>CM053154.1:77952500-82752500 GCA_028571685.1 Heterohyrax brucei | reverse complement strand
CTGAGGCCAGACTCCCAGAGCTGGTGTGAGGTCAAGGAGAGGAAACTCAGATACACCAAGCACCGAGCTCTTCCCTTTTCTTTCCTTGTCCCACTCAATCAGGCCGCGTCACAGCACCTCCTCCACACACACATGCACACATGCTCTCCAGCCTTTGCACCCCCTGCACACATGCTCTCCAACCTCTGTATACCACACACGTTCACACATTCTGTCTAGCCTCTACACTCCCCCAACGTGCAAACATGTGCTGCAGCCTCTATACCCACGTACATGTGTACATACACCCCCCACACACATGGGCACATGCTTTCCACTCTACACTTCTCACCACATTTCAGCCTCTATACTGCCTATACATGCACACATGCCCTCCAGCCTCTGTACGCCACACACATGCACACACATTCTGTCCAGTCTCTATGACCCCCCCATATGCACACATGCACTCCAGCCTCTATACCCTCAACATACACAGACATGCTCTCCGGCCTCTATAACTTTCGCATGTGCACACATGCTCTCTCCAGCCTCTATACCCTCAACATGCACAGACATGCTCTCCAGCCTCTATACCTTTCGCATGTGCACACATGCTCTCCAGCCTCTATACCCTACCACGTGCACACAAACTCTTCAGCTTCTATACCCTCTACACGTGCACACACGCTCTCCAGCCTTTATACCTCTGACACATTTGCACATATGTTCTCCAGTCCATGGTGAGACTGGGGATGTGAGAACATTTGGCAGAACTCAAAGGGCAAAGAGATGGGACCACCCTCAAGGGCCCAGGCTGGGACTGCACTTCAGGGCCAGGCCAGGGCACAGACACCCAACAAAGCAGGGGTGTTCCCTGTCCTCCAAGAACCTGTGGCCTGAACGGGAGAGACAGGACAAGACAGGTGAACTGCCAATGAAGGCCTCAGAACATATCTGGCATAGGGGTACTATTTGTGAAAAACAGGTTTCAGAGAAGGGACCCATGTGGGCCTGGGCTTGATGGGGAAGACTCTCTGGGGGAGATGGTTGCAAGCTGGACTCTGAAGGTAATGGGAAGGAAGAGACTAGGTGAAGGAAGATGCTGCAGGCTACAGCAGTGAGAGGAGTAGGTGGATGGTCTGAGGAAGGGTAAAGAAGCTGGAGAGCATGTGTACACATGTTGCAGGTATAGAGGCATTCTTCTGGTGAGTGTCCTCAGTTCCTGAGTGATGCTAGGCTTGCCCTGACTGGTCTCGAACCCTGTCTGAACTGGGACCCATCCCAGCACAGCCTTCTCTTCTCCATCCTGAGAGTTCTTCCCCAGCAAAGTCTGTGTCTGCTGGGTTGGCCTGGAGTCAAACGACCCGAGTTGTTGTTCCTACCTGAAGTGGGGTCAGTGTGAGTTCACTCTGAAGGGTTTCCATGAGATCCAGAGCTGATACTGCACAGCTGACACACTTTGGGAATTATGAACTGGTACTATATGCTCCACTGCAGTGAGTAGCCATATGCAGGCCCTGCTTTCCATAAACGCGCTGCCACTGAGTCGATGCTAACTCTTAGCAACCCTACAGAACAGAGTAGAACTGCCCCATAGTGTTTCCAAGAAGCGCCTGGTGAATTTGAACAGCTGACCTTTTGGTTAGCAGCTGTAACACTTAACCACTACGCCACCAGGGTTTGGAAGCATTCACTAAGTGTTTTTGAGATGATTAGAGTAGTGCAAGTAGGGTGTCTGGGTTCTGGGGCTAGTGTGAACTGACCTGTGACCCTAGAGGCAGACTTGTAAGGGCCTGTGTCTCTGCCCGCCTATCCTTGCTCTTTCTACCTAGGACAGTGCCTGCATTTGGGTCCCTCCTGCATCCTGTGGCTTTATGTGGAGTGGGAAATAGCCCAGCTGGAAGCTAGGTTAGATGTTCACACGCCTCTGGCTCAACCTGCCGTCAAGACCTGGAAGCCCCTCTGTACCAAGGTTTGGGCTTAGAGAAATCAGGCAGTGAGTACAGGGAGAAGAACCCAGGAATGGTACTGGCACCAGGAGAAATCACATCTCTGCTTGGAGGTCACAGGTATCTTATTGCCTCCTTGGATCCTCGCAGTAGCCTGGGCACTGTCTGCAGTCCCTCTGCCAACCTTTTTCCCTTTGCTTCTTCTTCCTGTCCTAGCTTCCTTCTTTTATTATCTTTTTTTTTATTATGAGTGAATGAAAATGTACATTTCTGTATAAATTTGCATGCCCACCTATATGCAGCTCCCACCACTCTCCCTGCCCAGTGACAGCACACTCTTCCTCTCTGCTCCATATATGTCCCATCCTCCCAAGTCTCCTATCCCCTCCACGCCACCTACTCCCCTTCCTCCAGTAAGACGTCAGCAGGACGATATCCTGTAGATGCACAGAACCATAAAGCGCCCACAAGTTATGGTCACTCTGTATCGCCAAGTCCAATTCACTGCTGTCTGAAGAGTTGACCTTCATTATGATTTATGGATGGGGTGGCATCAGGGCCAGGGGCCATGCTCCCAGGGGAACCCTGAAGCCCCTGGACCATCAATTGTGGTCTTTTAGTGGAGATCTCAGGGTGCATCCCTTTTTATTCTTGTGTTGCTGGAGAGACTCAATTTTGTGAGCTCCATCACAGCTATCACTGGTGGTGGCCGAGCACCATCCGGTCATGAGTGGATGTAGACACCCACTCACATGGGTCTCTTTGTCTCCTGAGTTCTCTTTCCCTGATGTCCTGCTGAGTTGGGACCATTTGCTGTACCCTCAGATAGCAGCTTGGCAGATTTTAAGACCTCAGACGCCACTCAACAATGTGGGGTGCAGAGAGTCCTCACTAGCAAAATGCTAGTTGTGCCTATTGGCCTTGACTTTGCCTGACAGCATGGTCCCCAGCCCTCTGCCCCAGCTACTCTGTCCCTGCAATATTGGGTTAAGATGAGAGGAATACTCAAGTTGTGTTGAAGTCCAGTTAATGTTGATCTTCTTTCTAATGTGTGCTGTCACTGATTTCACCCAACCAAATTTCTAACAATTATCTAATGTAAACCCTCCCCCTCTCACTCTCTCTTCCTTCCCACCCTTGCAGCCATCCAAGAGTCTTCTCTTCTATGCATGAGTCTGTTTTTAAGTTCTTATACAATGTTTGTCCTTTTGTCGCTGACTACTTTCACTCAACATAATGTCCTCCAGTTGAAACCAGGTTATGAGATGTTTCCTGGAGTCATCATTGTTCTTTATCATTGCATAGTTTTCTATTGAGTATATATACCATAGTTTACCTATCCACTCCTCTGTTGTTGGGCATTTGGGTTGATTCCATCTTTTTGCTATTGTGGACTGTGCAGCAATAAACATTCGTGTGCATGTATCAGTTGGTGTGAATGGCCTTGATTCTGTAGGATATATTCCTAGCAGTGGAATTACAGAGTCAAATGGTATATCTAGATCCATTTTTTATGGGAGCACCAGATTGCTTTCCAAAGAGGTTGCACCATCTTGCAGTCCCACCAACAGTGTAGCAGGGTTCCACTTTCTCCACACCCTCTCCAGCATTTGTTGTTTTGTGCTTTTTGGATCATGGCCAACCTTGTTGGAGTGACATGGTATCTCATTGTCGTTTGGGTTTGAATTTCCTTAATAGCTAATGATCGTAAGCATGTCCGCACATGTCTTTTGGCTGCCTGGATCTCCTCTTTAAAGAAGTATCTGTCTATCTCCTTTGCCCATCACTTAATTGGATGATTTATCTTTTTCTTGTTGATATTTTGTAGTACTTTATAGATTATGGAGATCAGGTGTTGGTCTGACTTATAATTGTCAAATTTTTTTGCATTCTGTAGGTGGCCTTTTAATTCTATTAATAAAGTCTTTGGATGAGCAAAAGTGTTTGATTCTTACTAGTTTCCATTTATCTATTTTCTGTTCTGTTGATTGTGGTTTGTTTGACAGATTTTGAAGTCTTATGTTGTGTATTAAAGCTTTCATTATTCTTCCTACTTTTTCTTGGATGAGCTTTATCGTTTTAGATTTGATATTTAGGTCTTTTGTCCAGTTTGAGTTGGTTTTTGTATAAAGTGTAAGATGTGGGTCTTGTTTCAATTTTTTGCAGATGGATATCCAATTTTGCCAGCACTGTTTGTTGAAGATATTGTTTTTACTAAAGTTTAATGCCTTAGGACTTTTGCCAAGTATCAACTGTTCATAGGCAGATGGTGTTATCTCTGGGGTTTTGATTCTGTTCCATTGATCTATCTGTCTCTTTTTGCACCAGTACTGGGTTGTTTTTGCTACTGTGGCAGTGTAATAGGTACTAAAGTCGGGTAATGAGAGGCCGCCCAGTGTGTTCTTCTTCTTTAGTAGTGCTTTATTTATCCAGAGCTTCTTCCCTTTCCAGACGAACTTGGTGATTTGTTTCTCCAGTTGCTTTGGGTAAAAAAGACATTTTCACAATGTTAAGTCTTCCTATCCATGAGCAGGGTAGATTTCTCCATTTATGTAAGTCTCTCTTAGTTTCTTGTAATAAAGGCTTTTAGTTCTCTTTGTAAAGGTCTGTTATTTCTCCGGTAAGATTTATTCCTAGGTATTTTATCTTCTTAGGGGCTATAGTAAATGGTATTGACTTGGAGATTTCTTCCTTAATAATCTCATTGTTGGTGTAAAGGAATCTTGCTGATTTACTTATGTTTATCTCTTATTTTGAGGCTGTGCTGAACTCTTCTATCAGTTTGAGTAGTTTCCTTATGGATTCTTTGGGATTCTCTGCATATACAATCATATCATCTGCAAATAGGGATATTTTTACTTCTTCTTTGACAATGCAGATGCCCTTTATTTCTTAGTCTTGTCTGATTGCTCTGGCTAGAACTTCTAGTGTGATGTTGAACAGGAGAGGTGAGAGTGGGCATCCTTGTCTAGTTCCTGTTCTCAGGGGAAACTGTTTCAATCTCTCTTCATTGAGGATGACGTAGGCAGTTGGCTTTGTATAAATGGCCCTTATTGCATTGAGGAATTTTCCATCTATGCCTATTTTGCTGAGAGGTTTTAACATAAATGGGTGTTGGACTATATCACATGCCTTTTCCACTTCAATAGACAAAATCAGGTGATTCCTGTCTTTTGTGTTATTTATGTGGTTGATCACATTAATTGTTTTTCCGATGTTGAACCAGGCTCGCATCCCTGGTATGAATCCGACTTGGTTGTGATGGATTATTTTTTTGATATGTCTTTGTGTTCTATTGGCAAGAATTTTGTAGAAGATTTTTGCATCTAGATTCGTAGCGATTCTGGTGTGTAGTTCTCCTTTTTTGTTGGGTCTTTCTCTGGCTTTGATATCAGGTTATTCTGGCTTCATAGAATGAATTTGGGAGTATTCCATCCCTTTCTATACTGTGAAATTGTTTCAGTAGCATTGGAGACAACTCTTCCCTAAAAGCTTGGTAGAATTCTGCAGTGAAGCCATCTGGGCCCGGGCTTTTTAGAGTTGGCAGTTTTTTTTTTATGACTTTTTCAATCTCTTCTTTTGTGATGGGTGTATTAAGTTGTTCTGCTTCATGTTGTGATAATTTGGGTAGGTGGTATGAATCAAGGAATTTGCCCATTTCCTCTAGGTTTTCAAATTTGTTAGTGTACAGTCTTTCATAGTATTGTGTTCTGATATTTTTAATTTCTATTCCATCTGTTATGACATCTCCCTTCTCATTTCTAATTTGGGCTATTTGTTTCCTTTCTCGTTTTTCTTTAGTAAATTTAGCCAGTGATTTGTCAATTTTGTTGATCTTCTCAAAAAACCAGCTTTTGGCCTTTTCAATTTTTTAAATTGTTCTTCTATTCTCTAATTTGTTTAGTTCTGCTCTAATCTTTATGGTCTGTTTTCTTCTGGTACTTGAGGGGTTCCTCTGTTATTCTCTCTCTACTTGTTCAAACTATAGGGTTAGTTCTTTGATTTGGTTTCTTTCTTCCTTCCAAATGTGTGCGTTTATGGAAATAAACAGACCTCTGAGCACTGCTTTGGCTGTATCCTGTAGGTTCTGGTAGGAAGTGTTTGCATTCTCATTGGAATCCATGAATTTCTTTATTTCATCCTTGATTTCTTCTGTAACCCATGGTTTTTTGAACAACATGTTGTTCAGTTTCCAAGAGTTCCATTTTCTATCTGTGTTTTTTCTGCTATTTATTTTGGCTTTTATGGCTTTATGATCTGAGAAGATGGTTTGTGTTAATTCAATGGTATGGATTTTGTTGAGAATTGCTTTATGTCCTAACACATGGTCTATTCTGGAGAATGTTCCATGTACACTGGAGAGGAAGGTGTAGTTGTCTGCTGATGGATAGAAAGTTCTGTAAATGTTGATGAGATCTAGTCAGTTCATTGTGTCAATAAGGTCTTCTGTGTCTTTACTGAGCTTTTTTCTAGATGATCTGTCCAATATTGAGAGTTGAGTGCTGAATTCCCACTATTATTGTGAAGTGATCTATCTCCTTTTTTGAGTACAGTCAGTCTCTCTTTGATGTATTTATGTGCTCTAAGATTACGTGCATAAATATTTAATATTGTTAAGGCCTACTTGTGTAATTGAACCTTTCAGCAATAAACAGTGTCCATCCTTTTCCACGATGGTAGTTTTTACATTAAAATAGATTTTATCTGAGATTAAAATTGACACCCCTGCTCTTCTTTGTTCATTGTTAGCTTGACATATATTCTTCCATCTTTTAGTTTTCAGTTTCTTCCTATTTTTAAGTCTAAGGTCAGTTTCTTGTAGGCAACATGCAGATGGATCATCTCTTTTGATCCAAGATGTCGCTCGATGTCTCTTTACTGGAGCATTGAATCCATTCACTGTCATTGTAATTATTGATAAGTGTATGTTCAGTGCTGCCATTGTGATATGTTTATTTTTGTGTTGATGTTTTCTCTGCTGTTCTTATTAATCTGTTCTGAGACATTCTTCTTTGTGAGCTGATTTTTCACCTTTTTCAGTGTTGGTTTTGTGGTTGTTGAGACTCCTGTATTACATTCCTTGATATGGTATGCTGCATCTTTATTGTGCTTTATGGCTGTCCTATGATCCTGCTTAATAAACAGTGTATAACCCCATTTTAATTACTACCAGTTTTGTCATCATCCTCTCCATCTAGAAGGACTATAATGACTGTAGTACATCCCCCTTTTTATTACAATGGTATCATAGTTTTTATGATATGATCACTGGATTATGTCTTTCTCTGTTATAGCTTTGATTGAGTTTAGAGCCTTCTCCAGCTGACTAGGATTCTGGATGCTGTGTCCTTCTAAAATATAAAGTTAGTGATTTTGTTCTTCAAAGCCAAAGCCTAGAGATTCTTTCATTATATCTTATACTTTTGGTTTGACTTTTACAAAGTCTGAGTTTCTGTTTATCTGTGAATGTCTTAATTTCGTTATCATATTTGATAGATAGCTTTGCGGGACATAGAATTCTTGGTTAGAAGGACTTCTCTTTCAAGACCTAGAATATGTCATGCCACTCTCTCCATGCCAGCCTTGTTTCTACTGAGAAATCTGACTAAAGCCTACAGTGTTTCCCTCTGAATATTAGCTTTGCTTTGAGTCTTGCTGCCTTTAAGAGTTTCTGCTTATGTTTCATTTTATTAAACTTGATTATAATATGTCTTGGAGTCTTTCTTTTGAGATCTATGCATCTGGAATATCTATATTCTCTTCCATCATGATTTCTGGGAAGTTCTGTGTCAACAGCTCAGCAACAATACTCTGTGTTCTCAGGTGTCTTGCCCTGTTAAGGAACTCCAATTAATCATAGGTTTTTCCTGTTAATAGATTCTCACGTGCTTCTTAATGCTTCTTCCTTTTTCTTGTTTCTTTTTTCTGATTTATCCTCATAGATGCTGGAGTCAGTAGCTCTGTCTTTCAAGTCAGAAAGTCTCTTTCCATTTGTTCCATTCTGTTTTCTTGGCTTTGAATTGAAGTTTTTATGTCTTTGATTATGTTCTTGATCTGTTGGATTTCAGACTACTGGTGTTCCATAAGATTGACCAGCTTACTTAAGTTTTCATTTTGCTCTGCTGCATTTTGTATAAGGTCCAGGAGGGCTATATATATAATCCTTTTGTATTCATCTTCCAATAATTTCAGAAAAGTTTCTTCACCTGGAAAGCTCCTTGGTTGCTTCATTTGGGGCCCTTCTGAAGCCATGGCTAATTTCTTGGTTACAGGTTTCTCCATAGTCTGTTGTTTTGGGGGCTTCATGTGAGTCAATAAAGGTTGAGAGGGATGCTGTGAGGATGGACCGCAGTTGTTTCTCTAAGCCATCTTAAAATGAAAGGTAAAAGGTATATGACCACTTCCCAGGTCAGTCAGGTTTTCAGGTGTACAGGGCCTCTTCCCAACTAGCAAAGTAAGCACTGCTATAACCCACCCCAGATGTTATGAACTAGTTCAAATGGCAGGCCCCAGCCATAGGTGACACTGTGTAAAATGCTGCTTTTGTTCTGGCAAAGTGTTGTCTTGCGGACAGGTGCTGCCTTCCAGCATAGGAATTAAGTCTCTCTGAGGCCTCCATGTCCAAGATGGCATCCCACATAAGCTCACCGCCCACTGCCTCTGTACAAACTACACTATGGCAGAGGTGGGAACAGAGGCCAAAGGTGGTGAGATCAACAGTGTCCTAAGCCAGGCTCTCAAAATATTGAAATTCACTTGCTGATCCCACCAACAGTGTGTCTGAGACTGGCTGCTATTTAAGACCCTGCTCTGTCAACTGGCCAGGATGGAGGAAAAAAGTCAAAATGGTGAGCTACCATTGGTTGGTGAAAGCCAGGACTGGCCAGGAGCAGGAATCAGCTAAAGAGAGGAGGTTTTCCGTTCAGTGGTATGATGTTCAAATTAACAGCCCTATGCTGTGTCCTAGGGTTCACTAAGCAGAAGCCTCCATTTAATTATCAGTTCAGGTCATGGTTTCCAGAGGGATTTAGGGAGATGTGTGCTTAGTCCACTGTCTTGACTCCTCCCCTGCCCCTTCTTTTATTTTCTAAAAAGCAATACAGAATGATAAAGTGGCTTGATTAGGCATATGTCGGCCCAGATCCCAGGCTTCACTTGGCTCTTTTGCCCACAGAGCAGGTCCATCCACTAGGGAATACCATGGGTCCACTGTGCTTGGGTGTCGGCAAAAATCAGGCTGCAGGAGAAAGTGTGCTCCCACCATTTCTTTCACCTTTGCAGTCTGGTAGGACTTTGGCTTCATGTAACGAAGAGGGCTTTATGCAGGAGCCACATGTCTCTTAGTCCACAGATTGGGGTGTCTTCAAGTAGATGAGAAGAAGGACGAAGTAATCAAATTCTTCGGCTCCTTTCTGGAAGCATGATACTCAAACAGAGCCAGGCTTTCCTGCTAGTGTTTGCATGCTCTCTGTCAGTCATGCCCTCCTCTGTCTCTCCTCACCAAGCATAGCCAGCTTAGTATTTTATCTTCCCTTTCAGCTCCATGGGGTGGAGGGAACAGGAAATCCATGCAATTCCTTATCAAGAGTCCTGGCATATAGGAGCCCTTGGCCAGCATGAGTCATTGCTGTTGTTGCACTGCAGTGTCCACAACTGCCACAGAGTTGGTACCAATTCACAACAGAGATGGTCTCGATCCAAATGCTGAACAAATAATTCAGATTCCAAGCCAGCAGAACAAATGCAAGGCTAGATTATATGAGGAGGGACATAGCATCAGGATTGGAGAAAGACTCATTAACAGCCTACAACATGCAGATGACATAACCTTCCTTGCTGAAAGTGAAGAGAACTTGAAGCACTTACTAATGAAGGTCAAAGACCACAGCCTTCAATGTGGATTACACCTCAATATAGAGAAACAAAAATCCTCACAACTGGACCAATAAGCAACATCATGACAACCAGAAAAGATATTGAAGTTGTCAAAGATTTCTCTTCATTTGCATCCATAATCAATGCCCATGGAAACAGCAGTCAAGAAGTCAAATGATGTAATGCATTGGGCAACTCTGCTGCAAATGATCTCTTGAAAGTGTTAAACAGCAAAGATGTCACCTTGAGGACTAAGATGTGCCTGACCCAAGTTATTGTATTTGCAGTCACTTCATATGCTTAAGAAAGCTGGACAATGAGTAAGGAAGAGTGAGGGAAGAACTGAAGCATTTGAATTATGTTGTTGATGAAGAATGTTGAATATGCCACTAAGTGCCAGGAGAATTAACAAATCTGTCTCAGAAGAAGTATAACCATAGAGCAAGGGTGGTGAAACCTCATTTCACTGAATTTGGCTGTGCTTTCAGGAGGGACCAGTGCCTGGAGAAGGACATCATGCTTGGTAAAATATAAGGTCGGTAGAAGAGAGGAACACCCTCAACAAGATGGACTGACACAGTGGCTTTAACAATGAGCTCAAGCGTAGCAATGATTGTGAGAATGCCGCAAGATTAGGTGATATTTTATTCTGTTATATATAGGGTCGCTAAGAGTCAGAAACCAACCCCATGATGTCTAATGACAACAACAGCTGACACTTGCAGGGAGCCTTCACTTAGTCCCAGGAGCAGCTCCACAAACTTTACACATATTGACTCATTTAATCTTCATGACACTTGTCCTGTAGGTTGGCACTATTGTTATCTCCACTGCATGCAGAGGTGGAACTGAGGCACTTGTGATTTGTCCAGGTTTTCATAGCACAGATGCAGTCTCGGGCCATGTTGACAAAGAAGGAACGAATGA
This sequence comes from Heterohyrax brucei, assembly GCA_028571685.1. Taxonomy (NCBI): domain Eukaryota; kingdom Metazoa; phylum Chordata; class Mammalia; order Hyracoidea; family Procaviidae; genus Heterohyrax; species Heterohyrax brucei. The sequence continues at coordinate 82,741,767 of CM053154.1, read as the reverse complement.
CCAAGATTTGGTGGGAATGTGGGAAAGGAAAGGAAGGCAGGAATAATGAGTGCTTGCCCTCTGTGTACCAGGCTCTGTGCTGAGGCCTTATACATCACCAGTATCCTAGGAGATGTCAAGGCACTTACCCATGATTACTCAGGAGCCACAGGCACAGCTGGAATTTGAGCCCACTGGCCCTGGCTCCAAAGCCTGGCTGATTCCTAACCTGCTCTTTCCTGCTCAGGCCACAATAAGCTAGATCAGTAACCAGCATGGTTCAGTGGACCTCTGGGGACAGTTGAGTGGGAAATAGAACAGGGCAGCTGCTGGATGAGGCGACTGCTTACTAAGATCTGTGGTTCTAACTAGCCATAGAGGAGAGAGTATAGCCAAGGAGGCTACTTGGATGTGAATGACCTCGAATAAGCCTCTTTCCTTTCTGTACAGTGGACCCATGATACATACCCAGCCTGCCTCTTAGGGCTGCTGTGTGAATCTCATGAGCTAGAAATGGATTGCAACCCAGTAGAACAAGAGCCAAAGCTGACACCTGGGAATTGAAGGTTCTGCTGAGGTGGAAGCAAGGTAATAAACAATTGTAGGGTGCTGCTGTGTGTCTAACCTGCTGCCCTTCTTGCCTTAGACAAGTCACTTGGTCTCTCTAGGTCAAAATGGTCTCACCTATAAAATAAACTCCCTGATACTACCCTGGCTTCCACATAGAGCTGACAGACAACCTCTGGCTTATCCTAGCCTCTAAGTGCCCACGGACACCAAGATTGCGTATTAGAGACAAGTGCCTTAGAACAAAAAAGGTCCAAATGGAGAAAGCTGAGTTGAGACCTGGAGGGCCTAACTGGTGTAGAGGCTGGGGAACACTGCTGTGTGACCTCAGGCCTGTTTCTTACATCCTCTAGTTCCCAATCTATATAACATGGGAGAACCACAGATCAATCACTTTCAACTGGGGCTTCAGGGTAGAATCACCTGGGGACTTTTTTTTTTTTTCCTTCTAACTTCAGTACAGGAAATTCTGGTTCAGTAGATCAGGATTGGCCAGGCCATTTCATCCTTTCAGCTCTTCAGGAGATTTTGATGTGAATCACTGTTTGTGAAGATGAGTCAGAAAGCATAAAGCCATGGTCTGAAATTAACTCAAGCAGGTGTGGGAAGGGGCTCGGCAGGTGAGCAAAACTCTGCTTTATGTTTCTGAGGTGCTGGGAATAGAAGACGACAAGACTGGTTCCACAGTGTTCTGAGGTTACTGCTCAATCCCAGAAGTCCTCAATTGTGTGATTCTGGAGTTTTACTATTCTGGGAAAGTAGGCTTCCTGCTTTTGATGATTGTGACACATGGCTATTCTGGATTGTGTAATTTTCAGAGTCTGATGTTCTGTAGACATTACATACCTAAATTATGTGATTCTGAGCCCCTATACATTTCTTGTTTTCGAATGTGCTGTTATTATTGTTCTTTGACATTATTATTGTCTATGAGTCTAATGCTTATTTTTCTGAATTCTAGAGATTCTAAGAATCTAAGCTATTATGGTACCAACATTTTTTAAAATTCTAAATTCAGTAACTCTGCGATTCTGTCATTCCATCTGGGCGGTTGGCTGCCAAGGCCTGGGGCCTGGCCTTTGTCTCCCCTAGACAAGGGGGTGATTGTGTAGGCTTGGATATACGCCGCACCTCCTTGGCCTGGTGTGCCTCTCTTAGGGAAAGGAGCCAGGGTGAAGAGCAGAGACCCCACAGAGCTCTCTCTGCTCTGCTTTTCCACCAACACTGGTTAGTGATGCAGGAGTGGAAGCCAGCCGGAGTGGAAGGTGAGAGATATAAGGCACATTTGACCATGCAGCAGAAAAGGCAGCAAGTTAGATGCACGGCAGCATACGGCAATCATCTAGTACATCAGTCCTATCTCAACAGAACCATCAATTCCCAGGTGTCAAATTTGGCTCTGGCAGTCAAAGCTATGGCAGCCAAAGCACCTCCTCTGAGCACCCACACACACTCACACAAGCATACAAACACAAATTCCAGATGGGGAAGTGAGGCCCAGAAGGAGGTGGTAACTTGCCTGATACAGCTGGTGCCTGAACCCAGTTCCCCACCATTGCGTGATACCTTCTGGCCAGTCCTTCCCAGTCCTGGCCTTTTGCACAGAACAAGTAGCCTCCTATTGGACCAATCTGACCTTCAGGTTCCCCTGAGGTGACAGGGACCAGTTCTGTGACTCAGGATTACACGTTTGTGGTGGCAGTCTGACACATTTCAACAAGTCCAGGAGGGGCTGTCCTACCCCATATGACTACCCCGTGGTCGTCTCTGCCTGCCAGACACATAGTCTCCTTTCCTCCAGGACTGATGCCTGCCATGTGCCAGCTCACCGCGGGAATGGAGGCCATAGACGGAGGCAGAGGCTGGGAGCTGACAGGTGGGGTTTGGGGCCTGCTGCTTGCTTAGTGTGATCTTGAGGAAGCCCCCTCTGGCCTCACAGGGTTGCCATGAGGACTGGATGAGACCCCACCTGGATGAAGCTGGACTGCTGGGAGGATAGAGGTAGACTTGCCTCTGCCGGCTCCTCCCATTGAGCACTCTGTGCTTTTTAAAGAAGGCAGGAGTGGAAGGTCACCTATACTCACCCTGAGCATGAAAGGGTGAATTTGGGAGTTTCCTTGTTTTCAGAAGGTTAGGCAGAGAGAGTATAAAGGCCTTGAACTTAGGAGACTTTAGGTGAGTGTTCATGTAATGATGACGATGAGGATGAGGATGGTGACAAAGGCTACTCTTTCCTGCATTCCCTCCATGTGCCAACCACTTTGCCTACATGAACTCATTAAGTCTTTTCAGCCTGCTCCCTGATAGCTACTGTTATCCCCACTTTTAAAAAAATACCAAACCCATTACCATCAAGTTGATACTTACTCATAGAAACCCTATAGATCAGAACAGAATGGCCCCATCAGGTTTCCGAGGAGCAGCTGGTGATTTAAATGGCCCACCTTTTGGTTACTATCAAGCTTTTAAACACTGCACCACTGCCACCACTTGAGCGACAGTAGAACTGAGGCTTAGGGAGGTTAAGAAACTTCCCCGAGATCTTGTTGCTGGTGATGGCCAGGCTGAAATTTGCATCCAGGTCCCCAGGACCACACAGCCAGCACTGTCTTTCCCTTTGCACTTGCTGGGTGAGCAAATGTGGGACTACCTCTCCTTGTGGCCCTCAGCAACCATGCCCAGGGAAGCAGAAAATTTCCAGAAGAGATAAGAGTGGATACAGAATTTTTCCTCCTTCAGCATGATTGTTCCTATTTTCCATGTGGCTATTTTAATGGTTTTGAGGGCTAGCCCTGGACCTGCCACACCCATCATAGCTGGTGGTCATGGTACAGCCTGGACTGACAGCTTTCAGGAGCTGCATGCAGTGTGCTCACTGGCACATCCCCTTCCCATCATGCCTTGGCCTGTGCACTCACATGGAGGCTGGCACTGATGCCAAGCCCCAGGGAGGCAGGAGGTTGGAGGAAGCTCAGGGAACCATCTCCCTTGCAGCCCTGGGGCAGGCTTAAGGAGCTGCTGCTCCTCCTTGATGACTTGCTTCTCAGTTGTTTGACTTACAAGCAAGGCTGACGGTCATCCTAAAGTGGAGATACACAGCATGTATGGCTTGTTGGTGTGGGTATGCGAGTGTGCATGTGAGCATGCGTGTCTGCAGCCCTGTATGGGCTCCATGCCCCCTTTGTAGGTCAAGCAAGAAGGCTTTATTCTAGGGGCCCTACAAGCCAAGTTTTCTAGCTAGTTTCTTCCAGTCCATAGAGTCTAGCCTTCAGGGCTGCTTAGAGCAAGACAGTAGTAGAGACAGGTGGTCAGGATCAGTAAGTAGCTCGTGTGGGTGGCCTTTCCAGGGGTCTGACCTTGGGCCCAGCACTGGCTGCCGCCCTGATGTCACCCCTGCGGAAGAAAACAGCCCTCTCCTGGCGACGTGGCCCAACTCAGGTTCATAGCCATGTCCTGTGGCACGGCAGTTGTCAGGGTTTGGGATGTCCTCCAGGAAGGGCCAGGAGAACTTCCGGGAAGCACCTATGCTTCCTTCATCTCCGTGCTGGCTTCAGACACCACCCTGGTGTGGTGAGGGCAGCGCTGGATTGGCCCCAGGAGGTCTTAGTACTGCAGCATGGCTGTGTGATAGTGGGAGCCCTGTAAAACAGACGCAGGTGGAATGTGAAAGGGGACCATGGTTGTCCAAGGGCCACGCCACGAGGCCCTGACCATGGGCAGGGCTACCCTTTTCTCTGGTTGCCTGCTCATCCTCTTCCTCCTGTGTTTCTCTCTTTAGACACAGCATCTCTTCTATCCTCCCCATCTCCTTGGCTCTGAAGAGTCCATTTAGGGCATAGGAGGCAATTTGGGTCCAGGGGAGAGTCCTGGACCTTCCTGGAAATTGAGGAGGAAGAGAAGGAGGGGTGGAGGGGTCTGAGTCACATGGACCTGCCATTTCTATCTCAGTCCTTCCTGCTCTGAGCCTGTGTGCTTACCTGTGGAGGAGTGTGTCTGTGTGTGAGTGAGCTTATAGCCAGGGCATCTAGCTGAACTCCAGCTTGGCTCTAGGATGAACCTTGTGCAGACCCAGGTGACAGGCTTATAGGCAACTCCTAAGGACAAGCCTCTGGGAAAGAGCCGGGGCAAGTGACTCTCAGGCTCTCCATCCATCACTGTTGCCTGCTGCCCAGAGATGGCAGGACCTCCCTTCATCCTGGCACTCCTGGGCACTGTCTCGCTGTCACCCTGTCCTTGCACCACTGCAGACTGCCACCCAGTCAGAGTCAGGCTGCTCCAGCAAAGGAGGGAGCCTGGTCTCACACCACCACTATGCAGAAAGGCTGAGGCCACAAACTTGGAAATCTTTTCTTTTTTTAATTGTGCTTTAGATGATGTTTTACTGAGCAAACTGGTTTCTCACTAAACATTTAATACACATGTTGTGTTGTGACACTGGTTGCCAGCACTCTCCCTTCTCGACCTTGGGTTCCCTATTACCGGTTTTCCTGACCCCTTCAGCCCGCTAGCCCTTGCTCCTGGGCTGTTGTGCCTCTTTAGTCTTTTTTTTTTTTTTTTTTAAATGAGCCTGTCTGGCAGAGTGGGTTAAGTGCTACATCTGCTAGCCAAAAGGTTGGCAGTTCAAATCAAAGGTGCTCCTTGGAAAATCTAGTGGGTTTGGCTTTTGGTTTTTGGTCTAATCTTTAGCTGAAGTGTGAACCTTAGGAGCGACTTCATTACTGAGCTAGAAGTATGTCTGAGGGGCCATACTCTCGGGATTTCCCCAGTCTCTGTCAAGACCAGTCAATCTAGTCTTCTTTTGTGAGTTAGAGTTTTGTTCTACACTTTTCTCCAGCTCTGTCCAGGACCTTCTGTTGTGATCCCTGTCAGAGCAGACAGTGATGGTAGCTGGCTGTCATCTGGTTGTGCTGGAGCCAGTCTCATGGAGGCTGTGGTGCTGTGGTCTAGTAGTCCCTTGGGCTAATTCTTTCTTCATTCTTTGGGAGTCATTATTGATACTTGGTTGACTATCTTAGGGTCACCCAAGTCCTGCTGACCATGCTTCTGTCTGTCTCTTGAGTCTTTCTAACCTGCCACCCCTCCCCAAACTCCAGCTAACCAGAGATGTGGCGGCAGCCCTCTTCCTGCTGTCCTCGTATCCAGCCCTCCCCTATTCAATCCATTTTCCCTGAGCAGCCAAAGAGAGCTTCTCAGAATGTCAGCTGATCTTGCCCCCCATTGATTTTAAATCCTTCCCTGGCTCCCCATGACTCCTGGCCTAAAATCCAACTTTGCAATATAGGCCCAGGGCCTGCGTGGTCTCGCCTGCGTAGGCCTATAAGCAGTTAGCCCTCCATGCTCTTGGCCATTGCAAACCTTTGTGCCAGCTGTGCCATCCATGCAGAATCCTCTCCACTTCTGCCTTCCCCTGCATTGTGCCTGCCCTTCCCCTGCCTTCTCCCCAGCCACTCTGGCATAGGCTGTTTTGGGACGCATCTTTCCATATATAGATGAAGCATGTCACTTTTATCTGTTCATTTATCATATATTGAGTGCCTACTATGTATCTGGCACCGGGGACACACCATCATGAACAAGAAAGACAAGGGATGAATAGAAGAGACCTTTTCAAGCAACAGGCAATAAAAAAATAAACACAAGCACATATGCTACAATGAGTTATATGAAGTCACCCTTTTTCAGATAGGGTTGCCAAGGGTAGCTTTTCTCTGAGAAGGTGACAAATTGAATAGAGACAGCTAAGATAGAGGGTTAACTGGTGTGATTGGGAAAGAGGGTTCGTGGCAGAGGGAACGGCAAGACCAAAGGCCCTGAGGTGAGGCAAGTTGTACTTGATCTGTACAAAGAGGAGCAGAGTGATCCTCCTGACAGTTCCAGCCCGGAGAGAGTGCTGGGTGGGAAGAGAGTGTCCTCAGCGTGCTCCCTCTTCACCTCCTTCTCCCCCCAGCTGGGCATTCTACTCTGGGGGATACAGATGGGCACTTGTCTTGAAAGTTCCCCTTCCCTCCCCCACCCCTCTGAACATTCATTTCAGGGACAGGAAGTGTTGGGTCCTCGCCTCCCAGCTGCCCGGGTGGGACGCCACCAAGCTGAGCCAGCCTGCCCAGGGAGGGACAGAGGCCCTATTGAGCCTGTTCCCCAGATCAGTGGGGACAATGGCCACTCTGAGGGCCAGGAACATCAGCCACATGCTTGTCCAGGAAGTTGTCAGGCCACTACCCCTCCCCCGACATGCCTCCTGAGCCCCTTCTAGTTTCTCCTCCAGCTACTTCTCTCAGGCTAGCAGTAATTCTATCCCCATGTTGGACCAGGGAACCAGAGCAGACCCTCCATGGCCTCTGTCCCTGAGGAGCGTGCCAGGCATCAGGGTGGAGGTAACAGTCCCACAAACCAGTGGAGAACCCTAAGTACTCACTGAAGAGATTAACCAAGGACAAGGGGCCCGCACTGGGGGCTCTTGCCAGGAGGGCAATCAGGTAGGCTTCCTGTAGGAAGAATCACAGTTCTGAAGTGCTTCTGCAGCCAGAGTTCACCGTGTTTCGAAGTCACAGCATCCATGTGATACAGGCAGGACTAGAGTCTCTTATAGACACAGAGATGGAAGGAAGCAAGCAAGCCAGGGCCCATGCAAAGACTTGAACTCTGTCTGCTTCACAGTCCTGTGTGCCATATATTCATGAGACATTTGCACTGGAAGGATTTTCAGGGATTGCCCAGGCCAGAAATACCAGTGCAAGTCATGTGAGCCAGCAACCCTAACCCCTAGCAGTGGCAAGGCAGACATCACTAAAACCACACCACTCTTGCCTGTTGAGCCTGGATGCAGCTAAAGGATGCTTCTTAGCACAGTGCTGTGGTAGCAAGGAATTGAGACAGACCCTCAGGATAAAGTATTTGCCTTGTCAGGCTTTACTTCAGCCCTTCGTTTGACAGATAGAAAGACTAGGCAGGAAAGAAACTTGCCCAAAGTCATGCATCATGTTAGTGGCAGTTGTGTTGGGGCTAGGGGAGGAGCTAGTTAAGAAGTGCCCACCTTAAGACAGTTTAGTTTGTGAAACTTCAGAGTCAGGGAATGGTCCCAGTTGCCCTGGACATGCTCTGCTGCAAGGTTCTCCGTGCCGAAGGAGGAGCCCATTCATTTCAGAGCAGCACTGCTGTCCTGTATGTCCGTATCACAGCTTTATTTGAGTGAATTATTGGCTCCCCTCTCCAACGTGCACACACATACTCACACACCCTCACACACACTCTGTCTCACACACATACACACAAACGGCTGGAAGCTTGCAGGGGCCGGGATTATGTGTCTTGCTAACCACTCAGTCCCAGTGCCTCATGTATAGTGGACACTCAACAGATCTCACTGAGATTGTTCTACTCCTGAGAGTCTGGGCTATTAGGAGCAAGGCCAGGTGAGGAGAGGTGGTCAGGGACCAACAAGGAGCAAATGTAAGTGAACTTCCCAGGGGGCTGGTTATGGGGCCTGCACCAGCTCCTGCTGTGCTGTCAATCCTGGGGACGAAGAAAGCTTTCTCTTGGATTTAGGAATCATAGAAGAGTCCTATATGGCCCTTGCAGGGCCTGGCAGCATGCAAGGTATATGCCCATGGTGACTTGCCACAGCCCTCTCCCTGTCCATGCCTGGCTGTTTGGTTCCTGCTCTCCTGGCCTGGGGAATGGGACCCTGTGGGAACTTGGAGACCAGCCCTCAAGCAGATGAGATACAAGTAAGCAGTCAGCCCACTGGGATAGTCCTTAAGTCCCTGGGGGGAAACCAAGGCCCTTGGGAACTACAGTAATGGGCCATGAGTCTGGAGGTGAGCAGAGGTCTCCTGATCTCTCCTCAGGCCTCTCGGTATCCCCCCGGCCACCAGTCCCATATCTGTAAGGAAAAGCCCAGTGGTTGAAGCTTCCCAACAGCTGGGCCTTTGGGAGCAGTGTGTGCTGGTGCCAAGACAAACAGCAGTTGAGGGGTGGTGCACGAGATGCCTGAGGCCTGAGTTCTTTTGCTCTCCTGAACAGGCGGGCCAACCCCCCAGAGCAGCAGGCCCCCTGTTCCCTTCATTGTTCCTGTGATAGTTTCCAGATGTGGAGCAGTCACAGATTTGGGACTGAGCCAGGGAAGCCAGCCCTCCCTGGGCGCCCACCATCATCACCACCAGCAATCCTGCCTTTAAAGAGATACCTCTTTCTTCCAGCCCCACAGATCCATGCCCCTCTCGAGCTCAGAGACTCACTGTCTTGGAGACAGCCCAACTTGTATAATGGGGAGCCCTGGGCTCCACTCCCAGCTCTGACCTGAACTTCCTATATGGCTGGGGCAAATTGCTTGCCTTTTCTGTGCCTAGGCTGTGGAATGAGCCTGTGGAGAAGAGACTATCTGAAGATGCTCCTAGTTTAATAGACTGATCAGTATCATCTAGGGCAGAGGTTCTTAAAGAGTGTCTGGGGTGGGGGGTAGGGGCAGTTCTTCTGTACCAGTAGCATCAGCAGCACTTGGGGAATTTTTTTGGAAATGCAGATTCCCAGGCCTGGTTCAGACCTCCTGAACAGAAACTCTAGGGGTAGGCTAGCACTCTATAATGACAAGCCCTGATGCTTCTGGTGTCCCTTCAGGTATGGGAATCTCTGCTCTGGAGTTCAGAGCTTGAGCATCTCAGTGCAGATCCTGGCTCAGCTACTTCAAAGCTGTCTGGCCTGGGGAAAGAAAGACCAAACTGGACTGATGCTCAGCAGGCTGCTGTGTGGGTGAAATGAAACAGTGAGCACATGGCTCCTTTGACTCATACTGCCTCGTCAGTGATTTAAAAGAGCTGACCCAGAACCTGCCAGGGGTGTGTGCACAGGCTGCAGGGGCAGATGTGCAGTGAGACCGCGGACTGCCAGCGGGGCCTGCAGTTCAGAGGACGCGAGAGGACCACCACAGAGGTCTGAGGCCGAGGGGTCTCTACAGGGGGGAGCAATCCAGGCAAGTTTCCAGGGGCCAGTTTGGCTTCGATCGTACCTGATTGGGAGACAGGGGAATTCCAGGTAGTGGGAATGTGTGTGCAGGGATGGGTGTGGGAATACCTACTGCCAGCCAGGCCTTCCCTCCACTCCCTGTAATGGGTGCATGCTCTCCTCCCTTCCAAGGGCTACAGCAGACAGGGGAAAGATGCTCAGGCCAGCCCTAGAAGGTCAGAGGGAAAGGCCCGTGCTGTGGGTGTCAGCCAGGCCTGAGTTTGGATCCCAGCTCTGCTGCTTCCTGCTGTGTGACCTCAGGCAAGACTCTCAGTCTCTCTGTGCCTTAGACCCCTCATGTGTAAGTGTTATAGTGAGGATGAAGTGACTGGTGGAGGTCATCTAGCACATGGCAGGGCCTATGAGGGTTGCTACAGCTAGGGGCACCCAGGGCCCTGCCCTTGAGGACAATGGGGCAAGGATGGATTTGGCAATGACTTTTCCAGGCCTTGAGTGATAGACTAGGGTCAGCTGCAGCCAGGGCTGTAGGATGGGAAATGTCAGCCTTGCTTGCTCCCTGGTGACCCCTGGAAAAAAGTCACATAGAGACAGCTCTTTCTCTGCCAGGTCCCCACCCTGAAGAAGAAAAGCACTGTGGAGCTTGTGCTGCAGTCTGGCACCCAGCAGTGACTGTGAAAGGTGTGCGCACACACATGCACACACATAGACTCACAGCACTCACGTGTGCTCACATGCCCACGGCCATGTACACATACTCACTCTCACAATGATCACATACTCACACTCAAGCACACGCACTTATTCTCTGATTTCCAATACCAGCCAACATCATGGAACCTGCAGGGAGAGCTGGACCTTGCCTGGCCTGGCCCATAGAAGCCTGCTTAACTCTTCCTTGGTTGCTTCTACTTGTCCCAGGTGACCTTGAAACCAGCTGTGTCTCCTGGACCTCTGAAACCTTGCCCAGCAACAAGACAATCAGACAACAGTGAGAAGCTGGGGTTTCAGGCCTGCCACTCACTTGGTGACCTTGAACAAGTGACAGCCTCTCTGAACTGCTGGTTTCTCATCTGGAAACAGGGTCGTGAAGATCTTAGGTACAAGTCCTGTACCTGGCTGCTGTGGTGTGAGGGGGATGCCCAGCATGTCAGGTTGTGGTCTGTGGTGTCTGCGGTGTCTGTGGTATCATAGGCTCCTTCAGGCTCCAACCCATCCAAAGGTTTTCAGAGCTGGGAAACCTACTTCTCCTTTTACCCCTTAGTAGCCCGATAAAGAAATTGAGGTTCATGGAGAGAAGGTGATTTACTTAAGGACAGAGCTGTGGCCTGCAGCCATCTCTCCAGGCAGCCCTGGAAGCCCCAGCCCCTCCTGCCCAAGTAGCCCCAAACTGCTGACTTCAGCATTTCACAGGCCAGGGTGGATCAGATTTCGTTTCTGGCACTTGGCCACCCCTGCACCCTTCCCCCACTGCTATTTTGAGTGAGCTTCTCTTCCCCTCCCCTCTTCCCAGTCTGGGCCCTCACACCGGGGCCTCTCTCAGCCAGAGGCCTTTCTGTTGAGCCCACCAGTTTCCTGCAGAGCCTCCACAGCCAGGGTTGGCTTCAAAATGCAGGGCCAGCAGTCAGCCACCCTGTGCTGAGGCAGCCCTCTCAAGTGGGCCTGGGAGGGGGCAGAACCTACACCAGAACCGGTCTGGCATCACTTCCTCTGGCCTTTCCTTACCTGTGCTCCGTAATCACCCCGCAGTCCTGCCCCCACACCTCACCCATTCCCATGGGCTGGCAATGCCCCATGTCCTGTCCAGCTTTGAAGTACCCTGGGCACCACCCTGAGCCTGGCGTTCCAGGAAAAGTAGGAGATGTAGCAGGCCTGGAATGGCTATGCAGGCTTAGACACTAGCGGGAAACAAGACTACAGGTTTGCAAAATTTCTTTCAATTCAAGAATAAATCTCTGAGGGACAGTGCTGGAACCAGGTCAGGGCAGGACATAACTCAGATCTGAGGCAGTGGTACAGACCACTGAGTCTCCCTGGAGCTTGTGGATCCCTGCTTCTTCCCAGGGCAGCAGTGGAAGGCAGACAGCTAGGGCTGGAGCTGCCCTCCAGGCCAAGTAGCCCTGTCTGGGATGGGGGAGACCACAGGGGTGCCCTTGGAACTTGATGTTGAAGGGTAGGTAGACATTCACCTGGAGGAGAGATTACCTGGTAGAGTGTTGGGGTACAGGAAACAGCACGAGCAAAGGCCAATGGGGCAAGAAAGGCAGCTCATCACTTGCAGGAAAAGACTGAGAGAACTGAGTGTAAGTTTTATAGAAGGCAGTAATAGCAACTAAAATTAAAATGTCCGCTGGGGGCAAATGGGAACGGGGCTGCAATGCCTCAAGTCTTTCTTCTGAAACCCGCAGCTGATGAGGGGCCCCTAGTGGTAATAAGAATGGGGTACAGGTTAACCTGGCTGAACAGGGTCATGACTGTAGCAGAAGAGAGGGCCACATCAGAAGAAAAGGGCTGTTGGACAAAGGGCAGTTCAAACCGGGGTGCCTAGGGACCTAGACACCCACTCAAGGGAGCAGTTTCCTCACTCAGAGTGACATCCAGCTTTCAGCAAACCTCAGATTGTGGCAAGTCTTACACCCAACCAACTCAATGATGGCCACATGAGCGGAGGAAACACCATTGCTTTTGCAATTCCTGTGAGTCAAATGTTTCCCGCCACCTTGAGGTGACCCCCACCCCGCCCCCGTGGAGAAAAGCCAGAAGCAGGAAACATAATTTAGGGAATGGTTGTTCATGTGAGTAAAAGTCTTTGCTTTCCAAAAAGTTTTACTCAAGGATACTTCAGATTGCTGGGCCTTGGGATGTGTGTAAAAAAGTTGAGATGTGCAGAGAGGGCTTTCTGTGGCTTCCTGGGCCAGGCCTCCTGGGCTCAGGGCATGGTGCCTAGGGCAAGTGGGGCTGATGGGGCATCTGCGTGCCTCGGGCCCTGGAGATAGCATCTGGGTCTCTACTTTGTGTGTCCGTTTGTCTGGGTTTCCTGTTTCCCTTTTAGCTTCTTTTCCCTCATCTCTCGCTTCTCCGTGTCTCTCCCCTTCAGTGTCCTCTCTGTCTCCTTCACTCCTGCAGCCCGCCCTAGGGAACCCTACTCACCCCTCCCTTCTTTGTCCAATCACTCTTGACCTCACCCTCAGTCTCTCTTTCCTTCTCTCTTGGGCTTTGTCTGTGTATCCCTGGTTTTCTCTTTTCTTTCTCTCTGCCCCTTTCCCTCCTCAGTGCACCCACACTCTACACTGCCCACCCCCAGGCTTTTCCTGAGGCCCTTTCCTGTCACTGTGAAAGCTCCCATTGTTCCCTGCATTTTGACAAACTGTAGTGTTGTGGAATCAGGATGGCATTTATGGTGGCTTTGGGCTGGGAATGGGGTGGGAGGGGTGGCAGGAGGCTGGGACCATGCTGGGTTGCTACAAAAAATCAGCAAAAGGGTGGGGGCTTGGGTTGTTACTCAAGCGAGGATGGCTCTACTGAGACAAGGAGGCTCTTGAGGCTTCAGAGGAAGCCCAGGGTGGTCTCTTGCCTTGTCCTTCCTTCCTCCAACCATCCTGCAGACCGTGCAGTCCAGCCCACCTGTCCCTCTGACCACACGCTTCCTCTGGGGCCCAGTTGGCCTGTAGCTGCCTGGACCAGGCTCCAGAGACTGAAGCAGTAGCTGTCTACCTACCTCCAGAGGCCACATATGTATACATGGGTAACCGTGTCATTTGAGGGCTTCCAGAGCAGTCCTAGATGGTACAAATGGTTAACACACTGTGCTGGCTATTAACCAGGAGGCTAGAGGTTCAAATCCACCCAGAGTTGTCTAGGAAGAAGGGCCTGTGATCTGCTTCTGAAAAATCAGCCATTGAAAATCCTATGCACAATCAACCCAGATGCCCACCAACAGAGGAATGGATAGGTAAACTATGGTATATATATGCAATGGAGCACTACGCAATGATAAAGAATAATGATGATTCCAGGAAACATCTCATAACCTGATTTCAACTGGAAGACATTATGTTAAGTGAAAGTAGTCAGCAACAAAAGGACAAATATTGTATGAGACCCCAACGATAAGATCTCAAAAACAGACTTGTGTATAGAAGAAAAGACTCTTTGACAGCTGCAAGGGAAGGGAGGGAGGGAGGGAGGGCGAGGGGGAAGGTTTAGAGTAGATAGTTGCTAGAAATCTGGTTGAATGAAATCAGTGATAGCACACATTAGAAACAAGAACAATATTAAGTGGACTTCAGCATAACTTGAATACTCCTTCCATCTGAACCCAATATTGTAAGGACAGAGTAGCGGCGGCAGGGGGCAGGGGACCATGCTCTTAGGCAAAATAGAGGCCAATTGGCACAACTAGCATTTTGCTAAGAAGGGCTCCCTGTACCCCACATTGGTGAGTGGCATCTGGGATCTTAAAAGCTGCCAAGCTGCCAACCAAGGGCACAGCAAATGGTCCCAACTCAGCAGGAACGGATACTCACTGAGAACCAAAATGACATGGGGTAAAGACAACCCAGAAGACAGAGAGACCCACGTGAGTGGGTGCCTACATGGACTTGGGACCAGAAGAACCAGACGGTGCCCGGCCACCACCAGTGATAGCCACAATGGAGCTCACTAAGTTGAGTCTCACTGGCAACACAAGAATAAAAAGGGGTACACCCTGAGATCTCCATTTAAAGACCTCAATTGATAGTCCAGCGGTTTTGGGGTTGCACTGGGAGCATAGCCCCCGGCTCTGATGCTGCCCTTGCCCATAAATCATAACGAATGTCCACTCTTGGGACAGGAATGGGTTGGACTTGGCAATGCTGAGTGACCATAGGTTGGTTGCACTTTATGGTTCTATACATCTATAGGATATCATCCTGCTGACCTCTGGCTGGAGGAAGGAGAGTGGGTGAAGAGGAGCAGAAAGGAGACTGTTGGGAGGATGAGACATGTATGGAGCAGAGAGGAACAGTGTGCTGTCACTGGACAGGGAGAGCAGTGGAAGCTGCATATAGGGGGGCATGTAAATTTATACAGGAATGTACATTTTCACTCAGTCATAATAAAAAAAAAGAAAATCCTATGGAGCACTGTTCTACTCTAAACAAATGGCGTCGCTGAAGGTCAGAGATGATTCTTTGGCAACTGAGTTGGGTTTTGTTGTTGTTAAAATAGTGCCACAGACCTTAGAGAAGAAAGATAAGTATGGCTGTAGCCACCGGACAGGCTTAAATTCAAATCCTGGTCCCAGTACTTATTATTATGTGATGCAGGAGTAGTCACTCCCTGTCCTGAGCCTCAGTTTCCTCCTTTGTGAATAAGGTTAAGGATGCTGACCTTGTAGGGCTGTTGCAGTCACCAGAGATAATTCCACCTGGCTGGCATTGGCTCAGGGCCTGTTACCTGCAAGAACCAGGTAGGATGGCTTCTAGCTGAGGGTCCCTACAGTGTGTTTGACCCTGGCTTGAGTCTAGAAGTGTGTGGCTGGAAGGTCTGTGACTGGCTCGGGCAGCAGTTCATAAAAGGGTCACAAGGATAACCCTTTTGCAAAGTGCTGAACTCTGAGCTCTGTGAATATGCCTCACCAGGCTTATTGCTGTGTCCCTTGGATTTGCCTCCAAGCCCGCTGTACAGTGCATGCTCAATAAGGTTGACTGGATGAGTAAATGAGGTGATGGTCAGGGGTTGTAGGTCAGTGATGGGGTTGTACTCTTAGGATCTGGCTTATTCTCTAGTTTTCTCACAATTGTTTCATGGAGAGGCCTCTACTGCGTAGAAGGTGATACTTTGAAGTCAGCACATGGGATTAGATCCAGACTGTTGCAATAAGTTCCTGTGCAAGTCTCTTGGCCTTTTTGAGCCTCGGTTTCATCCATGTGGTATGGTACGTTAGGATTGTCTGACACACAGTAGGTGCTCGTTGGATGTTGGTGTCCTCAGAGCTTCCTGAGTAGCCTCTTACTTGTGGATGAAGAACTAAGGATCTGAGATCAGTAAGGCCTCTCTGGAAAGGGAGAGTCCGGACCTAACCCCAGGCTTCTGACCCCCAGCCCCTGTTTACTCCTAATTGCCCCAGACTCAAAGAGACATGGCAGGGGGAAAAAGGGGGCACTTGTGGGCCCAAGGCAGGGAGCTCAGAGAGGACTTTGGGGGGCAGGACTGCCTCCTCCAGGGAGGGCCTCTAGCTTCCAGAATAGGTCCCTCAATCCTCAGGCCACCCATGAAGAATAAGCAAGGTCATTCAAACATCCCAGGGTATAGGTCAGCCCATGTGCCCCTTCTGACGCCTTGCACAGCAGTGGACCCGTCACCCCTACCTTCCTGTCTCAAACTCTGGTAACTCAGGGGTCTTCTTTCCTAGGAAGGTAGACTCAAGGCCAGGACCACCTTGAGGGCCAGGCTGCAGGACAGCACACAGACCAGGCGAGGCTGGGAGCCTGGCAGGACCCCATCTGTTCCTTATTTACTGCCCCACTCCCCTGACTTCAGCCCTAGCGCTCAGCTGGATGTCACTGAGGAGCAGGCCTAGCACTTGTAGGGGAGAGGGGAGTGGCAGTGGATCTGCCAGTATACACTGAGGACCTAGTGATCAGTCACGCTCCCTCATTCTGGAGGTGGAAAAACCGAGACCCAGAGAGGGAGAGGGAAGGGATAACCCTAGGGCTACCCAGGATACCGGGACCTGCATCAGTAACAACTCCTTCATGTCTCTCACCTGCCCTGCCCTCTTCTTGGTGCTCTCTTGGCACAATGCACAGCAATCACAAATGTGGGCCTTAGAATCAGACAGCCTGGGTTCAGATCACAACTCCACTACTTCCTGGTTGTGCAGCCTTGGGCAAGTTACTTAATCTCTTTGTGCCTCAGTGTTTTCATCTGAAACATGGGACCAAACATACTTAGGTCATAAAGTTGTTTCTGTGAGGATAAAAGAAGCACTGAGCACAGGGCCTGGCATTGATGAATGAATTTGGCTATTACTCTGTCTAAGAACTTGGCAGGGGACAGGCCTGTTCGGCTGTACAGGTGTAGGTGGCAGAACCAGGTCTGAGGATGAGACTGGCAGCTGGGACCAAGTCGTCCAGGCTTACAGCTGGAACACAAATCTAGAGAGCAGAGGTCATGCATCCTGGGGCAGAAGTTTGCATGGAGCCATGACATGCAGGAGAAAGCCACAAGCCCTCAGCCTTCTTCCCACCACCTCTTCTCCAGGCCCAGGGTCCCTGTGATGACCTGCCCCAAGGTACCAGAGGCTACAATGGCATTTCCCTGTAATGGGAATTCACAGTTTGCAAGTGGGCTAAGGGAGGAGTCCCAGTGTATGCAAGTAATCATCACACTTGGATGCTAACTGAAAGATTAGAAGTTCAAGTCCTTCCAAAGTCAGAAGAAAGTCCTGGCAATCTACTTTCAAATCTCAGCCATTAAAAACTCTACGGATGGAACAGATGATCACCAAGAACTACAAAGACACGAAGGAAAAGGAGCTCAAGAGACAGAATAGGAGACTGTATCAACATGTGACCAGAAGAACCAGATGGTGCCTGGCTACCATCAAAGACAGCTGTGATGGGGCACAATGTTGAGTCCCTGTGGCAACATGAGAAAAAGAGGGGTGCAGCCCAAGAACTCCACTGAAAGGCTACAACTGATGGTCTGACAGCCTGGAGAGTCCCCTGGGAGCAAGGCAGGTGGGCGGCCCCTGCCGAACTCTCGAAATCATTGCCTGTTTCATGTTGAAGTTTACGAGAAGAGGCGGGGCATTTCTGGGAGGATGCAGAGAGAATCCATCAAAAATTCTGATCCCCTTTGGCACTGCCCTTATCTGTAACCATGAATAATGTCAGAACTGAGCCCTTCCAAAAAGTGGCTCCCCACTACTGAGAGCTGCCTTCTGGCCTCTCCTCCTGTCTGTCCACTGCCTTCACCCTGCCCTGCAGACCACTCTTCCCCCTAACCCACAGGAGGGCAAACCCAAGGCCTGAGTCTGGTGTGAGCTGAGCTAAGACCCTATAGCTGAAGAGACTTCTCTTTCCAAGCACAGGCCTCAGCCTCATGGTGTAGGCACTCTTGGGGTGACAGACAGTTGAGGTGAGCCAAGAGTGGCCTCGTAAGAAAGCTTTCTTACTGTTCTGCCGTTGAACCCTAGATGCCGATTGACCAGTCCTGCCCTTTTTCTGTGCCTCAGTTGATCATCTGTTAAAGGGGGTGATAACATTCCATGCCCTACAGGGCTGAGCAGGGACCTGACAGGCTGTAGAACCCTAAGGGTAAACATAGACAGCGTTTAATAAATGTTCCCTCTTCTTTTTCTATCAGTCAGCGGCATCTCCAAAGCTTCTGCGGCTATCCTCTGCCTTTCTTGGTGCCTCCCTGAGAATTCTAGAAGACACACTATTCTGTTCCTCCTTTTGCTGCCCATCCTTCCCCTAGGGACAGAGAGCCCTTCCCTGCTTAGCTTTTCCCACCCCCAACCTTTCTCCTGTAGCTGATCGCCATTGGTGTCAAGCCCTAGGCTCTGGCACCCAAGCACACTCCCTCTCCAGACACTGGCCCCAGGAGACAATCACCTGAAATAGCTCACGAGCACTGAGCCCTTGTCAGGCACCAACTGGAGCTAACACCTTTATGCTCACTGGTGCATCAAATCCTGGCAGCCCTAGGAGGCAAGCCCCTTATCATCATCCTGGTTTCCAGAGAGAAAACTGAGGCACAGAGAGTTTGAACAACTTGTTGAGGGTCCGCAGATAGTCATAGGCAGAGCCAGGGTGCTGTAGCCAGTTTCTGGCCAAAAGTCCACTAGCTGAACTGTGTTCCAAAGACAGGTGTCAGAGCAGGGCCATCCCAGCTGTCTGGCCTCACAGGGCTGCAGGAGTGTTGTGCTGAGGATGCATGGTACCGTGGAGCCCTACTCCTGGCTGCCCAGTGGCTTACACTCCCTGAGGACAGCTCCAGAGTGGCTGGTTTTCTACTTACTAGGTGTGACCTTGCTTTCCGGCTCGCTGCTTGCTCTTCTTTGCTGCCTTCCTGCCTCTTGGCCCCTCCTCTTTGTATCTCCCTTGTGTGGATGAGTTTATCTGTGTGCATTTTTATCCTGTTAGTTTCTAAAGCAGGAATTCTTTGAGAACTGATTCTGTAAGCTAGTATCCAGCCTTGCCCTGTCCCCATCCCCATCCTTAGCTTTGCTGGATGGCCTGTGCAGCAGCTGTGTCAGTGCAGGTACCAGGTCCTGGCAGCCCTCAAGGTTGGCAAACCAGATCCTGGAAGTGGACCTCCCAAGGCATGGCCCAAAATATGCCTCTTCAGTCAAGGTGTTTCAAGTCCCAGCACTGGTGAGACATCCCATGTTTATGTGTTCCTCCCCTTTGGAAAGTAGATGCCTGTAAGAAGTGGGGTATGAGGGATTAGTTCATCTGGCATTTTGTTTAAATGGCCTAAGAAGGAAGGTGTAGGAGGCTGGGGCTGCCTGGAAGCTGTGGGTACCGGGCACCGTGTGGAGAACAAGGTGGCAGTAGAAGATTACTGCATACCCACCAGCTGACACTAGCAGAGTTCAGTGCCCTCAGAGGCACATGCTGACCCCTCAACTGCAAAGTGACTGATCCCTGGGCTCTGACAGTGTGCTGAGTGCTCCCTTCATATAACTGGCCTCTCTCACAGACCCAATCAGTCCTGAGAGCCAAATCTTCCTCAGAGCTCAGACAGAACCTTCTCCCTAGGATATCATGGTCACCAAGAAGGCCAATAAGGATCCGACAACATTAGGTAGTGGGCCCAAAAGATCCGGACAAAGTCGCTGTCACTTTTTAAGTTAAATTTACACATTCAGCACGTAACTTGTTCTTTAGTGAGTTGCCTGGAATTCTAGCAGTCTGTCACCAAGTGGTAGTAATGACTCTTGGGGAAAAGAGACATGATTACTGTCATGGATTGAATTGTCTCCTCCCCCAAAATGTGTGTATTAACAAAGTTGAGTCTCACTGGCAACACAAGAATAAATAGGGGTGCACCCTGAGGTCTCCACTAAAAGACCACAATTGATGGTCCAGGGGCTTCGGGGTTCCCCTGGGAGCATGGCCCCTGGCCCTGATGCTGTCCCTGTCCATAATCATAATAAAGGTCAACTCTTTGGACAGCAAAGGATTGGGCTTGGTGACGCAGAGTGACCTTATTTTGTGGGCACTTTATGTTTCTAGGCATCTACAGGATGTCATCCTGCTGACCTCATACTGGAGGAAGGGGAGTGGGTGGAGAGGAGGGGATAGGAGACTGTCAGGAGGATAGGACATGTATGAACAGAGAGGAAGAGCGTGTTGTCACTGTGCAGAGAGAGTGGTGGAAGCTGCATATAGGTGAGCATGCAAATTTATGTGGGAATGTACATTTTCGTTCAATCATAATAATAATAATAAAGGTGTGTGTTAATTTGGCTGGGCCGTGATCCCCAGGACTGTCGAATTGCCCTCCATTTAGTGATTTTCCCATGCTGTGAATCCTAATCTTTGCCGGTGGCTAATAGACTACATTGTGTTCAAGAGGATCAAGGTGGGATTGTAACACCCTTCCTAATGTCACCTCCCTGCTCCACTATACAGGGCGTTTCCCTGGAGTGTGGCTTGTGCCACTTTTTATCCTACAAGAGATTAAAGGAAAGAGAAGCAAGCAGAGAGCTGGAGACCTCACACTGCCCAAAAGCAGTGCTGGCTGCAGAGCATGTCCTTTCAACCTGGGGTTCCTGCGCAAGATGTTCTCAGACCAAAGAAAGACTGAGGCAACGCAAGGACCTTCCTCCAGATCTGACAGAGAGGGAAGGCCTTCTCCTGGAGCTGATACTCTGAATTCAGACTTGTGCCCTACTAGACTGTGCAAGAAGAAACCTCTGTTTGTTAAAGTCATCACCCATGGTATTTCTGTTAGAACAGCACCAGAAGACTAAGACAGTTACTGACGGAAAAAATTAGTCTTTTCTTAATACCCCTATTGTTCTATATTAATACATAATAACAACAGTAACTAATATTCCTGTTTTATTCTAAGTGTTTTATGTGTGTTATCTTTTTTAATCCTCAGAACTATCTTATACTGTAGTTACGAAGTCACTTGCTCAAGATGACAGAGCTGTGACTTGGATCCAGAGTCTCTGCTCTGTACACCTATACACCACTTCATTCATAAACAGTTACCCAGAGAGGCACTACTACAGAAACAGATCATCTCATAGCCCAGCTCTTCTTAAATTTAATGATACATGAATTCCCTGAAGCTGTTGTTAAAATGTGTATTCTGATTCAGCAGGTGTGGGGTGGGGCCTGAGATTCTATCTTTTCTAATAAACTCCCAGGTGATGCTGGTGCCACTGGTGTGGAGACCATACTTTGAGAAGTTACGGTGTAGAGGCTGTATTTAAGCCTGTCTCAAACTCAAACATCTGCAAGGGCCAAGTAGGTAACTTGGTGCAGAGAGCACCTGGGTGGGAGCCAAGGGCACCTGGAGGATACAGGCCAGTCTGGTAGGCCAACAACTTGTCAGCCTCAGCTGATAGCCACCAGTAAGAATTCTGGCCCAGATTTCTGTGTGAAACCTCCCATTTTCAAATGTTAGGGCATCTAATTCAACATTTTTAACACTACACAGCTTACATATGAAGGTTCATAGCAGCATTATTCATAATGGCCAAAAAGTAGAAAAAATTTCTGTCATCTGAAGAATGGATAAATGCAATGTAGTGTATCCACACAGTAGAATGTTATTTGTCAAAGAAAAACAACAAAGCATTTCATTCTCCATTATACTTCATTCTATACCACAGCATGGATGAACCTTGAAAATACCATGCTAACTGAAAGCCAGTCCCCAGAAGTGCATCGTGTATGACTCCATTTATATGAAATATCCAGAAAAGGCAAACACATACAGACAGAAAGAAGACTAGTGTTTGCCTAATGGTAGGTAGGATTGGAGGAAGTAGAAGGAAGAGAATCCTAACAAGTGCAGCACTTCTTTGGGTGGGTGGGGATAAGGGGTGTAACAGAAATGTTATAAAACTAGCCTGTGGTGATGGTCATACAACTCTGAATATACTAAAAACCACTGAACTGTATACTTTCAATTGGTGAAATGTATGATACATGAACTGCATTTAATAAGACAGTTAAAAACAACAACACTGTGCAGGATAGAAAGCTAGTTTCTTTAACTTATAAAGTATATTTGCAAACAAATCAACAAGAAGATGCCAAAACCCCAATAGAGAAAAAGAATGACACAGGATGCGAACAAAGGATGCACCAGTTGTTCTTAAATGGATAGATGGCATCTCTTTTACTCATAATAAGCCATAAAAGCCAAAGTTATTCAGGTAAAATTTCCTACATCCTAGATTGGCAGTGATAAAATGTTTAATACACCCACTTTGTTGGTGAGCGTATGAAACTTTAAGTTGGTACACCTGTAGTGGTGGCAGGAGATGCCAGCAACTTGGCGTTATGTTTAAAAATTAAAGGTGAGCATCCCTGTTGACCTAACAATTTCAATTCCAGAATTTTTCCCATAAGTATACGTGGGGCATATGGAAAATCATGTACGTACAAAGTTTTTCGATGTAGCGTGGTTTGCAATAATGAAAGAGGGGAAACCACCTAATGCCCCTGAGCAGCGACTGCCAACCACACTGTGGACTGCTCACAGATCAACTGCTCACAGGTGGAATACCACGTGATCCTTACACAGAACACAGTCGCTCTGTTTGTACTAATGTGAGAAGATTCTCAAGATGTGAAATCAGTTGCCCTCAAAGCAGTTCCAACTTACGGTGACACTATGTGCTTCAGAGCAGAACTGTGCTCCATAGGGTTTTTGGGACGGCAACCTTCCAGAAGCAGATTGCCAGGGCTTTTTTCTGAGGCGCCTCTAGGTGAATTCTAACTATCAATCTTCTAGTTAGCAGCCAAGCACTGAACTGTTTGCACCAACCAGGTACTAATTCTCTGAGATATAAAACCCCAAAACCTGCTGCCATCACATTGATACCAGCTCGGTCACCCTATGGGACAGAGTAGAGATGCAGAACCTAACGAGACCAGTTTCCATTTGCATGAAGGAAAAGAAAGAGTGGGTGTACATGCACATGTGTTTGTAAAGGCGCTCTGTATTTTGGGGGTATGCAGGACAGGGAGGTTGCCTCCAGGTAGGGGAAGGGGCAGCTGGGAGCAAGAGTACAAGAAGCCTCACTTATGTGTATGCCAGGCTGTGGTCTGTAGCTGTGTCTCTTTTTCAGTAACCGCTTAAGCCGTACCACTGTGTGGGCCAAAGAGCACCCATCTGCATATCTGGGCCGTGACATCTGAGTTAAAGAAATAACTCCACTGTTAGCATCTGCCTCCTTTAGATCTAAGTGCACCACCCCTTGCCCCGCACCGCCCTGTTCTTTGTCCCCCAGGGGTCTCCTCAGCATCTGTATTCCTCTGTGTGTTCTAGGTGTGACCCTGGCGTTCTCTGTATTGAGGATGAAAGGTAGCTGCCAACAGGGGCACAGAGCTCTGAAGACTAAAGGGGGAGGCTGAGGGGATCCCATGGGAGTGTCATCTTGGCCTTATGGGCCCCAACCCCCTGTGTTTACTTCCTGTCCTTTAGGCACGCCCCAAAGGTGAAGGTCTAACACCATACCAGGGCAAAAAGCGCTGCTTCGGAGAATACAAGTGTCCCAAGTGCAAGAGAAAATGGATGAGTGGGAACTCGTGGGCCAACATGGGGCAGGAGTGCATCAAGTGCCACATTAATGTGTATCCACACAAGCAGGTGAGCTGGGGTGATGCCTGGACAGGGGCAGGGGCTGGGAGGGGTCGGGGCTGGGTGTGGGCAGGCCTAAGGAAGAGTGAGGGTGGGAAGCCGTGGAGGACTGTCTGCAGCCATACTCTGAGGTGACCTTTAGTAGCTCCCTCATATAAGAATGGGACCACATTTCTCAAAGTTGTCCCATTCTTACCTTGTCTCACCCGAAATGGGGGAGAGAGCACATCCCTTCAGGAAGGAGAGGAGGGTGAAGAGACCACTGCACCTAAATCTTCAGGTAAAAGATCCCAGGTGAATTTGAAAATGCATGCAGTGGGGACACCATGTGAGACAGAGCAATGGCCAGGGCAGAAGTGGTCCCCGTTCTGATGATCAGGAGTCTAGGCATGTCAAGGGAGGAACTTCTTAGGCCCGGCGGGGAAGAGAAACTACTTGAAGGAGGTGACATGACCTGGGGCCTGGAGCGGGAGAGTAAAGCAGACACATCATAAGTGAGTGGATGGCTACCCTAAGAAGAAGCTACCAAAACCAAACCAAACCCAGTGCTATAGAGTCGATGCCAACTCATGGTGATGCTATAGGACAGAGTAGAACTGCCACATAGAGTTTCCAAGGAGCACCTGGCAGATCTGAACTGCTGACGTTTTGGTTAACAGCCATAGCACTTAACCACTACATCACCAGGGTTTCCAAGAAGCTACAGTAAGGCAAATTCCCTGAAGTCGTCTGGGGATCCTCAAAGACCAAAGCTCAGGAGCAGGATAGAGGGGCAAGCTGAACAGGAAATTACCCAGAACTTGGGGTCCACATGGGGGAGCCTCTGAGTGAGTAGGCTTTCTGCTTCATTTTAAAATGATTATTCTGGTTGTGTGTAGGCGTTAGTGGGGGGAAGAGATTGAAAGTGAACAAGTAATTGTCATAATCCTGGTGAGAGCCCGGAGGGACCTGAACTAAAGAGGCAGCTGTGTAGCTGGAATCTACACAGAGTGTAGCAGAACTGGATGCAGAGTTGGGGGAGGGTAAGAAACCCAGGAGAGCAATCAGGTTTAAGCAACTAAATAGACAGGTAGTTGGTATAGCCTGGGCTGAGGTGGGGTGGGGCTTGGGCATGCAAGAAAAAGGTTCTCTGGAACACAAGGTATGTTTGAGATGATCCTAGAAAGCCAAGTAGAAATGTCGAGATGGCAGTTGGATTTGCTGTTCTGAAGTTCGGATGACCACTTCAGAGTGGCTCCTATATAACTGGGTATCACCAAGCTATAAGTATTTCAACCAAGGGAATGGATGACATTTTCCAGATAGTGGAAGTCAAAGGCAGAGAAGAGATTCCCCAGACCCAGCATTTGGCAGTCAGGTAGAGGAAAAGGCCTGGTGAGAAGTGGAGTGTGGCGTCCGTGAAGTCAGGGAGATTCGAAGCGGGGTGAGGTGATGGTGCCTGGTGGTGCCAGGGTGTCTGAGTAATGACCACAGGGAAGTGCCCTTGAGTTTCAACAATGAGAAGCGGGTCCTCAGATTTGGTGATGCGTCATTTTTACCTGCAGAACTCATTGAAATACAAGAAAATTAGAGACCTGCTAGAGGTGATGCCAGATAGAACAGGTGTAAAGGACTGTCAATTTACAAATGCCCTGTTGGCCAGGGCCATTTCCATGGAGAAAAGAGGAGGAGCACTTGTTTGGATGAGACTGTAGGAGAGAAGTAGAGCCATGTGAGAGTAGCTAGATTAGGGTAGGCCAGGCAGGTGACATGGGCCTTTACAATGGGAGAACCTACAGTGTATTGTATGCTGGGCCTTTACAATGGGAGAACCTACAGCGTATTGTATGCTGGTGAGAGAGATCCTGAAGAAAGCAAAACCCTGGCAATAGGGGCTTCCTGGTTGCTGAAAGTCATGGATGCATAGGGGGAGGTAGCACATCTTTTGGGATGTGGAAGCTGGGCACTGGGAACCCTCCCAGACCTCATCCTGTGTGTCTCTTTTCTGTATCCTTTTTTCAATAATAGACTATAATCATCATGACACTGAGGAAAAGAGAGGAGGTTGCATATAGCCAGATGTAGACAGTCTGGGTTTGGAAGCTTTACTTGCTTCCCTGAGAGCTGAGATGACCGTGTTTTCACACCCAAAAACCATTCATGGTGCCTACACTATTTGGAAATCTCTGCTATATGGCAAAAATTTATAAGGGCAAGATATTTGGACCCAAATCCAACCCAACCCATTGCTGTCAAGTCAATTCCAACTCATAGCAACCCTGTAGGACACAGTAGAACTTCCTTAAAGAGCTCAAGGCTGTAATCTTTACAGAAGCCGATTGCCACATCTTTCTCCCATGGAAAGGCTAGTAAGTTCAAACCACTGATCTTCCAGTTAGCAGCCAAGCACTTAACCACTGGACCACCACAGTCCCTGTTCGTAACCAGGTAGAATAAAACCAGGGGTGAAGGATATGGAAACAGCAGGTCTGGGGTGGTTATCTCTCAACTCTGTGGTGTCAGTTGAGGCAGTTGGGGTGGAAGAATCTGCTTCCAAGACGACTTCTCTCACATTTCAGACTGTAGCAACAATACCTGGGACATTTTATAAACTTAATACATATCAAATACTAAGATACATATATATAAAATAATGATACAGGATGAGAGGACCAAAACCAAATCCACTGCTGTGAAGTCAATGTCAACTCATAGCCACCCTGTAGGACAGAGTAGAACTGGCCCATAGAGTTTCCAAGGAGTGCCTCGTGGCTTTGAACTGCTGACCTTTCGGCAACAGCTGTAGCACTTAACCACTAAGCCACCACGGTTTCCAGGTGAGAGGAAGGATACCTCATCCACTGGCACAGGAGGCAGGGAGGGGAGGAGGGAATCATTTCTGACTCCTGGCAGCCCTATGTGTTCCAGAGTGGACCTGTGCTCTATAGGGTTTTCAGTATCTGGTTTTGCACAAGTAGATGACCAGGAGTCCCTGGGAGAGGCAAACAGTGGGGTGCTCAGCTGCTAGCGGAAAGGCTGATGGTCTGAACCTACCCTGAGGCTCCTCAGAGGATAGGCCTGGCAATCTGCCTTTGAAAGGTCCAAAACCAAGCCAAACCCACTGCCACTGTGTTGATTCCGACTCATAGTGACCCTATAGTCAGAGTAGAACTGCCTCATAGAATTTTCAAGGAGCACCTGGTGGATTTGCATGGCCCACCTTCTGGCTAGCAGCCAGATCAGTTTACTACCATGCCACCAGGGTTTCCTTTGAAAGGTCACAGCCTTTGAAATCCTGTGGAGCATTCTACTCGGCACACATGTGGTCACCATGAGTTGGAATCGATTCAGCAGCAACTGACAACAACAAGATTGCCAGGACTTTCTCCCCAAGAACATTAAATGTTGGCACACCCAAGGACTCTGTCTAATGTCTGTGGAACTAAAGCTTGTCTAACTGCTAGCTATCTGTATGGCAAAGCAGGGACAAGAAGTTAGCACCCTGGGAAAACCAGATGCTAATGGGAGATGCTACGAAAGGACAGTGTTCAAGGAGTCAAGTCAGACAGGTTGTATGAGTTTTAGAGGAAGAGAGATAGATTTCACTCCACAGAAGGGGGAGCTTTGCAACAAACAGCGCTGGCCGGAGATGGGGAGCTGCCTCAGGATGTGAAGAGTGTGGGTCTGAACCTTAAGGTGTGTGTCTTAGTCATCTGGTACTGCTCTAACAGAAATAAAGTGGACGACTTCAACTAAGAAAAGTTTATTCTTACATAGTCCAGTATGCTACAAGTGCAAATTCAGTGTGTCCACTCCAGGAGGGAAAGCGTTCTGTCTTTGTCAGCTCTGGAAGAAGGTCCTTGTGTTGCACCAGCCTTCGTTTGGTCTGACAGCATCTCGGTGCGGGAACCTCAGGGCCCAAGGAGGCACTCTGCTCTTGGTGCTGCTTTTCTGACGGTATGAGGTCCCCAACTCTCTGCTTGCTCCCTTTTCCTTTTGTCTCTTGTAGGATGAAAGGATAGAAGGTGGTGGAAGCCACACTCCAGGGAAACTCCCTATACGAGGGACCAGGGAGGTGACTTTGGAAAGGGTGTGACAGTCCCCCCCTAATCCTCTGTAACATAATCCACTCTATTAACCAGAGGCAGAGATTAGGGTTTACAGAATGGAAGGCAGTCACACAACCCTGACAATAACACAATCGTGGCCCAGCCAAATCACTGCACATTTTAGGGGAGACACAATTCAACTCATGACAGTGTGCAAGCTAAGCCTGGTAATACTTCACACAATTTAAAGGGTCCCTGCCTAGGGTGAAGGATGCGTTGGTGGCACAGTGGTTAAAGCACTCGGCTGTCACCTGAAAAGTTGGTGGTTCCCACAGCTGCTCCGCAGGAGAAAGGCGTAGCAGTCTGCTTCCTTCTCTATAGATTACAGCCTGGAAACCTTATGGGGCAGTTCTACCTGGTTCTGTAGGGTCACTGGGAGCTGGAATACACTCAGCGGTAATGGGTTTTGCATGGGGTGTCAGGGATCGTAAAACCAAATGCTTCTCAGGGTCAGGCACATAAATCCATACCGTGAGCCAGGTTAAAGAGTGGAGGCAGCAGGGATGGGTGAACACAGGCCTTTTGGAAAACAGGCCCGGTATTCTCAGATCCTCTGATTTTAGGAGACATCAGAAAACCCAATTTTTTTCAAACAGCTTCCTTAAGATATCCACATACCATTTAAACTGTGTGATTCAGTGGTTTTCAGTGTGCTCGTGGATAACAGCAGTTATCACTACAACTTTAAAGTGTTTTTACCACTTCAGAAAGAAATTGTATACTTTCAGCTATCACCCCCTATCTTCCCAACCTGCCTCAGCCCAGCCCTTAGCAACCACTAGTCCACTCTGGACTTCCATGTGAATGTAATCATGTGAGAAGGGGCACTGTGACTGGCTTCTTGGGACTATCTTAATGGGAAAGCCCAATTTCTATGTGAAATGCTCTGATTTCAAAATGTTAGCCTGAAGCCAGTTTGTTTTAAAATGTCATGTGGTGCCATTCAAAACCCATCTGGTGGCTTAATGAGGTCTGTGGTTCTCCAGGGTCCCTTCTACCTGAAGACTCCAGGTCACCCACAACGGGGTGTGCCAGAAGGAGTAGCAGCCGTAGAGGCTGTGGGATGAAGGTGGTCCAGCGTCGGACGTGCTTGCTCCTGCTGGGTGAACAGGGGTGTCTGAGGCTGGAGATCAGGGCTTTCATCTTGACTCTGCCCCCTGGTTGTATAACTTTGTCCTCAGGCCCCTGTTTATAAAATGAGGGATTGAGACTCTCAGTAAACCTCCTTCAGTGCCTGCCTGCCTGTGCCAAGGACCGGGGGCTGGGTGCCTTCCTGGAGAACACAGAAGACCAAGCGAGCAAATGCGAACTAGCTTACCGATGGCAGCAGTGAGTGCGGGGAGGACAGTGAAACAGCGCAGTGTGGCGAGAGGTCCGGCCAGGTGGCTACTCTCAGAAGGGACAGTTCTGTAGGGGTGAGCTGTGCCGTTCAGGACAGGGGGTGGCAGCAGAGCAGCCCTGAGGTGTGGAGAGCATAGCTGGCCAGAGAAGCAGTGAAGAGACTGGTGTGATCCAGGTGTGGGGAGTGAGGGAAGCAGGGCCAGAAATGGGGGTCAGGGAGGGTGGTCGGGGCAGGCCATTGAAGACCCTTCAGTCCAGAGTCAGGACCATAGACATTTCTCCGGATGCCCCAGGAAACTGCAGGGGCCTGGAGAAGAGTCTGGTGCTTCAGACTGCTGCTGAGCCCCAGGCTCAAGCCCAGAAAGTGGGGGTCCCACTCTCTCCTTGGACAGGATTTGGGGCTTTAATGCTACCCCCTCCAGCCCTGAGGCACAGCCCCTGCCCCTCTTAGAGTCAAGTAATGAAGCCTGTAACCCCTACAATGCCAGGCACAGTCCTGGATTGAACCATCGCCCTTCGGCAGGAAATAGCCTCACTTACCTGCCTTATGGTCTGCATCCTCCAAAGCTCAGCCCAAGGATAACTTCCTTCCCATCTCTACACTGAGGATCAGAGTCCTCAAGGGCCCGTCTGGAAGGCCCTTAGGAGATCACATGATTCTGCTGTGCCCCTCTCCTAGTGAGCCCCCCAGTGTTTGTTGAGCACCTACTATGTGCAGCAAGGAGACAGTCCCAGCAAGGAGGTGGCACTTGAACCAGGTCACACAGCAGCTAGTGGCAGGAGTGGTCAGAAACAGGCCCCACCAGCCAGCATCCACAGTCTCTTGTGGTTTTAGGACCAAGCCCCCACCACGCAGCCTCCTCAATCTCTTTTTGTGGCTTTAGGACCAGGCCCCCACCAGCCAAGCCTCCACAGTCTCTTCTTGTGGGCTCAGGTGCTTCCTTCTCTCAGCTCTCCTCCCCCAGGGAGTTCAGGCCTGAGGGATTGGGGGGTGGCATCCCTGCCTTCTGCTCAGCACAAGGCCTACCTAGTCAGGAGCGTTCGAAGACCTGAGAGGAGGTACTTGGAGCCCCTCTGACTGGCCCTCCACAGTGGAAATGAGGGACTTATTTTTCCTGAACCCCTGAGCTCTGACTGGCTCAGATCCGTCTCCTGAGACCCCTCCACTCCCCAATCCCTCCCCCTGCCACATCTGTTCCTGTGAGGCTTCAGTTGTGCCTCCCCCTGCTGGCCCTACCCTCCATGAGAAGAAAATACTAATGGGCTGCCTCTCTCAGGGAGGGGGCCCTCAACAATCAATCCCAGCTGTTCCATGTTTCCCCCCATGGAAAGGCATCATCTCAGCCGCTTCCCCTGATTCCCCAAGTTGTGGCAGGGCCCAGCTGGGCAGGGCTGGGTGGCCAGGCTTGGAGTTATGGAGGGTCATGGCCAAGGGAGGCACAGCCCAGCACCCAAGGAGAATGCTCTGATGAGCTGAAGAGGGGAGATGGTGAGGACACTGTAGAAGGGTTTCCTCAGTGACTCGTCTGCTCCTTGCTCCTGGTTTGCCCTCTGTCCCTCCATCAGAGTAACAGTAACCAAAACCCACCACTGTCAAGTCGGGTCCAACTCATAGCAACCCTAGAGGTCAGAGTAGAACTGCCCCGTAGAGTTTCCAAGGAACTCCTGGCAGATTTGAACTGTTGACCTTTTGGTTAGCAGACGTAGCACTTGACCCACTACACCACTAGGGTTTCCAGAGTAACGATAGATGATATTAATACTAGCCAACATCTCAAGTATGTGTGTGCCAGGCACGGTTCTAATTATTTGGCCTGTATTATGTATCCTCATTTTACAGAGGAGGAAACTGAGGCACCAAGAGAGTGAGTGGCTTGCTAAAGGTCATACAGCAATCACTCTATCTTGCAGGGAGGGCTCTTTATGGTTAGAAAGTGCTTCATGAGTCATCTCATTTTCTTTTCTTTCTGTCACACACATACATACAAACATACCACAAAACCTATGGAAAAGGCAGAGCAGGTGCTACAGAAGAGCAAATTGAGGTTCTAGAGGAGAAAGTTTTGGTCCAGCAGACAGCCTCAGCCAGTAAGTGGAAGAGCCAGCCTGCAAAGTTGTTTGCAACTCCAGGGCCACCATGTCATTTGTAGACACTGCAGAGGACCCTGGCAGAGGAGTAGCCATCCATAGTAGCCTGCAGGACAAGTGAGAGGCGGTCCCTAAGGCTCCTGGGAAGGCAGATGCCCAATGGGGCTGGAGGAGCAGCTGAGTAGAGGCTAGCAAGTTCCCAGGAGAAAGCGGAGATTGTGATGGTGGCACTGTATCCCTCAACAAGGGGAAGAGAAGCAGTATTGAAGGCAGGCACTGCCCTTGGGGCAGAAAGCCAGTGACCCTGATCCAGGCTAGTAGAGACTACCTGAGAACTGGGGTGGGTGCTTGTCACAAGCTGGCTGAGCCACAGGATCGAGTGGACATCTGCCCAGCTGATGGCAGTGTTGGAAGGCAGGTGTGGCAGAAAGGCCACATCTGTCTCTTTCCCTTTTTGGGCTCCCAGGCAAGACCTTTCATGGTGTGGAGCCTCAGCTCTTCATCTGTGCCTGACAGTACTGTGCCCCTCACAGGGAGGTTGTAAGGTTGTGCAAAGCATAAACTCTGGAGGGCAACCTGGGGAGCACAGGTGGTGATAGGCCTGCTTGCTCTCTGGCTGTACCTGGAAGACAGGGCAGGGAAGGGCCTGCCTGTGGAGCAGGACAAAGTGGCTGGGGAACTAGAGAGTTGGCTGTTTGGTCTGCAGGAGCAGAGACTTCAGGCCAGCTCTTGTTGGACCATCCTGAGGGAGAAGGGCACAGAGTCTGTAGCCCCAGCATGGCTGCGATCAAAGGCTGAGGGTGCAGGGGTCTAGGTTACAGCTCAAGATCAGGAAGCCTTTCTTTCCAAGCAGTAAACCAGGCCAATTAGCTCAACTAGCAGGGAGCCCCCAGCTCTGGGGTCGTTGAAAGCCAAACTAGGGGGTGGAGTGTAGGTCCTCATGGGAGGTCTGGCAGAGTGACAAGGTGAACTTCCTAGGCCCCTTCAGCCTTGGAGTTCTGATTTCAACTTTGTGTAGTGACACTCTTGCAGCTAGTGACCTCCCATTAATAGTAATACAGCATAATGGCTTCTGTTTGCTATGACAAGTCCCTGGGTGGTACAGAAAGCTAACACACTTGGCTGCTAATTGAAAGGTTGGTGGTTCAAGTCTACCCTGGGTCACTGTGGAAGAAAAGTGTGGCCATCTACTTTTGAAAATGTCCTATGGAACATGCCTGAGGTCGCTGAGAGTCAAAACCAGTGAGATGGCAGCTACATACGCTGTAGAAGTAGACGGTTGGCGCTTAAGCGCCTTGCCATGCTAATGCAGCTCTGAGGCAGCAGAGTCTGAATGTGAACCCAGGTCTGAATCAAGCCAGACCCTTCCTCCTCTTCCCCAGCTGGAGTGGAGTTCGGGCTTGACCGCAACTCAGTCAGACAGAGAAGCTGGTCATCTGAAAGCCTTTTGAAATGAGATGAGGCTCTTGTCCTTTTTCCAGGTTTTCCCTGTGTGGTTTTAGGTCTGAAAGCACAGAGATGGTCTCTGTGACCCATGGTGGGGCCTCTGCTGCCCACCCTGGCCTTCCATGCCTTCCAACTCTCCTACACTCCAGGTTGCTTTTGAATGTCCACCAGGGGCCAGCCATCATAACTGGGCAACAAGGCTAGTGCGCTACTTTTGAAGAGTTCATTGTTTGATCACAGAGCTAGCACTGGCCTCAAGTGTCCTTCCTGGCCATTATGGGTCACAGTTGCTAGTATCTGAGCTGTCCATGCTCCACACCAGCCTGCAGCTTCCACCCCTTCTGATTGACATGTGTCTCCCAGCTGGCCCTGACCAGCTTCCTTTAGGTCCCCCTAGCCCCGCAGGGGCCCGATCTGCAAGCAGGGGGTCTGGCCAGAGCTGCAGCTGGAAGGAAGCAACATCTCTGTTAGCTAGCCAAATAGCCTCCATACAGTTTCCAGGGAAACCTGCTGGCTTTGGGGGCCAAGAAGGGTGGGAAAGGGGAACAGGAATGCTCCCTAACAGAAATGTGCTCCCATTTACCTACGGATACCCCATTTGCAAAGCATCTTGACCCTTCTCTGAGTCCTCCCAACACTCAGCACATGAGGCACTTTGAACAGCGCCACCTTACAGGGGGGCAGTGGAGGTGCCCTGGAGTCACACAGTCAGGAAGAGGCATGACGGTACTTGCAAGTCCCTTCTTTGATCTGTACCTCGGCTCCGTTATTAGAAAACAGTGATGTTCCATTCATGTAGCCACTCAACAAGCATGTAGGCACTATGCCAGCCCTTGGGACATTGGGGTAGGACTCCAAACTCCAGCTGCTGGCCTCACACAGCGGACGCTTATGCCCAGTACAGCACTATGACTGTCCAGGGCACACCTCTTTTCCCAAATTCTGAGACTGTTCAGGCAGGGCAAGGGGTGGGGGTGGGGGTGGGCTTCGGTGCATCTTCCTCTGGCCCCAGATTTCCTCATCTGTATAACATCTTTGCCCTTCTGCCCTGCCTCTGTCCTGTCAAGTGGTGGCTGCTCTGGGTACCAGGGGAGGGTGAAGTAGTGTCTATACCTAGGGCTCCTGCCCAGCCATAGCAATGCAAAACTTGAGGTCTCCCCAACCCCAAAAGACTGGCCCCAGGGCACAGACACCTGCACACGGGCAGGAGGCAGGAAGGTCTGGGCACAGGGGCTAAACCACCTTGGTGACTGTCTGACCCATCCTGTGTGTCTGTCCCTCCTCCTGTCTGTCTCTGTCTCTGTGTCTGTCTCTTTCTACCCCTACACCTCTCCCCCATCTCTTCCTCACCACATCTCGCTCTCTCTTTCATCACACTCTACCCCCCGACTGCGGGCGCCCTGGCTCCCTCTCTCTCTGTCTCTCTCTGCGTCGCTGGGCTTCTCTCTAACCTCTGTCTCTGTGTCTCTGTCTTTCTGGGCTTCTCTCTGGTCTCTGTCTAACTGTCTCTCTGTCTCTGTGCCTCTGTTTATCTCCCCCACTTCTCTGTTTCTGTCTGTCCCACACACTCTTCCCACGTCCTTTGGACTGTCCCCTTCCATCCCCTCTGCAGAGGCCCCTGGAGAAGCCTGATGGCCTGGATGTGTCTGACCAGAGCAAGGAGCACCCCCAGCACCTCTGTGAGAAGTGCAAAGTCCTGGGCTACTACTGCCGCCGCGTGCAATGACCCGGCCCAGGCCTTCCTGCCATACCACCCTCCACTAGCCAAGAAGACACCGCCACCCCTGTATTTCTCCATGTTGCTGTGTGTCCTCATATGTGTGGGGGTGCCCTCACAGGCCTGTGGGTAAGGAGCTTCTAGGGGTCCTGTCTCATTTGTGTTGACAAACAGTGTTACTGACATAGCTGCCCCCCCAAGACCACAGAAGACAGGGTCTCTAGGGCTCTGTACTGGGGTCTGAGGTCTGTGTGGAGGGGAAAAAGGCAAGAAGAGGCCAGCATACAGGACCCCAGGAAGTTCTTGGTGGCCTGTAGGCTCTCTTCTGAGACACTCTTTGGGGTGAGAAGCAGCCTTATATTGGTCACAAGTGCACTAAATTTACTGTGAATCCCAAAGCCTGAAGGCGACTGTCTCTCCAAGTCTGGCCAGGCAGCCTCCCTCAACTCAGAACCTTCCAGTCTGCCCCGTGTGAAAAGCCTTCTCGGAAAGCCCTATTTCTGTTCTGTTCAAGTCAGCAAGTTCCCTAACTAACATGTGCTGGAGTAGCTGACTGAGGTTAGTGTTTCTGCCCTCTGCTCACATTTAGCCCCAAGCCCTGACCTCCTGTGATACCGTTGACATTGTGCATATTTCACCCCTACCTGTGAACTCAGATGGACAGAGGTCAGGAGGCAAGGAACTTTGGACAGTGTGCCAAGGTGTGTCTGCTGTGTCCTACCACCCACTACCTAACACTCTTCCGACATGCTTGGGTTTCATTAGCCCTATTCCCATCCCCTCTCTTTCCTTCCCATCCATTCTAGGGGTTCTCTACCCCATTGAGATGGTAGGGTGCAGTGTGGAAGCCATTGCGGCAGGGAGGAAACAGACACGAGAGAGTGGATACCTAGGTTCAAGTCCTGGCTCTGCCACAGACATGCTGTGCGACCTTGGATACGGGCTTCTCCTCTCCAAGACTCAGTTTCCTCATTAGCTAAGTGACAGCATGACACTAAAGAATAAAGTGACCCATTTCAGTTCTGGTGTTTTAGGATTCAGGCCTGGTGCTGTCTCCTGGAGCAGAGAACTCCTTTAGAGCTTCACCAGGGACCTCGAGGTAAACCTCCCAGGCACCCAGCGTTGCTCATCATCTAGTTACTTAGGTCACCCTGAGGGGTGCCAGAGCAATCTCCTTGCCCTGTCCGCAGCCCCAGTCCTGCCTGCTGTCCAGGGTAGTCACAACTTCTACTCCTGCCCCTGCAAAACTGGAGGAGAAGAAGCCCTCTTCCCCATCACCTGGGCTTCCCCAGGCCCTCTCATGGGAAAACCCTGAAATAAGCCACAGAACTTCTCTCTGTAAAGGGGGACAACAATTTCCTGCCTCCCATGGGAGCAGAGAGGCCTCCTAGGTAGGAACATCGGTCAGGTGGGCTGCTGTCCTGGCCAGCCGGCGGGACCGTGCCCTCATCTCTCCTCGGATGAGAAGCCCCATTTTTACTATTATATCATTTTTCTCCCTAGAGAGGGAGGGAACCAGCTGTCAGGACTGGGTCACTTGATTTTGTCCCAACATTATGCCTCTGTGGAAAACAAAAATTAGACCAATAACTGGGCCTGAAATTCAGTGTCTACCTTGGCTTATGGACACCCAGTGGTGCCCAGTGCCTTTTGTTTTCAGATGAAAATGCATTGTGCAACTGAAGAGTTACAGTGAAGTGTTAATCAGGGGTCCAGGGAGTGAGTTGGAAGAGATGGAGTGAGTATATTTGCAGCCCGGGGCTGCAGGGTACATTTTGGGGGGTGGGGGTGGCCATGCCCTCTGAGCACTTAAAAAGGTATGTTTGCACCAGTGTGAGCTCCCTAGCAATCTCCCACCCACTCACCAGGACAGAGTGCTCAGCAACAGACTGAGCACCCTTGCCACCCATCGGAGACTGCCCTTTAGGAATTCCTGCCTCCGCTGCTTCCTACCATATCGAGGTGAGCCAGACTTGGCCCAGGCCCTGTGCTCTCTGTCCCCAGAAGAAGCTGTCACTGTCACTCATCTTCTTGTGTTTCTAAAGATAATGTTCACAGTGGTGGATGAGCACTAGGCCCTGCTTTCTGGCTCCAACCCTTCCAGCGACCTGGCCCCATAGGAACCCTTGACCTAAGGATGCCTGGGTCTGGCCCACTGTGCTGAGAGGCAGGGGAACACCATACCATAAAGTGAACCTAGGCTCCATACCGCTGAAGAGCAGGGCCTCTATGAGCCAGTAAGAGATGGGCTCTCACCCCATGTGACTGTTCGTGGCTCATCCAGCTGGCAGCCCCAGGCCCTGGCTTATGTTCAGAGGCAGTGGTTCTGCCCTTCCCACCTCCTCCTGCTCTGTTCTGGCTGAAGTTGGGAGCACTGTGTGGTCAGTCAAAGCCACAGTTGTCTCAGCCAGATGCTGTGAGAATGAAGTGCTCAGAGAGTCTAGCAGCCCTAGGGACAAGAAGGTTTGTGGTTTCAGTATGTTCAGAAGGGACAATCGCTTGCAGTTAGCAGACCTAGTGAACTAGTTGGGAGATAATGATGTTTACCCCACATGAAGTGTTCATTAGTTTTACTTGTGAATTTGTATTTATTTTGAGTTATACTTGACACAGAATTTCTTTAAAAAAAAATCCTATGTGTGTATTTTGAGAAAAGAAAATTCATAGATGTTAAAATTTCTCTATGGTTACCAGTTTTCCTCACAACACTGAATTTGTTACTTTCTCCTGAAAATCTTCACAGTGATTTTTGTCTGTATATATTTGAGGGCCTTTTTTAAAAAAGAAAATATAATTGCTAGATTTTTTTTTTTAGAATAAAGAAAAACAAAACAAAAAGAGAGGCATTTTCAAGACTTCAGAGCCTGCGAGACAGCAATAGAATATCCAACAAAGATTTCTTGAAGTATTTTGCAAACCTTGTTTAGCTGCAAGAAAATATTTGTGGTTGAGAACTTTTCTCCTTTTCCCGTTGTTTGCTATTTTTTTCCCCTGGTTTGCTTTGTTTTTCTGTGCTTCCGTCTGTAAAAAGTGTGCAACTGACCTACATTAAGAAGGAAATATTGTCTACATAGAATATTATATAAAGTTGGTACATAATTCTGACGAGGAAAAAAAATTCTTGCAATTCTTTAAGCCATATTGTTGTTATTCTGTGTTATTTTCCTTGGATGAAAATATCAATATGAAGTCACCAGCATACTATTCAAGTGCTTAGACTTATTAATATGTTCCTGTCATGTATTTATATGTATGTGTGTTTTGGGAAGTATTGCATTTTTAAGTATTGCATTTTTATTAATTAGATATATAGTGAAAAAGGGAACGGTGACCCGCTTTGTGCCTCTTCATTTTCTGCCAAGGGCCGAAGCTGAGGTTAACAAACCCAGCATTGTAGTCTATCCTCTCTCACAGTCTTATTACTATTGGGTTACTATGGTTATTGATATTGTAGTGGGCAGGAATGGGCCAGGGGAAGAAAGAGCATGTGGCTAACCAGGCTTCGGTGGTCTGCCACCTCTAAAGATGGCTTCCTTAGCCTGGTGGAGGGGCCGCCATTCAGCAGAACCTAAGCTGAGAAGAGCACATAGGAGGTGGGCTCGTCCACACTCCTCTTGGGAGCTTTGCCATCTGAGCCATGGCTCAGGGGCATGTTCTCTTTGAACTTGGATTTGCCAACCAGCACCCTGGAGCCTGCCCTCCAACATCTAACAGACTTGAACTCTAAATGAATATTTAATCTAATATTACTAGATCATAGCCCCATGCAACAACTAACCCTGAGGTCTGGGAGGTGTTCCAGCCTTTAGAGAGGTTGCTGAGTAGTCCCTGGACTGGCAGCAGACACAGGAAAGGGGCCATCACTCTCCATTGCCAACCTCGCCAGTCACCAGCACTGGTCTCTCCTCCACTCCCATGTGGTAACCCTGTCCCATGTCTGTGTCTGTTAATACACGTGTATCCAGCTAAAAAGACAAACAAACCCAGGAGCGCAGCTTGGAGGATCTGTGAAGAAGGCTCTGGACTTCTCCAGGCGCTGCCCTCGGGATGGCATTCCGTTGTGTGCCTTATTCCTGGAGTATCT
This sequence comes from Heterohyrax brucei, assembly GCA_028571685.1. NCBI lineage: Eukaryota > Metazoa > Chordata > Mammalia > Hyracoidea > Procaviidae > Heterohyrax > Heterohyrax brucei. Next base: position 82,703,675 of record CM053154.1, on the reverse strand, counting down.
GTATACAGCTTGCCTAGAGACACATTTAGCCTTTTTGTGCTGTATTAAAGGGACTTTTCAAAGCGAGTGAGGCTCTTGGGTTTCATTGTTTGCAGGAAACTTCGGTGGCTGAGAACATTCACAGATGCAGAAGATGAGCTGAGTGGGGAAGGAATTCCACCTGCCTTTCCCTCACCCTCCCCACACCCCCGTGGTCTTCTCCTCCCCTGCCTCTATGCCATGCTTTTGCCTCCTCAGCCCCTCTGTCCCCAGTGGCAGGGCCTCCCTTAATTGGGCCCCAGACAGGATGAGATTGTCTGCAGATTAGGTCACACATTAGCACAGCAGTGGGCCTCCTTGTTAACCATATATAGGAGAGAATCTTCCTCAGATGCAGCAGGCCTGGGCTTCACCGTGTTAGCTGCACTTGACCCTCTCAGCCAAGATGGGGATTTGGGGCTCAGACCCCGAGGCATCATGCAGTTAGCAAACCAAAATGCCCAAGGTGTCCTACAAAGCCCCCGGGAGAGGGAACAAGGAGCCCACCCCTCTTCTGAGCAGGGCAGAACTGAGGGATATATCCCAAGGTGTGCCTTCCTCTGCAGACCACACACAGGAAGCCTGGGCTCACCAGGCCGGGGGCCGTGGTGGAGAAAACCCATCAGAAGCCACCTGTGTTCAAAACCTCTTAGTTCAGGACTGAGTGCTCCTGTCATTCTCAGCCATGGCTGCTCTGTGGCACCACTATAGGTGTTAGAAACACCTCAGCCAAGTCTCACTCTGTGAGACACGGGTCTGGAGTATGTCCTCATGTTCCTACGGCCCTCGGGGTCAGTCCAAAGCGCAGCCAGGTGTGGGGAGCACTGGGCTTTGAAACAGTTCACTGTGGCCTGCTAACGCCTCTGAGGGGCTAGAAGCGACAACAGCAAGGCGACTGGAGCCCCTCTCCCAGGACTCTAGGAGGGCACCCACTCCTGGGCTCTAGTCCATTGTCACTGATAAGAATATGCTGTGAAAACACAATAAAAAGAGGAGTGCACCTCAAGAACACTACTGAAAGACTGCAGTTGATGGCCTGACAGCCTGGGGATTACCCTGGGAGCATGTCCCCTAGACCTGCTGCTACCCCTGACCAGAAAACATTACTGAGGTCACCTCTTTGGTCAGGAATGGACTGGAGCTGGGGACACAATGTGACCATGTGGTGTATGTAGTTTATGGTACTATGCGTCTATAGGATGCTGTCCTCCTGGCCTCTTACTCGAAGGAGGAGGAGAGGGTGGAGAGGAGGGGACAGGAGATTGTTAAGAGGATATGGCATATACAGAATGAAAAGGAGTGGTGTGCTGTCACCGGGCAAGGAGCACACAAGGAGCTACAGATAGGCGAGCCTGGAAATTTAATTTGGATTATATACTTTCACTTAATCACAGCAAAAAAAGAAGAAAAAAAATGCTGTGAAGATTGTAGAAATGGCAAATGTCTTCTACATATGTATTTATCTAAATTTTTTAAAAATACTGTCTGGGGTGGGAGCAAGGAAAACTGAAAATTGTGGTTATAATGTGAAATGTTCCCATTTTCAAATTTTGGCAACTAGTTCACTAAATATTTAAATACTGTGCAGCCAAACCAGCAATCTGTGGGCCAGCCCTGACTCTAGGGAACCCAGGACAGAGAAGGCAAAACACATCATTCCTTAGGGTCAGGGGACCATGAGAGTCGGGTAAGGGTGAAGGACAGAGGCAGGAAAGAGACCCCAATACTCAGGAAGTAAGACCCTTGACTTCTGGGGGTGCATGGTGAATCCCAGAAGCCACCAAGCCTTTTCCTGGTTATCGGCAGAAACTGAGAATTCACCTCCAGGGCTGCCCGGACACTACGTGAAGTGACGGTCAGGTCCCCAGTCAACCGGGGCATTCACAGTGATATACTACACCACAATAAAGAACAAATGATGAATCCATGAAGTGTCTCACAACATGGATAAATGTAGAGGGCATTATGCTGAGTCAATTACAAAAGGGCAAATATTGTATGAGACCAATATTATAAAAATGCAAGAAAAAGCTTACACATAGGGGAAAACAAAAAAACAAAGCAAAGTGATGATTATGAGGGAGGGGAGGAGAAATCACTAGCTAGGTAGTAGATAAGTGTTAACTTTGGTGAAAAGAAAGAGAACAGGCAATGTAGGCCATGTATGTGCAGCTTGACAAGGTCAAAGCCATATAAGCCTCCTAGACACATCCAAACACATTAAGGAACTGAGTTACTGGGGCTGAGGGCCAGGGAGCACAGTCTTAGTGGACATCTAGGTCCATTGGCACAACATAGTTCATAAAAAAATGCTCTATATCTTACTTTGGTTATGTAGTGTCTGGGATCTTACAAGCTTTTGAACAACCGTCTAAAATACTTCTATAGGTCTCATCCAGATCAAAACAAAAGTTATTGAAGAAAACCAAAGAAACAAATAAAATGGTAGCCCAAAGGACTAACAGACCTCAAGATCTGCAGCTTCCACCAGCCTGACCCCAGAACTGGAAGCTTCCCAGCTACCACCAACAACCACTCTCACAGGGATGGCAACAGAGAGCTCCTGTCAGAGCAGGACAAAGATGTAGAACAAAATTCAGTTCCACACACACACACACACACAAAAGGCCAGACTTAGTGATCTCTCTGACAGAAACTGAAGGAACCCCTAAGACTATGGCCCTCGGACACTCTGTGTCTTAGTCATTTAATAAAACACCACCAGTGGATGGCTTCAACAAGGAGAAATTTATTTCTTCACAGTCCAAATTCAGAGTATCAGCTCGAGGGTAAGGCTTTCTCTGTCAGCTCTGGAAGAAGGTCCTTGTGATGCATCTCAGCCCAAGAACCTTGGGTCCTGGCAATGCTTTCTTGGTGGCATGAGGTCCCTGACTCTCTGCTTGCTTCTCTTTCATATCCCAAAGATTGGCTTAAGACACTACCCAATCTTGTAGACCCCATCAATGTAACTGCCACTAGTCCGTCTTATTAAGTCAAAGAATTTACAACCTATGAAAATCCCATCAAATGACAAAATGGTGGCCAAGCGTACAATACTGGGAGTCACAGCCCAGTCAGATTGATAGGTGTGCTTTTGGGGGGACATAATTCAATCCGTGACACCCTGCTAACTCGGAATTGAAGCCACTCCTGAAGTCTACCTTCCCGCCAAACCTTAGGCCTATAAGACGTGGGAGGAACATGCTTCTTAGTTCAACCAAGTATATGAGACCCAGTTGGCAACACCTGCCCAAATGCAAAGAAGAGAAGGCAGGGGCAGATCTGCGAAGTAAAGGACAAGGGGATGGTGCCAACACCTGGCAAGGATTCCTACCAATGTCACGAAGCAATTTATGTAGAAATTTTGGAAGAGGAACTGGTCTGTGCTGTAAACTTTCATCTGAAACACCGTTAAAAACAGAATCAGGTTGCTGTCCAGTCGGCTCTGGTGAGGACCCTGTGCCGTGGCAGAGTGCAACTGCGCCCCCTAGTGTTTCCAAGGGCAAATTTCTCAGACAGACATCTCTGCGGTGCCGCTGGGTGGACTCACACCTCCAACCTTTTCATTAACAGCCCAACACTTAACCATTTGCGCCACCTAGGTTCTCCTTCCCAAAGTAGAGGTCAGCAAATGGAGCCCAGGCCTGTCTCAGAGTGTGTTCTCCTCCCCTGTCCTCCACAGTACTGGCCAGCACAACCACTCCACCTGAGGCAGAGGCCCAGCCCTGTGTCCTCCCTGCTGTGTGACCCTCAGCAACTCTCCCCACCTCTCTGAGCCCCAGCTTCTGCCAGGAAATTGTTAGGATAAAATGGCCCAGCATACACAAAGTCTCAGCATGGGGCTTGGCACTTGGAAGGTGCCCAAGGGTTGTGGCTCTCTTTTTCCTCGTTTGTGGCTTGGGCAGAACTTGCAGAGACCACACAGAAGACTCAGAGAAGAAGCCAGCATTGAACAGGGCCCTGTTCAAAGGCCCTGGGTCCTTTGCCCAGCAGGCACTGCTGCTATGCCCTCTGAGGGCCTAGCTGGGGCTCCCAGGCTCAAATTCCATGATCTGCTCTTGCCTTTTGGTGTGTCAGTGTGTGCGCTCCTGTGTGTTCTGTTTTCCATGGAATGAAAACAAACCCAAAGCAAACAAAGCCTATGTTTCAACATCCTCCAGCGCTGTGGAAACCAGTAATTCCCTGGACAGGAAGGATTTCCGGTTGGACTTAATGCCCATGTCCAGGGGCGGTCAAGTGCTTTGGACCGAGAGAGAGAAGAGTCCACAACAGAAAGGGGCATCCAGGGCCTAAAGAGGAGAGCCCACTCTGCTCTGGCCAACAGACCTCCTTCAAAGCTGTGGTCAGTACTGGTGCCCCATCCCCCACACTCCTGTCTGGGCCACAGCTGAGGCCCAGAGAGGGAAGGACTTGCTGGAGCCCTTACGTCTCATTCCAGTGCTCTAGAAGCAGCTGGGAAAAAGCCTCTGGCAGCAACCATGACAGGGCTGTGAAGGTGTGGCAAAGAGTGAGGGCCATGGAGGGGGGGTCCTGAGGACCAGGAAGGCCAGGAAGAGGGGCAGACAGCTCCAGCCTTAGTGTAAGGAGTATCTCCTTCAGTCACTCAGCTACTTATACCTGAGAGAGTCTGGCCAGTAACCCACTCCTAGAGGAGAGAAGGCATCAGTGCTCAACTTCCCCTCTCTCACCCACCTCGGTGCCAGAACCTTCCTATGTGACCCAGGGAGGACTCCCAGAGCCACTTTCTTCTCAGAATGTGTGACATGGAGCCTCCGTGTCCTTATCTGTAGACTAGAGCCACTTGTGGCACACTCCCAGAGCAGCCAAGGATACGATAGTGAGGTGGGCTCAGGCAGTATCCACACAGCAAATGTACAGTCAATGCTGGTTCTCACTCTACCCGGCCCCACCGGGCATGCATACTGGGCTCCAGCCACAGGCCCACATCTGTCACACATGGTGCTGCCTGGCTGTCTGGACTCATTTGTTCCCCAAAGAGTCGAGGACAGTCGGCAGGGAGCAATATGCCCATATAGCAGGTGAAGAAGCTGAGGTCCAGGGAGAATTGCTCAAGACTGACAAGTGGGTTCCTCCTTGTCCCTCTCCAATCCTGACAAGAGATCTCCTGGCTGGATTTCAACCACCCTGTAATGAGGCAGTTCTACTCTGTCCTACAGAATCACTGTGAGTCAGAATCAGCCTGATGACAATGAATCTGGCTTGTTTATTTTTTTTTCATTCAGTCACTCAGCTAAACAGTATCAGGGTTTCCTGGGGGCCAGGCCAGTGCCTGGTGGCTGGGCCTCCTCCCTACCCTCAGACACATGACCTGGGTCTCAGGATCAGGCCTCCAAATACCATCCCCTGGAGGCCCCTATAGTGGCCGGTGCCCAGCCGCACTCCCCGCCCCGTAGGAGGAGACGGAAGTGGCAGGGAGAGAGTGAAGAGGAAGGCAGGCGACAGGGTGGGCGCAAGGCCTCTGGTCAGTCTCTGTGGCTCTTCCCCCAGAGCTCTGGTAGGGGCCAGCAACAGCCTGTTCTGAGGCTCAAAGGCCCCTCCACACAGTACCCTTCCCCCACTCATCCTGAGGCCAGGTTCTGGCAGACGTGTTCAAGGTCTGTGCTTACCCTGGCCTGCCAAACTCACACACACACATTTGCACACATATGCACATAGGTACAGTCACAAGCACAGTGACCCACACTCTCACATTTGCTCACACTCAGACACACATATACTTACAGATACACACTGACACACGTGCACATTGACTCACATACATTCATGCACACATGCACACACTGACACAGTTCTCATTCACTCACACACGTGCACACGCAAAATCATGTACTCACACACATGCACACACAAATATACCGACACAATCACATTTGCTCACATACATTCACTCACATGCACACATTGACACTCAAAAACATACTGTCACATACACACACTCATCTGCACACACATACACAGACTTACACTCACAAACACAATGACTCAAACTCACATATGCTCACACTCACACACGTGCATACACACACTGACAAACATGTGTTGCCACACTCATGCCCTCACACATATGCACACACATTCACTCACATTCACACTTACCACTCACACACACTCTCAAATACACTCACAGATATATATACTCACATTTACAGGTACACATTTGCACATACACTGACAAGCATACACACTGGCATACTACACACATATTGACACACTCACAGACCCACACACCACACTCACACATATAGGCAAGATCGGCTGCGGCTGGAGTGAACAATCTCACACGGGTTGTGGTTTTAGAAGGTAGGAGGAAGCCCGCATGAGATTGTTCAGCCCAGATTAGTAAACCATGGAAGCCCATGCCACCGAGTCATCACTCCTGCCAAGGACTGTCAGTCTGAAGAGACTTTGATTCTGTAGGAAGGTGCCGTGGGGCTGGGAGACAGATGCCAGCTGTGCCTAGAAGCAGGGTCTTTGATACGGTAAAAGAGGCGAAATAGCCTGTTGGATAATCCACTCCTGGTGACACACACACTGACACGCACACGCTGTGGCAGCACGGGGATCTCTGTGGGGCTGAGGAGACTGGGGCTGCCGCTCCAGCTACCGGGTGGTGTCCCAGCTCCAGGCCCTCTCCTTAGCCGCTTGGCTGACAATCACTCTTATCGCTGAGGAAACTGTAGCCCAGAAGGGGACTGAATTTCATGTAAATCTCCCCACCTCCTTCTCCGAAGGCCATGAGTCCCTGGCCATGTGCTGGGGACACCCAGACCTTGTTTCAGCATGGTGAGTAAAATCCTGTCCTTGGTTTAGAAACAACCGAGAAAGTTCATGTTTCATCAGGTGTCATAATGTCATTGAGACCCTTACCTGGAAGGTGCTGGAGTACTTACGGGTGACATGAGATAGTACCGGAGCTTTGTTTTCAAATAATCCAGAACAGAAGGAGGAGTAGTTATTGAAATAAAACAATCAAGTAATGATGATGGCTGAGCAGGAGATTTGAGCCTACCTAGGCTCTGGTACGCTATACTGTATACTTTTGTTTGTGTTTGAAAATCTTCATCACAAGAAGGTTAATAAAGATTCTGTCTCCTAGGGCCCATCACCACTGGACAGAAAACCAGCAGAGCTGAGGCAGGGCTGGCCCCAGGGGCTTGAGGGTGAGCTGCTGAGTTTGGAGGGTGGTGGTTGCTTGTGTGCGTGTATGTAGATGTGGGTGTGAGCATAGGGGTGTGGGTGTAGGTGTGCACATATGATGTGAGGGGTTGGATGGACAAGGGTGTGTATATGTGTGGGGTCGGGAGGTGGTGGTGTAGAGGGGTGGAGGCACAGACTCATCTGTACACAACTCCCTCCACAGTCCCTGGATACCTCGTGCTCCTCTGTGAGTCCATCTAGAGGGACTAGGTCACTTTCTCTGCACTCCAGTATTCACTGTGTTCTGGCACATGGTAGGGGGGTTGTCATGGATTGAAACGTACCCCCCCCAAATATGTGTCCACTGAGTTAGCCCATGATTCCCAGTATTGTGCAATTGTTCTCCATTTTTCGATTGCAATTCTTTTGTGTTGTAAATCCTAATCTGTGCCTGTGACTAATGAGGCAAGATTGGATTATGTTGAAGGTGATTGGGGTAGGATGTAACACCCTGCTCAGGTCTTGCCTCTGATTCAATCTAAAGGTCAATTTCCTGGAGTTTGACCTGCACTACCGTTTATCTTACAAGAGGTAAATGGAGAAGGAAATGAGCAGAGAGGGGGACCTCATGCCACTAAGAAAGCAGCATCAGGAGAACAGCGTGTCCTTTGGAACAGGTTTCTGTACAGAGAAGTTCCTAATCCAGGGGAAGGCTGATGACAAGGCTCTTCCTCCAGGGCCAGCTGAGATAGCCTTCTCCTGGTGCTGACTCCCCTTGAATTCAGAATTCAAGTCTAGCCTACTAGACTGTGAGAAAACAAATTTCTCCTTATTAAAACCATCCACTTGTGGTTATTTCTATTAACAGAAGCACTAGATTATTAAAACAGGGACAAATAAAGAAGAGCCCAGCCACCTCCATCAAGCCCTCTGGGCACCCAGCACTGAGCTAGGTGATTCTCATGCATCATCATTTTTGACCCTTGAAACCACCCTGTAAGGTGGGCACTCATGGGGAAATTGAGTTTCAGAGTCATTCAGTGACTTGTCTGAGATTACACAGTTAGCAAATGGCAGAGCCACTCCCTGTACCCCCTCACAAGCCACATACCTCCCCAGTCCCCACTGGCACGGGTAAATCAGGTCCAGGTCTAATCCCTCTTCCTGCTGCAGCAGGCAGCTGTGTGGCCTCCCCAGGCTGCCAGGCTGCGGACTTTCCTCAGGCCCATCAGCTCTGCCCACGCCTCTCACATCTGCCTGTCCTGGTCTTCTGGCCTCTGTCATGAGCTCTGAGCCTGTCACCTTCTTGTGCAGGCCCCATGGTTATGGGAGTGCAAACCCAAGCCCAGCTCACCAAGAAAGTCCCCAGCCCTGCTTCAGCCTCTGTCCTTGAAAAGTTCCTGGATCTCATGGCCAGATAGCTTCACCCCATCCCCACTGCCTCTGGAGAAACAGGCCAGATACCTATGCCTTCCTGCCCCCGGACACCCACTCATTTCTCCCCTCCCTAGCTGCCATACAGCCTCCTAGAGCCCTGACCTGGGCCTAGGAAGTGGAGGAGGGGGGTTTTCTCCCCATATCCAGCACTCAGAGCTGCAAGCTGACACCTCACACCCACCTTTGACCCCTTTCTGAGGTCAGCCTGGCCCTACAACCCCTCCACACCAGCTGTGCAGCCTGAGGACAACTCAGTTAAAGTCCTGCCTCACAACCCCTGGCCATGGATGGGGCCAGCCAGGTCCTCCCTGTGCCTCCTCACCTCTATCCTGGGCAAGGACTTTGGGGTCAGATGGGCTGGATACTGAACCCCAGCTCCATTGCTTATCCAATGTCATCCTAAATGAGTCACATGACCTCTGAGAGCCTATCTCTGCCCCCACAGGAACTCCCCACATATTACAGCTGTGTGTGCGTGTGTGTCTGGGTCTGCATGATGTGAATGCAAGTGAAACGGGAATGATAACACCAACCGGTCATTGTCGGATTACACGAGATAACGCGGCACGAGTTCAGCAATGTTTACTGCTCTGCTGGTTACAGGGGTGTTGAGAGTCATCCTGGTGTATGCTATCTGCAACGGGCCCCCAAGACCTGCCTGTGTCTACCTTCTGCCTGTCAGTCCCCTAGTCCCCGGCCAGGCTGGCAGGAGACAGGTTCCATTCCTTACCCTGGGAAAAAGGACTGGAATTTGTTCGTTTCTTTGGCCTGTTAGGCATTCCCTTTTCTCCCCAGACTTCTGCTTTGGTTTCACTTTTATGCTGAGACAAGGGACCTCTGCCTAGCCGTCACAGGTTCTCTTCTCCCTGGAGACCCGATCCCTATCTGCACCACGATGAAAGCCCTTCTGCAAACGGTGTGGTCCTGCTCATTCCACACATCCTCTCCCTTGCAGAAATGTCCCCGTTTTCCTGTTGCGGAATCAGCTGGTACCCTGCTGCCTCCTGGTGGCAGCATTAGAGAACCACAACCTGCTGTTGATGAAGGAGTTTTTAAAGCAAACAAAGGGGGACTTTTTGTCTCCCAAATGCCAGATGAGTTCTACCTACCCTGGACAGGGCTGCCTATGCCTCATGCACCTATACTAGAGTAAAACTGTCAAGTGGAAATATGTGTTTTTTTCTTTATCATAAAAATAATGTATGTACATTATGATGTGGATAAAACACGGAAGGTAGGAGGTAGGATGTGAAAATTCCCAGTAGCTCAACTCTCCTCAAGATACAACCACTGCCCAGAGACTGGCCATGTTCCTCCATGGCCTCTTTGTTTATATGCATGTACGTGTGTGTGTGTCCCTGTATATGTAATATATGTGTGCATGTGTTGTTGTTAGCTGTCCTCAAGTCAGTTCCAACTCATAGCAGTCCTATATATGACACAACAAAACACTACCGAGTCCTGTGCCATCTTCACTATCATTGTTTTGCTTGAACCCATTGTTACAGACACTGTGTCAATTCATCTTGCTGACAGTCTTCTTTCACTGATCGTCTACTTTACCAAACATGATGTCCTTCTCCAGGGAATGACCCTGCTTGAAAACATGACCAAAGTATGTGAAACATGTTGTCTCTATCTTTGCTTCTAAGTATCATGCTGGCTGTACTTTTTACAAGACAGATTTGTTGATTGTTTTGGCAGTCCATGGCATATTCAGTATTCTTCACCAACACCATGATTCAAAGGTAGCTATTCTTCATTGGTCTTCCTAATTCATTGTCCAGCTTTCACATACATATGAGGCAATTGAAAATACTACAGCTCAGGTCATGCACACCTTAGTCTCCAAGGTGACATCTTTTTGACACTTTTTTGGACACTTTTTGACACTTAAAGTCTTTTGTAGTAGATGTGTCCACTGCAATGCATCACTCAATTTCTTGACTGCTGCTTCCAGGGGTGCTGATTGCAAATCTAAGTAAAATGAAATCCTTGACAACTTTGACCTTTTCTCTCTTTATCACAATGTTGGCTGTTGGTCCAGTCATGAGAACTTTTGTTTTCTTTATGTTGAGATGTAATCCATACTGAAGGCTATGGTCTTTGGTCTTCATCAGCCAGTGCTTCAAATCTTCACTTTCAACAAGCAAGGTGGTGTCATTTGCTTATGACAGATTGTTAATCAGTCTCCGTCCAATCCTGATGCCTCATTCTTCTTCATATAGTCCAGCTTCTCAGATTACCTCCTTAGCAAACAGGCTGAGTAAGTGTGGTGAAAGGATACAAGCCTGATGCAAACCACGCAGTATGTCCTTGTTCTGTACAATGTGAGATCTGTTCTCTGCATCTTTGCTTCTAAGTCCTCTTGATCTAGGTACAGGTTCGTCATGAGCACAATTAAGTGTTCTGAAATTCCCATTCTTCCCTATGTTATTCGTAATTTGTTATGATCCACCCAGTCAAATGCCTTTGAGCAGTCAATGAAACACAGGTAAACATCTTGCTGGCCAGGATCCATCTGACACTGCTGATGATATCCCTGGTTCCACGTCGTCTTCTGAATCCAGCCTGAATTTCTGGCTGTTCTCTGTCGGTGTACTGCTGTATCCACTTTTGAAAGATTTTAGAAAAATTTTACTTATGTGTGATATTAATGACACTGTTCAACAATTTTCACATTTGGTTGGGTCACCTTTCTTGGGAATAGGCATAAATAAGGATCTCTTCCAGTTCGTTGGCCAGGTTGCTGTCTTCCAAATTTCTTGGCATAAACAAGTGGGCACTTCCAGTGTTGCCTCTGTTTGTTGAAACATTTCAAGTGCTGCTCGGACAGTTCCTGGAGCCTAGTTTTTTTTTTTATGCCTTTAGTGCTGCTTGGACCTCCTTCTTTAGCAACATCAGTTCCTGATCATGTGTTACCTCCTGAATGGGTTGAATGTCGACCATTCCTTTTTGGTACAGTGACTGTATATCTCTTCTATGTTCTTTTGATGCTTCCTGAGTTGTTTATTATTTTTCACACAGAATCCTTCAATATTGCAATTCAAGACGTAAATTTTTTCTTCCGTTCTTTCAGCTTGAGAAATGATGAGCATTTTCTTCCCTTTCTGTTCTCTAACTCCAGGCCTTTGCACATTATTAAAATATTGATAATTATTAAAATAACTCTACTTTGTCTTTTGAGCTGCTCTGTGAAATCTTCTCTTCAGTTCTTTTACTTTATAGTTTCTTCCATTTGCTTTAGCTACTTGATATTCAAGAGCAAATTTCAGAGTCTCTTCGGACACCCATTTTGGTCTTTAATTTTTTATTTTTTTGTCTGTCTTCTTCATGACCTCTTGCTCTCTTCATGTATGATGTCCTTGATGTCATTCCACAATTCATCTGGACTTCAGTCATCAGTTTCAATGCATCAAATCTAATCTTGACGTGGTCTGTAAATTCAGGTGGGATGTGCTCAAGGTCATATTTTGTCTCTCCTGGACTTGTTCGAATTTTCTTCAGATTCAGCTTAAACTTGCTTGTGAGTCTACCCCTGCCCCTTGTTCTGACTGATGGCATTGAACTTTTCCATTGTCTCTTTCCGTAGATGTAGTCAATTTTATTCCTGCATATTCCATCTGGCAAGGCCCATGTTATAGCTGCCACTTAAGTTGGTGAAAAAAGGGACTGGCAACAAAGAAGTTGTCAGTCTTGCAAAATTCTATCATGTGATCTCTAGCATCATTTCACTGAGGCTATGTTTTCCAACTACTGATCCTTCTTTGTTTCCAACTTTCATATTCCAATCACCGGTAATTATCAATGCATTCTGACTTCAAGTTCAGGCAATTTCAGACTGTAGAAGTTGGTAAAAATCTTCTATTTCTTCATCTTTGGTTTTAATGGTTGGTGAGTGAATTTGAGTAGTGGTCACATTAACTGGTCTTCCTGATAGGCAGATGGATGTTATCTTACCACTGACAGTGTTGTGCTTCAGGATAGACCTGGAAATGTTCTACTTGACAAATAATGAGATGCTACGATGGCACTGGGCTGGGCATTCCTCTTTAAGCTGTCGTTCCCAGCATGTCGGACAGTGTTCTGCCACTACTCATAAGGTTTTCACTGGCTACATCTTTTCAGAAGTAGAACACCAAGTCTTTCTTCTTGGTTTGTCTTAGTCTGGAAGCTCAGCTAAAACCTGTACGCCATGGGTGACACTGCTGGTATTTGAGTATCAGTGGCTTAGTTTCAGCATCACAGCAAAATGCAAGCCCCCACAATACAGCAAGTTGACAAACTCATGGGATCATGGGTACATACACGACAAAAAACAAACCTGTTGCCATCAAGTCAACTCCAACTCATAGTGACCGTAAAGGACATAATAGAACTTCCTCATAGAGCTTTCAAGGAGTTCCTGGTAGATTCCGTCTAGTTCACAACCAATTCCTGACTGCTTTACCAGGGCTCCATAGACACTGCATGTTACTCAATAATAGGAGAATGAATTCACTTTGTAAAATATTTGAACAATATAGAAGACTTGTGCTTCTGGTCAAAACAGAGCAAAAGGAGCTAGGTTTACCCTCTCACCTTAAGCAGCTAAATAAACAGACCTACATGCTGCAGTGGTTGTTAGACCTTGGATATCAGGTGATACAGAACAGTGATACCTGAGGGAAAGGAAGAAAATCAGGATAGTCCTACAGTTGCCACAGGGCACTGCCTCCACAATGTTCCAGTCCGAAGGCTGGGAAGCGGAACCCAAACAACACATTGATCTCCCTTAGTTGAGGAACAGAGTTGAAAATTTGGAAAGGTAAAGGTTGAATAGAACTTGCTGGTCAGAGTACTAAAGAGAAGAGAGCAAGAGAAACTAGAGCATGGCACTGAAAGATAAAGATTCCAGAGAAAGCATTCCAGACACCTACAGACGGTTTCCCTCAAGTCTTCAGCTGAAATGTGATAAGCACATGTGTGTGACAAAATTCAGGTTAGGACCACCAGAAAGAGCAGGCAGAATAAATCCTTAGGGCTCACATGGAGCCAGGAAGAGTTTGAGCTCTCTCTAGCTGGACTGGGAAAATCTCCTAACAGACAGGGTATTAGGTAGAGTACCTAGAATGGTATTACCTCAGTTGTTGTGTTAGCTGCCTTTGAGTTGGCTCCAAATCAGAGTAACCCCTACACAACAGCAGGAATTGGGCCTGGTCCTATACCGTCTTCATGATCACTGGTATGCTTGAGTCCTTCGCGAGCGTGTATATCTTAAGTGCTTTCTATCCTAGGTGGCTTATCTTCCAGCATTCCATCATGTGATATTCTGTTTTAATCTGTGGAACTTTCATTGGGTAATTTTCAGAAGTAGAATGTACAGACCTTTCTTCCTTTCCTGTCTTTGTCTGCTGAAACCTTTCCACCACAGTGACCCTGCTGACATTTGAAAAACCAGTGGTGTAACTTCTAGTATCACAACAACATGCAAGCCTCCACAGTAAAGCAAAATGATAGACAGATGGTGGCTTACCTCAGTGGTGGGGAAAAGTTAGCCCTTGACTACAGGCTGCTCTGGCTTCTTCTAATAAAGCTGTCAAAAAATCAAACTGTTTGTAAGGAACTTAACTGCATTCCAGAACAAAGCTCAATAATATTTACAGGAGTACAAACTGTCCAAAACTCAACAAAGTAGACTGGCATTAAATGAAAATTATCAGGTAGGTACCCAAGCATAAAAACATGATTCATATAATGAGGGAAAAAAATCAATAAAAACAGACCTAGAAATAACACAAAGGTGCAAAGGCTTTGGGAAATTATAACAATGTGGATAAACATAAAATACTTCTAAAAATCATTTTTAAATCTATTTAACATACAAAAGTAAAAAGTCACAGTCTATCATGGGTTTATAGCAAATGTCTAAATATACTATAACAGTAGCACAAAGGCCTCAAAGGGACAAATGGAAAGTATACTATGATAAGATCCTTATACTGTTTGTAAAATGGTATATGTCACTAGAAGACAGGCTGTGATAGATTTAAGACCGATACTACAAACCCTAAAGCAATACAACAAAGAATTATAACTAGGAATCCAACGGAGGAGATAAATAGAACAATTAAAAAAAAATCCAAGCCAAGCCAAGTGCCGTCAAGTTGGATCCAACTCAAAAAAAAATACTCAGTCTGAAATGAGGCAGAAAAAAGGGATAAAAGAATAGATGACATTAATAGAAAACAAATAATTAAGATAGTAAATTTAAACATGATTATATCAATAATCACATTCAGTATAAATGTTCTAAACATCCCAACTAAAAGGCAAAGACTATCAGACTACATAAAAAGCAACTCAATCATATACTGTCTGTAAGACACCACCTTTAGGTATCAAAACCAAACCCGCTGCTGTCAAGTCCCGACTCCTAGTGACCCTATAGGACAGACTAGAACTGCTCCATAGGGTTTCCAAGGAGCATCTAACAGAGTTGAACTGCTGATCTTTCTCTTTTTTATTATTTTTTTTTAGTTTTAGTTGTGATGAAGTGAAAGCATACAATCCAGATCAACTTTGCACGCCTGCCTATCTGCAGTTCCATCTGCTTTCCCCACCTGGTAAAAGCACAGTCCTCCATTTCACTCTGTACTTCTAGTATCCTCATGACGAGCACTGTCCCCTCCTCTCTACCTTTTTCTCTTCCATCTAGAAAGAAACCGGTAGGACAGTCTCCTATAAATGTCTAAAACCATATGGTCACACTGTGTACCCGAGTCCAGTCCATTCTTGTCTGAAGAGTTGACTTCAGTATTGGTTTCTGGTCAGGGCCAGCAGTATGTCTAGAGGCCATGTTCCCGAGGGACCCTCCAGGCTGCGGGACTGTCAGTTCTGGTATTTTAGGGTTGCCCCAGGGACTCCACATTGTCCTCCATCATGGCTGTCTTTGCTGATGGCCAGGCACCATCTGGTTCTTCTGGTCCCATGTTGAAACTGTCTCCCATTCATACGGGTCCTTCTGTCTCCTGGGCTTATTTCCACCATGTCTTTCTTATTCTTGGTCATGATCTATTCCAAATGAATTGGGATGGCTTGGTGTACCTCAGGTGGAAGCTTGCTAGATTTTAAGATTTTAAGACCCCAGGTGCCACTCACTAATTCAGGGTGCAGACACCTCTCCTAGCAAAAGGCTAGCTACACCATTTGACCTCAATGTCCCCTGAAAACAGACCCAGAACCCTGTCCCTGCTACTCTATCCTTTGAAATAGTGAGTTGAGATTAGAAAGCCTTTCAGTTTATGATGTAGTCCAGTTACGTTGATCTGCTCTCTACCACGTGTTGTCACTTCCTTTACCTAACCAAATTCCTGTCAATTATGCAATCTATGACCAACCCTCTCCATCTCCACCCTTGTAGCTGTCAAAGAGTCTTTTCTTCTGTACATAAATCTATTTTTAATTCCTTACAACAGAGGTCTCATAGCTGAGTGATTTCACTCAGCATAATGTCTTCTAGTTGAAACCAGGTTATGAGATGCTTCCTAAATTCATCACCATTCTCTGTCATTGAACAATGTTCCGTTGAGTACATGTACCATAGTTTGTTTATCCATTCATCTGTTGATGGACACTTAGGTTAATTCCATATTTTTGCTATTGTGGACAGTGCTGCAAAAAACATTTGTGTTCATGTATCTGCTCATGTGACCACTTTTATTTTTATAGCATACATTCCAAGCAGTGAGATTGCTGGATCGTACAGCACTTCTATTTCCAGCTTTTTAAGAAAGCGCCAAATTGCTTACCAAAGAGATTGTACCACTTTGCATTCCCACCAAAACTACTGAACTTTTGGTTAGTGGACATAGTATTTAACCATTATGCCACCAAGACATAAATAACTCAAAAGCAAAAAGGATGAAGGTCCACTTCAAGGAGGCAGCATGAGGCACCCCATGAGCATACTTTTCAGTGAAACAACCAAACATGGTATAAACTATTTTAAAACAACCACCTAAAGTTCTTGTAAATTGTCTTAATGACATGTAGCAAATGAAGAATTATTTCTTTTTCTTTTTTTTTTCTTTTGTTTTCAGTGCTGGACTTAAAAGATGCATTTTTTTTATTATGACTGAGTGAAAATGTACATTCCCATATAAATTTACATGCCCACCTATATGCAACTTCCACTGCTCTCCCTGCCCGGTGACTGCACACTATTCCTCTCTGCTCCATACATGTCTCATCCTCCCAGCAGTCTCTTTTCCCCTCCTCTCCACCCACTCTCCTTCCTCCAGCCAGAGGTCAGCAGGATGAGAGGTCAGCAGGGTGATATCCTATAGATGCATAGAACCATAAAGTGCGTCCAATATATGGTCACTCTGCATCGCCAAGTCCAATCCATTTCTGTCCGAAGAGTGGAACTTCGTTATGATTTCTGGGCAAGGGCAGCATCAGGGCCGGGGGCCATGCTCCCAGGGGAACCCCAAAACCCCTGGACCATCAATTGAGGTCTTTAAATGTGCACCCCTTTTTATTCTTGTGTTGCCAGTGAGACTCAACTTAGTGAACTCCATCACAGCTATCACTGCTGGTGGCCAGGCACCATCTGGTTCTTCCAGTCCCAAGTCTATGTAGGCACCCACTCATGTGGGTCTCTCTATCTTCTGGGTTGTCTTTACCCCATGTCATTTTGGTCCTTGGTGAGGATCCGTCCCTGCTGAGTTGGGACCATTTGCTGTGCCCTCAGATGGCAGCTTGGCAGCTTTTAAGACCCCAGATGCCACTCACCAATGTGGGGTGCAGAGACCCCTCTTAGCAAAACACTAATTATGCCAGTTAGCCTCGATTTCACCTGAGAGTATGGTCCCTGGCCCCCAGCCCCAGCTACTCTGTCCATGCAATATTGCATTAAGATGGAAGGAGTATTCAAGTTATGCTGAAGTCCACTTCATATGGTTCTTGTTTCTAATGTGTGCTATCACCGATTTCACCCAACCAAATTTCTACCAACTATCTAACCTAAACCCTCCCCACCACACCCTCCCTCCCTGCCCTCCCTTGCAGCAGTGAGAGAGTCTTTTCTTCTATACACAAGTCTGTTTTTGAGATCTTATCGTAGGGGTCTCATACAATATTTGTCCTTTTGTTGCTGACTACTTTCACTCAACATAATGTCTTCCAGTTGAAACCAGGTTAGGAGATGTTTCCTGGAATCATCATTATTCTTTATCATTGCATAGTGCTCCATTGAGAATATATACCATAGTTTACCTATCCATTCCTCTGTTGTTGGGCATCTGGGTTGATTCCATCTTTTTGCTATCATGGACTGTGCTGTGATAAACAGTCTTGTGCGTGTGTCTGTTGGTGTGAAAGGCCTTGATTCTGTAGGATATATTCCAAGTAGTAGAATTACTGGGTCAAATGGTATAATGATATCCATTTTTTAAAGGAAGCGCCAGATTGCTTTCCAAAGAGGCTGGACCATTTTGCAACCCTACCAACACTGTAGGAGGGTTCCACTTTCTCCACAGCCTCTCCAGCATTTGTTGTTTTGTGTTTTTTGGATCATGGCCAACCTTGTTGGGGTGAGATAATATCTCATTGTAGTCTTGATTTGAATTTCTTTAATAACTAAAGATCGTGAACCTGTCTGTATGTGTTTTTGGCTGCCTGGATCTCCTCTTTAGAGAAATGTCTGTCCGTCTCCTTTGCCCATTGCTTAATTGGATGATTTATCTTCTTCTTATTGATATTTTGCGGTATGTTATAGATTATGAAGATCAGGCATCAGTCTGATATAGAGTTGCCAAATATTTTTCCCATTCTGTAGGTAGCCTTTTAATTCTATTAGTAAAGTCTTTGGATGAGCAAAAGTGTTTGATTCTTAGTAGTTTCCATTTATCTATTTTCTCTTCTGTGGATTATGATTTGTTTGACAAATTTTGAAGTCTGTCTATGTTGTGTATTAAAACTTCCATTGTTGTTCCTACCTTTTCTTGGATGAGCTTTATTGTTTTAGGTTTGATATTTAGGTCTTTTATCCAATTGGAGTTGGTTTTTGTATAAGGTGTAAGATATGGATCTTGTTTCAATTTATTGCAGAGGGATATCCAGTTTCACCGGCACCATTTGTTGAAGGTACTGTTTTTACCTCAGTTTAATGTCTTAAAGCCTTTGTTGAATATCAACTGATCGTAGGCAAATGGTGTCATCTCTGGGGTATCAATTCTGTTCCATTGATCGATCTGTCTGTTCTTTTACCAGTACCAGGCTGTTTTGACCACTGTGACAGTGTAGCATGTTCTAAGGTCAGGTAATGAGAGGCCTCCCAGTGTGTTCTTCTTCTTTAGTAGTACCTTACTTATCCAGGACTTCTTCCCTTCCCAAGCAAATTTGGTGATTTGTTTCTGCGTCTCATTAAACAATGACACTGGAACTTGTATTGGGATTGCATTATATAAGTAGATTGCTTTGGGTAAAATAGACATTTTCACAATGTTAAGTCTTCCTATCCATGAGCAGGGTAGGTTTTTCCATTTATCTAAGTCTCTCTTAGTTCCTTGCAGTAAGGGCTTGTAGTTCTCTTTGTAAGGTCTGTTGTTTCTCTGGTTAGATTAATTCCTAGGTACTTTATCTTCTTAGGGGCTATAGTAAATGGTATTGATTTGATGATTTCTTTGTTAACCATCTCATTGTTGGTATAAAGGAATCCTACTGATTTGCTTGTGTTTATCTTATATCCTAAGGCTTTGCTGAACTCTTCTATCAGTTTAAGTAGTTTACTTATAGATTCTTCGGGGTTTTCTGCATATACAATCATATCATCTGCAAACAGGGAGACTTTGACTTCTTCTTTAACAATGCAGATGCACTTTTGCCAAGGCACGTCACCCACAAAGGCCTTTGTGAACAAAGTTACAGGTCTATGTGACAGCAGGCGGAGGCATTTCACCCGTGACATATTTCTGGCCATACTGTCCTTGATAATATTTTGCCCTAACTGCACATGCCCCTTCCTCCTGCACCTCCTGACCTTGAAGCACAGAGCTAGTTGAGCTCAGTGTCGGGCCATTACCTAGGAGGCCCTAATGATTAGCATGTAAAGAAACCACTCGTCCCGGGCCATTATCTGGAAGGCCCTAATGATTAATATATAAAAAGACCACTTGTCTTGGGCCATTATCCAGAAGGTCCTAATAATTAACATGAAAAAAAAAAGACCACGAGGTATAGGTTTCAAGTTAGCCAATAGCTTGTGTGGTCAGGGGGCAGGGTGAAAATCAAGTCACCTCAACTATAAAAAATAAAGGAAAACAGACCTTAGCGGGCTGCCATTCTTCTCCCAAACTCTTTCCTGTCTCAGTCTCATTTTTCCCGCCGATGCCGTTCATCTCTCCGTGGGCCCGAAAAAGCTGTCGAGGCTGGCTCCCGGCATCCTTTATATCTTAGTCTTGTCTAATTGCTCTAGCTAGAACTTCTAGTACTATGTTGAATAGGAGAGGTGAGAGTGGGCATCCTTGTCTAATTCCTGTTCTCAAGGGAAGATCTTTCAGTCTCTCTGCATTCGGGATGATGTTGGCAGTTGGCTTTGTATAAATGGCCCTTATTGTGTTGAGAAATTTTCCATCTATGCCTATTTTGCTAAGAGTTTTTAGCATGAATGAGTGTTGGACTTTATCAAATATCTTTTCTGCATCAGTGGACAAAAATCAGGCGATTCTTATCTTTTGTGATATTTATGTGGTTAATCACATTAATTGTTTTTCTGATGTTGAACCAGCCTTGCATCCCTGGTATGAAACCAGCTTGGTCATGATGGATTATTTTTTTTGATATGTTGTTGTATTCTATTGGCAAAAATTTTGTTGAAGATTTTTGCACCTAGGTTCATGAGTGATATTGGTCTGTCGTTCTCCTTTTTGGTTGGGTCTTTCCCTGGCTTTGGTATCAGGGTTATACTGGCTTCATAGAATGACTTTGGAAGTACTCCATTCCTTTCTATACTGTGAAATAGTCTCAGTAGTGTTGGAGATAACTCATCTGTAAAAGCTTGGTAGAATTCTGCAGTGAAGCTATCTGGGCCCGGGCTTTTTTCAGTTGGCAGTGTTTTGATGACATTTTCCATCTCTTCCTTTGTGATGGGTTTATTAAGTTGTTCTGCTTCACCTTGTGATAATTTGGATAGGTGGTATTAACCAAGGAGTTTGTCTATTTCCTCTAGGTTTTCAAATTTGTTAGAGTACAGTCTTTCATAGTATTCTGCTATGATAGTTTTGACTTGTGTTGGATCTGTTGTGACAACTTCCTTCTCATTTCTAATTTGGGTTGTTTCCTTTCCTGTTTTTCTTTAGTACGTTTAGCCAGTGGTTTGTCAATTTTGTTGATCTTTTCAATAAAACAGCTTTTGGTCTTTTCAATTTTTTCAGTTGTTTTTCTGTTCTCTAATTCATTTAGCTCTGCTCTAATCTTTATGATCTGGTTTCTTCTGGTGCCTGAGGGGTTCCTCTGCTGTTCTCTGTCTACTTGTTCAAGCTGTAGGGTTAGTTCCTTGATTTGGTTTCTTTCTTCCTTCCAGATATGTGCATTTATGGAGATAAACAGACCTCTGAGTACTGCTTTGGCTGTATCCCATGGTACTGGTAAGACATGTTTTCATTCTCATTGGCATCCATGAATTTCTTTATTTAATCCTTGATTTAATCTATAACCCATTGTTTTTTGAGCAAGATGTTGTTCAGTTTCCAAGAGTTCCACTTTCTATCTGTGTTTTTTCTGCTATTGATTTTGACTTTTATGGCTTTATAATCTGAGAAGATGCTTTGCAGTAATTCAGTGGTATGGATTTTGTTGAGAATTGCATTATGTCCTAACACATGGTCAATTCTGGAGAACGTGATTAATGGAGAAAAGACTGAGGTTGTCAAGAATTCCATTTTGTTTGGATCCACAATCAACATCCATAGAAATAGTAGTCAAGAAATCAAAAGATGCATTTCTTTGGACAAATCTGATGAAAAGACGTCTTTGAAGTGTTAGAAAGCAAATGTCACTTTGAAGATTAAAATGCACTTGACCGAAGCGATGGTATTTTCAATTGCATCACATGCATGCAAAACACGGACAACGAATAAGGAAGACTGAAGAATTGCCACCTTGAATTGTGGTGCTGGTGAAAAATATTGACTATACCATGGACTGCCAAAAGAACATACAAATCTGTCTTAGAAGAAGTACAACCAGAACGTTCTTTAGAAGCAAGGATGGTGAGACTATATCTTACATACATTGGATATGTTGTAAGGAGAGAGTCCCTGGAGAATGACATCACTTTCAGTAAAATAGAAGGTTAGCAGAAAACAGGAAGATTCGCAATGAAACGGACTGACACAATGGCTACAACAACAGGCTCAAGTATAACAATGATTGTGAACATGGTGCAGGACCAGGCAGTGTTTTGTTCTTTAGTACATACATAGGATCATTATGAGTCAAAGCTGACTCAGTAGCACTGAACAACAACAACATGATGAAAATTATGCTCCAGAGCATTGCTAAAAAACACAGAGCCAGTAATTAATGGAGCCTAACAGCTAGGTATAACACCAAATGAGGCAGACAGCTTAATAGATCAGTGAAAGAGAGCTCTGCTAAGATTACCACTATCTTAGAGTAAGCCTACACAAATTCAAGTGTTTTACTCACCTAGTACTGCTGTAACAGAAAATACCACTAGTAGTAGAAGGCTTTATAAAGAGAAAACTTTGTCACAGTCTGGTAAGCCACAAATCCGTTTATGAGTTATAAGTCCGTTCAGTAAGAGAATTTACAACAGTCCAGTAAACTGAGTCCAAATCTAGAGAAAACATCTCTGCACAAGAACCTCAGGTCCAAAGGACATGCACTGCTTTCGGTGCTGCTTCTTGGTGACATGAGGTTCCCAACTCTCTAAGCTCACTTTTCTCCCTCATATTTCACAGCTGGTAACTTGAATCATGCCTCACCAGCACAACTGCTGTCCATTCTCTATCATCAATATCACAGATGCAGGATACACAACACATGGGAAGAACTGTACCCTACTGGGACTCATAGCCAAGTCAAATCAAATCATGCATTTTTGAGGGGACACAGTGCAATCCATTACACTCCACCCTTTGTCCCCCCAAAAGTCATACTATTAGAACATGTATTGACTCACTGCACAGAAAAGATCTTAAATCTAGATGCAAATTCCATAAATTTCTCTTCAACTGTGAAATTCAAAACAGATATTATCTTCCCAAAATACAATGGCATAGCAAGCAGGCACAAATTACACATTTTCATTACAAATGGAGAAATTGCAGGGAAAGAAGGCATTAACAGGCAACAAGCAAGTCAGCAAAACACATTACATTAGTCTTCAAAGCTTTGAAAATACTCTTACATTTTCTGAGACATTCTACACAATGGCCCTGCCTTCCAGACTCTAGGTGTTGGCCACACTCTCTGAATTCTGAGTGGAGACCCCCAGCCATGTGCTACAACTCTGCCTTCAAGGCCCACTTGGACAGAAACTCTGCCCCATTGGCTTTAGGTGCACCCTAAGCCCAAATGAGTGGCAATTCCACTCCGACAAAACACAGCACACCATGGTTCCACCCTTTCAAACCCCTGAGGTCACGGCCATACCTCCTGAGATTGAGGCAGCTCAGCTTCTCAGCTTCTGCTTCCTATGGCCACATGGCCCGGGCCTCAGGCCCACATCTGCCTTGCCACAGCAAGTGTTCCAAAGCTCTGTAGCTCCACTGATTCAAGTGCCTGGAGACACCCCACTCAGCTAGGAAGCGTCATGCACAAAGGCACTCAGCTGTATTGCTCCGTGGGTCAGCAAGGCTAACTCCACCAATTCAAGTGCCCAGAGGCACCCCGCTCCACCAGGAAGCCTCTGTGCACAGGAGCTCAGCTCTCTTGCTCCATGGGTTGGTTCCAGCTCTGCCTCTGGTTCTACTGCTGCCGCTATTCCTCTGCTTCCTTCCCTTTCCTTTTATTTCTTGAAGGATGAAAGGATTTAGTGTGGTGCAAGGCACACTCCAGGGAAACTCCCTTTACAGTGGAGCAGGGAGGTAATCTTATAAAGGGATTTACAGTCCCACCCTAATCCTTTAACATACAGCATAGGAAAATCACAAAATCAAGGACAGTCATAAAATATTGGGAATTATAGCCCAGCCACATGACTACACATATTTTTGGAGGGACACAATGCAATCTATGACACCAAGATTGCTCCCTTTGTGGAGCAGCATCAAAATTTTCATACTTGAGGGCAGTAAACTTCACTAAAATGGCTGAACCAAGTCAACCAAGGGGGGGAAGCCAGGGAAAGGAGAGAATAATCAGTATATATACAGAGTTGCCACAGTATGTTACCTGAAATACCCAGTTTTCAACAAAAGAAATCTCACATGCAAGGAAATAGGAAAGTGTGACCCATACACAAGGGTAACAAAGCAGAAAATATAAACTGCCTGTAAGAGGGACCAAGTGTCAGATTAAAAAGGCAGAGACTTCATAGTAGTTATTACAAGTGTACTCAAAAAACTAAAGGAAACAATGCTTAAAGACAAAAAAGGAAGTTATGATGGCAATTTATCACCAAATAAAGAATATCAACAAAGAGATACAAATGATTTTCAAAAAAAAGAATAAAATGGAAATGCTGGAGTTTAAAAGTATGACAATTGATATGAAAAAATAATAACAAAAGACAATGTAAGACATACTGTATAATCTGAATAACGGAAAATAGAATAAAGAAAAATGAACAGTCTTAAACCCACCTATTTATCAGCTAATGGATTTTCCAGTGATAATCAGAATAATTTATTCCATTATGCTTCTTATTTTTGTTCCTCTGTGAATAATTCATCTCTGTTTTCCCGGCTTCCTTCAAGATTTTCTTTCTCATTCATTTTCAGAGCTTAATACTATGCTACTATAATGTGTCTTTGTGTGTGTGTGTGTGTATGTGTGTGCTATTTTTTGTGCTTGGGGTTCTCAGAGATTCTTGGAAATCTTTTGTTAATTTTGGTAATCTTCCAGCCATTATTTCTTCAAATGTTCATTCTGCTGCTCTCTTTCTTCTCACTCTTTTTTGTGTCACTCTGTTATCTCTTTGTGTCTCTATTTGGAATAATTTCTACGCCATCTTAAAGTTTGCTGATATACTCTTCTCTTCAGCTCTGTAGAGTTTACCAACGAGTTCTTCAAAGAAATTCTTCATCTTAGATAGTGTAAATTTTTGCTTCTAGCGTCTCTATTAAACTTTTTCTTATAGTTTCTCTCTGCTGAAATCACTCACCATCATGAAATCATGCATGCTGTCCATCTTTCCCTCTAGACTCTTTAACATATTAATCATGGTTATTTTGATGCCCTGATGTGGCCGGACTATATCTGAGTCTGATTGTTGATTGCTTTCGATTTTGACAGTGATTATTTTCCTTAAAAAATCACATTAAAACACACAGACACAAAAAAACAAGATATGCAGAATATCATCTGTATAATAGATGAGACAGAAGTAAGTAGCACATCTGGAAATGGGCTTGTTTCTTCTTGAGTCAGGTTTTGATTGTGGGAAATTGAGTCAATCTAGTTAGGAGTTCAGCTGGACTTGATTTTGTTGTTGTTCCTATCCTTAGTTTCAGAGCTCCATAGCTTTCGAACTCCTTCGGTGGTGAGCTACTGTTTCTTTATGAGTCACTGGTGGTTCAGCAGTAGAATTCTCACCTTGCATGCAGGAAATCCAGGTTCAGTTCCTGGCCAATGCACTTCATGTGCAGCCGCTCATCAGTGGAGTCTTGCATACTGCTATGATGCTCCATACACAGTAGACTTTCTAGAGTAAGACAGAATATGAAGAAAGGCTTAGTAATCTACTTCCAAAACTCAGTCAATAAAAACTGCAACTGATCGCGGAGCTGGTACATGATCAGGCAGCATTTTGTTCCATTGTGCATGGGGTTGCCATAAGTTGGGGATCAACTTGACTACAGTTACCAAAACAACAACTGTTTCTTGTGTTTAGAGTGGGGGTGGGTGCAAAGGACTTTTCTCAATGTTTTTACTCCACTCTGAGCTTTTTGTAATATACAGGTTACCTGTCTTCATGCTCCTCTTCCTCACCTGGTGGTAGACCAGGCCTGTGATAAGGGCAGAAAGGTTCTCTGTTGTCCTGATTCAGCTTCACTCTTAGGCATGTCTTGAGTGTGAGTTTCTCACCCCTCCCCAGTGGCAGTAGATTTCTTCTTGGTATCAGTGCAGGTACCATCATTCGTCTGTCAGTCTGTCCTATTATACTGGCTTGAGTGTTGTTGTGATGCTGGAAGGTACATCACCGGCATTTCAAATACCATCAGGGTGACCGTAATAGCTTTCAGTGGAGTTTCCAGACTAAGATAGACTAGGAAGAAGGACTTAGAAAAAGGGTCAGAAAGATGTTTACTTATATTTTATTGACTATGCAAAGGTGTTCAATTGTGTGAATCATGGCAAACTATAAATAACATTGCAAACAATGGGAATTCTGGAACACTAAACAGTGCTCATGCAGACCTGTATACAGACCAAGAGGCAGTTATTCAAACAGAACAAGGGTACTGTACATGGTTGAAAATCAGGACAGTTATGTGTCAGGGTTGTATCTTTTCACTACACTTATTCAATCTGTATGCTGAGCAAGTAATCTGAGAAGCTGGGCTATGTGGAGAACACGGCATCAGATTGGAAGAAGGACTCATTAACAACCTGTGATATGCAGAGGACACAACTTTGCTTGCTGAAAATGAGGAGGAATTGATGCACTTAACTGATGAAGATTAAAAAAAAAGAAAGAAACCTACAGCCTTCAGTATGGCTTATACCTGGGCATAAAAAAAAACAAAAAATCCTTACAGCTGAACCAGTAAGCAACATTATGATTGTGATGTTAAGTTTGTGTGTCAATGTGTCTGGGCCATGATTATCAGTAGTTTGACAATTAAAATACAGTTTGTCAGCTATGGGATTATTTCTACAATGAGAACTGATGTAATCACCTCCATGAGGAGACATACTATAAGCAGTCAATCAGTTGAAAGGAAAAAAGGAAGTGTCCCTGGAGGTGTGACCTGCATCCAATACATATGGGCTTTCTGGCAAATCTCTGACATTTACTCTGAATCCTCGTCTGTCATGAATTGAACTATGTCCCCCAAAGACTGTGTGTAGACATTTGGCTGGGCTGTGATTCCCAATAGTTCATGATTGTCCTCCATTTTGTGATTTTCCTATGCTATATGTTAAAGAGAATTAAGGTGAGACTGTAAATCCCTTCCTACGGTCCCGTCTCTGCTCCATAGTAAAGGGAGTTTCCCTAGAGTGTGGCATGTACCAACTTCTATCCTTTCATCCTACAAGAAATAAAAGGAAAGGGAAACAAGCAGAGAATTGGGAATCTCACACCATCAAGCAAGCAGCACCAGGAGAAAAGCATGCCTTTCAGACCTCAGATTCCTGTGCCAAGATGTTCCCTGACTAAAGAGTGATGCAACAGAAGGGCCTTCCTCCAGAGCTCACAGAGGGAAAACCTTCCCCGGAGAGGACACCTTGAGTTTAGACTAGTAACCTACTGGACTATGTAAGAATACACTTCTCTTTGTTAAAGCCATCCACTTTGTGGTATTTCTGTTAGAGCAGCACTAGCTGACTAAGACAGAATTTGGTACGCGGAGTGTGGTGCTTCTCTAACAAATACCTAAAATGTGGAATTGGTTTTGAAACTGTGAATTGATGGAAGGCTCAGAAGGAACTGAGGAGAACTGCTAACACCAAAGAAGGAACAGAAGGTGAGAACAAGCAGAGAACCAGCAGCAGCAGCAGCAGCAACAGAACCAGACCAGCATGAGACAGCAATGGAGCCAACCCACAGAGTGAGAGAGCTGAGTACCTGTGTGCAGGAGCTTTCCTGGCTGAGTGGGGTGCCTCCAGACACTTGAATCTGTGGAGCTGCAGAGCTTTGGAATATTTGCCCCAGCAGGACAGATGTGGGTCTGAGGCCTGCGCCATGAGGCCTTAGGGAGCAGAACCTGGAGAGACAAAGAGCATGAGAAGCTGAACTGCCTCAGTCTCAAAGGGTATAGCCATGACCTCATGAGTCTGAAAAGGTGGAGCCAGAACTTTCTGTGTTTGTAAGGGTGGAATTGCCACTCAGCTGGGCTTAGGGTACACCTAAAGCTGAGGGGGCATAATTGCTGTTCAAGTGGGCCTAGAAGGTAGGATTGTAGCACAGGGCTGGAGGTCTCCACTCAGAATGTAGAGAGTGTGGCCAATAGCTAGAGTCTGGAGGGCAAGGTTATTGTGCAAAATGTCTCAGAGAATGGAAGATTATTTTCAAAGCTTTGAGGGCTGATGTAATGTGTTCAGCTAAGTTGCTTTTTGCCTTTTAGTGCCTAGTTTCCCTGCAATTTCTCCCATTTGTTTAATGGACATGCATAGCTTGTGCCTGTCTGTTCTACTATTGTATGTTGGAGGCAGATAGTTTATATTCTAGATTTCACAGCTGTAGAAAAGTTTTTGTATTTTGGACTTGGAACTGACTTAAGACTTTTAATATCATACGGGATGAACATGTTTCCACTATAACCTTTGCTATGACGGGATGAACATGTACATGTTTCAGAAATGTGATTTTGGGGAGAGGTCCAAGGGGTAGAAAATGTCATGGATCAAACTACGTCCCCCCAAAAATGTGTGCAGCCATTTGGCTGGACCATGATTCCCAGTAGTTTATGATTGTCCTACATTTTGTGATTTTCCTATGCTGTATATTAAAGACAATTAGGATGGGACTGTAAATCCCTTCCTAAGGCCCCTTCCTTGCTCTACTGTAAAGGAGGCTTGTACCATCTTTTATCCTTTTATCTTACAAGAGATAAAAGAAAAGGGGAGCAAGCAGAGAGTTGGGAACCTCACACCATCAAGAATGCAGCATAGATGCTGTCTTCAGACCTGAAGTCCCTGCACCAAGTCCCTGACTAAAGAGTGATGCAATACAAAGACTGTCCTCCAGAGCTGACAAGTAGAGAAAGCCTTCCCTGGAGCAGACACCCTGAATTTGGACTTGTAACATACAGGACTAGGTAAGAATGAACTTCTCTTTGTTAAAGCCATCCACTTTGTGATATTCTGTTAAAGCAGCACTAGTTGACTAAAACATCATCTGATCTCCACTGCTTGAAATCTGAATTAGCAGCTTACCTGCCAATCTTGGGATTTATCAGTGTCTACAGCCTATGAGCCAGTGGCCTGCCATCTTACCTGCTGATCTTGGATTCATCAGCCTTTGCACCCCCTGAATCAACAGCTTCCTATCTGACATGTGGATCTTGGGTTCTTCAGCTCCCGTAGCTACATAAGTCAGGAGAAGCCTCCAGCCTGAAGCCACGTTCCATGGACTTGGGACTTGCCAGCCTCTACAGCCATGTCAGCCATTTCTTTCTTACTTTCTTTTTTCTTTTTTTTTAAATTGTGATTAGTGAAAGTATACAATCCAGATCAATTTTGCACGCCTGCCTATCTGCAGCTCCTTCTGCTCTCCTTGCCCTGGGACAGCACACTCCTCCTTTCAGTTCTATACTTGTTGTATCCTGTTAACAGGCTCCAGTGCCCTCATCTCCACCCTCTTCTCTCCTATCTAGAAAGAGACTAGTAGGACAGCATCGTATGAATGCATAGAACCATAAAGTACACACATCATATGGTCACACTGTGTCCCCGAGTCCAGTCCATTTTTGTCTAAAGAGTTGACCTCACTAGGATTTTCTGGAGAGGGGCAGCAGCTGGTCTAGGGACCATGCTCCCAGGGGACCCCCTATGCTGTCAGACCATCAACTGTGGTCTCTTAGTAGAGTTCTTGAGCTGCACCCCTCTTTTTCTTGTGTTGCCACTGGGACTCAACATTATGTGTCCCACCACAGCTATCTTTGGTGGTGGCTGGGCAACAGCTGCTTCTTCTGATCACATGTTGACATAGACAGCCATTCACATGGATCTTTCTGTCTCCTGAGCTCTTTTTTCCTTATGTCTTTCTTGTTCTCAGTGCTCAACTGTTCTGGCTGAGTTGGGACAATTTGGTGAACCTCAGATAGCAGCTAGCTATCTTTTAAGACCCCAGATGCCACTCACCAATATGGGGTGCAGAAAACTCTTAGCAATAGGCTAGTTATACCAACTGACCTCAGTGTCCCCTGAGAGCATGGTTGCCAGACTCTGTCCTGCTACTCTATTCTTGCAACATTGAGTTGAGATTAGAGGAGCTTTCAGTTTCTGGTGAAGTCCAGTAAAGTTGATCTTTCCACTGTGTTCTGTCGCTGCTTTCACCTAACCAAATTTCTATCAACTATCTAATCTATGACCAGCTCTCTCCCTCCCTCCCTCCCCACTCTTGTAGCCATCAAAGAGTCTTTTCTTCTGTACATAAGTCTATTTTTAAGTCCTTATAGCAGGGGTCTCATACAACATTCATCCTTTTGCTGCTGACTGATTTCACTCAGTGTCATGTCTTTCAGTTGAAATCAGGTTATGAGATGCTTTCTAAAATCATTGTTCTTTATCACTGCTTAGTGTTCCACTGAGTATACATACCACAGCTTTGTTTATCCATTCATCTGTGGATGGGCATCTAGGTTGATTCCATCTTTTTGCTGTTGTGGACTGTCCTGCAATAAACATTCATGTGCATGTATCTGTTCATGTGATAGCCTTTGTTTCTGTAGGATATATTCTGAGCAGTGAAATTGCAAGATCAAGTGCTATCTATTTCCGGCTTTTTAAGGAAGTGCCAGATTGTTTTCCAGAGAGGCTGTACCATTATGCAATCTCACCAGCAGTGCAGGAGAGTTCTGATGTCCCCACAGCCTCTCCAGCATTTATTGTTTTGTGATTTTTGGATTATGGCCAACCTTGTTGGGTTGAGATGGTATCTCATTGTAGTTTTGATTTAGATTTCTCTGATGGTTAATGATCGTGAGCATTTTCTCATGTGTCTTTTGGCTGCCTGGTCTGTTTGGTGAAGTGTCTGTCCATCTCCTTCGCCCATCATTTAACTGGGCCATTTACCTTTCCCTTTTGATATTTTGCAGTACCTTGTAGATTATGGACATCAGACATCAGTCCCGCTATGTAGTTGCCAAATATTTTTTCCCATTAAGTCTTTTAACTCTTTTGATAAAGTCTTTGGATGAGCAACAGCGTTTGATTCTTAGTAGTTCCCATTTATCTATTTTCTCTTCTGTTGATCATGCTGTGTCAGATTTTGAAGTCTGTCTAAGCCACGTATTCGAACTTCCACTGTTTATGCTATTTTTTCTTGCACGATCTTTACTGTTTTAGGTTTGATATTTAGGTCTTTGATGCATTTTGAGTTAGTTTTTGTGTAAGCTGTGAGATATAAGTCTTCTTTCACTTTTTTGCAGATGGGTAATCAATTTTGCCAATACCATTTGTTAAAGAGACTGTTTTTACCCAAGTTTACTATCTTAGGGGCTTTGTCAAGTATCAACTGTTCATAAAAGGATGGCAGCATCTCTGGGGTCTGAACTCTTTTCCATTGGCCTACATGTCTCTCTTATTTTTTTTTTTTTTTCACCAGTACCAGGCTGTTTTGACTACTGTGGCAGTGTAATAGGTTTGGAGGTTAGATAGTGTAAGGCCTCCCACTGTGTTCCTCTTCTTCAGTAGTGCTTTACATATCCAGGGTTTCTTCCCTTTTCAAACAAAGTTGGTGATTTTTTGTTTTGGGATTACATTGTGTATGTAGATTGCTTTGGGTAAAATAGACATTTTCATGATGTCAAGTCTTCCTATCCATGAGCAGGGTAGGTTTCTCTACATATTTAGTCTCTTTTGGTTTCTTGCAGTAAGATCTTGTAATTCTCTCTCTATGGGTCTCTTATTTCTCTGGTTAGATTTATTCCTACATATTTTATCTTCCTGGGAGCTATAGTAAATGATATTGATTTGGTGATTTCTTCTTTGTTGGTGTAAAGGAATCCTACTGATTCTCTTATGTTTATCTTATATCCTGATACTTTGCTGAACTCTTCTGTTAGTTCCAGTAGTTTACTTATAACTTATTTAGGATTCTCTGCATATACCATTATACTGTCTGCAAATAGAGAGATTTTTATTTCTTCTTTGCCAGCATGGATGTGCTTTATTTCTTTGTCTTGTCTAATTGCTCAGGCTAGAACCTCTAATACAATGTTGAATAGCAGTGGTAAGAGTGGGCATCCCCTTCTCAAGGGAAATTCTTTCAGTCTCTCTCGGTTCAGGATGATATTGGTGGTTGGTTTTGAGTAGATGTCCTGTAGTGCACTGAGGAATTTCCCCTCTATTCCTGTCTTGCTGAGAGTTCTTAGCATGAATGGGTGTTGGACTTTGTCTAACGCATTTTCTACATCAGTGGACAAAATCAGGTGATTCTTATCCTTTGTGCTGTTTATGTGGTTGATCATGATTGTTTTTCTGATGTTGGACCAGCCTTGCATCCTTGGTATGAATCCAACTTGGTCATGGTGAATTTTTTTTTTGATATGCTGTTGAATTCTATTGGCTAGAATTTTGTTGAAGATTTTTGCATCTAGGTTCATGAGTGATATAGGTCTATAATTTTCTTTTTTTGTGGGATCTTTCCCTGGCTTTGGTATCAGGTTATGCTGGCTTCACAGAATGAATCTGAGTGTATTCCATCCGTTTCTGTGCCGTGAAATAGCCTCAGTAGCATTGGAATTAACTCCTCTGTAAAGGTTTGGTAGAATTCTTCAGTGAAGCCATTTGGTTCAGGACTTTTTTGGTTCGTAGTTTTATGATTAATTTTTCAATCTCTTCCTTTGTTATGGCTTTATTAAGTTGTTTTATTTCTCCTTGTGATAATTTTGGAAGGTGATATGAATCTATAAATTTGTCCATTTCCTCTAGGTTTTCAAATCTGTTAGAGTACTGTGTTATGATACTTCTGATTTCAGTTGGGTCTGTTGTGATACTTCCTATCTCATTTCTTATTTGGGTTATTTGTTTCCTCTCCTGTTTTTCTTTCAGAAGTTTAGCCAGTGGTTTGTCAACTGTGTTGATCTTAAAGAACCAGCTTTTGGTTTTGTTAATTTTTTCAATTGTTCTTGTATTCTCTAATTCATTTAGTACATTTGCTCTAATATTTATTATCTGCTTTCTTCTGGTGCCTGAGGGGTTCTTTTGTTGCTCTCTTTTTACTTGTTCAAGCTGTAGAGTTAATTCTTTGGTTTGGGCCCTCAACTCCAGATGTGTGCGTTTATAGAGATTAACTGATCTCTGAGCATTGCTTTATCCCATAGGTTCTGGTAAGATGCGTTTTCATTAACATTTGATTCCGTAAGTTTCTATATTTCGTCCTTAATTTCTTTTATAACCCACGGATTTTTGAGCAAAGTGTTGTTATGTCTCCATGAGTTCAAATTTCTACCTATGTTTTTTCTGCTATTGATTTCAACTTTTATGACTTTATGGTCTGTAAAGATGCTTTGCAATAATTCAATGGTTTGGATTTTGTTGAGACTTGCTTTATGTTCTAACACGTGGTCTATTCTAGAAAACATTTTATGTGCATTGGAGAACAGGAGGTACTTATCTATTAACTGGTAAAAAGTTCTGTATATGTCGATGAGGTCTAGTTGGTTAATTGTTGCAATAAGATCTTCTGTATCTTTACTCAGCTTTTCTCTGGATGAGCTGTCCACTACTGAAAGTGGAGTGTTGAAGTCTCCCACTATTATTGTGTAGTGATCTATCTGCTTTTTCAGTGTTGTCAGTGTTTGTTTGATGTATTTAAATGCTCTGGCACTGGGTGCATAAATATTTAATATTGTTATGTCCTGCTTATGTATTGCACTTTTCAGCAATAAACAGTGACCTTCCTTGTCCACCATGATGGATTTTACATTAAAGTCTACTTTATCTGAGATTAGTATTGCTACTGCTGCTGTCCACTGTATGTTGTTAGCTTGGTATATATTTTTCCATCCTCTCGTTTGTTCCATCCTCAGTTTGTTCATATCTTTGAGTCTAGCATGTGTTTCTTATAAGCAACATATAGATGGATTGTGTTGTTTGATCCAGGATGTTACTCTCTGTCTCTTTATTGGAGCATTCAGTCTGTTTACATTCAGTGTAATTATTTATAGATATATGTTTAGTGCTGTCACTTTAATACCTTTATTTTGTGTTGTTGATGTTTTCTATGTTGCTCTTAATATTCTGTTCTGGGTCATTTTTCTTTACGGTTGAGGTTTCACCTTTTTCAGTGTTGGTTTTGTGTTTGTTGAGACTCCTGAATTATGCTTCTTGTGTTGATATGTCATGTTGTTATATTGTTTTGCTGCTACCCCTATGATACCCCTTAATATTCTAAGTTTAAACCAGACTTTAACTTCTGCATATCTTTTTAGTTTCCTCTCCATCTAAAAAGGTTACACGTAGTGTAATATATCCTTCTTTTTAGTGTGGTGATATCATACTTTTCATGTTAAGATCACTGGTTCTCTTTTTTTAATATCATAGATTTGTTTGAGCTTTGTGACTTCCCTAGTGGTAGGATTCTGGATGTTGCATCCTGCATTGCCTCTTCTAAATGAAGAGTGTCTTTCAGTATTTCTTGCAGTTTGGGTTTGATTTTTACAAAGTCTCTAAGCTTCTGTTTATCTGTGAATGCCTTAATTTCACCTTCACATTAGAGATACAATTTTTAGGATACATAATTCTTGGTTGTAAGCTTTTCTCCTTCAGCATTTTGAATGTGTCATTCCACTGCCTTCTTGCTAACATTGTTTCTGCCAAGAAGTCAGACAAAAGTCTACAGGGCTTCCCTCTGTACATTAGCTTTGCTTTAAGCTTCACTACCCTCAAGAGCCTCTGTTTATGTTTCATTTTATTAATGAATGATAATGTGAATAATAATACTATGTCTTGGTGTCTTTCTTTTGGGGTCTGCTGTTTGTGGTGTTTGATAAGCATGTTGGATGTCTACAGTTTCCTCTTAATTTCAGGACAATTTTCGGTCAGCCACTGTACAACAGTACTCCACATTGCCAGCTATCCCTCCCTGTTCAGGAACTCCAATTAATCACAGATTATTCCTCTTAAATAGAGTCCCCCATGTTTCTTAATGCATCTTCATTTTTCTTATTTCTTTTCTCTGATTTCTCCTCATAAATGCTGGTGTCAGTTGCTCTAGCCTCAAGGTTACTAAGTCTGACTTTTATCTCCTCAATTCTGCTCTTTTGGCTTTGGATTGAATTTTCTAATTCTGTAATTATGTTATTGCCCTGTTGGATTTCAGATCGTTGATGCTGCATCAGTTCAAAAAGCTTACTTAGCTTTTCATTTTGCTCTGCTGCATTTTGTTTACTCTCTAGGAGGGCTCTCTGTATATTTTTCTTCTGTATTCAACCTCTGACAGTTTCAGAAAGCTTCTTCATCTGGGAAATTCTTTTATTATAAAGAATTTTGGGAGTTTTCTGAAGCCATGATGGACTACTTCTTTAAATGGTTAGCCATTGATTGTTGTCTTCATGCCAGATTTGGTCACCAGCCACCTCTGTATACTGTAGTGACTGGCTCCAGCTGGGCTCTCTGGGGTGGCAGGCTCTCCCTTCTGGCTGGCAAAGATGGCACCACTTACAGAGTCACTGATGGCCACCAGCTGATGCTATGATGTGGATCAGTGAAGGGTGGAGGAGGTGCTGCCAGGCCACTCAGGTGGCCTCAGGTGTGGCAGGCCCTGCCTTCCAGGTGACAATGAAAGCACCTCATAGGCTGTCCCCAGACACTATGATGTGGTTCAAAGACGGGAGGTATTAGGGCCTTGCTGCCATCCTCTGCCAGGCCCCACCCATAACTCTAGGCACCACTGTCCTAAACATAGCTTTTCTGCTTGAGAAGTACTTTCCAGACAGGGGCTGCTGCTCAGTGTGAGAATTAACTCTTATCTAAGACCTCAGGTGGCTGACTCTGCCTCCCAGCTGACCAAGATGGCATCCCACCTGAACTGCACTTCCTGCTGTGAAACTACAGAGTCTATGACACACCTCAGACAAGAGAGGGTGGAGGGGCAGTGGTGTCCTCAGTCAGCAGCCAGGCTCTCAGTATGTGGCTCTGCCAAGCACAGTCTCTCTGCTGTACTATACACTGTTACTTAAGCACTGTGGTTCAGTGTAGTAGCCAGCTGATGCCCAATACCTGCCTCCCAGAAGACAAAGAAGGCATCAGTACCTGCAGTCCTCCCAAATGATGAGTCAGCAGAAGCAGGACTCAGCACGCCACTGCCTCATCTCTGAGAGAGGTAGTTACCCCATTACTGGTGTCTGGTGCAACCTGACAACCCTATGCCAGATCCTAGGGCTCCCTAGATGTCTATGTTGCTCTGTTCAGTTATCATTCCAGGCCTTAGTTCTCAGAGAGAATTGAGGAGACGTGTGTCTAGTCTATCATCCTGCTCCCCCACCCCCCAGGATGAGCCATTTCTTGAGATAAATCTCTTTCTCTTCTCTCCACATCTCTATTTATCTTTCTTCTCTGTCTCTCAACCTTGTCAGCTTCTGCAGCACATGAGCCAGCAGCCTGACATTTGAGCTGCCATCTTGAGCTTGTCAGTTCCTTCAGCTGCTGAATCAGAAGAAGCCTACATCCTGATGCCTGACCCATGCAATTGGGATCTTCCAGCCTCTACTACCATTCATCCTTTTGATGAATCTCTACACACACACACACACACACACACAGAGACAGACAGACAGACATTTCACTGGCTTTACTTCTCTAGAGAAGCCAGCCTAAGACAACGATAAACAGAGAAAATATTGAAGTTGTCAACAATTTCATTTTACCTGGACCCACAACCAACACCCATAGAAACAGCAGTCAAGAAATCAAATGACATGTTGTATTGGGCAAATCTGCTGTAAAAGACCTTTTTCAAGTGTTAAAAAGCAAATCCGTCACCTTAATGACTCTTAGGCTGGCTTCTTTAGACAGCAAAACCCGTGAAATATATCTGTATCTAGAGAGAATGATTCTCAATGATTTGGCAATTATATAATAATGTAATTTGGCAGTAATGTAACGATGTATTTATCCTCTGTAATGTGATTGGATGTGATCAGCCAATCAGTTGTAAAGGGATTTTACTTGGGGGTGTGGCCTGCATCAATATGTATGCACGTTCTGGTAAAAGCTTGCTCCTTTGCTCTGGATCCTGCATCTGGCTCATCATCATCTGCTCTCCAGTTCTTGGGACTTGAGCCAGCAGCCTACCATACCGCATGCCAATCTTACCAGCCAAGTTAACTGTCACAAGGACTAAGGTCTGTCTGACCAAGGCATGGTATTTTCAGTTTCCTCATATGCATGTGAAAGCTGCACAGTGAATAAGAAAGACCAAAGAATTACAGTTTTGGCAAGGAATATTGAATATACCACAAACTGCCAGAAGAACAAACAAACGTGTCTTGGAAGAAGTATAGCCAGAATTATCCTCAGAAGAGAGAATGGTGAGACTTCATCTCACATACTTTGGACATGTTATCTGGAGGCATCAGTCTCTGAAAAATGACATAATACTTCGTAAAGTAGGTGGTTAGTGTAAGAGAGAAAGGCCTTCCACAAGATGGACTGACACAGTGGTTGCAACGATGGACTCAAACATAGCAATGATTGTGAAGATGGCACAGGATAGGACAGGGCTTCATTCTGTTGCACATAGGGTCATTATGAGTTGGAACTGACTAAATGGCACCTAACAACAATACCATCTGTATGGGATCCTGGGTCCTGGATGATTTCTTGCCTGTTTCCTGGTGACATAAGGATTTTTCTTGTACCTTGACCCAGCCACAGTGAGTTTTCACTTGATCCTGGAAGTGAAGGGTATATTAGCTCTCTCCTAATGGATTAAATATTTTGTGCTTCATGAGAGAGAATAATCTGAGAAAGTGGGCAAGGCTTCACGCCTCTCTCCATAGCAGATGATTACCACCTCCTGCAGATCTCTGTCGCTAACGTAGGCTCTCTAGGTATTGTTTGCCTGGTCCCAATCTTCCTCCTGAGTACCCAATGTTAGTTTTGTTATTAACTGTTATTTGTTAATTGTTGTTAAATGTTATTTATTGCCATCAAGTTGGCTCCCACTCATGGCAACCTTATGTGTAATAGAATGAAATGTATCCAGTTCTGCACCATTTTCCTGATTTTTTACGTGTTTGAGTTCACTGATGGGGCTATTGTGCTAATGTATCTCATTGAGAGTTTCCTCATTTTTGCTGACCCTCCACTTTACCAAATATCATGTTCTTTTTTAGGGAGCAGCCAGCAGAGATTACAAACATCTTGCAAGTGAGTGAGTACTCTTTCTGGAACTGGGGCTCCTAGCTATTCCTATTGACATACTAGCCCCTCTGGGCTTTTAATGGTTTATTGTAATTGTACCTGATGTCATCTTAGCCCGAAGTGTTGTGCTACTAGTGAGATGGTCTGTGTGTCCTGTCTCTTTGCAAGGGTTTGTCCCACTTTGGGACTCAGATTACTTGCTTGCCTTGTAAGTTTAGCTCTCAGATGATTTCAAGAAAAGTCACAGGTATAACCTAAGTATTACTTTCCCACCACTGCTTTAAGAAATCACCACAAACATAATTGTTTAAAATAATACATTTTTTTATCTTACAGTTCTAGATATCAGAAGTCCAAAGATATCACGAGATATAATAACAATATCATAGCTCTGTACAACCTCTAAAGGGTGAGAATGATCTTGGAGGCAGAGCAGAACCAATACTTTCTCCGCCTGCTGTCATAAGGCCAATTTGCAGCCTCCAGAGGCCCTGACACAAACTGTACGCACTCAACTACTAACAAAAAGGTTGGCTTTTGAGTCCAACAAAACTCAGAAGGAAGTCCTCACAATCTCCTTCTGAGAGGTGACAGCTTTGAAAAGCCCTGTGGAGAATAATTCTACTCTGACACACATGGGGTCACCATGAGTCAATATTGACTTCTTTTTTTTTTTGGTACTTGCTGCCTTTGTGACAAAGAGGTTAAGTGCTATGTCTGCTAACTAGAAGGTCAGCAATTCAAATCTGCCAGTCACTTCTTGGAAACTCTATGTGACAGTTCTACTCTGACCTATAGGTTCGCTGAGTCAGAATCAACTTGATGGCAGTGGGTTTGGTTTTGGGTTTGCTGCCTCAACATCCGTTAATTTCTCCCAAGTCCCCTTTCACCTAGATTCTAACCTGGCCATTCCAACCTTGTCACTTCTTGCCTCTCCTGGCCATGCCCCATATGGTTTCCTGTGACAGGAATCCATTACTATCTTATAACTCAGTTTTTCAGGGGTATAGTTATTTCATATCCCTCCCAGCCATGTCCCCTATATTTTCTCTTATAAAAAAAAAAAAAAAAAACTCTCCTCTTAGGGACACAATGTAGAGTCTCTGAGAAAACACAAGAAAAAGAGGTGTGCAGTTCAAGAACTCTACTAAAAGAGCAGAACTGACGGTCCAACAGCCTGGAGGGTCCCCTAAGAACACGGCCTCTACATACTGCTAGCCCCAGACCAGAAACCAGTACTGAAGCCAATTCTTCAGGCAAGAATGGACCGGACTCGGGGACACAGTACAAACATATGGTGTGTGTACTTTATAGTTTTATGCTTTTATAGGAGGCTGTCCTACTGGTTCCTTTCTAGATAGGAGAGAAGAGGGTGGAGCGGACAGATGCTTGCTAAGAGGATGCCAGAAGTAGAGTTAAAAAAAGGCCTGTGTTGTCACTGGGTGAGGAGAGCAGATGGAGCTGCAGACAAGTGGGCATGAAAATTGATTTAGTTTATTTTCATGTAATCACAATAAAAATTTTAAAAAATTCCCAAGCTAAGGTCCGCAACTAATCACTAAGACTTCAGTGTGCACAAACCCCCAGACCCCAGCTTGCTTGCCGTCTCTAAGTCCTCTCCGACAGTCCCAGCTGGCTGTTATCGCCTCCCCAGGTACAACTCCTATGTGCCCTGTTTTGGGGTGTGCTGTAGCTTCTTATCTGGGACCCGTGAGGACTGAATTCTATTTGTTTTCTGGCCTTCCTGTGTGAAGCTCACTTTTTTGTGCCACATCTGACTGACCATCCACAGACCCCCCACTTTGGGTCAAAACTAAAACTCCTACCCTGTTCCACAGGACTTTGAGCACAGAACCGACTTCTGGACACCAAAGGTCACTCAGTGAGAAATGCTTTCCATCCTGTGCCCACCCAGTGAACCAGTGCCTCCTATCGATGGCGCCAGAGTGTCTAGGAGCTCCTCCGCCAAGACACCTTCATGTGTAATACAGTGGGAAGCCACTTTCACTAGAGCTATAGAATATCACAATACCTGTCAGCCCCTAAGAAGCTGGGGATGAATAGGCTACTCCCCATCCCTGCCTCTTGTCATCTGAGGGCTATCAATCAGACTCCTCTGGAGGAGTTTCTATAAGAATCTCACTCAAAGCTCCCAGAAAACCCTCTCAAGTGGTTTTTTATTTTTTTTTTAACTTTTATTTAACATAACTGAGTGAAAATGTACATTCACATATAAATTTACATGCCCCCCTATATGCAGCTTCCACTGCTCTCCCTGTCCGGTGACAGCACACTATTCCTCTCTGCTCCATACATGTCTCATCCTCCCAACAGCCTCCTTTCCCCTCCTCTCCGTCCACTCCCCTTCCTCCAGCCGGAGGTCAGCAAGATGATATCCTATAGATGTACAGAACCATAAAGTGCTTCCAATATATGGTCACTCTGCATTGCCAAGTCCAATCCATTCCTGTCCAAAGAGTGGACCTTTGTTATAATTTATGGGAAAGGGCAGCATCAGGGCCGGGGGCCTTGCTCTCAGAGGAACCCCCAAACCGCTGGACCATCAATTGAGGTCTTTTAGCAGAGATCTCAGGATGCACCCCTTTTTATTCTCGTGTTGCCAGTGAGACTCCTCTCTGTGAGCTCCATCGTGGCTATCACTGGTGGTAGCCGGGCACCATCCGGTTCTTCCGGTCCCAAGTCGATGTAGGCACCCACTCTTGCGGGTCTCTCTGTCTTCTCGGTTGTCTTTACTGCATGTCATTTTGGTCCTCGGTGAGCATCCGTTCCTGCTGAGTTGGGACCATTTGCTGTGTCCTTGGATGGCAGCTTGGCAGTTTTTAAGACCCCAGACGCCACTCACCAATGTGGGGTGCAGAGAGCTCTCTTAGCAAAATGCTAGTTGTGCCAATTGGCCTGGAATTCACCTAAGAGCATGGTCCCCCGACTCCTGCCCCAGCTACTCTATCTTTGCAGTATTAAGATGGAAGGAGTACTCAAGTTATGCTGAAGTCCACTTAATGTTGTTCTTGTTTCTAATGTGTGCTATCACCGCTTTCTCCCAACTAGATTTCTAGTAACTATCTTAACTAAACCCTCCCCCCGCTCACCCTCCCTCCCTCCCCTCCCTTGCATCTGTCAAAGTGTCTTTTCTTCTATACACAAGTCTGTTTTTGAGATCTTATCTTAGAGGTCTCATACAGTATTTGTCCTTTTGTCGCTGACTACTTTCACTCAACATAATGTCTTCCAGTTGAAACCAGTTTAGGAGATGTTTCCTGGAACCATCGTTATTCTTTATCATTGCGTAGTGCTCCATTGAGTATATGTACCATAGTTTACATATCCATTCTTCTATTGTTGGGCATCTGGGTTGATTCCATCTTTTTGCTATCATGGACTGTGCTGCGGTAAACATTCTGGTGCATGTGTCCGTTGGTGTGAAAAGGCCTTGATTCTGTAGGATATATTCCAAGTAGTGGAATTACTGGGTCAAATGGTATATTGATATCCATTTTTTTAAGGAAGTGCCAGATTGCCTTCCAAAGAGGCTGGACCATTTTGCAACCCCACCAGCAGTGTAGGAGGGTTCCACTTTCTCCACAGCCTCTCCAGCATTTGTTGTTTTGTGTTTTCTGGATCATGGCCAATCTTGTTGGGGTGAGATGGTATCTCATTGTTGTCTTGATCAAGTGGTTTTGATGTCGCTAGTACTGAGCCATGGCCTCTCCTTTCCATACTGCCCACCTTCTTAGTCATCTAGTGCTGCTATAAGAGAATTACCACAAGTGAGTGTCTCTAACAAACAAATGCATTCTGTCACAGTTTAGGAGGCTAACGGTCTGAATTCAGGGCATCATCTCCAGCAGAAGCTTTGCTCTTACTTTTGGTTCTGGAGAAGTTCTTTGTCTTCTTGTCTGTTCCTGAGGGATCCTTAGGTTGCTTGATATTTCTTTTCCCCCATCTCCTTAGCTTACTTGTTCAGTCTCTTTTCTATCTCAAAAGAACTCTAGTCAAGATAAACCTAAGCTAATCCTGTCTCACTGACATACCAAAGATAACCCATTCCCAAATAGGATTATAACCACAGGCATAGAGGTTAGGAACACATCTTTGGGAAAGCTATGATTCAATCAATTTATAACAGCCATTCTCTGGCCAATACTCAAAATTGTGAAACTTCAGAAGACTTTCTTTATATTTTAGATCCCTAGAATCCACCCTCAGATTTATTTTCAAAGGTTGCATGTATGCCCCAGAAATCTGCCTGCTTTACAAGCACTCCTTGATTCCTAGGAGATACTTTGCTTTAGGATTACCAGACATGAACAACATTTGCAGAAACCCCTTTTCACTGGCAAGAATCCTATAGAACTGAGAAGCATGTTAAAATCTCACATGTTCTCACATCTGCTAGGTCAGAGAAGCCAAACACAAAAAAGGAAATCCTGTACAATTCAATTTATACAAAGTTCTAGAATAGGCAAAATTAATCTCTTGTTGAAAAGAATTTACATCAGTGGCTGCCCAGGGCAAGGAGGGAAATTTCTAGAGAAATAGGAATGTTCTGTATCTTAATTGGATGGTGGTCACTCAATGTGCTAAATTTATAAAAAGTCATCAACCTACACACTTCAACTATGTAATTTTATTTTATGGAAATTATGTCTCAATGAAATGATTC
Source organism: Heterohyrax brucei (assembly GCA_028571685.1). Classification (NCBI taxonomy): domain Eukaryota; kingdom Metazoa; phylum Chordata; class Mammalia; order Hyracoidea; family Procaviidae; genus Heterohyrax; species Heterohyrax brucei. The sequence continues at coordinate 82,660,951 of CM053154.1, read as the reverse complement.
TGAAAAAAGACCACTGTGTTTCAGAAAAATGTTTCCAGTTTTAAGAAGCATCACATTTACATGGCATCACACATGACTCACTGTGTCACTCATGCATGAAGTATTAACTGAATTTTTAGAAAGCATTACATTTCCATGACATCACATATAATTGTATTAGTGCCTCACTGTGTCACTCATGCATCAAATATTAATTGGATTTATCACAGGCTGACAATAAACCTATCTTACCTGTGTATTATGCTCCCACTGTATACAGGAAAGGGCATCAGACCAGGCTCAGGCCCTTGTGCTGAGTGTGGACAGAACACTGCTAGGACGACCTCTATAGCATTCTGTCCAGGCCTGGTCTGGTGAGGTCACGGACGGGTAGACACGCACTCCCTCCTCAGCAAGAAGGCAGTGCTCTGTGAACTAAACCCAATTCCTACAGGCTCTGTGACCCTTACTGCCTCAGACACTACCACGGGGTCAGTAATGTATCAAGAGGCTATCCTTCAAACTTGTCATTGGCACCACTGCTGTCCTGGAGTCCCCCAGGTAAAATAAAGAGGACCTTCCAGAGGAACTGAAGGCATTGGCTCTGACATCAGAAATCAAGTGAGCTCTCAATACGCATGACCCAAAGCCTGTGTACTCCTGTGGGCTGGTGGGGGCCCTGGGCTCTAGCTGTCCTGCCAACTGATGGGGTCACTTTGAGCAACATGACCCCACCAGTTGCCTCAGTTTTACCCATCTATAAAAATGGCCTGAAGGAGAAACGAAAAAATAGAATCTTCTTCTGATTAAAGATGGGGCTCAGGGGCTCATGCCCCTTATCTTCCCTGTGTTCTCTGGGGACCCCTAAGAACTGTTAGGGTACTGCTAGTCCAGATGAGGTCTTTGTTCATCCAGCTGAACTCTGACTCCACTGAAACTCTCACCACACCTCTCCCCCCAACCCCCCTGCCACTCCCCAGCCTCCATGACCTCAGAATGACTGCTGACTTGTGACCTCACAGAATATGACCCAGAGAACCTCATGACTCCAAATGACCTAACTGTGGCTACCATGACCTCAGAATGACTGCACTGATCTGTGACCCATATAACCTGACTTGGGGAACCCCAATGTGAAATAATTCCACAGCTAATTCTAAACTGAGCACATGTGCCTTCACCATTACCTGCCCACCCAATTCTCTTGACCCCAAGTGACACTAGCTGTTTAAGAAGTGCTAAATCATCCTCACCCCCAGTTCTACCCTCCCTGTAAATTCAGAAACCAATAGAATTCCAAACTTAAGTGTCATGTCAAAGACAGAAAAAGCCATTTGTAAGCTTAGATGGATCATGGCTCCTTTAAGCCATGGGTCTTACGGAAGACCCTGGCACATGGAAAAGATTTTGTCATCACATTCAATCCTCATCAGCCTGTGAGGTGGCAAGATAGGCCATTACTGATACTGAACAAATTCAGCTTCCTTGGGCTGCTATCTGGGTGGACCTGGCCTTCAGGACGCAGCCAGTACAGAGTGTAGGCTGTAGACAGTAAGACAGTTAACAGTTTGTTTGAGCCTTAGTTTCTTCATTTGTAAACCAGGAATGACAGTAACAGTACCCTCATAGGTTGCTGGGTCAATTAAATGGGACAGTCCATATAAAAACCTTCAGCATCACAATAACAGCACACAGTGACTCCGAAAGAGGACAGTCTTTTACAGAAAATAGGATTTATTTTCACATTTAAAGTGAATAAAATAAATGTTTCAGAGATGTTTCACACACATAGTCAGTAGATTTACTCAAATAAAAGCTCCAGTGAAGACACGGTTACTTTGTCTCAGAGCACACAGCACTTGTGCAGGCAATTTCAACACGGAAATTCACAGTGACAAGGCACACCTCACACTGGGTCTTGTTCCCAGGTCCATCTGTTTCCACTGCCAGGGACCCTTCTCAAAGATGACAGCAGCAAAACAGAGGGATTCACAGCAGTCAGGTGGAAAGGCCTTGGCCATGGGGACATTAACAAAGCCCAGAATTCTGTTTCAAAAGCCGAGCCACCAAGGCAGGTCCCATCCCAGCATGGTGTAGTATCACAGCTTCATGTCTAGTCAAGCTCATAAATTAAATGATTCCAAGCAGGTAGACAGAACTAAATGGGTATTATAGCCCTTTTACGGCAACTGGCTTTCCTCTTGCCCTGGGAAAAGGGGAAAACTCTTTCATGAATGTTAGGCCATTAGCCCCAGCAGCGTCCAAGGCACAGATGAACTTGGGCTAGGCGACCAAAGGCAACGCCTGCCGAAGATTAGGGGACCTGGTGTCTACACGGGTACATGGAAATGGGTGGTGAGAAGGATGGGCACTGGGGAAACAGTCTGGGGGAATCCTGGCAGGACTGGTATTCCTGAGGACTTGAGCACACAGTGGTGGTGTAGCAAGCAGTAGGAAACTCTCTGGGGCACCATTACTGAGACCCCAAAGCCGTTACCTGGGTGAGTCAACACATCGGCACAACTGCTACCACCCTTGCACATCTGGCCACAGGTTAGCTCAGCTGGCCACAGTCTGTGATAACAATCTTCTTGGATGTCTTCCCACTTTTAGAGCCAAAAGATTCTATTTTCTTTACAACGTCCATGCCCTCCTTAACGTGGCCAAACACAACGTGCTTGCCATCCAGCCTGGGAAGAAATGAGTCAAGTAAGCAGAATGGAACCACAAGAACCAGAGCCAGTGCTACGAGTCAACTCCAACTCACAGTGACCCCATGTGCATCTGAGAGGGACTGTGCTTCATAGTACTTTCAATGGCTGATTTTGGGGGGAAGCAGACTGCCAGGCCTTTCTTCCAAGGCACTTCTGGGTAGATTTGAACAGCTAATCTTTCAGTTGGCAGCCAAGCACGTTGACCATCTGTACCACCCAGGGACTCAAAGCAGAAAGAAGGGTAGCACAATGTCACTAATGTCACAGCCACTTGGTAATGAAAGAGCCCACATTGTCAAGCTGGACCCACAACCCAGAGGTCCAGTCTGAAGCCCTGCTGAGCTCCCTGAAATATACCACAGAGGACAGAGACCTCCCAGGAATGGTTTACCACTCACATGTCATGTGATCTCACCCCAGGACACTTAACCGGAGTCCTGATCACCTTCCCTACAAAGAGCCAGTTATTCTTGTCTGGCACAGGGAGATTCTGAGATACTGAACTATTCTGAAGAAATAAGAAGTCTATACACATGAAATTATTGGAACAGTCACAAATTATAAGGTGAGAGCCAAGCTAACAAATACGATTAGACAATTTAAGTTGTGAAGGAAAGGGATGCTCTGAGCAGCTCTCAATTTGAGGGAGTTCCAAGAATCTAAAAGGCAGCATAGTCTAGCTCCAGTGAGGCCAAGACTGCCTGAAGCCAAGGGCAGAACAGAAGGATCCATTAAGAGCCCTACTGAAGGGGCAAAGCATAGCCAGAGCCAGCAGGGACCTGCCCAGCATCTACAAGCAACCTCAGTCTCGCCCAAATCCTCCAAATTAGATGGTAAGTGGTAGTTTCCAGACTGCTGTTGTCCCTTCAACACCACACATCCCAGAGATACAGAGGACACTGGGAAAGAGGACTACATGATGCTTACAAGATTGTGACTTTCTAAAAGGGTTAGGGAAATTTATCTTCTAGCAGAAAATTTTACCAGGGAAGACATCCCAGGCTCTAGCAGGCTAGTAGCTGCTGTCTTCAAGCCTATGCTAACACAGTAGCTCAGTGAGAAGGCTGGTATGACATCCAAGTATCTACTGTAGCACTTGCCAAAGAGCATTCACAGGCTGAAAGGTAAGCCTGGGAAACTGGTTAGACCAAACCAGCAGGCTTTCACTGTGGGCCACCTTGAGTCCTGACATAATTCTGCAGCATTTCCTAAATGTATGAGAGAATAACTTTCTTACTATTTTGCAGAACACACTTTGGGAAATTCCAGCTGACAACAACACTGGAAAGCCAAATGATGACAGAGTTGCAGGAATGACTCACATTCCACCCCAAGTCTCTTTTCTCTCTCACAGACAAACAGCTCATACAGTTCAGACCTCCCACTGTCTGCCCCCAAGAGCATATGAACCCTCCTCCACAGTGGCATCTCACTTCCAGAGGGCCACATGTCACAGGTGAGGGACTCACCAGTCTGTCTTTATGGTGCAAATGAAGAACTGGGAGCCATTGGTGTTGGGGCCTGCATTGGCCATGGACAGGACACCTGCAAAAACAGCCAACAGTGAACCACACTGCCCCAGTACATATCTCATTTGGGAAGTCCTTCAAAAGAGCAGACCACTAAAGCCACACCAAGGCATTCAAGACCACAGACCCTGGGGCCCAGAGAGAACCAGGACCAATAATCAGTTCCCCAGTGCTTGTCTGCCTTAGCTGCCCACTGGGTCACAGTATGGCAGCCAGGGCCAGGAACGAAAGGGCCCAGCAGAAGGCCTCAGATCTAGTGATCCCCAGCCCTGACATCTAGCCTTTTCTTCCTTCTACTCTGAGGCTTAAAGGCAACAGCAACCAGGTTTCTGCTTGAAGGCTCTCTCCCCATGTTCCCAAAGGAAAGTTTTTGATACTGAGGGCTCAAAATAAGAAAGTTCCAGGGAAAACCAACAAGGCAGAAACGTTGGGCCAGCCAAGCAGACACGAGTGCTGACAGAAAGACGGCTCATCCTCAGATGCTCAGCCGTTACAGCCCTGCAGCCTCCGAGGGCCTGCCCGGGCAGGGCGGGATAGGCCAGTGGCTGCAGGCTGAGTCACAGTGGTAGAAAAGGATAAAAGAATGGGTCCACTCACCTGGTCCTACATGCTTTAGTGTGAAGTTCTCATCAGGAAAGCGGCTCCCATAGATGGACTTCCCACCTGTGCCATTGTGGTTCGTGAAGTCACCTGCCTGCGGAGCACAGAACACCTTCTGAGTGGCCGCCACAAGGAGCTGGGCAGGTGGCAGGCAGCTCCCAATCCACCCCCAGGCTCACTCAGCTAGAAGCCCCTCAGGCAGAGGAATCAATGAAACTCCAATGAAATAAAACTAAAAAACGAAACCTACTGCTGTTGAGTTGGGTCCGACTCATGCTGACCCTAGGGGACACAGTAGAACTGTCCCACAAAGTTTCCAAGGAGCTCCTGGTGGATTTGAACTGCTGACATTTTGGTTAGCAGACACAACACTTAATCCACTATGCCAGCAGGGTTTCCCCAGTGAAATAAGGACTAGTAAAATAAAGAAAATACAGCTTACATAAATCCTGCCACAATAGCTACCCTGGTTTCTTGAGGACTCACTTTAATATCTGAGCAAGTTTTTAGATGATTCTTAAAGGGCCTAAAAGCCATTCAGAAACAACTGTTCGCAACTCAAAGTTTTCAACCCACAACTCTGGAAGGGGCTCCCATTCCAAGGCTTATCTGTGGGGAGCAGCAGCAGCTGGTCCAGAGGCACACTCCTGTGTCAAGCCCCTTCTTTGTCCCCTCTTCCCCTTCATCACCCCCAGGGCTTTCCTGGGGCCTAAAATACCCGGATGGAGTCCATCCAGTTCCTGGTCTCCTGCCTCAGGGGCTCACCTAAGGCCCAGACAGCCCTGGCACGCCACCACTGGCAGCCATAGCCAGAGGAGCCCAGGGGCTGCCCTTATGCCCAGTACTGCGCAGCCCCACGGGCCCCATTTTCTGAGGCAGGATCCTAAGCAGCTCAGCTGCAGTGTCCACAGATGCCAATAAGGTGTCCTCTGACAGGGATGGCTCAAGACCTTGGCCTGGGCCTCCCAGTGCCACTATGTCATGCTACACAGAGCCCTACAGCTTTGGAATTCCTGCACTGCTCGTGCTTTGAGGAAGACTCTAACCGGGCCCAGGACACTGACATATGTGACCCAACAGGCTCAGGCAGAGAGGGGCCTGGCCAGGCCTGCCTCACACCCAAGGCCTTTCTTGTCCCATTCATCAAATGTCACCATGTTTAGGCAGCCCTGCCCAGCCGCAGCCACTCTCCATGATGTGCTGGCAGCCGCCAGCTCAGCGTAGAAGGAAGTGGGGACAAAATTCCAGGCTGAAAGGACTTCAAAGAAGTCATGACATCCATACTCTTGCCTGGAAACGAGACTGGCCCCAGGACACTAACCTCTGACCTGGAAGGGTCTGCTCTAACAGAGGGACCCTAATACGGCTCAGTCTCTGAACCCCGGGGGAACAACTGCTGTCAAGGCCTACCCTAAAACTGCTGACACAGCAATACCAATGCCCCTGAAAATCAAGCACACAAACTTAACTGAGAAAAATGCCCTTCTCCAACCCAACCTTTCTGGAAAGAGCTCCAGTTGAAACACATGTATTCTTTATTCCTCCTCACCCTCCATCTCCCACTCCAAGTGGTGAGGTAAACATGGGTAAAGAAACACGCCTATCCTTCAAAGCCTAAGCTCTCTCTTACATACACAAACCCTTTGCCCTCACCAGCTCAACTATCCCAACCCAGCTGAGAAGACCCACATGCCACTTGCCCTGTTGCTTCATTCCTGGGGCAGAGAAGGGCCACAGCAGCCCAGATAAGCTACAGCCCTCAAGGATGAGAGCACAAATCAGCACAAGCAATCATAGCTGCCCTGGTCAGTGCCACCCATGCACGAGCTTGAGTACTGAATCCTTCCAACAATGCTGCCAGGATATTAGAGGACACTAAGGCAGGGAGGGACATGTTACCTGGCACATGAAGGATGGAATCACCCTGTGGAAGGTTGAGCCTTTGTAGCCGAAGCCCTTTTCACCAGTACACAGCGCTCTGAAGTTTTCTGAGGGGTGAGGAAGCGGCATGTAAACAAGGCAGGTCTCAACTCTGAGATCACACCAGCCAGCCAGCATCACCGCTAACACAACCAGTAGACGACAAGAGTGGGAAGAACCCCATGCCCACATAAAGTTTGTTCTGCCCAACTCTCTGTGTGAGCTGGGACAAGTCACTTTCCTTCTCTGACCCTAGTGACCCCAAAACAGTAGCAAGTGCACTTGCTCCTGACTATTTCAGCACCAGGTCAGCAAGGCAGCATATCAAAGGGGTGTATATCCACCAGCCCTCCCAATCAGACACCAAGAGAGAGAAGCTGTCACAGAGCAAGTAAAAAGGACAGGGGAACTTCTGTGATGTCGTCAACTTATTCTGAGGCTCCCTGCTACTACCATCTAGGTGGGCAAAAACAAAACTGCGGCCAGAGAGAACAGAAGGTGGTCCCAGAGACCCTAGCAGCTGGACCCCACATGCAATTACTCTAGTCACCTGTCTCCTATGCCGTAGCTCCTCTCAACAGCCACCCACCGCTCCTTGCTCCTCCTTCATCTAGACCAGAGTCAGAAGGCTCAGGAGCTATCTTACCTGCCGTCTTGGGCACAACATCTGCTTTTAGCTGCGGAGAGAGAAGACCCACCAAAGCAGATAGTCAGTCTAGAAGCAGAGGAAGGAACCTCCTACTACCCAACCTTGCCAAAGGCAAGGAGGTGAGGTAAACTCCCCATGGCAATTTCTGTGGGCACTCTGTGGCAATTTCCCTGGGTGCCTCAGCTGCTATCGTTTCTGGCAGCTGCTTCCTGAGTTTCCTCCTCTGTCAGAAGCGCTAACAGTGCCCTGCTGGCCTACTCCCACGGCAGGACCAGCAGAGGTACCAGGGCTGGGTCCAGAGCCTCAGGGCTTGGAGGGAGGGCCTAGTCTAAGCCCTTTAGTGTGCAGATGGAAGACTGAGGCTGGGAGCAGCCGCCCAAGCAAAGAAATGACAGGAAATGGACATTTAAGGCCCTCTCCTACCTCTCCTAGTAAGCTTCTTGCCTCCCAGCTTCAAGGCCACCCATGGACCAAACCATTGTAAATGGGCACAACATCCCCGTTTTGGGAAAGGAGAAACTGAGACTTAACAAGAAATACAAAGGACTCCCTGAGAAACTGGTCATTTAACAGTCGTTGCTATCCACCTCACCCCCCCCAACTTTCTTTTTCTTTTTTGCTTGAAGAATATATCCCCAGCTTCACCTCTGTTACCTTCCAGACTATGGTAACTTAACAAATACAATTGATTTCTTGCTTTTTTCCAAAATGGGCCCAAAGAAACAGTCCGAGCACGTGCTGAGTGTCACCCCTGGGACGGTGCCTAGGGTCCCCTCCTGCCAGGGCACTGTCTGGAATAGCTGGAAAGCAGGCCTGCCTCTGCTTTCGGTTTCCCCAAAGCGCCCAGAGTGGAAGCCCAGGGTGGGGGCCTGGCAGCGGAAGCACAGCTGGGACCCTATTATGCAACGGCCTCCGCGCCAGTGCAGTGGGGGTCTCCGCCGCCTCGGTCGGAGCGCCCCGGTCCCACCTCGGGCTTCTGGTTTGGGGTCGGGCGTAGTGGGATCTCGAAACCCCTCCTCCACCTTGAACACTGGCCCCATGAGAGCTGACCTTGAGCTTTCCCCGCTAACCCGTGCCCTGTCAGTCTCCACGGCCCCTATTAACACAAAACTCCGGGGGAAGTCGGAAGAAACCAATCCGACGTCCTTTTATAGAGGGGAAACTGAGGCCCAGGGAGGCCTGGGGTCACCCAGTGAGCCACGCCCAGCGCGGGGCAGGGATTCAGGGCTCTCTCGGTACGGTTCCCCAATTGCAGTGCGCCCTTTTCGATCCAATGGTCTCACCTCCAGCACAACGCGGCCGAGTGGCTGTCCGTCGGCGCCCACGTCCAGGTACACTAGCGGGTTCCGGAAGGAAGAGGATGGGTCTCGGGAGCCGCTGCTGCAGGCGCGGGCGACCGGGAGGCGCAGCGGCGCGGGCTCCAGCGTAGAGAGCAGGCCGAGGAGGCGGGGACCGCAGCGCAGCGCCAGCATCGCGGGCGCCTGTTGGGAGACAGCTAAGAGGTAGCAGAGAGGACAGCACCTAAGGTCGCGAGCTCCCGGAAAGCCGAGGCAGGGGTGTCTGCACGCTGCCTGCCGCCTTTATTGGCCCGGCCGGATTCCAGGCCCCGCCCCGTAGGTCCGGTCCTCGGGCGCCCCCTGCTGGCCCCAGCGGGCAGCGCCACAGGCTCACCGGGGAGGATCGTGGGAGCACTTGGAACACACCTCCGAAAAGGCGGCCGGTTCCAGTTTTTGAGCAACCCAAGAAGTGACAGAATGAAAAAATAGTACTAAAACGTGGTTATCTCCAAAATTTAAGCATCCATTTCTACTCAGTTGAATAGCAAAAGTCTACATTTGAGCCCTTCCTAAATGTAGGCTCAGGCACACCTGCCCCCTTGCCGCCCCTGCCAGGCCCGGGAGGCCGACAGAGAGAGAAAGGTGGAAGGAGAGGCGGGGTTACAGCGCCGACTGGTAGGTGGAGACGCACAGAGATACCTCCCATGGTACCTCCCACGGTACCTCCTTGTCACGGCCTGGGCGTGTATCCAGGTGGCTCCAAAGACGAGACTGCTTTCAGGCAAGCCTGGAGACACGGCCTGGACCTGTCCGGCGCCTGCCAGGCCCCTCACCCTCCACCATGACTGGCTCCGACTCCCCCTTCCTTACCCTCCAGAGTGACAGCCCTGACCCATCAGCCAGGGCAGAGGCTGCTGGCTCTGCTTCCTCGCCTTCCTCACAGCTTGGAGCGGACCTCCTGGCTGACTGAACTGTTCCAGCAGGTCACATAACAGGGTGGCTAGTGTAAGGTAAAGTGACAGAAAAATCAATACACGGACGAGAAATGAACTGGGGCAGTCGGGGGGGGGGGTAGTGCAGCACGGGTCGACCCCAGAAAGGCCTGGCAGACAGCAGGAGGTCCACGGTGAGTAGAAATGGCTATGGGCCGGGAGAGAGTCTAGGCCAATGTTTTACGATCCAGATGCGAAGCTGAAGCCCAGAGATGGGAAGAGACGAGTCAGCGCTAAGAATGTGTCCCACCACTGGCCTGTGCCAGTCTTCTTAGATCTCTCCAGGCCTCAGTTTCCTCTTATATACAGGTGATGATAAACATTCCCCTGCTTTCTGTCCAGGTTTGTTCTAAGGATAAAATGAACAAATAAGAAGAATTTGTCAACTGCGAAGTTCAGTGCTCGTAAGCATGTGGACAGAGCTTAGACTGTCATTGCTTGGGTGTGGAGCTCAGAGGGCAGAGGGTCTCAGTTACAGGTGCTCAGAGAATCCTGAGGGGGACAGAGAGAGTGTGTGGGTCTGAGCCTTGGAGGCATGTGGGCCTGAACTGGGGGGAGCTCTAGACTACTGCTCACCAGATGGGTTCACATAGCAAAATGTTAGTCCAAGCAAACTCATGAGACCAGAACAGTATCCTAGCTTCTTGAGAATCCAAGTGTGGCTCTTTTCCCAGAAGTTCTTGGACCCCTTTTCTGTATTCCTGGCAGAGAGGGGCCTGGACACTCAATGAAACCTTAGCATTCTGGAGTTCAGATGCCTTCCAGGTCCCAGCCCAGGATGAAGCATTGATTTGCTCTGGGTATTGTGCCTTTTCTTGGGATTGTGCCCTGAAGTATAGCAAATGTAAACAGGCCACCTGCTTGCTCCCTGCCTGGTCTGGAGTCTATCTGATCTCCCCTCTCATCTCTCAGGCTCCTCCTATGTTAGTGCACACTGTAGATCCAGAAGAGGCGGAAAAGAATCCCTCCGTATGCCTTGTAAAAATCTTCCTGAAACAAAACAACAAATGCTGGAGAGGCTGTGGAGAAAGTGGAACCCTCCTACACTGTTGGTGGGGTTGCAAAATGGTCCAGCCTCTTTGGAAAGCAATCTGGCACTTCCTTAAAAAAATGGATATCAATATACCATTTGACCCAGTAATTCCACTACTTGGAATATATCCTACAGAATCAAGGCCTTTCACACCAACAGACACATGCGCCAGAATGTTTATCACAGCACAGTCCATGATAGCAAAAAGATGGAATCAACCCAGATGCCCAATAACAGAAGAATGGATAGGTAAACTATGGTACATATACTCAATGGAGCACTACGCAATGATAAAGAATAACGATGATTCCAGGAAACATCTCCTAACCTGGTTTCAACTGGAAGACATTATGTTGAGTGAAAGCAGTCAGCGACAAAAGGACAAATACTGCATGAGACCTCTATGATAAGATCTCAAAAACAGACTTGTGTATAGAAGAAAAGACTCTCTGACAGCTGCAAGGGAGGGGAGGGGAGGAGGGTTTAGTTTAGATAGTTGCTAGAAATCTGGTTGGGAGAAAGTGGTGATAGCACACATTAGAAACAAGAACAACATTAAGTGGACTTCAGCATAACTTGAATACTCCTTCCATCTTAACCCAATATTGCAAGGATAGAGTAGCTGGGGCAGGGGGCAGGGGACCATGCTCTTAGGCGAATTCCAGGCCAATTGGCACAACTAGCATTTTGCTAAGAGAGCTCTCTGCACCCCACATTGGTGGGTGGCATCTGGGGTCTTAAAAGCTGCCAAGCTGCTATCCGAGGACATAGCAAATGGTCCCAACTCAGCAGAAACGGATGCTCACCAAGGACCAAAATGACATGCGGTAAAGACAACCCAGAAGATAGAGAGACCCACATGAGTGGGTGCCTACCTCGACTTGGGATCGGAAGAACCGGATGGTGCCCGGCCACCACCAGTGATAGCCACGATGGAGCTCACTAAGTTGAGTCTCACTGGCAACACAAGAATAAAAAAGGGTGCACCCTGAGATCTCCAATTATTTAAAGACCTCAATTGATGGTCCAGCAGTTTTGGGGTTCCCCTGGGAGCATGGCCCTCGGCCCTGATGCTGCCCTTACCCATAAATTATAACAAAGGTCCACTCTTTGGACAGGAATGGATTGGACTTGTCAATGCAGAGTGACCATATATTGGATGCACTTTATGGTTCTATACATCTATAGGATATCATCTTGCTGACCTCTGGCTAGAGGAAGGAGAGTGGGTGGAGAGGAGGGGAAAGGAGACTATTGGGAGGATGAGACATATATGGAGCATAGAGGAATAGTGTGCTGTCACCAGACAGGGAGAGCAGTGGAAGCTGCATATAGGTGGGCATGTAAATTTATATGTGAATGTACATTTTCACTCAGTCATGTTAAATAAAAAAAAATAAAAAATCTTCCTGAAAGTCTGGGCTCTGTTATCCCACTTACATGAAATAGCCAGAACAGGTAAGTCCAGAGAGACAGAAAACAGATTAGTGGTTGGTTGCCAGGTGAGAAGGCAGGGTGAGTGCTTAATAGATATGGGATTTCCTTCTGGGTTGATGAAAATGCTCTGAACTTAGATAAAAGTGGTGGTTGGACAACAATGCGAATGTACGGAATGCCACTGAATTGTATGCTCTAATTTTTTAAGACACCCTACATGTCCAGTTCCAGGCCCCCAGCTTGCACAGACCTCTCATCCATGACAAGGTGATTTTTGGCCCCCTAAAGAGCCCTGGTGATGCAGTTGTTAAGAACTCAGCTGCTAACCAAATGGTCAGCAGTTCGAATCTACCAGCTACTCATGGGAAATCCTATGGAGCAGTTCTACTCTGTCCTACAGGGTCACTAATTGACTTGACAGCAACAGGTTAGGGGTTTTATTGTGCCTGATAGGTTAAATGCTAGGAACCAACTCAGTGGCAACAGGTCTGTCAGAGGAGCCTGGGTGGCACAAGTCAGGTGTTAACCATAAAGTTGGCAGTTCAAACTTATCTAGCAGCACCATGAAAGAAATGCCTAATCACTTGCTCCCATAAATATTACAGCCAAGAAAACCCTGAGGTGCACAGTTCTACTCTGAAACATGTGGCATTACCGAGTTGGAATTGATGGCAATAACTTGGGGGTTTTGGGGGAGGGGGACTGGCCCTCAAGCCTGCATCTAGGGTGCGGAGGTCCGCCATCAGCCTTGTAGACAAAGTCACGAGCTCCTGCAAATGACGGGCTGAAGCATCTCACCTGTGACATGTTTTTTAGCCTACTGTCCTTGATATTATTTGGCTTCCTAATCAAATTTTCTTCAAAAAGATACCCCCTCCTCTCCTGGCACAAGGATCAGGGGAGATGCCTTCTGAGAGGGGCCCCTTTTTACTACCCCCTTGGTCTATGAAATAATATCGGGAAAACCGTACAGGAATTTTCTGAGGAAAAAGAGCTCAGAGGAATGATCTCTAACACAGCCAGCTTTGAGAGCAACGAGGCCGGCCCAACCCCTGCTGACTTCCCCCAACTGCACATCCCCACCCATGTGAAAGGAATTATCCTCTTTAGAACAGCTTGAGAAGAACATAGGGTGGGGGACAGTAGATGTTTACTATCCCTGCAGGAGGAGATAAAGAGCAAAGTAGGAACAAATAGAGATCATAAACTTTAGACCCTTCCTCGTGAACCTTTTAACCTTGAGGTATAAGTAGGGCTGATTGAGCTCGAGGCATCCATAGGCCATTATCTAAAAAGCTTTGACAGTTAAACGGATCACCAGGTTTCAGTTAACTAATAGCTCATGTGGCAGGGTAAAAAATTACATCACCTCAAGACCACGAGGATTTTGGTTTCAAATTTGCCAACCACGAGGTTTTGGTTTTGAACTAGCCAATAGATTGTGTGGTCAGTGGGCAGGGTAAAATTCACGTCACTCTTACTATAAAAACAATAAAGACAGACAGCCTTCTCTCTTGCTCTCTGGGTCGGGCTGCCTTAAACCAGAAAAGTCTTTTCTGTCTCCTTGATTCATTTCCCGCCGCGCCTCTCCCTCCCTCCGTGCAGGACCCTACAAAGTGTTGGGACCGGCTCCCGGCACTAGGGTGTCAGTTTTTCCCACCCACAATGAGCCATGAGGTGCCGCACTCCAGTAGAGAGCTGCCTTGACTCACTCAGCCACTTCATTTCTCAAAGTGTATCCCCATTCTTAGCTCACCTGATCCCCACCACAGCCTGAGGGGCAGCTCCGTTTTATAGATGGGGAAGCAAGTCCTCAAGAGATTGGTAAGAGCGTTGTCCAAAGGAGTGGTGGTGGGGCTGGAACAGTCTGTCTGACCTCAAGACTGGACATAATTGTGTGTCAAGCCCTTCTCACTGCTATCAAGGAGCAAATGTTGAGAACATGGCCAGGAAGGTAGCGGAGACAGCCTTGGACAGACAGCACAGCAAGATAGAAACTAAGAGGTTAGCTGGGGGCAGTGGAGCTCAGGGAGGGGGCATCCAGCTGAGTGAGTCAGCCTAGAGGACTGTGTTTGAGGGGCAGAGGCACCAGCATGTTGAGAGGAACATCCAGAGTAGGAATGGGGTCAAAGTCAACCCAGCACAAGAAGTGGCCAGGGCTCCTTGGAGGAAAGTCCTGGTATGTAGACTAAGAGCTGAAAGGCCAGTGAGCACCCAGTCCTTGAGGGCCTCGAAGGCCAAGGTGGGTGACCTTATTGGAGGGCAGTGAGGAGCCACTGATGGTGTAATGACCCCATTCCCTGATCCTGAACTGGAGACTATTCTCCTTCAGCCAGGCCAATGTCCTTCCTCCTACCCTGTCTTAGGCTGGGTTTTCCAGGGAAGCAAAACCAGTAACACGTATATACACAAGGAAAGATTTATATAGAAAGGAAACAGCTCGTGCAATTCCAGAAGCTGAACATCCCAAGTCCTGGCACAAGCCTCACATGGCCATGGGAACGGGTGAACCCAAGGTCAGCAGCTCAGAGAGCAGAGTTCTAGATCACCGGTTGTGTAGGTTGGTGGATCCCAAGCTGGCAGCAAGATGGAGCTGCAGAGGCTGGCGAACCCAGGATCGGCAGGTCAGGGAACAGGACTCTCAAGTGCCGGCTGTAAGGGCTGATGAATCCAACAGCTGCGAGTTCAGGTCTGGAAACCAGATGCCAAAAGAGAGACGGAGCTGCTGGCTGCAGGAGCAGACAAACAGTAGGTGGTGGAAGGCAAAGAGATGAGAGCTGCGGGGCAGGAAGCCATCACAGGCCCCACCCTGCCATTTGATACAACAGCCAAACATGGCATAGCCAAATTGACATAATCGTGACTACCACACAAATATCATCACTACTTCCTGACCAAGCCAGAGAAAAGTTCTACCTTCTCTGCAGGCTTGACTGTGAAGTCATCCCTACTTTTGCTGTCCTTAGTGGTATCAGGAGGAGGAGCAGTCCCCAGCATGAACCGTCAGCTAAAACATGTTCAGCCCTCTCGAGTTCCAGACCCAGGTGAGATCTGGCCAATGTCAGCACTCACCTGGCTATGGGACTACTTATAAACTCTTCATCTTCAATAACATCAGTATTTCTCTCCACTCGGCCCAAGTGGCTTCTTATTCGGGGTGTTAATGATTTCTGTCACCCAGGGCCCCTGTAATATTGCCCTTGGGCCTCACAGAACCAAAGAACACTCAGGTTATGCTGAGCTCAGAGATCATGTTCAAGGGATGCAAACTGAGACACCTACAGGGGCCAGGCAAGTGGCATAATGAGTGTAGCTTGCTGGGCAAGGTTATGGAGAGTGAGGGGGTGTGCTGTGTCCAGAGGGCTAATACATACCCTGGTAAAGGTGCAGCCGCTGCCCAATGCAGCCAAGCGTCATGTATGGGAGAGGTACCCAACGTAGCCACGTCTTCACATTTTTCAGTGAAAGCTGAAAGCTCTGAGGCTTTGTTGAATCTCTTACTTTGGACCTGTTTTCAGGAAGGATCAGTTCCTGGAGCAGGATGTCATGTTTGATAAAGCGGAGGGTCAGTGAAAAAGAGGAAGACCCCTAACAAGATGGATTGACAGCAATGAGCTCCAGCCTAACAGTGATAGTGAGAAGGGTACGGGACTGGGCAGTGTTTTGTTCTGTTGTACATAGTGTTGCCACAAGTTGGTACTGACTCGATGGTACCTAACAACATAGCAAGTGTTTAAATGTTGGAAACGAATTTTAGAATAAAATCAAGCACTTAATTGATCCAAAAAAATAACATTCCCACAGCATTTGTGGGTGTAAGACCTCTGGACCAATAGTTTGCAAACTCTGATCTCCACTGTACAGACGAGAGGAGTGGATCCCACAGAAGGCCAGGGACTCATCCACAGTCAGAAGTCTTGTCTTGACTCTCGCCAGGGCCCTTTCTGTAACAGTCACTCAGTAGTCATATCTTCAGAACAGTCGATCAGTTTGTCATGCTGTAGTAGCTTGCATGTTGCTATGGTGCTGGCAGCTATGCCGCTTCTCTTTCAGGCACAGGCTCATCATGCTGGAAAGGCCTCAGCAGAAGATCCAGTCTAAGAGAGACAAGAAAGAAAGGCCTGGTAATCTGCTTCCAAAAATTAGTCAATGAAAACCTTATGAATCCCACCCAAGCATTAACTAGCTGGCTTGCTTAAGACATGGCATCAGGAATCAGTCACTGGAAGACGTCATGTTTGATGAAGTGGAGGACTAGAAAGGATGAGGGAGACTTACAGTGAGACGGATTGGCACAACAGACACAATGAATTTAGTCAAGCCAGCAATGGTGAGAATGATGCAAACTAAGACTGTTTCAGCCTTTTGTACCTAAGGTCACCGTGAGTCAGAGTCAACTCGACAGCAGCTGTCTGTCTCTCTGCCTCCTATGTGACAGGCCCTGAGCTTCTTCCTGGGGACATAGAAGGACAAAGACAAGGACAGGCCATTATTCTGCAGCATGGTGACAGATGCTGTGGAAGCAAATCACTATAGGTGGCCCTGTGTGCATGATTGTCATGTGGTTTAAGATTTGGTGGGCTAGAGAGGGCTTCCAGGAGGGTTGGGATCAAGTTGGCTGTGCAGTAGGCATGGAGTGAGGCTTCTGTGAAGGCAGAGATCACTGCCAGCATCAGGTACCCAGTGTCCCATCACGGGCTGCAGCCAGGATAAGACTTCTTAGAGGAAGCCTTAGACTTAACCTCTCCTATTCTGTTTCAGGGGACTGTGGGCCAGAAGAACTTCTTCTGTGCTACTGACTAAAGAGAGGCTCCCAGGTAAGAAATAAGAACTGAGCCACTACTGCCACCTCCACCAGGCTACTTTGAAGTCCATTCTGACTCATGGGGGACCCTGTGTGTGCAGAGTAGGACTGCTCCCTAGGGTTGGCAATGGCTATGACCTTTTGGGAGCAGATTACCAGGTCTTTCTTCTGAGGTACCTCTGGCAAGGTCAAATGATCAAATTTTTTTCAATATACTTTTTTATTATGATTAAGTGAGAGTATACAATCCATATAAATTTCCATACCTGGCAATGAGTAGCTCCCACTGCTCTCCCTGCCTGGTGACAGCACACACCTCTTCTCCGTTCTGTGCATGTAATATCCTCCTAACAATCTATCTTCTCCTGTCCACCCTCTCCCCCATGTCCAGTAAGAGGTCAGCTGGATGACATCCTATAGATGCATAGAATCATAAAGTACACACATGATATGGTTGCTCTGTGTCACCAGGTCCTATCCATTTCTGCCCAGATAGTTGACCTCCATTATGATTCATGGACCGGGGCAGTATCAGGGCCAGGGGCCATGCTCCCAGGGGAACCCCGAAGCCCCTGTACCATCAATTGCAAACAACCAATATTTGGTTAGTAGCTAGTCTATTGTTTAACCTTGTGTGCCTCCTGGGAACTCTTAGAATTGAACCAGGCTTTGCAAATCAACCACTGTGACCACTCCGCTTGTCTAGGTGCGTTCCCCAGTGGCACTCAGCCCTTCATGAAGTTAGAATAAATGTTTCAGCCTCCAGCAGCCAGCTAAGGGTGGACCCTGAGCCCTGCCAAACAAGAATATGGTGTGAGGCAGGAAAGGCATGGCAGGGGAGGTCTCCATCCACGCCCAGTGCAGTGGAGAGAGACACAGTGACCAGAGAGAGTCCCCAGGAAAAGGCTTGGAGGGTAAAGCTGGGCTGTAGGAGATACCAGTGTAATCTGGACCTGGCTGCCTGCTCCACTGTGACAGGCCCTGAACAGGCAGCCAGGGCAGCAAAGCAGGGACCAAAGGGCAGTTGCACAGCTGCCTGGCTCTTGTACAACCCGCCTGGGTACAACTCCAGGAAGTTAGCTGTCTCTGTCTGCTTGCCTTGTCTACTGGGACCTAAATGCAGAGGCCCAGGAGTTGAGGACAGCTTCCTAAGGTGAGCTTCTGCTGTCCCCAAAGGGAAAGTCTGTAGAGGAGGCACGGGTTCCTGAAAGTATGGGTTGGAGACAGGCAACACTCCAAGACTTGGCTTCCTATTTCATCCATTCACTCCACAGTTATTTGAGCCCCTGCTGTATGCCAGACACATTTGTAGGCATCAGAAATGCTGTGATCATTAGACCAAAAGGTAAATTTATATTCTCATGGGGAAGACAGAGGACAAGAAAAAGCGACAGGAAAAGAAAGAGGAGGAGGGAAGGGAGGAGAAAAGGGAAAGAAGAAGGGAAAAGAAGAGAGAGAAAAGGAAAGAAAAGAAGACGAATGATTTCAGACAAGGGGGTGTATTAGACAAAAGGGAAATACAGTCCTGCGATCCTGTGACTGGCATGAAAGGAGCTACTTCATGAGAGGCTGGGTGTGGCCCTGTCAAGGAGGTACCATTGGGAGCAGGTCACATGTAGCTGTGTGAGTATAGGGAGACATTCTGGCTTCCTCGAGGCTCAGTCTCCTCGTCTGTATGGATCTGTTATAATACCCACCTCACAGAATTTCTCCTGTTAGGAGAATGATGTCATGAAGGGCTTGGATGTCCTAAGGGCTCAGGGAATATTTGTGAATGGAATGAAAGCAGCTCAGTCTATGCTGGCTGGGCCTGACTCCATATAGGGCAATTTTCAGCGAATGATATTGGACCTTGTGGGTGCTGCCTGGGGGGGTTTTATAGGTGGCTTTTACTGCTGTCTGCCCAAGATAGCCCTTAATAAACTAATAATGTCACCCTTATACCAAATGGTATGTGACACTTGAAGGATTCCTCATGCAAAAGTACACTCATAGCCACCAACTCTCCTGACCCACACATTGCCTGTGATATCAGCTGGTGAAGGCTTTCTCATCCGATAGAGGAGGAGCCTGATGGTCTCAGCGGTGAGGTGGCCTCCCAGTTTCTCCCAAAGGAGCCAGCATCTGAGCCAGGTCACTGGGTTAGGACTCTCTGCATGCTATGTAACCTTTATAACGGCATTTTCCTTCTCACTTCTGTCTCGCTGAGGTTGGCAGTCTCCAGGACACCCCTCTGATATTCATAGCCCCTTGTCGTGAGTGGGTCTGGGCCTCACAACTCCCTTCTAAGGAATAGAATATGACAAAAGGAATGAGGTGCAGCTGCTAAGGTTCTGTAAAGACTATGGCTTATGTCTTGTCTCTCCCACCTTTACCGGTTGCCAGGTCCTGAAGAACTTGAGGCAGCCTGTGGGGAGGCCCTGTGAAGAAGCAGGTACATGAGCTTGGACCCAGATTCTCTAGTCCCAGAACAGTCTTGGGGTGATGGCAGCCTCACCAAAGACCTGGAGCTGGAGGCACCTGGCTGAGCCATGCCTGAACACTTGACCCACAGCAGTTATGAACTCAAAGATATTTGCTATTGTAAAGAGGAGACCCTGTTGTTGCACAGTGGTTAAATGCTTGGCTGTCAACCAAAAGATTGGTAGTTCAAACCCACCAGCTGCTCTACAGGAAAAAAATGTGACAGTCTGTTTCCATAAAGATTTACAAGCTTGGAAACCCTATGGAGCAGTTCTGTTCTGCCCTATAGAGTCACTGTGAGTTGAAATCAACTCAATGGCAATGGGGTTTGTTTTGTTTTTGTTATTGTAAGGGGCTGGGTCATTAGCCATGCAGCAATAGAGAACTCAGCTGCAGCCCTTGGAGGCTGTCCCTAGCCCATTGCTACATACACAGCCAGTCATGACCTGTCATCTCAGTAGGTTTATGTCACCATCTTTTCCCTGGCAGAGACCTCATGGAACAGTGGCCCAAGAGAAAAGGCATGCCCAGACTTGTGAAGATGGGGAGCCAGCTAGCTGGTTTTGTCTAGTCCTTTTGAAGGTAAATGAATGAAACCCAAGAGAGAGGAGGTGCTTGTTGGGAGGGCCTTCACTAGATTGGCCATGACATCTCTCTGCTTGTGGGGCGGGGTATCTCGCTTTGTGCCCACATGCCAGCCTCCACCTTGAGCTCTTTGGAGATAGTAGTTCTAGTCACCATGGTGGTCTTTCCAAGTGAGTGCGACTTTCCCTGGTCTCTAGAGGAAAGAATGGAAGCCCAAAGCAGGTAAGTGATTTGCTCAAGGCCACATGAGAGTAGCAGACCTTGGCTGTGGATCTGTCTGCAGGGTTGTTGGGTTCCAAGCAGTGCCTCCTTAGATGGATTGTGCGAGATGTTGTCTCCATGATGCATTTTTTCCCAGCTAGCCTGACACTGTGCTTGGAGATTTAGACCCATAAACCTCTCAAATCCTCCCAATAACTCTACAAGGGAGAGTCTGTGGCCTCCTTGTAATGGGTAGTGGCACCAAGGCTCAGAGAATGCCACAACTTGCCCATGGCCTTGCAGATACCAGATAGCTGAGCTCCAAAGCTGGCGTGCTCCCCCACTGACTGGACCTTCTTGTGCTAGAGAATCTGTAGTTGGCCTCCAGCCCCAGGCCTGACACACAATGGAACAGATGACCATATATAAACACCCATGCTGAGTTTATTTGTGTAGTTTCTGTCCAGAGTCCATGTGGAAAGAAGCTAGAGGTGGGAACCAACAGGGTCCCAAGAACAGGCTGAGATTAACCCTGTGTACTTGCTCCACTCCTGTCTTGATTCACTACTTACTGGTTTGCAGTAGCTTTTCTCAAACCTCGTAATTAGGAGGTAGTACTGGTACTAGTTCTGTCAGTTTGAACTCACAGCTATTCCATGTATCAGAGTAGAACAGTGCTTTGTAGGGTTTTCAATGGCTGTGACCTTTTGAAAGTAGATTGCCAGGCCTTTCTTCCAAGGTGCTTCTAGGCGACTTCAAACTGTCAACCTTTCAGTTAGTAGCCAAGCATTTAATCATTTGTGCCAACCAGGGACTCCTTAGGAGGAGGAGTCCCATTTTCAGATTGCCTAGGAGTAAGGCCTCAGCTTTTGCCAAGACAACAATGCTGCTCAGTCAGATTCCACCTGGGTGCTTTGCCCCAAGGTCACAAGAAGTCAAGCACCCTGCAGTTCTGTAGTCTCCTTAACTTTTCATGGTTTGTTTCTCCTTTTGACCTGTGTATTTCTTCCTGAACCTAGTGACTTAACCTTCTTAATATGTACTTACTAACAGTACTGGCTCTCCCTTCTCCATTAGAATAAATCCCCTTCTAATCAATATTGTCTACTTTCTAAGCAATATTGCCTACTACTGATAACAAGTATTTGTCTTCTCTCCCAGTTAAGAGCTACAATTCTATGTGCTTCAAAACAATTAGAAGAATAGACAAATAAAAAATGAGTAGAGTTACTGAATCACTTCTGAATCATGGTAACACCGTAGTTGTCAAAGCAGATCTGTGCTCCACGGCGTTTTCGGTGGCTGTTATTTTTTGTAAGTAGATTGCCAGACTTTCCTTCTAAGGTGCCTCTAGGTGGCTTTGAACCACCAACCTTATTTATTTATTTTTTAAAATTGTGCTTGACACGAATGTTTAAAGTTCAGATTAATTTCTCATACATAAATTTATACACATATTGTTATATGACATAATTTGCAATCCCCACAATGTAACAAGACACTCCCCTTCTCAACCCCAGGTTCCCTGTGTTCATTCAGCCAGTTGCTGTCCTCTCTCACCTTCTCATCCTGCCTCAAGACAGGAGCCACCGATATGGTCTCATATATCTGATTGAATGAAGAAGCACACTCCTTACATGTATTATTTATTGTTTTATGGTCCTGTCTAATCTTTGAAGAGTGGGCTTCAGGAATAGTTTCATTTCTGAGTTAACGGAATGTGTAGAGGTCGTAGTTTCAAGGTTTCCATCAGTGGCAGACCATTAAGTCTGGTCTTGTATGTGAACTTTAGTTCTGTTCCACGTTTTTCTCCCATTCTGTCCAGGACTCTCTGTTGTATTGCCTGTCAGGGTGGTCATTGGTGGTAGCCAGGCACCATTTAGTTCTTCTGGTCTCAGGCTGGTAAAATCTCTGATTTACATGGTCCTTTAGTCCCTTGGGCTAATAATTCCCTTGCGTGCCTGGTCTTCATTCCCATTTGCTCCATGTGGGATGGGACCAATTGACACATCTTAGCTGGTCACTTGCTAGCTTGTAAGATCCCAGATGCAAATCACCAAAGTAGGGTGCAGAATGTTTTCTTAATAAACTTTGCTGTGCCAGTTAACGCAGATGTCCCCTGAAACCAAGGTTCCTATACCCTAGCCCCATGACTGTGCTCAGGAAACTTCTTAGCTTTTGTTTTACTCCAGTTGTGCTGACTTTCTCTGTATCAGAACCACCATCCTTTTGCTTGGTAGCTGAGCACTCAAACATTTGTGTCACCCAGGATTCCAATGTTAAGAGGAATAGATACCATTTACTGCATGCTTAATGAATTGCACATGGTAGGAATTTTATGACATTCTTTCTTAACTCTCACAGCAGCCTGTGGGGACAATACTAGTGTGAACTACACTTTGCATATGAGACCTCCAAAGCAGATAAGGGAACGTTCACTGCCAAGGTTCACGGGCCTCCCCTTGTGTTAAGTGAGTGGTTCAACAGCCTGCATTTCCTCTGTTTAATCTGTCTAATTCCAGATTTGGTCTTGAATCTAATGCCATCTGTTCTGCCACTGAATTATGGTACAAAAGGTTGTAGGCGCAGGCAGGGCAGGCAGGGAGGGGCTTAATTTACATGACAAAGTCTCAGACTTTACCTGCGCTGAAGGTCACACAGCTAATTGGCTCAGGAGTTGTATTGTTAAAACAAGACATTCATATTTTATGCCCTGATCCTGGACTTGTCCAACCATATCAGGAGATCACAATACAGGCCTCAACTCACATAACAGGCTCAGCAAGTGTAGCAGAAGACCCAGCAAGGAAGTGGAATGGAGGCCCTGTGAATGAAGGATGTATAGAGCAGCTCTATCAAGCTTGTTTACCAGGGAAGAGCAGGCAGCGGGGAGTGCACACAAAGCCTCACTAAGGGTTGTCATGGGGCAGGGAGAGCAATGGGTTCCACAGTCCTGAACGAGCACCAGTGGAGCCAGATTTGGGCTGATCTTTAATGAGAAATTAAGTTCAGTTACGTTGTTAATGTTAATTGCATTTGAGTTGGCTCTAGCTCATGACAGCCCATGCACAACAGAAGAAAATCATTGCCGTGTTTTATGCAGTCTCTATAATTGTTGGTCTGCTCAAGTTCATTGTTGTGGCCATTGTGTATTTGGAGTGTTTTCCAACCTAGGGGCCTCATCTTCCAGCACTATACCAGATGATGTTCTGCTATGATCCATAAGATTTTCATTGGCTAATTTTGGGAAGTAGGTCACCAGGCCTTCCTTTCTAGTCTTTTGTAGTCTGGAAGTGCTGCTAAAACCTATTCACCCTGGATGGTCCTGCTGATATTTGAAACACCAGTGGCATAATGTCCAGCATCACAGCAACACACAAGTTACCACTACACATGGGAGGTGGACTTCAGTTACAGAAAGGTAAATTTGGTTATACTTCATGCATAATTGATTTGTTGATTGGAATCCATATCCACTATATGATTAAAAGGCTTTCAGCCAACCAGGGAAAATATTTGTGATATGTCTAGCTTTAATACAAAACTTGTTCATGAAAATCAGTAAGAAAAGTATTAATATTTCAGTAGAAAACATAGAAAGGAAATGATCAGGCAATTCATAATGCAAAATATAAATCTAGCTAATAATCATAAGAAAAACATGTTCAAATTCACTAGAAGTCAGAGGCATGTCTGTGCAAGAGGTGGGAGGTCATTTTCGATCCACTGGCTGTGTGCTTTGGTCCATGATTTACCCCTGGAATGTCATAAGCTCTCAAGATTCTCCACCATGTCCCAGAGCTCCCTTCTTTGACTGGCCCAAAGCAGCAGCTGTGAAATGCATAGCTCAGATCTCTGCCTGCAAGAAGCAGAATTGACCAGGTCCCAGCTGTGACACTTTGTAAAGTAGAAGGTTCGTGAAAACAGAGGAAATCCTTACTGTGGCTGACTGACACAACAGCTGCAACAATGGACGATGTAGACAGATATGTCACATGTGGAGAGACATCATGTTTTCAATAATGAGTTGTTATGAGCAGATATTTGTAGAATACTTAGCCTGGCTCACTAATCACTCAGTGAGTAGAAGCTAGTATTCTTGTTCACACTGCTGTTATTACTTCATGGTTTCCTCAGTGGTGGGCACCAGGTCTCCTCTGGTTCTCTACCCCTATTGTGCATGGCATGTTGTGTATGGTCACTTGGTACATTTTTTTGGACAATCGAAGGCTTCTGATCTGGACATCTTGGCATCCATATTCCCACTGAAGATGAAGGGCCTGGTGAGAGGCCCCAAAGACTTAGACACCTTGCAAGTTCTCTGACTTGAGGCCTCAACACTGTTACTCAGAGAAGGAGTTTAGTCTCTGTTGACCCTGTTCTGGAAAAACACCCACACAACCAGAAATATTCTGGACTACGATTTCACCAGTTGCAGAAGTTTCCCAAGGTTTCTGTTATTGAACATTCAAGATCTCCAGGCTGGAAGATGTGTGGACAGGCTCCCAGATGACAGCTGAGTCATCAGCCCTTACCTTCCACATGTTCTCACCTCCACTCACTGTCCTCTGGCTTTCATCCTCCTTGAGCCAAGGAAACATTTCTCACCACAACAGCAACAAGCTCCTCGTTGTTTCTTACAGTGGCTCCTCAGATCAGTATGTGTGCAGCTCTAGCACCCCTTCAACACAGCCATACAAGGCCATATGCCATTAACCATCAAGGGCCACTCTGGCTCTCTGTTATACCATGCTGTCCTTGAGCCTTGTCTGACTTCCCTGACCACCTATTCTTGCCTCCTTCTCCACTCATCCTTTTTGTGTTTCTTTTCCCAAGGCTTATCTTTTGCCCTATCCCTTCGCTGTCTACTCTTTTTCACTCAATACTAGGACTTTTCCAAGCTCAGGGCTCCCAGCTCTCCCAGACACAGAACAGAAATAGTGGGGGGAGGGGAGAAGGCAGTAGGGGAATAGAGGGTAATGACAGGCAGTGATGAAAGTATTCAGAGAAGGTGAGCATCTCTGGATGAACTAATAGATGAGTGCCTGGACACTCAGCTGGAGTTACAGAAGTCCTGCCGGAGGAGCAGGTCCTGACCTACCAGTGGCAGTCTTGGAGAAGACTTGACTAGAGATTCCATGCAGGTAATGGGGCATCCATAGCAGGGTTTTGACAGCAGGACCCAAAACCTGGTGCTAGAGATGGGGCCAAATTCCAGGGAGAGCAAGGCAGGCTTCCATCCTGAATGGGTCAGCCATAGTGCAGGCAGAGTTAGGACACAGGGGACCAGGAAAGGTCCAAACATGAGTGCTCAGTGTGAGATCAGACGACACCAGGCCTTTCTTATCCTGCTTCCCTCTCTTCCTTATTCACCCATTCCCCTACTTCTTTACGGAGCAGCTACTATGAGGATTCTACTATATGCCACAGATGCTGAGCTTTTCTGCCAGGCCAGTTATCAGCTGTGTAGGACAAAAAAACAAGTCCACAAGAGCCAAAGTATGACCTTGAGTATATCCCTCCTGAGTTTAAAGACCATCTTAAGAACAGATTTGATGTGCTGATCACTAGTGAGCAAAGACCAGACGAACTGTGGAATGACATCAAAGACACCATCCATGTAGAAAGCAAGGGGTCATTAAAAAGACAGGAATGAAAGAAAAGACCAAATTGGATGCCAGAAGAGACTCTGAAACTTGCTTTTGAATGTCAAGCAGCTAAAGCAAAAGGAAGGAATGGCGAAGTAAAAGACCTAAACAAAAGATTTCAAAGAGCAGCTCAGGAAGACAAAAGAAAGTATTGTGATGACATGTGCAAAGAGCTGGAAACGGAAAACCAAAAGGGAAGAACATATTCTGCATTTGTCAAGCTGAAAGAACTGAAGAAAAAATTCCACCTTGAATTGCAATAGTGAAGGACTCTACAAGGAAACTATTAAATGACTCAGGGAGCATCAAAACGAGACGGAAGGAATACACAGACTCATTATACCAGAAAGAGCTGGTCGATGTTCAGCCATTTGAAGAGGCAGCACATGATCAGGAACCAATGGTACCGAAGGAAGAAGTCGAAGCAGTGTTGAAGGCATTGGCAAAAGACGCGTTTCCAGGAATTGACAGAATATCAGTCGAGATATTTCAACAAACAGATGTAGCACTGGAAGTGCTCACTTGTCTGTGCCAAGAAATTTGGGGGACAGCTGACTGGAAGAGATCTAAGTTTATGCCCATTCCAAAGAAACATGATCCAACTGAATGTGGAAATTACCAAACAATGTCGTTGATACCACATGCAAGTAAAATTTTGCTCAAGATCATTCAAAAGCAACTACAACAGTATATTGACAAGAAACAGCCAGAAATTCAAACTGGATTCAGAAGAGGACGTGGAACCAGGGAATCATTGCTGATGTCAGATGGATCTTGGCTGAAAGCAAGGAACACCAGAAAGAAGTTTACTTGTGTTTCATTGACTATGCAAAAGCATTCAGCTGTGTGGATCATACTAAACTACGGCTAACATTGCAGAGAATGGGAATTCCAGAATACCTAATTGTGCTCTTAAGGAATCTATATATGGATCAAGAGGCAGTCGTGCAAACAGAACAAGCGGACACTGCGTGGTTTAAAGTCAGGAAAGGTGTGAGCCAAGGTTGTATCCTTTCACCATACCTTTTTAATCTGTATGCAAACCAAATAATCCAAGAAGCTGTATTCTACGAAGAAGAATGAGGCATCAGGATTGGAGGACGGCTCATTAACAACCTGCATTAATGCAGATGGCACCACATTACTTGGTGGAAATGAAGACGATTTGAGACACTTACTGATGAAGATCAAAGACCACAGCCTTCGGTATGGATTGCACCTCAACATCGGGTAAACAGAGATCATCACAACTGGACCAGTAGGCAACATTGTCATAAATGCAGACAAGATAGAGGCTGTCAAGGATTTCATTTTACTTGGGTCCACTATCAATGCCCGTGGAAGCAGCAGTCAAGAAATCCAAAGATACATTCATTAGGAAAATCTGCTACAGAGGACCTCTTGAAAGTATTCAAAAGTAAGTATGTCACCTTGAAGACTAAAATGTGCCTGACCCAAGCCATGGTATTTTCAATTGCATCATGTCATGCAAAAGCCAGACACTCAACAAAGAAGACAGAAGAAGAATTGATGCCTGATTTAGTCAGCTAGTGCTGCTCTAACAGGAGTACCACTGAGCAGATGGGTGTAACAAAGGAAGGTTTATTTTTACACAGTCTGGTAGGCTACAAGACCAAATTCAGGATGTCCACTGCAGGGGAAGGCTTTCCCCCTCGTTGGCTGTGAAGGAAAGTCCAGTACTGCATCAGTCTTTGTCCAGGGAGCATCTTGGTTTAGGAACCTCAGCTCGGAAGGACATGCTCTTCTCCCGGTGTTGCTTGCTTGATGGTGTGAGGTTCCCAATTCTCTGCTTGCTTCTCTTTCCTTTTATCTCTTGTAGAATGAAAGGATTAAGGGTGGGACAAGGCATACTCCAGGGAAACTCCCTTTACAGTGGAGCAGGGAGGTAATCCTATGGAGGGATTTACAGACCCACCCTAATCCTTTAACATACAGCACAAGAAAATCACACAATGGAGGACAATCACAAAATATTGGGAATCATGGCCCAGCCACATGGCTACACATATTTTGGGGGGAGACACAATTCAATCCATGACAATGCCTTTGAATTGCGGCATTAGAGAACAATGTTGAATGTTCCAATGACCCCCAAAAGAACTAACAGATCTGTTCTGGAAGAAGTACAACCAGAGTGCTTCCGGGAGCAAAGATGGCAAGACTGCGTCTTACACACTTTGGATATGTTGTCAGGAAAGATCAGTCCCTGGAGAAGGACATCATGCTTGGTAGAGTGGAGGGTCAGTGAAAAAGAGGAAGACCGTCAACAAGATGGGTTGACACAGTGGCCGCAGCAGTGGGCTTAAGCATAAGAACGACTGTGGACATGGCCCAAGACTGGGCAGTGTTTTTGTTCTGTTGTTCATAGGGTCACTATGAGTCAGAACTGACTCAGTGACACCTAACAACAGAAGTTACCAATAATACTCTAAAATGTCCCCATTAGAAACAGGACTTGTACTAAAACATGGCCACAACTTCTTTGACACTCTTGACACCAAGAAGTGGAGTCTTATTGCTCTTCTCTTGGCCATGAGTTAATATTTAGTGACTCCCTTCCAACCTGTGGAACGGGCAGAAGTGCTAGGTTGGCTCTTTCTTGGATGCTTCCTCTTGAAATCCAGCTGCCATGCTGTAAGAAAGCCCAAGCCACTTAAAGAGACCACATGTAGGCGTTCTAGTTGACAGTTCTGCTGAGGTCTCGACTGCCAGACTTGTGAGTGAGGAAGCTTTTGAAGAAATAGTAGCCCCCACCACCATCTAACCGCACCCATTTGAGAGCCCCTGAGCAAAAACTGTGCAGCTGAGCCCAATCAGCCCTAAGAACCATGGGAGATGATTGTAGTAACTGCTTGTTGTTTTGCACTGTTGAGTTTAAGGTGGTTTGCTAGAGATAACCAGAACACGCGGTATGAGGGGTAGGGACCTGGCAGGGACTGAGAGGATCCCTGGCTAGGCACCTCTTTCTGGTCCAGGTGTCTCCATGTGTTGGGGCTACAGTGTCTCAAACTCACCATGGCCCAGTGGGGACTCATTATCTCTCCCCTTCCTGCCCTGCTGCCCCTCCCAGTTCCAATGTCAGATAATCGCACCATCCACCAGGCACCTGGGCTTCAAACTGGATATTACCTTTGACTTCTCCCTTTGCCTGACCTGTCCCCACCTAGTTTACTGCCACCTGTTCATCATTTAGCAAGCTTTTATGGAACACCTGCTATTTGTCCAGCTTTGTGCTAGATTTGAGCCTATACTGACCAGCGGGATTACCCTGGTGCTTGCCGTCAGAAAGCTTATAATAAGCAAAAAATGAATTATGAGTGACAAGTAGAATAAATGCTAAAGCCTTAGTAACATGTCCATTAACTAAACTAAGAGCTGTGCTGAGTGTTTCATTCATTTGATCACTGAATCACTAAGTAACCCAAGCAATAAGAGATAATCAGATGAAGAGACCAGGACATCAAATGATTGAGCAGGGTCCCTGAGGTGACATACTACTAATGGTAATGTTGAGATCCACCACCTGTCTGTTACTTTGTCATACTGTGGTGGCTTTCATGTTGCTGTGATGCTGGATGCTATTCCACCAGTATTTCAAATACCAGCAGGGTCATTTGTGATGGACAGATTTAGGTGGCATGTCAGACAAAAATTGACTGGGAAGAACCCACTTCTAAAAAGTAACTAAGGAAGTCCTGAGGATCACAGAATATTGTGTGATACGGTGCCAGGTGATGAGTACCCTAGGTTGGGAGACACTTGAAATACACAGTGGCCTCTACAGTGGACTCAGCCATACTACTGGTCATGAAGATGCTGCAGGACCAGAGTGAAAAGTTTGTCACTCTGTTGTACATGCGGTCACCATGAGTCAGCTGACTTGATAGCAACTGACAGCAACAAATGCTGAAGTAAAGCCTCTTTTCAGATTGACCATCTTCTCCCTCCTCTTCCTGTTGGCTGAAGGTTGTGTCTTACAAAGCCTTCCAAAAGTGGGGCTGAGGTAGAATGGGGATTATAAGAGATTTACTGAGGGAATCATGTCTGTGAAAGATGTAGGGGGAGCAGGACTGGATAAGGAGGACCTTGGACAGTGACATGGATCTGCCAAAGTCATCACTGACCTAGTGGGGCTACAAAGCAAAGGCTGTGTCGGAGGAACCCAGAGGGCTCCAAAGGCCAGGCCCTGTAGTCTCACTGTACTTAGCCACTGGCTGGAACTGCCAAGAGAATGGGTGACTTCCACTCTCAGTTGAGACAGGCCTCAAAGGCACTGTAGCTGAGGTGTCTGTCGGCTACCTGTCCTGCTTGTTGTCAAGTCTTTCCTGAAGGGAGTGCCCAGTGACACCCTCATGGATAATACCTGGATTATCAAGATAGCCTTCTCTGTGCTCTCCCTGCCCTCAAGTGTACCCCTATGCTCAATCTCTGTGCCTGGAACAGTAGTTCTGAAACTCACATCTCTCCCCATAAAATTCACTGATAACACTCCATCTTCTACAGGAGAAGCAACAAATTCCTGAGCTTGCCGGCAGAGGCTCCACCACTGAATCCCTGCCTCCAGTCTCGCCATAACACTGACCATTTAGGAATAGGGCTCTGGAATCAGACAGCCTGGGCTTCATGGGCCCTCAGCTGATTACCTGGGTCACCTTGGGAAAGCTACTTCATGTGGTATTATTGGTACATTCTCAGAAGGTGCTGTGGACTCAAAGAAGGTGAAGCCTGGAGTTCATGGCTGGGGAGGGAAAAGGCAAAGATAGCCCTTCTTTCCAGCCTAGACCTCCTCTCGGCCACCAGGGTCACTGACCCAACAGGGGCTGAATTTAAGTGGGGGATCTTTGTCATTCCTGAGGTCTGGGAGTACAGTGCTCAAGAGGGGCCTCTTGGAGGATTTCTCTACCTGGGTGAGGGACCAGGGAGTGATCCAGGCCCAGACTCAGTCCCACCAGGTGGGAAAGGATGTGGTCCCCAGTCAGAGCTGCCAGGTCAACGAAGTCCTGAGCTCTGGGTCTCAGGGAGGAAGAAGATGGAGAGGCAAGAATCCATGTGACTGGTAAGTGTGGGTCGTGTGAGGACCTGCATGTCTAGGTGAGGATCTGTGTGTCAGATGAGGGTTCCCATATCTGGGTGAGTTCACCAGAAACCACCCCGTTGCAGTAGCTTATGTTCCCTTCTTCTCTGATTACTGCTCCTCAATCCTGCAATACCCTGTTTCCCTGTGGCCTGCTCTGCCAGCCTGTTTATACTCCTCTATAGGCCCACTGCATACTTCTGCTTTCAGTCCCACAAGGCCAGCCTTCAAAAGTCACAGCCAGTTGCCCTGGGGGAAGGAGGAGTAGGCTCAGCATGTGGTCTCTTCTGAAGGGACGCTACTCTGATTACAGCCTGGTAACAAGCAGGATGAAAGCTAATGGTGGGCTGGGGCTGGCAGACATCTCAGTTCTCATAAATAAGGGCCAATTATCGTGGCCCAATATGTTCAGTTCTTCTGTTCTATCTCCTAGTTTATTGGCTAGTCTGAGGTCTCAAAAACTTATAAACAGCCATCCAAGTTAGAATTATTGGTTGGAAAAACAAAGGAAGAATATGAGTCAGGAATAGGAAGAAGAAATGGAATATATGGCTACTTGCCTCCATTCACAATTGTCTCCTTTGTCATGAGACCAGGAAGAACTAGACGGTGTCCAGCTACCATTATGGAACATTTTGATCAGAGACTCCATAGAAGAATCCTGACCAAAAGGGAGAAAATGCAGAACAAAATTTCAAATTGCCATGGTATCCAGACTTTCTGGAGCCATGTAGGCTGACTGAACCACTGAAACTTTTGTGCTGAGATAATCTTTAAACCTTAAATCAAAGTCCTGAAGTCTTTTTAAATCCAAACGGTAGTTTAGCTTAATTGGTAAAGAACAACCACTTTGAGCATTGCGCTCTTTTAAAAGCTGTCTATGTGGAATCAAACTAACAGTAGAAACTTGAAAGTTTAGAAAAGAAATTTAGGGGACAGTGAGTTTGAGTTTATTAACAGAGGGAACAATCTGGAAATCGGTGTGAAGATGCTTGCATAACTTGAAGATGTAATCAATGTCTCTGAATTGTGCATGTAAAAATTATTGCATTGGTATGTCTTCTGCTGTATATATTCTCCACAATGTCAACAAATAAATTAAATCATAAGGCTTGTCAGAGAGTAATGAAGGAAAGCTACAGATTTCAAGACAACTTGAGGACAGTTGGAATTTGATAGAGGAGTTTGTTTATGTTGTATTTTTCCACCAGATCATAAGCTTCTTGAGGGGAACTCCTCCATCTCAGTCTCTTTCTGTTTGGCATCCTCAGCTCAGTGAAGGCAATAAAGAATGGATATACCACTGTGTAGGGGAATGGACAAATGTGTGGATGGTGGTAGAGTGTGGCTAGGTAGGTGAGTGGGTGGAAACATTGTGGGTGAGTAAATTGCTGGACAGGTGACTTCATGGGTGGAAGTGGCTAAGTAAGGAGCTCAATGAATCCTACCCTACAAGGAGGCCAGAATGGAAGCTGGCATCATGCTGACCAGCAAAATTCTAGGCAGTAAATGTAAGAGAAAAGATAGATAACTTAGACTTACTTAAAATTAGTAAGTTCTGTTTACCAAAATACATCATCCCATCAACACAATAATACATACAACAGTATATGACTCAGCCATAAAGAGAAATTAAACCCTGAAACATGCTACAACATAGATGAACCTTAAAAACATTATGCTGAACAAAATAAATCAGTCATGAAAGGATACCGTATGATCTCACTTATATGAAATAAGCTAATATGGAGAAACCAAAAATTATTTAGTAGTTACTAGAAGTGGGAGGGAGTGGGGAAAAGGGAGTTTTTGCTTGGGGGTATTGAGTTTATGTTAATCATAGTGGAATACTTTGGAAAGGGATAGTGTTCTACAGGAAGAATGGAGTCACTGGCATTGTACTGTAAATGTAGAAACTGTTGAATTGGCATATGTTTTGTTATATATATTTTAATCACAAAAAGTCATACTTACCTCTTACTGGAGGCAGAGGAGTGGGTGGAGGGAGAGGATAGGAGATTGTTAGAAGGATAAGACATGGAGCAGAGTGAAAGAGTGTGGTGTCACGGGGCAGGGAGAGTAGTGGGAGCTGCACATAGGTGGGCATGCAAATTTATATGGGAATGTACATTTTCTTTCAATCATAATAATAAAAAAAGTCATACTTAAGGAAATCAAACAGTACAAGGTCAACAAATAAAAATCAGCTGGGTTCCTATACACCAGAGAATGAGAAATGAGAATTAGAAATCTGAAAGTGAAATTAGGGAAACAGTTTCATTTACAATAGCATCTAAGAAAATAAAGTAATGAGGAATAAATTTAATCAGGAGCATCAGGACACAATGAAAATTACAAAACACTGCTGAAACAGTTTAAAGAAGGATTAAATAAATGGAAAGCCGCCACATGTCCATGAATAGAAAGACTTAATACGGTTAAGATGTTAGTACTACCCAAAGCGATCTGCAGTTTCAACACAGTCCCCATCAAAACCTCAACAGACTTCTTTACAGAAATGGAAAAACCAGTCCTAGTTTTATACAGAAGGACAAGAGGCTCTGAATAGCTAAAGCAGTGTTGAAATAAAAGAACAAAGTAGGAAGAGCCGTACTTCCTGACTTTAAAATACACTGTGTTGTTGTTAGACAACCTCGTAGCAACCCTATGCAAAACAGAATGAAACGCTGCCCGGTCCTGTGTCATTTGTTGCTATGTTTGAACCCATTTGTTGCTATGTTTGAACCCATTGCTGAAGCCAGTGTTTCACTGCGTCTCACTGAGGGTCTTCTTTTTTTCTGACCTTCTACCTTACCAAGTGTCGTGGACTGATACATGTCCCCCGAAAACTGCGTGTAGCAATTTGGTTAGGCCATGATTCATGGTATTGTATAACATTCCTATATGGTGTAAATCTTGCCTCTATGAAGTTAACGAGGGAGGACAGGTGACAGTTATGTTGGTAGGGCAGGACTCAATCTATAAGATTGGATTGTGCCTGAAGGCAGTCTCTCAGAGCAGAAAAGAAAGAGAAGCAAGCAGAGAGTCGAGGACCTCATACCATCAGAAAAGAAGCAGTGGTGAAAGCACTTTTGAGTCCCTTTGATTCAGAAGCTTCCAGTCCAGGAAAGACTGATGACAAGGACCTTCTTCCAGAGCAAACAGAGAAAGACCTTTCCTAGAGCCGATGGCTGAATTTGGACTTGTAGCCTATTAGACTGTGATGGAATAAAATTTCCCTTTGTTAAAGTCATCTGCTTGTGGTATTTCTGTTACAGTAGCGCTATATGACTAAGACACCAAACATAACATGTCCTTCTCCATGGACTGGTCCCAAAGTATATGAGATGAAGTATCACAGTCCTCACTTCCAAGGAGCACCTTGACTGTACTTCATCCAAGACAGACAGATCTCAGTTTTCTTCACAAACACAATTCAAAGACATCAGTTTTCCTTTGGTCTTCCATATTCACTGTTCAGCTTTTGCATGCATATGAAGTGATTGAAAACATTGCGGAAACTCTGGTGGCATAGCGATTAAGTACTAGGGCTGCTAACAAAAAAGTCAGCAGTTTGAATCCACCAAGTGTTTCTTGGAAACTCTGTGGACCAGTTCTACTCTGTCCTATAGAGTCACTATGAGTTGGAATTGCCTTGATGTCAGTGGTTTGTTTTGTTTTGATTTTTTGATTGGGTCAGTTATACCTTAATCCTCAAAGTGAAATCTTTGCTTTGCAACACTGTAAAGAAATCTTTTACAGCATATTTGACCAACACAGTTCTTCATTTGATGTCTTCACTGCTGCTTCCGTGGGTGCTAATTCTGAATCCAAGTAAAATGAAATTCTTGACCACTTGGAATTTTTTCTCTGTTTATTATGATGGTGCTTGTTAGTCTAGTTGTGAGATTTTTTTGTTTTCTTTATGCTGAGGCTGTGGTCTTTGATCTTTATCAATAAGTACTCCAAGTCCCCTTTGCTTTCAGCCAGCAAGTTTGTGTCATCTGCATAACGCAGGTTGTTAATGAGTCTTCCTCTAAACCTATGCCTCATTCTTCATATAGTCCAGTTTCTCAGATTGTTTCCTTATGAAACAGATTAAATCAGTATGGTGAAAGGCTACAAGCCTGATGCACACCTTTCCTGACTTTGAACCACATAGTTCTTCTATCTGAACAACTACTTTTTGATCTATGTACAGGTTCCGCATGAGCATAATTAAGTGTTCATGAATTCACATTCTTCCCAATGTTATCTATAATTTGTTGTGATCCACACAGTTGAATATATTTGTATAGTTGATAAAACACAGATAAACATCTTTCTGGTGTTCTCTGCTTCCAGCCAAGATCCAGCTGACATCAGCAATGATATCCCCCATTCCATGTTCCCTTCTGAATCTGGCTTGAATTTCTGGCAGTTCTGTCAATGTACTGCTGTACCCACTTTTGAATGATCTTGAGCAAAATTTTCCTTGCATGTGATATTAATGTTATTGCTCAGTAACTTCTGCATTCTCATAGGTCCCCTTTCTTTGAGCAGTAGTTAAGAGCTATGGCTATTAAACCAAAAGGCTGGCAGTTGAAATTCACCAGCTGCTCCTTGGAAACCTTATGAGACAGTTGTATTCTGTCCTATAGGAATGGGTACAAATAAGGATCCCTTCCAGTTGGTTGGCCAGGTAGTTGTCTTCCAAATTTCATGGCTTAGATGAGTGAGCACCTCCAGGGCTCCATCTAGTTGTTGAAGTATCTTGGTTACTATTCTCCAAATAGCCTAGTTCTGGTATAACAACAGACACATAGATCAATGGAATAGAATTGAGAGCTCAGAAATAAACCCACACATCTACGGTCCACTGACTTTTGATAAGTGTGCTAAATCCACTCAGTAGGGAAAGAAAACTCTCTTCAATAAATGGTACTGGGAAAAGCTATGTCCTGAAATGAGTCTCAGGGAGGGAAGGATTCTGTTGGCCTCTGTACAGGTTTGAGATTCATTGGAGAAAGCCAGATGGACCCTGAAGTACTCCTCCACCCTCTTGGGTGGGGATGGGTCGGGCTACACCTCCCAGGTGGTTGTCAGCAGGTACTGATGCTTCCCTAGGTGTTTCTCACTACCTCTGAGGGAGTTGGCTTACCTCTGCCCACTCAAACACATTATAGCAATCATATCTGGAAAGCTTGAGGGCTCTGCTCTGTTGACCTCACAGAGCTGATATCACCTGTGCTTCTTCTATCGTGAGTCAGGGAGTGACACAAGAGCTGATGTAGGTGACACCCAGTAAGGCCTGCAGGCCAGGGTAGAGCTCTCCTCACACCTGGAGGTGGGGCTGCCAGGGCTGTAAGACTGGTCCTTTCAGTCAGAGATCCCACAAAACCAAGAAGAGGCTGGAGGTCTCATCCGTCACAGGTGCCAAGTTAGTCACCTTTTCTTCCTCTCTCTGTCAACTGTCCCCACCCCTGCCAACAAGCACCCCATCCTCATCACTTCTCTTGTCCATCCTTTCTTCCCAGTCTGTGACCCTGCTGGAAGTCCAGGCCTCAGCCCCTTGCCCACAAACAACACTGGAGACTCCTCACTGTCTTCCAGCCCAAGCCCCTCAGTCTATGTCTCTGGGTACTTCCAGGGCAGACTGCTGCTTCTTCCTTTATTGAAGCATAATTTGCATTCAATAAAATGCATAGATTTTAAGGGTTCAGTTCAATGAATTCTAACAAATTTGTATCTCTGTGCAACCATCACCTCAATCAAGGTATAGAACATTTCGTCATCCCAGAGAGTTCCTTGTGTCCCTTTCCAATCTCCTACATTATGCCCCAAACAACTACTTTTCTGACTTTAGCCCTGCATGTGAAGTTTGAGGGCCCTTGAGTTTTATCTAAAATGGATTGTATAGTAATTGTACAGTGTATACTCCTTTTTGTATGGCTTCCTTCACTCAATGTTTTTCAGATTCATATTTGTGACTTTTATTGCTGAGTAACATTTAAGAACACAACTCAATTTGTTTATCCATTCTCCTGTTGATGGACAGCTAGTTTGTTTTCAGCTTTTGACTATTATGCATAGTGCTGTTATGACAAGTTGTGTACAAGTTTTTGTGGGGGCATATGATTCATTTTTCTTGGGTAAACACCTGTGAACAGAGTTGCTAGGCTGTATAGTAGATATATGCTTATCTCTATAAAAAACTACCAAAATGCTTCCCAGAATATTTTCACTGTTATAAATTCCCAATTGTGTGAGAGTTCTGGTTGCTCCAAACCCAGATCAACATTTGGCATTTTCATGCTTGTTAATTTTAGCCACTAGAAGATTTAAAAACAAAAAACATGTAAACAACCCAAATGTCCATCAACTGATAATGAAATTCAACTGATAATAGATAAACAAAATATGGTATGTCCATACACTGGAATATTATTCAGTTATGTGAAGGAATGGAATATTAATATATGAGGAATGACAATTAAGTTCCCAAACTCATCCTAGAAAAAGTGTTACATACCTCATTACTGATTATAACTATGGTCACCTTTGAAGTACTCCCCTGGGGAAGCTACACACCAATGCCAGTGTCTAGTCTACCCTTCAAAGCAATTTTGGAGCTCTGTCTGGAATGGCCACCAGAGCTGTTGTCATATTACACTAAATGCCCTGAATGTCATCAAAATGTCTTCCTTTCAATATTTCTTTTATCTTCAGGTAAAGAAAAAGTCATTGTGGGCCAGATCAGGGGAGTAGGTAGGCTCAAAATGCCCTCACAGACAACCATACAATTAAGTTTGCAAACTTGCCACTGTGCCAGTGCACAATGGCCATTCCAGAAGGAGTTCCAAAATGGCATTGAAGGGCAGATTAGACACCGGCTTTGGTGCATGGCTTTCCAAGGGGATTACTTCGAAGGTGACCATAGTGACATTCTGCAATGAGGTATGTAGCATTTAGAACAATTAGGTTTGCAGAGTTGTCAGACCTCGTATGCTACAACGTGGATGAACCTTGAAAGCATTTTACTAAGTGCAAAAGCCAGTCATGAAATACTATGTGTTGTGTGATTCCATTTATATAAAATGTCCAGAATAGGCAAATCTGTAGAGACAGACAGTAGATTAGTGGTTGCCCAGGCCCAGGGAAGATGAGGAGATGATGGGTGATAGCTAAAGGGTATGAGATTTCTTCTTGAGATAATAAGAATATTCTAAAATTAATTGTGGTGAAAGATAGAAAACTCTGTAAATATACTGAAAACTATTGAGCTGTATACTTTAAAGGTGAATTACTTGGTATATGGATTGTAATAAAAACTGTTAAAACACATATACACATACATCTAATTAGCAATTCTCTGTGGCTCTCCAGTTCCCTCAGGATAAAGACTCAAATCCCCAGACTCAGATTTGTCAACATCGGCAGCCTCTGCTACTGCTGAAGGAGTCATTTTACTATTTCTAGATAGACTGTATGCCATCATGCCTCTGAGTATTTGCACATATTGCTCTTTCTTCCTGGAATGTTCTTCTACCTCTGACTCATCCTTAATGGTCCAGCTCACCTGACACCTCTGGAAAGCCTTCCCTTCCCCCTCTTTTGTTCACTCATATTTATTCACTCAACAAATAATCATAGGTACCTGCAGTGTGTCAGGTACTATTCTCTAGGTGCTGGGGACACAATTGTGAACAAAACAGACTTACGTGATTACCTACATGAACAGCACCACTGAGTCTTTGGTAAATTCCAGGCCTGCATTATATGGCCCCTCCTTAATGGCCACCTCCGTGTGTATGCTCTTCTTTGTCATACTATCACGTCTGGACTCCAACCAATCGATGGTGGGCCCAGGGGTTCCATGAACAAAGGGTTCAGAACTGACTCTCCTCGGCATCAGAGGATGATAGCAAGAATGAAGCCTCTTCAACTTATAAAGTCCTTTCACAGCCCTAGTCTCATCTGCTTGCTCACCTCCCCTGCTCAACAGGTGGGGTTGTGAAGAGGTAATGGGGGAGAAAGACGCCTAGTGATCAGTGTGACTGAGGCCCTGGAAGGACAATTGCTGGATTCCTGAAGGACAGGAAGCTGACTTCTCTCATTTCCTGCCTTGGACAGGTTTCTTGTAACTTGGCTAGCACTGAAAACCATGGGTTGTTATGCCCACAGTTGGAAGTGACTCCAAGTCCAGCTCAGACTATTGCCCTGGGGTTGGCTCTGTGAGTACTGCCTCCGGGAATTGCCTACATTTCTTCCACCATTCAGGCTGGGGTAGTACATAGCAGGATTGTCAAAAAACAACCATGTTGGTCTCCTGAGCTCACCTGACTCATGTGAGTCACTAACACCTGAGCATGACATTACCCTCGGGCATCCTCTCCAAAGTGGCAAACAGCTTACATGGGAAGTCACAGAGGAGACTGCAGGTGCGCCTCCTTGGCGACACGATGGTGTACATGTGTTGGCAGCTAAAGTACCCTGGGCAGTGACTATCTCTACTTTGTTTTTCTTCCTTCTAGGGTCAGCATGAGTCGGATCTGACTCGACGGCACTTGGCTTTGGAGTCTGTTCTGATGGTGAGAGAGGCAAAGTGGGAGCGAGCACAGGGAGTAAGTGGAATCAGGGTGATTCCAAAAAGAAGCTAATACTGCTCCCAGAAAAAGTGAGGAATGCAGCAAGGACATTAAACACCCACTCCAGGGGCCAGGAGCTACCTCCACTGTCAGGCCACAAAACCACCGGAGAGAAGGAGTCTGAGGTCTGCAAGTCTGTACCTTACCTTGCCAGCAGTGCTCTGGCCAGGGTGGCCTTACTTGCCTCTGGGCAGACACTAGGTCCTGGACAAGTGAGCAATAGTAAAAATAAGATGAGAGAAGGTCACTGACAAAAACTCAGAGTCTCTCAAGTCCGCTAAAGCTGGGACCTCATTATTGTTTGACATGGATTACCATTGCAGCAGGCAGCCTTTTAGTTAAAAGCTATACATCTCCTGTTG
Organism: Heterohyrax brucei; assembly: GCA_028571685.1. NCBI lineage: Eukaryota > Metazoa > Chordata > Mammalia > Hyracoidea > Procaviidae > Heterohyrax > Heterohyrax brucei. The sequence continues at coordinate 82,621,036 of CM053154.1, read as the reverse complement.
TTCTAGTGACAGGCAGTTAGAAGACATCTCTCTGACATCAGATAATTCATATAAAGGATGGAGAAGTCATGCAGTCTATGGGGGAGGAAATAAGTCAAAGACAAAGAACCAGTCTAGTAACAGAGAGCTTTTCAGAGCAGCAGAGAACTTAAGAGAGGAGGCTAACCTAAAACTCAGCTGGGGGCATAGGGGGCCAGACTGGAGTCTCTGTGTCTCAGGTCAGATTCTTGAGCAAGGAAGGTAATCTGATGGGCCACCAGCCAGCTAGTGCTTTGGGCCATGTGTCCATCTTGGCCATGTGACCTTGGCTGAGGACAAGGGGCTTTGGTGTGTGTACAAACATGCCCCTTTTGAGTGGAGGCAGGTGGCATTTCCAGAGTAGGACAGAGTGGGCAGGTGCTCCCAAACGTCTAATGTGGCATTGTGGAAGAGAGAAACCATTGGTAAAGAGATTAGAAGTGAGAATAGGGTGGTGTGGGAGAGCGGCAAAGAGAGAACATTTCAGGTGGGCTGGGGATGGTGGGAGCAGGAACCAGTCATGAGGTCTGCAGGCTATGGGTAGTTCTAGAGGTCTTTAGGCAGGGACAGCCTCTCTGGCTGATACAGAGGTTCCGGCAATTGTAATTAAGCACTGCCCTCTTAAGTCCTGTAGATCTGGAGGCTAGAAGAGCTTTCATGAAATAAACTTGCCACGAAGTAGATGGTTGGTCTTCTCATGGGATGCTATTTGTATTATGGACTTAGATGATGTCCTCTGTTGATGACAGGATGAATATGCCTTAGCAGCTAGATAAGCTTTGCAAGAGGGAGCCCAGGCTACTGGGAGAATGTTTAACTTCATCTCTGTCACCGTGGACCCATATTGTGCAAGTATTAGGTGAAGGTTGAGGAAAGAATATGGAGACTGGCTGATACCAACTGCCGAGGTCAAGTCATCCTGCTCATTTATTGTTCAGTGTCTCCTCTGGTGTTTGGTAAGTTGTGACATACAGACTGTCACACATTTTCACTACTGTCATAGGTCTGGAAACCCTTATGCTTTAGAGGTTAAGTGCTAGAACTGCTAACCAAAAGGTTGGCAGGAGCTCCTTAGAAACTCTTTGGAGCAGTTCTACTCTGTCCTATAGGGGTGTTGCTATGAGTTAGAATCTACTTGATGGCAATGCTCCTTGTCATTAATATTCCAATCTTTGCCTCTGATCAACTAAGCCATTCACCACTACCTGTGAGCACAGGTAGATGACCAGGTACTCTGGCCAAATGTCTGCCCATTGGGAGGAGCTCCTCTTACCACAGCCTTTTGGGGATACCTTGAGCAGGGCAGCAGTGTTGGCTGGGCTGAGTCTTCTTTTGGCATGCACCCGTACGACAAATTGACTCACCTGTGAAACCAAGCTCAGTTTTCCTTCTCTGTGAGCTGGTTGCAGTCAACCCTCCAAAAGGCAGTATCTGTGTGTCAGTGGGAGTTGCTGGTGCAACAGCCCTCATTCTCCCCTTACCTATTAGAGGCCTGGTTGGCCTAGGAGGCTTTCTTCAGCCGAGGACTCATCCTTTCCTGAGATTCATCCATTCTGTCAGTTAAGTACTTTGTTTGATCTTCGCTCTGGCTGTAGAAGGTGTTTGGAAAGGCCTTTTGCCAAAGAGGTTTCCCTGACTCACTTTGCTTTAAATTACTGATTTAGAGAGTTAAGATTCTCTTTTCCTGTCTTCAGTGAATCAGTGACACTTAACAGTGGCTATCCGTTCCATAAACTAAATAGTTATCATTTCTTTCTACTTCTCCAACTGCCAGAGACACTGAATCGGCTGGTGCACCCACCTGCACCCCATCCAAGTTCACCACAAGTGACAGCCATGGTAGATGCACTGTCGCCCCATGCGACATGGTCGCCCCACGCATGGGGCGACCCATCTCCATCTGGCCCAGGTGATGATCCTCATTCCCATCTGGTTAGCAATCTACCACCGGCTTCCATATCTTCAGAGTCTGCCTTTCAGGACTGCTCCCGGCATCAACTATCTCAGGTCAGGTTCCACAGAAGCAGAGCCTGAGGTACATTCAGATTCTGGGATTTATTGAGGGAATGCTCCAGAAGAATCATGGGAAAATGGGAGGGAGAGGGGGTATGAAGCAATATAGGGCAGGGAAATGGGCTCAGGTAGAGTCTGGCCCTGACCTGACCCACAGGGGAGGACCCTGTAGCCTTATCCACACCAGGCAGCAAAGAAGCTGTCCTTGGTTTCCCTTTGTCAGTTGGCTGAGATGCTTACGTGTCAGGGTGGGAAGGGTATAGGTAACTTCCCAGCAAGGAAGTCCCTGTCTGCTGAGGACAGTTCTCTGGCAAAGGCGGAACTTGGGAGCTATCAAGGCCAACACTCAACAGCTATGACATGGGTGCACCACTTGGGTAAATGTGGTTCCTATGGGGTACCACATTACCGAGTTACCATAGGATCACGTGAAGAAATCAACAGGGACCCATCCGAGGGACTCAAGTGCTGAAGGTCCAAACAAGGGAGATGTCACAGAACTTAAGAGAAGGGCATTGCAGCAGGAAGTTGTTCAGGAAAACAGGATGGGCTTCAGCAGGCACAAGATCATTGGTCACTGCAGAGGAAGTTCCAGAGGACTGGTAGAGCCAGACTGCAGGGTCTGAGGGGTTGAGAAATGACAGACAGTGCTGATGGCAAGTTAATGGGCTGGGAAGTCTGTTTGAGAAGGAGCTGAGAGACTGGGCGACAAGGCCAGGGGATCAGACATGGAAAGAGAGAGAGTGCAGGTACAGGAAAAGTGGTGGGCTGAGGAGTGAAGCCCCTCCCAGAAGGGTCAAATCATGTCCAGGTCAAGATGAAGCTACAGGCACCAGGTGGACCAAGAAGATAAGGGGGAGGGTGGAGGGAGGTTTGTGGATGTGGCGGTAGCGCCGCCTGTGGGAATGAGGTGGAGTGGGTGGATGGAAGAGTAGTGGTGATGGACTGGAGGAGAAGACGTTCTGAAGAGTGGGGGTGGTGGAGTCCTCATTAAGGTTGGTTAGGCTTCCTGAGGCTCAGTGAGGCTAGAGACCTTGAATATGTTCATGTCAACCTGTGTGGTCCAACCGGCTTCCCCAGCTGTACTCTAAGTCCTTACATGGAGGCACAAGGAAGAGCCTGTGGACTCAGGGCAGGGCTTTGTGGGGTGGACAGGGGTAAGTCCCAAGACCCAGGAGGCTCCATGGGCTGGAGGCATGAGGGATGCAGCCCAGGAAAGAAAGGATGAGCTCTGAGCTGCTGGAGCTGCATTCTGTTGAGCTGAGCATCTAGGGCGGATTTAATCCAAAGAAGTTAGCTGGCTGGGTGCGTAGTCTCCAGGTAGCCTTGTGGGACAGCCATGTATCCTAGCTTCAGGGCCTCCAGCTAGAATGCCAGGAAGATTTGCTTTTTCTCATGATGATAGGGGAGCATTCTGCCCACCCTCCCCTGCCCAATGCCAACCTTTAAAGCAATAGCATTCAAACTTGTTCTTATGTCATGACTAAGCAAACAACTGCAACACAAAAATTGTGATACTATCCTGACCCTAACTTTGTGGGAAGTGCTCTGGGTGCTTTTTACTTTACTTTCCTCCATTTTATTAAAAAGCGCTGGCTACAACCCACCAGACAGATTTCATACCTGATTTACCGGGTCCTGAGGAAATGCTCTCAGGTGACAGGCTGATGTAGCTCGCACAGATGCTACCCATTTTCCACTCTTAGAACCTGACTGTTCTCAGAGGAAGATGCCCCAGCCGGAGCTTGATGGATCTGGCAAGAGGCATACACGCAGTTTAGCAGGCACCAGGCTTCTGGCTGAACGTAAGTCCTGCTTCTTTCCCTCACCTTCCATCTCCCAGCAAAAAGAAAGACTGACCACTTTGGAGAGGCCCAAGGGGAAGAGGGAACTCCAAGCACCCAGTTTCCCAGTCAGTGCTGATGAACCCCATAGCCCTCACCCTGGCTTCACTGGCACACATTCCCCTCACACTCCAGTGGATCTATGTTGAGGTGCCTGTCCAGCCTCCACTTCCTTCTTTGGACTTTTGCCCTCACCGAGGGCCCCTGCTGAAGGGGAAGGCCATAGTGGCCAATGGCCAGAGCCAAAAGAGGCAGTGGCTGGCAGCTGGGCTCCAGAATCAGATTTAGCACTCCCAGAACTTAAAGAGGAGACACAAGGCTGGGTGATGAGGCTGCAGGGACAGTCAGAGCCGTGGCTACGTAGGGCTATAAGAAGGCAGAGCCCGTGCAGTGAGAGAAACCCCTACTCTGCAGGAGACAGCCAACGCAGGAGATACAGCCAACATGGAGAGCAACTATTAGTCAACATTTATTTCTGTGCAGTTTGGCTGGGCTTCCTGGTCTTTTCTCCTGACTGCACCCTCTAGGCTTAATTTAACATGAACAGGTTCCTGTTCTTTAATCTAGAACAATCCATAACGGACTCACTATGAGACTGCCACTGCTGCACACCCTCCCCATGTCACACAAGCCCTGCCCCTGTTCAGGAGGAAGGTCTGCCAGATGGAGAAAGGGCCTGCCTGGAGGGGGCAGCTTGGACAGCATGTGGATTTGATTGCCCCACCTGCAACCAGATTTCAGGGCCTTTTCCAGTGACACCAGTGGCAGGGCCTCTTCCAAGTCAACGCTCTTATCACCTAACTGCTTTCTTCCTTGTAGGGGGGTGGGGGTGAGTGGTAGTTTAAAAACAGAAACAAACAGAACCCAAACCACTCCTTAACACTCAGAAAATGGCTAATCCGCCAAACCTTCATTTTTGTAAATTTATTTAGAAAAAAATTAACATGGGCAAATGATACCTTGGTGTTACAACAGAGTATAGAAATGCCTAGCAATAGTCAAATAATTTGATCTTTAAATACAAAATAACCACATGAACACCTAATATACAGGTTTCATCTGAATACATATTTATTAGATAAATATTAGAGGTTGTCACATCATCTAACTACATACAGCTTTGCAAGACTAGAAATCACAATTAGTTTTCTGACCAGTTCAAAGTATGAAATGATTGCATTGTACATACGATGTCCAAGGACAAAAGTTGTTTTTGCAGGAGTTACTTCAGACTGCACTTGTGGGGGTGTTGACGTGTGTGTGAATCACCTGTGATCATGATATCAAAATTATACAAAGTATGAATTTGGTTACAATTTTCTCTTGAAATCCCCGTTCTTTTCATTTTTTTTCCCCATAGCACCCTAAAAATACACAGGTGGTAGGACTAGTACACTGAAGCTAAATATTACATGTAGGTAAAATAAAAACAACAAAAATTCCTTTCCACACAGGCTCAGAGTATATTACATTGTGAGACAAACGCAGAGACCTCACAAACGCTAACAGACCATCTAGTTTTTTCCACATAAGATGGAGTTCCAAGCTTTTTTTCTTTTGCATTTTGTAAAATAAAAACAATACACATTCCGAGGGAAATGAATGCATCTGTTAACTGTCTCTATTCCTCATTTACATATGTACACACGTCCCTTGAGTTGCTGCTGCTGATGCTGCCATGTCTGGATAGGTCAGGGTGGAGGCCTGGGGGAGCTGACATGTAGCTCTCCGGGGGGGCTAGGGCTTCCAGGAAGGAGAAACTATTAGAAATCCCTTAAAAAAAATGGCTAAAGAGAACACGATACACAGGTAAAGCTTCAAACCAACATGGGGTGACCGCCTGCACTTGGCCCTGCCCACCCCCTGCTGCCTGTCTCTTCGGCTGACGGGAGTGGCAGCTGAAACGTGCCTATGGCTCGGTTGATGCTTGTCATGGAAACGCGGCTTGCTGAGGGAGGCCTTATTTTTGCTGAGGTTACTTATGGCTCCTGTCATCATCCAAAAGGAATCAGGGAGAGGGCTACATGGAGTTCAGAATGGCCCTAGCTTAGGGATGTCTTTACCCACTAGGACTGAGGGCTTTTGTCAGCCTGGAATGCCCACATGCCTTCCTCACATCCCTAACCTAGCTCCAAAATCACCGTGGAAGAGGCCACCTCCAGAGTGCGGGCTGCAAGCACCTGGCTTCAGAGCTGGCCAGTAGTAGTTCCTCGGGGAACTTGCTGGTGGAGGTTTACTTGGGAGGGGACGCAGGGAGTTGCCTCGGGTGCTGAGCCTACATTTCCTCAGGAGAGCTGGAGGGAGGTGCCTGGTAGGCCTGGGATGTACGGTGCATCACAGCCCAGCTGCACTACAAAACTGGAGAGCTCGGTGAGCAGACCCCAATAAGAACTAGAAAAGACTTCAGACTTCCTGGGGCAAAGTGCCAGGCAAGGGAACAGGAACTTTCTAGAAAGGCATCTGGAAGTCTGGAGCTGAACATTTGATGTTCGGACAGAAAGTGGCCAACCCCCAGTCCTTCCAGGCCTAGTGGGCACTGGGCAGACATGGCCACACACTACTCGGCACTCTTCTGTCCCCACTAGTGACTGGAGGCTGGATCTACACAGCGGGCTGTACGTCTTCCAACTCCAAGTACATTCCTTCTCTGTATCCCTCTAACTGTATATAATAGCCCTGATTGCTTGGTTGTTTTTTTAAAAAAGAACTCAGTTTCTGTTGTTGAATCAAGGCATTTTAGAAACACCAGCAAAGGCTATAACCAGGTCATGAAATGTTGAATATTATCAAAGACGATACTAAAATATTCACAAAGATATTTACAAAAGCGATTCTTAAAATAACTGACTTGCATACCGAAAAACACGCTGTTCAAAAAACCCCAACAACAGGACAAAGGAACAAGTGGGGTGATCGTAGCGTTTCTGTGGAAAAGCTTGTGCCATCTGGGAGAGGGACTAGAAGTCAACAACTGGGCCCACCCCTTCAGCCAAGTCCACAGTGGCGTGCTGGGGGCCACCTACCACCAAGAGGGAGATGTGGAGAAACAGAGATGGAGGTCACAGACAGGGCAGGGGTCTGGGGAGCCCCAGGCAGCAGCAGGGAAGGACACAGACTTTACAGACACGACCCAAATGACAAGATAGCCCAGCATCACCAAAGGCCACCTTGGAAGAGCCTGGAACAGAGCAGACGCACAACAGGCTGGCCAGCCAGACAGCATGCAGCAGGATGGAGGCAGGGACAGACAGGAGGCTGCTCTGCATGAGCAAGCAGGTGTGTGGCATGAACTTGTGGTGACAGAGGGACACAGAGGGAAGGCAAGGCTGGCAGTTGAGTGTGGCCACGGCAGCAGCCCCAGGAACACCATGCGATGCATGAAGGTCCATCCACACCTGCCTACTTCACCTGGGCTGAGCTGGGACCAGCCTTGAACACAGGACAGAGAGACTGACAGAAAGGAGAGAAGGATCAGTGATGCTGGCCCTGGGTTGCAAAGCCAAGACCATGTATTGACCAGACCTGCACTGCTCCTTTCGGAGCCCCCCTCTTGCTGCCTGGTTGCAAACCTGCGAACGAGGACAGAAGGAAGGACACCAAACACGTGGAAATGGTTTGCTTTCTGTTCCAGTCCAACGTATGTGCCTTTCTCCAGATGACTGAATAACCATGAATGTGTGTTGTTTGAAAACAGGGAGTGGCTTGGAGCATTCCTTTGCTCACTTCTTATCTCCAGCACACATGATGCACTCCCGTCCCCAGACAAGGGGGCACAGTCCTTTTGGTTGAGCTTTCTCTCTGCCCACAAGGCTGGGCCCTGGCCCACGTCTGGAAGTCTTGGAGCCCTCTTGCCCACCAATCCTGAGCAGGAGTAACATAGTGTCTCAACCACAGAATCTTGTCTTTTTTCTGTTTTCTGAGTGAGGGTGTTTACAGGGTGAATTGGCTTAGAGCTGGGGGTCCAAGTAGCAGCCTCCAGCCCCTGAGAGATACTCTCTTTCCCAGAGGTTTGTGCTTTTCGGTGGTGTGTGGGCCGTTCTCACTGCTGCCAACTGTCACTGCTCCTCCAGGGTCAGGGTGCCTGAAATCTCGGGGCCTTCTCACAGACGTCAGTCACTGGGCAGGGGGCTCAGGGCCAGGCAGCAGGGTGGCAGAGTTACAGTGCAGAGTTGGAAGAGCCTGGGATATTGGAAGGTTGTTTGGAGTTGGCAGAGGGTCCAGGAAGCTGGCTTCACCGTGTTCCACTTATTGGGCCCTTCCTTATCATGGGGTTTTCCGTGGGGCGTGCTCTGGGAGTAGACTAAGCCCAGGGCAACAGATGGGATGGGCCCCAGACCTGCACGAGCTTCCCCATGTGCCCACTCCCAGCACCTCAGCTCTGCAAAGGGCAGCAGAGAAGAGCCCCCACCCCCTTGAACCTGAGGGTGTAGGCAGGGGTAGTGCAAGGGCAGAGCTCCTAGATGGAAAGTGTGTGGGAAGATGGGGAAGGAGGCAGACTAGAGGGCTGGCCCAACACTTGTGGCCTTCAGTTGTTCTCAAAGAGAGACAGGAGGTCGTCATTACTATTGCTCGGCAGGTCGGGAGGGTCCAGGTAGGAGAGGAGCTCGTCAGGATTTGTGAGTTCTGGAAGAAGCTGCAAAAGAAAGCAGAGAAGTGCAGATGAAGTGCTGGTGGAAGAAGGCTGCCTGTGGTGAGGAAGGCACAAGCGCCCCCAGCCCAGACACTTCCCTCTACTTGCTTCCTGGGGTCCTGGGCCAAAAGAAGGGAAACAGATGTCAGCCTAAGAGGGAAGGTCCTTGTCCATCAGCTAAGACCTGAGCTGGGTATGGCCTTAAGCCCCCCAAAGTACAGAAGGTCCCCTGTGGGGTGTCCAGGGTTTCCGTTCTATCAGTGTGTTTCTCCCCTCTTAGCATGAGGAGCCATGGGGTCTCCCAGTGGGAGTTGCATGCTTCTTTTCATAAGACAGGGAGCAGACAGGAAGGCCTGAGGTGATGCCATCAACAGGCAAGGAACCAGGGAGGCCCCTAACTGTTCACACCCTGAAACTGTCCCAAGAACCATGGACCCCCACCAGCCCTGGGGCAGGGCTGGCAGCAGCTCCCTCAAAGTAGCTGCACTTGGCTCAGGTGCAGGCCTGTCCCTACCCTCTACCATAATGTCTTTGGGGTCTTTCTGCAACATGAGTCTCCATAATATCCCCATGGCTGGTATGGGGAGGGGATGTGGGAACACCCTAAGGACTGTAGTTACTAGGGAATTCTATTTATTGCAAAGCCACCTGACACGTCTGAGAGTTAGAGTGGGGTGGATGTGAAGGAAGAGTGGCCAAGGGATGGTCACAGGGTGCAGACTGCGCAAAGACCCCAGCTCCCAGAACAGGTGGGAAAGGGAGAGGCAGCGCAAGTTCTTTCCTGGCTAGCCTTGGGTACCTGCCAAGAGCTGGCCTTACCACCTCCTCTCCCCGCCTCCTGCCACACATTTAGGCCTCGAGGTGGGAGACTCCTGCCCACCTCCTGCACCTCAGCAGCCCACTCCGACCTGCTGCTGCTCAGACTCCACTTCCGATGCAACCACTCCCTGGCTGTGGCCCCACGCCAGTCCCACTGCCCTTTTCATCACCCACATGGGACCCTCGGAGTGAGCTATGGAGCAAGCAAAAGTAGCAGGGCATGGACGACACATGGACAAGAACACTGGAGACAGACACACCAGAAAGACAGAAAGGGGCTCCCTGTCACTCCACCCTCTTCCCTTGCCTATGGACACAGAGACAGCACGCTGAACACCAGGGCAAGGGAGGGGACGCAAGAAGGGTAGGAGACCTCTTGTGTATCCTCTAGAACCCCAGGCTAGGGGACTACGGAAAGGCCTGGGAAGAAGGGAAGGATAGAGCTGGGAGGGCAGAGAGTGGCCAAGAGGCCGGAGGAGGCAGGGCTGGCAGTGGTAGGGCATGCTCTCCATCCGAGGGGCTCCCCTGGTTCTGGAGCCAAAGAGGCTGGCTGGTGCCAACCCACCGTCCCATGGGGAGGCCACAGGGCCTCTTGCCCTTACCACCCAACCCCTTCTCTTGAGCAGGTTCTGGTGCCAAGCCTAGCCCCAGGCCAAGGCAGGTGGTGACCCCAACTTACATCCAGCGAAGGCTCCGGCATGTCGGATGCTCCCTGCGCTCCGGCCTGACCCTCTAAGGCTGAGGAGGGGTTAAAGGTCAGGTCACTGTGTGGATGGTTGCTGGGAGCGGCCTGTGGCGGTTGCCGGGGTGGCTGGGAAGGAGGAGGAGGAGGAGGAGGAGGAGGAGGAGCCCCGCTGTGATGTAATGGAGGCCCTGCCTGGCTGCTGGGGTGTGGTACGTGCAAGCCTTGCTGTATGGAGGTATGGGGCTGGTCAGAGCTGCCAGCGTGGGGGATCTGTGGAGGACGAGAGAGCAGGAGAAAAGAAAAGTGAGGTGATCAGGTATAGCGACGAGATGCCTGAGAAAATGAAAACCAAACCAGGAAAACAAAAAACCCCAACACAAAGCCACCTGTCTACAAAGCGGTATGTTTTCTGCAGAAAAACAAAAACTGCCTTCCCCACAAATCATCTACAGGGAGGGTGTGGAGGGGAAAGCAGGGAGTGTAGGTGGCTTTGAGACAGGCACAGACACAGAGAGCACCCACTCCAGACACCAGCTCCCTGATGTACAGGAGCGAGGCTGATGGAGAAGCGAATGGTCAGGTTTCCAAGGAGCACGGAAGTGGTGCTGCTGGCATGTTGCAGGCCTTGAGTCCTGGGCGGAGGATGGCAGACACGACACACAGCACGGAGCGGATGTGCACTCAAGAATGAGTCTGCAACTCACGGGTCTTGGGGTGGCGCTGGGTGTGGGGGCTCCTTCCAAGGGAGCACCTAACGTACAAGTGGCCCGAGCACTTGCACAAACCCTGCCTCCTGCCTTACAGGTGACAGTGAGACCTGGCCAAAGTTAAAGTGGGCCAAGTGCCTGGCCGACCCAGTCAGCAACAGATCTTGACCACAGTGTGTGGAGGAAACAGGTCCCAGAGTGCCCTGCAGTGCTCCATGTGACGAATTACCACCAGGAATCTGAGGCTGGAGGTTTCTCTAACAGGTAACTGAGTCTCACCCAATTTACAGCACAAATGTGTCTAAAACCAGGACTGTCTATGGGCGGCATGGGTGTGTGTGTGTGTGTGTGGGTGTGTGTGTGTGTGTGGGTGTGTGTGTGTGTGTGTGGGTGTGTGTGTGGGTGTGTGTGTGGGTGTGTGTGGGTGTGGGTGTGTGTGTGGGGGGGTGTGGGTGTGGGTGTGTGTGGGTGTGGGGGGGTGTGTGTGTGGGTGTGTGGGTGTGGGTGTGTGTGGGTGTGTGGGTGTGTGTGTGTGTGCGTGTGCGTGTGCGTGTGCGTGTGGGTGGGCAAGGTTTAAAGATTCCAGCTGCTGATATGTTTGCTGCCCCCAAGAGGGAGACGGACTTGGGGCTCAGGTCTTGGAGTAAAAGGCCTGGGGGAAGAATTTAAAGGCCCAGTTCAGCCTCTCATTCCTCCCTGCCCCTAGCACTCCTGACAGGCTCCTCAGTCAGACGAGCAGCTTCATAACCAAAGGTCTCCATGGCCATTTACTCCCCTACCGTCCACAGAGCCACACACCAAACATTCATACTTGTTTCCTTTGTGAGCTTGGAAGCAGCAGCCCTGCTGGCCTAGAGTCTTCTCCTGATCCTAGTTTCTAGTTTTTCATCCCTCCTGTTTCTCTTCAAAGTTGCTCCTCAGGCCTGACCTATGCACATGGCCTGCAATGTGGTTCCTGCAGTAGAGTGCTCTAAAAGTGGGGGCGACTATGTAGCCCTGGGATCTGTGAGCACAGAGACCCGTGTGTTGGATGCACACTGGGTAACAAGGGCCAGGAGCAGCCACCAGCCCTCAGTGTGGGGCCAGCTCATGGCTCCAGCCCATGCCTGTGGGCACCAAGGCCTTGGATTTGTGGATGTACCATGGCGCCCACGCTGTGGAAGCAAGGAGTGACCCCACACTCCTGGAAGCAGGGCAACAGCACAGACAGTCTCCATGTGTTCTGACACAGCCACCTGAATCCTTCTGCCCCCCCAGGTCTTCTGATATCTTTGTGGAAGGTCTCAGGGTCTGGAGGTGTGTACTCTGAGACCCTGCTGATACCCCTGCCAACCCACCAGCTGGTACAGGATGTTCTCTAGGTGCATTAGCACTTGCTTGAAGCTCTCCTGCCAGGCCTGGGGTGGGAACTGCTCCCAGCTGCTTGCTCAACTGCTGCCCAACCAAGGGCCAGGCTGTGCCTGGCTGGGTGGTCAGATGAGTGGCCCTTACCTGCCCCTTCGTGTTCATCCATACTTCTCTCCTCTCGAGGGAGCCCAGAATAAGGGGGCAAGGTGGGCTAGGGAGCACTCTGGAGAATTCTAAAGTCAATGGCAGAGGCCCCTCTGCAAAGAAGCCAGGTAGAAGAGCTAACAAGAAGCAGGGAGAGCATCCTGCTAGAAACAGGAAGTAGATGGCACTCTTACTGCCATGTTCCAGTGTGGGGACTTAAGGACTCAGAATGTGAAGATCTGGAGAGCAGGGATGGGGAGGGGGGCCAGGAGAGGCCCCCCCAAGTCAGAAGCCCCAAGGAGCAGAAAGTAACTTGTAAAAACCTGGCTAAAGCCCCAGGAGAACAGCTATTTCAGACTCTGTGCCCTGGGATACTATAGAAAAGCAACTGTGGTGCCCTCAGAGTCCTCCTGGTTAGTAGGCACTCCTGCTGAGGCCTTGAACACAGGCTCTCAGGACTGCCCTCACCTGGGCTACTGGCACTCAGAGCTTAGTATGTGGTGCCAAGTACACCCTGAGGCCCCGTGAAGGAGGGCAAAGAGGGCCTGCAGTGGTGCCTTCAGGTCTAGGAATTGGCAAGACTCCTGGAACTCTCCTTGGGGTGATGTGGCACCTGGCTGCTGCCCCTCCTCCTCAAGGTGAGAGATCAGCAGCAAAATGACCCTGGCCCACTTTTGATGGTGGTGAGTCATCTTGGCACTTCAGGTCTAGCGGTCCCTGGAACCCCAGCTGTTCTCCTTCCACCCAGGCATTGCGAGAACTTGAACTCTACTAGGGTAAGGCCCACGGCTGTCTCGTCTGCAACTGGCCCAGAGCACGGGCTCAGGAAATATTTGCTAAGTTGGCAGAATTCTCCAGCCCTTACTTCATGCTGATTCAAGCCTGGCCTCCTCCCCAGGCTGGATCCACAAGAAGAGGAGGTCCCAAGACGGGACCTCAGACAGGGTATGTCTGAGTAAATACAGAAGAGGGCACAAAGTGCATTTTCAGGATAACAAGACTTGTGAGCCATTCCTTTCGGCAAGTGTGGCAACTTGAAGGTTTAGTACCCTGGGGAATAAACGTCTGGGTGGATGGAGCCAGGTTATATCCATGTAGGACTGTGTAAGCAAGGGAGGCCTGAGGGTGGGGTGTGTGCAAGGCAAGTCCTGGATGAAACAAACCAGGCACTGATGGGTGACGGGTTATGACCCAGCCTGTCAGGCCTCCTTACTCCCTCCTTACTCCCAATTCTTAGTCCTCCCTTCAGCCAGGGGGGGAACTAGGGTATCCACATCAGAAAGGTCCCAAGGAGGCCCTCTGTCCTGTCAGCCCCAGAAAGACGCTAGGGCCGTAGGCCAAGAGGGTTAGGGAGGCTGGCGGGCTGTGACTGGCAGGAGGTACTCACAGTTTCCTGCATGGGGTGGCTGAGGGGCTTCTCGAGGGCGGCCATGTTGTTGGGCATGTCCGGGGGGTGGGAGAGCTGGGGGGGCCCATGCATGAAGTCATTCATGGACGTCCCACCAGGGTTCCCATGGGGGAAGTCAAAGCTGCCATGGCCCTGGTAGTTGTTGCCTAGGAAAGGAGAAGACAGGGAAGATGGGGTCACCCAGCAGGAAGGTGGCGGCCCCCGCACCACAGGAGCAGGACAGGAGCGTATGTCAGGGGCTGAAAGGAAAACCTGAGTCCTCTTCCTGCTGCACACAGTGGGGTGCTGCTCAACAGGCTCTTAGTGGAGAGGGGAGGATAAGGAGCAACAGCCAAGTCCATAGCCTTCAGCAGATCTGCTGAGACGGACTGCCAGAGCTGCTACAGCTGCCCCATGGGGGGCCTCATTTCATAGCTGGGATGACCTCAGCCCAGGGGGTAGTCAAGATTTACCCAAATCCACAAAGAAAGCTAAATCAGGTCAAGATGACACCATGGAAAGCCAGCTGGTTCTTTTCCCTGGCTACTGCACTTCTGCCAGGTGGCTATGTACAGGGCCAGAGCACAAGTGAGCTGGCAGGCTGGGACCAAGGCTCAGCCCACACTGTGAGGCATCTATCTACCCAGGGGTCCTGAAACCTAAGATCACCCCTGTGTCTGACGGTGCATGGGAGGGGGGGTACTTTCTGGGAAGCAGGGGGTGGTGGTAGTAGGGTAAGTGTCAATAATGGTGGCCCTCCAAATTCAGTGGACAAGAGCTGGAGCTCAAGTGGGAAAGCTACAGCGACAGGGCAGTACAGATGATGGGGTGGGTAGGGGGCAGCTAAGGGCTCCAGGTCTGTGGCTTCTGGTAGCAGTCCCCTGGAAAGCTCCAGCTGGGGAAGGTGGTAGTGGTGCCCCAAGCTACGCACGTTGTGATGGATGCCCTGGCCTTACACCAGTTATGGTGCTGTGTCTGTGGACTCCAGGAGACAGGAGGAGGCTGGCTCCAGGGTAGCTCTGTACTCACACATTGCCAGCTGGGCTCTGACCAAGAGCCAAAAGGGAGAGGGGCATCTACGTGGGCTGCTGCACACTCAGGAGCAGGGATTTGGGATTGTTTTAGGGGTTGAGAGTCACCTCTGTGTCTTTACACCAGGCCCCACTGCACCTACCACCACCAGCACAGAAATCCTGGGCCCTTGAAGAGACTTGGGGCTGCCTCTACCTCACCCCAGTACAGCACACACCTTGGCTACTGTAGTCATTGGAGTTCGTGCCCCCGGGCGGAGGTGGAAGTGGGTAGGGGGATGGGCCCGGGCCTAGGGCAGCGATCATCTCCATGACATTCGGCATGATCATCTGGCTGGGACTCATGGTCTTGAACCGCTTGGAGGGGATGCCATCAGGGTCATCCTTGATGTGCAGGTCTGACTTGATGGGTACTGGTCGCCAGCTGCATGTGGGGTCAATGGTGACCTCTTCAAACTCGGAGCTAGGGGCATAAGAGGAGCAACGGTAGACGCTTTAGGCACATGATTCTCCCACAGGGACAGACATTGAGGGTCCACTGGCCTCTTCTCAGGACACCCCATGTAGGATAGGCATGGTGGGCACTTTTACACCTCTGTTTGAGAGATGGGGGATTGAGGCCAGGAAAAGCATGAGGGTGGGCGGGAACCGGGGCATCTGATCCCAAGGCCTCCCACCCAGGGAAAAGCTGTGAGGGCACTGTCAGGTCCTGCTCCAGCTAAGTTTAGGCCCTTCTGGAAATTTCACTCATTCCCAGGCCCAGAAGCCACCATGGGGAAGTGAGAGAGAGGTAACGGCTATGAGGTGATTTGTTTGCCAGTCTTGGAAGGAGGGGGCTGTCCATATGCTCCCCTCTTTTCAATCCAGGATGGCATTCCCAACCCCTACCTCTGCCTCACATGTAGCCTGTCCCCAGAGGGAGTCCTACTTACTGTTGGATGGCATTCAGGATCCCCCACATGTACTGATCCACCTCCAGGCCCTCGAGCAGAGCAGTTTTACTGGAAAAAGAGGTGGAGCTTGACCTTTGTTTCTGGACTGCAGGTGGGGTGGCAGACGCAGTGCACCCCCACCCCCCAGACAGGATGTCTGTGAGCCTCTGTTCCAGGTACTATTGGAGACACTCTGGCCAAAGACGGTGACTATGGATGATACAATGAGGCTGTTCAGACCCCTCTATCTGAGCACCTCTGCTGTATTCTGGGTCAGGTGGTGGTGACTGAAACTCCCCTAGCCCGGTCAAGTGGAAGGCCCCGAGTGGTGGTATTACTCACTTGCACACAGGACACCTCCAGGTCCCTCTCTCACAATTCAGCTGCAGGTACGACTCCAGATCAAAGCACTATGAGGCCACGGAGAGAGACAGAGAGACACACAGACAGATGAGACCAAGACTGTCCAAATACTGCCTAAGCTCAGGTGCTGGTGCTCCCCTGGGACCCCTACGATGCCAGAAACCCTTCCTGGTTTCCCAGCCCAGACCCCTTCATTGTTTCTGCCCCAAGACAGAGCCTCTCCACGGTAGTCACTCTGAGGACTGGGAGCAGCACAGCTGTGGGATAATCCCTGCAGCCCAGCTACAAAGAACAAATGTAACTGAGCTGGTAGATTGGTGATACAATGAACAAGGTGACCAGACTACCTACTCGGCCAACATTCTCCCAGGGGAAGGAGGTTCCTGCCTACTACAAAGTCCTCAGAGACCAGCTTTGTATGAGACTGGGCTATGGGTGGCACCCCCAGTCTACAGTGGCCCTGAAACTGGATAACTGAATTTAAAGACCTTGGCCTGGCCGCAGCCAGCCCCTGTGACCTCGTCTCCCTTTAAGTGGACTCTCCTACCCTGGGCCTGTGGAGCAGGGATGGCCTTGCACCCTCACCTCTAGTGAGATCCTTTCTGAGTAGCCCCCACCACTATCTGCACAGGGCTGTGTTGCAGTGGTGATGACTGTGACAGTCATTTGTTCAGCACCAATTCCTGAGCCCCTGCATGGGCAGAGCCCTGGAACACAGTAGGGAATGTCTGCCACAGCCGTATGTGCAAGCTTTCAAGCAGGCACCCGGCATCGGCCAGGCCAGGAATGATCTCCGCTTCCTTTGGAACCCCTAAGAATCTAGCACTCAGCATGCAAAGAAGGTGCTCAGAGCATAAAGAATGGCTGGGGCAAGTAAGGAAGCGAGATTCTGAACTGATCTCCACAACACCTAGGGAGGCTACAGACAGGCCTGTGGGCCCCTGTGCCATGCCCTCGTCACCAGCAGGGCCCAGGGGTCTCCCAGCTCACCTGGACATGCTTGCAATCGTGGCCTCGGGCAGGCAGCTGAATGCGCCGGAATGTGATGGGGCACTTCAGAGACACCTTGATGGCCGTCTGCTCCACGCCATCCTCCCCGTTGAGAGTCGTATTGCCTGATGATGCAGCCACACTGCTGAAATTCCGCTTGACTAGGGTGGGAGATGCAGGTGGGTGAACAGCGAAGGGCCAGGAAGGCTCTTTGAGCCCCCAGAACATCACAGTGTGCCCCAGCCTGACCCATGTAGAGCTCAGATTGCCAGGTGGCCCAGGCCGCCTTGCAGTGCCTACACAAACAGTGCTTATGCCAGAGAGGGGACCTTATCAGCCTCCAATCTCTACCGCATTGACCCTGCCTTCACTAGGATCTTGGGCCTTTCTGCAAAACATGTTGAAATGCAGTCTGGCACCTCTCCCTGGCTTCCTGGGTCAGTGTAGAGAGCCCCTAAGGAGCTTCTGCACTTAATTCTGTAAGCATGGAAATGCAAACACAGAACTGTGTGTAACTTCTCGGGCTCACGGAGGTCATTTGAAGCAGCACAGTGCAAGGCAGGAGGAGCAGCTGAGTCCCCTGCCTGTTGCCTCTGAGATGTTTACCACCTGGTATCTCCTCTAAGAGCTCACGGAAACGCCCCAGACAAGGAAGCTGACTCTAATTCATGTTTCCCCTCCCTGTAACTATAAGGTGCAGTGGCAGGGGAGGCCAGCCTGGAATGCACCCATCACCACTGGGCTATGTTTCTGATGAAAAACCCCCTTTTCTAAATCTTCTCGTCCTTCAAGGCCTGGTCTAGTGGTCATGGTCACCTCCTCCAGGAGGAGGCCTGGCAGGCCTGGCCTGTCTCACCCATCTCCATTTTTCTAGCCAGCTGCAGCTTGGCGTTTCATTGCTTTCTTCCTCACATCCATGCTGCTGTTGTCTGTGTGTCTGTCCTGGCTCTCAAGCTGGGCAGCCAATCCTCCCATGTATGGAGACAGGGTCACAGAATTTCTGTAGCTACCCAAGCTCCACAGCACCTGGTTCATCTGACTGTCACCACAGCCCCAGATGAAGGGGAAGGAGTCTGGGGGACCCTGGGGCTCAAGAAACATTCAGGAACTAGTAGTGACTGGCATGGATCCCAGTCCCCTGGGAATGACTACATCTTGGTATCAAACACAGGCAGAGCTGTGGGTCTGGTTCCCACTTTTGGCCCACTCACTTTTTGTGATGCAGTGCTCAGCGGGCAGGAGGCGCTTCTTGAGGAGGCCTTGTAGCACAGAGCGGACAGAGGGCCGGTGGACCAGCTGCAGCACGAACAGGTGGGACTGCAAGAGAGAGTGGCCACTCAGGCTTGGCCAAAGGACCTATGGTCCTACATCCAGATCACTCCAGGAGAGGAACTCTGGGGTTTGGGTGAGGCTGGGGACCTAGGATATACCCTGGGACCTATGGGAACCCAGCCTGAGGTCACCACCTGAAAAAGAAGCCTCTGCTTGAGGACAACAAGGGACAACTACGGACATGTTGCATCAGGACAAGAGCTCACCTCACTGCCTTCCATCGCTCCCAACATGTGACTTCTTCCTGTCCTTCCTGCCCAAGATCTTGGTCCTGTTTCTATTCTTCTAGGAAGCCTTCCAGGCCTGCACACCCCAACATGCCCATACCACACATCCTATTCTGAGAGCTATTTGGCTCCACATGTTCCTGGGCACTGGTACCCTCTGCTTACATGCAAGGTCAGAGTTCATCCCTTCTCCTGTATTCCCCAGAGAGACCTACACCCACAAACAAACCAGGCCCCAATCTCTGGGAAAGGAGCTCAGGGTGGCTCAGACATGACTCTAGACCTAGGAACCACAGTTCTGGGAGACATGCCTGCTTTCCCATCCCTGACTCCTAAGAAAACAGGGCTCGAGTAAAGTAGAGTTAATTTCAGATGTGGTGGGGCTTGTTCTGGGAAAACAGTGGTCAGTCTAAGAAAATTTCTTGAGCACACACAGAGCTCTGAAGGACACAATAAGCTCCACAGATAGAAGACGAGGCACAGGGAGGTGTCCAGGTAGGCCACAGGAGCAAAGTGGGGTTTGTGTGAGGAAGGATTTAGGTTGTACTACGGCAGGGCAAAGGCGACGTTTGATGCCCAGGCACTGAGGCATCTCTGAAGACATCCTCCCTGTCCTGAGTTTGAGCTTCCTTCCACAGGCCCTGGAGAGTCTATGGCAAGTTCTAGAAGGGCTGGCAGAACCAATGAGCAGGGTTTCTGATAGACGACCAGGCAGCTGGGTGGGGCATGGCTGTGGGGATGGGTGCATACTAGGGGTATGGCTAAGGGAGCAGGAGGCCAAGCTGCGCAGCAGCTGCAGGGCAGGCCTGATCTGTGCCCTCAGTGGCCCTGGGCCCAGGGAGAGGGCAAGAATATGGTGCCCACCCTCCTGCTTGTACTCACACAGCAGCAGGCCGTGACGGTGATCTGGATGGTGTTCCGGCCTGGCTGGCACACATGTTTGAGGTGCAGAGGCTTGTGGGATGTCTTGTTGTCACCACGCTCAATGGTGAGCGGGGTGGCGTTCACGCTGACCTGCACCGATGCAGGCCAGTTGGTGTTCATCTGCCGATCTTCATGGTGGTAGCACTTGAACTGCAGTTCCAAGTCAGACCTGCAGGGGGAAGGCAAGGCCGGGTTAGATCTCTGACAGGGACTGCCTACGGACTCTGCGTAGTTTGTGACCCACAGCCAGGCCACACTTCTAACTCCCCACAACCCACTGGATCCCTTAAGATTCCCGTCTCAGCCATGGCTGCTCCTGCAGTCCCTTGACAAAGCTTTCTTCTCTAACCCCAAATATCCCCCCTCCATCTCCTATCAAAATCCAGTCTAACAACTGAAATTCTTCCCTAAATTTCCACACATCACTCACTGTAGCCACAGCCCCTAGCTCATGCTACAAGTTCCCCCTGCCCTTCCCTACAGGGGTGACAGAGAGGAACAGAAGCCATCCCTCCTGCATCCTTGATCCCTATTTGCCCAGGATACTGAAAAGTCAAAAAGCCAAATGCTGTCAAGTTGGTTCTGACCGGTAACAACCCTATAGGAGTAGAACTGCCCCCGTTTCCAAAAGCGCCTGGCAGATGCAAACTGTTGACCTACTGGTTAGCAGATATGGCACTTAACCACTAGGCTACCAGGGTTTCCAGCACAGAGAAAGTGGGGCTAAGAGGGCAAATGCCAATTTGACTGGCTGGCCTAGACTCTTGTGGGAAGATGTGGACCTCACCAGGACTATTTCTGGCTCAGGTCACCTCACGG
Organism: Heterohyrax brucei; assembly: GCA_028571685.1. Classification (NCBI taxonomy): domain Eukaryota; kingdom Metazoa; phylum Chordata; class Mammalia; order Hyracoidea; family Procaviidae; genus Heterohyrax; species Heterohyrax brucei. The sequence goes on along the minus strand of CM053154.1, from coordinate 82,600,824 downwards.
TGGGCCATGACTCAGCTTCTCCTGCATTGATGAGGTGACTGTTCTGGGCTGGGTGCTGGGGATGGCCCTGCAGAACTGGGAAACCTTAGGTATGTCAGGCATACAGTGCTCATGAGGGACAACTGGTGACTACTCAGACAGAGGGGAAGGGCCTGGGCAAGGTGTACACAGATGCACTCAGAAAAGGAGAGGATTGTGGCTCGGGGCCAAGAGCCTTCTGTGGGTCTTTGTTCATTGCATGTTCCCGTTACCATCTCGTATCTCTGTGGTTCCTGCCGCAGGGAATGCCCATCCCACTGCCTGGAATCCTGCTTGACTTCGCAGGCTGAGCCTGCATCCCACCCCACTGGAGGGTCCTCCCCAAGCCCGACTACAGCTTCCTCCTGTTCTCAGCACACCCTCCACCTAGAGGGAACCAGGTCAGGGGAGGGGTCTTCACGCCAGACAGTGGGGTACTTGGCAGTAAAGCAGGGACAGGAGGCCAACCCCGCTGGGCTGCGATGAGGGTTAAGAGAGGTGTACCATGGCTGGCTCACTGTTCCCTTCTTATAATACCACTCCCAACAAGCATACTGGAATCCCTGGGTTGTGCAAGTGGTTAAGTACTTGACTATTCGCTGAAAGACTGATGACTTGACACCACCAGAGGCACTTCAGAAAACAGGCCAGTGATCTGCTTCTGAAAGGTCATAGCCTGGAAAACACTACGGGTGACCGAGGGTCACCATGAGTAAGAACTTACACAGTGGCAGCAACAGTCTGGTAAAGGCCGCTGTCTCTTTGCTGGGTGTTGGTTCAGCAGGACCCTCCCTGTGGGAGAAATTCTGGGAGTCCAGCAAGAGGAGGTAATGCCTGCCCAAGTGCTGGGGGTGAGGGGGTGAGCATGAGGGGTTCTGTGTGAAGGCCTGGCTGTAACATGAGGGCACAGGCTGGATAAGCACAGAAAGATCCACACAAGGCTAGCAGTTACATCTCATGGAGCCAGACAGGACTCAGGGGCCAAGGCTACAGGCTAAGAGAGCAGGGCCCTTGATCCCTAGCAGGCTGTACAGGGGTCTGCCCACCTCTCACCCGAGTGTCCCAGCCCACAGCTGTTTCTGGCAGCTTGCTCAATGGGGTCCTGGCAACTAGCGTGGAATGTGTGCGTGTGCATGTATACATGTATGAACAGCCAAGACCCTCTGCTTGCCCCGAAAAGGTTCACAGGCAAGGTGAGGCATGGTGAGACACAGTGAAGCCGGCCTGAGGAGGAAGCCTCAACGGGTGGAAGGGGCCCAGGCTCTAGCCCTGCCCCTTGCTGGCTCAGAGAGCTCAGCGACTCCACTAACGTCTCTGGCCTCAGTCTTCTCTGTCAGTGGAGAAAGCACTGCTTATTTACATGATCAAAGATCACATGTGGATGGGACTGAAACAGCCCAGCTCCGCAAGCAGCCTCCAGGGCCTTGTACTCGAGAATGCTCCAGTTGGGCAGTGTCTAAGCCAGAAGCACATCTTAGCCGCAACCCTGCACCACTGTCAGCCTCTTGCAGTCTGCAGGGCTTGCTGGTCCTGCTCAGCTCAGTCCTATACCCACCTTCATTCTCATCTCTCTGCATTCTCAGCTCTGGCCAATGAGCTGCTTTCTTGTGCTAGCCTAGGCCTCTAATGGAACACCTTCCTTTTTAACTTTTAGGTCTGACTATAGCCATTTTCCCTCTGGGACGTCTTCCCTGACTACTGCAGTAGTGATAACCGTTTCCTGCCCTTGGACCATGCGCTGTGGCTGCCTGTCCCATTCCTGTTGCACCTATAGGTAACTATGACATCCAGGGCCCCGGTCAGACAGGGGCTCAGGCAGTGATGCTGTGCTACCACACATCTAGACAATGTTGGGGGAAGCTGCTGCCTGTGCTCACCTCCACATCAGTGTCTGGTGGACCGTGGGCCGCAGGTGAAAGACGTGGTTGCTGACGGCCAGGTTGTGCTCCAGACGGAAGGGCTCCAGAACCACTCCATCACGCACGGGGAAAGTGAGCCGCAGCTCATCGTTGTGGTTGGCTGGGATGCAGAGAGGGGTCTGATTAACCACACACTTGGCCACCAAGGCACCTCAAAGCACGGTCACTTGCATGTCACCATTGACCTGTGGCTGCTTGCTTGGAGAAGAACCACACAGATGTGAGTGTGAAGAGTCACATAACTGGGCTGAGTGCCAAGTGTATGCCAGTGACCCCACGTCCATCCAGTGATTCCCGTGTCCTGTTCCACTCACCTGGCTCTGGCTCCCCGGTCCCACATCCCCAACCAGCTGAGCTGCCTTTCCCTGCTCTAGAAGCCCCAGGAGGCCCCATATGAGGCTGGGCACCAGGGACTGGGGAAGACTCAGGATACTAACACCATTGACCCAGTTTCCCATCTGGAACTAAACCAGGATCATTTCCCTCTCTCTTCTACACAGGGGGATGAGGCCACCTGACCCAGGTGAAGAATTTTCTACATTGCAGCTGCTCTTGAGGTGCAGAGGCACCGGGACCCTATTGAGGCAGGCAGGAGGACAATCGCCAGCTGCCCAGCCCCCCTAGAAGATCACACACACACTTGCAGTATCTCTTTTGGGTGGGGCTCAGCTGCTCTCATGCCTCCTGCCCTTTCAACAGCCCCCACCCCACTGCAAGGGCAGCTCATTTCCAAGCCCTCTACCCCTCCAGCCAAGATGGCTCCATGGGAGCCCACTAAGGTCCCAGGCTGGAGCTGCCAGGACAGGGGAGAGGGGATGCTGGGGCACTCACCTGGGGGTGGTGGCAGAGCACTCATATTTGGCTTGATGTCAGGTGGGAAGGGTGGCTTAACGTCCTGACTGGGGGACAGGTATGGGGGGATGCTGCTTCCAGGGGTCATGGGGGGTGTGGGGTTCCCTGGAACAGGCGAGTGGGGGTAATTTGCCACAGGAACTGGCCTGGGAGGCTGGAGGGAAACAGAGACATACAGAAATTATGGAGCCCAAGGGACGGGAGAGGGCATAGCTGTGGATATATCCCTCTCCCCAAGGCCAGAACCCAGGCTTCTGTACCCACTGGAGCACAAGTAGGCCTGGAAAGAGTCCCCTCCCTTCATCCAGGTCATGGCACCACTGAATCATCCAGTGTCAGGTACGCACAGAGCCCTCCTGTCCATGTGACGGATAGGGACACTGAGGTTCAGGGTGGTGATGACTTGTCTAATATATTCTTCCCAGGAGAAAAAGCAGGCTAGGATCAAGCCCAAGTCTCCTGTTGCCCACTGTGCAGCTTCCGATATAAAAGCCATGCCCTCCTCCCTCTCCCCCATGCCACTGAGATCCTCTGATGGAATCACAGTCCATAGGACCAGCAACAATTTTTGTCCCCAGGGAGCACCACTTCAGTTCTCTGTTTTCTTTTGCAACTAGTTGGGTCTACACTTGCCCCTCCCCACAGCGAGGACCCTTTCTGTCCAACAACTGCAAGTGAATTTTAATTTTAAATACTAAAATCTGTACATACCCTATTAACATTCCCCTGGCTGTAGTTACTGTAGCTGCTTCCCGAGAAGGTGTTATTTTGTCCATTAAACTGTTCTGGCTATTAAAGCAAGACAAACAACAATGTTACTATTAGTGGAAGGCAGAGATGCTATCAGAAACTCTCTCTCCTTTCTTGATTTTGAAATTCACCATGAGTCCGGAGGATGTTAAAAGGCCTGTCCAGGGCCGGGTGGAGCAAGTGGGCAGGGTAGAGGCTGAGCAGGTCATCCACAGGGACAGTCTTTTGTTTAATTAAGTCTCCCTCTGTCTGCAGTTATTAATTCAGCAAAAGAGCTTACAAAAATAGAAATACCCAGAGTGCTAAAGTTGTAGCAAAAGCAGTAAACCCACATGGTGAATGGTTTTATAAAGTGGCATGATTCTTTGGCACATAAATGTAAACTATTTCCAGAGTCTTCTTCCCTTTGAGAACGCATTTAAGGTAGCTGTGCCCTATCAAGTTGCCCCAGACACTGAATTAGTGAGTACTGAGCCAGAGCTGCTAGAGGAATGCAGGGTTTGGCTCCCGAGAACCTCTGGTCACAACATTCTGGTCAAGCCATCAATATATAAGCTTGTTTTATATATGTTTCTGCTTATGGACACCTAATTTAATATATTCCAGAACATTTAATTTTACTTCTGAAGAAGCTGTACATGGACTAAGATGCAGTCATCTGAACAGAACAAGGGGATATCACATAGCTTGAAGTCAGGAATGGTGTGTGTCAGGACTGTATCCTTGGACTGTATTTATTCAATATGTATGTTGAACAACCAGTTCTAGAAGCTGAACTATATGAAGAAGAATGAGGCATCAGGATTGGAGGAAGACTCATTAACAACCTGTGTTATGCAGATAATACAATCTTACCTGCTGAAAGCAAAGAGGAGTTGAAGCACTTGCAGATGAATATCCAAGACTACATACAACCTTCAGTATCAATTATACCTCTATATAAAGAAAATAAAAATCCTCACAACTAATAAACATCATGACAAAAGGAGAAAATACTGAAGTTGTCAATGATTTAATTTTACTTGGATCCATAATCAACGCCCATGGAAACATCAGTTAAGAAACCACATGATGTATTGCATTGGGTAAATCTGCTACAAAAGACTTCTTTAACGTGCTGAAAAGCCAAGACCTCACTAATCCGAAGCCATGGTGTTTCTAATTGTTGCATATGTGTGTGAAAGCTGGGCAATGAGTAAGGAACACCAAAAAAGGAATTGATGCCTTTGAATTATGGTGTTGGTGAAGAATATTGAATATACCATGGACTGTGCTTCCAAGAAAAATCTGTCTTGGAAGAAGTACAGCCAGAATTCTCCTTAGAAGCAAGTATACAGAAACTTGATCTTGCTTACTCTGAACATGGTATCAGGAGGGATCAGTCTCCAGAGAAGGGCAGCATGTTTAGTAAAGTCAGTTATCAATAAAGGGGAAGACCTCCATTGAGATGAACTGACAGAGTGGCTAGAACAACAGGTGCACACGTAAGGACAACTGTGACGATGATGCAGGACTAGGCAGTGCTTCCTTCTGCTGGGCAAACAATCACAATAGTGTAAGAACTACCCAGTCAGAACTGACTGGATGGCACCCAACAGCAACAACAATTTAATACACAGGAGTCCCTGGGTGGCAAAAACAGCAAATGCACTTGGCTGCTAACCTGAAGGTTGGATTTTTGATTCCACCCAGAGGCACACTGGGAGAAAGCCCTAGCTCTCTGTTTCCAAAATATTGGCCACTGAAAATCCTATGGAGCACAGTTCTACTCTTGACACACACTGAGTTGTCCTAAGTTCGAAATGACTCAGCAACAACTGGTTTTATTATGTCAGAAGCCAGAAATGACCCACATGTCCAACAGAAAATAAATGATCAAACGCAGCACAGTCACCTCAGTGGGCTATTTGGCAGCTGTGCAGAGAGACAGTTCTGTAGTGACAACCAAGATGTGGATGGTCTCATATTAGGCAAAGGATTCAGAACTACAGCTGGAATAATGACTACAGTACGATGTTGGTGGAAACCCTGCTGGTGACACAGTGGTTCAGTGCTATGGCTGTAATCAACAGGTGAATACTTCAAATCCACTAGGTGCTCCTTGGAAACTCTATGGGCAGTTCTACTGTGTCCTACAGGGTTGCTATGAGTTGGAATCAACTTGATGGCAATGGGTTTGGTTTTTCAGAAGATGCTGGTATGCACAGGTTTGCATGGAAAGAGACACAGTTTAAGTGAGATGTTAATACATCGGGAGCGTGTGCTTTTTCTTTAGAAAATGTATCGGGTATGTGCTGTGAACAAGACCAAGAGATGGAAAACCACTGTTTGACTTTCATGAGAGCAGGTACCAAGAGAAGTCAGACTGGCTTCCCAGGCCACTGGATGTAGAGTTGTAGGCTGAAAAAAAGTGTCCTGAAGGCCTAACCTTGGTACATATGAATGTGCACTTATCTAACAGAGGTAATCAAGTTAAGATGAGATGATGCTGGAGAAGGGTGGGGCTGAAGTCCAAGAACTGGTGTCACCCTGTGAGGCCATGTGAAGACAGATATACATGGCGCATTGATGACACAGGCAGAGACTGCAGCGACACAGCAACATGCCTGGGAATGCTGAGGATGGCCAGCCACAAGCAGAGGCCAGGAAGAGGAAAGGAAGGGTCCTCCCCTAGAGCCTTCAGAGAACATGGCCTGCCAACATCTTGATTTGGACTGCCAAGCTCCAGAACTGTGAGGTGATACATTCATAAATACACTTCCACTGTTTCAAGTCACTCAGTTTGTGGTATTTGTTACGGCAGAACTGGGACACTAATGCACATAGCTCCCAGCCCATGGGGACAACGTTCAGAGACCTCTGCCAAACCCAGTAGGAAATACACACGGGGGTCAGGATGATACAGTTGGGAAGGAAAGGGTCTTAATGATGCACGCTTGGAACACGGTGGTGTGGGTGCCCCAGGGTAGGACTCACCTTGTAATACTGCCCCATGCTGACTGTGGGCGGCGGGTATTGCCCGGTGCTCGGTTGGCTCGGCATTCTTTGCCCGGGGTAGTTGGGAGAGGTGAGGGGGCGCGGTGGGTTGGGGGTGGGGTACTGGCCTGGCTGGGTAGGGAATTGGCTGTTTGGTCCGTACTGCTGGTTTCCATAGTTTGGCTGCAGTGGTAGAGAAAGGGGAGATGAGAGCTGATCAGTGTCTCTCAGCCCTGCTGCTCACCCAGATGCCTGCCAGCGCCACCCTACATCATCAGCTCCTCTGCCTGGGCCAAAACCCCATCCTCATCTGCCAAGGGGAAGGGCAGAGCCACGTGAGGTCAAGCCCCTTCTTGCCCTCTCATCCTGAGACACCTCCTTCTTCCTGTTTCCCAGCTTACATGCCGTATCTCCACCACAGCTGTCCCTTTCAGGGCCTGCCTCGGCACTCTGGGGGTACGTAAAATCTCTCGCTCAGGCCACCATGAGGAAGCTGCTGTCGAGGGCTCAGTTCTCAAGCCCCTCGTCTCGCTTCACACCTGGTGCAAAGCTGCATGCACAGAGCATTTACCCCAGCTGGTGACAAGAGGATGCAGACATCAGGACAAGCTTCCAGGAACGTGATCCCCTACACCTGTTCTGAGGCTCAGAACAGGAGACACTGTTCCCACACTCCATACCGAGCAGAACACACCATGTGTGCTGATTCATTCTAGGCATGGACAGTGCAGAATGTAGGAGAACCAAGAGGGGAAAAGGGACAAGAGGACAGCCAGCTCCAGAAGAGGCAGGATCACTGTCCTCTGAGAGCTACAGCAGACACCCGCTACTCTTGCTCAAGTGAAACCAGGTGTACACCCTGGAACACTACATCCAGTGGCCACCGTTTTCTTTCTCGTTTGTTGACATAACATGTCTATACAGCTCTCGCTCTACCCCACAGCACTCACACAGATTGCTGTGCCCTGGCGCCCAGAAAGGAAGAGGTCCTCGACAAACACTTGCTCAACAGATGACTGAATGGCAGAAAGCAAATGCCAGTGTCAGTGACAACTGTCTACCACTCAGGCTTTTGAGAGACGGTGGCTGCTCTATGCAACAGTGAGGCTCCCATCACTGGAGGTACGGAAGTAGAGGGCAGTACCAAAGGACAGAGTCGAGTCCTGTGCAATCTGGGAGAGGAGGCCAGGTGACCTGACCCCAGGCCCTACCTTCATGCCGGAGTTCCAACAATTCCATGGCTCTGTGGGCACGCCATTGCAAGGTGGAGGCCAGCTTTCTCAGACAGGGTCAGGCCACACTGGCTATGGCCACAAATGAGACAGAGAAAGCTCTGCCTAGTATCAGGCGTTCTGTCACTGCGTAGCAGCAGCACTTTATGAAGAGGATGATTCACAGAGTAAAAATAAATGACAGCCTTTCACATGTTCTGCTGTTCCAGGCAGGAACGCAAGCCAGAGACCGGGAATTCCGCTGCAGCCTGTCCTCACTCATTCACTCACTCACCTCCCTCGGCGCGGCAACCCTGAGGGTGCACTTGCAGATGTGTCTCACACCAACCAGTGGAGATGACGCCGGAGTCTGGGCACAGAGGGGGTTGAGAGAGGGCCCAGAACCTGCGTAGTGAGGCTAGGGGCTGAGCAGCCCACGTCAGTCTTCTCTGGCCCTTCTACGAATCAGCTTGACTCAGACCTCCCTCTTTCACCTCCTGATCTCTGGAAGCCTCAGCCAACTACTCAGCCAGCTTCGAGGCAGTGCCAAGGAGGGTGCAGATGTGCATTAGAGACCTCCAAGCCAAAGCTGAAGGTCACAGTTCAGTGTCCTGAGAATGAGCATCCAAGTAGAGAGCTAGGGGACAACAGGCAGCAGGGATGAGGATGAAGGCAGGCTTCTGGAGGAGTGTCTGCTGGCTCAGGGGTCCAGGGCCCTTGTCTATTGCAGTCTCCGGGTGGTAAAATGGTTAATGGAGTTGTTTGCTAGCTTAAAGGTTGGCGGTCTGACTTCACCCAAGAAGGTCCTTGGGAAGAAATGCCTGGTGGTGTACTTTGGAGAAAAGGGTTACTGCAAAGTCTATGGAACTGAGTTCTACCCTGACATGTGTGGGGGTCACCAAGAATCAATTCAATGGCAAACTGGTTTTCTTGGGATCTTCTATAGATGGAGTAAATTGTACTGATTGTCACATAACCACTGGCTGCCAACTCCTTTTGGGAATGCTTCTGAAGGCCCTGTGACAGCCCCTCCAGGAAGGCCCGCCTTTGACTACAGGCTTACCCTGGAGCCCGTCTCCCTACCACAGGCCATCCCTTCACAGCTCCTTGCTTAAGGTTTGTCTTTCCTGCTAAATTCTTGCTCCCTGGTGGTTCCCCAGTAACCTGGCAGAGTTAGCTGGGCAGCCAAATGGCTGGTTTCCTCCTGACTAAATGACCGTCAGTAGCGACAAATCCCACAGAACGTGCCATCTGCCTTCCAACCACATCCCTGGGTTGGCAGACTATAAGTTTTAAAGGACTTTGCCTCAAGTCCACTCTCAGAAGCTAGGGAAGCTGCAAATGTTTTGGGGGATGTGGACCCCAGGAGGCTTAGTTCTTTACCCAGAATTTCCCAGTGAGGGTCTGACCAAAACAAAAGAATAATAGTGGTAGCTCCTCCTTGCCAGAGGCAGTATTGGTTCAGTGCTAAAACTCTCGCCTTCCATGCAGGAGATCTCGGTTTGATTCTGGCCAATGTACCTCAAGTGTGGCCACCACCTGTCTATCAGTGGAGGATTGTGCGTTGCTATGATGATGAAAAGGCTTCTGCAGAGCTGCCAGGCTAAGACAGACTAGGTGGAAAAACCTGGTGATCTACTTCCACAAATGAGCCAATGAAAACTTCAGGCATCACAGCAGTCTGATCCACAAGTGATCATGAGACTGGTACAGGACTGAGGAACATTTTGTTCCATTGTGAATGGGGCTGCCATGAGTCAGGAGTGACTCAGTGGCAGCTAACAACATGCTTCTTGCTAGGAGCCTGCACTCCTCAGGCCCTGGGTGAAGCCCTCTGGAGACCCTGCAGTTAAGGCCCTCATGCAGCCCTACAGGGCGAAGTGGACTGTCACTGCCACTCTTCAAATGAGGAAGTAGATTCAAAGAGGGGATACGACTTGCTCATGGTAGCTGATGTGGCAGAGCTGGGGTTTTCCAAATGTCAGTTGAGGCCTTTTCCGAGACACCACCCAAAATCCTGCGTCTTCAAGCCCCAGTCCTCAACCCTCTTCACACTGTCCCACTCACCTCTCCCGGGTATGGCCTCTTTATGCTCTGGATGGGAAGGGACTGGGGCCGGGGGCCCGGATAGGTCTGCTGGGGCATCCGCTGCCCATGTGTGCCAAAGGGGCTGATGCCAGGTGGCCGGGGCTGGTTCATGCCCATGGGTGGGCCGCTCATCCCCGAGGGTGTCATGCCAGCTGCCATGCTGGCAGGGTTCATGCTGCCCCCCATGGAGGCAGGCCCCCGTGGGCCGGGCTGGTTCATGAATTGGCTGTTATACGCCTGGGTGGGACCCATCTGGAAAGAGGAACAGACCTTCAACAGGAGAAGAAAAAAAAAAAGAATAAAATGCCACATGCATTGAAAGTGCAGGGAGGGAAGGTGGGGAAGGCTAGAGGGCTGGATGGGGCGTGCTCAGTTGTGCCACTGGAATGCTTGCTGACCAGTCAACAGCTGGCCTGCTGCCTCACTGCTGCCCTCTGGAGGCCACACAAGAAAGGCGCAGCTCAGTAAAGGGTGTTGGGGGTGAGTGGGTGGGGAGTGGTCACTTGGATGCACAGGCAGCATTTCCAGGACGCAGGCAGGAGATGGGGGAAGTGTGCAAAGGAGGGAGGGGGGTGGGAGGTGGGGCAGAGGAGGAAGTTCCCACCCTGTCCTATGTTGTGGCCAGTGGAGACACAGTTTCCAACTATAATCTAGATGTCCAGCTTCCAACTCTCCCCACCTGTCCTGCTGCCCCCTCCGCATGCTTCCTGTCCCTCTCCTCACACCTGCCCTGTCCTTCTGAAGGTCTGGGGAACAGAGCTGGAATCTGGGAGAATACACACACAGAGTGACTAGGAGTGCACTGGCCTTCAGAGGCCATTGCTGGAAAGACCAGAAAGAGGGCTATTATTTAGACACTGAGCCTAGTCCTCAGGGGAAGGGGGACCAACTGGAGAGCAATTCAGAACCTCTTACCCCATGCACAGATACACAGAGCCATTAACCCACACAGAACAAACACAAGCACCCAACCACACACCCTATCTCCCAACCCATAGACACCCACACCTCAACACACATACACATGCTTCTGAGAAAGCCCAAAACATACCCCAACCCACTTCAGACCTCCTTGCAAACACCAACACCCAATGCTGAATAGGCAGGCAAGGCTGGACACGGGCTGGTAGGGCCTTACCGGTCCATACTGGTTTATATCCTTGTTCTGGGTTTCCTGCAGGGCTGCCACCGTGGCTGTGGCTGTGGCCGTGGCTGTCGCTGCTGCTGCTGCCACTGCTGCTGCTGCTGCAGCTGCTGCTGGCTGAGAGAAGTCGGCAGGCGGCCTAGTATGTGGGGGGATGCCCATGCCTGCGGGGGCATTAGGACCCCCCGGGTAGCTGCCAAGGAGAAGAATGGAAGCATCAGGTATTCCTGAACCTAAAGATGAGTGCAGAACAAACTTTAGGCTTGGGAGGGAAAGGAAAGGCTGTGCTCAGGCCCACCTTGTGCCCAGCTCACAGATGGGGTGAAGCAACCTAACTCTAGGCTTGCTGCAGCTGACAACCAACCATGGACACCACTTGGGTGAATCTCCTGCTGCTCTTCCTGGAGCCCACGTTGGGAGCTGGGCAGGATGGACCCCTATGAGCACTAGCTTGCAGCATCTACATAGCTGCCACATTTTGGCTAGGCCATGATCCCCAGTATTGTGTGATGTTCCCACATGCTGTAAACTCTGCCTCTACGATGGCAGTTGTGTTGGTGGGGCAGGACTCTAGGTACAAAACTGTATCGTGCCTAGAGGCAATCTCTTGAGATCTAAAGAAAAGGTAAGCAAGCAGAGAGTCGGGGGCCTCATTACCAGCAGGAAAGCAGTACCAGGATGTAGAGCACATCCTTTGAAAAGGACCCAGCATCCCTGTGCTTCAGAAGCTCCCAGTCTAAGAACAGACTGAAGACAAGGACCTTCCTCCAGAGAAAGACTTCCCCTGCAGCTAATGTCCTGAATTTGAACTTGTAGCCTACTGCACTGTGACAGAACAAAATCTGTCTTTGTTAAAGCCAATTGCTTGACTAAGATACTGAGCAATGTGCCCAAGGTCTTTACTGGTGGTTGGCAGAGCCAGGGTGCAGCTTCTGGCCCAGCTGACACCAAAGCTTGTGTATTCAACCACTGGGAAATCCTGTTCTGCTGGCCTGGGTTCTGAAACCCAGCAGGGATTGCAGGCAGGCCCTGGAGACAGGAGGTGGCATGGAGGGTTGGGTGCCTCTACTTTTGTGTATCTGTTCCACTTTCCATTCCAGGGGCTCCTCTTGGGGGTCCTGGGTCCTTCCTCTGCTGATGAATGCAGGAGCTCCCTGTCTTTGCCAGTTCTGCCTCCACACCCATTCACCAGGCTGATCTTCTAGATTACTCCTTTTTCTTTGGGCAACCAGGCCCCATCTTAGCTGTTTTTCAACTCTCCTGGCTCAGGGCACTCAAGTTCTTCCAGTGTATGAAGACAGACAGCAGGCAAGGGTCATTTAAGAGGAATGAAGACTGTAGCCCTTCTATCCCCACGGGCCTGACAGGTGTCAGAACATAGCCCAGCTCCTGCCTCATCTCAGGCCAGCCTTGAGAGCAGGGCAGGGACAAGCCCCTGTGACTGATGGGACAGCCCAAGGATAAGAGAACTGGCAGGACTTGCCATGCCTGCCCTGCTAGGAAGTAGGGAGCCTGGGTGTAGAAGGATGGGAGAGAGACAGGTGGTGCTGATGCTACACTTCTCGAGGCCACTGCCCCAGCCAGTCCTGCTCACCTGGCCCCGAAGGCCCCGCTGCCAGGGTAGTTGGGCCGCCCATACATGCCCTGCTGGAGGTAGGGCTGAGTGGGGCCGGCCTTGGCTGAGAACTGCTGCTGCTGCCCAGTAAACTGTGGGGAGTTGAGGCCGGGGTTGCTGGTGGTCATGCCGGATGCCATGGGGTTGCCGCCTGGGTTCATGGGGTTGTTGGCATTGGCCATGGGGTTCCCAAGGACCTGTGGGCAGAGAAGGTGGACGTCAACCATCAAGCTCCAGAAAGTGTGAAGAGGAAAAAGGAGAAATGGGTGGGGAGAGAAAGAGGGAAACAAGGAGAGCAGCTGAGGAGGAGGAAAAGAAGGAATTTCAGCCTGTGACGCGATGCAGGTGAGGGGTTGATGGAGGCCCACAAAGCCAGTCCAAGTGGTCGTCACAGCCTGGGCAACTCCAGTGAGGGTAGCTAAGGCCACCAGGTGTGGCAGGTCCTCACCAGGCAGCAGGTGGGCAAACAGATGGGTTCTTAGCCTCCTGCCCCTTTGGGTGCTTGGGACTGAGCCACACGAAGGCCCTGGCTGGGGGCTCCATGAGGGCAAAGAGAAGTGCAACTCTCTAGTCCTGGGGAACAACAAGATCCCACCGGAGAGGCCACCCGGGACCAAGACCACAGGAAAGCCCCCAGCTTCCTCAAGAAAGCCAGCTGGCTCTGAGTCTCCTGTGTGTGCCGGGCAGTGGGAGCACTGGGGCAAATGAGGGAGTGGAGAAAAGGAAAGGGAATAAGGCGGCGGTGACAGTGAGAAGGGCTTTCACCACGTTTAAGGTGCGGCCTGCGGTGCACTTCAACTCAGGCCATCCGGGGCCAAAGACCGCACACCTGGGAGCCCTGAAGCCGGCAACACAGTAAGTCACATTGTTTCTCTAATCAAAGTAAAGATGGGCAGAGGAAGAACCTCTGACTGGCTGTTAGATAAGTCATTCTCTGCGAGAGGCCAAGGATGGGGACAGTCCCCAGGGGCCCAGCTGCTGCCTTCCTGGGGTGGGTGTGGACCCAACTGAGTGTGCCCTGAAAGCTGGTTTTTCCAGCTGGGCAAAGCCTGTGAGAGCCAGGAGGGCTGGCTTGGTGTGGCGACTGAGTGGGCTAGGGACTGACAAGATATTCCTGTCTGGAAAGGCTGTGACTGGGGTAAGGCAGGCTCTTACCTGGCTCTGGGATGTATTGGTCACTCCCCAAACTGTGGTGACCACAGAAAGGGAGCCGGGAGGCTGGTTGGTATTCTGCTGCCAAGGGACAGAGTCATAGGGAAACGACCCATCACTGTAGAAACAGACAGAGGTGTGTTCAGCGGCTGGTGGGCTTAGGCGGAAGCACCCCTTTACCCTGCTGTGCTACCACAGCTCTCAGCCAGTCCCCAGACAACCCCATATACCAGTCAGGTCTGGATCCCCTGGGCCCAGCATGATGCCTGGTACAGCCAGGGCCCTGGGTGGCAGCTGTCCAAAAGTGGCCCCTCACCCCACTGCTGTCTGTCTCACCTGAACCCCAAACTGGAGGCCTCACAGGATACGGAGGAAGCAGGGAGCCACAGAGGCCCCTCCTCCTACCATGCTCTGAATCCAAGTGGCTCTCCAGGGGGTTTCCGGTCCTCTGCCAGCCAGCTTCCCCAGGGGACTTCCTAGCTGAAGAGCCTGAACTGAGTTTCCATTCTTTCCCTTTCCTCCAGACAACCTCCGAGGCCAGCTGATGTGGCTTTTGGAATGCAGTGTCCTTTTGTCACTGTTTTCCCTCCCAGTAACCCCAGACACTGGGATTCAGGGTACCCTGCCATTCTCCCTCTCACCCAACTTCATGTGCACATCTGCCACTAATCTCCCCAAAACACTGAAACCACTTGGCACAATCAAAGATGTCAGTGGCTTCCACTGTTTACAAGGCAAAGTCCAAGCTCACACTTAAGAATTATTTACTCCACTAGCTAACCCCACACTGTCTGGCCTTCCTGCTTTGTCACCTACTTCTCCCTAGAGCTGTCCCAGAATACTGACCACCCCCAACCCTTCCCACATCTCCCTGGCCCTTCAGAAGGCCTAGCAGTTCACATCCTGTTCAGTGACAGTTCTCCAGCGAGCCCCCAGACATCAGAGGTGAAGACGTATCCTCAGGCTGAACACCCCGCCCTGCACCTCTGAACTGCTGTGGAGCTCCTTGTGGTGCCGGTGGTTGACACGCTTGGCTGCTAACCGAAAGGTCAGTGGTTTGAGTCCCCCCAGATGCACCCTGAAAGAGAGTTCTGGTGATCTACTTCCTAAGGATTAGTCATTAAAAGCCCTGTGGAGCACAGTTCTGCTCTTACATGCTTGGGGTCACCATGAATTGGAATTGACAGGCAACTGGGTGCCTGGAACATTTCCACCTTGGCTGAGGCCCTAGATGTCAGGACAACTAGGAGTGGAGGTGCTGGGAGGAGAAGTGGCCCTTGGTGAGAGCTGGAGCCAGGTAGCAGGGAACCCCAATCCTTTGCATGGAGGCAGTGCCCTGGGTGACAGGCAGGCAGAGGGGAGCCAGGAGTGTACTCCATCCAGGGAAGTCCTTCACTCCCTGCAGAAGTGATGTCTGGAAGACAGGACGACTCACAGCACCCCAGCTCCTGCTCACACATGTCTTCCCTGGCCTGGGAAGTCTCTGTCCTGTTTCCTTCTGCTCTCTGCTCATAAGCTGCCTCACTGGAGAGCCTGCTCAACCCTCTAGTATAGAAGAACAATCCCGTAATTCTTTGTCCTCTTATCCTGACTTCCAGCTTTTTCTCATTGCTTGCTGTCACCACTACAATGGTGTATCTGCTTGCTGTCTCCTAGTGGCACAGAAGTTATGTAAGAGAAAGGATGTCTGCTTAGCACCAGGTACTACCTTAGCACCTAGAAGCGTACCAGCCCCAAGACAGTCTGTGGGGACCAAGTGAGGCAAAGGGTTAATGAATGAAATGTGTCAGCCCCGGGAGGCTTGCTGCCTCGCTGAACCCAGCAAAACCCTGGAACCCCTGCTCTGCCAAGCCAAATGTAACTGCTTCAGGCAAAAGGGCTGAGTTCTGGCCTCATCCCCCAAGGGGATCCCAGAGCTACTCAGTCTCACTCTGCTACAGGCCTGAACCAGCCCTTCCCCAGCTATGGGCCCTGGTGCAAGCCACTGTCTGTCTGTCCTCAGTGTCCTCATCTGTGACTTGAGGTGAGCCTGAGACTCCCTCCACACTTCTCAAGAATGGGTTGTGACATCGAACCAGAATTAGGGGAAAAAAGCAGGGTGGTGGGTGGGTGGGTTGAGAAGAAGATAAAAGGGAAAACAATCAGGTGCAAGAACACAGGACCAGAATTATTTCTTCAGCTTGTGTTTGGTTTCCTATGCCAACTGGTGCGCACCGCTGTTATGATGTAACATCTGGGTTTACTTGTGGCCATCAGTCAACTAAGTGTGAACAAGACAGGCCACGGGTACAGAAGTCTGGGGTGGCTCAGAGGGGAGAATGCAGACACACTAGAAGGTGACACACATGTTCACAGCACTTGTGATTTCTAGGGGTGGCGGTAATGTCAGGATCAGAGTTTGGGGGAGAGGAGGAGCTGTATTGGGGTACCCTGCCCCTTCCTTTGCTCCTTGCCAGTCCTTCCAACAGAAGATAGACAGACACATACATTCTGCCTCTCAGGGGCTGCCTGTGGACTGAGTAGTACGGAGGAAGGGACAGGCAAAAGGAAGACGACAAACAGACCCATCCCTCAGAGAGGGCACCAGGGAGCCTGGGGCCTTGCCTTGTCCTAGGGCATGCGCCACGGCCTCTCACAGCGGCCCCTCAGAAAACATACTTGAAAAACAAGGAGAAAACGCAAAGAGAAAATGGCACTTTTGATGGTATGTATACACACACACACACACACACACACACACACACAATACAGATATATCCAATTTTCACGATAAACAAAAAAGAAAAAGTAAGTTGGAATCCAAAGGCTGACTTAAGGCAATGATAAGCCCCATTGGGCAGGTCTGAGCTCTTCAAATTGAACATATAAATAAATTCATGATGTGATTTCTAGGGGTAGGTGCAATGTCAGGATCAGAGTTTGGGGGAGAGGAGGAACCGTACTGGGGTACCCTGCCCCTTGCTGGCAAGCAAGCCAGCAAGCCAAGAGGAGCCCCTGGAAACCTGTGCTCCTGCTGAGCCAACTGCCACCAGAGCCTGGGTCTTTCCCAATGGCTCTGGCCCGTTAGTTCCCAGCAATCTTCCAGAGTGAGGTCCAGTTGTACCCAGCGCTGCTGTCCTTTTAGAACACACTTGACCAGGCTCAGAAAGGAAAACCCCTGCAAGCCCTTGGGGTCTAGCCAGGCCTCAAAAGAGCCCAGGAAGTTCGCAGCTGCTGCTTCAGCACCTCAGCACAGGGGAGGCCCCAGCCTACCTGGGGATACTACACAGGCCTCAAAAACAGGCTCCCAACTGCCCTGCGGCTCTGGCGTGGGCCTTGTGGGTGGAAAATAGCTCCTTCCTGTTTTACCCCTCCACCTCAAACTTGGTGAGAAGCAAAGTGAACCCATGTTCCCAAACTGGGCAGCCTGCCATCTGCTGGGGTTTCACCTCCGGGAGTGGAGGTGCACTGCACACTGCCATTCACGAGTGTGTAGGGGCAGGTGTGTGCACCCTTGAGGGAGCTGGCAGGCACAGGAGTGTGCAGGGCAGCATTGGGACCTGGTGCCTGCACACTGCCAGCCAGCACCTGCTGCAGAAGCAGAAGTACGGCCACAGAGTGGAGCAGTCATGCTGACACAGCTGTGACTCATCCTCTGGGGAGAAAGCCCCCACCCCCACAGGCCAATGTGGCAGTCAGCCAGGACCCCCACCTTCAGCTGAGCTCAGACACTGCCATGCAGAGAGGGGGTAGGGGTGGAGGTGGAGGGGAGCTGCTGGCTTCTTGGTGCCTGAGGATCACAGACAAGCTCAGTTCCTACCAGGGAGACCCATTGGCTTGTGGGGATGGGCTTAGGGTGACAGAAGAATAACTCTGGTGGTACAAATGGTTAACCTACTCAACTGCTAACTGAAAAATTGGAGGTTTGAGATCACCCAGATGTACCTTGGAAGAAAGGCCTGGTGATTTGCTCCTGAAAAATGAGTCATCAAGAATTCTATGGAGCACAGTTCTACAATGACACGATGAGGTCACTGTGAGTAGGAACCCACAGCAACTGGTTTCCTGGTAAGGTGCTTGTGGGAGGCGTCCTGACGTCCTGACTTCCAGGCAAGTACTGAGGCTCCTCTCTCCCTCTACAACTGTTATATGAGTATCGCCTGCAAACATGCTTAACACCGGTGGGAGGTACCCAGTATTTAGGGGCCTCCATTCCTGGCCACAGTTCAGAGGGAGATCAAAGCCCGTGATCTGAGACTCCTACTGTCACTAATCCCTTCCCATTCACTACACCCCAATCCAGTCTGTTCGCTCTCCTGCCACATGCTTCTCCAGCCCCATCGAGGTAAGACTGCCCAAGAGTTCTGTTCTGTGCTTGGAGTGCCCTGTCTGCTCTCCTGGGAGATGAGCACCAGGTGCCTCATCCCACTTGTGTACCTCTTCTCAGCCTGAGATGTTTGTCCCACCTGACAGTGCCAGTCATCTTTCCTAGTGGGGGTCCTCAAGGAGCTGTCACACCCGCCAGCCTGAGTGTCACTCTCCCCCTGCTCTTGTGAGCCCTCTCTCATGCCTCCTGCCCCGGGGCCATCTCCCTGAGTTCTCAGGCTCCTGATGTCTGGCACCAGGCCTGCACATACCCACAGGGCTCACAAGGCCTTTGCTGAGTGAGTTAAGTGCCAGTGAGAAACCACCTCTTGGTGTCAGAGGCTGCCGGAGGGCCAAATCCATGTGTTCATTCCCTCAGCATGATCACTGACCCCTCCAGCATGCCCACAAGGGAAGTGGGTCAGTGACAGAATCCTCACTTTTCATGCGGAAGACCTGATTCAATTCCTGGTCAATGTATCTGATGTGTAGCCACCACTCATCTGTGTGTGTGGAGGCTTTTGTGTTGCTACGATCTTGAATAGGTTTCAGAGGCGCTTCCAGATTAAGACTAAGGAAGGCCTAGTGACCTACTTGCCAGCAACATTTTCTCTGTTACGTGTGTGGCTGCCATACTTTGGGGGTGACTCTAGGGTAGCTAACGAAAACAAAAACAGAAGTTTGCCTGCGCCTATGTAGGAGCCTGGGGGCCGGGAATGAGGAAAGGTCCTGGCTCCCTAGGAGACCACGGCCAAGAGGGAAACAAACTAACCTGCTACTCATGACGATAAGGCCAAGGGTAAGTGAACTAACATGTATGAAGCACAAAGAACAGTGGCGGGTACACCCTGGGCACCCAGGAACCGCTGGCGTTTGTTACTATTGTTGTTCTTGTTACGGTTTATTGAGTGGCTTCTAAATGCAAGGAATGGTGGGAAGTGATTTTCACCTCAGGATTCATAGCAAAGTGGGCTGCAAAAGACTCATTTCTTAGGCAGCTGAGACTCACAGGAGTTACAGAGCCAGTCACAGGCAAGGCCACTGCTGGCCTGACCACACCACACACACCATCTCAGGGAGCTTAGTATTCAGGAAGGCAGAGAACGCTCCCTCAGTCAAAGACGGCTCTCAGGTGAGGAAGGTGAGGGTGACAATACAAATATCCCTAAGAGTCCCAAGAAGAGAAAGACCGCCTGGAGGTTCTTCACCGGTTGCCCAGGGTGAATGACAGAGGAAACACAAAGCTGGGCCACACAGAAAATCCAAATAGTGCCCAGGAAGAAGCATGTCTTCACATACCACATCACCTGCTTTAGCCTGGATTGGGTATGTTGGCAGAGATTCAGGGGCTCTGACTAAATACTCTTTGAAGCTAATATTTCTATGGCAGAGGGAGGCCCTGTAGAAAAGGGATTAACTATATGGGCCCCGGAGTTAAGACTGTTTGGGCCTAAATCTTGGCTCTGCCACTGCCAACCTCTATGACCCTCGACAAACTGCTTTAGGTCAGCTTCACTCTCTTCATCTCTGAACAGGAAAAAAGACTCTCCTAGAATGACACATGAAACTAGGTGTAGAATTGAGCACAGTATCTGGCAGAGTCTCTGTTCAGCTGTGCTTACACCTTTTCCATTTCTACAGCCTGGTGACAGGATTGTCCTTTCCTCTGAAAGTATGTTAAGAGTTTTGCAAATATGCTGTCCACGGAGGGTGTTCTCATTCCTGCCTGTCAGCTAAAAACACTGTTTTCCAAGCCTTTGAGAATTTCTTTAGTGTTCCTCCACTACTCCGTCTCTAGCTAGTGAACTCCTACCTATACTTCAAAGCCCAGCAGGAACATCCCCTTCCATAACTCTCCTAAGCAGAACTCAAGCCTTTCTTTACCCTGTTCCCTTAGCACCGTTTTCCATAAGTTTTACACAGAACTCTTCACACTGTAGTTGTTACAGTAGGCAGTTTATACATCTGTGTACTGTCCTGCGGCACTGACTAATACTTCCTGGCTGAATAAGAATGAAAATAAGCAAGGCCCAGGATGAGGGAAGGTGATTTCTACCTCCTGGACACCCTCTGTGGCAGGATTTACACGTTCATTCATGGGTGGAAGAGGAGGGGGAAGACTAGGTTATGTTTTCTCTTGTACTTCTAACAGCCTCTTTATAATTTTGGGAGAAATAACAAATTCCCATTAAGAGTACTGTCAGATTCTAATTAATTTCCCTGATCTGCTATATTGGTCCCATCTTCTCACAGGCTGTGGTGTTCCTGCTAATGAAACGGCAAGCCAGCGAAGAGCTGGAGCTCATACCCTCTTTAATTTAGGGGAATCATTTCCCAGCATTCTCCATCACCACAATTACTGGGGCCTGCCTCCTTCCCTCCCCGCCGTGAAACTCAGAGGAACTTGTGCAGCTAACTGCATGTTAGAGGGTCTTTAAATTTTTCAATAGGAACGAGGAAAGGAAAGGAAAAGATGCTTGCATTTTGGCAATCTGGAGTTGATAGAGCAGGGATCTAAGGGTCTTTCAACTCTCCTTTCCAAATGCTTTTTTTTTTAATTCTAACTTTGTTTCCTAGGGGCAGAAAGAAGAGCCTGCCACAAGCTGAGCTTTAGGTACTACTATGCAAAACAGCTAAACAAAATCTAACAAGGTACTCTGATGTGACCTAGGAAAGCAGAAAGCTGGGGATGGCTTTTATTGACAATTTCTTTGTCATTTTGACCTTGAATGAGATCATATGAGTGAATAATGAATAGTCCACGGGGCTCCCTGTGTGCCAAGTGTGACGACAAGACACTGCTTGGATCCCAGTTGTATGGAGGGGAAAAGTGAGGCACAGAGAGGTTAAGCAATTGCCCCTCATTATCCAGTTAGACAATGGCAGTGCTGACACTCCATGTCCAGCAGGGTGGCTGCACTCCATCTCCACCACTGGGCCCACGGAGGCTTTGACTGCTCCTGGCCCTTTCCCGACACCTACCCATCACCACTTCCACATATGCACTGGAGCATGGGCTCAGAGAGATCAAGGGCTCACTCAGAGCACAGCCTTGGGAGGAACTCAGGCCCAGACCTGATGCTTCCTCTTGCCCACTCTGATTGCAATGGACATGACTGTGATGCCCGAGCTACAGAAGCACAGTAAGCAAAGGGTTCTGCTATGCCTGTGCTGTCTCTAAGGGTTGGTCTCCAACTTCTGGGGGTCCTAGGCTCCTTCATCTTCTCCTGTTCCTGTCACCAGGGTCTGTTCCTCCAGGAGCTGAATATCCCTTGCCTGAAAAGAGGGTCCCCTTGATTTTCACATCTTCCACAGATATAATGGCTCTGGCCATAATCAAATTACCAGTATAAACAAGATTTATTAGGCTTTTAATTACCTTTGCAGCACTGATTTGCATGCAGACAATGTGCTAATCACAAATGGCTGTTTTAACTACTCATTAAAAATCTGGGCGAGGCAGGCAGCAATCCTCCGCACTATGAAGTCCAGGTCACTGCAGGGCTGGAGGGGGTATGCTGCTGATCTCCACTTGGAGGGGGTCCTCTTGGCCCTGGGACAGGGCTGGGCCATGACTTGCCAGGCCCTTCCAGCTTCCGTTCCCTGGTGCCCTGTTCTGGAAACCTTCTGTGCATCTTCTGCAGAGCACACAAGGCAGCACCACTCATGGTACTATGACAAGGACCAAACGTTCCACAAACTCGAAAGCTCTACTCAAGTGTATGGGACAACCAGTGCTACACTCCTAGTAACCACCATATCACCCTCCGAGGGCTGTGGAGCTGGCCCTTTCCTGACACCTGACCATCAACACTTCCACGTGTGCAGGGGCGCATGTGCTCAGAGAGATCAAGGGCTCACTTGGAGCACAGCCTCGGGATGGAAGAACTCAGGCCCAGACCTGACGCCTCCTCTTGCCTACTCTGATTGAAATAGACAGGACTGTGATGCCTGAGCTACAGAAGCACAATAGCCAAAGGGTTCTGCCCTGCCCACACTGTCTCTAAGGGTAGACCCCCAGCTTCTGGGGCTCTTGGGCTCCCTCATTTTCTCCTGTTCCTATCACCAGAGACTTGAGACAAAGAACCCTAAGTGTTCAAACAGCTGGTGGACATTGCCCTACACCAATCCTCAACAGGTGTACAGGTCAGCCCAAAGTCTCCTTAACGAAAAGGTAAGAGAGAATTCCTTGTCCAGGTCATTCATAAAGTTGATGATGATGATCAGAATGGCTGCCTGTAAAAGTACTTGGCCTTCCCTTTTCCTTCTTGGGTGGGAAGTCTTACGTAACTTAAAAACTTACAAGGTGGTGAACCCAGTCAAGGTTCCTGGAAGTGGATTCCTCTTCAGGAAATTTACAAAAAGGACAAGTAGAGACTGGTTACTATGTACCCTCGGGATGGCCCTGGGCTTAGAGAAGGGAAATGGCTTCTGGTCTTTGCTCAACTTAGGAACGTTTTCTTTCTGCTCTCAACTGCTCCACTAGAAAATGGGTACTAGGATGAGATGCAGACGAGAACAGTGGTTGACCTTCACTCAGAAAGACCCTTCCAACTAGGTTACAGCCAGATTCTACCTCATGGGCCCCAGGTGAGTAGCAGCAAGGTGATCAGAGCCCTGGGCATTGCTGAATATCCCTTATTCAACACTGTCCTTTACTGGCTGGGTGCTCTTGGGCATGGCACTTTCTTCTCTGGGCCATTTCCCTCCTGGGCCTGATATTTGGGGTGGGCCAGTGGGGATGGGTGGAGTAGGTAGGCACTGACCAATACTAAGCAAGTGTCCCCACCACACAGCTCTCTTGGGGAAACCATTGAGGGCCCTTAGAATTCTAGGTCTCAGGGGAAGCCTCCTTTGCATTCATTCCCCAGGGACAGGGAGTTGAATCTGAGGTGGTGGAAATGGTAGTAGGGACCTGGTACCCACAGTGTTCTTGGGCATCCAGTCTTAGCTCATAGAATGCCCTTGCCCAGCTCCGGCCCAGCTCCTTTATGGTCAAGGCACATGTCCTCAGGGTAGCCACTGGATGGTCAGCCTGGCTGGTGCTCCTTCTGCTTATGAGCCCTGAGGCCAGACCCTGTCACCAGTACAGGCCCACTGCTTTGATCTGCCAGCACCCTGGCGGGCCTCAGGTAGTCTTTCTCCAGTTAGATTCATTCAGATCCTTGAGCACAGACACCTCTCAATCCTGGCCTTCAGCTCAATTCAGCAAGGACCTGGCAGAAGGCTGGGTACAGCTCCGGTTTGTGGTCTGGTACCTGGTCTAAGCTAGGTCTTTAGTGGGGAGCTGGAGGGCTCTGGCCTGTTGTCATCAACAGTGACACTAAATGCCCTGGGTGAGGGAAGGCTGGGAAGAACGATATAAGAGATGATGAAAGGTGCATGACTGCAGCAGGATGGATGACTGGGTCGGAACATTCACTGAGTTAAATTCAGCTACCACCTGTGTTCTGTGGCTGCTGCCAGTTCATTCAGCTGGACCAGGAGCAAAGGGAGGAAGGCAGGGGAAGGCAGGTTTTGTCTCTTTGGGAGTACCTGTTTTTAACCAGGAGTGATGGTCTCGACACCCAAAATGTGTGAAGGTGTTTTCTCTGTTACAGTGCTGGGGACACAGAGGCACTATAACAACTGAGTGGGCAGTTAAATGCCCTGCAAAGTCATGCACCATGAAAAAAATACCCTGTCCAGATGCCCGTAACACCCATGGAGAAACACTGCTGCAGAGGAGAGTTTGTTTGAGGTCGAGTCATTAATGTTGGCTCAGGGGCCCTTCAAGATGGTACCCTGGGTGTAGGTATGATCGCAGTCACAGAAAACAACTCCCACAGAGGTGGCAACCTGTGCGGGCAGAATACTGCACTCAACAAGCTCTCAGGTCACTCCGGTCCCAAAAGCCGACGAGCCTTTATCCAATTTATACAGCGTGGCCGCCACCTGGCTGCCAGGCAGTGTCTCTACGGTTCTACTGTGGCTGCCTGTAGCGCGTGCTGGGCTTCAGGCCCTCTGTGATGCTGGATAATGAGGCTAGTGCTGACTGCAAGTGCCCCTGCTGGTCATTAGCAGGGAACCATACAAAGTGGGCAGACAGCATTACAGGACCCACTGTTGCAGGGTCAGTCTGTGGAGTGTTTGGAGAGAGCATCTCTGCTCAGTAAGGGACTCAAAAGGTAATTAACTGGGGACTTGCCAGTCTTGCTCACATGTTCCTTCTGAGAATGACGCAGGGCAGACTGGTTAGTTCCTGAGTGCCTAGTAGCCTCACCCCTGTGCTGACCCTGATCAGCTTACTGGGCCCAGTCTGGCTGGTCTGTGTAGGCTCTGTCCCCATGTGCAGGTAGCACACCAGTCTCGTGACCTTCATGAGGCCCCGTCAATGCCTGGCTTCTTTGGGTTGACCCAAGATCCTGATCAAGAAAGAAGGCTCCCAATTTAGGATTTCTAACTTTCAATCCCAGGTATAGAACCAGAAGAAAGAGGCCTGCCCTCCACTCCCTACCACCCAGAGATGGGGCAGAACAGTCAGGTTGGGTAAACCCATTGGTTTCAATCCTCTGTTTTGATGGAAGAGAAACAGTGATCACCCACAAAGATTAAAAAAAACACAATAGAACAACAACTGCACTTTAAAACATGTTCCACCCTCACAGCTGCTCAAGGCCACTGCTCTACTTCTTCAGTTCTTCAAACTGGGGTGCTCTTCCAGGAGCCCCTACCTGCTCCACCCCCTGGCACCTGCCCACTCACCTGTGTGACAGAGTGGGTTTCATGGAGCTCATGGAGTTGAGGGGGGGCTGCATGGGGAGTTTCCCAGGGGGGTCACTCTGGCGGCTCTTCTGGTGTCGGAGGAGGAGCAGCCGGCCAAGCTCCTCGCACCAGGAGGACAGGAGGGCTGCAAGCAAGAACAGCAGGTCAGTGGGCACCCTCACTCACCACCATGCCAGCATATATGATGCCCTCATGGGTACCCTCCCAGCAGGAGATGTCCTTAGTGCTAGGTTTGCTCCCAGCTTTGTGGGATACCAGGAGAGTCACTCAGCCTTCTCAGGGGGCCTCAATGTTCTCAGCTTTAGAACAGGACTAACAACCCCAAGGTGTAGTAAAAGAATTTGTTGTTAAAAGAGCACACCAGGAGGACCACCTTTAGTGGCTGTTACTATAAGGAGTATCAGCCAGAAGTGTGGGTGGAGGAAAAGTCAAGACTACAAAGTTGATGCAGAAATGGTACCATGGTGAGTGGCAGGAAGTGGGAGTGGGCAATGCATCCACCCCAGGCTTCCCTGTGAAGCCTACCCTCTTCAGTTCAGCTCAGTCAGGTGAGCATGCATGGCTTCTTCATGGAGCTGGAGTCATAGCACAGATTTACCCGCAGACTTCTTGGGGCCTGCTGACAGTCTCAGGTATAGGGCTCTCCCCGAAATTCCATGTCCAGAAAATGCTTGCTGAGCCTAACTACTACCCACATGCCTTCTTGTCAGGGCCTCAGCCTTCTCAGGAGGCCTCAGTATTCTCAGCTGTAGAACTAATGCTCCAGAAGACAGAGGCTTGCCAAGGCAGAGGACAGGGCAGGAGCAGGGCTCAGCTGGAGGCCACCAGGGTTCCAGAAGCACACAGGAACCCTCCCAACACTGGGGCCTTAAAATCCAGAGAAGATGGCCCAGGTGAACTATGACATGAACTGGTGGCAAAGTGTCATTTCATTTCATCCTTTGCTGCCCAGTTTGTCCATCAGGGACCAAAAGCACATGGTCCCTAAGGCCAGTGTGTCTAGTCTTAGACCTAGGCCCAGCTAATCCTTCCAGAGTGCATGATAGAGCTGAGGTTTGGGGAGGGAGTCTGGGAGGCTTGGCTCTGACTCCCTGCCCCCAGCCTCCTGGCCTACTGTGATTCCAAGCAGCTCACAGACCCTGAGACTGAGTTTGCCTGTATGTAAAGAAGGCAATGGCTCTTGTCCAGCCTTCCTCCCAGAGCCTGGTGCAGAGGAGGGAGAACTGCAAATACTGTGGAAACAAAGATCGTGCCCTGTTCCAGCATGAGAACTTCAGCTAGACTGATTAGATTATTCTGGAAGACGACCAGGTCGGGGCAGCTGGGAGTGTTTTTAATCAGAACTGCTCTGACATTTGGCTGGATACAAAGCCTTCATTCTGATTTTAAGAATAGCCCCTGTGGCTGCTGACAGACAGCCCCTGCATCCTTTACCTGCATCAGCTTCACACCATATAGGACATCCGCACGTCAACTGTTAGAATCTCTTCTTACAGAGGGGGCAGACTGAGGCTCCCAGTAACCACAGGCAGAAAAGGGACGACCCAGGCCACCCTCCTGTCCCTGCCCACACCTGAGGCTGGAGCATAGGTGTGGAAAAAGAGTCTCTCAGCCCCTCCACTTTGGTATGGAACCCTCACAGGGCCTCTTCTGATCATACACACTTCTCAATGTCCAGCTGTTACAGGTGGGGGTACAGCCCCAAGCTCACTGTGCCCTGTTGCCCAAGGTCCCAAGAGGTTAGGTGGGAGTCTGAGACTGTCTCAGGTTAGGTGGGAGTCTGAGACTGCCCACTGGCCCAGGTTAAGTTCCAACAGGAGTGGGGACAAACTGCGCCTGGCATCTTGGGGAGCTAGGGGCTCTCTCCTGCCTCTCACTGGTGGAATGGGGGTAACCACATTCCTAGAAGCCTGCTGGGGGACAAAAGACAAGGGCAAGTCAGTAATTCATGCAAGGGTGGGATATGGGCAAAAATGGGTCACCCATCCCAGGGTTGCTGTGTACAGCTGCTTGGCCTGTGCGATGCACAAAGGATCCCAGTCAAGGTGGTGAGCAGGGGCTGGAATCCAGCCTGTGCCCGACTCTTAAGAGGGTACCCGCTTCCTCCCCCGAAAAGGGGACACCAATGGGATGAGCTGGAGCTTGGGGTGGGGGTGCAAAAAGGCTACAGGACCACAGTTCCACCTGTACCCTACATGTTTTGTCCCCACTGTGGGGTTCATCCTGTCATCACCCACAAAGAAAAGATAGTACAATAGTGAAGAAGGTCCCACTCTAGTTCATGTCTGCCCAGAAATGGTGGCCAAATGCCCCTGAAGTAGGTGCCCAGCAAGTATCTCTCACAGCTGGAGGGAGAAGCAGCCTATCGAGAGGCTGGAACACACAGAAAATGATTTTCAATTGCTCTATTCTTCTCCTAGGCTCCTAGTTACTGCTTCTTGTACAGGGGGCACTGAGCGTCTGGAAACTCATTTACATGCCAGGCATGTGGAGCCAGAGAAAGCAGTGATGGGGGGCGCTCGGCTGTGGTACAAAGGACGGCCTCAGATGGTGCTGCTGGCACCCGTCCTCCCCTCTATGCTTGGCTGCTCTGCCTGGGGGCTGGCCACAATATACAGGGATCACAATTCTCTTCCAGTGTCACAGTTACCTTCTCTATTGCTAGTGGAGTGGCTTTTCAGAAAGGAATAAAGGGGGTCTTCTGTGTAGCCTGGCTATTTCGGGATCTGGGATGCTGAGAGTATATGAGATATACCTGTGTATCATGACTGAAGGGGATGCCAGGAAAACACAGCTCTAGAACCAAGAGGGAAAGAAGAGAGGTGCGGGGTGCAGCCCAGGGAGCCACCCCCGCCTGTTCCCTCTTGAGTGGTTAGTGCAGAGGCCACGCTGGCAGTCCTGGCTGAGCCCCGCACACAGCAGATGGATGGGCACATGTTCTTGTGACGGCATAAAACAAGATGGGTTGCTGTGAAGTGAACACCAGTTAATGACAATACGCAAATCTCCAGCCAACAGGGAGTCTGGGCCCCGTCAGCCAGCCAGGCCAAGGCAGACAGTCTGAGGCCAGGCAGAGGACAGCACAACAGGGGTAGGCATCTTGGCTGGTACTTGGGTGCCTGTTGTGTGTGCATTTGGATTTCAGCCCAGGTTCAGTTAAGGTGCTCTGGTCTGTATAGTTGGGTGGAGCATGCAAAGGGTCCCTGGAACAGACTATGGGACTCAGGAGGACACCACGCATGAAAAGTCACAGCAGGAGGAGGGCAGCAATCCTGGCATGCCCAGTCCTAGCCTGTGGCCCTCCTAGACCCCTGCTGCAGGCCGGTCAGCAGTGCCCCACTGTCTGCACAGCCCCGACACCTAGTCCTCTGCCCTGTGCTGTGGGCACCATTCTTAAGAGTATAGGAGGGCTCTGGCTTTCATGTCTGCAGAGCAGCTGTGACACTGCATCCCACCCCACCCCAAGGCACTAACGCACATCAGCTGCCCCGGCGTCACCACAGCACTGGCAAAGCTTTCTCCTTTCAACGAGGCTAAAGGAAACCACCTTTAGCCTTTAGTCAGTGGGTTATGGTGCACCTGGCCTCCTGCCCTGTGCTGTCCTGTCCAGTGCTCCTGTGGCGACAGCACTGTCTATACCACCACACAGCTGCCACCCTGTGCCACCTGACCCACAGCCATCCTCCAGGGTCTCAGTGAGATGTTCCCATACCTTCTGAGTGGTGTGGATTGAAACTATAACTCCACTTAACATCCTTTTGAAACCTCCTAATTTGGGGTGCTGGCTGCGAAAGAAAGTGGGGGAGGCTCCTGGGAGCCGTCCTGGCACACACTAAGGGAGGCAAGTGCAAGGCAGCTACAGGGGCATTCTCTGGGTAGCTCGGGATTCACTGGGCTAGCCACAGGAGCCAATGGGACCACCTTTCCTGGGTGGACAGCTTGGGCAGTGGCAGCACCTACTGCCATCCTGCTGTAGTGGGACCTGCGAGGCAGGGCCCTGAGAGGCCCAGCCTTCCTCAGGGAGAAAGAATGGGGGAACATGCAGCTGCAGACTCATCTCTTTGGTGACTCACACTGTAGTGGTCCCTGAGGAGATCCCTACTCCCCCTTCCTCACCCAAGGCAGGGCACCTGCAACAAGCAGAGGCTAGGCTGGGACCAGGACACCCAGGAATCTGGGCTCTCAGGTTGGCTCACCAGCTGTCACCCATCATCTTCCCCAGCCCTGTCCAGGGGACACATTGGAGACTGCATGGAACCCTTCCTGCTGACCTCACACCACCACTCTGGAGCTAAGCATCC
The DNA here is from genome assembly GCA_028571685.1 of Heterohyrax brucei. Lineage (NCBI taxonomy): Eukaryota > Metazoa > Chordata > Mammalia > Hyracoidea > Procaviidae > Heterohyrax > Heterohyrax brucei. The sequence goes on along the minus strand of CM053154.1, from coordinate 82,571,689 downwards.
ATGGAGGACCACTTCAGACATCAACCGCAAACTCTGACCTTCAACTCAGGTTTCCAAACACTCTCCTGACTTCTTAGTATAAAACTCATAAGCATTTACAGCTCAACACACCCAAAATTAACATTTAAGACCCTCCCTATCCCCTTGTAACCAACATTCTTCACTCAGTCCATGCTCATTTTAGGTACCAAGATGTTAATCATTCACCCCATAGTCATCCAACAAACAGCTGCCCAGCACTCACCAAGTGCTGGATCTGGTGCTCAGTGGGCAAGGTCAGTGCCCTGCTCAAACCCCTCAGAGAACAGTGAGGATTTGCAAAACTTCGCAAGGTGGTGGAGCAGCCTGGATTCTTCCCTCTCACTGCCTTCCACCCCATGGTTAAGTTCAAGGGACCCTGTGACACCCACGGTTAGAAGCGAAAGATCCCAACAGTATGCATTCAAAATCCAGTCTAGCACAGGCAAATTATACAACCTCTCTGGGCCTTGGTTTCTCTGTAAAACAGGTGGGATTAGTGCTTGCCCCTAAATTACTGTGTAGTGTGACCATAACCTATAAAGTGCTTAGTCAGTGTAGCCCATGTCAGCATGCTGTCTGGCCTCTGTAGAATGGGACATGAGTGGGAGGTGACCCTCATTCCTACACCTCTGTCACCCACCAGACCCACTTTTCTATGAGCCAGCTCCACAATATAGCACATACTTTCATACTTCCTTGCTTCTTTCCTCTCAGAACTCAAACTCTTCAAGATACTCCCTTCCAGGTAGACTTCCTAGCCCCAGCGAGGGCCAGTGACAGTCACGAAGGTAGGGCAGGCTGTGTGGAGAAGCAACTAAGCACACTGCCTGGAGCCCCACAGATGGTTTTTGAATCTTGTCTTCCAATTTCTAGCTGTAAGACTGCACAAAAGCTGCCCCACCTCTTGAAGCGTCAGTTTTCCCATCTGTGAAATGGCTTCAACAGGCCTGCTTTAGAGTGTTTGTGAGGTTTAACTTGTGCTTGTCAAACAATAGCAGGTGTCTATAAAAAGCCAGAAGGAAGCAAGGCAGCAGGAGGAGGACCTTGGGACCCTGTAATCTATCTGTACCAGTCCCAGAGCAGATATCCATCAACATATCCTATGACACAGAAGTGGTGAGACAGACTCCAGAACCCAGCTGCAGACTTAACTCCAGCTCTCTCACTACCACCTGTGTGACACCTACCTAGCCCACCTGTGCCTCAGTTTCTTCATCTCTAAAACGACAACGATGGAGACAATACTACCTAGCTGACAGGGGAGTTGTCAAGATTAGCTGAAGGATGAGCCTCATTGCTGGTAAGCAGCACAGGAAGAGTTGACGGTGTGTTGTGTATGATTGGCAGCGTTTTTTGTTTCTAGCTCTATGTAAAATGATGGTGTGAGTAACAATGGGTGACACCCTCTATTAATGTAATCCAGGAGTGGGTGTCTTTGGGAACCCATAGTAGCTGCACCCAAGTGTTCTGTGGCTAAGGCAGCATGTGCACTCGCTGTCCACAGCTGCAAGTCTCCTTGAAACAGAAATGAAGACCAAGTGTAGGCTGGAGATTCAGGAGGGGTGTGAGACAAAGGCTTGAGGGAGTACCAAATCCCTGGCATTTGATCCCTGATACTTTCTGGCTGCTCTACCTGCAGCTGAATTAGCCCACACCATGGTGTCCTTTAGGAAAAAGAAAAAAGAAATAACGTAACAACTCCGAAAGAGTGAGGGGTGGTTTCCAAGGAAGAGCCCCAGGCCATCCTAGTCTTGCCTGCCCCCAAAGCGCATTCTGATGGCCAGCAGCAGGTCTGTATTTCCCCTGGCCCTAAAGCTCCTGGAAGGGACATCCACAAGAATGAGTGCTGGCTCTCCTGCATCTGTGCTGACAGTGCCCTCTGAAGGGTGTGGACAATGAGGCTGCAAGCTGATGCCCCTGAGTCCAACAAGGGTTTAAGGGCTTTGAAGGTACCCAGGTGGAAGGGGTATACCCAGTACCTTCCAGACAGTATAGTGGACAGGAGAGGGAAAGTTGGCAGACTGTGTGCAGAGGTGACAATCTAGGGGACAGGGAGGCATACGGAGAGGCAGAGTGGAATTTGGGAATGGAAATATCAACAGAACCAGACACGCTTGCTGGGTACAGGCTGGGGAAGCTGGACGGCTTGTAAAGAAGGGACCCAACTGAAGCTGCCATGTGGCTAGAGAAGGTAGCCTCATAGCACAAGCAAGCTGGTTTCAGGCAGTGAGAGGCCAGGAGGCTCACTGCTGGGCATGTCTGGGATCAGGAAAGGACATGTGGCATGGGTGGAGGGAACAGACAGGGGAGAAGAAAGTAGTCTAGAGAGGAGCCCTGGATGTGAGGCCAAGGGGGAGAGGCATCAAATGCAGCAGCCTCAGAAGCTTCTGCAAAATGAAACAAAGGTGTATGTACTAATATCAAAGAGCATCTTAGAAGCTGAAAGCCTGCTGGAGAACACAGAAGTCTGTGAGCCTGAGAGTCATGGACACACAATGCCATGGGGGGAGCTACAGCACAACGTGGAAGGGACTTCTGAGACCCAGGAGACCCCAGGGGATAGGACAGGACTCAGAGGGCCTGGGGAAGACACCAGCCAGGTAGAGGGGAGGCATCTTGAAGCACTGGGCCTGAAGGCCTGGGGCCCCGGGAGGGACTGAAGGCCTAGAAGACTTGGGAGTGCACAAAGAGTTGACTGAGCACAGCAGAAAGTGCTAGATTGGAAGGTGCCAGTGCACTTCACTACTCTACATTTGCAAAAGATTCCCATATTATTAGCTTATTGAATCCACCCAAGTCCTTCTGCGGGGGTACTGGAAGTGCGGGAACATGGGGCCCAGGCAGCTGAGGGTCTTAACCTCGGAGTCAACAGAGCTTCTCCCATTTCTAATCACTCCGACCAGGAGGTCACTTCTGAGGGTCAGCTCCCTTGTCTACTGGATGGCCCTGGGGCACCTCAGAACACTCCTGAAGCTAGGACCCCGCCATCCCCACAGAGCTCTGTGCCCCCATTATCTGGCTGCTGTCTGCCCCCTTGCTCCCACCGCACACCAAGCACCTGACTGCAGCCCTCATCACCCTGAATTATGACAAGAGCTTCCTAGCCTGTAACTCAGCCGCCAAACCTGTCACCTCCTGACAACGGTGTTCGGCATGGCGGCAGGTGGCCATGGGAATCTCCATCAATGTAGTACTGATCACCTCTTTCCCTATTTCCTATCTGTGTCCTCAGAGACCCATGAGGCTGGTGGAGGAGAGCTGCTCCAAGCTGCACAGTGAGGGGAAGTGTGGGCTACTTGGGGGAACAACCTGTACCCCACTGGAGGAGCAGGAGTCTTGGGGGGAGCCACTTCAGCAACCTGGCACCCAGCACTGCTCTATGCAGCCAACACATGACCAACAGGTTGAAATGAATCATGGCTGGAAGAGCCCTGTATGCAGACAGAATGGGAGAGACAGACAGGCAGACACCGGTGCCCCGGGTAGATACCTGTGGCCCTGTTGCCCTGGGATTTATAAGCCCCCTAGCATACAACCATTCTTGTGAGCCAGAAGCAGCCAGAGGGGAAGCAGGTCCTGAATGGAGTTCTGCACAGCATGCTGAGCTCAGGCCTCCAGAAGTAACTCACACCTAAGTAAAGCTGACACCAACTCATGACATGCATGGCCATCAGCGGGCCATACCAGTGATGAGAATTAACAGTTAACAGTTTACAGAAACAATCTGCACAGCGTAAAAGGTAGCCAGCTATGACCCTGGTCTCTCTCTGCTCCTGGGCTGATGTCAGGGTTCATGTGAATGGTCTCCCTGTGTCCCCTCCCCTCACTCCCACCCTCGTGTAGGTGAAGGCTGAGGACCCAGGCAGAACATCCTACCCAGGGCTCCCTGGAGACTCTACTGTACCCCTCCCCCTCCCATTCCTCTTCCTGCTGCTGAAGGCTGACTCCTGGAGCAGCGGCCCAGGGAAGCTTGGGAGTCAGACTAGGTAAGCCAGGAGAGAGGGAGGGAGAGGAGAAGGAAGAAGACAGGGATTGAGATGACACATGCCTGGGTTAGAGTCTACATCTCAAATGTAAAATGAGGGGGCCTCAGGGGAAACCTCTCTTGCTCAGAAGCCTGCTTCAAGAAGTATGGAGATATAGGGCCTGAGCTTTGTAACCACTAGCGAGCAATGGTGATTCTTCCATCAGATGAGTCCCAACTGGAAACTTAGAAGCAAGCAGGATTTAGCTAGTGTCATGGATTGAATTGTGTCACCCCCAAAATATGTGTAGCCATGTGGCTGGTCCATGATTCCCAGTATCTTGTGACTGTCCTCCATTTTGTGGTTTTCCTATGTGGTATGTTAAAGGATTAGGGTGGGGCTATAAATCCCTTCATAGGATCACTTCCCTGCTCCACTGTAAAGAGAGTTTCCCTGGAGCATGGCTTGCCCCACCCTTAATCCTTTCATCCTGCAAGGGATTAAAGGAAAGGGAAGCAGGCAGAAAATTGGGAATCTCATACCATCAAGAAAGCAGCACTGGGACAAGAGTGCGTCCTTCAGACCTGAGGTTCCTGCGCCAAGATGCTCCCTGAACAAAGACTGATACAATACCGGACTTTCCTGCAGAGCCGACAAGGGCAAAGCCTTCCCCTGCAGCGGACACCCTGAACATGGACTTGTAGCCTACCGGACTATGTAAGAATAAACGTTCCTTTATTAAAGCCATCCACTCTGTGGGATTTCTGTTAGAGCAGCCCTAGCTGACTAAAACAGGTAGGGAAGCAGCTTACTACTTCCTACCTCAAGAAGGCCAAGGCGCCAAGAACACTGATTGTGAAGCCAAGGAGCCTGGGTTTAGCTCCAACTCGCTACTTGGCAGCTGTGTGACCTTGGGAAAATGACTTAATCTCACTGAGCTTTGGTTTTCCCTTTTGTAAAATGAGGACAATGAGTAATACCACCTCATAAGATGACACGAGCATTAAATGAACATACATCAAATGCTCAGTATTGTGCCTAGTATGTATAAAGCACTACACAATAATAAATGTTGTTTATGTTGTTGTTACCGAGCACACAAGTCTCCTCATAATTCAGAGTCTCCCCTGTCCCTCACATCTTTCCACCTACTTGCTGTTCAAATAAACACAAATTCTTTTATCCGACTTGACGATCATCAGAGTGTTAACTCTCCTTAGGAGCAGGCTTCCACTCTCCTGGACTAGACACTCCCTGTGGCAGCAAGTGCTGGTCCCTAGCACTGGCTATGCCTGTACCAGAGGCTTGCTAATACTACACTGTATGGACGCCAGGTCCCAGGAGTTAATCCTGATCACAGTTCACTTTGGATGCGGGGCTCAGGCTGAGAAGTGCTCAGTGGCCAGTCTGGGAAGGCTGCTTTCTCATCAGGAGCATACAGGGCCTGGCGCACGGGCCAACATGGACTTTGGAGCTATACTGGGCCATGGCCTTTACCAGGGAGGCCTGGTGGAAGGGCATAGGAATGAAGTTCCAGGTTCCTGCATACACCTCTTTCATCTCAGCAGGACTGATCAGTGATCCCCAAGACCAGAACCATCCTCAGGGTAGTCCCTCTGGCTAGCATTATCACTGTGGTTCCTGGGCTGTGCTTCCTGCTTGCCCTCCGCTGGCAGGCTCGCCACTGCTAGGGTCCTACCCGAAATGGTTTTTCAGGAGTTCCTCCCCATCTCCTTAGGTCATCTCCTCCTAGGAGGAAATGGCACAGGAAGCACATGACCACAGAGGCCAGAGGTGGCGCCTTAGCCTGGGTCAGTGACTGCTGGGCCCCGGGGGACTGGCATTGGGGTAGAACCACCAGTTAGCAAGTGGACTGGCCTGGAGCCCCATGTGTGCATCAGTAACTGGGGCGATATCTGAGATCACTGTACTGTGCAGGCCAGGGATTCAATGGTACCCTGAGGGGAAACAGTCAACCTTCGCGTCCAACTCTCCCACCCTTAACTTCGTAAGAGCCTCACAGATTCCAGTGAGGTGGCCAGCCAAGAACAAGAGAACCTTTCTTTCAGGAAGGGGGAAATTAAGGCCCAAGAGGAACACCAAGAGATTCAACCCTGGTCTCTCCATAGGGGACTGCAGGGCTGGGTCAAGCCCTGCCACAGGTCCAGGCTGGGTTCCCTCTATCCGCACAGACCCACAACATCATCTCTCTGGGAGCAGACAGACCGCACCCTCCCACCCCACCCTTGTCTCAGACTTACCTCCCTACACCTACACTTTGTCCACCCTCCTGTCCTTGTGCGTCTGCTACCAACTTCCTGTGCAACCACAAGCAACTTCCTTCCCTGCTCTGGGCTGGCTGTGAAAGAGGTGGCAGGCACTGAGATCCCTGAAGTCTGAGGCCCCATGACTGGGCCTTGTGTTGCAACAGGGCTGAGTCACATCCCGCAGGGCTGAGGCCAATTATCCAGCAAGAGCTGCCTCCTTGACCTCTGTGACCTTTCAGGGCACCACCCCTTCCCTATCAGACAAGACCTGTGAGTACAGGGAGGCAGTCCCTCCAACAGTTTGAGTTATAGATGTATGGAACTCCTGAGACTGCCCCTTGCCCAGGGGCCTCTTTATCAAGGCCCGAACCCAGAGAGGGGAATGGAGTTGCTGGGGTTAGACAGCTGGACCACATTCTTCAGCTTCTTCCTTAAAACCTGAGGTTTCCCTTGGGAGAATTTCCCTGCAGATCAGGGGCATCTCTGTACTGCTATCATCAGCAACATAGTTCTAGACCATTTCCACACTATTCCCTGCTTTGTCATCTCCCAACATTCTGCGGGTAAGAAACTCAAAACAAGGAGGAATCCTTAGCTGACCCTTTGGCCGGGTGACCCTGACCCTCTTTTCCCCATGTACACTCGGAGAGAACACAGCAGGTCTGTGGCTGGGCTGTCCCAGAGGCTCCTAGGCTACCTGCTAGGCCCTACCTTCCAGTCTGTGCTCAGCAGGCTCTCTGTCTCAGGTCCTCAGCCAGCCTGGCTGCGGAGAGGGGCCCTGGGCCTACTCCTCCCTCCCCAGCACAGCTGACTACGCTCCTACTCCCTGTCCCCAAAGGCAGCTGGGCTGGCAGGAGCTGAGTCTCAAGACTCGAGGCATGTGAACTAGCCCTGGGAACTGAACTCCCGGCAAGCCTTGGGGCCAGAGCTGGCAGGGCTGTTTCCCAGACTGGTTTGGCCGGTCTTAGCCACCCCTCACCCAGCAGAGGAGTGGAGGCTGGGGCAGCTGGGCAGGACGCACAGGTCCAAGAGCACACACCCAGTGGGCTGAGCCTCACCCTGGACTTTTGGAAAATCCCAGCCTAGAAAGCTCCCCGCCCACCATGCACTGCCTCCTGGACTGTGCTGGTTAATATCAGGGACCTCTGGTTTGACTGCAAAGATACCCAGCAAAACACTTCTGGATGCATTTTCATCATCTTGTGTCTAACAAGTACTTCTGCAGAGTGGCACTTCTGTCTTAGCAGCCCGGGTAGGACGCATCTGGCCAAGGCACTGCTGCCCACTGTGCCACTGACGGCCTGAGCTCCCATACTCCTTGCCCATGGACCCAGCTCAGCACCTTGCAGGTGGTGGGATAATCACAGCAACCATCTTAAACAGGAGGAACCAGATACAGAGACGCTTAGGGAACCTGCCTGTGAGCATGCCTGAGCTTGCAGCAGGGTCAGGAACAAGTCAGCACTTTCTCATCTAGCAGGGATAAATGCTGGCAATGGCGTAAGGGTGGGGGAAGGGCCAGACCATCTCAGTGGAAAATTATACAACTTACGTACTTGCCTATAACCTTAAGGCTGGCAGTTGGAGTCTACCTAGACATACCTCAGAAGAAGTGCCTGGTGATCTGCATCTGAAGACTCAGCCACTGACAACCTCACAGAACACAGCTCTACTGACACACACAGAGCCATTATGAGTTGGACAGCAAATGGGTTTTCAATAGCAAAGCAAGCATTTTGGAGGGGAGAGGTGGCCTGAGAAGGGGTGAGCAGGTCAGATTCCCACTCTTAGTCTTCCAGCAATGGGCCTAAGTCACCCACTGCCCAGGTAGACTCGCCCTTACACTGGACCGAGGCTGGGAGGATAGGGCTGAGGTGGACCCCTGTGCGTCTGCCTCTGGAGCGGACCTGGGTTCCAGCAGTGCAGATCCTTTGGACTATCCAAGAATGCACCACAGTGTCCATGTCACAGAGCGCCTGAGAGAGACAAGCATCACCCTCACCCTATCTTAATCATCTCTGTCCCCAGCAAGACTAGAGGACCAGGATGGTCAACTCTGTCAGGCATTCTCCCATGCTGGGACTATACTCCAAGTACATTGGCTGAGACAGTGGAAAGGAGAGAGTGTACCGTGGACCGTTCTTTTCCTGAAATTCCAAGTTCTGAGCTGTCACCCCAGGAACCCTGGACCACGTGTGGGCCTCGTTCTAGGGTGGCCCACTGGAGAGCCCATTTCCTATTCTGCATATACAGCATCTCCTCGGGCTGCACACCTCTGCCAGTTACCCTCTTGCAGGGAGCCATAGGGGTAAGGTGAGGCCACGGGAATCTATCTCTTCCTCTTTTCTGAGGCTTCCCAGCTGGGTATACACAGTTTGGCTGTGTCTCCCCTTCCCAGCACACAGAACTAGTAGTTGGAATGAGGCCCTTCTCTAAGGTCATTCCCTTCCCTCCCCAGTCTAAACACCACTGCGTCTGCCCCTGGGGCCACTGAAGCCTGGCTGTGTATTCCTGCCACTCACTCTATCCCTGCATGGGATCACAGGGCCTTGGTTCTTCCCGTGGGAGCCAGGAACCAGTGATACACCCCAAACCCACTGCCAGCTGAACCTATTTCAACTCATGGCAACCCTGTGGAGCACAGTAGAACTGTCCCACAGGGTTTCTGAGGCTGTCATCTTTACGGAAACAGACTGTCACATCTCAGAACCCTTCAGATAACAGTTTCTTCCATTTGGCCTGGGCCCAGGAAATCAGGGAATGGACTGTCCTGGGTCCCAGTTCTGAGAGTAAGCCTCAAGGAGGTGCCTCTCCCTGGGGGTACTTTTGTTTAAATGAAAGGACCACTTCAGCAGTTTCTAGATCTAGGGAGTGATTAAGGGGGTGTGCACTATGCTGACACAGGGCACAGGAGATCTGAGGCTTTGCAGGGTGATTCACACTGGTGATTCCTGAGAGTCTGGGTTTGGGTCACTTATCCTTAAGGAGAAGACATGGGAAAACCCTGCAGACTAGGCCCCTCACCTTCTGCCTCTATCCTACTCCACTCCACCCAGCTTCCCCCTTCTTTTTCTCCTCCCCAACTACATAACCTGCTTAATGCCTTCAAATCTCACAGGGTCCTGGTACAACTTGAGATCTGCGGTGATCACAGGCAACCCCTACCACATGCTTGACACAGACCCCCCTCCCCCCAGTATAGTTGAGTTAAGGTCTATGCCATACAAAAGCACAAAAGCATAGCCACTCAACGGCACTGGGCTTGGCTAGGTGTGTGGGCATTAGGCATGCAGGCAAAGATCCTACTCTGGCTGGAATCACCCATAACATCACTTGTGTGTTTTTAACAATGTGCCCTCCTGCCACGGGAGGATATTCAGGGGCAGATTTAGACACTCCTTGCTGACTTAACCCTGTGCAGATGATGCTCTTCAAATGGGCCCTCTATCCAGAACAGTGTTAAGCCACTGCTGTCCAGCTGACACTGATTCATGCAGACCCCATGTATTACAAAGTAGAATTGCTCCACTGAGTTTTCTCAGCTGTAATCTCTATGGGGAAACCCTGGTGGTGCAGTGGTTGAGAGCTTGGCTGCTAACCAAAAGGACGGCAATTCAAATCTACCATGCACTCTTTGGAAACCCTATGTGGCAGTTCTACTTTGTCCTACAGTGGCACTAACTAGTTGGAAATCAGCTCCACAGCAATGGGTTTCATCTTCACTGGAGCAGCTCAGTAAGCCTTTCTTCCATGGCAGCCCTAGGTAAGGCCTGAACTAACCTTTAGGTTAGTAGTTGAGCACACATTGTGCCAGCCAGGTACCCATAACTGTGTCTGGGCTTTATCTTTCATACAATCACTCAGCAAGAGCTGCTGATGCCTGAAGGCTTCACATTTCTATGGCTTGACTTCCTAATCACTTATGGCTCTTCTTTCCCGAGAAACTCTGAGTAAAGATGCTTGACCGGGTCTACCCCTCAACCACCAAGCTTGGCTGTTATTAGCAGGGGTCAGGCAAGGAGAAACCCTTGGCTTATACCTACCTGCAGGGGAAGAGGGGCGCCTGGCTGTCCTGCACACCACACTTGCCTCCAATTTCTCCCAGGATCCTCTCGCCATACTGCAGAGCCCCAATGATTTTCATAGAATATTAGGTATTTTTTTTTTAGCACACTACTACTTGTTTTAGTCATTGATAGGTAGACACCAATTGAAGCAAATCTGACACAAAGAAACTGAATTTCTAGAATACCTGGGATGAGCAAAAAAGGATCTTTGCAGATCCTTTACCAGAGGAAATGACTTTGAAGTTTCTTTAAATATCCAGCTTCCCTGTTGCAACGAAAATAAGCATTGTTGATAAGTATTAAGTTTATGTCTAGCGGTTGTCCCAGCTGCACCTGTTACTAACAATATGCTTGTTACACCTGGGGCATGTCAGAGTGTCTGTGTGCCCAGGACAGGGAGATCCCAGGGCAAGACCAAGAGCTTGGCTCTCTAGGCCAGGGGTTTTCAATTTTGCTCTGCATCAGAACCACCTCAAGGGCTTGAAAAAACTGAGTACTAGCCTCCCCCTCACATTCAGTGGGCCTGAGAATCTGCATCTCTAACAAGTTTCCTGGTGATACAGATGTTGCTGGTAGTGGACCACTGCTGCAGCCAAGGACAGGCTCAGCGCATGGCAGGATACAGGTGCTCAGCACCTCAGCTGCACAAATGGGAGTGAACCACTCCCCTCCCCTTCTCTGTCCAGACTGCAGGCAGGCTTCTAGAGCGACAAGAACGATATATACCTTTGGCATACACTCCGACACTGACCTCTCTCTATCTCTGTATTCATGCCCCTAGAGGTGTAGCCCTGGATTCTCTCTCCCTGGACCATCTACACTGGGGAGGGAGTCAGCCCTGGTTTATCTATAAGGTATGAACTGCATAAGCGGGCTGAAACAAATACCAAAGATCACAAAGATGGCGCAGAAACAGGCTATGTTTCATCCTGTCATACTTAAGACGGCCCTGAGTGGGAGAGACTCGACAGTAACAAATAACATGAAATGTGTCACCTAGGGCAAGGCCCTGGCAGGTGTGGGGAGAGCTGTTTCTTCACCTGTATGTATACCTAGCTCACAAATGCTCCAAAAGTGTAATGATGTACATCAAGTTCTCAGTGGAGAACATGATTTGGGCAAAAGTCTACCACTCTGAGAAATGGTATGCACTGTCTGATTGACAGCTTGCAGTTCTTTGGGGTGAACACAGCTGCCCCCCATTTAGTGACTCTGCTTCATCACTTGTTAGTGTGCCTGCTATGAAGCACCGAGCCCATGACCTTCTACCCCCATGCCCTTGGCTCCTGCCTCACAGCGGCTGTGAGGACAGAACTAGAGAGCTCAGCATTGCTGCCCTGTCCTGGTCATGGTGGTCTGGTTGGACCTGGGCTGTGGAGGTGGAGCAGACAGCAGCCCTGGCCATCTGAAGCCCAGTCCTAACCCCCTGCTCCTCTCCACGAGCAGCTAGGGAAGGGAGCCATCACGAGACCTCTGCAGCGTTCAATCATCACGCAGCTCTCCCGCCCTCCTCCCCCACCAGCGCCTGCTCTCTCCCTGAAGGAAACAGCTCTCTGCCTTCTGTCACTGATGGAGGCTATGAAAAATGAGCACAACATGCAGAGAAGGAAACACTAGGGTAGGAGGCGGTGATGCGGCTAGCAATCAGCTGGCCCAAGCCAGGCTGGCATCACTTGGGCAAGCTGTACTCTGTGGGGGGTCTGGAAGCGCCCCAGTGGTCAGATGATGGATCATCTGGTAAGGCAAGAGGGTCTGGGACCCTGGGACAAGGTACTGCAGTATTCTGCACCTTCCCGAGGGCCAGAGGGCCCTGGAGAATCTAAGGACAAGGATACAGTCTCCCCCTCTGCCCTGAAGAGTCAGGTCATGTAGGGACATGCCCTCAGAAAGGTCAACTGCAGGCTACACAGAAACCCAGAGAGCCCTTTTCTCTGCTCATGTTCTGGAAATCCTCTGAGGCAGAGACTGCTGCCTCACTTACACAGAAGGCAGCTGGCTCTGAGAGGTTAAGAAATCTGTCCAAGGACATGCAGCTGAAACAATTGATAGAGTGAGCTTTTTATTTTTTCCCTCCCATATTTAAAATTACTTTTGTTTACGTATGTAATACACAAACCTGTTTTCCTTATGAAGCCAAGATTTCAGATAGAGGCCACAACAGTTACCTGGGCTCAGTACCTGCTGATTATTTCACCTCCTTGCTTCAGTTCAAGTCCCTCCCTGTTTAACTTCTAAATGGTCTTAAGAAGAGCTAATCTGTGCATTGCGCAAAAGTGGTTAAGTACTAGGCTACTAACCTAAATGCCGCAAGTCTGAACCTATCCAGAGGCACCTCAGAAGAAATGCCTGCCAATCTGCTCTCCAAAGGTCACAGCCATGAAAACCCTACAGAACAGGTTCTACTTTGACACATGGGGTGGCCATAAGTTGGAACCAGCTTGAAAACAGTCAGTTTTACATGTACATATTATTGAAAATATATGGGAGCATAAAACAGGTACATATGCTGAAAAGCCTAGTCTCCCCAGTCCCACCTGTGTCTATCAGTTCTTCTCAGCAGGGGAACCCTTAACAACTTTTGGTCTTCCTCCCGGGTTGAATCTATCATTTACATCTATTACAACCTTTGCACTGGCTATTCACTCTGCCTGGAAGACACCAGCCCTGGATGGTCATCTGGTTTGCTCTCCCTACCCTTTGTCCTTACTAGTGAGGGTCTACCCCGACCTTCCGAGTTTACGAATTTCAACATGTATCCAACACACATTCCTTCTATGCTCCTTTCTTGCTTAACCATTCTCCACAGCACTTATTACCTTCTCCCACAGCACGACGGCACTGTGATGGTTCAATGGCAGAATTCTTGCTTTCTGTGCAGCAGATCCACGTTCAATTCCTGGCCAGTACACCTCATGTGTAGCTGCCACCTGTCTCTCAGTGGAGGCTTGTGTGTTGCTATGATGATGGACGGGTTTCAGAGACCTTCCAGGCAGAGATATACTAGGACAAAAGTCTGGCGAATTACTGTATTTTTACACAAATAATGCCCACCTTCAATGTTTGCCAACAGCTCCCTCTTCCTGGTAGGTTATTTTTGTAAAGACTACTGGCCAATTTTTTTTTTAACGTGTCCTGCAAACAATAATTAGCATAGTGTGCTTATGAAAATACCTCAGTGAGAGAGGGAGTCATTGGCAAACAAACTAATAGAGCACTATTTGTATAAAACCATGACTTCCAAATCAGCCAGGGGAAACTATGGGTCACAACAGTCCAATCTCCAACTGACACTGGGAAGGTGCAGGGCCAGGCAGCATTTTGTTTTGCTGTGCAGGAAGTCTCTGTCACTCAGGAGCCAACTTCACAGCAGCCAACAACAGTAGCCACAGCAGGAAATACACTTAGCTGACTCTCTGTCCCCTACACTGGGTAACCTCTCCCCCTGGCAGGGGTTTCCAGGTCTCACTTTCACAGCCATCTCCCTAGTGCCTATAGCAATGCTTGAAAGCAGGAGATAATTAATTCTGATGGAAGGCAGAGTTGAAGGCATCTAAGGGTATTTATAACCCCTCTCTACTGCCTACTAACCAAAAGCTTGGCAGTTCAAATCCTCCAGGTGCTTCATGGAAACTTTACAGGCCATTCTGCTTTGATCTCTAGGATTGCTATGGGTCAGACTGACTTGAGGGCAGTGGGCTGGGCTCCCGTACGAGGGTGGTGTGTTATATATGGTGTTTTGAACCTTCTTTTTACAATACATTTCAGCTCAAATAGAATGCCAGTCCAGGAGAGCAGGACTCTGCCTTTTCCACCTCTTATGAAGACAAAGTGGTTAAGTGCTATGACTGCTAATCAAAAGACCAGTAGTTCAAATCTGCCAGGTGCTCCCTGGGAACACTGTGGAATAGTTGTACTCTGTCTTTTAGGGTCCTTATGAGTTGAAATCTACTCAACGACAGTGGTTTTTTTTTTAATCTCTCCCAAGGATCCAGTCTGGTGTAAGGTACACAGCAGATGCTCAGAACGACCAGGCTAGAAACTAGACCCCTACCCCACATCACAGACCACCCCTCCCCCCCGCCCAATAAAGGCTGAACAGTACAGTGTCTAGAATGATGTGGGAGAGAACATCTCTACGACCTCGGAAAAAAAGGTTCTCAGGGAACATATCAACACTAGCAACAGGGAAAAACTGGTAAGTTTTCTACATGAAAATGGAGAACTTCCAGTCTATCAAAATGCCCCCTTAGGAGTGTGCAAAGGCAAGTTCCACAGTGAAAGAGGAAGTTGCCTCAGACAGAAGACCCATGCTACATGAGGCAAAGGTTCAAGGAGCTCTGGGGCGTAGTACTCCCCAAGACTGGTGGCAGGGACTCAGAAAGGCTTCTCAGGACTTACTCTGCCAGTTCTGGCCCCCTCCTTCCTCTCCATGAATACCCACAGACTTAGACTGAAGAGCTCCAGCCCCTCTTCCCTGCTCCACAGAGAGATAACAAAGCAATAAAAAACAATTAAAGACCCCAGGAGCCTGGTGGGGCCCTGGAAAGTTTGACTTGATGGGGCAACAGCATTTACAAAGCTCACACCATCCATCACTAGGGCCTAGTCATTTAGATACTGGGCATCTGATTAAACTAATATGGGTGGCTGAGGAGAAGCATGGCTGGGTGCTTCCCACCCTCGCCTACAAATTACATGGTCACACACAATCCGATTACCCTGACTGCCACATTTATCTCAGGAGACGGGCCATCCATCACTCCTCAGCAGCCAGCTCTGCGCCTCTGTACATTAGTCAGGAGCAGACAGAAGTCCTCTCCAAAGTTTCAGCAGGCAGTGTTCACGCATCCATTCCTTCCAACAGTCTCTCAGCAAATACTTGCCCTCAGTACCCACACTGGGCAGGCCCTGGGCTGGGCACCAGGGTACGAAGAATACACTATCCTCACCCACCAGGAGACCAAAGAAGCCTCGTGAAAAGAGAGCCACCTGGACTGGGCAATAAGACAGCACAGCACTGATACAGAACTAGGCAGACCTGAAGCTCATTGGCTTAGGTCTGTGTCCCACCTCTGTGCCATCCTGCACGTGACCTCTCACTGACAGTCCTCAAAAAACGTCATGCCTGTGAAATTGGCAGAGAGAGTAACAGACCAGTACTGTCCAACTGAGTTTTCAGCAATGATGGAAAGATTCTCGATCTGTGCTGCTGGAAATGGGGCCACTGGCCACACGTGCTGCTTCTGAGCATCTGAAATGTGATGAGTACAACTGAGGACCTGAACTTTAAATTGTATTTAACTTCAATTTGTTTAAATGTAAATGTGTATCACATGTTGGGCTGTGGCTCCTGTGTCAGACTACACAGATTAGGTGGCTGCTGTGAAGATGAATGAGGCATCTGTGCACTGCCCAGTACAAAGCTTTGTGCAGGACAAATGCTCAACAAAGGTGCAGTCCCTTCCTGCTTGAAGGGTAGAAAGTACTTTGAGACTCAGGATAACAGCAGATGTCATCCAATAAAAATCACCTTTGTGGCCTCAGAATCCAACAACATGGGTTAATTTCCTACTTAGAAAAAAGAAACTGAGGTTCAAGATAAAAACAGCACGCACTGCAGACTAGCACAGACAGCCATCAAGCCCAGGTCTTTCTGGCTTTGAAGACCGTGTCTTCTCACTGGACAGCAGACAGCATGGAAGACAGACAGACAGCAAGAGCAGAGGCTACGGGGGCGCGAGGGACGAGGGCTCATCTGCAGGGCAGCTTGGGAGCAGCACTCTCCTATGCTCTCTGATCGTCTACCCCTGCAGTCTGTGGCTACTCAGTGGGCCTGCCCACAGAGCCATGGCCACATCTGTCAGCTACTCATCTGGGCCAACCTCTTCACAGTGTCAGTGCGAGGAGGTGGGTGCCAGGCTCACGGTATGAGACTCAAGTCACCCAAGAGTGCCTGGCACTGCCTTGCCTGTTCCCACCCATTTGGCCAAACCTAAGGTGGCCCTAAGGCCTCTCTTAGCACCGACAGAACCAGAGCTGACAGAATTTGTGGCTTTATATGTACCAATTCCAGATAGGGCCTGTCGTGAGGCTTTTGCAGAATGATCTGGGCACCAGACAGACAGCCTTGGTAACACCAGAACCAGAGGTTGCTCAGGGACATCAGCATCCTCCTGACTTACAGGATGCCAGTTAGTGTTGACTCTAAAACAACAGGCATGGGGCAATACAGCTTTATCCCCAGTATTCTGAGGGCTTGGGGTAAGTCACTTCCCTGCTCTGAACCTCAGCCACCTCACCTGGACCTGGAGGTCCTGACCACTGTTTACAAGGCTACAGTGAGGCTGACGTAGCTAAGATGTACAACGAGCTCAGATGCCACAAGTGCCCCTGGCTGGTGCTTGTCAACAGTACTAGTACTGTCTGGGGTCTCAGCTGGGTGCGGACTGGCAGAAGGGGAGCTGCTTTCCTTACCAGAAGTGAGAATATTATTACCTTCCCGAGCGCAAACCCTTCAGAGGGTTAGAGAGGACAGACAAAAGCATTTAGAACCCGAGTGTGGGCAACTTTGGCAATAATTCTAAGTGTGCCTGTAGTCAGGTTTTCTAGGGAAAGCTCAGAGCAGCCAGACTCCGAGCAGACACAAACATCACCCCTCAAAGTCAGTGCTGAGAGAGCAGGCCCATGTGACAAGACCCCTAGTTCACAAGTCCAGTCATGAGTACATTCTGATGCCAGAGGACTTGGCCTAGGACAACTCATGCTCAGCCTGGGGGCCCTCCTGGAACTCACTTGCAGTGGCGGCCACAAGATTCCCAGGAAGGGGCTGATCTAAGCGACTCAGCCAGGTACTAGGGGATCCATGTGGCCTGGGTGGCTGAAGAGGATGTCTGGGATGTTAACACATTAGGAGGATGTAGGATGCCCTAGACAGATGCAAATCAGGAAGTTCCAGGCAAGGGACTGTCACTAGGCTGGGGGATGGGACAGGGAGGGGGCCTTAGGCCAGAAGATTCTAGAAGGATGAGGGGACCTGGACGAGCCACGGATGAGAGGCAAGTGGGAAGTGGGGAGTAGCAGGAGAGCTGAGCAAGCTTCCCCAAAACGCTGTCCCCACATTCACCCTTCTCTACCACCCTAGTTAAAAGGCACTCATACAGGGCCACTTACAGTATACATGAGTTTGCAACAAAATGTGCCAGGAGGGACAAATGGTAGCTAACTGAAGGGAAAAGAAGAGGACGGGAGAGGTGACAAGAAATTCTTCCTCACGAGTTGCCACCTCAGAGCCAAGGAAGGCACTCTGCGAGTTCCTGAGTGGAGCCCTCAGCCTCTAAAACAGCCAGGACCACCAGCACTCTCGCAACCCTCCCCAAAGTCCCCAAATGCCAACTCTCCTTTGTTGCCACTTAAACCAATTTGGGGGTAATTCTGCAGACAATTGTCTTCCTATTTAAATGCAGCTCTGTGATTACATGGAGGCTGATGGTACAGGCTGTAATTGTATGGTAATCACTTCTGTTTATGATCGATGAGGAAATCACTATTGTTTTCCAGCAGACTTGTTAAATCAAAAAGTGCATGGGTGGGGAGGGAGGGCTTATTTCTGAGAGTTAGAGCCCTGGAAAAATGAAATTGAATAGAGAAACTGATGTTGGGGGAGGTGGCTGGGATGGCAATGGGACATCAGCTCAGAACTCAAGTCAGAGCCTGGCAGGGGGCAGAGATGGTGTGCAGTGCATCAAGTAGAGCTAGGCACAGGGGTGCCAGACAGACCCCACCCATCTTACATGCAGAGATGCCAAGACAAATACTGCGGGAGCCCAAAGAACACCCACACACATGACACTCTTTATCAGACCTGGTCTCGCCCATTCCTATGGTGGAGGGTAAAGGCAAGCTTGGCCAGGTGGCAGTCTGGGCACTAGCTGCCATTCAGGGCTGGCGTTCCCTACCTTCCCCATTTGGGCTCTACCTGCCTCTTCCTTGCTTGTGCGATGTCATGGTTTGAATTGTGTCCCCCCAAAAATGTGTGCAGCCACGTGGCTGGGATATGGTTCCCAGTATCTTGGGACTGTCCTCCATTGTGTGGTTTTGCTAACCTGCATGTTAAAGGATTAGGGTGGGGCTGTGAATTCCTGCTATGGGGGAAGTTTCCCTGGAGTATGGCTTGCCCCACCCTTAATGCTTTTAGCTTGCGAGGAATAAAAGGAAAAAGAACCAAGGACAATTTGAGAACCTCGCTACCATCAAGCAAGCAGCACCGGGAGCAGAGCGCGTCGTTCAGACCAGAGGTTCTTGCGTTAGGACACTCCCTGGACATTCCCTGGACAATGACTGATGCAATACCGGACTTTCCTCCAGAGCCGTCAAGGGGAAAGTTTCCCTGGAGCGGACACCCTGAATATGGACTTGCAACCTACCGGACTGTGTAAGAATATATCTTTCTCTGTTAAAGCCATCCACTCTGTGGTATTTCTGTTAGAGCAGCCCTAGCTGACTAAAACATGCATGATGCTGACTACCTGCCTGATGCCCAGAAACAGGGCAGCAGATGGTACCTGGGGGCTCAGGTGGCAGGAGCAGGGCACAGTTGTGAGCTAAGCCACAGTTTCAGGAACGGAGGGAGCTGTCTACCCGGCAGGCAGAAACCTGACTCCCCCAAGGGCCACCGAGGCACGCCTGGGCTGGCTAGGAGGC
The DNA here is from genome assembly GCA_028571685.1 of Heterohyrax brucei. NCBI lineage: Eukaryota > Metazoa > Chordata > Mammalia > Hyracoidea > Procaviidae > Heterohyrax > Heterohyrax brucei. The sequence continues at coordinate 82,552,669 of CM053154.1, read as the reverse complement.
ACTGCCTCCTGGGGCAGCCTTTGGCACTTGATGACATCAGATGATGGAGCCAACACAGGCTGGAGGCCAATGGTTCCCTTAGAGGGGAGAAGCAGGCACCAGCTGCTGTGTGTGGCTCACACAGACCTCTAGGTTGTGGGCTAAGCTCTGCTACCAGCATGTCCTTTCCACTGTATGCCCATCTCGCTCCCAGCAAGTGTGGATGGGACCACTAGACAGGATGCTGAACAGGGGCACACACATCAGCGCTGTGGTGAACACCAAGGGCTTGGGTTCCAAAGTCAACAGGGATGCCCCTTGCTTGGGCTAGCTCAGCTGCACTGCCTCTCTCACCTGTCTACATCAGCCCTCCACATTCACAGTTCTGCCTCACCCTGTCCAGGAAGCATCCCCAGCTAAACTGGACCCTCTTGTCCTGGGCTCCATAGTACTGAATACCCTGTTGATTTGTGACCACAGTCTTGGTCACCCATGCCTGGTCCTGGCACTAATTAGCTCAGTGATCCTGTAGGCTGCTCTGTTCTCTGAGCCTCAGTTTCTCCAACAACAAATTGGATGAGCATGCTGTGCCCTACTGTGGGTGATTTCCCAGCACCTGGCGTAAGGGCAGCAGCCAGAAGCCTTCCCACGGTGCTCAGTGTAGGCATCAAGGCCATCCTGACCTGATTATGTGATATCCTTGGAACCCCCAGCATACTAGCCTCTGCTGCTGTCTCAGCACCATCACCCCCATGGCTCACAGACAGTGGTAGTAACCTCAACCCACTCTTTGCAACGAGGACGACACATCCCCAGTATCCTCTGGGCTCCTCTACTTACGGCTCAGGTCTGGAACTCGCCTGGCCTAGCTCTCAAAAAGGCTACCCCTAGCCATGCTCAGCTTTGAACTGGGGTACCTCTGGCTGTCTAATTAAGGGCTCAGCAGGGTATGCTACGCAAACTCGAAAAATTCTTAGAAGTGGAACAATCACTCCTAATTGGACTTCCAGGATTCCACTTAAGAAAACAGACTTCTCCCCCAGGGACTGTTTCTGAAGTGTACATAAACAAGTGATAGTTATTCATCATTAAAAACAAAGTTGGCTAAAAATGAGAATTTCAGCTATAGTTACATTTTCTAAATGGAGAATGGAAACTCAAGGGTGGGCTGTCTGTGTGTAAGAACATGTATGTGGCTCTGTGAGTATGTGTGTGCACAGGGCACGGAGCATGGTGAGCAAGGAGTTCACCTATGGAGGTCAGTTTCATCACAGTCTTGTCCTCTGAGCTGAGGACTCAGTCAGTGTCTCCTGGTGGACACTGAGTGCCGACTTGAGCCTCAACCTAACTCCAGCACATTCCTGAACTCCCAGCGCCCTATCTGCCCAATGGAGGTAATGACGGCTTCTCCTTTCCCATGGCTGAGAAGATGCCACATATGTGCCAGTTCCTTCCTGACTCTTGAAGCTACCTGCAGACATGTGCAATATTTTGCTTCTTGCTCCAACTTGTAACCATGGGTTTTCAAGGCAGCCAATGACCCTGACCTCTGTTTATTTCATAGCCTGGAGGCTAAGCCAAGCTGCTGGATCAGGTGTTTAAGTTAAGGACCTATGGTGAGAGTGTTCCCCCTGGTAGACCACCCTTAGGTGAGTAACAACCAGGGACACCCTTGGGAGCTGCAGGAGGATGTCGGAGATCAGCAGGAAGAGGTCACGGCCAGAGCTGAGGGGGAGCTGGGGGCTTGGGTTCCAGAGCCAACACTGAGGCCAGTCACTTCAATGGATAGATGGATGGGCCAGATAAGGGCCTGGATGGGAGGCTCCTGGGAACTAGCTCACGAGGAAGTGAGCTTTGATTGTGTTGGACTCTGACAGTCAGACTGGGGTGCAGACAAGAACAGCGACATGCTCAAGTGCCATCTCCATAGCCTGGTAGGGGAAGGACAGCACTCTATGCTGTTGAAACACACTCTCACATGCTTCATTCCGGCAAACATTCCTTTGCCTCTCTTTAGGTCTTTTCATTCTGGTACCAAGTAGGACAGGAGTTGCTAGGTGGTTCCAAAAGTTAAGTGCAAGTAACCAAACGGTTGTTTGTTTGAACCCACCCACGGGCATCATGGAAGAAAGGCCTGGCAATCTGCTTCTAAAAAATCAGTCACTGGAAATGCTGTGGTCAGGAATAACCCACTGTCATTGTGTCAATTTCAACTCATTACACCCTACAGAACAGACCAGAATTGCCCCACGGGGTTTCCAAGGAACACCTAGAGGACTCAAACTACTGACTTTTTCATTAGCAACAGCCATAGCTCTTAACCACTGTGCCACCCTGGTTTCCTTAGTCACGAGCAGGAGGAGGATACAGAACACATGGTTAACTGCTGTTATGAACAACTATTTCCCTTGTCGTGAGACCAGAAAAACTGGATGGTGTCTGACTACCAATACTGAATATTTTAATCAAAGATTTCACAGAAGAATTCTGATCAAAAGGGGAAAATGCAGAACAGAATTTCAAAGTCTCACGGACTCCAGACTTTCTGGAGCTACGGAAGGTGGAGGTGGGACAAACTCCTGAAGCTATTGGGGTCCTGAGACAATCTTTAAACCTTAAACCCCAAATACCCCCGAAGTCATCTTAAAACAGTAATAATTCAAGTAGCATAAAAAAAGAAGTCTGCTTTGAGCACTAGGCCTTTTAAACAGAAAAATCACTGCTGTCAAGTTGATTCCAACTCACAGTGATGTTCTTTTAAGATCTATATGGGATTGACTCGACAAGAACCTCTTTTTTTTTTTTTGAATTATTATGATTGAGTGGAAGTGTACATTCCCATATAAATGTGCCCGCCTATGTGCAGCTCCCACTGCTCTCCCTGCCCAGTGACAGCATGCTCCTCCTCTCTGTTGTATACATGTCACATCCTCCTAACAATCTATTTCCTCTCTCCACCCTCTTCCCTGCCTCCAGTTAGAGGTCAGCAGGATGACATCTTATAGATACACAGAACCATAAAGTGCACACATGATATGGTCACTCTGTGTCTCTAAGTCCACTCCATTCTCGTCCAAATTGTTGACCTCCATTATGATTTATGGACAGGGGGCAGCACCAGGGCCAGGAGCCGTGCTCCCAGGGGAACCTCATGGCACCCAGACCATCAATTGTGGTCTTTTAGTGGAGATCTCAGGGTGCACCCCTTTTTATTCTTGTGTTGCCAGTGAGACTCAACTCTGTGAGCCCCATCAGAGCTATAGCTGGTGGTGGCAGGGCACCATCCGGTTCTTCCAGTCACATGTCGATGTATTGACCAGAGCCTCTTGAAGGATTAGATAAGAACCACATGGGCAGTGAGTTAGTATAAACAGGAGGAACTCAGAAAAGGAGGGGAGAATGGTTGTACAACTCAAAGAATGTAATCAAGGCCACTAAACTGCATGTGCAGAAACTGTTGATTTGGTTGGTGTATGCTTTGCCGTGTTTACTCTCAACAACACCAAAATAAAATAGATAGAAAAAAAGAAGGCCCTATGGAGCACAGCTCCACCGTGACACACACAGGGCACCATAAGTGTATCTACTCAATAGCAACTGGTTTTTAAAAACAGGACTGGCGATACCCTGATGGCGTAGTGGTTAAGTGCTACAGCTGTTAACCAAAAGGTTGGCAGTTCAAATCCACCAGGCACTTCTTAGAGAACTATGGGTCAGTACTACTCTGTCTCCGGGGTCTCTATGAGTCAGAACTGACTCAATAGCAGTGGGTTTGGGTGGGCATCAACACCCAGTTTTCAGAAGGGGAAGGCAGAAGCTCTGAGGTGGGCGTAGCTCCCTTCAGGAGTGGCACACCGATAGCTTCCTACCAATGTTCTGAGTCCCCCCATTTCTGAGGTGGGCAACGAGCAAGCTGTGGGTAAGTCAGGGCTGATTTCCCTGAGTGCCCCAGAACATCCTTCCATGAAGGCCTGCGAGGGACTGTAGTTTTCTTTCTCAAGATGGGATGGGACAGCTGGGCTGCATCACTCCCTGGTGTCAGCTCCAGTGACCATTCCCAGCCTACCCCTAGTTCCCAGAGTGGTGAAGCAAGACGGCTACACAGCAGGCTGCTCCCAGCCATTTCGGGGGCAGGAGCCTGAGTCTGAGGAAGGGGTGGTCCAGACCAGCAGTCACAATCCCTGCTGTCCCAGCACAACAGCAATGAACACTTACGTGTCCTTTGTGCCCAGCACACAAACTCACAGTCCTCAGTAACAACTCTCAGCTCACTAGTGTTACCCTTCTTTTTCTGAGTATCACCATTCCGTATTTCTGAATGCAGAAGCTAAGGCACCAGAGAACTTGCAACTTGCCTGAGGTCACACAACTGGCAAACAGTAGGTCTAGCTGCACAAGAGCCAGGTCCCACTCCCAGTGTTGTCCCAGCATGGTGGGGTGGGATGGTGTAGCACCTGCCTGCCCTGAAGGCCTCTTACATACACATACCATCCTCTTCTCCAAGTACCCACTCCCACCTTGTACCCTTCAAGACCACTGGGCTCCCAAACCTGCACAAACTCATCAGAATACAACCATACTCAGTCATTCAACAATCTTCATTGCGTTAACATCCTCCATGTATCCACATGGACAAATACGTTCAGAGGATCCATGTACACAGACACAAAAACCCAGACACATTTTCCAACATTCCATCTTAGACTCTGATTTTTCCCCAGCAGCCGCTCAGCACTAGCTCACTACCAGATGTATGTGCACACCTGTACCCCCCAGTGCCTGCTAGCTTTGACGTCTTGCCTGCGGGACTGCAAGCTACGTCAGGGTGGAAGCTCCTTCCACATTCCTCATAGTGCCCAGTCTAGACTCAGTGCTTCATCTGTCCATTTACTCATCTGAAACTTATTAGCAGGTGCTTCTGTCCATCTGTATGGCAAAACTTGAACTAGCAGTAGCCATGAACTTAGAGAAATAGGACATTCTTGTGCTAAGACAGGGCTGGGTCTTGGTGGCACTGTTCAGCCATCTGAATTCATCAGCCACTCACCGGAAACTCTATTAGCTGCAGCTCTAATACGGTTGCTGCGAGTTACAATCAACTCAGCAACAGTAGGTTTGGTTTTTCTGGTTTAAGAGAGGACTACTGTATGCTGAGAGTTGTAATTACAGCATAGTGTTCCAGGTGGAGGCAGAGGTAAGGAAGGTGTGTGTTCAGTGCCCTCAGCACGCACCTGCGCGCACAAAGAGGACAAGCCTCATGGTGGCCCCTGTGGGGACCTGTGAGATGAGCGTGCCGCCGTTTTAGAAAAGGTTACTGTGCTTACCAAAAGGGGGAGAGAAAAATCTCAAGATTACCAGGGTGGGGGTGACAGCAAAGCTCTAGGTAACAAGTGCCCAAGATCCAGGGAGGCAGAAGCTGGCCTGCGCTTGGCTTTTCCAGAAACTGGATTCTATTTGAAGAGAGCCAGCCCTATACTCCTCAGAGACAGAAGACAGCACAGCCAGGTAAGCCACAGAGCTGAGAAGAAACTTGGGCAGAAATCTCCATCCCAGAGGCTGTAACTTGAGGAGAAAGTTCTTATCCAGGTCACTGAACATATTTCTTATAGGAGGTACAGTACCCTGCAAAGCTCTGAGATTACTGGGCACTGGCAGGCCTGATGCTGCCGAGGCTTAATTTCAGGCTGGAAGGGTAGGTGGTAGGGGACCTTCATCATCAGGGTTGCTGGATAGTGATGCTCCCTCTATCTCCCCCTCCACAGCAGCCTACCCACCTAGCCTGATGCCCAGCAGGGCCTTTGAGCAGCCACAGTGGCAGGAAGGGCAAAGGTGTGGTGAGGGCAGTGGGCTTGCCTCCAGACCAGTGGACAGGGCTGGAGAAGCTGGAACCTGTTTTCACAAGGGGAGATAACATGTGGCCTCTGCCCCTTCCCCTGTCCTGAAGCTGACCTTTAGGGATCCCTGAGAGGTGAGGGTTCCCAAAAGTTACCAGAGACCCAGTGGTTAACACTGTACTGGTCCAGGAAGGCGAGGGATTGCTTGCTACCCTGAACTGGGGTGAGGGTCTGAGTCCACCCCCCAGGGCATCTGGGGACAGCCCAATGGCTCTCTGTGCCTGAAACTGGCAAAGAGAAGGCAGACACACCTGACGGTTGCACATTCCGCTCCCAACACCCTTCAAAGGAAAGCCTTTTCTCTGCCCACACTGAAGGAGCCTGTGTTCCCAGCCAAGAGCTCTCTGGGGCCCTGGAAAGGGGAGGCAGGGGGGTGTCTGCTCAGCTAGTTGGGGAGACAGGCACCCCACACATCAGGCCAGCAAAGGGCTTGTAGTTGAGGGGCAGCACACAGACAAATGTTGGCAGGGGTAGAGGAGAGGTCAGGACAAGCCCAGGCTGTGTTAGATGAAAAAGTCCCAAGCAGAAATACAGGGGTACATGTCCCCCACGGGATAAGCCTGAAGGTATGCACGGGACCCTGAATGAATGTTTAAGGATATTGCCCAGACCCTCCACAGAGTGCAGGATTTTATCTGGAATGTGTTCCTTAGTATTCCCACAATCTAGATGAGTGTGAGTTCTTCCATTCTTCAGAAGAGGAAACTAAGGCTTGGAGAAGGTTAGCAGTCCCACAACTGGTGAGCGGAGGGAGTCTCTGGGACTGAGAGGGTGTGGTGTGTTGAGAGTAGGTAGGAGCAGTACTGGGCCTGTGGGGCTGGGAGGTGCTGGTGAGCAAGGCTCAGGAAGATCTGAGGGGGAAAGCAGAGCCACGGGATGGCTTCCAGGAAGGAGTAGCTATGCGCTTCCCATCTAGAACCCCGTCCTCCACACATCCACCTGAGGGGAGCACTCCCTGCCGCGCCCAGCCTCTGCCTCCTCCATCTATCTTTGTTGTGACAAATCCCCAAGGCATTCTCCTTCCTGCTTCTCCAGTGATGGCTGCTTCTTCACTGTCCTCGCACACGTACAGCCTGTTCCCTGCACACTGTCTGCTGCTTGTTTGTGACTCTGCCATTGTTGGGTCCGAGCGTCACTTGGCTTTGCTCCCCAGTATCAGGCCTGAGTGTTGTTATACCTCTTGTACCCAGTTCAGCACCAAGAGTGCACTGGATGCTCTAAGCCTGTGTGTAATGGAAAACAGCATTTATGTAATTTACCCAAAGTCACCCAGTAAATGACAGATGACCCTCCCGGGTTCCCCTAACTTCCTTCCAACAAGTGGCTTCCTAGAGCCTTCTGGGCAGCTGGAGCCCCCTTCCAGCTCCTGGTCCTTAACCCACTGATCTGAACCTCAATGAGGTTCTACTCACCCTCCGCCTAAAAATGTACACCCATACAATTCAGGAGCTCACAGATCCCATGGACTCTGAGGAACTCTGGAGAGTGGTCAGTTCTTGCCCAACTTACCAACATGCTTGGGAAGTAAGGCTGAGATGCCCAGGTCTTTCTCCAAAAGGGAAATGAAACTGGGTGCACATAATGCTGGTCCACACAGACCTCCCCCACAGCTAAGACACACCTGTGGGACCCCGCAGAGGTCCACTGGGACTAACACTAATACAGAGCTAGTGAAAGGCATACTTGACCCTCTCCCACAGGCCTCCTGCAGGCAACTGCCCTCTGTCACCATGGCTGCAGCAGGAGGATGACACCCTGGATGGCCTGGCCCCCTGCACCACTGGCAGGGTCTCCAGAGCCCATGCACACCAGTTGCAATACACAGCACAAAGACAGGCAGTGACATCTTTTCGATAAAGAAACCGAGTCTGGGAGAGAAAGGGGCCCAAGGTGGGGCTGGCACAAGAAATCTGGTCTTTGGGGCTTAGGACCTCTAGAGAAACGAAAGGCTCAGCTGCTTCTGGAGCTAACTGGATGCAGTTGAGGGAATTCAACCAACCTGCTAGCAGTGAAAGCTGCCACTTCCCTGATCAACGACTAGGAGCTGGACACTGAGCCCTGTTTTGTTTAGTCCCAGCTGTGACCCTGAGGACTGGGGGAAGGGGTCAGTGGCAGAACGCTCCTCTCCTGGGGCAGATCCTGCTTCAGTTCCTGGCCAGTGCACCTCATGTGCAGCCGCCACTGGTCAGTGAAGGCTTCTATGTTGCTGTGATGCTGAACATGTTTCAGCAGAGCTCCCGGACTAACACAGACTAGGAAGAAATGTCTAGTGATCTACTTCTGAAATCAGTCAGTAAAATCCCTATGGATTACAATGATCTGACCCTGCTGTGCACAGTGTCACTGTACATTGGGGGCTAACTCCACAGCAGTTAACAACAGCTCCTGGGAGGGAAGTCTGGGTAGCTCTAGCTTATTGATTAGGAAGTGCAGGCTTACAGAAGTTAAATAACTTACCTGAAGCCACTTAGCTAGTGACAGATGTGGACTTCATAATGAATCTCCAACACTGTCTAGGGTAGGACACTGGGTAGCCCCACTGTAAGAGCCCCACGAGGAACAGGGAGGTCCTGAGGGCCCTGTGCTGCTGCATAGCAAAAGCAGGTCCAAGTTCAGGGCCCCGCGCGTGGTGGTAGTTGTGGTGCAGTTGTGGGGAGGAACACCCCTCCCTGGAGCTGCTAACATAGAGGGAGGCTGGGCCCTCTGTCCTGCAGGCACCTTGGATCCTGCCTCCTTCTAGATCCATGGACACAGAGCTGGAAGAACCCTTGGAGACATCTGGGCACAGGGCTGTCCAACAGAACTTTACAGAAATTCACAGATCATACAAATGTTCAACCGCTGTACTATCCAGTATGGTAGCTACTAGCCATATGGGGCCAGTGTGGCTAACAAACTGAAATTTTATTTGGTTTTAACTAACACCAATTTAAAACAGTCATGTGTACCTAGTGGCTGCTCTATTGAACAGCACAGTCAACCAGATGTAATCATTCTTCCTAAAGCAGAGATACCAAGATAGGCAGGGCTCCCCCAAGTCACACAGCCAAACTGGAAACCAGGGCTGGGCCAGGAACCTTGGCCTCTCAATTCCTTGTTGGGTCACTACCTTTACTGCAGCCCAACATGCCCTGGGCTAGTCACTTCACAGATATTCATCAGGCACCAAGTCCTGGTGACCTACGAACTGGGATGTGAGGAACGGTGGTTCCACCCCTTCACTACCAATCTAGTAGGACTGACACCCAGGTGGGCCAATGACTAAGAAAAAACCTAGCTCCTGTCAAGTTGACTCAGAGTCATCATGATCCCGTGAGTGGGGTATTCCGAGTACAACTGTCCTCCATAGGGTTTTCAATAGCTGATTTTTGGGAAGGAGATTCCTGACCTTTCCTCCGAAGCACCTCTACACAGATCTGAATGTCCAGCCTTTCGGTGAGTAGCCCCGTGCATTAACCACCTGCACCACTGAGGGACTCCAAGTGACTATGTGGAACATACTGACAAAAGGTTGCAGTTCTTGCATGCACAAGAGGAGCTTTAGGCAGGATTCTGTGTCTATGACTGTGCTGGAGACCAAAGGAAGGTGTGGGGCAGGGCAGACCTCCAGAGATGTAGCATTTGAGCTGGCTCTGGAAGCAGCAGAGCTGCAGTAGCTTGGAAAAAAAGGGTTACTGGGCATCTTTTGTCTTTCCCTCTGAACTGTGTCCCTCAGTTTTTCACAGCTCTCCCTCCCACATGTAGGGAGAAAATTAGGACCTGTTCAATCTTCCATGTAGACTGTGAATCCACCGGTCAGATTACAGAATCTTGGCAGGCAGACACCAAATCCATTGCTGTCAAGCTGACTCCAACTCATGGCGACCCCAAGTGTGTCAAGGTAGAAATGTGCTCCAAAGGCCTTAATTTTTTTTTTTTAATTGTGTAGTAGCTAAAAGCTTGCATAACAAAATAATTTTCTATTTGAGAACCTGTAAACAGTATGTTCCGACACTGGTTCCACTCCCTACAACGTGTCTGCCTTCCCCCATTCCTTGCTGTCCTGAATTGTTACTCCATAGGCTTTTCAATGGACGTAATCTTTATGGAAACAGATTGCCAGGCCTCTCTTCCACAGCAAACCAATCTTTTGGTTGGCAGTTTAGTGCAAACCATTTTTATCAACCAGAGGCCTCAGAAGGCAGAGAAGTCGCCTGTAAATCACAAATGCCTCAGGCTGTGACTAAGTGATACTGGCTTTAGTAATTATGCACTGACAGCTCGATGGCAAACTTTGCAAGCTCTGAGGCTGTGCTCCGTTGTTCCCTGTCCCATCCAGTCCCAGTCCCAGGGAATCTCTCATATAGTTTTAAAACCTCCAGGGCTTGTGGCAGCCCTGGAGAGACTGGGGATAAACTCTGCAGGAGTGAGCACAGGCTGCCGGGAGAGGGGAGGTCTGGACAGGTTCCGTCAAGTTCTGGGAGCTCCTCAAAAGGAAGAGCCTGCTGCCCTAGGCCCCGACCAGAAGCAACCACAAAACAGGAACCCTGTAACAAGATGAGCTTTTCCATTGCGTCAGCAGAGCCAGGGGCATTCCTGCAGTAGAACCCTGACTTCACTGCCCCATCCTTGCCTGCAAATCAGCAGCATACCCAGCCTGGAAGCCAGAACAGTCTGGTGGCCTCTGGGCCTCCAAAGCCTTCAGTGACTCTCAACTACCCTCAGATAAAATCTGTAGTCCCTGACTGGGCTTTCAACAATGATTCTTTAACCACGACATAACCTTCTAATCACCACTGCTGCTTCATCTGGATGGACACCACACCGCTGCTGTCATCTAAGTCTTTATACCCACTCATCTCCTACTTGAAATTCATTTTTCCTTCTCACTCAAGATCCAAATTCTGTCCATTTCCCATATCTGGTTCCATCTAAGAGTTTATAGCTATTCCATTTCTCCCTTCCTTGCGTCCTCGATGGTATAAAGGGTTAGTGTGCTCAGCTGCTAACCGATAAGGTGGAGATTCGAGTCTACTCAGAGGCTCCTCACAAGAAAGGCCTGGTGACCTATTTCAGCCACCAGAAAGCCCTATGGAGCAGTTCTACTCTTGATACATACGAGTTGGAAGAGACTCAATGGTAACTGGTTTTCCGTAGTTATTGCAATGTAGAGTTCAGGTCTCTGCACCTACCCCCCTCTCTACCCGCTTCCCCCAGCATGAGACAAGCTGAGATTCCGGAGCACAGTTTACCTTGTAGACACGACACAGAGATCATTTAAAGCAGCACTCAGTACTGAGATGGGAATACTGAGGCTCCAAGAAAGGAAGTCACTTGCCAAAGGTCACACATTAATTTGGTACCAGATCACTGACAGTACCATTTGAGCTATGGTTAGGCCTTAGGAGCTGTGTCTCTGCAAACAGCATCAGAATGATCTGTGGGAGCTTTAAAAGGCAAAATCACAGGGCTGGAGTCTGTCGAGTCTCCACAGTGATCTATTTGAGCACCTCAGCTTCAGAGAACTTGGGTGCCCGGGCTAAATGTCCTGTTCTTCATCCCCTGAGTTGGGCAGTTTACCAAGATCTAGCATCACCCTACTGAGGGGCTCACAGAAGCTCCCAGTGCTGGTTCTGGTTTCTCTAAGAGGAGCTGGTCCCATGGCTGGGCTGCTGAGAGGAGGTTAAAGGACCCACTTCCTGAGCCTACTGGGCAGGAGGCACATAGCAGACTGAGGCTCTCACAGCCTAATGCTCTGTGCAGAGGAGTTGGGGGGGGGGGAGTAAGTCTGGCAAGTAGGGTCCAGAGGAGGCTCACCATGGCTCCTGGGAAAGTCACAGCAAGCAGGGTCCCTGACTTTGTTGACTGCTACTGAAGGGGACCAAGGGCCTGGGAACAGCACCAAAGAGCCCCTTTTCTTCAGCCTACCCTGAATGGGCTTTCTCTTGAGGCAGTATCACCTCAGTCTTCCACCTATTTAGGGTATGTTGGGGTAGCTGGAAGAGTCATGTGCTTTTCGGACCTCCCCTACTAGCCAGCTCAGAGTTACTATGAACTGGAGACTAAGGAGAAGCCACATGTTGGGAGGAAGTGGGTGTCTCAGGACACAGAGACAAGGCCAGAGACAAAGTAACTCTTACCTCAGGGCTAGTACAAAAGGCAGAAGCATCAGCACATAATTAAACTATAAACCTCAAATTCACAATGGTAGCCTAAGATTTGCAATGGACTATGAGGGAGCATTCGCTGTTCCCAGGATGCATGGCTTCTCTGAGACTTCTGTGGGAAGTTCCTCACCCTAGGTAGCACAGGGTGCTCCATCCTGCCTGTGGTTAGCGGCATGGGACTGACAAGAATGCCCTGAGAAGCTGGATGCGCTTTGAGGAAGGGGGCTTGTTTTTCACCGAGCAAGCGCCCTCATGAGACCTGCTGCATCTCTGCCAAGCCCCAGGAGAGTTTCCTCTAGCATCTGAGGCTTCTGGTGAGCAAGAAGCAGCATGGCCAGCAAATGCTGCCCCATTCACAGGAGGGGCACAGGTCCTGGCAAGGCATGAACGAACAAGGTACATTTTGCACTAACCACATGTCCAGAAATTCTGGCCTGCAAACCTCTCCAGGCTGTGCTAACGAGCCCAGCAATAGGCCAGGTGATGAGTCCATCCCTGTGGAGAAGAGCCAGCCTCTCCCCATGAGACCAAAGCTGTATCGATCAAGGTAAACACCTCCCTTGCCCAGAGCCTCTCTCTCTCTCCAGCTCTGCCAGTACAGAACTCTCTGTTCCCAGGGACCTGAGGCAAAGTTGGCTCTCCTGCCCGATCGATGGATGACTTCACAGAGACTGATGCCTACAGGGTACCTCGATGGCCCAGTGGGAGGACTGAGACTGTTGCTGGGACTGCTGCCCACTGCTACCCCTGGCTGACCTCTGCTACATGGCAGAACACTGACTGAGGAGTCTGTTGGGTAGACTCCCTTGGTGATCTTGGGCCAATATGAACCCCTGATTTCTCCTGTGTTAAAGGGGGAACACCTGGCTGGTTTATCTTCACTTCCCTCATAGGCACTTGTCAGAAAATAAAGTGCTAAACAAACGGAAGGTCCTTTATCTAACCAGGCTATTTTGTACTGCCACATCTGTGGGCTCTGGACTACAGTGTCCTCACCTTTCTTCTGTGCTACATCTCCATCGTCCTGGACCAGAGCTGTCCACTGTAACTCTTTACAATAGTGGAAATGTTCTTTAATCTGAGATATACAATAGGGCAACCGCCAGCCACACAGTCACTACTAGGCATTTGAAATGTGGCTGACACAAATGAGAAACTTAAATTCTGATCTTAATTAATTTAAACTCATAATAGCCACATGTGGCTTGTTGTTAGGTACTGCTGAGTAGGTTCTAACAGTGACTCCATAGATAGAGCAGAACATATGGCCAGTGGTTATCATATTGGCCAGTGGAGTTCCAGACATGGCTCTGCTATGTCTATGTCCTGGTGCCTGACCCAGAAGGAGACAGTCAGGCAGCTCCCAGGCAAGACTGGGGTTGAATATTGGTGAAGTGCCTCTCTCAGTCTGATTGGCTGACACCAGACTATCGGACCCATTTTTAAGTTCTCAAGACTGAGCATGGCCTGGGTGTTAGTAGGCGTTCCACCCAGGTGGACTGAGATTCAGAAGCACTCTTTCATTTCTTCTGTCATTTCTCCACACCAATGTGAAGAGAGCACTCAATCAGCATCTGCTCAAGCCATTGCCCAGCAGCTACTGGGTATGTCCATCTACCAGGTCTGATGCTTGGCACTGGGGTACTCAGTGATGAGTAATGGACTGCCTGCCCTACAAGACGCCCCACAGTCTAGCTCCAGCTCTACTGGGAGCTATGGCTAGCTTCCTCCATCTCCTAACGGGTGGTCTTGAGCACAGCAGTTTGTTCTTCTGAAATCAGAGCTGCTCATCCCCAAAGGGGAAATCCTGGTAGCACAGTGGTCAAATGCTACGGCTGCTAACCAAAGGGTCGGCAGTTTGAACCCACCAGGCACTCCTTGGAAATTCTACAGGGCAGTTCTACTCTGTCCTATAGCGTTGCTATGAGTCAGAATTGACTTGACGATGATGGGTTTGGGTTGTTTCGTTATCCTTGATGGTACAAGGCTGTGGCAACAACCAGGAGGCAAGAGAGGTACAAGGGTCTGGTTGACAAGGAAGGCTGTGCAGGGAAGCAGACAGAGCACCATGAACCAAGTCTTAACTCTCTGCAGGCTGCTGCTTCCGGTGAAGACTCAGATTCTCACCAAACCATCACTGTTTGGTGGTTTCTCACTACGGAAGTTCAGGGTAAAAATAGCTCAGGAGGGGGACTTGAATCCAGCTAGCTGGGGGAGTAGTCACTGCCTAGCTAATACACACACACACAAGAATGGGGAACAGGTTTATCAGCAGCCATGCAGACCCCAGCCTGTCTGAGATTCCCCTTCCCTCCCAAAGGACAGGGTTGTTTGCTCTGTGGTGAAAGGAAGATGAGACTCATACCCAGGGCCCCAGAATTGGAAGAACCTGGGTCATTTTATCTACTAGTATGGCCTCCCCAGCTGACATCTGGCCCACCTTGTCACCCACTCTTAAGGACGGGCAATCTAGCAACACCAAGGTACCAAGTCTTACTATCAGCCTCCTAAAACTACTTGCTTGCTGGAAGAGCCACCAGTCATGCCCAGCTGCTGCCCAGCTGCTTCCCTGCAGTTGAGCCTAATGGTCAAGACAAGGTAACTGAGGTCCTGAAGCCCATCTAAGGAGGCACCATTACCCTCTACTGTACAGAAGACTAGGGCTGGGGAAACCACAGTCTTGCCCTCATTTCACCTCCCCATAAGCTGGTTTCCAGTTGGATCTGGAAACTTGGGACTTGAGGCCTGAGAACCACAGTTTGTAGGATACCAAAACCACATGCCTGGAGCCTCAAGCTACTGCTCTTTGAGAAACCCTCTCTCCAAGGTCTTATACAAGCCTCACAGGCTGGTGCCAGGCACCGTCCCTCCCCAAAGCCCCTTTCTGTCCCCTGCTGCAAACACCTCGTCTGTTCCTCTTCCAACAGGCTTCCAGGCAAACATTTGTCAGAATTCTATTCTGCACCCACCACCTCTCCAAAGGCACCCTCAGCATCAGGGCTGCGGTTCTGACAAAGAAACGGCTTTAAGTCAAAGGGCTGTCAGTGCTGTACCGCGAAAGTCTTCCTTTGCTGATTCTTATTTTTGCAGTGGTAACAGACTAGGGACGCAGGCTTGTAAAATGTCTGCTGAAGAGCCAACACTTAACCTTGGGAGATGGAAAGGGGTAGGATCCGTAGTACCGCCGGGGCTCGGAGGAGAAATGAAGGGTCTCCGCTGTGGGCGCACAAAATGAGCGCGGTGCGCGCTGATGCCACTCTCACGGTCAAGCCTTGGGCTGACACCATGCAGCAAACGGCGCTACCCACAATGCACCGGCCCACCTCTGTCACACACAGGCAGGCACCCTCACCCCAGCGCCCGGAGGGAGCCTGGCCAAGCTCACAGGCACCCTGGCGTCGACCCTTCCAACCCTGCACTTACCAAGAAGTTGCACCAGCCACAGTCCCGCCCAGGCTCCCGCGGGGGCTGGGGCAGGACCGGCGGCAGCCGCGGCGAGCGCTCCGGGCAAGGTTCAGCCAGCGCCAAACAAAGGCTGCGCGCAGGCAGCCGGCGCCGCCTGCATTCTCGCTCAGCACCCGGGCGGCGGCGGCGGCGGCGCGGGGCCCGGGGCGGCTCCGGCACCCGATCGCTCCGCGCTGCCTGCTCCGAGGGCGCTCCAGCTCCCGCGCTCCCGCTCACTGCTGCCCGCCACCGCCACCACCGTCCGGCTACCGCACCGCACACATCAATTATTCATCGCCCGTCTCCAGCTTCCCGAGCGAAGCCAATCACAGGCGGAGGCTCCGCTAATGGGGCCGCCGCCGCCGCCGCTGAGGAGGCAGTCAGCCGCGCTCCCGGGCGCAAGCGACAGCCCTCCGGGAACGGCGATGAGCCGGGGACGCGCGGGGGGCTGGGGTTCCCGGTGCGCGCTGGCCAAACTTCGTACGACCCAAGGCCTGCACCGCGCGAGCCTGTACACTTTGGCCTGACCACCCACCCTGCGTTTGCACCCGTGGTGCTGGGGACTCATGGAAGGCCCGGCATGCCGCGGCGGGGAGAGGGGAGGGAAGAGGAGGAGCGCGCGAGGAAGATGAAAGGCGAGCAGACCTGCCTCGGCGTCTCCAGGGAGCCCGAGCTCTCGCGCGCCCTCCCGCCCGGCAAGCCTCCCCATCCGCACTCCCGCCCCCAGCCTACCGCCCGCACTCACTCGCGCGCACAGCCCGCCGGCCCAGCCACTTCGCAGCGAGGGAGCGTGAGCGAATATGAATTGGAGGCAGCTCACATTCAAACTTGCACGCAGGGGTGGTGCTGGTGCACGCCGCTACGAGCGAGCGCAGGACCAGACGAGCGGCGCTCCTGCTTTGGGGCGGGGGCGGCAACCAGGCCCCGTCCTTCCCCCGCCAAGTCAATTAATTGGAAGCAACACTTGTGCTAGTGGGTCTCCCGGAGTGCTGGGGGCCGCCGGGAAAGCTCAGAATGGGGAGGACTCTGGGTGTCTCCCGCCCCCCCAGCGAACCCTCCCAAGTGGTCATGCTAATGAGGGTCCACGCTGCCGGGAGGGGGAAGGGGTGGAGGAGGCCTCGCCCTGGGGGAAGGGGAGGAGGTGGCGGGAAGCCATAGGGCGGGGCAGGGCTGGGGGCATCCGGATTGTGACCTCCGCGTACAGGGTTTTCGGAACCGGGTAGGGGACACAGAAGGCAGGCGGCCTGGTATCTTCCCTGCCATAGAGTGCCCTGCCGCCCCGGGATTTTCCGAGCACGGGGCCTTGGGACGGGGTGAGCAGGCTCACTCTGGGGAGTTTCTGTGCCTTGGGGCCAGCGGCGGGAGGGAAGCCGGAGGCGGTTCTGAGCGCGGCCCTGCCCCGCCCCGGGAGGTGCTGCCTTCCTGACTTTGCATCCTGTGGTGGCCAAAGCCTCTTGCTTCCAGCCTGCCTGTTGCAAGGGCTTCCACCTCTAAACAGGGCTTACTCCCACCTCCGCTCTAGCAAACACCCCTGGAAGCCCACCCGCGGCTTCACTCCAAGGATCTCTGCACTCTTGTCTTCCGTGGGAACTTGCATTGTCATTATCCATTTGGACTAAGCTACACTTTAGAGCCCCCTGACCGATCCCGCCCACCTGCCAGGGAAAGTTAATGAACGGTGACCTAACAGCCCAGACAATTAGGAAGGTGCATCACCTGTCATTCACCTCCAAGGAAAGGTAGTCGGGGCATCCTGAAAGTCTCTGTATTGGACTGCCCTGCTGCTCTCCTGGCCATCACGGGAAACTGATCAGTGGGAAACTCGACTTCCACTTCCTTTTAAGGATCCTTCTCCTGACAAGATCCTCCCTGCTTAGTCTGAGCCTGTGGCTCACCCTGAAACCTTCTGTCTGACCTTCTGTCTGTCCTGCTGCCCGCCCTGGGAAGTCGCTGAGACAAATCACTTATCTAGACATTATGTTCTTGCTCCTTGCTTGACATAAATCGTTAGCGGGCTCTAAATCCACCCACTGTATCACTTTCAGTGATGGCATTTGGAAATACAGTTGTCATGGGCTTCCCTCTAAGGAGTTGATTAAATGGATTAATTCATACTTCATAACTTACTGCCTTTTGGACAAGATCTAGCTTCCTGCAAAGGAAATTAATTGGCAACCTCTTCCTCCAGGGCCAACTCCAGGGCAGCCACGGGAAGGAGGACTTCCTTCCCTGGTTCTGCAGAAGTTCCACCCTCTTCTCCTCTGAGGAGCTTTCATTAATAGGCCGACTCTAGCTGGCCCCCTAATCTTGAGATGATGGCTTCTTCTGAGGATATTTGGAATCTACATGATGCCAACAGGTTTGGTTTTGGGGTCAGCAACCCTGATGGTGTAGTGGTTAAGTGCTGTAGCTGCTAACCAAAAGGCTGGCAATTCAAATATGCCATGCGCTCCTTGGAAACTACGGAGCAATTCTACTCTATCTTATAGGTTTGCTATGAGTTGGCGTTGACTCGACAGCACTGGGTTTGGTTTTTTGGTTTTAATTTACCCACTGAGACATCACTGGAGCCCTTCCCAAGAAGCCCCATATGGGCTTAAGGTCCCAAGACGAAGAGCCCTCCAAACCCAGAAAAAACTCTGCCATCTTCTCACTTTGGTTGGCCCCACCTCTCACTGCAAATACCCTAGGTGACTTACTCCAAAGTCCAGTACTCAGTCAATGCCACCAGAAACACAGGGGGTGTGAAAACTGGGCTCACCTTTCAGAATACTGAGACAGGTGTCCCTGAGACCCAGTTTCTACTGTAAATCTGGCTTTAAAACAATGTTAGGGCTCAAACCATGATTATCCAGGATTCAGACAGATTTCAAAATAATCAGAACATCCATTGCTCCCTTTCCAAGTTCTGTATCATGACAGTTGAGATTCATAATATCAATCTGCTCTTTAGTGCCCCCTGAATCACCAAAGACCCAAATGCTTGAGACTCCCAGGTTCATCCCTCAAGTACTTGTCTGTGCTGGTACTAGGTGGTCAGCCCCGGGCTCTGAGTTCAGAAATGCTGCTCTCACAGGTTGAGCAAGAACTTAGGCTGGAACTGGACAGAGAGAGGACAGTCCTGAAAGGACTGCCTGAGAAACTAACAAGATCCGGTGCCTTCCCCCATCCCACAGCCTTGCTCTGAAAGAAGAGCCAGGGTGAAGCCACAGAGGGACAGTCCTATGCCTATTTATGCTTCTAAAGGGATTCCACTGCCCCTCAGGCCTGGGACCAACTGTTTTGGAGTTTTTCCAGGTAAGCAAAAAAAAAAAAAAAAAAGTAAAAACTTCTTCACCAGCATATTTACTTAATTAGGAAAACAAACTGTTTTCAAGCCTGCATTCACCAGTTAGCAAGGAGGCCTTCCAGTCAGAGCTCTGGGTTTCACATGCTAATTTCAAGCCATCCTCCGAGGCTATTCAAGCCTCCCTCCTGACTACTTTGTTAGCAAAACCTTATTAGTACTACACCACGAGTCTACAGAAATACCGACACCTGAACCAGACTCTTCAGTCCCTACTTCGCATTCCAATTCCACTTCTGCAACTTCCAAAAGATTTGCTTTAACAGCCTGCAAGGAGCGCTCCCGCCCCACCCCGGGGCACCCGCCTCCATCAGGACCTTCAGGAAAGGGCTGCAGACAAAGGCTCTGCACCGCAGCCTGAAGTCACTTCTGTAGCTCTCCGAGTGACCCCGGGGGGCGGGCGGGGGGGCGGGGGGGGGGGCGGGGCACAGCCAGGGGATGACTTGGGACGCGGAAGAAAGGGCTAGTGGCAGTCCCCGGGTGGCTCCTTGATGAGTGCCCGGTATGGGATCAATAGTGGGGTGGCTTCTCTCGCGGGTGTTTCAGCTTGTCTGCTGTGGGCCCTGGCTAGGAGGAGATGCTGATGTGTCCCTGCACCATAGCCTAGAAGGCGCGGGGTGAAGGAGGGAAGATGCTTCCACCTGTACTGACTGAGCCAGGGCCAGAGAGCATGGCTACAGCCCAAGGTAGGGGATGGCTGGGCAAGGAAGGCACCTGGGACCCCCAGAGCATCTCGGAGGGATGGCCTGAGCTGCCGCGTGCAGGCTTGCTCAGCCCTGCGCAGTAAGGAGAAAAGGAGCAAAGTCACCTTGGATATAGGTCACTCAAGTGTCAAAATTGGCTCAGCCTCTAGCTCCTGGCTGGGTCACCTCTTGGGTAGGGCTTTGTGTGATGAGAGGCTGAGTCCTTGGGCCACTGGGAAGGGCTGGCATAGAGAAGCCATGGTGGCTGCCCTGGGGAGAAACAACAGTCAACTCATCAAGTGTCTCTTCTGGGCCCTTGGCTCTGAGCTGAAGAGCTCAGTCTTCTGGAGGGACCTGGGAAAGTGCAGGCTGAGGGAGTGAGGGTGCTGATTCAGCAGATCTAAACAAGGATCCTAATGATGCTGAGATGTCAACCATGTGACATATTCTAGCACTTGGAGGGAGAGTGAAGTGAACAGGGAGGCCCAGGAAGGTGTCTGTGTAAGTGTGTCACACCCAGGCTCAGGACCTGGGAGCCACCTGAGCTGGATACCTTCATATACCTTGTCCTTCCCAGGATGCAGGGAAGGGCCCTCAGGGCAGCCCTGGCACTGACTAAACCACTGATACGTATTGGGGGAGACCCTTGAGCTAAACAGTCAAAAAAGGTGAAAGAACTGTATTTGGTGGGAAACATGGAGGGCACCCACTTCTGATGGGTCTGGGCTCATGTTAATGATACTGCTTCCTCTGCTCCTTTTCCTTCCTCCTTCTTTACCCTGGGCATCCCTCAATTCTTCCTTCACACTTTAGACAGCGCAAGGTGTGGCTGAGGTTCAACTACCCACCAACGCAGGCGTCCCCTGCACAGCATCCTGCCAGGTCTCTGGACCCTACTCATACACCAGAGCAGCCAGGAAAGCATGATTCTACCCATGATGCAGAGCTGGGGACTTCAGGCTAATCCGGGTCTCCCCTATCCTGGTGATAATGTGGGGTTCACATTTACTGAACACTTAGTGTCTGGCTCTAGACACTATGGATCTTCACCAATAGCCCTCTCTGATAACTGTGATTATCATCCTCACTTTACAGAGGGTGAAACTGAGGTATAGAGAGGTTTAGACAACTTGCCAAAGGGTTCAGACTTGGTGATCTGTCTCCAGTGTCTGTACTTGTGACCATCATACTCTATTCCCAAGACGGTACTCCAAGATTCAGAGGATGGTGCCCTGCTGAAGGTCACACAGCCAGTTAAGAGGTGTAATGAGAACTTGTGTCCTCCAACTGTTTTATATTCTTCCTTCCAGCATACCACATTACCTATATTAAAATTATTTCTTCCTTTGCACTTAATTTTTATGTTTAGCATCTGTGCCATTCACTTGCCATTTGGGGTTGGCCAGTGTTGTGTGGCCGGGCCTCTACCTAAGCAGGGAAATTGGAGGCACCATGAGCCCTTCAAGCCTCAGAACCCCTCTTCACTATACCCTTCTGGATTTACCCCAGCAGTACTGCTCACCCCAGACCAGAAATATGCATGAGGCCTCTCTCCCAAGTCCTATAACTGTTTCATCAAGACAACAAAACCTGCCACTGCCTCATACCTATACCTCCAACGAGGCACTTCCCTACAACTGTACCTCAGCTATAATTTCAATGTTGGGCAGTTCTGGGTGGGCATCAAGGAAAGCCTCCTGCCATACTGAAGGAAGAGAGAGCATTCTGGAGGGAAACTTGAGAACCGGGCACAAAGTAGTCATTCAGCTGGCTTCATTGAGGAGCCACTTGCCCTTCTACCTGCTCGACTGGGCAGGAGACTGGCCTCAGTCTGTCTGCCCATGGCTCTGGGATACCACAGCAATCTCTCTTGGCTGACAGGGTACCTAAAAGGGCAGACGGGCATCAGGCTCCTGGGCACAGGGGAGCTGGCAGGCTGAGGCTGGTGCTGCTCCCTGAGGCTGAAGGGGACGCAGGAAGGACCTAATCACATTCTCCCACTGAGAGACTGTGGAGGGAGGGGAGATGCCTGGATTTGGAGGCTGAAGCAAAGGGAAAAAGCACTGACTGGCTATGTGGCCCTGAACAAGAAGTCTTCCTGGACCACCGTCTCCTCCTCTATAAAATGGGGTCAAGGTCCCCTAATACCAGGTCCTAGGGAAAACCAATAAAAAGAGATGATTCTATCAAAACCTACGTCACAGCATGTCACTCCTACTTAAAACCCTCCTTCCACCCAGAAGCTCCAGTGTATGACTGGACTCGCAAACTCCGCATGACCTGGTCCCCTGTCACATTTCCTCATTTCTGTCTAGTCTCCCCACGTTTACTCGCTCCAGCCTCACTACACTTCCTGGAGGAGAAAACATGGAATACAGCCTCAAGGAAGGTTTCTTCAGCCACACTCCCGAAACTGCAACCCCTCCTGACATTTCATCTCATCCTGCCTTCCTGCCTCAGCCTTCTCCTTAGGACTTACAACTAGTGAGTTTTAATTACTGATCTTGTTCAACACTGGTCACCCTTTCCAGAATGCAAGCGTCACGTCAACAGGGACTTTTGTCTGTTTTATACATGTTGTATTGACAGGACCTTAAATATGCCAGGCATATGCCTGATAAACATTAGTTATATGAATGGACAAATCAGATGACAATAGCTGGCAATGGTTTGTGGCACCCTTGCTCTTTCTACTAACTGCCCAGAGACCAGGCCCCAACCTGCTACTTCAGACAGTGGACTGCTTTCCAGATGGAGGCAGCCTATTCAGACAGGAAGCTTGGGCTGGCTAACAAAGGGGCTGCCGGAGGTGATGGGGCACATGCCACCCAGCATCTAATGAATCTCTTCCCATTGATTTCTGGAGTTGCCTTTGAAGGGAAGGGAAGGGAAGGGAATGGAAGGGAAAGCAAAGCCGGCTCAAATGTCTGTGCCTCAGCAGTCCTGGGGTTTTATTGCTTCTCCTAGGACACAGCTTTGACAAGGGGCTTTGGGATGGTCCAAGATTGGACTGACATGAGTTCCCTGAAGTTGGAAATGCAATTTTCCTTCCAGTTGGAGCTGTCTGTCTGTCTGCTGGGCTGTATACACACCTCCCTGTCTAGGCTAAGGCAGCTGAATTCTACTGCTGATGCTTCTCAGACATCCCAGAGAGCCAGGAGGACTTTGTCCACTTCGCAGAGAAAGTCAAGTGAGGTTCAGATAAAGTTGGGGGAACACTCAGGCCATGTACATGCTTTGGTCCACGGCTCGAGGCCCAGGTCTGCAATGTGGGCTAGCCCCGCAGCCATCCGACTTCTATGGGCTCCCGGCATGGCCTATTACGTCTAGCTCTGTTCTCTATGGAGTCTTGGCTTCCCGACGTGCAGTCACCAGCTCATCCAACATTGGAGTAAAAAGGCCCTTGTCTCACATTCAAATGAGGAAACAGGCTGAGAGGGGAACCCGGGCTTCCCGCAGTCACACAGCCAATTAATGGCAGAGATAGGACTACAACAAGGACTCCTGGCTTGTTCTTACAGCCCGACCAATCTCTCCCACTGCTGGGTTCCCACTCACTGTAATGTCAACAGCGCACTCTGCAAACTGTAAAGTGCTAGCCAAATAAGAGAGCTTACTATTCTCAAGGACTCTTGCTCATCACTGTCTCTTTCTCTTAGCTGTCTGGGATGAGGAGTGTGAGCCTGTGGGACTTGGATGGGGAGGAACCACCCCACTCCGTTCCTCCTCTGATCAGGGCTGGTGGCCAGACCTGGGTCTTACAGTTCCTTTCTTCATCGACAGCGGGAGTCACATGCATCATGAAGATGAATGGGAGCATCCGATTGGGGATCAAAAGAAGGAAAATGTTTTTAACTATTAGGGCTACCCAAGGTGGTGGCTGCTGCTGTTGTTATATGCCACTGGGTTGGTTCCAGCTCACAGTGACCCTACAGGACAGAGCAGAACTGCTCCAGAAGGTTTCCAACGAGCAGGCGGTAGACTTGAACTGATGACCTTTTGGTCAGCAGACTAACCCTTAACCACTGTGCCACAATAAGCCCAGGGTGTTAATGAGCCCTTGTTACTGGAAGTAGGTAAGCTGAGAACAGACGCCAATGGATGGAGAGTTGCAGATGGGATCCCACACTGACAGGCTTATTATGCCTGCTGAGACCCTTCCTGCTATGGGGTACTATGACAGTGTGAGGAAAAGAAGGGCCATGAGAAGCAAGCCCCAGCACCTCACTGTGTAGTCTGTGCAGGAAGAAACCAGTTGCACAAACTTCCCAAGCTCATTCAAGTTTGCCAAGAATCCTCCATCACCTCTCACTGCCTGCCCTCCCTGTTCCTCAGGCTGTCCCTGTGATGATATTCTCCTAGGTGCCCTCAACCATGTAGCCCGTCACTCCCAGCCCCCTAGCAGCCCAGGAGAGCAGGCTGCTTCCTCACTCCCCAGGTGGTCCCAGGTGTCCCAAAGCCCCAGGCTGGACATGAGCAGACAGGCCACACAGGAATGTCTGTCTCTGGAAAATCAAGGGTGGCCTCCAGGGAAGGGCGAGGAATGGGAGGCCTGATGTTGAAACTGGGATCTGCAGATCCGGGCTCCGCAGGTGGGAGCAGCACCTTCCTTGGCCTCAGAAGGCCAGCTCTCCAACTGAAAGAGATGCTGCCTGCTAAGGGGGCGGGGGGGCAGCTTTGCTGTGCGACCAAGACCTCCCTTTCTGGGACACAGCTTCCCCTCCTACTGATGCTATTCAGTGCAGATACTGAATTACTATTTCCTGTCTGGGGTACCACCCTCCCCAAATCTGGCTGGGAAGGCCCCAGAAAGAAATGATATCATGGAGCTGACCACCACTAATTCTTTGCAAAAACTGGAGCAGACTGTCAAGGTATACTGGCTAGATAAGATGCCTACAGTATACATACTATACTAGCCCTAGTGGTGCAGTAGTTAAGAGATCAGCGACTAACCAAAATGTTGGCAGTTCAAATCTACCAGCTACTTTTTAGAAACACTATGGGGCAGTTCTATAGGGTACTGTGAGTCAAAGCTAACTTGGCGACAAATGGCTTTGGCTTTTTGTTGTTGTTGTTAAGGGAAAGAAGCGCATTTTAAAATAGCAAACCCACTATGGTGTCATTTTAGTAAACTCATCTGAGTCATATTTATAAGCACATTATTTTTGGGAATCTATTCAGTATGGATTGCATCTCGACACCAAGAAAACAAAAATCCCCATGACTGGATCAGTAAGCAACATCAGTGATAAACTGGAAAGGATTGAGGTTGTGACGAATTTCATTTTACTAGGTTCCACAATCAACACCCATGGAAGCAGCAGTCAAGAAATCAAACAATGCATTGCATTGGGAAAATCTGCTGCAAAGGACTTTTTTAAAGTGTTGAGAAGTAAAGATGTCATCTTGAGGACTAAGGTGCGCCTGACCCAAGCCATGATATTTTCAATTGTATCACATGCATGTGAAAGCTAGACAATGAAGAAGGAAGACAGAAGAAGAACTGATGCTTTGAATTGTGGTGTTGGAGAAGAATGCTGAATGTACCGTGGACTGCCAAAAGAACAAACAGATCATTCTGGAAGAAGTACAACCAGAGTGCTCCTCAGAAACAAAGATGGCAAGACTGTATCGTACCTACTTTGGACATGTTGTCAGGAAGGATCAGTCCCTGGAGAAGGGCATCATGCTTGGTAGAGTGGAGGGTCAGTGAAAAAGAGAAAGACCTTTTATGAGATAGATTGACACAGTGGCTGCAATGACGGGCTTAAGCATAAAAACAATTGTGGATATGGTGTAAGACTGGGCAGTGTTTTGTTCTGTTGTGCCCTGGGTTGCTATGAATTGGAACCCACTTGAAGGCACCTAATAACAACAACAACGTAAGCTCCATGAGGGCAGGGATTCTGTTCACTGCCATGTCCCTGGTGGCTCTGTACCTGGCACAGTAGGCACTCAACAAGTATCTGCTGAATGAATAATGGAGATCCATCAAGCTATTAACTGTAGTTATCCCTTGGTAGTGAGGTTTCAACTGTTTTTTACTTTTTAATTTTCTGTATGCCTTGATTGTTCTGCAGTTAGTATGTTTCATTCTGCGATCAGGAGTTAACAGAACAAAACAAAACAAAATGCCATAAAACTGTTTTCACTTTGGAATGAAATCAATTCAAAGACTTTTTTGACCTTGAAAGGAGCTTTGCATCATCTCTAGAACCAATAATCCAGCACAAAATACCCATGTTACGAAACTGAGTTTCTAAGGCCCTGCCTGAGGGCAGCCCAGGCTAGGACATGGGCCGTGGTCATCTTCTTCCCATCCATCCCTCTCCCTCCTCCCTCCTAGGAGAACCCTATGGAGCAGCCCTACTCTGTCACACGGGTCGCCATGAGTCAGACTCAACTCCATGGCGTACAACAACAGCAACAGTAACAGTCTCTTGTCTGAGCAGCTACAATAGTCTCCAAACTGTTTTCTATGTCTCTGGCCCCTAATCCCTCCTCCATCTGCTGAGAGTTTCTAAAAGGCAAATCTGACTATGTCACTCCCTTGTCTAAAATCTTCCATGGTTCCCCAGTGCAGTCAGGATAAAGTGTGAGTTTTTTAGACTGGCACTGAAGGCCTCACATGATGTGGTTCCCAGAAGTCATGGCTGGTCTGCAGGAGAGCCCTTTGCTCTCAACTTGGGCTCCTCTGTCTGGTTGCTTCTGGCAAGTCCTGCTACTACTGCTCAAAGTCTTACATAAACCCTGGTTCACTCAATGTTTCTGGAAGAACTACCCTCCCAAAAGACCCAAATGCCATTCAAAATAATGGGCAGTGGCTGAGTGCCAGCCTGAACTCAGCAGTCCATGCATCCAGGGGTCCTAAGGAAGTTACACTAACTTACCTACCCAGTAATCTAGGTGTATCTTTGGGGACAAACAGTCAGGATCCCTCCAGTGAATTTCAAAGGCAGGGTGTTGGGGCCCTAAGGTAAGGAAAATTGCACCCTAGGGATCTCATCCATGCTGTGGTTTTAGACCAAGCAGCACTGCCTCTTCCCTGCCTCAGTTTCCTCAGCTAGGATGCTGGCAGTGTCCTGAGATACACGATAGGAAGGCATAGCTTTAGGAATCAAGCCAGCACCCCTCACCACAGGGAGCTACATCCCTCCTCCATCCCCAGACAGACCCAGGAGTGTGGTGTGTAATTTAGTTTGGCCTACTCACCTAATTATGATGAGGAACAACCAGTACTAACAGAAGCCTTCGTGTCAGGTGGTAGCTGGAGGCCAGGAGCCAGGACAGCCTCTAGATGTCTCAATCATTCATAGAACCAGTGCTAGGACACCTTTATATCCCTTAACCTTCCCAATGACCAGAACCCTGCAAGGCAGCTGGCACAGCTCCCATTCTACAGATGAGGAAACTGAGGCACAGTGAAGCATTTTGCATGGGGACACCTAGTCAGAGGAAATAGAGAGATTTAAATGCAAATTTGTCTGCACTTAGGGCCTTTGCACATGCTGTTCCCTCAGCCTGGGAATGCCTTCTCATCCTTTTCTCTGGGTCACTTTTCTGCCTGGAGCCTCCATGCAAATGTCACTCCTTTTGGGGAGGCAGCATGGCCTGGTTTCCACAGCAGCTAATGACAACACTGTTGCTATCGTTCCCCTCATGAATATCAGATTTTGGAAGACTTTTCAGGATTGCCTAGCCCATTACCCCATTTTTATTGGAGGGGAGAGTTGCCCAGAGAGGGGGAGCAATCTTTCTGGTGTTCCTCATGGTGCCAGGGCAGGGCTAGATTGGAGCTCTGGATCCCTTCCTAGGTGGGTCTTGCTTTTCTGCTGACACCCCAAGAGCCTCCCATACGCCTCTGTTATCTTCAAAAAGTACCATCCTCAGGCTGTCCTTTCCCTGCCTACCACATACTATCCCTCCCCCCATCCCCATTCCTCCACAGCTAGATTTTTTGGGCAAGGGGTTCTCTCCCTTAACCCATTCAGTTTCAGTTATGGGGACTTGGAAAATGAACTTCCCCTCCACGCTCAAGTCACGCAGGGCCTATGCTCTCTACTGCCCCACTTCATCCTCAACACAAACCCTGGGAGGCGGGTCTGATTAGCCCCATTTTATGGTGCAACAGCTGAGGCTCAGGGAGGTTACATTAGTCCCTTAGAGTCACACAGCCAGAAAGCAGACAGCAGGGGTCCAAGCCCAGGGCCTGTCACTCTATTTCCATCCTACTGACACCTGCTTTAGGCAGGGAAACACGAAGGCCTAAAGGTTCAGCCTTGGCCTCACAGGGTCCCTTCCCGCACTGGATTCAGCCCTCAGTGCTGACCTTCCCTGCTCAGACCACGAGGCCTCCTTTTGTGTTCACGAATGGTGACCTGATGCCGATGCACTCACAGACTAACCCTCCTTTTCTCAGTGGTCACTGATCCACCCGTCTACACCTTCTTCCTGAAATGATTAACGTTTGATGCCTCCAAACGGCCACCTAAGAGCCAGTCCTCAGTCATGCTTGGACTTGCTGGCAGAGGATCTTAAAAAGCAGGTGGTCGACAAGAATAAAAACTTCAGGAGATTTCCAGCAAAACCTACAACTCTGGCCATCAAGGCATGGGTGGTGTGTGGCTGCGGGTGACTCTGTGCAGCAGTCCAGGTCAGGTGAGGCTGGATTCCCTGATCCCACAGACCCTCCTCTGTGTCTTCAGCTAGCTAGTGGCTATGTCAATGCCACCTTCCTGGCTTTGTGGGCTCCTTGAGCCTGTTGTGGGAAGCCCATTTGGGAATCCTGATAACCTAGTCTTGGCTCAGCCAGGCCACCAACTCCAGCTTCCCCTGGCCTTACAAGTCATCAGCTCCCCACTGAACCTAGTGTCCTGTGAGGACCCCCAGCAGGGACAGCACTTTTCTCTTTCCATGGTTCTCTCTCCACTTGGGGTGGAAGGCAGAGAAGCAGATGGCACACACAAGGGCCCTGTCCCCAGGGGCTGGGCATGCGAGGCCCCTGGGAGACTACTGAGGACCTGCTTGCTTACCCACACAGTGACAATCAAGCAAAGGGAGCATCACGACACATTTTACAGCTGCCTGCCATACCCCATGGAGCCCACAGTGCACCAATTTCCCACTGTCTGTGCACTGGGAGGGGTGTTGCCATTTTCTCTCTTCCAAGCTCAGTTCACACAGTCGTAGGTCCTTCAGACACCCAGGTCCCTCCCCTCCCAGCCTCCTGGCGTATGCTTAATTGGGAGGAAGTGATTCTAAACATCTGGGGTACACATCTGAGAGGGGGCTCAGGACCACATAGAACCCATAGAAAACAGGAATGTATCCAATTATGTCACTCCCTCTGCAGAGAGTGCCAGGAGGGTGGCAGAGCTGAACAACAGCAGGTATTTCTGGGGGCAGGCGGCAGCCCAGGGTGGGACCAGGACCCATGTCTCACACATGAGCCATCCAAGGGCCAATGGCCTTGAGGGCTGCTGGTAACTCCTGGGTAGGGATGAGTTGGCACTGTGGGGCCAGTGGTGTGTGGAGCTTGGGCCCCCAGGGGGAAGAAGAGAGACCAAGAAAATGAAGGAGATCAGGAGAGAGAATAAGAGAAAAAAGGAGGGAGGGGAAAAGAGATGACACAGGGAAGAAGAGTGAGGCAAAAGAAGAGAAAGTGAAAAAGGGAGAAGAGCTGGGACATAGTGACTGAAAGACAGAGACAGAGAACTATTTGCTGCACTCAAAGACAGCTCCCCAGAAGCCCACCCAGGAGTGCTGTGCCCCCCAGTGCCCTCCCACAGGATGCACCATGGAATCTAACAGACTGGTCTCCAATCTCAGTCCTGTCACTGCCCAGCTGTGTGACCCTGGGCATGGAACTTAACAACTCTGAGCCTCAGGTTCCTCATCCGGCAAAGGGGGTAGGAGTTCTGGCTTGTGAACTATTTTCGGTTCGCAGGCTCACCTGTGTACGTAAAGGGGTGGTCTAGAGCTGGGATACTGAATTTCCTCTTCTTTGAAACCAGTCTGGAAGCTTTCTCCTGGATATGGCTGGCCCCAGCAGGCTCTACCTTCCTTTCTCTCTCCTTTCACCTCACCCACCCTACTAATGTGGGTCTGTTGACATTGTTCTTTCCCAAAGAGTGCCCTTGTTCTGTGGTCTGTGGGCTCCTCAAGGGCACAGATAATCTTTAGGGCAACCGAAGTGCCTGTCACACAGCCCTTGCATAGTACATGTGTGACACACATTTGTTGAAGGGGTGCATTTAGCTGACCCTTTATACTGAGTTTCTGCAGTCATTATAATTATGTGCCAGTTTGAAAGGCAGACTGCTAACTGCCCCCATCTCCCCAACCCCTAGTAATTCCTGTTTTCTGCCAGAGACAATAGCGTCTCTTCATCCCAAACAGGTGAGACTGGGTCCTTTGGAATTCTCTACAGGAGCACAGCTCCAGGCAATGCTTTCCACATGGCTGGCCCCAACAAGCCAGGAAATGTTTCTACAAGACTATAAAGTATCAGTAGCTCTTTAAGGAGAGCCATTGGACAGAGCGCTGGCTGGGCTCTAGAACAGCAGCATGGCTGACATGATGGAGCCTCCTGCCTGGCCACCACCCTGTCCCTAGAGAGGGGAATTACCACAGTGCAGAGCAGAGCTTCCACTACAAACCACAAACACCTGGTTGCCTGGGCAGCACCTTGCCAGGGTGATGTGATCCAGATGGTCCTTTGAGAGGCAGCTATGTTGCCACGGAAACAGAATTACTGTCTCTAGCCAGGAGACCTGGATTCTAAGTCTGTTTGGAAATCCCTGCCCCTCAGCTTAGCCCAGTGAAGTGATTTGCACAGTCTTCCAGCACACAGGTTTCAGAGCCTGGGCTTCTAGTCAGGACGTAATACTCAGAACTATCATGGACAGAGCCCCTATGAGACGCTACCTTGTGTGAAGCACTGTGTTTCACAGCATTATTTCCCCAGAGGCTAGGAGCCAGGGTCAAGGCTATACCTAGCATCTAAGTGGTGAAGCTGTGCCAAGTCCAGGTCACCCTGATCCTGAAGCCTGTGGTTGGGCCGTTGTGCTATGCTAGCCTCACTTCTGGATTTCAGATCTGGGTTCAGCACACCCTACTCCAGAAGTTGGCTAGAACTGAACCTGGGGTGCAGGGAAGGTAGCTGGTGTCTGCACACCGAGACCTACAGTTTCCAGCTTTGTTCCATCACTCTCATGCTTCCTTCCTTCTCTTCAGTCATTCAACCATCCAACCAACAACCCAACCATCCAACCATCCAGTTATCTATCCACTCTTTCTTTGAATTATTACACAAAAGATTTGAGTTATTTTAGGCAAATGAGTAAATCTCTTTGTGCCTCAGTTTCTCAGTCTATAAAATGGGTTGGGTCATTGTAAAGATCAGTGATGATATTCACAAAATACCCAGCAGAGTATCTGACATGCAGAAAGAGCTCAATAAACATTACCTTCTCTCTCCTACCAGTCTCTACAGGATTTTGGAAAGGCTCGCTGGGAAGACTCTGTGAGACTGAGGTCTTCAAACTTCTCCACCCTACAGCACAGAAACGGTACTACTGCTGGCCTGTCCAGCCTCCCTCCTCTCCTCTCACCATTCCTGCAGGCTGCCTGTCTCCCCCACTGGGGCCTGAACTTCTCTTCTTTGAGGGAGGGCAGAATGTGCTCACCACCAGGTGAGACCCTCTCCTGCCTTACAGATAGCTGGAGGCCTGCAGCTCTGAAGCCTAGGAAATGAGTTGTTCTGCCATCCTGAGTTATCAGGACTACCTCACTCACCTCACTAATGGGATGGGTGGGGCTAGCATTTACTTTGGCTCCACCTACTATACAGGTCCAATATGAAGCACTACGATAAACAGAGAAAGGATTGTATTGTTACGATTTCATTTTACTTGGATCCACAATCAACACCCATGGGAGGAGTCAAGAAATCAAAGGACACACTGCACTGAGCAAATCAGCTGCAAAAGACTTCTTTAAAGTGCTGAGAAAGTAAAGACTTCACTTTCAGGATTAAGGGGTAACTGCCGCAAGCCATGGTGCTTTCAATCACCTCATGTGCATGCAAAAGCTGGGCAATGAACAAGGATGACTGAAGTAGAATTAATGCTTTTGAATTCTGGTGTTGGTGAAGAATACTGAATATACCAAGGACTCCCTAAAGAATGAGCAAATCTGTCTTGGAAGAAGTACAGCCAGAATCCTCCTTAGAAGCAAGGATGACGAGACTTTATCTCATATACTTGGGACATGTTATAAGAAGGGACCAGTCTCTGGAGGACATCATGCTTGGTAAGGTACAGGATCAGTGAAAGGAAGACCTCAGTGAGAAAGACTGACAGAGTAGCTGCAACAATGGGCTCAAGCATAACAATAATCCTGAAGGTGGCCAAGGACCAGGGTTTTGTTCCTCATACATAGGGATGCCATGAATCAGAACTGACCCAATGTCACCGAAAGAACCATACAGGGAGGGCCCTGGTGGCACAGTGGTTAAGAGCTCGACTGCTAACCAAAAGCTGGCTGTTTGGATTTACCAGCCAGTCCTGTCCTTGGGCCCCCTTGGTCTGATAAGGTTGCTGTGAGTCGGAATCAACTGGGTGGCAATGGTTTGGGTTTTGGGTTGTTTTTTTTTTTTTTTTTTTTTACCATCTAAGTTCTATATTTTCCATACTCTGAACCTACACTATAGGGCCAGATAAGGGTTTTGCACTACCTCTAGGTATACAAAGTATTTGAGGTGAGTCTGCAATAAAACATGTTGGGATAAAATTATTAACACATGCACCAGGCCCTGTTCTGAACACTATACACACATTAGCTCATGTAAGTCACACATCTGCACTATGAGTGAGGCACTCCTTTTTTGAAATGAGAAAGCAGTGGCACAGAGAAGTTCCCAAGATCATGTAACTGGTACGTGGCAGAGATGGAGTTCCCAGCCAGGCAGTGTGCACCCATCTCCATGTTTTAATCATTACCCCTTTCTGTGACACATCTGAATGGCTTTGGAACAAACTATTGAAACTGGGCTGTTTCAAGAAGAATCAACAATAATGGTTGATGTGTACTGTGTACTCTCTACGTGCCTGGTTCTCTGCTACACACCATGGACAGGGCTGTGAGTGGGGAAGGAACTCTAGTACGGGAGGGTGTTCACCTGCCAACAGAACAAATCACTGCCAAATACTTCACATCCTGCAGACAAGTCAGGTGCTTCTGACAGGTCCTCTGTAGTCATCCAAAGTCTTTCCTAGGACCTCAGTTTAGCCTGTTCAGAGTGTGGGGCTGCACACTAGCTTTGGGGTCAGGCACTCTGGTCTGAGTCCCAGTTCTGGCCCTCTTAGCCAAGTGCCGTTGGTGAAACTACTTAATCTTTCTAAATCTAACTTTTCTCATCTCTAAAATGGGGCCAATAAGAGTACCTGCATCATCTTTTGGAATGAGTGAATTTCCAGATGCTTAACTTAACACTAGGGGCTAAGAAAACCCAGACCATTTTTGCTATCATATGACTGGAAGGGGCCAGCAATCAAGTTTTCTCTACTCCCGATGCCTCTTCCTGACCTGCCTGGCCCTGTGAGAGAGTCTAAGTAGTCACAACTGATTATAATTGTACCCTCATTAATTCCTGTTTGTCTGTCTGACCCAGAAGGCAGTTAAGAGTCTGTGGCTTGCCATACCAAAGACATCCTATAGCCAACTTGCCTGCTTTGTGTCAAGTCCCTGTTCTATTTCACTCTCACACCTTTGAATTCCCTGAAATCCCTCCTTCGGGGGTGAGAATACTAAGCTCCATCTTAAAACCAAAGTGTTAGCTTCCTTAATCCTCTTACCTGGTTCTTTCCTCTACAGAATTAATTGCCAGTGATGGCTTTATTAACTTTCAGCACAGCATGGCATCCTCAGGGCACCCCGGGGCAAGCAGGGGGCAGAGGTTTTGTTCTGGCAGAAACTTTGACCTGAGCGCTGGAGGCAGAAGTCAGCATTATGCCTGCAGAGTGACACGCTGGGTGCCTGTAAGATGATAGCCTCATGGACTGCTATTTCCCAAGCACAGGATCTGAAGTGTCCCATCCCAAAGACCTACATGTGAATCACCTCTGTTCTGTGCCAGGCCCTTGAGGGCACTCCTAGGTCCCTGGAAATCAGGAGAAGGGATGACCTGGTGAGAGGTCCAGCCCCAGATCTGCCTCTGCTTAGGTCTCTCTCAAACTCCCCAGAGCCTCAGTTTTTACCTCCTTAAAATGGAAATGAATTTGCCTTGGGGATCTCACAAAATTTCTGTGTGGCACAAGCGGTTTGTAATTGGCTGCTAGCTTAAAGGTTGGTTGGCGATTTGAAGCCCCCCAACAGCACTGTGGAGGAAAGGTCTGATGATTTGCTCCTTAATGATCACAGCCAAGAAAACTCTAGCGAGTAGTTCTACCCTGCAACACGTGGCGTCACCAGTGACTCAGTGGCAATGGATTTGGTTGTTTAGGTTTGGGGATCTCATGTGACTGGACACAGAAGGGCTGCGTTTGTATGTAGGGTTACTGTGATTCTTCACCCACAGAACAGCCACATTTGTTTACCTGAAACTGAGAGTAGGGCCATGTGCACTGCATTTCCACATGTACGTAGCTCCTACATGGGCAGTCCTGGCCCAAGAAGCTGCTTGCTAGTCATTTCTTGACCTTAAAATTCGTGTTTCTCTCTTTATTTTTCTTTTCAATTTCAAGAGGCATCCTCACACCCATTACCTCATAAAGGTGCTGAGACACAGAATGAGACAAAAATGGGTGCAGGTGGGGTCCAGACTGCTCCAGGTGAGGCAGCAAGGAGCCTGGCTCTGATTCTCCATCAGGGCTATCTTCTTTGCCTAGGGCAGCTGACGTGGGGACCAGCTGATGTGGGGACCAGCTGATGTGGGGACCAGCTGACGTGGTGGCAGTCATAGGATTCAGAGAGAATGCCATTCCTATAGTAGTTTTTTCCTGTAATTTGGATCTTGTTTCAAGCAGAAGAGTCAGTTTGGGGCTAATGAGTTTTTAACCCTTTTTCTAAGACTGCTCATCTCTCTTTTTCAAAGGCAGCAAAGCGACCCCAGGCTTGGGTCTTTGACCAGGCACTTGTATCCAACTAAATTAGGAGACAGAATACGGTTTTGGTTGTGTTTGAGAGTGACCTCCTAGATGTGGCAAGAGAGACTGGTCTGCCACCGATGGCAGTGATACAAAGCTTCCTTTCCAAATTCATAACAGTTACCCAGTTGCCATTGAGTTGATTGTGACTTATGCTGACCCCTTATGTGTCAAGATAAACTGTGCTCCACAGGGTTTTAAAGGGCTGATTTTTCAGAAGTAGGTTGCCAAGTCTTTCTTCTGAGGCACCTCTGGGTGGACCTGAACCACCAGCATTTCGGTTAGCAGCTAAGCACATTAACCATTTGCACCACCCAGGGATTCCTTTCTAAACTGATATAATAAAGTAAAAATAAGTGATCTGACTCGACGGCACTTGGCTGGCTAAGTGCATAAAAACAACGAAGAAAACAATCACAACATGAAGTTACCAGAATACAGCAGGGGTTATGAGGACGGGATGCAAATGAGTGAGAGTTGGCAAGCGTGCTGTTGCAGGCACTGTGTGTGTCTTGCCCACACATCCTCTGCTTCCTGTGCACACCGTTGACCCTGCTGGGTTGAGGGCATTTTCTGCAATCTAGCAGAGGGCATTTTCTGCAATCTAGCAGAGTGAAGCCAAGTGCTGGAGAGTTCTTCCACCCGTGCCCTCAAGCAGCACTTGACCAATATGGGGATAGTGGACCAACGCCCTTTTGTCCTTGCTTCTCAGGTGGGCTGGCTGAGGCACATGCTCCACTCCGTATCCAGGGTTCCCTGGTGGTACTGAGCCCAAGTGCCCACAGCAGCAATACACTTATTTTCCCTATCTCATCCCCCTACTTCTTTATGGGCATTTTCTGTGACCCTCTTAAATCAACCCCTTGTGCTTGAATCTTTGTGGCAGGATGACACTCATTAAGTGACTGGAGACCAGGGGTTGCTCAACCCCTACTCTGTGACTTGTTAATCCAACCCCTCAGCCCTGGACTCCCCTGTCCCAAGGAGGCCATTGTGGTGGGATTGAGGAAGGGCTCTGGACTGGGCTTGCTGAGAGTCTGGGTATGAGAACAGCCCCATCTGTCAGAGTGCCGGCCCCCAGGCCCCCTGCCAAGACTGGTGTCCTCCTCCCACTCCTTGATCTGGATGGGCTGGAAAGCAGAGCTCTACCCACTGGGTGGCAGGCAGCCCTGTCCCTATATACTCAGCAATGAGCTAATCCCATAGATGAGAGAGAGACAGGAAGAGCAGTTTCCCTGACAAGCAAAGACCTATCCCTTGGGGGCTTGTAGGAACTGCTGAGCCAGCCTGGAGACAAGGGCTCTATCACCTCTCTTCTCCTGCCACCAGCAATCAACCAAACCCCAAAGAAACCTGCCACAGCCATGGTACTCCCTGCAGAAAATGTGGGAAATAAAGGGTCACCCTCTCCCACTGTCCAGACAGATCCATTATTAATAGATAGATGTTCTGGTATATTCTTTCTGTTTTTCTTGGCTGCCTGTACCAAAATAAGTGCATGCTTTGTTGTTGCACCTGGTTATGATCATATTGAATATACCATTTTGTTTCCCTTGCAAAAAATGAGTATTATTCATAAGCATTTCCCCAGAATAAGAACTCTTTGAAGATCACATTTCTAATGGCTGCATGGTGGCCACAGACAGACCCAGTTTCTTCTTTTTCATCCTGGCAGCCGTTTCCAAACCTGCCCAGTCTCTTCTGAGTGTGGCACCACCCCTACCCTTGCTACTGGCTCCTGACACCCAGGGGTGTTCAAAACCCCCTTATCCAATTCCTTAGCCTAGGAATGCAAAGTCTACTACCCTCTCACTGGGCTCTATAGCACTGCTCTTTCTTTTAAGAGCACACTGAGGTGGCAGGGCCCCAGGCCTCAGCCCTCAGGCTGCAGGGTGGAAACAGTAGGGGAGGAAGGCCCCAGGGCCCCTGACCCAGGACAATCTCCTGTACCTGCTCACTGGGTCACTCAGAAGACAGATGGACCTTTTTCTTCCAGATCTGACCATCCGGAGGTTCAAGTCCTGCTCCTGGGGAGTCATGAGACTTTAGACTACCTCTTCCCTCTTGGAACCTCAGTTTCCCTTTCTGCAAAATAGTGGTGCTGATAAAAGCCCTACTAACCTCTCAGACAACAGTGAAGTGGGGAGGTAAATGCCTGAACAGGTTTCATCCATTACGCAGATCCGAATGCAGTGAGCTGGTTCCCAGAGGCCTGGTGATGAAATTCAGGCCCTTTCCCAAGGCAGAAGCTGACCTGGCGTGGGGAGGCACTGGTAGGAGGACAGAAGCCAAGGCCGTCCCCACACATCCATCTGTTTTGCTGAGCTCAGAGGTGGGGGTAGGACCAGAGTCCAAGAGGACATCTGTACTAGGCCTTGAAGAAGTATCCCAGCCTTGAGGGTGGCCTGGTATTTCAAGCTCCCCTGCTGTCTCTGGGGAGCTGGCAACAGCTAACAAATCCCCTGCAATTTGCACCCTCCAATCCTGCCTGCACCAGGCGGCCATTTCTCATGCGGAGCTGTGTACAGCTTTGTCTTGGAGAGACAGCTCTGGCAGGGCGTCTGTCAACGAGGCCATTCGTCCTCTTGGTGAGGGAAGGCGGCTGCAGGCTAGCGCGGGCAGAGGCAAGAGAGGGACTGAGAGAGGCTGTGGGGGAGGGGAAGAAGTGGTGATGGGCCAGAAACATCCCCATCACAGTGAGGGTCTGAGAGTACGTGGGAGGAAGGGTTGTTTTCAGACAGAGGAAACAGTATGTGACCTGTCCTCTTCTGGCTTAAGGAACCATGGGCAGAAGAGGTGGCAGAAAAGACAGGCATCCAGTGCCTTGTGTCACATCCCAACCCTCTGACAAGGGTTAAGTACTCACCACAGGGCCCCCAGATCAGGCTCTCTCTTTCTCTCAAGCCTTGGGTTTGATGGTGAAGTATTGGAACACTGGGCTCACCTAGGCCCCTGGACCACCAGCCACAGAGCTGGGAGGGGCAAGGAACAAGGGGCCCCATCACATTCCTGACTTTTCACTTCCCAAGCTGGCTAGGGGCCCAGACTGGTCTCAGTCCCTGCTACCCAGGTGTGCTGACACCACTGGGCTGTTGGATCCTCTAGAGGCTATCAGCACTCCTGGGAAACCAGACCAAGCATCTGTGTGCCGACACAAAGTCATCATCCACTTTGCTGGGGTTTCCACTCTGTTCCCACGGCTCAGGCTGCATCAGCTGGGATGAGACAGTATGCTCAGAACAGAGGTCAGAATCAAAACTGTATATGGGGCCCCGGAAGGTTCCAATTGCAGGATAAGCACTGTTGGGTCTAAGAGATGGGGTGGAGAAAGTCTGGGCCACGGGGAAAGCTATGATCCAGCCAGTCCTGCCGGGTGCAGGTCCAAGTTCTACCATTCAAGAGAAACTTGGCACTGGCTGGGCTAGTGCCACCTCCCAAAGAACCGACCGGTGGTTTTTAAAAACCATGATGCAGTCCAACCTCTCCATGTCTGTAGACCATGTGGAACCCAGTTAGCCAGCCTGTGCTCTCTGTTTGACATCCATCCTCCCACTCATCCCTAAGGAAAGCTGCCCGCTCTTCTGCAGGTGGTTGCCTCTTCCGGCCCTACCTCTCACTTAAGCGCTATGCTCTCATCTCCAAATGCCTGCTGCTTTCCTTTCCCGGGACATCCTCACATTCTCTGCCAACAGCCCCTCATCTCCATGGCAGGTCTCAGGAGTCAGACAGTGCACTGGGCTAGGGAGTGGGCACTCAGGTTCTCATCTGTGTGGCTTGGGGTAGGGCCTCCCCTTCTCTGGGTCCTGAGTTCCCACCCCCTGGGCCCTGACATTCCTGAATCTATTATTTTAGTGCACTGCTGGGCAGTTCAGAGGGGTCAGCTGAGGTGACAGAGTCATTCAAGCCGTGGACAATGGCTCTGGCACATGGAGGACTCTCAGGGACCTCAGACATGATGACTGCCTGGTGATTGGTGCTCCTGTCCTCAGCAGGCATGGGCCTACTTGGTGCTGAGGAGGCTGACATTTCAGTGCCGCCTGCCAAGTTGCCGAGGGCTGGCAGGCGGCAGCAGATATCGGTGGGGGTGGGCATGCTTCAGTCTCTGGGGAAGATGGTGAAGCAGTCAAGGTGCTGGGACTACGCAGGTGACCTTGTGCACAGAGGCAGGTGGAGGCAGCAGCTGCCCCCTCTCAAGAAGCCTCTTGCTGAGGACTGCATGTGCGCGTGTGCACGCGCCTGGTATGTGTGTTCCTGTGTGCAGCTCAGAGGCTAAAGGCTGCACCAGAACAAAGAGCTGGGGGCTGGGTATCTGAGGGCCCACGTGGAGACGGCTGACTTGGCGGCGAGTTTGCTGCAGTGTCTAGTCTGCGCTCATGCTCCATGAGCACTCTCCAGCTCTGTCTCTCACACATGCAGCACACATGCTGCACAGCACTGCCCCCAGGCCTGAGTTCCTGCTCTAGAGCCCACCGATGCACACGCAGCCCTGCTCAATGCCATCGCTCCTGAGAAAGCACCTCGCCCTGTGTATGATCTCATCCCATCGTCCCCTTGTCTGGCCCCAGCTTGGCCTCCTGACAAGAGACAGACAGGGAGAGGGAGCAGAAGCAGGAGTAGATGACAAAGGGAGGAATGGCATGGCAGGGCTGGTATGAGAGGCCAACAGCCATACACACAAGCTACACACATACATCACACACACAAAGCCACACACCCCCCACATGGCCCACAGCTACAAACTACCACATATACACAGCCATACATACCACACACAGAGTCATACATACCACAACACTCACATACCATACACATCACGCACATGGGCATACACAAAAGCATACACACATACTACACACACCATAAAACACACATGCACGTACCATACTACACACAAACTGCCACATACAGCCATACATATCACACCCACACTTACAGCCCCTATCACACATACCACACATACAGGTACACACACACAGCTATACACACATGCCACACCACACACATCATACAGCCATACATATGTGTGTATGCACAGACACAGAACTACTTGGATATGTACACATGTATGTGCACACATAGGAAAACTGAAGTACAGAGAAACCCAGAAAGACAAAAAGAGGGTGACAGAGATGGATACAGGCAGTAAAAATGTAGACAGGGTCAGAGACAAACAGACATTAGAGATCCCCAAGAGACAGAAGAGGGAGAGACTGAGAGGAGAAAAACTGCACAAGCAAGTTAGACCATTTGGAAACCTGGACAGAAGCAGGAGACTGGAAAAGCCTGCCTGGAGGGAAGAGGAGCTCTGAGGACGGAGTGGACTTCTGGAACTCCAGCGACCTCCCCGGCAGGGCGTCACTGCACACACCGTGTGGGCTAGC
Source organism: Heterohyrax brucei (assembly GCA_028571685.1). Taxonomy (NCBI): domain Eukaryota; kingdom Metazoa; phylum Chordata; class Mammalia; order Hyracoidea; family Procaviidae; genus Heterohyrax; species Heterohyrax brucei. The sequence goes on along the minus strand of CM053154.1, from coordinate 82,512,647 downwards.
AGGCAGCTGTGGGGAGAGCAGCTTGAAGAGGACGTGAACCACGCTGGGGAAGAGGCAACGAATGAGGCAGGCTCTGCGTCAGGCAGCGGCAGGCCCTGCATGTCCACAGCTAGAGTCTTGTCTGATGCTCACAGGCACCTATGCGGCAGGCATCTAATTCCTCCTTACAGCTGAGGTCGCAGCTCTGGTCGTGGCCAGGAGAGGAGACCCTGAGCCTGAGCTAGTCTGAAACCTGGACTTACTGCTCAGCTCTCATGGCCTCCACCTGCTGCCCCAGGACAAGGATTTTACCAGGCAATAGCTTTCCCAGCAGACAGACTGAATTGGGGGATGCGGAGGTTCCAGTGAACCACAAGGCCTTGTGTCTCTTCAGGGCAAGGCTGTGGAAAGTGGTCAGCTGTGCCTGTCAGCACTGACAAGAGCCTGGTTTCTAATAACGGAATTCAGGTGACATCTAAATGCCCCTGGGAGCAGCTGGGCTCCTGGGACAGACCATTGTCTTCTTTGCCTCCTACCCATGCCTTCTCTATCTTAGTTTTGCACCCTAAATATCCTTCAAATTCACCCCTTCCTCTGTATCCTACACCCACTTTCCTGGTCTAAGCCACTACCATCCTCACCCTGACTTCCCCACAGTCTGCCACCTGGCCCCTTGTTTCCACACTGCACCCCCTACCACAGTCTATCCTTTATCTGTAGCTAGAGACATCTTTGTCAAGTGTGAATCTAGTCATGTTCTCATTAGCACAAGGACCACAACCTGCAATAATGCAAGGACTCTGTATCCAGCTGTGGCTGATTTTTCCAGCCTCATCCCAGGCCATGCGTCCCTCACCGAAGGGCTCCAAGCCCACCTTTTAGTTCTGCCCAAACAGCACACTCCCTTTGACCTAAGGGTATTTGCATGGCCTGTTCCCTTTACTTGGTAAGCTCTTCTTCCTTTTCTTCACCATCTAACTATTAAGAATTGAATTGTATCCCTGTAAAACATGTGTTAGATTCTTAACTCCTATACCTGTGGAAGGAGTCCTGGTGGCACAATGGTTAAGCCTTCAGCTGTTAACCAAGAAGGTAGATGATTTGAACCTATAAGCAGCTGCTTCAAAGAAGACTGATGTGGCAGCCTGCCTCTGTAAAGCCTACAGCCTTGGGTACCCATGGGGCAGCTCTACTCTGTAGGGTCACCATGAGTTGGAATTGACTTAGTGGCAATTTAAAAAAAAAAAAAAATCTGTGGGTATAATCTGACCTAATGTGATGCAATCATCTTCCAGAATGCAATCTAATGCAATGGAATCAGTCAGTAGCCATAAAGCTGAAGAGCAGTATGGACATAAGGATATGCTTGCATAAACAGAGGGAAGGTAGACACTATTTGACAATGACGTAGATGAATTTACAAGCCCAGGCACCCAAGGATTGCCAGTCACTAGCAGCTGAAATAGACAAAATCCTTCCCCCAGAGCCTTGTGCTGAGTTTAAACTTCCAGACTCCTGAATCATGAGAAAATAAATTTCTATCATTAAAGCCACCCACTTGTGATACGTGTGTTACAGCCGCACTAGTTAACTAAGACATCAACTCTTACTCACCCTGTAGGTTTTGAGGAAACCTTCGCCCACCCTAGACTGGCCTGGCCCCTAGCACTCTCATGGTATCCTTGATTTTTCCTTCATAGTACGTATCACAGTTTGAATTTACACATGCGCATACACACACACACACACGCACACGCACGCACGCATGCACGTTATTATCTGATCAGTGCTTCTTTCCTCCCTATAGACCAGGTGTCTGTAAACTACGGTCCACTCGCCATTTTCATAAGTAAAGTTTTATTGCAATGTGTGGTTGTCAGCATTATGTCAACTTGGCTACTACATATTTGGCTGCTGTATTAAGTGGCAGGGTGGGGTTTGTGGTGGCTCCCTGCCTCTCGGCTCTCATCTCGCGACCTTTCACTACAGCTGCTGGTTGCTCACGTGGCCAGGAGCTCCTGCTCTCTTCTTCCAGCATCTGGTTCTGGGACTTGAGCTAGCAGCTGTTGGACTCATCAGTCCTTACAGTCAGCACTTGAGAGTCCTGCTCCCTGACCTGCCGATCCTGGGTTCGCCAGCCTCTGCCGCTCCTGTTCCCTGACCTGCTGATGCTGGTCACTTCATCTCTGTCACTTCATCTCGCCACCAGCTTGGGATCCACTGACCTACACAACCGGTGATCTAGAACTCTGGTCTCTGACTTGCTGACCTTGGGGTCCTCAGCTTCCGTGGCCACGTGAGGCTTGTGCCACAGCTTGGGACATTCAGCTTCGTGATTATGTGAGCTGTTTCCTATTTTGTATCTATCTATCTATATTATAAATCTTTCCTTGTACCTACATGTGTTACTAGTTTTGCTTCCCTAGAAAACCCAGCCTAAGACACAATGTCTTCATGCTAATTCATTTACGTGTTGTCTATGGCTGCTTTTGCATGGCTCATGAGGCCTAAAGTATTTACCACTTGGCTCTTTATAGAAAAAGTTTACCAATTACTGCTCTAGTCTGAGTTTCTTCAGACAGAACCATGTCTGTTTTGCTCCCCATGGTAACCCTAGCCCTGGTCTGGAGCTGTACCAAGCAGGTGCCCAACAAAATATATGTTATGTATGTTTATGGTTCTTTAATAAGTAGTGGTTTTTACCTTATTGAAACTGTATTTACTTCAGTTGCTATTAAAACTGCAGATCTCATCAGGAAAAGAAGACCATTTCTTAATAAACAGTTCAATACAATAGCTATGTCCCAACGCATGCTGTTCTTGTCAAAGCTCTCCCGGTAGGGACTGGCTAATGAGACTGCCACACATCCTTTTATAATTACCTACAACTCAAATGCAAGCCTCAGAGCTACACAGAAGGGAGCATAAACCCACATACGAGTGGATAAGTTCAGAAGACTTATGAACTTCTGTATACAAAATCCCTGGCTAGTGCAAATCATCTCACTTAGCTTCTAACTGAAAGGTTGGTGGGTCGGCAATCTAGTTCTGTAAAGGTGACAGCCAACAACCCTGTGGGGTGCAGTTCTACTCTGTAACACACGGGGTCACCATCAGTAGCAATAAACTCCATGGCAGCAAGCTTAGGCTTATTTTGGTTTCTATATACACTCCAAAGAACTGTTGGATGAATTCAGTGAAAACATCTGTTTTGTTGTTGTAGAAAGGACAGAACTACTTTTTCTTTACTTTTCTAGCAACTTGTTCTAGCTGTACAGAGAACGTTAACAACATGCAGACACTGCACTAGGACCTTACATATTTCTAGAACTTACCATTGCTCCTGCAAGGTAGGTCTCATGTTTGTTCCTGCTTTCCCCAGGAGATAAACGGAGGCTCACAGACCATACAGTCAGTATATGTCTGTCTCAGGGCCATGTGGCTTACAGCATCATTGACTCCTTGACTAAGCAAGGCTGTGGAATGGAGGCAAATGCAAAACACACATAGGGAGCAATGCCCAGCACCTTCTGTGGTGCCCCCCTAGCGTAGGACTGGAGGTCTCAGGAGATGACAAAGTTGCAATGGAAAATAGGTGCGTTAGGCTTTCACAAGCCCTGAATGTACTGGTTCATTTTTAATTTTGTGTTTTATCTTAAAGAAACAGCTTTTGAATGAATAAATAAAATGAAGTATAAGGGTTACAACTGGAATACCGGTCTAGGCTTAGATGACAGCTCTGCCACTCTCCAGTTCTGTGACCTTGGGAAATCTCTTAGCTTCTCTGAACCTAGTTTCCTCATCTGTAAAATGGAGATGATCACAGTGCCTAGGCCAAGAGGTCACTGGGGTAATTAAATGAGATACTGTATGTCCTGTGTTCCACATAATGCCTTTTATTGGGGTGCTGTATTCTTCTGGTTTGTGGCTGGAGCCCCCTACCAAGGCAAGAACACTCCCCAGTGGCAGGCACAGGGATACAACCTTGTGTGTCCTGAGGTTCCTGCCCCATTCATGGGCTCTAGAGCCTGGAGGACAAGCTGTTTCACCCTGGAGAACCTGGACAAACCCAGGTGCCTTGAGGCAGAGGGGGGCAGCCAGCCCCAGTACACATTCTGGTTCTGCCCCCTATCTCCAGATGACATCTGAGAAGCCCCCAAATAGACACCTACCGGCAGACTTTGGAGTGAACTTGTCACGGTTTGCAGCACACACAGCTAGCAGTCTGTAGCCAAGGTCCAGGTCGAACCCTTGTTGGGCTGCCACCCGGCTGACCACCTGACAGTGAGAGGGAGAGGAAGGGCAGAGGTGAGTCACTGTCCCAGCAAGGGCTGTGAACCTGGGCTGAGTGGCCCATGTACCCATTTTACAGATAATCAGGTGAGGGGGCCAGGTTAAAGTAGGTCTGGATCAGGCTGAGCTGGGATTAAAACTGTGCTTCATTCTATCACTTATTAAATACTGAAAAGCACCTCCTCCTTGCCGGGTACTGGAATCCTGTTCCCTGTTCCATTGGAGAGTCCAGTCTGGTGGTACAGGCTCTGTCACTTTCAAGGGCTCAAATACAGTCACATTCTATAAATTTCCTGGGAAGTTTGTAACACTATCTTTATATGGCCCAGGTCAGGGTCCCGGCTCTACCAATGTAGTAGTTTTTCACTCCATTCTTCTAAGTTTCTGCCCCAGTAAGCCCCCATGTCCTCATCCCTCTCCCATCCTTCCCTGAGCTCCTGAATCTACCATGCTGGGGTTTCTCCTTGTGGCTCCAAGAATGTTCTTGATCACCAGCAGTAGCATCACATGGGAGCCTGTTACAGATGCCGAACCTCTGAATCAGAAGCTGAGGTTACCAGCAGCACTGGTTCAGAACACTTGGCTTCCCAGGGGACTCGAGGCACAGCACCTCTGGACTAGAGAGGCTGCCTGGGGCGGGGGGGTGGGGGGGACACTCTTCAGGTTCCTCAGTGTGTAGCTCTGTGCCAAGCACCAAGCCACGCAAACCTTTTCCCAGAAACCACAGGATGCTGTTGTGTCAGCCTGATGTCTGTCTCCAGAGCTGAGCAAGGGCCCAGCACAGAGGATGCCTCTGTGGAAGTTTATCAGCAGTTCTGGATCAGTAGCTTGAAGGTCCCATCACCCCCTTGGGAAAGTCGGAAGTGGGGTCTGGCAGGGTGGGGGTATAAGGCCCTGCTTGGGGCCTGTGCAGGTTCTGCAGGTTCATGCCCATCTGCCTCCCCTGCCCTCCCAGGTGTCCCTGGCCTGCCAGACCTGCTCCTACCCACCCGCCTTCCTTGTTAACAGCAGCAGAATTAGTGTTCCTTATTACGAAGGAAGGCCCTTGGAAGTGGAGTCATTTCAGATAGCAGCTGGGGTAGCTACGGCTGACTGGAAAGAGGAGAGCTCCCAGACGCAGAGGGTTCATTCTCTTCAGGAAGGAAAGACTGAGAGAATCCACAAGACTTCAAGGGACCACCGACTTCTACACTTGGGGCCCTGCATCCATCAGAAGTATTCCCCATCATCTGCTTTATACTTTTGGGATTTGCTACAAAGACTTTAAGACTGAAAAGGGTGGGAAAACTCCCTTCATTTAAAAAATACAGATGCTTGAGGCTCAGAGACAGGCTCACACTACACCAGGAAGGGGCCAGTGGATGCCCTCCCCAGGACTCTGGGCACCCTCCATGCTGCCTCCTGGCAGCTCCCTGGGGAAGCCTAGTGACTGAGCCTGGCTGGGAAGAAACAGGAGCTTCCTAGGTTAGGGTATTAGATCTGTTTCTCTGCTCAAACAGAAGCCCCTGGCACAGAAGTTTTCCAGTCTCCCCTTGCCCTATTTGCCCCTCTCATACAGTGGCATACCTACCCCTCTCAATACACACCACATTCCAGAATCTCTGAGCCACCCCAGGAAGGGGAATCTTCACTGCTGGTCTCATCCAAATAGGAAACGCAAAGTCCCTAATTCTTCATGGCTTGCTGATCGTTTCATGTCCGCAGACAGACCCTCTTTGGAGAGCAGGGATGAGAGTTCCCAGCTGGAGGGACTACTGCTGCTCAGATGTTGAGGCTAGTGCCCCTTGGCTTGGTGGGCGAGCCTTGGGGTAGGCACAAGCAAGTGGCACACACAGGGGTGTGTAAACTCGTGTACCAGTAAGGCTGCCATCTGGGGGAAAGGTTGAGTCACACGAATAGCATACTGAGAAGCTAGCTCCCAGGTATCAAGGGCCAAGCGAATGCTTAGTGTGTAACAAAACACCGAATCCTCACGACAGCTCTGCAAGGCAGGCATTGTCTTTGTTTTATAGAGGAGGGCACTGAAGATGACCAACAGCATATGGTCACAAAGCTTGTCAGTGGCCGAGTCAGGATTTGATCCAGGCACCTTGTCTTGAACGTCTGGGCTCTTGTTCAGAGCACAAAGGGTTGCAGTCATAACTCCCAACCTGCATGGAGAACCCTCAGGCACTGGGCTAAGGGCAGGAAGGGGAAAGTTCTTTTGTTTGGCCAATACTGGCTAGTCCTATCACTCTGGTTTAAGGAAAATGATAGCTAAATTGAGCAAGAGAGACCTGTGGTAGTAGGAGTACAGGTCGACAAGGGCTGTCCTGTGGGTTGGGCCCAGCCAGGGCTGTCCTGTGGCTTGAACACCAGCATTTAGAGCAGCTTGGGTCAAAGGGTCATCTGCTCCAACAGCCTCCTTTCATGAATGAAGAGGCAGAGATCCAGAGAGGGCTGGGCCCTGCTCAAGGTCACACAGCCACAGTGGCACAGCAAGCTGAGCCAGGCCCTGCAACCATACAGGGGCTCAAGGGCAGTTTCCCACTTGCTCCAGCGCAGGTTGAGGACCCTAGGGGAATCCTGTGAGGTAGGGTCTGACTAAACAGACTGTGGTGTTCGAAAGAGAGGCCTGCTCCCACCCCCCCAGTGGGTATGGTGCCCTCTGGGAAAGCTTGGATGGGTGAGAAGACCCTGATGAAAGCCCACCTCATGAAAGGTGGTGCGGAGCAGGCTGGCCACGACACTGCTACCCTCACCTGGAGGCTCTGGTCTCACAAGGCTCAGTTTGGCCAAGAAGGTACTGTAAGCCTGGCCTGCCTGGCCTCACTGTCAGAAGCCTGGACCCCTCTCAGGGGGCCCTAACAGGCAGGGAGTGCCGCCACTCAGGCCAGAGAGACACTGAAGCCTGGAGCCAGGGGAGGGGGAGGGCTGGCAAATTTGTTAGTCCCTTGAGGGACTGTGTTGCCTTGACAAGTGAGGAGCCATCCGGTCATGAAGCAAGTAGACAGGGGTCTAGGGCAATACTGGAATGACTGTTGCCGGCAAGAACATGGCTCTGCTCCAGCCCTGACTCCACTCCATACTGTGCCCACTAAAACAAGGCACTTAACTTCTTAGAGGCTTAGGATCTCATCTGTAAAGGAGTTAGCATGCCCCACTTGCAGCACTGTGTATAATGGGCTCTGACTGTTCCCCATGTTTGGGTTCCGTCCCTGCAACTACACTGCCTGGAGCCCCTCATTCCACACTTTCCACTGGACTCAGAATGAGTGGGCACAGTGGTGAGGTACTCACTACTGCTGCTGCTCTGGAACTGGACAAGAGACTGGACTGTGGTTCTACCACCTACTAGCTGTTACATCTCACTCAAATGACTTAACTCTCTGAGCCTCAGTTTCCTCATCTGTGGGTTGCAAAGATGTCAGGCCATTGGCCCCTTCCTGGTGCTGAGTGATCCTCTCTCTTGGCCTCGAGTGTCGACATTTTTTAAATGAAGGGGGTTAGCCCAGATTAGTTTTCCCACTGTTTTAGCCCTTGAACCTTGGCAGTGAACCCTAAAATATAAAGCAGACAGTGGGGAACACTTCTGATGGATGGCCTGATGCTCTCCTTGCAAGGACAATAGGTCGGCATCAGGCACACAGTTGTTGCTCAACGAGAGCTGTAAGTGTACACTCATGGCTTCAACAGTACATGCTCTGAAGACATCAGAAGTCCCTTCACTAGTAAATGTTGGGAGCCTAGTGCAGGCACTTGATGCTAACTGGTTTCTGCTACCCTCTTTGACCTCTCGCATACCTCCCACCCCCATGCTTGGGCCACCGGAGCCTTCTTTCTGTTCCTTAAATGTATCAAGTATACTCTGCCTCAGAGGAGGAAGAAGAAGCAAGATGCAGAAAGGCCTCATTTAGAAGGGGCACCCAGAGAGGTGGGGAGTGAGCGGGCAGAACCTGGGAGGCCACGGTGGCCCAGGGCCCCTGTGGAGGGCCACAGAGCTCCTGCACTCTATCCTGGAGGCAGAGTGGAAGGTGGGTGGGGGCTGCCAGTGGCCCCAAGAGCCACTTTGCCCAAGGGTTGACAGGAGTCTGAGCATCTGCTCTAATTGTCCCTGGACTGCTTAGAGGCTGGTACGGCAAAAATGTGTCCATTTGCTACATGAGGTTACGCAGTTTTTATTAATTTATACCTCCAAGGTAAGCTGGCTCCAGAGGAATTTGGAATTTGCTCCCAGAAGTCACTCTGGGGATTGCGACAACCCAGAGCTGCCACTTGGATGGGGAGTCTGGGTGGTCGGGATCCCACTGTGGTAGGGCTGGGCTGCGGATGTCCAGAGCTCCAGCGGAGTCAGCAGAACCAGCATGGGACTGGAGCACACTGTCCCCCTTTCTCAGGTGCCTTATCTATAAAATGGAGGTGACAAATCCCTTCCCTTCCTGCCTCACAGGAAGTTTGTAAAAAGCCTTGGGCACTGTGGGTGTCTTCTATGACACCCCCTTCCTGCTGCTGGCTCTGCTGAGCTCTGAGGAACAGGAACTTTTCGCCTCAGGCCTTTGAAGCTATGGCTGGTGAGTCAAAGACCCCTTTATTGGGTAAGAGGCAGGCCGGATGGGTGGGGGCAATGCAGACAGACCTAAGAGAGTGGGCCCTGTGCCTTCTCTGGATCCTTACTCTAGGGACCCTCCAAGGTATCCTCATCCTATTCTCTGAGAACATTTCCCTTCTAAGCTTCTGTTCTCATGCAAATCACATTCCATCACTCTCCTGATTAAGACCCTTAAAGGGCTCCCCATCACCCTTTAAATAACTTCCAAACTCTGCTCCTTGGCCTATAGGCCTTGTCTTAACTGGTTTCTGCTTCTGCATCTCCTACTCCCCCAAGTCTCCTAGGCCTCAGCCACCTAAGCCTTCTTTCTGTTCCCTGAACAAGCCAAGCCTGCAGGCCTTTGCATGGGCAGGTCCCTCTGCCTGCAGCATCCTTCCCTCTTACTTCCCCACAGCTGATTCCTCCTTGCCATTCTGGTCTCAGCTGCAAGGTCACCTCCTCAGGAGGCTCTCCCTGAGCCCTCTGCCCAGCAGGGTCCCTCTCACAGGGTCCTGTTCTAGGTCCTTTATGTGTGTATTTCCAGTGTCTCCCCCTGGCACTTGAACATGGTCTGTCTTGTTCACTTAGCTCTCCCCAGGATGCATCACAGGGCCTGGCCCACAGCAGGGACTCAGGGAATGTTTGCTGAATGAATGAAAGACTGGATCAGGCAGGCCAGTTACTGGTCTCTTATGCCCACCCCTTCATCCATCCTGGCCAGGGCTACTGTCTGATTCAGCATTGTTGAGTCTCTGCGACACTGGCAAAGCTAGGCCCCGGGCAGTGACCTGAGGGCTCACGGCAGCCTATTTGGCCATGCACACTGCCTGATTCCTACTTCCTCCTTCTGCTACAACTGCCAGAGGCCAAGGTTGGGTGAGGGGCCTCTGGCAACATCTGTCCCTGACTACAGGTCTTAGCCTGTATTAGGATCCTTACAAAGAGGATTAGGGGAGTTGGAAGGGGAGTCCCCTGTGCTGAATGATGAGGAGGATTGGGCAGAGCAGGCAGCAGCCTGATTTGGCTGGTGGCTCTAAAGGATCCAGATGGTATCAGTTTCTGACAAGCAGAGGAGCCCTGCAGGGGCCGTGGGTTCACTTCCCTGACCTAGTGGCTGCTTTGGGTGTCCTTAAAGTCCAACAGGAAACCCTGGTTGCATAGTGGTTAAGCACTATGGCTGCTAACCAAAAGGTCGGCAGTTCAAATCCACCAGGTACTCCTTAGAAACTACTCAGTCCTACAGGGTCGCTATGAGTTAGAATTGACTCAACGGCAGTTAGTTTTTTGATGGCCAAGAGCATACCCTCTAGGGGCACCAATATCTCAGCTTGTTCAGGGCCAACGTCAACCGGTTGTGTGACCTTCGTTAACAGTTATAAGAAGCCTCAGTTTCCTGGAGTAAAGATAGCAGGACCAACCCCAGAGAGTGGTGTGAGGAGTCAATGAGATGCATGGACATGTGTCCAATCCAGGGCTAGGCACACAGAGGCATAGCCAGTGTACGGACATTCTTCCTTTCATTTTAGGCCAAGTTCACTGGGCCTTTGGCCTTCCTCCTGTTTCCAGTTGGCATTCATTTATCTTGGCCTCCTTTCCCCCATGCTCCCTAGTTATCCATTTACCCGCCTTCTCTTAAAAACTGACTCAGAGCCCTCTGAGGAACTGCCTCATTGGCCACTGTTGTGCCCTTACCCACTAGGATATAGGCCATGAGGCTGGAATGTTCAAAAGGAAGTTCCCGCCATGTGGCTCTGCAAGCCCCAAGTGAGCTCCTTAGCCCCAAGTTCCGGGCCTAGTCTCCGCCCAACTGGGATCTTAGACTCTCCGGCTTCAGTTGTACATCTGGGCCTTTGCATATGCTGCTCCACATGCTTAGAACACTCCTACTATTTTCAGCTGCTTGGCAAACTGTTATAAACATGTAACTGGCTCCTTTGTTCAGTTTTTTGTGGCACATACTGACTCCCAGGCAGTTAGTTATTCCTTTCTCTGCATTGCCTTCGCCTTTTACATGATTTTGTCATGTCTCTATACATCTGTCTCTCTCACTAAAAGGGGAAGCGGGCTTGGTAAAGTCCTGTCCATTTTCGGTCCCAGGACTTAGCAGAGGGGACTGTACATGATAAATGAGAGCTCAATCAATATCTACTTGAAAAGAGTTGAGTGAATGGGGCTCAATCTTGTATAAATGGACAGATGGATGGATAGATGACTGCAAAGAGCTCAATTAATGTTCACTTCAGTGAATGAACGAATGAACGACTAGATTAAAAGATGACTGAAAACCCTTCAAGAGTCTGTCTGCTTTGCTTGTAATGGAACATTCACTCTCATCAGACTTAGAACTCTCCCGAAGTCGGCTCTGTATCTGTCTTATCCAGTATGGGGAACTGACAGAACCCACAGGGGCTGTGTTTCCATCAGACCCAAATTTCATGAAGGGGGGTGTATGTTGGGGGTGTGGTGTGCACAGAGAAAGGCCATCCTTTCCAGCCCACAAGTGTCTCCCCATCTCTTGTCCCCCCATTATACGGTGGCCTCTCCAACATCTGCACAGCAATGCTAAACCCTGGGTGTCAGCACAAGAAGGGGAGATGTGGACTCACTGTGAGACAGCCCATCAGGCTTTGCTCGAAGGGCCGCTGGAAGGCTCGCGGGTCCCCACACCAGTCCAGCAGCTCTGTGGCGGCATTGTGGAAGTTGGCAGGATTCTGTAAGTGCTATGGGAAAGAAAAGGAGGCAGCGTGAGGCTCCAGGAGCCAAGTTAGCCAGATTAGCTGTGGCATCTGGGGCTGGGAACACCCTAGGCCTCGTTAGGGAAAAGACTCCCAGAAAGGGGCAAAGGGGCAGGCTAGGATTAAGGAACTTTCTCAAATGCCATCTAATCTACCTTTCTTCTGTGTTTTCCCTACCCCCATCCCAATCCAAGCAGGCTGATTAGCAGTCCCACCGCAAAGCCAAAGACACCAATGTCTAGACAAGGGCTGTGACATCAGATGTGGAAGTGTTTTCTGGCAGCTGGCAGTGCACGGATGGGAAATCTGCAAGGTTCTGGATGATGGCACCTGGTTTCCATACTTCAGGACTGGCTCTCCCTGACCCAGGATGAGCTGGCTCTAAAGATCCCTTCCTGAAGAGGACACTGCTCCTTTGTCTCCCCATCACTGTCAAAGCCCAGGTCTAGGCTCCTACCAGGTCGTGTTTCACAGCAAGCGCTCCTACAGCCCGACAGGACAGGGTACAGGGGGCCAAACGCAGCTGAGGGGTAACACTATAGTGCTGCACTCAGGTTACGGTGATACTGTGATCTGGTGTGTCTGGCTGGCACCCCCAGCTCCCCAGGCCTAGATCACCTGGACCTCGTTGGGCTGGAGTCTGGCTGCTAGCATTGTGGGAGGGGCCTGGCTCTAGCCTCTGAGAGTCTAACAGGGGCTCGAGTCCAGAGAGGCTGAATTCTGGTGACTACTACTCTAGCAGCCCAGTCCTTAAGAGCTTAGCTGCTTACAAAAAGTCTGACAGTTCAAATTTATTATCTTAAGTTTTGCACCCTAGGCATCTCCATCAGCTCACTCTATCCCCCAACCTCAAGATTTGAAACACCTCTGGTGTGAGTCCAGGGCTGGAGGGTACCCTGCCATGCCAAATGCAGCCACATGTACTCGTCAGGGCATCATGTTTCTCTAGGGGAGGTGATGGGAAAACCCATGCACAGGCAGCTATAATGCCAGGTCTAGTAGGTCTGTGCCCCAGTGGGGCAGAAGCCCAAGGAAGAACTCTCTTTCCTCAGGATCAGGATGTGGGTCTTTTCTTGAGCCCATCCCCATAGTTTTGATTTAACACTAAAATTCAGCATGCGTAATGCTCTTGACAGTTTAGAAGGCACTTCCTTGTTCATTCCCTTTCTGTGAATTCTTCCAACACTCTTGTTCCACTCCTCATAGGTGAGCAATGAGGCTCTGAGTAACCTGCCCTCATCACTCAGCTGGAGCACCGACATCCCTGTAGGCACTACTCTCCAGATCTGGCTGGGCTGCCCTGTTGCCTTGCAGAGGCCCAGCGCTAGGAGAGCAGTGACCCCTGCTGTGTGGAGGGATGCCTGCATTCCAGGCTGGGGCCCAGGGCCTCAGGAGCTCTGATCTACAAGGACAAGTTCGCCTAGTGAACAGAAGAGGAGGAAGGGCAAGCCTGCCACGTGGATGGAAAAACAGTAAGTTGATTCTCAGGTGAGATGGGGAAGTGGCAGGAAAGGCACTGGGCGTCCATCAGGCAGGGCAAAGAGCCTGGGCTGAAGCCAGGGCACCTGAGTTCTCATCCCCGCTCAGCTTGAAACTCACTGAATAAACCTGGCCTCAACTTTCCTCAACCATGAAATGGACAGAAACACCCCTTTTCTGTCTGGATCACAGACATGGTGTGTCTGGATCAAGGAGCACATCTGGAAATCCAGGAAGGTATCACATAGGTTGAGAGCAGACCAGAGAAAAAGCAGGTGCTCTCTTCTGAGACGGGAGTGGTAGGTGTGCCAGGGCAGAGCTCTACCTCAATCTGTAGCATGTGCTGCCAGGTCTCAGGACTAGGGAGTCGGGTGGAGTATGGCTGTGGAACGCCCTGTGGGCCAGGTGCCTGGGGCCATACTGCCTTCACCTCCTAGCTGTTGACCCGGGCTGGCCCCCTTCACCCTTAGAGTTTCAGTTGCGCCATCTGTAAAATGGGGTGATGCACCACGGCTTGCTTTGGGGATTTTTGTTTCTCTCACTTAAGGCTCCATGACTACTGGTACCATGTGTTTGTACAAGGCCAAGGTTTAAAAATGGATGGAAGCAAAGCAGAATCAGAACAGCTTTCCTCCAAAGAGGAAAAGATGAAGGGAAGAAAGAGGGCAAATAAACAGCAACAAAGCACTCAGGCATGAGGCTGTGATGAAGATTAAACAAGATTAGGCTTATTTGGCACCTGGCAAAGTATCTGGCATGTGGGGTGCTCCCCCATGGGGCTCCCTTGGCTCCCCAGGAAGCACGCTGTAACTGCTACCCTAAGTCCAGGTTCCACACAGAGCTCATGGAGGGTAGGAGCTCCCAGCGCTGGACTGGCAGAAGCCAGGAGGTGCTTCTAACTTCCAGAAACCATTCTTTCAAGAGGGTCTCCCTGCCCTTCTTCTGAAACATGCCCCCCTGAGGTGGCATCTGGGCTCCAGGTAGAAAGCCATGCAAACCAGTTCATTCCCCTGCCCAGCGGCATCCCTCTGCTAACTGAGTTGTTCCATTTATTTATGTGATGTCACACCCAATTAGCAGGGCCAGGCAGCCACTGCATGCTGCTCACCCCACTCAGCACCATCTGGGCTCTAGGATCTTGGTGCTGGAGTCTAGTTTTGTTAGTGTGACCAAGTGCCCAGTCTTCCTCATCTCCCCTGACTGCAGTTCACCTTACCCTAAATCCAGCAGCTCACATGGCCTTCAGCTTGGCCTCTGAGAGGTCATTTGTGGGTGTGTCTCAGTGGTGGAAATAACATCAGGGACTCCCTTTGCTGGCTCTGCTGCTTAGCTGCTCTGTGGCCTTGGCCAAGTCTTTTGCCCTTTCTGTGCTTCTGCCTCCTTGTTTCAACCAAGAGGTGGCTGAAGTGCACAGAGAACCCAAGTGATAGAGGGAAATGATCAAGACAGACCTGCTTTGAATCCCATCCCTAACACTGAGCCACATGGCCCTTGGTACATTAGTTGACCTCTGTTTCCTTATCTGTGAAATGGGGGTGGGACAGTTTGTGGGGTTATTGCAAATCTTAGAGACAACATATGTAAGGCACCCATTATAGAGGAGTTGCCTTGCTGGTGAAGTGGTCAAGAGCTAAGGCTGCTACCCAAAATGCTGAGTCTGAATTCATCAGCTGCTTCCTGGAAATGCTTTATGGAGCAGTTCTACTCTGTGCTATAAGGTTGTTATTAGTCAGAATCAAGTCAACGGTGGGTGAGCTTTTTAGTTTTGTATTGTGACTTAAACTATGGCTCTATGGTGCCTTATTTCTCTGCTGGCTGGCACAGGAAATGACTAGTGAGCAGTTAACCATCCAAAAGACAGTCCATTTGGCTGTGCAGGCCAGTTCCCAGCTCATTTCAGAGTGGGTCACCAGCAGCCTGTGTGGTGGGGGGTGAATTTTACAGTCATTTAACAGACTGCTGCTGGGAGCACAGATTTGAATTACAGGCAGAGGCCTTCCTGGTGGTAGCTGATACTAGACATACTAACACACTGTCTTCCACAGAAGACCTGCCCATCTCTGCAACTCCTCAACAGATCTGGGCTACATCCAGCAGCCACTGAGACTGCTGGGGCATAGCAGAGCACACAAATACCTAGACTAGAGACTGGCAAAATTTACAGTGATGAATTAACCTACTTACCTGTCCATCTGTCTACCAGTCCATCTTTGAATCAAAAGATTGAGCCATGCAGTCATCCATGCAACCATCCATCCGTCCATCCCTCTGTCCACCCATCCACATAAGAATCCATTCATCTATCCAACCACTTGCCCACTGACCCACTCACCCATTCACTACTTGATCCATCATTCATCTACCTATTCATTCATCTGCCTATCAACCCATCCATCCATAAGTTAATTTATCCAGCAACCTACTCATCCAATCATTCATTCCTTTATCTATGCATTGCCTGTTCCCACCCACCACTCACACTCACACCAAATTGCCCATCCATAAGCCCATCCATCCACCCATCCATTCATTCCCTTATGTATCAATTTATCAGTCTGCCCTTCTTCCACCCTCCCACAACAGACCTAGGACCTGCTCCTGGGCTGGATACCATGCTAGACTTCTAATCTAGAGAAGAATCTGACACATTCTCCTCCCCAGGGAACTCAGCCTGATGGAAGACCTGACATATATCACGAAGAGCCTGTAGCTCCAGGGGGAAGGAGTAAGCTACCTGTGGGACACCTGAGAAGATGGAGGTGGAAAGAGATGCTCAGCAGGACACCCAGTCTGGGGAGGCTGTTGGGCAGGGAACTGGCTGATTTGCACCACTTGACCTCTGAGTTGGGTATGGTGCAGACAGAAGACACTGGTTCTCCAGCACCAGAGGCAGAGAAGGGGGTCAGGCAGCTGAGTCAGAGGCCTAGGCAGATGGGCAGCAGGGTGGTTGGGGGAGGTTGCTGGATGCCAGCAACAGCTACAGCCAGGGCGGGTGAAGGGGGGAAGGCCAGCTCAGCCGCAGCCCCTCCCTCCAGCCAGAGGGCCTCAGAGCTGCCACATCCATCATCCTCAGAGCATGCAGACATGCTGCCTTTCTCTTCTGATTAGGTTACTGGCGCCTGAGACTTCACAGTCCTCAGGCAGCCGCTGTCGCCCTCTGGGACAACTGTGCTACGGACAGACGTCAGTAATGAGCTGTGTCTGACCAGAGGAACCAACAAGGCTGAGCTCTGGAGCTCTGGAGGACACAGAAGTACAGGGACAGTCTGCTCCTGCTCACAAATGCACCCCTGTCTGGTACAAACGCAGTGCTCTGAGCCTGTCCCATCTCATTCCACGTGTATGTGCGCATGAGTGTATGTGCATGCAGACTGGCGGGAGGCCTGCTGAGGTTGTCCCTGGATTTCCAGGCCTCACTGGCTAAGCATGCATTATGATATCCATTCTGTAGAGGAAGAAGGTGAAATGACAATTTAATCTAGGCCACGGAGCTTGTAAGTGGCAGGGCTGGACTTAGGCTGGCTGTGTGAGCCAGGCCATGGGGGACCTGGTCCTGAGTGCGGCTCAGGGGAGGCCCAGAGGCTGCCCGGCCTGCAGTAAGGACAGCCTGACTCCTGGTGCATCAGAAGTGACGCAGAGAGAAATGCAGAGCTGGGAGAGGGTCTTAAAAGGCCCCTCTCAGTGCCTGGCACTCAAGGTGGCAGGAATGTGCCGCTGGGGGTAGGGGTCACTGCCAGCAGATCCCTCACGAGAGAGGGAGGAACTGGGTCAAAAGCAGAACCAGGAGGC
This sequence comes from Heterohyrax brucei, assembly GCA_028571685.1. Taxonomy (NCBI): domain Eukaryota; kingdom Metazoa; phylum Chordata; class Mammalia; order Hyracoidea; family Procaviidae; genus Heterohyrax; species Heterohyrax brucei. The sequence goes on along the minus strand of CM053154.1, from coordinate 82,495,805 downwards.
AGCGCAGAGCCCAGTCCATGGCAGAAGATGGGAGGTGCACCGTTTGGTTTCTATTCCACGATAGTGAGCAGAGGTGTAATTGGCGTTTGGGAGAGCCATTGGGGCATAAGAAGTCTTCTTCAATTTCCTCTCCTCAGACCCTGAGTGGGCCCTATGACTTCTCTGCTTGATGCTAATGAGAGGACACACATTCCTCATTTCCACAGAATAGCCTTCATTCCACCTGGCAGGCACCTCGCAGTGGCTCCATCGGGGGTGAGGGAAGGCAGACTGGGTGGGGCAGGCCCTGAGGCCAGCCTGAGTCCCACCCAGGGGGCCACGCCAGCGGGCTGCCCTAGCTACCTGAGCTTCCACCTAAGTCCGCAGGCCCTGGCCCCAGCACCCGCTCACGTCAGGAAGGACTGCGGACAACAGCCCTCACTGTCATTGTCTACCTGTCGGGCCGGACCGCCTACTTCACTCACACTGTCTTCACAGCCTCCTACCAGCTGGCCTGACTGGGGAACTGAGGTTCAGAGAAATGAAGCAACTAGCCTGGGCCGCCACTGTGGAGGGGTAAGGATATGCGTCCAGGTCTGTCTGATTCCAAAGCCCCTGGCCCCTCCGCCACATCCACCCCTTCCTAGAGTAAAATGGTATTTCCTAGCCTGTGCTGGGGGGCAGTGGTGATTCTGTGGTAGAATATTCACTTTCTGTGAGGAAGACCCAGGTTTAAATCCCAGCCAGCGCACCTCATGTGTAGCTACCGTCTGTCAGCAAAGGTTGGCATGCTGCTACAACGCCGAACAAATCTCAGTGGAGGATCCAGACTAGGAAGAATGGCCTGGAGATCACTTCCAAAAATCAGCCAGTGAAAGAAAACCCCATGGGTTGCAACACTCTGATCTGTAGCCCTCCGCGACAGTAGCAGGGGATGAGGTGGTGTTTTCTGCCATTGTACCTGAGGTCGCCAGGAGCCAGGGGCTGCTAACAACAGTAGTTTGTGCTGGACGGCCAGGAGGCGGAACCCAGAGGGTGAATGCATCACATCTGGCCACATTTGGGTTCCACCCATCTTCAAGTAGGAACTGCTGAGTTCACTGCAAAGGTTTCCCCATCTCCAAACTCTCTAGATAGAGTCCTGGTGGGTGAACTGCCTCTTGATCTTGGTGTGAGCCACCCACAGCATAGGGACTAGGTCTTTCCAGATCTGGGGGGTCTGTTTTGGGCTGTGTGACTCCAGCTACAATCTTTCCTTCTCTGTGTCTGTTTCTGTTTCTGTAAGATGACTGAATTTCCTAAGACTTTTTCTTCTTTGAGTCTTCTTTAGAGAATACCTGGAGCAGAGGAGGAGGCCTATATCTGGGAATGTATTTCATTACCTTCTGATGATAGCCCATAGCATGTACACAGAGCCCAGAGAGGTAAGATATTAGCCCAAAAGTCACATAGCTGGGAGGGGATAGGAAGCAACAGGAGAGAGCTAGCTTTATACCCAGGTACATATGGCACCCTGTTAGGCTGGTGTTTATAGGCTACAGTGTCAGTGCCTGAATGGTCAAGGGGTTCCAGGCAGCCAGCCCATGTCTACCACCCCCTCTGATGCCCACCACCTGCTGATGCCCTGCTTGCTGCATCACCTGGCCCGTTTCCAGCTGTGCCGGGTGAGTAGAAGGGGGATGTGCCCCTGCTGGTGCCCAGGCCCTGTCTACCCACCTGCTTGATGCACTGCAGTCGGTCATTGGTCTGCTGGATGTGCCTGTCCATAGAATTCATTCTGACCGTTTCACTGCGTTCTACCCGAGAGCCATGAACGTTGTCCAGCCTATGAAAAAAGAGGAGACAGGGTGTCACTGCGGTCAGGCCAAGCCTGCCAACCTCAGCCTCAGTACAGACACGCTGGCCCAAGAACCCTGGCAGGTTCTAGGAGGGCTTGTGTGAATGGTGGCAACTGGTGCCCAGGCAGGCTTGTGGTGGAAGAGGGACTTCTCTAGTGAGCTTCATCCATGCATACAGCTTTAGTCCCCACTTGCTCATCCCTGCCTGCTGCTACACACCTGGAAATATTTCTTAACACCTATACCATGCTGGGTCCAAGGCTCCATCTAGGGGGCACATAGGGATTAAAATGAAATCATTTTCTTGGAACTCTGAATCCAAGCCTGTATGCATCGAAGGTCCCGTTAGGTGACTATTTGCTGAGTTTCTGTTATGAGTCAGATGCTGGTTCAGGCACTGGGCATGGACAGATATAATTATTATATCCCCACTTTACAGACGAGAAAATCGATGTTCAGACAGGTTACAGCTGGTTGGGAAAAGTTAGCTCCAGGATCCTAGCTTTCCCATTATAACCCGAATTCTTGTTGAACAGGTACTAGTGAAGGGTTGTAGCAGCCACTAGAGGGTTGCTTCAGTATTGCAGGTACGAGGAGTAGGAGGCAATGGTGAGGTGTTGCCCCCCTCACCTACCCTGAAAGCCCCCCAAGCAGGAGCTGTTTGTTTCTCCTCCCGGATCTGCACAGACCCTCAGCCAGTGCCACAAGACATGGGTTCCTGGGAGTCAGGGACAAGCCACAGTACGTGAAGCAGAGACATCAGAAGGCTTAGAAAGCGGAGGTGAGCCACGTTTACCACCCACCAGGGTGCCAAGTGCCAGGTGCCAGACTCCACCTAAGTCAAGGGAACCCAGGCAGTCTCCCAAGCATCACATGGTGCCCAGAGGCTTTGATGGCCCAGCCTCCATTCCAGGCAGAGAGAATGCTGACTGCCAGGGTCCCTTTTAAGGAGTGCAGTTTCCCATAGAAGGCCCCGGGAGAAGGATTCTGAGCTGAGGGAAATCATCAAACAAAGGCCTGGGTCAGCTCAGCTCCAGGCTGAGGGGCCTGAAGGGAAGTACAAAGGAACCCTGAGCCTGTACAAGCCTAATCCTCTGTCCCACAGAAACAGCACACCAGGACAAAGGACCTGTGGTGGCCCAAGTGGCCAATAGGGGGCGCTGCTCATGAACCTCTAGAAACACTTAAGAAACACTTAAGCACAGAGGGGGCTCGGGGGCTTTCTCCAGGGTCCTCTTTTCAGAGAATAGCCAGTCCTCCAACAAGAAGGGGCTTGGAGCAGGTGTTTCTGTTTTTCTGAGCCTTGCTGCCTCACTTGTAGAGCAGGGTGGTAAGGGAGAGGGGGACCCAGCAGGTGGTTTCACCAGGCTCTGCATCTGAGTAGCAACTTTTCCCAGGATGAGCATTTTGCCTGGGGTGAGGGAGGTCAGAAACTCTGTGGTGTCTTCATAAACGCTTGTTGAATGAGTATTTCTAGGGCTGAGGAAGCTCAGCCCACATGGGACAGTCACTGCAGGAGCTGTGGGCCTCACTCAGAGAAATTTCCCCTAACAAACTGCAAGCAGAGACAGATCTATCCAAGTTCAGGCAGGTCTCTGGGCTGGAACATGGGCAGTGAGGTCTGTAGGCCTGTGGCTGGACCAAGTTGGCTTCTGGATTCCAAGAATCCCCCAAAATCAACAAGCATAAGTGCTGAGGTCCCCCACCCACCCCAACACCTTGGCTGGTTATGGGGAACCCAGTGTCTAGAGGTGAACTGTCTGAGGACACAAAGCATGCCTAGCTGAGTCCTGACCCCAGGCCACTTCTCTTCCAGGGAGGGCACTGGGAACCAAGGGCACTGGGCCTGGGACAACTGGAGACCTTACCAGACTACAGGGCCAACTCTGTCATGTACTATTTATCTACAAAAGAAGAAAACGTCCAGTTTGTTAAAAAAGCACAAGTGTGTAAGGTGACATTTCTAAATGGCTGAGATCCATGGTGGGGAACCGTAATTATTAATTCCAGGAATGAACATTACTGGTGGCTACAGCTCCAGCAGAGAAAGGGTCAGCGTTTCAGAAGGCGAAGGGTCTCAGCACGAAGAGAGGAGGGATGGGGTGAAGAAGGCAGGAGGAGAGGGGGGAAGGCTGGGACCTCCCATTTGCATGCACCTGCTCCAGTCCGCCAGTAGGCCAGGCACTTTGCATTGCTAATTTCATCTTCACAATGCTCAGAGGCAAACTGACTTGCCAAAGCCACACAGTGAGGAAGTTGCTGAGCTGAGGTTCAAACCTTTCTGCCTTTCTAACCCTTACTACACTGCTGTTCTCAGCAGGCCCTTTAAAGTAGAGGTCAGAGCCTTCCAGCAGGCCCTGGCCCAGGCTGTAACTGGGCCCAAGAATTGTCTTCTTGGTTTCACCCAGCTTCGCCAAGGCTGTCCACTTGCTTCCAAGGCTGTCTCAGCACCACTGCTCTCTCTGCCTGGTGAGTTCAAGTGACTAAAGCTTGGCAGCCAGCAGAGGCCGCCCTCCACTGCAGAAGTGCCCTCCCAGGCTGCATTTGCTGCCTCCCACCTCCCACCTCCTACCTCCAAGCTTTGCAAGTCCTTACAAATCCTCCATGGCCATACACTCCAGTGTTCACAGCTTCCCAAGCTCCTTCTCCACCCAGGGATGCTGTGGGACCGGTCCTGGGTCCACCCCGGCCTTAGCCCTTCTGCAGCTGGTCTATGGGGCTAATGGCTCTCTGTCCCTGAATGGGGAGAGGGCTCAAGCAGTCACCCTCTGCCTCATCCCTCCCACAGAAGCCACAACTTCAGGCCCCCTGGCCCTCTCTCCTGGTGTAAGCAACCAGGAGCTGGTAGAAGCTGTGGAGCTAGTCTGCGTAGGGGCCGGGAGGGGACCTTGGCTGCCACCAGCCCTTGCTCTGACACCCCCTGCTGTGTGAACAAAACAAGAAGCATGGCCTCTCCAGATCTCAGTTTCCCCATCTGAAGGGCTGGCTAGTCTGTATCAGCCCTCTAGCATCTTAGGATTTCTGTGTTAGGAGCTCCAGCTGTTGGAACACTCCATGTGACAAGTGTACTTGGCTTTGAAACTGCAAAGTGTGACCCAAGGTGGCCTACGGGAGCCTACAGGCCCAGGGCACTGGGAAGCACTGTTCTGCTGGGATTCCTAAGACCACAGATGCTGCCCCTGTGTCAGCCACATGCCTTCATCATGCCTTATGCTCCATGTACTTCCTCGTGCCTTACGCTCCATCTGCCTTGGTTTTGTGCACGTACATTCTTGGATGATAACACCTGAGTTGGCAGGCTTCCTGTCTTGCACGTGAGCCCCTGAAGGGCGGACCCTGCACTGCTCCCTCCAGTATAGCACTGGCTGAGGCGGCCCCTAGTAAAGTTCAGCTCAGAAGAAGCTTAAGGAAAGCTACCTGCTGTCAAGCACAGAGGGTTGGCAGAGATGAGGGCACTAAGAGCCCAAAGGGACCTAAGGACCCCTATTCCTGGTGTCATGTGGCAGGATGGGAGACACAGGCCCAGAGAGCGGACAGATTAGGCCAAGCCTCAGAGGATGCCAATGGTGAGCTGGACTGGAACCAATCTAAGCAGGGTCTGGATTGTTTCTAGGCTGACAAGGCAGCCAGCAGAGTGCTCTGTGTCCTGGAAGGTTGGGGGAGGCAGATGGGTCTCTGCAGGCTCTCCTGGGACACTGGGTGTGGGATGCCCTTAGTGGCCCACTGGGGATGTAGATTTGTGGAGGTGGCTCTCTGGGGTGGAAGGTCAACATTGGCTGTGCTCATTAACAGTGTCACTCTGAAGGCCAAACGAGATAGGGCATTTTCACACATGTATGTGTGCATTCAAGCACATATGTGCTCATGCACATACTAAAGATCAGGTCTGTGCACACATTTGAGTGCTGGTACAGATGCACTCAAGCATACACACCTCATGACAGCTTGCACAGGCAAGTGGCGGAGTCCCCAGGGGAGCTGTGTGAGTAGCGGTGTGCAGAAATGATTCAATCACCACGCACATATGCAGCTCGGGTCCCTCAGGGGAAGTCGTGCCGGCGGCGGGGGCAGAGTAGAGGCAGTGCTTGGAGACACTGCCAGGGCCAGTGGGCTTGGGACCTGCCCACTGCTAGGTCTGGCAGGAAAGCTGGGGCCAAGGCGCCCAGCCTGGCTAGCTCCCTTGCTAGCTCTGACTGCTGGTGGGGCAGATGTCCGGGGCCCTGGGTTTGGCACACAAGCCTGAGTGTGTGTGTATCAGGCCAGGCTTCTGTGGGCCTAGGCCCAGCCTCCCCACATTCCCAGACACACGCCACGTCCCCCTGCCTCCTGGACCATGCTCTGAAGACTGCACCTCTGACTACCCCTCCACCCAGTTGCCTGGCCCTTCTCATGCACCGTGGCATACCTCAGCCACCACCTTCCTTCTTGATTTCCTCAAGCAAAGCTGCTCATCCCCAGGCCTGTCCCCTCAGTGTCTGTCTTTGCATTCTCCTCCTCTGTCAGCTGGGATACTTTTCAGTTATGGATCCTGAGAGCCCAGCACAGCACCTCGTACCCAGCAGGCACCCAGAATGTTCACTGGATGGACAGATGGACAGGTGGCTGGCTGGCTATTAAGGTCAGACACTCAACCTAGGGTGACAAGAGCCAATGATCCAGCCTTAATCAGAGGCTATCGACCGAGAGAGACTCTCATCACCCAGTTCAGGGTTCCCATTACATTTTATATGCTGAGGTATTTGGACTAGAACAATCACCACCAGTGAGTTTATGGATGAGGTTAAATTAGGTAGTCATGGCAAACCTAAGTGGCCTTAAAGAAGTATTTTGCACACAGTCTGCGAAGGACAAAGTGACTCAGGTTAGGGAAGCATACTTGACCTGATGCCTTCCTCATCTTCAAAGTGAAGAGGCTGGAGGCTCAGAGAGACGCAGCACCTTCCTGTGGTCACACAGCAAGGGTGTCCTTCCTGGTCCTTGTAGTGGCACCAGGCATACTGTTCCAGGAGCAGGGGGAAGATGGCAGTGGTATAACAAAGACAGGCATTATGCTTGGCCCCAGGAGACTCAGACAGAAGGGCAGAAGGCAGCAGACAGTGTGGGGAGCAGCTGCCTGGGACCTGCTGCCTCTCACTCTTGCTGGGCAGCTACAGCAAGCCCTTGGGCCTGCTTGAGGCTGTGTGCAGGGTGGAGGCAGGGTAGGGCAGGCCCTGCACAGCCAGGAAGGCCCAAACAGAAGATGCGTACCCTCTCTGCCCCACAGGGCCTAGGAGCTGACTGAGTGAAGTCACTTGGGGAGAGTTTTAAAAACACAAACCAGATCTGGGCAACAGACCCGAATCTGACTCAGGCAGTGCTCCTCTGCGGGCATGGCCTTGTCCCATCCTGCCCAGCCATCAGGCTCAGGTGCTTTGGCCTGGCACTCAAGGCTTCTGGAAGGGTGGACCTATATCTCTCCAGGACCCAATTCCACTGCTCCCCAACACCCACCCTCCTGGAAAAACATCGTCTATTTTGGCTAATGAGACAGATGATACGGTGCAGCCCTGGCACTGCAAAATGGGACTCCCTAAGGCTAGCCCCACACAGCAGTGCTGGGTCACCTGATCTGGGCCACAGAGTTAGACGGAGCAATAACCTACAGGGAGAATGCAGCGAACACTGCCCTGAAGGACAGTTCTGCAATGGGATGCCTCACTCCTCTGGGGCACATGGTCCTTTAGCCAAACCCTCCTTTCATCCTCTGACCACACTCCAAATCCCTGATCTCATGGTGAACTTCCAACACTTTCTTTTCTAAAAACCAAAGGAGGGACAGACTGACCCCTGGACAAGGCCTCCTTGGTATCCCCTCAAGCCCATGGCTATGCCTCTGAGTGAAAAGAGAAGAACAAGCAGTGAACCCACAGGTGCCTGACACTAGGTACTCTCCTTATATTACTCAAGCTTCAGAACACTGTATGATGTTCCAATTATTACTACCATACTACAGACAGAGACACAGGCTCAGAGAAGCCCAGTGCCTGCTTGAGGTCACACTCCAGAGAAGTCTGATTACAGAAGTCTGCTCACAAAGCCCATGATACTTGACTGCATCTCACACTCTCCATGGTAACATGCCAGGTTTCGCTCTGCTTGACTGAGAGGAAGGGGCTGTTAATTGCCCTGGAGGGCTGAGGACAGAGTGGAGTTGGAGAGTCAGAAGCCTGCCTGATGCTGTCCAGCGCTGGACCCAGACCACAAGCGTTCTACAGGACAGCAGTGCTCATGCCCATGATCCCCAAACTCCAACACCATGCAGTGAAGGAGAGAACAGCTACCCAGTGGCCCTCAGGGGACATGCAGTAGGATGAAGCTGGAGATGAGGCAGGGCCCCTGCCCACCAGCTGATGCCTTCTAAAAAGCTATCTATACCTCAGCAGATGTTTCTATAGCTCTGGCTCTAGGAACAAGAAGGTGCTCTGCACCACCCCCCTACCCCCTGCTCCCCTAGTGTCCATCAGCCCATCTGGTATTCTGGAGGAGCTCCAGATAGTGGAAAGGCAATGACATGTACCACCAACAGCCAGGTGATCCCGTAAGGACCACCTGTCCAGGGATGGCAGGGCTGTGGTGTACAAGATGCCACCCTTACCTCCTGTGCCCATGCTAGACATGGCTAATCAATCATCACACTCTCCCCACTTAGTCCAGGCATGCCTAACCAATCCCCTACACATCTTTCTGCCCGGCCATCCTTAACCACCAGGTATTGATGCTTGACACAAAAACTTCTGGCATCCCCATCTTTGACAGACGAGTTGGCAGAGTCCAGGCTGGGGAGGACTTTGCCTGAGGCCATTACCCAGTCAAGGTGGGCAGAGACCTGTTCTCAGATTTCAGAATTTCTGACTCTGTACATTTTGTACTAAATGGGGTCAGAATTCAAGTGGAGAGCTCCCTGTATAGGTCACTCAGTGAGTCAGCCACACTGTGGGCAATGTCACATTAATCCCAGCCCCACAGCAGCCTGTGGGCACTTGGGGCTCAGAGACGTGAGTGATTTCTATCCCCGTCACACAGGGAGGGTGTGCTGAGCTGGGACAGTAGCTGTGCCTCCTCTCAGCCTGTGGTTTCCTTTTGTGTTGCCCGTGTGTCTTCTCCTTTTGTTAGTGGCTATGAGCTGTCAGTATAAAATATGCTTTTAAAATTACTTTTGAAAAAAAAATTAGAGAAACAAAGGAATCAGAAGGCAGGCATTTATTTGAGCTAACAGTGGAACAGAGTCCTCGTGGCTTAAATCCGGAAGGAATTTGCGCAGTTGCTCAGGCCTACCTTAACATGCAGAGACTCTCTGGGTAGTGCAGATGGTAAAGTGTTCAACTACTACTAATTAAGAGTTTGGCAGTTCAAACCCACCCAGAGGTGCTCCAGAAGAAACGTCTGGCAATCTTCCTCCCAAAGATCATAGCCTTGAAAGCCCTACAGCAGCAGTTCTACTCTGCACACATGGGATCACCACAAGTCAGAACTGATGCCACTGGAACTAGACTCTCCTCACATCACAGATCCGAAAACCGAGGCCTGGGCCAGGGGCGGGCTAGAGCAGAAGGCCCTACTTAGGTCAGAGTGGGTGCCAGGACTGACCCCAAGGCCTCAGAAGCCCCAGTCCAGCCTCCCCAGGTGCTCTGAGCTTCTTGGCTAGCCTGGGCACCCCCGTAAAGGAGTCAGGGGGAGCACAGAGGTGAGCCAAGGCACCACAGCAGGAGACTCCAAGAAGCATCTGAGTTTCCCTTCTGCAGAGGCTTTGTGTTGTCCAAGGTTCTGTGAAGAGATTCCCAACATCCTCAGGTCAAAGGGCCCATCCAGGATAAGGCCCATGGTGCGTGGGCTGAATCATCTGGGTCTGGCATCTATCACACTGCCTGGCAGCTTGGTTGTATTCAGGAAGTCTCTGGGGGTGAGGCTACTTGGGTAACTGGGCTCTTCTCTCCACTGCATCCCATCCTATGGTATCCTCCAGAAACAAGCTGGGTACCCTCAGAAACCTAAAAACATACTTCCTGCCTGCTGAGAGTGGACAAGTGTTCACATCTGGTGCTTTACAACTACACACACACACTGGCTTGGTGCTATCCAGATGCAGGCAAAGTTTACAAAGAGCCTTTGTGGCATAACCTCATTCGACCCTCGTATCACCCCATCTTAGAAGGGTGGCACAGTTCAGTGGTTAAGTAGACCAGGCTTCATGGGTTCAATTCTGCCTTGCCACTTGGTAGCTTTTGTGACCTGGGGCAAACTGCTGACTGTGTGCCTAAGGTTCCCATGTGTAAAAGAGAAGCATTAACAGTACACAGCTGCGCTTGGTGACTCGTGGACGTGGAACACTGAGCACAGCCCTGGGCAGGATGCAAGTACCAGGAGGTAATTGCTCTTTACAGAGGCCTGAGCACTCTCACCTGTATCCAACCTGTGAGGGAACCTCAGTCAGAAGAATCAGTGCCCTGGGTCACACGTGCACTGCCAGAGCCACCCTAAGCACTCCCCAGAACTCAGTACCACCTCTCTGGGAATTACGGTAGTTTTAACCCCACAACCAAATCTTAGTCAGATGTGCAATGCATAAAACAATGACAAGGGGGAGCTCCCTGAATGGAGATGTAGGAGCAACTCAGACCCTGCCGATGCCCCGACACCTACACAGGTATATCCAGAAATGGCCCAGTGAGGCCTCGGACACCGTGGGTGGGTGAGGCTGGAGGGGGAAGCAAGGGCCCTACGGTCCCTGGCCGGAATGCCTGGTTGAAGAGCTTTGTCTCAGTGGCAACGGACAGCCACAGAAAGTTCCAGAAGGAAGGAGGGATAAGGTCAGATCTTTGGGCCATGTAAGCTGAGCGTGCTCCTCTAGGCAGGGGTTGAGTGAGCCCCATTCCCTCTGAAGCCTCTGTACAGTGCCTAGAACTGCAGTAGGGTTTGCTGTCTGAATGTGCTGGACAATGTCTCTGAGTAGAGGCTGGAAGGCCACTGCCCTGCTGTTGGCAGAAAGAGAAAAGCAGCTGGGACACTCCAGGTGGTGCAGGCTGTGTTCTTCTCTACGGACACCTAGTTCCATGAACTGCTCCCAGGACAGACAATTCTATAGTCATACACATAGGCACAGGCTGCCCAGTTTGTCATCTTCTAGAGATTACCAAGGTGCATTCACACGAGGAAAGCCTTGAAGATTGGCTTGTCCCAAAATTAAGACAAAAACTAAACTAAACCAGTAGCCATGGACTTGATTCCCACTCACAGTGACCTCACGTATGCAGAGAACTAACTCCAGAGGGTTTTCATGGCTGTGACCTTCCAGGAGCAGACAGTCAAGCCTTCTAAGGTGCCTCTGGGTGGGTTTGAACTACCAAGCTCACAGTTAGTGATGAGCACTTAACCATGTGTGCTACCCAGGGACTACTTATTGGTTGACAAAATACTTGTTTGACTAGACACACTTTAATATCCCACAAAACTGGTTCTTCCTGGAACAATCTTTGAGGAATCTTGACCTCAGATATGTGGTCACAGGGAGGACAGGTGGCAGGGCATGCAAAGGAAGATGAGGCCAGGATGGCAGACTGAGAGAGGGGTGCCATGTCGGGTAGGGGGATGTGGGGACTCCTGGCTAGAAAGTGAAGCATCTTCTTGAAAAGATGCCACAAAGTATCTGTGCTACTACTAGACACCAGGCACTCCCAAAGACTGAGGCATGGACTCTGGATCTCATATCACACTCAACTTCATGAAAACTAGTTCTACCTCAGAGATCCCCAACCAGTCAGGAGCCTGCCCGGGAGCATCTCGGCACCCTTCCCCCAGAAAGGCAGGCCAGGTCAGGAGAGGTGCCTAGGACACTTCCTGGAAGGTCAAAGGCCAGAGTCACATAAACTGCTAGTGGCAGAGACCATGTCAGCTTTGCAGATGATCTGTCCTCCACCTTACCCAAGCAATGATATCTAACACTTGGGGTATCCCGGCCCCAGGCCCTACAACCTACAGGCCAAGGCTGTCCAAGAAGCCAGAGTTCTCCTTTGATGCCTGGAGACGGACAGCCCTTCAGCCACTCTGGAACTGCTGTGGGTGATTATTAATTATAATGAGAACAATGCCTGTGTTACTCTTTAAGCACCTACTACTGTCAGGCATTGCACTAGGCATTTTATGGGACCTGCCTTTACATCACACTAGCCAAAGGCAAGATGACTAGACCATCAACAGATGGGAAAGCTTAAGGCTGAAAACAAATGAAGGAACTTGCCCAAGCTCACACAGCCAGAAAGTTGCACAGCTGGGATTCAAACTTATGTCTGTCAAGCTCTGACATCTAGTCACTAAAGCCAAGCTGTCTTGGCACTGTGCCAGGGACCAGGAAAGCCACACCACAGAAGGCTGGTACCTGTGTTCCTGGAGGAGACTCATCAGGTCAAAGACTCATTGGCACCACTGTGCCAGGGGCTGATGAAGCTGTACCAGTGCAGGGGCTCCTGTTCTGGGGGATGGGTGGATGTCCTCAGCACACTGTGGACATGTCAGTTAACTTGCCTGTGGCTGTTTCCTTAGCCTCTGGAGGTTGGGGCTAACTGAGGTCACCTGCTTTTCCCAATCTCCCAAACCTCTGGGACTATAAAAAGACCCGGCATTTGGGAGCCCTGTTGTGTTTCACCTATTTCTCACACCAACCCAGTGAGGTGTCATGCCCCCACTTACAGATGACAAAACTGAGGCCTGCAGAGATTATGTAAACTTGCCTAAAGTCTTATGCTGGGATTGTTGAGACTGGAACATGGGTTTGACTCACTATCAAGACCCCAGCCTAACTATGAAGCTATACAGCATGTCCTGGTGCAGGGGGCTAGAATGAGGAGGTGCTGGAAAGGAAGTCCAGATTTCCCATGCCACTGTGTGATTCTGTGCCCTGCTCTCCTCTCTGGCCTTGGTAAAATGGGGACAGGGTGATAAATTTCCAAGGCTCTTTCTAGCTTAAACACTATGGCAGGAGGCTAGGGGAATAAAGAATTTTTAAAAAAGATGCCAACGCTGACTTCCAGAAGCTTAAAAGCCAGGTGATGGCAGATAACTGCACCAATCCACCAGCTGGCAGTGTACCCCATGGGGCCAGACGTCAAGAGGGGTGGGGGTCTGGTGCACAGCAAGGCAGTGTGGCTGGGGCAGGAGTGAGCAGGGAGGCCTGCCTTCTTTTAGAAACAAAGCCACATGCTCGGTGCCACCTTGGGCAGGCCTGGCCAGTTCACCTGGCGGGATGGCATTTGGGGTGTTTTTTACAGGAAGAAGTACTGAAATGATCCAGGTCACTCACAATTCATCTGCTTTTTAATTAACTTGCCCTGCTGCCTTAAGTGATTCCCTCCTTACACTCATTCTTTTGAAAATTCCAAAGTGCTATTTCTGACCTGTGATTCACTATTGCCGTACGTCTCTATAAGCAGTGTTTTAGCTTAAGTGGCAGTTGCATATTAATTACAAAGTTAATTATGTGCTGTGTAATCATCCTGTAATTCATTAGTTTACTCTGCACTCTGAGAGCCTCATGCTAATAGCAAGATCCGACAGAGAGTTTCAGGAATCAACCAGAAAGACCAATCGGAAATTCAGAACAGGCTGGAAAGGGCTTGAGACTTCACCGAAATACTTCCTCAGAACCCATATGCTCTCTTTGTGGTTGGGTTTTGTGTCGGACTGACAGGCCCTGGAGGACGTACCACTTGTGGCAAACACTGCCTGCAAGCCAGAGTCTGCTGACAACAGTGGAAAAGCCAGCCCTGTCTTGTTTTTCACCCATGGAAGTAAGTACAAGGACAGGAACAGAATTTGTTTAAAATTACTTAAGGAACCGAGAGTCATTTCTGGATAAAAAATTAACTGCTCAGATCACCCAAACAAAATGGCCCTGGAAATGTGGCCTGTGGGCAAACTCAAGGGAGGAAGTCTGGGGGGACGGATTCAGGTCCAAGGAGGTTGCTCAGACATGGGGAGACAGGGGCCCTGAAATAAGGAGCCCGTCTCTGGGATTCAGACCAAAGCCTTTACTTGGCTGTAATCCTTACACCAGGCCTTTCTTCTGCGGTGCCACTGTGGATTCAAAGTGCTAACCTTTAGGTTAATGGTTTCACCCGGGTTTCTCAGCCTTCTTCACATTCTTCTTTCTTCTCCACTATATCCTCAGAAGCACCTAGGGATCCAACAGTGGAGACTGGCCAAGTTTCCCGCTCCTCTCTTTGTTGGTTCATTGTAGCTCCTAAAAGAAACCCTGTGGCTAGGTGGGTCCCAGGTGTCTTGCCGTGAGTTCCCTGCATTTTCACACAAGGGAGGACACATGTATGTGCACTCTGCACCTGTCAGGCCCTGGCTGCTCCAGCTTGTTCTCTCAGGCTTCTTTTCTAATACCATCTTTCCCAAGGCCCAGTGTTGTGAGGCCACTGAAGAACAACCCATGATCCTTCAAAGGCATTTAAAAGTCAATGTGAATAAAGACAGAGTTGCTCCCCAAACCTCTCCCTTTTCCTGTGCAAATCTGGGGATCAAATTTCAAGCCATTATTGTTGTAAGAGGGGACAGAAAGGCTGCGACCTACCCTGGACATAACTATCTGGTAGCTGAGACCCTCTGCTTTCCAAATATAAACCTGCTTGTTTTATTTTTGCTGACAGCTGGATGAAAGGGGGGGGGGGAGATGTGCAAGTCCTTCCCTTTCTGGCTGCAGTCAACAGGAGGAGAGGAGGATGCCGAGTGCCAGCTGGCAGGGGAGGAAGAGAAATAAAGAAGAAACAAAACATGTCCTTGTGCTACAGTGGAATGTCTGAAAAAGAGGGGAAAAGACAAGGTCAGGGGAAGATTTCATTTTCTATCAGTTCAGCAGGAGGCAGGATGCTGCCGACTCAACAGTTTCAGGGAGAATGTTTTGGAAGGAACTCATTTTTCAGAAGTAGCAGGATAGCATGGGGTTTCTTAAGAGCCCAAAGTGCTTTGGTTTCCTTTCCAGGGGACACTGGTTTCCCTGGCAACAGAGTTGGACCTCCAAAGTTCTGACAGGACACCAGGGCTATGCCTGGGACACTCTAGCCATCACCCATGGCCAAGGCCTTGCCAGCTTTGCCAGGACAGCAAGCAGGCTGGGAGAGGTGTGAAAATGCCAGCTCTGCAAAAATACAGGCACGGGTCCCCATCTCTGCCCCTGCACGTGTGCCAACAGCCAGTTATCCCAGATCTCTGCCTCCCAGGGTGTCACGGCTGACCAGGTAAAAATGCTAGAACCAGTTGGGAAACAAACCTGCCTCCGACAGCACCTAATGACCCCAGGGAGGCAGGAGGAGGCTGTGGAGCGGACGGCTGGCAGACAGCACACTTTGTCCTCATGTGGCCAGCACTGGGAGCTGGATCAGAACAGAGCTGGTACGAAGTTGACAGTACCTCCTTCCCTCCAGGTTCGCCTGGTGAATTTTTAGACCCCATCTTCTCAGACAGAAATCTTTCAGTGGCAGGCCTGAAAAGACATGTAATCTGTGTACATCACAGATACACAGAGTGGGGTGGGAGGGGGTGAGTGGGAGACATAGGAGAGGAGGCAGAGGGGGCCCAAACGCATTTGCAGTGCACTAATCTAGCTGTGTGCTTCACTAAATGCTCAGTGTCCGTTATCTGATTTAACGGGCTCTCCAGCTGCCTGGGGGAGCAGGTGCAATTACCCCCAGCAGAAGGACCCGAGGGGTTAAGTGACATGTTCCAGGCTACCCAGTGAGTGGCAGAAAGTGAGTCACACCTGCTAGCCTCAAGCCCCCTTCTCCTGGTGCTCTGTACCAGGAAGGTGTGAAGGAGAACAGGCATGGGAGAGGGAGACTGGCTGAGAGCACGAGATGCTCAGGCTGACAGTTGATTCCTCTAGTGGTGAAGGGTAAGACAGGTTCCCAGAAGTTCCCCCCTCCCTTCCCCAGAGCTTTTTCCTCTCGTCCAAACATCCTGCAAACTGCCCTTCCCCCGGCAAAAGTGGCTGAGGAGCAGAGACACCTGGAGGCTCCAGCACTGGCTGACATTTCCCAGAGCCTGACAGTGTATCCTTTATAAGCTGGTCTCCTTCAGTCTCAGTTATGTTAGGAAGAACTTGAGGCTCAGATACGTTCAGTAACATCTAAGTTTGCACAGCTGCCAAAAGGCAGAGCTGGGATTCAAGCCCTGGTCTGACTTTAAACCCAAAGTATACGCTTAACTAATGAATATGATGATAATGACAACATGAGCAACAGTAATACTCAAAACTTTCTGAGCTTTTCTTACGTGCCCTATGCTGTTTTAAGCACTCTACATATTTTCTTATCTCAACTACCCTGCAAAGTACGTAATATAATTAGTGCCAATTCACAGATAGAACACTGAGGTACAGTGCTTTGTAAATAACATGGCCAAGGACACACAGTGAGTTGCAAGGCCAGGGCTTGCACCCAGACAGATTCCAGAGCTCACACTCATAATCCACATGATGCACTGTGTCCCCAACCACTGAACATCCTGCCTCCCATCCTTGACTGCTAATTCTAGATGGTTCTGGGACCCTGCAAGGCCAGGTAGCAGTTGGGGGCCTGCAATTTTCTCTTCCTGGAGCTCAGCTCTCTGGAAAGACCTTCTCCTGCCCCAGAGGAGCATCAGGACTGCATCTCTGTGGGGGTGAGCATGTGCACCAGTGTGCATGTGCAAATGTGTGAGCAAGTGAGTATATGCACATGCTTCAGGCCAGCACTGCACCCAAGACATGTGAGGAGCTGATTTATAACCCTCAGGGAAAACAGAATTGCAAATCCTGCCCACAAATCTTCCTTATCGAGGTGCCTGGGACAGGCAGACACGTCATGAATTCTCAAGAACAGGCAGGCCTCCACCTGGCCTTGGCTCCCTCAAACTTCCCCACACTTGGGGCCTGGAATGGGCACTGATGACCAGGCCACTGGGGGCTGGCTGTGCTGAGACCCTTTGTCAGCAGTCTGGTTAGGTCGTGCCCAGTAGCCAGTACTGCTCATCAGAAACATTGGCTTCTGAGCAACATCGGGCCTTAGCTATCTGTCTCTCTTATGGGTCTCACCTCCTGACAGGTCCCCCTCTGCTCAGATGGGTGGGGTAGAGCCCTTTAACCTTTACTGAACCTTCACCATGTGCCAGGTACTATTTCTCCGTGTTTTAGGTTGATCTCATTAACAGTCACAGTTGGCCTCAGAGGTGAGGCTCAACCAGGCTCCATGATGTGGGCCACAAATCTGAAACAGGGCAGCCTGATTTTGGCATGTGTGTCTGGAACCACTGTGCCATGTCCACTCATACCACACATCAAAGGCTCCTCAAGTCCTGGCTGCAAGCCCCACTAGGGATTCTCAAACCCTGTCTCTGGCAGTCAGAGAAGTAGCAAGAAGGTCTGATTAAGGCCCACATGGGGTTATCCTACTGGTGTTTAGCTTCACCCCAGTTCTAACGGATGTGACCCAGTGGATGCTGTCTCTGGCCTCCGCACATCAAGGGTCAAGTTAGGCTCGTATCATCCTCTCCAAACCTAGGCCACTGTGCTGTGATTGGGGAGGAGAGAAGGGGCCGTGGGATGTCTCCTCTCAAACTCAGCTCACAGCACCTACTCTGGCAGCTGGCTGTGGTGGCTTCAGCAACCCCACAGGGCACTCATGTGAAGTCTCAGTGTGCACCCAGTATCTGAGCCCTCTGGAAAGTCTCTGACAGCCCACTCGATAGCTCTCCGGCCCTGAGAATGTGAGCAGGGTGCGGGCAGGGCCAAGAGCAGGCTGCCACACTGGGTGGCAGTTGGCAGCAGGGACAGGAGGATGTGAGCAAGATCAGTCTTGGCTCTGTCCTAGCCTGCTATGTGACCTCAGGCCAGTCAGCTGCCCTTTCTGAGTTTTGGATTTTTAATCTAGAAAATGGGCTGTGCTTGTCCCCAGGAATGTTGGGAGGATTAAATTAAGTAAGAGAGATCCCTTGACCCTCAGGAAAGGCTCAGTGCATTATCTTAGAAAGAGAAAAAGATTCTCTCTCTCACACACACAAATGCACCCCCACACACAGGAGTGCAGACACTCATTGCATGTACATGCACACACACTGGGTTCAGGAATCCCCCTCCAGGCCCAAACAGCACTGCCTGCACTGCCCGCCCTCTGAAGGGTGTCTCTCTGGCCTGGCACCAAAGTGAGAGTCCTGGGTCCTCTTCCTCCAGCTCAGACTCGCTCACCCTGAAACCTATAATCCCCAGTGGGGTAAATGACAGCCTTGCCCAGTAGCCGCCCTCAGCTGGTGGGTAGGGAGCTGGCTGGAAGCTGTGGTGGTGGCTGAGAGGCAGGCCCAGAGCTCCCACCAGCCAAGTAAGAGGAGGTCAACAGCAGGGGAGAGGCTGTAAGGGTGTGGGCTTTGGGGCACGCACGATGGAGATGCGAGGGACTAGGGTAAATGGATGGGCTTAAGGTCGAAGATTGGCCTGAGGCTGCCTCTGTAGGACAAGAACAAAGAAGAGGGTCAGGAAGGGGTCATGGGTCAAGACCCTAGGGCCACAACCACAGGGACAGGAACTTTGCCAGCCAGGCAAAAGGCATAAGGCTGAGACCTGAAGCAGGCTGCCTGGGCCTCTGGCTCCAGGCAAGGCCTGGCTGGTGGCTTGGGGCTTGGGAAGCTGCAAACACAGATTCCTGGGCTCTGCCCTGGCCTTTCTGGGAGGGCTTGGGAATCTTAAAGGGCTCCTGAAGAACTGAAACTATTCCCAAACCCAACTCTTCAGACAGATTAGACTGGACTAGAAGACATAAAATGATACTCATTAACAGTGTACTTCTTAGCTCAAGTAGGTAGATATATGACACTAACCAGCAGCGAGATGAGAAGGCAGAAAGGGACAGGAGCTGTTTGAATGGACATGGAAATCTGAGGTGGGAAGGGGGAGTACACCGTCACATTAAAGGGAGAGCAACTAGGGTCACTTAAGAGTGTGCGTACAAATTTTTGTATGAGAAACTAACTTGAACTGTAAACTTCCACCTAAAATGCACAGACACACACGCAGACACATACAACAGAAAGGGCACCTGAGATCTGATTGCATGTGGTTGGCAGGTGACTACAAGGAAGACCCTGGATTTCCTTTCAGTGCAGTAGGCGTTGGGGCTTCTCCTGCCTGTGTCTGCCTACCCTTCAGCACACCACTGTTGGCAGAAGGGCATGGCCACAACTGTGCCATCGACCACCCCAGGTCCACCAGAATCAATCACCGCCTCATTGCTTGTCTCCACTGAGGGCTGATAGTCCATTTGTGGACAGGGCCATAGGACTGTCCCATTTTACAGAGAAGCTAAGGCTAGGAGAAGTGCCCACCTAAGGCTGGCCAGTAGGGAAGCAGCAGAACCAATGGGATCCCCTGCGCTGGGTTAGCAGATAGGCATCAGCGCCTGAGTTCCTTCCTGTGCCATTCTCCTCCAAACTGCTCCCTCAGGGCACTTGTCGCTAGCCTGTGTCAGTGGGGGCCCAAAGCTCCATCTCCAGGGAATACTGTCCCTGATTCTTCTGCAACTGTCAGAAATTAGACCCCTCTCTATGCCTTGGTTTCTTCGTGTAAACACTGAAGCAGAGTGGTGCAGGGTTTGGCAGCAGGGAAGAGCACCTGGGCTGAGGGGACAGTGTGACCCAAAGCTCGGAGTGTGAGGGGTGAAATGTGTCCGGGGTGGCTGAACCAGGAGGCTGAGGTTGAATGAAGCTGGGTTGGGATCAAGACTGAAACTGTGGTTGCGTTAAAAAAAACTAAACCACAACTGCCGAGTCATGGCAGCCGCAAGTATGTCAGAGTGTGTGTGCTACAATGGTTGATTTTTCAGAAGCAGATCTGCAAGCCTTTCTTCTGAGGTACCTCTGAATATATTCAAACTGCAAACTTTGCAGTTAGTAGCTGAGTTCTTAGCTAGTTACCTGCACCACCCAGTGACTCCTTGGAGTTGGGGCTAGGTTTGGTGTTATTTGATGGCCCCGTGGGACACAAGTACCCCAGAACTGCTGTCTCTGGGTCACTGGAGGTACTGACTTCTCAGACATGGCTGAGTTTGCTTGGGGCCACTCTAGACGGCCAGCTCTGGCTCCCACAGCACTGGGGCATTTGGAGGAAAAGGGGGGTTCCACCAGCCTCCATAAGCGTGTCTGGTCATACCAGGGGGTGCTGCCATCAGCTCCAAGCCCTGGGTGTCAGGCTACGGGGGCAGAGAAGGTAGGTGGTACCTAGGCCCTGGGCCAGGGAAAGCCCAGTTGGGTCTCAAGGCCCTGGCTCTGGCCTGGCTCAGGGCCACAGGGTCTGCTCCCCACCAAGTCTGGAGCCAAAGACTCATGCCTGCGCCTCCTCGGACACAGTTGCACTGCCACCCACAGCCGCTGCTATCCGTGTTCTCCTGTTACAAACGCACACTTGGAGACTCATGCAAGGAGGGTTATAGGAGAAGACAAGACCACCAGGGTCCTAGCCTGGAAACCTCAGGGGCATTTTCTAGTTCTGTGTCCTCAATCGACAGTGTCCTGATCTCTTCTGGAAAGCAGGTCCCCTGTCCCTCTCCTGGCTCTCCACCTTGCCCTTGCTCTCGCCATCTGTCTCCTCCACCTCCAGGATGGCTGTGTCATGAGTCTGCCTGCCCCAGCCCGACTCCAGGAAGGGATGCATGCGCAGGTGGCAGGACAAGTGGATGGGAGGCATGCTGACCCTTTGGGCTGCCTGACTGGGGAAGTCTGTGGAATGTGTGCTCTGCTCAGGGTCTGCTTGCTCAGTCCCCATGTGTTTCTCTGCCCAAAGATGGGTGATATGAAGCCGGGAGCCCAGCAGGCAGGTGGGTGGCCTGAGTGGCAATTGTCCCTGTGGCCTACCCGCCTGATGTTTCTGCTTGCCTGCTGCCCAGTCCCCACTTGTGTCGGCCTTGCCAGCCCCTTCCCTGCCCCCTCACAGGCCTGAGATGGCTGTCACCATAGCAACGCTGCTCATTCAATCTAGGGATAATGAAGCCAATGTGTTTTTCATTTTCATGAGCTGGAGTGCAGAGTACAGCCAGGGAGAGGGGGCCTCCCTCTTCCCGCCCCTCCCTCCCAGGGAAAAGAAGCCTTGAAAGGGACAGTGTGGGGGGCCAGCAGACACTGGCAAGAAAGGGGTGCCTCCAGGTGCCATCGAGTGCTCAACCTACCATAGCAGGCACCTGCATGGTCAGAGCAAGCTCCATGGCAGGCCTTACTGCCAACATCAGATGAGAGGTGCTGGAGCCTAGAGGCGGGGCTCTGTTTCTAGCTGTGTGACCTTGGGTTAGTGACTTTAGCTCTCTGAGTCTCATTTCAGTAGACCAAGATCACCAAGAATACACTGGGTCTCTTCTGAGAGGATGGCCCTCTGCAGGCCTCAGGGGCCCAGACAGGACCCATTCCTGTCCCCTACGACAGTCAGTGTGAGAGGGGTCTGTGCTTGGCAGGTTTCCCAACTGTCAAAATGAGATAGGACTCTCTTTCCTGTTGCTATCTACCTTTAAGCACACATTGGGAGGTTTAAATGAAGCTATGTACAAAGTGCCTGCCACACACAGTAGGTGCTGCATAAGCTCTGGCTTTCCTCCTGGTCTTCATTCTGGGTCCCAGTCTGCAGCAGAGGGTGTGTTTAAGAAACCTGTGAGTCACCTGTCATACCTGCTCCTATCTCCTCCTCCTTTCCAGGTTCTGGGCAGAGAGCCACCCGTGTAGTCACCGGAAGAGAAACTGAGGCCTGAGTGGGGTTGGGCAGAGTTGGAAAAGCAGAGGGGCAGAAAGATGGCCTTGGGCTAGCCCACCAGGCAGGTGGTGGGGCTCAGAAGCAGCAGGGCCGTCTGAGAAATCTGCAGCCCACACATGCCCCCTCCCCCAGTCCATTCGAAGGGCAGGAAGCCAAAAGCACTCATGCAGAAAACCCTAGTCTGTCTCCCCTCTAAGCCCCCCCTCCCCCAATAATTCAATCACCTTGGAGGCTGCTGGCCCTCTCTACTGGCTGACAGATTAGAGGGGGAGGGCAGTAAAGTATGTGGAAGGAGGGGGCGGGGGAGTTGAGGGCAGCCTACATGGAAAAATCAGAGCAGGGCTTGAAAAATGAAGAAATAAACCTGCCAGGAAGGAGACAGTCTCAATCCGTCCTCCATAAAGCTGTCTGAGGGCCACCAAGGACGTTAGCAGGGCGGAGGGAGCTGGAGATGGCTACTCCTGGCACCCATGCTGCCCCTACCTAGGTGGGCTCCAGCCACAGCTGAGGGAAAGACTGGGAGGAGGAGGGTTGGTGGGTCTACAGGATCCAAGAGGCAGGGTGGTGTGGTAAGAACAGGGCCAGGAAGAGGGGGCTCTTGAATCACCAACACCTGAGCATAGTAGGTCTTTAATATCTCTATATATGGACTGACTCTTGGACCAAAAAAAAAAAGTGTGTTGTCTGTCTGCAGACGGCAAGCAAGCAGCGCCTCTGCAGCACCCATGGTAGGCTAACCATGAGGACTAGCACACAGCCTCAGCCCGTTTCACAGACGGCAAGACTGAAGCCCAGACAGGGCAAATCAGAGCACAGAATTCTCTACATAACACCCTGCTCAAGCTCTGGCCCTTCTATGAGCTCCTCCACATGGCCATGAAGAATCACATTTTCTAGAACATCCAGTGACCCTGAGACATGCTCGTGATGTAAGTCCAAAAGAGAAGCAAAGAAAATTGTAAAGAGACCAGAAAAAATATACCCAAATGTAGACCGCGATGATCTATAGGTGGGAAGATTACAGGCAACTGTGCTTTTTTCTTTCAACTTCGCTATGACTTCCAGATTTTATATAATAACCACGTGTTACTTTTACAATACAGAAACAAAGGGCATTATTAATGTTCATATAAGTAAAAGAGTTCCACTAAATGCTACTTCTGTTAGAGTATTTACAGGACAAAGTCAAACTCTTGCTGGATTAAGAAGCAGTTTGCTTACAAACTCACATGCACACACTACAGCCCTCCCCTACTGGCCTCCAGGATGAGGACAGGAGGATGGCTCTGCTCTTGTTCTGCTGTAGTATCCTGGGTGAGTCACTGTGCCTCTCTGTGCACTGGTGTTCATTCCTCTGCCTCTTTCAGCTTATAGGCCCAGTGCCCTGATCAAAGGACTAGTGGGCCTGGCTTTGTGAGCTGGGGACATGGGGCAGAAGGGCAACTGAGGTGCCTCCAGAGACGGGGCAGGCAGCGCAGGGTGGAGGAGCCTGGCTGAGCAGCTTTGAGAGGCGCAGGGCCAGCTTTCACCCCCTGTTTACAGTGGAAACACTGACTTGAAAAGGTTTCACTTTTCCACTGTTTTTGTGGTGGCTGTGGGAGTAGGGCTTCCTGAGCACAGGGCCAGCTTTCCAAGGCCACACCAAGTCCAGCCTGGCTCTGGTCTCTAACAGGAAACGTCGTGTTTTCAATTTACAGGACCCTGCCAGGCATGGTGAGCAGGCGGCTCTCTGCAGGCCCTGCAGCTTGGGGAGAGCCATTCAGGCCGCACACAGGCAGGGGAGTTTCAAGGCCAGAGGCGCCTGGGCCCCACTCCCAACAACCTCTGGCCACAGATGCCAGCACGGTTCATACAGTCTTTGTCAGCAGTTGACGTGCCTTGCCACTCCACTCACTCACTTCAATGTTTGGCCTCCTGGCTTTCATATCAGCGATCCTGCCCCCTCCCAGGGCAGATGGGGGAAACCGAGGTCCACAGAGACAAAAGGTTTCCCCATGCAACTGACCCTAAACCCAGACTGGCAGATTCCTGAGTCCCCTGGTAGAATGGAACTCTCACACTGCTAATGATGGTGACAAAAGTTGACACTGCCACAAACCAACTGCCACCTCATTTAATCCATAGAACAAGCCTATCAGCTGTCTGTCATTCCTACCTTACAGATGAGGAAACTGAGGCTCAGCAGAGATAAGCAGCCTCTCTAGGGTGACACACGGGTAATGCACAGAGCTGGGAGTTATGGACTGCAAAGCTGCATTTCTCCATCCCTTACTGATGCTGTACTCAGCTTTGCTGCTTGGTGTTTGAAGCTCCCTTGCGCAGCTGAACAAAAGCCTTGTTACCAAGCAGGGCCTGCCATACTCTCCCACCTCCAGGAAATTCTGGGAGATTCCCAGTAAGATGAGGGATGCTTGCAGCCTGTTTGTGTGTATACGTTCACTCAGCCAGAGCTCACTGAATGCCCTGGCTGGGGGGCTACACCCAGCACTCCAGAGGACCTCAGGACAGCACCTTCCTGGGCCCCAGATGTCCCAGTGGACAAACGGGGAGGGGATGAGGCTGAGCAGCCTGCACTCTGACAACTAGAGCCTGAGATTCTCTGGGCTACAGTGTCAGTTCCAAGGGGGCAGGTTTGTCTCTGGCTCAGCAGGTGTCTTGTCCCCTCACAAGAGCTGTTAGCTGACTCATGGCAATCTCATACACAAGAGAATCAGACCATTGCATTCCACAGAGGTTTCATTGTTTGATTGTTAGAAGCAGAGCACAAGGACTTCTTCTAGTCTTAGTCAGGAAGCTCTGCTGAAACCTGTTTAGCATCACAGCAACACACAAACCACCACTTACAGATGGGGACTGGCTGCACTTGAGGTGTATTTGCTGGGAGTCAAAGCTGGGTCTCCTGCATGGAACAGGACAATTCTACCACTGAACCACCACTGCCTTGCCTGGAACATTTCGTTGTTAGCTGGCATCAAGTGGATTTCAACTCATAGCAACCCCATGTGACAAAGTAGAACTGTCCCAAAGGATTTTCTTGGCTACAAGTTTTATAGGAGCAGATAACTAGATCTCTCTTCCAGGGAGAAGCTGGTGAGTTTGAACCTCCAACATTTTGGTTAGTAGGTGATTGCTTAACTGTAGTATCACCACAAACCTTGTTCGTTACATAAATCAAAACCCCAAACCCACTGCTGTCAAGTTGATTCTGACTCAGTACACAAAAAAACAAAACCCAAATCAAAACCCACTGCTGTCCAGTCAATTATGACTCATAGCGACCCCATAAAACCCAAAACACACCCACCACCATGGAGCTGATTACGACCCACAGCAATCCTATAGACAGAGTAGAACCACCCCATAGAGTTTCCAAGGAGCACCTAGCAGATCTGAGCTGCCAAGCTTTTCGTTAGCAGCCGCAGCACTTAATCAGCACTTAACCCTATAGGAGAGAGTAAAACTGCTCCTTCAGGTTTCCAAAGAGTGTCTGGTAGACCCGAACTGCCTGTACCTCCAGGGTTTCTACCTAGTGCATAGTAAGTGCTAAACAAACATGTGCTGAATGATTGCAGGGTGATGGATGGGTGGGGACTTTGCTTACAAGGTAGTCCGCAGAGGGCTTGAAGCTCCTCCCACCAGCCAAGTATTCATAATATCTCCAGGGGAGAGGAGGCATACCTCACCCCATGGGCTCCCCCTCAACCCATGCTGCTGCTGCCCTCTCCCGTTTCTTTTTGTCATCTAGGCCCCAGGCTCATCTACACAGCTACCCTCTTCTGGTACTATTTTTCACTCTTTAGGGCTTGCTGAATTGTTGTCATGTTGTTGTTAGGTGCCACTAAGCCAGTTCTGACTCACAGAGACCCTATGAACAACAGAATGAAACACTGCCTGGTCTTGTGCAACGTCCATAATCATTTTTATGATTAAGCCCATTGTTGCGGCCACTGTGTCAATCCATCTTGTGGAGGATCTTCCTCTTTTTTGCTGGCCCTCCACTCTACCAAGCATGATGTCATTCTCCAGGGACTGATGTTCCCTGACAACCTGTCCAAAGTATGTAAGACACAGTCTTGCCACTTTGC
Source organism: Heterohyrax brucei (assembly GCA_028571685.1). Taxonomy (NCBI): domain Eukaryota; kingdom Metazoa; phylum Chordata; class Mammalia; order Hyracoidea; family Procaviidae; genus Heterohyrax; species Heterohyrax brucei. The sequence goes on along the minus strand of CM053154.1, from coordinate 82,470,114 downwards.
TCCCAAGGAGCACTCTGGTTGTACTTCTTCCAGAATAGATGTTTGTTCTTTTGTTTATTCGTCTCCAACACCAACCAAAGGCATCAATTTTTCTGTCTTCTTTGTTCAGTGTCCAACTTCCATGTGCATATGATGCAACTGAAAATATCACAGCTTGGGTCTGGTGCATTTTAGTCTTCAAGGTGATATCCTTACTTTTAAATACTTTAAAGAGGTCCTCTGCAGCAGATTTTCCCAACGCAATGCATCTTTGGATTTCCTGACTGCTGCTTCCATGGGCATTGATTGTGGACCCAAGTAAACAGTGAACAGTGAATAGAACTAAACAAAGGCATTTTCAGGGATGTCTAGACTACATACTTTCAGGGCTCACGATCAAACAATGTTTTTATTTTTCTTTTCATAAACTGTCCCTTTCCCCTTTCTTCCCATCCAGGGTTTTCCTGGTCCCAACAGAAGTCACTTGGCAATGGACAGGCTCCCTCTGGGCTCCTGAGCTCCTCGGTGCGCTGCAGGCAGGGTCTGAGAAGTTCAAGGCAGCCAGGACAATCAGGACCTGCGAACCACCAGGGAGTAGAACTCACCTGAGCCCTGCAGGTAGAGACTGTGTGTGTGTGTCTGTGTCTGTGTGTATCTGTGTGTGTGTGTGTGTGTCTACACACAGCAGGGATATGGAGTGAGAGATCTCGTTAGAAAGCAGACACAAGCAGAGTGGCACTCAGAGAGAAAACAGTGCCAGGATGGAGCTAGAAAACACCCAGGGTTAGAGGAGGGCTTTTGTTGGAAGGGTTGCCCAGGAGTTGCACAGTGCTGCTGCTCTAGGCAGGACAAATACAGTAAGGGAGATTTAGAATGAGAAAGAAAATGTATGTGAGACAGAAATGGGCTGAAACTGCTGGAAAGACCCAGGAGTGAAGACGACTGATAGATGAGGGAGACAGGCAGGCAGAAAGACGACGTGGGACAGACAGAGAGAGTGCTTAGCCCAACAACGTAGGCCCCAATCCACCTCTCCCCTCTCTCAGCTTCTTGGAGGTCATGTGTTGGATAAACTTGCTGCTGTCAATGGAGCTGCAATGTTGGTACCTAGAAACTGAGAAAGACAGACTGCTGGGCCCTAAGGGCCTACTTTTCCTGAGACCCTTGGGTACTGCCCCCTGCAGTCCTGGCAAAGTATCCCAGGTGAGGCACACTGACTGTTCTCCCTCACTGGGCTCCTCTCCTAGGCCTTCAGCTTGGACTCAGGGCACAGGCCTGGACAAGGAGGATGGGAAAATGCAGTGGGGGACACGGGTTCACACTTGATCTTTAAGTTGCTGTACTCACCTCTGCAGTGACCCTCTGTACCTCTCTAGATCAACTCCTTCTCACCTCCAGGCCTTAGTTTACCCCATCCAGACAGCAGGTACAATCAGCTGGACCCAAGGATGCCCAGCATCTAAAAAGCCCATGCCTCTAGCATCCTGTAGTTACAAAATGTTTTCAGGGTCCTGCTCGCCACCCCATCCCATCCCATCCCATTTATGAATGAATGCTTTTAACTCTTCTAATCCCTGTACCAATTGGACTTGGATGTTAAAACTCAGGCTTGCAAAGGGATATCTGCACTGTAAAGCGGATCCACCAGTGAGTACCCCACCCCTGCCCGCAGCCAGGTGGCAGAGGTGCTCTCCTGACTTCAGTCAGTCTCTGTGCTCTCACGTGCTGTGCTCAACAAGCAGGAACAAGGACCACAGCTGTCTTCTTTTACAGACCACAACCTTCCCTGGCTCCCCACTGCTCACCAAGTGTAGATGAACCCTACCTTCCTAGCCTCATCACGTGCCCCTTTCCACCTGCCTCCTGAGCCACGTACTGAATGTGAGGATGGCTGGGCCCTGCGGGTGGTCAGGTGGTCAGGCCCTGTTATCTTTACCAATGCTCTTCCATCCAGTTGCAGAAGTGCCTACTGGGGTCATAAGAACAGTCTGTATCGGCTTTGGGAAGGGTTCTTAGCTGCAGCCCGATACAGGAGGGCCTGGTACCTGGCGGTGGGTACAGCCTGTGCTGGCTGCTTCTACAACCCTGCCTGCGTCTAGGGGATGCACACACCACACACCCACTCCTCCAGGCACCCGGTTCTCCTTTTATGTGGAAGAGACTCTGGCAGATCAGACGATGGGACCTAAAAATCTCAGATAGAGTCGGAACTCTGCCACGCCCTCCAGAGAGCCTTCTGTGGTCTTCCTGGCTAGCAGGAGTCTCTCTTGCATCTCAGACCATGCTCTGAGCATGGCCTTAGTTCACCCCGCCATGCTCTGAGCTTTGGGTCTGGCAGAGTGAGCTAGGATCAAATTCCAGGCCCTCGCTGCACCCCAACCCCCTGCCACCCGCAGGTGGCATGAACAGGGGCGTGTGTGTTAATAACTTCTCTGTTCCTCAGTTTACTCATTTGTGAAATGGGCTTTTATGAAGATTAAATTGGATAATGCATATAAAGTACATCTTGCCAATGCTAATTGACACAATTATCATTAAGCTTTCTGAACACATATACACGCACCCATACAGGCCAGGCAACACAGCATAGCGATGAAGGGCAAGGTTGTTCCTGTTTGCTCCCTCTGAGTCAATTTTGACTCATAGCAACCCCATGACAGAGGTGACAGAGCAGAACTCCCCCAGTGGATTTTCTTGAACATAATCTCTATGGCCATACTTGTCTACTAGTTTGCTGTACTGTGGTAGCTTGTATGTTGCTTTCATAGTGGAAGCTCTGCCACTGGTATTTCAAATACTAGCAGGGTCATTATTGCTGGACAGGTTTCAGCTGAGCTTCTAGAGCAGGACCAACCAGGAAGAAGGACCCAGTAGTATACTGACAAAACTGGCCAGTGAAAACCTTATGAATCTTAGTGGAACACTGTCTGATGTAGTGCCAGAAGCTGAGCCCCTCTAGTTGAAAGGCATCAAAATATGACTGGAGAAGTGGTTTCTCTTTAAAGTAGAGTCAACCAAAAGGATGTGGATGGAGTCAAGCTTTCACAACCATCATTGGCTGATGTGGCCCAACTCAAAATGAGAAGAAATAGCTGCAAACATCCACTAATAATTGGAACGTGGAATGTACGAAGTATGAATCTAAGAAAACCAGAAATCATCAAAAATGGAATGGAAACCATAAACATCAACAGTGAGCTGAAATGGGCTGGCACTGGCCATTGTGAAGCAGACAATCACGTGGTCTACTACAAGAGCATTTCAAGATCTATCCTCAAGCAGAATGCTGTTAGTGACAGGATCATATCCACATGCCTACAAGGAAGACCAGTTAGTATGACTGTTGTTCAAATTTATGCACCACCCACTAAGGTTAATGATGAAGGAATTGAAGATTTTTACCAATTTCGGTAGTCTGAAGTTGACCAAACATGCAATCAAGATGCATTGATAACTACTGGCCGTTGGAATTAGAAAACTGGAAATGAAGAAGGATTGGCAGTTGGAAAATATGGTCTTGGTGACAGAAATAATGCTGAAAATCTCATGACAGAATTTTGTAAAAGACTAATGACTTTTTCCTTGCAAATACTTTTTTTCAACAACATAAACAGCAACTACACACATGCATTTTCCAGGGAGTGCCTGGTGAATCCAAACTGCAGACCTTGCGGTTAGCAGATGTAGCACTTGGCCATTACACCACCAAGGTTTCCAACTATGCACATGGGCCTCACCAGATAGAATACACAAGAACCAAATTGTCTACGTCTATGGAAAGAGACAATGGAGAAGCTCAATATCAAGAACAAGGCCAGAGGCTGACTCTGGAATAGACCATAATTGCTCTTATGCAAATTCAAGTTGAAACTGAAGAAAATTAGAACAAGTCCACCAGAGCTGAAGTATGACCCTGAACATATCCCACTAGAAGTACAACCTTGAATTATATCCCACTTGAATTTAGAGATCATCTCAAAAACTGATTTGACACAGTGAACACTAAAGACTGGAGACCAGATGAGTCCAGGAATGACACCAAGGACACCATATATGAAGAAAGCAAAAGGTCACTAAAAAGACAGGAGAGAAAGAAAAGACCAAAATGGATGTCAGACGAGAATCTGAAAGCTGCTCTTGAACTCAGAGCAGCTAAAGCAAAAGTAAGACATAATGAAGTGAAAGAGCTAATAGAAGATTTCAGCGGGTGGCTCAAGAAGACCAAGTATCATACGAAATGTACAAAAACCTGGAGACAGAAAACCAAGAAAGAAGAAAATGCTTGGCATTTCTCCAGCTGAAAGACCTGAACTCAAGCCTCAAGTTGAAATACTGAAGCAGTCTATGGGGACAATCCTAAATGATGCAGGAAACACCTCAGAAAAAAGACGGAAAGAATACAGAGTCACAGCAGCAAAAAGAATGGTCTGTGTTTACCCTCCCCAGAATGTATCCTATGATCAAGAACTGACAGTACCGCAAGCAGGAAGCCCAAACTGTGCTGAAGGCTTTGGTTGAAAAATAGGGTCCCTCTCTGCACTCTACATTGGTGAGTGGCGTCTGGGGTCTTAAAAGCTGCCAAGCTGCCATCTGAGGGTACAGCAAATGGTCCCAACTCAACAGGAACAGATGATCACTGAGGACAAGAACGACATGGGGAAAAGAGAACCCAGAAGACAGAGAGACCCACGTGAGTGGGTCTCTGCATCAACTTGTGGCCAGAAGAACCAGATGGTGCCCGGCCACCACCAGTGATAGCCATGATGGAGCTCACAAAACTGAGTCTCACTGGCAACACAAGAATAAATATGGGTGTACCCTGAGATCTCCACTAAAAGACCACAACTGATGGTCCAGGGGCTTTGGGGTTCCCCTGGGAGCATGGCCCCTGGCCCTGATGCTGCTCCTGTCCATAAATCATAATGAAGGTCAACTTTTCAGAGAGCAATGGATTGGACTTGGTGATGCAGAGTGACTGTATCTTGTGGGTGTAGAGGAGGGGATAGGAGACTGTTGGGAAGATAGAACATATATGGAGCAGACAGTAAGGGTGTGCTGTCACCAGGCAGGGAGAGCAGTGGGAGCTGCATATAGGTGAGTGTGTGAATTTAGGTGGGAATGTACATTTTCATTCAACCATAATAAATAAATAAAAGAAAAATAAGGGTCCAGAAATCGATGGAATACCAATTGAGATGTTTCAACAAATACATGCAGCACTGGAAATGCTCACTCTTCTATACTAAAAAAATTTGGAAGGCAGCTTCTTGGCTAACTAACTGGAAGAGATCCCTATTTGTACCCTTCCCAAAGAAAGGAAACACAACAGAATATGGAAATTATCGAGTAATATCATTAATACCACACACAAGTAAAATTTGCTGAAGATCACTCTAAAATAGTTTTTGTACATCAATACATTGACAAGGAACTGCCAGAAATTTAAGCCAGATTCAGAAGAGGACCTGGAATGAGGGACATCATTGCCGATGTCAGACGGATCGTGTCTAAAAGCATAGAATACCAGAGAGGTGTTTACCTGTGATTTACTGACAATGCAAATACTGTGTGGATCACAACAAACTATGGATAGCACTTTGAATAATGCGAATTACAGAACACTTAATTGTGCTCATGAGGAACCTATACATAGAGGCAGTTGTTTGAATGGAACAAGAGGGTACTGTGGGGTCTAAAGCTGGGAAATGTGTGTGTCAGGGTTGTTTCCTGTCACCATGCCTATTCAATCTGTGTGCTGGGCAAATAATCTACGAAGCTGGACTACACGAAAATTGAGACATCAGGAATGGAGGAAGATTGATTAACAATCTGTGACATGCAGATAACAAAGCCTTGCTTGCTAACAGTGAACAGGATTTGAAGCACTTGCTGATGAAGATCAAAGATCACAGCCTTCAGTATCGACTACATATCAACATAAAGAGAAAAAACAATCCTTGCAAGAAGACCAATAAACAACATCACGATCAACGGAGACAAGACGGATGTTGTCAAGGACTGCACTTTACTTTGCTCCTCGATCAACGTCCATGGAAGCAGCAGTCAAGAAATCAAAGGATGCATTACATTGGGCAAGTGTGCTATAAAAGATCTCTTGAAAGTGTAAGCAAGCAAAGATGTTACTTTAAGCATGACTAAGGTGTGCCTGGCCCAAGCCAAGGTGTTTTCAATTTCCCCACATGCGTTTGAAAGCAGGAAAACGAGTACGAACGACCAAAGAACTCACGGCTTTGAAATGTGATGTTGGTGAAGAATGCTAAACATCCAATAGACTGCTGGAAGAAGTACAGCCAGAATGTCCTTCAGGAGCCAGGTGGCAAGACTTTGTCTCAGACACCTTGAACATGTTACCAGAAGGGACCAGCCCCTGGAGCAGGACATCATGCTTGCTAAAGCAGAGAGTTACTGCAAAAGAGAGAACTCTCAGTGAGATGGACTGATACAGTGGCTGCAACAGAGGGACCAAACATAGTCAACACTGTGAAGAGGGCACAGGCCCAAGCAGTGTTTCCACCCGTGGTATCTGAGGTTGCTCAGAGTTGGAATTGACTCGAAGACACCTAGTAATACAATAATATAATAACTTTTATGGAAACAGAACACCAGGCCTATCTTCGACAGATCAGTTGGAACTATCAGCTTTTGGTTAGCAGCTGATTGCAAACCGCTTGTGCTACCATGGAGCTTCAGGCATATTCTTTAAGCTCCTCCTAATTACACTCATGGAAACCCTGGCAGGATCGTGGTTAACAACTATGGCTGCTAGCCAAAAGGTGGGCAGTTTGAGTCTACCACTCCAGGAGGAGACTTTCTTCCCTACCAAAAAAAAAGAAAGAGGTTGTCCTCATGGTCTGAGGTTTCCTGGCAACTAAGAGAGGCAGTCACCTTCTTGACCCTTTGTGACCCCATCAACACTTACTGTCTTCCAGGGCCCTCTCTGAGGACCTATGCCGGGCCTCAGGTTATCCAGTGCTGGTACAGTGAAGGAAGTCTGGGGCCCAGTGTCTGTTCATTTTGAGGGTAGAGCCAAGAGATTTGAGAAATCGTATTGCACTAAGATTGAGTGCCTTGAACTCCTGTGGAATCCTGACTGATTCACCATGTGTTCTCCTCCACCCCCAGCTGGCCTCACAGTCATTACCATTCAAATACCCGAACTATCAAACTGCCAGCCACCAAAGGCCGACAGACGATTTACTCCCTTATTTTTATTTATTTATTTTATTATGATTGAATGAAAGTGTACATTCCCATATAAATTTGCATGCTGACCCATATGCAGCTTCCATTGCTCTCCCTGTGCGGTGACAGCGTACTCTTCCTCTCCGCTCCATACATGTCTCACCTTCCCAGCAGTCTCCTCTCTTCTCTTCTCCACCCATTCCCCTTCCTCCAGTCTGAGGTCAACAGGACAACCTCCTATACATGCCTAGAACCATAAAGTGGCCAAACAATATGGTCCTTATGCAACACTAAGTACAATCCATTGCTCTCTGAAAAGTTGACCTTCATTATGATTTATGGACAGGGGCCGCATCAGGGCCAGGGGCCCTGCTCCTGGGAGAACTCCGAGGCCCCTGGACCATCAATTGCTGTCTTTTAGTGGAGTTCTCAGGGTGCACCCCTTATTTATACTTGTGTTGCCAGTGAGACTCAACTTTGTGAGCTCCATCGTGGCTATCACATGAGGGCTGGCCCAGCATCTTTTGCCTCTTTACTTTCCCCAAGAGCCGAGCACAGACCCTGTGTAATAGTAGGTGCTAGCAGATACTGCGTCCTTACTGACTGCAGATGAAATTGACATGTGCAAACGCACTGAGGTGGGCTCTAGAGGCAGATAGGTAACTCCTACACCAGCTCCTAGTGTGAGGGGAGGGCTAGGCTAGGGCTCCTGGTCTGAAGGACAGACATCCACACAGGCCCCACACCCAAGTGGGCTGTGTGATCATGAGGGTAGCAGTCAAGCAGCTGTGGTCCCTCTTATGAGCGGCCACCCAGGCCAGCCCCTGACTTTATCCCAGATGAAGATGAAGGTCTCAGTAATGAATAATCCCTCATTTGTCTCTTGCCATGACTCTGTTGCCTCAAGGCAGGGCTCATTAGGATGGGGCTGGCTTTTCTACCTCTGCTTTCGAACTCCCCTGAGCCCTAACAAGTGGAAAATGGGAGGCAGCCAGGGAGTAGGAGGTCTTTTCACTTCTGCAGTACGTTGATCTTTGCAGGGATACTCCTGGAAACAGCCCACAGGGGCCCTGGCCAGGTGGGAGGACCTAAAAGCTGGGAGGGGCTGTTGATTTAGGTTGACAGTATGAGTCAAAGAAGGGGCCAGTACTGGAAAGCACGCAGCCCAGCCCCGTCCTGAAATGGCCTGTCGTTTCCTCAAGGCTCCGGAGGCTAGTTAAAGGCTCAGGCCCGGAGAGTCTGCCTCTCCCTGATGGATCACCAAAGCAGAGGCATGTGAGGTGGAAAGAGGCCAGGCCCAGAGCCAAGAGGCCTGAGCTCCATGCTTGGCTTCCCACTGTCTGAGTGACCCGGCAGGTCACCACTTCATCCTGGGCCCTGGTTTCCATACCTGGTACAAGAAGGGGCTCCGTAGGGCCATCCTCTAGCTCTGACTCTCTAGACTCCCATGTGTGTAAATTAATAAGGTTCCATGCCCCCCTCTCCCTCACTCCCTACCCCACCTTCCTCACTGGCTCCAGTCTAGGAACTCACCTCAGCTTGCAGAAATGACCCTCAGAATGGAGCAGACTTGGCCTATGGCTGCTCAGTCTCTAGTGCCCTGGGCAGATTCAGGGTGGCTGCCACTAAATGGCAGCCACAGCTTTTCTGAAGTGGCTTTGCTGACTGGCCCTGGGGCTCCAGGACTGGCCACTGGCAGCTAATCCAGTGCCCTATGGCCAGAGGGTAAGCAACTGTAACCCACAGGTCTGCCTGCAGGAACTTGGAGGAGGAGACACCAAGGAATCTTCCTCTGGCTGTTATGGGTTGTTAGAAGTAAATGCCTAGTTTAGGAGTGCAAACAGTAAGCCACAGAGAGGCAAAGATTTACCCGAGGTCACACAGCAGCGTCCTCTCCACTTTGCAGGCACCAGTGTGTCCTAGACTGGCCTGACTACAGGTATGACCCAGGACATCTGCAGAACCAGACCCCAGGAGAGGGGCCTGAGAACCTACAATTGCAGCCTGTGTGCCCTGACACATGTGGGGACTGCTGCAGCTCTACCTTCAAGTATCACCCTGAAAGCAGAATGCCTGAGGACACGTTGCTGGGAACTGAGGGCGCGGGCACCGTGCAGCTTCAGGCTGGCACAGGGCCTCCTCCCAGCACTCTCCCAGGACTTCCCCACACCATCTCCCAACTTCACAGGTCGGGAGGCACCTAAGAGGCAAGGATGAAGTGACTTGTCCTAACTCATAGCTGCTAAGTGGCAGAGTAGGAGTGTGCGGCCAAAACTGTCTGCCCCCTGAACCCATGCACTAATCACATGCTCTCTGCCTCATTTACTACCCTGGTGTCAATGAGCAGAATGGCGGGTGGTGAGTTCCACAGCAGTGGGTGTGATCAAGCAGCTGCTAGAGGAGTCCCTTGGGGTGTGATATGGCCTCTGTCAGCATCCTAGAGCTGTGACAGGGGACAGTCTAGATGGCTGTGGGATGCAGGGATGCAAGAACATTTGTTGTATCTTTCTTCCACACACAGAAAATAGTCCCAGGCTATCTACAGGTTCTAGGTCATGAAGGGGACAGCAGTGTGTCAGCAGTAGAATCCTTGTCCTGCATGTGGGGGACCTGGGTTTGATTCTCAGCCACCACACCTCATGCACGGCTGCCAGCAGTCGGTCAGTGGAGGTCTGTGTGCTGCTGAACATGTTTCAGTGGCTCTTCTAGGCTGAGACTAGAAAGAAAGACCTGGAGATCTACTTGCAAAACTCAGCCAATGAAGACCCTGTGGATCACAATGGACTGACATGTAACTGATTACGGAGATGGGGTAGGGTCGGACAGCACTTCCTTCCACACACACGGCGTTCCCACAACTTGGGAGCCGACTTGACAGCAGCTAACAACAACACGCCATTGCAGTTCTCTTAGCTGCCCTAGGTGTGCTGGGCAGAAGACTGCTGGGGCTCTTCCCAAGAGAATGGCCGTGTCGGGGAAGGGCACTGGCTTCCCAGGCTGTCAGAAGGGTGGGATGGGAGTGGCTATGATGGGGGTCTGGGTGGGGCTGGCCAGAGGCCACACTGGGAGCTGGCATCAGACTCTCCTACCAGTAGGGTGCAGGCCAGATGGCAATGGTGCAATGAGGACATACCCCCACAGCTATGAAGCTGAGATGCCCTCATGGCTCTAGAAGAGGTGGCCAAAGATGCTTCAGGAAGGCAGGGGAGGGTCCCAAACAACTATGAGGGAACATGTGCTGCTTCCTAAGGTGAAACTGAGGAAGGGGTGGGAAGCACTTCATGGGAAAGACAGATAGGAGGAGACACCTTTCAAAAGCTCAGAGACTGCAAATTCCTACACTCCCTGTTACCCCAAGTGTAGGGTGATGGCAGACTGGTGCTCCCCAGCCCACTCTTAGGGACTTGTGTGGTCCTGTAATCAGGGCACCTGGGATGGTTTTCTGGAGCACAGTCAGTCCAGCAGCCAGGGTACACTAACATCCATGTGGACGGCACTGACATCCCTCCTCTGCCCCTGAGAAGCCTGACAAGTGGATCTGATGCCAAGGAGCCAGGCTGAGATGGTGAACAGGGCCACGCAACACATACTCCTCCAGTCACTACAGGATTTCTTACAGTGCTGGCACAGAGCCTCAGAACCCTTCTTACTACAGCCGTCCAAGCACACAGACAGCTGGCAAAGAGGGTAAAACCTGGTGGCCATCCCAGAAGGGAGCTGAGGGCACACAGGTTTGGTGCTTGTTGGCTTCCTGCTGTCATTCAGCCATGGAGTGCCAGAAACTGTGCTGCAGACCTCATGCAAAGCCCTCCCTGAGCCTTTGATGGGTTTCCAGTCCAGTGGGGGAGTTGACAGGTGGCTGGCTTGGAAGAGCACATAAAAGGAAAGGCCATGTGGTGCAGAGGACTGCAGGACAGGATAGCTGTGTCTCACTGAGACAGGGTAGTCAAGGTGTGAGCTCAGCACAAAACAGACTCCCCAGGACCCAGCTGCAGAGGATTCTGGGTCTGAATGTTCCATGACTTCCCACACACTGCCTAGACAGAGGCCAATGAGAGAGGCGGCTGTAAATGGAGCATGCAGCGCAGTGCAGGCACCGGGATCGCACTGTGTAACAAAGGGGAAAGATCAGCTGGGGTGAGGCCTCTGGAGGGGCTGTTTTCTGCCAGTCTGGCTCTTGAGAATCACCTCTGCCCACCAGAACACCTCAGGTGGCAGGGCAAAGCCAGGTTCCTATTGGGTGGTTCCCTGTTGTCCTCTCCTTCCTTTTAGGCTATCCCTGTCCCAGGCATCCTCCAGCCTGTGGGCAACCTCTAGGGTGGCAGACACACCCTTTGGGTACCTCCGTCTTGCTGATGAGAGAGAGGGGTGGAGGTTAGGATGTCTCCCCTTCCTGGGAGGGATGGCTGTATGTTCTCAGTCAGGAGGTGGGTAGGATGAGGGCCAGGGCTGGCCACATGGGTCAGCTTTGACTGGGGGCTGCAGGGATCAGATGGGGGAAGCCTGGAGCACTGGTACTCACAGGTGTGGGGTGTGGAACCCTGGGAGACAGTCAGTTGCCTGGGCTTCAGCCAGCACCCAGTCTGCCTCAGTCTAACTACATGACCAGTTTGAGTACCTCAGCTCCTTTTTCTGAACTGTAGGACAGTAGCTCAGCCTAGCCTGTGGAGAGTATATTTACTTTGCAAACTCTCCGGGCCTCAGCTTCCTACCTGCAAAAGGAAGAACTTGAACTCTCCAACCCTGTACTATCCAATACAGTGCCTGGGCCAAGCATGGCTACCAGGTACTTGAAACTGTAGTGTGAGATAAAACATATGCCAGATTTCAAAGACTTAGCATGAAAAAAAATGAAAATATCTCATTAGCAATTTTCTTATTGATGACATGTTAAGACGATAATATACTGGGTAGAAAGGGTTAAATAAAATTAATTACATCTGTTTCTTTTAGTTATTTTAATACAGCTAGTAAAAACTTAAACTTACATTGCACTCTATTTCTTTTGGACAGCTCTGCCTCTAAGCGCTTTTTAACTTCCAAGTTTTGGGAAGCTATAAAAATTGGAAAAGCAAAGGCAGAGAGCCTCCAGGGTAGTGGACCCAAGCCAGGAAGACGGACTGTGGGTCAGAGGCCTCCAGGGTGATGCATCCTGACATCCCTTACCAGCGGGGCACATGGACCCAGGCTGAACCCCATGCATACATGGGCAGATACAGAAGCTTCTGAAATGGTTTGGAAGTTGCAAGTGGTCATGGTGGGCAGGAGGCTGCCCTCTCTAGGCCAGGCTTGGCCTGAAGCCTTCCCTTCAAACACAAACTCATGCAAAGACTCTATACATAAAGTAGTGCCCTGGCTGAAGTGTGAGCTGGGAGCACTTGGCCAGCCCAGTTGCCTGTATCTGCTCCATCCCTCCAGACCCCGGCTACCCCAGCACCCATCCTGGAACCCAGAGCCCAAAGCCACGGAGCTAATGCCTCTCTGGAGCAATTCTTGGCCTTTAGTAATATGCATCCAAGGGGCCTGCTGCATGCTGTATAGCAAGACATGCTGCTAGGGGCCAAGGGCTGAGAGAGGTGAGCGTGGGTCCCGCCAGCCAGGGAAGGCCAGCTGCAGAGGATGCGGGTGTGCCGGCCGCGGCGTCTCTGGGTTTGCTCCAGCTCATACCTCCTCGCTATCGTGAGACCCGGTCAGGGTGCTGTCCTCTCTAACCTCAGGTACTCCTTCTATAAACAGTACTGATTTCTACCTAGTTGTGGTGGGAGGGGGACACGAGGACGAAACAAGGTTGAGTTTACAGGTTTTCAGCCAACAGGCCTCCCTGTTCTCTGTTCTTGCCCCACTCAGGAGTCTCATAGCGGGGCTGCCGCCAGAACATGCACGTGGTTACATGTAATGTGGTGGCAGACTGAGGAGCACCTTACAGGCAGAGAGGCAGGGGAGAACAAGAACATGGCCAGGGACCCTGAGGGGTGTTGTGCCAAGCCAGAGGAAGATCAGCTGCTCAGCAACAACAGTGGTGGGTGGGAGGCTCCGAGGCAGGAGGGGCTGCTACTGCAAAGGGGCAGCCATGGGAACAGAGTATCATAGAAAGGGGAAGGGTGGCCACAGAGCTTTAGCTGGGCACTGGCAGAGGCTGATGTGTGCTGTGGCTGTAAAAGGAGGCTGGGGCCACATGAAAGAAGCCTTGGCTGCCAAGCCAAGCTGGCTCAGCACACAGCCGGCACTGCTAGGAAGATGGGCTGACCAAGCACCCAAGGCCAAGTGAGGGGGCTTCCTGAGGGTGCCCAGGGGGGTGCAGAAGCCTCCGCCACTGGGTCCATAAGGCGCTGTATAGGCCAGGAGCTCTACTGGGCCAGGGCTCTCCAGGAGCTCCCTACAGCCTACTCTCCTCTGAGAGAAACGACAATTTATTTATTCATGAGCACACATGTTCCCACTAGGCAGCCCACTCTTGCACACCTCACCTCTAATTATAGCAGGAATGTCATTAACGTGGGGGGTTCCAGCCTCTTACACCGGCCTGCCTGCCCTGACAGTGGACATAGGCCTCTGCTGGCTCCCCTGCTCCAGCCATGGCCAGTGACCCTCCTGTCCTGATGGCCCAGGGTCAGCCATAGCGCCAGGACCTTGACTGTGCTCTTTGAGTCAGGGAGAGTGGCTGCCTTCTTTAAAGACCTACAAGGATGGGACAGGCCCACCCCAGCCCTGGCCACACACAGTGGTAGCCTCTAAGATCCCTGCCTTGGACATGTCCAATGAGCAGGGTAGGAGTGGCAGTGTGATGGTGAGAGCTGGATAAACAAGCAAAAGTGGGAGCTGCTGAGCCCCACCTGATAGTGGGTGGTGACACAGAGCAGGCCTAAGGCTGGGGCACCTGGCATGGGTTGTCTCTGATGGAAAGGAGAGCAGAGAGGAGGAGGTCTGGGCTCCCGGAGAAACTCCAGAAGGAGGCTTCAAGGAGGGTGGGGCCATGACAGAAAAGGTAAACAGCAAGAGAGCAGCCAGAGTGGCTGAGCAAAGTACGGCTGCAGGCGTGAGAGGGCTGCAGCCTTAGGGGATGGACCTGAGGACTGGTAGAGAACAAGAGCTACACACACAGCACCAGATGGAGACAGAGGTGGAGAAGGGACTACCAATCACACAGATATGGGCCCAGAAAGAGACACGGAGAGCTAGTGTGTGCATCACGGAATTCCCTGCCAAGACAGAGCCCAGATACATGTACTCACTCATAAACACAGATGCATACACACACAAACACGTATGAATCCCAACACATACAGGCACACACACACACACACACACACCCCTGCATGCTCCTCCACCCCTCCTTCATGAAGCCCAGAGCCTCACCAAACTTCTACTCAGGCCAGGGTGTACAGCCCACTTGGACTCTGGGTGGGGATCCCCAGAACAGTGTAGGGCCCAGAAGGAGGGAAGTTGTAAGGAGAGACTAGGCTTTGCTGAGTCCACATGGGCAGGGGAGGAGGCAGGTGGAAAGCCCCTATTGGCAGCCTTGCCTGTAGCACCCTGGCCCATACCCCAGGGTGGCGATGAGAACTGTCAAGGTCACACAGCCATGACCAAACGATGAGGACTGGGCCTGAGGCACAGACACGGACTCTCTCCCTCTCTCCATCCTCCCAACCCCAGGCCTGTCTCAGCCCCAGTTGCCTGATGTAAGGCGTTTGGCTCTCCCCAACCCTGCCTAGGCTCTGACACTATGTCATTAGGCAGGTCGAGGAGAGCAGCATGGTCAGTATTTCTCCTCAGTGGCCTCTGAAAGCCTTCCCTGGAGGCCAGTGGGAAGGGGCTGCTGTCTGCAACTCACCTCCCCGTCTTCATCCTGAAGAACCTTCTGCCTCCCAATGTCAGGGGACTCTGAGCTCTGCAAACAGCTGCCAAGGTGCCCTGCTCAGCGCAACCCTAGCTTGCATACTTGTTAGTAATGAGGTGCTCACTGCCTGGAGGCAGCCATTTTGCTTTCAGATAGCTGAGATTCTCGGAAAGTTGACCTTGAAGATGCCAGGGAGACAGCACAGTTGCTGTGAATGGGCCTGAGTGCTGATGGCTATGGTCCCTGGGACAAGAGTGTCCTCTCATCATTAGTTTGGAAAGTGACAGAATGGGCTTATCATTCTACTGCTACTCTAAACTACAACAAAACTAGAGGAACAAAGTCTTGTAGCCAGTGCCACTTCTTGACCAATGATCAGTACAACAATTACCCATTCACTCACTCACTCAAGAAAAAAACTATCAACTGGGCAACCATGGTGTCCCAGGCACTGGGCCATGGCAGTGAATGAGCGTTATCATTTCCTGGTCTAACGCCTGCTCCTCACCCATTTCACAGGTGGTGAAGCTGAGACCAAAGTAATTTGTTGCTGAATTGCACAAGGAGCTGACGGCAAATACGCAACCGAGGGGTGTGTCTTTCAGCAGAGGGCAGAGCTCTATGTGGGCTGCTGTAGGCTCTGACAACCACGTTTGTGAACATGCCAGCCCAAAGAAACAGAGAAGGTGCACGTCTGTGTCTCCAACCGGGTGTTTCTAGGACACTGCTGTATTGATTACTACCTTGGCTTGCAGTGGTTTCCTTTTCTTGTCTTTTTCCACTAAGGCTTTCAGCTCCTCATTTTTTTTTTTTTTTTTAAAGAATAAACTCCAAGCTGCTCCTATGATTAATTATCAGCTGCCTAATGCTCTGCCACTGGCAATTTCTGGAAAGGGAATGAATTACCTTAAAAAACATCCGAAGAGAGAACCCACTATGAAGGAGAATTTCAAAGGTTACCTCACAATTAGCAATGGGTTCCCTGGCCTTATTGAGCTGCTGAAAGGTGCTACTGTTGGGGGCAGTGCCAGCCTTGTAGGGCTACCCTGTTTCTTCTGAGTGCCATGGCTGGAGGGCTGGGCAAAGGCTGGAAGAAGGCCCAGATGAGATTGCTCCCTGAGCACCTACCATGTGCCTGCACTGTGGCTTTGCCTCAGCCTCCAAGGCATCCTGTATCACTTGATTCAGTCAGATCTTGGTCCAAATTCTCATTCTGCCTCTGACCAGCTCTGTGTATATCTCAACCACTCGAAGTCTCTGTTTTCTCATCTGGAGAAGACTGTGGGGAGAAATGTCTATGAGGAACATCGTGTCACTATGAATTGGAATCAACTTGACAGCAACAGGCTTGGAAATACTCAACTGGAGGCCTCCGTAGGGGCTAATTCCCAGGCTGGAAGGCAATCCCAGCCCAGAGAGCACTCTTCCAGCAGAAAAGCTGTGTTTAGCACACTGTAGCCTTATGGGAGAGGTCTGAGAAAAGATGACAGCAGACCAGTCCTACTTTGAACTATATCACAGCATCTGGGAACAGCTGACGAGGCCCTTCCATTGTCAACCAGAAGGAAGGGTTTACCACACCTGACAGCCTGGCTGATTTTGGAAGCAGTCAGATAGCTTTTACCTTTTAAAATAAGACTGCCTAGAGGAATAACTGTGCTGCAGCCTGATGGCATCTCTTTCAGCCTTTACTGACTCACATTATAGGGTTGGCTGATAGCCTCCCAGTGACTCCAAAAGTAGGGTTATGGCTTTGTCAGCTAGGAGGCGGAGCCTGCTACTCCAGAGATTTCATTAGCCCACTCACTGGAGTACACAGAGGTGGCTGGTGATCAACTTCCTTCTCAGAACTGTGCCTCAGTTCCTATTAAGGCAACACCACAGAAAATCAACAGCCTCTAGATGTCTAGAAAGTAACAGACCCTAATCAAACATTTTAAAAAAAAATTATCCATGGCTCCAGAAAACTCTCAAAACAAAGAACCAAAGAACTTCTCAGATGAAGAAGCCTTTCTGAAGCTATTGGAGATCGAGTACGAAATAATGATATATAGAGCCCTCCTAGACATTATGCCCCTAGGGTCACCATGAGTTGGATCCGACTTGATGGCATTTGGATTGGCTTGGCTGGCTAGACATTATACAAAATGCGGCAGAGCAAACTGATAAATTAAGCAAGCTGTTCGATCTGATAGAACATCAGCATTCTGAAACCTCACAGATCAATAACAGAATTATAGAATTAGACAATTCAATTCAAAGCCAAAAGAACAGAACTGAACTGGAAACTAGACTTACTGACTTCGAAGGTAGAGCTACTGACACCTGCATTTAAGAGGAAAAATCAGAGAAAAGAAACAGGAAAAATGAAGAAGCACTAAGAAACATGTGGGACTCTATCAAAAGGAACACTCTATGATTAATTGGAGTTCCTGAGCGGGGAGAGACACCTGAAAACACAGCATTGTTGTTCAGTTGCTGACAGAAAACTTCCCTGAAATTAAGAAAGAAGAGAAAAAAGATATCCAAGATGTGTATCAAATGCCACATAAAACTGACCTCAAAAGAAGGACTCCAAGACATATTACAATCAAGCTAAACAAAATGAAACATCAGCAGAAACTCTTAAAGGCAGTGAGACTCAAAGAAAAGCTAACATTCAGAGGGAAGCCCTCTAGGTTTCCGTCTGACTTCTTGGAAGAAACGATGTCAGCAAGGAAGGAGTGGGATGACAGTTTCAAAGTCTTCAAGGAGAAAAACTTCCAACCAAGAATTGTACGTCCTGCAAAAGTGTCTTTCAAATATGAAGATGAAATCACGACATTCTCAGATAAACAGAAACTGAGACACTTTGTGAAAAACAAACCAAAGCTATAAGAAATACTGAAAGAAGTTCCTGGCTTAGAAAAACAAAACCATTAAGTCTATACTTAAGGAGGCAGTGCAGGACACAACATCCAGAAACCTACTCAGTTACAGAAGGCACAAAACTCAGTCAAAGCTGCAATATTAAAAGAAGGGATCCAGGGATCATACCACGAAAACGAAGATACCATCACATTAAAAAAGAGGGACATACGACAGTAGTTATAGTCCTTTCAGATGGAGAGGAGATTAGTAAGATATGCAGAAGTTAAAACTGGGTTTAAACTTAAATTATTAAGGTGGATCATGGGGTGGCCTGAAAGCACAATAAAGGTGCAGCATACCAAAACAAGAAGTACAACACAGGAGTCTCAACAAACACAAAACCAACACTGAAAAAGATGAAAAATCAACCTGTAAAGAAGAACAACCCAGAACAGAAAATTAACAGCAATAAAGGATATACCAACACAAAAGTAAATACATCAAAATGACAGTACTAAACCCATACCTATCAATAATTACACTGAATGTAAATAGACTGAATGCTCCATCATCTTGGATCAACAGACACGACCCGTCTATATGTTGCTTACAAGAAACTCACCTCAGACTTAAAGATAGGATAAAACTGAAAATTAAAGGATGGAAGAATATATGAATACGAAGAACAGCAGGTGTGGCAACACTAATCTCAGATAAAATAGATTCTAATGTAAAATCCACCATCGTGGACAAGGATGGTCACTATTTACTGTAGAAAGGTTCAATACACAAGTAGGACTTAACAATATTAAATATTTATGCACTTAATACTAGAGCATTAAATACATCAAAGAAACACTGACTACATTAAAAAATGAAATAGAACACTCCACAATAATAGTGGGAGACTTCAACACTCCACTTTCAGTAATTGACCATCATCTAGAAAAAAGCTCAACACAGACACAGATCTTATTGCCACAATTAACCAATTAGAGCTCATCAACATACACAGAACTTCTTACCCATTAACAGATAACTACATCTTCTTCTCCAGTCCACATGGAATATTTTCCAGAATAGATCATGTGGTAGGACACAAAGCAAATCTCAACAAAATCCAAACCACTGAATTATTGCAAAGCATCTTCTTTGACTATAAAGCCATAAAAGTTGAAATCAATAGCAGAATAAGCACAGAAATGGGAACTTATGGAAACTGAACAACACCTTGCTCAAAAAGCCATGGGTTATAGATGAAATCAAGGATGAAATAAAAAAAATTTATGGATTCAAATGAGAATGAAAACACTTCCTATCAGAACTTACGCGATATAGCCAAAGAAGTGGCTATAAATTCACACATCTGGAAGGAAGAAAGGACCCAAACCAAAGAATTAACCATACAGCTTGAACAAGTAGAAAGAGAGCAATAAAGGAATGCCTCACATACCGGAAGAAAACAGATCATAAAGATTAGAGCAGAACTAAATGAATTAGAGAACAGAAGGACAACTGAAAAAATTGATAAAACCAAAAGCTGGTGTTTTCAAAAGATTAACAAAATTGCCACACCACTGGCTACACTTACTAAAGAAAAACAGGAAATGAAACAACCTGAATAAGAAATGAGATGGAAGATGTCACAACAGATCCAACAGAAATAAAAAATATCATAACAGAATACTACAAAAGACTGTACTCTAACAGATTTGAAAATCTAGAGGAAATGGACAAATTCCAGATTCATATCACCTATCAATGTTATCACAAGGAAAAGTAGAACAACTTAACAAACCCATCACAAAGGAAGAGACTGAAAAAGTCATCAAAAAACTACCAATCAAAAAAAGCCCTGGCCTAGAAGTCTTCACTGCAGAATTCCATCCAGCTTTTAGAGAAAAGTTAACCCCAATACTACTGATACTATTTCACTGCATAGAAAGGGATGGAATACTTCCAAATTCATTCTATGAAGCCAGCATAATCCTGATACCAAAGCCAGGGAGAGAGCCAACAAAAAAGGAGAATTATAGACCAATATCACTCATGAACTGAGATGCAAAAATCCTCAACAAAGCCCTTGCCAATAGAATTCAACACCATATCAAAAAAATAATTAATCCTGATCAAGCTGGATTCCTACCTGGGATGTAAGGCTGGTTCAACATCAGAAAAGCCATGAATGTGATCAACCACATAAATAACACAAAAGATAAGAATCACCTGATCATATCAATTGATGCAGAAAAGTCATCTGACAAAGTCCAACACCCATTCATGCTAAAAACTCTCAGCAAAACAGGAATATAAAGCAAATTTCCCTTGTGAATGGGAACTAGACAAGGACGCCCACTCTCACCTCTGCTATTCAACATTGTACTAGAAGTTCTGGCCAGAGCAATTAGACAAGACAAAGAAATAAAGGGCATCTGTATCAGCAAAGAAGAAGTGAAAATCTGCCTATTTGCAGATGATATGATTGCATCCACAGAGAATCCTAAAAAATCCATAAGTAAACTACTCAAACTGATAGAAGAGTTCAGCAAAGTATCAGGATACAAGATAAACGTAAGTAAATCAGTAGGATTCCTTTATATCAACAAAGAGATCACAAAAGAAGAAATCACCAAATTAATACCATTTACTATAGCCCCCAAGAAGATAAAATGCCTAGGAAAAAATCTAACTAGAGAAATAAGAGACCTATACAAAGCGAACTACAAGACCCTACTGCAAGAAACTAAGAGACACATAAATGGAGAAAACTACCCTGTTCACGGACAGGAAGACTTAACATTGTGAAAATGTCTATTTTACCCAAAGTGATCTACATATACAATGCAATCCCAATAGAAATTCCAGTGACACTTCTTAATAAGATGGAGAAACAAGTCACTAATTTTGTCTGGAAGGGGAAGAAACCCCGGATAAGCAAAGCACTACTGAAGAGGAAGGACACACTAGGAGGCCTCTCACTACCCAACTTTAGCACTGCCAGAGTCAAAACAGCCCGGTACTGATACAAAAAGAGACATACAGACCAATGGAATAGAGTTGAGATTCCAGAGATAACACCATCCTCTTAGGAACAGTTGATATTCAGCAAAGGCCCTAAGATTGTAAACTGGGGTAAAAACAGCCTCTTTAACAAATAGTGCTGACAGAATCGGATATCCATCTGCAAAAAATTGAAACAAGGCCCCTATCTCACGCCTCATACAAAAACCAACTGAAATTCGATTAAAGATCTAAACATCAGACCTAAAATGATAAAGCTCATCCAAGACAAATAAGATCAACAATGGAAATTTTAATACACAATGTAGACAGACTTCAAAATCTGACAGACAAAGCACGAGTAACAGAACAGCTGATAAATGGGAACTACGAAGAATCAAACACTTTTGCTCCAAAGACTTTATCAAAAGAATTAAAAGACCACCTACAGAATGGGAAAAAATATTTGGCAACTGTATGTCAGACTGACATCTGATCTCCATAATTAACAAGACAGTACAAAATATCAACAAGAAAAGGATAAATAACCCAATTAAGCATTGGGCAAAGGAGATGGACAGACAGTTCTCTAAACAGGATATCAAAGCAGCCAAAAGACACATACAGAAATACTGATGATCATTAGGTATTAAAGAAATCTAAATCAGAACAACCAGCAAGGTTGGCCATGATCCAAAAAACACAAAACAACAAGTGCTGGAGAGGCTGTGAGAAACTGGAACTCTCCTACACTGCTGGTGGCACTGTAAAACAGTACAACCTCTTTGCAAACCAATCTGGCACTTCCATAAAAAGCTGGAAATAGGTACACCATTTAACCCAGTAATCCCACTGCTTGGAATATATCCTACAGAAGCAATGGCAGACACACGAACGGATACATGCACACAAATGTTTATTGCAGCACAGTCCATAACAGCAAAAAGGTGGAATCAACCCAGCTGCCCAACAACAGGTGAATGGATAAATAAGCTATGGCATATGCACTTAATGGAACACTTTGCAATGATAAAGAACAATGATGATTCTAGGATACATCTCATAATCTGGTTTCATTTGGAAGACATTATGTTCAGTGAAATTAGTCAGCCGCACAAGGATAGATACTGTATGAGACCTCTACTATAAGGACTTAAAAACAGGCTCATGTACAGAAGGAAAGACTCTTTGATGGCTGCAAGGGAGGGGAGGAAAGCAGGGAGGGGGAGGGCTGGTTAAAGATTAGATAGTTGATAGAAATTTGGTAGGGTAAAAATCAGTGACAGCACACATTAGAAAGAAGATCAATTTAGCTGGACTTCAATATAACCTGAAAACTCTTCCAATCTTAACCCAATATTGCAAGGGCAGTAGCAGGGGGTGGGGTCCAGGACCATGCTCTCAGAGGACATCGAGGCCAATTGGCGTAACTAGCTTATTGCTAAGACAGTCTTCTGCACCCCGTATTAGTGAGTGGTGTCTGGGGTCTTAAAAGCTAGCAAGTTGCCATCTGAGGTACACCAAATGGTCCCAACTCTGCTGGAACAGATGGTCACCAAGGACAACAATGACATGGTGGAAAGAGAACCCACAAGACAAGACCCATGTGAATGGGTGACTGTATCAACAAGTGACTAGAAGAACCAGGTGGTGCCCAGCCACCACCAATGACAGCTGTGATGGAGCTGAGAACGTTGAGTCCCATTGGCAACACAAGAATAAGAAGGGTTGTGCCCTGAGAACTACAAGAAAAGACCGCAATTGACAGTCTGAAGACCTGGAGATTCCCCTGGGAGCATGGCCTGTAGACCTGAGGCTGCCCCTAATCATAAATCAACACTGAGGTCAATTTCTTGGACAGGAATGGATTGGACTTCGTGACACAGAGTGACCATATCGCGTGTGCACTTTATGGTCCTATGCACCTATAGGATGTCGTCGTGCTGGCCTCTTACTCAAGGAAAGTGGAGAGGGTGGAGAGTAGGTGATAGATTGTTTAACGGATATGACATGTATAGAACGGCAAGGAGGAGTGTGTTGTCACCGGCAAGGAGAGCAGAAGGAGCTGCAGAGAGGTGGGCATGCAAATTTAAACCAGATTGTACATTTTCAATCACAAAAAAAAAAAGGAAAGAAATCAAAAGACATATTGCATTGGGAAAATCTGCTGCAAAGGTCGTCCTTAAAGTATTCAAAAGTAAGGTTGTCACCTTGAAGACTAAAACGCACCTGACCGAAGCCACGGTATTTTCAGCTGCATCATATACATGCAAAACCTGGTCACTGAACAAAGACGACAGAAGAATTGATGCCTTTGAATTTTAGTGTTGGAGAACAATGTTGAATGTATCATGATTGTCAAAAGAACAAACAGATCTGTTCTGGAAGAAGTACAAGCAGAGTGCTCCTTGAAAGCAAAAGATGGCAAGACTGTGTCTTACATACTTCGGACATGTTGTCAGGAAAGGTCAGTCCCTGGAGAATGACATCATGCTTGGTAGAGTGGAGGGTCAGTGATAAAGAGGAAGACCGGCGATGAGATGGACTGACACAGCAGTTGCTACAATGGGCTTCAGCATAACAATGACTGTGGACATGGCGCAAGACCAGGCAATGTTTCGTTCTGTGTTCAAAGGGTCACTATGAGTTGGAAGGGACCCTCACTGGCACCTAACAACAACATTTCTCATAATGCCCTGCCAGCAACATTGGTATATTTTTTCTCCATTTTCACATGAGAAAATGGACCATCACAGAAGTCAAAGGATTTGACCAAGGTCACCTAGTTGATTAGCTAGACCTGGGATTTCCTGAAACAGGAAGGAAAATCAGGCAATGCTCCCAGGGAGGGCATTCCAGAGTCTGACTGAAGCCTGGAGAGTCCCCAGAGCTTGGCCAGCTTACTTCTAGGCTCCCAGGGGGCACTGAGGTTGTGGGCAAGGGGAAGCCGAGGAAAACAGGAGACTTTAACGACAGGAGACCCCCTCCCAAGCCTAGCTCTAGTGCTTGATGTCCTGGGACAAATGACCCTGGCTCAAGTGTCAGTATCTCTGGGCTGGAACCATAGAGTAAACAGGCATTACTCAGGCTAAGCCCTAGTATAGGGCCAAGCATGTACCACCCCTGAAATGCCACCCCTGACCAGATGCTGATGGCCTGGCCTGAGGCCCCACCTGGGATGCCCAGCCTCAGTGCCTCTGGTAACAGCTGCTCTCAGTTTGTGCCTGTTCTGGCACTGGTAGGGCCCTTGGGTGGGGTGGGGTGAGATCGGGTGGGAGCTGAGGTATGCAGGGCAACGAAAGGTCCTTGACTATTGGATGACAGTGGCTGACATATCCTGAGTGCGTACTGTGTGCCAGGCACTGACTAAGTGCACCGCCTCCTACAGTTTGGGGGTTGGCAATGGGATTACCATTCTGTTGTACAGACAGCTAAATGGAAACACTGGTCTGACTGAGCAGTTGCTAAAGCTGGGCAGTCTGACGCAGAGCCCAGAGAAGTGCGGATGTGCAGTGTGTCCACCAGCATGTGGGCTTGTGGACCAAGAAGGGGTAGGGAGTTGCAGCTTGGACTCTAGAGAACAGGCTTCTCTTCTCAGCCAGGCCTCTCCTGCTGGGGCTGCCACACCTCTCAGCACATGAGTCCCATACCACATGTGCCTCAGAGGGGCACAAAAGCAAGTCTGGCCCATTCCCTGGGATACCACCCCTTTCCCAGCAGCCACTCCAGAGAATGGCCAAAGAGGTAGCTGAGTATGAGGACTAGGGGCTTACAAGGTCTTAGTGGGGACTACATGAGCCCAATCCATCCAAGGGCTGAGGCCCAAGTCCACAGTGCAGTCTGCTGGGGTCAGCACCCTACCTCCCACTCAGATCACACATGTCTCTTCCTCAAACACCACGGTCCAGCCACTTCCACAGCCCAGCCATACACTTACCTCTGTGATCTGGCAATCACCAGTGTCTGACACAGCCGTTCAGCAGCTTATGGCCCCCTTCGGCTCACTTCAGCTCCATCCTCCTGCAATGCGAAGGGAGGGTAAGTGGCTCCATTCCCCAACGTGGCCCTGGCACTTCCCACATTGCCGCAGCCTTTTACCCACAGCCGTAGCCAGCATAACCACAACATCCCTGATGGACGGATTGTGAGGAAAGGCACATAAATAAGGGTGCTCTGACATTATCGGCTGTGTGACCAGGGGTATGCTCCCAGCCTCTCTGGGCTTCAATTTCCTCTTCAGTCAAAATTGAACTAAGGTATCACTTAGGGTCTCTGAGAGATCTCTAGGAAATATGGTGATAAAGGCACCTGGGTGGTACACATGTTTAGCACACTCAGCTGCTAACCTAAAGGTTGGAGACAACTCAGATGAATGGTCTGGTGATCTACTTCTGCAAAAGCAGCCACTGAAAACTCTATGGAGCACAGGCCTGCTGTAACACACATGGAGCACCATGAGTTGAAGTTGACTTCATGGCAACTTCTTTGTTTTTAAATGGTGACAAAGCCAATCAGCACATGTTCATTCACTCAAGAAATATTCACTGAGTTCCCTGGGCTGCGAACAGCATAGCAGTGCCTATCCTCATGCAGACTCAGAAGAGTGAGCAAGGAATCACACAATATATAGTTGTAAGTACTGCCTGCCAAAAAGAAACAGAGTATAGACTGAAGGTTGAAGGTTTGTTCTCTGAGGAAATGAAATTAAGAGGGCCAAGACTCAGGGAACAGTGTTTGGTCAGAGAGAACAGCACATGCAAAGAGTCCAAGACAGGAAAAAGCTAGTACAGTAGAGGAATTGGGAGCAGGCTGGTATGGAGGAGGGAGGTGCAGTAATCAAGCGAGGGAGTTGGAGGTGAACTCCACGTGGGGAGGGGTCTGAGAAGCTGAGGGACAGGACACTACTCCCAGGTGGAGAAGATCTGGTGGCTGCTTGGGAGGGCTTGGGAGGGATGGGAAATGAGGCAGGGAGGCCAGTGGGGGGCTGCTACAGGGGTGCAGGGAGGGGACTGTGAAGCTCAGAGGAGAGGGTGAGAGGCGACGAAGGAAGCAAGGATGCCTCTCTTCAGCTTGGGCTTGTGGCACGATTAGCACTGTTTGGTGGGGTGTCAATGGCCCATCTTCTCAATGACTTACCAGCGTAGATGCCCGACCTTCACCCCTGACCCCACCCCAACTCCCATGGAGCCCCATTGGGAATCCAAGAGTATCAGCCCCATGACCTGGCTGGTGGGATTCCTCAGAGTCCTGGCTGCAGGCTGTGAGCTGTAGAGCCCTCGGTTCAAGTCCTAGTGGTGAAGGTCACTTGCTGTATAGCTCTGGGCGTTTGGTCCCCTGTGACTCTCTGTGCTTCCAGGTCCTCATGTAAGCAGGGCCAAGGGCTACTTAGAGTGACGCCTGTGGCCAACATGTGGTGGACAGTGTGTGCGCCACTTAAACAGGGGGAGAGCCCCGGGCCTGGGCTCTACCTCACCACGGGTGGTGGACAGGTGCTCCCGGGGAGAGGAACAGGGACTTCATGAATTCAATAACAGGCACTGAGGCCCGGCATTTAAAATATAGGCTCGGTAATGAAAATGATCTGGTGTAAATCCTGGGCTCACCCTCTGAGCAAGGGTTTGTCCTCCGGCAAGGTTTGAAACCTCCTGGCGCCTCAGTTTTCTGATCTGTAAATAGTGACAACTAGGTGTCTCACTCAGAATTGCTGTACAGATTGATTAGGTAATGTACACAGGGCTGGATATGTGGTTAGCATTCCACTCTCAGTTGCTAGACTTGACTTACTTCGCAAGGGCAAGTTCTAACTTCCCTAAGATAAGCCTGATGTCCCATTCAGCCATGGGTGAGAGGAATGGCTCCAAGCTCTGACCCTTGGCTCTGGGCTCTGGCAGTCCCCAAATTCAGCCTGCCGTGGGACCACAAAGAGCCCTTGGACTCTTTCACTTCACGGAGGAGGTAACCGAGGCCCTGATGAGGCAATGACTGCACTGTCCCCTGCACCACACACTAGGTCAGTGGTAGGGATAGAACTGGGCAGCTCTTGCCTCCCTACTGCCCACAGCTCACACCTCTCCCAAAGGCAAGCTGGCTGGCTGACTCACTGACAAGGAGAAAATAATTTGGCAGCTGAGACAGAAGCCAGAGCCAGAGAGCCCTTGTGCCCTCAGTGAGCACTGTCCAGCTCCAAGGAGCGACATCTGCCATCCTGCCCATGAGGTGCTCTAGCTCACAGTATACATGTGTGCCTCCTTTCCCCTAGCCACTCCAGCTCCTGAGTGTTGGGCCTGTGCAAAGGGACAAGATGACCAAAGCAGGTAGACCTGTCCAAGGGCACACAGAGATAAGTGGTGGCACCAAGATTGGAATTTAAGCCCTAGTCAGGGATTGATACCCCTTTCCTGAGTTTGCACTGGACCCCAAGCCCCTAAAAAGGGGAGGGAGTAGGAGGCTTGCATTTATTGAGTCCATACTATGTGTTAATGTATGGGATATTTCTTGTAACCCTCAGTAAAACCCTGTCAGAAGGAAATTCACCTTCTGCATTTACACACAAGGCCAGAGACATCCTGTAATCCCCTGAGATCACACACTAAAAGGGAGTTAAGGACGGAGAGGGACGTGGACACCATCAACAGCGAGCCCTGGAGCTGCTCCCTTCACAGGAGCTGCTCACCAGCCTTGTTCAAAGCCATATGGCCTGGGTACCCAGACTACTCTGCCTTTGACAAGGATCCCTGCTGAGCATATTGACTGGAGGATGGTGGGGTCAGGAACCCAGAAGCAGGGTGGGGCTGTGGGTGTAGAGCCAATTTCCTGTACCTCACCCCCCACCCACACCCTAATCCACCTGGCCCTGTTGGGTGCTCTTAGGTAAAACTCACAGCCTAGATGGGCTTGGTGGCCTGGTGAGACAAAGGAGAGAAAAGGCAGGACGCCTGCTGGTACCATAGCTGTTCGAAGCCTGACCAGATCACTTACTGAATAGTACAAATCTAGAGGAAGTTAATTCCTTATTTAAAAGGCACAGAGGAATATGCAGCTCAGGCCTCAGGGCGGGCCTCCTAGCTCCCCTAAGGACTCTTCTTCCCAGAGGAGGACGGTGGCTGCAGACAATGATGACAGAAAAGAGCTGTGCATATGAGTCAGACTCTCACACTGGCCCATGGGCAGTCACATGGGCCAGTGTCCAGGTAGCTCAAGAGTAGGGGTGGGAGCAGTTCCCCAGGAAGTCTCCCTTCAGCCCTGGCAACACTGACCCAGCCCTGCCACAGGACTTGGGGGCAGGTGGAGCCACCACCTGGAGCAGGATGCAACCCCAATTAGGGGGTCACTTTGGCTTACCCTCTCACTTTCTTAATCGGTAACTTGACCCAGTGCTCAGTGAAACCCTGAGGGAAGCCTTTGTGACTTCCATGCTCTGTGTCTTCCCACTTGACTTCTAGCTTGCCTGCTGTTCCTCAAAGGATCCAGGGCATCCTTGTTACAACACCAGCCTTGTGTAGGCCCTGCTCCACAGATGGAAATGTGCTTTCCTCTCACTATGATGTCCGACATCTCACGGGGATGGTAGGGCAGTAACAAGGGCCCATTATGCAGAGCAGAACATCAAGGCTCCCAGTGAGAATGGGGTTGCCAGGGTGTCATAGTTGAAAAGTGGTAAGGCTGAGCCTTGTAAATAGCAAAGGTCACTTAGGGTGGGACCGGACAGGCTGCCCCATCCTGCCCACTCCCAGGATCGAAGGGGCCTGTTGGGGTTTGGGTGGAGACAGTCAGGAAGTGGATTCGGAGCTATGTCTGGTTTGGAGACATGCAGCGGCCAATCTTGGACTCCTCAGAAGAGGTGCCCCAACCCCAGAGTGTCCAGCACACAGGGCACTAGGAAGGCTCTGTACCTGTGGCTCTGGGTCTGCGGCTGTGACTAGGTGTTTTCCACAGCTGCTCACGGTTGGGAGTCCACAGTTTTCTTGGGCCTTGGCCCAGTTATTTAGTAGGGAGATCACATTAGAACTGTGTCTGAATCCCTGAATTGCCATTTATTGCTGTGTGACCATAAGCAAGTCACTCAGTCTCTCTGAGGGCCCCATTTCCTCTTTAAATAGAGACAAATCACCCCTCAGAAACTCTAGTGGCATAATAGTTAAATGCTGTTATCTGCTAACCAAAAATCTGGCAGTTCAAATCTGCCAGGCGCTCCTTGGAAATGCCAGGGGGCAGTTCTACTCTGTCCTACAGGGTTGCTGTTAAGTCAGCCCTGACTTGACAGCACTGTGTTTGGTTTGGGTTTACCCACCCCTCTGTAGTCCTTGGGTGGTATAAAAGGCATGCTCTTGGCTATTAACGCAAAGCCTGGCAGTTTGAACCCTCCCACCCCAGTCGCACCGAAGAAGAAAGACCTGGCAACCTGACTCTGCAGAAGATTACAGCCGAGAGAATCCTCAGGAGCCGAGCTCAGGTCTATTCTGTAACACACAGGGTGACTGTGAGTTGAAGCTGACTTGGCAGTGGGTTTGGCTTTTTGTTTAGTTCATTGCTCCTCCAGCTATTTACCCACTAGAGGAGGCTGAAGGCTGATCTTGCAACCTAGACCTTGGCAACTGGCCAGAGCACTGACCTATGTGTGGGAAGGGGTCAGACGGCCCCCGTGTGGTCTGCTTCGACAGGTAGCCATGTTAAGGTCACATACACAGAATCCTTGTGCCCCTGGTAATGGGGAGGGTTTAACAAGGCATGAGGTATATATACATGGGTGTCACAGAGGCCAGCAAAGGGTGACTATTGAAGTTTGGGCAAGAGATCACTGCTCAGGGCCATTAAGTGGTGAAGCATGGTGCAGAACCAT
The DNA here is from genome assembly GCA_028571685.1 of Heterohyrax brucei. Classification (NCBI taxonomy): domain Eukaryota; kingdom Metazoa; phylum Chordata; class Mammalia; order Hyracoidea; family Procaviidae; genus Heterohyrax; species Heterohyrax brucei. Next base: position 82,440,403 of record CM053154.1, on the reverse strand, counting down.
CATCCTACAGTTGTCACCACAGCTGTCTGATCTGTTGCTCCACTGCTGAACTGATTCTAGCCACACTATGCTTAGCACTCAGAAGCTGGCTTGGCAGCTGTTCCTAACCTCTTTACAGATGGGCCAAATATCTGTGGGCCTCAGGGCCCAAGGCACCATCCCTGGCCCTGTACAGGCAGGAGGGCTTAGACAGACCCAGCTCCCAGGCTTTCTGCACTGACAGGGGTTCCACCACCTCACAGACGTACTCAGGCCCATGGTCCCTCGCCTGACCCTGGGAACAGGCCCTAGCCTTCCCTGGCGGGACAGAGCTGGCTCCAGGAACAAGGCAAATATTTACCCCAATGGTTATCCAAACCCAGCAGCCACCCGCCTCCCACATTCCTGGAATGCATGTTTCCTGACCTCACTAGGCTGGAGTAGGGGGTGGAGGCAGGACCTAGACATAGGACAACAACTAGACCAGGGGCCTGGGGCCTAGGTGGGGGACAGTGCCAGCTACCCAGGAGGAGAGGACAGCCTTGAATTACCCTTCAGCTGCTCACCAAGTGAGGGAGGCTCTGGGCTAATCTTGTAAAGCCAAATGTAGACCAAAGCACAACCTACCCACAGGGCATTGGGAGGGAGGTAGATGGATGGACCCACTGTGGTTTGCTTATACAGGGACCATACTAATGTCACCTGAGTCTATAGCTCAGGGATCCCAGCACCAGGCCTCACTTCAGCTCACACACAAGTCTACATACACGTCTACACACACACAGGCCTATCATGTCCAACCAGTGAACAACTCAGCCTACCTCCAACCCAGTAGATGTAGAATTGCAACAAATGTCATGAAACAATCTGGGTATAAATTTTTGAATGAGCATATAACCTGCACTATAAATTTTCCTACCTGCCAGGCCCCTTCCTCAACATCAGCAGCTCTCACTACTGCATCCTCATGACAACGCTGCTACCAGAAGCCTCAATGTCCCCACTTTATACATCTCAGTAGAGACAAACCAGTGCAGAGGTGACACAGCACAAAGTGGCAGAATGTGAGCTGCCTTACTCTAAGCCTGCACCTTCAACAGCTCTGCACAGTCACCACTGCCAGTCAGAACCCTGCCCATTTCCTCCAGGCTGTCTTCCCTGATAGCCCCTGGGAATCTTTCCTTTCCCGAAGTTTCTTCCTTTCTCCTTGTATAATTAAAATTGGGTGCATGGCTATCTCTTCAGCTGTGAGGCCCCTGAGGGTAAGGACCTAGTCACACACAGCTCAGGCCCAGCAGAGCTGAGCCCAGGGACAAGGGAAGGCCTGGGCATCCTCTGAGTCTTTTCACCAAAGAGCAGTAATTGAAGTCGGCCTCAACACAATCCTTAGGGAACCACTTTAAGGAACAGACAAGAAAGTCAGGGTTATTAGACAATTAGTTGTTTGGGGGCCAGGGGGATTTCTCTTGGGTAGGGCTGCCTGAGAGTCATGAGGCAACCTTGGTTCAGTCATGCCTTCTCTCTTCACTCCCTCCTCAAGTATCTCGGCTGTTCTGACACCTGCCCACCCCAGCACCTGGCTGGATGCCCTCGTTTCCCGACCTCCCTTCACTGCTTCCTGAAATCTGCATCAGAAGCTGGAGGATCTACATCAGAGCTGACCATGGGGACCTGTGGCCAGGAGGGAGCTCACGCAGCAGCTGAGTGCCCTCAGGACACTTCAACGTGGAGTCAAGGGCTGGTGGCCAGGAGAGGTTCAGTGTTCAGAGTGAAGCCCACAGTGCAGCCCTGGTGGGACCTGGAAAGGGGTGCTAGGAATGACTGTGAGCTACTGGGACTACCCTCTTTGCCCACTTAACTTCTCTGACACTTGCTTCTTCCTCATTTGGGAATGTGTGTTAAAAAGCAACTTCTAGGAACTATTTTTTCTGTTCACTCAGTGAAATCATTCCATTGACTTCCTTCTCTCAGGAAGGAAGGCCTGCTATTTGTTAAAGGCGGACCAGGGGGACGAGAAGCAAGAGTGGTGTTGGGCACCGACAGAGTGGCAGGGCCAAACACCACCACCTGCTTCCAGAGGGGATGCGCCCACTGTCTTATGGGAAGACAGGAGATGAAGGAGTCTAAGGCAGCATGTAGCCAGCCAGGGGTGTGGGGAAGGCATGCCTAGACGGGCCTGGGAGCAAAAGGGAGGTTCAGGGGCCATAATCCCCTGGGGCAGAGACGTTCAGACCGGAGAGCACTCATGGCCTCAGCAAAGGGTGAGTGAGAGCTAAGGGGAAGTGGTGTGGGCTGAAGAAGGAGATGTGGCATCAGTGAATGGGACAGTCACATTCATGAAGTGGGGAGTCTATGTCCCCAAGCACATGCAGGGACATTCTGGGTGCTTCTCCAGGCTTCACCTCTTCCCAGCTCTGACCTCCTACCGAGCACCTTAGTGGTGTCACAGAGTTCTTGCTCACTCAAGAAGCATCATTAGGCCCTGAGGAACTGTCCTCTGTCCTGTCTCTTGGGGTGCTATCCTCATGACGCATACACGTGCCTCACTGCCCACCCTCAACCCTGCCAAACTGAGACCAGAGTCGGGGACCTCTCCAAGGTCAAACAGCGATAAGTGGTGACACCAACTTCAAACTCTGGCTCTTGGCTGTAGATTGACTCCCCTTTTCTAAGACTGAATTGGACTCCCTCTTGGAAGGGGGAAGGAGCAGAAGGTTTACCTCCTTCTAAAAGGCACCCTTGATTGCCCAGCCAATATGTAATGACCTGTTGCCTCCGGCTCTGACATGTAGTCCACTCATACTATAGAAAGGGTGAAGAGTCTCTCGCTATATCTTTAAGTCACTACATGAGCAACTTCTCCCCACTCAAAAGACGAAGGTGCAGCATTGACTGCTGGCATGCAGTGTGGCTCTGGGTTCCAAAGGACCAGATTTGGGGCCTCAGCTCTGCCACTTACCAAGCTGTGATCTTCTGCAAGGAATACAACCTCTCTTGGCCTCCGTTTCCTTGTCTGTGACAGGGATCATGACTACACTGAGCCTCATGAGTTGCTGTGATACCATAAAGCACTTCCACAGGAAGTGCTTGCTGAGGAGAGCTGCTGGTTTATCACTGGCTTAGGCTTACTGCCAAGTGCAGACCTGGAGTCCTGCCTGGAGGTGGAGGTACTAGACCCCTTATCATAAAGACAGAGAAAAATCTGGGCTGGCTCAGAAAGACAGGCTGAGCAGGTCTACTCCCCACAGTTGCCTTCATTAGAGCCACCTGCTCCCAGGTTACGGGCCTCCCAATTCCTCCAAAGGAATGTCATGGGTGCTGAGCACCCACCAGGAGCAAGCTGGGTGCCCAGTGCTCTCATCTATAGTCACCATCTCATTGGGCCCTATAGGGAGCTCTTTCCAAGCAGGGAACTGGTAGGCCCTGGGGCCGGGGTCTTGCCCAGGGCACCCTACTGGGGCCCCAGGCATCCCATGCAGTACTCACTACTCCCCAGACAGGAGGCTGTATTTTCCCTGCTTGGGCTGGGCCAGCACCTGCCATCCAGCCCCGCACTACCAGAGGATGCTCCTGACTGCCCCTTGCCCAAATTCCTTGCTGTATTACCAGGGTCTGGCAGAGGTACTCAGAGCCCTGTATCCAGATGTACCACCTCAGAGGCAGCGACATTGCTCAGAGGCCAAGACCAGAACCCAGCTCAGCTCTGGTGTGCAAGGTTGGCCTGAGCAACTAAGGAGTCTAAGCCTGGCCTACAAGCATGTCATCTGTGCCTCTGAGCCTCAGTTTCCTCATCTAGGGCTACCACTGGTTGAGGATAAAATAAGCTGACATCACATCCATTATCAGGCACAACAGGGCTGGGCAGCTCTAATCTACAGTTCGGACTCCAGGTCTAGTGCTCCCTCTTTCCCAGAATGGCAGGAAGGGAGGACTCAGGTGCTCCCGAGGGTACCAAGTGTTAACAATGACACCATGCTTTCTTGGGCCAGAAGCAGCCCCTGGAAGTCACCCATGCCAAACAAGCATTCTGCTGAGAATCTGGACACACATATGCAAGGTCAGTCTGAAGACATAGCTAAAGCCTAAATGTACAAACGCCAAAGGAGGGCAGTGTTCTCATGAGTGGAAACAGTAGGTCTATACATGTGTCTGTTGTCACCAGGCCTGGATGAAATCCTGGTCTGCCACTTACAAACAATACAGCCCTTCCCAAGTCCTTGTGCCTCTCCCTGCCTGCTTCCTCAGTAATGCTGTGAAGAGGGAGATGGCTTTACAGAGTGTCAAGTATGTGGGTGCCTAGGTGCAAAGAGACAAGCTGAGACCAGAGAGGTGAGGGCACCTGTCCAAGGTCACACAGTGATAACGAGTGATACCAGAATTGCAACTCAGGACCTGGTTGGGAGTGATTCCTCCTTTTCTGGGTCTGCTTTGGACACCAGTCTGGAAAAGAGAAGGAGCAGATGGCTCACCTCCTCCTGAAAGCTGCCCCTGGAGTACCTCAGCCAATACCTAATAACCTGAGGCCTGTGGTTCTGGTGCATGGCCCACTCATGAGAGGAGGATGGAAAGCATTTGGAGGAGCCCAATCTATTCACAGGAGTGTGGGCTCACCACAGGAGGGGGCTCAGGGGTGGTCTGCAGGAGGAAGCCAGGTCAGGAAGGGGATCACAGAGCTTGTTGGTCGTCACCCTCACTCTTTAGCCTGCACTGGGTGTTCCACCAGTGCAGCCTCCTGGGGAAGCTTGGCTTTTCCCATCATGCTTCTCCCACAGAGAGGGGCTCAAATCCTGCCTTGGCCACTTACCCATGATCTGGGGTCAGTGTCTCCCTGTCCCTTGAAGTGAAGTGGAAGAGGGATGCCTGTCTGATCTCTGAGTTGCTCGGAGAACTCCATGCCATGAAAGAGGTGGCCAGTTTCAGCCATGGGCTGGAGGAAGCTTCCCTGCCCTGTTCCATGGACTCCAGCCCTGTCTCCCAGAGAATGTTGGGGCTCAGCCCTGGCTGAGCTATCATATACCCAGAGAGCATCCTGCAGCCACACCAAGGAGGCACTGGTCTCTCAGGGCAGGCGCTACCCAGCCAGGCTGTCAGAGTGGGCCTAGGACAACCCCTCTTCTCTGGACTCTCCATGACTCTTCCGGAAAGATAAATTCTCATAGCCAGCAACTTGGTGGGTTTCTCAGGGAAGCTACCCTCCACATCAACCCTGGAAATTGACAGAATCCACTCTCTGGGGCTGGAACCCTGGCAGGCCTAAGAAGATAGGCTAAGGCCAGTTGCCTCAAGGTGGGGGTCCTATTCCTGTTGCCCACAGTACAATGCTGCCTGGGGACAGGAGCTCCCAGAAGGTCTCTGGACGAATGAACAAACAGGGATGGTGAGGGTCGTGTGAAAACAGGTTTTGAATCTGAGAAAATAGCAGTTAGCACTCACCCAGGGCTGAGGGCTTACTACAGCGACTGAAGGCCCATTCTCAGAGACGTTGCTCATGAGCAGTCAGTCACCCTTTCAGCCACCACTTTAAGTGGTTAAGTAGTATGGCTGCCAACCAAAAGGTAAGCAAGTTGAAATCTACCACGCACTCCTTGGAAACTCTACAGGGTAGTTCTACTCTGTCCTATAGGGTCACTATGAGTCAGAATCAACTCTACAGCAAGGGGTGTGGTTTTTTGGTGCGTCATGCCACCTCTGCTTCACAGGTGAAGACACTGAAGCTCAGAGATAAGTTACTTGCCCACAGTGAAACTGCTGTAACATGGCAGCAACAGGATTTAGCCCAGCCCCCATCTCCAAAGTCTCTAATGTGTCCACAAAGCTACCCTGGGAATCTAGGGGGCAGGGGAGCAGAAGCCATCCAGGTCAGAGGGTCCCAGGCTGGCTACAGGCTCCACCCCCAGGGACCTCATTTAACTAATCTGTAGTATGTTACTTTCAAAGCCACCCTAGATCTCATTTAGGGCTGAGCCTGAGAATCCCTGGCCAGCTCAATTTTCACTCTTAAATCAAGGAAACTGAGGTTCAGAGAGGGAGGGGATTTGTCAAATGTCACCATGCTGGTTGGAAGAGGCATGGGACTCCAAACCTGAGACTCCTGACTTCTCTGTTCTGGGCTCCGAACTCTTGGACACACAGCACCCAAGTACCAGGAGAGCAGCCCCCAGGGGCTCAGACATGGGCAGGGGGATAGGTCAAGCAGGTGCAGGCAGGCCAAAACAGCAGACAGCTAGCACGACACACAAGGACAGCCCCTCCTGGTTCAGACACCTACCACATGCCTCCACTGGTACCCGGGGCCTCTGCCCTGCCTCTTACCCCATGATCCACTACTATCAGCCCCCTTCCACTGACAACCAGAGACCACAGACGGAGGAAGGACCTGCCAGTTCCCACTCAGGGCTGGCTGGGAAACAGGGGCAACCCGCGCTGGTCATACTCTAGGACACACACAGGAAGCAGTGAGGGGTGTGCCACCAGCAGTCCTGACCCCTGCTCCACCTCGTCCAAGCTCCCTGTGCTCTGACCTCTGCCATCCCTCACCCAACTGGAAAGCTGTAGAGCCCAACCGAGCCTGTGCTGAACTGTAGCCCAGCCTTCAGGAAGGAAACTGAGGCATGCCTGAGCCCAGCCAGTGCTGACAGCCGCTTGGGTCAACTTTCTTAGCCACGGGAGCTCTCTGAATCAGGATCCCACACCTGGGATGAACACACTAGGCTTCCCTGCTGCTAGTTCCTCTCCCCTTCAATGTGCTACTCCTCTGTCTGAGAAACTTCAACGGCTCCCCAGTGTCTATGGAGTCCAGTTCCAACTCTTCAACCTCGTATTCAAGGCCCTAGCTTAACTCCGACTGCTCTCCTCCACCCTGACCTGTAACGTCACCCTAAGACGTCTGGGCCTTCCTAATCTCTGCACCCTTCCTGTGTCAGTCCTGCTGCCAGAAGTGCCCTGCCCCCACGTCTGCACTGGACCTCATGTACCCTTGGAGGTCTGATTGGTAAGGAGTGAAATTAATGTCTACCAAGGGGCCGCAGGGGGTTAGACACCATATTCTCTCTATCTCAAGGACTCCTCTCAAAATCTGGTGAGACCAGTTCTGAAGATCCTGTTTGACAGATGCAGATGTGGAGGTCCAGAGGTGCGCCCAACGTCACCAGCATCTGAACTATCACCACATCAAGCAACTCTGGCTGCCCAGGTGTATGGTCTTCCCTGCTTTCAGCTAGTCCACAAACTCAGAGTGACCTCCACAGTCTCTCTTAACCCATCCATGTTATGGTGAGCTCACTCAGGTCAACTCATGACCTACATCACAGCCTCCTGACCCTTCCCCTCACCCTCCTTTGGGCCACAGTTGATACTCAGACTGTGACTCCTGTGATACTGAGTACTTGCCCTATGGGCCACCAATCAGAGAGAAGCAGTGCAGTGGCCAAGAGCACTGACTCTGAGCCCAGTCCACCTGGGTTCACAATCTAGCTTAATTGTGCGCCTGTTGTGTAACCTTGGGCAGTCTGCCCTCCTCAGCACTGCCGCCTCTCCAGCTAAGCACAGGAGCCTGAGGAGAGGCCCAGGCATGTTCTACCTCCCAGCTCCTGGGAGGAAGGAGAAGCAGGGGCTTCTCCTGGGCAGAGATCCCTAGCTCTGCTGCGATGTTGTCAGCAAGGGGTGACCCTTCTTTGGAGTCATCACATACATACCAGGGACAGTGCCATCACTGTGTCTCTCTCCTGACTAGGGGTCATAAGAGACAAAGCACCCTGGCTGGGATGAAAACTAAGATACCTAGGATGAGTCAGGGGTCTGGGGCAGTTGCTACCCTTCTGGGGTATCAGTTTATCTGGTCCAATCCCTTATCCCACGGATGCTTGCAGCCAGGCAGAGCTTCTCCTTCTCTTTCTTCGTGCAGATGAGATTGAGGGTGGCTGGGTGACTTGTCCAACAGAACCAAGCATGTTGGTGGGGGCTGAACCCAGCTCCACGCTGGGATTCTCCCAAATGCAACTGATTCTTTCCAGGAGAGGAAAAGCCATCAGCATGGTAGGAAAGGCTGGGAGTCTGGGAGAAGTCAGAGCAGGTCACAGGCAGGGGCAGCCTGTGGTCAAGCTTCCTTTCTCAGGAGGGCAAGATTCCCAGCAGTGGCCCCCATGGGAAGTCGTGGAAGTGCCAGCCCGGGAAACACTATGGTGGGACAAAGGGGGTGCCTGGGCAGGGCTTCCTGTTGGCTGGGAGGGTAGCCACTGCTGAGGTGATCTGTGTGGCTGCCCTGAGGCTAGGCCTGGGTTAGGTTTCGCCTCATCCCTGGCTCTGGTCCAGGCTGCCCTGGCTTCCTGTCCTGCTGGTTCCACCCAGTGCAGACAGGGGATCTGCAAGTGGGAGGGCCTGTGGAGGCCTCCTCAGAAGCACCCAAGTTTTCTTGGGGCAGGAGTGAACAGGCCACCCTGGTCAGCATGGTGGCCTCTAGCCTCTAACCTCTAATCTCCAGCTACTTGTTTTCTGGTAAGAGGCCTCAACAAAAGTACCGCTGGGGCTCCTTCCCAGAGGCTCACCCCCCAGCTGAGCTGTGGAAGTCAGACTCCTAGGGTCTGTCACTGTCTCTTCCCCTCTCCAGGCAGAGGCAGGTGATACTTCCAAGAAACTACACAGAAGAGACTAGGGCCAGGGCAGAGGCTGAAGCAAGACAGACGTCAGCAATCCCAGGCAGCACTTCCTGTGGTCAGGCTCTGTGGCCTCCTAGCGTGGAAAAGGCAGCCCCCGCAGGGTCATGTCACACCAGGAGCACAGCACCAGGAATAAGACCTCTCACTCCAACCCCAGCTTTGCACATAGAGGCCTTAAGGGACCACAGGTAGTATGGGTGGGATGGGAGCAACAGCTGAGGCTGCAGGTCACCATGGCATCAGATGACCCCTGCTCATTCTTTGTGGCCTCGAGAGCTAGCTAGGGTCACCTGTGTACAGGGCTGGGGTCATGGTGGGAGTAGAGACCCAGTGAGGGGTGACAGGCCATGGCCTGCCCTTTTGTGGTTTCCCAGGACACAGGCTATGGGAGGCAGCTGTAGCCCCACCTCTAACATGGCTGCTCAGCAAACCGGCAACTCAAAACACAAACAGATCAAAGAATAGAGAGGACTCTTCTAGCTGGCCCTGCAGCTCCACCATGGACAAAAGCCTGCCAGAGCTCAGGGTCATGGAGGGAGGTAGGCGGTTGGTGGTCTGAGCCCAGAGGTGGGCCAGAGATGCAGTGGGATCCAGGCTTCTGCCTACTCTGGGCAACCCGGGGACCTCCCCTCAAAGGATGTCTGCCAAGCCCAGAGACCCTCTCTTGGGTCCCAGGAAAATAGGTTGACTCAGCTTCGTTTGGGGCTGAAATAAGCTGCTTAGGCCGGCTGCTCTGCACAGCACACAGACAATTTGCCCATATGACCCCAATCAACAAAGCGATGATGGACTGTGTGTGGGCCTGGCTTGATGCCATGTCAGGAAGAAGTCAAGGCCTGGAAGGGACCCAATCAGAAGATGCTGGAAGCCTGTGGCCCTGAGACAAGTGGGTGGGGAAGAAGGACTAGGTCTCAGGGGTGAAAGTCAACGGGAAGAATTACTAAGATGGGCAAGAGGCAGTAGCAAACCTCCTAACCTTGGGGGCATGCAAGCTGAAGCTGGGGGACCCACAGCCAGGCAGAGTGAGAGGCTCGGCCATAATACCAGCATTGTGGGACTCTATCCTATCAGTTTTATAACCCAGAATCCACACGTAGCCCTGGCTGGCAGGGTGGCTGGTGGTGTTAACCAGCCTAGTCGCTTGCTGTCCCAGTGTTACAGCCCCATCCATGGCCCCTCAATGGTTAGGACTTTCTGGCTGTGACAGAACAGCACTGTGCTGACACTCCTGGGCCCCTTCCAGGCTGAGCACACCAGAAGAGACAAAGTTTGACAGTGACCTACGTGGCCCTGATGTAAGCTCATTATGTTCCACTGCCCCAGGCATCTGGTGGGCTCTATATCAGCCCACCCCAGGAAGGATGTACAAGTTCCTGCAGAACCCAGGGCACCTTGTAGGGTTGCCACTTCCTGATGCCTACCCATAGCTTCCTCTCTCCTGGACCACAGCTTGGTCTAGCTCTTGGGCCACTCTGACATGTCGCCTGAATGCTGCTTGGCAGTGAGTATCACAGAGGCAGGCGATGTATCTTTTACTGAACACAGCTTGGCAGACTTGGCCGCAAAAACATACTTGTCAAAAGAAGCAGAAAGAAATAGGGAGGAAAGGAAAGACACACACACCCCTGAGCACAGGTGGGCTCTCAGAAGGCTTGCCCCCAACTGGTCACTGCAGCCTCCCTCTGTCTCCAGGCCCCAGGGGTCCTGTGTTCTCTTATGGCCAAGACTCATCACACAAGCTGGGTCCATGCTGGTGTAGACCCAGCCCAGGGTGACTCTGGCCTTCTCTCCTGGGGCTCTGATGCCCAGGTGGGCTCTGAGGAGGTGCAGGGTTCAGCACTCCATCCATCATGCACATCATGCACATGTCTGCTCTGCAAGACCCTGCTCCAGTGCCCTGCATTACTCAGCCCCTGGTTCTGGCTCCCACCCTTCTGGACAAAGAAGAAACTCTCCCCAGCTGGAAACACTTGCTCAGTCCCAGGCTCCCAATTGGGATTCAGTGGCTTACCCTCACCAGTGGGCACTCACGCCACAGGTTCTTTGAGATGAAGGGTGACTCTTTTCATCCAACAGGCACAAAAGAAGTAACAGATGTGGGGGCTCAACAGAGGTTCCAGACGCTCTATGTGTTGACCATCCCTACTGCCTGCCTAGCTCAGGTCCTGGCACACAGTAGGTGCTTGATATATATCTGGCAGATGATTTAGTGGCTGACAGGTGCCTGTGGGAAGCCTGACTCTGGCCCTCCGCCTGGGAGGCCAGCACACTGTGCACACCCCAGGGGACGTGAGCCTACATATGTCCCTCTCTCGGGCCAAGACTTGGCATTTTTTAACTCCTCCAGCTCAGAGGATGCCCACCGTCTCACTTTAGGGCTCAGGGAGTTCTCTGCAAGCAGTGAGACCAAATTCTTTTTCTTGACAGATGGGGCTGGGGAGCATCCAGGGGGACAGTGACAGGCAACAGAAGCAGGCCATTCCCGGGCCCAGGTCTACTGTGCCAATGTAGAGGCTCCAGGCTCTAACACCTGGTTCACGGGTCCCCTCACTTCCCGTGCCCACTATCAAGACGGCCCCTCCCCTGGCTCCAGCTCACAGACTGCTGGCTGCAGCCAGCCTGAACTGCTTCCTTGGACAAACAGAGAAACAAACCACGTGATACATACGGTTTCCTTGACAAGGGTTACATGAATGTATACACACATGTGCACTAAACTACATGCACACACAGATGCTGAGGGCAATACACACACACACACACACACACACACAAGCACATGTACACAAAGGTGCTGAGGGTGATACGTACATACACACGAGCACACGCACACACAGGTGCTGAGGGTGAGGTGGTCAGGCAGCCCAGCAGGACAGAGGTAGCAGCTCAGGTTTCTCTCTCTGGAGGACAACGAGGGTCCTGTTTTTCTTCACCCAGAAGAATGCTTTCTCCAAACACTGAGTTCTGCTTCTGGGACAAGCCTGGGACACACAGAATGGAAAACCAAGCTCAGATGGAGGCAGAGAGGGAGAAACAGGAGAGCGGGAGGAAGAGGGGAGGGTTAACACTTGCCCAGCCCCAGCCCTGCCTGTGTCTGGAGTTTTCCTTCCACTCTCCCCACACAGAGGGCAGGTGCCTGCTGAAGACCTGGCAGCAGGGAGAATGCCTCAAGGCCTGTGCTGGGTTTGGGAGGGAAAAACACCCACTGGATAGCTAGGGGAGCCTGAGGCTGAGGGAGGAGTTGCATACACTCCATAGCAGATCCATCAACATGCTGCACTTGCAGTGGAGTTCTGTGAAAACAGTTAACAGGCCTGGCGGCTGAGTGTAAGTCGTTCAAGTCCACCTAGAAGGACCTCAGAAGAAAGGCCTGGCAGCCTACCTCTCAGAAATCAACCACTGAAATCCTATGGAACACAGTTCTACTCTGACACATATGGGGTCACCGGGAGTTGGAAGTGACTCGATGGCACCTGGTTCTGTACTTGGAACAGTGCTGTTCCAGCTGGACTCATGGGACAGACCAGGGGCTATCTAGGGGACAGAAAAGGGGTTGTTCAGTATAGCTTAGCAGGACCCACTCTGCAAAGCTCTGCTACTTACGATCCAGACAGGATTTGTTTGAATAAAACATTCTTCAAGTCAAGAAGGCCTGTGGGCCAGTGCCTTGAGGGCTCTTCCCACTTTGGGGGTCTGTTCCTAGATGATCTTCCAGTGGCAGAGCCCTGAAGACCACCCATTTAGAAAGAGGGAGGTCGTACCTCCTGACAGGCAGACCTAAACCCACCCAGGAGGGCCATGCTATTGTTCCGCTACCACCCACACACAGCCTGTTAGTTCTGTGGGGTCAGTTGCTCAGTTCCCACCCTGCCAGGCCCCAGGCCCCAGGAGCACAGAAATCCCTACAGAAGCATCTCGGGAAGGCCAAAGAGACGAGGGGCTTGGATGAGTTTCCAAACAACAGCGAACTGGGGCCAGGCACTCTGCTAAGCCCCTTTGCCTGTGTGGCTTCATTCGCACAACAACCTTAGGAGGCAGGTAACCTTACTACCCCATTTTACAGAAGAGAAAACTGAAGACAGAAATGTTAACTAACCTGATGGCCACATAGTTAATATGGAATGGAGTCAGGGTTGGAATCCTGATAGTCTTAACTCTAGAGTCCCTAGGTAGTATGTTCGGCTGCTAACAGACTAGAGGTTCAAATTCACACAGAGGTGCCTAGACAGAAAGGCCTGGAGATCTACATTCAAAAAAATCAGTCATGAATGGACAACTGGTTTAGTCTAACCCTAGAACCTAGACTCACGTCATTACCCTACTTAGAGTATCAGGGGCTGTGCCTGGTAAGCTTTCTGAGGGCAGACCCTGCCCAAGAGTGGAGCACACATTCGCCTAGAGTCCCAAGGCCCAGCACACACCCAACTAGCCCACCTTTCATCCTCTTCCCAGACACCATCCTCAAGGAAGCTTCTCTTCAACTCCTCCAGTGAGGGAGGGCCTCTAGGGCATGGTGTGGGGGGGCAACTGAGGGGAAGGAGCTAGGTGAGGGGAGGAGACTGGGGCACACATAAGGACAGAGAAAGAAAGAGGGCAGCAGGGAGGCCTGGATGGGGCAAAAAGACACAAGAAAGGGAGACAGAGGAAGAGCTACAGACAGAGAGAAAGAGGAGTGACGAAGAAACTGAAGATGGGAGAGATTCCAGTGAGAGGCAGGGAGAGAGGGAGGAAGAGACAGAAGGGAGGGGAGACACAAAGAAACAGAGAGAAAAGGAAAACAGAACGAGAAGAAGAAACAGCTGGGCAAGTGGGAGGAAGGGAGGGAGAAAAGGAGAGAGGGAGTCAAGTAGGGAGAGACGGAAGGAAAGAAGGGGGAAGGGAAGAAGGAAGGATGAGAGGAGGGAGGGAAGGGCGGGAAGGACGGAGGGAAGGAGCTGGAGGAAGGAGAAGAGGCCCACGGAGGGCAGGGAGCAGCGAGATGAAGACGGGGAGAAAGACAAAAAGGCAAACCGGAGGTCAGAGAGGGAGAGGGCCTTGTGGAAAAAAACCTGAGAGACAGACAGAAAGCAAACCTTCCCACCGAACATTAAATACCTAACAGGAGATGACAAATCAAAAGGGAATTACTGCGGTAAAAACATAATTAGAAACTTGATTGAAGTTAAACAGAATTTACATAACACTGCAAATTAACTTTATACGGAAACTATTCACTGGGAAGGCAATGAAAAGGCATTTCATTAGTAATCTATATTCAAACAATAGGCACAATGGAGCCTTCTGATGAGGAACTTGGTGGCTTCAACCAGAGTGAGTGCCAGAGCCTGCTGGAAGGCTGAATGCAGTGGGTGCTCCAAGCGGAAGTGGGCAGGGTTCAGGGTGGGATCCCGGAGCCTGCTGATGGGAGCTGAAGGGTGGACACAAATGGGACCAGGCTCGGTGCTGGGTCTGCCCCAACTTGCCGTGTGACCCTAGCCAAACGTCTTGCCTTTTCTGGTCCTCCACTTCCTCATCTACAAATGAGGTTGGAGAGGGTTTATATGAAGGTGCTTGAAGTCTGAATATTCTACAAGAGCTCTAGAGACAGCTGAGAGCAGTGGTCAAGAGCTTTGGTTTGGGAGCTGGACTGGACTCAGGTTCAAAGCCCTGTCCTGCCACATACTAGGTGGCATTGTGGCCCTGGCTTTTTATTTGTTCACCGGAGATAAATCCAGTCTTGCCTGACATTACCCAGTCAGTGGAAGGATTTAGAGAGAGAACTGGGGAGGGGTGTAGGCTTAAGAAAAGTGAGACCAAAGGCCCAAGATTACTCATCTGATCAACCTGGCACAATAATTAGATTACCTGCAGGTCACTGCCTCCTGCCACCAAGTCACCACGCAGTCACCCATCATCAGAGCTTCCAGTGATTTTCCCAGTCCCTGCCTGGCCTACTGAGTGTGAGAGGAATCCTGGCTTGATCCCTGTCTATTTCCTGAAGGTGGGCGATCACCATTCCCACCCAGGCTCTACTGATCCTCTGCATGGGAGGTGTCTGCAGGGCCTTCGCTGAGGACCCCCATGGCCTTCTTTGCCTGTAACGCATGCTTTCCTCCTTGGCCCATCCAGGCTGCATCCCCTGCCCAACACTTGCACAGCCCTGGACTCGGGTGTGGCAGCTTCCACACTGCAGCCTCCAGAACCAGGCAGCTCTGCTAGGCAACTGCAGGCCACTGCACTGGAAGGTGCCAGCTCTTCTGCCTATCCTCCACCATCCTCCAACACCCTAGCTGGATGGCAAGCTCTTAAAGAGTGAGGATGACCCTTTTTGTTGTTTCTGTGTGCCCTACCCATGTCCTGGGCTGGGGTTAGCTCAGGTAGGTGCTTGGCAGATGCTGGCTGATGTCAGCGTGATCAGGGGAAACTTTCTGTAGGAGATAGGGCTGGAGTTGGGCCCTGAAGGGAGAGAAGGTAAGAGATAACCCAGGGTCTCTGTGTGGGAGGGAGGGGTGGGGAACCTTAGGTGGAAGAGGGGGAGCAGCACGGAGACTCCAGGTTTCTCCCAGAGTCTCTGGGGATGCTCTTTCCCTGTCCTGCCAGAACAGAGTGGCTACAGTGCCCAGTCATTCCGCTGGTGGGTGGAAGCATTGGAATTTCAACCCGGGCTTCTCTGATGCCAAGCTCAGGCCCCTGACCACCAAAAGGATGTGCCCAGGAGCTGAGTGAGAGAGGGAGTAGTAGGCTGCAAGCTCCTGAGAGACAAGGGTGACACCTGTTCCTCAGACTCTCACTCCAGCTCACATGCTGACCCAGAGAGACAGCACTGAAGTTTGTGGGAAAGGCTGCGAGAGAGGCACAGGGATGACAGGAGGGTGACAGCTAGTCAGCAACCACACCCACACAATGGCGGGCACCTACAATACATACAAACACACACCATACAGAGACATACTCCACACCTATCCCACACAGAGTCACATACTACACGCCATACACAAATCACCCCCACACATCCACACACACTGCACAACGCTGTACAGTTACCATACAGACACACACCATACAGAAACAAGTACTACAGAGACCCACCACACAGACATGCACCACACACCATATACACACTATGCCACACAGCCACATACTGCACACTATACACACACCACACACCATACGTACACATACCCCATATCACACACGCAGACATACATACCACACACACCATAGACACAGACACACTACAGAGAGACACACACCACACACACGCACATGCACACGCACACGCACGCGCACACACAGGCAGAGAGCTCCCCTGTTTCAACTATAGAGCAGGCAGCTCTGATACTACTATCCAGGAAGTTTTTAGGTCAGTGCTTAGGGATTCAACAGGGAACTGCTGCGTGTCCTTCCCTCACAGAATGTTTGCTCCAGGCCTCAGAGGCCAATGACTGTCCTTAGTTACCTAACGCTTAGTTACCGCAAAGAGGTGTGAGGGGACGTAGCCTACTTTGCCCTCTGAGGCCCCGTGGGCAGCACAAGAGCTGCCACCCAAAGTCCTGTATTACCTGACAAGCGCTCCAGGCAAGAGGGGGGCACATGGGCCCAAAAGCCCCAGAGGGCATCTGGGAGGCCAAGAGACACAGGAGAAGTTTCTGAAACGAAAATGCAAATCTCACAAATGTCAGGGCAGACAGGTCGGCTGATGCCATGATGCCAGGGAGGGTCAGGCATGGACACGGCTCATTTGTGGCCATGTGTGGTTGGGTGTACAGATACTCTGATCTCTCCTCCCTCCCTAGCATCTCTCTCTAAATATGGCCTGTATCTTGAGGCTTCTGAGCCTTTGTCCATGCCACTCCCTCTGCCTGGAGTGGCCTTGCCCCTCTTTACCCAGCAGGATCTTCCTTGTCCATGAATAGCTTGCTCTCTCCATTCTCTTACCTCCCTGGCTGTACCACTCGGCATCCACTGCTGACACTCTCCCTCATCATCCCTACCTCTCAGCGTTGGATGCCCTGTGATTCAGCCTCAGGCTTCTTATCCTCTCTATCTCCATCACTCCCAAGGTGATCTCATCCAACTTTGTGACTTTCACCACCATCTATACATGATAACTCCCAAATTGATATCTCCAGCTGGACTCTGCTGTGCCTTCCAGACTCATATATCCAACTGCCTACTCAACCTTTCCACTTAGATGGCTCAAAGGCATCTCAAACTTACTATGTCTAAAACAACTCTCAGGCTTTGTTCAGCCCCTCCTTGCTTCTCTCCAACTTGGCCCTCCGTAGTCAGGCCAGCTAAGCAAATGACTGCCTCTGCTCTACCTGTGGTCCTTGGCCCAAACCCAAAGACTTTCCTTGACTACCTCTGCTGCTCTCATTATCACTGTATAGTTGACGTTAATTCTGATTCATGGCAACTCCATGTGTGCACAGCAGAAGTAGTTCATTGGGTTTTCATGGCCTCTTTGGGTTTTAGGGCTTTTTGGAAGACATTCCCAGGCCTGTCTTCCAAGGTGCCTCTGGGAGGGTTTGCGTACTAACCTTTGGCAGGTAGTTTAGTGCTTAACTGTTTACACCACCCAGGGACATGCTGTTCCCATAACCCACCTCTAGCTCACTAGCAGTCTCTCTCTCAAATACACTCAGAATCACTTCTCACCTCTTCCAATGCTACAGCCCTTGTCTAAGCTGCCATGTCGTCCCCCCTGGACATGTGGGATAGCCTCCCAGCCATCTCCCACTGCAAACAAAGCTGGTCCCTAGGATTTCTGATTTCATCTACTATTCTCCTCTTCACTCCAGCCACGACGGCTTCCCTGCTATTTCCCCTGAGGGCCACTGTGCTTGCCGTTCCTCTGCCTGGAAGTTGGTAACCTTATATCACACTCACTCTTTGCATTCAGGTCTCTATGCAAATATCACCTTTTCAGAGGCCTTCTGTTCCTGTATCTGGCTTAATTTCTCTTCTTACCATAGCATCACCTGAAATATTATATATTCACTTATTTAGTGTTGTCTAAGTCTCCTCCTGAATACTCTAGGGTCGCCATGAGGGGGATCTGACTTGACAGCACTTGCTTTGCCTTAAGTCTCCTCTTGAGAATATAAGCACCAAAAGGGCATAAAGTTTTGTCTGCTTCATTCACTGACATACTGCCAAAATTTCCAGCATTGGGGAAATAAAGGAACAATGCCACTTCCTCTGGAAAGCTTTCCTTGAATGCCTACCTTCAGAATCAGTACATGGCCCACTCTCCCTGTCCTGCACAATCAGACATCACACACACCTTACATGCCTTGAGCACTGCCTTATGGTTCTGGGACAATGTGTCTGACTCCATTACAGACTTAGCCCTCTTGGGGCAGGGCTAGGTTGGCTGCATCTTCAAAACCCTAAGGAACCTAAGTAGTCCTAAGGAGCTCTGGTGACACAATGGTTAAATACTGGGTGCTAACTGAAAGGTGGGCAGTTTAAATTCATATAGCCTAGAAAATCCTATAGGAAACTTCTAAGCTGTCATACCAGGTTACTATGAGTCAAAATCAACTCAACAGCACCCAACAACTACAACAGTGTAGGCCTGGCCGAGTATAAGAGTCAATGAGCCCTTGATGAATGAACTAATGAGTCAATGGATGAGTAATAGAAGGATGGTTTGATGGGAGGATGGATGGACAGGTAGATGCATCAGTGAGTAGGAGGATGGGTGGCTGATGAATAGACGAACAGGTAGGTTAGTGGGTGGACTGACAGGTGGATGGACGAGTGGACGGACACATGAATGCTCCGATGGGAGGATGTATGATACAGGGAAGCAAGCAGAGAACTGGGAACCTCACACCATCAAACGAGCCACAACAGAAGAAGAGTGCATCCTTCAGACCTGAGGTTCCTGCACAAAGATGCTCCCTGGACAAAGACTGATGCAACACCGGACTTTCCTCCAGAGCCAACAAGGGGAAAAGCCTTCCCCTGGAGCAGACATCCTGAATTTGGAATTGTAGCCTACCGGATTGTCTAACAATAAACTTTCCTTTGTTAAAGCTATCTACTCTGTGGTATTTCTGTTACAGCAGCACTAGCTGCCTAAAACAGAATTTGGTACTGTGAGAGTAGGGTGCTGCTCTAACAAATACCTAAAATGTGGGAGCCATTTTGAAACTGTGAATGGATAGAAGATTCCAAAGGAATGAAGAAGGCACAGACTGTGAGAAATGACAGAGGACTGGTGGCAGCAGCAGCAACAGCAGCAGAACCAGAGGCAGTGCTGGAGCCGACCCATGGAGCAAGAGCACTAAGTGCCTGTGCACAGTTTTCTCACCAGGGCAGGGTGCCTCTGGGTACTTGAATCGGTGGAGCTAGCCTTGCTTACCCACAGAGTGAGACAGCTGAGTGCCTTTGTGCAGGACGCTTTCCAGCAAGAGTAGGGTGCCTCTGGGCACTTGAATCAGTGGAGCTACAGAGCTTTGGAACACTTGCCCTGGCAGGGCAGATGTGGGCCTGAGGCCCGGGCCATGTGGCCATATGAAGCTGAAGAGACAAACAGTGTGAGAAGCTGAGCTGCCTCAATCTCAAAACATATCACATTGATTTCAGGGATCTGAAAGGGTGGAACCACGGCATCCTGTGTTTTGTCAGAGTCGAAATGCCACTCAGTTGGGCTTAGGGTGTACCTAAAGCTGATGGGGCAGAGTTTCTGTCCAAGTTGGCATTGAAGGCAGAGAGTTGTAGCACAGGCTGGGGATCTCCACTCAGAATCTAGAGACTGTGGCCAATACCTACAGTCTGGAGGGCAGGGCCATTGTGTAGAATGTCTCAGAAAATGTAAGAGTATTTCCAAAGCTTTGAGTGCTAACGTAATGTGTTCTGCTGACTTGCCTGTTGCCTGTTAATGCCTTCTTTCCCTGCAATTTCTCCCATTTGTAATGGAATGTCTCACTTGTGCATGTTCTGCTGTTGTGCCTTTGGAAACAGATAGCTTGTGTTCTAGGTTTCACAGATGTAGAAGAGTTTTTGTATTTTGGACTTGGAACTGATTTAAGACTTCTATCATATGCGATGGACATGATTTTGCTATGATGAGATGAATGTGTTACATGTTTCAAAGATGTGATTTTGGGGGTGCCAAAGGGTGGGATGTCATGGATTGAATCGTGTTGCCCCAGAAATATGTGTAGCCATGTGGCTGGGCCATGATTCCCAGAATCTTATGATTGTCCTCCATTTTGTGATTTTCCTACACTGTATGTTAAATGATCAGGGTGGGACTGTAAATCCCTTTATAAGATAACCCTCCCTGCTCCACCGTAAAGGACATTTCCCTGGAGTCTGACTTACCCTAACCTTAATCCTTCCATCCTGCAGGACATAAAAGGAAAAGGAAGCAAGCAGAGAATTGGGAACCTCACACCATCAAACAAGCAGCATCAGGAGAAGAGCACGTCACTCAGACCTGAGGTTCCTGCACAAAGATGCTCTTTGTACAAAGACTGATGCAATACTGGACTTTCCTCCAGAGCCAACAAGAGGAAAAGCCTTCCTCTGGAGCAGACATCCTGAATTTGGACTTGTAGCCTACTGGATTGTGTAAGAATAAACTTTCCTTTGCTAAAGCCATCTGCTCTGTGGTATTTCTGTTAGAGCAGCACTAGCTGACTAAAGGAGATGGTTAGATGGGAGGATGAATGGACAGGTAGATGTAACAGTGGGTAGGAGGATGGGTGGCTGATGAGTAGACGAATAGGTAGGTTAGTGGGTGGACTGACAGGTGGACAGATGGATGGATGCTTAGATGGGAAGATGTATGATAAGTGGATGGGTATATAAGTAAATAGGTAAATAAGTAGATGGGATGATGCGTAAATGGGTAGGTAACTGGCTGGATGGGTGAATAAGTAAACAAATGATAGTCGAATGGGTGCACAGATGGATAGGTAGGTAGTGAGCGGGTGAGTGGTAGGATAGTTGGGTAGATGAATGGACAGATTCATGTAAGAATAGACACTCTTAGCACACTAGTTAATGGCCTCTGGATCTTTTAAGATCTGGCTAGCTGCAATGATCTAAAGTCTCTTCTTAGAACTCCTCCATGCTATCCTACAAATTCTAACACTTGGTTACATTGCATCTGGTAAGAACTCTTTCAGCTGTGGCACCAGGAAAGCTCACTTCTACCCAACCAGACAGGCTACCACATGAGGGAAGAACACACACGTGAAACCTGTCATGGCAAGACTGTCCCTACTGCCATCTACAGGACAAGGTCTACTATGGGCACATAATGAAGAATGGCTGGTAGCTTAAGTTTCAAAAGCAGGACTTCTCTGGGGCAGACAGATCAGATCAGTTCTGCAGCTTTCACGCTTTTTTTAAAAAGCAGTAGTAAAAGTGGGGACATTGACAGGGCAAACAGGATAAAGCTGGGCTGTTCTGGTGTGGCCAACACTTGCTGTGTGATGCCCAGTTGGCCCATTACACCTTGTGCCGTGGTCTCACTGTCTGAAAATGCAGATAATTATTATTGCCCAGGGCTGCCAAGGAGATCACTCTGGAATTTCACATGCTGCCACAGGGAGACCACAGTCACACCTGTGTCAGAAAACCCTCTCTTTTCCAGCCACATCTACGCCCTGCTGACCCTGTGGTGTCTGTGCTACAGCCACAAGGGCCAGGACCCTGGGATCCACCTTCAGGCTGCTAAGAAAGTTCAAATTTATTATTATTATTTTGATTGTAGTTTAAGTTGAAGGTTTATAGAACAAACTAGTTCCTCATTAAACAGCAACAAAACAAAACAAAAAACCCAAACCCAGTGTTGCTGAGTTGATTTTGACTCATAGCAATCCTACAGGACAGAGCAGAACTGTCCCATAGAGTTTCCAAGGAGAGCTTGGTGGAATTGAACTGATGACCTATTGATTAGCATCTGTAGCACTTAACCACTATGCCATCAGGGTTTACACATATTGTTTTATGACACTGGTTAACAATAGAACCCCTCTCCTTTCTGAGTCTTCAGTTCTCTGTTACCAGCTTCCTTGTCTCTTCTTGCCTTTTTGTCCCTGGACCTGGGAGGGCATGGCCCTCTAGTCTCATTTTGTTCTATGAGCCTATCTAATCTTTGGTGAAAGGGTGAACTTCAGGAGTGACTTCATTACTGAGCTAAGAGGGCATCCAGGGGCCATACTCTCAGGGTTTCTCTAACCTCTATCAGGCGGTCAAGTGTGGTCTTTCTTTTTCACTTAGATTTTTGTTCTACATTTTTCTCCAGCTCTGTCCGGAACCCTCTTTAGTGTCAGAATAGTCCGTGATGGTAGCCAGTCACCATCTAGTTGAAGTGGATTCAGTCTGCAGGAGGCCACTGTAGATGTGGTCCATCAGTCCTCTGGACGAATCTTTCTGTTGTATCTTTACTCTTCTTCATTCTTCCTTGTTCACAAAGAGGTCACACCAGGAGTACCCTAGACAGCCACTCACGGGTTTTTAAGATGCCAGACACTACTCACCAAAGTAGACTGTAGAACCATTTGCGCTACATGTTCCTTGAGACCATGGTTCTCATAGCCCTCAGCCAAGAAACTTGGTCCCTCCGGGAATATGGATGTGTATATGGAGGTTCTGGGACCCTGTCTCGTAGAAGTTGTGCTGACTTCCCCAGCACTATGTATTAACAGAGCTCAACTTTAAACAATACTCAGATCTAACAGAGTCACAGAATCCTTGAGAATTGGAGCAAATGGGAGATCTGAGTTCAGCATTGATTTTAGAGATGGACAAACTGAAGCCCAGAAGCATTTTGTGTCTACTATAGATCCACAAGGCTCCCGGGTGGCATACGTGATTTGTGTTTAACTACTAACACAAATGTCGGCAGCTGAACTCACCCAGAGGTGCCATGGAAGAAAGTCCTGGTAAACTGCTTCCATAGAGATTATAGCCAAAAAAACCATATGGAGTAGTTCTACTCTAACACAGTGTCACCAGGAGTTGGAACTGACTTGATGGCAACGGGCTTATGTATACCACACAGGAGTTACAGAAAGATTCTGCAGCAGTGCCCAGAAAGCCTGGGAGAAATGGTTCCAGCCCAGCCCTGTCATTATCCAGCTGTCTATCCCTACCCTGCCCAAATTCCAGGCAAAGGTGACCATACGGCCTGGACATCAGGGCCCCAGGGGTCTGGTGTTACCTTCTGGGTCTAGCAGCTCAGGGATGGATGGTGGCTCCTTCTCCTCACAGCCCTTGCAGCATTGGTCTGATGCCAATGAGCTTCCTCCCCTGGGCACACAGGGAGACAGTCTCAACATGAGGAGCTAGGGATGCAGAGAGATGTCTACCTCCCTCCCACCCCTGTCCCCAGACACCAGGCTAACCTCTATGGCCTCCTGGGCCACTTCAGCATGCCCAGAAGGCCTGATTTATCAGAGCCGCTATGTGCCCCTTATCTTGCCACTCTCCAAGCAACTTCTCCTCGTGGATTTTGTTCCTTTTTTTTTAAACATCTAACTTTGTTTCTTCTGGGGCTTGAGGGCTTTGTGTTGTTGTCCTTTCCTTCTTGGTGAGAAAAACAGAAAGCCACCACCTCCCTAGGCAGGATGACAGGAGAAGCGGTTGGGGTTATTTTTAGCCACTGTACAAAGCCCTTCAGGGCTCTGCTCTCTGTGCTTTGGGGAATTATCTCACACGACGGCTGGTAGCCACTTCCAAAGTCATACTCTGACCCCTGCCTGAATTCTTTCCTCATTATGAATTGCTCACCAGACCTCTGGCTGTTTCTGGGAGTCATGTTATTTGTACACGAACCACCTCAGAAAACCAACTCCCTCCTTGCTGCCTCTCCGCTGGTTAGCCCCCTTCAGAGGCACTGCTTACAATCTAGGCAGGAGGCCCAGAAACAGAGCTAAAAGCTCCTGGAGGCTTGGTGGTCACTCACGTTGTGTTTTGTAAACTTCAGGTTTTCTCTGCCCTTCCTGACTCTTGGTCCAAGCTGATTACTGTGTGATGATTTAATTAACATTTATCTTTACTTCTACTCACATTTTCTTTTCTACTTCAATAAATCTAGCCTTGACCAAAGTAGTCATTTCCATGAAAATAATTGATTTGATATGCTACTTTTATATTTCTAACAAACCAAAATCAAACCTACTGCTGTTGAGTCATAACGACCCCAGAGGATAGAGTAGAATTGCCCCACAGAGCTTCCAAGAAGTCTGGTGGGTTAGAACTGCCAATCTTTTGGTTAGCAGTCATAGCACTTAAATCATTATGCCACCAGGGTTTCCATGTTTCTAACTACTGTGACAAACAGAAAACTAATGAAACAAAAATGTCTGCTCTTTTGGGTGCCATCTAATTCTAGAATCTTGCCATGAATTACCAGAGTTCTGTGTACCAAAGCTTTGGCAAACTCTTATCATTTACCAAAGTGAGGCATGGGGAGGACTGAGAGGCTGACAGGACCAACCTATCAGTAGCCCAATAATCAGCTAGCAAATTGGGCCAGCGGAGGTAAGAGGTCAAATCAAGGTGCGCTGTAATCTTTCAGTACTATCCTCTCTTTCTAGCATGAGATAAGACCACTCTTTTCCACAAACTTCTTTGCAATCTAGGCAGTGGGTACAAGGCCTCATAAGGAATTTGGTGTGGTGCCCCCAGCGGAGGCTGCAGCCCAGGCAGAGGCTCAGAGTCCAAGGCAGTGTCTTTTCCTAGTATTCTCTGAAGCCTCTGGCTCACTTCAGCCTCTTTCCATCAGGCCAAGCACCCTCAGGCTGGAGCTGATGGGCAGGGGCTGGAAGAATAATCCTCTTTCCAGCCAGATGTGGAATGCAGAACTCATCCCTAAGTCCTACGACCTGACTTTTAAGTCCTCTTACCCAGTAAGTCCCTGGGACAGTGCTGGCCCTCTCTGGGCCTCAGCCTCTGTGTCTACCTTGAGCGACAGACTGACGATAGCATAGGCCAAGAAGTTTTCTGGTCTTGGGGACTTTCTCTGCCCTCTCCTGCTCAGCCCTCAGGTTGGGGGCTCCAGCTGAGCCTGTTCTCATGCCATGTGCCCACCCTTCCCTCTGAGAACAGGATGTGGGTGTCAGGAAGTGAAGGAGAGTGGGGGAGTCGGGTGGGGAGTGGCCTCGGGACTCAACTTCCTGAAGCCAGATCGGTTTACCACAGTCAGTTGGGCCCAGGACCGCACAGCTGTGAGTTATAAATGTCCCTGTCAGAGCCTGGCTGAGAGGCCCTGCTGCTGGTTGAGGGGCCAAGGCCATGCTTCCAGCCCAGGCCCACCCGACAAGGACCCCCTCCTCCAGAAGACCTCCCCAATGCCCAGTCCTTACAATCTCTGGGTTCTCTTTACACCTCGGAAGAGCAGATGCAACAGGGTCTAAGATCACCTTCCTCTGCCCACTCCTCACCTTTCCAGGTGTGAGTGACTGTGGTTTCAGTTACCTTGAGAGCTACTGGAGGGTAGGGGCCATCTCCCGTCTTTACCTAGCACTAACCTTGGGGCTTGGCACATAGCCAGACACCCCCGATGCTGCAGGGGCAAGAGTCCCAACTCAGCAACCTGTTTCCCGTGGCCTCAACTGCCTTGTGTCTTGTGTCCACCCACTGACTAACTACATATGTATGTGTGTACATGTGTTTGTATTACATATAAAATATGTAAATATGTATTATATATGATACATATGTACATACATCTGTATATATACATATATAATATATAATTTATAATATATCATATATGATACACCTACATATATACATGCAAATGTATATATAATATATATTATACACACATATATATAATACATGTACACACATATATATAATTACAAATATAAAACCCGGAATGGGACAGCCTATTTAGAATGGGTAAAGAAAGCACAACAGATTCTCAGAGCCTAGGGATCTAGACTTGTTTCTCATGATGCCCCTTCAGGAAATTTACTAGAAATATGCAGCAACACTCTTACGGCAACATGCCGTGGCTCCCCACCTAAAAAACACTCCATTTAAAGAAAAAGAAAAAAAAAACAACCATTGCCATGAAGTCAATTCCAACTCCATGGCTCCCACCAATCCCCGGTTCTTACCAGGCCCCACAGCAGATATCCAGGTGTTTAAGCTTTACGAGATTCCTGGTAAATTCACTTCTTATCATAAAAGCAGTGACAAAACTGTAATAACAACAATGCCTAACATGAAATTTACCTGGTACCATTCTAAATACTTTACATAAACTAATTTATTTACTCTCACCACAACTCTAAGGGGTAGCTACCAGACCCATTTTAACCAATAAGGAAGCAGATACAGAGAGGTTAAGCAACCTGCCAAGGCCACACAGGTAGGGAAGGATATGAAGCCAGGCAGCCAAGTGCATGTCTTCAACTCCTTTTTGTTGCTACCACTCTGGAAGGTACTAAGAGAGCTTTTCCTCCTTGCAAGGCTGCCTGAGCAGCAGAGGCCAAAGGGCTGGTACTGTGCCTGTTTTGATTGAACAACGCATTAATTTCACACCAGTGTATCAAGCACCCAGTACCAAGATCTTGATCTGTCTAGGACTCTCCAGGGTCTTGTCCAAGGGCAGAAGTGGGCTTTCTGGAACTGGGGGTCCTCAAGATGAGCTGGGTTCACCTCAAGGAGATTCAGAGGGTTGGGGAGGGTTTGCTCCCTCATTTTAGATGGAAAAAAAAGGTAGTTAGAGAGAAGAAGGGCTTTCCAAGCAACAGTCACCCAGTAAGGGTGTACTGGGGACAACCTCAAACTCCATGTGAGGTCCATGGCTAGTCTTCTGGAGGGGGAGGGGCAGGCAGGCCTCCCACAGCTGGGGGTGGCGAGGTTGGCCCGGGGAACATCTCAGGGTACAGGCTGCCACCTTCTGGCCCCCTCAGAGGGATACCTTTGTTTTCCATCTGCTTGCAACCCCAGCGGCCTCCCAGGCTTCCCTCAGTGGTGTGCTGGGTGATAAAAGTGCTGGTGAGTGCGAGATCTCTGGCAGCAGTGGAGTCATCTCATAGACACCCTGGTGGTGGCGGTGCAGGCTACAGGGGGACTCTGGGCCCAGAATTGGGCTTGCTATAAACTGTGCACCACTTGGAGACGCAGTACTCATGGATGGCCTCACTGAATTCTCTCAGCAACCGTAGAGAGGAAGCACAGTCACTGCCGTTTGACAGAGGAGACAGGCTGAGGTTCAAGAAAGTAGCAACTAAAACTGTCCACTCTGGGCCTCCAAGATTTCCAACAGCCCAACGGTGAGCCAGAACTTTGCTGCTCAGATAACACCTTGGCCTTGAGAAAGCTATTGTTTCTTTACATTTTCAGACTGGTTGGTGGTGGTACTAGAAGAGCATGGGGTAAATCACCTTGTGGGGAGGCCGGCTGAACAAGGCAGCCCATGGAACAACTTGCCCACACTTGGCCACTCCATGTGAGACAGGCAGTTCCTGGCTTCCTGGAGCAAAATGCCATTTAAACTGCCTTCTGTGAGGGCAGATGACTCACCTCTCCAGGCTAACTCCTACTGACTGCAGACTAGGGCAGTGGTGGCCTGCAGCCCAGGTACTCATTCACTCTGCACTCAAGTCCTTGCTGACCCTGACCTCACTCACCTGCCCTTCTGTCCTGGTGTATCCAGATCCTTCCCAAATGTGCCAACTTCAGTTACTAGATGCCTTAAGACACAGTTGTGTTCCATCTTCATTATTTACTTATTCTTATTTAAATCACTATACACCAGTCACTTTCTTTTCACTTAGCCTCATCTAAAGCAGCATTATCTATAAAATCATGGGTTTAGGATATCAATTACAGATGGTGTGGGTGTGTCCTGGAAGGTTTGCGTCCTGCCAGAGACAGACAGAGAAGGGACGGGAGGATGAGACAAGGGGAAGGAAGGGATGAAGGGGAGAGGGGAGCGGAAAGAGACCAAGAGAGGAAGGGAGGGCAGGGGGGAGAGAGAAACAGAAAGAAGGGGGAAGAGAAAGAAAACAGGGAAGGAAACGAAAGGAGCTGTGTGAAACAGTCTTGGTGAGTGTGCTGAGGGGTAGAGGGACAGGGCCCGGGAAGCTGGAGAAGATAAAGGTTTTCAGAATGGCACACAGAGGGTCTGGTTTGGGGCCTGGGCTCAGTCTTCACACCAGCCTACCCCTTTTCTTTGAATGGGTTGGAATTCAGCCCAGACATTTCTCCAGCTGCAGATAAAGCCATCTCATAGCAAATTTGTTCTGGCAACAGCATAATACAGTGGTGTGAGCACTGGAATGGGAGTCTAAATACCTGGGTCAGGACCCTTCTCTACCACTGTCTTGCTGGGATGCTAGAGCTCTCCAGCCTCAGTTCCTCCATCTGTACAGAAACAGCGGATGAACTAAAGCTTCCGCCCAGTTCTCCCAAAGACTTCAGCCACCTAACACCCAGTGGTGCCTAGTGTACCGACAGGGCCCACCAACCCGTGAATGGACCTCTCTTTGACCCCTTCTTCTCACACCTGACTGGGAGCTCTGAGAGGTGTCTCGGGTATGAAGGGGAGACAGAGCTGTCCTGTGTGGCCGCTATAAAATTAGATAATCAGCTAATCACCAGCAAATTAGCATCCCACCTTTCCATAGAACAAATACAGTATTTACGTAAAAGTTGTTAGGAGTTTTCCTCTTTTTAATTAGCAGAAATAAATGCAAAATGAATAGTAATTAGGCAGCTGATGGATTCAGTAGTACAATTATGCCTGCAGCAGTGCCCCAGCCCTTAAGCACTGTGCGCTCCCAGGAATCAGAGGAGCCTATTTATATAATTTATTTATAAAACAAAGTTAGCAAGAACAGAAGGGCGAGGCCTGGGCACTGCTGGGGGAGGGGTCTTGGCTACAGGGCAATGTCCTGGGAGGGGAGGAAGTTGCAGTACCCAAGAAATGGAGTGGGGGGTGGTACTTAGAGCTGGGCTGTGAGAATATACCACCAAGAACCTCCAAGTATCTAATTCAGGCCTGAAACTGGTACTGGGACCTGACATGTGTTGCCTGGGAAAGGCCTCCCCAGCAGGAAGTAGGCTGAAGCTTGCAGAGGGGCTGGGAGCAGCTGTTCTTCCACTCCCCTTTGTTTCTTTCCTATCCTTCCCTGGTCACCATCTCTCTTCTGCTGGTCCTATTCCTTCACTGAACACCTGTCTGTGCAGCACCCGGAGTCCCAGGGAGGCAGGAGATAACGCTGCTGTATTTCAGGAAACTCAGGGGAAATCAGACTCCGGAGTCATACACTCAAACATAGTGGGACTGAGTTGAGAACAGCAGCTTACTCAGAGCTATGAGAACACAGGTAGGAGTCTGGAGAGGCGGCAGCCTGAGCAAGAGACGGGAACAGGGTTTTGAAGGATGTGCAGCAAAAGGGCCTCCAGGCAAAAAGACAGGGAAGTGGGAAGTAGGGCTCTGTGACTGCAGGGGAACATGTTGCAGGGGTGCAGAGGTCAGAGAAGCAGCAGTTCTCTGAGCCGGTGAGTTGCCAGGCTAAGGGTACAGGCTTGACAGAAGCTGTGGGAAGGTTTGCACAGCACAAGCGGGCGGCCCCTTCCCACTGAGAATTCTTTTCTGGCCTTCCCCTCCCCCACGGCCAAAGCCAAGATGAGGGCCCAATCAACAGGCCGTTAGAGGCAGCTGGTCCAGCTCACAGACCAGGAGGCTAACCTGATTAGGAACACAGGACGTTTGTCAGAGGGGAGGGAAGAGAGGGGCCTGCTCTGTGGGTGAAGGAGGGGGGCACTCTTGAGCGAAGACTGTCTTCCCCTGAACAGAAGCCCCTGAGCTGCTCTCCTCCCCTGTCTTTAGGGGCCTGGTAGGAGCATGCCCCAGAAGCCTGTTCTCCAGACTCAAGCCCCAGCTCTGACACTGCCTTGTGGAGTGACCTTAAAGAGGCACTCCCACCTCTGAGCCATGCATTCTTATCTCCATAGCAAAGGCTAAGCTCAAATCGGTGAGGTAGCAGACTCAGCCCAGAGACCTTGTCTGTATAGTGCCATGAGCTTGGAGTTCTCAAAACCACCTTGAGATTCAGGCAGGGCGGGCCCTCTTGTTTGCTGCAGCCTGTACCACTTCTCTGGGTCTTACCCCAGCCCAATTCACACATGTGTGTGGTCTGCCAGGCTTCAGACAGCTGAGCTGAGACCTCAAGCCCTTCCAGATGACAACCTGAGATCCTCAGGGCTCAGGTAACAAGGCCCAGGGGTGGGTGAAGAGATGGCAAAGAGGCTGTGTCCAAAGGGCATCCCAGTCTTGACTGGTGCAGGGGCCCTGGGCCAAGAACCAGAAGAGGCATGAGAGAGCACAGGCAGAAAAACAGCCCTTCCTGGCCCCATGACTCAGTCTGTTGGCCTGTATTTGGGAACAATAATACCTGCTCATTGCATGGAAATAATCTAACAGGCAAAGCCATATTTAACCCTAACTTTGAACATCAGCTCTTCCAAAGGATCTCACAAAGCAAAGTTCCTCACCCCACAGTGAGGACGGCTATGCAACTTCAGGAAGCCACCCTTTAAAAAAGCATAGCTCGAAGAGCCCAGGACCCAGCAGTCATCCGTGTTAGGAGTATTTCTGCCTCTGAATGGTACCTGAACCGATTATCTACTGTCAGTCTCGGGACTGTGCTCTGAGCTTGTAAGTGAAGACACAGATCACTCTGCACCACTTCTCAGCTTTGTAAGTTCACTGCTGCCTTTGGCCAAAATCAATAAAAACCTCATCTCTGACTGTTGTACCAGAATAAGGGGCCGGGCCCTTGTGATGACATCCCATACCCCGGGTCTCTCCATGATACAACTTCAGTCCTAACTCCAGGCAGCAGCTAGATAGAGGTCATGAGTGTTGCAGGGAGCACAAGGAGAGGTGCAAAGGGGGTCATGCAGCAATGCTCTAAGTACCTCTCCAAAGATGAGCCTGGTGCTATTCATCAACTGCTTTCCAGGCCTGTGAAAAATCAATGGCATTGTGCTGCAAACTCATCATTAGGACAGAAGAAACCCTGCAATGGAATTGATTTGTTTAAATATAATAACACAATTTAACAGACAACTATGGGATGGGGGAGGGGTTCCAGCAAACAAAACACCATGTCACAACTCAGAGACTTGGACATACACAGCCTCGGAAAACCCTTGCAGCACAACTTCTAAGCCCCGCTGCTGCTTGGCCACCGCGGAGGCCCAAGTGGTCACGTGCTACCACCTGGTGCCTGGTGCTCAGACTTGTCTCAGAAATGCCCCGCAGCAGCCTTGCACATGGACCCAGAGACCCCCTGGTCAGTGCTACGCTGTCCTTGGAGCTGACTCTGACTTGGTGACTATACAGTCAATCCAACACACTTGTATCAGCTACCCACGGTACACCAGGGACTGTGCAGGGCTATGCGGGGTACAGGTAATAAAATCAGCCCCAACACGAAGACAATCCACGGTATGGGGTGGGCAAGGCAGGTGTGCAGGTGACAACACACAACCAGTGACAGCTGGAGCTTCCTGGAGCCCTAGGAGATATGGGGCAGGATTAGGGCTGAAGAGCAGACTGTCGGGGTAGAAATGGAACGTCCATTCACAGAACTACAGAAGCCCACTGGAAAACAGGGCTCTAGTCCCATGGATAAGGTATCTGTCTGCCCTATGATGACAATGATTGAGGGGACAGCAAACTTTATTGATTCTTAAAATGTTCCCCAAATGGGCCAACACTTTCTACATTTTACTTTATTCAGTTCAACCATCCTATGAAGGAGGGATCATAATTACCCTTATTTCACAACATACCACTGAAGCTCAGAGATGTTCAGGAATTTTCCCAAGGTCATACAGGAAGTTGCATTCAGACCCTGACACTGGTGACCCCGAATCTGCGTACCTAATTACTACACTCTCCTACCACTATGAGGGCCTGAACCTAACAGGAGTTGGGGAGATGGATGCTTCCTACCCCTTTGGAGCTCGTCTGCAAGACACACTGGGAAATTTCATGGTGGCAGTTCAAGAGGGACTGTGAAGACCGAATGTCAGGAGGGTTCAGAGCAGGCCGAAGTCCTCAGAAAAGGCTCATGGAGCTCTGGAGCTGCTCGGAGCTCACGCAGGGCCTCAGTGTTAGCCTTGGCACTTGGCCTTTATGCCTGGTAACCGTGGGAGGCCAACAGATCTAGGGCGAGGGGCAAGAGATGATAAGAACTGAATGCCAGAAGTGGGTGGGGTGGTGAGGTGGACTCAGAGCCCAGAGAGGGTTAAGGTCTCAATGACTCTCAGATGAGAGTTGAGGAGGAGGGAGTATCAAGGACAACTCCGGTGCCTCCCCTGGGGGCTTGGAGGCCCAGCTTTGTCGACCCACCGCTGTCTGCATCAATATTAATTGACTTAGGACCCCGAGGAGAATTGGCCCCTCCCCTAGGACGCCCAGGCCTGCCAGGCCTGACCTGGGAAAGGGCGCTCTATAGGTGTCGTAGTGTCCCTCTGTCCCCTCACCCCTCCTTTGTCGGCAGTGCACTCTATCAACGCAATGCACCCAAAGGGCCCACTGCAATCTCTCCTGGCTGTCCAGCCCAGGGGTAGGAGTGGGGCTCACTCAGCTCTTTCTTTTAAAGAAAGACTTTCCTTGGCTTTCCGGAATGTCTCTAAACCCTAGGGGCAGGGCTGTTAAGGCCCTCCATACAAATGGGGAGACTGAGGCCTGGTACGGGGCAGCCCAGGACCCACTGGCCAATTACAGGCCTTGCCCTGGGGACAATACTCTTCCTGCTGGCCAAGGGGAATGGAGAAGGTAGCTCAGACAGGGAGATGGCAGCCAGATGTTGCAGATGGGCAAGGGCGACCTGGCTAAAGAGAGGGATTACGACGATGGGGAAGGAGGCTGCACACAGAGTGCATTAGCCAGCCCCTGAGCCAAGGGCGGAACCCAGTGGGGTCAAGAGTGGGGCTGGTAGATCCAGACAGGTCTAGACTGATCAGTTTCCTGGTTTGCCTGGAACCCTGAGGCTTCTGGGATGTGGAACTTTCATTGCTAAAACTGGGTTAGACCAGGCCAAAACAGACTGGTTTATCACCCTAACGGGGCTGAATTTTAATCTGGTTTTTGGTAACACCACTTTCAAATTGTGTATAACCTTTCTATGCCTCAGTTTACGCATGTGGACCCCAGTATCCTATGCAGGATTGTCGTGAAAGTTAAATTAGATATAAGCTGTAACGTGTTTACCCCAGCATCTGACACTCAGCATTCAACAGATGGCTGGTGGCTGTGTTATTGCCACTCACTGCTACCACACATTCTACCACAATAAGGACAACTAGCAGGTACTGAGCCACACCCTGTGCAAGATACCATACATGAAAACACTCAAGAGGTAGGGCATTATTACTCCAATTTGCCAATGAGGAAACTGAGGCACAGAGGGGCTAAAGGCACCGGCCCAGCTGCCGTTGGCATGTGCAGAGCCTATAAAACCACTTTTATTTCTATGGGTTGTCCCAAACCCAGAGAGGCAGGCCAGTGTCGATACAATTCTGGTCACACTGACCCAGGGCAGGACCTGTACAAACATACATGCTGAGCAGGTGTTACTGGCTACTGTGGAGGTACACAGGAATAGTTAAGAGCTCCCGTTTTCAAGGGGACTGAGTCCCTGATCCCCAGTCTGGGCTTTCAAGACTTTCCCCTTCCACTCCAAACACATCAACCACATTTATTAGGCTTCCAGAGTCTTTTCCCACAGCAAGGTAAAAGGAACTCCCAAGATGTATGCGGTGCCTCCCAGTGGCCTGAGGATCCAGCTCTTTTGTTCAAGTATTCTCTACTCACTATCTCATTTTCATCTGCACAAAAATACACTAAGGTCAGAGTATAAGGCCCATTTTAAAGACGACAAAACCGAGGCTCAAAACTTTGCTAAGGTATCACACCTGGCCTTGAACCTATCCAGTGCCTCTTGGTTCGGCATGTAAGAAGATGAACAGTGTGAGGGCAGCAGGCCAGGGGATTTGTCTGTGTGTGTCCAGCACGGCAAGACACAGGTGAGTACCAGGTGAGCATCAGAGAGCACAGCCCCCTCTTTCAGAGCCCAGGCAGCCCAAATCTGGAAGCTCAAAAGCTGAGCCCAATCGTCCAAGGTAAGGTAGGGCCAGCCTGGCAGGTACTGCAACTGACGCAAAAAAGGGGAGGGAACTCAGGGTTCAGGCAGAGGTTCCAATATCTAGAGGCAGGCAGGCCTCATAGAGACTTTCCCATTCATTCCCGGAAGCTGAGCATGCAATGTTACCCCTACCCCAAGTCCCTAGCAAGTCCTCAGCCCAAGGAACCGAATGCTTGCAAAGCAATTGGCTTCTAGCACCCAGGAAAAAGGTCTCTGTAGCAAACAAGCAGGTGCTGTCTGGCAGGGGCTCTGGTTATTTTTAGCATCACCATTCAAGAGGGAGGCCTTCTGCCCTACCAGGTAAATGTTCGCACCATGAGCTGACCCAGCCACTTAAAGCAGCTGGAGCCCAGGAGAAGAGACAGTGACTCAAGGCCTCTGCCCGGCCTCCTGCCTGCTAGTTCCCTTGCATCCTAGTGGCTGAAGCCAATGGCATCTTCCTTCCCTCTTCCCAAGCACTACCTACCTGCCACATGGCCCTGAACAGGCAATGCTGGCTTGATCCCAGAAGAAACTCTGACCAGGAGACAGGAATCCCTAGTTTGAGTCCTGGCTCAATTGTGTCATCTTAGCCAACCTTTGTGACTTCTCAGACTCTAGTCTTCCCTCTGGAAAGCAGACTCCCCAGAACCCACCTGTATAGTATGAGAGTGCTGTGCATCAGGGGTGGTAAGGACCTTTGAGATGTGGGAGGCTTATTTCTCTGTGGTCGGCTGGCTGCTGTGTTATTTCACAAAAGAACTGCAGGCTTCTGGAGTGGGAACCCAGGCCAGCCCCAGCTAGCAGGTCTGAGCTGACTGCTGTGGAAATTTTGGGGGCAACTGTGTAACCCTGGGTCCTGAGAGGCCAAAATGCCTGTGGCTGCTGCTCTGCTGATAGCAGAGGAATGAGAGAGAAGCAGCTGAGCGTCAGTGAAAACTCAGCAAACACACTCTGGGCTGAGCAAGGTGGCTGGGGAAGGCTGCCCAGAGGGGTACAATGCATCCAGGGTGCTTTTGGCAGATCACAGGCCTAGCTTCGGCATGCATGGCTCAAAGGGAGCACAGCCTTGGGGAAGACCCCCTATGCTACCGCCCTAGCAAGAGGAAGGGAAGATAAAGTCCATTTCTCAGCCTACCCCCCAAACCCTCAGCTTGGAGGGCTACTCTGAGAATGGGAATCCCCAGCCCACAGGTGAGCTGGCTTGGGGCTTAGCCTCTGTTCTCCTACACTAGTGCAGGTGGGGGAGGCCCAGGAGTCTTAGGGAACTCTCCCAGCCAGAGCGGAGCCTGAGGCCCAGCAGCAGCTTCCTGGCCAGCAGCCCACAAACCCCCAAGACAGCTTCATCTCTCCCTCAGGACCCCGGCAGGCTGATACCGTCCTCAAAGGCAGACCACTCCCTGGAGGCACTGCTTTGCTGCGGCTCCCTGGTGCTACAGAAGTGAACAAAGGGAAACCAAGACATGGAAGTGGGACAGTGACCTGCCCGGATCAGTTAGCAGGAACTCCCTTCTCCTACAATTGGCCTTCAGGGGCATTTCCAGACTGGTTTCTCTCACTGCCCTATTGCAGCCCTCTACCTCAGCCTATTGATCTGCCTCTGAATGTACCGGCTGTCCCCTTTGCACCAGCTGTCCCCCTGCTGTCCCCTTGGCATCAACCATCCCCTTTGCTTGGGAAGCTTTCTGTTCTCAACATCATTATCATTCTTCGTGGCTCAGGTAGCGCTACACCACCTCCAAGACGCCCTCCCTGACCCTCAAGCCTCTTGGAGCTTCCACTTGTTCCAGGTACTGGAGAAGCCACTCTCACAGGCCCAGAGACCTGCCAGTTTACAGGCCAGTTAGGTGTTCCCTGTGGCTTGGCACATGGGGCCCATTAAGGGAACACTGTAGCCCGAGTTCTCAAGTCCACTGTCCCCTCCTTACCCCTCTCACCTTGTCAGCTTTTAAATCCTGCCCGGGCTCTGGAGCACTCTTTCTGCCCCTGGCCTGTGGGTCAGCAATCCCCAGGCCTCACTTAGCTATCTCAGTAAACAGATGGGAGGGGAGGCTAATGGAGCAGCTGTGGGCAGAAGGTATCGATTACAGCAGGAGGCATGCAAATGAGGCTTAACGGAACCAGGTCTGAGGGTGCCCTGCATAGGTCTCAGCCCCCCGCTCCAGGTAGATCTGTCTTTGAAAGGCAGTCACTGGAGAAAAAGGCATCAAATCTGGTGTCTGTTGACCTGAGTCTGAAGTCGAGCTGCAACACCGTGAGCAAGCAGGGTGTCCTTAAGAATTTCATCTGCCCTCCTGTGCCTCAGTTTCCCCATCTGGAAGTTGTTCAATAAGACCTCTCTTGGGGGCATTTGGGGGATTCAGTGAGCTCATGCAGGCAATGTGCCAGTCACCCCATGGGGACTCTAATGTGGTCAGTGTCACCAAGCTACAAGGTAGGGACCCCAGCTTCCCAGAGGCCAATAAGAAAGCGCAGACCACATCACCTTGGAAAAGGCACGACTCATGATTCAGAGAAAGACTAGGGCCTCTTTGGTATCCTTTCCAGCCCCATCCCTGCTTACCTCAGCCCACCCCACCCACAACCCGTTTCCTTCCTGTGAGAACAATAGTTAAAATCTGTTGCATCCCTGTAGAGTGTCAGAAACTGCTCTAGGCACTTCTATATCCTCACCACCACCCTCTCCAAGAGGTGGGACAAAGAAAGGTCTCCAGGTGGGGCACTGAGGCCGAGAGAGAGCAAGGACATCCATGGCCATATAGCTGGCCCTCCAACCCTGGCAATCCTTTCTTCTCGACAACCACAGGAACAGATCACAGCTCGGACATAGCCCAGAGTAGCGCATGATCAGGGAGCTGTGAGAAGCTCCTGTAGGTGAGGAATCAGTGATCCTTGAATAGGTTCCCCTCCTGGGAACACATCCCTTTTTGCGTGTGCATCCCTGTATATGCAAGAATACCATATGTCTGAGAGCCTGGTCTGTGAATCTGTGTGCAGGTGCAAACACACAGGCTTATGAATGTGTGTCTACACGCATGTACATTAATGTAAGTGTATCTG
Organism: Heterohyrax brucei; assembly: GCA_028571685.1. Classification (NCBI taxonomy): domain Eukaryota; kingdom Metazoa; phylum Chordata; class Mammalia; order Hyracoidea; family Procaviidae; genus Heterohyrax; species Heterohyrax brucei. The sequence goes on along the minus strand of CM053154.1, from coordinate 82,403,595 downwards.
TGTGCAAATGTGTGCATCTATGGCATGTGCAAGTGATGGCTGTGTATATACGTACGTAAGGGAATACATATCTGTGTCTGTGTATGTATCTGTGCACACACAAGCATTCATGTATATACATACACTGCACGTGTACACTTGTACATCCTTAGCATGCATGTCTATGTTTGCAAGCACAGAGTTATACACACTGTGTATGTCTGCGTGCAGAAGCATGCAGCCAAGCCAAGTGCCGTCAAGTGCACACATATATGGAGATGGGTATGACCGTGGGATAGGGGAGCTTTCCAGGGGCATATGTGAGGGCGCCTGCATGTGTTTCTACACTTGCTAGATGACGACAGCATGCCCAGCTGTAACTGCAATGGCACCCAAACCTTCTTCCACACGAAAATATCTGCCCTGTGAGATGTATTTTGGAAAACACCCTGCTCTAACTCCTCCAAGAAGCTGCCCTGAGTCCCATACTCAATGAAACTCCCACACTAACCTCACCCCACATCAGGCAGCTTTCCTGCCTTGTGCCCCACCACCAGCCGGCTTCAAATCTATCCAACCTCCGTTCGTCAGTCTCTGTGATTCCCACTCCTTATTTTATGCCCTTTGCTCTGGCCCTAGTTGAGGCCTCTGACCTCTCACAATACCCTTGGCACAGCCCCTCCCAGCCTCCCTGCTTCCAGCCTGGTCCTCTCCAGTGTACCTCCAGTGGCCTGCACTACAGGACCTGACTAAAGAGCACCTTGAATGGCCACGGCTTGACTTAGAACCCTTGATGGCTCCCCACCATCCTGGGGAGCTGACACCCAGCCAGGCATTTGTGGCCTTTCATAATCTGCTCACCCTCCTTTCCAGCTCACACTCCCCTCACCCACTTCTCCTGTCTGCCCACACCATTCTCTCCTCTGGCCTCTGAATCCCATCCACCTGCTGCTACAGTGCTGACCATCCATCTTCTTGCTTCCTCACCAGACGATGGAGCAGACCCCTTCCCCTACACTCCAGGACCAAGGGCCTGGCACACAGTAAGTGTTTAATACAAGTTCAGGAAACCGAACTTTGGTGGCAGGTGTAGAGAGCCTTATCCAGCCAACACACCCTTCTCTAAAATGGGCTCTGGGTGACACCTTACAGGAACTCCTGGAGGCCAGGTCTGGTTGATGTCTCATTGTATCCACAGACGACTCATGACCCTGTACCATCCATAGCCACTGACACCTTGCGAAAGCTGTTTCCCTTTGCCTTGAACTGGGACAGGACCCAGCACTTCTGAGGATGACCCACCACCAAGTACAGCCAGCAAAGGCAGGCAAGTTCAGAGCAGATGGTTTAGGGTCAGGGGCTGGCACAGCTGATTTCAAGCCCTGGCTCACTCAAGGATGCAGTCTTGGGCAAGTTACTTCACAACCTTGAGCATCATTTTCCTCACCGGCACAACAGCAGCAGTTAAGTGTACCCCACTTAGCTGTTGTTATGAATATGAAAGAATTAATAAACACATAGTACTCAGCATAGTAGCCAGCATAGTTTCTTTGTTGTTAATTTTTTTTTTCCTTGTAGTTGCTGTCAACTCTGGCTCATGACGACCCCATGTGTGTCAGAGTAGAACTCTGCTCCATGGAGTTTTCAGTGGCTGATTTTTCTAAAGAGCTCCAGGTCTTTCTTCCAAAATGCCTCGAGGTAGACTGGAACTTCCAGTCTTTCAGTTAGCAGCCAATCCTGTTAACCACCCTGTTAACCACTTGCACTACCCAGGGATTCGGACTGTTAGATGAGATTGGTATTATTTCAATATACTAGAGAACAAAACAGGGGCACTCAGCAGTTGAGGAATGGGGCTACCCTAGGCTGCAGTGGGAGTTGGCAAGTGAGTAAAAGGAAATGTCCAACTCCCAGGCCAGGGTGTAGCCCCACCCCTACTCTTCCACCTAAGGAAGAGGGGCAACTGAAAAACAAGGCCCCCTTAAGGAGTTCCTCATGGAAGCCAGGCCCCGAACTAGCACTACTACTGTCCGCCCAGGCCCCACACTCCCGTTGGTCCAGCATCTGCAGCCCCACAGTGCTGGGGGTCCACTCACCCCACTTACCTGCTTAAATGTTCTGCCACACGACCAGGAATCAAGACTTCTGAGAGCTCTAGGAAAGGCTGTGAGTGGGAAAGAGGCAGCCCCAGCACAGTCGCTGAATCCTGAGGGAGAGATGTGAGGGCACAGTGAGCTTCCCATCCTGACCCTGGCATGATCTCCACGATCAGCTGTCCCTCCTCCACCATCAACCTCAGCCCCAACCCACACAAGACCCTTCATTCACTTCCTGGAGGGTGGAGTGGTCACCTTATGGTTACCTTAAGAGTAGCTACCCTAGAAGCTCCCTGCTACACCCCCCAAAAAGGCTTATGTGAAACTCACATTTCAGGCCTGAAACAGAGCAGCACTGTTGTCAGCTCCACTGCAGCCTCGTTCCACAGCACTGGCCACACTGACACCCACTACTCTGGTCAACCAGGCTGCCCAGATACCTCATCCCAGCACACGGTAGTTGCTCTGCCAGGTGTGCCTTTTTCCCACTTTTCTGTCTTTCAGATCCCACTGGCCTCTGAGATGCTACTCAAAGGCTTCTGTGAAACCCTCTTTGGCCTGCCCTCCTCTCTTTGTTCATCCCTGCAGCAGGCCCTGGGCCAGCTTTCCACAGGCCAGTTTCCCCACTGGGCAGCACGCCTGGACAGCAGGAACGACGTCTAGTTTACCTCTGCCCTGTGAGCCTAGTGCAGGCCACAGAGACCGTGTGATGAATGAACGAGTGACTTAATGAATAAATCAGCACATGGATGATAGCATTTCATAGACAACTGAACACAATCAGCCAAATGACCTGTGCCTTTGAATCAGGAAGTCCAGGGAGATTTCCACGGGCCTCCCTACACCCCCCCCCCCATGCTAGATTCTAGAATACAGGGTTCAGGTTGCCGAGAGGAAATAGACTTAATGAGGTTGATCATTTTTTTAGGGATCTGTCATTCTATAAACGAGAAACTCAGGCCCTGATAGGAGAAAGGCTTCCCCATGGTTCCACAGCAAGAGAGAAAAAAGGCTGATACTAGAAGCCCACATCCCCTGACCTTGCCCACTGTGGGAGATGTCACACATGGAGGTTCCCATAGCAATCTCCCCCAGCCTCGTGTCTTCATGTGTCAAGGGGGGGCTCATGCAGGTGCCATCAAGTCTGGCTGTGGAGGCATCAGGCCAGTTGTGACAAGGGACTTCTTGGTAAAAGAAAGAGGGTGGTAGAGGGCCCTGGAATTGGAGACAGTGCAGCAGAAGAAGCCACACATGGAACTGGGCCATCCAATTTAATGGCCCTGCTTCCCCGAGCCTGGAAGTCTGAGGCTGGGGGACAGCCGATGAAGGGACATTACAGAAAGCCCCCTTCAGTTCTCCACTGCTGGCCAGGGTCAGAGATGCCCTTCTACACCATTTTCACCTGGTGGTCTTTCTAAAACCACTAATCAGCTCACTCCTTTCCATAAAACACTTCCAGTTCCCCAAACACTGCTGTTAGAACACACACTGGTGCTACCACTTTGGAAAACAGCGTAGAAGTTTCTGCTACCTTATCCTATCATCCAACAATTCCAATTCCTCAGAAATGTGTGTATATGTTCACCAAAAGTCATGTACTAGAATGTTCACAGCAGCACTATTCATAGTAACCAAAAAAGGAAAGCTTGCCTAATGGCCATCAACTACAGAACTGATAAACCGGTATAGCTACACCACAGAATACCATGTAGCAACCAGCATGAATGATCTCTAACAATATGTAACAACACGGATAAATTTTCAAACATAAATGTTTGCCAGAAAAGCCAGAGACAATAGAGCACATACTTAAGAGATCCCTTTATTAAAAATCCAGAACAGGAAAAATGACTCTGTGCTTGGGTTTAGACTAAATATGGCCACAGATTCTTTGTAGCACCTCCCATCACAAAATGGAGTCTACTTTGTCAACCCCTAAATCTGGATGGCTCTGTGACTTGTTTTACCAACAGAATGCAGCAAAAGCACTGTTCTGTACATTACAACTCAGGCCTGAGGAGGGGGGTCTTTGCCCTCTTGGAATGCTGCACTACCGTGGAAGGCAGCTGGTCTCACTTCCAGGAGGACTGAAGCCATGTAGAGAACCCAGGCTGCCAGCCCACAGCCAGCACCAGCTTCCAGGCATGACTGATGCCGTCTTGGACCTTCCAGTCCAGGTGACTCACATGGAGAAAACGCCCAGTCAAGCCACACAATTGTAAGAAACAATAAATGGTAGTTGTTTTAAGCCCCTAAATTTGGGGGTGATCTGCTGAGTAGCAATAGATAATTGACAATAGAATTGTAGGGGAAGGGATGCAATGTTCTCATTTTCGGTCTGCATGGTGGTTACACAGGCATGTGCCTTTTATGGCACACACTTAGTACATACACGCTTTTCAGCATGGATATATTATGTCCATCCAAAAACCTGCTGCCATCTGGTCAATTCCAACTCACAGCAACCCTACAGGGTAGGGCAGAACTGCCCCATAGAGTTTCTACGGAATGACTAGAGGATTCAAACTGCTGGACTTCGGGTATTACAGCCATAGATGTTAAAAACAAACAACCCTACTGGGGCTCTCTCATCAGACCATACCAGGTCCAGCCTCCCCTGACCTGCCTTCCTGCCTGCCCCTCTAGTCTGTCCCCTGCAGGTCCCACCTCACTCTTGTCTGTACACTCACAGTGCCACCTCATACCTTTGGACCCAGGAGGTTCTCCCCCTTTCCACTCTGCTTCCTGCCTGAGGTTAGGAAGCACCTCCTCCAGGAAACCTTTCCTGACTCCTCCAGGCCTTGCCCACGTGTCCATTTGCACACAGCAATCCTTCTGGGACTGAGTCTTTCCCAGGGTTGGGTAAAGTCTGTCCCCCTAGCCCTCTGAAGTCTCCCAGCAGAGATCATGCTGGAGTCAGGCCACACCTCTTCTTCTTGCCCTAGGATCAAGACCATCACAGTGATGTAGTGGTAATCAGAGAAGGCTTGAGGGGGCGCTGGGGTCACATACCATCAGCCCTGTCAGGGCTATGGCTCCTCCTAGGGCCTGGCAGGACCCAGACAGTGCACTAGAAGGTGACGTTACTGCTTCTCCCCCTCTTAATTATCAATGAAAATAAAATAGCAAGCCTGCCTGGCAATTGTAGGACACTGCATCTCCGCCCAAAGAATACAAACTGTCAGGCAAAGCACACGAAGAATTGTAATGTCAGACAGATGGAGCATCAGATCTGCAAAAAATCCTACAGTGTATTGACTTGCCTCCATCCGTCCACTGGGGCAGGATGGCAGAAAGTCCTTGGCCGCAAACCTGCACGGCTGCCGACTGTCAGGTGACTAGGGAGCGGGCTCAGCTGGTCCCCAAGCCAGGGCCTCTGATCTTAGCCCAAACATTCCTCCAGCCCTGGACCCTCTCTGTCTCTGCCTCCCTGACTCCATCTTTGCAGTTCTGGTGCTGTCCTAAAAGTCCGTGTGAGCTTGGGGGGCCCCTAGGTCCTCAATTCCCCCACTGCCATTAAGACATCTGTCTCATTCAACAGTCTCCAATAAGTCACCTTTTCCTCTTCCGTGGAAGGGCTGGGCACAGCATCCCCCTTTCCCTTCTGCTTCATCAAGATCCCATTGTGTCAGGGGTGGAGCCACCAGTATTGGCTTATGCCCACTGCCATTTACAGTACTGTGAAAGAAAGCTCTTTGGCCAAGCAAGAGGCACAGACAAGCCAGAGGGTAGTCAGGAGGGTGAAGGCAGGACCCAGGACCCAGGTAAGGTGGTCTATACTGTAGCAGAGGTGATTCTGTGCACTCGAGGGCAGTGGGGTAGGTTACACACAGCCTAAGGTCAGAAGGAGCTCTAGAACAGGGCACACTTTCCACAGGTGGATGTGCCACCCTATGAGAGCTAAAAGGCCTGTCCCCAGAGACATTCAAGCCACATAGGGCTGTGAGTTGCTGTAAGCATCAGAAGGGGGTTGGGCTCTATATTTCCCCAGTTCCTCTGATGATTATGTATTTACCTGGGCCACCTGTTAAACAGACAACTTCCCAGGCCTCTCCCCTGAGAATCGAATTCTGTGGGTCTGTAATGTAGCCCAGAAATTTAAATTTTTAACAAGTACTCCCAGGTGATTCTTGGCATCTGGAAAGTCTGGGGGGAGCACTGATAGATCACCTTCTAGGTCCCTTTGAGCCCAGAGATGACTGATTCTGAGGCTCCCTTCCCAACATCCCATCCCAGCTGGAAGTCCCTGCATGTGGCCTAACCCACAGAGTTGTGAAAATAAAAATAATGGAAAATCTTTAGAAAACAGCAAAGATGTCAGGGGCAGGGGATGGTCCTTGGCCATGGTGCTGTCAGTGGCAGTTCCTTTCTAGCCCCCTCGGCCCCCCAGAGCCATCCAGAGAAGCCCAGTAACGGGGAGGCGGCGGGTGTGCAAGCTGACAGCTGTTCAGCGACTGCTCAGTGAGACCCGGAAAAGCAATTATCTTGCTCTTAGCAGAGAGGCATTGGCTTTTACCGCCCCTCCCCTGCCCCCACCCTCCCTCCCACCTCCTTATGTGTCCATGCACACAAACATACATGCATGCACACGCAAGCATACTCACACCCAGGCCAAGATGATGCTGCTGGCTCTGAACCTACCTCTCTCACCCCAGCCTCCCAGATTTCTCCAACTTGCTCACCCTCTACCCTTACAGCCACATTTCCAACACTTAAATCATTTAGCCTGCTAAACTAAAGATGGCAAAATGGGTGTTATTTCTTAAAAACATACACAGAGAGTATTAAATTATTGATAGCCATTAAACAGGGGGGAAAAATTAAACAGCTCTCAGCTCTTATCAATCATTCATGTAGTTTCCACTGGGGTGTTTTCTACAGAGTGATCAAACAGGCAACCTAGGAAACCAGCTCCTGCTGGTAAAGAAGGCACTCACAGCACTGGGATGGAAACAGTGAGGGCCTGCTTCAGCTCCCAGCAATTACCTAGGCAGTGGGCAGTGGGCATTGGGCAGCGGAGAGGTCTGCCTCTGTGATTGCAAATCGCCACTTGACTGACAAAGGGAGACTCCGGTGTGACCTTCAAGACTTCCCTTAAAGAAATCCTGTCTGCTTTTATTGAGCGTCTACTATGCATCAGGGTGAAGGCTGCAAATTTTCAAACACTAAATCAGGCTACCAGAGAGACCTCTGCAGGAAAACATGATTACATTACACCGTGATACAAGCTAGGTGGGAGGTCAATAAGGTGATGGCTCCAAGGAATGGGGACACTCAGCTAGAGGAGGAATTGCTGAGAGGATATATTGGGGAGGGCATCCCAGGAAGTCTGGTGTGGGCAAAGACACAGTAACAACAAACAGTAGAGAGCCTGTGACCCACAACCTTGCTTGTCTCAAATGACAATCATAGGTGGTAGCGGGGGTACCTAGGTGTACCAATTAGAGCACGGAGCAAGTCAGAATCAAAGCTTCTCCTGCAGGCACTGGTCAAATCTAGGTCAGGGTGGGGTAGGGTGCACTAGGCCAGGCCTCCTAGCATGGCAGACATGGGGTTGCTGTTCACCCCAGCTGCCCAGAGCACCTCCACCCCTACACAACAGATCTATTTTCTGGCTCTGATCCAGGACACCTAAACCAGCATGATGCAAAACCACCCAGGCTGCAGGGGACACCACTGGTCTCCCCACCACTGATGGGTCTGCCACCACTGGTCCCAGGAGATGGACTCTCTCCTGCCTCTGAGCTGTGCCAAGTACAGAGGCTTTGGGAGCCACAGACACCCAACACCTCTTATCTCACCTCCTGAGACCATTCACATCCCAGACCATCCCAGGTTCCAAGGCCGGGCAGGCTGCTGGGGAACAAAGAGGCTCAGGCCTGGCCCTGTCTTTCCCCAGCACTCCGGGCAGGCCCCACATTCTTGAACGCCTTTCAGAAGCACGCACTCAGAGCCAGAGGAGACCTTGCCAAGTGTTGATAGCACCCTCCCAGAGAAAGCTGCTGTCACAGGGAAACATTCTGGGGAGAGCGAGTGTTTACCACCAACGCCTGGGACTGTCAAGAAATAATCAGAAGAAATTAAATTGGCAAAGTTGTGAAAGATACAGACACTTCCCCCAACCTCCCTGACATTTCAACCCAGAGGCTCAGACTGCTTTGTTTTGCCTGGACCTGGGAAAATGTCCTTAGATTTGTGAGGTGTAGCAGCAGGCGGAGAGGGAGAGACAGTGAATTGGAGACAGGGAATGTGAGTTCTGCCCCAGCTCTTTGGCAGTGGCTGTCCTGTCTCTCGTCTCCGACAATGACAGATATATATCCAGGCAGGCCTCAGTAAGATCATGCTAACCTTACAGGATGGGCTAACCTACGGGACATCTGTCACAGAGTTTTGCCAGGAATGCCAAGTTTTACCTTGACACCTGTCACACAAATACAAGGACTTAGGGCTGGGTGGATGCTAAGAAGTCATGAGGCCAGCCCTGTCTCCAAGCAGTCTCTGCTTATGCCAACAGTCCTCCACTCTGTTCAGACTGCTGTCAGCCCTCATCTGCTGTCTATACTCAACTCCTTTCTTCTAGTCCACCTTCCACACAGGTACCCAAGCTCCTGGCAGTATTCAGGCCTCAGCAGGCACAGGCTAGGCCATCAAAGAAGGTTACTGACCAGGAGAATCAACATCTAAATGGGCCAATGACCCTAAAAACTAAATCACTCGCTCTAGGCCCTGCTCAGGTGCCAGTCCTGACCCCCGAGTCCCCATACCACCTGCTGCCAAATTCTCCAGTCTTCCAAGTCCTTCACTTATGAGTTCTCTCCATGCTTCTAGAAGTCTCTCACATTTTCTATACTCCAGACATACCACAACTACTCAGCTTTCCCTGAACAACTTTGCTTGTACTTTCATGCCCCAGGGCCTTTGCTCTGGTTATTGCTTTTTCCACCCAGACAATTCCTACTCTGGTCAAGCTTTAGTTACTCACGGTGAACTGCCACATTATACTAGACCTGTTAGGTGCTGTCAAGTCCCTTCCAACTCATAGCAACCTGTGTACAACAGAATAAAACACTGCTCAGTCCTGCACCATCCTCACAACTGTTATGCTTGAGCCCACTGTTGCAGACACTGTGTTAATCCATTTCATCATGGGTTTTCTTCTTTTTTTGCTGACCTATTACCTTACCAAGGAGACTCTGGTGGTGTAGTGGTTAAGTGCTCTGTCTGCTAACCAGAAGGTTGGCAGTTCAAATCCACCAGGGGCTTCTTGGAAAGTCTATGGAGCAGTTCCATTCTGTCTATGGGGTTGCTATGAGCTGGAATTGACTCAACGACACTGGGTTTGGTTTTCTGGTTTTTGGTTACCTTACCAACCAGGACATCCTTGTCCAGGGACTGGTCCCTCCTGAGAACATATCCAAAGTATGTGAAATGAAGTCTCGCCATCATTGCTTCTAAGGAGCACTCTGGCTGTACTTCTTCCCAGACAGGTTAGTTTGTTCTTCTGACAGATAAAGGTATATTCAGTATTCCTCACCAATACAATAATTCAAAGACATCAGTTCTTCTCCAGTATCCTTATTCATTTTCCAGCTTTCGCTTGTATATGGGGTGACTGAAAATACCATGACTGGGTCAGGTGTACCTTAGTCTTCCAAGGGACATCTTTGCTTCTCAAGACTTTCAAGAGATCTTTTGCAGCAGATTTACCCATTGCAATACATCATCTGGTTTCCTGACTGTTAGTCCCAAGGCTGTTCATTAATTGTGGATCTAAGTAAAACAGAACTGTTGACAACTTTTCTCCTCTTATCATGATGTTGCTTACTGGTTCCAGTTGTGAGGATTTCTGTTTTCTTTATGTTGAGGTGTAATCAATCCATATTGAAAGTCGTAGTCTTTGACCTCCCTCATCAGTTGCTTCAAGTTCTCTTTGCTTTCAGCAAGCAAGGCTTGCATATTACAGGTTGTTAATAACTGGACTCGACGGCACTTGGCTTGGCAATAACTGGAGGACGAGACCAGATACCACTCTGTTTAAATCTGCTCCAAACTATGTGTAGGGCACTGTGAACATAGATGGATTCCCATCACCAGCGTGTGGCACACTGGGTCAAGAAGGGCCTCTAGCTGTGTTGTCCTGAGAATCAACCCAGTGCAGTGGCAATATGCCCCTTCCTTAGAATCAACTCCTAGCCTCCTTCCTGATATGTAACCTACATTGCTCCCACTACAATTTAAAAACTATTCCTTGAATAGTGGATGTGATAATCTCAGCCAAGTACAAATAAGACTGTACTCCTGGATCTCCTCAAGCTGAGGGATGGGGCAGACTTGGGAATTTCCAGGCAAAGGCCAGCAGAAATTGGCTACAAGTGAATCATTAACTCTCGAGCTGAGATCTCCAAGTGGCTGATGCCAAGGTCTCAGGTTCTGGCCTGTGTGGGCCACTCAGCCTCACTTGGCCCGGGACTGAGGACAATCTCACCCCCTGCTGGCCATCTGCTTCACCCATGGCCACAGATCACCACGAGCCAAGGCCGTCAGACCAGAGACCCAGATGTCTTATGGGTGAGCATCATTAGTGTCTGTTGCCAGGAATGACTACAAACCTTTGCCCACATACTTCAGTCTTTCTGGAATCCCATCCCTTCTTGCATGCTAAATCCTCTCTGTCTTTCACGGTCTGGCCTCCCACCCTGCAGCCTGTAGGAAGCTCCCTACCTTCCTGTCCATCTTGGCCTACCTCAGCCCCAACAGCCTGCCTTGGGCCCTGCATTCCCGGCTGTGTCCACTAGGCATTGTCACCCTGCCCTGTTCTTGGTGCCCAGGGCTTATTTCTTCAGCTCACTGCTACCAGGATGGGGGCTTCACACTCTCTTCTGTACCACAGCAGGTAGCATGGAAGCAGAGAACAAATAGGGGCCTCACATTTGGCGAGGACCACAGATCTCAGGGCCTTTGCACATGTTATTGCTGTCTCTAACTAGCTGTCTCTAACTGCTGATAGGAGTTTGCTGCTAGCAGGAAAAAGAGCCTAGGGCTCAAAGATTGGGTCTGGGGTTGTCATTTGGCTCAGGTGAGACATCATATCCTTCTCTGGGTCTCATGTCAGGGCCACATGGCCATCTGCGGCACAGTAACCATGTGGGCTAAAGAAGCCAGTTACAGAGGTGAACACTAGTCTTCCATAGGGATTGCAGAAGGAATGGCAGCCCAACTCTCAAGAGCCGATTCCTTCAGTTAGTAGAGGTAATGTCAACCACCTCTGGAGGTTACCATCTGGCAGGTTGGGGGTGCCAATTTCACTACAGTCTCCCTGAATTGCCCCGAAGAAGGGTGTGGATTCTTTTGGATGACGACTGATAGGCATAAAGCCTGGAACACAGAAAATACCACATTAACATATATTGTAACATGACCGCAATAAATCATTCATCATGTGGTCACCTGCGTTTTCAAACTCAGTGGCCACTGCAGAGCGACAAGGTTGGTGATAATACACACCAGTGACTTTAGCAGTTTCTTTGTGCCAGGTACTGTGCTAAGTTCAACACTTAAACCAACCCTTCCACCAGTGCCATGAGGTAGATACTAGCAACAAGCCTACTTGAAAGAGAAGGAATTCACGATGCATCAGGAGTAAGTTAGAGCATGAGAACGTAGGCACTCAGAGGCAGGCGTCAACCCCAGGCCCAGCATGCCGTCCCTAGTATCTGATGGCCCCATCTCGGCTTGTCATAAGGCCCTTTCTCTCTGCCCCTCACACACCCCGGTGAGATGGCTAAGGTGAGTCACAATTACTATCTACAAATGAGGAACCTGAGTCTTGGCTGGGAGGGGCTTGATTTGCTTTATTCAGCACTCTAACAGCAAGAAGGCGTTCCATCTGCTGGACTTGAAAAGGGCTTCTTTCCAGAGGCCCAGCACAGAGGAAGGGCCAGGCTCAGAAGGTGCTGGGGAGAGCTGGACAGGGTACAGGAGCACAGATGGGACCTGTGGGCAGATACAATGGCCCCTTGCCAGCCTCCCCCTTCCTATGCTATCCCTGTGGGCAGGGGAAGACATACTCTGAGGACAAGGCCACCTCACCACTCTCCCTGCAGGATTCTTCAGCCAAGGCACTCTATACCCTCCCTTACAATGACAGAGCATTGATCAGCCTAACAACAAGGTCAGGGTGCCTCGGTCAGCCATCCTGGCACAGCACACATGTGTGTGTGGGTAACTGTGACAGCTGCCTGTCTGAGAAAAGACAGGCATCCATCCACATATAGCCACAGACAAATTCACACGCCTGAGTGCAGACAGTCATACACACGTGCTCACACAGGCATCTGCACAGTCCTTACTGAACATAGCCATACCAAGATGCACAGCCCACACGGCAGACATGCCTCCACAGGGTCCATGTCAATGAACTCTGAGAGAGGCTGTTCAGAGAGCAGGCACATGGGTGGTGTACCTAGCACTCATGTGTTCGTATGCACACACACCCACACACAGAAGCATCCCTGCAGGTGGTGCTCCCAGCTCAGGGCTGCCAACAGGGCCATGAACAGGCCTCCAAGGCACACAGCTTGCAGTCCTGGATGGGTTCACCTGGGCATGGCTGCACACACATGCACATGCATGTACACACATGCATGGAGTCTTGACAGATACAAAGTCAAGAAGGGGCTAAGGGAGGCAGATGGGCCAGCAGCCATCTGCAAAACGTGCATATGGAGCCCCTTGTGCCACTGTGCTGATGTAGTCAGGCCCGTCCCAAACAGCCCCATAAATCATGATGACGCTGCTCCAAGTGTTTAAATCACTGTCACTGGGAACTGTGTCTTGTGCCTGGAGTCACAGAACAGTCAGCATCAGGTAGCATCAGGGTGAGGCTCACTGGGGGAGGGAGAGGGGCTGGTATTTAGCTACCTCCCCAACCTCCCTCCCCCTCGGACCCTACCTTCCTGCTAGTGCCAGGCCCTTCCTCCCTCCCTTCCTACACTTCCTCCTCTGCTCCCAAGCCTGAGACCCTGAGCTGAACACTGTCCTCTCACCTCTAGTGCCTGAAATGTTCCAGTGAGTATACCCTGGGACCTAGGTGCTGGAATGGGGACAGTGCACAGGCCATTTCTGGACAGAGACACAGCAGTGCTGTCACTAGACCTCCTCCGAAGAGGGAGTCACTGTCTTCCTCTCAGCCTTACTTTCCTGTTAGGTAGGGGGCCTCTGGGGCCCCTACGTCTTGTGTGAGGACCTGAGACCCCAGGAAAGGCTCTGCCTTGGATGTTGATTAGCTGTGACTATTAATAACACAGTCATAGGTATTTTGTAGTGGAGTAAGGATGGTTAAAACTGGGCTCCAGACCCCAATGGCAGAATAGATGGGGCTCAGGGTGGGCTGGAGTGTTAAGTCCACGCCTGAAAGCAGAGAGAGAGATGCACAGAGGCCACACTGGAGGGTGGCTTGCAGTGTACATTTCAAGGAAGGATGGTGAGAGGAGAAACAGACAGGTGGACAGACAAGACAGTGGAGAGCTTCAGCTGGTGAACAACGGATAGCTAGCTATTCCTGGGCCCACAGCTCTTACACAGGGCTCTGTGCCTACCCCAAGTGGGGCCCAACAGCCTGAGCTGTAGGGAGGTGGAGGGGTAGGCACGGGCGCTATCCTCTGACCAGGGAGGTCTTGAGCATCATCATCTGTCAGGGCCAGGTCCTGAAGCCACATTACTCCATCCTTTGTGCCTTTGCACGCCCAGGTCCTTCTGCCCAGCAGGCCTGCCATGTCAGCCACAAGCCCAGTTCCAAGCACCAGCCCTCTGGGAAGTCTTTCTGAATGCCTCCTCTCGTAGGGAAGCTGTGAACTGTGCCCCTCCTTCCTGCTTCGGGGATCCTGTGAACCGAACCTATCCCGTTCACTTAAAGGCTCTCCTGGGGTGCAGAGACGAGCCCTTTGCTGCCTGATGAGGGGTGAATAACACCAACTATCACTCCAAAAATGGCACTCTGAACTTGCCCTGTTAACCCACTAATGGTCACCAACAAGCCTACATGGTATTTACGTGCATTTACAGGTAAGGAAACTGAGGTACACAGAGATCAGGAACTTGTCAAAGGTCAAGGTCCCTGGGTGGTACAAACTGTCTACTGGACTACTAACCTAAAGGTTGGCAGTTAAAACCCACCCAGTGGTGCTTCAAAGAAACACAAACCAGCCCAATTTGCTCCAGAGCTTTTATCTCCTTAGCTAGGAAGATTCAATGAATGAATGGACAAGTGAGTGAAGTTTCAACACGAGGATACACAAAATCCTTTGCACAGTCTTTGGAAGTGGATGATGATGGGTGTAATGGGTTCATCCCAGGTCCCTACATTACTTGTGTGTGTGACCCTGAACAGTCACTGGCCAACTCTGGGCCTCAGTTTCCTTGCCTGCCAAATGGAAACTATTACTGGTCAGCTATACAGCTAATGGGTGGGACGAGCACTCTGAAAATGGTGAAAGGGCAGGACGTGTCCATTTATGGCAGCCAAGGGATTTCTTAACCAGAAGCCCCAGTGTCTGCCCCGGTGGTGACACTCAAGGACAATAGAATAAGAAATCTACATCCAGGACAGTCCTAGAAAAGCCAGGGCACATTGCTGTGTAGTGGTGTTAACCCTGTTGCTGCAATGCAGGGCTCTAAGGCACTACCCCAACCCCCTATCTGTCATCCTTCTGGGGATTCTTCCCTCAGCAGCACACTGGTCTTTCCCCAGTTTGATCAATATGCACTCCCTGGCAGCTGACCTATGTCCTGTCCTAACAGCCGTGGTGGGAAGGAGGTGTGGGGTAGGCTCCGTGAGCACCAGAGAAGGGAGTTGACCTTCCAGGGCCTGCAACATGGTTGGGGGACACCACTGTAGAATGAACAAGGGCAACCCAAGAAGCTCCTGCTAAGATCCAACAGAAGGTTTAGGGGTCTCAATCACTCACTGATCACCATACCTGGTGCTGGAGTGAAATCAGAACAGAACCCCACTGCGGACTTAGGGGAGCTCCTGAACAACACATAAAGGCATGTATGCCACATGAAGCTTCCTTCTTATATCCATGGCAGGCACTACCAATCAACTCCCACCCACCCTCTCAGAGCACAAACATGTGCTCAGAATGCCTTTTCTACAAAGCATCCCAGGCTTGTCCCTCCCAAACACAGTACAAAACAAACCCTAGAGTATTCAGCCTCTCTGATAGCAGAGCAACTGCTGCATTCAATGTCAAGAAAAAAATTCTTGTAAGTGTTTTGAATAAAGACAGTTTGGAGCCGGTAGAAGAGGGGATGATATTTGTCTATCTCCAGCGACCACAGATGATGCTCAGAGTGCCCTGAGCCTCCTGTCTCCCTGTCTAGCTTGTGCAACGTCTTTGCTCAGCCCCTGGCCCCATCCACTAACTTCCTTCTGTGCCCCTCCTCCCGGTGGTGGGTGACTGAACATGGCTGAAACCTGGTCAAGTCTTGATCCTACTCCCCAACCGGGGCAATGCCAGCTGCACAGTGTCAACTCTCTACTCTCAGTTAGAAAACTACAATGGAGCAATGCAGATGGCACAGACGTAAGAACTGGTATGGCCACAGAATCCCGGGTTCTTACCTGAAACTCCCTGGCAGAGCAGCTTTCCTCAGCCTAGACTGGTAAACAGATTCCTCAGCTTCTCTGTGGCTAACGTGCAGCCATCACCTCTGGTGTCAAGTGACTGAAAGACAATTTACCAGCACTTCCTTCCCCAGTGGCCACTCCTTTTACAAGGGGATACAAATCAGTGGACCAGAAGGGACCAGCAACTTGGCTGTTTGCAAAGCCTCTTCACGTTTCCTCACCATCTTCCTGATTTTCCTCACATCCTTCTACCACCTAAACTTCCATTTGCTCAATAGCCACACATTCTTTTTGTTTTCTTTTTAGATTTTGTAATGGTGTTTTCAGTGGAAGTTTACAATTCAAGTCAATTTGTCATACGAAAACTTGCATATACTTCACTATATGGCCCTGGCGGCTCTCCTCACACAGCGGCATCACACTCCTCTCCTCCACCCTGTATTTCTTGTGTCCATTCAACCAGCTCGTGTCCCCCTCTGCCTACTCATCTCACATCTGGACAGAACTGCCCACTTAGTCTCCTCTATCCACTTACGCCAGGAAGTACACTCTTCACCAGCATCATCTTACATCTCACAGACCAGTTCATCTTTGCCTGACGAGTTGGCTTTGGGAATGGTTTCAGTTCTGGGCTAACAGAGTCTGGAGGCCATGTCTTCCAGGGACCCTCCAGTTTGTCTGAGCATCAAGACTGACCTTTTCACTAGAGTTCACATTTTTCACTCCCCTTTTCTCTTGCTCTGTCAGGGACTCTTTGTTGTGTTGCCTGTCAGGGCAGTCACTGGAGGTAGCCAGGTACCATTTAGTTCTTCTGGTCTCATGCTGATGACGTAGTCTCTGGTTTACATGGAGCTTTCTGTCTCTTGGGCTCATGTCTTCCTGACGTCTTTCATGCCTTTCATTTTCCTTTGCTCCAGGTGGGTTGGGACTAATTAATTATTCTTATATGGCCACTTGCTGGCTTTTAAGACCCAGACACCCCTCACCAAAATGGGATGCAGAACATTTTCTTAATGTCATGGATTGAATTGTGTCTCCTAAAAAATATGTGTAGTAATTTGGCTGGGCCATGGTTTCCTGTGTTTTGTGACTGCCCTCCATTTGGGATTTTCTTATGCTGTAAATCCTGATCTCTGCCTATGGTTAACAGAGTGGATTATATTAGAAGAGTATTATGGTGGGACTGTAAAACCCTTCCTATGATCACCTCTGTGCTCCAACGCAGAGAGGGTTTCCCTGGAGCGTGGCTTGTACTACCTTTTATTCTACAAGAAATAAAAGTAAAGGAAACAAGCAGAATGTGGGAACCCCATAACACCAAGAAAGCAGCACCGGGAGTAGAGCACGTCCTTCAGACCAGAAGTTCCTGTACCAGGATGCTCCCTGGTACTCCACAAGGACCCTCCTCCAGAGCCAACAAGGATGGAAAGAAAGCCTTTTCCCTGGAGTGGACATTCCCAATTTGGACTTGTAGCCTACTGGACTGTGTAAGAACAACCTTTTCCTTGTTAAAACCATTCACTTCTGGTATTTCTGTTAGAGCAATACCAGATGACTAAGACATTTAATAAACTGTGTTATGCCAACTGAACTAAAACTGACCCCTTTCCCTGCTACTGTGTCACTCGAAGTGTCTGACGGTATCCAGCAAATGTCCTAGCTTCTGGTTTAGCCCAGCTGTGCTGACTTCTCCTCTGCTGTGTGTTGCCGCTCGCTCCACCTAAAACAATTCTGGTCTACTTCTAATTAGTGAATACTTCTTTCTCTCCCTTCCCACCCTTGTAACCATCAAAGAGTGTCTTCTGCATTTAAACCTTTTCTTGGGTTCTTATAAGAGTGGTCTCACAAACTATTTGTCCTTTTTTAAGTAATTTCACTCAGCATAATGCCTTCCAGATTCCTCCATGTTATGAGATGTTTCTCAAATTCATCACTGTTCTTTATTGTCATGTAGTAGTCTATTGTGTAAATCTACCATAAATTGTTTATCCGTTCATCCATTGAAGGGCATCTAGGCTGATTTCATCTTTTTGTTATTGTGGACAGCATTGTAATAAACACTGGTGTGCACATATCAGCGTGACAGCTCTTATTTCTGTAGGATACAGTACAAGAAGTGGGACTGCTGGATCACATGGTATTTCTAGCTTTTTAAGGAAGTAGATTGATTTCCAAAGTGGCTGGACCATTTTATATTCTCACTAACCATGTAGAAGAGTTCCAATCTCTCCACAGCCTCTCCAACATTTATTATTTTGTGTCTTCTGGATTAGTACCAACCTTGTTTGGGTGAGATGGCATCTTAGTGTTGTAGTTTTGATTTGGTCTTCTCTAATGGCTTATGATGATGAGCATTTCCTCATGTACCTGTTAGCCATCTGAGTGTCTTCTTTGGTCAAGTACCTATTCATATCATTTACCATTTATTTTTTTTAACTGAGTTGTATTTTTGTTGTTGACATTTTGAATAATCTTATAGATTTTAGAGATTAGATGCTGATTGGAGTTGTTATATCCAAAAATTTCTTCCTAGTCTACAGGTTGCCTTTTACTCTTTCAGTGAGGTCTTTAGATAAGCACAAGTGTTTGATTTTTAAGAGTTTCCAGTTATCTATTTTCTCTTTGTGCACCATAAGGCACAGTGTGAGATATGGGTCTTATTTCATTTTTCTTTTACAGAAGTATATCCAGTTACATCAACATCTTTATTTTTGTCTTCTCTATGTTGTGTGTGTGTGTGATTAAGTGAAAGTATACAATCCAAATTAAATTTGTATGCTTTCCTACCTGCAGCAACTTCTGCTCTCCTTGCCCAATGAAAGCACATTCCTCCTTTTCATTTTATACTTGTATCCTCTTAATCTCCCATCCCCTCCTCTCCACCCTCTCCTCTCCCATCTGGAAAAAGATCAGTAGGACAGCATCTTGTAAATGAATAAAACTGTAAAGTACACACACCACATGGTCACACTGTGTCCCCAAGTCTAGTCCATTTTTGTCCGAGAAGTTGACCTTAGCAGTTCAACATCATTTCTTATAGATAGTGTCTTTTCTCCAGTTTATGGACTTTGGGTTTTTTATAAAATGTCAGCTTCTCATCGGTAGATGATTTTATGTCTGGATTCTCAGTTGTGTTCCATTGGTCTATGTACCTGTTGTTTAATCAGTACCAGGCTTGTTTGAGTACTGTGCTGGTATAACAGGTTCTAAAATAGGGTCATGGGAGACCTCTACCTTATTCTTCTTCTTCAGTAATGCTTTACTTATCCAGGGCCTTTATTCCCTTTTCATCTGAAGTTGGTGATTTGTTTCTTCATCTCATTGAAACAATGCCACTGGAATTTGGATTGGGATTGCACTGCACCTATAGATTGTTTTTGGTAGAAAAGATATTTTCACAATGCTGAGTCTTCTTATCCATGAGCAAGGTAGGCTTCTCTGCCAATGAGGGTCTCTTTTGTTTTCCTGCAGTAGTATCTTGTAGCTTTTTTGTATAGGTCTTTTACATCTCTGGTTAGATTAACTTCTAAGTACTTTATCTTCTTGGAGTCTGTTGTAAATGGTATTGATTTGATGATTTCCTCTTTGATGTTCTCTTTGTTGGTGTAAAGAAATCCAACTGATTTTTGTATGTTTATCGTGTATCCTGATGCTTTTCCGAATTCTTTTGTTGGTTCTGGTAGCTTTAATTTTGTAGATTCTTTAGGGTTGTCTGTGTAAAAGATCACATCACCCGCAAATCAAGATACTTTTACTTCTCCTTACCAATTTAGAGGCCACTTATTCCTTTTTCTAGCTTAATTGCTCTTGCTAGAACCTCCAGCACAGCGCTGAATAAAAGTAGGGACAAATGGTATCCTTGACTGGTTTCCATTTTCCAGGGGAATGCTCTCAGACCCCTTCCATTTAGGATGATGTTGGCTGTTGGCTTTTCAATAACATTTATTCTTAGAAACTTTATGCCAGCACCAGGTGCTTTCAGGTTGATGCTGATTTATGGTGACTCCCTGTGTTTCAGAATAGAACTGTGGTCCAGAGAGTTTTCAGCGGCTGATTTTTTGGAAGTCGACTGCCAGGTCTTTTTTCTGAGGTGCCTCTGGGTGAATTCGAACCACCACCGTTTTGCACATTAACTATTTACACCACCCAAGGACAAAAACTTTATAACATCACCTTAAATATAAAATCAGCTCCATTTGCAATGAAGAGAAGTTAAACATAAAAATAAATGCAAGGAGCACAAACAACTGGATTGCTCTGCTACCTGCTGAAGGCTCCGAGCTATAATCTGTTCATCTGTTACAAAGGGAAACCAGCAGGTGTCAGGGGCTATGGAGGCAGAGTGGCCTCTACGGATGCTGTCCTTCCACAGCCAGGGCTAGAAAGGATGGCAGTGGAGGGGTCCCCTCAGTGGTGATTAGCCCAGTACAAGTATTCTCGCAATCATCCTGGAGCACCTCTGAGGGGTGTGCACCTACCTCAGTGATGCCTGCCCAGCTCAGAGCCCTGGCAGTTAATGTGTCTCTGTTACACAGGAAAGGAAAGGAGAGGCTCAAGATGTAGAACCCCTGGCTGAGGTCACAGAGCAGTAAGTGGTCCAGTCAGACCTCCAACCTGGGCATCCTCAGCAAGCACATGGTTCTCTCCTCTCTGCTGCTGCTGCTACCTTCAGACTACCACAGTCAGTCTGACCTGTGGCTGATGCAGGAATGGTTTCTACACTTGAGGTTAACAATTGTGATTTAAGAAGTTATTTGTCTTAATTTTCAGAAATCAGTTTGTTGGGGAGGAGATAGCTAACATGACAGGCTCGAGCAGCTCGTCTTTTTAGAAAATATTCATAGCATTTCAAGAGAGTTTGGTGGCAACTGGATACAGAGTTGGCTATTTTCCTCACTTTCTGCCACAGTTCTAAAGCCCAAGACAGTTAACACACATACAGTAACAACAACGAAACAACAAAAGCAACCATCAGTACTGATAGAAAATTCAAAGCCTAGTCTTTCTTGCTTGGCAATGCAGAAAGTATGTTAATGGAGTCCCAGTTAAGACACAACCAGTATTACTAGTGATTCAAAATGTTGATGCTCAGAGAGTAGGGGCCCACGGGCCAGTCCTCTAGGTCCTGGCAAGGTCCTCTGCCTCCACAGTCAGGTTTGGCAGGCCTCCCAGGCCCAGGGACAGTGGCTCCCACAGGAAGCCCCTACAGGAAAAGAGCCCTTCCCTGAAAGTTAGATTCCAGCTGCAAACTGGAGAGGGAGCAGGGAGCAGCCAAGCTCTGGGAGCTGAAGATGGTCTACATGCAAGTGCTGAGTGGGATCCCGTTACCAGATACTTATCCCCAGATGTCAGTAGCATTCTTTACCCCCATTTTACAGACAGCAAAACTGAGGCTTTGTTCATATTGTAAGCTGGCCCCTCCATAGCAGCCTGGTGATCCTGCTTCATTTACAGGGACCATCCTTCATGTGCTCTCCCAGCCATATGCATATAGGCCCCTAGCCCCTGCAAGCTGCTCCACAGTACAGCCTCCAGACTTTACTCACACCAACCGAAACAGAAATCCATTGCTGCCTAGTTGATTCTGATTCACAGCAACCCTATGGGACAGAGCAGAACTGTCCCAGAGAGTTTCCAAGAAGTGCCTGGCAGAGTCAGGCTGCTGACCTCTTGGTTAGCCTCCACAGCACTTAACCACTGCGCCACCAGGGTTTCCACACTCACACCAAGGCCACTCAATACCAAACCTCAGCAACCCAAGTGCAGGGATTCAAGCTGGGAACTTTGTCATGATGGCTGGCGTCCCAGGTGGGAATTCCAAGGCCCATGGGGGGCAGGGGAGCATTTTCAGGGTCACACTGCCGGATGGTGGCAAAATAAGAGGTAGAACCAGGTTTGCTGGGTTCTTTGCCTCCCATGTGTCAAAAATCCCAAACTGTGCTGAAGTTCCCTTGGCCCTTCCCATCCTCTCCAGGCACATGGCAGGCACCGGGTGGTGGAGGCAGTTGCTGCTTCACAGTAAGTCCATCCAGCTGAGAATGAGGCTTAGTAGCAGCACCCAAGGCAGGAGCCCAGATGTCCCTGTATCTCCCTACAAGGTGCCTCGTGACCAATCCAGGCACAGCCTTTCAGGACATCAGCACCAAGGCTGTGGGCCTTGCCTTCACATCACCCAGAAGCCAGCTCCCAGACAAGACCACAGAATGTCCTTCTCCACTGAGAGAGGAAAAAAAGGCTTCTAAGAAGATTCCACTTAGAAAGTTCACAAGTCCAGCTGCTTCTCTCTGGGTCAGCCCGAGGACACTCTCCGCTCCCCTCACAGCATTTCTTGAGATAAGCCTAGCTTCTAAGGAGAAAGTACCTTCTTCCCATGAAACCTACTGCCAATTGCTTATCTAGTGCCTCCTAAAGTATGCTATGCCAATGAAACTGCAATATGAAAATCTGTATACCTGTAGTTGCCAATTAGGAGGACATCTAAAAATTCCTTTATTTGCTTCTTTGAGAAAACATATAAATAGGTATGTCTCATAATGGAATGGGGTGCGCGGCTATTTTTCAGACTTGAGTCTGACTGCAGCACCACCAGCAATAAAAACCTCTGCCTCTTAAAGACAAAGTAGTGTTCAAGGTGTTTTCTGCTCTGTGGGCCGAACTCATCTTTTTCCTGCTATACCATGATGCATCGTGACCAAACCCTAGGTCAGACCCAAGGGACAAACTTGTCCCCACAGCTGGGCAGGGAGCCCCCAGAGCAGAGCAGTGCCGTGCCAGACTGGTGCCTAGAACTCTACACAAAGCTGGTCCCCCAACCCCCTCTCCACTTAGGTGTCTACCCCATCTCAAACGTTTATGTTCAGCTTGACAGCCGAGGGCCCTCTTTCCTCACATCCTCTCCTCCCAGAACTTCCACTGGCCCCTCAGTGTGCCCTCAGTTCTCAGACATCAAATCCCAAAGTTGCAAAAGTTGAGGGAACAACCATCTGTCACCCTTTCTGTGTTCTAATCTGCCCACCTCGTGACAGCTTCTTTGCCTGCAGGAGGGCAATCGCTCCCTCACTGGACTTCCATTCTCAGTTCACCCCTACTCCTTCTAGCTGCCGTAATGTCAAATTTTTCGTGTTTACAGCTTCCCCCGCCCCACCCCAAGACATCCCCTCAGTCCACAGGCCCTATGCATCTAGCTCCCCTCCACTTCTCTGCCCTCATATCACCCCCACTCCCACCCTCCAGCCCCACTGGTTTCTCTGCCACTTTCAAGGGCTTATAGTAATGAACAAGATACGCACAGACTTAATTGGGTTTACTTAACTCATCTGTAGCAGTGCACAATTTCACAGGGGTCTCACCACATTTGAAAAGCAGGTGAAATTGTGCACTGCAGATTAGTAAGTAAGCACTAGAAAGCTGGTACACAGCTTGCTTATCAGGCAATCTGCCCTGAATGACCTTATTTCTGTCCCAGGGCCTTGGCACCTGCTTCTCCCCCTCACCATATTTTCCCCTCACTGTGGCAGCTCTGATTTAAAAAGTTCAGGAGTCCTCTGACTGACTTTGTCTAAAATATAGCTCCCTTCCTAGTCCCTCCATGACGTCACTCATTTCCTGCGCCGCTCCTGCCTCAAGCTGACTATTGATGCCACACGTACAATCCCCAGGAGGGTCGGCATCTTGTCAGGCAGCCTCTGCTCTCCACACAGGGGCTCAGTGTATGCCACAGGGCAGGTGTTCAGTAAATACAGTGTCTGCTGAGGAACGCCTACGTACATACCCATTCTCTCTTTAGCTCACACTCCATCCCTGCCGCCCAGGTCAAAATAGCCCCAAATCAAAAATGAGTACATGGAGGTGCTACAGTACTGCCCTGGCCAAGCCCCAGCCAGACCAGGGCAAGCAGGTACACGGTAAGGGAGCAAAAGCATGAAATCATGTGGCTCCCATGTTTCTCTTTTGACTCGAAATGTCAGCTCTGAAAACCACATCCTGCCCCTTGAAAGTGGGTCTGGACCACCTCAGCTCCTGGGTCATGGGCAGCCTCAATGGGATCCTCAGCCTGATCCTCTCTTAGTAGGTCTGGGAATCCATCATAGAAGAGGGGAGGGCAGGGGCAAAGAAGGCCTCTTCTCCTGGGTGGGGCAGGAGGAGGGGATCAGTCAAATCCAGGTCACGTTGCTACACCCTCACTCAGCTCTCTGAAGGCTAAAAATAGCTGTGTTTACACTCTTCCCAGGCTGGATGTCTGCCGCCTGTCACAGAAGAGACTGGAGACTCCACTGTCCTTTTCCTGCCTTTGGCCCAGCTTGGGGATGCCTGGACCAGGTTAGGTGAGGATCAGGCCTTCTGGGCCTGTTTGCTCAGTGGTTGTTGTTTGTGATGCCATCCTGCAGGGGCTTGTTGCTAGGAGGAAGCTCCTTCTCCTGTGGAGTAAAAGGCAATAGTAGCAGCACAAATGACATGGAAGGCAGTCAGGTCCTGAGCCGGGGAAGGTCCCAGCCAGCTTGTCCCAAAGCCTGGGGGAGCAGCACTTGTAACCATCTAACCAGGCTGCTGTCAGTGAGGCTGGGAGGTGGCTGAAGGTCCAAACTGCTGTGTGACTTGAAGCAAGTCACATCACCTCTCTAGTCCTTAGTGTCAAGGACAATGACAGTGCCTCAGAGGACAACTGTGGAAACAGGTGGTCAATCATTAGCTGTTTTTCCTTTGCGCTGCGGTCCTAAAGCATGGAGGCTAAAGACTTGTCCTAAGTGTTTGTGTTTGTTGAGTGGGGACGACTCAGTGTGAGGAATGGCACTGGTGCCCAGGCTCCATGGCTGCCTTCTTGCCCAATGACAGGACACTCCTGCCAGAAAGCTATCACTTGGCCACCCTCCTCCTCCCTCCCTGCCTGGTCCACCCAGGTGGACTTTAACACCGTAGCGGCAGGGACCTGCCGTGTGCCTAGAGACGGCCCCACCTCTGGACAAACAGGCCCCCTGGCTACACTGAACGTGACTGTGCCAGGAAGAAACATGTGGGCTGTCAGCAGGCTAGCACCTCCCTGGGCAGACAGCACTCACCAAGCACTGCCCTTTCCTCACTCAGGTGCCCAGGATCCAGTAGCCTCTGGCCTTTCTCTGCAGGGCCTGGCTGACTTGTGACCTACCCAAGAACTAAGTTCATACATACCAGCACAACTTCAAGGGTCTTGTCCTCTGGCATCTCCCTACTACTGAGCCTTTGCACATGCTCTTCTACTGCTTCAGATGTCCTTCCCTCACTTCTTGGCTGATCCAAGAGAAGTAACTCAGCAGCATGAGCTCGGTGCTTTGCCTGTACTGTGCACCCTCGCATTCAGCGGTCAATAGCTCCCCAGAAGGCAAGGACCTTGTCCTTGCCCCCATGGAGCTGACACAGGAAAGGCACTCAGCAACTATTAGCTGAGTTCACTCTCAAGCTGAGAATCAATTCCTCCTCTCCTCTCTCCAGCCAGGCCTGCATGCTGCCACACTGCCACCGGCCGCTTCCAGGTTCTAGAGGTTCAGTGCTCAGCCTCTGCCCTCAGGGGTTCCTACCACTGCCATACCCTCATACCCTCCAGAGGCCTGGCCTTTGTACTCCTCTTCATACCTGCACTCCTGACCAGGTTTTGAAATGCACCTGCCCAGGTTCTATTATAAAGGCCTGCCATGAGTCGGATCCGACTCGACGGCACTTGGCCTTGGCTGGGGTAAAGACTGGCATCCACCCAGTTAAGTATTAGAGGGTTCATGCTCAGAAGTCCTGAGGCTGGAAGTCATTCCATAGCACTTGGAATTCAATCCCTTTGGACACCACACACTTGATGTCCACCTCACTTCTTGCCCCTCTGCATTCCGATGATAGGGTGCACCCTCAGTGCTCAGACCCTGGTGATGCCCCTCCTTCTTCCACAGCACTATTATGCCCCTGCTTTCATGCTCAGACCCCTGGTGGTGGTGGCCTCAGGCCTTCTCTCCTGGATCAAGACGGCTCCACAGAGCTCCTGTGAGAACATTCTCCAAATAGCCACCATAGCTGCTGCCCTTCTAATATTCACATCTGCAGCATCACTCCTCATCCCCAAACCTCTTCTTTCTACCTGCCTCCAAGATAAAGTGTCTTGGCACAGCATGCAAGGCCCTTTGGGTGTAACAGGGTAGCCCCAGCTAATGTTCTGGCCTGGCATCCCACCTCTCCCCCTAGACCTAGGATGTCTTCCCCTGCTCCCTTTCTACAGAGCATTCTCTGAATCATTCTTCAGAGTATAGCTCAAAGGTCACCTCCTCTGGGAAGCCCTCCTTGAATGTCCTCTCCAGTAGGCAGCTCTAAGCCCAGCTCTCTCAAGGATCTGCTCAGCATGGTTCCCCTCCACCATCACTAACCTTGTGCTGAGAAAGAATCTGGCCTGTCTCGTTCCCCAGAGAGGGTTTGGGCTTCTGGGGCTGGGGTCAGAATCAGTTGCCTGGAGCCTGGCACAAGGCTGCCCCACAGCAGACAGGTCCCGAAATCACATGCAATAGGCTGCACAGCCCCCAGATTAGGTAGGAACAAGAACCTCATTTTGGTGATGAGAAAAGTGAGGCTCAGAGGGGCTAATGATGTTCAGGTTGTATGGGCAGCAATGGGGGCGCCCATCGCAGGCAGGCCTGTTAATACACGGCTTTCTGCTTTCATGACCAGGACTTCCAGGTGGTAAAGGAGTACACAGTACTCCGTCTGGTGCACCTGCAGTGACTGCACCTTGCAGTGTGAAAGGCTGGCAGAAGGGCACATCTTCCTAAGTTCAAGCTGGTGGGGGGTGCGGGGTGGTTCATGACAGGAGAGCCTTCCTCGGCAAATCACCTGGGAAGTACTGGAGCCAGATCTGCCATCGTCCCCAGCCCCAGAATAAGCACCAGAGTCCTAGCTCAGCAACAGGCAGCCCACAGCAGTCCCCGAGGCTCTGAGTGCACAAAGGGGCCCCAGGTCAGCCTTGTGCAGCCATCTTCTTGTGCAGACAGTGCCCTCTGTGTCTTCTACATCCCAGTTTAACAAGATGATTGCTTCCTCTCTCCTGAGGCCACAGTGGGCCTTCCAAATTGGCCTTCCTTTAAAAGCAAACACAGATGCAGAGTCAGCCAAGAGCAAAGGCTGGAGGCCCCCTGAGGCCTAAGAGATAGACTAGGGTAGAGCCTGGGATCATCATGACCAGAAGGTAGGGTACCTCTGCTCCCAGGAGCACTGGCTTCCCACCACAGCACCCGTGGGAGGTCACACAGCAGTCCCCTGCAAGGATACATGCAGCTACGGCTGTGCCAGAATGCCAAACCGCAAATCCTCCCTGTAACCCAGGGGTTCTCTGCCATGGTTTCCAGGGTCTGTGGCTTCAGGACTGGTATCATGTAGGGGTGCAACTTGATGGCTTCCGGGGCTTCTTGGGAGGCTCCTGGCCCTGCCTGTGCCTGAAGGGGCATCCATCAGCATTCAAACTCTGCCCCACACTGGAGTTTACTAAGAAAGTGATTCCCACTCCTCAAGAGGCCCACTGTACCCAGCCCTAGCCCTAGCTGCAGCACAGAAACAAACACAGGCTGTGGGGTACCCTGAGTTCAGACCCTAGCTCTGTCTCTGCTGGCTGTGTGAATCTGAAACCTCTCTGAATACATGCCTAACAGCTCTGAGGTTACTTCAAGCGTTAACAATTATATAGACAATTATGACAAGATACATTTAATATTTACCAGGAGCTTTCAATGTACCATATGCTGTTCTAAGCTCCAAACCAAAACCCACTGCTATGGAGTCTATTCTAACTCATAGCAACCCTGTAGGACAGAGTAGAACTGTCCCATAGGGTTTCCAGGGCTGTAAATCTTTATGGAAGCAGGCTGCCACATCCTTCTCCTGCAGAGCATCCGGGAGGTTCTAATCACCAATCTTTTGGTTAACAGCTGAGTACTTCGCCATGGCACCACCAGGGCTTCTCTCTAAGCTCCACACCCAAAGTAATTCATTTATACTCACAAAATCTCTCCAAAGGAAGTGGTTCTGCTCTTCCCATCTCTGTTTACAGGTACGTAAACTGAGGCACAGAGCAGTTAAGTCACTTCTCCAGGGTTGCTCAGCTGTAAACATAGGAGCTTATAGAGCCCAGGAATCTGGCTCCAGAGCCCAACCAAGGACCCCGTTCCATGCTGCCTATGGCAGCTGACCTCTCCCACCAGTGCCCCTGGAGGCTTAGCCTCACCAACAGCTGCTCCTCCATCCACTCCAGGCTTCCTCACGCTTCCAGGCCTGTGTGACGTGGCCTCCACTGTCAAAAAGGCCCTGCTCCTTTTCTACTTCAAAGACACGACTAGCTCAGGTATTCTTTCTGCTTTCCTTCTGACCTTTGTCCCTTAGGGTGGAGTTGACAACTTCCTTCCCATGCCGAGCCCTGAGCATCCACTGAAGCCCCTGGAGCCCCAAGGGCAGAGCCCAGAGGTATTCTCAACTCTGCAGAGACTCAAATGCCAAGTGACCCAGGGTCAGGTCCAAAGGCTCTGGCTTTGCAAGTCCCACAGTTCACATCCTGCTGAGAAGCTCTGGATAGTAAGGCCCCTGGAAGGGGTCTCAACTGTGGGGATAAGACTCCTCCAACAGCTCCTCTTGCTCACAATGAGGGGCAAGGGCAGTGAGCACCCAGGCACCCCCGGAAAGGTACCATCAAGACCACATATGTAGTGAGTACAAAAGCCCAAAGTGACAGAAATTGATAAAAGCTTCACTATGCTGCTGACACCCCATATATCAAAGGCCCCAAATCTCATTCTCTGCTTGCCTCCAATTTCTATCAGAGCTTGCCAGCTGCACATTTATTGAGAAGTTTGTGATCTGACAGGCACTGTATTACCAACATTAATGATGCATCAGTCTCTAGAATTACTGAGGAAACAGTCCAATTGATTTTATTATCATCTCAAGTTCTTCACATTTCATTCCAGGCAGCTTGCAACCCGAGTTTTTGAGCAAGGACCAAAGTAAATACATAAAGGTTGCAGAGCTAAAGCTGACACCAGGCAGAGACCCTGGGCTTGTCCTGGTACCCCTGTGACACCCCTTGGCCTCTTCCTCCCTCCATGGTTGCAGGAGGGGTGTGGGACACCAGAGAGCTCAGACCAGGCCTCCTACTCGTGATACAATGGTGGAGGCAGCGTGCAGGGAGCTGAAATAGCCAGTGATGTCACCTGTCATCTGCCCCTTTGGCTGGGCAGGTAGCCAGCCCCAAAGGGAACCCACCAGCGGCCGTGGCCCATGCCCATACGTCACTCCTGCCCACATCAGGCCCAGCCACTCTGGGGGCTATCTAGGGGCACAGGGAAGGCATCTCAAGGCCTGGCCCTGCACATACCCTTCCCACCTCATCCCCACCTCCTGGCTGACCTGGCAACCACCCTATCTAAATAAGTATCCTCTCCTCAGAGAGGCCTTCCTGCCTCAAGTCCCCCCATGCCCCTCACCACTCGATGTCTTTCAACCAGCAGCTTCTGTTTCTCTCTTCACACTGACCATAATTGACAAAGGTTTTAGTTATTGGCTTGGGTAGCTGTTTTCTCCTCTGGGTTCCCTGCAGGCAGGAATCCTATCTGTTCCAGTCATCACCATTTCCCCAGCAGGTGTGGTCCCAGAAGGCCCTCATCCCAGGAGGGTAGGCAGGGGCTGAATGAGCCAGTTTCTGTCAGTCTCTAGAGGCAGCAAGAAATTCTCAAGTAAATGACAGGTTGTTTCACAGCCGTTTGTCCTCTCTCTATACCTGACCTCTTCCTTCTTGAGGTTCTGGGACAGTCTCCCCCTTCTAGCTCCTTGGGCGAATGCTGCTCCGTGAGAACTCATCACCTTGCTGCCCCTCCCTCCCAAGCCCATCCTTCACACACAGCTTCCTCCAGGAACTTCCAGAGGCAGATGGGGCAGAAGTTGCTGAGGGGTTTGACGTCACGCCAGGGACTGGGTTCAAATCTCCCTCATTACTTAAGCAAAGCATTTTACTGCCTTGAGTTTGGCCCAGTTACCTTCCCTACAACATAGAGTGAGACGGGGTACTCAGGAGAGCCGTGCTCAGCAGCAACAAAATGGTGCATCCATCCTCACACTGCACAGTACACAGGAAAGGCATCTGCAGTACTGCCAGGCTGTGTCTGCTGCTAGCTCACATTGACCACAAGGATTGAGGTACAGGGATGCCAGCTGGTCCCTGGATATGGGCCCAAAGGAGGCTTGGAACAAGGAAGACTCGAGTCTGTGGAAAAGAGACCCACTGTAGCTTCCAGAATAACTAGGGCTCTTAGGGACCCAGGGCAGTGTCTCTGGGTCTCTTAAGAACATTTTAGACTCAATGCAACAGACTGAGCATGAAGACTAGGCAGGAAGGGAAGTACATCTGCCTTCAAAGCTTTAGATAAGAGAGAGAAGATGTTTCGTACGCAACCAGAGACAGACAGACATGTGGAAAAGTTAAATGGCCAAGTAAGACCTGGTTAAGTTAGGCCGAGTGGGGCAACCTGTGAATAAAGATGCATTGGGAAGTTCTGGAAGCATGCAGGGTGAAGGACAGGACCTCACCAGGTGAAAGGGGGTTTCTTAGTGGCGGTCTTATAATTTGTTGATACTGTATTATTATCAACAAAAATTACTATACTTATATTTGTGTAATTATTGATATTATGACTATTATTTTAGTATCATGTAGAATTAAATCGAGACTACATGACTTAATAGTGTTCTGACTTGAAAATAGACATTTTCCTGAAATAAACATTATATACATAATTTATTTATGCAGTACCACTTACTGGGCATTTGCCACACAGCAGCAGGATGCTAAGCGTTTACATACATTAGTGTACTCAGTCCTCCTGTCTTACACCTGGAACACTGAGGTGCTGGGAGGGAAAGGCAAAAGCCCATCCTCCCACAACCAGTAGATGGGAGGTGTAGGACAGGAATGAATCTGAGAGCTGCAGCTTTTGGACCACATGGGGTGGGAGCGGTTCCCTCTGCCCAAAGGTCCCAGGCATTGGAACCCAGAAGGGTCCAAGCCCTTAGAACTGCCATCAAGCCCCACCACTTTCCAAAGAGGAAGAGAGGGCCCGGGAGGGCCCTGGGTGTGCAAAACCATCCAGCTAGCCTGTGGCAGGCCAAGACAGCTGTTAAAGCCCTCACTTGTTTTCTTTCTCTGGAAACCCTATGGCAGTAGCACAGCAGTTAAGGACTTTGAATCCACCAGGCAGTCCTTGGAAACTCTACCAGGCAGTTCTGCTCCATCCTATAGGGTCACTATGAGTCAGAACCGATTGGATGGAAGTCGATTTGGCACTTACCCCACTTAATTCTCAAAATAACCTGGGAGCTAAGCTTAGAAAGTAAAGGGACCTGCCCTTGGTAACACAGCTAGTAAGTGTCAAAAGGAGGGTTTGAACCTTGGAAGCTGGCTCTGGAGGCTATCTTAGAACCTTGGCGAAGTCAGCCTCGGACACCTGGGACCTGGCTCTAGAGCTTTCCATGGAACTCTGGGAGAGAAGAGCCTGTGCAGCCCATCTTTGTGGCCTTCAGAGAACCTGTATATCACCACCAGTGGGTCCTGCACTTGGCACAGGATGCCTGTGACTGCCATAAACAAGCCAGCTGGAGCCAGACTCACCCAGCCTGCTTATGCCTGGGCAAACAGCTCTGGAGGACGAGCTCCTTGGCATTCATTTCCAGCCACGTTCTCTTACTCAATTAGGCCTTTTCTGTCCAAAGGGCAGCTGTGACGTGGGGAATGGGTCTGTGTTGTCAATATGAGACCAGCACTGTACGTTCGGGGACACACAATGCCCTCGGCTGACTGTTTATTTATAAATCCACCCAGCACTCACCGTGGCCTTTACACTTAGCTCCTTCCCAAAATGCAAATTGGCTCCTTCCTGTGAGTCAAACCAGCTTGCTCAGGCGGATAAAAATCATCCCAAACAGGCTCTTTTATCTGCCCTAAACAGAAAGCCCTCTGCACCCATACCTCCTAGAAAGAGGAAGACAGCTTCACACCACTTTACGCAGCAGCCCTGGGAGAGGCCCAAAAGGGCATGTGAGGATACATCAGAGGGCAGTGGGAAAGAAGGTTCTGGACAGCAGAAATGCATTCAAATCTGGCTTCTGCCACGTTCTAGCTTTGTGGCCTTACCCACTCTAAACATCACTCCATTAGTGCACTTGTATAGATGGAGATAAAAATAGTCCCTCCCTCTATTGGGTTCCTTGCAGGACACAATGAGATAATGCACATAAATTGCTTGGCCCGGTGTCAAGAACCTAAAAAGTCCCTGAATAGGGTGGCAGTGGTGGTGAAGGAGAATAAGATAATTGTTATTATAATTATTATCTGAAGCCTGGAACTGCCCCTCATTCACCTGCTTGCTGGGTGGCTTCAGAGTAGACTCTTCTGCTACCTGTGCCTCAGTTTCCTCCATTGTGAGGTGAGCCCAGGGTCCTTCCTCCTCCTGTTGGCAGGCAGCTGTTGGGGCTGCTATTTCCACTACATTGTCTCTTCACCTTCTTAAGGCCTCTTTTATCAGAAAAATAAAACCTGTTCTCAGAAAAAAAAAAAAAATCTTACAGAAGGGCGAACAACTTTAGCATCCCCGCCAGCTGGTATTGGGGTTTCTAAGCCGCCCCGGGCCTCACTGGAAGGCACCTGGTGTGTCAGGCTTGCTGGGCAATGAGTAGAAGCTGATAAGGTTTATTACTGAAGAGGCTAATTGGGTCTCCAGGGAGTGGGCAGGAAGTACAAGTCAACAGAAAATGGATCTAGAAGTCGCCAGACACCAAGAGGCACTCACAGGAACCTCTTGGCCGAGGTCCCGAGACTTCCAAGGAGGTGTTGAGATGCTGTTGTGGCAATCAGGCTTGCCAGCCACATGAACTCTGCCCACAGAAGGATGCCCCTCACAGCCACCCATACCTCGGTCACCTGGCACAGAAAATCTGCGACCATGTGTGTGACACATATTCACTGTAAGCCACACGACCCAGGGAGGCTGGGATTATTGGGATCGGCCCTTGTACAGAGGAAGACAGCTGAGGTGAGGAGAAGGGACCTGGTTTGCCCAAGCTTACACAGTCTATTGATAATGGCACCTGGCTGCCCATTGAGGCCTGTGGTCCTGCAGAGGCGGTGCCACTGCAATCACCAGTCTTTCTGAAGGGGATAAACCTGACAGGTAACTCACAAAGACCTTTCTCTCTCTTTGCCTCTTTATGCCTCCTAGAGCAAACAGGCCTGGCAGGGGTTGGTCAATCCTTTCATTTTACAGAGCGAGGACAAGCAGCTCAGGTATACCCTACAATGTCACATTGCAAGGGGGCAGCCCAACTAAGCAAGCCTTCCACGCCCTTCGGTCTTCAGTACATTCTGCTCCCTCCTCTTCCTCCTTACCCATTAGCACCGATGGGTAGCGCTGGAGGAGGGGTAAGACTCCTACCCCCATGCCAAGAGCTGGCTGGGCCTGAGAGCACCCGGTGACTCAGCCTGCCTGTGTCATTAACAGGGCTCCAGCCTCCCAGCCCCAAGCCAGGCAGCTCCCCGTCACCACACTAATCTCCCAAAACACCTCTCTGTGCCTGCCCTTCTCTGCTCCAGACTCCCTCTGTCACATCCCCTGCCTATAGGACAGGTCCCCGCCATCGCTAGGTACTTGGTCTCCATTAATTCCCTAAGACCACCTGCTCTGGCTGATCTTCTCCAGCCCCCCTACTGGGCTCATGTTCTGCCTTCTCTCCTAAATGCCTTTCTTCCTCTTCCTCCTGCCTTGTTGTGGCTAAAGCCTCTCTATCCTTGATGCTGACCTTCAACGCTCCTTCCTCCAGGAAGCCTTCCCCTACCACTCCAGCCCATTCTCCATGGAACTTTTTAACGGACTTCTCTGGAGATTTCAGGAAGTATTTTTCATAGTCTGCAAGTAGTACAGGCTTAGTTTCCAACTTAGACTGTGAAACTCCTTGGCTTAGGATTTTTGTTTGACTGTCTATTCAAGAGAAGTCTTACTTTAGCCGTTCTCCTGTGCCTGCTGCTGTGCTAGATGCTGGGGATATAAAAGACAAAGTCTGGCTTTCTAGATGGAGCTCCAGTCTAGAAATTAGCATGTAAACAAGCAGTCCCAGCACTGCAGGGCAGTGACAAGGAGAGCACACAGGAGAGAGGAGCATAGTACCCAGTGCAGGTTCCCCACCCAGGCAGCCACACAAGAGCCAGGCTCAAAGCCCTCTCCTCAGGAAACGCTCCAACCCATCTCCTGAGTGACTGAAACTGTGAGGTAAGCGATTAATACGTCAGCCTTCAAGACAAAGGAGGTGACGGCAGGGGGAGGGGCAGAAGCAGGCTGGTATATGGTGACCTTCCAACACTGGGCTGGGAGTTCTAGCAGCAGAAAGCCAGGAAGAAGCAATGAAACCCCAGCAACAAGACAGAAGTCGTCCACCGGGGGAGAGGCCAATTTATCCTAATGGAAAAGTAAGTAAGAAAGAAGACCACACCAGTCTTAGCAGAGCACAGCAGACAGGATGGTCCCTGGACACAGACATCCCTGGCCACCTTGGTAGTGTGTCAGCTTCTGAGAGTGGACCTTTTTGTTCTCTACTTTGCTGTGAGGCCTCTCCAAAAGGGGGACGATTGGGACGCACCGCTGCACACTGCTGGCTCCTGGCCCAACTGCCCGGCCACTGTCCAGGCCTCCAAGCGTCTCAGTGGAGAATGCTTGTTCCCACAGCTAGAAGCCTTCTCTGAAGAAGGACATGGATTTCTGGAGAAATACATAAATTGGGGGCCTCTGACCTGGTCTCTCATCCCAGCTCCTTGTTACCCCGGCTTATGTCCTTGGCCCACTGAGACTCTGCTGGCCCATATCCTGGGAACGGGGAGAAGGTCCTTCTGTGGCTCCCCTGCAGAATTTCCACCTTGGAGCTCCCCCATGGGGCTTGGCAATCTTGACACAGCCATGAGTGCGTGACTTCTATGTCCCTGTGGGTCCGTGGGTCATAAGGAAAAGCCCTTCAACTCCATTGCCTCATGCTGTGCTGCTCACCACAGTTTCCAGAGTGAGACAGGCCATCCTTCCCCACTGCTACTTCTGGGACATCAGAGAAAAACCAGCTTAAGAAGAAACGACAACTGGTCACTCACTTGTGCAAGTTGCCTCCCCTCTTGGGTTTGTTTTTCTACCTGTAAAATGGCCAGCTACATCTGATGACAGATCCCTGTCTTCTGGACCTCCCCTTTCATTCAGAACTCATCAGGCCAGTAAGTAACAGCGGTAAGGACATGTCCACAGCAGCAACAGACATTTGCAAGGCAGGTGGGAGGACAAGGAAGGCAGGACAAGGAGAGGCTGTGTTTTCAATGACTGCAGAAGCCTTCAAAGCTGGTAAAAGGCTTAATCCTGCATAATGATTTACAAAGTGACAAGTAAAATAGATTTACCGTGACAGCTTGAAAGGAGAACCACAGAAATAAAATTATACTCCAGCTCCTCCTGTCTCTCTGTTCCCTATGCCCTCCCTTCCTAGCGCCAGGAGCGCATTATGCGCACCCATGAACACATGTACTCAAGTAAGAAAGGAGCAGGTGGACTTTGGGTGATGAAAGTGAGAGCGAACAGAGTAGAAGGCTGCTCCAGCCCTGTGTCCATCCCACGTGCAGCCAGCAAGGTCTTGCTCATGGCAGCACAGGCAATGACCACAGCGGCCCTCCAAAGTCAGGGGCTGTCCCTGTTTCACAGATAAAGACACCCTCCTGACGCAAGCCTGCAGGGAAGCCCACCTTCAGGGACCACGCAGCAGGCATTCTGAGTGCCCAGGGCCCAGCAACCCCAATTTCTACGCAACTTCTGTCTGATCTGACATAGCAACTAGGGCTACTCCTGAGTTTCAGTGTCGGGGGCATCAGGGTCTCTCCTCTTAGAATGAGGGGCTGATCTAAAACCAAACTTGAAGGGAAACAGAAAAAATAAAGATTGCCCAGAACCAATTTTATTTCAGAGAAGCAAAATGAGCGGACTCCTCATGGCCACGCTGGGCTCACAGATATCGGTAAGTGATTGGTAAGTCCGATTTGGTGACCCCGGGTGTGTCAGCATTAAGACTGTACTCCATAGGAATTTTTTTTTAATGATTAAGTGAAAGACTACAATCCAAGTTTATTTTCCATATAAAACCCCGAGTACCCACCTGTCTGCAACTCTATCTGCTCTCCTCACCCTGTGACAGCACACTCTTCTTTGTTCACTCCTTACTTCCAGTATCCACTCAGCCAACACTTGTCCCCTCCTTTCCACCATCTCCTCTCCCTTCTAAAAAGAAACCAGTAGGACAGACTCATATATATATTAAACCATAAAGTCCACAGGACTTTTAATGGCTGATTTTTCAGAAGTAGATCACCAAGTCTTTCTTCCGAGATGCCTCTGGGTAGACTCAAACTGAGTATACCACCCAGGGACTCTGTAGCATCCTGCTTTCTTTGACATGCTGCTGCCCCTCAATCTGTGATAACACAGGTGCTACGGGGTCTTGCACTGAAGTAGGGACTACTAGGCTCCAGCTGCCTCAGGAGAGAAAGAAGCACTATTCTGCTACTTAGTGCAGGCACCAGACAGATGCTGTCCCGGTCATACTGAATCCTGCCAGCAGCTTTGGCCTCCTCTGCTGCCCCACGTCTCTCTCCCAGTGGGGCACCAATCCTGACATACAGCCAGAGTTCTCTGGTAGGAGGGGCAGGGATGTACAGTTTATTCATTTGCATCAGCAGACATGGATCTGAAAAGAAAAATCAACAAGTGCCCTATTCTTTAGTGAGAAAAAGACCTTGTTCCTCTTGGTAGCTGTGAGGACTAAAGTAACCTTATCCCTCTGAACTCTAGCTTCCTCATCTACAGAATGAGGCTAACACTGCCCACATCAGAGGGGTGCGCTAAGTCCTTATAGTTCTGTGTCTGGTGCACAACAACTGTTCCCACTACTGAGGACCTCTGCTTGGGTGAGCTTCAACTGAAACAAATCTGCAGTGAGGACAGTGAGACAGACCCTTTGGTCTCAGACCTGGCCTAGTGAATGCATCTTCTTGTGGCCCACCTGCCCACTCAACAATCCTGGGAATTGCTTGCTTTGAGGTCCACAAAAGATGGTGAGATCTACAGGAACTATACCCCAACGCTGGCCCAGGACCTCAAACCTGCAGACTTCTCTGCTCTGCCTTTGCAAAGCCTGGGGTGACATGCCCCTCCCTGTCACCCTCTGCCTGGCATCTGGTACCTCCCAGCTTGGTGAAATGCTATCCTGTGCCTTTAACTAAGATAGCATGGGGCTATGCCGAGGCAAGTCTGAACACCCATATTTACCCAACAGAAGGGTGTCCCGCCCTCCCCCAGTCCATGGCAAGCCAGACCATTTGCCCGCAGTCTCGCCTGATGTGTAGGCTGCGAGTACCAGACCAGGCCCAGCCCCTGCAGGCCCCAGCCCCTGGCCCTGCCCAGGGAGTTCTTGCCCAGGAGGCCCAAGGCCTGGCCCAGGCTGCTGCTGCTGAGCCAATTCTCCCAGGAAGCCAAGCCTGGGCAGGCAGTAATACAGGCACAGCTGACTCACAGGTGTCCTCAGACCCCAGCAACTTTGAGCAAAACAACATAGCCCAGGAGGCGATCCTGGAAGAACAGCATGACCCAGCTCCAGCTGGTGAGGTGAACGCAAAAGAAGGGGCCAAGGGGCCAGGCAGTGAATCGTGGGGCAGCTGTGCCTCTGCGGACTGAGGTTATTCCTTCCTTTCTCAAGAAAAGGGTGCAAGTAATTTCCAAGTCCCCCGCCCAGAGTGCAAATGGATTCTATATTTCCAACCACAAAACCAACCATCTCTGTGTACAGGAGAGCTTTCACTGACTCATTCACCCATTGAGCAAGCATTTTGGATTATTTGCTAAACGCCACGCACAATGCTGAATGTTGGTGAGTTAGAGCCTATCTGTGGCTGGGAGCCCCCAAAGTAGTTGCAAAGCTGCTGACAAGGGCTGCAAAACTAGTCAGAACCCAGTGCAAGGGCAACTGGAGTGGCTGGTAGACAAGGGCATCAAAGCAGGAACTGAGGCTTAAGCAGAGCTTTGTAGGACGCCTAGGAGTTCATCCAGAGAGAGAGGAGAAGGAAACACCATGTGCAAAGCACATACAAGTAAAGGTGAACATTCACACAGAACTAGAGTACAATGGGCCTTGAACGCAAAGTTCTAGGGAGCAGCGAACCACTAAGGAGTCTGAATAGGGTTTGGGAGTTGGGAAGTCAGAGGCACTTTTCACTAAGGTCAAATTTGTGGACAAGTAGAAAGACAGGAAACGGGAAGCCAGAAGTAGATCACTGTGGGACAAGGTTGCTGCCTGGAGGTTGAGAAAATCTCCAGAAGGCAGAGTCCAGAGGCATCCAAAGGCCCTGACTACATGTCTTACCAGCTAGGTAAAGACACACCCCACCAGCCTGTGGGTCCCTGGCCACCAGTAGCCTCTTGCTAACAGATAGAGAGACACTTTTCCTACAAAGGACCAGATTCTCATTCTTGAAAGGCTCAGCCTTCAGACTCCCAAAAAAGAGGTTCGCAGGGAGTTCCTCTGGCTGAGGCCCACGCTTGTCTCCAGCTGGCAGTCCTAACAAGTGCTTTTATTGGGCTCCAGAGACCACAAACTGCCTTTTTCAGCCTACCTTCCAGCAGCCCCAGGATGTGGGCACCCTCTACCCATTTATGGAGAAGCAGGCAGGCCAGATTGCCAGAAGGCTCCCTCATGCCAGGTCAGTCTTTCTAGGCTGGTGGAAGGCTAACCTGTTCCTCAGTACCAGGCAGGGCTGAGGTGGACGCTGGGTAGGCTGAGATCTCTGCCCATGAACTCTATTCTGTGCCAGTGGCAGGTGGGGGCTAAATGGGCACCTGGTACTGTACCGGGTGCTAAGGCCACTGGCAGCTGGTACAGAACCCCGGAACCATGCTACCCAGGTGCTACAGGGCACTCGATGGGGTGCCGGCAGCCAGGCTACGGTTTTTTACTAGGCTTACTCTTGGCCTCTGTGCACTGAAGGGGAGACAGGGGAGACAGCAAAGACCAACTGCCCACCCACAGCAGCCCTGCTAATCTAGGCAGCACGCCGCTTCTGACTGCCATAGGATCTGCCAGCCTGGGTCCTTTGTGAACAGCATGGGCCAGGGTTCACAGGGTGCAGTGCCACCACGTAAGCAGGCAGCTGCCACATGAGGTGCTCCTCCCCCACCCCCTAGCCAAACACTGGCTCTCGCTGACTTCAAGGTGAGGGAAGGAGACCCAGAGGCCTGCACAGGTGCAGACCAGAATGAGCTGGCCTGGCTTCTCCTCTCATGGCCCCTCTGCTCACCCACTACCACCCCAGGGAGAGAGGCCTCCCTTTTTGTGCTTTCGCAAATCACATGGATCCCAAGTTGGTTATTAAGTGCCAGCCTGGCAGCTGAAACCCTAGAATTCCAGAGTTGCTTGATCCAGGCAGGTACCTTCTTAGAGGAGGGTACTGAGCAAAATGGGAAAACTGAGGCCTGCAGAGGACAAGGCAGCTGTCTAGATGATGTGAGTCAGACTGGAAGCAAAGGGGTACAGAGGGCTGGAGTTAGAAACCACCTCAGAGACCAGGCAACCCCAACGCCCATGCTACCAAGGGTAAACCGAGGCCCCAGGATGGGGAAGGACTTGCCTAAGTGACTGTGACTAAGAGCTGCAGGGTAGTCATCCTGGGCTGATCCCCTGGGCTCCACATCAAGCTGCCCTCTGGGATTCCAACCTCAAAAGTGAAGGAAGTTGCAATACTTCCTTGTTTCCATAGATACCAGGGACTGCTCCAGGAATACACTGCAATATTTTGTTCCCTCCTCAGTGCCAGCCCCAGGCCAGGCTGTGAGGATATGGAACAGAAAGTGGGAGTATGAGGACAGACACAGCCCCAAATCCACTCCAGGAAGATCTCAGGCAATGGTGAAGCAAAGAAGGAGGGAGATGGGCCTTTTCAGAGGTAGAAGCAATCCCTCCCACCTGTGTATGGCTGCATAAGAGTAGGGGGCTCAAAGATGGCAGCTTCTAAGCTGGGTTCTTAGGCATGCATAGGAGTTTATAAAACAGAAATGTGACCATGGGTGAATTACAGGTGGAGGAATTGGTGTACGCACATGCCCCAGGCACTGAGGGTAATGGTACATTGGAGAACAACCATGTGTTAAGTAGAGGATAGGAAAGCCTAGAGGATGAAAGGAAGAGAATCAAGCTGCAGAAGAGGATGTGGGCCAAATGCAGAATGTCACAATCTCAGTGTAAACTCAAGTACCAGGAACACCTCACTAAGTCTCTATATTCCCAGCTGTGAAATGCATACCTTGCCACACAGCAGCTTACAACATGGGGGTCTCAAGAAGTGCAGTGAAGGTAACAGGTGCAAAACGAAAGGACAAACCCACAGAACTCAAGAGACTTGGGCCAGATCTCCAGCCCCAACTCTGTCAGCATCTTGCTGAATGCTGGCACGCACTTCCAACGGGCTTCTGGGTACAGTCTTTGTCAATCTTCAAAATACATCCAAGATCATACATTGTTCTCACCTCCACAGTCCACTCTGATAACCTCACCCAGGTTACTACAAAAGGCACCCTGCTGGTATCCCAGTTTCTTCTATTATCCTTCAGTCTTATTCTCAGGTTATCAGCGAAAGGGATGTTCTTAGAGAGCACATGAGGTAGTCTTTGTCAGTTACTGAAAATCCTCTAGTCATTTCTTTTCCATGGAGCATGAAGTAAGAAGCCCTTCCCATGCTCTCTGGAATTCTGGCTCCAGAAACTTGGTTCAGCCCAGTATCTCCTTGGTCTGTGACCTGGCCGCTGATCACCTTGCTGACTTTCTGTCCTACTTCATGCCTTCTCTCACTCGACCAGTTACATTAGCCTCCTTGACTTTCCTGGACATGCCAAGTATGTTCCCATCACTGAGCCTTTGCACATGCTGTTTCTGTTACCTGCAGTGCTCTTCTCCCAAACGGTCCAGGGTTCATTCACTCCCTTACCTCCTGTGGCATCTGCTCAAATGCAGCCTCTTCTTACCACCACCACTGGAAATCTGAACCTTCTACCTTATCCTGAATTACTTTTCTTCAAAGCACTTACAACCAACAAGACATCATCTATTAAGCTGCTGACTTGTTGACTGCCTCGTCTACTACAATGCAAGCATGGCCTTTGTCAAGTTTGCTACTGTGTCTTCAGGTCCTAGAATCATTCCTGGCATGTAGCAGGTGCTAATAAACTTGATAAATGACTGAGTGAGCCCATTTTTCTTGAGGAGCTGAAGCAGGAGGAGGCACAGAAGAACCCAGCCACCACTCTCCCCAGGGGCAAGGCACCAGGAACTGTAGACCTCCTAGTAGGAAACATTAAGTTGCCTCCAGTGTACCCCTCAGTCCTTGGACCAAGGAGAGAAGCAGGGCCTGGCCTGAGGGCCCTTCTCACATCTAAGGAGCCGGGTGTGGAGGAAAGTCAGCAGCCGATAAAGCACGGCTAGTCTGTCCACTGCACCTCTTTCCATGCACATATTATGCTAGAATGGCCAAGGACTCAGCCTTTCAGAGAGGTGGGGTGCCAGGCCAGGCTGCGGCCCATTTCCTGAGAAATCTGGAAAATGGGAATGAAGAGGGGGTTAGACAAGCTGGCTGTCCAAAACACTCTTGCTTTAACAGCCTGAACATCTTTGAGTCTTCAGAGCCCTGGGAGAGCCCCAGGTTAGAGCTAAGGCCACAAATTCAAATCATGGTCTCAGGCCCAGGCAATATTTTGCAGTCAGCTGGGTCAGAAGACTGTACAAGGGGGTCTCAGGTAGGTTTCTGGGGACTGTGATTCCATCCAACATGACGTGTGGCAGAACGTAGAGTAGTCCTGTCTTACTAAGGAAGGAAAAGGGATAAGAGGGGAGGGAAGGGAAAAGAGGAGAGGGTAGGGGATAAAAAGGAGGACAGGGGGAGAAAGAGATGGGGGGATGGGGAGGGAAGGAGGAGAGAGAAAGGGAGAGGACAGAGGGGTGGGAAGAGGAAGGAAAGGTGGGAACAGGAAGGGAGGGGTGGGGAGACAAGGGAAAGGAAAAGCAGGGACAGGGAGGAAGGAAAGGAAGGGGGCAGAGAAAGGTGGGGACAGGACTGAAGGACAGGGATTGGAGGGGAAAGGGGAGGACAGAAGAGGAAATGTTCTCTTAAAGGGGTCCCAAGCAAGGAAGCCTGCTGGCTCATGGGGACTCCAGGAGATACCCACCTGCCTCTGGACTCGGGGGTTCTGATAATGCAGTGGGGGTTCTGATAACGCAGTGGGGGTTCTGATAACGCAGTGGGGGTTCTGATAACGCAGTGGGGGTTCTGATAACGCAGTGGGGGTTCTGATAACGCAGTGGGGGTTCTGATAATGCAGTGGGGGTCCTGATAGCACAGCCAGAGGGTGAGGGCCAGGAGCTTTCTGAGGTGAGAATGGGAACTCAAGAGAGTCAAATGTCACAGCTACAGCCACAGCCACAGCGGAACATTCTCTGCAACCCTTTCCAGTAAAGTGCTCCTGTCAGGTGAGAAGGCGTGGGCTGAGCACTTGTCCAGATGCCTGGGTGTCAGCTCTAGCTCTGCCACAGACTTGCCTGTCACCTTGGGGAGGCACCAGCCCCTCTGGGGTCAGACTGAGCAACTAAATGAGAGGGTTGGCTTGGATGACATTCACAGCCTTTCTGTGCCAGCATTATCATCACTACACATGGTAATAAAACATTACACACACACACCTGTCCCACACAGTGACACTGCATGGCATGCAAAGTGCTGGCATCTCATCTGATTCTTGCCACAGCCTCGCATACGGAGTGGCAGGCAGTGCTGGGAACTCCGACTTCAAATCCATGGCTCTCTGCAGAGATCCCAGGCCTTGGGGACATTTCCTGACACACAGTGAGGGTAGAACTGGCAGAAAGGGGATCAGCAGGCCCAAGTGCAGCAAGAACTCAGGATGAGGCAGACTGGACTGGAGACACCCTCACAGCTCCTGGATCCTGCCCAACCAGCAAGCTGTCCTAGGCTTTAGGGTAAGGCAGGCATACTGGGAAAGGCCAGGAAGATAGCCCTCTGGGACTGCTGGCCATGTCTAGCCTCACCTGAAAAGCAAACACCAGTTCACGTTCATCTCCTTGGATACTGATAAGCCTGCTGGGGCCTCCCCAGCCCACCTCCGTGCCTTGTGACCTGGACAAGACCATTTCCAGCTCAGACTTGCAGTCTCCAAGTTTCCCAAGATCTAGGAAGCAAAAATATATGGAGGCCCAGGGGATATGAGAGGACTACCTCCTCTAGGCAGCCAGCTGTGCCCCCTTAAGCTCTGGGCTCAGTCTAGAAAGATGTCTAGAGTAGTGGGAATGGGGAATATAATACCAACTACAGAGAACTGAAGGTAGTTTCCAGGAACTAAACTCACCCTATTCTGTAGGGGCCTGAAATGGGGAAGAAATGTCCTCCTAGGTTCGGTGTAAGGTATAACTTCTAGACTGGGGGTGCTGCTGGGGAGGCAGAGAACAGCCTGTTGCTGGAAGTGTGCAAGCTCACCAGAAAGGTGTTCTTCTGCAGTGCTGTAGAAGGGGTATATCTCTATAACAGGCCACCAAGGTCCCTTCTGCTCTGCAGATTGAAAGATCACATGAATACTGTGGGTAGTACCATTTGGATCCCTTGTATAGGGTCAATCATCCTGGCCCAGGCACCTCCAGGGAGCTGGTGAGGTGGGGTGTTTATCTACAAGGCAGAAAGCCCCAAGAATTTGGAGTCAGGAGAGTCTTTGGGTGCTCCAACGATTTCAAACAAAAACAAAGGCATCAGCCCCAAGCTGGGGCGGGCCACATGCAAAAGCTGTCATTTCACAGGAAATAAATCTATGCTAAGGCCACAGCTTCAAGGAAACCCCTTTAATCCCCTCAACCCCATTCCCAGGCACCAGGCAAGAAGTCACAATTATACTTGTACATCAGCATTCACTGTAGCACCATTCACAACAGGCAAAAGGTGAAAAACGCTTAAATGTCCATCAATAGATGAATATATACGTACAACGGAATATTACTCAGCCATAAAGAGAAATGAGAGCTTGTTAAATGCCATGATGCCTTGAAAACATTAGGCAGAGTGAAATAAGGCAATTGTGAAAGCATAAACATGAGTCGGATCCGACTCGATGGCACTTGGCTTGGCTCAAATATGATATGATCCTACCTACATGAATTATCTATCTATAGGGACCAAAATTTACTAGTGGTTAGCAGGTACAAGTAGAAGGGAGGGAAAAGGGAGGACTCACTGAGCTTCTCTTAAAAGTGATGGGAAACTGTGTAAACAGATAACAGTAACTGACGAACAACACAATAACCCTGATATGATAGAATCGCACACCTGAATGATGCTGAAGTGGACAATAATTTGTTATATATATATATATTTACCATCACTAGAGAGAAAATTCCCAGTTAGTGGTTTCCTCCTCTCTTCTCTCAGGGACAGAGACCTAAGAGTGTCCTGGTGCTCCAACCAGCCCTGGCTGGGCCAGGCAAACAAGCCAGGAGGGGGCTAGGCAAGGAGTCCCCTCATCTGACCCCCGTAGGCCACCAAGCCCACTTCTCAGAATCCCAGAGATGCAGAGGCAGGAAGACTGCCAGCTGGAAGGCCAAGTGCTTGTCTTTGGCCCCAGGGTGGGCCTGCCAGCACAGAATCCAGCTGGGACCTGGTGCT
The DNA here is from genome assembly GCA_028571685.1 of Heterohyrax brucei. NCBI lineage: Eukaryota > Metazoa > Chordata > Mammalia > Hyracoidea > Procaviidae > Heterohyrax > Heterohyrax brucei. The sequence goes on along the minus strand of CM053154.1, from coordinate 82,359,077 downwards.
CTCCTCAAGGTCTGGGCTGCCTCTCCCTCCTAACAGCAGCACAGCACCCTCAGCTAGGCTCCTAACTGATGAAAGTCCTGATGAAAACAGAGTGCTCCTTGTACATAAATGCCAGTGGGTCCTGCAGCCCCAAAGAGGAAATATTAACTGGGCAGGGTAAACATGCAATACTGCCAGCAGGGCTTAAACTGGCCTCTTGATCCAAGGGGTATCAATCCTAGACCAGTTCTACCCAGCCTTCCTACAGGGGAGGGTAGGCAGGAGCTTCCTCCTCTCACCCTACTCCCTAGTTCTTTATACAGATGGTGACTCCCCACTGCAAAGCTGTAGACAGAGGAGGAGGCCTGATTACCGTCAGCAGTGAGGTTAGCTGCACAGAAGGCCATCCCCTGGGGCCATCTACCCCTGTGGCAGAAGGTCTTGTATCCCATGGCCTGACCACTGACCTACTCAGTGACCTTTTGGGTGAGTCCCTTCCCCTGGCCTGTTTCCTTACAAGGAAAATACTGGGCTGGGTCATAAACAGGACTTAACACAGAGATGTCCTCATGGGCCAAAGAGCCAGGATTTCAGACCCCTGAATCAAGTCTATAGCTCTTACCCTATTCAGAGGTGTCCAAATTGATTTTAAGAATGTGATTAAAGCTGTAGGTCATCTCTCCAGAGGAAAATTTATGTTTGCAAACATGTGCAACTAGGTTGAGGGGACCATAGGCCTCTGTGGGCCAGGTACCGAGGTCCTTCCAGCTCAGATGGCCAGTGAGTCTGAGGCCCATCTTTAGCAAACATGGCAGAGGTCTTGCCCTTCCACCAAGCTGGCCTTGCTTTCAGGAATGCCCAGCCACAAACACATTTATAGTCTGGGAACAAAAACAGAAAAGAAAAAGAGGCCAAAGCAACAGAGACATGCAGGCCCGAGAGCAGGCAGAAGTCAGGCGTAAACTAAAGAAATCAGGCAGTGGGGAGGATTTCTGTTTGTGCTGAAACTATCCCTCCTCCCACTGTTAGAGGTCCCCTGCTGGGAGAGTCAGGCAGGGTGGGGGTGGCGGTGGGGGAGTTGCAGCAGGTAAACCATCTGCTGGACCCAGCTGTAAAGGATCATCTACCCTATGCTTCCCCAAATGTTACACCAGTATCTTGACTAATTATTTTGCAAAAATACTAAGTGGAGGGAGGAGGAGTATCCCGTAAGTTTGAGAAAAGGTTGAGTCAGGCAAAGGATCTTCTACCCCAAGACTTCCCTTGCAGGCAAATCAGGTTAGCCATTTCCCAGAAGAGGGGTGTGCCCTTCCTTTGAAAGGGGGCTGGTGTTCTGAGAACCCACTCTGGGAAATCATGATGTGATCTCAGCTCATGACTTTCAGATGAGGACGCTGAGGCTCAAAGGGGTCAGATCTCCATGACAGTGATTCTTCGCCAGTTTATGATTTGCAAAGTCCAGTCCTGGCCATGCTCCCCTCTATCCACCCGGGAAGAGCCTGAGGAGGAGTTATCGGCCTCCCCATAGATTTACAGGTGAGCAAAAAGAAGTTCAGGCAGGAACCTCAAGGCAAATCCCACCTTTCGAATATCCCACCAAGGAGAACAGGTTCACGGACAGGAGGAATTGACATGGACATGAGTTGTCATTGAAGGCATCTCAGATGTGACTTGGCAGCCCCTTGTTGTAAAAGGAGTTGTTAGTTGCTATCAAGTTGATTCTGACTCACAGTGACCTCATGTGTGCAGAGAAGAACTGTCCCATAAAACTCTTCCAGGCCTATTTTCAGAGTCTTTTCTGGGTGGATCTGACCCAGCAACCTTTCAGTTAGTAGTTCAACACTTCACTATGTACACTCTCCGGGGCTAGAGGTCAGGAAACCCGGAGGAGCCCAAGCCCAGCTTAGACTGGTCACTAGTGCAGCAGTGACCTGAGGCGGTCTACCTCGCTTCCCCTTTCCTCTCCAAGTCTCCCACCTGGATACTGGAGGAAAACCAAAAAACCAAACCCACTGCCATTGCATCATTTCTGTAGGACAACACAAAACTGCCCCCATAGAGTTTCCAAGGAGTGGGTGGTGGATTTGAACTGCTGCCTGCCTAGTTAACAGCTGCAGTTTGCTGTAATCTCTTAACCACTGTGCTACCAGTGCTCACAATGATAATCACACCATGGTATGTGATTACTATGAGGATGACTATGCCAGCAGGTCCACCTCACTTACTACATGCCAAGTACTGTGCAGGTTCCATTCTCTCAACCTGTGGAGAAGGCAGTTGGTTGCTATGATGCTATTAGTGAGCCTGTTCTGCCAGCTGGGAAAGCAAAAAATAACTAGGCCAACATCAAACAGTACACAAATGGTACGGCAAAGATTTGAACCCAAGCAGTCCTGAAAATACAGATGCCACTGAGCTGATCCTGACTCACAGCGACCCTGCATTTCAAAGCAGAGCTGTGCTCCACGGGGTTTTCAATGGCTGATTTTTCAGAAGTAGGTCACCAGGACTTTCTTCTGAGGTGTCTCTGAGGGGACTCAAACCACCAACATTTAGGTTAGCAGCCTAGTGCATCAACTGTTTGCATCACCCAGGGACTCCTAATCTAAAAAGTTTGAAGCAAAACAGTTGCTTAAGAAATGCTGGCTGTTATTATACTTACTGCAGACTTTCTAAGGTGGCCTGGCTTGTTATTCATGGTGCCTCGCTTCTGGGATGTAAACAACACCAAGAGTTGTCATTATCAGGACCTGATGTAACTCTACCCCTCCAGCCCCCAGACCATCTCAGCCCCAGCTGGGTGAGATACCCTGGTCCAAGGAAGCCGTGTCACTGTGTGATCTGTGCTGGTCCCTTCACCCCTCGGAGCTTTGCATTTCCCCACCTGCAAACAAGATGGCTGGAAAGGAACCCTGTGAGGGCCCTTGCCACTGACAACACCAGGAAAGAGTTTTAGGACATGTCCCCAGAAGCCTCCAAGCAGAGAACTGAGTTCTGAGGCAAACCACTGGCTGGTCAGAGTGTGTGCTGTGCTTCCCTGCTGTGGTCAAGGTCCACCTGGGAGAAAGAGTAGCAGTCTGGACAGGAGACCCGAGGACTGGGTACGATGTAGGCACCTGGCTCCCCACACACCTCCTGAGCCCAAGCCCACCCCTTCCTTATATACTCTGACCTGGGGCCGGCATAGGTAACTAGACAGAACAAGAAGCCTCCCACCCTGCCTCCCACCTTTAGAGGAAGTGACAGCAGGTATATTAAGGAATTAAAGACCGGTACAAGCCAGAAGACTATTAACCCTCCACAAGACAAAGCTGAACACAGGGTGGCTCTCAGGAGTGGGCCCAGTGGAGGAAATCGCCATCTTTTTGACCTGAACAGGCTTTGGCAGATGAGAAACTTTGTACCTTCCCTAGCAGATGTCTGTCTCACCTTCCTCAAAACTGCAATGCAATCCACCTGCTACTGCCTTTAAAGGAAAGTGCTCGGGGTTTGGGCTCTAAAGCCAGCCCAGAAGTATAAGCACCTCCCCTCCTCCAGCTCCAGAGGCTGCAGGTGTCCTGCTGGAAGCATCCTATCTGTATTCTTTACCCTGAGCACTCAGAAGTGATTCTCACGCTCCTCAGGTCCAGCTGCCCGCCCTGAGTCAAAGATACGGGAACATTTATTTAAGAGCTTGGAGGGATGGCTGAAGGGGCTGTGCCTGGCCAACAAGACATACTCATTAAATGCTTAATGAACTAATGGGCTGGGAGAGCTGGGGTTCCATGCCCAGCTCTGTCACTAAGTCAGTGCTGACCCTGGAGGAATCTGATTGTTTCTTTCCACAGTTCAGTTCCTGGGCTAGGAAAGGAAAGGCCCACACTATAAGGACCCCCACCCAATTTTATAGAATCCCTGGCTAAGAGTGTGTGTGTGTGTACGCGCGTGCTTGGTAGGCAGAACAGAGTAAATAAATGGCAGCTGGGCAGCATGCTTTGAGACAAATGAAACCCCCAAGCTCTATCTTTGTGGATGACTTCTCTACAAGTTCTTACTCCACCACAGCTGTACTGGCCATTAGACCCTGCACAATTCTAAACATGCCCTTAGGTCTCCAGGGACAATGATCACTACGTCAGACCAATAGTCCTTGATAGGAGGCCCTGGGCCAGTCCCCACCCCACTGTGGGCCTCAGTTTCCCCATCTGTACATCACCTCAAAGGGTCATCCCTGCTCTGATAGTCCATGACGCTAAGATTCTACAGACAAACACAATACCTATCACCACCCAGACCTCACCCCAGGGACCTAGGAAGGGAGGAGTCCCCAATCCCCAGCTGGCTGTCTGGGTCTGCGGCTGGGGCCAGGGCTGAGCAGAGTCCCCACGTCGCCTGTCCTCAAAAGCCTACCACAGCTGAAACCTTCAAGTGGTTACAATTATAGCCAGGCTAACAGGATTAGGGGCGTACTGAAATCTAAGAAATCTAATTAGCTCAGACACCCCAGCCACCTCCTGCATGATCCTGCTGCAACCCTGGCAGCTGGGCCTGGCAGGCAGGGCCCAGGCCTCCAGGGCCACAGTCATTACCTGTGCAGGTGTGCCAGGCTGGGGCAGGTTATCTGGGGAGGTGCTGGCTCAGCCTGCCAGGGTGTTCCCTGCCCTGGTCCCCATCAGCTGCACCCTTGTCCTGGTGTGGCACTCAGCTGAGCTCCAGAAAATCTGGCATGAGGCAGAAGGAACCCAAGGGCCCACAAGGAGGCCACCCCACACAGCCTGGGGGCTGACTCAGCCACAGGAAGGGTAGACTGAGTCAGCATCTGTGTCTACAGAAACCATCTCAGCCCAGGACAGCCTTGGGACCCAGGAGGCTGGAAACACCTCTGCTTCCTGCTCTGGGCCAGCACTAGGGGTAAAGCCCAAAGTGCTGCACATTTGCCCCAGGCAGCCATAGCAGGACTGGGGCACAGAGCAAGCTCTGGCTGGAAATCACTGTGCTGAAAGAAAGGGGTACAGCTGCTGGGGTGCAGGCTGTGTGCTGCCAAAGGGTGAGCAGACAGGGGAGGCCCATCTATGACCCTTCCTGCAAAAAGATCCTCCTGAACCCAGTTACCATTCTTTGGTATACACAGACTTCTACACCCATGCCCCATACTGGCTAGGCTCTCCCGTCAGTGGACCCAGAAAGAAGCAGCTGTGTTATCATCTGAAGGACCTTTGGTGTCAGGGACCCTGGAGTTGAGTCCTCCCCAGACCTCAGTTTCCTTCTCTGTTAAATGAGGGTAATTCCAAATAGCAGTTACCTCGTAGTGCTGTAATAGAGTCAAAAACAGCTGGAAAATGCTTCTAAATCCACCAAGTACCACACAAAGAAGAGGGGCTACGGTTGTTACCATCATCACGTGCCCCGTGGCAGGCAGCCAGCTGCTGGTAGTTAATTATTTATCTGGACAATCTTCCTGTTCCCAGTGGACTCTAAGCACCTATCGAAAAGGAACTGTCTTAAACATTCTGGGTATCCCACAGGGCCATGCTCCTCAAACTGTGGACTGTCAAGAAATATTTGTGGCATCAGTAGCAGGACCCCGATCCTGTGTACTACCCCACTCTGCATCCTCTTCCTTCTTGCCTGCCAAAAGAGGAACCTGGATCACAAAGACAGGTGACAGTGAGCCCCTATAGCAGACCTTATTACAGCTCCCAGAGGCCACTCAAAACAAAGTCCAGAAGCAGCTCTTTGAAAAGGGTCACCCCACTCACCATTCAGGAGAGAACTAGTCTGTGGTCCGGAGGACCCCCAGAACTTTAAGCACCAAGTGAGGTACTTTCTGGAAAGCAGCCGTGGTTTGGTGCTGCTTTCCAGAAAGCAGAGTTTGGCTCAGCATGGAGGAGCACAAACTGACAGTCAGAGCTGTCCATGGGTGGCACAGGAGGTATGCAAGCTGAGGATGGACAATTAGCTGCCAGGAGATAAGCTTGGCTGGAAGAGCAGCCACTGGGAAAATGCTTTTAGCATCTCTAAACCAAACCCCTTTGTGCTCCATCCATTCCGCACACAGGCTCTGTGTGCATACGCCTGGAGCTTTTGTCCCCACATTCACCTAAGCCACCTAGCAACCACGCCAGAGGAGAGGAGTTCCACCCTTGGCCCTATTTTACAGAAGAGAGGGAGGCCCAGCAGTGAAGCCACTGGCCTAAAGGAGTCAGCCAGCTACAGCCTCCTGACACCCTTTCCATCTTTGCTTTCACAGGCAATAGGAAGGTCCCACATTATCACGATAAGTCTCTGGACTCTTCCCAGAGCCTGTGTCTGGGTTTGATTTTCTCAACCTCCTTCCATTCTCTCTGAGGACAGGTCCAATCTCAGAATCACCCTCTGGAGCCTACAGTCCAGCCTGGCTGCTGCCTTCCTCTCCCTCAGGGTCTCCTGTGACAAAGAACCTCTCAAAACGGTGTAGGCAGAGGTAGGGGGTGTGGGCAGAGGCTGTAAGGTCAACGCAGTGTCACCGGGCAAGGAGGCACATCAAGAAAATTAGAGCAGACTGGCCTCTGTTGTCAACACAAACCCTAGGGAACCTCATAAAGATGAGGCAGTGATAAGAGCCAGCAAGGGCCCTCAGGAGCAAAGTTATGAATGAAAACGTATGGGATTCCGTCACGACCTCGCAGGCCCTGCTTCCTTGTTCCATGTGTGCCCAGAGAAGCTTCTCGAAATTAACTTGTTGGTGTCTAAATCTCTCACAACAATATCTCACCCTAGGGCTAGGGTCACAGTTGTCCCCTGGGCCCTGTCCAAAGCCAGAGAACTCAGTATATGCAAGGATTCACACTCAGGTATGTGACAAAACTCTCAGGGCACTGCTGGCCTCAGTGTCTTCCGTCCTCACAACCCTCCTTACCCCATTCATCTGTCAATTAGGAAAGTCAAGTTTGTAGCTCTTCTCATCTAGGTCCCCCTTGAGATTTTCCAGAAAGAGTGGCTAGTGGACACCTGTCCTATGTCAGGGCACACGACTAGGGGCTGGCCAAGGATGGAGACAAGGTTGTGTTAGGTCACTAGAGGAGTGTGTGTGTATGATAGTGTGTGTGTGTGTGTGTGTGTGCGCGCGCGCGCGCGCACACGCGTGAAAGAGAGAGAGAGAGAAACCTGTGGCTCTGTGGCCAAACTCATCTCCTGACATTTCTTCCTTTTCCTCCTGGCTGTGAGAGAAGCAAGGATCCTCCCCTCCTTCTTTCCTTAGGAGGGAAATGGGACCTTTTGTCTTAGCAAAGCCAGCAAGCCTTTTTTGCATAGATAAGAATATTTATTCAGTTTCCTTTAAGTCCAGCAGTTTCTGATTCCCAGCTCTTCCCAGATAGCCATACCTTCAGTGCCTCAAAACCAGTGTGAGAAACTTCTTACCATCCCCTCCCCCTAGTCCCTGCCACCCACTCTCCTAAGTCTCAACTTTTGAGAGATACATGTGAAAACTGTTTCATCACCTCGTGACTTGGGGCAAGGAGAAACTTCTGTCCTTTTGGAAAAAACAAAACCCTAATGAAATCACAAAACGCAGAAAAAACACCATCTCTCTCCAAATGCATTCCCTTGGCCCCCAAAAATCACACGTGCTCTGCGGAAGACACGGTTTTCAATGTGTCTTTTGTTTGTTGCTGGTGTTTCAATATCCTCAACTTCAAGAGGGAAAAGGTCAGCACAAGGCTTCAAGGCATTCACAACCCACCAGGCTTAAGCTCCAGGGCCCAGGAGCAGGCAAGCAAGGGGCATGGAATTCTCTCAACTCTAAACCCCCTCAAAATTCAGCCAGAGGCTTCCTCAGTCATCTAAAAGCAACTTTTAAAACTCCTGGGACCAGATAAATGCCAGACAACTCAAGTTGGAATTCACCACTGGCAAAGCTGCCTGGTTCTTCAGCCATAGTCTGTCTCTTTATCTGTCCCTTCAAAAAAAAAGAAGAATAAGCAAACCCAGGCACCTCTGGGAACAGCCTCTGGCCTCCTGCCCTGCCCTATGTAACCAGCCTGTCCTCACATCTACGAGGAGTAGACAGTACTGGTTAACCCTCTGGTCTATCAGGCCCTGTTCCACGTTACAGCAGGGAGACAAACTGTTGCTCAAGACAATACTTCAGAAAACCGTTCGCACCAGAAGACATCTCCGAATGGCTCTGCCCCCGGCACCCAGCCAGGTAGACCCTTTGAAAGGCTGCTGCCCACTGCTGTTTTAAACCCTCCAGGTTGGGCTCTACTCTCCCAAAGTCCCTGGCTGTCCACCCAGGGGCCTCCAAATTGTCATGGCCGAGGGTGCAGGAGAGAAAGGCTGGTAGAGCTGTGCCCTCGCCTGCCAGCCTGGCTGCCAGCTTCTCTGAGGACCTCTGAGAGAACATTTGTTTGGGCTGCCAAGTTAAATCTTCCTCCCTCATGTCCGGGCATTGGAAAAGCAGTCAGTGGAGGGGCGGGCGCGGTGGGGGGGGGGGGGCGGAGCAGCGGGAGGTAAGGGAAGCCAGGCAGGCAGGCAGGCTCAGAGCCCCAGTCACTGGGGCACTGCCTGCCCGGGAAGCTTGAGGCTCCGGGCAGGCGCAGCCAGAGCTCTGGGAACTGAAGCAGGGCCCGGCGGCCAGGCCTCCTGGGATAGGTGCGGGGTGCCAGGTGCCCTCGGCCCCCACCAGGGTGAGGCCGTCGCTAGGAGCCCCGCTGGAGGGCAGAGGTGGGTAGTACAGGCACAGAAGCAAAAACTTTCCCACAGGTAGAGGGGTAGAGCAGGCAACCCAGTCGTTCCGGAGGCTCCCTGGGGAGGAGTGGGGGACCCGGGCCAGCTGCCCCGGCGCGCCCCCCCAGGCCTGCCGCCCTCCCCCGGGTTGTTTACATTCCTGGAGTGTCTTTTAAGCCCAGGGTTCAGGCCGATCCCGGCCTTCTCCAGCGGCTCCAGGGCAGTCTCCCGTGAAAATCTGCTCGTGCACAATGGCCAGGAAAGCAGCCGTCCCTCGCCCGCGCCCCCGCCACCCCAGGGTGGGTCGTCTGCCCTCGGCACCGCGCCTTCTCTCGCCCCGGCCAGCTTCCTGGACAGATGTCCCGGGCAAGCGGCGAAGCGCGCCCACTGCCGGGGCCCCAGACACCGAGGCCGCGCTCCCCACTGTTTTATCCCTAGACGCCAGGAATGCGAAGCAACCTTCCACAGACGGTCCCCGACCCATCTCCAGACTCCAGCGGGCCCAGCCCGCCAATCTTAGCCTGGGCTGGCCTCCCACTCCCCGTGAGCTGCCGCTGCCGGAGACAGAAAGGAAGAGAGAATACGAGGAAATTACTTTCGTATTTGTAGGGCGCGCGCACGCGCGCGCGGGCACGCATACACACACACACACACACACACACACACGCACGCACGCACGCACGCACACATCTTCCCTTTAGGCTCCTCTCCCGGCCGGGGCAGCCCGGTCAAGCGTTGGCCTTAACACCGCTCGGGTTTCCGAAAACATCCTAGAAGCCCCTACACTTCCCTCCGTTACCCGGTTGTAGCGCGCTCCGTGTCTCCCTAGGCAATCCTCACACAAACAACTTAACCGCGCCCCCGCTTGCCATTTACAAAAGTGTGTGTTTTCCCTGTAAATTCAGATGCACAACTTAACCCCGCACCTCTGGCAACGCTGATAACCCGCGCCTCCTCCAGCAGTGCCTGTGTACACACAGGCGCACAACTTCGCGTCTCCCCCAAGCAGGCGAAGGCGCTCGAAGCGGTGCTCCTCTCCCTCCCCCGAGCCCCAGCCCTGCCCGGTCCCGGGTGGACAGAGCACGGGCTGGGGGCGCGCCGGCAGAAGGCGGGTACCAGGTCTGCGCGCGCACTACCGCACTCACGCCCAGCAACTAGCCGAGCCCCGGGCCGCGCGTAGCCCCAGCCAGCTCCGCGTAGCCTGGCACTCCACTACGGCCCAGGCCTTGGTCCGTCCCCGGCCGCCGATGAGAGCGCAGCGGAGCCCCCGTCGCCGGCCTTTCAGCCCACTCGCCGACCACGGCAGATCTTTCAGGGGAAAAGCCTTAGCACCCAGCGCTACACGCTCGCACCCCGCGAGTTTGCTGGGAGCGGGAGGAAGCTCTGGGGCGAGCAGGAGCCCGGCTCTGCCCCTAAACTTACCCGCTCTGCGAGCGCCGCTGCTGCCACTGGAGGACGCGCCGCCGCCGCGGCCGCCGCCAGAAGGTGGGGACGGCTCGGGCCGGGAGCAGCGCGGCAAGGACACTGCAATAGGCTGCGCTCAGGTTTCTGCTTCGCGCCGGCCGAGGCTTGGGGTCAGTGAGCTGCGCCGGCGCTGATCGCTCTCTCGCCCGCCGGATCGCTGCTCGCCCGCCCGCCGGCCCGCCCGTCCGTCCGTTGCACCGCCGCTCGCTCTCCAGGCGCCCGCCGCCGCCGCCGCCGCCGCCGCCGCCGCCGCCGCCGCTCGCTTTTTTAATGTCCACAGACAGTGAAAAGGAACTCGGCGTTAGGGGGTGAGTAAGTGAATCAACTCGCCCGGAGCCGAGCAAGTTGAAGTGTCAGATTACATTGGCTATTCTATTTCCAAAGGGCCTAGCGCCGCCGGCCGCCCGTAAAAGCCGGCATGGAGGTTTCGGCGGAGCGGAGCTCTGCGCCACGCCGCCGCCGCAGCCGCCAGCGCTGGGCTTGCACTCGATCTGCGCCCTTGCTGTCGGCTCTCTCTTTGCGTTTTCTCTCCTCCTCTCCTCTTTTTCCGCTTCGACTTTCCCTTTCCCTTCTTTTGCCTTTCTTTACTCTCTGGTATGGCCTCCCCCCAAGCGTTTCCCCTCTCTGGCACAGACGGGCTCGGTGCCCCCACCCCTCGCCTCCCTCGTATCTCTTCCTCAGTCCTCCCTTGACGCTTCTCCCCTCCCAATGCGTCTTACCTCCCACTGTCCTCCCCAGCAAATTTGGAGACCAGGAGAAACCCTGGACACTGGAAGAGGCTACGATTGGGAGGTGGTTGGACTAGCCCGGCTCCCTGGAGTGCCCCCTCGTTTGCACGCCCCCTCCTGGAGTGCTCTCGGGGCCGTGGGCGCTGTCAGGTACCGGAGCCAGAGTATGAGCCTTCTCCAAGAGGAGACTTTGGGGTTGCACCTAAAGCCTGGGGACTGATGGGGAGTGGAGTGGGGGATAGCGGAGGATCTTACCGGGGCGTTGTTGGGGGCAGCTGGAGCGCAGTCCCCTAGACGGCTAGAGAAGGGCGAGGGCGTGGCACACAAGATTTGTCTGTGGCTCCAGAAGCTTATAGATGCCGGAGGCCGGGCTAGGAGCCTCCAAGGCGCGGTGCGCGCAGGAGAGCTGGGGACCCCCAGACCCGGGCCCAGACCCCCAATGCTCACCACAAGGCTCCCAGGGGCCAAGGGAAGGATCCCTCGCCCTCTTTCCACCCACATTAACAAGGCACGACTGGGTGCGCTCGCTCGCGGGGTTCCCAACTCAGCTCTACCCCTGAGAGCATCCAAGTACGCGCCCATTTTGGCTCAAGTCCTCTGCAACTCGCACGGAAACTCCTACACAAACGGCACCCATATTTTCTCCCTCCCACACAAAGGGCACCCGTATTTTCTCCCATCAGTTATAGGAGCTTCCACGTACTTGGGCTAACGCCCACACATATTCACAATTTCACTCACAAATTTGCCCACGTACATGACCATTGCAAACAGACACACAGACGCGTGATTGCACACGCAGTTGCACAAACACTTCGCTGTACACAAGCGCAGATACACTCAAAAACAAAACATGAAACGTTCACTGTGTACATCCTTAAGTTCATGTACACATACAACTCTCCCCCCACTTCATCTTCAACATCACTTCCTCCAGGATCCCTCCCCTAATTTGGGACATCCCCAGTCCCAAGTCAAGATCGGCTCCCGCGCAGGCCCTGATGGTCACACACCCGCGCACTTGCACGCACTCGCACGCACTCACTCCCATCTAGGGGCAGGCGGGAGAGGCTTCGGCCCAGCGCCGGCCTCGTATTCCAGGTGTGGTAGAGACTCCGCGCTCCGCGTTTTGCAGGCTGCCGTCGTGTCGGAGGCGAGGCGAGGAAGGGAGCTGGAATAACAAAGGCAAGTTGGGTAGTGCGCGAGGGGGCGCAGCCCCGGCTGGGCTGCGGGGGGAGCCGTGCTCGGCCGGGGCTGTGGAGGCTCCGGGGTCGCTGGCTCGGGGTGTCGGGGGCGAGAGGGGAAAGGTGGGGGCGCTGAAAGAGGCCCGCGGCGTGACGTCAGAGAACAATGACACCGCCAGGGGTTGGGGAGAGGCAGGCAAGCTCCAGGAGGCGGCCCGGCTGGAGTCTCCCCCCGGCCTGAAGCGGATGGAGGACGTCCAGCCCCGGCCTGGGCCACTGCCTGATTGACGAGACTGGCGTGGAAGAGCCGACACACCATGCACGTTCGCAGGTTCTCCCGGCCTCGTGGCAGTGACCAGTGCCCAAAGAGGGCGCTGACTGGAGCACACGGCTCCCCCCAATTTAGAACTTCCTTCTGAGGGCTTTTCTGACCTCAGCCTGAACTCCTTCAGGGGCAGCGAGACCACTTCATTCACCTCTGAGGGAAAGGAGGCAAAATTAATTTGCCAGCTCTAAATTCTTTTTCAAGGCTATGCTAGTCTGATAGCCAGCCAACTCACCCTAGAATTCCTGAGAGCTCAGAGGACTGCAGTTAGGGACTGCTGGGAGTGTACGGTGATTCTAGGAGCGGAGTGGATTTCTCAGGGGAATTTCAGCTTCCCTCTGCCGTTGGGTGCTTGTGGACGCGACCCTTTCTGAGTCTCAGCACTCTGACACTGTCACATGAACTGTGCACAGGTGGCTGAGCATCCATCCCTCCAGAGGGTGATGCTGTGAAAGTGCTTCCAGACCTCTAGGGACACCACGGAGGCGCAGTCCCAGCACATTCCTGCGGGGCTGAGCGCTAGTGGCTCAGCCTCTGGGTGGCCCTGGTTCACAGGTGAGAAACCCTGTGAGGCCTGGCCTGGGACCAGAAGGTGGGATTTCAGCTTCCTGAATGGTGGTTGGAGTCACAGCTGCCCCACTCCAAGCAATACACAGCATTCCAGCAGCCAGAAAGCCACCCCCATTTGTTACTGTTTAAGAACTTGGGGTGCAGAAACGAAGGTCCAGCCAAAAACTAACCAGTGAGTAACGAGGACCAGTCACCTCCAGGAACTGGGGAATGCAGATGATGTGGGGCTTGACCAGTCACATTTCAAAGCCAGAAAAGCCCCCAGTCCCTTTCCGTCTGGAAACCAGGAAGTGGCGACAGAGGGCAGAAACAAGCCCAGATGAGGAATCATATCTTCAGAAGCAAGGTGTCAGGGAGATCCCAGCTTTCCCCAGCCTGGTATGCATGGCATTGGATGGCAGCAGGTCTGAGAAATTTTGGGGACCCTGGACTTAATTCGTTAGGGCCCTGAGGCCCTTGCTGTCTCTACTCATCTTTCAGGGAGATAACAGGGCGGGGGTTCAGGTTGGACCCCTTTTGGATCTTGGAAGAAGGTATGATTTACATATTTAGTACCTACTGCATGCTGGGTTTAAGCAAGCATTACCAAAACAAGCAAACAGACCCACTTCCGTGGAGTTGATCCCTAGGACTGCCATACAGTTTCCAAGGTTGTCAGTCTGTGGAAGCAGACAGTCACATCTTTTTCCCACAGAGCGGCTGGTGAGTTTGAACCACCAGCCTCTGGGTTAGCAGCTAAGGTGCTTTAACTACTGTACCACCAGGGCTCCTTCTCAGTGAATACTAACTCACTGAATTTTTATACTGCCTTGAGGTAGGGACTATTACCATCTACCTCCATCAGAGATGCACTTCAATTGACTTCCCCAATGACAGCAGGCTGTGAACTCAGGTTCTTCCGCTCCAGCTCTGTGTCATCACATCTGTTTAGCCTTACTCAAAAGAATACCCCTGAGCAAGTTACTGTCCCTCTCTAGGCCTCTGTAAGCTGAGGGTGACGTTTCATAATGACAGGCCTTTTGAGCAGGGTTATGTATCTTAAGCTCCAACCATCTCTTTGCAGCTTCTGAGGGCCTGGAGATCTGGAGGGACGGGGGAATGGGGGAAGTGCCATCATTCTCAGTCACTCAGAGGTGAGAGATGGATCCTCTCAGCCCGTGCAGGTTGGTAAGTCACCTGGCTCCATTAGCAGGGGGAGGGCTGAGTGAGGCTGGTTTGCAGTGCCCTTGCAGGGCCCAGACTGCGCCTACCTCAGAGTGAACTCAAGTACTATTAATTTCCCACTTTGTGGGAGTCACTTTGGAAGCCCTACTGGTGTATTGGGTTAAGTGCTACATCTGCTAACCAAAAGATCAGCAGTTCAAATCTGCAAGGAGCTCTTTGGAAACTCTATGGGGCAGTTCTACTCTGACCTCTAGGGTCACTATGAGTTGAACATGACTCGACAACAGTGGAATGGGGGAGCCACTTTAGGGGAGAGGGCCTTTGCTGAGGCTTGGGTCGGGAGAAGGGGAGGCAAGGAGTCCAGGGAGCCAGGAGGAAGGTTGTGGTGGGAGGACCCCAGGGCCCTGGAGAGCTTCCCACCTGGGAAGCAGAAGACCTGTACAGTCTGTAGTAAGTATGGCCTCCTTGGTCAATTGTTCCTCAGATGGTCAGGCACAGGGGAGGTGAGAGCAGACTCATAAATCTGGAGCAGGCTTCCTACCTCTCTGAAAATACCTTTTCTGCCTCTGTTCTTCACCCCTCGTAAAGGAACCAGGCTATCTCTAGCATTGGGACTAGAGGAGCACAAAGAGAGTCACATTTATTGGTTACTTCCTGTATGTCATGCACTTTGGGATTATTCTCTCACGCCATCCTCATCACAAACCAGCAGGTATAACTGTCTCCTAGGAAAGTGGCTCAGAGAGGTTAAGTGACCTGCTCAGGATCTCACAGTTGCTGAGTAGACTGAGCCAGGATTTAGCTGCTGGTCCAGGGTTGAGAATGGGAATTTGCTCTCATCTCAATACTAGCCTGTGGTGCTGGCAGGGTAGCCTTCTGGGTACTATGGGTTGGAATAGACCCTCATCCACCTGCTAGGGAATGATTAAAGCACTTTCTGTGGCCAGTGAGATAATGGGAAGTACTTTAGTCTTCACTCAGTGGATCAAGGAGGCATTTTGGGCCCCACCAGCTCCCCAGCCTGTGCTTCTGGTGGATGGGCAGTTTTCTGCCCCAGAGAAGGGATGTGCTCTTCAGCATTTGGGGCTCCCTCTGGTCTGAATCTGGTCTGACTCTTCCTTGTATTCCAATCAGGTTGCTCCCACTATTCTCTGAGCCTACACTTTCCCAGCCTCCAGGCTTTGGCTCACTCATGTCCTTTTACCAGGCACATCATCTTCTCTGTTACCATTGTGGAGCTCTGCAACATAGTGTGAGACCCAGTTCAGATGTCACCTCCTCCAGGAAGCTTCCCTTGACCAGCTCAGCAGGTAGGGATCCGTTTTTTTGGCATACTCACCTCCCGTTCAGTCTCATATTAGTGCTCTTCTAAGCAACATGTATTAAGCATCTACTAGATACCATGTCTGGGATTCTGGAGATGCCCCCAAGGAACTTCATACGGGACAGGACCTGGTACACTATCTGTTTTCTTGAAGGAGCTTCCCCTTCACCCACATTGCCATCATGCACAACATATCTTCAATGTGTAAGACAGGTTTGTTCAGCAAGTGGCTTTGGTCAGGGATGGATGTACTGTGTCTTCACTGGGGCTGAGTCTTTATGGGGTGATGGAGGGGACCGTGGAGTCTACACTATCACCCATGTATCCCCTGTTAGGCTTGGGTGATAAACTAAGCTCCCTGAGGTAGTAGGACTTCATGCCCCTGGGGATCCATCGAGACCATCAGAACAGCACTTGCTGACCTTCCTTCATTACAGATGGCCCCCAGGAGTCTGGAGGGACACCCTGAGTGGACGCCAGATGGTGCCAATGGCCTCTGCACATACTCCCATGGAGGTACAGAGGGTAGCCTGGAGCCCCTTCTGGAACTGGACCACTAGGCTCTGAGCCCACCACTGCCTGCCTTGTGGGGCAACTGAGCATGTCACCGGCCCACTGCATGCCTTTTCTTCTCCATCTGCCAAGTGAGGAAGGTTGAGTTGCACAGGGGACATCCAACAGCACCCGTGCCTCTGATTTCCCTGGCTTCTCTTGGTGTGAGTTTTTTGCTTTTGGACTCAACTGCAGTTCTCTGTGAAGGTTTTAGGGGCCTGGCCTTGGGGTACCCTCTCAGAGGGACCCCTTTGGCCATACAGAGACAGGAAAACACTGCATGCAGGGGAAACTATCCAAGGCTGTGATCATTGAAAACTCTCTGTTGAGTACTGTGACTGGGTGGCAGTCCTTATGCTTCACTTCCTGGGGTACTGCTCACTCAGCCTGATGACAACTTTTGAGGTAAACAAGGGTTAAAATCTGTTGTTTCTGTTGTTAGTTTCTGTCTAGTTGATTCCAGTGCATGGTGACCCCATGCTTGCAGACTAGAACTGCCCCATAGGGTTTTCAAGCTGTGATCTTTTAGAAGCAGATTGTAAGGCCTTACTTCCAGGGTGTGCCTGGATGGATTTGAGCTCCCAGCCTTTAAGTAAGTAGTCAAGTGCTTAACTTTACACCACCAGGACTTGAATATGATCCCCATTTTACTGGTGACTACACTGAGCCCCAGAGGGAGGTGGTGGCTTGCACAAGGTTTCACAGCTGGGAGGTGTCAGAGCTGCAACAAGAACCAGGCTTCCAAATCCAGCATCCTCTGACCTGCACCGTGTCCCTGCAGAGCAGCAATATGGGAGTTGTGTGTCCATTTCTTATGGGGGGGAGTCTGAGATAAACAGCCAGAGGAAGGACCACCCTCCTGCTTCCTTCCTCATAGTCCCTGCATCCTGAGGGGACCCTCCTCCCTGACCGAGAGGAGACCCCTCC
This sequence comes from Heterohyrax brucei, assembly GCA_028571685.1. Taxonomy (NCBI): domain Eukaryota; kingdom Metazoa; phylum Chordata; class Mammalia; order Hyracoidea; family Procaviidae; genus Heterohyrax; species Heterohyrax brucei. Next base: position 82,342,172 of record CM053154.1, on the reverse strand, counting down.
TCAGCTGGACCTGCAGTCTTCTGGCCTGAAGGGTCATACCTCATTGCCCTGACCCTGATGAACAGCCATGCTGGGCAGCTTTCTACCTTGAGATGTTCTCTACCTCACTGCAACCCCTGTATTGTGTTGTCTTGTCTCCGCAGCATAGGCATGGCAATGACTTGTGTAGGTCCTAGTGTGTGCCAGGTACTGAGTATCTCACTTACTTAGTGCTTGTAACTCTCCCAACAGCCTATGAGCTAACATTATGACCATCCCAATTTCATAGACAAGTAACCTGAAACATGAGTTCCATTTGCCCAGTGAAACACCTTACCACTTAGGATGGTTATTTGGTGTTCACACATCGTAGGCTGCAAGGGCTTCCTCATGTATCCCAGCACCCATAGCAGCCCTGAATGGCTAATGGACAGCCAGGAGCAACAGAAAGTCCAGAGGAGCATGCAGAACAAGCCAACCCCAGTAGTTTGGGAGCTCACAGGCTATTAGGAAAGACTGCTCATACCAAATGCTTGGAGGAAGATGAGGAGTGGGCATTGAGTGGGGTCCGGAAGGCCAGTTTTGGTGGATACTACAGGGAAACTCAAACCAGAGTGGACATGGACTTGCCCAAGGTAACACAGCGAGCACGGAGAGAGCAGCAGGGCTGGGATGCAGTCTCCTAGTGTGAAGTGCCTTCTTATACCTTGCTACCAGCTGTAAGGTCCCCGCAACCATGGTGTTTTTCAAGGACATGTGGTCCTAGATGTCTCCATGATACTTAGCTGTTCAGTGAGTGACTCCAATTCTCTTTCCCTATTAAAATAAAAATAAAAATAAAGGCGAAGAAGAAAGAAAGAAATCCAGGCATTGTTCCTGACTGCAGCTGGTGCCAACCAGAATCCTTCCACACAGAATGGAGCCAAGAACCCAGCTGCCCAGGGACTTGGCTGCTGACACAAGGTCTTTCTCCTTTCTACTGGAGGACCTCCATGGATACCCCGCCTACCTGCCTCCCTGTCCTGGGCTGTGTGCCTTCCATTGTCCTCATTCTCTTTGCAAAAATCGGAGGCTACTAGGAGGGCCACAGGAGCACTGGCAGCCCACTTTCCTTCCTCGTCTCTTCACGGTCTGGGTGAGCAGGCCTCCCTCGCCGCCAGCCCCTCTCCCGCCTTGCCGCTGCCCCGGGACCTCTTCAGATGTCTGGGAGAGTAGCTGATACCCTTCCTCCACAGAATTGTTGAGAAGACTGGCGTGATCTCAGGATTTATCAGGGTTTCCCATCCCTACCTCCACCTGACTTGGCGGTACCAGTCCTCAGAGCCCACATTAAGGCCATTGGCAGCAGTGAAGACGGGTAGGAGGAGAGGGGTGACAGACAGCTCCTCAGAGACACAAAAACAGTTTTTAAATTAAGCTTGCTGGTTTGTCTGTTGGCTCCTGCTTCAGAGACTTAGGAGGAAAAGAATTCTCCAAAGTCTCCCTTGCTATCTTCCTTTCGTTCATCCTCTTCTCCCTGCCTCATTAGAACTATGAGCTCCATCTTGCACCCAGAGTACCCTACTCCGTGAGCTAGTCTAGTTCAGATTGTCCCAAGCATAAACCCTGAGACCACTTGGAACGTTGGGCTTGGCTTGGCCACCAAAGCCAGCTTTCCAGATCTTTCTCCTCCTTCCTCCACCCACCAGTGAACACAGCACTTGAGAATTTGTAAAGTGCATTTTACTTCTCATTTGAGTGTGACAGTCACCTTGAGAGACAGGTGGAGACAGAGATGGTACAAACCACTTGGCAGTACTTTGGCAAGGATCACACGGGAAGGGAGGCAGAGTTGGGATTTGAACTCTGGTCTCGTGATTCCATGTCACTTAGATGGTAATGCTCTTGGAGGATGGCATTCCCAGTTTCTCAGTGCTGCCAGAAGAATGGGACCCAAGACACACTGATTCATTCAACAGGTACTTATTTGAATACCTGCTATGCTCCAGTTATGAAACCAGACACTGGGACTATGACAATGAACAAAACAAATATGATCCATGCCGTCCCAGAACTTTTATTCTAGTGGAGGAGGCAGACACTAAACTGTGCAGAAAGGTCTCCCAATCCACACTGGCCCGTGCACCTTAGGAATAAAGCTGGGAGGCTGGAGACATGGATTCTAGCCCCGGGGTTGCCCCTGCCTCACTGCGAATTGCTTCCCCTCTGGACTCAGATTTTTCCACCTGTGAATCCTGCAAATGTGGCTCCTCACGTTTTCTCAGGCCCCTGCCTTACTCCCAACCTCCAGGTCAAGTGGTTAATGATTTCCTGGCATGAATGATTACCCTCGTTTAGATTTTTCTGAAACCAGATTTTTCAGAGGCTGTCAGAGCCAGAAAATGGCTATTGAAGTCATCTAATCTGAGTCTTGTGCCAAGCAAGAACCCCTTAGGCCCATTCTGCCCAGGAGGTGACTGTATCTGCTTGTATGCTTTCAAAGCTGGGGAACTTGCTCCCTCATAAAGCAGGCCAGTGGTGTGCTGGTAAATGGTTAACATCTGGCTCTCCAAAGTGGGGGAAACTTGAATTTTAGTATTTGCCACTTTCCGTGGTGTAAATTTTCCCACCATGGCCAGTTTTAAGCTACCAATTTAACTTTTACCGGCTCACACCTTTCCTTATAAATGTTTAACAATTAGCTCCAACACCCCATTGCCCTACCGTTAAAGAAGCCCTGTCCCACTTGTTAGAAAGTTCTTACTGGCATTCAGAAAAACATCTGATTGTCAGGAGCTCCAGCCTGGAGGTCCTGAGTTGCTTCTCTGGGTGTCACAAGATCAAGAGAATCCTCAACCCGTGAAGCCCTTCAGAGATCAGGAAGCATCTCTTGATCTGTTGGTACCTATGTGCAGGGGAAGTTCCTGGTTCCTGAGTGGGGTTGGCTGTGTCTTCCATCCCTCCCTGCCTTTCTGTTCTCTTTTCCTTCTTCCCTGCTTTTCTTCATCTCTCACTCCCCTTTCTTTCCTCTCTTTCTCCCTCCCCCTTCTCTCATTCCCTCCCTTCTTTCCCTCTCTCCATCCCACCTGCCCGCTCCCATCCCCTAATTCCAAGCAACTATTTATTGGCCCTTTTTGACTTGTCTGCACTAGGCTATGTACTAGAGATACAGTGGCCTGTGTTTTTGCTCATGTGGTCCGTTCCAGCTGGAAAGGCCCCGCTCCTCCAGCCCAGCATCTGCTCCACTTCAAGGCTACCTGCTGCACTCAGATGTTTCCCACTCTCCTGCTCTGCCATCTTCCCCCCATCCCACCCCTAGGGAAGCCCCACCCTCTCAGAACCTTTATCCAGCCTGTTTGGCACTTATCACTTTCTACCTTGGATTATAGCTATTTGTGTACATGGCTTATCTCCTTGCCAGACTGAAAGGCAGCTGTTGAAAGACCGTGGACTTTGGAGCCCCACAAACTGGCCCTGAATCCCAGTCCTGTGACTTCTGGCTCTAAGACCTCAGGGACCCCACACCACCTTTTGAAGCCTCAGTTTCCTTATCTGTAAAGTGGGACTAATGATGAATAACTACTTCAAAGATGCCTTTGACCACTAAATAGCATTAGAAATGTAAAGCACCTCTCTTACTGCTGTCTGGACTCACATTATTTTGGAGGCAGAGACTGTGTCTAATCCTTCTTTATGTTCTGGTAATAACAATAGTAATAACAATATTAACAACAATGGCAAACCTTTATGTAGCCATTACTATTACAAGCCCTTATTCTAAGAATGTACATATGTCAGCTTGATGCATCGTAACACCTTCTAGCCTTGTAACTATTTTTATCCTCACTAATAGATGAGAAATCTGAGGCACAGAGAAGTTAACTAACTAGCTGCCTTGCTAGTGAGAGTGAGAGCTGAGACTTGAACCCAGGAAAATCCACCCTAGAGCCAAAGCTACTTAAGTCTGTGTTACATGGCAAAGGTTCAAGCTTAATAGGGATCCTGGGGTGGGTGGGTGTGTGTGTGGAATGGTGCACCCTTGCCTGTGGGCACTCTTGCCCTGGCCTGGGTAGCGCTGAGGGGTATACAGAGAAGCTAAGTCTGTCCTCTAAGAGAGGGCTGTCTGAGGGGCAGGGCGAGAGGACACTAAGTGCTAATGCAATCAGAGAAGGCTGATGGCAGAACTGACATCTGTAGCTAGAGGAGCTTTACCAGGATGAACAATGCCACCACAACAGCAGGACCAGATGTAGACATGGGAGAAGTATGTTGAGGATTCATTTAACTGACAGGCTAGACACTCTCAAGTGCTCCCAGATCGGGAAATAGAGCAGGGAATAAATGCAGGGAGTTTAGTGTCATTTGCATGTCTGTAATTCAGAAACATCCAAGAGAGCTGGATTCAGGGCCTTTGAGAGCCATCAGGCTGCTAGAAGGGCCAGACTGGCATTATTGTTTCTCTGTAAGCTAACCTTGGATTCTCAAAGAATTCCTGGACTCTGTTTCCAGCTCTGCTTCTTCAGCAGAGGCCTTCCATTTCTCTGAGCCTTAGTTTCTCCATCTGCAAAATGGGCATAACAAGTGTACCTGCAAGCCGAACTGTGGAGATGTGCCTGACCTGGCTGAGGAAGGTTGGTGGGCATACCAAGGTGGTGGGAAGCTGAGAGGTGGAGAGGGGAGGTGGGAGGAGCTGCTGTTCATGGCCAGAGAGTGCTGGGCCTGCCCTGTCGAGTTGGCTGGGGACTGTGCTTGTGATTCCTCCAGCACCACATGGCTCCATTTTCTCTGCACTGCTAACGGCTGCCTGCTCTGCTAGCCAAAACATAGTCTCTCAGATTCTGCAAGGACAGCTCCTGAGCTGGCTCTGGGCTGATAGTACTGACCCTGTTCCTCCAGCCAGCCCCACCAGCCCCACTCCAGGCAGCAATAATTGTACTAGTGAATTCTTTCAGAGCATTTATTAGGTGTCCAGGGCTATTTTAAATGCTTCCTTTATATGCTTAAATAACCATCACAACGACACTCTGATTAGCTCCATTTCAAATGGGGAAATTGAGGCATAGAGAGGCTAAGGGAGGTGGCCCTGTGGGGGTTCCCAGGCAAGGAAGATGAAGTTTGAGCAATCAGGAGAGCTGTGGGAGCCTGGAAGCAGGGTCTGGGAGATTGTTGTCTGGACTTCCTCTGGAAAAAAAATTCTGAATCTCATGTACACCTTTTCCTTCTGCTCAATTCCAAATTCTGAGGTAGCTCCAGGACTGCAGATCACGTTCCTGTGTGCGTGTGTACATGCACATCCATGTATGTGACATCGTGGTCACCCAAACTCCACAGACCCTTGCATGTGACTCACCTTTCACACACACTCAGATTCACAGACACCTTCCCCTCTGAGGCACTGAAATGCGCCGCTCGTAGGTCACGTAATATACACACTCTCATGTCCCACATCCAGACCAACAGACACACGTGTGCATGACCTGTACACACACACACACAAACACACACACACATACATGCTTGCTGAACATAGATCTCTACACACACACATACTCTGTCATGCTCACTGGACACGGCAGGATCTGTAAATCATTTTGCATTGCCTTGAATGCACGTTCGGGTCCAGCGCCCATGGCCATCCCTACAACCCAGAACCTCTTAACTTGTACCTGTTTAAGCCTGTGACTTCAGAAAGTGTGCCTGGTAGATCCACAGTGTGACCTGGCAACCCTACTTCTGGGTTTACACCCAAGTAATTGAAAGCAAGAACACAATCAGACTTGTGTAGGTCCTGCGTCCACACAGTAACTGGGCCTCAGGTGTGTGATGACGGCTTAGAGTGGAAGGTACCCCTTACCCCAGCCGAGGCAGACTCAGGGCTTCTGAAGGCACTGCAGAAACAGGAGAGTGAATTAACCCTGGCCTTACTCCTCCAGCTCGCTGTGATGCTAATTTCTTCCGCCTTTGATCATCGCTCCCCGTCACAGGCCCCTAACTCCAAGCAGAAGCCTGCACTGGTACTGGTTTGAAACTAGGGCTGCCTGGGGTGAGATCCCAGGCATATCCCCCTATGAAGCAGATTGGGGTTTAGCCCTGGGGAGGGGCCTTGGGGATTATAGCCCTGGTTACTGGCCCTGGTATTTACGATGTACTCTCTTGCCTGAGCTTTCTTATTGCCTCGCTCCTTCTTTCAGTTGGGGTTCTGGTGGCCTGCTTGGAGCTGCTGTTCTCATTCTACGATACAGCAGAGTGAGGCTCAGGCATGAAAGGATTCCAGTGGTTTCTGGGCCGGTGAGTGATGGAGCAGGCCCAGACCAGGACCTCAGATGTGTACTTTCTGGTTCAAAACCCTGCTGAGAATTGGCATTTCTTACAAGTTCCCAGTCAAAATCACCTGGGGATCTTGTTAAAATATAGATTCTGATTGAGTATATCTGGAGCAGAAATAGAAATTCTTAGCAGAGAACTTGTTAGAAATGCCAGTTCTCCATAGGGGTTCAAAATGGAATGAAACAGTTCAAAGCCCCGGTCCAGGTAGAGATCTTCAAACCTCCAGCCTCACCCCGTCTCCTCCATGTCTTCCTTTGTTCGAGTGATTTAAAAAGCAATCAAACATACAACAACAACAACAAAAACCCCGACACTTCTGGAGCGGTCACTATATGCAAGGACCATGTTGTAATGGGTATGATCATTGGTTCAGCTCTCACAGCAGCTCGGCACTTAGTCCCATTATGTGGGGCAACTGCCCTGGTTGTGTGGTGGTTAAATGCTGCAACTGCTAACCAAGAGGTCGGCGGTTCAGATCCACCAGGTGCACCTTGGAAACTCTATGGGGCAGTTCTACTCTGACCTATAGGGTCCCTGTGAGTCAGAATCAACTCCACAGCAGTGGTTTGGTTTGGTTTGGTTTTGGGCCCCAGCTACTGTGTCAGGTAAGTGTTGAACTCTGGATTCATACAAGCCAACTAGGCCCTTCATTGCACAGAGGAGGCAGTGAGACCCAGAGACAGGAAGGGACCTGCATGCCTGAGGGCGCACCACAAGTTTGCTGAGCATTCTTCCCTACCTGCCTACATCCAGCCTTGTTCTGGAAAGAGTGTGGTCTTTAGTAGACCCAGTGGAGCTGGGACAAGAGTCCAGACTCCTGTAGTGCCAGAGCAGGCCATCACACAAGGGCATCTCAGCCAACTGGGCCTCAGAACAGCTTGTAAACCAGGGTGTAAGCACAATTAAAATTTTTATTGCCTTATATTCACTATGTATAAAAGACTATTTGTAAGGAATGAAACACATTAAAATGAATACAGTGACCACTCTGCTTAAGAGCTGGAGTGTTAGGAACACCAGTGAAGCTGCTCCCCATTCCCCACCTTCCCAGAGGAAATCACTACTGGAATTTTGTTAATCACACCCTTTATTATTTAGAAAATTCCTTTTAGCATATGTCTGGGGATCCCTGAGCTAAGTGCACTTTTCAGACATTGAGACTGACATTCCTTCTGCAGTCTCAGGGCGGTGCCTTCTTTAAAGGAGAAGGGCATTTTGAGGAGCAACTTGCACTTCTAAGTATCTCTAAGCACCTGTTCTGTCCTGGGACCATCTTCTGCACCAGTTGCTATGGCTCACTCCAGTGAATGCTCACAGCAGGACACTTCTTCCTGGCATAGGGGGAACAGGACATGACACCTCCTAGAGACTGATTACCCAGCAAGCAAGGTAAGCATGTGCTTAGCATGTTAATAGAAGAGGGGCACCAGTTGTCCAAAGTAAGGACCCACAGATGCCAAGGAGACAGGACACAAGGGAAAGCAAGTGCCGGACTGGCAGTGCACTAAATGACGTTGATGCCAGCTCCAGTGTGTGAGAACGTGCAGTTGGAAATAAAGTTCACACAGGTTAATGAGGGTGCCCATATGCAAGGTTGTTTAAGCAATGAGGCTCCAACCCCCTCAGCACCTTTGTTCACATTGTCTCCTCCTGGTTTATTGAAACTCATTTTTGCAGGTTTCTTAGGAGTATACTATCTCTAATAAACAAGAATGGGGATGAGCTGTCAAATCTAACTTTCACTACATTCATCCAACCTGCAGCTGAATCCAGCATGAGTGATGACTGGGCAAACTTGGACTATATTAATAGATAACAGGTCTCTGATCCATTTTGAGAGAACTGTCTTGTACATTCACATCTGCTGATACAGTAGCTCCAGCCAGGAGTGCCAGTAATGCTCTTTGTTGTGACACAAACACAAGGGTGCTGTCAGGCATGTGCTGGTAAACAGCCAATGGAAATACCAGTACAGGATGACACACAAAAGAAGGGAACTCGAATACGTAGACCATTGCAATGAATTCACCAGAGGTGTTATGAATGGAAGTAGATAGTGTTTGGTAGTTTAACTGGAACAAAATCACTGAGGAGTTTGTTAGAGCAAAGAACAGAAAGAAATGTTTTCATTCTAACATGTTAGAGACAAAAGACCTATCTAAAAATAAAATACAGTTAACTTACTGTAATATTTGTTTTCTAAACAGGCGCTCCTTGAATACTCTGGGGGTCAGTTCTACCCTGGCCCCTAGGGTCGCCATGAGTCGGTTCCGACTCGACGGCACTTGGCACTTGGCAATCATGAAAATTTCTTTTGCTATCTTCATTTGTTCATTTATAATTATAGAATTTCTTACAAAAGAAATATCAAACATGAAGTATGATCCATTTAAAGCAAAATTAGCTAAAGTCAGTTTTTTGTTGTGGATCAACAGAATTTTACATTGACTGTTGAAAAACTAATTCTTTTCTGTATAAAATGTGGTTTATAGTAAAAATCGTAATACCCCATATCAACTCAAAATGTTATGACCTAGTTCATCTCATTCTGCTAAAATGGCATACTCCACTTTTGCATTCAGTTGACAGTATTACAGTAGCATTTAAAAAGAAGTTGCATCGTGGATAGCTAAGACATATGCACTCACACACACGTATATGTGTATATATGTGTGTGTATACACACACACACACGTATATATATATATGTATATATATGTATCACATACCCCATTGGAGTGCAGCGTGACTAAGCAGAGGAGAGAGACACAGGCTATCAGTGTCTAGCCCTCATGGGCCTTAGCCCAGCTCTGTGCCCTCAGTTTGTGTCACCTGTTTCCTCCTCCTGTATTGACTGCCCTTTTCCGCCTGGTCTGCTCAGGAACCCAGCTCCTCCTTCTAGTCCAGCTCAAAGACGTCATTTTATGGGAGACCTTTGCCACATCCACCCCCACCTGTGTGAGCCATGCCCTCCTCTGAGTTGCCAGGGTCTTGGGGCATTCCTGGCTCAGCTCTTACCCCCAGGTCAGGTGTACTGGCAGCTGGAAAGTGTGGCCTTTATCCCCAGATCCAAGTGTTGGACCCAGAGCAGAGGCTCTTGGAGCAACCAAAGTAGAATCTGGATGCAAGTGACAGCAGGTAGACAGTCCTATGAAACTCCATGTACTGGGACCTCCAGAGATCAGGGCTGGATGGACTCTGATACTTTGTCCCAGGGTCTGTTTGGACTGGGAATTTAGAGGTAGGGGTGAGAGGAGACAGCCTGGGTCTTGGGCTGCTGTGTTGATGTATATGTGTAAGACAAATGTTCAGGTCAGTGGGTGTGGTCACAGGGGTGCACATATCCACCCTGTGTATACACATGTGTGTGCATACATGTGCTCCCAAGTCCACAGGCCCTGGAAGTATGACTTTCCTGCTTTCAACTCCCCCAGTCTAGGAAGAAGGGCCTGTTTCCTCTCTGAGCATCACAGAGGATGCATTTATGAATTTCTCCTGTGTTCAAGACCTGGGGTGGAGTCACGCAGCTCATCCTGGCTCCCTCATGCAACAGTGCCCGAAGCCACTCTACTGCTTCCACTTCCTGGATGAAGACAATGAGGTCCAGAGGCCAGAGACAGCCACCTGTTGAGTCAGCACTGGGACTGTGATAATAGATACTGGGTGGCCAGTGCTTATCTGGATCCTACATGCCAGTCAGGACAAGCTTGCCAGAAATCCTTTCTTTGGGAGAAAGCTGACATCAAGAGAGGACACCCTTCTCTTTCCTTTGCCCTTGTTGGAAATCAAACTTTTGTGGCAGTATTTCCTAGCATTCTGTAGGAGGGTGTCATAGCTGTTTGCAGCTTTAGGGACTCAGAATAGCTGGGGCTGAGTCAAAGGGGACAGTGTGGAGAGGGCTGACAAATGTTTGGGGGCGAGGTCACCCCTCCTGCCAAACACTGTCACGTGTGTGCACATACATATACATACGTGCATGTATGGCAGTGTGGGAGGAGTCCTGTCTTCCTTCCTGCAGGGCCCAAATCCACCTTGGATACCTCTTTCCTGCGAGGAGCCTGGCCGTGTGGCTCAGCCCCGGATTCCTGGCCCTGGGCAGAATCCAGGGCTCCTTGCTTCCTGGCTATATGGCACAGGCAGGACTCTCAGTATGCCAAAGCTGGTGGTGAACATACCTGGTTCACAGTGTTTGCAGATGTGGTGCCAGGCACAGGCCACTGCCTGGGAAATTGCGTTTGGGATGGTCAGTGCTTGTTATTCTGAGAGTGCATTCAAGGCCCAGACCACCTGAGCCATAGACCTGGGGCCTACCTTGCAGCTCCAGAAAACCTGAGGCCCAGTCCCGGACTTGCCTTCACCAGAAGGGTGACCTTGGGCATGTCCCTGACCCCTCTGCCTCATTGGCCTCAGTCCTACACACCTACTTGAGGGGCACAAAGGGCCAAAAGACTGACCTTACAGGAAGGGGTATGCAAATCACAAGACTCATGCCTTACCCTCCTTCAATCCCACAGATACTGGCTGGGAGGAGTGGGTAGCTGTCATTCCTCAATGACACCCAGGTATATGTTCTGGCCTCCAGAGTCTAGAGCTGCACGTCCCCCGGAGGTGACAGCCCTGTTCCTTTGGAGACCTTCTCCCAGTACCTCCCCACCCTACCCTGCAGGCCATGGCAACCAAGCTGGAGCACTCTCATTTGGGAATCTGAGCCCCTTGGAAACTAGAAGTTCGTACTGTGGGCAATGGGCACCCTCCTGGTTCTTAATTACCCCTTGTTACCCACAGGTGGGATTTCCACTCAAAGAACTAAAGGAAGGCACCTGTGCTGCTGCTGCAGGGACTAGGTTTCCCTTCTCGCTGTGTGTGGCAACCGTCAGCAAGGTGGTGGCACGCAGCTAGGGGTTCTGATTTTCATGATTTCCTGAATTCATTGTGTTTTCTACCTCAGGGAAAGGAAAGGTGATCCTCTTGAAGATTCATGTAATTGCTTTTATTTGATTTTTATTAAAATGCATTCAGAAATAATGTGATTGCCCCCTTTACTACATTGCTCATCAATCTGGCAGGAGGAAATCATCCTGGGAAAAGCGGCAGGTGCAAAGCCTGGTGCGCAGTGAGAGCCAGCAGCACCCTGCTGCAATGCAGTGCTGTGCTGGGGGAGTTGTGGCCAGCCTCTGAGCCCCCGTGGCTCTGGTTGAGGGTGGCCGGGTAGTGGTCTGGTGTGGGTGGAGGCCTGAGGCCGCGGGAGCTGTTGAGGGCCCAGGACAGTGTTCCCTTCCTGGGCAGATGCCTCTAGCCGTGTTCTCCAACTAGTTGGTTCTCACTTGTCTGTTTCTTCTTTTCTCACCTCTGGGTCCTCATCCTTGGCCAACGCTGAGATCAGTGTCTCTGAAACCCTGTGTCTGTATTGTACCCATTTACCGTAGCCTCCTTGTTGTCCCAGACTAAAAGCTGTCAGTCCCCACAGCCACAGAGGGACCTTGTCACTGCCCCGTCTGCTCGTGTTGCCCACTGCTCAGAAAACTTTGTAGCAACCAAAGACCCCTTTCTTTCCAAGGATTTTGGGTTCCAGTCCTTGCTTTGTGCCCCGAGATATGGGACAAGTTACTTGGCTTTTCTGAGTCTCATTTTATTGATCAACAAAATGGGAGGCCCAAGAGCTTCCTGATAGGGTTAGTAAGTGAATAATTTCTTTTGGAAGAATCAGCACAAAGCTGGTTCTTACAAGGTGGGGGCTAAAAATGATCCAAGTGTCCAAACTTTTCTAAACTGGTATCCCACGCTATCATAAATAATACTGGCTCTACCCCTACCCCACTCCCTGTCCTCCTCCTCCCCTCGGTACTCCCTCTCCTGTCTTTGGGTTCTATAACTTGCTGTAACATCTTTCAGAGCTCGTAAACCATATCAAGGAAATGGCTTATGCAGTTGTGGAAGCTGCAAATCCCAAATCAATGGGTCACACAGAGGCTCTCCTGACCCATGTGGCTGTAGGGGCCAGCCCAAAACAGCAGTTTAGGGCTCACAGGGCTGTAGAAGCTGGCAAATGAGGTCGGACAACAGGCCACTAGCCCACAGGGCTGGGGAGGCTGGCAGATCCCAGAAATGGCAGGTCAGACAGGCCTCTGGCTCAAGTCCTAGGAACTGGAGGTTAGCTGATCATGAACTGGATGCAGGATCCAGGTGCCCTCTTATAAAGACACACCCCTTGTCAGTCCTGCCTTATCAACATGTAGAGGTCAGGATCCACAACACGTGGAATAGAGAACCATACTGGGAATCACGGCCCAGCCAAGCTAACACACAATCTTAATGTCACAGGTTCCGTATGCCTTATATGCTTTATTTGCATAGTCCCACCTTATTATCATTGTGTGTGAGTCACAAAGACATGGCTAGAAGAGCTACATTAAATAATTCATTGCACTGGAGTCAGTAGGAAAACAGAGTGAACAGGTGAGTATGTGTTAGGTGAATCACACAGCATGTGCGTGTGTGTGTGTGTGTGTGTGTGTGTTTGTGTGTGTGTGTGTGTGTGTGTATGAGGGTACAGATCGTGTCCTGTGGCTTTACCTAACAGAAGCTGGAGGGATTTAGCAAATGCTTGGAAAAGATTCCGGTGTGGATCCGGTCCTTGCCACCACTGAGGCCGCAAAACAGCTAAAGTCGCCACTGTGACTGGGATATTACACCTGCCCTCCTCCCAGCACAGGCTCTGGACAGATGTGGCCAGGGCTTTGAGCAGGAATGAGGCTGGCAGTCTAATCTGTCTCTGGATGCTCTTCTGCCAGAGGGTGGGGGGGCCCTCGAAAGTCAGAAATATAGGCACAGGCCTCCTTGGGGTACCTTACTTCCCCAACCTCACCATGCCCAGCAGACAATCCCAAGGTCTGTCTCATCACTTCCCTTCAGCAGACAAAGTAACTGAGGCTCAGAGAGGTCAAGTGTCTTGCTCAGGTTAGCACAGCTAATAAGTGGAAGGCGTAGGGACAAGACTTGTTATAGATACGTGATTCTAGGAGAAACTGGTGACCAGCCCTTTTCACTGCTGAAGTGGTTAACAAAATGCTTTAAGAAGGTGGGGTTTATGAGTAGGTAGTACCAGCTAAAGCCACTTTGAATGTGGGTTTGGGGCAGGGATGCAAGAAGCAGGCTCTCTCACAGGGTACTTGGTAGCTTCTCTCTAGGATCATTTTCCCCTCCTAGGAGTGGGGGGCCCTCAGAGTGTCAAGGAAGGCACAGTGGAATCGGGAGATATGGGTTCCATTGTTAGAGTTCCCTTATAATTTCCAGGTAAGGCCATCTTCACTTCAAAACAAAACAAAAAACCCTTTATTGTCTGTTGCACTTTCCTTATGTATTTTGGTACAAACCCTTTTGGCATTGGACACGACCAGGGGAATCCAGGGTATGGAGGCAGTAAATTTGGAAAGCCAACCATGGGTCCCTTGAGGGCCAGTTGCTGTCTAACTGAGTCTGAAACACAGGGCTGGGCATACTGCTTTCTTCATGCATGACCCCCTCACTGGAATCCCTACCAACCTTTGCTTATCAGACTCCTCCCAAGAGGCCCAGGGCAGGAGACATCACCAGCCCTAGCCTGTGCCTGTATCTGCCCCCCAGTTTTCCCCACCCACAGTCTTGGGGTCTCTGACATCAGCTTCTCAGCCTGCCTGTCCAAGAAGTGGCCTGGGCTTGCCAGGAGAAAGGTCCCTGTCTATGTCACCTGTTCAAAAGGGCAGGTCCCATCCTAGATCAGGGGAGGACCATACAGATGTTGGAGAAGGTCTCAGGAGTGCCATCTAAGGAAATTTTGGCCTAGAGGAGTAAATCTTGACCCAACTTCAGGGTTTGCCCAGGACCAAGCGGTTTCCTGGGACAGATACGGTGCTGAGACTGGGACAGTCTCTGTCACTCCAGATAAAGGCACTTGCTCAGGGGCACATAGTGAGCCTGGGACCTGAGCCTCCTGCTCCCCAGGCCAGCACCATATCCTGACACTGTAATCACAGATCTTCGTTTCAGTGTGGGGACACTGAGAACCAGAGGGGCAGAGACTGGCCTGATGTCAAGCAGTAAGTTAGTTGCGGAGCCCAGAAGAGAGGAGCCACCAGCTTCTGCCCCTGTCTGGCTTCCATGTCCTGGCTCTTTTCTGAGAGCAATCTGGGCTTGGGGACTCCCCAGGAGAATGACCTGTCCCAAGGGATGGGGACTCCTAACTGAACGTTGGAAACTTGGGGCCTGATCATTCCTCGGGGCTGGGCACTACCCTGGGCCCCCTTAAGATGCTACCTTCAGCTCTGTGGTTGGAGGGGGCTGAGGAGGTGATGAGCCTCCCCAGGCAGGGGGTAAGGGGAGGAGGGCCCTTTGCCCTAGCCTAGCCTTCCCTTGTTCAGCACAAAGGGAAGCGAGCTCCCTTATCAGATCACCGTTGAGCATCAATGTGAGGCTGCTCTGTTGGCCTCCGCTCCCCTACCCCGATAGCCCTTTCCTCTCCTTTTTCAGTCAGCAGCACACATAGCTTGCCAAAGTGTTTGTTTCTGTTGCTTACAAAGGATTTTTTGGGCGGGTGGGTAAGGGGCTGCTTATAGGGCCTGCAGGCCAGTAGCTGGGACTGTGGTGGTGGTGACAGTGGGCGAAGCCTGCACCACAACCCTGGGCCTCTAGATCCTGTGACAAAGGCAAGGAATGCTTGACAAACAGCTCCTAAAAGCTGGATTCTGGGCTGGACTCTGTGGCCCCCACTGCTCACTCAGATGTCTGCTGGAGACCTGTGAGGTCAGGGGGTTATCATCTGCTTTCACAGGAAGCAGCTGTCGCTCAGAACAGACAGCAGTGGTGGGCATGTGTGGGGAAGGCAGCTCTTGATTTGTGGTCTGGGCTTTGCTACCAACCCAGGCTGCCTCCAGAGCGTGCCATTCCCTGCCCATTCTTCCCTCCCACACAGGGGCTGGGCTCTCCCTAGCCAAGGCAAGCAGCTTCTTTCCTGAAGCCTCTGTTCCAGGCCCTTGGCCCCTCTATAGATAGGGTACGAGTAATGCTATTGTCACTAGAACAGGATTAGAATTTCACACAGCTTCTGCTGTGTGACCTCAGGCAAGTTACCTTATTTTGCTGAGCCGCAGGTGCCTCAGCTTTCCAAAGAGAAACTTTAGAAAGGTCCTTGAGTGCCCTGTATGATCCAGCCTCAGAGGCTGTGAGGCAGAGCCAGGCACCCCTGACTGTTTCCCAAGAGCACCAGGAAGTTGCTGTTGTCAGGTTGGGGAAAGTGGCTGAGGGGATGGGGAGCTACTGAGAGTAGGTGAGTATGGGACCACTGTGTTTGAGACCCTGTTTCAGAAGGTTCAGAGACAACAGGGCAGAGAGCACTCAAGGGAAAGAGGCAGAGAGGAGAGGTTCATGAAGGGAACTTTGACTCCTTTCTAAGAAAAAGTAACTTCTTCCGCCTGCCCTCTCCAAGGAGCTTATGTCATGGAGGCCAGACCTTCCCTCCTGGCCTGGCACCAAGCTTCTGCTGAGGACAGATTACTGGGTCCTTGTTCTCCTTCCAAGCTCCTCTGACACATGCTGTGGGAGGAGAAATGAGGGGTCATAAAGTGTCCTGAATCCAGTGATCCCTACAACCAGGTATGGGGCTGGAGGCAGCCCCGGTTTCACCGAGAGCCCTGAGCAAGGCCAAGGACGATCATGACATGATGATTTCCATTTCTCCCTGATCTTGGGCAGCTGTTCTTCCTGACAATGGCTTCAAACCACCAGCACTAACATGGGTCCTCAAAACTGTTGTCCCCAGGTGTCACCTCAGAGCAGAGCACTTTCTGAGGTGTCTCTCTGGACTTTCCCTGTGCCAGCCTGATCTCAGGCAGACCCCTGAGTAGGGCACATAGGAGAGGCTAGTTGATGCCTGGAGACTTAAAGCATGTCTTCAGTGAAGGCAGTGCCTTTTTGTAAAGTGAATGACTCCTCTTACATGCATCTCTTCTGATGAGTGTCACTGATGTTCTTAGAGATGAGCAAGTCTACTTGACCTGCTTGGGTTCTCCTAGAAATAACCCTCAAGTAAAAACAGTTCATGCTTGGTAGAACTGAGAGTCCGCATAAAAGAGGAAGATCCTCAGTGAGATGGATTGACACAGTGACTGCAACAATGGGCTCAAGCATAACAGTTTTGAGAGTGGCATAGGACTAGGCAGTGTTTCTTTCTATTGTAAGTATGAATCAGAACCTATTGGACTGGCACCTAACACCACCAATAACAAAAACAGTTGAGAAGATAGGGAAACAAGAGGAGACATTATTGTTCTCCTTTTCCCAAAATGTGTTGGACGCAGGGTATTGGGAGTGAGACCATTTTATTTTCCCAAAGGTTCTTTAACAGAGGCAGGGAAACAAAGGTTTGAATCTCCCAGTCCTCTCCATGTTCATTGTGCCCATTTCTCAGACAGACAAACTAAGTCCCAGGATGGTTTTCATTACTCCTGTTCAGAGGCTGATTCTCTGGGGGATCCCACTCTCTGTCTCTGGGGTTTTGATCAAGAACCAGATTCTTTCCCAGAGGCAGATCTTGCTCTCCTGCCTCCTCTACCCTCAGTTTCTAGCCAGCACAATGTGTTACCCCAGAGAAGAGAACTTGCTTCTTGCCAGCCTGGTCTGTTCCTGCCATAATGGGCTCCTCTGCTGCTCATGTGATCAGTCCTGGTAATAAACATACTTCACTAATTAGTTCTAATTTTAATTCTTATTAAGAGCTATATCACCTATAAGGCTGGCAACCAGACAGCCCCGGAATGCACCTGATTTACCCTCTCCTGGTAGCAGAGACCTCCAGGTGGGTAAGGAGCACTGCACCAGATGTCCCAGAGAACTCTGGCTGCTGTATGACCTTCCGCAAGGTTCCTAGCCTCCCTGCCATCACCTGCAGGGCCTGCCTTGTGTGATTTCAGGATCAAAGGAAAAGGCAAGGGATTGGAAGCACCTCTGTGTACCAGGCACTGGGCTGGTGTCTTTCATATGTATGTGCCTCATTTTGTCTTCACTGCAGCCTTATGCATCACACTCAGAGCCGGGGTTTCACAAACCCACTTACTGTCACCCCTCTCCTCCCCCGCTGCAAGGTGGATTCTGTGCAGGAGGAGTCTTAGAAATGTTTACAACAGGTATTCCCCAGGTGATCAGATCTTTGAATTTCTTTACCTTGGTGACGTGGAGGCTTTCTCAGTTATCTAGTGCTGCTATAACAGAAGTACCACTAGTGGATGCCTTTATCAAACAGAAATTTATTTTCCTCAGCTTGGGAGGCTGGAAGTCCGAATTCAGAGTGCCGGCCCTACGGGAAGGCTTTCTGTCTCTGTCAACTGTGAAGGAAAGTCCTTGCCTCTTTAGCTTCTGCTTCCTGGGTAATCTTCATATGGCTTGGCATCTCTCACCCCCGATCTTTCTACTTCATGTATGCTTCTTTAATCTCTTCTATGTTTTAAGAGATTGACTCAAAGCACACCCTGCACTAATCTTGGATCTTTAAAATAGCAAAGACAATCCATTCTTAAATGGGATTATAACCACAGACACAGAAGATAGGCTTTACAACACATATTTTGGGGAACACAGCCTACTGGATAACAGACACTGTAGCAGAAGCTTCTCGATGTCCAGGACTCCTGGGCAAATGAACTAAGGTGATGCAGAGGGCCTCAGAGGGCTGGGGGCATAGGAGGCTATATCTGGAAGGCTGGTCTTGTGCCTGGTCCCAGCCTCTGCCCAGTGAAGCAGGAGACAAGAGACATCAGGAGCCCAAAGCCTTATGCCACAACATCTCAGCTTGAATGAGTGTAAAGAATTACTGAAATACTTTTTTAAAAAGATCATTCACTTGCTGTGTGACTGTAAGTCATTTCACATGGTGGCGCAAATGATTTGTACTTGACTACTAATGCAAGAGGAAACCCTGGTGGCTTAGTGGTTAAGTGCTATGTCTGTTGACCTCTTGGTCAGCAGTTCAAATCCACCAGGTACTCCTTGCAAACTCTATGGGGTAGTTCTACTCTGTCCTATAGTGTCATTATAAGTCAGAATCAACTTGATGGCAGTGGATTTGTGTGTGTGTGTGTGTATTTACTGACGTAATAAGACTTGGTGGCACAGTGGTTAAGAACTGGGCTGCTAACTGAAAAGACCGGCAATTCCAATCCGCCAGCAGATCCTTGAACAGCAGAAGGAAATACTGCCCAGTTCTGAGCACTGTGACTGTATGTCTTCCAGAACAGATCTGTTTGCTCTTTTGACAGTCCGTGGTACTGTCAGCCTTCTTCTCCAGCACCACAATTCAAAGGCATTAATTCTTCTATCTTTTTATTCACTGTCCAGGTTTCAAATGTGTATAATACAATTGAAAATACCATGGTTTGGGTCAGGCACACTTTAGTCTTCAAGGGACTATCTTTACTTTTCAATACTTTAAAGAAGTCTTTTGAAGCAGATTTTCCCAATGCAATGTGCCTTTTGATTTCTCGACAGTTGCCTCCATGGGTGTTGATTGTGGAAACAAGTAATGTGAAGTCCTTGACAACCTCAATCCTTTCTCCATTTAAGATGTTGTTTACCGCCCCAGTTGTGAAGATTTTTGTTTTCTTGATATTGAGGTGCAACCCTTACTGAAGGCTGGGGTCTTTGATCTTCATCAGTAAGTGTTTCAAATCTGCTTCACTTTCAGTAAGCAAAGTTCTGTCATCTGCATAGAAACCATCAGATGAGCAGATTTGATATGCTGAACACTAATGACCAAATGGCAAATAAGTTGTAGAATGACATCAAAGAAAGTAAGAGGTCATTAAAAAGACAGGAAAGAAAGAAAAGACTAAACTGGATGCCAGAAGAAACTCTGAAATTTGGTCTTGAACATCAAGTAGCTAAAGCAAAAGGAAGAAATGATGAGGTAAAAGAACTAAGGATTTCAAAGGGAGGCTCGAGAAGACAAAGTATTGTAATGACATGTTAATGAGTCTGCCTCCATTCCTGATTCCTCCTTCTTTATAGTCCAGGTTCTTAGGTTATTTTCTTGCCATACAGATTGAAAAGTTAGTGAAAAGATACAACCTTGATGCACATGTTTCCTGACTTTGAACCATGCAGTGTGCCCTCGTTCTCTTTACATCACTGCCTTTTGATCCATGTACAGATTCCTCATGAGCAGAGTTCTATGCAATGTTCTATGCAATGTTAACCATGCTTTGTTACAATCCACACAGTTGAATGCCTTTGCACAATCGGTGAAACACAGGTAAACATCTTTCTGGTATTCCCTGTTTTTACCCAGGACCATCTGACATCAGCAATGATACACTTTGTTCCACATCCCCTTCTGAATCCAGCTTGAACTTCTGGCAGTTCCCTGTCAATATGCCGTTGCAGCCACTTTTGAGTGATCTTTAGCAAAATCACAATTGGGTGTGATGTTAATGATATTGTTCAATAATCTCTGCATTTGGTTAGGTCAGCTTTCATGGGAATAGGCATAAATACAGTTGCTTCCAGTTGGTTATCCAGATAGCTGTCTTCCAAATTTCTTAGCATCCATGAGTGAGCATTTCCAGTCCTGCATCTGTTTGTTGATACACCTCAATGAATTTTCTATCAATTCCTGGAGTCTTGTTTTTCACCAGTGCCTTCAGTGCAGCTTCAACTTCTTCCTTCAGCACAGTGAGTTCCTGATCATATGCTACCTCTTGAAATGGTTGAATGTCAACCAGTTCTTTCTGGTATAATGACTCCGCATATTTGTTCCATCTTCTTTTGATGTTTCCTGAATCATTTAATATTTTCCCTGTAGAATCCCTTACTATTGCAGCTTAAGACTTGACTTTTTACTTCTGTTCTTTCAACTTGAGAAATGTAGAGAGTATTCTTCCCTTTTGGTTTTTCTATTTTCAGCTCTTTGCACATGTCATTGCAATACTTTGTCTTCTTGAGCCTCCCTTTGAAATCCTTAGTTCTTTTACCTCATCATTTCTTCCTTTTGCTTTAGCTACTTGATGTTCAAGACCAAATTTCAGAGTTTCTTCTGGCATCCAGTTTAGTCTTTTCTTTCTTTCCTGTCTTTTTAATGACCTCTTACTTTCTCTGATGTCATTCTACAACTTGTTTGCCATTTGGTCATTAGTGTTCAGCATCTCAAATCTGTTCATCTGATGGTTTCTAAACTCAGGTAGGATAAAGTCAAGGTTGTACTCTGGCTCTCGTGGACTTGTTATAATTTTCTTTAGTTTCAGATTGAACTTGCATATGAGCAAATTTATGGTCCGTGCCACAGTTAGCACCTGGTCTTGTTCTGGCTGATAATATTGAGTATTTCCATTGTCTTTTTCCACAAATATAGTTTATTTGATACCTGTGTACTCTGCATGGCAGGTCTGTGTGAATAATTGCCACATATTTGCAATGAAGTTGTTCGTTTTGCAAAATTCTATCATGTGATCTCCAACATAATTTCTATCACTGGAAATGAGTGAGCATTTCCAGTCCTGCATCTGTTTGTTGATACACCTCAATGAATTTTCTATCAATGTCTATCAATTTCCAATGACCAACCCTTTTTTGTTTCCAACTTTTACATTCCAATTACCAGTAATTATCAATGCATCCTAACTGTATGTTTGATCAATTTTGGACTGCAGAAGCTGGTAAAAACCTTATCTGTCAGTTTGTTATACTGTAGGGGCTTGCATGTTGCTGTGATGCTGGAAGTTATGCCGCCAGTATTTAAATACCAGCAGAGTCAGCCATAGTGGACAGGTTTCATCTTACCTTCCAGATTAAGGCAAACTAGGAAGAAGGAACTGACAGTCTACCTCTGAAAAGAAGTAGCCAGTCAAAAACTTATGAATAGCAGCAGCACATTATCCAGACACAGTGCTGGAAAATGAGCCCCTCAGTTTGGAAGGTGAGTCAAAAAGTGATTGGAATAACAAAAAGGTGGAATCAACCCAGATGCCCAACAACAGAGGAACAGCTAGGTAAAGTATGATATATATACTCAATGGAACATTATGCAATGGAAAAGAACAATGATGATTTCAGCAAACATCTCATAACCTAGTTTCAACTGGAGGATATTATGTTGAGTGAAAGTAGTCAGTGACAAAAGGACAAATATTGTATGAGACCCCTACGATAAGAACTTAGAAACAGACTCACATATAGAAGAAAAGACTCTGAAGTCTGCAAGGGTGAGGAGGGAAGGAAGGTAGGGGGGAGGGTTTAGATTAGATAGTTAATAGAAATTTGGTTGGGTGAAATTGGTAACAGCACATATTAGAAAGAAGATCAATAATAACTGGACTTCAACACAATTTGAGTATTCCTCCCATCTTAACCCAATATTGCAAAGGCAGAGTAGCTGGGGTAGGGGGCTGGGGATCATGCTCTCAAGACAAATTAAGGCCAATTGGTACAGCTAGTGTTTTGCTAATGAGGACTCTCTGCACCCCCATTGGTGAGTGGCGTCTGGGGTCTTAAAAGCTGCCAAGCTGCCATTGAGGGTACAGCAAATGATCCCAACTCGACAGGAATGGATGGTCACCAAGGATAAGAATGATATGGGGAAAAGAAAACCCAGAAGACAGAAGGAACCACGTGAGTGGGTCTCTACATCGACTCGTGACCAGAAGAACCAGACGGTGCCTGGCCACCACCAGTGATAGCCACGATGGAGCTCACAAAGTGGAGTCTCACTGGCAACAAGAGAATCAATAGGAGTGTACCCTGAGATCTTCAATAAAAGACTGAAATCGATGGTTCAGGGGCTTTGGAGTTCCCCTGGCAGCATGGCCCCTGGCCCTGATGCTACCCCTGTCCATATATTGTAATGAAGATCAAATTTTCCAGCAGCAATGAATTGGACTTGGTGACGCAGAGTGATCGCATCTTCTGGGAATTTTATATTTCTATGCGTCTATAGGATGTCATCCTGCTGACCTCTTGCTGGAGGAAGGGGAGTGGGTGGACAGGAGGCGATAGGAGACTGTTGGGAGGATAGGACATGTATGGAGCAGAGTGGAGGGGTGTGCTGTCACCAGGCAGGAAGATCAGTGGGAGCTGCATATAGGTGAGCATTGTGAATTTATATTTTCATTCAGTCATAATTTTAAAAAAAGAAAAGAAAAAAAAGATGATTGGGAAACAGCTGCCTCCTCAAAGAAATGTTAACCTTAATAATGTTGATAGACAAGCTTTTTTATTGCTGATGTAAATAATGAGAAGAAACAGCTGCAAGCATCCATTAGTAATCAGAATGTGAAATGTACAAAGTATAAATCTAGGAAAACTGGAAATTGTCAAAAATGAAATGGAGGACCATTAAAAGTTGGCGGAGTAGGCACATGTCTTCTCATTTCCCTCTGAGAACTAAGGCCTGGGTGGTATTTGTATGGAGCACTGAACATTTGGGGAGCCCTGGGACCTAGCGTATTTGACTAGGCACCAGTATCGGACTAATCTTCCCCTCTCAAAAATGAGCTAGTGGCCATCTGACCTCCGCTTCTGCTGTTTCACTATATCAGAGAACTGCAGCTTCTGCAAATTGTGAATGGCAGGTAATGTACTTTCACTAGCAGCCATAAGGTGGAGTCTGCTCGTCCTGACTGCCTGTTTCAGCCAGCACGACGGACAGCTCCTAGTTCAACACCTGGACCACTCTCCGCGTAGAAGTGAAGTTTACTTCTGAGGCTGAGAGGCCTTTGTATTTGCCTGGATATCTGTCTGTTGAGAGGCCCAGCAGCTTTCCCTCCCACCCTTCTCTGACCCACATTGTAGGGTTGGGTAACAGCCCCCAGTTTCTCTGTAGGTAGGGTGGCCTCTTTACCACCCATTAAGCAGAGACTTCCACCCCAGGGTGTCCACCTGGGGCAATTCACTAGAGTATTAGAGTCAGCTGGTGACGAACAATTCTCTCAGGTCCAATACCAGAGATATCAAACAGTGTCTAGATGGCACACAGGCAGCAGACCATAATTAATCATTTAAAGAAGCAACCTTCAAATGCTCCAGAAAATTCCCAAAATAAAGATTCAAAAAATTTCCCAGATGAAGAAGCCTTTCTGAATCTATCAGAGGTCAAGTACAAAAGAATTGTATATAGAATCATCCTACAGATTAAACAAAATGCAGTGGAACAAAATGAAAAGCTTAGTAAGCTATTTGAACTGATGGAACATCAATGATCTGAAATACATCAGATCAGTAACAAAATCACAGAGTTAGATAATTCAATCCAAAGCCAAAAGAGTAGGATTGAACAAATAGACTCAGTGGTCTTGAAGACACAGCAACTGACACCACCATTTATGAGGAGAAATCAGAGAAAAGAAATAAGAAAAATGAAGAAGCGGTAAGAAACATGTGAGACTCCATTAAGAGGAATAATTTACATTTAATTGGAGTTGCTGAACAAGGAGCGATTAATGACAATATAGAGAATATTGTTGTAGAGATCCTGACAGAAAACTTTCCTGAGATTATGAGAAAAGACAACATAGGTATCCAAGATGTTTATCGAACAGCACAGAAGCCAGAACCCAAAAGAAAGATGCCAATCAAGTTTAATAAGATGAAACATAAACAGATGCTTCTCAAGGCATCAAGGCTCAAAGCAAAGCTAACACTCCGAGGGAAACCCTGTTAGCTTTCATCTGACTTCTCTTCAGGAACAATGCTGGCTGGAAAACAGTGGGCAGACAGATTCAAAGCCCTGAAGGAGAAAAACTTCCATCCAAGAATTACTTATCCTGCAAAACTGTCTATCAAATATACTGGTAAAATTAAGACTTTTGAAGATAAAGAGAAGTTTAGAGACTTCTTCAAAACTAAAGCAAAATTACAAGAAACACTGAAAGAAGCTCTTCCCTTAGAAAAACAGAACCATTAAATGTATATATTTAAGGTGACAGTTCAGGGCACATCATCCAAAATTCTAATCAGTTAGGGAAGTTGCAAAATTTAGTCAAAGCTACAGTATTAAAATGAGGGAATCTCTGATCATATGATAACTATAATACCATCGCATTAAAAGAGATGTACACTACAGTAGTCATAGTTCAGATGCAGAGGAAGTTTAAGAGTTATGCAGTAGTTAACATTGGGTTTAATCTTAGTATGTTAAGGGGGTTAATACATGTAGCCATAAAACAAATTAGCAATGCATTGTATCAAAATAAAAAATGCAATAAGGAGTCTCAACAAACATAAAACCAACACTGAAACAACAACCCGTAAAGAAGAATGGCCCAGAACAGAACTTTAAGAATAATATAGAAAACAGCAACATAAAAGCACTTACATCAAAATTATGGCACTAAGCACACACCTATCAATAATTACACTGAATGTAAAAGGATTGAACACCCCAGTAAAAAGACAGCAAGAGACATCCTGGATCAAAAAACATGACCCGTCTATATGTTGCTTACAAGAAATACACCTTAGACTTAAAGATATGAATAAATTGAAAATTAAAGGATGGAATAATATATACCAAGCTAACAATACACAAAGAAGAGCAGATATGGCAATACTAATCTCAGATAAAATAGATTTTAATGTAAAATCCACTACTGTGGAAAAGGGTGGTCACTATTGCTGAAAGTTTCAATACTCAAGCAGGACTTAACAATATTAAATATTTATGCACCCAATGCCAGAGCACCTAAATACATTGAACAAATACTGACAATGCTGAAAAATGAGATACATCATTCCACAATAATAGTTGGAGACTTCAATATTCCGCTTTCAATTATGGATAGATCATCCAGAAAAAAGCTCAGTAAAGGACAAAATGAAGACATTTATGGAATCAAATGAGAATGAAAACCCATCCTACCAGAATCTGCAAAAGCAGTGCTCAGGGGTCAGTTTATCTCTATAACTGCACACATCTGGAAAGAAGAAAGGCCCCAAATTAAAGAATTAACCTTACAGCTTGAACAAGTAGAAAGAGAGCAACAGAAGAACCCCTCAGGCAGATGATAAGGATTAGAGCAGAACTAAATGAATTAGAGAATAGAAAAACAATTGAAAATATTCACAAAACCAAAAGCTGGTTACCTGAAAAGATAACAAAATTGATAAACCATTGGCTAAATTTACAAAAGAAAAACAGCAGAAGATACAAATAACCTGATTAAGAAATGAGATGGGAATTGTTGCTACAGACCCAGCTGAAATAAAAAATATCATAACTGAATACTATGAAAGGCTTTACTCTAACAGGTTTGAAAACCTAGAGGAAATGGACAAATTTCTAGATTCATGTCACTCACCAAGGTTATCACAAGGAGAAGTAGGTCAACTTAATAGATCTATCACAAAGGAGCCAAGCCAGCCAAGTGCTGAGATTGAAAAAGTCATAAAAAATCTACCAACCAAAAAAAGTCCTGGCCCAGATGGCTTCACCAGAGAATTCTACCAAACTTTTAGAGAAGACTTAGCTCTGATACTATTGAGGCTATTTCACACCATAGAAAGGGATGAAATACTCCCAAATTCATTCTATGAAGCCAGCATAACCCTAATACCAAAGCCAGGGAAAGATCCTACAAAAGGAGAAAATCACAGACCAATATCACTCATGAACCTAGATACAAAAATCTTCAACAAAATTCTAGCCAATAGAATCCAATAGCATATTAAAAAAAAATCATTCATCATCATCAAGTTGGTTTCATTCCAGGGATACAAGGCTGGTTCAGCGTCAGAAAAAACAATTAGTGTAATCAACCACACTAATAACACAAAAGATAAGAATCACCTGATTTTGTCAGTTGATGCAGAAAAGGCATTTGACAAAGTTCAACACCCATTCATGCTAAAAACTCTCAGAAAAATAGGAATAGAGGGGAAATTCCTCAACACAATCAGCAGCATCTATGCAAAACCAACTGCCTTCATCATCCTGAATGGTGAAAGACTGAAAGAATTCCCTCTGAGCACAGGAGCTAGACAAGGATGCCCACTGTCACCACTTCTATTTAACATTGTGCTAGAAGTTCTAGCCAGAGCATTTAAACAAGACAAAGAAATAAAGGGCATCTGTATAGGCAATGAAGAAGTAAAAATCTCCCTATTTGCAGATAATATGAATGTTTATACAGAGAATCCAAAGGAATCCATAAGTAAACTATTGGAACTAATAGAGGAGTTTAGCAAAGCAAAGGGATACAAGATAAACATAGGTAAATCAGTAGGATTCCTTTATATCAACAGTGAGATTATTAAAGAAGAAATCACCAAATCAATGCCATTTACTGTAGCCCCTAAGAAGATAAAATACCTAGTAATAACTGTAACTAGAGAAATAAGAACTTTTTACAAAGAGAACTACAAGACCTTACTACAAGAAACTGAGAGAGACTTACATAAATGGAGTAATCTACCCTGCTCGTGGATACGAAGACTCAACATTGTGAAAATGTGTATTTTGCCCAAAGCAATCTACTTATAAAATGCAATCCCAATACAAATTCCAGAGACATTTTTTAAGGAGATGGAGAAACAAATGATCAACTTTGTTTGGAAAGGGAAGAAACCTTGGATAAATAAAGCACTACTGAAGAAGAAGAACACACCAGGAGACCTCTCACTACCTGGCTTTAGAACCTATTACACCTGCCACAATAGTCAAAACAGCCCAGTACTGGTACAAAAACAGACATATAGACCAATGGAACAGAGTTGAGACCACAGAGATGACACCATCCTCCCATGAACAGTTGATATTTGACAAAGGCCCCAAGATTTTAAGATGGAGTAAGAACGGTGTCTATAACAACTGCTGCTGGCAAAATTGGATATCCATCTGCAAAAAATTGCAACAAGACCCATATTTCACACCTTATACAAAAACCAATTCAAACTGGATAAAAGACCTAAATATCGAATCTAAAACGATAAAGCTCATCCAGGATAAAATAGAATCAGCAATGAGAGTTTTAATACACAACATAGATAGATTTCAAAATCTGACAAATGAAGCATGATCAACAGAAGAGAAAATAGATAAACGGGAACTGCTAAGAATCAAACACTTTTGCTCATCCAAACACTTCATCAAAAGAATTAAAAGATCACCTACAGAATGGGAAAAAATATTTAGCAACTATATGTCAGACCAATGTCATATCTGCATAATCTATAAGGTATTACAAAATATCAACAAGAAAAGGATAAATAATCCAATTAAGTGATGGGTGAAGGAGGTGGACAGACATTTCACTAAAGAGGATATCCAGGCAGCCAAAAGACACATGCAGAATTGCTCACGATCATTAGCTATTAAAGAAATTCAGATCAAAACTACAATGAGATACCATCTCACCCCAACAAGGTTGGCCATGATCCAAAAAACATAAAACAACAAAATGCTGGAGGGGCTGTGGAGAAATTGGAACCCTCCTAGACTGCTGGTGGGATTGCAAAACGGTACAACCTCTTTGGAAAACAATCTGGAGCTTCCTTAAAAAGCTGGAAATAGATGTACCATTTGATCCTGTAATTCCACTGCTTGGAATTTATCCTTCAGAAACAAAGGTTGTCACACGAACAGACACATTTACACAAATGTCTGTAGCAGCATGGTCCACAATAGCAAAAAGCTGGAATCAACTCGATGCAGACTACGGTACATATATACTCAATGGTACACTGTGCTATGATAAAAAATGACAATTTTAGAAAATATCTCATAACGTGGTCTCATGTGGAAGAGATCACGCTGAGTGAAATCAATCAGTGTCAAAAGGACAAATTTTGTATGAGACCCTCATTATAAGGACTTAACAAGAGAATTATCCATAGAAGTGTTGGCTACATGTGTGGGTGGGGGGTTGAAGGTCTATCATCAATGAGAAAATTGATAGATGTTAGAAATTTTATTCTTTTGCTGTAATTAATAAAAAAATACAAATGAAAAAAATGGAACAGTGCATGGTCAACATCGATATCCTAGGGCATTAGTGAGCTGAAATGGACTGATATGACTATTTTGAATCAGACAACCAATTACATGGTCTACTATGCTGGGAATAAGAACTTGAAGAGGAATGGTGTTGCATTCATCATCAGAAAGAACATTTCAAAATCTGTCCTACAGCACAATGCTCTCAGTTACAGGGAAAATACTGGTCTCATGAAACAAAGTGGAACCTGTTCCCTCTTTCTCTGTTATACGAAACAATGTATATTTTGTTATTGGTATTATTTCTTACTTAAATATTTGATTAAACTCACTTTTTCTCCTGTGTCAAGTTTTTTAAAAATATATTTTATATATTTTTATTTTTTAATGTGATTGAGTGAAAGCATGCAATCTAAGTCAAATTTGCATGCTTGCCTACCTGCAGCTCCTTCTGCTTGCTTTGCCTGGTGACTGTGTCAATTTAATAAATGTATTTTTTCAAGGAATTTGTCTACTTCAATTGCCGAAGTTACTATCTTGAAGTCATTCCTCATATTTCTTTATTGTTCTTTTAACATCTATAAGACCTGTAGTGACGAGCCTACTTTAATTACTGACTGATAATTTGTGCTTTATTTCTTTTTCTTGATCAGTCTAGCTAGAATTTCACTGATTTTATTCACCTTTTTTAGAAAGAATAGACTAGTGGCTTCTTTGATCTTCTTTTAAAATTGACTTCTATGTTTTATTACTTCTTTCCTTGTATTTATTTGTTTTTAATTCGCTATCCCTTTTTTCAAACTCCCTGAAGTGGATGCTTAGATCAACAGAGTGTCAGGGGTTCCCAAGACCTCTTCTAGATTTAGTGATTCTCTAAGGGGACTTACAGGGCTCAGCACATACTCATATTCATGACTAAGATTTATTACAGCAAAATAATACAAAGCAAAATCAGCAAAGGGAAAAAGTTCATGAAGCCAAGTTCTGAGGAAACCAGGTATGACCTTCCACAAGTTCTCTCCCAGTGGAGTCATACAGGACTCATTCCCCCAGCAATGAGTTGTGACAACACATGTGAAATGTTGTCTACCAGAGAAGCTCATTAGAGACTCTGTGGTCAGGGTTTCTGTTGAGCACTGGTCACACAGACACCATCTCCATGGCACATACCAACATTCCAGGCTTCCAGGATAAAAACAGAGTTCAATATAATTCACATTGTTTACACAGACAGCAAGGGACAATGAGCCATTGTTATCAAGGAATGGTGGGAACCCTCCCAAAATGTAAGTTTCCAGGTGTCAGTGAACAGACATTTTAAGGGATAGCAGTCTCAGGTTGGCTACCTTAACTCTTCCTTGCACTAATGTTTTAAAACTTGCATTTTTTTCTAATATAAATATTTAAAGCTATACATTTCCCTTCAGCCACTACTTTAGATGCATACCACAAATATGGACATATGTCATTCAATTCTAAATATTTTTAATTTTCCTTATGTTTTCTTCTTTGGATAATGGTTACTTAGAAATCTGTTGTTTAATTTCCAAATATTTTACATATTTTCCTGCCACCTTTTTTTGTCATTGATTTATAATTTAATTCCATATTTGTCAGAGAACATATTCTGTAAAAGTTCAACACTTTGAAATTTTTTAGGATTTGTTTCATGGTCCAGTAAATAATCTATCTTGGTGATTGTTCCATATATAATTGAAAAGAAGAAGTGTTCTGCATTTGTTGGGTAGAGTGTTCCCTAAGTGTCAATCAGATCAAGCTGGCTGATGGATCTTTCATGAGTTCTGTATCCTCTAGGGTCGCTATGAGTCTACTCAACTTTATGGCAGTGGGTTGGTGGTTTTTATAGCCTAACTTGTTTTCTATTACTTGTTCTAACTTTTGGAGCTCTGGTGGTACAGTGGTTAAAAGCTGGCTGCTAACCAAATGGTTGGCAGTTCAAATTCACCAACTGCTCCTTGGAAACCCTATGGAACAATTCTACTCTGTCCTATAGGTTGAAGGGACCAAGAACCAACTTGATGGCAACAGGTTTTATTTTATTTTTATTTATTTATTTTTAAATCTTGCTATTTGCTTATTATTTTTTCTTTATTTCAACCTTATTTTGGATTGAGTATTTCTGACTTGATGGCACTTGGCTTGGCATTTAAAAGTATCTCATTTTATCTTCTCTATTGTCACATGACTGATATCTTTTTAGTCTGTTTTAATGGTTGTTCTAAAGTTCATAATCTTTTTCTTTTTTACCTTATCACAGTCTATGCTTAAATAATATTATACTACCGACTCGATGGCACTTGGCTTGGCTTTGGCTTTATTTGGCATACACTTTATTTCTAAGTATGTTGTAAATCCCACTGTGCATTGTTAATACCTGGATGGCACAAGTGTCTAGACACTATTACCTGAAAAGTTGGTGGTTGGAACCCACCCAGAGTTCCTCAGAAGACAAATAGATCACTGGTGACATGCACATGGAAGGTCACAGCCTTGAAAACTGAATGAAGCCAGTTCTACTGGGTGCAAATGAGTTGCTGGGAGTAGGAGTCAACTCAGGAACAAGAATGTACGTTCTTCTTAATTTTGCCTGAAACAATGATCTCATAACATGACTTAAAAGGGAGAAAACATTTTTATATATTACCCACATTTATATTTCCAGTGTTCTTCATTCTATATGTAGATTCAAGTTTTCAGTTGATTTCATTTTCTTTCATCCTGAATAACTTCTTTTAACACTTATTTCAGTTCCAGTCTGCTAGCGATAAATTGTTTCACTTTTGTCTATGCTTCAGTTTGTATAGTTTCTCGTTTTGCCTTCAAATTCATGAATTATTTGGGCCTTCTGTGTCATGTTTGTTATTAATTTCTTCCTGTGAAATTTTCATCTCAGATACTGTAATTTTCAGCTCTAGAATTTGTTTTTCAAGTAGTTTTTATTTATATCTTCATTATGTTTATGTTTTCTTTTAAGTTCTTGAATATAGTTTAGTAACTATTTTAATATATTGCTAGTTCTATAATTTATGTTATCTAGGTCTGCTTTTTTTTCTGGCTATGAGCTATATTTTCTTCTTATACGTCTAGTAGTTTTTGTTTGGATTCTGGACATCATGATGTTACATTGCTAAGTGTTTGGATTTTGTTGTCTTCCATAAGACAATATTAATTATTAATGATGTTTTGACAGGCAGTCGGCTTATTACTGGGTCAGTTGCTTCTTTTGAGGCTTATCTTTTAAGCTTTCTTAAGGTGATCAGTGGGGTCGGTCTACTCTGCTTGGTGTGAAACTTGAAGTCTCCAGTTCTGTGTGAGATCTGGTCATTATTCAACTCATGAATCCCTGGTAGTCATTTTTTCTCTGATAGTTGGTCTTTGCCTGGCTTCCCTGAGTATCAGCCTAGGTAATTACCTAGGTACACCTTATAGTTCAGCTACCAGGTAAGGAGAACCCCTATGTGATTTCTGGAGCTCTTCTCTGCCTAGCTCCCTCCTTTCTGGTGCTTCCAGAGTCTCAGCCTCTCTGTCCTCCAATCTCTGTCTCATCATCTCAGTAAGACTGCTCTGCTCTACTTGGATTCTCTTTCTTTGTTCAGTGGTCCAGAAAATGCCTGCAATCAGAAAACCAGGACAATCACAGAGCTTACCTTATCTATTTTCTTTCTTTCAGAGACCACAGACCTGTGCTTCTCTTACCTAATATGTGAAAATAGATGTTTCTATATTTTGTTCAGTTTTCTGTATTTTTTTTTTCTGGTAGTAGAACTAACCTAGTTATCAGTGACCCTGCCTCAGCTAGAAGTGGACATCACTGGCCGTGTCTTCTTGACTTCCAGCCCAGAGTTTGTGATGAGTACAAGTTCATCAAGACAGAGATGCAACAACAGTATGATGGGTATGCTGTGAGTGTGTGGCATCACTGAGCAGTTTCTATTACCCTGGTACAGCCAGTAGCATATCAAAGAGAAGTACTGCATATAGCAAGCACTGAAATTGCACCCCTGTCCAACCATCTGATACCTTTCTTTTAGATAACTTTGCTATAGTATCAGCTCAAAAGTGCAAGTCAACTGTGTTAATCTTTTAATTCACTAATTACTGTGCTTGAGGAAGGACGCTGGGCAGCACTGGGCTAATGGAAGCTGCTCAGTGGCTCCCTGCTCCCATCACCAGTGTAACACCCTAGACACTCCACTGCATCAGGAGGAAATGGAGGAGGTTGTTTTAGAAGGGGCTGCACAGGGAAAGTTTGTAGGCTGGAGGCATATTCAGCTATGGTGAATGTGTTGTCTGTGTGCATGTGTGTGCATGTGTGTGTATCGGGGTGAGAGGTGAGCAGGAGGGACAGGTAGGGATGTGTTTACAAAGGACCTTGAATGGCAGTCCTGGAAGTTTCCATGTTATCCTGGTGGTCTTAGGGAGCTATCATTATTATTATAACTATAACAACAACATGTAACCAATTTATTTTATATGCCAGAAAATGTTCTGAGGATTTTCTGTGAATTAACTCATTTACTTCTTTAGCCAGCTCATGAGAAACAACAATATTATTAAGACTTACCATGTGCTACACTTTGTTCTAAGCACTTGAGATAACATTCTTACATCTTATCTTCGTGATAACACTATGTGGCAGGGATGACAATATCCCTATTTTAGAGAACAGAAAACTGAGGTACTGAGAGATTAAATGACTTACTATCACTCAGAAAATAAATAGCAATTAAAGAAGATTTACTTTTAAAATATTCTTTCAATATCATTCTAATGATGCACTCACAATTAAGAAGGGCTCTCTTTGGATCTTGCAAGTGTCCATGCACCTGGGCTTAGTGGTGCCCTGTCACCTGTGGAAGCTGGGTGCCTGTGTAAGTAGCTGCTGTGATGGGCGGACAGGATGCTGATCCCAATCAAGTGATATTCACGGCGGCTTAAGAGCACATCCTCGAATTCTTAACACTCTTCTTCTCTAAAGGTGGACTCTAAAGCCCCTCCCCTTGAATATGGGCATGTCTTGGTGACTGACTTCTAGTGAACAGTCTGTGGCAGAGGTAATGTTGAAAAATTTTTGAAATGACTGACTCAGCTATGCTCTGATTCTCTTGAGACACACACCTTGGGCTCCCTGAATTGCTTTCTGAAGCCATAATTCCCCTTTTCTAGAATGATCTGCAAATGGATTCATACATATAGTATGTAGTCTTTGTGTCTGGTTTCTTTTACTTGGCATATTATGTTGAAGGCTCATTCCCATTGCTGCATGTGTCCAAAGTCTGGTCCTTTTTGTTGCTAAGTAATTTTATCTGTCTGTTTTACCCACTCCGGGGCTGAGCCAAGATGGGTGCTCGATAAGCGTGTGCCTAGTGGCTAAGTGCGTGAATGAGGATGAAGGAACGGTCTCCTCTAGAGGTCCGTTAAAGCCACACTTTCAGAAAGGTGGAAGGAAGCAAGATGATGATGCTTTCCTAAGATTTATTTGTCACTCATCAAGTCACAAATGTTTATTGAATACCTACTCTGTGCCGAACTTTGTACTTTTATTGTTGTGGGCTTACACAGACTTGGACCCTGACTGATGGTGACTCTGTGCACAACAGAAGAAAGTGCTGTTCTGTTCTATGGTAACCCAGGGTCTCTTGCAGATTGGACCATTGTGGTCCATAGGGTTTTCATCAGCTGATTTACGGAAGCAGGTCACCAGGCCTTTCTTCTTAGTCAGCCTTTAGTCTGGAAGCTCTTCTGAAACCTTCTCAGGATCATAGAGACACACAAGCCTCCAACGACAGACAGGTGGTACCTGCATATGAAGTGCCATGGCTTGGAATAGAATTTGGGTCTCTTGAATGGAAGACAAATGTTCCAGAACTCTACCACCATGGCCACACCCTTTGTGCTAAGTTATAATGAACAGTTCCTACCCATCCAAACTGACTGTCCAGGTGAGGATACAAATAACACACCAAGTAGTGAAGGAAGAAAGGTGCTTGGAGGAATGACAAGCACTGCGAGTGTGGAAGAAGGACAGGATGAAGGCTTGGCGAGGTAGACAGCAGCAACAGCTCCTCCAGGGCGAGCCGAGCAGGGCAGGCAAGACTTTCTGGAGGAAACAACTGTATGAGGTGGTCTTTGGTGGACAAGAGAGGAGGAAAGAGCATCCCAGGTAGAAGAAACATTAGGTGGGAAAGTCCATTTCTGATCACATAGCAGGTTAGATGAAGGAAAGTAATATTTTTGTCAGAAACACAATATGAATGTGAGAGTGATCCCACTGAAGCTAGTCTTTAGACAGATGTGGAGAACAATAAGGCATATCAAAGAAGTTTAGTTTTTACTCTAAAGACAATGAGAAATCATTCAAGAACTTTAAGCTGGAGAGTGATATAATCAGGGCCTTTAGAGTACAGAAATGCTTGGGTCTAGAACTAAAGTAGGGTGACCAATTGGAAGGTGTTCTACCATTCCAGGTAGGAGTGCTGGTGGCTGGGACAAGAATAATGTCATTAAGGATAATGGATCTTAGACCAGTTTAGAGGTAGATTTGCCAGAATCTGGTGATTGATTTCATATGGAGAGAGGAGTATAATGAAATTAGAAGAGATCACTGATTTGGAGTTTGGGCAACTAGACAGACAGTTGTGCCAAAGCTTGGAAGAGAAGCAAATAAGGGAGGCACAGAGATAATGAATAAATATAAAACCCTGGTGGCGTAGTGGTTAAGCGATGCTATGACTGCTAGCCAAAGGGTTGACACTTTTAATCCACCAGGGCTCCTTAGAAACTCTTTGGGTCAGTTCTACTATCCTATAGGGTCGCTGTGAGTCAGAATTGACTTAATGGCACTGTTCGTTTATTTATGAGATTTACTGAGTTAAAGCACCTGCAAGACATTCAAAGGAGGATTTCAGAAGGCGGCTGAATGTGTTAGCCTGAAGAGGGAAGTTGGGCTGGACATGCAATTTGAAAAGCATTGGCACATGAGAAGGTGTACATGAACTTGCCTGGAAATGAATTTGGAGTGGAGGATCAAGGATTGCTCAAGGGTCATGTCTGCAGCACCAAGATTTAAAGAATAAAAGAAACATGCAAACAAAACTCAAGAAAATGGCAAGGAAAAGTAGAAGTGAAGGTCAAAGGGACTATAACAAGGGGTAAGGTGCAGAGTGTTGAAGGGAGAGGCAGTGAACACCATAAGGCATTCTGCCCAGGAGACGTGTCTGATAAATTCTGCAGTCCCCGGTGACCGTGGAGGCGAGTATTGTGGAGCAGTGGAAAAGGCAAAAGCCAGAGTTCTGGGAGGTAAGGTGTGGGCAGAAGAGGCAGAAGGAGATACAAGTGTTTGAACACCCTACTCTCTGATGATTTGATTAGGAACAGGGTGGGGAGCGAGCTTAGGCTGGAGCTGATGAGGGATACATGTTGAGGGACGATTTTAGATGGGAGAGAATTGGACATACTAATCGACCAGCTGCTCCTTGGAAACCCTATGGGGCACGTCTACTCTGTCCTATATAGTCGCTATGAGTCAGAATTGACTTGACAGCACTTAACAACAACAACAAAAGTGCTAATGTAAAGCAGTCAATAGAGAAGGATGCTTCTGGCAAACCTCTTGCTGTGTAACAATTCACCCCACAATTTAGTGATTGAAAAAAACAGTTTATTCTCTCTTGTTTTAGTCACTTGGTACTGCTCTAACAGAAAATACTATGAGTGGAAGGCTTTGTGAAGAGAAATTTTATTTACTTAGGTAAGTGACAAATCCATTTATAAATTGTTAAGTCCATTTAGGAAGAGAATTTATCATGGTCTGATAGGCTGAGTCCAAATCTAGTGAGAGCATCTTGGCGCAGGAACCTCGGGTCCAAAGGACGTGCTCTGCTCTTGGTGCTGCTTCTTGGTAGTATGAGGTTCCCAACTCTCTATGCTCACTTCTCTCTCCTATATTGCACAGCTGGTAACTTGAGTCCTGCCTCACCAGAATAAATACTGTGCGTTCTCCATCATCAGTATCGCAGAGGAAGGATTCACAACACATGGGAAGAAATGCACCATACTGGGGCTCACAGCCAAGTCAAATCAATACATACATTTTGGGGGAGGACACAATGCAATCCATGACATCTCTCACAGTGCTTACATTGACTGGGCTCAACTGGGTGGTTCTTCTAGTTCATATGCTATGATCTGGGTCTTCAGCCATTTACAGGTTTGGTTAGATCAGCAAGATGGCTTACTCACAAGGTAGATGATTCGTGCTGGTTGTTGACTGGAAACTCAGCTGGGGCTACTGTGGGAGTACTCTGGTTCTCTTTGATATGGCCTCTCCATGTTGACTGGGCTGGGTTCCAAGGAGGGGCATTTTAAATGCTTTAAAACAGAGGCTGCAGATGTCTTAGACTCAGTCCTGCAAGTCACACAGCATCACTCCCACTGCTTTCTAATGGTCAGAGCAAGCCACAGGCCAGCCTCAATTTAAAGGTAGTGAAATAGACTCCAATTATTGATGGAAGGAGCTACAAAGAATTTTTAGCAATCTTTTATGTAACACAGGAGAGGGGGATGATTCAAGAAGACGGCTGATGGAGCCACTGAGAAAATGGCAGGGGCCAGGGCCAGGGACGCATGGTGGAATTGGCTTCAGGGAAAAGAATCTGCCATGAGGTTCAGGAGGTGATGGTTGTCTTGTATTCTGTCAAGAATATCTGAGCAGGTAAATTGACCACAAGCTTCCTAGCTGCACCAACCATTTCAGATTTTTCATCTCTTTGGAGAAACAGGCAGTAGAGCGATCTCCCTGAGTACAGCACTGGATGTGACCTCAGTCAATTTTCCTAATGAGGCCAGTGTCGCGATGCTCATCTTTTAGATGAAAATAACAACAGTAGAGCAAAGCAACTAAAGTTCAGCAAGTTTCTTTCTCTCTGAGTTGGTTTGAATGTTTGTGTTGGTTGCCGTTAAAGGACCTTTGCTCTCTGCTATCTGAGGAACATGCCAACACCCTCAGGACTTCACAGAGGCATGAATCTACAGGGGACTGGAGTGCAATTACTGACCTGGGGGAGTGAAATCAGGGGGTAGAGCCACCAGCTCAGGGCCCTGGTAGCCTCAAGGTCTTGAGCTGAGATGGAGCCAGGTGCTGTGAGCTTCACGTCCCTTGGGATGAGAGGACCAGAAGTACAGAAGCAACGCTGGGCTGCAGAAACCGTGGACCGGTGACCACTATTCCTGCCACCTTAATCATGCACTTGTGGTATTAATAAAAATAATTTATGTCAAGTGACTGCTTTTTAACTAGCTGCTTTCAAGACTTAAGACCAGGATTATAAAAGGCATGCATTTATAAATTATTAGCCTGGAGCTCATAAGCACGTATACTTTGGGGAACACTTTGGTAGCACTTTAAATTAATTTATTGTCATTCATTCCAGCTGTCTGTGATGTAAACCTTCAGCCATAAATTTGTACCATCATCTGACACACCATTAACTAAGGTGCTGCCCAAGCCAGAGCACATAATAAAACATTTGAATACAATGTCTGTGGGGATGTGTCTCTTCTCTCCTCTCTTTTCCTTTTCCTCGTCCTTGTCCTCCTCCCGTTTCTCTCTTCCTCTTCTCTCCCTTCCTCGCCACTTCCTCTCCTCTCCTCTGAATGACACACAACATGGAGAGAAGTCAGGTGCTTGAGAGTTGTGTTGTTGAAGGAACCCAGGCCGTCAGGATCCACTGCCTTATAGCCCTTCACAGAGCTCAGGGAGCTTCATCCCACTGATCAGATGGGGTGTACGAGGTTCAAAGACAGCATGGGTTTGTCTAATGCCACACAGCCAGCAGAAACCATGGTGCCTGTTCTACCCCAGTGCCGTTGGGTAGGCAGGCTGAGTCCAAGCTCCTGAGAACTTTTGGGTGGGCATGAGTGACCTCAGCATCTCAGAAGAAAGCTTGGAGCTGGGGGGAAAAGCTGTCTCTGAGAGAAGCTTCTGGTGGGGTGTGCAGAAAAGAATTCTAGGATGCTGGACAAAAAGAAGAACAGGAGTGTGGGGACTAACTCCAGGATCTCTGCCTTTGAATATCAAAGGCAAACAGTGGCTTGTTTTAGAGGGCCAGGGACACAGAGCCAGCCCAGTGTCCTGGGGGGACAACTCTGAATCTTGTGAGGAGGGATGAAAATTCCTGGCTGAAGTCAGAGGGAATTCCCCATCATGGGAGGAATGCCACAGAGATTGCAAAGCTTAGGGCACTTGGAATGGTTTCCTACTGCTGCTATAATAAAACCACTGCAAACTTAGCGCTTAACACAAATTTATCATCATACAGTTCTGGAGGTCAGAAGTCTGAAAGGATTCCTACCGGACTCAGATCAAGGTGTTGATAGTGCTGATTCCTTTCTGAAGTCTCTGAGGGGAAACTCTCTCTGCCCTTTCCAGCTTCCAGAGGCAGTTGGCATTCCCTGGCTTGTGGCCCCTTTCGCCATCTTCAAAGCCAGCAATGTCAGGCTGACCCCATCTCCTGTTGCCGTCTTTCCCTCTTCTACCCCCATCTGCTGCATTCAAGGGCTCGCATTGTATCCATCAGGACTATCTTCCCACTGCAAGGTCAGCTGTTGGTAACCTTAATTCCAATTTGCCATGTAACCTAACATATTCATAGATTCCAGGGACTAGGGGTGGACATCTTGGGGGGGGGGCATTATTCTGCCTCCCAAAAGTGGGAGCAGAGCTCTATGGTCTCCCTCAGCCAGGATCAGGCTTTCTAATCTGGACCTGGAAAAGGACATTTTGTCATGTCACTCAAGCAAAGGAGATAGGAAGGAGGAAGAAGACAAAAGGAGAAAGAAAGAAGAGGCAGAGCTAAGAGCAAGGACAAGATGCGGACCGAAGAGAAGAGGAGGAGGGGGGACACGGATAAAGTCTCCCTTCAGGTGGCGTCTGCACCTTCACCCACTGTGCGGTGGGACCCAGATTCAAGAGAGTAAAACT
This sequence comes from Heterohyrax brucei, assembly GCA_028571685.1. Lineage (NCBI taxonomy): Eukaryota > Metazoa > Chordata > Mammalia > Hyracoidea > Procaviidae > Heterohyrax > Heterohyrax brucei. The sequence goes on along the minus strand of CM053154.1, from coordinate 82,302,942 downwards.
AGAATCCTGGGCCTGCTGGTGATGGGCTCCGCAACCTTAGATTAGTCTCTGTTGGTTTCGAATTACCCTTCTTCTGGAGTAGGCTGTGTTGAGGCAGGCCATGCAGGAACCGTGTAGGGCTAGGCCACAATGGTGGGGAATGTTCCAGAAGGGCTGCCTGCCCTCTCTTTGTAAAGTCCAGAAGGTCCCTGGACTCTGGAGGCTCTTCCAGGAACCGCAGATACTTGGCCATCTCCCAAACAGCAAGGGCTTGTGGGCTTTTCCCTTTCTACCCCATGACAATCTCGTCTTTCCCTTTCCCCCAATTTCACCTTCTTCTCATCCTAGGAGAACTTCCTGGCAGCCTGTAGGGTGCCCTGGAAGAAAGAGGCCGCTCCTTGCTGAGGATCATGGAATCTTTCTCTTAGACTTCAGTGCAGAGGTGACAGCTTTCTAAAACCTCTGTCCACCCCCTTGTTTTCTCAAGTCCTCTGATAAATTCCTTGCTTGGCCAACAGCAGTACTCACCTCCTGGGGCGTTTGACAAGGCTGAGTGACATTTACCATAAACCACTGGGCACATCTGCTGGCACTAACAGAAAAGAAGTAGTGGGTGGTGGCATATTAGTGCTGTTCCTGAGTACACTATGTTGTTTGTTAGCGGCCGGTTGTACTCTGGGTCTGAAATAACTTTGGGTCTAGCTCTGTGGCCTCCCCTCATGTGACCACCTGGATTTTGGGGGTTGATGTCTCCCTTGAGGGATCTCTGTCCTGAAATTCAGAGAGGTCACTGAGAGGACTCTGCCCTGAAATTCAGGGAGGTCCTCTTATCCAGTGATCAGACCTCCCATTAGCTGAAAACAGCCTGGTATGCATGCCTCACATGGATGACCAAAACCAGCCTGGTATACCCGACCCAGTATAACTATAAACCATAAATAACTTTATGCCTGCCTTCCCCACCCTCCTAACTGAAAGCTCTTCCCTTATCAAAATCTTGACCATAAACAAAATTTACCCCTCCCTCTTCTAACCAACACTTCTACCTTATCAGACCACAAATGCCCTAACCAGAATTTCTTGCTACCCCTCTTGTCTTTCTTTCCTTATCAAACCATAAGCCCCCTCACCCCACACTTACTTCACTGAAACTTTAAAACTATAAAAAAAACTTGCCCTTCTGGGGACAGGAGGCTGAGCCATTCTTGGCTCAGACACCACTGTCTTTCTCTTCAAGTAAACTTCACTGGACCCTTGGACGGGCATGTCTCTGCCTCTGTTTTGGGTCCCCCTCTCCACAGCATCCCTGTCTGTTACTGGCCTAGAGTGAGCCAAATGGACTGAGTTTCCTGGGAAGGGCTTGTGTCTGATTGTCCTGTGCAGTTCCAGAAGGCCCCCTGTTGGTACTTGCCAGTCCCTGTCGAGTCAGTTACGGTGGAGTCAGTTCTGACTCTGCAATCCCATGTGCTTCAGGGCAGAACCGTGCTCCACAGCGTTTTCAGTGGCCGGGCCGATGGGAGCAGCTTATCCGGTCTTTCTTCCAAGGCATTGCTGAGTGAGTTTGAACTGCCAACCTTTTAGTTAATAACTGGGTGCTTGACCATTTGTGCCACCCAAGGACTCCTTAGTATTTAGTGGACACCAAGGCAGGTATTGGAATGAGTGGATGAGTGAAGGGAGGGGAGATGTCATGGACTGAAATGTGTTCCCCAGAAAGTCTGTGACAATTTGGCTGTGCCATGCTTCCTGACGTCATGTGACATTCCTCCACGTTGGATCTCCTGCCTCTGCGATGTTAATGAGGGAGGATGGGCGGCAGTTGAGTTGGTAGATCAAGAGTCAATGTGCAAGACTGTTTTGTGCTTTGAGGCAGGCTGAGATTTGGGGACTTCAAGCCATCAGTAAGAAAGCAGTGCCTGGAGCTGAGCACGTCTTTTGGAAAGGACCAAGGTCCCTGTGCCTCGGAAGCTTCCAGTCCAGGGGAACATTTATGACAAGGACCTCCTCCAAAGCCAGCAGAGAAAGCCTTTCCCTGGAGCTGACACCCTGAATTTGGGCTACTGGCTTACTGGACTGTGATAAATAAAATTTCTCTCTTTAAAGCCACCCACTTGTGGTATTTCTGTCCAAGCAGCACTAGATGACTAAAACAGGTGAATTCACACAGCAAGCCTTGCTCAAGAGGCTAGGTGGTGGGGTTGGTACTGAACCCACTAAAACAAATCAGATGCAGCCTCTGCCCTCCAGTCATTCCGTGTCTGGGTTCCGACTTTCATTTTTTCCTTCGGTGGGTATGTGGGCATTATGAATTGAACTGTTTCCCCCTGAAAAGGTGTGCTAAAGTCCCAACCGCTGCAGCAGTGGAAGTGACCTTGTACGGGGGAATGAGATGTCTCTTTGCAGATGTCAGTTAATGAAATCACACGTGACCAGGCAGTTTCTAATCCAATCCCTCCTTTGTTGGGTACTATAAAAGGAAACACACAGGGGAAGACAAACACACATGACGGCTAAGGCAGACATACCTCTAGGCAGCGCAGGAGTCACCAGACACTAGGAGAGGCATGGAACAGCTGCTCTCCAAGCCCCAGAAGGAATAAGCGTGGCCAATACCCTGATTTGGACCTTTAGTCTCCAGAATCATAAGGCAATGAATTCTGCACTTCAAAGCCAGCCACCTGTGTGGTATTCTGTTATGGCAGCCCTAGGACACTCAGCATGGTTGGCTGACATCTACAGGAAAGAGAGAAGGAGTCTTGGGACCCGGGATGGGGGTGGGGAAGGAAGCCTGTGCTTATGCACCTCTGAGCTTAGCGTCTGATCCCCCACAGCCCTTCTCTGCTGGCACTCACGTCTCCGCTTATCTCTGGCCAGACCTTGAAGAGCCAGGTACCAGCTCCATTAATCAATTATCTGTTGTCTGCGCCCAGAGCAGAGCTGCCTGGCCAGAGAAAGCCCCAAGTAAGGGGAATGGGACCTGGGAACAGGCAGGGTGTGAGTGGAGGCGTCTCTTCAAGCTCTTGTGTGGAGGGTACAAGGCCTTTATGACACTCGGTGAGGGGTGCCTCCCAACACTCTCACACATGCAGTATGTACGGCTTGCACGTACACATGTCCTCACACACACATATACAGCTTTATACACTCACGTGGTTCCTCCTGCCCGTATCCTCTTATCCACCCAAAACCCAAACCAGTTGCTGCTGCATCAGTTCCCACTCACGGTCACCCTATGAAAGTCAGAGGAGAACTGTGCTCCGTAGGGTTTTCAGTGGCTGACTTTTCAGAAGTAGGTCACCAGCCCTTTCTTCTGAGAGATCTCGGGATGGATTCAAACCTCCATCCTCCTGTTAGCAGCTGAGCATGTTAACTGTTTGTATTATTCAGGGACTATTTCTCTTGCACACAAACTCACAATCCTGCCTCAACCCCTCCTACAATCCCCATCACGCAGCATCATATGCCCACGTGGTGAGACATACCGCACACCCATTTCTACAGAGCTGCACCTTCTCCCAACATCTATCTACAATCCCTGCTCTCCACACCCTGTCTGCCTCCACACCCCATCCTGTATCCTGACAATCATGCATATCTCCACATGCCTCCAACGTTCACACATCTTCCACCCACCCAGCTTGCCAGCACCCATACCAAGACTTCCACTGTGTCCCCAAGGTGGGGGAGTGGTGTTAGCATGGGCACTAGGAATTTCTGAAGACAGGTGGGTCGTTATCTGGAGCTGGCTGTCTTGGTCTGAGTTTTTGACTGTTGTAAGCACCCTCGAGGAATCCCTCTCCCAATTCAGACCTTGGTTCCTCATCTATGAGACAGGAATAACGTTCACCCAGGGAAGCATTTCAAGGATTCAGTTAAATGCATTCATAGAAACGAAAACATTTTGCAAGCAGAGAGAGGGTTAGTTTGTGTTATTATTGCTTTGTTTGCTGCCATCATGGCTGTTAATTGACCAGGGTCTTTCGGTGTACTGCAAAGTCCTGACCCAGTGCGTGTGACCAGGACTACCTGGATTAACCCTGAGGGTCCAACAGCCTGTCATCCTGGTCCCAAATCACAGGAGTCTTGAACCTGCCAGCGCCTCACCAGGTTGCTCAGCAAGCAGCCTGCCTAGTCTGCCACAGCCATGCTTAGTCCCATCTCCATCACCATCCATGCTTCCTTCCACTCCAGACTTGGGGTAGAAGGTTGGTTTCTGTTTTGTCTGCTTGTTCCTCATCGGAATGATTTGCCAAGCAGATGACAGCTGCACACAGGTGACAACGGGGTTCACAGGCAGATCCGCATGGCTGCAGGACTGCTAGGGCCCAGGTGGGCCATGGTGGGGAGACAGCAGTGCGAGTGCTTCCACGGTATGGGAGTGTATATACGCGGGTTTCTCTGTGCATGTCTGGGAGTGTGTGTGTATGTTTGTATAGGTGTCTGGGATTGCATGTGTATATATGTCTGTGTGTGTCTGGGAGGGTGGTGTGTGTACGTCTGCGTATCTCTTAGTGGGTGTCTGGGAGTGTACGTCCATGTGGTGTCTGGAATTGTGTGTGTGTCTGGGAGTGTATGTCTGAGAGTATATGTGTATGTCTGTGTGGGCATTTGGAAATATGTGTGTGTCATGGATTGAACTGTGTCCCCCTCAAAATATGTGTATCCATGTGGCTGGGCCATGACTCCCAATATTTTGTGATTGTCCTCCATTTTGTGATTTTCCTGTGCTGTATGTTAAAGATTAGGGTGTGATTGGTAATCCCTTCATAGGATCACCTCCCTGCTCCACTGTAAAGGGAGTTTCCCTGGAGTATGGCTTGCCCCACCCTTAATCCTCTCATCCTACAAGAGATAAAGGAAAGAGAAACAAGCAGAGAATTGGGAACCTCACACCATCACAAAAACAGCACTATTAGAAGAGCGCGTCCTTCAGACCCGAGGTTCCTGCCCCAAGACGCTCCCTGGACAAAGACTGATACAATACCGGACTTTCCTCCAGAGCCGACAAGGGGGAAAGACTTCCCCGGGAGTGGACACCCTGAATATGGACTTGTAGCCTACTGGATTGTGTAAGAATAAACTTTTCTTTGTTAACCATCCACTCTGTGGTATTTCTGTCAGAGCAGCACTAGCTGACTAAGCCAGCCAAGCCAAGTGCCGTCGAGTCGGATCCAACTAAAGCAGTGGTTATGTCTGTGTGAATGTCTGGCAGTGTGTGTGTATGTCTGTGTGGGTGTTTGGGACGTGTGTGTATGTGCGGGTCACTGAGACTGTGCATGTGCGTATGTCTGTATGCATGTCTGGGACTGTCCACATGCGGGTATCCGGGAATATGTGTGTATGTCTATGTAGGTGTCTGGGATTGCATGCAGATGTATGTATCTGTGTGTGTCTAGGAGTGTATATATGTGTGTAAGTCTGTGTGGGTATATGGGAGTGTTGGTGCCTGTCCAGTAGGTGTCAGGGGGAGAGAGAGAGAGAGTGTGTGTGTGTATGTGGTATATATGTCCACATGGGTGTCCAGGAATGGGAGTACAGCCTGTGTGGCTGTGTGAATGTGTTATGTGCGAATGTTTTGATATCTGGGAGCGTGAGGACTCTGTGTGTTTGAGAGTATGCTGTGCATGTGTAAACATCCATCTTGGTGTCTGAGAGTATTAGTATAGTCCATATACATGTGTGGATGAGTGTGTGTATGTGTCCTTGTGTGTATGTGGTGTAGGGGGTGTGGTAATTTTTCTATGATGCTTGTGAATGTGAACTTGAGGGCTATGTGTGTGATGTGTCTGTGTGTCTGGTATGAGTGTGTGAGTGTGGTATGTCTGTCTGGGTTTGAGGGTGTGTCTGTGTGTGTTAGCATGTCTGAGTGCACATCTATACATGTGGTATCCATCTGGATGTGACCGTGTGTGTGTGTGTGTGTGTGTGTGTGTGGTGCTGAGGTATGAGAGTGTGTACTCGGCATGTCTGGTTGTAAGAATATGTCACTGTGTGCATGGGTGTGCAGTGACTTTCTGGGTGTGAGTGTGTGCGGTATGTCCGGGTGTATGTGCATGGTATGTTAGTCTGGGTGTGAATGTGAGTGTGGTGTGTCTGACTGGGCTTAAGTGTTGGTGTCTGGGAGTGGTTTCAGGGTGCTGGTGTGTTTCCTCGTTGGATGTGTGGATGTGACTGCAGCGTGTGGCTGTGGGGTGGTGTGAGGTGTGGGCCCAGGCAATCTGGGCCTATGGAGAGAGGTGCTGCAAGGCAGGCAGTCAGGGCACCTCCTTGCTCTCAGTCACAGGGCTGACAGCTGGGCAGAGAAGAAAACTAGATGTCAGGGAAATCAGTCAGAGACAAATCCATTCCCTTTAGAGAGGAGAAAAAGCAGATGCTGTGGCTGCTGGTGGGCTGTTAGGCTCTGAGCCACCTCCCTGGCAACCCGACCCAGCCTCCCCCCACTCCCCTGCACTGCCAATGTTAGGGTCCGCGATTTTCAAGATGCGACGCTGTTACTTTAAAGGTTAAATTTTATTAAAAAATATGTCCAATAGGAAAAATACTGGTGCACCAGGGACGCACCCCAAGCTACACAGAGCAGGGGGCGACGGGGAGTTTCCTCAGTGCCCAGTATTTAAGTCGTGAGATTGCAAAGCAGGGAGGGTGAACTGACCTTTACATTGATTGGTTAACTCCTATTAGTTGTAAAATGTGGTCAAGGTCTAGGGGTCACTTGCAGGCTGTCACTTGCAAGGTTGCCCCCAGGCTTGTCTTGTGACAGTGTTTTGTAAGACAAAGGTGAGATTATTCTATGGTATTTTCTGCTATTAAGTTGTTTATGGGGCTTTCTTTAATACCTCCAATTTTTACCTGGCCCTTGCTCGTTTCAACACCAACACTGCCAGAGCCCTGGTCAGGAACCCTGGGGCTGCAGCCTGGGCAGCCCTCACGGCCCTCTGAACCATGTCAGGGTGAGAGGCGTGGACTGGCCACACAGGTTCACGAATGTGTGTGCAGGTGTAATCCGTGATGTGTATGAGGTGGGGTTATAGGCCTGGTTGTAGGTCCCCTGCCCCCTCCAAGGGCTTCAGACACATTGCCCAAGGATACCCAAGAAGCTGGAAGTTCAGGAAGCTGGTTCAGAGATTCTGTCTCCTGTTTCCCAACCTAGGGTGGATCTCTGTCCCCATCCTGTCTGCTTCTCTTCCCCCTCCCCTGCCTCCACCCTCTCTACTCGCCTCAGTAGGGTCCCTTTGGGTGTGGCCTCCTTTCCTTGACCTTTTCAGGAGCTGAGGAAGGGCAGTCCTTGTGTTCTCCTTTCTCCTCCTGGGCAGGGCAGGCTGCAGAGCAGGCACAGACCCCAGCAGCTCTTCTGCTTTCTGTGGCTAAGTGAGGGGATCTGCCCCCATTTGGCTCTCTGCCACCCTGCACAGGCCTGCTAGACCCTCAGGCTCCAGCAGTGGCTAAGTACCAGTCTGGGAATGGGGGCTTCTGGGAAGGAGGGGTGTCCATGACTGGGAAGCCCTGCCACAGCTCTGAAACCCTGTTTGTGCTTTGCTGACCCCTTGGCTGTGGGATCACCCCACCCCCAGCTCCAGGCCCTCCTCTCTACTTCCCTCAAATTTCCCTCCATCCCTTTTCCTATTGATTGACAACCCTCAAAACAAATTTGGAAACAAGGTTTAAGCCTGTGGTCCCACAGAAGCGATGTTTCTTCTGGATCTAGGGCTCCATTTTCAAAGTGCTGCCTGGCTCTCCTAAACAGCATAGAGTTGCTGACTGAGTGTTCTGGGCCAGGGTCTGTCCAGGTCCTGTACTCAGTAGAGAGCAAGAGCAGTCTAAGCCAGGCCTTCAGGAAACCTCTGTACTGCAAAGGGCTGGAGACATACAGGTACCCCAGCTGGGACCAAAAAGTTTAGAGTGTGAAGAAAATGTACAAGAAGGGTCTTAGACCCTTCTCCAGCTTCTTCACCCCCAACCCAGGGGCTTCCAGGCTGTGTAGCTTAAAGCCCAAGTTGCTTTTTTCTTAAGTAGTGCCTCCATGTTTCTGTAGACCACCTGACTCCTCCCAGCAAGCTGTCCGCAGGCTCTCTCAGGTAGGGCAACAGCTCCTTGTCAGGATCCCATCCCTGGCCAGGGTGGAGTCTCTGCCAGGCCAGGCTCATCTTTCTCCGTCTTCAGGACAGTAAGCTTTGCTAGGCAAGACATCTCCTATCTGAGCTGGAAGGAGCTGGAGTGCTTAGCAGGGCAGCAGGTAAAGAAGCAGTTGTCCAGGGAACTTGGTTTCTGGGATGCCCACACCAACAGAGACTCTCCTCCTGAGCCTGCTCACTCTGCCCACGAGGCCCCCTGACACCCTGCTCTCTCAGCTCCTTCCTCACAGTCACCCCTGCCTTGTTACTACTTGCCTGAGCTCTTCTTGGCTGTCCTTGGAAGCCCATGCCTTCAAACCTGTGCTGTGTCCAGCCCTGGCTTCCTGCTTGGGATAGTTGCTCAAGCCCCCTGGGCCTTGCTTTCCTCCCCTGTTAACAGGCTGAGGATCCAGGCTTTGCCCACCCCAGAGTGACTCGGAGTAGGTGGTGGATATGAGAGCTGCTGGGAGGAAAAGCTGTTTTTGTTCCTGATGGTCAAGGGTTTGGCTTGTGGAACCTTTGCCAAACCCCAGTCTGGCCTGGATTCTCAGCCTCCAGCCAGATGGAAGAGCCCAGGTGACTGACTGACAGACAATGATTGAAGCAACTTTGGGCCAAGTTGTATTGTGAGCAGACAGCACCTGGCACAGTGCCTGGTCCGTAGGATGTATAAAAAGTAACTGTTGAAAGAAGGAGAGGGTGTTGTGTGGATGTGGATGCCTCTGGTGTGCCCTCTGTCCTAGGGAGCTCACTGGCATGTGTTGATGGGATGGGAGAGCGGGTCTGCCTCCAGCTCTGCTTCTGACCTGCTCTTGGCCTTCCTGTTTATCCTTTGGTGGAATCAGGAGCTTGAGCTCTGTGACCTTGAAGACCTCTTCCTGCTGTGATATTAATACCACCGCTAATAATAACAGCAGCAGTCGAGGCAGGAGCAAGCATACTAATATTAGCTGCACCTGTTGAGGGCACCGCACGTGCCAGGCCTTTTATATATGTTATGATGTCAGTTCTTGTGACACCCCTTCTACTGTTGCATGAGCTAGACTCATCATGCCCATGTTGACAGTGAGGACATGAGGGCTCAGCTACTTACTTGCCCGGGGTCCACAAGCTAGGACAGGGCACCTGGGCTTCAACGCAAGACCCTGCTATTTTAGTTAGGCCCTGAGGCTAGGCATTCTCAGCTGACTGCAGGTGAGGGAAGGCTTTGTGGAAGGGGTTCCATTTTGGTAACCTGGTGTTACACGGGAGAGCTGCAGGTGGAGGGCCCTGAGGGGCCACGGGGCACTTAGCTTTAGCTCTGGTATGCCCTTCTCCCCACCTCTTTGCTTCTTTCTGTGATGACTGATTGCCTGGGTCTCAGTTCAGCCCCTGCTCCTCGTCCGTGTGGCTGCCTTATGGCCCTGTGGCCCCGTGCTGTGTCGCAAGCCTCCTTTCAGTGCCTGTTCCCTAGGCTGCCTGCTCAGTTCACGTCTTACTGCCTAATTCACAAGGCACAGTCCACTGCATTTCTTTACCCCCTGCTGGGTCCCGTGCCTATGTATTGGCTGCCCTGTGGCTATGCCCCACCCCTCATCCAATCAGCTGAAGTGGGCGGGGCACCTTGTCTTAAACTATCATTTCTCAAACTCAGTCTTAGATTTCTACTACACTCTTACAAAATTATTGGGGACCTCAAAGTCTTTTGTTTATGTGGGTTATAGCTGTTGATATTTAACAACTTAGAAATTACAACTGAGAATTAGAACCTTTCTTAATTCATTGCCAGCCAAGTTTAAGGACAGCAATAAAACCATCGCTTATTAGTTCTATGTCAACCTAATTTACAGAAATAATTGATAATAAACTGATAATTTAATAAATAATTAATATAACAACCCCAAATAATTATATTTAACGTCTGCCTAAATACTAAAATAAAAAACAGTAGTTTGCTTACTAATATATTAATAAGTAGTATATTTTTATGAAAAAAGTAACTTCTAAAACAAAAAAATTAAGCAGAAAAGTGGTCTCACTGGACATTTTTTCAAAGTCTTTCATGATTCACTTAATAGAAGATAGCAGGATTGTCATACCTGCTTCTCTATTCAATCTGGTGGCATGTCACTCATTGTGAAGCTTCTGGAGAACCCCATCATTTGCTTGGGAGGGAAGGAGAGTATAAAAGGCATACTGTGCCTTGTAATTTTGTGGACCCCCTGAAAGAACCAGTGTCTCAGCTAGTGCCTGATGAGGCTCCTGTGGGGACTTCTGGTTATGTTGCACCTCTCCTCACCTTATGACATGTCTGGGGAATACATGACAGCTTTCAGAAGTGATCAGAAAACCTGAAAATTAAAGGATGGAAGAATATATACTAAGCTAACAATATATACATTGTTGGCTGGCTGGCTATGTATATATATAATAGATATCAAGCTAACACAAAGAAGAGCAGGTGTGGCAATTCTAATCTCAGATAAAATAGATTTTAATATAAAATCTACCATCGTGGACAAGGATGGACAGTATTGCTGAAAGGTTCAGTACACAAGCAAGACTTAACAATATTAAATATTTATGCACTGAATATTAGAGTACCTAATTACATTGAAGAAACAGTTAAAAATCAGATGGATCACTCCACAGTTATAGCTGGAGATTTCAACACTCCACTCTCGATGTAAGACAGATTGTCTAGAAAAAGAACTCAGTAAAGACACTGAAGACCTCATTGCCACAATTAACCAACTAGACCTCGTCGACATATATAGAACTTTCTATCCATCAGCGGACAGCTACACCTTCTTCTCCAACGATAAAGAACAACTATGATTTTAGGAAACATCTCATAACCTGGTTTCTGTTGGAGGACATTATGCTGAGTAAAAGTGGCCAGTGACAAAAGGACAAATATTGTATGAGACCCCTACGATAAGAATTTAAAAACAGACTTATATATAGAACAGACTCTTTGACAGCTGCAAGAGTGGGGCGGGAGGGAGGGCAACGGGGGGGGGAGGGTTTAGATTAGATAGCTTATAGAAATTTGGTTGGGTCAAAATCTGTGACAGCACGCATTAGAAAGGAGATCAATATTAACTGGACTTCAACATAACAGGATTACACCTCCCATCTTAACCCAGTACTGAAAGGACAGAGTAGCTGGGGAGGGGGGCCAGTGACCATGCTCTCAGGTGAAATCGAGGCCAATTGGCACAACTAGTGTTTTGCTAAGAGAGTCTTCTGTACCCCACATTGATGAGTGGCATCTGGGTTCTTTTTTTTTTTTAATTTTTTTTAATTTTTATTTTTATTTAACATAACTGAGTGAAAATGTACACTCATGTATAAATTTACATGCCCACCTATATGCAGCTTCCACTGCTCTCCCTGTCTGGTGACTGCACACTATTCCTCTCTGCTCCATACATGTCTCATTCTCCCAACAACCTCCTTTCCCCTCCTCTCCATCCACACCCCTTCCTCCAGCCAGAGGTCCGCAAGATGATATCCTGTAGATGTATAGAACCACAAAGTGCTTCCAATATATGGTCACTCTGCATTGCCAAGTCCAATCCATTCCTGTCCAAAGAGTGGACCTTTGTTATAATTTATGGGAATGGGCAGCATCAGGGCCGGGGGCCATGCTCTCAGGGGAACCCCAAAACCGCTGGACCATCAATTGAGGTCTTTTAGTGGAGATTTCATGATGCACCCCTTTTTATTCTTGTGTTGCCAGTGAGACTCCTCTCTGTGAGCTCCATTGTGGCTATCACTGGTGGTGGCTGTGCACCATCTGGTTCTTCCAGTCCCAAGTCGATGTAGGCACCCACTCTGTCTCTCTGTCTTCTCAGTTGTCTCTACCGCCTGTCATTTTGGTCCTCGGTGAGCATCCGTTCCTGCTGAGTTGGGACCATTTGCTGTGTCCTCGGATGGCAGCTTGGCAGCTTTTAAGGCTCCAGACGCCACTCACCAATGTGGGGTGCAGAGACCTCTCTTAGCAAAACTCTAGTTGTGCCAATTGGCCTCGCTTTTGCCTAAGAGCATGGTCCCCCGCCCCCTGCCCCAGCTACTCTATCCTTGCAATATTGAGTCAAGATGGAAGGAGTACTCAAGTTATGCTGAAGTCCACTTAATGTTGTTCTTGTTTCTAATGTGTGCTATCACCGCTTTCTCCCAACTAGATTTCTAGTAACTATTTAAACTAAACCCTCCCTCCCTCAGCCTCCCTCCCTCCCCTCTCTTGCAGCTGTCAAAGAGTCTTTTCTTCTATACACAAGTCTGTTTTTGAGGTCTTATCGTAGAGGTCTCATACAGTATTTGTCCCTTTGTCGCTGACTACTTTCACTCAACATAATGTCTTCCAGTTGAAACCAGGTTAGGAGATGTTTCCTGGAATCATCGTTATTCTTTATCATTGCGTAGTGCTCCATTGAGTATATGTACCATAGTTTACCTATCCATTCTTCTATTGTTGGGGCATCTGCGTTCTTAAAAGCTGCTAAGCTGCCATCTGAGGTTACAGCAAATGGTCCCAACTCAACAGGAACAACAGATGATCACCAAGGACCAAAACGACATGGGGAAAGAGAACCCAGAAGACAGAGAGACCTATGTGAGTGGGTGACTACATTGACTTGTGACCGGAAGGACTGGATGGTGCCTGGCCACCACAAGTGATAGCCGTAATAGAGTTCACAAAGTTGAGTCTCACTGGCAACACAGGAAAAAAATGGTTGCACCCTGAGATCTCCACTAAAAGACCACAATTGGTGGTCCAGAGGCCTCGGGGTTCCCCTGGGAGCATGGCCCCTGGCTCTGATGCTGCCCCTGTCCATAAATCATAATGGAGGTCAACTCTTCAGACATGAATGGGGTGGAGTTGGCAACACAGAGTGACCATATTACATGTATACTTTATGGTTCTATGCATCTGTAGCATGCCATCCTGCTGACCTCATACTGGGGGCAGGGGAGTAGGTGGAGAAGAGGGGTTAGGAGATTGTTGGGAAGATAAGACATATACGGAGCGGAGAAGAAGTCTGTGCTCACTGGGCAGGGAGAGCAGTGGGAGCTTCATGTAGGTGAGCATGCAAATTTATATGGGAATGTATGTTTTCATTCAATCACAGAAAAAGAAAAAAGAAGTGGTCAAAACAACAACAAAAACTCTTTTCTGCTGAGTTGATTCTGACTCATAAAAACTTTAGAAGACAGAGTAGAACTGCCCGGTAGGTTTCCATGGAGCTGCTGGTGGATTCAAACTGTCGACCCTTTAGTTAACAGCCATAGCTCTTACCCAGTGTGCCACCAGAGCTCAGGGATACTCAGGGTGGGATGAAGTCTAAGAGCTCAGAGGCCTAGGACTGGCCCTCAAAGCTGGATCCTAGGAAACTAGGGGTGTGAGCAGGGTTGGGAATAGCTTCCTGGAGGGTGCGTAAAGTGAAGCAATTCAGGAAAGTTGTGTGTGTTTGAAGAGGCAGAGGGCAGGGAAAGTTGTCTACATGGTGGGAAAAGAAGTGGGCATGTTCTCCTAAGTAGGAAGGTGATGCATTGGGCCAAAGTGGCTGAGACCTCTAGACCTCCAAGCATGAGTGAGATCTTACCCCACCTTGATCAAATCTCTCTACTTCTTTGAGCCTTAGTTTTCTCATCTGTAGGATGAGAATAATTCTGTCTAGTGTGGAGGGTGGCTAAGATGATGAAATGTAATAGCAAATGTGAGAATTCCTGGTTGAAAATAAAGCTGATTTTCTGAATCAACAGTAAGTGTCCTTGTATGCTGAAGTTAAAATAGCCTCTTTGTAATTTTGGATTTCAAAATTGTGAATAAGTACACAGAAGTAAGACGTGTGTGTGTGTGTGTGTGTGTGTGTGTATCTGTGTGTGTATGGCTAGTAACCCAAGGAGATGAGACTTTTTAGGGATTTTCCCCCTTGCTGGAGGGCCTGCAATGGTTGGGTGGCCTGCCTGGCCCTCTGCCCACCTCATCATATTTACTAGTATTCCTGTGGAGCCTGAACCTCTAGCCAAACCCAACTCAACCCAACCCAACCCAACCCAACCCAACCCAACCCAACCAAACCAGAAGAAACCAAGCCAAACCCAACTCACTGCTGTTGAGTTGATTCTGACTCATAGTGACCCTATAGGACAGAGTAGAACTGCCCTGTGGAGTTTCCAAGGTGCACCTGGTAGATTTGAACTGCCAACATTTTGGGTAGCAGAACCTCTTGGAGAGAAGGATTGTCTTCTGAATCTAGACCCTTCTAGCCCATGTTTCACAGAGGCTTCTAAAAGAACCCAGACTGGCTTGCTCAAACTGTAGAAAAGAGATGGTACATATTTGAAAATGTTGGGGTGTCAGGCTTACCACGCATTCCACCCCAGGTCTGGGAGGGCACTTTCCCGTCTCTCTTGCTGAACTCTCCCAGTCCCAGGCACCTCATCTTGGCCACCAGCTTGTTTTTCTAAGGGTGCTATAGGTGAGTTGTTCTGCTTTACTCCAGAAAGCCTCTAAAGGTGGCCTTTATAATTAGATAGTCAATAGGAATCCGGTTAGGTGAAGGGAGTGACAGCATTCCATAGAAGGCAGATCAGCATAACTGGACTACACCATAAATTAAAAGGTTTTCTAAATTCAACTCAACATTTCAAAGGATAGAGTAGCAGGGACAGGGGCCTGGGGACCATGTTTTGGGGGGAACTTAACATCAATTGGAATAACTAGTCTTTTGCTAAGAGAATCTTCTGTACCCCATATTGGTGAGTGGCGTCTGGGGTCTCAAAAGCTGGCAAGCTGCCATTTGAGCGTCATAAATAGGTTCCAACCCACTTGGAACAGATGACGACGGAGAACATCAAAGACAAGGAAAGATGAGTCCAGAATACTGAAGGACCCATATGAATGGGAGACTACATCAGCAGATGGTGCCTGCTGCCACCAAAGACGGCCTTGGTAGGGGACACAATATAGGGTCCCTGACGTACAACAAGAAAAAGAGGTGTGCAGCTCAAGAACTCTACTTAAAGACCAGAACTGATGGTCTGACAACCTGGATGGTCCCCTGGAAACATGGCCCCTAGACTTGCTGCTGCCCTACACCTGAAACCAGTACTGAGGCCAACACTTTCCACAAACAATGAACTGGACTTGGGGACACAGAGTGAGTATGTGGGGTGTGTACTTTATGGTTTTCTACATTTATAGGAGGCTGTCCTACTGATTTCTTTCTACAGGAGGGAGTGGAGAGGAGGGAACCAGTGTTTGTTAAGAGGATACTAGAGGTAAAGAGTGAAAAGGAGGAGTGTGCTGTCGCAGGGTGAAGAGAGGAGCTAGAGTTGCAGAGAAGTGGCATTGCAAAATTGACTTGGGTTATAAACTTTCACTTAATTATAAAAAAAAAAATGTGGCCTCTGTGTCAGCAGTATCAGCATCAGCATCAACTGGGAACCTGTTAGAAATGCAGATTCTTAGGCCCCACCCATGCTCTACTCAGTTAACATCCCTAAAAGTGGGGCCTAAGAGATTCCACCCCTGTGTAGACAACTAGCCCTCTGGTTGATTCTAGTGTCTACAAAATTTAAGAATCACCAGCCTACACAATTTCTCGACAAAAATATAATATCCAATAAGGCTAGAATTAAAGTGGGGTGAATATTTCCTGGCTAGACTAAGAAACTTACTTAAATTGTATGTTCAGTTGTCCGTCCATTCGTCAGTCCATTTTTTATTTGATAGACCACTTGGAAGTTAAAGTGGGGAAGCCAGCTTCCTCCAATTTGCCATGAGGCTCCACTGCATAGCTGAGGGGATAGCTTTCTGCTTGCTTGATTCTCCAGGTGTCCAGCGATTCTTCAGCCCAAGCACTTGCTTTAACTTGAACATGTCTCTGATTTCTCAGCCCAGTGAAGTCACACTGTGGGTGGAAGAGGGAACAGGGAGAAGACAATATTTATTTTTCTATTTAGCATCTCTTGTGTGGTCGCCATGAGTCGGATCTGACTCGATGGCACTTGGCTCGGCTGGCTGTGTGCTAGGCATTTCCACACTTGTTATTGCAGTTCATCCACCTAGCTGCCTTTTATACTGGATAGTGTTATTCCTGTTTTACAGGTGAGGAAACGGAGGCTCAAGGAAGTGGGGGCACTTGACCAAGGTTGTGAAGTTTGTACGGGCCAGAGCCGGGATTTCAAACCAAAGCTGTGCTCTTTCAGCTTTATTTGAGGTCGCCTTGTTCTTGGCAGACTTTGAGATCAATAGATGGGAGTTAAGGAAGGTTGACCGGGTGGTTTCTAACTACCCATGCTGTCCGGATATTGGTAGACTACCTGTGAGGCAGTGGCTGCAAAGAATCAGGTGCTACTAACGAAAAGCTTGGCAGTTCAAATCCACCCAGAGGAAGGAAGTCCTGATGATCTGCTTCTGAAAGCTCACAGCCTTAAAAGCCCTATAGAGCAGTTCTACGCTGACATGGGATTGCTATAAGTTGAAATAGATACAACAACTACTGTTTGTTTTTTTTATTCATGATAAGCTGGTGAGCTCCCTGTCGCTGGAGTCGTGCAAGTAGAGATTTGGGAATCCTGTGGCCTGGAGGTGGTGGTGGTAAATTACGTGTATTGGGGCAAGGGGCAGAACAGAGACCAGGTGAACCTGGAGGCCCTTTGACCTCAGAGGTGGGCCTGCTGGGTCTTTCTCTAGGTCAGTGTTCTGGTGATGAAGGCTCTGCACCCAGCTGCTCATTATCTGTGGATCCTCTGAGGGTATCCCACCAGGTCCCAAACAGGAAATACGTCAAAAAAAGCTGTAATTAGAGCTTGAAACCACAGGTCTGAGAGGTGCCTGCTACAGCTTCAAGCCCAGACAAGCTGCTCTGGTGAAGTCCCTGGGAGAGAACCCTGTGAGTCACGTCTCAGATCCTCCCTCCTGCATACAGCACCCACCCACCCCACCCATTCTCCCCGGAAGGAAAACAGTGTTAATTGGGAACGTAGTGAGTGTCAGGATTTCACACAGTTCTCTCTACTGTTCCTCCTCAGAACTCTGTGAAGAGGAAATAATCCACAGTTACACAGGCTAGGAGCTTGAGGCTCAAAAAGTCACAAGACCCACTCCAGGTCACCCGAGTGTGGCAGATGTGGGACTTGAGCTCCTGAGTGTGTGAGAACCTGGTCTAACCTCTTGAACATTCTTAGAGAGGATGTCAGAGTGAAACTCCTTTCTCCTTGAAAAGGTAGGTACAAGGGCCCCGTAGCACAGAGAGAGGAGGCCTATGTGGTCTCTGACCTGACTGTCTGTGACTCCCTTTGGCCTCTTGGAATCTGTCATGGGAAGAGTAACAAGTTTGCTGAGCAGCCCATAGAGACTGCAGTGCTTTCAAAATAGGACCAAACCATCTGAGTAGCACCAGTTGGTCCCAACTCACCCGGAACAGAGGAGAGCGAAAGACAGCAAAGACATAAGGCAAACATGAGCCCAAGAGACAGAAGTGCCATATGATCCAGAGACTGCATCACCATGGGACCAGAAGAGCTAGATGGTGCCTGGCCCACCAATGACTGCCCCGTCAGGGAATACAACGCAGAGTTCCCGACATAGTAGGAGGAAAATCAGTGTGCAGAACTAGGACTCTATTAAAAAAAACAAGACTTGATGATTCAACAGACTGGAGAGTCTCTGAAAGATGTGGCCCCCAGGCTCACTGTCAGCTCAGAGCTGAAACCGTTCCTGAGCACAATATTCCTGGACAGACTGAACTACAAGCTGTGTGGTCCTGGCCCTGGGTCTGCACTTGGCCACGAGAGACTGCCTCTTCCAAGCTCTGGGCAGACAGATACACACGGCAGCCTGGTCTGTGTCCCTTTGGCTGCGGCCTGCCTCTCTGTCATCTGGTGATAGTGGGTCTGCCTGGCAGTCTTCTCCCCAGACTATTGACCTCAGCGCCTTGTTTGCTACCTTCTTGACCCAGCCTCGATCTATGGTCCCTGGCTCTTGCCTCATCTCCCGTCTGCGGTAATGATGAATTCTGCTCCTGAAAAACTGCCTTGGCTACATTCTCAGCTAAGACTTGATCTTGTCCCTAGCATACAGGCTGATTTCAGTTGTTGTGGGCAACCACTCATGGATACCCACCCTGACCTGCTGGTCATTCATTGGCCCAGGTCAGAAGAATTGACCTGAAGGCCCTCAGGACAGGTACCGGCAGCTTGAGTCAGGAGTGAGGGTTGACGAGCTAACAGTAAAACAGGTATGATATTACATATCACGGTTTTATGTCTGCAGATAGACATTTTCCCCAAGAGGCAGCCATAGTAGGTTGTGTGAACCCCATCTGACAAGTGGAGAAACTCCGATTCAGAGAGAGATGATCTGTCCAAGGTCAAGAAGGAAATCAAAGGCTGAGAGGGCTTTGGCATGTCAGCCTGGTGTTGTCTCCACTCTACCATACTTCCCTCTACCCCAGGGGTGGGGGCGTAATCTCTAAGGAAGTTTGGGGTGGGGAGCTCTCAGTCACTCTTGGGCAAGGAGGGTCTCTGGGGGCCCCAGTCATCTGGGAACCCCCTACCCAGCCAGAGTCACAAACTGCAAAGGGAGTAAATGGGCTGCCGAGTTCCCTCCCTCTCTTCTGGTTTTGGAAGGAAATTCAGTCCATGTATTGTGATTAACCCTGGTAGTGTGATAGTCAAGCACTGTCTACTAACCCTCAAGTCAGCATTTAAACCTACCAGGTGCTCCTTAGACACTCTATGAGGCAGTTCCATTCTGACCTGTCAATGGCTGTGATTTTTGGGGAGCTTTATTTGGATTATCTGCCTGTTGCGTGCAAAACGGGAAGAGTAGAGGCAGAAGGCATGGCGGACAATGAGGGCTCTGCCTCCAGAGGCTTCTCCTTTGTTTCTTTGACAGGGTTTGAGGTGGGCCCCCTAATAAGCAAGGCTACTACACATTTTTCCCTAGAGACTTGCCATGTACCCTTTCTGTGAGGCCATGGTGTTTGGGACTGGTGATGGTCACTTTAGAGGACTTGATAGACAGCCCCCTTCCCACCTGGGTATCAAGACAGCTGGTGTCTGCCCCTCACTCTCTGAGAGACCTCAGGCATGCACCCTTGACCTCTAGGAGTCTGAGTTTTATCATCTGTTAAATGGGCCTCTCAGCCCTTGCCTCCCTCCCCTGAACAGCGATGTGATCACGAGATCTTGCTTGGTTCTAAAACATTTCCCCACCCCAATCTGAAATGTTCTGCAGAAGCAGTTCCCCAGGGGAGCTCTGTATACCTCATTGTCACAGACTCTCCCTGCAGAAAGTTAACAAAACCCCTCCAAAAAACAAAAGCCTCCACTGTATCAGCATTCACAAGGCACAGCGGTGGCGTTTGAATCGGAAATCACTCAGGTGGCCTGCTTTCTATTCCGTATCAGAGCTCTCTCTATTCATGCAGCAAGAATTTGTTAAGGTTTTGTTCATTTCCACAAATATTTAACGAACGCCTGCTCTGTGCTAACCTCGTGCTCAGTGTTGGATCTGGAGAGGTAATAACTGTTAGGTAGGGGAGATCATTGTCCTCAGAGTCAGCTGAACCTGCTCTGCCTCCCTGGATCTGGGTCCCACCACCTCTGTGACCTTGGGCAAGTTACTGTCCTTCTCTGTAGTTCCATTTTCCCATGTGTGAAGTGAGGATAATGACAGTACTAATCCCCCAGTGCTGTTGCAAGGACTAAATGAGAAAATGCAACAGTTTATTAATAGTGACTGACACACAAAGTGGAGCTATGGTGTTATTAGGAATAAGAAGAGGTGGGCCTGCTCCAGTGGAAACTTTGGCTCAGTAACCCGTTATTACAATACCATGGGCTTTGGGCTAGAAAAGGTGCATAGATGGCATGAGATGAGGCACAGCAGAGGCAGGGAGATACTTTGGAGTTGGTGATGACTTCTTACTGCATAGTCCTACCAAGAACACCAAAAGAAGGCACGTGTGAAATTTAGAAAGGGCCCTTCTAGACTTCTGGAGAGATCAGTCTTGTGACCACTAGCTTGTTGCAGCTGCTGTCTACTTGATTCCCGACTCGTGGTGACCCTATGCACAAAGGAGATCCATAAGGTTTTGACTGGCTGACTTTTGGAAGTAGACTGCTAGGCCTTTCTTCCTAATGCATCTTAGTCTAGAAGCTCTGCTGAAAACTGTTCAGCATCCTAGCAGCTCACAGTCTATCAGTGACAGACAAGTGCTGGCTGGGCTAATGCACAGTGGCTGGAAATTGAACCCAGATCTGTCACGTGAAAAGCAGGCATTCTGCTACTGAACTACCACTGCTTCTGTCTTACTCAGATGCCTCACTTGAATTCTTCTTTTGGCATTTTCTGTAAAATTTAAGCCATGTCTGTGTCTTTGGATGGGGCTCAGGGAAGGGGTGGGTTATAGTGGTAATAGGTTAGTCCTTAGAAGGCTTCATGATGGAAGTGGCATGGGGATGCATGGTGGGGAGGACAGTCTAGGCAAGCATGGACATGTGGCACACATGTACCTGTTGTATGAATAGCAGAGTGAGGAGGCCTATCCCTCCAGCCTGATCGCACCTACCTTTTTTCCCCTGCCAGGCTGGACTGTACAGTTTGTGTTAGTGTGCCTGGTAATGGGGAGCCAGTACACTCTCAGAGGTCAGAAACTGACCAAGTGTGATGATTCTTTGGAAGTGCAGCAGAGCTAGGTAGGGTAGGACAGTGGGGAAGACAAACAGGGAGATGTAAAATGCTATTTGGGAAGCTGGGGCAATAGTGTAGGTTGGTGGGAATGACCTTAATGTCAGAATGAGTCTTCAGATTCTGCCGGGATGGATGGAACACCCATCAGGTCCTGGGGCCTGAAACTCTTACCCTATATGATCCCTCTGTGTGCTGAATTTTCTCCATTTTCTCCTCAAATTCCATTTTCCACCCTGCTGTGTGCTCTGGAAGTGTAAGCATCTATGAATTGAAGCAAACAATTCACTTATTCACCGGCTTCCAGCTGGGTTCAGCCAATGTAATTTGTTCCAGTTACTCTGCATAACTAACTACTCCCGTACATTGTGGCCTTAAACAGAAGCCACTGATTATGCTTATGGATTCTATGGGTCAGGAATTCAGAAAGTGCACAGCAGGGACAGATTGCCTCTGCTCTACAAGTGTCTTGGAGCTCCGGCTGGAAGACTTGAGGCTGGCGACTGGCATCCTCAGAAAGTTCACTTATTCACATGTTTGACCATAGACGTTGACTGTTAACTTGGGTATCAGCTGTAGTAGCCAGCTGGAACACCTATATGTAGCTCTTCCATATGGCTGCTTGGGCTTCCTCACAGCATGGTGGCTGGCCTTCAAGAGGGAACCTCAAGGAGAACCAGGTAGAAGCTGCGTCACTTTTTATAATACAACCTTAGGAGTCACATAGGAGCACTCCTGTTGTAGTCTAAGTAAGCCTGGAGTGTTGGAGTTCCATTGTAAGGAGGCAGTGGTGGTTCAGTGGTAGAATTCTCACCTTCCATGCCGGAGGCCTGGGTCTGATTCCTGGCTAATCACTTCGTGCACAGATACCACCATCCATCACCGGAGGCTTGTGTGTCAGCATGACACTGAGCAAGCTTCAGTGGGGCTTCCAGACAAAAATGGATTAGACAGACAGGCCTGGTGATCTACATCCAAAAATCAGCCAAAGAAAACTTTATGGATTACAATGGTCTGATCAGCAACCAATCACGGAGATGGCACAGGACTGGGAAATGTTTTGTTTTATTATGCATGTGTTGTCATGAGCTGTCTCCTATAACAGTTATCAACAACAAAGTCTCATTGTAAGAAGAGTATGTGGGGTAGTTGACACTGTTGTAGCCATGTGGAATACCCAAACTGCCACAGGATGAACTGGTGGCAGACAAGTTTCATCCATTCACTTACTTACTCATTGATTTAATCAGCAACTGTTCCTTGGTTTCCTTCTTGCTGAGCTGTAGATTAATAATGACACTGCTCAAATGACACAGCTCCTGTTGGCTTATTGTCTCATTCTGTATAAGCAAGTGCTCAAGTTTCTCCCAGTGCCACTATAAGATGGGGCTTTCCACCTAGGGTAGGGAGTCCTTCCCTGAAGCTTAGGGGGTCAGGCCATGCTGCTAAGCTGTCTGTTGCTAGAGGAGCTTTTTTCTAGCACATCCCTCTTTCCCAGGTCAGGGGCTAGCGCTGGGTGGACCCTTGATCAAATCAATGAATGAGTGAGTGAATGAATGAGTGTATGAGTTAATCTTGAGCATGAGAAGTGACTCTGTGAGGAGGCCATCAACTGAGGGCCCTAGATGGGCAAAGGGTTGCCTTTCACCTGGACAGCTTCTTGTTCATAAATTCTCTTGGGGGGGAAAATACAAATAAAACATCTGAAAACAAAGCAAGGCAGTGTGATAATTCTATTCCCAGATCAAATCACAGCATAGGGAATGTGTTATCATCATCGTGATTACCTTTGGGGAACAGAGATGGGGAGTTTTATTAAACGAGAAATCTTGCTAAAAAGAAGCTTACATTAGACTTTAGGCCTTAAATAACATTAGTGTCAAGTTCTGACAAGCATCCTACATGCAGCATCTGGTAGCAAACTACCTTGACGCCGTGTTAGCAGGGCTGTCACAGGCTCTGGAGTGACACGCACAGCAGGCTAAGGCAGCCCCTGGCCCCCTGGCCACAGACCTGGACTGCTACCCTTCTGCCCGAAAAAAGGCAGATCAGGCCTCAGTGGGGCTGCAGACGTGGCACCTTTCTCTTGGGCCAATGGTGGTACTCTTTCTGGTGACACGGAGTGCTGTGGCCCATTGTAGCCCCTCTGGGAGAGAGTCCTTCCTGGAACTCAATGTGCCCCAAAGGGAGGCAGTGGTTGGCCCCACGTGGGATTGGCACTCCCTTTCCTGAGAACATACCTAGGCAGCCTTGGGACACAATGTCTCCCCATTTGGTGCCTTGCTGCCCATCTCCTCCTCTCTCTGTGTGTGTTTCTGTCACTGTATGGAAACCACAGCCAGCGTCATTTAATGTCTGGATCTGTGAAATTCTAGGAGACTTGGTTCAAAGCCTGGCTCACCAGCCCTGTCTCATTGGAAGTTAGCTTCCTCTTCTATAAAGTGGGGTAACACAGTGCTGACCTCAGAGCCCTGTTCTAGGGCCTGAATGAGTTCATCTAAAGCTTTTGGAACAACATCTGGCAGACAGCAATCACCCAATTCATGTTTCCTTCATGTGATCTCTCATCCCTAGCACATCACCTACATAGAAGCTGATCAAGGTGCTGGAGAGGAAGCTTCTTGAGGCCATAGTGGGACAAGGTCATCTCTTGGAGATGTTATGCCCATCTAGGTTATAGACCTGGGGCTCTCTGAGACCATCCAGTCTCCTCTTGTGATGGACAGTGAAACTTAGGCTTGAAACAGAACTGGCACAATTTATGGGCACCCAGGCTAGTGTACTCTGAAACCAATTCCTACCTCTCCTTTTTCTGTCAACCATGGAAGAATTTACAGAATTATATAGGGTTGCTGTAACTTGGAATCGACTTGATGGCAGTGAGTTGGGTTTTTAATAATGATTATAGTTCTCACTTACACAAGATTTACATAGATTGGGCTCCATGCTCAGTTCAAAACAATGGATGATACCATGTTATTCCCAATTCCAGAGAAGTAAACAGAGGCCCAGTGTTAGTCGACTTGCCTAGGTAGAAGGAAAGGAAGCCAGTAACAAAACTGAGGGTGGCCTGACTCTCTATGGCTGGCTCTGTAATTTCTGAAGCCACAAGCAGAGCCCTGCCAATGGCAAGGTCAATGACAGGACTGGGTAGTAGGTCAGTTAATCTTTCTGAGTCTCAGCTTCATTCATAAAGTAGGATGGATGAAAATGCACAGGGTCATACCTGTACCATGATGCCCGGGATCCTGGAATCCCAGGGCTGGAGCCACCCTCACGGTCATCCCCTCTAGCCCCTATTTCATGCCTGGAGATTAAATAGTTTGCCCAGGTCATGGGGCTAGAGGGGTCAGAGCAGGAATTTGTCACATTATTAGGGGTGATGGGGATACAGTTGATTTTTCAGTCCTCCTTCCTGGAGGGGCTTGCACATCTTCACACAGGCACTGCCTTGTTCCTCTGTGACTTTGTTTCCCTCTCTCTACCAGGTGCTTCTTGTATCACTATAGCACCCCCTTCTCTGCCCCACCTACAGCTCACCTCAGTTTAAAGGAAGGACAGGGTACAATAGCAGGGTATAGACTGGGACCTTGGGGACCTCTGGGCTCTAATTGAGTCCTCAGGTGGTACAATTAACAGTTCAATTACCCACTGAAAGGTTGGTGATTCGAACTCACCCAGTACTACTTGGACAAAGAAAAGGCCTGGTAGTCTGCTTCTAATGTTCATGGCCTTGTTTCATTCTTTCTTTGGCAGGGCCCTAGTCTGGAGTCCCTGGGTCATACAAATGGTTAACCCACTTAGCTGATAACTGAAAAGTTGGAGGTTTTAGTTCAGCCAGAGGCTCCTCAGAAGAAAGACCTGCCTACACCTAATGAATAACCAGCCACTGAAAACCCCACAGAGCACAGTTTTGTTCTGCACACATGGGGTCACCAAGAGTCAGAACCTACTTCTGACAACTAGTTCTGGGCTCTGGTCTGCTTTGATACTGACAGGGTGTCTGAGCTCTGCCAGCTACTCCCTCCTCCTGGGTCTCCAGGTAGGAAGAGACCATGGTTTTAATAAAATCTTCGCTGACGTATATTCCATGTGTATCCATCCACAGTTTCAGAGGATGTTTGTAGGCATCACACCAAAGAAGAACTCATCATTAATTAAGCTGTGAAATTGTGGGTTACACATGTTTCTTTCTCTAATGTTCCTTTATTAAAACAATTGATTGAATTTTAAAGGAAATACATGCTATGATGACCAGCAAGGAGTGCAGAGTCAAATAAAACCCCCATTCACCCTTGTGGTTCCTCTTTGGCAGAACAAGTGATGCAAATGGCCTGGGATGTGCCCTTCTCCAGCTCTCTCCAGGCTCATAAATATGCAGGTGCCAACCCTCACACACCTACACAGGTGCTGCAGAAGTGTGTATCACCTGAAATCTGCCTCTGAGCCTTGAGCATGCGACAGGCTCTAAGTGGCTGAGAGTAGCTGGACTGTGCAGAAAGGACCAAGCCTGGGTCCTTTCTCTTTCCATGGAGCATGGGGGCAAGCCCCCAGGAAAGGCAGAACATGACTTGACACACAGGCCTTTGTGATTCACATGGCAGCTGGCAGGTCTAGGGTGAGTGGGTGAGGGGCAGATGGGGCCAGGGTTCTTGGAATAGATAACCATCCTGTGAGTGAGGACATAAATAAGCCAGTGGCCTATTTCCTGGGAGCTGGGCCAAATGTGGAGACCTAGGCCCTGTGGGTAAAGGCAGCAAGAGGGGGCCTGGATTCTGGTTCGGTGTCTGAGCGGGCTGAAGGCCACTGCTGCCTGCAGGAGCCAGCCAGACCAGTACCCAGGAAGACCCAGCAAGCCCACTCTGCCTCAGGGCCTTCCCTCACCTGGATTCTTTCCATTTTCAGGTTAGGTGGGTGACTGGCCTGGCTTCTCTCCCAGAGCTGCCAGCACCCCTTGGTTATTTAGAGCCTGCTCATTGTTTTCCAGGGAAGTTCTCTGAGGCCTAGAGGGCCAGGGACATGCCTGGGGAGCCGGTAGAGAGACAGGTTCACCTGGGGTCCCAGGTCCCGCTCAGCCTTCTCCAGGTGACCCCAGGTGACTGCCTTTCCTGGGGAAACTGGGCCTAGGTGTTAGAAAGATTTGATTCAAGTCTTGTCTCTGCTGTCCAGCAATCCTGCCAGAGCTAAGAAAGGTCCTCACACTGCCTGGTCTGTATTTCCCATCAGGATAGTGAGCAGGGTGCTTGCACAGGTTCTTAGTCTTGTCTGGTCTGAAGTGCCGTTGACGAAGGGCCTGGGCCTGTTTCTCAGAGCCATGTCTAGCTGCCCCTCCACAAGCTGCAGAAACAGTCCTCTGATGGCTCGGCCTCACAGGTGTTGGCTGTTGCCTGAGGCTCTGCTGAAGTGGAAGGAAGAGTGTTTGTGACCTGAAAGCAGACATGGGGCACACCAATGTCCAGTCAGTGTCAGAGGAGGTGGCTGTCCTGCAGCTGTGGGGAAGTGCACTTTGCACCCAGGTGGTTTGAAAGGGCTTCCTGAGGGCAGCTGGGCCTGGCTGGGAGGACAGGAGGCAGTGAGGAGAGGGTGCTCTGGGTGAGGACTCTGCACACACAGGGAGTAGGGGAGCCTGGGTCAGTGGCTTGCTGAGCCACCAGAGATGTGGCCTCAGAGAGATAGATGGTGGGCACAGCTTGATGGCAGGACAGCTAGCAGGAGGAACCCTGCCGTCCTGTTACGGAAAGTCAGCCTCTGCCCCCATGACAGGCTCCCCTAGGCCAGAGCTGGCTAAGGGATAAACATCTCTATTCGTTAATTACCCTCTGTGGTGTGATTTTATGACTTTCCAGATTAATGCTCTCCAAGGGAGTGTCAGCATTACGGACTTCCAGTTTAATGATCTGGGGACAGTAATTTAAGGGGTGGGGACCCAGATGCTGGAGAATGGGAGTTAAACCAACTGGGAAGATAGTGTGGACCCTCAGAATTAAGGCCCAGGATTTCTGCTTGGGCAAGGGTCAGGGGGTTAGGGCTGGGGGCTAGGGCAGGGGCTTAGTGCAGGGTTATAGGGCAGGAGACAAGGACTGGAGTTAAGGGAGGGTCTAGGGCAGGGTTTAGGGCAGAGGGTTAGGATAGGTATATGGGGCCAGGGGTTAGGGCCAGGACTAGGAGAGGGGGTGAGGGCAGGAGGTTAGAGCAGGAGCCAGGGCAATGGCTAGGGCAGGGGTTTAGGGAATGATGCTGGGGAAGGGTCTACGGTAGGGGCTAAGGTCAGGAGGTTAGGGTAGGGGCTGAGGTAGTGGTCTAGTGCAAGGACATACGGCAGGGGTCTAGGGCAGGGGGTAGGGCAGTGCTAGTTCAGGGGTTTAGGCCAGTGGCTAGGGCAGCAGGTTACGGTAGGAGCTGGGGCTGTGGTTAGGGCAGGAGTATAGGGCAGGGTGCGAGGGTAGGGGCTAGGGTAGGAGATTAGGGCAGGGGCTAAGGCAGAGGCTAGAGCAGGTGGTTAGGGTAAGGGTTTAGGGCAGAGGGCTAGGGCAGGGGTCAAGTCAGGAAGTTAGGCAGTGGGTTAGGGCTAGGACTAGGGTAGTTTCTGACTTCCCTGTGACCCTCAGTCACTGTGACCCCAATCGTGGGCAGTGCGCAGAGTTTCGGGGCTAGAGATTCTGGCCATCCTTCTATGTGCTACTCTAACTTTGCCTGAGTGATAGCTTCTTACTCCAAATGAGCTGTTTAGAAGGCCTGCCCTCTCCCTTTCTCAGCACATACCTGCCAATATCTTGCCTTCCCATTAGCCTTACCTCCTCTAAGTCCCCATATACTGAGAGGCTCTCTCTCAACTTCCGCTCATCTTCCTTGAACCAGACACACTTCTGAGTCAGCCCAACTTCCTGCCAGGCTGGGAGCCCCAGGAGGCCTTCATCAGTGCCCACTGTGTCTGGCTTTCAGGCAGAAGAACTATTCTGAGGTCGGAAACCACCAAGATCACCGTTTGTGGGGTTCTGCTGTCTACTGGTGTTACATGCCTGTGAAAAGGGTAGTGTCAAGCACAGGACTCAGTAGCCAAGGCACCTGGGCTCACATCCCATCTCTACCGGTTACATGTAAACTTGCTGACTTAGACAAGTAACACACCTCTCTGGGTCTCAGTTTCCTCATCTGTAAAATGGACATTACAATTGCACCTGTCTCACAGGCTTGTTGTGAGGATTAAATGAGTTAACACATTGAAAGTTTGTAAGATGTTTCTAGTATGTAGTTGGTGCTCTCACAGTTTGCTGTGGTTAGTGTGTCTCATTAAGCTGTTACAAACCCACAGTGATAGATGTGTGAGGCATAGTGAGAGGAAGAATAGAGGAGTGGCCCAGGATTTAGTTAAAAACTGGGCTGCAAGTTTTGATTCTTGGAATGGTGGGAGCTGGGAAAATTTGTCTGATTTCTGGGCCTCAGTGTCCCCATGTGTAACATGTAGATAACAATAACAGTACCTACTTTCTAGGGTTACTGTTCTGATGAACTGGGCTGCACCCCTAATGTGGGCAGCAAAGTGCCTGGCATCAAGCCCTCTTGCAGGAAATATGATTGTCACTCCCATTTAACAGATGGGTAGACAGAGACTTGGTGAGGGGAAGGGACTTGCCCAAGGAAGTCATTTAAATTCTGCTTCATCTGTCCAAAGCCGAGGCATATTCCACCTCTGGTGCTCAGCCCTCCTCAAGTTCAGACCTTTTTGAGTCCCCGAAGCCCTCTCATCTAGTTCTCATAACAGAAAAACCTCCATTCCCCTGCAGACCTAGCATAACTCATTAGCTACTGAACCTGATTTCACTGAGGGCATGCTGTCTTCTGGGAAGCGGGGCTGGCCAAGGCCACTCTGCTGGCGTCGGTAGGCGTGATGAGCCCTTAGCTGATCAATCCCATTATGACCAAGGCCACCAATTTTCTGCTTCCTAGATTCCTCCCCATGGCCTGGTTGCCTACTCAGCACCTGACCAAGAAGTGGGCCCATTCCCCCTTTATCTGGCTGCCCAGCCCTGTGGAAGTTCTGTCCAGTGTAATTTCTGTCTCTTGTTGCTGCCTGCTCACCACAGAGGGCTGCTCAGGCAAGCAGGCTCAGCACCACCGATATGACAAGGGCCAGTGCATACCCTTGAGAGAGGAGCATACCATTCTTCACCATCACTGGTGGCTGGGTGGGTGAAGCCACCAAGCTGGCTGGGCATGGGGGTGGCTACTGCAGACCCTGGAGCCCACAGCGAGATTGAGTTCTGGGAAGATGACAGCTCAGGGCCACTGACACTGTGGCTCCCAGTGACAGCCATGCTTTCACCCTCTGTGGGGTGGCATGGGCCAAGGGAGCAAGGACTAAGGAGCAAGGACTTGGGGTTGGGCCAGCTTTGCTTCCACCCTCAGCTGCATTGGCACCAGTAACAACTAGGTCAAGTTTCACTACGTTAAGTGCCAAATGTGGAGCTTTAAAAGTTTGTTTGCCTGTTGTTTGATACTCCTCCCTTCTAAAATGGGGATTAATTCCCCTCCCTGTGAATGTGGGCCAGATGTAGTGACTTGGCATCACCCCTCTCCCCGCCTGGGAAGAAACTGGGGCCTCACAGGAAGTACTACCTCACTCACTGTGGGTCAGGTAGTGGACTAAGGGTTTACCTGTAATCAACCACGCCTTTGATCTTCAAACCCACCTGTGGAGGGAGAACTATTGTTAACATCTCCATCTCAAAGATGTGGAAGCTGAGGCACTCTCACGCCAGCTAGGTAATGGACAGAACCGTGTCCCCAAAACACATATTCTAAATCCTAATCCCCATACCTGTAGAAGTAACCTCACTTGGGAATAAAGCATCCTTATGTTGTGTTGTGTTGTGTTCGTTATGTTATGTTAATGAGACTGCATCAATGTCCAGTGTGTACGAAGCCAATCACCTTTGTCATATAAAAAGGGCAGAGTAGGCACAGAGAAGTAAGGCAGCACAGATGGGGAAGACAGATACCATGCCATGAGAAGAACCAAAGAAGAGAAGCTGAAAACAGACAAGGACCTTCCCCAGCACCAACAGAGGGAAACCCTTCCCCTAGAGCTGACACTTTGAAATCAGAGTTTGAGCCTCCTAAACTGCGAGAAAATAAACTTGAGTTTGTTAAATCTCCCACTCGTGGTATTTCTGTTATAGCACAATTTAGAGCCCAAGACAATCAGCTAGTAAATCACAAAGCCGGGTTTGAGCCTCAGTGGCTTGACTCACAAGCCCTATTCTTAGTCACGGGGTGACCCACCCTAAGAATGCAGCCCAGCACCTTGAAGACAGCCTTGGGCTGGGCATCAGTCCTGGCCCTCAGAGGGCTTATTTGGAGACCCTGAACCAGTACTTTTCAACTCTGGATCTGTGAAATGGGCATAGTATCCCTCGAGGGTAACTGATTGAGCAGATGGGAGGATCCAATAGTGAGGAAGGTGGTTCAGTGGTAGAATTCTTGTGTTCCATGTGGGAGACTAGGTTTTGAGTCCTGGCCAGTGCTTCTCATGCACAGCTACCACTCATCTGTTAGTGGAGGCTTGGGTGTTGCTTTGATGCTGAACAGGTTTTAACAGAGTTTCCAGAAGTAAGATGGACCTGGAGTTAAGGCCTGGTACCCTACCCCGTGGATAACAACTATCTGATTTGTGGTATATCATGGGGGTATCAGAACAGGACAGTGTTTCCCCTGGTTGTGCATGGGGTCGTCGTGAGCCAGCAGCCGAAGGGACAGCAGTTGACAACAATGACAACAAAGTTCTGAACTCCCTGGTTATCTGATGACAGACTACTGAGGAGGCAACTCCTGAAGGCTTGGAGAAGGGCCACGAACGCTTCCTGGAGGAAAGGGGAGACAGTCGCGCAGGATGGGGAGTTGAAATGGAACAAGGAGAAGCCATTAGAGGGACCAATGGGTAGAGAAGCTGGAAACTTCCCGGAGAGCTGGAAATTCCCAGCTTCGTCTTGCACACAGTGGAACTCAAACAAAATGCCAAGAGAATATTGTCTGAGCAAGACTTACCAGTTTAGATGGTGTTCTCACAGGCATCTTGGGGACTTCTCACCTCACCTGCGTGTATCATTTTAGTGATGCCCCACCCTGTACCCAGCAGCCAGATCAGGGGGCCCACTGGACTCATCCCCTCTGCCAAGTTGTCCCTGCGTTCTACGCACCCCTGGGATCTGACTGATACGTTTCCAATTTGCTGCCCATCCCTCCTGCCAGCCCCACAACCTCTTGGCGGACCTGGTCACTGCTGCTGCCTTCCAGCTGCTTTTCCTACACCCAGCTGCCATCTCTCTGACTACTTCTCTACCTTTCAGACAGAGGGATTCTCCTAAAACAATTAAGGTAACCCCCCTCCGTCCTTAGTGTCTTCGGCGCCCATCAGGATTAAACTCAAACCTCTGACAGAGCATTTTGTGTCCTGGCTGCCCTGGACACAAGTCCTGAGCTGTTTTCTGGAACTAGAAGATTTCTATGACTGGAGGTGGAGGTGGTTATCAGAGAGGGCTTCCTGGAGAAAGGGACATCTAAGCTGAATCTACAGATGGTTAAGAGTTCATGCCCAGTGTCAAGGAGGCAAGGTACTCTGGAACATAGCAGCTGAGAATCCTTATCTGGGTGCTCTCTACACCCTCCACCCGTCTTGGCCCTGGGATTTCCAAGAGGAACTGGAGCTTTGGGGCCTGGCCTCCTCTGGTGCAGTGTGGAGATTCTGGGAAATACCGCCTGCAGTGGTTATCCACACAGGAAGGAGGCACAAGGCTGGATTTGCTGAGCCCAGATAAGTGGCTTGGGAAGAGGCCAGAGAGGAAGTGCTGCACAGGAGCCTCTGTGTGGGGTGATAGTGCATGCTGGGGGAAGCACAGATACTGACTGAGGCCAACATGCAGATAGGAGATGAAGTGGCTGATGAGGGAGGAGATAGCAGTATGCAGGGCAGTGAAGAGACCTCTGCCCTCTTCTCTAGGGACCGTGGAGACTTGTGGAGGGGCTCACAGCCCAGACAGGAGAGATTTGCACTGTTTTTAAGACCATCTGTGCTTGAACTTGGGGACTCACCCTCCAGCTGCAAAGGCAGGGCTGGGCAGGAAATGCCTTGTCTGGAAGCCAGGGCCCAGCATTTGTTCAGAAAACAGAACTAATCCAGGATTATGGTATGAAATGGTCTCAAATCCAGCCCACAGTGCAAGGGCTGCCAAGGCTCCTGAAAGACCTGGACCTGACATCAAGCAGGCATCTGAGTCACACAACTCCAGTTGTTATTCGTTACCAATATTTGGTGCTGGATAACTGCTTCCGTTTCAAGATCTCACTTAGTCTTTGCATCAAGAAATAGAAATCTTGGTGTGAAGGCTGTTAGAGAATCAAATAGAATCACGGAGGTGAAGTTATTCAGGCGTCATGCGAGCCGTGTGCCACCATCGTTGTGGGCGGCGGAGACGTGAGGCCGGCTTGCCCCCTGCTCCCACATGGCTCCCAGTCTGTGGGGAGCAGGCAAGTAGCCAGGCTACAGAATCTAGAGTAGAGGCTCACGGGCTGTGGGAACATACAGCAGAGAAGGTGGGCTTCTGAGCTGAGACCCGAAACAAAGCAGAACAGTATAGGTGGGAAGGGAGAAAGTTCAGGGTGGTGGTCAGAAAGAAGGTGAGTGGAAGTCACTCGGCTGCTCTTGCTTGCTCAGTGTCCTTCAGGCGTGACCCATTGCGAGTGGGTGTGTGTTCAAGTCAGAACTGCACAAGTACTGTGTCTGTGCACCATGGAGAGGAGATGGCTCTGGTTGAGGGGCTGAACTGTGCTACCCTACCTCCTCTGAGAAGTCTTCCTGAACTTCCCCTGGGCTGAGCGAGTTACATAGTCCTCCTGGGTGTCCTAATGACTGGCCACATCAGTCCCACACGTATACACTTGTGTGCCCTCACCCAGCTCTAGCTCGGGAACGCCTTGGGCCCGCCTGCCTGTCCTTCCTTCCTCGGGAGGCTGGACACCCAGGGCTTGATCTCAGCATGGCCCAGAGGCAGAGACTGGGATCCACTATCCACCCCAGTGGCCAGCACAACAAAGACCGCGTGAGAGAGACCCAAACTACCTTTGTCAAGCAATTGACTTAAAAGTCCTACCTGTGGAGGACATGGTCCCTCTCTGGAGCCAGCGCCTAGGGAACTGGCCAGCTCTGAGTTCCAAGCAACAGGATGAGCAGCTTCGTCTGTGACTCTTGGTCAAAGCTGTTATCTTGAGCAACTGGCTGGCAGCTGTTTTGCCTCTCAATCTGCCTCACAACTTCTAGTGTCTTCCAGTTTACTCCGTGGTAGGAATCCCGGATGGTGGGCTCTCTGAATGGGGGCTCTCAGAGACATCAGCCCACTATGGGAAAATCAGAATTTCCACATGCATGTATTAGCTAATGGAGGCCTTCGTTACTTGTCATAGCATTAATTTTAGAGATAGCCTTGGTGCCCATTAGGAGGCTATTTTAACAGCACATGAATTAGACACCTTTATTAGCCATCTGAGGTCAGGAAGGTAATGAAATACTCGGGGTAGAAGGTGGAAGTCACGGTTCACCTTGGATCTAGCCATTTCCCTGTGTTCCAGCAGTGTCAGCTCATCTATCAGGTGCTGCCCACGGCCGGCTGCTCTCAGGGGTGACCCAGAGCCACTGACGGGCTAACGAGGAAGGGTCTTCCGGGGACTCTAGTTTGAGTGCCTGTGTCCCCAGGGATGTGGAAGAGGGCACTGAAGTGTGTATATGTGAAGGGTGTGTGGTAAGCTTGTGACTGTGCATATGTTCTGGGCATGTATGTGAGGGGTGTGTGTGTATGTATGCAGTACATGTATGTGACAGGTGTGTGGCGCATCTGTGACTGTGTCTGTGTGTACATGTGTGCATGTGATGTGTGCGTGTGAGGGTGTGTGTGTAGAGTGTGTACGTGGGGTGATGCAGTGTAGGTGGTGTGTGTGCTGTGTGTGTATATATGTAGTGTGGAGGGTGATGTAGTATATGTGCGTGTGGTCTGTGCTGTGTGCGTGTATACGCAGTGGATGTGTGGGGGGTGACATAGTGTACACTGCAGTGTATGTAGTATGGGGGTATGTGTGTGTATGTGTTGGTGCTTGTGTATGTGTGCCTTGTGCACCTTGTGTATGGGTGGTTGTGGTGTGTGTGCTGCAAGCTCACCTGTACACACAAGCTTGGCTGTGTGCATGTGTCTGTGAGTGAATGTGTGCATGTGTGTGTACAGTATAAGCACACAGATGTATAAAGAACTGAACTGGAGGAAAATGAAGTGGGCTGCTGGTGCAGAACAGTTCCCTGCTATCTGCGTGTTCATTCAGCCCTGAGCAGCTGGTCTCTCTGGAGGGACCCTTGAAAGGGAAGGGTGGCAATGCAGAAGCTGTAGACAGTCTCAAGAGTTCAGAATTCCTGTTCTCTGGACTGGAATACAGGGGACACAAACAATACCTACTCACAGCCTTTCCCAACCCTGAACTCAGTCTCCTATCGCAGAGGAGCTTTAGCCTGCAGTCCAGGATGCCGTGTAGTGCAAGCCAGGTCCCCCTCAATCGGTATCCACAGAGCTGGGAGGCCTTTGGCCAGCTCTGTGGTTCACCTGGGTGGCTGTAGTTTCCCTGAGTCTCTGGACAGGGACAATCTAGAGCTATTCTGGGGTTCCTGCTCCTCTCCTCAGTGAAGGGTTCAGCTGGATATGCTCCAAGAATGCCCATTTTGGGTCTTTTAGGCACGTCCCATCCCTCCAGCCTGCTGCTCTTCAATTTCCTCTTAGCTCTGAGAGAGATGCTGGAGTTGCGAGTCTCACAGCTTTCTTGATAAACAAGCAGTTATGGGGATTCTCCTCCACCCTTGGAAAGGTGTGGAGACAATGCTGAAGGGCCTTGTTGCTGGGACTCATGGAAGAGGACAAGTGATACAAGTGTACCACCAACACAGGGTCCACACTGACAGGATGGAAGACTGCCACTGCGGCCCTGACTCGTGTGCCAGCATCTGTGGAGCTCCTGCTCCTGACCTGCTCGTGCTCACGCATTGAGCAAGAGGCCACGCTGGCTGTGGCCTTCAGCTGTCCCGTGCACTCATCGAGGGACCTGTTCCCTCACTCTTGTTTTCCTTTCTTTCTGTTTGTCCTACAGCCTCTGGACTCTTCAACTGTTGTTCTGTGCCGTCAAGCCCGTTCTAACTCACAGTGACCCTGTCTGACAGAGTTGAACTGCCCCAGGGCTTTCTAGGCTGTAATCTTTGCCAGATCTTTTCTTCTGCAGTGCCGCTGGTGTGTTCAAACTAATGATTTTTCTACTAGCAGCAGAACCCTTAAAGTTGCTACCACCTAGCAGACGCTAAAGGTTGCTCAGGGGGATAGATGCTGAGTGGGCTGGGAAACAGCTGCTTTGGAAGGGCTTTGGTGTCTCTGGACCTGGACTAGGCTTGGCTGTGTGGCCCTGGGCAAGTTACTTCATTCCTGGTCCTTCCTTTGCTTACCTGTCAAATCTCTTCAGGATGAAATGAGAAAGGTCAAGCATGTTCCTAGAGTTTGTAGATACATCACAGATGAGGACCCTTGTTCCTCCTCCTTTCCATCATGGCTGACAGGGTTAGAACTGGCCTTGAGCCCTTTTTGCCAGGGAAGGAGGTAGGAGCCAGTTTGTGAAAACTCAGGCTTGGTTATCCCCTGTAGTGGGGTAGCAGGTAGGGAATTGGCTAAAACAAAACAACAAAAACCCATACCTGATGCCACCCAGTTGATTCCAACTCATAACAACCCTATAGGACAGTGTAGAGCTGCCGCCTAGGGTTTCCAAGAATCAGAAGGTGAATTCAAACTGCTGATTTTGGGATTAGCAGTCTAAGCTCTTAACCACTGTACCCCCAGGTCTCCATGGGTTGGCTAGTGACCCCCAGAAAATGTGTCCACTCAGAACCTGTAAATGTGATCTTATTTGGTAGATGCTTCTTTGTAGACACAACGAAGTTAAAAATCTTGATCATCCTGGATTATGGTGGTCCCTAAACCCAACACTTGTCTTTCTAAGAGAGAGAAGAGATAGGATATGCAGAAAATAGGAGATAGGACATGTGAGGACAGAAGCAGAGATGAGAATAAAAGGCCACAAGTCAAGCAATGCTTGGACCCATCAAAACTAGAAGCAGCAAGGAAGGGTTCTCCTCTAGAGTCTTCAAAGGGAAGAGTAGGTTTCAGACTCCTGGCCTCCAGGAATGTGAGAGAATAGATTTCTGTGGTTTTCTTTTTTTAATGTTTTTTTTATTATGATTGAGTGAAAATGTACAATCCCATATAAATTTTCATGCCCACCTAAGTGCAGCTTCCCTGCTCTCCCTGCCTGGTGACAGCACACTTCTTTCCTGTGTGCATGTATCTGTTGGTGTGAATGACTTGATTCTGCAGGATATATTCCAAGTAGTGCAATTACTGGGTCAAATGGTATATCTATTTCCAGCTTTTTAAGGAAGCGCCAGATTGCTTTCTAGAGAGGTTGCACCATTTTGTAATCCCACTAACAGTGTAGAAGAGCTCCAATTTCTCCACAGCCTCTCCAGCATTTGTTGTTTTGTGTTTTCTGTATCATGGCTAACCTTGTTGGGATGAGATGGTATCTCATTGTAGTTTTGATTTGAATTTCTTTAATAGCTAGTGATCATGAGCATTTCCTCATGTGTTTTTTGGCTGCCTGGATATCCTCTTCTGAGAAGTGTCTGTCTGTATCCTTCTCCCATTGCTTAATTGGATTATTTATTTTTTTCTTATTGATGT
The DNA here is from genome assembly GCA_028571685.1 of Heterohyrax brucei. NCBI lineage: Eukaryota > Metazoa > Chordata > Mammalia > Hyracoidea > Procaviidae > Heterohyrax > Heterohyrax brucei. The sequence continues at coordinate 82,266,349 of CM053154.1, read as the reverse complement.
TTTGTAGTGCCTTATAGGTTATGGAGGTCAGAAGTCAGTCTGACATACAGTTGACAAATATTTTTTCCCATTCTGTAGGTGATCTTTTAATTCTTTTGATAAAGTCTTTGGAAGAGCAAAAGTGTTTGATTCTTAGTAGTTCCCATTTGTCTATTTTCTCTTCTTTTGATTGTGCTTTGTTTGTCAGATTTTGAAGTCTGTCTACATTATGTATTAAAACTTTCATTGTTGATCCTATTTTTTCTTGGATGAGCCTTATCGTTTTAGATTTGATATATAGGTCTTCTATCCAGTTTGAGTTGGTTTTTATATAAGGTGTGAGATATGGGTCTTGTTTCAGTTTTTTGCAGATGCATATCCAATTTTGCCAGCACCATTTGTTAAAGAGATTGCTTTTACCTCAGTTCAACATCTTAGGGCCTTTGTCGAGTATCAGCTATTCACAGGAGGATGGCGTCATCTCTGGAGTCTCAATTCTGTTCCATTTATCTATCTGTCTCTTTTTGTACCAGTACCAGGATGTTTTGACAACTGTTGCAGTGTAATAGGTTCTAAAGTTGGGTAGCGAGAGCCTCCCAGTGTGTTCTTCTTCTTCAATAGTGCTTTGCTTATCTGATGTTTCTTCCCTTTCGAAACAAAGTTGTTGATTTGTTTCTCTGTCTTATTAAAAAAGGTCGCAGGAATTTGTACCGGGATTGCACTATATAAGTAGAATGCTTTGGGAAAAATAGACATTTTCCCAGTGTTAAATCTTCCTATCCATGAGCAAGGTAGATTTCTCCACTTATGCAAGTCTCTCTTAGTTTCTTGTAGTAAGGTATTGCAGTTCTCTTTGTAAAGGTCTGATATTTCTCTGGTTAGATTTATTCCTAGATATTTTATCTCCTTGTGGGCTATAGAAAATGGTATTGATTTGGTAGCTTCTTCTTTAATAATCTCATCATTGGTGTAAAGGAATCCTACTGATTTACTTATGTTTATCTTGTATCCTGACACTTTGCTGGACTCTTCTATCAGTTCGAGTAGTTTACTTATGGATTATTTAGGATTCTCTGCATACACAATCATATCAATAGGGAGATTTTACTTACTCTTTGCTGATGCAGATGCCATTTATTTCCTGGTCTTGTCTAATTGCTCTGGCTAAAACTTCTAATACAATGTTGAATAAGAGAGGTGAGAGTGGGCATCCTTGTCTAGTTCCCGTTCTCAAGGGGAATTGTTTCAGTCTCTCTCCATTCAGATGATGCAGGCAGTTGGCTTTGTATAAATGGCCCTTATTGCATTGAGGAATTTACTTTATATTCCTATTTTGCTAACAGTTGTTAGCATGAATGGGTGTTATTCTTTATCAGATGCCTTTTCTGCATCAATATACAAAATTCAGGTGATTCTTATCTTTAGTGTTATTTATGTGGTCGATCACATTAATTGTTTTTCTGATGTTGAACCAGCTTTGTATCCCTGGTATGAATCCAACTTGGTCATGATGGATTATTTATTGGATACATTGTTGTACTCTATTGGCAAGAATTTTGTTGAAGATGTTTGCATTGAGATCCATGAGTGATATTGGTCTGTAGTTCTCCTTTTTTGTTGAGTCTTTCCTTGACTTTGGCATCAGGGTTATGCTGGCTTCATAGAATGAATTTGGGAGTATTTCATCCTTTTCTATGCTGTGAAATAGTCTCAGTAGTATTGGAGATAACTCTTCTCTAAAAGCTTGGTAGAATTCTACAGTGAAGCCATCTGGGCCATGACTTCTTTTGGTTGGTAGTTTTTTGATGACTTTTTCAATGTCTTCCTTTGTGATGGGTTTATTAAGTTGTCTGCTTCACCTTCTGATAATTTTGGCATGTGATATGAATCTAGGAATTTGTCCATTTCCTCCAGGCTTTCAAATTTGTTGGAGTACAGTCTTTCATAGTATTCTGCTATGATATTTTTTATTTCTGTTGGATCTGTTGTAACATCTACCATCCCATTTCTTATTGGGGTTATTTGTTTCGTTTCCTGTTTTTCTTTAGTAACTTTAGCCATGGTTTGTCAATTTTGTTGATCTTTCAAAAAACCAGCTTTTGGTCTTTTCAATTTTTTCAGTTGTTCTTCCAGTCTCTAAATCACTTAGTTCTGCTCTAATCTTTATGATTTGTTTTCTTCTAGGGCCTGAGGGTTTCCTCTGTTGCTGTCTCTCTACTTGTTCAAGCTGTAGGTTTAGTTATTTGGTTTGGGTTCTTCCTTCCAGATGTGTGCATTTATAGAGATAAACCGATCCCTGAGAACTGCTTTGGCTGTAGCCCGTAGATTCTGGTAAGAAGTGTTTTTATTCTCATTTGAATCCATAAATTTCTATATTTCATCCTTTATTTCTTCTTTATCCCATGACTTCTTGAGCAAGATGTTGTTCTGTTTCCATGAGTTCCCATTTCTATCTATGTTTTTTCAGGTATTGATTTTGACTTTTATGGCTTTATGGTTTGAGAAGATGCTTTGCAATAATTCAATGGTATAGATTTTGTTGAGATTTGCTTTATGTCCTAACACATAGTCTATTCTGGAAAATGTTCATGTGCACTGGAGAAGAAGGTGTAGTTGTCTGCTGATGGATAGAAAGTTCTGTATGTGTTGATGAGGTATAGTTGGTTAATTGTGACAATAAGGTCTTCTGTGTCTTTATTGAGCTTTTCTTCTAGAAGATCTGTCCAATATTGAGAGTGGAGTGTTAAAGCCTCCCACTATTATTGTGTAGTTATCTATCTTATTTTTGAGTGTAGTCAGTGTTTCTTCAATGTATTTAGGTGGTTTAAAATTACGTGTGTAAATATTTAATATTGTTAAGTCCTGCTTGTGTATTGAAACTTTCAATAATAAATATTGTCCCTCCTTGTCCACAATGGTGGATTTTACATTAAAATCTATTTTATCTAAGATTAGTATTACCACACCTGCTCTTCTTTGTGTATTGTTAGCTTGGTATATATTCTTCCATCCTTTAATTTTCCGTTTGTTTATATCTTTAAGTCTAAGGTGAGTTTCCTGTAAGCAACATATAGATGGGTTGTGTCTTTTGATCCAAGATGTCACTCGTTGCCTCTTTACTGGAGTGTTTAGTCCATTTGCTTTCAATGTAGTTATTGATAGGTATGTGTTTAGTGCTGTCATTGTGATGTGCTTATTTTTGTGTTAATGTTTTCTTTGTTGTTGTCACTATTCTTTTCTGGAATATTCTTCTTCCTGAGTTGATCTGTCACTTTTTCAGTGTCGGTTTTGTGGTTGTTGAGACCCCTGTATTACATTTCTTGATTTGATATGTTGCTATCTTCACTGTGCTTTGTGGCTACCCCTGTGATCCCCTTTAATAGTCTACATTTAAACCCAACTATAACTACTAGAAGACTTATTAACTTGCTCTCCATCTGGAAGGAGTGTAACTACTGTAGTATATCCCTCTTTTTAATATGATGATATTATAGTTTTCATGACATGATCACTGGATCACTTCTTTTAATATTATAGCTTTGATTGAGTTTGGAGTCTTCCCTAACTGAGTAGGTTTTTGGATGATGTATCTTGTATTGCCTCCTAAAATATAGAGTTAATGGTTTTATTCTTACAAGCCAAGAGCTTCTTTCACTTTTTCTTACAGTTTTGGTTTGGTTTTTACAAAGTCTCTGAGTTTCTGTTTATCTGCGAATGTCTTAATTTCATTTTAATATTTGAAAGATAGTTTTTCAGGATATATAATTCTTGGTTGGAAGTTTTTCTCTTTCAAGGCTTTGAATATGTCATCCCATTGCCTCTGTGCCAGCACTGTTTCTGCTAAGAAGTCAGATGAAACCCTACAGGGCTTCCCTCTGAATGTCAGCTTTGCTTTGAGTCTTGCTGCCTTTAAAAGTTTCTGCTTATATATCATTTTGTTAAGCTTGATTATAATGTCTTGGAGTCTTTCTTTTGGGGTCTGTCTTGAGTGGCATTTGATATGCATGTTGGATATCTGTATTCTCTTCTTTCATAATCTCTCGGGAGTTTTCTGTCAGCAGCTCAGCAGCAATACTCTCTGTGTTTTCAGATGTCCCTCCCTGTTCAGGAACTCCAATTAATCATAGATTGTTCGTTTTAATAAAGTCCCACATGCTTCTTAATGCTTCTTCATTTTTCTTGTTTCCTTTTTCCGATTTCTCCTCGTACATGCTGGAGTCAGTAGCTCTGTCTTACAAGTCAGAAAGTTTGTTTTCCTTTTGTTCAATTTGGTTTTCTTGGTTTTGAATTGAATTTTCTATCTCTTTGATTTTGTTATTGATCTGTTAGATTTCAGAATGCTGGTGTTCCATGATATGGAAGAGCTTGTTTAATTTTTCATTTTGCTCTGCTGAATTTTGTATAATGTCTGGGAGGGCTGTCTATATAATCCTTTTGTACTCGCCGTCTAATAGTTTCAGAAAGGCTTCTTCATCTGGGAAGTTCTTTGGTTCTTTCTTTTGGGGGCCTTCTAGAGCCATAGGTAAATTTTTCTTTACATTTCTGTCCAAAGTTTGTTGCTTTTTGCTCATCTGGAGGTTGTTTTGTTCCTCCAATATTACCTTAATGGGATCTAAAGCTCAGTCTGAAAAGAAGGGTGCTCAGCAGTCAGCTCTGTGTATTCCAGTGACTGAGTCCAGTGGAATCTCTGGGGTAGCAGGCTCCACCTCTTGATTGGCAAAGACATGGCCCTATTTATAGAGTCACTGGGGGTCTGTCAACTGACCTGGTGATGTGAGTCAGTAAAGGCTGGAAGGGATGCTGTCAGGACACACCTCAGGCATTTCTCTAGACAGTCTTACGTTGAAAGGTAACAGGTATCTGACAGCTTCCAAGTTCAGTCAGGCTTTCAGGTGTGCAAGTCCCTCTTTCCAGGTGGCAAAGTAAGTACTTGTATAGCCAACCCCAGATGCTGTAAACTAGTTCAAACTACTCTGCTGTCATCTGCTGCTAGGCCCCACTCATAAGGCCACACTATGAAACACACTGCTTTTCTGTCAGAAAAGTGCTCCCCAGGAGGGCACTGCCTCCTAGCCTGGGTATTAGGTCCTGGTGAGGCTTCCTTTGGGTCACTCCACCTCCCAGTCAAACAGGATGTTGTCCAGCATAAGTTCTGCCACCCACTGCGGAATAAGTGATTCCATGGTGAGGGTTCAGAAAGAGGGGTGGAGGGACTTGTATGCCCAGAGTCCAGAGCCAGACTCTCAAAATGTGGCCATGTCATCTGCTAATCCTGTCAGCAGTGCATCTGAGCTTTGCTGCCAGTTAAGCCCAAGCCCCACTTGCCAGCGTTTGGGTAACTCTGCCTCTCAGTCAAACAAAATGGCATCCTGCACAAGCTCTACTGCCTGCTTGGGAATAGCTGATTCAATGGCGGAAGTCTGTGGAGAGAGGTCAGAAGTGCTGAGGTGCACAGAGTCCAAAGCCGGACTCTCAAAATGTGGTCATTCCACCTACTGATTCCATCAGCAGTGTGTCTGAGCTTTGCTGGCAGTTAAGTCCCAGCCCTACCCACTGGCTACGACAGAGAAAAAGAGTTAAAATGACGAGTTACTTTTAGACCACAAGAGCTGGCACTCAACAAGGGTGGGTGTCAGCAAAAGAGAAGAAGTTTTCCTGTTCAGTGGTGTGTAGTCCAAGTTGACAGCCCTATGCTGTGTCCCAGGGCTCACTAGGTGTCCAGAGGGCTCCGTTTAGTTATCCATTCAGGCCTTGGTTTCCAGACGGAATTATGGAGATGTGTGTTTAGTCTACTGTATTGACTCTGCCTCTATTTCTGTTGTTTTAAGCCACCCAGATTGTCGTACACTGTCACAGCAGCCCAGGAACCACCACATTGCTCTCACTCCCGACACTACTCCCTTTGAGCCCTGTTGTTCCCTCTCCACCTGGGTTCCTCACCAAGCCCAATGATCCCACATTGGTCAGAGAGAGGTTGAGGCTGGAGGAGCCATGAGCCAGGCTGGGCAGACGGGCACAGAGAGTCAGAGTTCCAAGCCCTGCCCTGTCTGTCTACAGGCTTGGCCTGCCCAATGAGGACACTGACCACTTCCAGCTTTGGGTGGCAGACCTCCTTCCTGAGCACATCAAGATTCTCTTCCTGGACATTGAGCTTTCTCTCCATAGTCTCTGTTGTATAGCTGGACCTTTGTGGCTGTTTGCTGAATGCACAAAGAATGATTGTTGACCAGGGACTTCAGCAGTGAATGAGAGCCTCAGAGACTGCAGACTCAAGGAAGTCCATGCTGGCTGGGAACCTAGAATTCACCCACACCTTGGTTTTATTGATAAGGAGACTAAGACTGGGGAGAAGAAGACTGTAGTGGAGGCAGAGCTGTCAGAGGGCCAGTTCTGAACAAATGTTCAAACCTAGAGAACCAAGGAGGTCTGGGAGTCTGTCTTAGGCCTGCGGGCAGAGAAGAGGAGAGCAGGAGGTAGCCAGCCAAGCTGTGGGAAGGCAAGTAAGTAGAATAATAGGGGGTAGGTAGGATGGGTGTTACCAGACTGAGACGAGAAAGCACATGACAGCCAAGAAGGGAGAGTGTGGGTCACGTTTCTAGTACTAAGGAAAGTTTATTAGGATCTGGAAGCAGCTGCTTGGACCACCAAATGAAGCTAGGGTGGAGCTAGGATGAGAACCCTGTCTTCCTCTTGGGCTCCTTGTCCAGTGCTCATCTCTGCACTGTCTACCCTACTCAAGCCCCTTCCATTTATGGGCAGACTGTAAAAACAGGGACAGCCAGGAAATGCTGTGGCAGGCCACCCTCTTGCCCTGAGTGGGACACTGAACCTCCTCCAGCCCTGGCCCTCATGGAGCCTGGAGATGGCAGATAGGTCCCTGCCCTGCAGGCCTCATGTGGATACCCTGCTGGCACAGTGCCTTTGTTTTCTCAGGTTGTGATGTGGGAGGAGTGGGGGACAGAGGGAGCAGAAGTGGCTGCCACATAGAGTAGCAAATCTGGGCCATTGATTCACGTTTATTTCCTGCTCAAATGATCCAGGCTGGCTGCTGCCGGGGGCGGATGTGGGAGGGGGTGCTCTTCAGAATTTTAAGTTTACAGATAATTGGAGGAAAATAACTCCAATAATGAAATCACTGCTGGATCACATTCTGATATGTGACAAATTAATTCATTTATGTTACCTTCTTTGTCACACTGAGCCATTTTGGTGCTCAGTGGAAACCTCTTAAATTAATAAAACTGCTAAATCCATAAAAATCCTCCATTCTGAGTAGCACATCACAGCACAAGTTTGAATCGTTAAAGGAATAAAACTGATAAATGTGAACTGAGGAGTGCCTGTGTCTGCAAAGAGGGGCTGGCTTTTAAGACAGATACAATGTAACAGTCATAGCCTCCAATATATTGGTGGTGTAGTGGGTTAAGTGCTATGTCTGCTAACCAAAAGGTCAGCAGTTCAAATCTTCCAGGCACTCCTTGGAAACTCTATGGGACAATTCTACCCTGACCTCCAGGGTCGCTATGAGCTGGACCCAAGGCCATGGCAGTGGGTTTTTAATATATGTTGTGGGGGGAAGAGGTGGGGCAGGGTCATTTGCATATTCCAGCCTGAGCAAGGCTGGTGGGTCCAGGCCTTACCAGAGTGGAAGATGCTGCTTGAAGGGTGATTTGTGGGGCTTTAGCCTTTGAAATAAAATGTGATTCAACAGCGAAGAGAAAAATGTAAAGCCTTTATTAGATCCTGTTGAGCCTGGCTTAGTGTATCTGGGATTTTCCAGAATAGCTGCACTTGTCTGAGAGGGAAAGGCGGCAGAGGCTGTCAGCTAACGTGCTCTCCAGGAGGCAGGCTGAAGGGCAACTGCAGGCCTGAGGCTGTGGGCCCAGGCAGGGTCAGGTGGCATCTCAGCCTGCTGACTGGCTGTGGAAACTTGGGCAGGTTGCTGTCTTCTCTGCGTTTCGTTTCCTCAGTTGTAAACTGGAAGTGAGAATGCTGATCTCACAGAGAGGAACAGGTGAGGTGACACGTGGGGAAGAGCTTTCTAAACTGTGATGTGCGAGAGGATTCTTAGTAATGGTAATTGCTGGTAACTGCCGATGCTGGACAGGGAAGGCTCATCAGTTCTGTGCGTGTAGTGTCAGCTCAGGGCACATCCCGGGAGCACTGGCTGACCTTTTTCAGTAAGACAGAAGTCAGAGTTAAGAAGGAGGTCCAGTTTGCATTCCTAGACCAGAGGTGCCCAGGATCAGCTGGTATGTGTTTGCTACTGGAAGAGAGAAGTTTGTATATGGGAAGAAGCTGGCAGCAGATAGCAAGACGTTTCCTGGGCTGGGTGTCTATACCTGTGAAAGACGAAAGATGGGGTAAGCAGGACTTGCAGGGAGAGCCGCAGGCTCCAGAGAAAAGGCTGCCCATTGGAGGGGGCCTGCTGTGGGCAGAAACAGCTTAGTCACTGGACTGGGGCTTCCTGGAAAAGCATGGCTTTGGCTCAGAAGCTGAGATAGATCACGGAGGTGATGCCTGGCGACTGTCAGATACCCACAACCTGTAGCTGACAGGCATGTTCATTCTGTACCAAGAGTCCAGTGGAGACACCCCATGGTTCCACGGGACCTGTCAACGGAGACCAACCAATACTGCCTGACTTACTGGCTTTGGACATGTTATCAGGAGGGATCAATGACTGGAGGTGGTATCATGTTTCGGAAGTGGAGGTTTTGTGAAGGCCTGGGAGACCCTTGGTGAGAAGGATTGTCACAATAGCTGCAACAATGAACTTGAACATGTTAGTGATCAGGAGGATGACACAGGACTGAGAAGGTTTCCTTCTTTTGTATGTGGGGTCTCCATGATATGGAGTCGACTCAGTGGCACCAAATAACAGTAAAGTAAGGGCAGAATACAATGCATTTTTTTTTTGAAAGGTATCTGGAGGCAAAATCTTAGGAGCACAAACAATACAGGAACTGGAGTCACTGGGCTTGAGCTTGGGGCAGTGCCTGGAGGGAGGCAGGAAGGTTTTCTACCATAAGAACATGGACTGGAGAGTTGGGAGCCCTGCTAGGGACTTCATGATTAGAGACTGGGAGCAGTCAACCCTCTCTGGTCCTCCTCACCTTCTTGACTGCACAGCAGTACAATGCCTCTCATCCCCTTGAAGCCGGATTGGACCAAATGACTAGTACTGGCCAGGGGACTATAAGCAGAAGTGGTGGCGTTACTTTCAGACAAAGGCAGTTAAAGCAGCAGTCAACCCTAAAGTCATGTACTGAGACGGTGGCATCACAACCAGGGGCACTTCTGTCAGCCTGGGTGCCTGAGTGATTACACTAAGCTGAGGCCTTCCATCCAAGTGGGATGGACCAGGGTGAGCCAGAAGTGGGTTTGTGTTGCGTGAAGCGGCTGGAATATAGGTGCTGTTTTTGTCTGCAGCATGACCAAGCCTGTTTTGAATACAGGGAAATGGAGAAGTTTGATTTCTCTCTTTCTCTGAGTCAAATGGGATCTCTGGTTAAGCCGCCTACCATATACTCTTGAGATGGAAGGTAAGCCCAACCCAGGTCCCCTACTCTGGAAAAAGGGTGGCAAACATGTGACACGTGTGATGCTGCCTGACTTCTGTGCCAGTGAAGACACTGTAAGTCTTAAGTGGAACTCAGTGCCCTTTTGATCTGGTCAGGTCCTGCGAACCCTAGAGAGCTTCTGCATTTGTTGAGGGCTTCCTGCATGTCAGGCACTGGATTCTGCTATATGTTGGACGCTAGTGTACGTAGGATAATCTCGCAACTCTTCCTACGCCTGGAACTTTGTCACTGTTAGGAATTCAGTACAGATGGCACCTTCTCAGAGAAGCCCTCCTTTACTACCCTGAAGATGCAGCCTTCACCCATTTCTGTTTCACCTGGCTGTTTTATTCCCTTCATAGCACTGTGCACCTTTTGCTTTATTGTGTCTACTTGTCTGCGGGTTCTCTCCTGTAGGTTCTACGCCTGGCACCAGGAGGTGCTTTCATCTCATTTGTGTCATGTATTAGCTGAGGCAGCTTGGCAAACTCATGTTTCTTCTTGGTATTTCAGTTTCCTCATTCATAAAAGAGTGACAGCGATTCTACTACATAGGACTGGAGTTTTTTGGTTATGTGTGGATCAAACTGTATGATTCTGCTAGAATGTACTGTAAAGTTACGTGTACACAAACTGCATCACATGCTCCATAGCTGTGAGTTCCTTTCAGTGCAATTTTCTCGAATGTGTGGAACCAAGAAAGAGTCTCAGGTAGTCCGGTGGGCTCAGATAAACCAGCAGAGGGATCTGGCACACAGAAAACTCTTCTCCCTCCATGTTAGTCCAGTTTGGAAAACACTTGTAGGAGGCCCTTCTCCAGGCCAGGGACCGGGCAAAGGTGAGCAGGGTGGGAAGCACAGAGATGAATGAGACCTCTCCCTGCCCCCTGCATCTCGTGTGGTTTCTTCTCTTGTCTATTTGTCTTTTAGTCTAAGGAGAATGAAAGCTCTCTGGAGATGTGGCTGCATCTTCTCTCCTCATTTCCTCCAGCATTTTCTCCCATAAGCTAAGGGTCTATATGCCTGGAACTGATGGACTGTTCAACCCCATTCTAGAAACCGAGCACTTACCCAGTGTGGTAGGATAACTTTCTTTGCCTGCGATATGAAAAACCCAGTGCACACATTCTTTCTATGCATGCACAATTGAGACAAAAACTTTATGACACAATATTCACTCTTAATGCATGTGATGCAGGTTTGAGGTGTTCTTCTATTTTCATCTGATCTCTCTGGTTCTGTTCTGTCCCATCTTATCCTGTCCCATTCTATTCTCAGTTTTAAAATATTCTCCTGATCCACTAAACTGGTTTCATGACTTGCTGAAAGGTTGCTGTGGTTTGGAAAATTCTGACTTAGTCCACCTCCTCAAGTTTTCTGATAAGGGATTTGCCAAAGGCCACATAGGAATGGCCACCTAATCCCCCAGGTTGGAAGGGGTCCAAGCCCAAGACCCCCTGGCCATCTGCTCTTCTCTGCCTTCCTCTCTCTGGATCAAAGTGAGAGGGTCAGTATATTTCCTTCTGGCCACTCTGTGGAGGACTTAGGGACTCCAGACGGGACAGGGGTGGGGGGCTGTCACCAGCAGCCTCCATCCACCTTCTTGAAAAGAGAGTGGAAGTGACAAGGTAGCTCACCTGCCTTTTCCACTTACAGTGATCAAAGACACTGGAGGGTGGGGGAGCCATGCCCCTGGCATAATGAGACACATGGGCCCCACAACTCGACAATCCTTCACTCCCCTTGAGTGTCAGAGTTCTTGACAGCTGGCCATGTGAGTGCTAATTGCCAGCCAGGGCAAGGTGGAAGCTCTGTCGTCCATATCAATTATGGGAACTGGCCATGGCTGTAAGACAAAAAAGGTTCCTTGGAGGCTGTCAGGCCCTCATGTCATTACTCAGGGCTGCTGTGCCTGCTGGGCGGGTGAGAACAATGGCCACTGTCAACCCCATGGCCCTGGTGGCCTGGTCCTTGGCACCACTGACTTGCTGAGCAAGGCCTGACAGATGTAGAGGAAAACACAGGTCTGCTTGGCCCTGTACTTGTCAAACAGGGGATTGACAGGCAGACACCTCTCCCACCTCACCTCTGTTGTAGAGTAAAACAAGTAGTTTGTTCCTTGTGGGGAAACAGAGATGAGCCCCTAAAATGTTACAATCTGTGGTTTTCAAACTAAGGGCTGCTGCGGGGAACTGGGGGGCTATGTGAGGAACCCCCATCCTATGCCCAGATTAAATCTACTTTTCCATTGAGTGTCTGAAGGTACCAGTTCTCAAACTTCTGCATACAGCAGAATTTCCTGGGTGTGGGTTCAGACACAGGCTGAGGTCATGGGTACGGGCCTCACTGTCTTTTTGGCAAGCTCCCAGTTGATGCCGATGCTGCTGATCTGCGGACCAGACTCTGAGACCTAATGTCTAGAAAGTGCTTGTCACCTCTGTGTGTATGTGTTACTGTGTCTGGGGACTGTTTTTGAAGTATACCTGCTGGGGTACCAGTCCAAACTTAGAATTATAATCTTCAGACTCTAAGTGAGGTCTGAGGAGTCAGATACGTGATGATGGTCCATGCTCAGCCTCTGAAAAGTTGCAAGGGATGTCCTGACTCTCTCACTTCGAAGGTTCAGTGGTGTTCAGGAGGAAGGGATGCCTAGAGAAGCAGTGAGTCTCTGTTGCTGGAGAAGCTAAAGCTTCATTTGGACCACCAGTGCTCTAGGCTGTGGAAGAAAAACACTGAATGGACTGAAGTGTTGCTGGGGATTCTAAGGCTTTCCTCCCTCCCCAAAATATTTGTGAGCTGGGGGTTTGAGGATGGAGTTTGGGCTGCTCCTGGGCTGTGAAGTCTCTGCCCACATCCCAGGATGTCTGGGACTCAGCTGATTCCCTTTCCAGCACATTCACTTCATGACCTGCTGTTGCACCCACTCCTCTGACTCATTCTGACTGCTCCTGCTGTGAGAGAGGCCAGACAGCTGGTGTTACCACATGGCTGGTAAGGAAACTGAGGCCTAAGAGGTAACATGACTCACTCAAGGCCCTGCTACCCTTCCCTGAGATCCTGAGGAGGGGCAAGGCCACGTGCCCTGGTGGGAAAAGTGACAGGGCAGTGCTTGGCTAGGCTGGCCCAGCATAACTAATAGAGGACACTCTCTGAAGGAAATGATGAACTCACAGACAGGCTGGTAAAAATTGTCTGCGGGTCTAAGGGTTCTGGTAGATCTAAAGGTCAGAGCCTGGCAAAAGAACCTCCTGGGGGTGAAGCTGGTCTGTGTTCTGGGGGTCTAACTGCCCCCGGAAGTCTGGACCCAGCTTTCTGGCTTTCCACAGCAGGTACAACTTCTCAGGATCGCCCACTGTTCCTTGGGTGTGCTTGGGCTTTACTTTGGAATATTCTAAAAACAGCTTTTCTTGAGGTGTACTTTGCATACCATAAAATTCAGCCACTATGAGTATACAGTTAGGTGAGTATTAGTAAATTTGTGTGGTTGTACAACTGTTGGTACAATTTAGTTTTGGGATGTCCCCATCACTCTAGGAGGTTCCCTCATGCCTGTGCAATAAATCCCCCCTCTCATCCTCAGCCACAGGAACCTACTGATCTACTTTCACTTTCTGTGGCTATAGTTTCGTCCTTTCTAGAAGTTTGGTATAAGTGAAATCATGCAATAAATAATCTTTAGTGTGTGGCATCTTTAACACTTTCTTTTCTTTTTTACTTTTTCCCAGTTGCCATCAAGTTGACTTACTCAGGGCTAATCACATGTGTGTCACAGTAGAACTGCACTTCAAAGAGTTTCAACGGCCTATGGGTCGACTCAGCCTCCGACCTTTTGGTTAACAGCTGAGTGCGTAACAATTTGTACCACCCCAGGACTCTATCTTGAACTCAGCATAACATTTTTGAATACTTTTGAGGTATGCTCATATTGTTTCATGTATTGGCAATTAGTTCCTTTTTATTGCTGAGTATTATTTCAGTGTTTGGCTTAACCATATCTTATTTACCATTCACCACTTGAATAACATCTGGAGTGCTTCCACATGTTGTCTATTTCAAATAATGCTGCTATGAACATTGAACATTTGAATATAATTTCTCACAGGGACATATTTTTTCACTTCTTTTGGGTAAGTATCTAGGAGTCATAGGATGAGTGCCAGCTTACTTTTTTAAAGAAACAGCCAAATTGTTTTCCAAAGTGCTATACCAACTGTTTTTTATGTCCACCAACAGGAGAAACTAATCTGCTCTGTAAACCTTCGTCTAATGCATGCTAACAATAAAAAAAGGCTTCAGTTCTTGGCTTCCTCCCCAAGCCTTGTTTGTGTCTGTCTTTTTAATGTAGCCGTTCAGCTGGTTGTGTAAGGGTGTCTCAGTGTGGTCCTAATCGGCGTTTCTCTGGTGACCAGCGATGATGAGCTTCTTTTCATGGCTTATTAGCCATCCGTTGGTCAACTGTCTATTCAAGTCTTTTCTGCAGTTTTTTCTTTATTGGGTTGCTTATCTTATTATTAAGTTGTAAAAGTTCCTCATATGTTCTCAGTACAGTCCTTTGTCAGATATAAAATTGCAAGTAGTTTTTCACCTGTGGTTTGTTTTTTCATTTTCTTGATAGCCTTTTGAAGCATAAAAGTTTTTAATTTTAATGACGTCTCATTTATCAATTTGTTTTCAATTATGAATTGTGGTTTTAGTGTTGTGGCTTACAAGTCTTTGCTTAATCCAAAATCACAAAAATTTTCTTCAGTGTTTTATCTCGAAGTTATATAGCTCTAGCTCTTATGAGTAGATTTATGATATCTTTCAAGATGATTTTGCACATGCAATGAGGTAAACATCGAAGTTCTTTTAAAAATATCTTTATTTCCCATGGGTAGCTGATCATTTCCATATCATTTGTGGAAAAGTCCATCCTTTTCTCATGAATTGCCTTGGCATTTTGTCAACAATCAAGTGACCATATATGAGTAAATTTATTTCTGGATTTTCTGTTCTGTTTCATTAATTTCTATGTCTATGTACCAATATTGCACTGTCTTGACTGCTGTAGCTTTAACGTAAAATTTGAAATCCAGTAATGAAAGACCTCCAACTTTGTTCTTGTTTTTCAAATTGTTTTGGCTATCCTAGATTATTTTCATTTTCATGTATATTTTAGGAGTATATTGTCAATTTCTACAAAAAAAAATGAACAAATAAAACAAAACAAACAAAAAGCCTGCTGAGATTTTGATAGGGATTTGATAGGAATTTTGATGACAATTTGGAGAAAATTGTCATCTTAACAAATTTTTTTCTTATGCTTGACTAGACAGCACTTGTCTGGCTTAGATGAAGGTTTACAGAACAAATTAGTTTCTCCTTAAACAATACGCATAATGTTTTTGATATTGTCTGTCAACCTCATGACATGTCAACACGCTCACCTTCACAGCCTTGATTCCTCGTCACTAGCTTTCTCGTCACCTTCTGCCTTCTTGTCCTTGCCCCTGGGCTGGTGTGCCCATTTAGCTTCATTTTGTTTTAAGCGCCTGTCTAATCTTTGGATGAAGGGTACTCAGGATTGACTTTAGTTGAGTGAGAAGAGTTTCTGGTGGCCATCCTCGATGTTTCTCTAGTCCACAGGCCAGTAAGTCTGTTTTTGTAAGTTACAGTTTTGTTCTACATTTCTCTGTCTAGGACCCTATGCTGCGTGATTCCTGACAGAGCACTCAGTCGTACCTGGGCACTGTCGGGTTGCTACTGACTCAGTCTGGTAGAAGCATAAATAACATTGAGCCTTAACAATTCATAAACATTTACTTAAACTCACTGCTATTGAGTTGATTCCAACTCAACCATCCAGGACAGAGTAGAACTGTTCCATAGAGCTTCCAAGGAGCACCTGGTGGATTTGAGCTGCTGACTTTTCGGTTAGCAGACATAGTACTTAACCACTACATCACCAGGGTTTCTGAACATTGACTTAGATCTCCTTTAATCACTCTCAGAAATATTTTGTAGTTTTCTGTGTACATTTCTTCTGTTTCTTCTGTTACATTTATTCCTACATGGCTTATTCTTTTTGAGGCTATTGCTAATGAAATTCTTTTCATAAGAAAACAACTGTTTTCTTTAGATGAGTCTTATATGCCGGATCCGACTTGACGGCACTTGGCTTGGCTGGCTTACATGCTGTGGTAGTCTTAACCCCAAAATATTTGATCCTCCTCTGCTTGGGGAGGAAACCCTGGTGGTGTAGTGGTTAAGTGCTTCAGCTGCTCACCAAAAGGACGGAAGTTCAAATCTACCACGGCTGCTTGGAAACTCTGTGGGGCAGTTCTACTCTGTCCTATTGGGTCGCTATGAGCTGGCATCAGCTTGATGATACTGGGTTTGGTTTTGGCTTTTTTTTTTCTTCTTGAGAGGTAGGCTCTATGACCCTATCCTTGAGTCTCACTGCAAATTCTTTTTTTAAAGTTTGTCGTGCTTTAAGAGTAACTTTACAGTTTAAGTCAGTTTCTCATACAAAAACTCAAACACACGTTGTTACGTGACCCCAGTCACCCTACAATGTGACAGAACACGTTTCTTCTCCACCTTGTATTTCCCATGTCCATTCAGCCAACTTCTGTCCCCTTCTGCCCTCTCATCTCCAGTACAGACAGAAGCTGCCCGTTTAGTATTTTGTATCTCTTTACGCCCAGAAGAACAGTTTTCACCAATATCATTTTATGTCTTTCAGTCCAGTCTAATCTTTGAAAAGTTGGCTTTGGGAATGGTTGTAGTTCTTGGCTGACAGAGAATCCAGGGGCCATGTCTTCTGGGGTCCCTCCAGTCTTGTAGACAATATAGCCTGGTATTTTTACTGGAATTTGAGTACCACACTCCCACTTTTCTCCTGTTCCATCTAAGACTCTCGCTTGTGTTCCCTGTCTGGGCAGTCAATGGCGGTAGCTGTGCACCATCTAATTCTTTTGGTCTTATGCTGATGTAATCTCTGGCTTATATGGCTCTTTCTGTCTCCCGAGCTCATAGTTTCCTTACGTCTTTGGTGTTCATTTTCCTTTGCTCCGGGTGGGGTGGAACTAATTGATGCTGTTTGCTAGCTTTTAAGACCCCAGACACCATTCACCTAAGCAGGATGCAGAATATTTTCTTAATGAACTTTGTTGTACCAATTGACCTAGATGTGCTGTGAAACCATGGTCCCCAGACCCCCCAACACAGCCACTCTGTCTTTCCAAATGTTTGCTTGTATTCAGGAAATTTCTTAACTTTTAGTTCAGCAAACAATATTTTCTTCAGTGTTTAAACTTTTCTTGAGTCCTTATAGTAGTGGTCTCATATATTTGTTCTTTTGTGACTAGTTTCACTCAGCATAATGCCATCCGGATTCTTCCATGTTATGTTTCACAGATTTGTCATTGTTCTTTATCACTGAGTGCTAGTTCATTGTAAGAATTTACCTTAATTTATTTGCCAGTTCATCTGTTGATGGGCACCTAGGTTGTTTCCATCTTTCTGCTATTGTCAGCGGTACTACAGCGAATACGGGTATGCATATATCTATTTACATGATGGCTCTTATTTCTCTAGGATATATTCTAAGGAGCAGGATTGCTGGATCATATGGTACTTCCATTTCTAGCTTTTTATGGAAGTACCAAATTAATTTCCATAGTGATTGTAGCATTTTACATTCCCACCACCAGTGTGCAAGTGTTCCAGTCTCTCCAGGACTTCTCCAATATTTATTATTTTGTGTTTTTGAATTAATGTTACCATTGTTGAGTCGAGATGGTGTCCTATTGTAGTACTGATTTGGATTTCTCTAATGGCTAATGACTGTGAGCATTTCCTCATTTATCTGTTAGCTGCCTGAATATCTTCTTTGGCAAAGTGCCTGTTTATATCTTTTGTCTATTTTATATTTTTAAAATATTTTATTGTGTTTTAAGTGAAAGTTTACAATCCAAGTCAATTTGTCACACAAAAATTTACACACACATTGCTATGCAAGTCTGCTGTTCTCCCCATACTGTGTTAGCACTCCCTTCCTCTTCACCCTGTGTTTCATGTGTCCATTTAGCTACCTTCTGTTCCTGTCTGCCTTCTCATCTCACCTCTTGATAGGGACTGCCCAGTGAATCTCATGTAACCATGTAAGCCAAGAAGCACACTCTTGACCATTATAATTTTATGTGCTATAATCCAGTCCAATCTTTGTCTGAAAAGTTGTCTTTTGCCCCTTTTTTAAGCAGGTTATTTGTCCTTCTGTTGTTGAGATTTTGCAATATTTTGTAGATTGTAGAGATTAGACGCTGATTGGATTTGTCATATCCAAATTTTTTTTTTTTTTTCTTACACTGTAGCTTGTTTTTTCACCCTTTTGGTGAAGTCTCTGGATGAATGTAGGTGTTTGGCATGTAGGATTTTCCAGTTATCTAATTTCTCTTCTGGTGTTTGTGTATTGTTAGTAATGTTTTGTATTCTGTTTATGCCATGCGGTAGGGATCCTAGTGTTCACTGTCCCTATTTTTCCTTCCATGATCTTCATAGTTTTAGACTTTATTCATAGGTCTTTGATCCATTTTGAGTTGTTTTTGTGCATGATGCGAGACATGTCTTGTTTCATTTTTTTGCCGATGGATATCCAGTTATGACAACACCATTTCTTAAAGAGGCTGTCTTTTCCCAAGTTTATGGACTTTGAACCTTTGTCAAGTATCAGCTGCTCACCAGTTGATGATTTTAGGTCTGGATTCTCAGTTCTGTTCCATTGGTCCATGCATTTTTTGTTGTACCAGTATCAGGCTGTTTTCACTATTGCAGTAGTGTAATAGGCTGTAAAGTCAGGTAGAGTGAGGCCTCCCACTTTGTTCTTCCTCAGTAATGCTTTCCTCTCCAGGGCCTCTTCCTTTTCCATATGAAATTGATGATTTGTTTCTCCACCTCATTAAAATACACCTTTGGAATTTGTATTGGGATTGCATTGTACCCATAGATCACTTGGAGTAAAACACACATTTTCACAAAGTTCAGTGTTTCTATCCATTAGCAAGTTATGTTTCTCAACTTACATAGGTCTCTTTGTTTCTTGTGTAAGCCTTCCACTTCTCTGGCTAGATTTCTTTTCTTTGGGGGCTATCGTAAATTGTGTCAATTTGTAGATTTCATCTTTGATGTTCTCTTTGCTGGTATGAGGAATCCAACTGATTTTTGCATGTTTGTCTTGTAACCTGATAAATTGCTGAAGTCTTCTATTAGTTCCTATGGTTGGCTTGTAGATTCTTTAGGGTTTTCTGTGTATAAAATCATATCATCTTCAAATAGAGACACTTGTACTCCTTCATTACCAATTTGGATAACCTTTATAAGCTTTATTTCTTTTTCTAGCCTAATTGTTCTGGCTAGAACCTTGAGCACAGTGTTGAATAAAAGTAGTGATAAAGGATATCCTTGTCTGATTCATGTTTTCAAGGAGAATGCTTTCGGACTCCTTCCATTTAGGATAACGTTGGCCATTGGTTTTGTATAAATGTCCTTTATTGTGTTGAGGAATTTTCCTTCTATTCCTGTTTTACTGAGAGTCTTTATCATGAATAGGCATTGGACTTTGTCAAGTGCTTCTTCTACATCAATGATAAAATTATATGGTTCTTGTCTCTTGTTTTATTTATGTGATTGATTACATGGATTGTTTTTCTAATCTTGAACCATCCCTGTGTATCTGGTATGAATCCCACTTGGTCACGGTGAATTCTCTTTTTGATATGTTGTTGAATTCTATTGGCTTGAATTTTATTGAGGATTTTTGTGTCTAAGTTCATAAGGGATGTTACTCTGTAATGTTCTTTTTTTTTTGTGGTGTCTTTAGCAAGTTTAGGTATTAGGGTTATGCTGCCTTCATAGTATGAATTTGGGGATGTTGCTCCCTTTTCTATGTTCTGAAATACATTTAGTAATAATGACATTACTCCTTTTCTAAAAGTTTGGTCAAATTCTCCAGTGAAGCCATCAAGGTCAAGGTTTTTTTTTTTCTTTAATTGGGAGTTTTTAAATTACACTTTCAATCTCTTCTTTTGTTGTGGGTTTATTTAGTTGTTCTGCCTCTGTTCATATAGGTAGTTGGTGTGTTTCTAGAAACTTGCCCATTTCCTCTAGGTTTTCAAATTTGTTAGATACTGTTTTTCATAGTATTCTCTTATGATTCTTTTGATTTCATTGGGTCTGCTGTGATACTGTCCATCTCATTTCTTATTTGGGTTCTTTGCTTCTTCTCTCTCTCTTTTTTTTTTTTTTTGGTCACTTTTTGTTGATCTTGTCACAGAACCAGCTTTTGGTCTTGTTAACTTTCTCAGTTGTTTTTCTTTCTTCTCTCTCATTTGTTTTTGCTTCATTTTTTATTACTTCCTTTCTTCTGGTGCCCAAGGGCTTCTTTTGCTACTCTCTTTTTATTTGTTCAAGTTTTAGGGTTAATGCTTTGAACTTAGCCCCTTCTCTTTTTGAATGTGTGTATTTATTGCTCTAAATTGCCTTATCAGTGCTGCTTTTGCTGTGTCACAAAAGTTCTTGTAGAATATGTTTTCATTCTCATATGATTCTATGAATTTTTTTATTCCACCCTGAATTTCTTCTGTAGCCCAACAGTTTTTGAGCAAGGTGTTATTCAGTTTCCATGTGTTTGATCTTTTTCCCTTGCTCTTTCTGTTATTCATTTCTACTTTTATGGTTTTATGGTCAGAAAAGATGCTTTGGAATATTTTGATGTTTTGGAATTTTTTTAAGTCTCATTTTATGGCCTAATTTGCAGTGAATCCTGGAGAATTTTCCATATACATTAGAAAAGAAAGTGTACGTGACTGCTTTTTAGTGGAGTGTTCTGTGTATGTCTATGAGATCAAGTTGATTAATTTTGACATTTACATTTTCCTTGTCTTTATTGATCTTTTTCCTGGATGTTCTGTCCTTCACTGAAAGTGCTGTGTTGGAAGTCTCCTACTGTTATTGCAGAGCTGTCTATGTCCCTTTCAACGCTATTAGAGTTTGTTTTATGTATTTTGGAGCCCTATCACTGAGTGTGTAAATATTTAATGTGGTTATGTCCTGGTGTATTGAGACTTTAATTATTGTATGGTGTTCTTCCTTATCTGTTGTGATGAATTTTACTTCAAAGTCTGTTTTGTCAGAAATTAATAGTGTCATTCCTGCTCGTTTTTGATTGCTCTTTGCTTGATATATATATGTATTTTTCCCTTTGGCTTGGCTTGTGTTTTAATCTGGTTCTGTCTGTAAGTCTAAGTTGTGTCTTTTGTAGGCAGCATATAAGTGGATTATGTGTGTTTTATCAGTTCTGCCACTCACTGTCTCTTTATTGGCACATTTAATCCATTTACATCCAGCATAATTGTTGATAGGGATGAGTTTAGTGCTGTCATTTTGATGTCTTTTTTTTTGCATGTACTGTTAATAGTTTCTTTTTTTCACTTAATTTTCTACGCTGAATTGTTTTTCTTTATGTGTTTTCTTTTCATCGTTTTGTTGTTGGTTTGTGTTTACTGAGTCTTTCTGTTTTTCCCTTTTTTAAAAAAATTATGGAGTGCAAGGGTGTTAATTTCCTTTGTGATTGCCTTAATATTTACCACTATTTTCTATGTCTAAGCCTGTCTTTTATTTCTTTATAGCACCTTCACTTCCTCTCCATATGAAACGTCTACAACTACATTTTTTGTCCTCCTTTTTTGTTACAATGTTGTCATCTTTTATGTAAATATGTCTTTGTTTCCCTATTTCCAGTCTTTTAGCTTTGATTTATTTTTATGATTTCCCTATTTGGATTGATATCTGGTTGCTCTGTCCTGTGTTCCAATTTAGATTTGTAATCTGGTGTTAGTGATTTTTTTAACTGAAGAGCTCCCTTTAGTATTTCTTGTAATTTTGGTTTGATTTTTGAAAATTCCCTGATGTTCTCTTTATCAAGAAATGTTCAAATTTTGCCATCATCTGTGAGAGACAGTTTTGTTGAGTATATAATTCTTGGTTGGCAATTTTTTTTTTTCCTTCGGGGCTTTACGTGCCTCATCTCATTGCCATTTGCCTGCATGGTTTCTGCTGAATAGTGCAAGTTTAGTCTTATTGACTTTGCTTTGTAGATGACTTTTCGTTTATCCCTAGCTGCTCTTAATATTCTCTCTTTATCTTTGATTTTGGGAAGTTTGATTATAATATGCCTTGGTGACTTTCTTTTAGGATGTATCTTCTGTCAGTGTCATGGATTGAATTGTGTCCTCCCAAAATGTGTGTAGTCATTTGACTGGGCAATGATTTCTAGTTTTGTGTGATGTTCCTCTATGTTGTAATTCCAGCCTCTGTGATGTTAATGAGGGAGGATGGGCAGCAGTTGTGTTGGAGGGGGAGGACTCAAAGTATGAGATTGTATTGTGCCTTGATGCAATCTCTTGAGATATAAGGGAAAGGGAGCCAAGCAGAGAGTTGGGGACCTCATACCTCCAGGAAAGAAACAGTGTGTGGTGCAGAGCACATCCTTTGGAAAAGACTGGGGTTTCTGTGCCTCAGAAGCTCCCAATCCAGGGGAAGAGTAACAAGAACTTTCCTCCAGAGCCAACAGAAGAAGACTTTCCCTGGAGCTAATGCCTTGAATTTGGACTTGTAACTTACTGGACTATGACAAAATAATTTTATTATTATTTTTTTAAAGCTTCCTCTTGTGGCATTTCTGCTATAGCAACACTAGTTGATTAAGATAGTTTCAATGAGTGTCTTGGATAGATATCTTTTTATCCTTCATGACGTCAGGAAAGTTTTCTGCTAATAGGTCTTCAACAATTCTTTCTGTATTTTCTGGTATCTTCTCCTGTTCAGGTATTCCGATCACTCCTAGTTTAATCCTCTTGATAGAGTCTTAAGTAATTTTTAGGGCTTCTTAATTAAAAAAAAACTTTTAGCTGATTTTCCCTCATATATGTTAGTGTCAATTACTTTATCTTCAGTATTACTAATTCTGATACCCATTGTCTCAATTCTGCTTCTATGATGTTCTGCTGAGTTGTCTAATGCTGAAATTTTATAGCTAATCCTCTGGATTTCTATGTTTCTGTGGATTCTTGCAGACTGTTAAATCTGTCATTATGCTCTACTCCAACCTTTTCAAATTCCTCTGTTGGTGTGTTTGTATGCTTCTTTCCTTATTCTGCATTTTGCTAGATCTACACCTGATCTGTTGAAGAGTTCTGTATATTAATCTTTTGTATTCTGCTTCTAGTCATTTCAGGAATTTATTTTCTTTGTTTTGGAAGCTTTCTGAAGCCATCATGGTCTGTCTTATTGATGTTGACTCCTGTCTCCAAGCCATTAACAAGTCATTGAATTTATTTATTTTATGGTTGCTTACGGTGTCCTAGTTTCTTGTATTATTTTGTTTTGATGTGCCCAGATAGGCAGCTCATGTGAGCTAGTTTGATTATTGGGGGCTTTGAAGCACTAACATCCTGTTCCCAGGTGGTTAGAGCTGTTACTAGGTATGTGAGTCCAGGAGTCCCTTTATTTTTCTTGTATGGATTCAGCTGAGGTATTCAGGTAGTTGGTCACCAAGTGTGTGGTTCAGCGTCTCACCTGCAGTCCTAAACACCTAGGGATGATTGGTGTAGGCAGAGATATCTACTTGCAGTAGGGGGTCACACTGAACAAGGCATGAGGCTGACAGCTGCCCCTTATGCTTCTGAGGAAAGCATGTCCTTGTTCCCTAGAGTGCTAAAGTAAGTGAGTTTTTTATCTGAACTACAGATATCCAATGCTGTTGACTGTGAGGACTGGGGGGCATCACTTATCCTTGGATCCCTATCGTGGGTGACTAGTTGGTGTAGACAGAACCACCAGTTTTCAGGTCCCTGCTGTGGGTGAGGACCCTGCTTCCTCACAAAGCATTTTATCAGATGCCATGAACCTAGCTTTCCATCATATAGCTGATACAGTGAAATTGGGATTCAAGTATGTACTGTTTTGTACTGTGCTAATGAGAGCCTATGCAAGAGTGAAAGTCATTGAAAGTCTGTAGACCCCTGATGCCTGTGCCTAGGCAAAGCAACAACTTCTACACTGAATTCCTGGCTTAGGGGAGCTGGCAGATTGTTTTCCTGTTTGTTAATTTATTCCCTCTCCAAGGCCAAGACAGTGGCTCAGGGGGTAGAAGGAGCCTGCTTCTAGTCCAGGGAATGCTTCAGTCTCTGAAGTCAGCTCAGATCCAATGTAGAGCAGGAGGGCAGGTAAATGTGAGAGAGGTTTATCCCATAGGAGTGTTCTGTATCTGCATAGTAGGTTAGATGCAAGTTACTTATCTTTCATGGATAGTGTGCTGCTTTTCACTGATTCTACAGGTGTGAGTAGACTTTTCACCAAATGGTATCTCCTGAGGTGAAAAATGTATCCTGGTGCTATTGCTTGTCTCACTGCACTTGGTCCAATGGACCTAGCCTAGAGAGTGCTGATCCCCACCAGGTCAGGTCCAGTAGCTCTGTGCTTTTGAACTGTTTCTCCCTCTCTCTGACACTCAATCTGGTTCCTCACTTTTATCTTTGATGTTCTAGACTCCAAGAATGTCATATATAATCAGTAGTTTTTTTTGGTCTTTGTTGCAACAAGAAGGAACACAGGAAGCTTCTGACTACTCTTCCATCTTGCCCCTGCCTCCTGAACCTGTGAATTCTTAACTATAAGATATAGCAAAACTAATGCTTTGTCAATTTCCAGGTCCAGGCTTTAAGAAACTAGAAGCTTTTACTTCCAGTCTCTTGGGATTCTTGCTCTTGGAACTCACCCACCATGCTGTGAGGAAGTTTTCACAAGCTGTGGAGAAGCCTGTGGGGAGATGTCTCTGGAGAGGACTTGAGGCTTTCCTCCCACAGCTTGAGCTGACCTTCTAGTTGTAAGTAACACTGACTTGCTGTTCATGGCAGTCAGACATCTTAGAGATGATCCCTCAGCCCCCATTTGAACTGCTGTACGTAGCTGATGCCTTCTAGAGATGAACCTTCCCTGCTACATTTTTTCTTAATTACAGATTTTTGAGCAAAAGAACATGACCACTTGGATTTCAGCCACTAAGTTCTGGAGTGGTTGTTACATGGAACTAGATAACTGAAACATTTGCCCTCTGAGTCTCAAATGAGAAAGGAAGCAGTAAATGGAAAAGAAAGAGGGAAGGAACAAAGAGGAAAGAAGACAGGAAGGAGAGAAGGAAGACAGGAAGTAAGGCAAGCAGGCATGAAGAAGGAAGAAGAGAGAAGAAAGACTAAACTATGTGATGCTATTTGGAGTATCCTATCTGTTAGCCTCTGTGTCTTGATCATCAGAGTTAGATTAGCTCATTGACACAGTAGCCCCGCCAGTAACACACTGTGCATATACGTGACCTTGGGGAGGCCATTGCCCTCTCTAGGCTTATTCTCTTCATCTGCACTTGATTATGTCTGCCATGACACAGGAGAAAGGCTGAGGCAGATGAGGCTCCCTGAGATGAAACTGGGGAGGGTGCTGTGTCTGGAGCTGGCTAGCACTTGTGGTTGCCCTTGACAGAAATCAGTGGCCTTGAACCTTCAGTCACCTCAGAAGTCTTTCTGAGACTTCTAAAAATGTGTGCCTGAAGAAGGAGGAAGAAGGGAAAAGTGAAGAAGGCTAGGAGGTATGTTTGATTATAATATGCATTGGTGTCTTTCTTTTGGGATCTAACTTCCGTGGAGTTTGATGATCATCTTGGATAGATATCTTCTCATCTTTCATGATATCGGTGAACTTTTCTGTCCACAAATCTTCAACATTCTCTCTGTATTTTCTGTTAAGCTCCACTGTTATTGTATTCCAGTCTTCATAAATTATTCTTCTTGGTAGAGTCTCACCTAATTCTTAGTGTTTCTTCATTAAAAAAAAAAAAAATTTATCTGACTTTTCCTCAAATGTGTTAGTCAATTGCTTATCTTCAGTCTCACTAATTCTCACTTCCATTGTTTCAATTCTGCTTCTTTGACTTTCTATTGAGTTGTCTAATTTTGTAATTTTATGATTACTCTTTTGAATTTCTGCTTGCTGCCTCACTGTAGTTTCTTGCAGCCTGTTCAGTTTGTCATTATGCCTCATTGTGTTTTGCCTGGTCTTCTTTCTGGTTTCTCGAAGGATTCTAAATATTAATCTTTTGTATGTGACCTCCAATAATTCCAGGAAGTTCTCTCCATCTAAAAAATTTCTTGTTTCTTTGTTTTGGGAGCTGTCTGACACCATTGCAGTCTGCCTCTTTAAGTGATTTGATATTGACTGTTGTCTCTGAGCCTTCAGCAAATTGTATTTATTCACATTTGCTTATGTGTTCTTACCTCTTTTTCGTTTTCTTTTGAAATGTCCAAATAGGCTAGTTAGGTGAACTAGTATGATTATTGGTGCCTTAGAGGTTCTAATGTGTTGTTACCAGGTGATTAGAGCTGCTACATGGTATCCGGGCCCAGGCATCTGTTTACTTTTCTTGTAGTTATTCAACTCAGGTACCCACATAGTCAGTCAACAAATGTGTGGTGCAGGCTCTCCTCTACAGTCCTAGATGGACAAGGGCTATTGTTATATACATAGGTAACTGGTTTCATACGCTGAGAAAACTAGGGGGCTGACAGCTATACATGAGTGTCCATGAGGAAGGCTTGACCCTGTTCCTTAATGTAAGTATATAGAAAGCTTTTGCTGCAGGGTTATGGGTATTCTAGATGCTGTATGCAGTGCTAGAAGGCTTTCAACATCTGTGGGCCCCTTATGCTTGTGCCTAGGTAAAGGACCTGTTTCTGCCCTAAATTCCCTGCTTAGGGGAGCCGATCAATTTTTTTTTTTTTTCACATTTGTTAAAATGTTACCTATCGTGGATTGAATTGTGTTCCCCCCAAAATGTGGTTGGCAGTTTGGCCAGGCCCTGATTCCCTGCATTGTGTGATGTTCCTAGTGTTATAAATCCTGCCTCTATGATGTTAATTAGGGTGGATGAGCAGCCATTGTGTTGGCAGGGCAGGACTCAATATGTAATGTTGTTTTGTGCCTTGAGGCAGTCTCTTGAGAGATAAAGGAAAGATGGTAGCAGTGAGATTTGAGAACTTCACACTATCAAAGAAGCAGCACTGGGAGTAGAGCACATCCTTCAGATCTGAGGTTCCTGAGCCAAGATACTTCCTGACCAAAGACTGATGTAACACAAGACCCTTCCTGTGGAGCCAATGAAGAGGGAAAGATTTCCCCTGTAATGGACACCCTGAATTTGGACTTTTAGTTTACTGGACTGTGACAAAATAGAATTTCTCTTTTTAAAGCCATCTACTCATTGTATATACATTAGAGCAGTACCAGATGACTAAAACATTCCCTCTCCAAGTCTAGGAGAATGGCTCGGGGTGTGTGTAAGGGGTCCTACTTCCGAACCAGGTAGTGTGTCAGAATAGGGATCCCAATGCTGTGTGGAGATAGGAGAAGGAAGCTCTGGGAAAAGGGAGAGAGGTTTAGCCCAAAGGAAAGATTTAGATTCGTACATGAGAGGTTAGATGCAAGCCACTTAGCTTTTGGATCAAATGCCACTTTTCAATGAGTGAACTCTGTGCTGCCCAGTCTCTTCTGCTGAGGAAGACACTCTCTGAAGGGTACAGCTGTGCTCACCAAGCTTGCCATAGCAGATCTCTTGAGGGGTGTGGACTCCTACTGGGTCAGATCAAGCCAGTCCTTTGTACTTCTGGATCTATTCTCCCTTCCCTGTTGCTCAGTCTGATTTCTCAACTTTCCATTTGATGTTCAGAACTCCTAGAATGTCACATATAATCAATTTTTTTTTATCTTTCTTGTTAGAGGGATCACAGGAAGCATCTGACTACTCTACCATTTTAGCCCAACCCCTCAGAAGACTAGGAGGAACCATAATAATTACAATTGTAATTTTATGTTGTGATAGATTTCTCTTGAGAGGAGGTTTTGACTTAAGTGAGAGGGAGAGAAAGACCATGGGTCCTGGGGTGCTTGGGAGGACAGGATGAGCACAGGAAAGATGGGTCCTTGATGTTTATGGTCTGGCTAAGTGAAGGAAGAGGCACAAGTGAAGCAGAAGCAAAGCAGGCAGCCTATGAGTCAGGGAGCCATTGGATGAGCCCAGCTGCTTCCTTACTAGAAGAGAGGGTTCTGTCTAGGATTTGTGTTGAGGCTAGATCTCTGTGGGGCTGTCCTGGAGGAGAAGGAGAAGTTGGCCTGGAAAACTGAACTGGAGGATGTTCAGCATAAAGATGTGAATGTCCATCACAGGTGATCTGAGAGGAGGCTGGGCAGTGCCAACTAGGCCCACAGGCAGGGTGTAGGGTGCTTGATGAAGGCTGGACTGGGTGACTTTGAGCTCTCTCTCTCAGCTCTGAGAGGCAATATCAGAACAGGATCCCTCCTGTTCAACCTGCTGGGCAGCTCCATGAGCTCTCTTCATGCTCCCTTCTGGGTATATACTTTCTTGTCCTGGACTGTTACCATGGAATCAGGGACTCCTATGCTGTTGTCTCCTAGGGAGAGCTAGTGGTCATGATGCTGAAGGTCAGGACTGTTTGCTTGGAGTTGTCTAGAGAGCAAAGCCCCAAGTGAGGGGCGTGGTAGGGGTGGCAGGATGACAGGCGTCAGCTGGACTGGGTCAACATGTCTGCTCAGTGCCCAGCGGCTGTGCCTTGGCTCCCTTCTTGGCATGCTGATCCCTGCATGCTGCCTTTATTACCTGCACCCCTTTCCCTTTGCTCTTTGCATGACTCTCCTTTTCTACCTTCCAGTCTCAGCTGAAGAGATGCCTCCTCATTGAGGTCCTACCTGACTGCCACACAGTTTTTTCCCTTGCTCCCTTCTGATCAGCTCCTTCTCCTTACCACTTGTCTACTCAGCAGCACTGGTCACAGCCTGTTGTTCTCTGTTCTCTCTGTAGTCCTGGGTCTGGTTGGCCAATCCTGATGGGCCATGAGCTCTGTGAGGCCAGAGCCCCTCTGCCTGTCTCCTCCATGCTTCCAAGCCCAGCACAAAAGGGGCTCAGTGGGAATGGGTCATGAATCATCAACTGTTGTTCAGCATCTGAGTCTGATACCCTGTTTTGAGGTCTTTACCTATGTTAGCTGATCCAATCCTCTTGACAACCTATGCGGTAGTAAATGTTGTTGTCCTTATTCTATAGATGATGAATCAGGGCCTGTAGATCTAAGTGTCTCATAGTAGTAGATACTAAAGTCAAGGTGGAGCCTGAAGACTATTCTGTGAAGTTCCCAAGTGAATCACATTCTCCCACCTCCTGGCCTGGGTGATTGTAGACCCCATCCCCTTGCACCCCCGTTCCACATATGCATAAAGGTCCCTCTCCCCATTCTTCTCTTCTCCTTGCCCAGGCCTCTGACTTTACTGGTCTTGGCAGGTCCTGACAGGCTGCTCCACTCCCAGCAACCCTGTAGGGAGAATTTGCTCCCCTCTTATGATAAAAGAGAAACTGAAGCTTGGAGGGGAAGGAGCTGGGACTATCCTATCTCCAGCACAGGGCCTTTTTCTCTGTACTCCAGCTGCTGTACCTGGTCAATGGGAGAGCATTTCAAAAGGCTGACTGGGCTTCCCAGATGGGGCTGTTCTACTTTCCAGTAGGCCTACAGGAGGGTGTGGCCTGTTATCCCCCTTCCACTGTGGGAAAATGGATGCCTGGGGAAGTGAAGCCTGTTCTCTGTGCTTATCAGCTGATGAGGACCCATGTTGTGAATCCTGCCTCTGTGATGCTAATAAAGGAAGATGAATGGCAGTTGTGCCAGGACTCAAAGTGTAAGATTTTATTGCGCCTTGAGGCAGTCTCTTGGACTGGAAAGGAAAGGGAAGCAAGAAGAGATGGGGGGAGGGGAACCTCACCAGGAAGCAGGACTGGGAGCCCAGTGCATACTTTAGAAAGGATCCCGGGTCCCTGAGCCTCAGAAAGTCCTAGTCCAGGGGAAGATGGATAACAAGAACCTTCCTCCAGAACCAATAGAGGAAACTCTTTGCTGGGAAATGATGCCATGAATTTGGACTTTGGATGCCCTGAATTTGGATTATGACAGAATAAAATTTCTCTTTTTAAAGCCATCCACTTGTGGTATTTCTGTTACAGCAGCACTAGATGACTACGACAGAGACCAGCGGCCCTTTGGAGCTCTGGTTTCAGCTAGGCTCTGTCACTAAAGTGGGGATAGGAGATGGGATGACAAGAAGGCAGAAGAACCCAGGCTCTGCCAGGGTGGGAGTCCCTGTGCAAGGCCCCAAACAGCCAAATTCAGGACAGGAGAGCTGTTTCTCAGGTCCTCCCATGCCTCCAAATCTGAGTCTTTAGCATGCCCCCAGAGTTTCCCAACACCCTTCTCCCTCCAAATCCCCTAACTCCCTTGGAAAAGAACTCTAAGAACTTGTGGGTCCCGTTTAAAAGAATGCCAGTCTATAGAAATCCAGACTTCTGGCAGAAGGGAATCATTTCATCTATTGAACCCCCCAGGGGGCTCATTTACCTACGCTCATTTCATCTTCACAAGGACCTAGGAGGGAGTTATCATTCTCTTATTTCATTTTTAACAGCTTTATTATTCAAAGTTCCCCCACTTACAGCACACACTTCAGTGGTTTTTAATATATTTACAGAGTTGGGTAACATCATCATAATCTAATTTTGGAACCTTTTCATCATCATCTAAAGAACCTTTGTCCCATCAGCTACCGCCACCACTTCCACTACCCTCTCCTCCCCTACTCCCTGAGTGTACCAATGAAGTAGAGAGAAAAGTGCCTTTGACCAACTACATTTTCAAGGTTCCATCCTTGTTTCTTCTTCTTCTTTTTTTTTTTTTTTTGTTGATGCTGTAGCTGAACAGCTTTAAGCCCTTCCTGCATACATGCGGCCTGCTGACCAGCATCACCTGGGATTACTTGGAAACACAGAGTCTCAGCCTTCACTCCATCTATGCCCACTGAATCCAATTCTGCCTTTGAATAAGATCCTCAGGGGTCCATGCGCACAGCAGAGTATGAGCAGCCCTAGGACAAAGGGACCTGGTCTCTATGGCCTGTATTTCCTGCATGCACTTCAGTGAGCATCTTGGAAATAGAAACACCAGGCCATTACTACAGTTATTGAAATATGCAGTAACTCCCAAGACACAGTTGTAATTCCCATTTTACGAGTTGGAGAGACTCAGAGTTTATGGCCTCCTGCCCCAGGTTCCAGCTTGGAATGGAAGAGTGGGGTTTGAACCTAAATCTATCTGGCTGCAAGCCGTTCTCTCCAGCCCCCCATTCTGAGCTGCTGTCCCCAAATCGCGGAGGGGACTGCTATGGCCAATTTTCCCCCCTTTCCTAAGGGGCAACCTGGATCCCTTTCCAGGTGCTTTGTAGTCACCAAAACATACAGCAGCTTATGCCCTCTCTCTGTAGGACTAGGGTAGTGGTAGCAGCACCTCTAAATAAGGTCAGCTTTTCTTGTGCTAATGGTGGGAGGACAGTGGGAATTGCAGGAATTTTACCCTTCGCAGAGCAGCCTGGGGTAGGGTAGTTCAACTCCCAGACCCAAATGGTCACTGGGCTGCTCTGTGACCCTGGACCAGACCCTCTGCCTCTTAGCAGCTTCTCTGAGAAGCAGGAGGCACACAAGGGGTGTGCTATGCGCGGCCGTCACAACACCCAGCTGTGGGGCATCCTGGAGTCTAGCACAGTGGTTTCTGCTGAGTAACCCCTACCCTTCCTCCCTTGTCTGACCACCCACACTCCAGGAGGAAGCTGGTGAGGAAATGGGTGCTGTGGGAAATGGTAGTTGTGGGGATCTTTGAATTTGCTCTAATGAAGCAGAATCGAGAAGCATCCTTGAGGCCCTGCAAGAGCCCTGGCCTTATTGTGGATGTCCTGGGGAATCCAGGGGACAGACAAGTTTTGGCATGGCCCTTTGGGTACTAACAGGCTGAAATACAGAGCCGATCTGGCAAAGATGCCATCCTGACATCAGCTCAAGTTGTCCAGGCTTCTCATTATATGGATGGATAAACTGAGGCAGCACTTCACAAACTTGGTGCCTCTCTAGATCTAATAATTGTTTATTGTCCAGGCAAGGTGAAAGGTAAGGAATATGTTAAGTGAATCATTCCCCAATTAGCATGTCCTGAACCAAGCATTGGCTCTGGGGCTCTGGGGTTAGGTGGCTTGGGGAAAACTCTCAGCTCTGCCTCTTACTAACAGCAGGACCATAGGCAGTGTGGCACAGCTCTGAAAAACATCCTGGTTGGCTCTCATAGAAATAGGTGGTGATCACCACAGGACCTATTTGAAGGAACTGATGGCTATCCTGAAGGTAAGCAAGTTAGCTGGTGCCTGCACTTGGTCAGTATAAATTAGCTGATGTCATTAGTTTGTACTGTCCTCTGTCAAAGCTCCAAAGTCCTATTGGACATGGAAGGTCTTCCTTTGTATCTGGCCCCTCATTTCCTGACCTGCCTCAGGTCCCCCACTCACTCTCTCTCACTCACCACCTTATGCTCCAGCCAAAATGGTCTTTAAATCCTTTCCTGAACTAGTTTCTTAGTGCTAGACATTTGCCCATGCTTTTCCATTTGAAGCAACTTTCCTCCCACCGCCTTGGATCCTCTTGGAATGCCTCTCAAGAATCTCACCTTGGGAGGAAGCAGCCCCTCCTGAGTCCAAACACAGGGGCCACACTTGTCTCTGAGCTGGGGAAACGTGAATTCTGTCCTAGGCTAGGAAATCCTTCTTACAGTGCACTGCCTTGTCTTGAAGTTCCATCCAGGAGACCTGTCAGAGCCAGCCCTCTCCCCATGCCCTATGTGGCTCCCCATCGCCTACACATCAGCAGGAACATCCTCCTCCTGTCTCATCTCAGCGGTGGTGGCCTTTCTCCTGCTTGCTCCAACATACTGTTCTGGTTGGCGGGACCCCTTCTCTCTGCTGCCCTGCCATTGTTGAGACCTTGCTCTGTGTCAGTGGAGCTGCTATTCTCTGAATGCTTTGCCAGGTACTCAAAGGGGCACTGTGTGAACTGGACAAGGAGCAGGGAGCCTATCCTAGGGGACAGTGAGGTGTGGTAGAAAAACAGTTGAACTGACTCAGAATTGGGCATCTATACCCTACAGTCTAGAATCCAGAGCCAAACTTGTGAGTCATGGAATATTTCTGAGCCTTGAAGATCTCATTCTGTGTCACGATCAGAGGTCTTCTTTGTTTTTTCTTTCCCACAGTGTAAGAAATAAAGGAGGGAACAGTTGTGGAAGCTCTGTAGCAGCACCTGTATAGTCTGAGATTATTTTTTATCTCTATTATCATGCAGCCTATTTATTATGTGTTTGTTTGTTTTGAATATAAAGTGTGATTGTAGAATTGGAGGACAAATTATTGCACTGCAGCCAGGGATTTGGGGCAGGCTCCATGAAGACAGGGATACTGGAGAAGGGCCAAGGAGAACAAAGATAAAGGCATGTGCAAAGGCACAGGGGAGAGAAAGCAGCTGATGCTGGTATTTGCAGAGTAGTGAGTCCTTCAGCCAGCCTGACACCAGGGCATGAGAACAGGACAAGGAGGGGAGCCCAGATATGCCAAGCAGAGGAGTCACGTTGGGTCCCTGTGGGAGGCCTTTGAGTGTCAGCCTGAGAGTCTGGACTTCATCCACTGGACAGTGGGGAGCCAAGGAGGGCTTTGAGCTCGGCAGTGGCATGATCCAAAACATTCCTTGTTGCTTCTTGATTTTGCCTCTGCTCCTGGTCCTGTCTTTGAATCCTGCCTCTTCCACGGAGCTCTCCCCAGGTGTGCTGAGCCCCCTTCTCAGGACCACCTAAGCCCTGCGGCTTAGTGAGGTGAAAGCTGCCTACCCATCTACCAGCAGCCCTCTCCTCCTAGTATCAGTCTGCATGGCCTTGGCTGTGGCTGTGAGCCCAACACTCCATCCTTGTGACAGTCAGAGCATGCACATTCTGTGTCCCCACACCGTCTCTGCAATGTGGGCATGGATACACACAGATGCCACTACAACCTGGTTGACCTGTATCTCTGGATGAAACCAGCCTGGATAAGCCAAGTTGTGTCTCAGTTTTGTTAGACGCAAACTTAGTGACAGCAACAAAAATAGCCTCTCCTCCCTTGCTTCAAAAGAGTTGTCAGAGCTGGGTCTGGTGGCTGTAGCCTGCTTTTATTTTTAATAGCTGGAGTTGTTTTGTGACTGGAGGTGAAGAGAAAGGCACAGAGGAGGTTGTGTCTCTGAGGTGCCTCTGGATGGGGATAGAGCCTTCGCATGAGCTCCTTAGTGACCTCAAGGTCCCCCCCATTCATAAATCAGACCAGTGCTGTCAAGTTTCTCTGACTCATGGCAGTTCCATGTGTGTCAGAGGAGAATGGGCTCCATAGGGTTTTCCGTAGCTGAGTTTTTGGAAGTAGTCCACCAGGCCTTTCTTTGGAGGTAACTCTCTGTAGACTCAAGCCTCCAACTTTGCAGTTAGCAACTAAGCAAGTGAACCACCTGTGCTGTCCAGGGGTTTCTCCCTCATTCGCATCCTTCAGGAATTTTACACACATAGCTGGAGGATTTAGAAAGGCCCGAGGAGCCCACTGATTCTATCCTTCACTACCTAGAGGGGAAACTGAGGCCCAGAGAGTGAAGAGACCAGCTAAAATCACACTGGGGGTCAGAGGTAGAAGCAGGAGTAGAAGTGCCACCACCTGGTCCCCAGCCCCGGCTGGCTTTGTGCTAGAAGACCAGACTGAGAGATAGAGATCTGGGAGATACTGCAGTTGAGAATGGAGCTGGGATGGAGAGGGATAAGAGTCATGGAGAGAAGCCCAGGGAAGGGCTGGGGTAGGCTTTGATTTGCCTAAATTTTTACACTGTTCATGTTAGAAAACCTTCATGGTGTCCCCCAGCCCACCCACCTACCTGGGGACTGAAGATGGCAGCCAATCAGAGAAAGGCAATGAGATACTTCAAAAGAACGGAGGGAGGGGCCTTCTTCAGCCTCCGTCTGGTGCAGGGCTTGAGGCGGACGCAGAGCAGTAACATTGGCCGGGTGCCCACAGTGTGTCGGGCAGCCTTCTCACCTCTATTGAACCTCTGCTGAACACCTAATAGGTTCTAGGGGCCGAGGATACAAGAACGAAGGACTCTGACAACCTACAGGGAAGAACCAGTCACTATGGCATTTGCTCGGATTCACAACGATCCCCATGTAGGTCAGAGTAAGCTGTGCTCCACAGGGTGTGCAGCAGCTGACCTTTGTCAGAGGCCTTTTTTCTGAAGCACCTCTGAGTGGACTCAAATCTCCAACTTTTTGGTTAGTCATTGAGTATATTGTTCATTTATGCCACCCAGAGACTTGTGGAGAAGAGGCCACCTCAGTAAGTACTTTTAATAGAATAACCCTACATACAGAACAGGATGTCTAACCTTGGATGGGAGAAAGGGGTAATTAGTGAAACTTACTGGAAGAGGAGGAGACTGAAAGACAAGAGAGATTCAAGAAGACAAAAAAGGGGCAGAGTGCCTTTGGCAGATGAAACCAGGGAAGCATGAATGATTTTTGTGATAATACACCCTCTGACCTCAGGGGTGGAGGGAAAGAAGAATGGAGGCTTGGGTTAGCGGGCTGGGACCAGGGCCTGGTTGGCCATGTGAGCAGTGTGGCTTCACCCTGCTGTTGTGGTGGTTGCTAGGCACTGCTGAGCTGGTTCTGACTCAGCAACCCATGTCCAACAGAACAAAACGCTGCTCATTCCCGTGCCGTCTTCAGATCGCTGCTACACTTGAGCCCGTTGTTGCAGCCACTGTGTCAGTCCATCTTACAGAGGGTCTTCCTCTTTTTGCGGCCCTTCTACTTTATCCAGCATGATGTTCTTTTCCAGGGACTGATCTCTCCTAATACCATGTCCAAATATGTGAGATGAAGTCATGTCCTCTTACCTTCTAAGCAGCATTCTGGCTGCACTTCTTCCAAGACA
Source organism: Heterohyrax brucei (assembly GCA_028571685.1). Lineage (NCBI taxonomy): Eukaryota > Metazoa > Chordata > Mammalia > Hyracoidea > Procaviidae > Heterohyrax > Heterohyrax brucei. The sequence goes on along the minus strand of CM053154.1, from coordinate 82,230,795 downwards.
GACTTGTTCATTCTTCTGGCAGTCCATGGCATGTTCAGTATTGTCAACCAACACCATTATCCAAAGGCATCAAATCTTCTTTGGTTTTCTTTATTCATTGTCTAGTTTTCACATAGATGTGGAGCAACTGAAAATACTATAGAGTGGGTCAGGCACACAGTAGTCCTCAGGTGACATCTTTGCTCTTTAAACACTTTAGTGAGGTCTTTTGCAGCAGATTTGTCCAATGCATCACTTGATTTCTTGACTGCTGTTTCTGTGGGTGTTGATTGTGGATCCAAGCAAAACAAAAATCCTTGGCCACTTCAATCTCTTATCATGATTTTGCTTATTTGTCCAGTTGTAAGGATTTACTTTTATTTGCAGGCAGTTTAAGCAGGAGAGTGGATGGCTTGGGTGAGTTGTAAATGTCTGCTCTGTCAGTAAGGTGGTGGCTGATTCAGGGTGAGCAAAGGCAAGAGGCAGGGAGACTGTTGCAATAACCCAGGCAGATAATGATGAAGGCTTGACCTTAGGTTGTGGTGGGGGTGAGGGGTGGCAAAGGGAGAAGGATAAATTGAGAAACATTTTAAGGTCAAGTTGTCAGGACTTAGCAACTGATTGGATGTGCTGGGTGAGAGACAGCAAGGAGTCAAAAGGTGGACGTGCCAAGCTGGGTGAATTGTGGTGCAGTCTCAGTCATAAGGAATTTTGGGGTGGAGCAGGCTTGTAGATTCCATGTGACTTCAGGTCGAGACATGGTGAGCTATAGTTGCCTATGAGATGCTGAGATAGTGACTGACTTCCAGGAGGCAGCTGGAGACGCAGGGTCTGGGGTCCAGGAGAGTACCTGAGATAGAAATGTGACTTTCAAATGCTGAGCATGAGGTCTGACCACCACAATGGCCGTGGTCAAAGCCACGTGAATGATGAGCCCTGCAGGAACATTATCTAGAGGGAAAACAGGAGCAATCCCTGTGGACTCTAGCCCTCTGGAGGGGACGCGAGGGCCACAGAGGGTTAAATGTGACCACGGAACTAGGAGCTGACTCAGAAAGGTGATGTCTTGTAAGTCTAATGAGGCAATAGCTGGTGACAGCTGTGGAGCCATCTGGTAAGAAGAGGACTAGAAAGATCCACCAGGTGTGCTGAGAAGAAGACAGAATGAAGGTCAAGTGGGAGGTTTTGGAGATGTAGACAAGTTTTAAGATCTCGTAAAAGGGGTAGTCTTGATGGAGAGGGAGGCTCCACAGACCCATGAGAGCTGGGTTCTGGAGGGGACGGCCAAGCACACAGTTAGAAGGGTTGCCAGTCAAGTGGATGTGGGCTGTTTCTCACCCTCAAAGTCCAGACAGAAGGAAATGAAGATAGGTATCCAGTGTGTTTGGATGTGGGGCACCTGAAGACCTTATGTTATTGATGAAACTGGGTATTTTCAGGAATCAAGGTGGTACAATGGATGAGGGCACGAGGAGGAAGTGAAAATCAACAAGACAAAGGACCAGTGAGGGAGGAGAGAGGGGGAGGAGGCTGGCCAATGCAGCGCTGAGGACTTTGGCTTCAGGTCTTAGGTTTCAATCTTCAAGCACTGGGTTCTGGCCAGTCTGAGATGAGTCTTCAAAGAGCAGTTGGGTTGGCCCCGGGAGGTATTAGGCTGGGTAGGTGAAGTGAAGGGTGGTGCACTGAGGAATCAGGGGTGCTAGTGAGAGGGTCATTCAGATTATCTAACCATTGGAGCCTCACTAGGGTGTGGCCGGAGGGGAAGAGGTGTTGAAGTTGAAATGGAAGAAGTGGTTCTGAGTGGTGGCATGGTCCAGAGAGGAGCTATGGGATTTCAGGCTGCACTTGAGTAGGGGAAAATGTCCTGGGGAGGGGATGCTGAAGGTCTGGAGAGTCCAGGGTGTTGGATGACTCACCCACACAGATGCTGAGGACCGTGAGACTGATGACAGGTCCTGGAAGGGGAAGGAAAGAAGGACTGAAGAGGAGGCGCTGGGAAGCCATGAAGCAAGGGAGAAGGTAGTAGGGTCACACGGCATGAACCTCAAAGGAGAAGTCTTGATGAGGGATTGATGGAGTCATGGTCTGGAAACCACATGGGGTCAAGAGGGGTGAAGACCTTGGGCAGCAGTCATAAAGTGTGGGTTGTGAGGCAAGAATAGCCTCCCCTGAGAGAGCTGGAGGGTGGGGGTTGCTGGGTGAAAGCAAGATTCTGTCATGAGGCCAAAGATGGAGGGAATGTTCTTAAAGCAACTGAGAATCTGGAAGAACCAGTGGGAAGGCTTGGGGAGAAAAGCAGGTAGGTGCCCAGGGGGGCACAGAACAGTGAGTGGAGAGAGTACAAAAGGAGGGAGCATGGAAGCAGTTACCAAGGATGCCAGTGGCTACAAACATGATACAAGGTGCCCTAGAGGCAGTTCTGTAGAATGCAAAGGAGTTTCTCTGGTGAGCAAAGAGATGGGGCAGGGATGGAAAGGCCAAGTGCTTGACAAGTGAAATAGTCTGTGCAAAGTTTCTTTCACTCATTCCACACGTATTTCTTAAGAGTTCTGTAAGACAGAAACTGTCTTAAGTGCTGGAGCTCATCAGTGAGTGAACGGAAAGCCCTGCCTTCATGGAGCTTATATTCTAGCCGAAGTGGACAGAAGAAATAGTAGATATAAGAGGTAAAATTTAGAGTGTGCTAGAAGGTGATGAGAGTCTCCAGGTTATGTAGACTGTTAAGGTGGTCTGCTGCTAACCAAAAGGTTGCAGGTTCAAGTCCACCCAGAGGCATCTCGAAAGAAAGGCTTGGAGATCTACTTCTGAAAAATTAGCTGTTGAAAATCCCACTGGAGCACAGTTCTATGACTCATGGAGGGTCACCATAAATTCGAGATGACTCCACAGCAACTGGTTTTTTGAAGGCAGTAAGACTATGGAAAGAGGAAAGAGCAGAACAGTATAAGGTGAATTGGAAGTTCTGCAGACGAAGCAGAGAGGTGGGCTGGGGAAGAGGTGGAAATGTGTGGTCAGTGTGGACCCAAGGAAAGGCCAGTGCAGTGTGACTGTGGAGACTTCTACATGTTAGATGTGTTTGGGAGGTATTGAGGATGGGGAGTATGGACACCCCTACAGATGGTGTGTTGGAGGATTTTGAGACAAGGAGAATCTAGGTTGAGTGAGAAGTGATGGGGAAAGGAAGGCACTGTGCTATGGACCACATTTGTAACTGGTTTCTCTTAGCCTTGTGACAGCTCTGTGAACCAGTAAGGAGCTGTCCCTATTTTACAGACCGTGGTGGCAACAAAACCAAGAGTTAGTATTCAATATAGTCCTGAATACCTACTTTGCTTGGGTTAGCCTAGTACCTTCTCCGAACATCCCTAAAAGGTCAGAGAGGTCAAGTAAGAGATCAAGAGCATGGGCTCTGGTTCCCGTACTTCCTGGCTGTCTGACCTTGGATAGTTCCTTAACCTGTCTGAGATTAGAAATAATAAACGTAGCTACTTTATAGAGTTGTGGAAACACCGGTGGTGTAATGGCAGTTGGAATCCACCAGGTGCTCCTTGGAAACTCTATGGGGCAGTCTACTCTGTCCTATAGGGTCGCTATGAGTCAGAATCAACTCGGTGACAGTGGGTTTGGTTTTACAGAGCTGTGGTAAGGATTACATGAAATAATACACATAAAGCATGGAGAACGGGGCCCAGCACTTAATAGGTGCTATGCAAGTGTTCACTGCTACCATTATTATTCTAAGGTCACTCAGGGAGGAGGGAAAGAGCAAGGGTTTGGGACCCAAGTCTTGCTGACTCCCAACCCAGTGTACTGCCACCTTCTCCTCGCCATCCCTGGCCTGCAGTCACCGCACAGGGTCCCTGGAGTCATGGCTGGTCATTCCCTGCGGCCTTCCACCTGAGGCTTGGCTCCTGTGTGAGCCACCCAGACCCAGGCTGAAGAGGAAGGAGCTGTGTGTCCCCCACCAGCCTGTGCCTTTTCAGCAGGCATGTGACATATTGTGGCGTGGTGTGTTTTCTCCTCATGGTGCAAGACGTGACTCAGAGGGGCATGGTGGGGAAATGAGTTTCTTGGATTTGCCCATCTCACCGCCCCTGCGTTCTTTTGAATTTCTCTGAATCAGACTTTATATCTGGCTGTGCTATTCACCCCGTCTTATTTATATATAAAACAGTCCCACATTTCTAACTTGCTCAACAGCTATAAAGATTTGTCTTTGGGCTAGGGATGGTCGCAAAAGAAGGCAGGGGAGAAAAAAAGAAATGAAAGAAAAAAGGGAAAGAGAAAAAGAAGGAAAAGCCTCAACAATCAAAACAACCTTTTCCTCCTGGTGTAATCTGGGCAGCTTCCAGGAGAATAATGTCTTTCCACTGTGGATCGCCCCCTCCCTCCCAGGCTGTTTTCACAGGAAGCAAATCCTGGAGCATTTTCAACGTGCCCCTCGAGGCAGAACAATGAGGCCCTTGATGCCCCGGAACCCGCGCCTCCTCCAGTTATGCGGAGCTGTGGTCTCAGCCCCTCTGGAGCCAGTTACTGGGCTTTTTGCAGGCGTGGCGGGGAACTGGGCCATTTCTGAGAAAGAAAAGAGGGGCGGGGAGTGTAGTCTGCAGGGTATTCCCGAGCCACGCGAGGGAAGCCCATTAGCCAAATAATAGGTTTGGATACGACTGTTTTGCCAAGTTACCCGGCATTTATCCGGCTCCCCGATTGGGGGCCGGGAGCGGGAACGGAGGAGGAGCGGATCCAATTACGGCTGATCTGTCCCCGGCGCGGAGATTTTGCTACCGCGAGCGAGGCAGGAGTGCGAGGATTGTTTTCTGACTTCCTCGGCCTGCCCGGAGACCACTCGCGCCGGGGTCGGCAACGCGGCGCCCCGCGCCCCGCGGCCCCAGCCTGCGCGCCAGGGCTCAGCTGCCCCATTGTTTATTGTGGAGTCTGGCGCTCGCCGAGCGCGGGCCCCTCGCTCCCTCTCTCCCTCCCTCTCTGTTCCTCCCTCCTCCCTCTCTCCCTCCCCCGTCTCCCTTCTTCCCTCCTCCCGAAGAAAGAGCCAGTCGGTGGAGACGAATGAGTCATGAATAAACAAACAGCGTGGGGGGAACTGTCACTCCGAACTGACTTCCTGGCCTCGCTGTGCTCCCCGCCCTCCTGGAGGGACACAGAAGCCAGGCAGGCTGGCTGAGCTGGGGCTGCTCAGCGGTGGGGTGGGCTGGACCCGGTTTCCCAGGCCTGTCTCTGACAGCTCTCACCAGCATCCTGGCGCTAAGTGTGTCATAATGTCCCTAAACCGGTGTGCTTGTAATGCTAAGTCTGATTCCCTTGTGTTTGACACAAGCTATACATGTCAGGCAGTGGGTGTGACTGCTGTGTGTGATTGACCCACTGCCGGGAACACATGTGTGCGGGGTGTGTGTGTGTGTGTGTGTGTGTGTGTGTGTGTGTGTGTGTGTGTGTGTGTGTGTGTGTCTGTTGAGGACTCCAGGCCTGACTTCTCCAATGGGTATAGATGCCTCTGATGTGTGTTGAGATAGGGAAGCATTGCAAGGACTGTATCTGAGGGCAGGATGGGTGTGTACGCTGTGGTGTTCTGAACTAGCTAGGCTTGAAGTTTGTTTTGTATTTAGTTCTTCTCTACTTGGTCCTTTTTCTTCTGCCTTGTGTGATCCTGAGGGTCATTCAGGGTCATCTCTTCCCATTAGTGAGGCCTCAGGGCCTAAGCAGACCTCTGGGGCCTGGCCTGGCTGGCCTCTGTATCCAGCCAGCTGTGGCCACACGCAGCCTGACAGTTGACTCATGCTTGGGGTGGGGGCTGAGTGAGTCTCCCCAGGCTCAGGGTTGGGCGAACCCATTATGGGGAGGGAACTCAGGCGTGGCCGGAGTCTAGGGAGCCCTTGGTTGCTCTGGAGTTTGGAGAGAGGACCTGGGACAACTAGGATGCTTGAGGGGCACCTGACAGAGAGAGGGCATGCCCCATACCTTCAAAGGCAGGGGCTGGAGTCAGACATTTCTTCCTGCTTGGTTGATAACGACACACCCTCAGGTGGGCCCACTCCAGGGCCACTGCTTCAAGAAATCAAGGCTGCGGTTAAAGCTGTAGCCGGCCCCCAGCCCCTCCACACTGAGCGTGAGGGATTCTGGTCTTTGATATGCAGCTGCTCCCCTTCTGCAGGATGGCCTTGGCTCTTGCCCTTCTGTCCTATCCTTTGCTCCTGGACTGTCTTACATACCTGAGCTCTATTCTGAACCCTGCTACCTCGCCAGAGGCCACCCTCCACTCCTGTTGGGCCTTTACATGAAGGGACAGGTTCCCCGGAAGCACAGGGTAGGTTTGCTGGCCCCCTACCCCCATTATGACCCAGTCTTTCAGCCCACTGCCAATGCCTGCTTGCTGGGTTTGGTCTCCTGGAACCGGAATCACAGAGTTGGATGCGGACCTGATAGGGATTCAGTCCGGGAGTGCCAAGCCAGCAGCCCTGGGCCAATTTCCCAGACTCCTTCTATGCTTCAGCTGGCAGGCAGTCTGGAAGAAGACTGCTGTGAATGTAGGCTGGACAGCAAATGTAGGTTCAAAGCCTAACTCTATCACATTCTTGTGCCTAGACATACCTAGACCTACAGCAAGTCACATAGCCTCTTTGACTCTCTTTTTCCTCTGCTTTAAATATGTACACTGACCCCTACTTCACAGAGTGGTTTTGAACTCTGAAGTTAAAGAGACAATGTCTGTGAGCCTTGGGCACAGGACTGGCACAGAACCAGGGCTGAAGAAAAGCAAATTCACTCCACCCACTCCCTCCTCTAGTCCCGTCCTGGACCTTGATCTTGAGGGCAAAGGGTTTTGCCTGTCTAACCTGTTGTTCCTCTAACCAAAGTTGGCCCTGGGCCCTAGGATTCTGTCTGGAATTTGAGGGCTCAGAAGGAGTCCTTTGTGGTAGGTGGGGTCTCTGAATTCCAGGGCATCATGAGCCTGGATCTAGCTTTCAGAGCCCGGTGGGCTAGGAAAGACAGCTGGGACCCATGGCATCTTTCTGTTGCTTTCCCTGTGGGGAGACGTTTGCACCACTCAAGTCACACCTAGGCTTGCTTTGACTTCCTGACACGTTTTGTTTGGTCCACGTGGGATTAGAAAACCCTCAGTGCACCAGAGTGAAGACCTATCACACGAAAATGGACGTTTTCAATGTCGCTTGGATAACTAGGGGGTTTGGCCACTCTGGACTCACATTCCTGGGTGACAGCTGTGGGCTGGAGCTGAGCAGCTGGAGTAGGGCATGTGCACTCCAGTTTACCACAGTCACTAGCATTCTCTGTTGTGCCTTAGCTTCAATCTTCAGTAGAAACCCTGAGGACACAGCGGTTAAGCTCCTTTGCTAACTGAAATGTTGGCAGTTGGAACCTACTAGCCACATCTCTGGAAACCCTACTGGCATAGTGGTTAAGTGTTATGTCTGCTAACTCAAAGATTGGCAGTTCAAATTCACCAGCTGTTTCTTGGAGACTTTATGGAGCAGTTGTACTCTGACCTATGAGGTCCTATGGGTCAGAATCAACTCAACAGCAGTGGCAGTGGGAGCCACATCTCTGGAGAAAGATTTAGCAGCTGGTTTCCGTAAAACTTTGGAAACTTTAGGGCAGAATTCTGCTCTGTCTTATAGGGTCACTATGAGTCGGAATCAACTGCACTGTGTCGAGTTTTCAAACTTTCGCTTGTGAAAGAATCACATGGAGTGCTTGTTAAAAGTAAATGCTGGGCCACTTCTCGAGAGTTTCTGACTCAGCTACTCCAGGGTGGGGCTTAACCACCTGCATGTAACAAATCTCCAGGTGATGCTGCTGCTAGTGGTCTGGGGATCACACTTTGAGAAGCTTGAGTCTTCTCGATGCTGAGGCTGGCTGTTGGCTACCACATATCACCACACTGGCCTGTGGTTTCTCCATGTAGATTTTGCTGTCTAACTCTAGTAAAGTCGGAAAATATAAAAGGACAGGAAGTGTCATTTGTTACAGTAAAATGGAGAAGGCTATTCCCCTATGCTTCCTGTGCAGTTTGTATATATGTCAAATAAAAGTGACCTATGGTTTCTGTGAGTGGAGTTGACTCAGTGGCAACAGGTTAGGTTCTTTTTTTTAAGGGGCCACAGGGATGTCTACTATGAGCACAGTATGGGGACTGTGCCACTGGCTGCCATCTCTGAATGGGATTCTCACCCCTGTCCACCTCCTCTGTCACTCTGTCTGGTCCTGTAGGTGTTTGGATGTGTGGCCTCTGTTCTTCTCACCCTCCCTCCCCCACTCCAGTTTGCTTGTTAACTACACAACCATGATTGGAACATGTTCTTTTGAGGTGTTGTGTTAGGGTATGGAGACAGAGTCAGTGCCTTCACGGGGCTCGCAGAGGGATGGGACAGACAGACCAAACATATTTAACAGATATATAAGGGAAAGAAATACAAGTTGTGACAAATAGCTGAGATGGAGAATAATGGGGTGCATGGGGACCTCCTTTAGTCTGGATGGTCAGGGAAGCCTCTTTGGGGTTCTCTTTCTATTGTGGGATGGGCTTGGGAAACAAATGGGATCCTGGACCAAGTCAACTTGAAATTCTGCCCCCAAAGATGAAGCCCAGGCTGGAAGTCAGGAAACCTGGATTCTAATTATGACTTGGAGCCCTGCTGGCACAGCGATTAAGAGGTCAGGCTACTAATTGAAAGGCCAGCAGTTCAAACCCATCAGCCACCCCTCAGAAGCCCATGGAGCAGCTCTACTCTGTCCCACAGGGTTGCTATGTGTTGGAATTGACTCAGCAGCAGCAGGATTGGTTTTTTGTTTTGTTTTGCTTTCAATTAACCCTGACCTTGTAGGCTTCCGGGTCCTACTCACCTCTATGGCTTTCACCTCCTTCAAAGTTAGAGCACTAACCCCACAGTGGTGAGCGGCGTCTGGGGTCTTCAAAGCTGCCCAGCTGCCATCCGAGGACACAGCACATGGTCCCAACTCAGCAGGAACGGATGCTCACCGAGGGCCAAAACGGCATGCGGTAAAGACAACCGAGAAGACAGAGAGACCCACAAGAGTGGGTGCCTACATCGACCTGGGACCGGAAGAACCGGATGGTGCCCGGCCACCACCAGTGATAGCCACGACGGAGCTCACAGAGAGGAGCCTCACTGGCAACACAAGAATAAAAAGAGGTGCATCATGAGATCTCCACTAAAAGACCTCAATTGATGGTGCAGCGGTTTTGGGGTTCCTCTGAGAGCATGGCCCCCGGCCCTGATGCTGCCTGTTCCCATAAATTATAACAAAGGTCCACTCTTTGGACAAGAATGGAATGGACTTGGCAATGCAGAGTAACCATATGTTGGAAGCACTTTATGGTTCTATACATCTATAGGATATCATCTTGCTGACCTCTGGCTGGAGGAAGGGGAGTGGACGGAGAGGAGGGGAAAGGAGACTGTTGGGAGGATGAGACATGTATGGAGCAGAGAGGAGTAGTGTGCAGTCACTGGACAGGGAGAGCAGTGGAAGCTGCATATAGGGGGGCATGTAAATTTACATGTGAATGTACATTTTCACTCAGTTATGTTAAAAAAAAAAAAAAAAGTTAGAGCATTAGAGGCCTGCTTAACCCTGGTAGTGTGTTGCAGGATCAGGCTGTTTTTCATCCTGTTGTATATATAAAGTTACTGAGTCAGAATTAACTTGACAACACCTAACAACAACAACCCAATAACCCCAGTGGCATAGTTGTTAGATGCTATGGCTGCTAATCAAAAAGTCTGTAGTACAAACCCTCCAGGAGCTCCTTGGAAACTCTATGGAGCAGTTATGCCCTATCCTATAGGGTCGATATGAGCTGGAATCCACTCAGCGGCAGTGGGTTTGGTTTTTTAATTCTGTTGCTCCTCTAAACTGGTGACATACTTAGCCTTTTCAAGTCCAAGGAGTTTCCCTGACACTTCTGGCCCACGGTGTGTGTTCTTTCTCTTTACCTGACGTCCTCTGACTGCAGAGGCCCAGCTGTACAGTGTCTTGGGTTATTACTTGACAGTCTCATGACACCCCACAAGCTTTTTTCAGAAGCTGTTCAAACCCCTGGCAAGTTGCTTAGTTTCTCCGGAAGGTCATTTTGCACTCTCTCATGCACAAATGAGAGAACCCACCCAGTGCTCTTACAGTGTTCCCTTTCCCACCTCCTAATTGTCTGTAAGCAACATCAGTCATGGGGGAGAACCTTTCCTTCCTCTTTGCTTCACTTAGAGTCTAGTCCTGGCTGAGCACAGAGTAGGAACTATACAGATGCTAGCTGAACTTATATTTCCCTTTTGCATTTCTTTAAGTGACTAAAAAATCTTCCCTGGATATGACACCCCAAACCAAACCCACTGCTGTTGACTCAATTCTGACTCACGGTGACCAGATATAATAGACTGCTCCATAGAGTTTCCAAGGAGCACTTGGTGGATTCAAACTGCTGACCTTTGATTAGTAGCTATAGTACTTAGCCATTAAGCCACCAGGATTTCCAGATATGACAAATCAGTGGCAAATTCCTTCCATAGTGTGTTCACAGCAGACATTACTAGTCAGTCATGACACTTTCCCAGTGAGCCCACACATAGCATCTGAATCCTCTACAACACAGTGTCTTGGGAAGCAGATGGCTATGAAATATAGTGGTCATTAACCATGCCCGTTTTGGGAACAGGCCTAACATCATATGGGACTAATTTTGCCTCTTGAACCAGTAGAAATCAGGAATGTGGACCTAGGATGGGATTTTAGGTATCTGAACTGGGCCTGGTGTAGGGGTATGAACTGTCTGGATGTCTTGTAGCCCTGCTCTGAGCAGAGGTCTGGGCTGTGGTCTGGGGTGTGGACTGAAAGTCAGCCAAGTAAGCCTGCAGGGGTCCCTCTGCCTCTACCTGCAAGCTTCTGCTGCCCTCTGTTTGCTTCCTCTTTCCTGCCTCAGTTTCCCAGCTCTGGGATGGGCTGTGCAGCTAGGGGTACAGCTGAGTATGGCTGAATTTGCCACTGGTTTGTCATATCTGGAAATCCTGGTGGCTTAATGGCTAAGTACTATAGCTGCTAATCAAAGGTCAGCAGTTTGAATCCACCAAGTGCCCCTTGGAAACTGTGGAGCAGTCTCCCTGAGTATGGCTGACACACTGTCTGGCTGTTCACCATTAGATTACCAGTGCCCAGCCCTTGAACGATTGAATGGTGAGTAACACTTCTCCCTTTGCAAGCTTGTCAAACTTTTATGCTTGTTTATCTGCCATCACTACTCTACCCCGAGCTTTGTAAAGGCAGTGAGTGCATCTGGGCAGTCCATAGCTGCATCCCAGAGCTGAGCACCACGATTCCTTGTATGTAGTGGATATGTCACAAATCATGGTGGCTTTCTACTGAGCTGAATGAAGGCCACTTCTTCTTACTGTGATTTTGGGGCTGTGTTGAGTGCCTGGTTGCAATGTGAGACTCATCAGGCAGTGCTGGAGCTGGCAGCCCCTGAGCATACTGGACACTTCAGCTGCATGGTGCTGCTCATGACTCCCCAGATGCTACTGGAGTCCCCCATGGACATGCCTTTGCTCACCTGGTCTCCATGCCTGGGTTTCACTTTCCAACTCCACTTTGGCCCCACTGAAACTCTTTCACTCTGGGGTGACCTCCTCTAAGACACTCACCCCGGAGAAGGCCTCCTGCTTGCTCAGTGCCCTTGGCCATCTCCACTGCTGTCCTCATAGCTGCTCTGGCCTGCATGACATCTTTCTGTGCTCTGTGAGGGGTCCAGGGTGAGGCCTCACTGGACCTTGGGAGCAATGCCAGAGCTGTTTGTAGAGATGCCTGGCTTTGCCATGGCGACCTCATCCTACTCTGAGGGACCTGCTCTCCACAAAGATAAGAAAAACAAATCTGGGTCTTTACCCTACAAGGAGACTGTCTCTTCACCTGCACTTGTGTGGGTAAGGATCATGACCAGACTGGCCTCTTCCCCTCCATAGCCTTTGTGTCTAGGTGCCAGGCTTTGTGGTTGGGGACACATGGCACGTGACACAGAGTCTGGGTCATACACTACACTGGATGTGTGGAATCTGTGGTGGCTTCTCAAAGTTTCAGTTTCCTGTACCATCTTATAAAGTTACCATGGAAATTATACACTGCTACGGGAAACATTCTCTCCTGCCTTAGAGTCTCTTCACCTGAAATATTTCTACTTCATCGTTCTGAAGATCTGTTCTAAATGTCACCACTTCCAGAAGGCCTTTAGAGGTGACTGGGTCAGGTCAGATTCCCTCTCCTGGTCTCTCCTTCAGTGTCTATAATCTGAGTGTGTGAGACTCTCTTTAGAGTCTGCCACCCTCACTATGCTGTGAGCTCCAAGAGGGCAGGGGTTGTGTCTGCTTTATTCCTGTTGTGTTCCTGGTACCCAGATGAGGTCCTAGAACCTTAAAAGCACTTGGTAAATATTTGCCATGTAAGTGATACATTTAAAGTGCCTGATACATAGTAGGGACCCTAGATAATGTAGTTTTTCTTTTTTCATTTTATTTTTTATTGTGCTCTAGATGAAAGTTTACAGTTCCAGGTAGCTTCTTATACAAAAATTGATATACATGTTGTTATGGACCACGGCTGCTCTCCCTGTAGCAGCACACTCCTCCCTTCCACTCTAGAGTTCCTGTGTCCATTCAACCAGCTCCTTTCCCCTTTTGTCTTTTCATCTTGCCTCCGGGCACAAGCTGCTTAGTCTCCTGTATTTACTTTAGCCAAGAAGCATACTCTTCCCCAGTATCACTTTATGTCTTCTGATCTGGTCTAATATTTGTCTAAAGAGTTGGTTTTGGAGGTGGTTTTAGTCAGGATAACAGAGTCTGGGGGCCGTGTCTTCTGGGGTCCCTCCTGTTTCAGTCAGACCATTAGGTCAGGTGTCTGCGTGAATTTGAGTCTTCGCCCCACCTTTCCCTTGCTCTGTCAGGGACTCCCTGTTGTGTCCCCTGTCAGGGTATTCGTTAGTGGTATGTGGCACCATGTAGTTCTTCTGGTCTCAGGCTGAGGGAATCTGGTTTATGTGGTCTTTTTTGTCTCTTGAGCTCATAAATTTTCCTTGTGTATTTGGTATTCTTCATTCTCATTTGGTCCTGAAGGCTTGGGACCAATTGGTGCATCTCAGCTGGCTGCTTACAAGCTTTTAAGACTCCAGATGCCACTCACCAACGTGGAATGTAGAACATTTTCTTAACAAACTTTGTTATGACAATTGACCATGGTTCCCAGAGCCCTGCCCCTGCTACTCTGTCCCTTGAAGTGTTTGGTTTGTACTCAGGAAACTTCTTAGCAGATTTTCTTCTTGTCAATTGTGGCCCGCCAGAGGCCAAGTAAACTGCTTCTTGATTCAGATGGCCCGTGGGCAGTTGTATTATAGGAAAGGTCTACAGTGATCTGCATTCCCTGGGGAAATGCTGATCCATGCTGGCCTTTAGGTCCTCTCAGGCCCCAGGGCAGCAAGGGTAGTAGTATGGACACATCAGGTAAGTGTGACATTGGTCACTGTTGGGATGTCCTATGATCCATATTGGGCACGGAGAGCATCTACACACAAGCCAGTTGGTTCCCTTGGCTTGAAAATGGGGCCTTGGCTGTGCCCAAGCTCCTAGCTAAAAAGGAGGATCTGTATTTAGCTGCAGTCACTGCACCTAGTATGGTTTATGGGCTCATTGACTAAATCTCCCCGAACCATGTCTGGCCCTTGTATCCACTTCCCATCACAAGTTTGGTGCTCATGAGGCCCGATCAAGACCTCTAGATCCTGGATCTTCAGTTTTATTCTTCTGGCCCACAGTTTTCCGTCTGCAAATGGGAATAAACATCTTGTGAGAGGCATAGTTTGTGGAGGATTCAATGAGATAATCAGGATTCCCAGCACTTTATAGTTTGTTAAAATCTTTCACACATGCTTCACTGACAGAATGCAGAGAGAGTGGGTGCTGAGGAGATGAGACACCTACCCATGAAAATTGTTCAGAGTGCCGTAGTGTTCGTCGGGTGGTGCCACTTCAGAGACACCATTAACATGGATATAATGTACCTAGTGCTACTTATAACAGAGCAAGGGATGGGACTGCATCCTGGGGCAGACTGTTGGCTGACAGCAAGGTCTCCTGAGTGTTTGAAGACATCCTGCTCTGTCAGGCCATCGCTTACCTGAATCTTCCAGTCAGTCCCATTGTCCAGAGCTTCCTTGATCATGGGGGCTAGCAGCCTTGGAAAACTTTAACTCTGGGCCCTGCTCTGCCTGGACCGTGCTTGGATGGCCTCAGGGATAGATGTATTTGTGGTGGGACACACCTGCCTGTCCACTCACATGTGTACATATGCACAGGCTCATGTACACACACTTGTGCACACACGTACATGCACAGGCATGCAGCACTCTAGGCTGACCCTTCACTTGCATGAGCCTGAGTGAGTGTCTCACGCGCTTATCTAGTACATATGGAAAAGTGATTCCCAAGTAACTTCCAGGAAGAAAATTCCATCTCTAGGTCCCTCTTGCCTCCCACTACCACCACCATCACCATTTTTCAAACTGGGAAACTGAGGACAGAAAGGGTAAGTGACTTGCCCAGGGCCCTGCATCAGGACAGTGGCAGAGCTGGTAGCAGCATCAGCTATGACAGAAGGGTGCCCTTACTTGTCTATGCATGGGGCTGCCTGGTTAGGTTCCTCAGTTGGGTATCTGAGTTTTACAGATAAGGAAAACTGACTTGGCCATGGTGGCATTCCATGGGCTCTCACACTCCAGGTCACACAGAACCGAAACTCCAAAGTTTTAGCTAGAGTCCAGGCTGTGGCTTTGCTTCATATGACTGGGAAATTCCAGGTTTGCTGCTGCTCTCCCAAGAGCAAAACTCAGTCTGTAATGTTAAAAACATAAAAGGAAATTTTATAAACAGAGTTCCACGCAGAGACCCTGGGGATAGTCTCTCCCGGTGGCCACCCACTTGGGGTTGCCTGCCCTGAGTTCCCTGCTCACTGTAGCAGGCTGACTAGGGCTCCCGATAGTGTACCCCTCCTTCTGTCCTTCCCCAGCCCTGCTGACACAGGATCCCTGCTGGTCTCTCACCTCCCAGGCCCACTGTGCACTCCTGCCCTCCCACTGGCAGGCTGCAGTAACAAGATGCCCTTTGTGTGTGATGGCGGGGAGGAGTTGGGGGGAGTGTGGGGTTGAGGGGGTGGGGGCTGAGTGGTGAGGGTGAGGCTGCAGTTCCCACTGGCTGCCAAGCAGGCTGCTGCTGCTGCTGGCTGCTGAGTCACACTCCCTCCCAGGCTCTGGGGACAAGAGCTGCAGGTGACTGGCCATGTGGCACTGAGCCCAAGACCTTGAAGATGACCTCAGACAACCCCTTCCTTGCACTGGTGGGGAAACTGAGGCTCAGAGTGGGGTAGGGGCTGCTTCATGCTTTCCCGAGGGCAAAGCAAGACTAGATAATGCCCCCTTGCAAGGTCTAAAGGACCTCCAGCTTATCGAGAGGCCGAACAGTGCCCTCCTTCTCTGTGGAATAGCCTGGTGTGTCCACATGCATATGCACACATACTCACTTGAGTGTCTGTGCATGAGGTCCAACAACTAAGTCCGTGAACTTAATGGTTCTCGGTGCTACCTACCTGGGTGCTGAATGTAACCGTGGTCCCCTTCGAAGTCCTTCCCTGGGGAAGCTGTGCACTGATGCCAGCACCTAGTCCACCCTTCAAAGCAATTTTGGAACTATTTCTGGAATGACCATTGTACATGGTGGCAAGGTGCAAATTTACAAACTTAATTATCTAGTTGTCTGTGAGGGAGTTTTTAGCCAGTAAACAAATAACTCTATTGGAACACCCTCTGTACTCACCCGATCTGGCCCCCAGTGATTTTTCTCTTTATCTGAAGATAACAGAACTGTTGAAAGAAAGACATTTCAGAACATCAAGAGTAATACGATGACTACTCCGCTGGCCGTTCCAGAAAAAGTTCCATAATTACTCTGAAGGGTGGACTAGGCACTGGTGTGAGTGCAAAGCTTCCAAAGGGGCATACTTCGCAGGTGACTGTAGTGATGTTCAGTGATGAGGTATGTAGTGCTTTTCCTGGGATGAGCTGGTGAACCTAACTGGTAGTCCTTGTACACGCCCCTGTGCATTCCAAGATGCGGCTGTTTGTGAGCACGTGTTTGTGTGAGTCAGTGTATAACTGTGTTTGCTTTTCGGGAAGCTTCGGTACCAGTTTGGCGAAGTCCCACATGGCAGGAAGCTCCTTTACTTGACAGTTCATTCCCCTGAACCTCAGATAGGGTATGCTTCTGACCCCTGCACTGTGTTGTGGGACTCTCCACTGGGGATGCACCCACAACTGTGGTGCTTGAGAATGTGGGCTCTGAGCCAGTCTGCTGTAGGTTGAAATCTGGCTTTCAATTTCCTAGTTATGTGACTTGGGCAAGTTACTGCTCTGTAAGCCTCTGTTTTCTCATCTGTAAAATAAGACTGGTAGCCCTGTTTCATAGAATTGTTATGGAGGTTAAGTGAGTTTGCACCCATAAAGCTTTTAGAACATCTTATCTGTGAGAAATATTTGCCGTTATTATTGTTGTTATAATAATAATAATAATAATAATAATAATAATAATAATAATAATAATAATAATAATAATAATAATAATAATAATAATAATAATAATAATATTGACCTCAAAAGAATCTGTTAGAGATTAAAAGGCCTGAAGATGACTCTGGAGTCTGGAGTCTTGAAGCCCTGGTTCCTTGGGTCACTGGCAAGCAGGCAGCAAGGGGTGGGGAATGCTCCCTGAGAGAGTGGCTGTACCCCCAGAGTGGTGCCACCCTGAATAATAGCTCCCAGGCCAGGTCTGTGCTTGCTGCCTCTTAGGCCCATGAGTGACAGCCAGGCCCAGGGAGGCAGGGCAGGGGTCCCCCCTCTACTGTTGGCTCTAGTGGCCCTGGTGGGCAGAGGGCTTCCTGTTGCTGCTGCTGTGATGCCCCACCTGCTGCTAGGAGTGCCATCTGGGCTCAAGGGCTTGGTGAGGGCCACCCCCCGGCCATCTGTCTGCCTGATGCTGGCTGTTGCCGAAAGGCCATGGGGCATCTGCAGGAGCTGAGGTTGTGGGAGGAGGCCTTAGAGATGAGTTTTCTGACCTAGGCAGCCTGTCAGGTTCTGAAAGGCCATGGGAGCCTGGTCCTCAAAGTCAGGTGGGTTTCAGTTCCCTGTACACAGGCCAGGGATCAGGAAAGGTGGCCTCTTGCATTAGCGTGTGACCTTGTGGAAGTCTCTGTTCCTCCCAGCCTCAGGCTTTCCATCTGTGGAGTGGACTGCTGGTCCTTGGTGGCTCAGGCCTTTCATCCAGTCTGCAGCCTGGGAAACCCTAGGGGCTGGGGAGGGTTTCTTGGCATTTTTTCCCAGTTCTACTCCTTGTGGCTGGCTCTCTGGCCAACTCTGGAATTACACAAGGGCTCAGATGATCAGCTGAAAGGATGGGCCAAGCAGTGATTTTCCCTCAGCCCCAGTCTTCACTCCTCACATGTGGAAGAAAGTCTCAGACAACAAGATTTTGAGATATTCTCAGAGAGTTGCAGACTGGCCGGGACTGAAGAGTCAGCTTCTTGTTCATTCATTCATTCATTCATGCTTTCTGAGCGTCTGTGTTATGCCAATACTGCGCAGGCTCTGGGGATGTGATGGTGAGCACAGCAGTCAGAATGGAGATAAACCTGTAATCCATCAGTTATTCCACACAGTCATCAACTCTAGGACAGGAGGACCTAGTTGGGCCCTTCACCCAACCCAGGGGCCAGGAGACGCTTCTGGGAAGATATCACAACTAAGTTGAGGGGCCAGGAGACCTGAAGGAGAATTGACAAGGTCAGGGTGAGGAGTGCTGAGGAAGGAGACTCTCTTTAGTCACAGCTCCCAGCTGTTCACGCAGATGCTGAAGGTATTATGTGCAGTTCCTTCACCTATCCCCTGAGCAAGCCAAAGAGCTGACCACTGCGACTGTCCCCATTTTACAGATGCAGAAACTGAGGTACTGAAGGTTAAAGGCCTATTTCATACGAGTGGAAGGCTGTGACTGAAACCCAGATGGCCAGGCTCCTGAGTCTATCCTATTACCCACAGCCCCACACTGCTTCTGCACACACCAGTCGATATCAGGCAGTATCCTGGCAGGACCCAAGGTGTGAATATTGCTCTCAGGAGGTGAAGGGGCATGGGAATGGAGCCCTGGCCTGCATGGAGTCAGGATTAAAGGACAAATGCCAGCTCAAGAAGCAGATCTCTCCCTTCATGCCTCACTGCCATCCCTCAAAGGGACAGTGGACTTCAACTTCCCTGCTTCAGCTAGCATTGCACTGAAGCCAGCAGCTTGACCTGAAGGAAGTTTGGGCTCGAACACAGCTGGATTCTACTAGTTCCACTCTTTCTCAGCCATGTGTCTTCAGCTGGAAAGTACTGCACCTCTTGGTGCCTCAGTTTCCCCACCTGAGAAGTTGAGGCATTACCTACTGCCCCTCTGCAGGGTTGCGGTGAGGATCTAGTGACAACAGTGGGCCAGTCAACACGGGTGTCTTGTGAGAGCTGGCAGTCCTTTCCCTCCCTCTGACAGGTTCTGTGAATCACTTTGAATTGGCTGTTGGGGAAGGGCAAGGTGCAAGCCTAGAGGTACACGGAGAGGCTATGCCACAGTCTCTTCTGGCTCCTGATGGCCTAGGCATACTTAGTTATGGGTTTTCCTCCTCACACACCCAGAGAGGTCCAGTGGCAAAAACATAGTTGGGGCTTACTGAGCGCTGCTTCCCATGTGGGGGTCAACCTGAGTCACCCAGTAGGGCAGCAAGAAACTCAGTTTGGAATTCAGATCTGTACAACTCCTATGTTGCATTCACTGAGTCAGAGAAGTTTGGAAGGAGAGGCCCAGGGTGTGGGCTGGGAGCCTTCCTGTTCAGGCCCTGTCCTCTACGACCTGTGAGACCTGGAGAAAGTTACTGAACTGCTGAGTACCTCAGTTGTTGTATAGGGATAATGACAGCAACACCTCCCATGATGTGGTGGCAATTAAGAGCTAATGTGCCCGATGTTAAACGAAAGGCTGGAGGTTCGATTCTACGCAGGGGTGCCACAGAAGAAAGGCCTGGTGATTAATTTCCAAAAAATCATCCACTGAAAACCCTATGAAATACAGTTCTACTCTGACACAGATGGAATTGCTATGAGTTGGAATTAACTCTACAGTGACATTGAAACATTAGCACAGTGCCTGGTAACAACCACGAAAGCTGAGAAAAAGTGAGCTGCTAGAATCATTGAAGCTCGTTCTTCTAACACAGTTAAAGTGCTCAGAGCAGATGTCTCGATCTTTTTCTCCTACTCTCCTCAGAAAATTAGCTGACAAAAGAGTCCCTAGGACTTTCAGAAGTTGAACTTTCTTCCTATTTCTTTCTAAAGTCAATCTTTCTTGCTTAATTACCCCCAGACCTAATGGATGAATGGCCCAAGGGGTACAATTGCCAAGGAGACTAAGAGCTTCTTCTAACAGAAGCTGACAGAGTAGTGGGACCTTCAGAGGCAGTGAGCTCTCCAGCACTGGGAGTATGCAAGCAGGCTGGATAACTGCCTTCAGGGGGCCTTATAGGCGGTGCACCGTTAGCGAGAGCCCCTTACATTCTAGGCACTGCACTAAAACATTGTATCTTTCTCACTCAATCATCGTAATAACTTTGTGAGGTAAGCAGTTGCTCTCCAATTTGGCAGATGAAGGCACTGACGGAGCCTTCCTATGGTCATCTGTGAATAACTGGCAAAGCTGAGAATTGAGTCCAAATTTGTTTACCAGTCCCGTGGTGTTGTGCTCACCATCAGCTGTGTGCCATGAGCTCTGTGCAGAGGCTGTGGGTTGGCAAGATGTCCTGTGCAGCAAGGGCACCACGGTCTCCACTGAATGAGGGCTGTGGATGGCGGAACCGCCAGGACGTGCCTTATGTAGCTTGGCTGTGCAGGGCTACTAGTACGGACACTACTGTGACTCTGCTTCTGCTTACAGCAAGAGCTTAGAGTGGAACAAGGCAGACCTTTGAATTGCTGCCAGTAATGGGACTGGGCCAAGGCTCTGTGGCTTGGGGTGGGGGCCATTGGCCCAAGGCCACATAGCCAGTCGGGAGCTGGGAGTGTCAGTGCTGTTCTACAGTGGTAGCGCACACCGGCAGGCTCAGCCATTCGGGCACTGCTGGCTTAGCCCTTCAGTGTCTTTCTTTGGGATGAATTCACTGAAAGGAGTTGAGTGAAGGCATCAACAGGCTCTACCTCAGAGATAGTCCTGGTCACACTCACATCCTCCAGGATGGCTCACCGAGGGGTACTAGCCCTATTATGGGGAGCTAACTTTAGCACACTGCCCCCACCCCCCACCCCATCTTCAGCACCCAAGAAGGACATTTGTCAACCCCAGAGGGCTGGACAGACCCTCAGTGGGCTTTTCATTCAAATGATCATGGCTTACACCTGACTCGTGAGTTCTCCCCTAGGCAGGTTTCTGTGGCATCCCCACCACTGCCCTGTGTCATCCTTGACCCCTGCTTTTCTTTGTGAGCCTACAACCACCTCTGTTGGCTCTACCTAGATCCTGAACTTCTCAGTGTCACATCATTTCCAAGGCTATTAGTCCTATCAAACTCCCATCTTCCTGCTCTGAGATTACTAAATTGGCATTCAGACTGGTCTTCATGTGGCCCTGTGATCCTGTCTCTGCACAGCTGCTAGAAGGAGCTTTAAAGAGAAAACCAGAGCATGGTACTTTCCACACAGGCCCACACCCTAGACCTAGTGAGCAGTGACCACCTCAGTGACCTGGCCTGCCTACCTCCTCCCAACACCAAGCTTTTGACTGGCCCAGCTGGCCTCCCCATTTTACCTGCTGACTCCCACCTCTGAGCCTTTGGGTGGCGGTACCTGCTGCTGAGAATTCTCTTCTTTCAGCTCTCTGTGCTCTGGCTCTTTTTCTCCTAGGCTAAGTGAAACCCCTCTAGTTGGCCTTCTCTGGCCATGTGGTCAAACATTGTCCCTTCCCAGCTCACCACCTGATTCTTTCTACCCTATTGCCCTGCTTTACTTAGTCTTTTTTCAGTCCTCTGCCCTGCCCCGACTAGAAGGACAAAATACAAGGGCATTTTCTGCCTTGTCCTGTATACACCCCCTAGCCCGGGCTGGAGATGGCACAGAGACATTCGTCAAACATTTGTTAATGAACAAATTTTGTGGTGCCGTGGACTTCCAATTGGAAAGGACTTCAGTCTTTTCTCCCTGGATCCTGGGACGTTCTCTACACTCCCATATGCCTAGTGGTTAGCAGTACCTTGCATCACCCGCCCTCTGCTCTGCTGGGGACAAGAGGCTCATTTCCCAAGGTAGCACTTTTTTTCTGAGTATCTTGCATGATTGGACAGTGTGCTTATTCTGCTCTGAGATGAGCATTTCTAACCTTACACTGGTTCCGGTTCAGTGCCCAGAACATGTCTCCTCTTCTGCAGGATACCCGGTCCCATATTTGGAAAGAGTGCTGTGTAATGAGGGAGGAATGGGGCATGCATTCTACTTCTCTAGGATCAATTAGAAGCCAGTGGAGCCTCTGACCTCAGTTTCCCCTCTGGCCATGCTGGGAACCATGCCCCTCACGGGGGCACTGGGATCAGAGAAGATGGTACCTGGCACAGGTTGGCACTTAATAAATGTTTTGAGTTTGAAAAAATGTCTCCATGATTTTTCAGTACGCTGGGGTGCCGCAACTCTCCTGCCCTCGCCACATCTCCCTGCTCCATTCTGCCTGGAGCCATTTTCCAAGTAAAAAAAGGATTCTCACGCTTAGGTGGCCCTGGGCTGGTGGGCCAAGGGGTGCCAAGCTCCCTGGGGTGATTTACAGTGTTTTGCCTTTTGGAAACATTACAGTGCAAGGTCATCCAAGGTCAGTGCCTCTGTTGTGCTCTCTCTTCAGGAGATGAGAGAAGAGAAAGCAGGCAGCATTTCCAAGTTTTGAAGGAGTTGGCTCAGAGCCAACCACTAGGCATCAAAGGAAGGCAGCTGACTGCTCCCTGCCATATCCTGAAAGTGCTAGAAGGAAGGGAAGAAGCAGCCTGTGTCTTAAGGAACTAGTGTGTGCCAGACCCATGCTTGGAGCGTGTAATAGGGAACGAGTGTGGAAATCTTAGCATGTGCCAGGCATGGATATAAGCACTTTCTGTGGATTAACTCATGTAGCGATTTTAGTTGTTACCACATGCCTATGAAGAGATGTTATTTCTCCCATTTTAAAGATAAGTTAGCTGAGGCAAAGGGAAGTTAAATAACATGGCCCAGGCCCCACAGCCAAAATGGACATTATTTAAGTCCCATTTCACAATTTTTTGGAGGTGAGGATAATTATGACCACTGTTTTGTAGGTGAGGGTTCTAGGTCTTAGAGTCTCAGCTATTTGTTCAAGGACACACAGCAAGAGGACACAGCAGCTGGCATCTGAGCTCTGGCCTACTGTCTGCAAGGCAGTGTTTTGTTCTGTGCTGAGCAGCTTGGCTGCTGTCCTCGCCTTCTCTCCCCTTCCACAGAGCCCTGGAATGGGGTGACTGGGGTACTCGGTGGTGGGGATATTGAGAGTCTTGAGGACTTAGAGGAAGTGTGGGAACTGAGTCAGCCCCTGGAGCCCTCTGGGCCCCTCAGATTGCTCACTGGTGGGCTCCATGTGAATGTCTGTGTTTCTAATACAGACCTAGAGGAAGAAGATAGAATCCCCATAGACTTTCACTCCCTGTTAAGCTGTCTTCTTTGTTAGTGAAGGGATGTCAGGGAAGACTGAGATAAAGAGGTGATGTCTGGGCCCCAGCATCCTGGAACAGACCCCTACACACCACAGGATGAAGTCAGATGGGAAGAAGTTCCTAGACTGGAGCCAGGGCCAACTTGAGGCCAAGGCAGAAGCTGGCCCCACTTGCTGGCCTGTAGTCAGCCTGCAAACCCCTCTCTGCCTGCCTCGGGGGCCCTTCTCTCTGTTTGCCCTCTGCCGTTAGAGCCTTCTCCTGGAAAGTTTGGTATGTAGTTAGAAACCAGAAGCTCTTGGAAGTCAGATTCCTTGTCTCATTTTGATTATCCCAAGGGGTCCACTATAAAAGTCTGCAGATGGAGCTCCAGCTCCAGCATGACTATCTCAGGAGACAAGGCAACTTCCTGAGCCTCATTTTTTTTCTCATCTGTAAAATGGGTATAATAATGTGTCACCCCAGCTGGCATGTAACCATTGAGGAGGGGGAGAGCAATGGATGAGAAAACACTTTAGCTAGTTGCCCTCAGTTACCATCCTGTCCTGTAGCCCACTGGTTCCAAAGCTTGAATCACAATAGATCCTAAAAAACACTGATGCCTAAGGCATTCTGATCTAAGTAGTCTTGGGTTTTTTGCCCACTGGGAGTTGTGAAGGCTATCTGGAGGATCAAAAGTACAGTACCGAGGCAGAGAGGGAGCTACTGAGGCAGCTCATTGAGTCTATGAGTTCACCAGTTCAGAAGGCAGGCAGGAAGTGCAGAGGTCAAGAGCAGACCTCTGTTTCTTTCCTGAATGCCTGTTCTGCTCTGCTGATCTGTCCTGATGTGTCTGCTGAGAGCTAGGGCTCCTAGAACCACCTGCTGTTTGCAGAGCCAACGTCTGGCAGCCATCTGAGGAGTGTGACACCCCGTGATTTTTGCTGACCACCTTCCCTGGATCGAGCCTGCACTGGGGAAGGAAGGCAAGCAGGAGGTCGAGGTCTGTCCCTGCCCTCTAAGCACTCAGGCAGAGTTTGTTTCATTCTGAGTCTTCACCTTAAAGGTCAAGGGGAGGAAGCAGGGGAAGGTCACCGCACTGCTGAGCTCCTCTACCCATGGGACTTTCACTTGGCTTGTCTGGACTAGCTGCAGAGTGGTCTGGGAGAGAAGTCCTGTTAGCCCATTGAGAGGACAGTGAGCCAAGGCTCACATAGCTCAAGACATGACCACTGTCTTGAAGATGATAAGTGACCAAATGGGATGACGGAAGGGACAAGTGGCAGAAGGTGAGGAAGTAACTGAGCGGAGGCACTCAGTGGGAACCAGAGTTAGGACTTTGTGGGGCAAAGAGAGGCCACGGTCTCCCTCTGCTCTCCTTCTGCCCTTGTTCTCCAGGTTTCCCAAAGTGGGAGACAACTCTAGGTGTCTGGAACAAGAGGAACTGAGCCCCAACCTATAAGTCTCCAGTTTTAGTCCTATTGTGCCAAGCAGGAGGGAGAGCTCTGACCTGGACTTGCTCACCTAGGGAACAGTTAGGTGACTGTCCGTGGTCCGTAGGAGAGATGGGGCTCTCAAGCTCAGCCTGAGGAACAGCTGGGTCTGAAGAGGCCCTAACGGTGAGGAAGGTACCACCCTACACTTGGACAACCCCATGAGTCGGCTAGCCAGCTGGAGGACTCACATCCCTGTTACAAATCTTAATGTCAAGCTTCAGCAGTCCAGCTTCAGTGGGGACCAGAAATTCTGTTCTAAACCCTCCTCATCCAAGTTCCCTCATTGATCTGGAGGTGAAGTTGCTCACCCAGGCTCACTTTTCCCCATCTATAAGGTGGGAGGTGCTATAAGTAATTTAAGTTATTAAAGCAAGTGCAGGTCCAAAATGAAAAAACAACATGACCCCAAAAAACAAGTTGATTCTGACTCATGCTGATCTCATGTGTGTCAGACTGATCTCTACAGGGTTTTCAATGGATGATTTTTTGGAAGTAGATCTCTTCTGTGGTGCTGCTTGGTGAAGTCAAACCTTTAGCCTTTCAGCTAACAGCTGAGTGCGTTATCATTTGTACCATCCAAGGACTTCAAGTGCAGATCAATGCCTTATAGAGTGTACAAAGGAATCCACTCATCCAGGCACTGAAGTGTTCTGAGCTCCTTAGGTGAGCTAGCTCTGAGCTCGAAACTCATGGGCAGAGATGAGTAAGAATTACTCCTGCTTCCAGAGACTCTTAGTCCCACTGGGGCGAACAGTGGAGAAAGGAAGTTGTTAGGTCAGCTTCCGAGGCTCCCTTGGAGCTTGTATGAGATAAGAGGGATATGTCCCCAAGTGGGTGGCAGGGGAAGGGTGTTTCCAGAGGAATGCTGGGCAGAGGCCCAACATGCTGTGCTGTATTTAGGGCCTCCTAGATCCCAACTGGGATTCCCTGGGTGGTACAAACTGTTAAGTGCTTGGCTGTGATTGAACTTGAAAGGCTGACAACTTGAACCCCATCACTGGTGTCATGGAAGAAAGGCCTGGAGATTTGTATCTGTAAGGATTACAGTCAGTAAAACCCTACGAGTGGTTCAACTCTGCAACACGTGGGGTTGCCTTGAGTTAGGGTTTACTTGATGACAGCTGTTCTCAGCTAACAGCTGACGCTGTTTCGTGGGGCTTTCTAAGCCAAGGCGGAATATACTAAAAGCCTCCACTTGGGAGAGAGACTCTGCTTAATTCATCCGGGGCAAGGGGGACTTCAGGCAGAGCAGGGCTGGGCAAGGCACGGGGGGCTGCTGTGACATCTGTCTGCTCAGCTCTTACTAGGAGGCCTCCACCTTGGCCTGCCTTCTATCTCTCCCTTTTGGGGGTCAGGAAAATCTGTCTTGCTCAGGTGTGAAGTGACAGGAGCTGGCAGCCTGGGAAGGTGCCCAGCCTGGTCCTCATCATTTCCCATTCAGCCTAGTGGCAGAAGAGATGCTGTCATTTGCATTTCAAAACCCACATCTCCCCTTAATAAGCACCAATTACACTTCTACCCAAAACGGTAGGTTGCCTGGGTGTCATTGGACTTTTTATCCCTTTTAGGGTGGGGAGGAACTGCTTCCTTAAATGTCACATTTAGCATATGCAAATGAAGGGATAATTGTCTCCACTGGAAAATGAACTCACCTACTGTTGGAAGTGCCAGACAAAAGCAAGCACTGAGGGAAAGAGGGAAGAGGACCAGGACAAGCCTAGGACTGTCTGCCCACTCCTCGCCTCAGCTAGGGGCCTGGCTCTCTGTCCATATAGAAGACTTCAGCCTAGGAATCTTTGTTGATTGGAAGTTAATGTTCAGTGATCATTCCTCCACTGTGTACATGGGACAGTGAGGCCTGGTAAGCAGGGGTGACTTGTTCAAGGTCATAGGGTAGCCTTGGGAGAAATCAAGAATGGATTCCACTCTGGAATGAGGGCCCCAGAGATGAGGAAGATTTCCCAATGAGGCAGCTAGGAGTCCTGCAATCTAGCACTTTCTGGGACTGTACATCCTTAGTAGATAAGGTTCTTATCTGGGAGCCATTTGGTAACCTGGAGGCCCAAAGAGAGACGTCTAGAGGGTGAAGGGCTTTAGTGGCCGTCCCGCTATGTATCCCTGGAGCATCATCTCTCCACCCTGTTCTGGTGGGTTTTTCTCCATGCCAGTACTGAAGCTGGAATTGGCCACCTTGAGACAAGTCATGAGCCCTTTATCATTAGGAGAATGCCAGCAGCATGAGTAAGGCCACTCAGTGTGTAGCTGTTCAAAAAGTGTTGGTTTCTAGGAGGAGAGAAGCCATCTTTGAGAATGTGTCCTGACTGACCACTGATGCTACCCTGAGCTGACCACCAAAAGAAGCTTAAGCTTCTTAAGCTTAAGCTTAAGAAGCTCCAGCCTTGGTAGAACTCAGAGGAACAAAGCTCCCACCTTGTTCTCCAGAGCAGGTGTCAGGGCTGTGCCTCATCCCTGTGTCCTGTCTGTGTTTCCTGCCTGGACCTGGGATGCTGCTCCAGCCCCTAGAGAAGTGGTAGTGCTAGAGAGTTTGGGAATCAGGATTCAAACCTCAGCAACTCTACTTAAGCTGCATGACTTTGAGCATGTCTCTTATTCTCTCTGAGCTTCAGTCTTAAGTGGAGAGGAGGTGGCCATCCCTGCCTGCTGTGTGCTGAAGGGATGCTGCGAGACATGCCTGCTATGGGCTTGACCAGATGCCTGGCACATGGAGGGCCTCAGAAGAGATTTATTTTGAAAAATCGTTTGCTCTGTCCCCTGCAAGCTCCTAGGTGCTGACTCCACTTGTGTCCTGCTCTGCCCCTGGTGCCATGGCTTGGTTATCCTGGCTGCTGTCACCTGTTGCCCCTTGCTGGGCACCTCAGGTGGCTGGTCAGCCTAGCCCAGCCCACTTCGTTGCTGACTGACCCAGGAAAGTCAGTGGGCTTGGGGAAGAAAACCGTAAATGTCTAAGGTCCTTTGCTCCAGTTGTCTTGATGGGGGTAAGTGCTCAGAGAGCTTATAAGACTTGTCCAAGTTCACACGGTGAGTTCAGTTGTCAGTCAATGTGTCTCTAGCTTCAGTGATTTTTAAGTGTTGCTGACTGTCACAGGGCAGAGCACCCCTGGGAGACATGGAGGTGTCAAGTGTTCAAGAGACGAGGCCCCAGTCACCGATAGCTTGGCAGGGTTGACTGCAGCCAGGATGACAACGGGACTTGGTGTAAACAGGACACCCACTCCTGGCATATGTTTGTCCCCACTCCTGCTATTCTGGGCGTCCGACTCTGCTATGGCTTTTCCAAGGGTCCTACTCCCTGCAGCTGCCTAGGGTGGCCCTCCCTGCCACACCTGCTCTGCACAGGCATGCCTGGACCCTAATTCCGCCTTTCCCAGGCTTGTGAGCCTGTTGGTCTTGGAGACTTCTCTAGGTCTCAACTCTTGTCTGCCAAATAGCGATGGCAATGCACTCCACGTGTGGCGCTCGGAAAACTAGGCATTCTGGTGGGTGCCTAATAACCAAACAGACCTGGATTTAAATCCTAGCACTGCCACTTTCGCCCTCAGTTACCATGGGCGTTTGTTAACTTCTGCTGCCTCACTTTCCCCACAGTAAAACAAGACAATAGTAAGTCCTACACCATAGGGCTTGTTGAAATGACTATCATAATACCCCGATGTGCTATCTAGCACAGAGAAAGTGTTTCTGAAGGCCAGTGTTGCCAAGGTTCCAACTATTCTCTTCAAAACTTGGAATTTGCTCTCATGATTTTTCCTAGAATATAATCCAGTGGTATCTGGCTGTTAGCACGACTGTTAAAACCCTCTCAATCCTTTCAACCCATCTCCTCATCTCTGTGTTTTCCATGATGCTTGCTTCACGTAGCCACCCCAAAGCAGGCATTCACCTGCAACTCTTCTGTGTATCAGCAGTGCTTTCCATTTGTCCCAATATGCCTGCTGAACTAAGACCTACATGTCCCTTAAAACTCGTCTCCCCTGTTGAAATTCTTAACTACCTGATAGCCACTGGGGCAGAACTCAATCTCAGGTCCCACGTGTTGTGATGTGTGACCTAACTGTCCTGGAGTCTAGGGAAGGGAAGATCTCTGCTTCATTAACCATGGCATCTTCTGCTAGGACTGGCACAGGGCTGGGCCCCCAAGCAGCTGCCCAGGGAAGATCTGTGGAAGACAGTGACCTGCCCTCGGTCTGCCGCCTTCTTTGTGTTTTCCAGTTTGCAAGGTCAGGGCTCCCTTAATCTGCTAGAGACTGCACCTTGAGTGCCTTCCTGGGTATGGGGGTCAGCAACCCAAACTAGTTGCCGTTGAGTTGACTCCAACTCTTGGTGACCACATCTGTCCAGATAGAGTCGTGTTCCATAGCGTTTTCAGCGACCAAGTTTTCAGAAGCAGATCACCAGGTGTGTCTTTTGAGGTGCATGTTTCTGTGTTGACTCCAACCTCCCACCTTGTGGTTAGCAGCCAGTGTGTGAACCATTTCCCCAACCAGGGACTTCATGGTAGTCATTTAACCAAACAACAACAACAAAACAAACCCATTGCTGTCAAGTTAATTCTGACTTACAACAATGCAGTATATTACAGAGTAGCATAGCTCCACAGTGTTTCTTTGGCTGTAGTTTTAAATGAAACTGTTCACCAGGCCTTTCTTACACAGTACCATTAGGTAGGTGCAAATAACCAATCTCTAGGCAAGTAGTTGAGCACAAACTGCACCACCCAGCAACTTCCTGGTAGTCATTAAGAATGGTTAAATATTCCAGTGGGTTATCTTCTTGCAGGATCATGGTAGGATTGCCATTTACGGTCCTTTCCGAGGTTAGATGTGGCCAGGTGACTTGTTTTGGTCAATGAAAGGAGAGTAGAATCAAAGGTTGCCGCTTCTGAGTGGTGGGTGCTTTCAGGGTTGAACGTTGTGAATTTCCTTTCCCTGTTGTAGTGATCATGGAAGCAGAAGGAACCTGTCAGTCTGTGTGACATAGATACCTTGCCAACCCATGCTGGAGGTATACCACGAATGAAAGATTAAAATTGATTTTATGAGCATGAATCAACATAAAGGCAGCAGGTTCTTATTAATCATTTTTTAAGTCACTGAGATTTGGGGGCTTGTTGTTCCTGCAGCAAAACCTAACTCATGCTCACTGATTCAGTGGCCATGAGATAACCCAAATATGGGAAGCAGTGAGTATGAGGCAATAGCAGTGGTGGGGTTGGGTATGTCTGACTGAAAACTGCCTTTCCCACCCAAAGACATTCAAGTGCAGTTTTAAGTGCTGGCCCAATAACACATCTGCCAGCGACATGGATCAAGCTGAAGACCACAGTTGACTCTCCCTTCTGTGGGTCTGTGGACAGCAAGAAGCCGTAGCACAATGTGAAGCTGTTGTTAGTTGCTGTTAAGTTGGCCCTGACTCACAGTGACCTTGGTAAGTGCAATGGAAACAAATACTGGCCAGTCTTGCACCGTATGCATGATCTTTGGTATGTTTGGGTCCATTGTGTGGTTGTTGTATCAATCCATCTCATTGAGGAGTTCCCTCACTGATCCTCTATTTTACCAAATACCATGTTATTTTTCTAGCAATTGGTCCTTCCTGATGAAATCTCTAAGTAAGCAAGATGAAGTTTTACCATCCTTGCTTCTAATAATATTCCTGTTTTATTTCTTATATCAGACTGATCTGTTTGTTCTTCTGTCAGTTCACAGTATATTCAATATTCTTAACTAGCACCATAATTCAAGTGTGTCAGTTCTTCGTCTTCCTTTTTTATTGACCAGCTTTCACATATAGACAAAGTGATTGAAAAGACCTTGGCTTGGGTGAAGGTAGGAAGCTTGTTCTAGGATACACACACAGGTAGAGCTAGAACCCTTCCCCAGTTTGCAGAAATCATGGCCTTGAGAGGAAAACTCATTTGCAAAGGCCGCACAACCAGCCAATGGCCAGGGGGTGCACCAGGACTCAAACCTTCTAACCACAGAGCTTTCTCTGAAGCCTCACTAAGAGAAGGAAGCCAGGTGCCATGTTAGAACTCACCTCCCCTGACCCCCAGCGTACAACCAGGGCTGGCTGGCTGGCTGTCAGGGAGCACCTGGGGACTAGAAAGCAAACTCCTGGATGGACAGTGCTGGGTCAGAGCAGGAGCTTCAGCCTCCCTTGGGGTCTCGTGGGGAACCTCCTTCCAGTCCTCGTCTCCTCCGCCTGTCTTCAAGGCTGTCTGGAAACCATCTCTCTGTAATTAACAAGTGTCTACCCTCCCTTGGGTCCCTCAGTGGGGGACAGATGGGGATGTGGCTTTGGCTATTGTGGGCAGCACTGGGGACTGGGGAGCCTTTGAGCATGGGCTGCATCTGTTTACTTGGCAAGGCTTCACTTGCAGATGTGAGGCTGCCGGGGCTGTAGGGATAGGTCGAGAACTGAAGGGTGGGTGAAACACAGTGGCTAGTCAGTGCCACGGCACCTCCTCAGGAAGAACCCCACTCTCTGGCCCTTGTACTCCTGGAGAGGGATGCGTATGTATCGTTTGTGTTCAGAATGGTGATCTGAGATCCAGGCTGCCTAACACACAGCACTCAGATGTCCACCCAGCTGCCTCCACATGTCTCCAATATTGGTTAAATGTCTTCCTGCCCCTGCACCTCCTGGAGGCTGATCCTAAGCCCCTCTCACTTAGGTCAGTGTGGTTTTGGTTTTGAGGTTGAAACAACATTGGGCTCAGGTCCACGGTCCAATTATCCTGGACAGTGGAATTTGGAGCTGGGAGAGGCCAGACTTGGAATAATTTTTAGCTGATGGAAAGATGAGACTACTGACTCCTCCCTGCTTAGCTCATCTCAGGGATGGCGCAGGCGTCTGCCTCTTCCTAGAGTGCAGCCATCATTTCCAGGGTGTGAGCTCAGTACCCCTGGGTGGGGGTCTATTCCCCATCCCATCTGAGATGCTTTTCTGTTCTTTGCCCAGTAGGGCCCACCAGGCCTTTTTCAACAGGTAACATAAAGTAGTAGGGGATGCAAACTGGGGAGGCTTCTACAATTATCAACTGAATGGAGGTGGGGCTAAAGAACAGAGAGGGAACTCAATACACTTTCAGTGCTACACCATTTTGTGCTTGTTAATATTAGAAATCCACCATTCCTTCTTTTTCCATCCTTCCAAGCTTCATCTATCCCTTCATTAATCTATCCATTTGCTGGTCATCTGTTTATCTAACTACCCATCTCTACAACCAATAAACTGGCTCTGGGCTAGACCCTGTGACAGTTGCTAGGATATGGAGGTACACAGTCTACTATCTTGGCCCTGAAAGAGTTCCCAGCCTGGTAACTGGATAGTCAAATAACCATCAACATCTCTTCAGCAATGTGACATTGTAGTGAGCACGAACACTGTTTCATTAACCCGGAGGATTAATTGATTCCAACTCAAATGACACCTCTTCTAGGACATGTTCTCCAATTCCACCATGTGGCACAGGAATTTGAAAGGCAGAGAACAGGAGAGGCATTTCTGGCAGAAAGCCCAGGCTTTGCAAAGGCCAAAGCTCTGCATATGCATAGCATGTTCAGGGGAATCGTTTGGCCACAGTATGAGGGATCTGCTGGAGAAGATGGAGCAGTGGTGGGGAATTAGATGTAAAGCTGTGTTGGGCAAGTTGTAGAGAGTCTCCAACACCAGGGTAAGACTCTTGGACTTCATCCTGTGGTCCCTGAAGAAACAGGGAGTAGGGTAAAGCATAGATGAGGCATGGTCAGAAGTGCATATTTTAGGAAGATCATCCTGCCTGCGTGAAGTATTCTTCAAGCAGGCAAACCTGGATTCAACAACAGTTGTGCTACTTTCTAATTTTGTGAACTTGGGTAAATAAATTAATCTCTCTGAGCCTCTTTTCTCTTCCCTAAAACAAAGGTAGTGGTCTCAGCCTCATTGGGTTGTCATAAGGTATCAATGAGATTGTACCAGTAAGTCCTTAGCATAGTTCCTGACACATGGTAGATGCCCAGTAGCTACCCGTGTCTTATACTAGGTGTAGTGAATCAGAGCTTAGGTCTTATATCAGTGATTTCAACTCACTATGCTTGCTTGGGCCACTTACTCTCAGTGGGCCCTAGTTCTTTCAGTAGCCCCTTGTGGGATATTGTGAGGAGTGGACCAGGACATGAGTATCCTGGGATGTCCTCTTGGCTAAAGGGTATGGGGTGGGGTCAGATTCACAAACCAGCAGTGTTCCAGCTTGAGAAAGGTCTCAGGAACTGGACCAGTGACCTCAGGTGCCCTGGCACAGGGCCACCCGAAACTTCCCACCCATGCGTAGTGCCCTTACCTCCACCCTGCCCCTCCCTGTTCGGCTGCACCAAGGAGATGGCTGGCTCCTTAGCCTGGTGACTGCAACTGCTAATCCCAGGGTGCAGCCTGGGCCAAGGCGAGATCCAGCACGTCCGCAGTGCTCAGCAGCCAGTTCACCCAACCCTGTGGCTCCAGGCTACCACCACCAGCTGTGGGGCAGGGGCACCACACACAGTGACCCTGGCTCCTTCCTGACCTGGTCCTGAAGTACTAGGGGAAAAATCAGAGACAGACTTGTCCAAGTAAAGAGCCATTTCCCTAAGGGCCATGGTCAACATGTTCCTCTGAGGACGATCAGGAAGGCAGAGTGGAAAGATCTTGCCCCTAAGATGTACCCTCACATGTCAGTTACTCTCCGCAGGAACCTGATTTAGTGCCTATGAAAAATGAGGATTTTGATACTAATGTCATGGATTGAATTGTGTCCCCCTCCCAAAGATGCTTTAACTGCAAGTACCTCTGAAAGTGACCTTGTTTGAAAACAGGGTCTTTGAAGATGTTATCAGGCAACACAAGGTCACAGTGGAGTAGGGCGAAACTCGTCCAAGCTGAGTGCTGTCCTACAAAGTTAGAGAGGAGAAACCATGAGACATACAGAGAAAAAGGCCCTGCGAAGGAGCATCTGCACATCCAGGAATGCCTGGGGCTGCAAGAGCTGGGAGATAAAGACAGAATCTTCCTTAGAGAGCACAGCCCTGCCAACAGCAGGCATTTGGACCTCTGGCCTCTAGGTCTGTGAGACAATATGTTCCTGTTTTCTCAGCCACCCACTTGGTGGTACATTGTTACAGCACCTTGAGGAAACAAAGACAACTAACCTCATAGACTTCATCCGAGGATCATGGGAAGGAGGAAAGGGAAAGCTCTTTGTAAAGTATAACTCACAAGAGCTAAGTGCCTAATGGCAGAGCAACCAAGTACCTCGCCTTGCTCTCAAGGACGACAGTGCCTGCCCACAGAAGCAGAGGGCAACCATGCTGATGCATGCAGCGGGAACACCTCCCAGACGGAAATACAGGGCCTGGGGGTCTGGAGCCAGCAAATAAACAGTAGCCCCCAGGGCCTAGTGGGTGCTGTTCCTTTCCATCTGACCCTTGTTCTGCCACACCAAACAATGCACACACGTGCACAAATGCACACACTTGTACCTGCACAGAACACGTGCACACATGACACAAATGCGTGCATACACTGCCAAACACCATGCATGCACACAGGCAAACTACACAAAGGTACAAATGCATGTATACGTCTCCAGGACTCGTGCGCATTCACAAACAATTGCACAAATCTGCGCCCGTAATCCTGTGCACACACCTCCAACACATTCATAAGTGATGACTTTTAACAGATAAAGAAGTACCCCATTACTGCAATGATCCAACACCCCCATGGAATGGCATTGCAGAATAAATACTGCACTATAAAATTGAAGCTTTTCAGGTCTGGACAGCAAGGGAGAGACCACACCTTCACCCTTGTCCTCTCCCCCAGCTGCTTGCTGCTTGCTCGCTTGTTGAAAGGGAAACTAGGCTCAGAGTGGCAGGCCTTGCCACTGCTAGCTCTGTGACCTTCGTCAAGGTAGGACTCCTGTGCTCATGGCCTCTTCTCCTCTTTCTACTCTGGTCACAGCATTGGGCAGCTCCCATTGTAACCCAGCCTGTCACTGAACTCTCAACTCCTCACTAGGGGAAGGTGAGAGGTCAAGTCCCCGACTTGGGGGCAAGAACAACCTGCTGTGTGATACAGGAGGTGGGTGCTGTGGCAGTTGGGTCATGCTGCGATGCGTGGCTATTCACATAGGAAGGGGCTGTCAAGGGCTGGTTCCCTCACTGGGCTCCCCAAGTGCAGATCTATGGATTGCAATCCTTCCGAAAAGATTTGACACCTGAAAAGTAATTATTGACTCTAAAAATTGACTGCAAAATCGAAATTAATTGATGCTAATTATGCGTATGCATAAGGCAACATTGTGTCAGCTTATTAAACGCGACTTGCCTTGGATCCTATGAAGTTTTATGTGAATGATCATGGATGTAGATGTAGCTGTGGCCTGCCAAGTTAATTATGACATGCTTTGACATCTAGAGGAAAACAACTGGTGGCAAGTGATAATGTATTAACAGCTCCATCAAGGTGAGTGGGGATGAGGGGTGCTGCCCATACCCGTGTGGCTGCAAGCTTCTGATTGCCCTGCTGATGACTGCTGGGCAGCTCTTTGAGGAGGCATGCCCAGCACTCACAGATAGGCCAGGTGACCTCTAGAGAGCACTGGGACTTCTAATATTCTAAAGTCTTCCTGGACAACTGGCCAAGTTCATGCACAGGCTGAGTGTGCTGTGCCTGCCCTTGTCTGTCTTCTTGGAGCTTGGGTTGCTGATGGGGTGAAGTAGGACACACACTCTCTCTTCCATTTTCCCTAGTGACCTTAGAGATCAAAGTTATCAGCTGAAGGAAGATGACGGGCCCAGATCATTCCTTCACGAGAATGAGAATAAGGATGTCTTGTGAAGAC
The DNA here is from genome assembly GCA_028571685.1 of Heterohyrax brucei. Classification (NCBI taxonomy): domain Eukaryota; kingdom Metazoa; phylum Chordata; class Mammalia; order Hyracoidea; family Procaviidae; genus Heterohyrax; species Heterohyrax brucei. The sequence goes on along the minus strand of CM053154.1, from coordinate 82,195,611 downwards.
ACTGAGGCTGGAGGTTGTTACCACTGATTCTGGCTCATACATCTGCTCTCATTCACCTTTACAAGAGTGGGACACTGAGGCTTTATCTGTGCGGGATGGTATAGGTGCTTCCAGAGCTGCAGGGAGCTGAGCTTGCCTCTTGGAGAGACCAGAACTGTATGAACCCTAGTCCATGAACTCCTAGCTCAGGGTTCTGAGTATGTAAGCCCGGATGTCTGAAAGCTTCTTGGGGACCAGTTGCACTGGAGGACTTTTGCTTGGTGGACTCAGCCAGAAGGTAACTTATATACCTGAGATCTCAGCCTGGAGATGCAGTGGATGGCAAATTTGGGGCCTCAGCAGATGTCTGGGGCCCCAAGTCTTACAGCCACTCCAGTCTTGTACCCCTAATGCTGAACTCAAAGAAGGAGGATTGAGGTCCCTGCCTTAAGGAAATTTGCTTCTTCTCCTCAACATGAACTGGAGTTGGGAACCAGACAAGCAGTACTGATTTCTGCCATCGCTGTTCCTTGCACCTCGCTAACACACCTCAGTGCCCTCCTGAGAGAGAGAAGAGGCTCCAGGTAAAGTGGCCTAAAGGAGGAACCTGGGGAGGAGGGTAGCTGCATACCGGCTTTGACCACTCCATGCATTCAAGCAGGACAACAGTGAATTGCTGTCCTTGTCTTAAAGGCAGCCTTCTTAATAAACTGGCGGGCCGGCAACAGTGCAGCATTAATTCTGCTTCGCATTAGGACAGTAACATGTGGGGCTGTAAACACGCATGTACCCCATTTTGCATAAGATGGAGATTATAACATCTGCCTGGTATTGCATGAGAGTTAATAAAATAATTATATGCAATGGTTTAGCACTAGATAGAGTATAGAATTGGAAGTCAGTACATCATAGGTAGATGGATGGATGGATGGGTAAATAGATAGACAGACAACTGTTGTTGATTCTGACTCAGGAGATCTACGTATAACAAAATGAAAGCTGTCCAGTCCTACACTGCCCTCACGATGTTCAAGTTAATGATTGGGGCTATTGTGCTGATTCATCTCACCAAGCACTTCCTTTAACCTCACTGGCCCATCACCAGACACAATGTCCTCTTCCAGTGACTGATCTCTTCTGACTACATATCCAAGGTGGGTGAGTCAGACAATACTCTGTTAGTTTTCATTGGCTAATTTTCAGAAATAGATTGTTGGGCCTCTCTTCCTAGTCTGCCTTTGCGTCTGGATGCTCTGCTGAGACCTGTTCACCATGGGTGGCCCTGCTAGTATTTGCAGTACTGGTGGCATAGCTGCTGGCATCATAAGGACACATAAACTACTATAGCAGGAAGAACAACATGTGGTAGCAATTCATCACAGCTACTAATACAATTGCTGTTTGTTGTTAGCACTGTTTACAGCTTGATAGCTCAGGTGCCACACAGGAAAGGGCTTTGTGCTATTGGTGAAGTCATTGGCCAGGAAGTCTCCCAGGACACACTCAGGGCCCTTCTGGCTAATACTGGAGCCCAGTATCTCTGCCTTGTGATGCTCAGTCCTGGGCTATCTGAGGGCCCTATACGGGCTTTGCTGGCCTCAGAGGACCACACCAAACCAGTTAGCAGAGCTCAAACCCTGCTAGGTCTTGGTTTCTTGCAGCGTTGGTTAGCTTCTGAGGCCTGTCTGCTACTGCCACAATCCAAACAGGTCAGCCCTCCTGGAGGCACAGTGCTACGCTGAGAAAACCGAGCCCTGCAAAACACTTCTTCAAACACCCCTTGCTCTCTCCCCTGCTGCTGGCAGAACACTTTGGCAGCTTCCTTGCTGTTTGATAGGAAGGGATGTTCCAAGCTGGGTCTTGTCTGGAAAACTCTCCCCATTGTCTGAGGTCAGGTTCATGTGAAACAAAAGCTGAAGCAGGGATTCCTGTAAGAGTGGTATGCTGAGGGAATGTCCTCAGGAGAAACCTGCCGGACAGTGAGGGAAGAAGGAGAGGGAGGAAGGTAGGTCAGCAGAGAAGTCAAGGTCAGTCGTAGCCTGATCCCACCAAGAACTCTGGAGTGTGAACCACCTCAGAGAGTGTGAAGCAGGGGCTGGGACTGAAATTCACATGTTAGTTAAGTCTGATGGCCTGAGGGCTGCCCCTTGGAGGAAGGGCTTTTTCAAGCAAGGCAGGTTCTAGAAGCCACAGGCAACTCTCAGGAGAAGGGTGGAGTGGAAGCTGGTAGTAGCCACAGTATCAGCAGTAGCAGGGATGAACTCACAGACCTAGACAAGGGAAGCCACCTGGGGCACAGGCACACCTGTTTCACTCTCAGGGACTATTCTGCTTTGTCCCCAGATTGCGTTCTGATGGCTTTAATAACAACCAGATTATCTGGGCTGGACAGTAGTGGTTCTGATCTTCCACGCAGGATACCTGAGTTTGATTCCTGGCCAGTGCAGCTCAACTGCAGCTACCACTTACCTGTCAGTGGAGTCTTGTGAGTCACTACAATGCTAAACAGATTTCAGTGGAACTTTCAGACTAAGGCAGACTAGGAACAAAGACCAGGTGATCTATTTCCAAAAAGTTAATGAAAAGTCTGTAAACCACAATGGTCAGATCTCCAACCAATCATGAGGGTGGCACAGGACCCAGTAGCAGTTCCTTCAGTTGCACATGGTGTCCTCATGAGTCAGAGGTCAATTCAATGGTAGCTAACAACAACAACACAACAATGTGTGCTATGTCCCCGCTGAAGTTTCCACCCCACTGAAGTGTGTATGCAGGTGTCCACAGCCTGGCAGGCCTGCTGTAGTTTCTGCTCACAGTGTCCATATGACCAGTGTGTCCTGTCCCCACAGACTCCCGCCTCTGATCTCCTGGGCATCGCTTCTTCAGTAGGAATCCCGCCTAGGCTAAGTTCACTAGGGCTGCGTGATGCTGTCTACTCTAAAGCACAGGAGGCACAACCTGGAGAGAGTAGCCTTTCTGTTACAGAAAGAGCTAACAAATAGCCTGCTGTCTTTGGGATTGGTGCAGGGCAAGGAAGAAGGGTCTAGCAGGCAGGCTTGTTTTCTCCCTTTTGCAAGCTTTCTCGGCTAGGCAGAGGAGCCACCACAGAGAAACATTTGGCCTCTTCTCCTTCTTTCCCGCCTCCCCTCCTGCTGGGCAGGCTCAGCTGCAGCTCCAGACTCTCAGCTACTGCTGGGGAAAACAGAAAACCACAACTATGTGGCACCAAACAGGCCTGCATCGTGTTTACGCAATGACAGAGGCCTGGGCCTGGCTCCAAAGAGGTTGATCTCCCCATGGTACCTCAGATAGTTCTTCCAGTCCAAGGCCATGCTGTGGATGCTTCAAGACTGGGAAGGCCCTTGGGGAAGGTTGTGGCCAAGTCTCAGTTTTCATCAGGAGACCTAGAGATAGAGAGTGAGTTGGCCAAGGTCATGCAGAAAACTGAGGACAGGGTTTGGAAATGGAGGAGAGTGGCTAAAGTTCAAGTACTAGGGGAGGGCAGGGAAGAAAGGGCTCATTCGTCTGTGACTGCTCTGGGCTTTTGCCTCCTATCCCTACCTTCCATCTAAACAGCTGTTGGTTTTCAACCTGAGAGAGACCACACCCAGGCTCAGCCTCTAAGCTGGGCCTGTGGAAGATCTGTTTTTCTAGCTTCCCATCTGAAAAGGTGCAAAGAGGTGAGCTGAGACTTCTGGTGGGAGGGGGATGGATCTACACGGAATCTGTCACATTAAACTTTTCTCTCTTCCAGCCCTCACAAATACCCATGACCTTTCTGTCATGGATTGAATTGTGTCCCCCCAAAAATATGTGTAGTATTTTGGCTGGGCCAGGATTCTCCGTGTTCTGTGACTGCCCTCCATTTTGTGATTTTCTGTTGCTATAAATCCTAATTCCTGCCTGTGGCTAAGAGATAGGGTGATTATGTTAAAAGAGGATGGGGGAGGGGGACTGCAACATCCTTGCTAAGGGAGTTTCCCTGGAGCGCAGCTTGCACCACCATTTATCCTTTCTTCCTGTGGCAGACAAAGAGAAGCAAGTAGAGAATCGGGAACCTCTCACCATCAAGAAAGCAGCACCAGAAGAAGAGTGTGAGCATCAGACCTGAGGTTCCTGCTCCAAGATGCTCCCTGAACAAAGACTTATGCAACACCAGGACTTCTCTCCAGAGCCGATTAGGGGGAAAGCCTTCCCCTGGAGCAGACATCCTGAATTTGAACTCACAGCCTATCAGACTGTTTAAGAATAAATTTTTCCTTGTTAAAGCCACTCATTTTGTGGTATTTCTGTTAGAGCAGCACCAGCTGACCGAAACATTTCCTTTGTTCCCACTTTCATCTCATGACCTGGTCTTGTCTTTCTGTACAAAACTGAGAGTAACTTCTCACCTTTCTGTCTTTACACCATTCTTCACTGGGGCCTATTCTTTCTTCCCCTTCCTCTGGTATGGTCCCCACCCCTTGAGACAAAACTTCAGCTAACAGCATCTCTCTCCTGGTGCATCACCCTCTCTGCGTCCTGGAATGCCCATGCCAATTTTCATCTCACCCTGCCACCCAAGGTCTCTGACTGTCTGCATGTCTCCAGGTGACTCTGTTGACAGCCATTTGTCCAAACCCGTGCAAATATCACTATTCATATCCACCCTGCTCAAATGGCTTTGAGGTCTTGAAAGAGTCTTGCCAGTTACCACTGAGTTGATCTCAACTCATGATGATGTCATGTGTGTCAGAGTAGAACAGTGCTCCAACTGGCTGATTTTCAGAAGTACATTACTAGGACTTCCTTCCAAGTCACCTCAGTTAGCAGCTGAGTGAGTGTTGGTACTACCTACGGTCTCCTTGTCAAGTCTTGGGCATGCCCAGTTTGATCTCTGTCCTGTATCTAATGTAGACCCACCTCCACTATTCTACTCACCTTTCTTGGACCAACTCTTTGATTCCTCCTCAGTCTCCTTTCCTGAATCCTTCTCTGTCTAATGTTCAAAAGTGGTTTTTCCCCTGCATTCTAGCCTTGTTTGTTCTTACCAAGGAAATGAGTGTGAAATAAGAAAAAACCTTATTTATTCCCTTGGCTATAGCGGTGTCTTCATTGCTGATGACTTGACAGTCATAAATCACATATTTCTCTTCTGCTCTGGGCCCCTGGGCCCATATGGACCTTTGCTTATTGGACCTCATTACCTAGATGCTTATCAAGCTTCTAATCAGAATCAACTGTAGCAACCTCAAGCTCATCATCTTTCCCTTCCTCCATTCCTAGTCAGAAATCTGGGCTTCATTGTGGTCCACCAGAGATGCCCACATTCCAATTTCTGGAGCCTGTGAATGCTAACTTACAGGGAAAAATGGGCTTTGCCTATATGATGAAGGATCTTGAGATGGGAAGACATGCTGGGTTATCCAGTCCTAGTGTAATCACAAAGATCTTTGTAAGAGAGAGGGAGGTAGACAATCAGAGTGAGTTAGCAGAGATGTAAAGATGGCAGCAAGAGGTGGTAGTGATGCAACCACAAACCACAGAATGTCAATGGCTTCTAGAATTGGAAAGGCAAGGATACGGATTTTCCCCTGGGGCCTTCAGAAGCAAGCAGCTCTGCAAACATTTTGATTTTAGGCCTATATAACTCTGACCTCCAAATGCTAAGAGAATAAATTTGTGTTGTTTTAAGCCACTGGGTTTCTGTTAATTTGTTACAGCAGCCACAGGAAACTCATACAGTCCCAGATGCTGCTTCTTCTTCGCTAACTATACCAACTTGGTCCCAAATCCTATGAACTTTATTTCTAAAATAGATTCCAAGTTTGCTTCCTCCTTTCTCTGTTTAAGTCTATGTCTTTATTTCTCTTAGCAAATCACCCTATCTTTCTAAGCTGTTGCTTCAAGTGTGAGTCTGAATAATTGAACTAAGATCTCATGGTCACCAGAGCTGAGGAGTATCTTAAGAGGCCATTGAGTACACCACTGTTCTGGGGTCAGAAGATGCCTAATGGACTATGTTCCCCAGTGATGTCCTCTCAGCATCTGCAGCACATGCATACATCTGCTGCATATATGGGCATGTGCTTGCATGTTTTAAGGAGAATGACAGATTTTAAACAGTTTCTTAAAGAGCCACTAAAGGCGCCTTGTGTATGAAATTTCTCCAGGAAAAAAAAAATTCTCTATTTTGACGATTTAAGTGTTAATGATTCAAAGCCATATGGATACCATTTCCTTTCTATCCACATGGGTTTCAAAAAGTATCATAGGAACTGCTCACGGCAAAATCCATCTATGGTTTTATCGATCCTACAGCCTTGCAAGGGATGCTCAGCAGGCCTGAGTGAGAGCCGAGCCTGGGGAGCCAGGCTCGAGGCCTTTCCCTGGGCTGCTCTGCACATGTTCTCCTGGGAAGCTGAGCTCTTGGTGTCTGGGGCAAGTTTTCAGTGCACTGCATGGTGGGAAAAGGACACTGCATCCTTGCGGGGTTTTTGCAAAACCTCCAGAACTAATTTTAAAATGACTTAGGTTTTGGCAGACGTAAGAGGTGTTAACTCAAACCCGGGAGTATTTCAAGGGAAATGTAATTAGAAAAATGCTCTCCTAGTTAGCTGAAAGACTGTACCGAGCAATCAAGATGGTTGCTGGAGAAGTGTTCAAGGGAATAAAAGCATACTGCCATCAGGGTCTGTTTGTCCACGGGCACAAGGGCACCCTATTACCCCCCACACTCAATGTGAAATGGACACACGCAGGGACCATGAAGCATGCCTCGGTCGTATCTGCCAGTCCTATCCAGAGGGATCGGGCCACAGCTGAGCCAAGTACTGCCTCTCCCATTAATCAAATCAGGGTGCTGTGGGGGAATTTTCACAGCAGACCCCAACTCTTCCTGCGTGGTTTATCTCCTTGTCTTCTTCTACCACGCTTTTCTGCCTCATTAGTAACCCTTCTGCAGCCTCTCCATAGCCCCACATGTCCTGTCTGATGCAGGGGTTTCTTTGCCTGGGATTCCAGATTCCCTTTCTTTTCTAAGTGAACAATGCATCTTATCAAGAACACAGTCAAAACACTGCTCCCTTTTGTAGGAGTCCCATGGGAGTTTTGTCCCTCCTTTTTCTGTGGCTATGCATCTGTGACCACATTCTTGCAATATTGCATTAGGCTTGCATCTCAGCTGGAGCTTTGAACTTCTGTAGGGAAAGGCCTTGTCAGAATCTTACATGCAACATACCCAGGGTTTAGCACAGGATTTGACGTGTGGTTAAATATTCAATAATGTGGAATGAATAGGATAAACTTTTAGAATCTCTGGCATCTTTTATGATACCCATTCACCTGACCTATCCATTCATGCATCCACCCATCCACGCACCTGTCCCTTTATTGATCCATCAATCACCTGTCACATATCCATCCATCCACCAACCTATCCAGCCATCTGCCAGTCTACCTGTTCCCCCCACTCATCCTTCCATCCCCATCCCCCGCCTATTCACCTATTCACCCATCCATCCACCTACTCACCCATCCACCCATCCATCCGTCCGTCCATTCATCCATTCACCCATCCCCCCTCCCACCCATCCACCCATCCATCCATCTGATCGTGCATCCATCCATCTACCCATCCACGCATTGGATTGAATGATCTCTCTGTATTTGCATTACTTCAGTCTAAAATGATCTTTAAATGTTCCAAACCCACAAACTCTACTAGCATACTTTAATAACCATGGACTAACCCCCAGCTTTATCTCATCTTAGCATTTTGCCATATTTTACGCCATATATACTTCAATCTTTTAAGAAATGAAATACTGTAGATATGGGTGACGTCCAATATGTGGACCTCTACAATTTTATCCCCCTTTTCTCCTTCCCTAGAGATGGTGTTTCTCATTCTTATGCATGTTTTTATTTTTTTACTATGTATTTATGTGTTCATAAACAAGATATATTATGGTTTCTCTGGGTTTAAAATTTTATATAAATGGTGTCCCAATGTATATGTCATTTTATAACTTGATTTATTTGGGCTTATTCTTATGATCCCATTGTAATTTTTATATCTACTTCCTTTTGAACAATTAGCTTGCATTGTAATCACATTTATATCTCCATTTGGATTGCAAGCCCTTGGAGAGTAGAAGGGTCACCATTTCGTTACCATTTCTCCAGGTCCCGGCAGTCTTTGTTAGTTGGCTGCATGGCTAATGGACAATTTTTACTGAATACTAGTACTAAACCAAGGGCTGTGTTATGTCATGGACACCCAGATGTGACTCAGACACAGCCCTAGCTTCAGGGAAATCACAGATTAAGACAGCATTGATTCAGAGCTAGACTAGAGGTAGGGATGAAAATCTATAGAAACAGAAAGGAGGGATGAGAAATTTGACGGCAGGAAAGAGAGTCAGTGAAGGCTTGCCGGAGGGTGATAAGAGTTACTCATTGAAAGGTAAGAGAACTTTTTGGTTAGATGAAGATAAAATAACACAGCTGAGACCTGGTGGCACAATGCTATTTTTTTTTTTTGCTGTGGAGATGCCTTCATTAGGATAACTTCTTCATTTAAGTCTTGACTCCTGTCTCTGGGCAAATCTTGGTATTCATTGTGTCCCTTTTGGGTGCCATATCTCATTACTCATGCATCTCTTTCTTCATTCAGTTAGCAAATAGTTACTGAGCACCTACTACCTACCAGTGCTGTGCATGGGCTAGGGACAAGGCAGGGAGTCACAGGGATGTATCTCTTGTGCTCAGTATTGTGGGGAGCTGGAAAGACAACAAAATAAACAAAAAGGGAAAACGTCAGATAGCATGTGTTGTCCATGCAGAATATTTCAAGAGTTTGATGGGCTGTGGAGTCACAGACAGCTGCCTAGTGGGCTGGTTGAATGATTTCTCTAAGCATGGAACACTTGAATGGGAAATCTGGATGACAAGAAAGAGAAAGCCATAGGAGGATCTGGGGATGGATCTGGGGAAGGGAGAAAACTTGGCCTGTTTAAGGAATAGAAACATTCCCTGTGTTTGGGATGGGGCAGAGGGCTGAGTGGTGGAAGAACAGGCCATTGTCAGATCACACATGGCTTCCTATAGCAGGGGAAGCAGCTTGTGCTTTATTCTAAGCCAGAGGAGGTTTGTGAGAGTAAGGTCTCTGGGTGGTGCAGATGGTTTGCTCTTGGCTGCTAACTTAGAGGCCTGCAATTTGAAGCTACCCATGCCACTGTGAAAGAAAGGCCTAGTGAGCAGTTTCTGTAAGATTATGGTCAAAACCTCCCCTGTGGAACACAGTTCTTTCTGAAACACATAGGATGATCATCATGAGTTGGGATCGACTCAATGGCAACAAGTTTTATTTATTTATTTATTTTTTGAAGCAAACAAGTGACATGATTCAATTAGCTTTAAAAAATTAATTAAATGTCAGAGTCTAACAGCTGAACTTGGAGGGTAAGTCAGAAAGCTCTTGTGTTGTCCCAGTGAAGACACTTGAGCATGGCTCTGGCTGTTGGCAGTGCAGATGGAGAAAGCAGTGCTGACTGTGTTTTCAAAGCAGAATTGATAGGACTTGCTGAGAGATTGGAGGCAGGAGGAGAGGGAAGACAGAAGGCGTGGGTGACATGAAGGTTCTGGACCTGAGTCATTAGGTGGAGTGTGAGAACAGCATTTACAAGGAGAGGAATGGACTTGGAGGTTTGATGTGGAGGCAGAAACAAAGACTTTCATTTTGATCCTATTGATTTTGATATACCTTTACAACAGCCAAGCTCCCAGTTGGACATTTGACAACTCACATCTAGGGTCACAGGGAGAAGACATGGCTGGAGCAACATCATTTTGGGCATCCTTAGAATGGAGGTGGAGTCTGTAACCAAGAGGAGGGAGGTGCCATGAACTGTACCAGCACCTCCCTCATGGCACCTCCCACACATTCACCATGAGAGAACTGGGCAGGAATTCATGTGCCTATTTTATAGATGGGGAGACTGGAAGCCCAGCAAAGGCAGAGACTGGTCAAGGATCACACAGCCATAGCCTGGACCCTCACATGACTCCAGGTCTATGTCCTCTTCACCAAGTCCCACAGGCTGCCTTTGTGTAACTGGTGGAGAAAGAGAAGCTCTAACCTTCTCTGGCCCTCTGTTCTTCCTCTGTAGGCTCCTTTTGCAGCTTTTGGAAGCCAGTATTTTATGACACCACAGTTGAAGTGGCTATGGTCAAAGTGGCTTGTGTGCCAGAGCAGAGGAGCAAACCTAGTCTGTCTGCGTGTGTGTTCTTTGTATCCTGGTTGTTGTGAGGAGCATTGCTGGCTATGTGCTGATCCCACAGTGATCACGTACGACACATCGCTGTTATCTGCTTTGTACGTGAAGGTCAACCTAGTCTAAGCTCACTGAGGTTGGGAAACCCCAAACCCAAACCCACTGATACTGAGTCAGTTTCAACTCACAGAGACCCTAACAGGACAGAGTAGTAGAGCTGCCTCACAAGGTTTCCAAGACTATAATCTCTACAGAAGCAGACTGCCACACTTTTCTCCCATGGAGCTGGTGGTTAGCTCAAATCCTGGACTCTTTGGTTAACAGCCTGGTGCTTAACCACTGTATTACCAGGGCCCGACACTGGAAAGGATTGGTAAAAACTGCAGCTCACGTCTGTACGTTCTTACTGTGCTCCACATCCAGTGTACTTCAAAGTACAAAAACCTAGCTAGTCAGCACTACCACTGTGACCATTTTACAGAGGGAAAAGTGGGGCTGTCCTTGAAGAAAGAACCCAGCCAAGGCCACACAGTGGGAAGCAGACCTGGATTCAAACTCAGATAGCTGGGCTGTGAGGCACTCTTCTACTAGCCACTTCCCCTACCATAGTATTCAATTTGTGACCATTTATCTGTTTTTTGGGGGGCCAGGGAAGTGCAGGCTTCATACAGGAGCCATTTCAGTAGGATCATGTGGAAACCCAATGCCCAGGCTACCTAACACTGTGGTGTGAGGGGGCTCTGGCAACAAGTTTCTCTGGGACGTAGGCCTCTGTCTGCCAGTTCACAACAAGCCCTTGACAAGGTAAACAGCCTTGTGCAGGAAAACAGGAAGAACAGACAGAGACCCTGGCACATTGGCCGGATTAGCTGAAGGCTAGGGAGCTCCTGACAGAGAGGGGACAGGCGAGGGGTCCCTTCTAGGGTTGAGGTAGGCCTGAGGGATCTGGGACAAGTCCTTGCCCTGGTCTAGGCCCCTGGCTTCTAGTCTAAACTGATGGGCCTGCAGAGTGAAATCTGCCATTCACTGGATCAACCATGGCCTGCCAACCCGGTGCCAGATGAGGGCACACTGTAGCTAGGACCTGCCTTTGCAGACCTGTCTTCCAGTGAGGGTTCTGACAGGTGGACCCTGATGTCAGTCTGAAATGATCCTCTCCTGGGGGACACAACATGATTAAGCCTACATCCTTGGAGCTCAGCGAGGATCTGTGGAGGAATGACTGTAAGATGGGTCCTGAAATGATAGCAGGAGTCCAGCAGACAGAGCGAACAGCTGACAAAGGCTCACAGACTACACCCAGACCCATGTAAGATGGAAAACTGAGTTTCTTATTTCTGGTCATGGTTTCATGTCCCAAGTGTTATGCTTCCATGATTCCAGCAGCAGAGCCAGGCTTGTCTGGGTCATGACAACACACGCTTTGGCCACATATTCTTGTTGCTGATGGCTGTGAAGACTGCTCTGACTCATAGCAACCCCATGCGTGACACAGTGAAATGTCATCCAGTGCTGTGCCACCTTCACAATGTTGCTATGTGTGAATTCATCGCAGTAGCCACGGTGCATTTTGAGTGACTTCCATCGTAACAGACTCAGCTTCCAGTACTGTATTGAAAAACATTCCATTGTGATCCATAAAGTTTTCACTGGAGAGTTCTGGAAGACCATCAGGCCTGTCTTCCTAGCCCACCTTAGTCTGAGAGCTCTGCTGAAACCTGTCCACCAAGGGTGACCCTGTTAATATTTGAGATGATACCACACATACACACACACACAAAGGAAATACATACAGACACTGAGGGAATCTTAAGGTCATATGGCCAGGGCCAGAACCAGAATTGGCATCTGATGCTTACATCTTGGGCCTGGCAACTCCCAAATAAGAACCCCTGGACCAGCTGGGCATTTGCATAGAGCATCTGTGTTTCTCATGAGTCCCCCCATGACATGGATGTAGGTTACCCCATTCTGGCCCCAGTGCCTCCAGGAAGAGGCAGTCTGGCCTGATCTGGTTCAGGCCCCAGGCAGAGGAGTCTGGGCCAAGGTGGCCTCAAGTTGAACCCTTTCAGAGGTGTCAGCTGGTTGGCCAGCAACTCAAGGGCAGTGGGCGTGGGAGGGTGACAAGAAGGGCAAGTGGCATGGGGATCCGGCAGCATCAACCTCAGGACGAAGGCCTCTCTGCCCTCTCTCTTGGGCTTTGGCACCACTGAGAAATACACCACTGCTTCCCTCATTAATTTGCAGTGTCGTGTAATAATAAAATGCTCCTTAAAGCTGGAACATGGCATGAGTGACTGCTCTTCCAGCTCCTAATGAAGATCATTGACTGCTTATGGAGAGATTTTATAAACATTGGCTCTGGTTGAACTTTCCAGCTTACTGCATCCATGGTTTGCTGCTCCACAAGACATCATGGCCAGCTGGAGACTGTTGGAAAGGTGAGAACGTGGACCCAGAATCCTGCCGCCTACCTTCACAGCACCCCCACCTGTCTTGGCTTCTCCTACCTCAGTTGCGAAGGTTCTGTGGTGGCTGGGGTCTAAGCAGCCCTTACTTCAGAGAAGGGCAATTAATATGCATTGAATGAACGGATGGCTAAACCAATGGGAAGAGAGCTGACTTAAATGTCTTAAATCTGGACCTTTGGGCAAGTTTTTCACCTTTCTGAGCCTCAGGCTCCTCACGTGTAAGGGAGAGGCAGCAGTTACTTCCCTTGTTCCTGGGGAATATTTGGTGAAGTAGAACATACAGGTATGCCTGTCTTCTGCCTTCCACTCTTCCTGTCCCTCTCTTTCTTTGCAGAAATTAGAAGTTTTCCCCACTGCAAGCTCATGAGGAAGGAGAGGCTGGGGGCTACAGGACACAGAGGAAAGGGAGGAGAGAGGAATACTTTCTTGGTGTGGGGTCAAATGTTCTGGGCTGAGGGCCATAGGCTGGACCAAGTGAGACAGCAAGGCACTAGCCTCAGGCTTCTTGCCAAATCCTTAGTTTTAAGTCTCCTCTTGGTTGGCTCTGTGCTGTAATCCCGTCTCATTCCCAATAGTCAGGAGAGCTCCTTTATACATAATGCTCTGATGCTGATGGCCTTTAGAGGACTGGAGGATGATGGGGCCTGACGGGGCTGAGTAGGACAGGTGGGGTTTGGGAGCCTGATCACCATGGAGAGCAGGATTTAGCCGGTATGGACAGGTCCGGGGTGGCTGGGATTGCCCCCGCCTGGTGGGGCAGGACAACAAGGGGAAAGCACCAAGTGACTGGCAGGATCCTACTGACCCTCCCTCACTGCAGGAAGGCTTGGAAGTCTCTACAGGGCCTTTCCTTAACACTTCCTTAGTTGGGGGAGCCCTGTACTTGCCTCCTACTTTCTGCATGTGGTTCTGGCAGAGACCTGGGGGCACATACTGGAGCTAGCTGCTCCTGAGGGCTCTTCCCTCCCAAAGGTTCACCTCCCTCCTCTGTCCCACCATCTCCTGCTTCAGGAGCTCAGCTCCCTCCCACCCCTTCTCTTCATTCCCAAGGAAACTAAATTATGAAAGCAAAGACAACGTGTGCCTGCTGATTTAAACACATGTGCACAGCCCAGCTCCCCCAGCCTGAGCAAGAATTTCCAACAGGACCTCCGGGGAGGAAGGGCGTGGTGGGACTGGGGTAGTGGGGGTTGGTAGATGGCTGAGACAAGCCAAGAGAGGGAATGACCCCGTGGAAGCAGGAACTGGGTGAGAGAGAGAGAGAAAGTATGTGTGTGTGTGTATGCGTGTGTGTGTACATGTGTGCACATGTGCTCAGCAAATCCTGGAGAGGGAGAGTTGGGGAACATAATTAGGTTCAGTAACCAGGTTCTCCAAACCAAAAAGCCACTTGCCACCTGATCGATTCTGACTCATGCTGACCCCCTGTGTGTCAGAGCAAAACTGTGCTCCATAGGGTTTCCAGTGGCTGAGTTTCAGAAGTCATTTGCCAAGCCTTTCTTCCAAGGTGACTTGGGTGAACTTGAGACATCCACCGTTTGTCAAACTGACAAGTACATTAACCCTTTGCACAAACCAGAAACTGAAATCAGGTTCCCAGTATGAGTATGTTCCGGGCACCATACTAGGCACATTTATATACTTTTGACATCCAGATCTTTAAGCCAATTACTCTAAAAGTATGAGCTCTTCTTCATTCTCATTTCATATATAAAGAGACTGAGACTTCACAGGTTAAGTGTCCTGTCCAACATCACAAGCAGGACACCTCTCTACTTAAAAGCTTTCTGTGGTTCCCCAGAGCTTATACAATGAAATTCTAACTGCCTGGCACTGGTAGACCTGTCATGCTTTCCATGCCTCTGTAACTTTTTCCCTGTTGGCCTCCTGTCTAGAACAGAAATCCTCCAGCTTGGGAGATCCTGGGTGCTACAAACAGTTATTGTAGTCAGCTGCTAGCTGAAAGTTTGGAGGTACCTTGGGAGAAAGTCCTGGTGATCTACTTCTGAAAAACTCAGCCACTGAAAATCCTAAGGAGCACAGTTCTACCCTGACACACAGTTCTGCACCTGTCACCATGAGATGGAACTGACCTGATGGCGACCAATTTGACTTCTTAGGTCTCCAGTGGGGCGTTTGCAGATGTCCTACTAAACCTCAGGTCAAATGGCCTCAAACTGGGATCTCTTTTTCCAGATTTAATTAGAAACTCTTGTTCCATGCTTTCATCCTGCTGTGGCCTCACTCTAGCATTTGTGACTCCACCTCCCGGTAATCTGGGCACATTGCCCTTGCTCTGCAAACCTATCCTTGTTGCCTCAGTCAGACTCCAGAGTGTGGAAAAGAGTTAATAAAACTGCATAGATAAAGAAATGGATGGTCAACTTGGAGTGTCCTCTGAGTAGAAAAAGGTGCTCTCTGGAGGTGGAGCTGGCTGCTGGCAAGAGAATAGAACTTGATCCCATCACCTTCCTGCTTCTGGACTGGCTGCCCTTCAGAGTATCCTGGATAGTTTCACTTGCTGGGCTTGGCTGTGGGATCCTGGGATGTGTGTTAAAGAATCTTTCAGGTAGCTTTTTAGACCAGATTGGTTGTGGGACCACTGTCCGTGTCTCCTTCTCTTTCTTCCAGTGAGTGTTAAGAGGATGAAAGATTCTAAGTGGCTTGTGTGACACTAGTGGTTCAGTGGCAGAAGTCTCATCTTCTACGAGGGAGACAAGAGTCTGAATCCCAGCCAGTGCCCCCCATGTGCAGTATCACCCATCTGTCAGTGCGGGCTTGCCTATTGCGGTGATACTGAACAGGTGTTATGAGATCTTCCGCTGAGGCTGAGAGGCCTGGTGATCCACTTCTGAAAATAGGCTAGTGAAGTAGCAATCGTTGCTCAACAGTGTTACCAACAACTGATCAGGGGGACAGTGTAGAACCGGGCAGTGCTTTGCCCTACTGCACACGGGGTCTCCAGAGTAGGGGGACAAGTCAACGGCAGCCAACAACATCAATAATATGACTCAGTTTCACTAGGAGGTGGAGGAAAGCCAACGAAGGCCACTGTCGTGCTGCTGGGACTGGCAGTAGAAGATGAGGACCAGGGAGGGAGAAGGACTGGCCAGGCTTACAGAAAGAGTGGGCGTAAGCTTGGGCCAAAGCCTCAGCTGGCTTGTCACCTGGACCCCAAGTCCAGTCATGTGCACAGAAGCAAAGTTAATCACCAGGAGTGCTGAGACAGCCTGAGTGTGAGGTGGGCGAGCGGTTCCATGATGCTATCAGTGTTTTCTGTGGTACCTACTGGCTGCCTCACTTTGTTAAATCTATTTCTCGTTTCCCTCTTTCAGTCTGCAAAACACGCTCAACCTCAGGCATCTCCCATGAAGCTAGCAGAAAGAACGGCAAAGAATTGTAAGATCCCCTTTTAAAATGAAAAGGGGGGAAAATACTATGCTTTTTATCTCCCTCTTCTTCCCTGAAGGGAAAAATATGGATGGTGGATGTTTTTAGTTGCGGCATCTTCCTGCAGCTCCTTTGACTGGTCATCTAACTCCTGTTGGGCGTGCAAACTTACAGCTTAGCTTCTCTGGAAGTCTCTTCAGGGAGAAAGATGGTAGAATTTCATTCTTGCTAATTTAAAACAATAATAATTGTTCACGTGCTAGGAAGCATGCCTATTAAATCAATCCAGTCTTTTGGAACAACTAGCTAAAATGAAGACAAACTTCCCACTAGCTTTGTGACGCTCATCGATTCACCCCACCTTTGTTTCAGCACAGGGTGGCCGAGAGCCGACCATGCCAGCCCATCACTGGGCACAGTTTGTGGAAAGAGGGGAGCTGGCAAAGAATGGCTTCGGTGATGCCTGTACACAAGGTGTTGCTATTCTCACGAGGGATAAGAGGACAGTTATATAACTTCCTGTAACGTGGCTACTGTTATGAATTGAGTTGGGTTTCCTAAAATACACGTTGAAGTCTTAAGTTTCCCTACCTATAAATGTGACCTTCTTTCGAAATAGGGCTTTGAAGATGTCATCAGCCAACATGAGGTCATACAAGAGTAGGGTGGGACTTAATCCAATCTGGGTGGTGTCCTACACAGGAGGAGAAGAGATACAGTCAGACACAAAGAGAAAAGAAGGCCATGTGATGATGTGTCTACACACCAAGAAATACCTAGGGCTGCAAGAGCTGGAAGAATAGGAGAGAGTCTTCCCCTAGAGGTGCTGGGGAGAGCGTGGCCATGCTGATTCCCTCAGTTCAGACTTTTGGCCTTCATCCATCCTGTTAAACTGCTCACTTTGTGGCAGCCTCAGAATACACAGGGAAGGACCAACAGAGTTGTCTTGGTGGTGGGTCACTAAAACTCTGGAGGTGATGAATCACTGAGGCCTTGGTCATGGATCAGTAATATCAGGGATACAGAAGAAGACTGAGTTCTGGAAAGAGGTTGTGGGGTAGGTGTGGACACATTTGTCTATAGTCAACTTGTGGTGAACTAGGGGTAAACTTGCCAAGTCCAGGTTCAGGGTGGACCCTAGCATAAGGCAAATCAAGGCCTGGGCCAGGTGGTGATGGAGTTAGGGATGGAAAGCAGAGTCAGACCAGAATCTGGCTGAAAGGGGAGAAGAAGATGGAGAAGGGCACCCGTCTCCAACAAGAGGACAAACCTCGCTATCTGGCTGGGGTGATAAGGCAGCAGAGTGATGGGGGATCTGGGCAAGGGGTGAGGCTGAGCTCAATTCTATGAGTCTGTGCTGAGATCTCGTCTGTACTGAGCAGGCACCCAGGAACTGCACACAGTGGCATTGCTTGTCTTTAGGAGGAAGTGTTGGGGGGCATCTTGAACAAAGCACTTTATATTCTAGAAGGAAGGTATGAGTCCAAGAGAGAGAAATCTGTGACCATCCTCTGAGCTGTGGCTCTGTATGTGGTGCTTTTTGATTTATTTTCTGAGGTAGGGGCTGTAGAAAAAGAAGAGTGTTGCCTTGGTAGAAATAAAGCAGAGGCCTCAGTATTAGGAGAACCTCACAACCTGATTTGTGGGGATAGTCTTGGTTTGACCTTATGACTTGACGTACTAACTGGTAGGTCCCCCTTTCATTCCCAAAGACCCAGTCTGGATAACACATGATATTGTGTATCCTATCACCAGAGTCCCTGGATGGTATAGTTAATGATTACCAAAAAGTTAGAGCTTTGAGTCTACTCAGAGGCACCTAGGAAGAAAGGCCTGGACATCTACTTTTGAAAAATCAGCAATTAAAACTCTATGACTGGCCTAAGTCACCCTTTTGACCGGAAACTGAAGCTGGTCCTGGAAAGCACCTCCCAGCCCAACAATAGACAAGCACATAAAATAAACAGTAGCACCTGAGAGGAAAGTACTCCTTAGAACAATCAATTACATGAGCTACAAAGCGCATTATCTGCTCCAAAGCAAAGAGAAGGCAGAAAGGGTAGAAAATCAGGATGAAAGAGAATGAGGAACCCCGGGTGGAATTGGGGAGAGTGCTAACACTAACACACTGTGGGGAATGAAGCCAAGGTCATGAAACACTTTATGTACAAGCTATAGAATGGGAAACTAATTTGCTCTGTAAACTTTCACCCAATGTGCGCGCTTGCATGTGCACCTGCCCGCGTGCGCGCACGCACGCACGCACACACACACACACACACACACACACACACAGAGCAATGAAAATAAACTCCGTGGAGGGACTTTTTCCTTAGGGCACTGAATTATGTTTATAGTGATGGAATAAGTGCAGGGAGAATGGTTTCACAACTTGAAGAATTTAATCAATGTCACCGAATTTACATGTAAAAATTGTTGAATTGGTGTGCGTTTTGTTGTATATATTTTCAGTACACACACACGCACACCCTTATGGAGCATAGTTCTTCTCAGCCATATGAGAGGTCACTGTGAGTCTAAACTGACTCCACAGTAACCGGTAACTGGTGATCTTATCACTGCATCTAAAACAAATTGTCCATTCTGTTGGCCTGCTCACCTGACAGGCAACAAGGCTCTGAAAAAAAGAAGGAATGTCTGCTTTTCCTCCCAGCACCAACCTTTATTAGCTTGCTGACTTTAGTCTCTCTGAGCCTCCTTTTTGTCCTTGGTTTTCTAAAGCGATTATCACAGAGACAGCACTAATGTCGGCTTCCCAGAGTGGGCACTGATATGGAAGAGAAAGGTCTTCGTCAGCCGTCAAAGGGTCTACAAGAGACCATGTTCTGTGTCTCTCTCTGGCTCTCTCTCCTCTGTCCAGAAACCAGGCCACCACGTCGTTGTTGAGCAGGGAGCGTTATGTTGACTGCTGGGGGCCTGCGAGTGAAGTGACTTCCCTTTCATCCTTGTCCTGGAGATTCCTGAGGTTCTGCAGAGCCACAAGGTGAAGACTTTAGGCAGTTTTCTTAAGCAGCCCAATCTGTGAGGACAGATGAAAGGGCTCCGGGGGAAGATGGGACTGGTGATTGCCCCATGGGAGCATTTTCTGCTTGAGGACTAGAAGCCAAGCGGGTCTGCCAAAGAGCTGTATAGGCTCCATAACCAGAGGTTGGTTGTTTGGAGGCTGAAGTCCTACTTGCTCTGGGTATTCAAAGCACAAGGGGGAGCGTCGCATTTACTCAAGATGGCACTTAGACTTGAATCCATATAAAACTTGGAATGGTTGAAGAAACAGGGCTATTTGGCCTGCATTGAGTCTTAGAGGCCAAGGATTTACCCCTCACATATGAAAGGAGGCATGTGTATCTTTCCACCTGATATTAAATATGCCAGGTGTCCAGAGGAGGTAATGAGCTCTTCATCTTTGGAGGAATATGAGCAGAAACAGCCTAACTACTTGGTGGGGATGTGGGGACGCAACAAAGAATGTGCTATTGACTTCCAACGTCCCTCCCAGGCCTGGGCTTCTAGGACTCTCCAAACACCAACCTCTGTTTCCCACAGCCAGCTGCCTTCTGGATAAATCAAAGGCCCGCCCAGCTCTGGCTGCCTTGCTGGGTGGAGCTCCAAAGGAGCTGTGGAGTCCACCCACTCCTGCGGTACAGGGTCACTGCTTTCACAGCCTCAGGGGTGGCCTCTTGTAGCCACCACCCTCCTGGAGTCAAGAACTGAATAACTTGGTTAAACAAGGAAAAAGAAACACACATACACACGTGTGCATACATGTATGCATGCACACAGACACACGCGAGTGGGAGAGTTAGTCTGGAATGAGAAATGCTGTCTTGCTCTGGCCCCACAGAGATGAATATTCTGACCTAATAATCAAAACAAGTTGTAATTGCAAACAGATTCTGAGAGGCTGTGAGGGGGCCAAAGAGAGAGCAGATGAGATACCTGCTGAGCACGGCAGGCCCAGCCTCCAGCCTGCCTCCCACTGCCAGGACCCGCGCCGCTGCTGCTCCTGCACACCATTCTGCTGGCCTGCTGATGAAGCTGTGATCACTTCTGCCTCTCTCCAGGGACTACAAAGCTCCTTTATTTGCAGGGGAATGTGCTCAGAGGAAGGCAGCCCCTTCCACCCACCAAAGGAGGTGATTAAATATCCAGCAGCACCCTGAAAGACCATGAGAGGAGGGAAGGAGAACTTGCTCCCACTCCACCCCTAACTGCACCTCCTCTTGGATCAGCAAGATGTGCTGTGTTCTTGGGTGCGACATCTAAGCTGGAAGTGCTCCATGTCCTCTTCTTGCCCCCACCACCTTTTTTGTGTTTTGTCTCAGGCACACCCTGAGCTCAAATTTGCTTTGAAGATCAGTAATTTCCACTCCTTATTCTCCAAACAACTGCACAATTCTTCTGGGACACAAATGTTGATTCCCTGCACTGAGCAATGAGTCTCCCTCAACAACAAATGCATTCCAGAAATATCCACCAGCATTTCAGGGCAGGAAACACAGAAAGGACTGAAGATGAACTGATCCTGGTCCTTGTCTCCAGGGTGTAACTGGGTGCTATACACTCAACGGGGAGCGAGATGGCCAATGTGTGCCTCTCTTGGGCACCCCTCCCCTCCCCCCCCAGCCATGGGGACCCTAACGCAGGCATGATTCCACCAGGCAGTGAAGGAATTTGAACTTGAAGGAAAGGAAAGGAAAGGATTGGACTGTGATGGGCTTTCAAGAGCTTGCACAGAGTGTGCCTTCATCCCCAAGAGAATGGGAATCCCTAGAGGGTTTGATGCAGAGCTGTTGTCTGGAGATGCCCTTTTGGGGGCAGTATAGGGAATGGAGACTAGAGAGAGGGAGCGGAAGCAGGGTACTAGTTAAGAAATGGTCAACAGTCCAGATGAAAGGAAATTCAAGTCAGACTTAGAGCAGTGGTATTAGCATAGAAAAGGAGGAGCAGTGTCTGGGAAGAGTTTCTCCTTGAAAAGGTCCTAAGTAGCCAGGGGGCTTGCTCAGATGCCTGGTCAGCCTGTTGAAGGATCCCCAGATTGGTAGCAACGGGTGCTAAAGAGACTGGTGTTTTTTTTTTTTCAAACTGTTAATTATAAATGTTCATGAATTTGCAAAGGTAGCACAATGCAGTCCCTTCGTCCAGTTTCCCCCTGTGGTTGAATCTTGCAGAACTTAGCGCAATATCAAAAGAGACCACATCCATTGGACCTTCAAGCCAGTTTAGTACCAGGAAGGAGAGTTTATGAGTTGTTGTCTAGGCTTACACAGCATGAACTGTAGCTTTTCTGACAGCTTTTTGGAACCCCAGTCTGTTTCAGACACTGAAGTCTTTCCCTAGACATTGAAGTCTAGGCAAATTGGACAAGGCAGGGAGGCCTCAGCAGCATCAGCCCCACCAGCAGGCAGGCCTGGACCTAGGCGGGTAGCTTTCACCTCTGAAACTTCAGTGCTAGGGTGGGTGCCGCACTGGCTCAAGCTTCACCACTGTGGTTCTGCCTGTTCCGCTTCTTATCCTTCCAGGTTCTGCTGAGCCTAGGGCCTGTCTGTGAAGCCCTGGCTGAGCTGAGCCACCCCTCCATAACTCATACCAGCTATACTCTGGAGGACCTCCACCCTCCAAATCTCAGACCGGCCCCAGAGATTACCTAGCATACAGCAGTACTGCCTGGAGGGTCCTAGATCCCCCAGGGACCTCCTTGTCATCTCAGAAGTAGGAACCAACCTCAGTCAGGATGGAAGCATTCTTTTAAGCTCTGCCTACAGTCCTCCTGGGACCCAACTGCTCTCCATTCTTCCAACCTTTCACCCTACAGCTCCCTTAGCCAGCCCAACTCCCGGCCTGCTGAGAAGACAGCCCTTCTAGCCTTTGTCACCCTGCCATCTTTGAGCTGTTTATGGGGGACACTGTGGCAAAGACTGGGTGGGTTCCAGACTGCAAGTCAGGCCATGTGGCTCCTTGTCTGGCCTGCCACTCAGCTGAACTGTTACCCCAGGCAAGTGACTAAACTCTTCTACTTGGGTAGCTTTAGCACTGGCCAAAAGTGGTCTGGACTCACCGAGAGAAATGATAGATGTGAGCGTGCTGTGCAAAGTAAAGTGCTGTCAACATTACAGAACTCTGGTCTAGACATTCAGTCCCTGTTAATTCCCTCTCATGGTCTCTGTTCTGCTGATACTTTCCTTACCTATGAAGGATAATTAATAATTAAACAATTTGTGGAGCTTCTAGAATGTTCTAGGTGCTTTACAAACTTTACTCTGAAGCCCCTCTTACAGGTGAGGGTACCTACGCTCAGAGAGATTGCAGAGAGTCTTCAGTCAGTGAACATTCATAAAACCCTTGCCATGGACATTTTCTTGTATTCTCCAAGGGGCTTCGAGCCAGCCCCCTCACGTTTGTGCAGAATTCAGTCTAGAGTGGTGTTGATGATACTGCGACCCTGCTGAATCTGGACTCTAAGTACACTCCCCCAGTTGAGCTGCTTGTTAGGTGCATGCACATTTTTTCCTGAGGGAAGACAAAAAGTGCTTCCAGATCTCTGTCAAAGACACAAGGGAGTCCCCTGCCTGTAGATTGTTCAATTTGGCTCTCTTGCATCAAACGAAGTCCCCACTGGTCTTTTGTGTCTGGCTCTCCACTGCGGTCTACCTGACATTGGGTGGCATGTACTTTCTCAGCTCCAGAGGCACCCAAGACTCCCCAAGACCTGTGGACTTCTGGTGGACTTCTTAGCCTAGTCCCAGTCTTCTGGAAACATGTCAACCACCTTTCTCCAACTTTTTCCCCAATTTTTCCACCTGTCTCTCAGTTTGTTGTGCTGCGGTGGCTTGTGTGTTGCTAAGATGCTAGATGCCATGCCACTGGTATTTCAACAGGATCACCCATGGTGGACAGGTCTCAGCAGAGCTTCCAGGCTAAGACAGGCTGGGAAGAAAGGTCTGACAATGTACTTCCAAAAGTTAGCCAATGAAAACCCACAGAATATTACGACGTGACACTGTCAGATACAGTGCTGGAAGATGAGCCTTCCAGGCTGGAAGGTACACAAAATGTAGTGCAGTGACTGCAGCAGTGGACTTGAGCATGCCGTCGACTGTGAAGATGGTATAAGGCCATTGCGTTCTGTTGTTCAAGGGGTGCCTGTGAGTCAGAGCTGACTCGTCGATGACAACTGTCACCTGTCTCTTTCTCTATCTACCTACCTATCTTTCTATCTGGTCAGCAAGTAGATGGAAGTGGGTAAAACATGGAGTCGAGGGAGGAACAACTGAGAGAGGAGAATGTTTAGAAGACTCTTGCAGCAGTCTCTTTTGAAATACACATTTAATAAAATCCAAAATAGTAATAAGGGAGCAACTAACCTAAAAACACACCATGACAGTGAGAACAATGGATTTTTAAATTGTTCTGTTACTTACATAGGAACAAAGTGGTTTTTTCCCTGGGAGGACTCCCTTGTCATTCTAATGACGATGTTGTGGTTATTGTTAGCTGCAGTTGGGTTGATTGTGACTTATGGCGACCCCTTGTGGCAATACTGACATGTACTTAACTCTGTTTTTCTTTTTTTTGCTACATGAAAACGTCGTCTGTCTATTCAGCTGTCAGAATACAATTATTAAGGGGAAAAAAAGAAAAGTCAGTCTCAGAGCCTCATTTATTAGATGGCACATCAGGTTTCCAGGGTAATTGAGACACCTGATTTTTGTTAGGCAAAGTCATATACAATATTTGTCACATGATTGTGTTTAGCATACATTTAGCATACCTGCCAGGAAAAATAAAAGGCAAAAAATATGTAGGGGCTCAAATACTTGCCAAGGGTACTTATGCATGTTAAAGTCATCACGCTTGTCCCAGAGCCCTTTATCTATTTTGAAGGCAGTGGATGCTGGGAGCTAAGTCCCCATGGTCTGTATTTATTGTTGGCATCTGATGTGAGACATTATCAATCAAGTTAAAGGGCATTGCAAACACACACACACACACACACACACTCCACTGCTTAGAATGAAAACCTCAGGCTGATGAATAAAACTACAGGACACTATTTCTAGGAGGATTTGGAAATCACCAAGGACAACTAGCTCATGTTGTGCACAAGGTAACTGCAGCCAAGACAGAAGAAGGGGCTTGCCTACAGTCACCCACCGGAGGAAAGGCCACTGGAGTACTTAAACCCAGGGTGGCTAAATCCCATAAAGACACAGCCAGGAAAATTCCCTT
Organism: Heterohyrax brucei; assembly: GCA_028571685.1. Lineage (NCBI taxonomy): Eukaryota > Metazoa > Chordata > Mammalia > Hyracoidea > Procaviidae > Heterohyrax > Heterohyrax brucei. Next base: position 82,171,268 of record CM053154.1, on the reverse strand, counting down.
ATGATAGAATGTTCTACTAGGCTTTGCACTCGAGTAGGGCCATTGTGTCTTCTGCAGATCTTAGCTGAGAATACTTATTTGAAATAGCATCGGCTGTATCACAATTTGTGTACCAGTAAGGAGTGGGGTTCTATAAAAATGGTGCAGGGTGACATCTGGCTTCCTCTAATTTCACAGGAGGTAAGGAGAATCAAGACCAGCAGCCAAAGGCTGATTGCTATGAGGCAGAGGTCAGATATGCCTACTGTCTGCTATTTTTCCCGGTTCTAACGTGAACTGTCCCTCCTGCTGCACTCTTTACTTCTCTGCTGGGTTCAGTGGTACACTGCGATGGTCACACAGAACTCACAGACAATACTCATGATAATGGTGTTTATTAGGGAGTTACAGTTTACAGTTCAGGTTTAGAAACAGTTAGAATGTAAGTGTTCCCTAAGGGACAGCTTCTTTTCAGCCAGGCACACCTCTCTTCAGAATTCAACCTCTGCTGTGCTTGAGCAAGTGTTACAAAATTCTTTTAGCTCTGTTTATAACTGTCTAGAAGCACTCTACTTTGCCAGTGAACCTCGGCCTGAAGGGTCTCGGCTCTAGCTACGTGGGTTGGCAAACCTAGCTCCACCAAATGCCCAGAGGTAGCCTACTGTGCTAGCAAGCCTACTTCCTGAAGGGGCTCGGCTGTCTTTCTCCATGGGCTGGGAAGCCGACCACATCGTCTTCTGCTGGTCTCTCTTGCCCTTTTTCTGCCACTATGTCTCGCCATCTACACTGTTAACAGCTCGTCCTCTCTGTGTGTCTCTTTGTTCCAGGAATCTCTCTATGCAGGGATCTCAGATCCAAAGGATGTACTCTGCTCCTGCCTTTTCCTTCTTGAAGGTGGTGAGCTCTTCTTCTCACCTCTGAGATAGTCCATTTAACCTACTGGGGTGGAAAAACTTACCAATCCCCTTGGTGGGCCACAATTACCTTATTTTCTCAGTTCCCCTCAGTCACGTGGGTGGAAGTTAGAAGACCGTGACAAGAAAGGTCACACAAAAGCCATCTGTCACACCATAGGTGCGCATTCTTAGAATTGCTTTTACAGAGACCATATTCCATTACACCCTTCTTGTTCCTTGGGTGGTTTTTGTGGGTTGGCAAAACATGCACTTGGCAAACAGTGTCCCTGAGCTCCATAGAGCTGCTGGTTTCATACCCTTGCCAGACAGACTTCTCTGATTCCCTAGAGTTTGATGCTTTTGGAGTCTGTTCTCTTTAATTTCTAAAAAACAGTCCCTCTCCTTTCTGCTACTTCCTTCTCAGAGAGACTCAGGGAGAAGTTATCATTATCTGTTGGTGTCTACCCAACAAGAATTCAGTGAACACCCACCAGGTCAACTTCACCGGGGATGGACAGTGAAAGGAATGCCAAAGAGGAGTGCTGAGCCTGGCATGTGGCGGGTGCTCATTGACAAATTTCATAATTTCCTGGCAATTAAGGACCACTGCTTATTGTTCTTTCATCCATTCATTAATTCCTTTATTAAAGTTCTTAAATATCAGTAAGAGACATCTCTTGGACTGAACGACTCCCTAGGTGGTACAACTGGTTACTGTGCGGAGCTGCTAACTGGAAGATTAAAGGTTTGGTCAACCCAGCGGTGCCTTGGAAGAAAGGCCTGGCAGTCTGTTTAAAAACAAACCAAAAATCAGTCATTGAAAACCCTGTGGAGCACAATTCTAATTTGATGCACATGGGATCACCAGGACAAGAATCAGAGTACACTTGATGGCAACTGGTTTGGGTTCTTGCACTGAAACTCAGTTTTCAATTTGCTTACGCCACAAGGTCATGCTTTAACCTTTGTGTATATTACTGTACTATTTAATGTCCAGATTTTTATATAAATATCTACTAAATCTTCACCATGTGGTAGACACATTATGTCTTAGATGCTTTTGCCTATATAATACTATTTTGTTCATACCACAGTCCTAGAGTAGTAGAAACAGCACTGGAGATTGCATAGTAGAATTTTGCAAGACTAACAACATATTCACTGCAAATACCTTTTTTCAGCAACATGAATGGTGACTATGTACGTGGGCCTATTCGGATGGAATACATGGGAATCAAATGGACTATGTCTGTGAAAGAGACAGTGGAAAACTCAATATCACCAGTGAGTACAAGGCTAGGAGCTGACTCTAGATCATCAATTGTTCATATGCAAATGTGACTTGAAGCTGAAGAAAATTAAAACAAGTCCATGACAGCCAAAATACAACATTGAATGTACTTCACCTGCACTTGGAGACCTTTTTCAAGGACAGCTGTGATACATCAAATACTAATTAGTGAAGCCCAGACAGACTGTGGGATGACATCAAGAACATCATGATGAAGAAAGCAAAAGGTCATTGAAAAGACAGTAAAGAAAGAAAAGACCAAAATGGATGTCAGAAGAGACTCTGAAATTTGCTTTTGAATGTAGAGTAACTATAGTGAGTGGAAAAAATGATGAAGCCAGAGAGCTGAACAGACAATTTCAAAAGCTAGAGAAGACAAGGTAAATGCATTATAGTGAAATAGGCAAAGACCTGATGATAGAAAACCAGAAGGGGATTACATGTTCAGCATTTCTCAAACTGAAAGAAAAAAATTCAAGTCTCAAGTTGCAATATCGAAAGAGTCTATGGGCAAAATATTGAATGATGTAAAGCCAAAAAAAAAAAAAAAGCCAAAGTCATTACCATCAATTCTGACTCATAGTGACCCTATAGGTCAGAGTAGAACTGCCCCATAGAGTTTCCAAGGAGCGCTTGGCGGATTTGAACTGCACATGTTTTGATACACAGATAAAGCACTTAACCACTGCGCCACCTGAATTTCCTTGAATGACATAGAAAACTTCCAACAAAGATGGAAGGAATAAACAGAATTCTGTACTGAAAAAGAATCGGTCAATGTTCAACCACTTTAAGAGGCAGCATATGATCCAAAACTGATGGTTCAGACGGAAGAAATCCAAGCTGCACTGGTAAAAAACAAGGCTCCAGAAATTAATGGAATGCCAATCGAGATGTTTCAATAGGAGCTAGTGCAGCTCTTGAAAACACTCCCTTATCTATGCTAAGAAATTTGGAAGACAGCTACCTGGCCAACATGTAGGAAGAGATCCGTATTTTTGCCCGTTTCAAAGAAAAGTGATGCAACAGAATGCAGAAATCAGTGAACGATATCATTATCACACAAGAGCAAAATTTCACTGCAGATCATTCAAGAGCAGTTACAGCAATACTTTGACAGAGAACTACCAGAAATTCAATCTAGATTCAGAAGAGGATGGGGAACAAGGGATATCTGTGATAATGTTAGATGCATCTTGGATGAGAGCAGCAAACATCGGGAAGATGTTTACTTGTGTTTCATTGACTATGCAAAGGCATTTGACTGTGTGGGTCATAGGAAATTATCAGAAACAATTGGAAGAATAGATACTCCAGAATACTTAATTGTGCTGATGAGGAACTTATACATAGATCAAGAGATATTTCCTCAGACAGAGCAAGGGGATACTGCAGGCTTTAAAAGCAGGAAAAGTGTCAGGGTTGTATCCTTTCACCACACTTTTATCGTTTACCAATCTGTATGCTGAGCAAATAATCCAAGAAGCCTCACCATGTGAAAAAGAATGTGGCATCAGGACTGGAGGAAGACTCATTAAAAACCTCTGATACGTAGATGACACAATTAGATTATTAAAAGCCAAGAGGACTTCAAGCACTTGCTGATGAAAGCCAGACTACAGTCTCCAGTATGGATTACATCTCAGCATAAAAGAAAAATCCTCACAACTGAACTGATAAGCAAAATTGTGATAAATGGAAAAAAGATTGAAGTTGGCAAGGATTTCATTTTACTTGGATTCACAATCAACATCCTTGAAAGCAGCAGTCAAGAAATCAAACAACACATTGCACTGGGCAAATCTGCTGCAAAGGACTTTTTTAAAATATTGAAAAGTAAAGATGTCATCTTGAAGACTAAGGTGCACCTGACCCAAGCCATGGTATTTTCAATTGTATCATACGCATGCGAAAGCTAGACAATGAACAAGGAAGACAAAAGAAGAATTGGTACCTTTAAATTATGCTTGTGGCAAAGAATGCTGAATATGCCATGGACTGCCAGAAGAAAGACAAGTCTGAAGAAGTACAGCCAGAGTGCTCCTTGGAAGCAAGGATGGCGATACTTTGTCTTACATATGTTGGACGTGTTATCAGGAGAGACCAGTCCCTGGAGAAAGGCATAATGTTTGGTGAAGGGTTAGCGAAAAAGATGAAAAGTCTCCGTGAGACAGGTTGACATAATGGATGCTTCCCTGGGCTCAAACATAGCAACAGTGTCCCAAGACTGGGTAGTGGTTTTTCTGTAGTACTTAGTAGGGTCACTACAGAACAACAATGGCACTAGGGAATGGCTATTCTTGTATTTTTTTTTCAGATATCTGTGTTTGTTTTGTTTCAGGTTACAAGGACAAGAACTATCACAGGTGGAATCCATTGCCAGATTCACTGTGCTTTGTGATAAGAGAAAAAGCCCTTGTGTAGTTAGAGAAAGCGTCCTGTAGGTGGGCAACATCTGAGTTGGACCTGGAAGGATCTGGAAAGATAAGAGAAGAGAATGGCATATTCCAGGACAGAGACAAGGGAGACTTTCAAACACAGGCCAGGAGAAGGATGTTTGTCAGTGCTCTTGAATGCAAGAGTGAAACTTTGGCTAATTAATGTTGAAAAAGAAACAAGAACCAGACTCAGAGCTAGGCAGTCAGACAGAGTATCCTAAACTTCTAGCGGTGCCAAAGGCCAGTCCACAGCTACTTTCCTCTCCTTCCGCCAGGCAGACACGGAAGGCTGCACTGTTCTTCTAAGCACTAGATGCCCTTGCTAGACTCACAGCAGCAGTTGTGTAAGGAAATGAGCTATATGTGCTTCCCTTGGTGCCAGAATATTGGATTCTCAGCATCTGCTTCTTCACATCCTTAGTGTCCAGTGAAATCTGGCATGGATTTGTCCCATTGTCCTCATCATGCAATTCCACCTTACCTTCAAGGATGACTAGACAAGGGGATTTCTGGCTTCTATGGTGTGAAGCAGGGACTCGTAAAGTGGGAACTTTCTCAAACACAGGAAGGATGGTCCGAGGTGCTGGGCCTCCCCGCAACTGCCACATAGATCAGCGCTGCCTAGGTGAAGTGAAAAACTGGGGTCAAGGAAGAAGTTGGTGCGGCAGGGGCAGAGTCAGTCAGCAAAGTGGGATCTAAGATGAGTCATGCGGGCAACATCCCCACGGTGAGTGTAGACAACTGGGCTGAGGAATTGCAGCCGTGTTCTATAGCAGCCAGGCAGTAGAGCGGGCCCTGGAAGTTTTGGGGGAAGGGATTGACATACTCAGAGCCTTGTCTGAAAGCAAACACCTGGTAAGTTATGTGAAGGAGTGGTTGCATGGGGCAGTCAGAGTAGAAATGGAATGGCAAGGCCAGGTCTAGGATGAGGTGGCAGGATGTGTACACCCGGGCATCTGGCTACTCTTTTCCATGCCTCTGTCTTCTCACCTCCTTCCTCCTGTGGGACAGAGCCCAGGGACTACCTCTGGGAGACCAGGAATCTCCGTCATCCTGGACTTGTCCTCTGTTTTGTAAGGCCTGGGAACCTAGGCCTCAGTCCTCTAATAAAAAAAGGAAGACAAAAGGAAGATCTACCTCCCACTGATCCATTTTTGGAGGTCTTCTCTGTAGTTTTGGCATGGTTTTTCTCAGAGCAGATGGGAAACAGGAAGAGATGAGTGCCAACTTTCTCAAGGTCTCTGACGGCCGTGATGGGGCGGAGGCTATCCTCTCTCTGGCTTCAGGCTTACAGGTGGGATGGTGAAGTTTCTTTCAAGGGAGAATGCTGCAGGAGTCTCTGTGGCAGAGAGGAGGTGGTAGTGTGAGGGTCTTCTCTATGAGAGACATGTGGGACCAGTATGCTTGAAATGGGCTGGGCATGGAGTGGGTAGAGGGGTGTCTGAGTTACCTTGTGCTGCCAACACAAAGGCCACAAGTGAGTGACTTTCGGGAATAGAAATCTATTTTCTCAGTTTTTGAGGCTAAAAGTTCAACCCAGTGTCTCAGCTGCATGGATTCCTTCCTTGTTGGTAGCTCTAGGTTTCTATTTGTTCTTTGGCTGTCCGTGGCTTATAGCAATCTGCAAGGGGCAGTTTTGCTCTGTCCTAAACGGTCATTATGAGTTGGAATCAACTCAGTGCCGACGGGTTTGCATATTTTTGGTTGCCTTGCTTGACAGACTAGCCTGGCTCACGGTACTGGGTGCCCTCTGGCCAAATGTTGTGCTGGGGGTCACAGAGAAGAGCAACAGAGCTCTTTGAGTTGCCTGGTCAGGTGGGGAGGCTTCACTCTCTGCTACAGCTGCTGCTAGGCACCCCTAGGCTTGGGGAAGGGTCCTGGCCTCCTGGACAGGGTGATGTGTGAGCTAAAGAGAGTCTGAAAGGATGAGTGATATTCCTGAGCCGAGCGGAGGTGGTGAATGGGAAGGGCATTCCAGGTTCCTGAACAGCCTGTGAAGGGCTCGGAGAGGGGAGGACTTTACACATCTAGGGGACCCCAGGGCTGGGGGACTGTTCTGCATGACAGCTGAGCCAGCTGCCTCTGCCCTTCACGTCCTGTTAGTTATCCTTGCTGTACCTCAGAGTCATTGTTGGTAAGAAGAGGACAATAGAAGTGTTTACCACACGAGGAAGTTGTGAGGTTTAGATAAAGGAATGTCAAAGGCAGTTAGATAGTGCCCAGTGTGCCAAAGGTTCTTAACAAGCACTAGCTGTTGGATAGTGCTGCATCGCTCTTCTTATTACCAACAGGCTGGAAGACAGGCTACGTGAAGTGTGTGTGTGTGTGTGCATGTGCATGTGCAAGCTCCAGGTAGAAGACCAGGAGAGGTGCACGGGGATGGGCTGTTTTAAGCAGAGGGCAGAACTTGAAGGGGTGAAGGACTGTCCTTTTGTATCCCCAGGATTGGGATTTAACTTTGAAGACACTGAGAAGTCGCTACACCTTTGTAAGCAGGAGATGAATTTAATCACATGTCCTTTAGAAAGTCTCCTGTAGTGGTGGTTTGGAGGGTGGACTGGAAGGGGGCAGGTCTGGAGGAGGGGAGACCAGTGAGGAGGTGAGAAGTGAGGAGAGCCCACAGTTGTCATGTCTATAGCTGGGAGACTGGGGACTAGTTCAGACGCTGAACCACCTGGTGTTGACTCTGATATGGGGTCAAGGGCAGGACGTGAGGGGAGGTGAGTGCAGGATGACCAGCTCTCTAGTTGTGCTAATACTGCACTGACTCGGGTCCCAGCCACCACGAGAAGAGGAGCAGATTCCAGGAGGGCAGGGTGCTGGTGGGGTGGCATGGGAAGACCACACCTTAGTGAGGCGTCACCTCAGGAGCATTGTTTGGTAGACGATGGATGGCCTACGGGATAGACAGGGAGCTTTGCGGTGAGGCTGGGGGCAGGAAGGGAAGTGATGAGTCATTACCTGAAGATATCATCAGGAGGTTTGAGACCCCAGGAAAGCGCATATGCAGTGGCCTCAACATTGCTCCCCAGAAGGCATTTAGCAATGTCTTGAGAACGTTTTAATTGTCATGAGTGCAAGTGTCACTGGCACCTAGAGGGTAGAGGCCAGGGATGCTGATGAACATCCTACAGTGTCCATGACACCACCAGCAACAAAGAGAAGAGTGAAGAACCCTTGAGGTGGAGCCCCGAGGAACATCAATGTGTATGGGGTGCAGGGAGTTTAAATGGTTACTTCATCTCGGGGAACTCTCCTGACACTCTGGATGGGTTAACTACCCCTAAAACATGACAACAAACCTGTTGTTGTTGAGCTGCCTCTGCTGAAATGATCCCAGGTGTTAGAGCAGACCTGTTCTCTAACAGTTTTTTGGTGGTAATCTTTACAGAAGCAGATCACCAGGCCTTCCTTCCGCAGTGCCACTGGGTGGATTCAAACCATCAACCTTTAGGTTAGAAAAAACGAAAACCAAACCCAATGCCATCAAGTCAATTATGACTCATGTCAACAGCAGAACTGTTTCATAGCTCCACAGGGTTTTCTTGGCTCTAATGTTTTTTCATTTTATTTTTATTGTGCTTTAGGTGAAAGTTTACAGCTCAAGTCAGTCACACGAAAATTTATACACACACTGTTATGTGACCTAGCTGCTATTCCTGTAATTCCCCTGTCCATTCAACCAGCTCCTATCCCTTTCTGCCTTCTCATCTCGCCTCCAGACAAGAGCTGCCCGTTTAGTCTTGTGTAGCTACTTGAACTAAGACGAATATGCTTCACCAGCATCTATATTATGTCTTATAGTCTAGTCTGTTCTTTATCTGAAGATTTGGCTTTGGGAATGGTGTTTGTTCTGGGCTAACAGAGAGTCTAGGGGTCATGTCTTCTGGGTTTCCTCCAGTCTCGGTCAGACTATTAATTGGCTATACTCTTCATGGAAACAGATTGCCAGACCTTTCTTCCATGGTGCTGCTTGATGTGTTTGAACTGCTAACCATTAGATTAGTAATCGATTGTAAACCATTCGCTGCCACCCAGAGACCTTAGCTGGGATTGTTACAAGCCCTGATTTGCCTGCCTGTGTTACAGCCCTCACTAATTACATATAACCAGTGGGCACAAAGTGCTTTTTCTTTAACTAGATCAAGAGATTCATGAAGTTAGAGTGCGTCTTCCTTCATTTGTTCCTTCATTTATTCCTCCGTCTGGTCCTGACTTGGTACCATGGCATTTCAGCACAGACTCCTGGGCCAGCCCAAGTTCAACCCCCTGTCTCACTGCCTCCCCATTGCCTTCCTGGCAGCATGGACACAGCCTGGGTTCTTGAAACCTTTGATGCCTTTTCCCTTTCCACACCCCAGTTAACTGCCAATCTCTTAAAAAGCCAAATAGATAAGATTGAGTTTTCTTCTTGCAGCAGAATTTGATTTAAGATCAAGAAGGTGGCAATTGCTGCAAAGCAGATGGGCTTTTGGGGGGTGCTGGGAATGATTTTGTTCCATCTACAAATGACCTTACACGTGCTCTGTTTCCCGCCCATCCCAGTCTTGAGACTGATGGAGGGAACTGCAACTGGGCTTTGACGGGCCCTCACTGCTGCTTCTCATGAATGTATCTGATGGACAGACAAAACACAATTACCTGGACATACGGAGGGCTTGGTGGACTAGTGGTTAACACAATAAGTTTGGGTAGGTTTTGACTTCCCGAGAAACTGCTGTGGCACGAATGTACTCTGGCTAATTACATGGGGCTGTCTTCCATTAAGGAAGGCTCAGCCTGCCCCAGGTGGTGATCTGGACACATTTGCCTGGTCTTTGAGAATGGCAGTGGGGCTGCCGGCCTCCCTCTCCATGGCTGTCTGCATCCTGTGTCCTTATGGATGTTAACTCCTTGCCCCTGCTCTTCCTAGCACCACTGCACCAAGATACCAGAAGTCACCTTCCTGGGACCTCATCCAAATGCCCTGAGTCAAGAGTCAAAAGACTTTGGTTTGGGCCTCTTCCATCACTGACAATATTGGCCACCTTGAACAGAAATCATTTCTCCGAGCCTCAACTTTGTAATCTCTAAAATGGGGTTAACACTGGTATAACCCATCTTCTAGGACTGTCAAGAAGAACAGAAGTACTTGGACCATGGAATCAGAGAACTCTGGTTTAGTTCCTAGCCCTTCTGTGGCTTAGCTCAGGGATGTTGGGACTGTTCTCCCAGTCTGTGTCTCCATCTTTGATGAAGACCATCACGGATGATGTGTGAGTTTTTAGCCAGTAACCAAATGCATGAGTGTTTAGTCAGTAAACAAATGAGTGAGTTTTTAGCCAGCCAAGCCAAGCTAGTTTTTAGCCAGTAAACAAAAAAGTAAGTGAATGGATGGGTGCTCTGTGATTCACAGATAATTTGAGGAAAGTTTCCCAAGAGGTTCTGCTTTAGACTGTTGGGGTTGGCTGGTCCTGTCTTCTGCCCTAATAAGGCCTGGCCACAGCCTCTCTTCTCTGCCCCTTGAGCACTTGGGTCCAGCTCTGCCTGTGATCTGGAGGATGAGCCTCCTGGAGGGCATGGAGGACAGTGTTTGATAAAGGCGTTTTGATTTGACTGTATCATCGTCCCCATTCCAAAATGAAAAATGTTGTCCTTTACCTCCATGAAACATGCCCAATAGATGTCCCCATCCCCTTCCTGGACTCTCAGTGCTCCCAGACCATCCTCCATGCTCTCTTCTCACTCCTGTGCTGGTTCCCACCCACTGACTGAGGATGCAGGATGACGGAGGTCCAGCATAGGGATAGAGAGTGCCAGTAGCATTCATTTCCAGACAGTGGGTGGAAACCAAACCCACTAGCACTGAGTCATTCCAACTCACAGGATCCTATAAGAGAAAGAAAACTGCCTCAGAGGGTTTCCTAGGGAAGCAGACTGTCACATTTTTCTCCCTCAGAGCAGCTGGTGGATTTGAACTGCCTACATTTTTTGGTTAGTAGCTGAGTGCTTTAACCACTATGCCACTAGGGCTCCTTTCAGGTGTTACTGGGTAACAACAAGAAATAGCTGACAAGTGAATGTCTGGATTTTAGAGTAAGCCAAAACGTCTCTATATCAAGGTTACAACATAGGATCAAAAGTAGTCACAATGTGGGAACTTCCAGGATACGCAGGGGTGGAGGGATTGCTGCTGCAGAGGAGACTGCTCAGCTTTGCACAATCTGTTAACGCTCCAGGCAGGAGCTGGGCTCCTGTAGGCTAATCTCAATGGTTTCCCGTTTAGTCCTGAGGGGAAAGATGGGGGCTGGCTGGATGGGTGGATGCAATAAGCCCTGGCCCCTTATTCAGCTACAGTCAAATCAAAATAGCTTTATCAAAGCCCTCCTCCACATTATCCAGCTAAGTAAATGTGCTTCCACTTCCAAGATCAAACGGAAGCTTGGATCTAATAAGCACAGGGACCTTCTGTAAAGGAGATGATTTTAGAAATATCTCTTGGGTAGGTATGCCAGAAGCTGGGCTGACCCACCTCCTTCTTAACACAGAGCATGAGTTGAGGCCATGAGAGACTGGAGAGAGCCACAGAGTTGGTGACTGGCCCTGGCAAGAAGGCCCCAGGTCTCCCGCCCTTCGTGACAGCAAACACCGTCCCTCTCCCTGATGGGGCATTTTTCCCCCACCAGACTCAAAAGATGTCAATTCTCAGATTAAAACAAAACTCTTGAAGGTAAGTGTTTTCATCCATGGGCAGGGCGAAGCAGGGACTAGCATATAAAGAGAAGAGGGAAGAGAGGGAAGCAGTTAGGGGCATGTCTGCGGCGTGGCTGGGACTACAGGCTCTGGCAATGAAGTCCCAGAACGTAATTGTGCTGCGTGCTACACACCTCATGGCTGAATATTGCTACAGTTGCCTTCACAGCACTCCCCTGGGGAAGCTATGCACCAGCGCCAGCACCAAGTCAAAGCAATTGTGGAACTCTTTCTGAAGTTGTCAATTTTCAAAGCAATTTCGGAACTCTTTCTGGAATGGCCATTGCACATGGTGGCATGGCTGAAGGAGAAGCCAGACTGTACACCACCCCCGCTCTGTTTGCTCCCCGCCTCATTCCGGGAAATTTGCCCCTTGCTGCCCCCGGCACTAGATATACCCTGCCTCTTGCTACACTCGCTGCCAAGCTACTTCCCCTTGCTGCACTCAGCAAGAAGTATACCCTGCTGCACCAGACCCAGAAGACCCCAACCCATAAAAGCCTGCTTAACTTCCCCTTCAGGGCCAGTTGTTGGAGGTCTGTGAGCCCCCGCTGGCCCGCTGACGTTAGTATAATAAACGACTGCTTCTTCTCTCCTTGGGTGTTGGTTGATTTCCTATAATATGGTGGCAAATTTGCAAACTTAACTGTGTAGTTGTCTATGAGTGAGTTTTTAGCCAGTAGACAAATAATTCTATTGAAACACCCTCCCTATTCACCTGATCTGGTGCCCATTGACTTCTTTCTTTACTAAAGATAAAGAAAATATTGAAAAAAAAAGAGATTTTGATGACTTTCAGGACACCAAGTGTAATACGACGACAGCTCTGGTGGCCACTACAGTAAAAGAGTTCCAAAACTGCTTTGAAGGGTGGACTAGGTGCTGGTGTCAATGCATACTTTCCCAAGGGGAGTAATTTGAAGGTCACCTTAGTGATATTCAGCAACGAGGTGTGTAGCACCTTTTCTAGGATGAGTTCACAAACTTAACTGACAGTCTTCATACGTGGGGCATTCTGCAAATTTCTGATAGAACTCTAATAGCAAACACTTGAAGCATCTAGTCTCACTCCTAACTGCGCTTTAGCAGTTTAAAAGAAGTTACTTGCTCAGAGTCACTCAGAAAATAATAGGATTTGAGCTAGGGTCTGCTGCATTGTATAGTTGAGCTTAAGATCCCTGTTGTCTCTATTAAACAGAGCAGACTTGACGGTGCAATAGATGGGAAGGTCTTGGAAGACGTGGCCCCCAGATTCTCTGCTAGCCCAGAGCTGAAACATTCCCCAAACCAACTCTTCAGACAACAACTGGACTAGACTGTAAGAAATAAAATGGTACCGGTGAAGAGTGTGTTTCCTGGCTTAAGTAGGTACATAAGGCTAACAGGGCAACACCTGTCTGGACCTAAGATGAGAGGGCAGAGGGGAACAGGAACTGGTTGAATGGACACAGGAAATACTGAGTGGAAAGCAGGAGTGTGCTGTCACAAGGTGGGGAGAGCATCTAGAGTTACACAGTAATGTATGCACGTAGGTTTTTGTATGATAAAGTGACTTGGATTGTAAACTTATACTTAAAGCACAATACAGTATTTATCTATCTGTCTACCTATCCATTTATCTACATTTAAAAGGATGTCTATACCCAAAGCTAAGAGGCTTCCTAAATACAACCCAACATTTCAAAGATCAGGCAGAGCAGCAGGGATGTGGGTCCAGGGACATAGCTTCAGAGGACATCTAGGTCAACTGGCATAACTAAGTTGTTAATTTTTTTTTTCAAGATAGTGTTCTGCATCCCATTTTGGTGAGTGGCATCCAGGGCCTTAAAAGCTAGCAAGCTGCCATCTAAGGTGCATCATCTGGATCCAATCCACATGGAGCAGAGGAGAATGAAGGGCATCAAAGTCATGATGAAAACATGAGACAGAAGGGGCCATGTGAACCAGAGACTACATCATCATGAGACCAGAAGAACTAAATGATACCTGGCAACAACCAGTGACTGCCCTGAAGGGGAACACTACGTAGAGTCCCTGATATAGTGGGAAAAAAATGGGGACACAGATTCAGAATTTTTTTGGAAGACCGGACTTGATGGTCTGATATCCTGGAAGGTTCCCTGAAAACATGGCTGCTGGACTTGCTGCTAGCCCAAAGCCGAAACCAGTACTGACAAAAATTGGACTGGATTATAAAACAGAGCAATGCTGGTGTTGTGTGTGTGCTTCTTGGCTTAAATGTAGACATGAGGCTGTTCAGAGGTGTGATGGGAGGCAGAGGGCTGGGGACAGCAGTTGGTTGAACAAATATGGGAAGAACAGGATAGAAAGGAGAAGCGTCCTGTTGCAGGGTTAGGGGAGCAGATAGAGTTGCACAGAGGTGTATGTAGGGTTTTTTTTTTTTGTGTGTGTGTGTGTCGTGGATTGAATTGTGTCCCCCCAAAAATATGTGTAGCCTTGTGGCTGAGCCATGATCACCAATATTTTATGATTATCCTCTGTTTTGTGATTTTCCTGTGCTGTATGTTAAAGAATTAGAGTGGAACTGTAAATCCTTTTGTAAGATCACCTCCTGGATCTACTGTAAAGGGAGTTTCCCTGGAGTATGGCTTGTCCCATCCTTAATCCTTTCATCCTACAAGAGATAAAAGGAAAGGGAAGCAAGCAGAGAATTGGAAACTTCACACCATCAAGAAAGCAGCACCGGGAGAAGAGCATGCCCTTCAGACCTGAGTTTCCTGCACCAAGATGCTTCCTGGACAAAGACTGGAGACTGATGCAATACCGGTCTTTCCTCCAGAGCTGACAAGGGGAAAGCCTTCCCCTCGAGTGGACATCCTGAATTTGGACTTGTAGCCTACCGGACTGTGTTAAGAATAAACCTTCCTTTGTTAAAGCCATCCACTCTGTGGTATTTCTGTTAGAGCAGCCCTAGCTGACCAAAACATATGGCAAATCGACTTGGATTGTAAATTTAATTACAATAAACTATTTTTTAAAATTAAAACAGATGAATCTAACTCTACACTCAGTAGAACACCTATTCAGAGAAGCTCTTTCCAATGGGAGTTGGGGAGGGAAAGATCTCTGTTCTCTGGGAGCTTCCACATTTATGAGGGAAGCCCGATCAGAGCTCCCTTTCCTCAGTGTCACCCTATTCATTTATTCACTCATTCATTTGTTCATTCACTCATCCAATCATTCATTTGTTCTTTCATTTGTCTGTTAATTTATTCAACCATCTATCCATGTATCCCTCTGTCCGTCCATCCATGCATCCATCCATGCATCCATGCATCCAGTCATCCACCTATTCTTATCCATACTTAATGAGCAGCTACTGTACGCCACACACTGTTCTAGGCACTGGTGAAATTGTTGTTGTGTTACTGTTGTTGTTAGGTGGTGTTGAGTCAGTTTTGACTTACAGTGACCCCATGCACAACAGAATGAAATACTGCCCAGTCTTGTGCCATGTCCACAATAGTTTTTATACTTAAGCTTACCATTGCAGCCACTGTGTCAATCCATTTCATCTAGGATCTTCCTCTTTTTTGCTGACCCTTCCCTCTACCAAGCATCATGTCCTTCTCCAGGGACTGATTCCTTCTGACAGTGTGTCCAAAGTATAGGAGATGCAGTCTCACCATCTTTGCTTCTAAAGAGCACTCTGGTTGCACTTCTTTCAGAATAGATCCATTTGTTCTTTCAGCAGTCCATGGTACATTCAATATTCTTCTCCAACACCGAATTCAGAGGCATCAATTCTTCTTCTGTCTTCCTCATTCATTATCCGGCTTTCACATGTGTATGATGTGATTGACAATGCCATGACTTGAAATCAGAAGCACCTTAGTGTTCAAGGTAACATCTTTACTTTTCAATATGTTAAAGAGATCTTTTGCAATGCTATGGTCCACTGCAATGCGTCTTTTGATTTCTTGACTACTGTTTCCATGGGCGTTGATTGTGCAACCAAGTAAAATAAAATCCTTGACAACCTCAATCCTTTCTCCATTTATCACAATGTTCCTTACTGGTCCAGTCATGAGGATTTTTGTTTTCTTGATATTGAGGTACAATCCATATTGAAGACTGTGGTTTTTGAGCTTCATAAGTAAGTGTTTCACATCTTCTTCACTTCCAGCAAGTTAATAACTCATCCTTCAATCCTGATGCCTTATTGTTCATATAATCCAGTTTCTTGGATTATTTGCTTGGCATACAGACTGAAAAGGTATTGTGAAAAGATACAACCCTGACACACACCTTTCCCGACTTTAATCTATGTGGTATCCACTTGTTCTGTTCACGTGACTGCCTCTTGATCCATGCACAGATTCCTTAAAAGCACAATTAAGTGTTCTGGAATTCCCATTTTCCACAATGTTAGCCATAATTTGCTATGATCCATACAGTCAAATGCCTTTGCGTAGTCAATAAAGTACAGGTAAACATCTTTCTGGTATTCTCCACATTCAGCCAAGATCCATCTAACATCAGCAGTGATATTCCTGGTTCCACATCCTCTTCTGAATCCAGCTTGAATTTCTGGCAGTTTCTCGTCAATATACCGTTGTAGTCAGTTTTGAATGATTTTTAGCAAAATTTTATTTGCATGTGATATTAATGACATTGTTTGGTAATTTCTATATTCGGTTGGCTCACCTTTCTTTGCAATGAATATAAATATGGATCTCTTCGAGTCAGTTGGCCAGGTAGCTGTGTTCCCAATTTCTTGGCATAGATGAGTGACTACTTTCAGGGCTGCATCTGTTTGTTGAAATATCTCAACTGATATTCCATCAATTCCTAGAGACTTGTTTTTTTGCCACTACCTTCAGTGCAGCTTTGACTTCTTCCTTCAGTATGATTGGTTGCTGATCAGATGCTACCTCTTCAAATGGCTGAACATCAACCGGTTCTTTCTGGTATAATGACTCTCTATGTTCCTTCCACCTTCTTTTGATGCTCCCTGTTTTAGTCAGCTAGGGCTGCTCTAGTGGAAATACCACAGAGTGGATGGCTTTAACAAAGGAAGGTTTTTTCTTACACAGTCCGGTAGGCTGCAAGTCCATATTCAGGGCACCTGCTCCAGGAAAAGGCTTTCGCCTTGTTGGCTCTGGAGGAAAGTCTGGTATTGTATCAGTCTTTGTCCAGGGAACGTCTTGGCCCAGGAACCTCAGGTCTAAAGGACATGCTCTTCGCCCAGTGCTGCTTTCTTGATGGTGTGAGGTTCCTGATTCTCTGCCTGCTTCTCTTTCCTTTTATCTTTTGTAGGATGAAAAGGTTAAGGGTGGGACAAGCCACAATCCAGGGAAACTCCCTTTACAGAGGAGCAGGGAGGTGATCCTACGAAGGGATTTACAGCCCCACCCTAATCCTTTAACAGACTGCATAGGAAAACCACAAGGTGGAGGACAGTCAGAAGATACTGGGAATCACAGCCCAGCCACATGGCTACACGTATTTTGAGGGGACATAATTCAACCCATGACGCTCCCTGAGTCATATAATATTTTCCCTGTGGAATCCTTCACTATTGCAACTGAAGTCTTGAATTTTTTTCTTCAGTTCTTTCATCTGGAGAAACGCAGAGCCTGTTCTTCCCTTCTGGTTTTCTACTTTCAGCTCCTTGCACATGTCATTAGGATACTTTGTTTTGTCTTCTCAAGCTGCCCTTTGAGATCTTCTGCTCAGTTCTTTTACTTTATCATTCCCCTTTTGCTTTAACGGCTCAATGTTTAAGAGCAGGTTTCAGAGTCTCTTCTGACATCCAGTTTGGTCTCTTCTTTCTTTCCTGTCTTTTTAGTGACCTCTCGCTTTCTTCATGGATGATATCTTTGATGTCATACCACAATTTGTCTGGTCTTCACTCATTAGTGTTTATCTTAGGCTGGATTTCCTAGGGAAGCAAAGCCAATGAGATGTATGTGTATAAGGAAAGACTTATATAAAGGAGACAGCTCACTTCAGCTGAATGTCGTAAGTCCTGGCACAAGCCTCATGTGGCCACAGGAGCTGGTGAAACCAAGGTCAGTAGGTCAGAGATCAGAGTTGTAGATCACTGACTCTATAGGTGGGCAGATCCCAAGCTGGCGGGGAGACTGCGAGGTCTCTGCTGACTCATGGAACTTCAGGGGCTGATGAACCTAGGATTGGCAGGTCAGAGAACAAGACTTGATCGCAGCTGTAAGGGTTGATGAATGCAACAGCTGCTAGCAAAAGAGAGCAGGAGCTGCCGGCAAAGTGAGCAGATGGGAAATAGTAGTGAAACCTGGAGAGGTGAGAGCTGAGGGGAAGGAAGCCACCCCAGGCCCCGCCCCTGCCACTTGATATAGCAGCCAAATATGGAGTTGCCAGGTTGACACAGTCTTAACCTCCACAGTGTTCCATTGGGGATATAGCAATGAACAAGACTAACTAAAATCCTTCTCTCATGGAATGTACACTTTAATAAGTGAGCAGAGGAGATAAACAATAAATAAAATACTAGAATGAGTTGTTAACTTGCTAATATTTCATCATTTTGACCTACAAAAATGAACACTATTCAACCTAGTAAGTAAAATACCTACATGGTGCTTCTGCTGTGAAGGGGAGTTGGGAGTCTGGGATTAGAAGATGTAACTTCTTCTGTATTACTGCCAAAGGAATCTTTCTAACATGTTCATCTGGTCGTAAAATTCCCCATCTTGAGGAAGAAGCCCCAACTTCTTCCTCCAGGCCTCCTCTATCCCTTTGCCAGCCACATACTCCAGGTACAATGGCTCTGTCTTCTGGGCTTCATGGAGGAATGCAAGTTCCTGTCTGCTGGCCTCCAGGGCCCTTACGGAGCTGGAGCGCAGGCCTTGGACCTGCCTTGCGAGCCTCCTCTGGCAGGCAGTTTTAATTGCTCCCTCCTCTGCACTCACTCACCACTTCATTAGAGCACTTAGGCCACGCTTCTCTTCAGAAGATGCTGTAATTTATTCATATGCCTTATTAATGGCCGTATTCCCAGTGGCCATGTAGGCCTGGCATGCAGCAAGGGCTCAGGCCAGGTCTGGTGATGAAGGGATTGATGAACAAGCAGTAGGGAGGAATGATGGATGAGAGGAGCAGGGAGCAGAGATTCATAAAAGGTGGGTGCTCTAGGGAAAGGGTCAGAGGAAGCTGACCTTGGGGGTGGGGCCGTTACTGGGGGAGAGGGAAAACCCCTGCCCCTCCTTCCCCCTCCGGTCCATCATCAGGCACCCTTTCTCTTCCTCCAGCCACCTCGGACTTTTAGCTCCTCCACCTCGTCTTGGTTTTCCTGCTACCTCAGAGGCTTATGTCTCCCCTCTCATGCTGTCTCTGCACAGAGCTACCCCTAAGCTGGCTTCAGGGAGGCTGCTTCCAGCCCACAACTGGGGAGCAGAGCCTGGACCAGCAGCCAGCTCTCTTCATGTTGTGCTTGTCACCCTGAAGATGCCGTCAGACTAGAGTGCAAAAGCCAAGTCTATGGTTTGGGGTCAGATTGTCTGTGTTTGAGGAGTCCCTGTGTGGTACAAAAAGTTAATGTGCTCTGCTAACTGAAAGGTTGGGAGTTGGAGTATCTCCCAAGAAAGGCCTGGAGACTCACATTTACATCCGAAAGACAAGCCATGGGAAACCCTGTGGAGCACAGTTTTATTTGGATACATGTGGGGTTGCCATGAGTCGGAGTCGACTAGGTAGCAAGTGATACTAGTCTGTGTTTGATTCGGTCTGTGACCTTGAACAAGTTTGTTGTCTTTTCTGTGATTCCTCAGCCATTTCCTCTGTAACGTGGGGATCATGACTGTCTGGCATCACAGGGGTTGGGAAGCTTGCAGGAATTCACTAACACATGGCTGGGCTCAGAGGTGCTCAGCAGGGAGCGAGGGCCCTCCCAGCTTGTCCCCTGCTCTCTCACCCGTGTGTCCAGCACAGTGCCAGGTACACAGTAGGAGCCCAACAGTAGCAGATGGGTGAAGGCTCCAGGAAGGGGGTAGCACTCTAGATAGAGCCTTGGAATTGGGACTGAGCAGAGAGAAGGTCAGTTGGACAGCACCATGAGGTGGGGCCGAGTCCTGGGGGTCTTCAAGTGCAGGAGGAAAGGCTGCTTCACACATGACAAGGACCAATCTCCTCCCTGAACACACTGAAGAGTGACTCTCCACCCACCTGAGAGCAAGATTGCCAGAGGAACCACAGATGCCTGGAGCTGGTGTTTGGCCTCTTGCTGAAATGCTTTTCTCTTCGAGGTTACATACTCCAGGCTCCATCCCTGCTGTTGACACTTCCTCCCTCGCTTTACTCCTTTTCTTGCTCCTCCATCATAAAGATCTCCAGAAACAGGTTTTGTTCAAAGTGAATGACGTAATAAATTCTCTGTTTCTGACAGGCCGACAAGAGGGAGAAATTCGGTAATGGGGGATGCAGCCTGCTCTCTTGCCCTGTGGAGCTGAGGCTGCTGTTTAGGTCTGTCCAGGAAAGAACGGGTGGCGTAGGGGGTGAAGGAGGCCCAGGGCCTGCTTCCGATGGGTAGCCGCTGAATGCAGCAGGGGTTTTCCTCGTCTCAACTTGCTCAGGACTAGGAGCTGGTCTTTTAGATGGGTAACTTTGCTAGCCAACAAGACAGGACATCTCATTCATTCCGTCCAATCATTCATTCATTTATTCAATCACTCATCTAGCCATCAATTCCTTTTAGTGGTCACTGAGCAGAGAGGAAAGATAGTTAAGAGCTGGGAGCTAACCAAAATGTCAGCAGTTTAGATCCACCAGCTGCTCCTTGAAAACACTATGGAACGGTTCTACTCTATCCTATAGGGTCACTAGGAGTCAGAATAGACTGGAAGGCAGTGGGGTTGGTTGGTTGGTATCTCCTTCTTTAAGAAGTCTTCCTATAAAGAGCTAGAAACATTTGCTATTCAAGTCACAACAAGGGATTGATTTTCCTAGTAAATAAAGAGTTCCTACAAATCATTAAGAAAAATAAACAGCCCAGTAGGAATGCAGTCAAAAGATATGAACAAGTAGCTCACAGAAAGGAAAATCCGGGGCGTGAATATGCCCCATTCTCTGCTTAGGCATTTCCTGCATTCACTCGTTTCGTCTCCAATAACCCCCATTAACTTACAAACCAATTAAATTGCCCTTGAGTGGATTCCGAGACATGGTGATACCATGTGCTGCTGAGTAGACCTGAGCTCCATAGGATTTTCTTGGCTGTCATCTTCTTGGAAGCAGATTGCAAAGCCTTTCTTTCACAGCATCATTAGCCTGGTTCAAACTCTTGACTTTTTGTTTAGCAGCTGAGCACAAACTATTTGTGATACCAGAGACCTAATAATCCATATAAGCAGGTAGCATTAGTATACAGGGAAACGAAGGCTCATAAATGTTAAGTAACTCGTATATACGTTCTTGTAGCTTCTAAGTGGTAAGACTAAGATCTAAACTGAGGTGTGCCTGTCCCCAAGCCCTGTCTCTGAACGCTGCCCTGTGATATATGGTGCCTTTCAGGTTGTGGCCACGTGGTGGTTTCAGGTGAGTTCATATGTTGGTGGAAAACCTGATTCCAGTGGACCTTCAGCTTCAGGCACATCTTCAGCTTCAGGTATTTGGGTAGTTCAACCAATTGACAAGATCCTATCCACCGGCTCCCACCAGTTCACTGCACATCAGAGCCTGTTGCCTCTCCCATGCAAATAGGAGCACAGGCTGTAGAAAAAGTCCTCCAACTAACCATTGGAAGGTGTTTTGGTCAGCTAGGGCTGCTCTAACAGAAATACCACAGAGTGGATGGCTTTAACAAAGGAAGGTTTCTTCTTACACAGTCTAGTACGCTACAAGCCCATGTCCAGGGTGTCCGCTCCAGAGGAAGGCTTTCCCCTAGTCGGCTCTGGAGGAAAGTCCAATATTGCATCAGTCTTTGTCCAGGGAGCATCTTGGCGCAGGAACCTCAGGTCTGAAGGACATGCTCTTCTCTCAGAGTTGCTTTCTTGACGGTACGAGGTTCCCAATTCTCTGCCTGCTTCTGTGTCCTTTTATCTCTGGTAGGATGAAAGAATTAAGGGTGGGGCAAGCCATACTCGAGGGAAACTCCCTTTACAGTGGAGCAGGGAGGTGATCCTGTGAAGGGATTTACAGCCCCACCCTGATCCTTTAACATGCAGCATAGGAAAACCAGAAAATGGAGGACAGCCACAAGATACTGGGAATCATGGCCCAGTCACATGCTTACACATGTTTTTGAGGGGACACAATTTAATCCATGAGGGAAGGGAAGTCACAAACTTTTTTATGACCTATCTCCCCTTTCAACAACATCAAAATTTGGATAGAGGCAGGGGAAGGGCTGCTGAGAACATCACCAAAAGTTGGGCTGACTGTTGGGAAGCGGACGAGGTCTAGAAGAGGTCTATTTGGCTCCAGTTACACTGAGACTCCTAAACTTTAAGGTCGTTTGGTTTGCATTTTCCTGCCATTTCCTTCCCTGCATTTGTCTCTACTCTCGTTTTATAAACATAGAAACTGAGATTAAAAGAGGCAACAACTCGCCTAAGCCCATCTGGCTTGTCGGTGGTAGAATCTAGTCTGAGACTACTTCCTTTTCTTGCTGTCAGTATGGGTTTATTTGATTTCTGTGAAACAAACACTAAATGGCTTGTGATCTCTCTCAGAAACATTAAATAGAGAGAAATCTGGCTTCTGGCTGTGAGGCTGAACCTTTAGCTGATTGTGTCCCCAGTGTCGGGCCCACCAAACTCTGGGCCCTGGGGTGAAGTGGGTGCCCCTGGAGGCTGGACCTGAGTAGCCAGGGCAGGACAATGGCTGGAGAACAAGACCTTGTTTGAGCCTCTGCTGTGAAGGCTAACCATTGGCTAGTTTAATTAGGAGCCGGGGGAGGTGCCTGGATGAGAAGAAGGGTGCATTGTATTGCAGGGAGCTGATGAGGTCAGAGGAGGTGGGGGGCTGGGAGGGGCCTGGGAACAGAGGAGAGGACTCTGTCTATCTCAGGAAAGCCCAGAGTCCCAGTGTCAGAGGGTCTGTGGAGGGTGCCAACAGGACTTGCAATAGTGTTACCACACCCTTCTGTGAGTCCATGCCCCTTTCTGGGTGTGCATGGAGAGTCTCAAGACTCCCTCTAGGCTCACCGCTTCCTGCTGGCTCTCCCTAAAGCTTAATGCCAAGGATTCACAGCTCAGTTCTGCCACTAACTTGTTCTGTGAACTTGAGTAAGTCCCATTAACTTTCTTAGTTTCCTTTTTCTCCATCTGCAAAATGGGAGTAAATAATCCTTATTTTTCCTGCTGCCACAGTGTTTCTGTAAGGACCAACTGGATAAGCACCTGAGATGCAGCTTGAAAACTGTAGAACAGTGTGCAAATGTCTGCAATAGCGTTGATGATCTCCTCACCACCCCCACCATTAACATGACCGACACCACAGTTGCAGGACCCTATGTCTTTCTTTCTTATGGGAATAGTAGGGTGGTCGCCATGAGTCGGATCCCACTCGACCGAGGACACTTGGCTTGGCCGGGTAGTTTTGATTTTATTTAATTTTCAACTGAAATACCTTACTATTTTTCTAACTGTAAAAGTAGTACAGACTTATTTTAATACATTGAAGATACATATTTTGAAAGAGAAAATGAAGATTTTCACTCGATATTAAATCACCAGGGACTTGGGGGAAGCCATTTCTCTTCCCTGGGTGGTGCAAATGGCTAATCACTTGACTGCTAACTGAAACGCTGAGTGGTAAAATCACCCAGACGTGCCTTGGAAGACAGGCTGATATTTGCCTCTAGAGGGTCACAGCCTTGAAAATCTTGCGGAACAGTTTCACCCTGCACACACGGAGTCACCGTGAGTCAGAGTCCATGTGATGTCTGCTAACAACAACATTTCTTTCGGTTTGAAGCCTGAAAACAATAACATGTGACAAAGTCGGATGCTGTTCTGACGATTCTGTATTAGGCTGGTATTGCTACAAGTGGAGTACCTGGTTTTTTTTTTTCCCTCAGTTTTCATTACTATTGCGTTTTATTATCAGTGTAAATCTGATTTTTATTTGTCATTAGGGGTCGAAAGCCAACATATGAGAATGATAACACCAGCAAATTACTTGTAGCAACATCTTAGGAGGTCTGACAATTAAGCCCAAGGACTGAATTGTTCTAAGTGCTACACACCTCATTGCTGAATATCACTCCTGTCAGCTTCAAAGTCCTCCCCTGGGGAAACTAGGCCCTGATGCCAGCACCTGGCCCATTCTTCAAAGCAATCTGGAATGGCCATTGTACCCGGTAGCAGGGTGGCAAGTTCCCAAACTTAAATGTGTAGCTGTCTGAGGGGAAGTTTTTAGCCATTAAACAAATAACTGTATTGGAATACCCTACCTACTCACCTGATCTGGCCCCCAATAACTTTTTTCTTTACTGAAAGACAAAGGAAATATTGAAAGGAAGATAGTTTGATGACATTCAGGTCATCAAGGGGTAATACAACGACAGCTCTGATGGTCATTCTAGAAGAAAGAGTTCCAAAATTGCTTTGAAGGTAGACAAGGTGCTGCCATCAAATGCATAGCTTCCCAAGGGGAGCACTTTGAAGGGGTCTGTAGTGATATTCAGCAATGATGCATGTAGCACTTTTTCTAGGATGAGTTCAAGAACTTAATTGGCAGTCTTTGTATTGCTGTGCATATTATGATGAGATGTCAAAAAAAATATTATGGTTGTTTAAATGCATTTCATCATACCTAGAATACATCTGAAGTCAGGGACTACCTTTTTATGTCGCCTCTATCTTGATCCGTGCCTATGGCGGGCATCACTAACGGGCCAGAGCATCCTTTGCTGTTGTCCCCGGATGCTGCTGCAGAATCTTTCTCAACACAGCCTCCAAGTAGTTATTGCCAGTCTTTCAGAGACACCAGACCTGGAGAAGAAAACTCTTTTTCACTGATAGCTGGGTGAGCTCTGATGTTCACTGACTGCTTGGGTACGGGAGTCCCAATTTTCAGGCCTTGGGAGGAGCCTAGATTGTCCCTCAACATGCCCCAGTATGATAGGGAGTTTCCTCTCATCAGCTTAAAGCATCTCAATCATTATGCTTTATCTGTGGAGGATGGCAGACGATGACTTCCACCAGAGAGTTTCCTGAAAAATTTTAAGAAATAAAAAAAAAAAAAAAAAGGAATGAATCTTGTCAATAGAATCTGATAGAGTGACTTAATAAATTCACATCCATACAAAAGATTGTGTTTCTTCTTCGTTTGGACATGAAACTGAGTGGGGTACAATGTTTGTGAGGCTCTAGCTTCCTCGAGTAGGGAAGGGAACAGGTATTATCCAGGACTTACTTTGTGGAGGCTTTATCATACATTTATCATAAGAAGACTAAAATGTTAATTATCATGACCTTTCATTTCAGAGATGAAGAAACTGAGACCTAGTGAACAGAAGTAACTCGCCCAAGCCATTTAGCTTATAAATGAGAAAGCAGGAACTGAACCCAGCTTCTTAGGCCTCCACTTTTCCCCTGTAACCACAAACTTGCCGCTGGAAAGTCTCCACAATCCAGGTGTTTATGATTAAAAACCAAAACCCAAAGCCATTGTGATCAAGTTGATTCTGATTCACACGGACTCTGCAGGATAGAGTAGAACCGCCCCACAGGATTTCCAAGGAGCACCTGGTAGATTCAAACTGCCAGCCTTTTGTTTAAGTCATACAGCTCTTAACCACTACACCCTCAGAGTTTCCTTATAAGGTAAAGGGAGGATTGTCTACTGTCTCCTCAGTTGTCCCTACTGCCTTCTTTCAAGAGTCCACCTCTGAGTCAGACTGGACTCCAAGCCTCCCCTCCTTCAACATGCTTTCAGCTGTGGAGGTGAGAAACAGGCAGTGTGTGCAACCAGGAAACTGGGTTCTTCTCTTTGCACCTGAGTTTCTTCCAGAAACAATGAGGTGATCACACTGGTGCCCTAGCTCAGTGGTTACAAGTGTGACTTCTGGAATCAAACTGCCTGAGTTCTTTCTCACTTTTGCTGTTTGTCAGCTGGGTAACTCCTAACCTCAAGGTGCCTCATTTTCCTCATCTGTTAAGTGGGTGTAATAATACCTTTACCTCAGCAGGTTGTTGGGAGGACAAAATGCATTGATTTACTTGAAGCAGCTATGTAATGACTGGTCTAGCACAAACATCAGTGTTGGCTGTGACAGCAAGGCCCTTGCCTCTCATGGTTTGGAGTCAGGTAGAGAGAAAAGAGAGGAGACTTGGCACGGGGGGCCCTTGCAAACTTCGCCATGACAGACTGGCTGGTGTGCTATCTTTGTTCTGGGACACTCTTCAAAGAAGTGTGAAAATTTCATTCCAATATTGGGCCCAAGTTGGGTGACCTACACTCCTCCTCCATGAAGCCCTCCTGGACGGGTGGGGCCAGCCCACTCTCTCCCTGCTGTGCGCTCACAGTCCCCACTGCCGATGCCACTCTTTGGCCTCAGACAAAGCGGGCACCAGCAGCGGCAGCAGCCGGGCAGGCTCTGTGGCTTTCATGGAGCTGGAGCTCCCGGGAGCCCGGGCCATGCCGGTCGGCTTTGAATGCTATTTGCATCGTAATAGGCGAGCTGGGCTTACAATGCAGCCCCTTTTCTTTTGAGAGAACAACCTCACAATCGCCTATTGACCGGGCACCTGTTCCTGCCCCAGACATCATGCAAATGTCGGCCAGGAGCGAAGCCGCCAACCCCCAGGCCATTGTGCATTGAACCCTGATGGCGCCCTGCCAGCTCCCAGCCAGCCTTTGTTCACTGGCTGTGCTGTACCACCCCCTGCCACCGCCTCCCGCCTGCCTGAGGAGCCCCACCGAGGAGCAGCCCGCTGATGGCTACTTGGGTCCTTGCACCTGAAGAAAGGCACTCTGAGCTGGGGGCTGGAGTCATGCTGAGGCAGGTTGGGGGCCACAGAGGCAGCCAGGATCGGCTGTGGCTCTCCATGTCCCCTGGGACGGCTGAGAGGGGCCTGGCAGGTGGAGGGGGGCAACATGGCCTGTGCCATCTGGGGGGATGGGGGATTATAATAATCGCTCCTCACATCTGCTGAGAGACTTCCATTTGCAAAACCCTCTCATGGCCACCCCAACTCAAGGCCACACCTGCCCCTTGAGGAGTGCACGGGGCAGGGGATTGTGTGCCTTTCACAGGAGGGAACTCAGGCTTAGTGGTTGTGGTGGTGGTGGTGCACGGGGTTGGCTGATGCAGCAGAGAGTCAGGGCAGAGCAGAGGCTCAAAGCCTGGCTGTCCTTGTTTGTCCCCAGCCTCTGGGCACAGAGTTTCTCTTGTTTCCTGGTCTACCTTCTCCACCTGTCCCCATTGTTCATGACTGGCCCCATGGAGCTACCCTTTAATTAATGCCTTGCGCTGCTTGGCTCCAGGAAACCGAGGTGGCATAGCGGATTAAGTGCTGCGTCTGCTAACTGAAATGTTGGCAGTTCGAATTGACCAGGCGCTCCTTGGAAACTCTATGGGGCGGTTTGCTCTGACCTCTAGGGTTGCTGTGAGTCGGACCTGACTCGATGGTGGTGGGTCTGTGGGTGGCAGCTTGACTCCAGCTGACCTCCTCTTACAAGTTTCTTCATTCTCCTCTGCTATTGGCTTCACCGTTGTCTACCCTGAAAAAGTTCTCAAAGTGGGTCCTTCGACTAGAAACATCGGCATCACCTGGGACGTGCTAGAAAAGCAAGTTATTTTTGAATCAGGAGCCTAGGCGTGGGCATTGCCTGCTGTTTTGAAGGTTACTGCTCCAGACCAAGTCTCTGGGTGATAGAAATAGTTTACTGTTAGCTACAGGTTGGCCCACGGGTTGGCAGTCCAAATCTACCCAGCAGCAACACAGAAGAAAGCCTAGGGGATCACCTTTCATCAATATTACAGCCAAGAAAGTCCTATGGAACAGTTCTACTCAGTAACATGTGGGATCGCCTTGTGTCAGAATCAGTTTGATTGTAAAACACTTAGTTTTTTGGTGTTTCCCCCAGGCCACCATTTCTTCTTCCTGTAATATTTCTTCTTCTACAGCTTGGCTCCACCTCTCTCTGCCAAGCCCTTCGTACCTTTCCTTCCAGGCTGTTTCCGTTGAGTTTGGTGGGCCTTAGGTCATATCTGCTGGTCCCAGGCTTAGGTACCCCAGTGGACAGCACACAGTCTTCACTTTTGAAAGACACTGCGTAGTAGTTAAGAGCTTACTCAGCTGCTTACCAAAAGGTCGGCAGTTCGAGGCTACCAGCCACTCATTGGAAACTATATGGGGCTGTTCTACGCTGTCCTATAGGGCCACTATGAGTTGGAATCAACTTGACGGCAACTGGTTTACAGTTTAGCAAGTGTGTATGCAAGGCAGGTCAACTACCATTCAGAGCAGAGTGGTAATGCTTAGGTAGAGGGTAAAAGAGGTATGGGGTAGGAGGGAAAGGACAAAGAAGGGGCCTCTTGTGCACCCTGGATGTCTACATCAACTAATTCTGGAATAAATAAGGCTGCAGCCCCTAGGGACTGGACCCCAGAGAAGGGCCCTGCTGTGTGTGCTGGAGGCAAGGTTGACTATGGGAGGAGAGCCAAGGAGGAGGAGAAGGGTGGCTTTTAGGAAAGCAAAGCAGAGGTCACTAGAAAATCCCAAAACCAAACTTACTGCTATAGAGTAGATTCTGACTCACAGCAACCCTGTATGACAGAGTAGAACTGCTTCATAGTTTCCAAGGTGCACCTGGCAGATTTGAACCGCCCACCTTTTTGACTGGCAGATGTAGCACTTAATCACTAACCGCCAGGGTTTCTGAGGTCACTAGAGTGGCCCCAATATCTTGCTACACTTTCCATTGGCTTAGTCCACATAGTTACATGGTGACTCCACTGGCTACTTGCTTCTAGACAGAAGGCCTGGGTGTGGGGAGGGTTGCTGAGGTGTCCCAGAGACGAGGGGTCTCAGGAGGTGAAGCCCTTCCCAACAGGGAGCGTGTTTCAAAGGTCATTATAATGAAGGGTTCCCACTGCTGTGGGCCCAGCAGATGTCCCGGGTGGCGTGATACCTCCAGTCCCCATCCCACCCCTGTGCCCAGGCTGGCTTCCTCTGCTCACTTTCCTCCACTCAAGGAGCCGTTGGATAGGGCATAAGGGTTGGAGCAAGGAAAAGCACCAGCAGAGAGAACCTGGGTGCTGTCCAAGCCTCCCCCCTCTAGCCCTTCGGCTCCAACCATCTTTAACCAGATGCCAAAGTACTTTGAAGAGTTTGGCCCAAAGCGGAGAAATGTGATCTCATGAGAGGCCAGGACAAGAGTGTCAGAGCCAGCTGTTTGTCTGGTCTCACAGTCTGTCTTCCTTCAGAACTGTCAGAGGACTCTGCTGAAGAGGTGGGTCTAAAAGAAAAGGAAGTCACCCTCTCCTCGACTGCCACATTGCCCCAAACCACACTCCTCAGAGCATCATTCTAGACTTTCTGGCACCTGGCTCTGGCTGCCCAGTCCTGGCCTCGTAACTGTATTATATCTTTACACCTCCGAGCAGAAGGCAGGGGTGTCACTTCAAATACTCTTTGCCTTGGATTCTTCTGATAAACGTCTACTGTTGCTTACAGATGCCCTTGAAATGCCTCCTCTATCGTAAAGAATTCCTCACCTGTGATTCTATGGAAAAAACATCTATTAAGTACCTGCTGTGTGCCTATGTTCTGGGCTTTGGGGAAAAGATGCTGAGTAAGATGTTGCCCTCTCTTTCAAGGAATTTGCAGACCAGTATGTCGTGAGGGTTAAGAGAATGTAGAGAAGGAGGGGTGAAGAGTTTGGAGGAAAGATTAGATCAGCTCAGTTAGGAGAGGTATGAAAGAGACGAGGAACCAGAATTGACTGTGGAGTTTCTGGATGGGTGGATGGTGGGATTATTTCTAAAATGGAGAAAGTAGAAAGAGAGAGGCAGGTTAGGGAGGGTCAAATGGTAAGGTGGAGGGCTGATTTTTGGCTGAACTGAGTTTCAAGTGGATGGTACAAATGGTTAACATGCTTGGATACCTATGGAAAGGGTAGACATTTCAGTCTACCCAGACATGCTTGGAAGTAAGGCCTGGTGATCTACTTCTCAAAACTCATCTATTGAAAACTTAATGGAGCTCAGCTCTGCTCTGACCCACATGGGATCACTACGAGTTGGAATCAGTTTGATGGCAACTGGATTTTTGGGGGGAGTGTGGCAGGCAGAGAGAGATGCCTATCAAGTGGCTGGGTGAGGGGTCTGGCATTCAGGGTTGGTCAAGACTGGCACTGAGCACTGGGCACCTGGGTCCTGAGGGGCAGTGTAGTCAGTGCACATTCTCTTGTCTGCCCTGACCAAATTCATGGCAGCTTTGTGCTCTGCCTTTGATGTCCCCCATTGTACATTCTTTCTACCTTATGGCATTGATCAGGCTTTGTTGTGACTGTGTCATGGGCCTGTGGACCCCACTGGTATTAGAAACAGCAGAGACTACCATCCATGACTTCTGAATTGCTAGTGTCTAATATGCTGATGTGGTGTAGCGGTTAAGAGCCACATCTGCTAACAAAAAGGTCGGCAGTTCACATCTGCCAGGCCCTCCTTGGAAACTTTATAGAGCAGTTCTACTTTGTCCTATAGGGTCGCTATGAATTGGAATTGACTCAATGGCACTGGGTTTGGTTTTGGTTTGTTTAATGCCCTGGAAATGTAATGGTTAAGTGAGTGCTATGTCTGCTAACCGAAAGGTCAGCAGTTCAAATCTGTCAGGCACTCCTTGGAAACTCTACGGGGCAGTTGTTCTATATGTGTTCTGCAGGGTCTCTGTGAGTCAGAATTGACTTGATGGCAGTGGGTTTGGTTTTTTTGGTTTTAATGCCCTCAGGGACTTGGTTACATAGTGGTTAGGCATTTGGCTGCTAACTAAAAGGTCAGCAGTTTGACTACATCAGCCGCTTCGAAACCCTGTGGGACAGTTCTACTCCATCCTATAGAGTTCCTATGGGCTGGAATTAACTTGATGGCAATAGGCTTCCCCTTGTTTTGTTTTTTGATTTTAGCACTTAAGGATGCCCTGATTCTTTGCAGCCTCATGCTGTGTGACTCAAATCTCTTCATTTGTGTCTTTGAGGAAGTGTTTACGAATAGCATTTAGAAGGAAAGGGGCCTCTAACAAGACTCAGGCTGCCGGCACCACGGTGCTCAGCAAACCAACAGCACGCTGGGATCAGGACCTCCCTGAAAAGCAGGATGGTAGTGAGTGAGAAATTGCCCCCATTTCACGGATGAAGAAACTGAGGGTCAGGAAGGAAAAATGAGGTTCCCTGATCATGCTGTGATAGCATCTCAAAAAGAGAAGACTTAACGCTGTGCGCAGGTGAACGGAGAGACCTAGGGAGGCTCACAGTATGAGCTGACGCAGGGCTGAGCCTGGAACCGTGTCCTGACTCCTTGCTTGGTGACGGTACTGGTGCTGTATCCTATCTCTTGGAGTGATGACACCCAGGCATGCCTGGGCTTCTGACCACCAGGAGAAAGTGCCCAGTCAGGCCTTGGCAGGTGCCAGCCCCAGACATCCCACGTGTTCAAACCACTCAGTGGAATGCTCCAGAATTCTGTATTTCAAACCCACTGACTCAGAATCTGTTGTCCGTCACCAGCATCAGCTGAAACCCTGCTGGGTGCCAGGGATGGTATTTGCTTTGGTGTGAATCATCCCAGTGAATCTGCCCAGGTGCGTTCAGGGGTATGAGAGCTTCTCTCCCCTTCGCCAGACATGGAAACAGAGGCTCAGTCCTTTGGCGACTTATCAAGGGTCACCCTATGGTCAGGTGGAAGCAGAGTTCAAACAAGGCAGTCTGCTACCTGCTGAGTTCTGTCTCCTAATAACCATCCTATCACTTCTTTTTCTCAGGGTGCTCTTCAGAGTGACCACGAGACCTTCTCCTTGGTCCTCACACAGCTCCTGGCTTTGAGGAAGTGGTACTGTTCTGGTTTCTATACCAGGAACAGCTTGTGTGATACCCCTCCCCTACACCCTCACAGGGAGGAGATATCAAAAGGGGGGGGGTAATGTAGAGGAAACCTTCTGCTCTGCACCTGGCCCCTCCACCCTGTTCTGCTCATGATACTCTGCTCTGCACAGGACCTCTGGCCATACCTCACCCTGCCTCAGCCATAAAAGTCTGTTTCACTTCCCCATGGGGGCTAGTCGTTGGAGGTCTGAAACCCCCTGCTGGCTTGCTAGCCTTCCTCTCTCCTTGGGTGTCTGTTGATTTCCTATGACAGTACTTGGGACTCACACAATTCAGACTTGCTTCTTGAGACCCACTGTGGGTTTCTCACCTTTGAATTTATTCCCATTTGGCCTACTTGAGAGGAAACAGCATTGGACTGGGAGACGGAGTCCTTAGTTTTTGATCTACTCTGCCACCAAGTCACTGAAAGACCCTAGCAAGACCCTAGCAAGACACCTTCATCTCCCATGGTCTCAGTTTCCCCACTTGTATGACTTGGAGGGCATAGCAGTTTGTTATCTGCAAGAGCGGCTTTTGGTCCTGGACACCCCCTCTTCTGTATGCCAGTCTTCCTCGGGAACTGTGATCCAGCCTTCCCCCTTCTCCTGTTGCCAGACCCTGATTTACAATCCAGATAAATTGTATTTTCTTTGTGAGTCTAGAGTGGGGTGGAGGATAATGGAATCGAGCCCCTTTGCTTGGCTGTCACAGATAAAATGCCTGGCTGAATGGGCTTTCCTAAGACTCTTTGGCTGGAAGCCAAAAGGGACCTGTGGGCTCACAGCCATGTTGGCTTTTGTGCCTTGGAGGGATTGTTCCCCACCCCTTCCATGGCTCACACGCTTCCCCCGGGGGCTCATTTTGCTCACTTTCCCTCTGGTGACTGCCAGTGTGCCTGAGCCCTTCTTACATTGCCCAGCTCTCCTCGGCATAAAGAGTGGAGGCTACACTTGCTTTAATTTCAAATCCAGAATTAAGCACCATTTATCTAGGATCTATTGTTGGTTAGCTCATGGTGACCCCATGTGCAACCAAACGAAGCACCATGCAGTCCTGCATCATGCCCAGGATCAAGTGCAGATTGGATCATTTGATCTGTAGGTTTTCATTGGTTGATTTTTGGAAGCTGATCACCAGACCATCCTTCCTAGTCTTTCATAGTCTAGAAACTTGGCTGAAATCTGCTCAGCATCAGAGCAACATACAAACTCCCACTGACAAATGGGTGGTAGCCACACAGGAAGTGCATTTGCTGGGAGTTGAACCTGGGTCTCCCGCCTGGAAGGTGAGAATTCTACCACTGAAATGCCAATGCCACATATTAACGTAATCACCCGCCATGTGCCAGACTCTGGGCCAAGTTCTCTCCTCACTTTATTTCTGTGAGCTTTCGTAACACCATGAGGTTGGTGTTATTATTCCATTTTGCATGGATGAAACTGAGGCTCCATTGGGTGCAATGAGCAGAGATAAAACTAGAGCTAGAGCCACTGCATTTTTTCCTTGTCAGTCTTGCAATTTCCTCACACTCCTTTCTGTTAAACAGGGATAACACAGCATTTACTTCCTAGTGTTGTTGGATGAAATGAATTTACGTGTATAAAATGCTCGGAGCAGCTTCTGCCGCAGGGTAAGTGCTAATCGGCAGTAGCAGTGGAGGGTGCTTGGTCTGAGGGGGGACTGGGAGATGATTTGGGGCTTTTGTTCTTAGTTTTTGGCCTCTGCTGTGAGGAACAGGGTCTGAGGCCTGGATGGAGACCAGTGGTCTGCGTTGACCTGACTTACCGTTCCCTTTCTCTCAGGCCTGTATGACTGCCAGTGGTGAGTATAGGAGAATGAGGGAGATCATTCTGTTTCCTCACCACCCAGGAACCAGCTGGGGGATACACGTGAGGTCCTGAAAGTTAGACCCAGTTGCTCAGTGCAGCCCTCACAGCAGTGAATTCAAATGATGACTGACTGCTGAGGCATCTAGGGGCCTGTGGGCCTTGGGCCTTTTATCTAGGACAGCCTGAAACCTGGCCTGAAACCCCCAACAGGCCTTGGGAGCTCAGGCAGCTGGCCTTCCCTCTGCACTACTGGTTAATCCTCTGGTGGTGGGGGTAGGTGCTTCCTGGGCAGCCAGTGGTCCAAGAGGCAGTACAGAGACTTATAAGGAGCCCTAGGGACACAGTGGTTGAATGCTTGGCTGCTAACCAAAAGGTTGGCAGTTCGAACCCCCTATGGGCTCTGGGAAGAAAAAGATGTGGCAGTCTACTTCTGTAAAGATTAAAAAAACAAACAAACCCAGTGCCCCTGAATCAATGCCTACTCATAGTGAACCTATAGGACAGAGTAGAACTGCCCCAGAGTTTTCAGGGAGCACCTGGTGAATTTGAACTGCCCACCTTTTGGAGAACAGCCATAGCACTTAACTACTACGCCACCAGGGCTTCCTTTGTAAAGGTTACAGCCATGGAAATCCTGTGGGGCAGTTTTACTCTGTCTTATAGGGTTGCTGGGAGTCAGAATCAACTTGAGGGCAGTGGGAATTTTTCTTGACAAGTGCCCGTTTTGTGAGGTCAGAATTAAATGCTAGGATCTCAGGCCTGGTGGGATATCAAGGGCAACTCTCCTCCCTGACACCCAGAATTGACCTGCCTCCTGCACCATGCTGGCCTCACCCTTTTTCGTCTCTGCTAGGTATCTCTCAGAGACACCTGTAGGCCTAGGCCAGGTGGGGCATCATGGTAAGGCCAGTACAAACTCTACCTCTTGTTCTCGTTTTTGTGGGTAAGACACATCTCAGCTGCCGGCATGACTCAGCATAATCTGGGCTGCAAGAAGGAAATACAGCCTTCTACAGGAGCCTGACCTAGGCCAGGTATGTGCAGGGCATCTAAGGAGATTCTCTGAGAGAGAATGGCAGCTGTGAGGCTAGAGCAAAGCAGATGGATTCATGAGCTGTTTTGTACTTTGTCACTGAGCTAATGCATTAGCAGTGGAAGAGAAGAGGGAAGACCCAAGAATGACAACTCATCACTGCCAGCTTTTGCATGGCCTCTTCTTGTGTACCTCCAGTGATGGGCAGCAGCTCACCACCTGGTTATATACCGAGGTAGGGTTTACATTTACTTTAAATCTGCTTACGTGTAGTCTTAAAGGCTGAAAACACTAATGAAAACCTTATTCTATGTCAGCCTTCCAGATGTTTGAAGACACTGTGGTCATACCCATTATCTTTCTTCTGCCTTTATCATTTTTTTTTTTTTAATGTGGATATCCTCAGGTTTCTCCAATAAGTTGGAATATTCTATTTTTCTCTGTTTTGGTAAACAAGAATACTACTTTATAAATCTACAAGGAGAGTTACAGCCTTCATGTTGAGTGGAATTCCCTGCTTACACTACTTAGCATATTCTCTGCCAGCAGAGGATTGTAAGAAAAAAAACAAATAATAATTTGAAAGCCTCTTGGTAAGTATGAGTTGAGAGTCAAGAGAGTTAGCCCATTCATCTCAAGGTGCTCAGAAAATCAGTCATCTACCCAAAGCCATGAGCTCACAAAGGAGGAGGCAAGATTTAGGATGTGGAACCTGAGTTTCTGATGGTTCTGTTCTGCTAGAACAGTGCAGTGGCTGATGAGGTCAGGCCAAGGTGGAGGTGGAGGCTGGGACAGAAATCCAGAAAAGAACCCAAATGGCAGGGGCGGGTAACAGAGATTCTTATTTGGAGGTAGCTTTCCCAGCAACCCTATAGGACAGAGTAAAATAACCTCACAGGATTTCCATGGCTGTAATCTTTACAAAGGAAGCCCTGATGGGTAGTAGTTAAGTTACAGAACCCAGTGTAAGGGGTAGGTGCTCTGGCCCCAGGTGGCTGGCTGTGGTACCAGCCGGTGGTTGTGTTTTGTATTCTCTGTACTGCTGTCTAGGGGAGGAGGGAGCCAGGAGATGAGGAACACGGAAGAAGTGAAGCTCAGTTAGGATGGGAGGCATTGCAGGCACCTGGGAGATCCCAAGCAGGCAGTGGCTCATCTCTGGGAAGCACCTGTCTCCTCCCTGCTTCCTCAGTCACTGGAGGGCTGCTGCCTCCCTGCACAAGTCCCCTCTGCAGCTGGCCACACTCCAGGCCCAAGACAAAGGCTTCTGGTGCGTGGGCCGGTGCTGCTGTTCTTGTGCAGGGCCACTCACTGGCTTACCAGGCTGCTGTCCTGTCAGTGCAGGCCTGGCCTTGGTCCCTAGAGACTGGCTTCTGGGAATCCCAGTGCTGCCGGTTACTGGCACTTCCTGCTATGTGGGGTCCTGGAGTCAGGCTGACTGCTCTGGGAGAAGCTGAGTCACCCAGCCTCAGAGCAGCTCAGGGCAACCCTGGGAGCTGGTGGCTGAAGAACAAGGGGCAGGGGTGGAAGGCCTGCCCACAGGCACATGACAGCTAGTCACTGCTTACTGATGCTCCTGTCGGAAAAGATGCCCCGACAAGCTGTGGGATCTTAGATGTCACTTGAACTCTTGGAGACTCAGCCTTCCCTGGAAAGAGAAAGAAGTAATTCCTCTCGCTTCCAGTCCGCCCTCCCACTTTTCCCTACCTTCTTCACAGAGTCATTGTCAAGAGCAAATGAGGTAATAAATGTGCAATGTGCTCTCAGCTGTGCCACGACACCAAGTGAAGGTTGAATAAACACAATCACAGCACCATGCGCTTGGGTTGGGCAGCCCTGTCCTCAGTGCTCGCTGTGTGGGGTCCTCGCATCCCTCTGTAGGGTCGGGGGAGGAAAGGAGTAGGGAGCAGGAGGGAAGAGAAAGGGGGAGAGAATGGAGGGACAAAGGCAGAGGCAAATATGCAGGGAGAGATGCATAGAAAGATGGAGAGAGACAGAAATGCGACACAAAGACAGAGACAGAAATGCAGAGAGATAAAGACACAGATACACACAGGGAGCTCCAGGAAGGCTGAGACAAGGACACAGAGACAGAGACATCGCGCTCCACCTGGAAACAGAAACACGGAAAAGGGGGGAGAGGTAGTGGGATGGAAGGAGACAGAAAAGGAGCTACACTGAGATGGAGACAGAGAGACAGAGGGAGAGAGAAGTCTGGTGAGGACAGCAAAGGTGGGGGTGTGGAGAAAATAAAGAAGAGATGGAAGAGAGAGAGGGCAGAGGTGAGGGAGTGGGCAGTGGATATGAGGTGGGTGCGAGGCAGACAAAGAGAAGGGGCCGAGTGGGCCACACAGGTGGGGTGAGGAGATAGCTCTGCTGACCCTCCATGTGGGACCCAGGGGTCAGCTGCATCCCCTCTGCTCTGCAGCCCTGGCAGCATCCTGTCACACTGCGCAGGGTAGGAGCCTGGTTTCCTGGGGCTACTCCAGAGGGAGGACACTTTGCTGAGCCCTTCAGCCAGCCATCCTTAGTGGAGATACAGTCCCTCTCCTCAGCAACCTGGCAGGTCTCTGACAGAAGAGAACAGCTGCCAGGACACTGGTGGTCACTGCTCACGTGAGCAGGGGTATAGGGGCTGTCCCAGCCCTGCAGCATATCTGTTGAGAGGTCTTAAGCAAAGTTCCATCCTGGGCCTCTGTTTTCTCTCTGTAAATTGGGCATTCTGTCAAGGTGTGAGGCTGACCCTGTGGCTCAGAAGCCCAGCCAGCTTGGTTTCACGCCTAGTCTCTGCTTTTCTGTTAGTCTGATGACTAATTTTAAAGTTGAATTTAATCCTCCCAGCACCTTGACTTAATGTCTCCTCACATTTTTGCCCAGGAAATCTGGGTGGTACCACGTTTGTAGGGGTCTGGACTGTAAGCCCCAGGACAGCTAAATAAATGGTCCTTGTCTGGGTCACTGAAGCTCCTGAGGAGGAGTCTCTTGGTCCACAAGACACACAAAAAGCTCTTCTTTTAAAGGAAAGTTCCTACATGATACAGAACCCAGCACTGGGCCATAATGGGCTAATGCTTCGCACAAAAGTCAGAGAGGAAATAGGAACAGAGCAGAGTGAGATGTGTGCCCACCCTGGATCCCCACCCCTGCTGGAACCCGCCACCTCCTCACCCAGGATTTCCACCACAGCCCTGCGAGCAGGCTGGAAAGACACAGTACTCCTTTCCACCTATTCCCGAGTAGGCTCCTGGGTCCCTCAGGGATGGAAGTCAAACCGCTCTTCCGACTGCTGGGTAAGGAGGCCATCCAATTGCACCCT
Source organism: Heterohyrax brucei (assembly GCA_028571685.1). Lineage (NCBI taxonomy): Eukaryota > Metazoa > Chordata > Mammalia > Hyracoidea > Procaviidae > Heterohyrax > Heterohyrax brucei. The sequence goes on along the minus strand of CM053154.1, from coordinate 82,133,723 downwards.
GCTTTAGCAGACAGATACAGAGGGCACATCTGCTGCCCAAGGTCATGCTACAAGGTGCTCTTTTCTAGAGCTGGGGTGGAAATGCACAATGGCCTGCTCAAGAGGTGTGTCTAACCAAGTAGGGATGTCTTACCTGAGGAGTGACACATGGGAGTCCTGGGCTTTGAATAAAAGATACCAGTTGCCATTGAGTCTATTTCGACTCATGGGAATCCCATGTATGTCAGAGTAGAACAGTGTTCTGCAGGATTTTCAATGGCCAATATCTTGTTGTACTTTAAATGACAGTTTATAATCCACATCAATTTGCCATACAAAAATTTGCACACACACTGCTGTGTAACTCTAGCTGCTCTCCCCTCCGCATGACAGCACACACCTCCTTTCCACCTTGTATTTCCTGTGTCTATTCAACAAGCTCCTGTCCCCCACTGCCTTCTTATCTTGCTCTGGATGGGAGCTGCCCATTTAGCTTCACGTATCTATTTAAGCCAAGAAGTACATTCTTTGCCAGTATCACTTTCTGTCTTATAGTCTAGTTTCTAGTCTAATCTTTGTATGAAGCGTTGGCTTCAGGACTGGCTTCAGCTCTGGGCTAGCAAAGAGTCCAGGGACACGTCTTCCAGGGACCCTCCAGTCTGTTGGACCATTGAGTTTGGTCTTTTTAATAGAGTTCTAGTTCTGCACGCCCATTTTCCACCGACTATGTCAGTGACTCTATGTTGTATTCCCTATCAGGACAGTCATTGGCAGTGGCCAGGTCTGATGCTGATGTAATCCCTGGATTATGTGGCCCTTTCTGTCTCTTGGGCTCCTAATTTTCTTATGCTTTTGATGTCTTTTATTCTGCTGTGCTTCCAGTGGGTTGGAACCAATTGATGCTGCTTAGGTGACCACTCACTAGCTTTTAAGACCCCAGACACCTCTCGCCAAAGTGGGATGCAGAACATTTTCTTAAAAAAAATTTGTTATTAGTGACTGATTTTTTCTGGAAGCAAATCACTAGGTCTTTATCTTGAGAGGCTTCTTTGCGGGTTCAAATCGCCATCCTTTTGGTTAGTGGTTTAGCATTTAACCATTTGTACCATCCAGGGACTCAACAAATTACGATAGACATGATCACGTATGTGATTCAGGAAGGACATTTATGGGAGGCAGAGGGTTTGGTAGCAAGGCAGAATAGGAAACCTGGGAGTAGATGAGGATAATGATGATGGTGTTGACAATTACCGTTAAGATGATGGTGAGATGGTGCTGATGATGGTTATGATGGGGGTCGTGATGACTAGAATTGTGATGGCTGCCATGATGGTGATCACAGTAATGATGTTGGTAACGAGAGTGGATGCTCATGGTGATTGTGGTGATGATGTTGGTGGTGATGATAGTGGATGATCATGGTGGCTATAGCAGTGGGGGTGGTGGTAGTAGTGATGATAGTGGTGGTGATAGTGATCCTAGTAATTATGTGGTGACAAATAGTGAGGCTTGACGAAGGCAGCAGGGGTGAGATGAAGAGAAGGGATTGATTTGAAAACATTTGTTGACAGCACAGATTCAGATGTGGTGGAGAAATGTGAGGGAAAAGGATTAATGACTACCGTTCCTGGCTTGGATGCTAGAGTGGCTCTTGTCACTCATCCTGAGTTTGCAGGGATAGAGAGTATCTTTCCTTTTATTGTTTGTGAGATGCCTGCCAGCCTTCTAGAGATCTGCAGTGAGTCTGGGTGCTACAGGGCCATCTGAGGTAATGAGCACAGTAGACAGAAGAGGAAGAGAAAGAGGAAGAGGAGGAGGGAAGGAAGAGGAAGAGGAAGAGGAAGAGGAAGAGGAAGAGGAAGAGGAAGAGGAAGAGGAAGAGGAAGAGGAAGAGGCAGTATTCTTAAGACTACCTAGCAAGTGAGAGGTGGTGAGGAGCGTTACCAGGGATTGGGCTTGCAAAGGAAGTCGGGCTATGGGAAAGTGCCCAGGACCTGCCCGGGGGGGTAGGGTGGGCATTGGGGTAAGACTTCTGATCTACAACCCTACTTACCCAGAAGAGTCAGCATTGACCAGCTCTATATTCCAGTTCTAAGTATAATATATTTTCCTTTTTTAAAAATTGTGATTAAGTGAAACTATACAATCCAAATCAGTTTTGCAAGTCTGTCTGTCTGTAACTCCATCTGCTCTCCTCATCCAGTGACTGCACATTCTTCCTTTTCACTCTGTACTTCTAATATCCTCTTAACAAGCACCTGTTCCTTCCTCTTCACCCTCTTCTCTCCCATCTAGAAAGAAACCAGCAAGACAGCCTCCTAAAAATGTATAAAACCATAAAGGACACACACCATTTGGTCACACTGTGTCCCTGAGTCCAGTCCAGTCTTGTCCAAAGAGTTGACCTCAGTACTGGTTTCCAGTCAGGCCCAGAAGCATGTCTAGGGCCCATGTTCCCAGGGGATCCTCCAGGCTGTTGGACCATCAATTCTGGTGTTTTAGTAGAGTTCTTGGGCTTCATACCTCTTTTGGTCATGTTGCCTCAGGGACACCCATCATGGTTGCCTCTGGTAGTGGCCAGGCACCACCTCATTCTTCTGATCTCTGGTTGACACAGTCTCCCATCCATACTGATCCTTCTGTCCCCTGGGCTTGTTTTTCTTCCTGTCTTTGTTGTTCTCAGTCATCAGTCATCGTCTCTTTCAGATGGGTTGGGACCATTTTGAGTATCTCATTTGGCAGTTGCTAGCTTGTAGGACCACAGATGCCACTTACCAATACGGGGTGAGAAGACTCTCTTAACTAAAGACTAGTTATGCCATTTGACCTCAGTGTCCCATGAAAACATGATCCCCAGACCCCTGCCCCTGTTACTCTCTCCTTTGAAATATTGCATTGAGTTTAGAAAACCTTTCAGTCCAGTTATGATGATCTGCTCGCTACTGCTTGCTATCACTGTTTTCACCTAACCAAATTCTTGTTGACTGTCTAACCTATGACCAACCCTCTCTCTCCCTCCCAATCTTCGAAGCCATCAAAGAGTCCTTTCTTCTGTATGTAAGTGTATTTTTAAGTCCTTATAGTAGAGTTCTCACACAATACTTGTCCTATTGCAGCTAACTGATTTCCGTCAACATAATGAGTTCTAGTTGAAGCCAAGTTGTGAGATGCTTCCTAAAATCATCATTGTTCTTTATCACTGCATGGTGTTCCCTTGAGTATATGTACCATAATTTGCTTATCCATTCTTCTGTTGATGGGCACCTAGGTTGATTCCATCTTTTTGATATTGTACTTCAGAGAACATTTGTGTACATGTATCTGTTCATGTGACCATCTTTACTTCTGCAAGGTATATTCTGAGCACTGGGATTGCTGGATCATGTGGAATTTCTATTTCTAGCTGTTTAAGAAAGCGCCAAATTGCTTTCCTAAGAGGTTGCAGTATTTTGCATTCCCACCAGTAGTGTAAGAGATTCCTAACCTTTCCACGGCCTCTCCAACATTTGTTGTTTAGTGTTTTTTGGTTTACTGACAACCTCATTGGGGTGAGATGGTATCTCAATTTTGATTTGGATTTCTCTAATAGCTAACTATTGACCATTTCCTCATGTGTCTTTTGGCTGCCTGGACGTCTTCTTTGGGGCAAAGTCTGTAAATCTCCTTTGCCTATTTCTTAATTGAGTTGTTTACCTTTTTCTTGTTGCTATTTTGTAGTACCTTGTAGAATATGGAAATCAGATGTAGATTCAACACGTAGTTGTCAAGTATTTTTTCCCTTCCCTTTAATTCTCTTGATAAAGTCTTTGGATGTGCATAAGTGTTTGATTCTTAGTAGTTCCCCTTTATCTATTTTCTCTTCTGTTGTTGGTGCATTGTTGGTCAGATTTTGTAGACTCTCTAAGCCGTGTATTAGAACTTCCGTTGTTGACCCTATTTTTTCTTGCAGATCTTTATTGTTTTAGGTTTGATATTTAGGTCTTTGATCCATTTTGAGTTAGTTTTTATGTCAGGTGTGAGATGTGGGTCTTGTTTCAGTTTTTTGCAGATGGGTTTACAATTTTAGCAGCACCATTTGCTAAAGAGAGTGTTTTTAGACCAGTTTATGACCTTTAAGAGGGTGGTGGTATTTCTGCGGTCTCCATTGGTCTATATGTCTCTTTTTTTGTACCAGTATGCCGCTGTTTTGTCTACTGTGGCAGTGTAGTAGGTTCTAAGGTCTGGTAGTGTGAGGTTTCCCGCTATGTGTCCCTCATTCAGTAGTGCTTTATTTATCCAGGGTTTCTTCCCTTTCCAAATCAAGTTGGTAATTTGTTTCCTCATCCCATTAAAAAAATGTCACTGGAATTTGTATTGAGATTGCATTGTATATGGAGATTGTTTTGGGTAGAACAGATGTTTTCACAATGCTGTCTTCCTATCCATGAACAAGGTAGGTTTCTCCACTTACCTAAGTCTCTTTTGGTTTCTTGTAGTAAGGTCTTGTAATTTTTTAATTTTTATTTATTTTTATTTTTCTGGTTAGATTTATTCTTAGGTATTTTATCTCTTTAGGGGCTATAATAAATGATATTGACTTGATGATTTCCTCCTCTCTTTTTTGGTATAAAGAAATCTTACTGATTTAGTTTTGTTTATCTTATATCCTGATACTTTGCTGAACTCTTATGTTAATTCCAGTAGTTTATTTATGTCTTCCTTAGGTTTGTCTGTGTATACAATCATATTATCTGCAAATAGGGATGTTTTTACTTCTTCTTTGCTGATGCAGTTGCCTTTTATTTCTTTGTCTTGTTTGATTGCTCTGGCTAGAACCTCTAGCACAATGTTGAATAGAAGTGGTGACAGTGGGCACTCTTGTGTATTTCCCGTTCTCAGGGGATATTCTTTCAGTCTCTCTCCATTCAGGATGATGTAGGCAGTTGGCTTTGCATAGATGCCACTCATATCATTAAGGAATTTCCCTTCTATTTCTATTTTGCTGAGAGTTTTTAACATGAGTGGATATTAGACTTTCTCAAATGTCTTTACTGCATCAGTTGACACAATCAGGTGATTCTTATTCTCTGTGTTATTTATGTGGTTGATCACATCAATTGTTTTTTGATGTTGAGCCATCCTTGCATCCCTGGTATGAATCCAACTGGGTCACAATGAACTATTTGTTTGATATGCTGTTGAATTCTACTGGCTAGGATTTTGTTGAATATTTTTGCGTCTAAGCCCATGAGCGATATTCATCTGTAATTTTCATTTTTTTTTAATTGTTGGATTTTCCCTGGCTTTGTATCAGTGTTATGCTGACTTCATAGAATGAATTTGGGAATATTTCATCTTTTTGTATGTTGTGAAATAGCCTCATTAGTGTTGAAATTAATTCCTCTTTAAAAGTTTGGTAGAATTCTCCAGTGAAGCCATCTGGGCTAGGACTTCTCTTAGTTGGTGGTTCTTTTTTTTTTTATTATTTTAATTTTTTATTTAATATAACTGAGTGAAAATGTACATTCCCGTGTAAATTTACATGCCCACCTATATGCAGCTTCCACTGCTCTCCCTGCCCGGTGACAGCACACTATTCCTCTCTGCTGCATACGTCTCATTCTCCTAACAGTCTCTTTTTCCCCTCCTTTCCACCCACTCTCCTTCCTCCAGCCAGAGGTCAGCAGGATGACATCCTATAGGTGTATATAGAACCATAAAGTGCATCCAATATATGGTCACTGCATCGCCAAGTCCAATCCATTCCTGTCCGAAGCGTGGACCTTCATTATGATTTATGGTAAAGGGCAGCATCAGGGCGAGGGGCCATGCTCCCAGGAGAACCCCGAAACCACTGGACCATCAATTGAGGTCTTTTAGTGGGGATCTCAGGGTGCACCCCTTTTTATTCTTGTGTTGCCAGTGAGACTCAACTTAGTGAGCTCCATCGTGGCTATCGCTGGTGGTGGCCGGGCACCATCCGGTTCTTCTGGTCCCAAGTCAATGGAGGCACCCACTGATGTGGGTCTCTTTGTCTTCTGGATTGTCTTTCCCCCATGTCATTCTGGTCCTCGGTGAGCATCTGTTCCTGCTGAGTTGGGACCATTTGCTGTGCCCTCGGATGGCACAGCTTTTAAGCCTCGGATGGCAGCTTTTAAGACCCCAGACGCCACTCACCAATGTGGGGTGCAGAGAGCCCTCTTAGCAAAACGCTAGTTGTGCCAATTGGCCTCGCTTTTGCCTAAGAGCATGGTCCCCTGCCCCCTGCCCCAGCTACTCTATCCTTGCAATATTGGGTTAAGATGGAAGGAGTACTCATGTTATGTTTAAGTCCACTTGATATTGTTCTTGTTTCTAATGTGTGCTATCACTGATTTCATCTAACCAGATACCTAACAACTATCTAATCTAAACCCTGCCCCCTCCCTCCCCTCCCTTGCAGCTGTCAAAGAGTCTTTTCTTCTATACACAACTCTGTTTTTGAGATCTTATTGTAGAGGTCTCATACAATATTTGTCCTTTTGTCGCTGACTACTTTCACTCAACATAATGTCTTCCAGTTGAAACCAGGTCATGAGATGTTTCCTGAAGTCATCGTTGTTCTTTATCATTGCGTAGTGCTCCATTGAGTGTGTATACCATAGTTTACCTATCCATTCTTCTGTTGTTGGGCATCTGGGTTGATTCCATCTTTTTGCTATCATGGAAGTTGGTAGTTTTTTGATTACTTTTTCAATCTCCTCTTTTGTGATAGGTTTATTAAGTTGTTCTACTTTTCCTTATAATAATTTTGGTAGGTGATATGATTCTAGAAATTTGTCTATTTCCTCTAGATTTTCAAATCTGATAGAGTTTTTTGCAGTATTCTGTTATGATACTTTTAATTTTGGTTGGGTCTGTTGTGACATATCCTGTCTCATTTCTCATTTGGGTTATTTATTTCCTCTCCTGTTTGTCTTTTGTAAATTTAGCCAGTGGTTTATCAATTTTGTTGATCTTCTCATAAAACCAGCTTTTGGTTTTGTTTTTTCTGTTCTCTAATTCATTTGGTTCTACTCTAGTCTTTATTATCTATTTTCTTCTAGTGTTGAGCATTTCTTTTGTTGTTCTCTTTCTATTTGTTTAAGTTATAGGACTAATTCTTTGGTTTGAGCCATTTTGTCATTCCAGATGTATTCAATTATAGAGATAAGCTGAGCTCAGAGCACTGCTTTTGTTGTGCCCCATAGGTTATGGTAGGATGTGTTTTCATTCTCATTTGATTCCATAAATTTCTTTATTGCATTTTTTATTTCTTCTATAACCCATGAATTTTTGAGCAAAGCATTGCCCAGTTTCCATGAATTCAAATTCTGCCCATGATTTTCTGCTACTGATTTCAACTTTTATGGCTTTGTGGTTTGAGAAGATACTTTGCAATAATTCAGTGGTTTCGATTTTGTTGACACTTGCTTTATAACCTAATACGTGGTCTATTCTGGAGAATGTTCCATGTGTACTGGGAAGAAGGTGTACATATCATTGTTGGCTGAAAGTTCTGTATATGTCAATGAGGTCTAGTTGGTTGATTGTCACAAAAAGATCTTCTGTATCTTCACTGAGTTTTTTTCTGAATGATCTGTCTATTACTGAAAGTAGAGTGTTGAAGCCTCCTAATATTATTGTGGAGTGATCTATGTCATTTTTCAATATTGTCAGCATTTGTTTGATGTATTTAGTTGCTATGGTTTTGGGTGCATAAATATTTAATATTGTTATATCTGCTTATGTATTAAGCCTTTCAGCAATAAATAGTGACCATCCTTGTCCATGATGGTGGATTTTGCATTAAAATTTATTTTATCTGAGATTAGTATTGCCACTCCTGCCCTTCTTAGTATGTTGTTAGCTTGTCAGATACTTTTCCATCCTTTGATATTCAGTTTGTTATATCTTTGAGTCTAAGGTGTGTTTCTGGTAGGCAGCATGTAGATGGATTATGTTTTGTGATCCCAGCTGATCTTCTCTGCCTCTTTATTGGAACATTCAATCCATTTACATTTATTGTAATTATTCATATGCATGCGTCATTTTGGTTCTTTTATGTTGTTGGTGCTTTTTTTTTGTTCTTCATATTTTGTTCTGAGTCATTTTTCTTTCTGGGTTTATTTTTCATCCTTTTCAGTGTTGGTTTTGGGTCTGTTGAGACTTCTGTGTTATGTTTCTTGTTTTGATATGTAGCATTGTTTGTTTGGGAAGCCCTGGTGGCATAGTGAGTTAAGTGCTATGTCTGCTAAACGAAAGGTCAGCAGTTCAAATCTGCCTGGCACTCTTTGGAAACTCTATGGGGCAGTTCTACTCTGGCCTCTAGGGATGCTATGAGTTGGATCTAAATCAATGGCGGTGGGTTCGTTTTATTGTTAGTTTGTGTTGTAGCTATCCATTTGATCCCCTTTAATGTTCTAAGTTTAAACCAAGCTTTAACTTCTATATATCTCCATCTGAAAGGGCTATAACTATTGTAATATATCCCACTTTATAGTGCGGTGATGTCATAGTTTTCCTGTTACAATCTCTGGCTCCCTACTTTTAATATTTTAGCTTTGATTGAGCTTTGTGTGTTCCCTGACTAACTGAGTAGGACTCTGGATGTTGTGTCCTCGGCATGCTTATGTATACATCTGATGCTATTGTTATTCTAAACAAAGAGCTTCTTTCATTATTTCTTGTAGTTTTGGTTAGGTTTTGCAAAGTCTCTAAGCTTATGTTTATCTGAGAATGTCTTAATTTCACCATCATATTTGAGAGACAATTTTGCAGGATATATAATTCTTGGTTGGAAGTTTTTCTCCTTCAAGACTGTGTGTGTCATCTCACTGTCTTCTAACCAACATGATTTCTGCCAAAAAGTCAGAGTAAAGCTTACAGGGCTTCCCTTTGTACATAAGTTTTGCTTCAAGCCCAGCTGTCTTTAGGTCTTGCTGTCTTTCTTTTGGTGTCTACTTTTTATGATGTTCGGTAAGCATTTTAACATCTATGTTTTCCTCTTTCATAATGTCGGAAGTTTTCTGTCAGGAATTCTTCAACAATTCTCTCTATTTTCTGCTATCCTTTCCTGTTCAGGAACTCCAGTTATTCGTAGATTATTCCTGTTGATAAGAGTCCCACATGCTTCTTAATGCTTCTTCATTTTTATTGTTTCTTTTATCTGATTTCTCTGAAAAATGCTGGTGTCAGTTGCTTTATCTTCAATCTTGCTAATTCTGCATTCCATTTCCTCAATTCTGCTCTTTTGGTTTTGCGTTGAATTGCCTAATGCTGTAATTTTATTATTGATCTGCTGGATTTAAGATCATTCGTTTTCTAGCAGTTCATATACCTTACTTAATCTTTCACTTTGTTCCACTGCACTTTGTTTAATCTCTAGAAGGGCTATATACATAATTCTTCTGTATTCTATCTCCAATAATTTCAGAAAGACTTCTTTGTCTGGGAAGCTTTTTTGATTCTTTATTTTGGGAGTTTTCCAGAGTCATGGTTATGTGCTTCTTTAAATGGTTAGATGTTGATTGTTGTCTTTGTGTCATCAAGAAGCTCTTCAGTTTCTCCAGCATTACACCAACTGGAGCTGTTGCATAGTTCGAAGGGAGTAAGTAAGGGCATTGCTAGATTTGGCCTCCAGCTGCTGCTGCATTCCCTCAGTGCAGTTGACTTATGTACATCTTCTCTGGCAATATAGACTCTGTCAAGCCCCACAATCCTGCTCAGCTTGATGGATGCACCCAGCTGGGCTCTCAGGGATGGCAAGCCTTGCCTCCTGGCTGACAAAGGTGGCCAGCTGCTTGTGCTGCCTCTCCAGTATTATACCAGTTGAGACTGTGGTTTAGCTCAGGGAAGGGAGGAGAGAAAGTTGCCACCACACTCAGCAGCTGGGGACCACTGCATTCTCTAGATGCACTTATCTTAAAGGTGCTTTTCTGCTGAAAGTGGTGCAGTCCTCAGGCAGTGGCAGGCCCTGTCTCCTGGATGGCAAAGACAGTGTCCTTCTCATAGAATCTTTGGGGGGCTGTCAGCTGACACTGAAGTGTGGTGAAAATGGCACTGTTACACTCAGCCACCAGTCACTACTGTGTTCTCTAGCTGTTTTTATCTTAAAAGCTACTTTTCTGCTGAGAGAGTTGTTGACCAGCTGCAACTGATAGCAGCCAGGCCCTCAGTGGTGATAGGCCTGGCCTCCTGGCTGACAAAGCTGGTACCTTGTGGTACCTATGCAGGTGCTATAATGTGGCTCAAAAAAGGGAGGAGTTAGGGCACTGTGACACTTGGCCACCAGCTGCCACTACTTTCTCTAGGTATGATCATCATAAAAACAGCTTTTCTTCTGGGAGAAGCACCATCCAGACAGGCAATGTTGCTAAATATAGGAATTAGCACCAGATGAGCCCTCAGGCATGACTGACTCTGCCTCTCAGATGACCAAAAGTCTCTCCTGCAGTGAGTCAGCAGTATCTACAGCACAGCTGAGAGAAGAGAGGAGGAAGGAGCACTGGTACCCTTAGTTGCCAGCTGCTGTTGGGTTCTCTAGATGTGGCTGTCCCAAGCACAGGCTCTCTGCCACGGGATACACTGTTTACTTAGGCACTGCAGTTCAGCAAAGTAACAGGCCCATGCCAGGCTCACAGGCTTGGCAGACCCAGTCCCAGCTTCCTGCTTAACCAAGGTATCTGTAGCTGTAATCCACACAGCTAGTGCTCCAGCAGAAGCAAGACTCAAGGCACTGCTACCTCAACTCTAATAGAGGTAGAGTCACCCAGTCTAATCTCACAACCCTACACCTGATCTTGGGGCTCCCAGAATGTCCGCACTGCTCTGTTCCATTATTTTTCTAGGCCTTAGAGGGAATCGGGGAGATATGTGTCTAGTCTGCCCTTGGCCCTGCCTCCTGTTTTGACCTCTAAGTATAATTTGCAAATATTTGAAAATAGAATTCTATTCTTCAAAAGAAAACACCATTGTAATATACATGGGGAACTTGAACTCTGGAGTGGAGAAAGGACCTAAGATTATACCTAATGGTGGCACAATCAGGCCCTCTGAAAGCAGCCTGTGCCAGCTAATGGGGCATACTGTGTCTCATACTTGTTTGGAGGAGAGAGACTTTGGGACTGAAGAGAGCTTACAATGGGCCTTCCTTTTCTCTTACCCTTCAGCAAGCCTTGTACAGTCTCCAAGCCTGTCCAGAGAAGAGTCTTGGATAGAGGAACCTGAAGGGCTAAGTAGGAGTGAGGTATGGGGAATTTCACATGAACTGAGACCTCAGCATTGCCTGAACTTGGGTAGCTGGCACAGCCCAGATGTGGTATCCACCAGCACAAGCCTGTGTCCTGGGGCCAGGGCTTGGTTGGAAATGGCAGTCTGGCCTTGTTATACCCTCTCCTACTGCAGCTCTGAGCACAAGGCTGGAATGTCCTCAGAAAGTGGTTTGTGTCTCTCCAGGTGGTACTTCCCCTTTGCTGCTACAGCCAGGATGTTTTGCAATGGGCATTTATTGTGGGAAGACTTGGGAGTGGAACCCTTCTTGCCAGCATGGGTCTGGATGAGAGAGCACAGGGCTGTACCCTGGGATGAGGGGTGGGGCAGAGGCTGGTGCTGACTGCCTGGCTGGCCAAATTCCTCAACCCCTGGGGTGCCTGACCTCTAGGTTGCTTATCTGTCTGTCTGGATTAAAGTGACGAGCTGAGTTCATGCCTATCCTCTAAACTGTCTGCCTACTACAAGTCCAGTAGAGCTTTGTCTCATTTTTTTTGTGAATATTTTTGAATGTAACTCAAAGTGAACACTACATGAAAAGGTACACTCACTTCCAACTCTGTTACTTCTACCCACGCTCCTTCGTACTCATAGCTAAACTTTCCCTCCAGTTTCTATTTCTTCATCCAGTGTTCCTATCTGCAGATATGTTAGTTGCTGTCCTTTGGGATCTAATTTGTGGTGCCCCTACATACAACAAACAAAACTCTACCTGTTGCTGCACCATCCTCACGATTGCTGGCGTGTTGGAGTACATTATTGCACCACTGTGTATTCCAGGTGCCTTCCTATCTAGGGTGCTTGTCTTCTGTGAGGATCTGTAGGATTTTCATCAGTTAATGTTTGAAAGTGGGTCGCTAGGCCTTTCTTCTTTATCTGTCTTAGTCTGGAAGTTCTCCTGAAATCTGTCTACCATGGGTGACCCTACTGGTATTTGAAATAATGTTGACATAGCTTCTGCCATCAAAGCAACATGTAAACCACCATGGTAAGACAAACTGACAGGCAAAATGGATTTGCAAATATAAAAAGCTATGTGTCTGCATTTGGAGCTTCCTCATTTCTTACCCCAGGAGAACTGCTCTGTCTGTATTGCTTCACATTCTTTTTTTTCTTGCACTGAACAATACATACTCTGGAGATCACACAGTATGGGTGACAGAGTGATCTGCACACTCTTGGCTGGCAGGGGTTGTGCCAAAGCTATTTTAGGCATTTGCATGTTTAAACCTGGGTGCCTAGAAAAGGCTTATTTGTTTGTAGGAACCCAGGCCAAAGCCACTGGGTCCTCCCCTCCTTTTGGAAAGCTTCAGTGTCAGCTGCTTCCTGTGGTCTCCTGTGCTTGCCATCCCCTTCCCGTGTGGTGGCATTGTTCTTCATATTTTGCAGAAGAGAAGCCCGAGGAATTGAGACATCAAGTAACATATTCAGAGAGATAACTAGGAAGTGATGAAGTCTGGGACTTGAACCCAGGTCAGTCTGCATTCATCTTAATTAACTGGTGCTGCTGCAACAGAAATATCCTAAACGGGTGGCTTTAACAAACAGAAATTTATTTTCTCACTGTTTAGGAAACTAGAAGTTTGAATTCAGGTGCTTGCTCTAGGGGAGGCTGTTCCTGTCCTCTCCAGGAGAAAATCTTTGTCTCACTTTTGTAACTTTCTTCCTGGGGTTCCTTGCAGAGCCCTGCTTGGCGTCTATCCTTCTCCCACATAGACTTGCTTGATTCTGTGTCTGATCTGCACCTTTTATGACTCAAAAGTGACCAGCTTAAGACACATCCTACACTGATGTAACCTTATTAACATAACAAAGAAATTCTTGTTTCCAAATGGGATTACTTCCACAGGTACAGGGATTAGCATTTACAATACATATTTTGGGAGGACACCATTCAATCCATAACAGGGTCTAAAATTCTTCTTCCTCATTATGTCACACTGCGAGGGAATATAAAGCTACTTGGTCCTATGTGTGCCTTTAGGGGCCAGGTGTAGCTCTTGAGGCCAGAGACGGCAGTGACTTGATCAAGGGCAAACAGCTGTCACTCCAGCAGCTCTTTAAGGGTAAGCTTCATTTCTTCTCCACCAGGAAGACACCTGAGACCTTTCATATGTGGCTGATGGCTCCTCAGCAGGACTCCTTGCCTGCCCTGAGCTCCTGAGCAACTGGCTTTAGGTGCATAGAGGCCTCTCTGCCCACATAATGTAAAGTCACATAGAAGCTCTCTCAGAAACTGTTTAACTGAGTTGCTTTACAGACAGCCACATGAAGCAGAGAGAGGGAAAGGTCACACATGGAAGTTACAAGTCAGGGTTCCATTCCAGGTCTCCTAACCTGTACATGGGAATATCTCCTGGACCCTAGCTAGCCCCTCCCCAGTACCCCTTGCCCAACAGCGCCTGGTCTTTTCCTGCTCCCTCATCTTGTGCTCCTACCTTCCCCAGCATCTTTCAAGATGACCACTTCTCCTCTCAGGCCACTCCACAGGACAGACACTCATTCTGTTAGGGTTAATTGGCTGAGGCTGGCCTCCACCAGCACGGGGGTGACAGGCAGTTTGTGTATAGAATCCTGACAGAATCTGCAGCTGAAATAACAACCTGGTCAGTGTAAAACATGAAGGCTCTATTTGTGTGTGTGTGTGCATGCGTGTGTGTGTGTGTGTGAGAGAGAGAGAGAGACTGGAGAAGGCTCAAAGGTACAGAAGTAGAGCCTTCTTCCCCCCAGGATCTGTCAATTTTGGCTTTTTGTATTCTCCCAAAGATATAGTATCGAAGATCCAAGTGCCTAGGTGGGCTTCAAATTCCCTCAGGCAGGAAGACAGAGACCAGCCTGAGGAGGACCAGCTACCTCTGTTGGTAGTCTGACTGTGGCCCAGGCTCCAGGAGACCACAAACCCTGTGTTTAACTGTCCTGCTGGGCCACCTTGGGTGTGTGTGAGATCTGGGACAAACAGCTTCCTCTCTTTGGTCTCAGTTTTCCTTCCCATAAAATGTGGATATGCATACCAGTCCTGCTTACTCTCAGGCTTGTCGGAACGAAATAAGCTGTTTGCTTTAGAATTGGAACCAAGCTGTTCTTAATTCTGTAATTTCTAACTTTTGAATACACACATACAAATCTACTATAAGCTGTCACGTATTTGTATACTAGCTTATCTATGGAACTTGAATTTAATTTTTCATAAGGGTGTTTGGAGATTAGGGTCATGTTTAAGTGTGCAGATGCTAATTAGAATTTCATCGTAATTGAGCCCCCTTGACACCACGTATGGAGAAGGTGGAGCAGAGTTGTTCCACCTGTGATTAGTCCCTGTTCCACCAGCCTCCTGGCTGGGCCAACTTGAAAAAGCCTTATAACATTGGCGGGCTGCAGTTTCTTTACCTGTAAAATGGAGGAAGAATGCCTACCTTGAGGCCTCATGAGGATTTGATGGACTAAAAGCACATTAAGAATCTTGGCACAGGACTGCTGTGGTTGTTAGCTGCCCTTGAGTTGGCCCTGCACAACGGAACAGAACACTGCCAGATCCTGTGCCGCCTGCGTGATTGGGTGTGGGTAGGACCACTGTGATCCAGAGGGTTTTCACTAGCAGACTTTCAGAAGTAGATCACCCGGTCTTTCCTCCTAGTTTGTATTAATCTAGAAGCCCTACTGAAACCTGTTCAACGACACAGCAACGTACAGCCTCCACCAACGGAGCTGCCGCAGCCGTGTATGCGCGGCTTCATGTGTCTATGCTGGCAACTCTCGGCCCTTCGGCCATCTCCTTGAGTTCCTGAAGAGCTGGAGGAGAGATGGAGGGAGTGCTGTCACCTCTAAGGTGAAGAATGTGAAAAAGAGGCCGCAATAACCTCCCTCCTGCTTCTACCTCTTGATCTCTTTCCTTGATTTGATCCTTGGGGTGGGATTTTCTGCTTGAGGGCAATAGAGTGCTTGAAGTAGGTGGTGGGAGAGAGTAGTTTTCTGATAGGCTCCTGGAGCCCTTAGCTTTCCTTTCCTGGCTGGACCCTTGTTTTAGAGAAAACCATGTCATGGGCTGGAAACCCTGATGGCATAGTGATTAAGTACTATGGATGCTCACCGAAAGATCTGCATTTTTACTCCACTAGGCTTTCCTTGGAAACTCTATGGCACAGTTCTACCCTGTCCTATGGAGTCACTATGAATCAGAATCGACTTGACAGCAGTGGGTTTTTGGTGTTATGTTATGGGCTGGAATCAGAGAATTGCTTTTGTCCTGAGGAATCATCCAATCACTACAGCAGCTCGTCCTAGCTATGCTTCCTGGGACACAGGGCACCTGAGATGCCCTGTTCTCACCTGTAGAGGTTCTTACATCAAATACTTTTGGAAAACACCACATACAGTATTGCCTCTTATGAATGTCAGAGTGCTTAGTAGCATCATAAAGCCTCTATAAAATCTTCAGTAAGCAAATCATTTTAATTTGGTTTAACCTGGCGTTTCCCTGAACCCACTCTTCTTTTGCATAATCCCTGTTCCAAGGGCTCTGTGGAAGGCACTTTGACAATTGCTGATCCAGGGAATCAATAGCATCTTCTGAGACAGGCAAATGATATGTCATAAAGCGGCACTTCCTGAAAGTCAGCCCAGACTCATGTCATCTGGGGATCTTGTTAAAATGCAGACTCTGAATCAGCAGATCTGGGTGGGACTTGAGTCTCCCGGTTGGTAACACTCAAGTAAGGCTGCTGCTGCTGCTGTTTGGGGACCTCCCCTGTGAGCAGTAAGATTGTAGACTCAGCAACAATGGAGCTCCTACTGAGTCACTCCTTTCTTCAGTAATTGGAGGTAGGTGACACCTACAGCAGTTTGAGCATCAGACCACTGGATCCATCAACGGCCAGGTAGTCTGTGTCTTTCAGTGATTGACAAGCAGTTCCCTTAGAGGGTGAAGTGGCCAGGGTGAGTGCCTCCATGCAGCAGGGACCATGGTTTGGAGATAGCAAAGTTCTTCCGAGTTGAGTCTGCCTGAAACGATGACAGCTCGCCATGCTCCTGCCATGACTTCTGTCCCTGCATCAAAGGCTTGGAAGGTTAAGTGGTTAGTGCTATTTATTTATTTATTTTTAAAGAGATAATTTCCCCTTTGCCTTGGTCTGAAGTCATTAGACAGGGATTAGCTGGATAAACAGAGGAAGTGATTTTTAAACTGTTTGCAAACTTAATGTGAAGAGCCCAGCCATGCAAATTATCATGTCTAATCAGAGGCCTTTGCTTCACTGCTCTAGTAATTGTACTGGTATTAGTCAAATTCTTGTTGTCTCCTCATTAGCTGTGAAAAGGAGACTCAAGATGCACTTCATTAGAGGGTCCTGGAAGTGTGTTGCTAATGCAGAGATGGAGGTAGAGGAGGGGAGGGGACAGCGAGAAGGAGAGAGGCCCCTGGGGGCAGGGTCGCCTCCCACAGCACCTCCTCCGTTAGGCAGAGGAAGCTGGCCACCTGAGCGGGGCAGAGACACTGCTGTGACGCTGATCTGTGTGTCCCTGGGCAAGCCCCTTCCCAGCCCTGGGCTCGGTTCTCGTTTGTGCAGTGAGTGAGCTGGGACTTCAGGGCCCTTTCCTTTTGACATTCCTGAGCCTGTGGTTCTAAGTTTTGAGGCTTTGGAGGACAATGAGCACTTGTTCTCTTGGTTCCCAGAAATTAGGCTCTCCAGGGCTATGGTCCCTGTCATGGATTGAATTGTGTACCCCCCCAAATATGTGTAGTTGTGTGGCTGGGCCATGATTCCCATTATCTTGTGACTGTCCTCCATTTTGTGGTTTTCCTATGTATGTTAAAGGATTAGGGTGGGACTGTAAATCCCTTTATAAGATCACCTCCCTGCTCCACTGTAAAGGGAGTTTCCCTGGAGTATGGCCTGCCTCATCCTTAATTCTTTCCTCCTACAAGAGATAAAAGTAGAGGGAAGCAAGCAGAGAATCAGGAACCTCATACCATCAAGAAAGCAACACTGGGAGAAAAGCGCGTCCTTCAGACCTGAGGTTCCTGCACCAAGACGCTCCCTGGACAAAGACTGATGCAATAATGGACTTTCCTCCAGAGCCAACAAGGGGGAAAGCCTTCCCCTGGAGCGGGCACCCTGGATATGGACTTGCAGCCTACCGGACTGTGTAAGAATAAACCTTCCTTTGTTAAAGCCATCCACTCTGTGGTATTTCTGTTAGAGCAGCCCTAGCTGACTAAAATACTCCCCAAATGCTTTGTCCTGCTAAGAGGGCTTTGGATGGGCTCAAGCTGTCTGTTCTCCTTTGCCATTGCCTCAAGTAAGATGAAATCAGAAACCAAACCAAACCCATTGCTATTGAGTCAATTCCAACTCATGGTAACCCAACAAGACGGATTCGAATTGCCCCATAGAGTTTCCAAGGAACACCCGGTCGATTTGAACTGCTGACCTTTTGGCTAGCAGCAGTGACACTTAACTACTATACCAGCAGGGCACAAACATCAGTACGACATCAACCTTTAGTCTTCCCTGCTGTTGTCTCATAGGAGTGGTTATCAACATTCGTTCCTCCCTTTCTCCGCCCCTTCTTCCTTTCTTCCCTCTCTTCTTGGTCACATGTACTTTGTTTACCACCATTGTCATTGCCTTCACTGTTGTTTTCTCCTCTTTTTTTCTTTTCCTCATCCTTCTCTCATCTTTCCTCTCTTCTACTGACAGATGCTTATGACATATCTATCCTATAGCTGTTTAAATTTAAAATGGAGACGTAATGAAACGAGAAAGTCATTTCCCCAGTTGTACTAGCCCATTTCATATGCTCAGCACCACACATGGCTTCCACATTGGACAGCGCAGACTGTTGTATGCAACAGCTGTGCGCATATCTTTCTGTTAGAACTTGCGCTAATTTGTACGCGGTGAGGGAGCCGAGGGTCCTCACATGCCCAAGGTGTTCCCAGTCAGGGCAGAGACATCATACCCAGCATGGACCAGGCTGTTCTGTCAGCATCCAGGAGCAGTGAGGCCTTCGTTTCTAAAGTCAGAGTAGTGGCGGTGGGCTTGAGGGACCACAGTGGGCATTAATGGACACAGAGCTTGTCTGTTCTCCACTCCAACAGCCCAAGTGATCATTTTAGGGGACCAGCCTGACGTCATCATTCCTGAAGGATATTGGTGTCTTCTCGCCGGTCTCAGGATGAACCCAAATCCTCAGTCTCTCCCTTGGACCCCTGACAAGCCCATAGCCTATCCTCACCTTGTTCTATGCCTCCCTCCCCCTCAACCAGTGTGCCCAGTTCTAGTCACCCTGGCTCACCTTCTCCACTCCCCCTACCCCCTGCAGGCTTACCTGGATACCACTCTGTTCCTGCCTCAGTATAAATGGAACTCTCCCCAGACTCCCAGGCCTGCCAATTGTAAGCTCTTGTAGGGTGCCTGCATTTCCCTGTGCTTGTTTTAGTGTCAACCTCCCACATAGGCTCTGAGCTCCGTGGGGCATGAGCAGGGAGTGACAGCTGAGGGTTGGCTGGAGGCATCCGTGCTGAGCAGCAGTGTGAGGTTGGGAACTGGACACCAGGCTCCAGAGAGCAATAGAGGGGTGATAGCAACAGTTCCCTGGAGGAGACAGAAACCACAGGGCACCAGAATGCTGATTCGGATTCAGGCAGACAGGACTCCGAGGTCCATCTCTGCTGCTTTCTAGCTAAGTGAGCCCGGCTGGCCTCAGTGTGTGACAATCATGGCTGCTTCAGAAAGTCATGCTGCGGAGTGTGTGAGCTAAATAGTGCAGTGCAGATAGGTGGAAGACCCCTCTGTGTGAAGCAGTACAATGAAATAAATGATGATTTTAGGAGAAGACCCAGCAGACTGTGACCTTTGCTTCCAGGAGAGGGGCTGGCAGCTGAAATGTGGGTCCTTCAATCCATAAGTGATGGTGCCAAGTGGAAAGACGGTCTCCTGTGCCCTGACCTGTGGCTCATAGGGGAGGACAGGGTGAGTACTTTGACATGTCCTGAGCTCCCCGGCCTTAGGGGCAAGCACCAGACCTGACATGCCCATGCTTCTCCATGCTAGTCGGACCGCTCATGGGTTAGACTGTGTTAAATTTGACATCATCTCCATCTATGAGTGTCTGATTTGTAGATCTGCACGTAGGTAAGTGCCTGCAAACTGACATCACGTCTGAACTGCCCCACATACCATTCTGTTGTGTTGCTCACGTTTACCTGCCAGAACCAGATATTCCTCGGCTCAGCCATCTGGTGGGCCTTTGCTGGGCATGTGGAATGCACCACGCGGGTGGGACCAGGTAATGATCCAGAGATCTGATGAGGGATGTGGGCTGAATAATTCTTCCCTCCTCAAAGATCGATCTTGGCAGCTGCCTGAGCAAGCTGCGGCATGGGGCAGTGAAACCTGTGCGGCCTTAGAGGTTAGACACTCTGAATCTGGATGTGTGATTTATCACTTGCCCACATCCACCTAGCTAAAGAAGTTCCTCTACCAGTCTGAGCCTCAGTTATGGCAACTGTAAAATGGGGCTAATACAATTTACCCTAAGAGGTTGCTATTGTTTAGATTAATGACTTGGTATACAAGCACCTGCCACCTAGTCATGTGCAATCAATCAACTCTTCTGCAGCTCTTGAATCTTTGCTCTAGAAGGCTGCTCCAGTCTACCCACCTCGACAGAAATTCTTTATCTCTCTGGGACTTGCATGCAGACCTGTCATCATCAGTGGCTTGGAATCTAGTTTCTTTACTTTTGTGAGGGCAAAGGGCTGAGTCAGCTCCCCGGAGAGTCATTTTCAAGGTACCAAGGAGTCTGGGGGCTGCAGTGCCAGCACTCGACTGCTAATGCACTCCGTGGATTTGGAGCTGATGATACCGTCCTGCATGTGCAGCGCACTAGAGGAGCCACACTGATTTTCTCTTCTTATAACTTCCGTACAATAGCCTTCCTTTTAATCAAGAGATAGTTGAATGCATTTCTGGCTCCTGCTAACTTCCTCTCTGGCCCTTAAAAAATGTTACAGGAAGAATGAGATGTCTCTGGTGCTGACGGTTGTAAAGTGGCCTCAAGAGATCCTACCCCTCCCTGGTGCTGGAAGGTGTCTCCCTGAGAAGAAGGCAGTCTGCCCTGAGTGGACAGCAGGGACTCCCAAGGAAGGCTCACTGTGCTACACTCCCTGGAGGTTTCCTGGAAGCCCGGGTGCCCTGGGCTTTCAAATGCAGACCTACACCTGCACAGAAGTCAGAGGAGGAAATGAGGGTGAAAGGTCAGGGCAAGATGATATTGGGGGCCCAGAGTGGGTAACTGACAAGTTACCCTCTACCAAGGATCTCAGAGCTGGACTAGTATTTTTCATGCTTGACCCTTAACCAATCCATTTACCCTTCTTTGTTTACCTGTCATTTGGAAGGTTATTTTAGAACTTAGAGATCTTACGTATCATTGTATCAGCTACTGTTCTTAGCAGAATCACTTTGTTTCCATGTGGCAATTGCCCTTGGAAGCAGACTGCAAGCCCAGGGCAACGGGAAAAGATTTGGGCTCCCATAACCTTGATTATGCTGCTGTCCTTCTGAGATCCTACTGATGAAGGGTGTTGCCACAAGACCTGGTACCTGCTCAGTACTCAGAATCTCCTGGCAGTAGCACTCTTCTAAGGCCACAGCTGTATCAGTAAATTGTACAGCAGCTGTTGGGCTAGCCCAAATATCCCCTAAGTATGGCCCTCACATCAGCAGCTGTAACACCATCTGGGGTTTCGTTAAAATGCAAACACGTTAGCCCCACCTACACCTACTGACTCAGGAATTACAGAAGTGAAGTTCAGCAGCCCGTAGTCTAACAAACCCTCCAGCTGATTCTGATTCTGATAACATTTCAATGCCAATGGGCTAGATATTTTCTTTCTAGGTGAAAATTTGTGGGCCCAGAGGAAGGAAAGGCTTCTTAGACCTGATAGTATTAGAACGGACATAGAAGGGTGAGTAGGGCTGGGTGCTATGGAGACATTTGGGCATGAGAAACAGTGCTCAAGGATGAGAATACTGAAGGCAGATACTCAAGCCTGCCCTGTTCCCACTAGTACCCACAGACTGGCCGAGCAACCACAAGGCCAGCATTAGGATTTAGTTGGAGCTTGATGGGGTTATCACAAGTGCTAGGTCAGAGGGGTATCCTCAGGGCCAAATGTTCATCTGTCTTTTTATCAGTCCATCATTCACCCATTGTCTGCCCTTCTAACTGGCTGTCCATCCATCCATCCATCCTTCTATTCGTCTATGTAACAACTCCTCCATTCTTTTTGTAGCCAAGCTTATTGAGTTTTTGGACTCAATAAGTTGTTAAGTGTGTAGTGGTTAAGTGCTCCGTCTGCTAACCAAAAGGTTGACAATTAAAATCCACCAAGTGCTCCTTGGAAATTCTATGGGGCAGTTCTGCTCTGACCTCTAGGGTAGCTATGATGTTGAGAGTATACACAGCAAAGTCTATACCAATTCAACCGTTTCTAGACATACAATTCAGTGACACTGATTACACTGAGTTGTGTAGGCATTTTCACTCTTTTTTTCTGAGTTGCTCCTTCCTTATTACCACAAACTCACTGACTGCTAAGGTTCCTGTCTAATCTTTGAAGCTGCTGTTGTCACTTTGGTCTCCTACAGATGGTTCTCAAAAGAGCATGATGACCACAATGGAGCTCACAGAGAGGAGTCTCACTGGCAACACAAGAATAAAAAGGGGTGCATCCTGATATCTCCACTAAAAGACCTCAATTGATGGTCCAGTGGTTTCGAGGTTCCCTTGAGAGCATGGCCCCCGGCCCTGATGCTGCCCTTACCCATAAATTATAACGAAAGTCCACTCTTTGGACAGGAATGGGTTGGACTTGGCAATGCAGAGTGACCATAGATTGGATGCACTTTATGGTTCTATACGTCTATAGGATATCATCCTGGTGACCTCTGGCTGGAGGAAGGAGAATGGGTGGAGAGGAGGGGAAAGGAGGCTGTTGGGAGGATGAGACATGTATGGAGCAGAGAGGAACAGTGTGCTGTCACCAGACAGGGAGAGCAGTGGAAGCTGCATATAGGTGGGCATGTAAATTTATACAGGAATGTACGTTTTCACTCAGTCATGTTAAATAAAAAAAGAAAAAAAAGAGAATGATGGTCTAAGCAGACATTTTTTTATAAGCTTAACTGCACTAGTATTTGTTTTTAAGAAGACTTTAGGGGATTTTCTGGTTCAAGTTTTAAAGGTTATCTCAGGACAACAGTTTTAGGGGTTCACTAGCATCCTTGGATCCAGAAAGTCTGGAGTTTATGAGAATTTGAAATTCTGTCTACATGCACCCTTTTTGATGAAACTTGTGTGTTTTGATGAACTTGAATAGTCACGTGATTAAAAATCTACCACAATTAAAATGTAACCTTCCACCAAATGTCGCTATCTAAAATATTAGATTAAATATTTCAGTGCGGCATGAAATAAGAGCAACATTTTTATTTCAGGATTGGTCCTACCTTGGAGAAGCCCGTATGTTGAGCATAGGAATAAGAACTCTTAACAAAAGCAGTGGAACTTCACCAGGAGAAGGGTCAAGAATAAATCACACTATTTGGTTAAGCTCTTGGAGCTTCCTACCTCTCCTTCTTTTCCCTTTTCTGACTGAATCCTGAAGATAAATTGTGAAATCTAAGGGAATCAGACTCAAAATTTAAATGATTTGCCCCAAGTTACAAACGAAAGGAGCTATAGAATGAGAGGAAACCTGAATCTTCAGATTCGTCCAAATCCTGAGCTCAACTGGGCTGACTTCCATTTTCAACAATGGAAAATTAGATGTTGTGCCACCCCAGTCTGATTTGGGGCCAGGTGGGGGAGGTGGGCATGTTGAATATTCAGGCTTCCCACTCCATCCAAGTGAAGGGTCAGTTGTGCAGCCATGTCTATCCCAGAAAGCAGCACAGGAAACCCAAGCTTCATTTCCAAAGAGAAGTCATCCATTACCCAGCAAGGGCCATCGGAAAAGGCTGGGTGATGCTGGTGTAAGCACCAAGCCCAGCTGCTCCAATATCAGAGTGAGAAACCACCCCACTCTCCTCATTCTTGGTGAGTCTTCAAGAATTTAACACTTCACCCATGCCAGCAGGTCACTGAAGATAAAAACCCAACACACACTGGCAGTAAAAGCATGGCTCTTTGAAAGATATTAAAACACTTCAGCAACCTTTCATATAGAATTAATTAACATAAAACCCAGCATCCTCACTACAGCAGAGCCCTAAAGTGGTTGCCAGAATTTAATTAGACTTAACCTTTTTTTTTCCTACACCAATACCACTTTATAATAACTGCAAATCATTATTAATTCCTTTGGTGTTCACTGTAATAACATTAATCATGATGAGCTTCTTTCTGTAGTAATATGTATGTAATATGTAATTCCATAGCAATTTAGTATTAGTTAAGGCTAAATTGAAATTAATTTCACAAAAAAGTACTATTTGTTATTGGATACTGTATATTCATAAAATATTACTTTAGAGCAATTTATACTGAGGTGGCCAGAGTAGGAGGTATTTGGCAACCTGCTAAAAATTCACAGATAGAACTATTTGCTGCAGATTACTAGTGTGTATCTGACTTCTGGCATCAATGATCCCAAGGTACTTGAAATATCAAACCAGAAAACAGATGGGTTATTATGGGGTGGTCCTTTCAGATGCAGTACCTTATTCATGTGACTGGCCCAGTTTTGGACAAGAAGAGATCTTGAAGTTATTTCCGGTATCCAAATCTAATTTATTATGACAGATCTCAGGGTCTGAGTCATTTATTTGTCTTCTCCCAGGATCAGTTTCCTCTTCTGCAAAATGATCATGTTATCATCTTGCGGTGATAACATACATACACTTCAAAGACTTGAGGGATTTGAAAGTGATTTTAAAATGAGTATTCCTGAGGACACACCCAACACTTAAAAAAAGAAAAAAAAACAATGACCTGTTTTCTTTTCTAATTTTACTTTTATGATAGGAATGTTTGGAAGTGGAGGTACTGGAAAGGGAAAACAAACCTTTTTTATATATCAGATGTACCTGTCACTAATTTTTTGACCTATCTGGACACTCCAGTGTTTACAAACCTCTACAGAACTTCTATCCATTCATCCATGCTTCGGTCCATCTGTCTGTCTCTCCATCCATTTGCTCATCTATTTATCCACTCATCCATCCATCTGTCCACCCATCATTCCCTTCATTTGTCCACTCATGTCACTATGTACAAGTTAGGGACAAAAAGATGAACAGGAAGCTGGTGATCTAGTGAACACTGAGCACAAATGGATAATTAAAGCGTATTCTGATAGTAGAGATGTATTTAGGAAGAAAGGCCTAGAGATCTACTTCCAATATTAGCCAGTGAAAACTCTATAGATCACAACAGAAAATTGTTGGATATGATAATAGAAGATGAGCCCCCTGTGTTGGAAGGAACTCAAAAGATACTGAGGCTGCAACAATGGACTTGTTTTGTTCTGTTGTACATGGCATTGCTGTGAATCACAGCTGACTGGACAGCCATGAAAAGCAGCAACAACAGATGAGAGGGGTTACTAAAATAAGTAACAGCACTGAAGGCAGAATCACCAGCCAATCAAACAAGAGCTAGAAAGTGTTAGTGGGAGAGTATTTGTGCCTGCTGGTTAGAGACCAGCATACTTGGAGCATGATGAGATTCTGGAGAAAAGTCCCTTAGCCCTGAGTGCACAGGAAGACGTGTTCATGGAAGAATTCCTGGAGAAGGAGAGAGTCTTAGATGTAGTGGGGCTCTGTCATGGAACAGGGAACCTCACTGGCAAAGCTTAGAGACAAGAGGCACCTGGTGTGTATGAGACAGTAAGTATGAATGGTTTGTCTTTGTGGAGAAGAGTCTCCCAAGGTAGATGAGCAGTCTCACAAACCAGTGTGTAGGGTCAGACGTGGCTTTATAAGATGTACTTGGAATTTGGACTTCAAGAGGTCAGGGTGGGGGTGGGGTGATTCAGTGGCACAGGAACATTGCTTTTTTTTCTTCTTTTTTTTTTAATGACCTCACTGTTGTGATAAAATTGATATATGCCACATAAAGGCTAAGCACTTATCCATGGAAACAGACAGTATAAAGAAAGTCAAAAGGCATGTGGCAGCTATTGGAAGATAGGATTTATAATATATATTACAACAAAATTAATAGCCCTCATCTAAAATGAGCTTTGTTTTTTAAACATATTGATAAGAGAAAGGCCAATAACATGTTAGATACATGGGAAAGGGAAAGCCAAAAATAACCCACACATATAAGAATATTCACCCTAACGAAGAATCCAAATAAAATCAAATAGCTATGAAATATCACTTTTTAACCCAAACTGGCAAATGTTAAGAATGATAGTAATATTTACTACTGGAAAGGGAGAACAAGCTCAGAAGTATTTAAGAGATGGGAGAGTGAATTAGGGGAGGATGCTTTAACTACTAAGGTAAAAAAATGTGTGTAATGTTTTCCTCAGAAACCCTAGTTTTAGAAGTCTAGCCTACACAAAATTTATCACAGAAGTTGGAATGAGATGTTCAAAAAACCTGGATGTTAATGTGGAAGAGAACATTTAAATGAATTACAGTACAGCCATGCTGTAGAATAGTATTCAAGGACTTGGAGAGGTGTCCTCAGTAATCACTAGGTAAATAGAGCAAAATGTACAACATAAGCCCAATCACATTTAAAACATAATGTATGTTCAGAGGTAGAGTCAAGATGGTGGACTAAACACATGTCTCCTTAATTTCCTCTGAAAACTAAAGCCTGGATTGATAATTAAACGGTGCTTTCTGGACACCCAGTGAGCCCTAGGGCATGGCATATAGGGCTGGTAATTTGGACTACATGTCACTGAACGGGAAACTTCTTCTCTTTTGCTGACCCCCATCCTTGTTGAATGCCGGCTATCACAGACTGAAGGTAACAGTGGTTTTAACTTTTTTTTTCCTCTGTCTTAGGCTGCAGGCTGGGCTTGGGCTTAATTGGCAGAAAAGCTCAGCCGCACTGCTGATGGAATCAGCAGGTGGAATAGCCACATTTTGAGAGCCTGACTCTGGACTCTCTGCACCTCGGCCCTTCCGCCTTCTCTTTTCCAGCCTCCACCACTGATTCTTCTATTTCACAGTGGGCTGGAGAGCTTGTGTGGGACACCATCTTGTTCAACTGAGAGATGGAGTTACCCAAACTGAGGCCTCAACAGGGGCTAATACCTAGACTAGGAAGCAGTGCAGCCCAGGGAGGGCTTTCCCAGTAGAAAAGCTGTGTTTGTCACAATGTGGTCTCACAGGTGAGGCCTGGCAGCAGATGACAACAGGCCAGTAGTCTTTCCATACTTTGAACTAGTTTATAACATCTGGGGTTGGATATAGAGGTGCTTACATTGCCAGCTGGGAAGAGGAGCTTGCACACCTGACAGCCTGACTGATTTTCAAAGCTGTCAGATAGCTTTTACTGTTCAAAATAAGACTACCTAGAGAAATAACTGCAATGCATCCAGATGACATCTCTTCCAGCCTTTACTGACCCACATCATAGGGTCAGCTGATAGCTCTCTCATGACTCCATAAGTAGGGCCATGTGTTTGTCAATCAGGAGGTGGAGCCTGCTACCCCAGAGATTCCACTGGGTCCAGTTACTTGAGTACAAAGAGGTGACTGGTGGTCACCTTCCTTCTCAGACTGTGACTGAGATCCTGTTAAGGTAACACTGGAGAAACTAAACAACTTGTAGAGGCCCCAAAAGCAACAAACCTTGGCCAGAAACTTAAAGGAAAATTCACCCATGGCTCCAGAAAGCCCCCAAAAGAAAGAAACAAAGAACTTCCCAGATGAAGAAGCCTTTCTGAAACTATCAGAGGTCGAGTACAGAAGAATTATATACAGAGCCCTCCTAGACGTTATACAAAATGTAGCACAGCAAAATGAAAAATTAAGCAAGCTGTTCAAACTGATGGAACACCAGTATTCTGAAGTCCACTACATCAGTAACAAAATCAAAGAAATAGAAAATTCAATTCAAAGCCAAGAAAACAGAATTTAACAAGTGGAAAATGGAATTTCTGACTTGGAAGCTACTGACTCCAGCATCTATGGGGAGAAATTAGAGAAAAGAAACAAGAAAAATGAAGAAGCATTAAGAAATATGTGGGACTCTATCAAGAGGAACAATCTATGATTAACTGGAGTTCCTGAACAGGGAGGGACACCTGAAAACAGAGAGAGTATTGTTGTTGAACTGTTGACAGAAAACTTCTCTGAAATTACGAAAGAAGAGAATATAGATATCCAAGATGCGTATCAAGTGCCACTCAATGTAGATCCCAAAAGAAAGACACCAAGATGTATCATAATCAAGTTTAACAAAATGAAACATAAGCAGGAACTCTTAAAGGGAAAGCAAAGGTAATATTCAGAGGGGAACCCTGTAGGCTTTCATCTGACTTCTCAGCAGAAATTACGCTGTCATGAAGGCAATGAGATGACACATTCAAAGCCTTGAAGGAGAAAAACTTCTAACCAAGAATCATATATCCTGCAAAACTGTCTTTCAAACATGAAAATAAAATTAAGACTTTCACAGATAAACAGAAACTCAGAGACTTTGTTAAAACCAAACGAAATCTACAAGAAATACTGAAAGAACCTCTTGACTTAGAAGAACAAAACCATTAACTGTATATTTTAGGAGGCAATACGAGACACAGCATCCAGAAACCTACTTAGTTAGGGAAGGCACAAAACTCAATCAAAGCAATGGTATTAAAAGAAGTGATCCAGTGATCATATCAAGAAAACTATGATATCATCACATGAAAAAGAGGGATGTACTACAGTAGTCATAGTCTTTCCAGATGAAGAGGAAGTTAATAAGACATGCAGACATTAAAATTGGCTTTAAATATAGATTATTTAGGGGGATCATATGTGTAGCTACAAAGTACAATAAAGATGCAACATATCAAATCAAGAAACATAATACAAGAGACTCAACAACAGCAAAACCAACACTGAAAAACTGAAAAATCAAACCATAAAGAAGAATGTCCCTGAACAGAATAGTAGCAACAGAGAAAACATTGACACAAAAATAAACACATCATGATGACAGCACTGAACACATAACTATCAATAATTACATAGAATGTAAATGGACTGAATGCTCCAGTAAAGAGACGAGTGACATCTTGGATCAAAAGACACGGCCCGTCTATATGTGGCTTACAAGAAACTCCCCATAGACTTAAAGATATGAACAAACTGAAAATTAAAGTATTGAAGAATATATACCACGCTAACAATACACAGTCTAGTTTCTCTTTATCTGTGAATGTCTTAGTTTCATTTTCATATTTGAAAGATAGTTTTGAAGGATTTAGCATTCTTGGTTGGAAGTTCTTCTCCTTGAAGGCTTTGAATGTGTCGTGCTACAGTCTCCATGCCAGCATTATTTCTGCTGAGAAATCTGACGAAAGCCTACAGGGTCTTCCTCTGAACGTTATCTGTGCTTTGAGTCATGCTGCCTTTAAGAGTTTCAACTTATGTTTCATTTTGTTAAGCTTGATTATAACGTATCTTGGAGTCTTTCTTTTGAGATCTGTACTGAGGGGCATTTGATATGTATCTTGGATATCTATGTTCTCTTCATAATTTCTGGCAAGTTTTCTGTCAGCAGCTCAGCCACAATACTCTCTGTGTTCTCAGGTGTCTCATCCTGTTCAGGAACTCCAGTTAATCATAGGTTGTTCCTTTTAAGAGAATCCCACATGCTTCTTAATTCACTTGCATTTTTCTTGTTTCTTTTTTCTCATTTCCCCTCATAGATGTGGGAGTCAGTAGCTCTGTCTTCTAAATCAGAAACTCTCTTTTCCGTTTGTCCCATTCTGTTTTCTTGGCTTTGAATAGGAGTTTTTATGTCTTTGATTTTGTTCTTGATCTGGTGGACTTCAGAATACTGGTGTTCCATCAGTTTGAACAGCTTGCTTAATTTTTCATTTTGCTGTGCTACATTTTATATGATGTCTAGGAGGGCTCTGTATATAATTCTTCTGTACTCGACCTCTGATAGTTTCAGAAAGGCTTCTTCATCTGGGAAGTTCTTTGTTTCTTTCTTTTGGGGGCCTTCTGAAGCCATGGGTGATTTCTTGGATATGCTTTTATCCAGAGTTTGTTGCTTTTTGGGGCATCATGTGAGTCAATAGAGGCTGGGAGAGATGCCATGAGGATGGGCCACAGTTGTTTCTCCAGGCCATCTTAAAATGCCAGTCAGGGTTTCAGGTATGTAAGTCCCTCTTCCCAGCTGGCAAAGTAATCACCTCTATATCGAACCCCAAAATACAGAAAGGCTACTGCTCTTCTGGCCTCTGCTGTCAAGCCCCTGCCGTAGGCAACACTGTGTAGAATACTGTTTTTCTGTCAGAAAGCGCTCTCCTCCAGGCAGACACTGCCTCCCAGCCCAGGAATTAGATCCAGCTGAGGCCTCCTTATGGGTATATCCACCTCCCAGTGGAACAAGACAGGACCCCGCACAAGCTTGCTGTCTGCCTTGGTACAGTCTGCTTGATGGCGGAGGTAGAATGAGAGTCCAAAGGTGCCAAGATGCACAGAATCCAAAGCCGGGCTCTGGAAATATAGCAGTTTTGCCTGCCGATCCCACCAGCACTGTATCTGAGATTAGCTGCCAGTCAAGTCCCAGCTCCACCCACTGGCTAAGACAGAGAAAAAAAGTTAAAACGATGAGTTACCTTTAGTCCATGAAAGCCAGTGCTCACCAACAGCAGGGTCAGTGAAAGAGAGGAGGTTTTCTGTTCAGTGATAGGATAGGAAGTCTAAATTAAGAGCCCTATGTGGTGTCCTAGGGCTCACTAGGTGTCCAGAAGGTTCCATTTAATGATCAATTTAGGTCGTGGTTTCCAGAGATATTTAGGGAGATGTGTGCTTAGTCTGTGATGTTGACTCTGCCCCCCAGCTAACAATATACAAAGAAGAGCAGGTGTGGCAATACTAATCTCAGATAAGAGATTTTAATGTAAAATCCACTATCATGGACAAGGATGGGCACTATGTATTGCTGACAAGTTCAATGCACAAGCAGGACTTAACATATTAAATATTTATGCAATCATACTACAGCATCTAAATACATTGAAGAAACACTGGCTACATTCAGAAATGAAATAAAACACTCAACAATACTAGTGGGATACTATAGCACTCCTCTCTCAGTATTGAACAGATGTTCTAGAAAAAAGCTCAGAAAAGGCACAGAAGATCTTATTGCCACAATTAACCAATTAGACCTCACTGACATACAGAACTTTCTATCCATCAGCAGATAACTACAATTTCTTCTCCAATGCACATGAACATTTTCCAGAGTAGATCATATGTTATGACATAAAGCAAATCTCAACAAAATCCATAACACTGAATTATTGTAAAGCATCTTCTCAGACCATAAAGTCATGAAAGTAAAAACCAATATCAGAAAAAACATAGATAGAAATTGGAACTCATGGAAACAGAACAACATCTTGCTCAAAAAGCCATGGATTATACAGAAATCAAAGATGAAATAAATAAATTTATGGATTCCGATGAGAACAAAAACACTTCCTACCAGAACCTATGGGATACCATCAAAGCAGTGCTCAGGGATCAGTTTATCACTATAAATGCACACATCTGGAAGGTAGAGAGAGCCCAAAAAACTAACCCTACAGCTTGAACAAGTAGAGCAACAGAGGAACCCCTCAGGCACCAGAAGAAAACAGATCATAAAGATTAGAGCAGAACTAAAAGATTTAGAGAATAGAAAAAACAATCAAGAAATTGATAAGACCAAAAGACGGCTTTTTGAAAAGATCAGCAAAATTGACAAACCATTGGCTAAACTTACTAAGAAAAACAGGAAATAACCCAAATAAGAAATGAGATGGGAGCTGTCACAACAGATCCAACAGAAATCAAAAGTATCATAACAGAATACTACCAATGACTGTACTCAAACAAATTTGAAAACCTAGAGGAAATGGACAGATTCCTAGATTTGTATGAACTACCAAAATTATCACAAGGTGAGGCAGAACAATTTAATAAACCCATCACAAAGGAAGAGATTGAAAAAGTCATCCAAAAACTACCAACCAAAAAAAGCCTGGGCCCAGACAGCTTCACTGCAGAATTCTGTCAAGCTTTTAGAGAAGCATTACATCTAAAACTACTGAGACTATTTCACAGCATAGAATGGGATGGAATACTCCTAAATTCATTCTATGAAGCCAGCACAACCAAATACCAAAGCCAGGAAAAGACCCCCAAAAAAGAAGAACTACAGACCGGTATCAATCATCAACCTAGATGCAAAAATCTTCAACAAAATACTAGCCAATAGAATTAAAAAACATATCAAAAAAATAATTCATCACTATAAAGTTGAATTCATACCAAGGATACAAGCCTGATTCAACATCAGAAAAACAATGTGATGAACCATAAAAATAACACAAAAGACAAGAATCACCTGCTTTTGTCTATTGATGCAGAAAAGGCATTTGATAAAGTCCAACAGCCATTCATGCTAACAATTCTCAGTGAAATAGGAATAGACACAAATTCCTCAATGCAATAAGGGCCACTTATACAAAGCCAATTGCTTACATCATCATGAATGGAGAGAGGCTGAAACTGTTTCTCTTGAGAGCAGGAACTAGACAAGGATGTCCATTCTCACTTCTCCTATTCAACATTGTACTAGAAGTTTTAGCCAGAGCAATTAGACAAGCCCCCAAAGAAAGAGCATCTGCATCAGCACAGAAGTAAAAATCTCCCTATATGCAGATATGATTTTATATGCAGAGAATCCTAAAGAATTCATAAGTAAACTACTCAAACTGGTGGAATAGTTCAACAAAGTTTCAGGATACAGGAAAATGTTAGTAAATTGGTAGGATTCTTTTATACTAACAAAGAGGTTATTAAAGAAGAAATTACCAAATCAATACCTTTTTCTATAGCCCCTAAGAAGATAAAGTACCTTGCAATAAATCTAACCAGAGAAATAACAGACTTTTACAAAAAGAACTACAAGTCCTTACTACAAGAAACTAAGAGAGACTTACATAAATGGAGAAACCTACCCTGCTTGTGGATAGGAAGACTTAACAGTGTGAAAATGTCTATTTTACCCAAAGCAATCTACATATACAATGCAATCTCTATACAAATTGCAGTGACATTTTTTAATGAGATGGAGAAACAAATCACCGACTTTGTTTGGAAAGGGAGGAAACCCCAGATAAGTAAAACACTACTGAAGAAGAGGAACACAGTGGGAGGCCTCACAATACCTGATCTTTGAAACTATTACACTGCCACAGTTATCAAAACAGCCTGGTACTGTTACAAAAGAGACATATAGACCAATGGAAAAGAGTTGAGACCCCAGAGATGCCATCATCTTCCAATGAACAGCTGATGTTCAACAAAGGCCCTAAGACTGTGAACTGAGGTAAAAGTAGTCTCTTTAACAAATAGTGCTGGCAAAATTGGATACTCATCTGCAAAAAATTGAAACAAGACCCATATCTCACACCTTATACAAAAACCAATTCAAACTGGATAAAAGACCTAAATATCAAATCTGAAACGATAAGCCTCATCCAAGAAAAATAGAATCAACAATGGAAGTTTTAATACACAATGTAGACAGACCTGAAAATCTGACAAAGCTCGATCAACAGAGGAGAAAACAGGTAAATGGGAACTACTAAGAAGCAAACACTTTTGCTCATCCAAAGACTTTATCAAAAGAATTAAAAGACCACCTACCAAATTGAAAAACGTATCCAGCAACTATATGTCAGGCCGATGTCTGACCTCTGTCATCTATAAGGTAGTACAAAATATCAATAAGAAAAAGATAAATAATCCAATTAAGTGATGAGTGAAGGAGATAGACAGATACTTCTCTAAAGAGGATGTCCAGGCAGCCAAAAAATACATGCAGATGTGTTCATGACCATTAGCTATTAAAGAAATTGAAATCAAAACTATGATGAAATATCATCTCACCCTAACAAGATTGACCATGATCCCAAAACTGCAAAACAACAAATGCTGGAGAGGCTGTGGAGAAATTGAAACTCTCCTACACTGCTGGTGGGATTGCAAAATGGTACAACCTCTTTGGAAAGCAATCTGGTGCTTCCTTAAAAAGCTGGAAATAGATATACCATTTGACCTAGTAATTCCACTGCTTTGAATGTATCCTACAGAATCAGGGCATTCACGTGAACAGATACATGCACATGAATGTTTATTGCAGCACTGTCCACAACAGCAAAGAGATGGAATCAACCCAGATGCCCAACAACAGATGAGTGGATAAATAAACTATGGTACATATACTCAATGGAACAGGATGCAATTATAAAGAATAATGATGATCTTAGGAAGCATCTCATAATGTGGTTTCAATTGGAAGTCATTATGTTGAGTGAAATCAGTTAGTGGCACAAGGACAAATGTTGTATCAGACCCCTACTACAAGGACTTAAAAACAAACTCATGTATAGAAGAAAAGACTCTGACGACCGCAAAGGAAGGGAGGGAAGGAGAGATAGGGTTGGCTGTAGATTAAATGGTTGATAGGATTTGGTTGCATAAAATCAGTGACAGCACGCATTAGAAAGATCAGTTTAACTGGACTTCAACATAAGCTGAAAACTCTTCTAATCATAACTCAATATTGCAAGGATAGAGTAGCAGTGGCAGGGATCAGGGACCATATTCGTAAGGGACATGGAGGTCAACTAGCATAACAAGCTTATTGCTAAGACAGTCTTTTGCCCCCCATATGGGTGAGTGGCATCTGGGGTCTTAAAAGCTAGCAAGCTGCCATCTGAGGCACACCAAATTGTCCCAGCTCAGCTGGAACAGATGATTACCAAGGACCAAAATGACATGGGGGAAAGAGAACTCACAAGACAGAGACCTACATGAATGGGGGACCACACAGAGATGTGACTGGAGGAACCAGATAGTGCCCGGCCACCACAAGTGATAGCTGTGGTGGGGCTCACAAAGTTGAGTCTCACTGGCAACATGAGAATAAAAAGGGGTGCACCCTGAGTACTCCATTAAAAGACCACAATTGATGGTCCAGAGGCCTCGTGGTTCCCCTGGGAGTGTCGCCTCTAGTGCTGATGCTGCCCCTGTCCACAAATCATTACTGAGGTCAACTCTTTGTACAGGAATGGATTGGACTCGGTGACACAGAGTGACCGTATCACGTGTGCACCTTATGGTTCTGCTCATCTGTAAGATGTCATCCTACTGGCCTCTCACTACTGGGGAGGGAGAGGGTGGAGAAGAAGCGACAGGAGACTGTTAAGAGGATATGACATGTATAGAACAGAAAGGAGGAGTGTGCTGTTACCAGGCAAGGAAAGCAGAGGAAGCTGCACCTAGGCAGGCATGCAAATTTAAACTGGATTGTATACTTCCACTCAATCACAATTAAAAAAATATATATTTTCATTATAAACAAGATGTTATAAAAACTGTAAAGAAAAAGGTCAATAATCCCCACTAAATATAATCTCCAGAAATAACAAATGTAGATATTTTGACAAAGTCTCTAGAAATAGACAGGAACATAAAAGTATGACCATGTTATGCAAGATACTGTTTAATAAAAAAGTATTAAATTTAGTTTTAGTGATGTCTAAAAGAAGATAAAAATGAAAGAGAAATGGAGGGAATTTCTTCATTTAGATAAATATTTTTTCAGCACAAGAGATGGTTTTTAGCAGATTCCTTTAAGGGATTATAGAAAACATTAGGGAGTTAGCCAAGCCAAGCCAAGTGCCGTCGAGTCAGTTTTAAAATGCTGTATTACAAATTGATTCTGTATTGATGGAGTTCTTGGTCAGAGAGAGGTGGAGAGCAACACTGTTTCACTTTCTCCTATCTCCTTCTTTTCCACTGTTTTATGTTGTTAGGTGTATTATTTTTTATATTTTCAAATTTTATAGCATTTATGCTATAACCTGAAGCACAATTACCTCAGTTTTTAAGTTTAGGGCAGAATTTAAATGGAATCTGTATATGAAATAGTACCTTCAAGACAATTTCTTAGCCTAGTCCTTTATTTTGATGTATTTGTTTGTTGACTGATGCATCAGTCAGAATTTAGTTCCACTACAAACAACAACGACAAAAAGTAGCTTAAGCAAAGTGACAGTTTATTTATTGTCCATATAAACTAAGTCTGAAAGTAGCCATCCAGAGGGAAGATTTGCAACAACTACAAGTTTATCAGGCAGTCATAAAGCTTTCAGCCAGGAGATACCACGGGGTCAGCTCTCTGTAGAGTTGCTCTACCACTCTAGTGTCCTCTTGGTTTTTAAGATGGCAGCTAGCACTGTGCCCATCACGTTACCATTCATCACAGGCAGTAGGATGGATGAAGGCTGAAGAAAGATGATTTCCTTCTCTTCCATTAGGCTTTCTGGAGCTTGGACACATCACCTCAACTTGCATACCATTGGCTGAAACTTTCTAATATCTCCAAGCTACAGAGGCTGGGGAATGTAGCTTTATAGATCGGTGACAATATGCCCAGGAAAATCTGAAGATTTTTATTGGTAAATGTCTTAGTCATCTGGTACAGCTGTAACAGAAATACCACAAGTAGATTGCTTTAACAGAGAAAAGTTTATTCCTACACTGTCCAGTAGGCTAGAAGTCTTCAGGATGTGAGCTCTAAGGGAACACACTTTTTCTCTGTTGGCTCTGGACGGAGGTCCTTGTGTTGCATCTGTCTTTCCTTGGCTGAAGGAGGCACTTTGCTCTTGGTGCTACTTTCTTGATGGTATAAAGTCCCTAGCTCTGCTTGCTTTCCTCTCGTTTTGTCTGTTATGGGATAAAAGGATAAAAGATAGAGCAAGCCATACTCCAGGGAAACTCCATTTATTTAGGAGAAGGCAAGTGAGCTTAGGAAGGGTATTACAGTCCCACCGTAGTCCTTGTTAACATAATCCAGTCTATTAAAGACATGCAGAGATTAGGATTTACAGCATAGCAACATCACAAAATGTGGGGCAATCACACAATACTGGGAATCATGGCCCAGCCAAATAGCTACACACGTTTTTGGAAGGATGCAATTAATCCTATGACAGTAAAGAAGGAGGAAAAGAAACTGTAGATATTGAGGGGTAATAATCATTCTTTGCTACAGCTGGATTTCATCATCAAATAGCTTTTCCACAACATGTTATGACTATAATATTTCTTCAATGTTTTTCATTTTTGGAATATCTTTCAGTGGCCTTTATTCTTGAATGACATCTTCGCAGGATATAATACTCTTGGCTTATATATTCTTTCCATTGGAATTTTGAGTATGTTGCTCTGTTGCTTCTGGAATTGTCTATTGTTAGTAAAAAGTCTGAAGCCAGTCTGGTTTACCGCATTTATTGAAAACTTACTTTTCTGCTTAGATTCCTGAAGAAGGTTCTCTTTTTTGCTTAAACTTCAGTAAAATCACCAGGTTATGTCTTGATGTTAATTTTACTTTGTCTCTTCTGGCCTAGCTATACCTCTTCTATTTTGGAACAGTGTGGTTTTTAAGAAACACATTCCATTATTCCTTCTCCATCCCCACTACATCCCTCAGTTTTTTTTTTTAATTTATATTTCATTTGTTACGCTTTCTACTTTGAGGGTATCAACTCATCTAACATCAGGTAAACTTTATCCTCTAAATCCACTAAAATTACATTACGTTCTGTCATATTATATACTTCCTATGCACTTACGCTGATTACTCAAGCAGGGGTGTTGAGCAGGCTGACCACAAGGGCTGTGGACTACAGAGCTCCAGGGAGCCCAGGCCTCCTGCCAGTCTCAGAAAACGGGCAGGGGATTCCTGGAGTTGTGTGTCTTGACAGCACTGGTCTTTACTTGATGTCAGGAATTAACTTTTCATCTGCATTTATGGCTTTTATACTTTGTGATCTATTTATTAATTCTGTAATGTCATTATGTTGGCTGCCATTTCTTTCCCTGGCTCAGTGACCCGCTTTACATATTGTTCTACCGATTTTTAAAAATAGATTCATTGAGATATAATCGATATACAATAACAACACATATTTAAAAGGAGTTTTGGTAAGTTTAGACTATGTACTATTCACTATATAACCAATACCACAATTAAGATACTAATCACACACATCACCCCCAAAAGTTTCTTGTGCTACTTTGTAATTCTCTCGCTGCCCATCGCTGCTGCTACACCTGTCTCCAAGAACCCTTGATTTGCTTTTTGTCTTTATGGATTAGTTTGCCTCTTCTAAAGTTTTATAGAAATGGTGCTACGTATATAATGACTAGCTAAAACACTGGCAATTTGAACTTACTCGGATGTTTCCGGTAATCTGCTTCTGAAACGTTATAGCTTTTCTATTCTGCGTATATGGGATCACCATACAGTGGAATCACAATGGCAGCTAACAACAGTTATATGTCTACATACATGTAGACATGTACATGCATGCATGCATACACACATCTATATACACACATCTATATATACACATACGTGCATGCAAACCCTAGTGGCATAGTGGTCAAGTGCTATGGCTACTAACAAAAAGCTCTGCAATCTGAGTTCACTGGGAACTCCTTGGAAACTCTATGGGGCAGTTTTGCTTTGTCTGTAGGGTAGTTGTGAGTTGAAATCAACTCAATAAATATTACACGTATGTAATATTTATGCATTACATATATAATATATGTATTTTATCTCTTTCACTCAGTATAATTCTTTTGGTATTTATCAACATTATGGTTAAGCCTAGTTCATTCCTTTTAATTTCTAAGTAATATTCCATCACAAAGATACATTCATCTGTTGATGGACATTTGAACTGTTTCTCATTTTTGGTTATTCCAAGTAAAGCTGCTGTGCACATTTGTGTACAAGAAATTGACAAACTGCTTTCAGAAGTGGATGTACTATTCTACATTTCTACCAGCAGTGTCTGAGATTTCTAATTGCTTCATATCCATGACAGCACTTGGTATGGTCAATCTTTTAAAGTTTAGACATTCTGATAGTCGTTCAGTACTATCTCATGCTGGTTTTGACTTTTCCCAACGACCAGTGATGCTGAGCATCTTCTCTGCATATCTCCCCAAGACTGTTTTTCACTCAGTGTGATTTCCCTGAAGTTCCTCCAAGGTGTGCACGTCACTATTTGCTCCATTTTATAGTTTAGTCATTCACCCACTGAAGGGCAATGAATAGTTTCCTGCCTTTGTGAACTACAAATAAAGCTGCCATGAATATCTGTATACCAGTTTCTGCATGAAAACAAGTTTTCACTTCTTTGGGATAAATGCCCAGGAGTTTGTTTGCTGCATCATGTGATAAGTCTGTTTTCACTTCTAAAAGAAACTATCAAACTATTTTCCGGAGTGGCTATGCCACTTTGTATTTCCAAGAGCAATGTATGAGTGAGTCAGTTTCTTCATATTCTTGCCAGCATTTGATGCTATCACTATTAAAAAAAAATTGTTGAGGGATGGTTGAGAGTCAAGATGGCAGACTAGACACACATCTCTTTAATTCCCTCTGAAAACTAAGGCCTGGATTGATAATTCAACAGGGCTTTCTGGACACCCAGTGAGTCCTAGGACACAGCATAGGGCTGTCAGTTTGGACTGCACACCGCTTGGATGGGAAACTGCTTGTCTTTGGCTGAGCCCTGTGCTGGGCGAATAGTTCGGCTACTGCAGACTGAAGGTAACCCATCCTAGAAAAAGTGCTACATACCTCATTGCTGAATAGCATTACAGCCACCTTAGAAGTATTTCTGTTAGGAAGCTAGGTACCAACACCAGTGCCTAGTCCACCCTTCAAAGTAATTTTGGAGCTCTTTTCCTGGAATGGTCTGAGCTGTAATTGTATTACCCTTGACTTCCTGAATGTCATCGAATTGTCTTCCTTTCAATATTTCCTTTATCTTTGGGTAAAGAAAAAAGTCATTGGGGGCCAGATCAGGTGAGTAGGGAGGGTGTTCCAATAAAGTTAATTTTTTACTGGCTAAAAACTTCATCACAGACAACTCTGCAGTCAAGTTCGCAAACTTACCACCATCGTTGTGCAATGGTGATTCCAGGAAGAGTTCCAAAATTGCTTTAAAGGGTGTCCTAGACAGTAGTGATATTTGGCAATGAGGTATGTAGTACAATTAAGTTCTCAGACTTAATTGTTGGACCTTGTATTTCACTCAACATCACGACTTACAGGTTCATCCATGTTGTGAGATGTTTTCACAGATTCATCATTGTTCTTTACTGTTGCACAGTATACCCCATTATGGGTGAATGTCGTGATTTGTTTATCTGTTCCTCTGCTAATGGACGTTCAGGTTGTTTCCATCTTTTTGCTATTGTGAATAGCGCTTCAGTTAGCATGGAAGTGAATATGTCCATTCATGTAAAGGGTCCTATTTCTCTAGGGTATATTCCTAGGAATAGGATAGCAGGTTCATTTAGCGTTTCTATTTCTAGTTTTTTAAGGAAGTCCCATATCTTTTTTTGAAGGGGTGGTACCATTTTACATTGCCACCAGCAGTGTGTAAGAATTCCATTCTCCTCACAACATTTGTTGTTTTGTGTTTTATGGATTAGTGCCAGTACTGTCTGGGTGAGATAGTATCTAAAGGTATTTTTGATTTGTATTTCTCTAATGGCTAACGATTGAGAGCATTTCCTTGTGTGTCTGTTAGCCACCTGAACGTCTTCCTTGTTAAAGTGTCTGTTTGTGTCTTTTGCCAGTTTTTAAGTTATATTGTTAGTCTTTTTGCTGTTGAAGTGTCATAGCATCTTGTAGATTTTAGGGATCTTAGATCCTTCTTCAATGTATTATAGCAATTATTCCCCTCCCTTGGCTTTTTTACTCTTTTGGTGAAATCCATTTTTTAATACTTTAGGTGAGGTTTACAGAAAAAACTAACTTCTCATTAAACAATTAGTACACATAAATTTTGTGACATTGGTTGTCAGTGTCGTGACATAGCAACACTCTTACCTTCTTGATGCTGGGTGCCCTATTACCAGCTTTGTTATCCCCTCCTGCTTGCTTGTCCTTGCCACTGGGCTGGTATGCTCACTTAGTCTGTCTTATGGACCTGTCTAATATTTGGCACAAAACACATATGAGGTCTTGAACAATATCATTAACATGATGTGCTAGTAAGATTTTGCTGTAGATCATTCAAAAGTTGCTGCAGTAATATATTGACAGAGAACTTCTAGAAATTCAGGCCAGATTCGGCAGAGGATGTGGAATCAGAGATGTCGTCGCTGATGTTGGATCTTAGCTGAAAGCAGAGAAAATCAGAAAGATGTTTACCTATGTTTTATTGCCTATGCAAAGGCATTCGACTGTGTGGAACATAATAAATTATGGATAACATTGTGGAGAGTGGAAATTCCAGAACACTTAATTGTGCTCGTAAGGAATCTGTACCTGGATCAAGAGGCAGTTGTTCAGACAAAACAAGGGCACACCACATGATTTAAAGTCAAGGAAGTTGTGCATCAGGGTTGTAGCCTTTCACCACACCTATTCAATCTGAGCAGACAATGGGGATCAGGATTGGAGGAAGCCTCATTAACAACCTACATTATACAGGTGACACTTGAAATACTTTCTGATGGAAGTCAAAGACCACAGCCTTCCAGTATGGATTATACCTCAACATCAAGAAAACGAAAATCCTCACAACTGGATGAGTAAGCACCATCATGAAAAATGCAGACAGGATTAAGGTTGTGAAGGATTTCATCTTACTTGATTCCACAGTCAATGCTTATGGAAGCAGCAGTCACAAAATCAAAAGATATATTGCACTAGGAAAATCTACTGCAAAAGACCTCTTAAAAGTATTGAACAGTAAAGACGTCACCTTGAAGATTAAGTTGTGCCTGACCTAAGCCATGGTATTTTCAACCATATCATATGCGTTTGAAAGCTGAACAAGGAATAGGGAAGACAGAAGAACTGATGCCATTGAGCTATGTTGGAGAAGAATACTGAATGTGCCACAGACTGCCAAAAGAACAAACGTATTTGTCTTGGAAGATGTACAATCAGAGTGCTTCACAGAGCTAAGAATGACAAGAGAGCATCTTACACACTTTGGACATGTTGTCAGGAGGGATCAGTCCCTAGAGAAGGACATCATGCTCGGTGGAGTAGAGGGTCATCAAAAAAGAGAAAGACAGACACAGTGGCTGCAACAATGGGCTCTAGCACAGCAACGATTGTGGGCATGGTGCAAGACCCAAGGAGTGTTTTATTCTGTTGTACCTGGGGTCACTATGAGACAGAACCAGCTTGACAGCACCTAACAACTAATGCTTGGCTGAAAGGTAAATCTTAGGAGTGACGTCATTATCGAGCT
The DNA here is from genome assembly GCA_028571685.1 of Heterohyrax brucei. NCBI lineage: Eukaryota > Metazoa > Chordata > Mammalia > Hyracoidea > Procaviidae > Heterohyrax > Heterohyrax brucei. The sequence continues at coordinate 82,091,923 of CM053154.1, read as the reverse complement.
AAAAGGGTGGCCAGGGGCCATATTCTGAGAGTTTTTCAGTCTCTGTCAGATCAGTAAGTCTGGTCTCTCTCTCCCCGCAACCCTCCCCCCCCTCCACTTTTTGAGTTAGAATTTTGTTCTCTATCTTTTCTCCAGCTCTGTCTGAGACCTTCTATTGTGATCCCTGTCAAAGCAGTTCATGGTGGCAGTTGGGCACCACCTAGTTGCTCTGGACTCAGTCCGATGGAGGTTGTAGTACTTATGGTTCATTAGTCATTTGGACTAATCTTTCCCTTGCATCTTTGATTTTGTTCATTTTCTCTTATTCCAGACGGGGTCAGATAAGTGGAGTATCGTAGATGGCTGTTCACAAGTTTTTTTTTTTTTTTTTTTGGTGGAGTCCTTTGATAAGCGTAGTGTTTAATTTTTAGGAGCTCCCAGTGATCTCATTTATCTTCTGATGTTTGTGCATTATTAGTTATGGCTCTTATTCTATTTATCTCATGTGTTAGGACGCAAAGCATTGCATTTGTTTTTTCCTCCATGATCTTTACCGTTTTAAATTTTATATTCAGGAATTTGATCCATTTTGAGTTAGTTTTTATGTCTCATATGAAGTGTGAGTCCTGCTTCACTTTTTTGCAGATGGACATCTAGTTATGCCAACACCATTTGTTAAAGGCACTGTCATTTCTCTATTTAATGGGCTTGGACCCTTTGTAAAATTTTTTTTTCCTTATAGATGGATGGACTTATGTCTGGTTTCTCAGTTCTGTTCCATTAGTCTATGTGTTTATTGCTGTACTAGTACCAGGCTGTTTTGACTACTGCGGCTGTACAACAGTTTCTAAAATCAGGTGGTGTGAAGACTTCCAATTTGTTCCTTAGTATTGCTTTACTTATCTGGGGCTTCTTCTGTTTCCATACAAATTTGATGATTTGTTTCTCCATCTTGTCAAAGAAAGCTGTTGGGATTTGAATCAGGACTTCATTGTATCTATAGACCACTTTGGGTGGAACTGATATTTTCACAGTGTTGATTCTTCCTGTCCATGAACAGAGTGTACTTTTCCATTTATCTGGCTCTCTTGATTTCTTGCAGTTGTGTTTCATAGTTTTCTTTGTTATACGACTTTTACATCCCTAGTTAGAGTTATTCCTAAGTATTTTTTGGGGGCTGTTGTAAATGGTATTGATTGGGTGATTTCCTTTTCAAAGTTCTCTTTGTTGGTGTAGAGGAATCCTACATAATTTTGCTTGTTAATCTTGTATTCTGCTACTTCACTGAAACCTTTTGTTAGTTCCAGCAGCTTTCTTAAGAATTCTTTGGGGTTTTCTGTGTAAAGATCATACTGTCTGTGAGCAGGGATAATTCTAACTGTTCCTTATCAGTTTGGATGCCCTTTGTTTCTTTTCTTGTCTTATTGCTCTAGCTAGGACTTCCAGCACAATGTTGAATAGTAGTGATGAAAAAGGGTGTCCTTGTTTGATTCCCATTCTCAAGCAGAATGCTTTTAGTCTCTCTCCACTGACAATGATGATGGCTGTTGGTTTTGTATAAATGCTTTCTATTATGTTGAGGAATTTCCCTTCTGTTCCTGTTTTGCTGAGAGCTTTTATCAGGAATGGGTATCCAGCTTTTTTAAATGCCTTTCTGTGTCAGCTGATAATAAGATCCTGTGGTTCTTTCTTTTGTTTATGTGGTGGACTGTGTTGACTGATTTTCTAATGTTGGACCATCCTTGTATAGCTGGTATGAATTCCACTTGGTCATGCTGTACTACTATTTTGTCGTTGTTATGTTTTTGAATTCTGTTGGCTGGAATTTGTGGAGAATTTCTGCATCTATGTTTGCAAAGGATATTGGTCTGTAGCTTTCTTGTTTTGTCTGATATCTTCATCTGGATTTAGTATCAGTGTTATCCCTGGCTTTATAGGATGAATTTGGGAGTATTTCTTCCTTTTCTTTGTAATAGTTTTAATAGCATTGGTGTTAGCTCTTTTCTCAAAGTTTGTAGGTAGGGTGTTTCTAGAAATTTGTTCATTACTTCCAAGTTCTTAAATTTGCTGAAGTACAATTTTGCATAGTATTCAGTTATGATTCTTTTTATTTCAGTTTGATCTGTTGTGGTATCACCTATGTCATTCACTACATGGGTTATTTGCTTACTGTCCTGTTTTTCTTTTGTTAGTTTGGCCATTGATTTGTCAGTTTTCTTAATCATTCTAAAGACCAACTTTTGGTCTTGTTGATTTTTTCATTTGCTTTTCTATTTCATATTTTATTTATTTGTGCTCTAATTTTTGTTATTTCCTTTCTTCTGGTGTGTGAGGGTTTCTTTTACTGTTCTCTTTTATTTGTTTGAGTTGTAGCATTAATATTTTGATTTTGGCCCTTTTCTCTCTTTTTTTCATTTCACTTTTTTTATTATGATTGAGTGAAAATACACAGTGCCATATAAATTTGCATACCCACCAATGAGCGGCTCCCACTGCTCTCCCTGCCCAGTGACAGCACACTCATCCTCTCCATTCTGTACATGTCACATCCTCCTAACAATCTCTTACCCCCTCCTTTCCACTCTTCTCCCCAACATCGAGTAAGAGGTCAGCCAGATGACATCCTATGGATGTATAGAACCACAAAGTGCACACATGGTATAGCCACTCTGTGTTGCCAAGCAATTCATTTCTGTCCAAAGAGTTGACCTCCATTATGATTTATGGACAGGGGCATCATCAGGGCCAGGGGCCATGCTCCCAGGGGAACCTCAAGACCCCTGGGCCATCAATTTCAATCTTTTAGTGGAGATCTCAGGGTGTACCTTTTTTTTATTTTCATGTTGCCAGTTAGACTCAAGTTTGTGAGCCCCATCATGGCTATCATTGGTGGTGGCAGGGCACCATGTAGTTCTTCCGGTCGCTTGTTGATGTTACCCACTCACGTGGGTCTCTCTGTCTTCTGGGTTCACTTTGCTCCATGTTGTTTTGGTCCTTGGAGATCATCTGTTCCTGCTGAGTTGGGACCATTTGGTGTACCTCAGATTCCAGCTTGGCAGCTTGGCAGCTTGGCAGCTTTTAAGATCCCAGATGCCGCTCATCAATTTGGGGTGCAGAAGATTGTCTTAGCAAAATGCTAGCTGTGCCAATTGGCCTCAATCTCCCCTGAGAGCATGGTCTCCAGATCCCCAGCCCAGCTACTCCATTTTTGCAATACTGGGTTAAGATGGGAGGAGTAATCATGTTATGCTGAAGTCTAGTTAAAATCGATCTTCTCTCTCATGTGTACTGTCACAAATTTCACCCAACCAACTTTCTACCAACTATCTAATCAATACCCCACCCTCTCCTTCCCTTAGCCCCCCCTTTTTTTTTGATGCGTGTGTTTATTACTATAAACTGACCTGTAAACTTTGCTTTTGCTATATCCTGAAGGTTTTGGTAAGGTGCATTTTTGTTCTCATTTGAGTCTATGAGTTTTTTTATTCCATCTTTGATTTCTTCTCTTACCCAGTTGTTTTTAAGCAAAAGTGTTGTTCACTTTCACTGTATTTGACTTTTCTTCATAGCTGTCTCTGAGTTCTACTTTTATGGTACTATGGTCTGAGAAGATATTTTGCATTACTTGGTGTTTTGCATTTTGTTAGGGCTTGTTTTATGGCTTAAAATGTGGTCAATTCTAGAAATGTTACATGTACATTGAAAAAGAATGTATACTTGGCTGCTCTTGGGTGGAGTATTCTGTATATGTCTATAATATCGAGTTGGTTGATGTAACATTTAGATCTTTATCTTTATTGAGTTTCTTTTTAGATATCCTGTCCTTCACAGAAAATGGTGTCTTGAAGTGTCCTAGTATTATTTTGCAGCTGTTTCTCTTTTCAATACTGTTAGATTATATTTCATGTATTTGGGAGCTCTGTCAGTGGGCACATATGTATTATGGTTAAGTGCTCCAGGTGGTGTATTGACACTTGAATCATTATATAGTGTCCTGTCTTTTCTTTTTAAAAATTTTTTAAAATTGTGTTTAAATGATAATTTACAATCCAAGTCAATTTGCCATATAAAACCCTGTTCACACATCTCTGTACAACCATAGCTTCTCTCCCAGCCCTGTGGCAACACACTCCTCCCATCCACTCTGTATTTCTCACATTCATTCAGCCAACTCCTGTCCTCTCCTCTCTACTCTTTCATCTCATTTCTATACAGAAGCTGTTCTAGCCAGCTACTGTCTATGTTACTGTTCTTAGGTGCCATTGAGTCAGTTCCAACTCATAGCATCCCTACACAGCAGAAGGAAACACTGCCCAGTCCTGCACTGTGTTCACAGTCATTTTTATGCTTAAGCCCATTATTGCAGTCGCTATGTCAATCCATCTTGTCTAGATTCTTCCTCTTTTTCACTGACCCTTCACTCTACCAAGCATGATAACCTTCTCTAGGGGTTGATACCTCTTGACAACATGTCCAAAGTAGATAAGATGCAGTCTCATCACCTTTGCTTCAGAGGAGCAGTCTGGTTGTACTTCTTCCAGAACAGAGCCTTTGGTTCTTTTGGCAGTCAATGGTGCATTCCATATTCTTTTCCAACACCACAATTCAAAAGCATCAATTCTTCTTCCGCTTTCCTTGTTCACTGTCCAGCTTTCACACGTATATGATGCTTTTGAAAATATCATAGCTTGAGTCAGGTGCATCTTAGTCTTCAAGGTAACATCTTTACTTTTGAATTCCTTCAAGATGTCCTTTGCAGCATATGTTCCCAATGGAATGCATCTTTTCATTTCTTGACTGCTGCTTCCATGGGCACTGATTGTGAAATCAAGTAAAATTAAATCCTTGACAACCTCAATCCTTTGTCCATTTATGATGATGTTGCTTTCTGGTCCAATTGTGAGGATTTTTGTTTTCTTGATGTTGAGGTGCAATCTATATTGAAGGCTGTGATCTTTGATCTTCATCAATAAGTGTTTCAAGTCTTCTTCACTTTCAGCAAGGAAAGTTATGTCATCTGAGTAAGAGAGGTTGTTAACGAGTCATCCTCCAATCCTCATGCCTCATTTTCTTCATATAGTCCAGTTTATTGGATCATTTGCACAGCATATAGATTGAAAATGTATGAAAGGATACAGTGCTGATTCCTGACTTTAGACCTTTCCTGACTTTCGACCAGTCAGTGTCTGCTTGTTCTGTTTGAATGACTGCCTTTTGAATCATGTACAAATGTGTTAAGAGCACATTAAGGGTTCAGGAATTCCCATTCTCCTCAATGTTATCTGTAATTTGCTATGATTCACACAGTTGAACACCTTTGCATAGTCAGTGAAACACAGGCAAACATCTTTCTGGTATTCTTGGCTTTCAACTGAGATCCATTTGACTCCAGCAATAATATCCCTGGTTTCATGTCTGAATCCTCTTCTGAATCCAGCTTGAATTTCTGGCAGTTCCTTGTCAATATACTATTATAGACTTACAGTCCAGTCCAATTTTTTTGTCTGAAGACTTGTCTTTGGTACTGGTTTCAGCTCTGGGCTAGCAGTGAGTGAGGGGCCATGTTCCTGGGGGGACTCCATGATGTCAGACCATCATGTCTAATTTTTTAATAGAATTCTAAATCTGCACATTTGTTTATACCCCACTATGTGAAGGAGTCTATGAGTCCATGTTGTGTTCCCTGTCAGGGCAGTCATTGGTGTTGGCCGAGCACCATCTAGGCCCTCTTGTCTCGTGTTGATGTAGTCTCTGAATCATATAGCTCTTTCTGTCTCTTGGGCTTCTATTTTTCTCCTGTCCTTGATGTCCTTCATTTTTCTCTGTTCCAGGTGGACTGGGAACAACTGATGCTCCTTAGATGGCAGCTTGCTAGCTTATAAGACCCCAGATACTGCTCATCAAAGTGAGATGCAGAGCATTTTCTTAATAAAAAAAAAAAAATTAGTTATGCCGGTTGACCTAGATGTCCCCTGAAAACATGATTCCAAGACTCCTGCCCCTCTACTCTGATCTTTGAAATGTTGGATTGCACTTAGGAAACCATTGTTCAGCAATGTTGATCTCCTTTCTACTGTGTTCTGTCACTTCCTTCACATAACCCAATTCCTATCTAATATCTAATCTATGAATACCCCCCTCCCTTCCCTGGTTACTGTCAAAGATTATGTTTTTCTGTGCTTAGCCCTTTTCTTGAGTCCTCATTATAATGATTTCATACAATATTTGCCCTTTGGTGTAATGGTGAATTGCTACAGCTGCAAGACCAGAGATAAGCAGTTCAAATCCATCAGGTGCTCCTTGGAAACTCTGTGGGGGCAGTTCTATTCTTACCTGTAGGGTTGCTATGAGTTGGAACTGACTCAGTGGCACCTAACAACAGCAACCAGTTGCACTCAGCATAATGTCTTCATATTATCAGATGTTTCCCAAGATTATTGTTCATTATTTCATAGTATTCCATTGTAAATACCATAAATACCATAGTTTACTTATCCACTCATCTGTTGATGGACACCTAGGTTGATTCTGTCTTTTTGCTATTGTAGATAGTGCTACAATAAACATTGCTGTGCATGTATCTGTTTGTGTGACAGCCCTTATTTCTATAGGATGTATTCCAAGCTGTGGTATTGCTGAATCACGTGGTAATTTCTATTTGTAACTTTTAAAGAAAGCACCAAATTGATTTCCAAAGTGGCTGCATCATTTTACACTCCCACTAACACTGTAGAAGAGTTCCAGTTTCTTCACAACCTCTCCAACATTTGTTATTTTGGAGATTAATGCCAGCCTTATTGAGGTGAGATGGTATTTCGTTGTAGTTTTGATTCAGATTTCTCTTCTACCCTGGCCCCTAGGGTCGCCATGAGTCGGATCCGACTTGACGGCACTTGGCTTGGCAATGGCTAATGATCATGAACATTTTCTCATGTATCTATTAGCATCCTGGATGTCCTGTCAGGTAACATATTTGTTCATATCCTTTGCCCATTTTTTAATTGGGTCATTTGTCTTTTTCTTGTAAAAGTTTTGAAGTACCCTGTAGATCAGAAGATTAGATGCTGATCAGTCAGATTCGTAGTTGCCCATTTTTTTTTCCCATTCTGTAGTTAGTCTTTTTATTTTCTTGGTGAGGTCTTTGGATGAGCATAAGTGTTTGATTTTTAGAAGCTCTTGTTTATCTATTTTCTTGTCTGATGTTGGTGCATTGTTTGTAGTATTTTGTAGTTGGCTTGTGCTGTGCATTAGGGATCCCAACATAGCCCATATTTTTTCTTTTATGATTTTTATTGTTTTAGATTTTACAGTTAGGTCTTTGATCCGTTTTGATTCAGTTTCTGTGCATGGTGTGGGATATGGGTCTTGTTTCATTTTTTGCAGATGAGTATTCAGTTTTGCCCACACCGTTCATTGAAAGGACTCTTTTTTCCCAGTTCACAGACTTTGGGCTTGTGTCAAATATCAGCTGCTTGTAGACGGATGGTATCATTTCTGGCTTCTCTATTCTGTTGCATCGGTTGATGTATCTGTTTTTGTAATAGTACCGGCTGTGTTGACTATCATGGCAGTGCAATAGTTTTTAAAGTCAGGTACTGTGAGGCCTCCCACTTTGTTCTTCTTCAGTAATGCCTTACTTATCTGGAGCTTCTTCCCTTTCCCTATGAAGTTGATTTGTTTCTCCATCTCATTGAAAGAAAAATGTCATTGAAATTTGTTTTGGGATTGCATTGTTTCTACAGATCACTTTGGGAAGAATGGACATTTTCATGATGTTAATTCTTCCTATTCATGAGCAAGGTAAGTTTCTCCACTTATGTAGGTCTCATTCGGTTTCTTGCAATAAGGTGTTTTGTTTCTTTTGTTTTTTAAATTTTGTTTGAATAAGCCTTTTATATCTCTGACTGGATGTATTCGTAAGTATTATATCTTCTTGGAGACAATTGTGAATGGTATTGATTTGGTGACTTCCTCTTTGATGATCTCTGTTAATTTAAAGGAGTCCAACTGAAGTATATGTATTTATCTTATTTCCTGATACTCTGATGAACTCTTCTGTTAGTTCCAATAGTTCATTTATGGATTCTTTGGGGTGTTTTGTGCATAAGATCATATCATCTCAAATAGAGATATAGTGACTTTTCTTATCCTTTATCATGGATTTTGCTTTAAAGTCTGTATCAATGGAGATTAGCACTGCCACTCCTGTTCTTTTTTGGTTATTGTTTGCTTGATGTAATTTTTCTCATCTTTTGAGTCTATTTATGACTTAATGTCTAAACCTTTTTTTTTTGGTAAATAGCTTATAAATGGATTGCGTATTTAATTCATTCTGCCACTTTCTGTCTATTTTCTGGTGCATTTAGTGCATTTATATTCAGTGTAATTATTGATCAGTATGTGTTTAGTTCTGTCATTTTGATTTTTTTTCTGCTTTGCTGTTAATTGCTTCTTTTTTTCCACTTAAGCGTTTGCACTGAGTTCTTTTTATATATTTTCTTTTCATCTCATTTTTCATTGTTGATTTTGTGTTTGCTGAGTATGTTTTCTTTCTTTCTTTTTGATGGACACATTTGTTAGCTTCTCTTGTGGTTATCTTGAAATTTACCTTTTTTAATGTTTAAACCAGATTTTATTTCTTGTTATTGTCCTGACTTCCCATTCATATGGAAGTTGTCATAGACTGAATTGTCCCCTCACCAAAATATGTAGTAATTTGTCTAGGCCATGATTCCCAGTATTGTGTGATGTTCCAATACATTGTAAATCCTTCCTCTATGATATTAATGATAGAGATTGAGCAGCAGTTGTGTTGATGGGGCAAGACTCAGTGTGTGATATTGTATTGTGCCTTGAGGCCATCTCTTTGGATACAAAGGAAAGAAAAGCATGCAGAGAGTTGGGAGAATCTCATACCTCTAAGAAACAGTGCCAGGAGCAGACTATATCCTTTGAAAGGGCTCTGGGATCCCTGTGTCTCAGAACTTACAGTGCAAGGAAAGATTGATGACAAGGTGCTTCCTCCAGAGCCAGCAGAAAAAGCCCTCCCCTGGAGCTGGTACTCTGAATTGGGCTTGTAGCCTACTGGACTGTGACAGAATATGATTGCTCCTTTTAAAGCCACTCACTTGTGGTATTTCTGTCATAGCAGCAGTAGAATACTAAGACGGATGTTCTCTAACTATGCCATTTATTCTCTCCATTTTGTTTTGACTTTTTCATTGTTTACATATTGTCATCTCTTGTTCCCTATTTTCAGTCTTTTAATCTTGATTTATTTTTGTGAATTCCCTATCTGGGTTGATATCTGATTGATCTCTCCTGTGTTTTTCATCTTGGACTATTGTCTGATGTTGTTGATTCTCTAACCAGAAGATTCCCTTTATTATTTATTGCAATTTTTGTCTTCTTTTCTTTTTTACAAATTCTCTGAATTTCTGTTTATCTGTAAGTGGCCTAAGTTCACTATCATATTTGAGAGACAACTTTGCTGAATATGTAATTCTTTGCTGACAATTTTTTTACTTCAAGGTTTCATGTATGTCATCCCATTGCCTTCTTGTCTGCATGGTTTTGGTATGATTTTGGTTGAGTAATCTGAGTTTAATCTCATTGTTTCTCCTTTGTAAGTGACTTTTAATTTATCTGCAGTGACTCTTAGGATTCTTTTTTTGTCTTTTATCTTACAAAATTTGATTCTGATATATCTTGGTGACTTTCTTTCGAGGTCTAGCCTATACAGTGTTCATTGAACTTCTTGGACAGATATCTTCTTGTCTTTCATGATATTACAGAAGAAGCTTTCTGCTAGAATATCTTCAATAGTTCTTTCTATATTTTCCACTAATCCCTCCCCCCATTCCTACACTTTTGTAGGTTTTTCACCTTGATATTATCCCATATAATTCTTAGGCTTTCTTCATTTTTTTCTTTCTTCTTCTTGATTTTGCCTCAAATAAATTGGTGTCAATGAATTTATTTTTAATCTCATTAAATCTGACTTCCATGATCAATTCAGGTTCTATGATATGCTGAGTTGTCTAATTCCGAAATTTTATCGTGACTCTTTTGAGTTTCAGGTTGCTTTCTGTGTAACGTTTCTAGCAACCTTTTTATTCTGTAATTTTGTTCTAGTACTGTTTTACTGATTTATTCTATTGTTTTGTTGGTTTCTTGGTTTGCCCTGAGTTCTGCCTGATCTTTGTCCTGATATTTCGTAGAGCTCTGTGTACTGATTATTTTGAAGTTTTTATTAGGTAGAATCATTGCTTTATCTTCCTCTGGAAGGTTTTCTGGTTCTTTATTTTGCTCACTTGCTGGTGTCCTATCATCCTGCCTCTTTATGTGATTTGATATTGACAGTTAACTCCAAGGCAACAATAAGTTATTATGTATATTTATTGCATTTTTGTTGATTGAGTTCTGCATTTTTGTTTTGTTTTAACACGTCCAGGTAGACTGGATGTGTGTGCTACTTCAGTTGCTGGTGTTGCTGAAGCAAAAGTCCCTTGTCTCTAGGTGGTCAGAGAATCTATCAGGTGTGTGAGTCCAAGAGTCTGTTCACTGTTCTTGAAAGAGTTTGATTGTTGGAGGTTCAGGTCTTTGGATTTTTGATCAGCAAGTATGTAGTGCTGAGATTCTTATGTACAGTCCTAGGCAGGCAGGGCTGCAGAGGGGTATTTAGAGCAGGTATAAGTATCTGGTAGCAGAGGGGCTCATATGTGGGGCATAGCAGAGGGGAGGTCAGCTGCTCCTGGGTACGTGAATGGAAGATATGTCCCTGTCCACTAGGGTGCATAGTGAGGGGGTACTGAATCTGGTCCTTGGATATCTGATGTTGGCTGGAGGGGTTGAGATGCACCACAGACTGCTGTTATGGGTGGCTAGATGGAGAAGGTAGTACTGCCAGGCTATAGACCCCTGGTATGGGTGTGTGTTGAATGTCTCAAATCTGCAGCTTCCACTTGGCGACTGCAGGTGAAAATGGACTTCAAGTGGATGCCCTACCTGTTTATGCTAATGAAGTGTGCGGTGTTAAATTGACCTGCAAGGCACTGAGGTGAGGGTAAATGGTGAGGGTAAAGGATAGTGCATGTCCACAGACCCCGTATGCCAGTGTCTGGGCAAAGAAGTGGTCACATCTGGGCTTCCCACAAGTTCCTGGTTTAGGAGAGCTGGTGTTGAATGCCGTGGGACTGGTGTCAGAACAGGGTGGGTATAGGTGAGGAGAAGGCAGTGTTCTTTGACTGTGGAGCACTGGTGGAAGGAGAGATTTTGGTGTCAGCATGCATGGTGGGTTGGGAGTTTGCACTTAACTTTTGCAGGTCCAGTGTTGCTCGTATTCGGTTCTGGAGGTATATGCAGATTTGCTACTACTTGACTGCACCAGATGGCTTGGGATGTTGCTGCTTGTTTCAGCCTGTGTGCCCTGTGCAGAAACAGCTATCAGATCACCAGTGATCTTATGATCCATCGTTCTTTGTTTCTGCTGTTTCTGAGTTGTTTCTCCTTCTACCTGTTGCTCAGTCTGACTCTTTAGCTTTGTATTCGATGCTTAGATTGTCATATATCTTTGATTCACTTGTCTTTTTTGGGGGAGGGGTTGGTCTTTCCTGTGAGAAGGAATGCACAAACTACCTGAGTACCACAATTACTTTTTAACGAAACGTGTGTCCCTGTTGGGTACAACACAACTTCTCAAACCTTGCAAAGGTTTGAATGCTATGGCCCTCACTTTTCATCCCGTCTGGTAGTTTTGCAGCCACTAGAAAACTAAATTAATAAAAAAAAATTGTTGAAGGAAAATTAAAGACTCATGATGTGTATAGGGCAAGAAAAGCAGGAAAATTTGATATCACAAAAGTTGAGTAAAAATTTTCCAGGAGGATGAGTCTGACCTAGACTAAATATAGCAGAGCAGTTCAGCAAATTGAAGAACAACAACAGCCTTTGGGGTTTGGAAATCAAAAGGCTATCAGTGGTTTTGCATACAGTTTTTTTTGGTGAGAGCAGGGGGCATGTTGAAGTGGGTTGGGGTGGTAGTGAAAGCAGTAGTGAGGTGTAGGAGGGTTTCTCCACAAAAAGACAAGGAAGGTGCTGTCTTAGGCTGGGTTTTCTGGGGAGGAAAACCAGTAACACATACATGTACAAGGAAAGGTTTACATACAGGGAAACAGCTCACGCAATTGTAGAAACTGAACATCTGAAGTCCTGACACAAGCCTCAAGCAGCCACAGGGGCCGGTGAAGCCAAGGTCAGTAGGTCGGAGACTAGAGTTCTAGATCACCAGGTATGCAGGTTGGTGGATCCCAAGCTGGCGACGAGACGGAGCCGCAGTAGCTGGCAGGGAGATGGAGATGCAGAAACTGGCAAACCCGGGGTCAGCAGGTCAAGGAACAAGACTCTCAAGCGCTGGCTGTAAGGGTTGATGAATCCAACAGCTGCTAATTCGTGTCCAGGAACCACATGCCAGAAGAGAGCAGCACTGGGAGAAGAGTGTGTCCTTCAGACCTGAGGTTCCTGAGCCAAGATGCTTCCTGGACAAAGACTTTCCTCCAGAGCTGACAAGGGGGAAAGCCTTTCCCTGAAGTGGACAACCTGAATTTGGGCTTGTAGCCTACTGGACTGTGTTAAGAATAAACATTCCTTTGTTAAAGCCATCCACTCTGTGGTATTTCTGTTAGAGCAGAACTAGCTGACTGAAACAGAATTTAGTCCTGTGAGAGTGGGGTGCTGCTCTGGCAAATACCTAAAATGTGGGAGCCATTTTGAAACTGGAATGGGTAGAAGATTCAGAAGGAACAAGAAGGCTCAGATGATGACAAACAGAGGACTGGCGGCAGCAGCAGTGGCAGCAACAGAACCAGAGGCAGTGCTGGAGCTGACCCATGGAGCAAGAGTGCTGAGTGCCTGTGCACAGAGTTTTCCTCATGGAACAGGGTGCCTCCAGGCACTTGAATGGGTAGAGTTAGCCTTGCTGATCCACAGAGCGAGAGAGCTGAGTGCCTTTGTGCAGGATGCTTTCCAGCAAGAGTGGGGTGCCTCCAGGCACTTGAATCAGTGGAGCTACAGGGCTTTGGAACACCTGCCCTGGCAGGGCAGATGTGGGGCTGGAGCCCTATCCATGCTGCCATAGGATATAGAAGATGAAGAGACAAACAGCGTGAGAAGTTGAGCTGCCTCCGTCTCAAAAGGTATAGCCATGACCTCAGGTGTTTGAAAGGGTGGAACCATGGCATCCTGTGCTTGTAAGAGTGGAATTGCCACTCAGCGGGGCTTAGGGTGCACCTAAAGCCAATGGGACAGAGTTTCTGTCCAAGCACGCCTTGGAGGCAGAGTCGTAGTACAGGGCTGGGGATGTCCATTCAAAATCTGCAGAGTGTGGCCAATAACTAGAGTTTGGAGGGCAGGGTCATTGTGTAGAGTGTCTCAGAAAATGTAAGAACATTTCCAAGGCTTTGAGGGCTAATGTAGTGAGTTCTGCTGACTTGCCTGTTGCCTGTTAATGCCTTCTTTCTCTGCAATTTCTCCCATTTGTAATGGAATGTCTGACTTGTTCCTGTTCTGCCATTCCACCTTTGGAAGCAGAGAGTTTACATTCTAGGGTTTCTAGATGTAAAAAAAAAATTGAATTTGGGATTTGGAACTGATTTAAGACTTCTATCATACGGATGAATGTGTTACATATTTCAGTGATGTGATTTTTGGGGCGCCAAAGAGTGGGATGTCCTGGACTGAATTGTGTCCCCCCAAAATAATGTGTAGCCATGTGGCTTGGCCATAATTCCCAATATTTTGTGATTGTCCTCCATTTTGTGATTTTCCTGTGCTGCATATTAAAGGATTATAAGATCACCTCCTTGCTCCACCTTAAAGGGAGTTTCCTTGGAGTATGTCTTGCCCCATGCTTAATCCTTTCACCCTAAAAGAGATAAGTAGAGAGACATAAAAATAGACCCGAAGCAGCTAGGAAATCTCCACAGACCCATAACAAGTGAAGAGACTGAACAAACAATCAAAAAACTCTCAACAAAAAAACTCTTGAACCAGATGGCTTCACTGGAGACTTTCACCAAACTCTTTAGGAAGAGATTCTTATCATTCTTCAAGTTTCTCAGAAAATAGAAGAAAAAATATTTTCTAATTCACTCTATGAGGCAGGTATTACTTGGATACTAACGCCAGACAAAGAACCCACAAGAAAACTGCAGAAAAATGTTCCATATGGATACAGACACCAAGATCCTCAGCAAAATACTAGCAAACTGAATACAAAGGCATGTTAAAAGCATTATTCACTATGATCAAGTGGGACGGCCTAGGAATCTCAATGTTTTTTATACAACGGAAACAAAGTCTTCTGTTGAAAGTGTGTATGTAGGCTTGGGTAGGACATGGCAGATGTGGAACAAGAACTGAGAGGAACATGAGCAGGAGCTGGCTAAGGACTCTTGACTTAAAGACTCACGTATCTTGACCCTGGAGACCATGGCTTTTCAGATGTCCTGACATGTGATTTCCTTCAGCAGTGCAATGAAGACAGCAAGTGAGGCAACAGATAAAAGTACTCATTCCAAAGGAAATCTTGCTTGCAGAGGGGAAGTGGACAGATGTAAAGGGCGTGAGAGGTCCAGGCTGGGTACGGAAGAGAGACAAAAAGTTTTGCTAGAAGAGGATAAAATGTATTCTTCTATCAGGTAAAATAGCAGGTGGTTAGAAGGACAGAGAACTGGAAAGATAGAAGATTGGATCCAAAGAATGTGACAACGCAACCGAAGATTTTAGGACCAGGGAAGTTCCTCATAAAGGCATGATCCAAGGTCTGACTTCAGAACAATTTGTTGAAATGAACTGGAGATAATGTTTACTAGAATGAAGATGGCCTGGTGTGAGGTTAGCTTGCAGAATGAGTGTCTACACCAACAAGAAAATCTGAGATTGCTTGCAGATTGGGTGGAGAGGGAGACTGAGCCATCACACAGTCTTTCAATCATTCTATTTAGAGTTTAGCAATTCCCTACCAGGAGACTGAATCAGTCAGGACTAAACTGCTCAACTGGTTACCAATAACAGAAACACACACCAAACCAACTAAAGCAACCAAAGAAAGGTAGTTTCCCTTATAACTGTAAACTACTGAGCTCAAGCAAGGTTGGATCCAAATTGTCAGGCAGGATTTTGAGCTTTTTCCATTTCAAGGCTCTGCCTGCCTCTCTATTAACTTCATTGTCGGCCAGGCTCTGCCATGAAGAGGCCAAGATGGTCAGCCGGGATTCCAGTTTCACATGCTAGTAGCTGTGCAGCTCAAGGACAGTGATGATGCTTCTTCTCCAGGAACTCCAGAGAAACTCCTGGAGTTAAATTTCATCCCAAGAATGGAAGACATCCCCACCCAAGATCTGAGTTGGAATCAGCTTTCCACAACTACTAAGATTGGGCTCTCCAAGGGGATGTCTGGATTCTGTGGCCAGAAAAAGAAAGATGCATGTTGAACCAGTGAAAACAACAGAATGCATCCCCTGTTATGGATTGAATTGTACCCCCCAACAACCTTGTTAGAAATCCTAATCCTTTGTATTTGTAAAAGTTCCTGGGTGACACAAACAGTTTGCATTCAACTATTGAAGGTTGGCAGTTCAAAGCCACCTAGAGACTCAATGAGAGAAAGGTCTGGTGATCTTCTGTAAAGACCACAGCCTAGAATCTCTGTGGGGCAGTTCTCCACTGCCTCAATTAGTCACAATTAGTTAGAATCAGCTTAACAGCGCCTAACATAACAAGCTATCCAGCTTGTGGTGTGTTGTACCATCTTTCAGAAGCTAATACCTCCTCAAAGAAATCAGTCCTCAACCTCAAGGTAAGTGAAGCACTGTTCATCTGATCGTGTCATTACAAAATGCGGTAAAGACTTTCCATTTTATCCATGGCACCATACAACTTTCAGAAAATATTCTGGAAAGTAGGATGTAAACTGCATGAGGGCAGGGATTTCTGTCAGTTTTGCTCACTGTTGAAGAGCCCTGGTGGCCTAGTGGCTAAGTGCTATCTATGACAGCTAACCAGAAAGTTGGCAGTTCAGATCTACTGGGTGCTCCTTGGAAACTCTATAGGGCAATTCTACTCTGTCCTATAGGGTCACTGACAGTCAAAATTGAATTGACAGACACAGGTATTTTTTTGGCTGTTTGTTTATTATATATATGTGTGTGTGTATGTACATATATGTAGAACAGTGTGTGAGATGTGGGGGATTTGTCAGTAACTCTGATCTGAATAACAAAATGAATTACATTTATTTACTCCTTGTGTTACTACTCCAAGTACTTCTCTCCCAGTGGACTCCATCTTTCTCATCAATACAGGGGTAGGAGGAGTGCCTAAGCATCCGGCTGCTACAACTGCTCTGCTCCTAAGCGGACTGACATGGGCTACCTGGACCCAGGGTCTCTTAGGCAGAGACACTAATGAACAGAATGGGTAGAACCATGTGGACTTACTATGTTATTATTAACTGGATGATTTATGATCTAAACTGATTTCATCTCAAGCCAGTGGGAGAAACTGTGGCCTGCCAAATGCAAAGATTAATTTGACCTTAACATAGGTCTCCAGTACTTTCCCTTTGGAACTGCTTTGCCCATAGCATAGATCTTTCCCAACCTCCTCCATAGACATTTTTCTAAGGTACAGCTAGTTACACTTTATGTTGGTCTAAATCCAAATTCTAATAACGGCATTTGCATACAGTTTTATTATTATGGTAGTCTATTATAAGACAGAGAAATGGGAAGGGATACAAGTACAGACCAACCTCTGCTAGAATCCCAGCTTCCTTTGGTCAAACTCCAATAGACTCTCAGCTCACATCACTCTCGAGGAGACTCTTGTCAATAGTCGGCAGCCATTCCTTTCTTGTTCTATCTGTAAATCCTCAAGGTCCTAGTAACCTGTATGTATTCCACTGAGTTTACAGACTCCTGACAGTCGGTGTTTATTAAGTATTGTAATATAGACCCCTCGTCCCAAACATGATTCATTTCTCTTGATCACTATTTTTCAACCGCTACTGTTTTTAGGTGCCACATATATTACAAAATTTATGGACCCCAGTGCAGTGTTTATGCCAACATAGTCAAGCTCCTTAGCTACTTCCAGGGTTGAGGAGCTCAGAGTGGTCATCAACACCACTGCTTAGCTGCGGTTCCTGGTGCTCCTGGAGACTAGTTGTCCAGTAAAAGTGAGGAAAAAAGGTGGGAATGGTGGGGTCTTAGGACACTCCTAGTTAACCATGGGGATTTAACCCTAAATGTTGTCTTGTGGTATCCACAAAAGTCATGATAGGGTCAAGATAATTTGCTGGGGAAGGCTCATAGTGCAAAACAGCAAAGCAAGTGGTGGGGCTGTAATGACATATATCTGGGAAAGTCTCTGTAAGTATCAAGCTTGCCAGTATCCGAAACAAGGAGCGGTAGCATACCAGGATGTTCACAGAAGGGCAATAAAAATGCTTGAGCCTCCAGAGAGGCTGACTACAGAGGCTTGAAGAACCTCATACATCTTCTTGTGGTCTAGTTATAGCAAGTGAGGAAGGTGAGCTTCTTTTTAGAAGACTAAGCAGGAGAGAGTGGTATGACAGTCTCTGAAGGGAGGAAAAGGGAACTGGAAAATAGGCAGATGGAATCTGAAGAACTAGAGGGAAAATGTAGAGAAAAAGAAGAGACATTTGCAGGGGGCGGTGGGAGGGCAGTTTCTATGAGGAGCCTTAAGCAACTGCAGGAGCTCTGGGGATTGAGGATCCACTGGGGAAGGCCAGAAGTGGCCTGGATCAGCTGTGTGAAGGCAACGTTCATCCCCTTTCTGTCAAAGGTGGGCTTGAGTCAGCTGTAATTGAATTGTGTTCCCCAAAATACGTATTGTTATCCTAACCCGTGTACCTGTGGGTATGTTCCTTTTTGGAATTAGAGTTTTCTTTTCTTATGTTGAATCAGAATCTATTCACTGGCAATGAGTTTCTTTTTTATGCTAATGATGTCTTATTAGAGTACGCTGGGTGCTAAATCTAATAACCATTTATGAGTTATAAAAAGACTAGAATAGACACAGAGACACACATGACAGAAGACAGGTGGTATGTGAGGGCGTGTCTACAAGCGAAGGAATGCCAAAGACCACCAGCAGAGATGAGCAACTAGAAGAGGGGCTTACAGGAGGAATCCACATGGCTGAGACCCGATCTGGACTCGCAGCCTTCTGACTTTGAGAAAAAAATTCTACTGTGGTGTTTTTGTTACAGCAACTCTAGGTAATGAAGGTGGCACATTTCCATTCCCTGTCCTGAGATTCTCTGAATCTCCCTTTGCTACCTGGGATTACAGCTAGGTGGAACCTCAGGTCTGAAGGACACACTCTTCTCCTGGTGCTACTTTCTTGATGATGTGAGGTTCTTGTGCCAAGATGCTCCCTGGACAAAGACTGATGCAATACTAGAGTTTTCTCCAGAGCTCACAAGGGGGAAGGCCTTTCCCTGGAGCAGACATCCTGAATTCAGACTTGTAGCCTACTGGACTGTGTAGGAATAAACCTTCTTTGCTAAAGCCATCCACTTACGGTATTTCTGTTAGAGCAGCACTAGCTGACCAAAACAGTGGGCCATCCCCTTCTCCAGACTTGGAGATTCCTGGGAGTCTGGTGTCTCGCATGTGACTTATCGTAGAGGTAAGTGCTGTTAAATCACACCCTGAGGGTAGGGGTAGAAAGGGCAGCTCTGGGATAAGTTCGTTTATAGTTAATGTTTAGCCACCATTGGGTCAACTCTTGACTCAGGGCAACCCTGCGGACAGCAGAACAGAATGGCTGCAGATCTGACCCTGCAGCGTTTTCACTGGCTGATTTTCAGAAGTATATCAGCAGGCCTTTCTTCCTAGTCTGTCTTAGTCTGGACACTCTGGCGAAACTTTTCGGCATCACAGCAACATGCAAGCTTCATTGACAGATAGGGGGTATCTGTGCATACCCACTGCTGTCAAGTGGATTCCTCCTTATAGTGACCCTGGAGCAGGGAGCTGAACTGCCCCATAGAATTTCCAAGGCTGTAAATCTTGGAAGCAGATTGTCACATATCTCTCCCATGGGATGGCTGGTGGGTTTGAACTGACCACTCCTGAGTACATAACCACTGCACCACCAGAGCTCCTTTGGCTTTGTATAATGTAGTTAAATAGCTAAACTAGTTGTCGTGGAGCTGACTCTGACTCTTGGTGACACTGTATGTATTAGAGTAGAACTGTGCTCTATAGGGTTTTCAATGTCTGATTTTATGGAAGCGTGATCACCAGATCTTTCTTCCAAGGCACCGCTGGGTGGGCTGAACCACCAACCTTTTGGTTGGCAGACAAGTGCACTAAGCTCTTGTGCCATCCAGTGATTCCCAGGGCAGTCTAGGGGTGGTGAAAGGCTCCCTTGGGGAAGTCCCGGCCTTGGGGAAGTCCCTGCCTCGATGCCTCCTTTTATTTCTAGCCTGGAAGGACTGTAACTGTGGAAGCCTGTTATGTTGCATTTAAAAGAAGTATAGGCTCTTGGGCAGTGACGCTAGAGACCCAAAACTGAGCCTTGGAGGCATAGTATGAGGTTGAACTGTTAAAGAGGTGTCTCCAATTCCAATTCCAAAATTACAGTGTAAAGCTCTTCAAAGAAGAGATGAAATAAGGATAATCATAATAGTCATGGTGAGGTCCTCCATTTCTGCACCTCCGACAGGTCACAGTAAGCTTTCACGTCCATTAACCATTTGCCCCTGTAACACCCTCACCCATCTCAGTGGGTTGTCAAGAAAATCAAAGGTTTTCCCCAGGAACAGAGGCTTCAGTCATGCCCCACTTTGAGCAAATCCTGCTGTGAGCTTTTAGGTGGAGAAAGTGGCTTCACAGAGGAATTTACTGGAGTGATTTTAAATGGAGGGTTCCCCTAGCATGCAAAGAAATAAAAGGCAATTTACTAGAGAGCTCTGTTGATTGACAGATGTCTTGTTCAGTATCAGGTATATGCTTTCAGCATCTAGTATGTGCTAAGTGTGACTGTTTGTGCTGAGAGATAGGGGTATGAGGCTGAAGGGCTGGCTGTGGGGCTGGCTGTGGGGCCCCAGAAGGGAAACTTTTACTCCCTCCCTCCAGGGCACCTCAGGAACTGCCTTATAAGATCAAGATTGCATTAGAACTGCCCCTCGTATTGACCCAGAACCTTTCCTGACAACTTTTGACATAAGACTGGTAAAGAGGCAATTAGCTTACAGGAGGAAGAATTATAAGATACAAAACTGGGAGGTATTGGTGGCCACGACGCTTTCCTGTGGATAGGGCTAGCATTAACTGAGAGACAGCGACCCAGGTACAGAGAAAAACAGACAAAGGGTCTGACAGAGGCTGGTGTCACCCAAGCCCTAGTTCTGACTTCTCCCACCCTACCCTTCCTGCAGTTGTTCCACTCTGCAATCTATGATCCAATCATTTCGTTTAATTTAACCTGGTTCAAGTTAAGCTTCTCTCACTTGCCAGGAAAAGCATAGCTGGTAGAATCCTTTGGTGCAGGGAGACAGACGTGCATGCACAGCTCCTGTGATGTTTGCAAAGGCAGTAAAATGCTCTTGAGAAGTGGCCTTTAGGCTTCTGTAATAGCAAAAACTGAACACACTTCAAAAGTCCAACCAAAAGAGAGTGGCTGAACAAATGTTGATACGTCCAAACAGGGAAATACGACACAGCTGTAGAAACCAAATGAATAGCCATCTATCTCCATATAAATATTTCCTTGATGTTTTCTTGAAGTTAAAGAAGTTGCATGATGGATATCCCCATATTATGGTTGCTGTTAGCTGTGCTCAAGTTGGCTCTGACACATAGGGACCCTGTGCACGTCAGGACAAAACACTCCCTCATCCTCTGTAATCCTCACAATCACTGCCATGTTTGAGTTCATTGTTGCAGCCACTGTCAATCCATCTTGTCCAAAGTCTTCCTGATTTTTGAATACTTTACCAAACATTTCGTCCTTCTGCAGAACCTGGTCCTCCTCATAATGTGTCCAAAGTATATAAGCAAAGTCCCACTTTCCTGTCTTCCAAGAAGTACCCTGCTGTGCTTGTTCGTTCTTCTGATAGCCCATGGTGTAGGCAATATGCTTCACCAACACCATAATTCAAAGGCATTGGTTCCTTTTTGGTCTTTCTTATTAATTTTCCAGCTTTTGCAGCACAGGAGGTTGAGAGAGGAAAGCCTGAGTAATTGTAGCCTTTCCTAGAATAACAGAAGCCTGAGGGCTTCAAACCTGAAGAGTTATAGCCTTGTTAAAAGCACCAGGAGCCTGGAAGCCTGGCACAAGAGAAATCCCCACACAAGTGCTTCCTGAGAGCGATTCAGCCCCAGAGAAAGCACAGCCCCTCCTCTCAACTTAAGAATTTGCTTTCTTTATCTTTGTAACCATGTTAACACCAGTTAGAAGGTAAAATGATAATTTGTGAAACTGCTATGTCAGTGAAATAGCAATATGAAAATCTGTAAACCTGCAGTTGCCAATTGGAAGAATGTATGAAAATTCCTTTGTTTGCTTCTTTGAGAAAACGTATAAATAGTATGTTTGATAACGGAACGGGGTGCGCTGCTGTTTTTCGAACTTGAGTCTGATCGCCACACCACTGGTAATAAATCCTCTTCCTCTTAAAGACAAAATGGTGTTTGAGGTGTTTTCTGCTCTGCGGGCCAAACTTGTCTTTTTCCTGCAAGAAGGCAATTGAAAATATCATGTTTGAGTCATTTTTATCTTAGTCCTTAAAGTGACATCTTTGCTTTTCAATACTTTAAAGAAGTCTTTTGCAGCAGATTTGTCTTATGCAATGCATAGTTTGACTTCCCGGCTGCTGCTTCTGTGGGTCTTGATTATGGATCCAAGTAAGACGAAACTATCGACAACTTGTTCCTTTTCTCCATTTATCATGATGTTACTTATTGGTCCAGTTGTGAAGATTTTTGTTTTCTTTATGTTGAGGTGTAATCCACACTGAAGGTTGTAGTTTTGAATCTTTGTCAATGGGTGCTTGTCCCATGCAATGTGTAGTCTGACTTCCTGACTGCTACTTCCATGGGCGTTGATTACAGATTCTAGTAGAATGATATTACTGACAACTTAATTCTTTTCTTCACATATTATGATGCTACTTATTGGTCCATTTGTGAAGATTTTCTTGTTTTCTTTATGTTGAGATGTAATCCATGCTGAATGCTGTGATTTTGGATCTTTGTCAGTGAGTGCTCTAAGTCCTCTCTGCTTTCTATAAGCAAAGTTATGTTATCCGCGTATCAGATAATATAGTTCTGATGCTATATTTTTCTTCATTATAGTCTGGTGTCTTGGATTATTTGCTCAGTATATATGTTGAATAAGTGTAATGATTTTAAATCATTAGTATCTTCTTGGAAACCCTGCTGGTATAGTGAGTTAAGTGCTGCATCTGCTAACCAAAAGGTCGGCAGTTCAAATCCACCAGGTGCTCCTAGGAAACTCTTTGGGGCAGTTCTACTCTGACCTCTGGAGTCACTATAAGTTGGACTGACACTATGGCAGTGGATTTCGTTTGGTTTTAATATTTTCATGCTCTGTTCAAACAACTATCTCTTAATCTGTGCTCAGACTCCTTGTGAGCACAATTACGTCTTCTGGAATTTCCATTCTTTGTATGTTATCCAGAGTGTTTTATGATCCACAGAGTCAAATGCCTTTGTATAGCCAATGAAACACAGGCAAATAACTTTCTGATATTCTCTATTTTCTGCCAAGATCCGCCTGACATCAGCAATGATATCCCTTGTTCCCTGTCCTCTTCTGAATCTGGCTTGGATGTCTGGCAGTCCCTGTTGATGTATTCCTGTACGTGTTTTTTGAATGATCTTCAGCAACATTTTACTTGTGTGCAACGTTAATATCTTGTTTGATAATTTCTGCATTCTGTTGGCTTATATTTCTTTGGAATGGGAAAAAATATGAATCTAGTCTGTTTGAGAGGTAGTTGTCTTCCAGATTTCTTAGCATAGATGTGTAAGCACTTCCAATGCTGCATCCTTTTGTTGAAACATCTCAATTAGTATTTCAAGCTGCCTTCTCAACTAGTATTTCCAAGCTGTCTTCAGGGTAGCTTGGACTTCTTCCTTCAGTACCACTGGTTCTTGATTATATACTACCTCCTGAAATGGTTGAACTCTAAGGTTGACCAATTCTGTTCGGTACAGTGACTCTATGTATTCCTTCCATCTTCTTTTGATGCCTCCTGTGTTTTTCAGTATTTTGCCCACAAAACCCTTAAAAAATCACTGCTTGAGGCTTTGAGTTTTTGTTCAGTTCGTTCAGCTTGAGAAATCCTGAGAACTTTCTTCTCTTTTATTTTTCTAACTCCGGGTTTTTGCACATTCACTGTAATACATTGTCTTCTCAAGCTACCCTTTGATGTCTTCTTTGCAGCTCTTTCATTTCTTCCATTTTCTTTAGCTACTCTATGTTCAAGAGTAAGTTTCAGAGTTTCTCCTGAGATCCGTTTTAGTGTTTTCTTTTTGCCCCGTCTTTTTAATGAACCTTTGCTTTCTTCATGTTTGATGTACTTAATGTCATCTCACAACTCATACCGTGTTTGGTCATCAGTGTTCTGTCATCAAACGTGTTCTTGAGGTGGTCTGTAAATTCAGATGGGATATACTCAAGATTGTATGTTGGCTCTTATAGACTCACTATGATTTTCTTCAGCTTCAACTTAAACTTGCTTATGAGCAATTGATGGGCAGCAGTTGGCCCCTGGCCTTGTTCTGATTGATAAT
The DNA here is from genome assembly GCA_028571685.1 of Heterohyrax brucei. Lineage (NCBI taxonomy): Eukaryota > Metazoa > Chordata > Mammalia > Hyracoidea > Procaviidae > Heterohyrax > Heterohyrax brucei. The sequence goes on along the minus strand of CM053154.1, from coordinate 82,068,092 downwards.
GTTGAACTTTTCTGTTGTCTGTTTCCACAGATGTAGTCAGTTGGATTCCTGTGTGCTGTATCTGGTGAGATCCATGTACAGAATCACTGTTTATGTGGTTGAAAAACATCTTTGTAACAAATAAGATGTTGGACTTGCAAATTCCATTGGATGATCTCCAAAGTTGTTTCTATCACCAAGACCCTGTTTTTCATATGGAAACTATCTATCTTTCTTCTTTGTTTCCAACTTTTGCATCCCAATCATGAGTTGTTAATTCGGTTTGATTGCACACTTGATTAATTTTAGACTTCATAACTTGGTAAAAATCTTAAGTTTCTTTATCTTTGACTTTAGTGATTGCTGCACAAATTTGAATGGTAGTCATATTAACTGATTTTCTTTGCAGGATATGAATATTATCCTGACAGTGTGTACTTCAGTACGGATCTGGAAATGTTTTCTTTGTCTATGAATCTGTTACTATTTTACTACTTTTTTGTCTATGAATCTTACTATTCTTCTTCATTTTGTCATTCCCAGCATAGTAGACCATATGATTATCTGATTTAAAATGGCCAGTACCAGTCCATTTCAGTTCATTATTGCCTTGCATATTGATCTTTATGCATTCTGTTTCATTCTTGATGACTTCAAATTGTACTAGATTTATACTTCATACATTCATATTCTGATTATTAAAGGATGTTTACAGCTGTTTCTTCTCATTTTGAGTCGTACTATATCAGCCAATGAAGGTCCTGAAAGCTCTACTCCATCCATGTCACTAAGGTAGACTCTACTTTGAGGATGTAGCTCTTCATCAGTCATATTTTGAGTGCCTTTGTATCTTCTGGCACGGTACCAGACTATCTTCAGCTGCTGTTTATAAAGTTTTTATTGGCCAGTTTTTTAAGAAGTAGACTGCCAGTTTCTTCTTCCTAGTTTGTCCTAGTCTGGAAGCTCTGCTGAAACCTGTCCACCATGCCTTCAGTGTTGGATCAGCAGATAAGCCACCACTATGTGACAAACTGACAGATGTGTAGTAGAGAGATACTACTATATTACTTAGTAAAATGGCTAATTTTTTTAATATTAATGTTATAATAATACTATGTAACATAAATTTTATATTAATGTTAATACCAAGCATTAATGAGGATGCAGAGCATCAGGAACCCTCATTTGTTGCTGATGAGAATACAAAACGAACAGCCACTCTGGAATCTACTTTGGCAGTCTCTTATAAAGGTAAATATATCCTTATCCTATCAATCAGTCATTCCACTCCTGGGCACTTACCATAGAGAAATGAAAACTTAAGCTCAAAAATCTGGATATGAATGGTCATAGCAGCTTTATTTTTAATAGGCATAGAAATGTCTTCACAGATTAAACCAACTGTGTTACAGGCAAACCATGGAATACTATTAAAGAAAAGGAACTAAGTGAAAAAGGTGGATAATGAACAAAAAGAACCAATACATTTGAACTACGGTATTGAATATTGACTATACTATGGGTTTTTAGAAGAATGAGAAAATCAGTCTTTGAAGAAATATGGACAGAAGCTCCTTAGAAGTGAAGATGATGAGACCAATTGCTAGAAAAGGACACTATGTTTGGTAAAGTAGAGATAAGTGAATGCTAGGGAAATGTCAGTGAGATGGAGTGGCATAATAGCCTGTACAGTGGATGCAAATGTAACAACAATCAAGACAATCGCTAAGAACTTCTCAGTGAGAAGTTGAGGCCAAATTGTTGGCAACTAGTGACACAACAACTATTGATACATGCAATAACTTGGATGGATCTCTAGGGCCGGTCTTAAAAGGTTTCATAATGTGTGATTCCACTTATGTAACATTTTCAAAGTGATGAAATTGTGATAGAGAACAAACCTGTGGTTGCCAGGTTCTGGGGTTGGGAGAAAGCTGTGACTATAAACACAGTTTTTTTTGTGCACAGGGCAGTTCTTTGTGATGATGGAACAGTTCTGAATTTTTACTAAGATATTATGATAACACTTCACAGAACTATTAAAAAAACAAAAAAATTAGTGCACATAAAACCTGGTAAAATCCAAATAAGGTGTATAGTTTAATTAATCATGTTGTGCCATTATTGCCATCCTGGTTTTGATAATTGTACCGTGGTTACTTTAAATGGCATCATTAGGGGAAGCCACATAAAGGGTACTTGAGAATTTGATGTACTGTTTTTGAAGCTTCCATGAGTCTAAAATTATTTTAAAAATTAAATAACCCCCCCAAGGTACAGAACAGTAATACCTGAATTTTTACATAAAAAGGAGAGAATGAAAATCTGTACACACAGCTGTTTCTGTATGCCTAAATAATCGTTGAAAGTCAACATAAGAGACAGAACAGTGGTTATTGGGATAGGGGAGTGGTTGCAGATGCAGGATACTGTCGAGGAGTAGGCTTTGCTCTGCATATTGTTGATATTGTTGCTGCTTGCTATCAAGTTGATTCCAACTCATAGTGACCCTATGTGTCAGAGCACAACTGCCCCATAGAGTTTCTTGGGCTGTAATCTTTACAGGAGCAGATTACCGGGTCTTTTTACCCATGGAGCTGCTGGTGGATTGAACTGCTGACCAACTAGTTAGCAGTTGAATGCTTTAAACCATTGTGCCACCAGGGCTCCTTAGAACTTTGATATTTTGGGGGGTTTTGTCTGTGATTTTGGAGGGAAGGGGGCTTGAATAATGTTTACGTTTTCTTAAATTTCTTAAGTTATTTTGAATTAAGACTCATGTCGCCGTGAGTCAGATCTGACTCGATGGCACGTGGCTGGCTTTGAATTAAGAAAAAGTGCACATGGGCTTTATAGTTGGCATCGACTTGACAACAGTGAATATTTTTAAGTTTGAATTACAGCGCTAGTATTTTTTGGCTGTGTTACTGTATATAAGCCAATACACCTCCCTCTGCCTCAGTTTTCCTATCTGTAAATGGAGTCCATAATAGTATATATCTCATAGAATTGCTTTGAGGATTAAATGAGCTAAAGCACGCAAGGCACTTAGCTTTTTTTCTAGCTGGAAATACAGTGATTTCTGTTCTTTTCATATTTCCCCATTTTGTAGCTATGAAGATTGAAGCAGAGAGAGATGAAAGGGCTGTACAAGGTTAAAAAAAAAAAAGAAAACAGAAAAACTCACTGCTGTCAAGTTGATTCCAACTTACAGTGACCCTACAGGACAGAGTAGAACTGCCCCATAGAGTTTCCAAGGAACGCCTGGCAGATCTGAACTGCCAAAATTTTGGTTAGCAGACACAGCACTTAACCACTACACCATCAGGGTTTAACTGGACAAGGTGACACAGGAGCAAACGGCTATTGGTGTTTGAACTCCGGTCCTTGTCTGTCTTCCTTTAAAGTTCGTGTCCTTGACCTCCTCTACACTTATTTGCCTCCATTTCCCACTTGGTGATTCCTTTCCTGAATTTTCACTCGGGAGAAGGAGTGGGGAAAGGAAGCCAGCCAACCCCTAGCAGGAAGACGCTGTCTCCTCCAGTCTGTCTATTATATTCAGATAAAGAGTACACTGTCACCCGTACTGCAAGCAGCTGCCGTGGGACTGTACATGCCACGACTGTGGCTTCGATCAGGCATTAGACTTTGAAGGACAGTGTGCCCATGCAGTGGGCCCATGACTGGGGTCCCAGCAGCAGACAGGGCAGCCATGGGGTCTGGTATCAGAACACATTTTAAAAAATAAATAAATTTAACATTCTACAGAACAGATTCTCTTTACGGTTAAATCAATGGCTTCCCCAGTAAATCTTGGGGTGGATGTATTTCAGGGTGATGCTGGCTCTCAGGACATCTACTGGGGAGCAGGATTTGGAGAATTTGTTTAGCTGCAACCCTCTCCCAGGGTATGGGCAGGTGGGAGGATCACTCACTGGAGGCTGGGCAGTGCTGTGAGCTGTCACACTATTTAGAGAGGTAAGAAAGGAAAGTGTGATTGGACTGATGGAAGAAACATCCCTCTGAACACTGGTTTCCTTGTCTGTACAGTGCATGCCATGTGCAGCCACTCCTTTCTTCTTCTAACTTTCTTTGGCTCTGTTCTCCACGTTGGCTCCTGGAATTGTGCTTAAAGAATGGAGGGGCCATTGGCTTGGTAGGCATCTGTGTGAGTTTTCAATTAAGTACAACTGAGGCAGAAGGGAGAGAATGAGCAAAGGCAGACAAATTTAAAGGCACACATTCAATTCATTCAGTAAATGTTTCAGCTCCTACTTTCTGCTAGACTTAGCTGTCTCGGGTATGAGGGTACACAATCCATACATTTCAATGGACTCAGTTTAATAGGGAGAGAGATGAAAAGGTAAGGGCGAAGTCTGTGCAAGACTTGCAGAAAGAAACACAGGAGGTGGGAAAAAACCAGGAGGCAAGAGGGTGGGGAGCTTTATTCTCCATGAGAAGGGGAGGCTCAGACTTTTATTTCACCTGTGGGGAGACATTGGTTTCTGATGCCAAGGTTTCAGAATGGTGACCCACGGACCAAGTTCCTGCACACATGTATTTTATTTGGCCCAACAAAGTGTGTTAAAATTATAAAAAAGCTGCAACATTAAAATAGGAAGATATTGTATAAAAACCTAGAAGTTTGTCCTTGAAGACCCAGCAGCATGGACTGGCTGGAGCAGAGATGACCTCACCCCTTAGGGTATGGGATGCCCAGTTCCTCCATCCCTATCAGTCCCTATGCTTTTCCCTGCCCTGCAAGCCCAATTCCACTACTGTACCCTCCTGACTTTATTGACACCTGAGTTTGTGACTACTGGTCTTGTTAGTCTTGCAAAGGGCTCACCAACAAGGTGACTGGATCCCTTCTGGGCTGAGTAGATGGAGGCCATCCATGGATCCCTCCGGTTTGTATAAATACAGTCCACATCAAGTAAGAAAGATGGGAAGCATCTCTCCAAGCCCAAAGTGCCCCCCTTGGCAGATGCAGAAGCTAATTTCAATTGTTTTTCTTTTTTTTCTTTGCTCATCTGAAACATCCTCCCTGAGCTGCCTTCTTATTAACAACCTGTACACCACGCTGTGCTTAAAGTTCAGAGCGCCATAGGATGCAGAGCCGTAATTAATCTCAGTCCCTGAGTTCTAGAACACTTAGAGCAATTATAATTTACTGTCGGAAAACCAATTTGGGGAAGCGGTAGTGTCCTTACCCCTGATCAGGCGCCACCAAATGCCACTTCCCATGCCTGGGCTGCCTGCTGGGAGAGCAAGACCTTTAGTCTCTATACTTCTGGAGGTGTCAGAGGAAAGAAGCCAGGAAGGCCGAGGAAAGAGCTTTTGAGGGCGCTGGCCTTGACAGGCCCCTGCTGGGCCCTGCCTCTGAGCTGGTTCCCACCCTGCTGCACGCACCTCTGTTACGTGTCATGCTCATCCAGCTCCACAGCCCGGCTCCTACAGCCGTGACTGCTCCAGGCCCTCGGCACATCTGACTCAGGGGCTCGTACAGGTCTGTTTCCTCTCCTCTGCGTATACTGATTTCCTCGACAATGCCCTTGCTTTCCTGGGAGCACTCAAGCTTCCAACTCAGTGAACAGAATTTCCTTTTTTTTCTGCTCCTCACTTGTTTTCTGCTTGTGACCAGATTGCTGTTTCGCTGAAATGACCCCAAGGTGGTTGTGTCCAGTGAACTCAGCGAGTGCTTTTCCAGTTACTGTTGAGGGTTATTGCTGGCTGCCTTTGAGTCAACTTTCAACTCAGGGAGACCCTATGCACAGTGGAATGAAATGTTATTTGATTCTGAGTCACCCCAACTATCTGTTGCAGATTGAATCATTGCAGTCCATGGGATTTCCACTGGCTGACTTCCAGAAATATATCTCTAGTCCTTTCTTCCTGGTCTATTTCAGCCTGGAAGCCCTGCTGAAGCCTGATCAGCAGCACAATAACAGAAAACCTTCACTGACAAATGAGTGGTGGCTGTGCATGAGGTGTACTGGCCAGGAATGGAGCCCAGGTCTCTGAGTGAAAGGCAAGAATTCTACCACTGAACCAAGACTGTCCCCACTGTTCCGGCTACCAGAGTCAAATGCCAAGGCTCAAGGAAAAACATACACACCTAATCGCAGGTAAACACATACTGCTAGATGTGGCCATTTGTGTCTGTCTATTCCCGGGCCTAGCTGTCCACATCTCATTAATCTGGTGTCCCCAGGGACTGGAACAGAGTGGGCAGATAATGCCACTAGAATGAGTGACTTCAAGGGAAACACATACATATACCAGTCTATACGCAGATATAATATCCACAGGGAAACCAGATGATAGCATTCACTTATTCATCCATTCACTCATTCATTAATTCAACAAATGAATAAGCACCAGAACTCCAGAACAGTGCTAAATCTTAAGAATATTGAAATGATAGCAATTTTGGTTCTAATTCCAGGTAAAATGTATGCATAATGCAGTGCTTGACTAGAGGCCCACTTAGGGTGTTATGGGGGTACACAGGAGAGATCCCTGGCTGTCAGATGTTCAGACTGCTTCCTGGAGCAGGTGATATTTGAGCAAAGATTATATTATTCTTGTCTTCACTAGGATCCAACGCGAAGGCATTTGGCTGGCTTCACTCCTGCATGTCCATGGGTGATACAAATGGTTAACTTATTTCACTACTGACTGTAAGACTGGCAGTGTGAGTCCATTTAGAGGCACCTCAAAAAAAAAAAACCCTGGTAATCCACTTCTGAAAAATCAGCCAGTGAGAAGCCTGTGGAGCACAGTTCTATGCTGACATACGTGGGATCTCTGTGAACCGGAAACAACTTCCTGGCAACTGATTTCATTTCTGATTATCTACAGAATGGTACTTAAAAGTTGTTCTAAGTTTATCTGTTTGCACATCTGTGTTCCCAAGGATGCTGGAGGCCCTTCGGAGAGGGACCATGTCCTAGCTACTCCAGGACACCCATGGCACAGGCGAGTGTCTGATGTGTGGATACTGTGTTTGGCATGTGTAAGTGAGAGGCATTTTCCAGGGGAGGAAGGTGCAAAAGGGTACACTGAGCCAAAGGAACGGCCAGGGTGGGTGGAGTGCAGGGCTCCCAGGTTAGTCCGCAGTGCTTTGTGTCCCGAGAGCAGCATGAACACAAAGGAAACCCTTCTTGGAGTCACACTTGTGGTCACAGACTTGGGTGGTTTCAGGAGCAAGACAGAACTTAGTGAGGGAGGCAGGGGTGAACCCACAGGCATGGGTGGGACCATGGGGAGCTAAAAAATATGTGGCCCACCAACTGCACTGAAATGCAAGATTGAGAAAAATAACAATAAAGCACTATCCTTACCAAATTAAATATTTGACCCCTTGGGTCACAAGTTTGCAACTTTCTGTCTGCCCCTTGCTTAGCTCTGCAGGGGCTTAGAGTGGGAAATAGAGAAAAATCTTGACTTGGATTTCCACAGAAGCTTGGCCAAGCCTTTCCCTCTCTGGACCTCAGGTTGCTCTTCTGCTGGTTCACCTGTCCCGCTCACTCGCCAGGCTAGCTGGGCTGGCGGATGCTTAGTGTTCTGCCCACACTAGGGCTCCTGGTACACAGAGGTGTTTGCTCTGAGGTGGCAGCCAAGTAGTGGTGGCGCTCAACACAGGGAGAGGCGGGCCGTCTCTGGCCAACTTGCAGCACAGACCTGAACTATCCAACCTGAGGGAGGCTTCTGGCTCAGCAGGAAACACGCTGCCTGAGTGGCTAGTGGAGTTCATGGAGTTGTAGCGATTGGGGCACAGAGAGCAGCTAGGGTGGCCAGAGAGGAGTTTTTGTAAAAAGCAGACTTTCTTCGGAGAAGATGTGACTGTGGTGCCTGATAACCTGAGATCAAACCAGCAGGGGCAGAGTGAGAAAGGAGACCAGGTGGAGGGTGGCAGACACTGGCTTCTGCAGGCCTGGGACCGAGGGCTGGGCTGGGATTCATCTTACTGCCTCAGCTCCACTCACAGCAGATACAGGCCCTGTCTACCCTACTGGGCCCAAGGCTCCCCTTTTCTCCAGCTAGAGGCCTTCCTGGTTCTCACTGGGCCTCAGGGGCACACAGGATAACCCCTGGGGCACCCGTGGGTGCTGTCAAATGAATGTACTAGGACACGGTTCTCATCTCTCTAAGTCAAGCCAAGGATGGATCCTGGGAGATGTCTGTGCTGAGGACACCCTAGTAACTATGTTTTATAGGTCTTTTCACTTTAACTCTCCAGGGAGAGAAGGGGCTCTCATCTCTTGAGAGCTGAAATCCTAAAACCTAGGTGCTGTACTCTTGTCAGGTCCTAAGTGTCCAGGGGCTGAGAACTTGTGGTCTGGTGGTCAGCTAGTGCTGGGGTGACATTGATAACCTGTCCAGAGTTCTCAGCGGGAGACACACCCAGGTGCCATTACAGGGTCGCCTAAGAAAGTGCAAGATTGTACCCATCAACTTCAGAGAGAACCAGTATTGCCTCACAGCTGCCCTGTACTCTGATTTGACCCTATTCCAGCATCCAAGATTACACACTGAGGGAGGACGTGGAGAAGCCAGGAGAGGGAAATCCAGCTGCACCTTTCCCTCAAAACCTCCCAGACGGAGGCAGCCCCGACTAGGGGAAAGAGAATGTGGTGTTAACTGAACTGGTCATTTTAATTCATGAAATAAGACTTCTTCGGTTAGTAGAGTGACCAGATGACTTTTTATTTCCCAACAGAAATAGGTAAAAGGCATGGGGCTAGTTAAGATTTCTTTCAGCTCAAGGATAGAAGTGTGTCCACCAAGTGGGTTTAAATTTTGCTATTTGGTGCATCATGGATATTTTGCATTAATAATAATAAAAAAATCACTTCATTTATTTTGATTACTGAGTTTCTTGGTAACTACTTAAAATTATGTGCCCAAGGCAACTGCTTGTTTCGCCTCACACTAGTTCCGAGGCGAGTGGGTCATTTGCAGCCTGCATCCTGTTGCACTCAACTGATTTAATACAGCATGTCACCAGTCTAAGGGCTCTAGCGTGCCATGTGGCAGAGCAGTGGGAGGAGCAGGGCTACTCATGACGGTGGTCGTAACGATGGTGACGCAGCGGCAAATTGCTCATGTAGCACTGGGCACTATTCTGATGTAATTCATTCAGTCCTCACAGCTATGGTCTATGATCTCAAACCCCAGCCAAGCCCTCTGCCATCGAGTTGATTCCGACTCGTGGTGACCCTACATGACGCAATAAAACTGCCCCCAGAATTTCCAAGGAGTGCCTGGCAGATTCAAACTGCCAGCCTTGCATTTAGTAGCTGTAGCACATAACCACTACCCTACCAGGGTTTTCATGCTCTGTGACAGATACCATTTTATCTCCAGGCAGAGAGGCTAGGTGACCTGCCCAAGGTCACCCGGATAAGGACTGGCGGAGCTGGGATTTAAACCAGGCAGTCTTCCACCAGAGCCCGTATCCCTTACTTAGTGTCTCTGACTGCCTCCCTAATAGGTCAGTGTCATTGCTGAATTCCGCCGGTGTTTAAAATCAGAGGCTCTGCCTTCTCTCTGGGTGCGTCCCCAGTTTGCTGTCTTTGAAAACGGATGCTTGAAGCACAACCAAGGCCTAGAGCGTGGCTTGCCACCCGCCTTGCTGCCCTCCATCCTTCCCTGGGTATGGGGTCCTGGGATCTGACTCCTGTTCCCTGGAGGACCCCACCCTTGGCTTGCAGAGGGCAGGCCCAGAGAGCAGAGGCTCAGGCAGCTGCCAGAGGATGAGGTCCAAGCTGCAGTGCTTTGCAGATGGAAATTTACATACATAATGTAATTTGGGCCAATTGAATTGTCGATTAAGAGGGAATCACTTGACAAGCAACATGTACTCTGATGGGTGACCGTGGAGACAAGAGGCCCTTGAGATCCCTACAGCAAAAACACACTTTTGTTTTTGAAGGAGATGGCCATTTTCAATTTCACATTTTAACAACCCTCTCCTAAGCCCCTTCCCTCCAGGTCACAGCTGGGATCTGTTGAGTTGAAAAACTTTATGGGCAATTAGCATTTTAAATTTCAGGCACAGTAAGCTTGCTCCTGGGTGCAGCTGGAGAGGCAGGGGGCCAGAACACCTCCTGGACTGAAGAGTGTCTGGAGGCTGTGAGCCTGGCGCTGGGGTCTGAGCCACTCAACCCCATGCTCTGACAAGTGAGGAAGTGGTACCAGGCTATTGTTGGGACTGGACAGAGGGCAGCAAAAGGCTCCCTTGAAGTCGGTCACATGTGTATGGATTTGAATCCAACTGGACATCTGCCTTAACTGCGCTGAGCCTCAGTTTTCCCTTCCATAAATTTCCCTGCCATAATCTGTGAGGGCTGCAGTGAGGGAGACATGTCATAACCCAAGAACATTTAACCTTTAAAATCCTTTCCAGTTCTAGTTGCTGTCCATCTGATTCAAATTCAAGGAGACCGTGTGCATGGTAGCCTAGAATTGTTCTCCACAGGGTTTTCAAAGGCCAGTTTTTTTGGAAGTAGACTGTCAGGGCCTTCTGTCCTTAATACAAGTACAAAACGCCAGTAAAACAGCTCCACTATGCCCACGATACTCTGTCTTATTTATTATTTTCGGGCCTAGAAATGTACTAATTTATTTCTCCCCAGGCCGTTTGCGTAGGCGTCTATGCTTCCCTTGGCATCTCTTTTTGTCTGTGGATGCTTTTCTCCCTGAAGCCTGAATTTGCCTTAACCAGGGACTTCTGACTCACCCACAGCCTAGCTTAGGTCTCCTGCTTTATGTTCTCCTTGTCCTGAATCTTCTTTAGAAGAATCAAACTTGTCACCCAGTACATTTCAACTCTTGATGACTCCATGTTTTAAAGTAGAGCTGTTCCACAGGGTTTTCCTGACTGTGATCTTTATGGAAACAGATCACCAGGCCTTTCTTCTGGAATGCTGCTTGTTGGACTGGGTTGCCAATTTTCTTACATAGTTGTAACTTGATATTGTCATAATTAGTTGTATCATATAGCCTCCCCACCAGGATCTAAGCTCCATCAAGGTAAGAACTGGGTTTGTCTTATTCACTGTTGATTCCAGTGCCTAAAGCAGTAGGCATTCCAAAAAATGTGTTGCGTATTTATGAAACAGACTTCTAATGCACCGTAGGTCTCACCCTACCACTTCCCCCAGTAAGCTTTCTCAGACGCCCTGATGTGATTTAGCTGCCTTGTCGTGTGATGTCATTGCCACCACAGACAGTGGGTTGCCTTCCTAGGGCATGTTCTTGGATTGTCACTGCCCTATTATTGGTCTTTCTCGTCTGCTAGGCAGTAGGTTTCCCAGGCCATGGTGTGTGCCTTGTCTGCTATGAAGTCCTCAGCACCGAGCTCAGGGCCTGGCCCACAGCTTCTCATGTGATGAGTGAGTCTGAGAGCGCCTGATCTGCACAGAGAACCTGTGCGGGGGTTGCAGGTGGTGAAGTTCTGACAGAAGTGACCAACATGGTCTGAAGGTGGGGCAGGGGACCCTAAGATCACATGGAACACAGTCACAAGGCACAGGAAAGACCAGTGCCTGGTAAGTTGGGGCTGGCCAGCTCCAGGAAGAGCAGGCTATCAAACTTTATGCAGGGTTTCAGAGAAAGTAGCTGAGCTGAATACTGGGTGTGAGGCAACGTTCGGGACAGTTAATAAGCTGAAGAGTGAGGCCTGGCACCTACTGGTGGTGTATCTGGCAGCTCCTCATTATGCCCGGGACTGGCCACCGTGGGGGTATGTCTTGGTGTAGATCCAAGGCTCTGTCTGCAGAGGAGGACCATGGCTAGTAGTGGCAGTGGCTCCTACATCTTACTCCTTCTCACCCCCAGGCCAGAGGCTCCTTTGCCTCTGGCTCCATGTTTATCTCTTAGCAACTGGCATCTGGAGTCTCTCCACTGTCATGCTGGAAAAATAGGATGTGTTCACAGAATGGAGGTGCTGTTGCTGGTAGACTCCTGCCTCTATTGACTCCCCGCATCCTTCCTGCATGAACGTCTAGAAGGCAGTACAATCTTTGGAGTCCCTCAGGCCTTGCTGGCCCTATAATCCTGTTTCCACCTTTAACCCCTGCTGTAGCACTGAAGCTGGCCTTACCTCAGAGTCCTTGTCCCTCCCTGACTCCCTGCCATGGACTTCCTGCCTGTTCTCTTCAGTGTCCTGAAGAAAAAGAGCCTCCCTGGGCCTAGAGAACAGAAGGTCTTTGCACATAACCTGTTGTTATTGAGTCAATTCTGAGTCACAGTGACCCTATAGGACAGAGTAGAACTGCCCTATAGAGCTTCCAAGCAGCACCTGGTAGACTTGCACTGCCTATCTTTTGGTCAGCAGCTGTAGCACTTAACCACTATGCCACCAGGGGTTCCAAGAGACCCTATCCAGTAGGCACTTAATGAATGCTTCTTGAAATCCTGAAGCTGTCATCCCTTCAGAGACCTATGATCCTATTATGAACCTAATAAAAACGTAGCCAAGGAGCCCACATCTTTCTGTCATTTTCAGAACAAAATGTGGGGGTCATGTGAAAACACTTTTCTGAGACTTTTTGTATCCTTTTGACCTGTCTCTTCTCTCCTGGGTGTCTTGTAACACAACTCCTTTCTGCATGTTCCCGTTAGGGCTCTCCTACAGCTGGTCACGCCTGCCATACACCTCTGTGGAGACTGGGGGGATTAAGCGGTGGGACAGACACCTTGACCTGTTCCCAAGGGAAGCGTCTAGGAGAGGGAGTCAGTGAGAGAGAAGGTTCCTGGGCTATTTAGGTCTGTCTGCTTCTGACACTTCCCCTCTAGCCCCCACCTAAATGGCCTTTTCCTCTCCCATGCACTCCTCCCCCCTTCACTCCAAGGCTGCATCACACTCCCCTTCCAAGTAGGACAGTGCAAAGACTGGACATCTACTGACCCGAGTGCTGGGGGCGGGGTGGGGGTGGGAGAGTGCTGCCGTGTTACTCAGCCTAGGCTGTAGACGTGTCCCCTCCTTTTGCTGAGCCTCATGTAATAAATGAAATGCCCAGGAGGAGATGGTCTTTTGGGTTATCTGGTTTTAGTGAACTCCCAGGGCATTAACACCTATGTCTTCAGTTGGCTCAGCTCGGCCACTGACAGGGGATATCTGCAAATCTGCTTTCTCCCTGGTCTTGGGCGTCTTCCACTCTGAGACTGGGGATGAGCTGGTTGGGAATTGGACGCAGTGAGCTTCAAGGACTCTTCTCCCTATTACTTTTTAGAATTCCATGAATCTTAATATTAGTGACTTAAAGAAAGAAAGAAAGATTTAGTGAAATCCCTGAAAATCACTATGCCATAAGATTTGATTTTTCAGAAATGCTCAGAAACTGATGCTTCAAGGTGGTGGTGGGGTGTGCCCTTTTTTTTTTTTTTTTTTTTTACACACCATTGAATCAATCTTTACAGACAGTATGAAACGGAAATTTGCCACCTTGTAGTAAAATTAGAGCTGGCATTGCAGTCCTGAATGAAAAAAGAGAGAAGCAGTCTCAGAAAAATTAAGACCAGCTGCCTGCTGGATTCACCCTGCCGAGGAGGCGTCTGTGACACAGTTTACCACCCCAAGGATTACAGTGGTCTAGATGCTATCATCTTAATTGCAGAGCGGGCAGCAGCCAGTGGGCTCCCCTGAGCCCCCCAGCTTCGGCCCACATGATGCGCCTGGTTCTCAGTCTGACAAATTCACTTCTCTGGCTCTACTTGCTCAAAATTACTTGGTGGAGCTGCACGTTTCCTGGCTACTACTGATTGCGGGTTTTGTTTTTGGCTTCCTTCCTGAAATGCAGTTCTGGAAGCCTGGAAGAAAGAGGTAGCAAGAGGGTGAAGGACAGCTCAGTCTTCGGCTCAGAGGCCCCTCCCCAGATGGCAGCAGAGGGTGTCTTTTTGGACCAAGAGCTCATGAGGAAATGTGATGGTGTATGAGTGATTTGGGATCACTGGCAATGGCAGGATTTGGGTCTCACCGTGAGATCAAAGGAGTCACCAGCATCTTGAGATCCCAGTATCCCTGGGGGAATAGATGGAGGAGTGGCTCAGGCCCAAGATGTCCATTCAAACTCCCTAGCATTTAAACTTGGAACTGAGCTTGGAGAAGACCTGCTGAGTTGAGCAAGATTGACCTTGAAACCATATGGCTGAATCCAACTTCAATCTACTTACTGACTTGCTCTGTGACCTTGGGGAATTTCTCATCCCTTTTTGAGTTTCTGATCCCAATTTGTAAAGTTTGGACTTGAGATTAGAACTGGGATTGCAAATTGGTAGCCCTGAGATCTGGCCCACAGAAATGATTTGTTTAACCTGAAAAGTAATTTTAAATCAGAGAATTCTGCCTTTAGAAAATTCCTATTTTTGTCTTCTCTTGAATAATCAGAAGATTTAGGGGAGAAAAAGGCCTCCTTTTCACATGGTAAAAGGTGGCTGGCCCTGGGAGTTCACAAGATGTCTCTAAAATTCGTGTGAAAGTACACAAGATGGGGAAGAGCCAAAATAATCTTGAAGAGCAAAGCCAGAGTATTTCCAAATTTAGTACAGGTTTCCAAATTTATTACAAAGCTACAGTTATGAAGACCGTACGGTCCTCGTATAAGGATAGACCATGGCAATGGGAATGAGAGTCCAGAAATAAACCCTTCAGATCAGAGTTTACGGTCAAGGGTGCCTTTCTGATAAGGGAGCAATGGCAATGAAGTGGGCAAAGAACAGTCTCTTCAACAAATGGCACAGGGACAGCTAGATATCCAGATATAAAAAAATGAATTTGGACCCCTGCATTGTACCATATGCAAAATTAACTCAAGATGGATCAGAGACCTAACCATGGGAGCCAAAACCTCTAAAACTCTTAGAAGAAAACACAGGTATAAGTCATGACTTTGGTTTCTTATATATGACAACAAAGGCACAAGTTACAAAATAAATTAATAAATTGAACTTTTGTGTTGCAAATGATGCTGTCAAGAAAATTAAAACAAAGACCTACAATGAGAGAAAGTATTTGTAAATCATGTATCTAATAAGGAACTTAGATACAGAATAGAAAAAGAACTCTTAGAACTCAATAATAAGAGATAAATAACCTAATGGAAAAATGCACAACGGATCTGAATGGACAATTTTCCAGAGAAAATATGTACATGTCATTACCATATGTCTTATTCATCTAGTGCTGCTATAACACAAAGACCACAAGTGGATGACTGTTTTAATAAAGAAAAATTTCTTTTCTCACTGAAAAACAGGATATAAATTCAAATTCAGAGCATCAGCTCCGAGGTGTGTGAAATGTTGTCGACACCATGGACAACACTCCAATTCTTCTTGGCGACTGAAAGGCCAGCATAAACCCCCAGCTAGGACCCTGTCTCAATGGTCAAGGCAGGCCACCTTGTCCCTTATGAGGTCAATGATAGGCAGTTACCAGTGTCTTCTTTTTTTCAATGAATGCTCAAGAAATCCAATTGAAATCTAGTTAGCAGAGAGTGAGGCTTTATTATTCAATTTTGCAAAATCTGGCCAAACAGTTCCTTACAAGCACTTTTAATCTTTTAACTTGTGAGTCCCTCTACCAGTTCCTCACTGGCTGAGTACTATGGGGTTAACAATCTCTCCCAGACGTTTGCCTGAGTCTTAATTAACATTTCATCTCCTGTTTTCTGAACAGGTTTTCCTCTTACCCCCATTCACCCCTTCTTTTAGATTAACCAGTAACTTCTTATCTTGGCCTTTGTTCTGAAGACGGACTATTCTGAATTTTATTTCTCACAAAGGGAAGTCTTCCTCTGTTGGCTCTGGTGGAGGCTCCTTATAGCCAAACTTCCTGTGTCTGGGAGCTTCGGAGGCACAGGGACTCTGGATCCAAAAGGTGTGTGTGTGCTCTGTTCCTCTCACTGCATCTTGGTGGGTTGCTTCCCTTTTCCTTTAGAGCTCGAAAGATTGCCTCAAGGCTCAATACAATCTTACACTTTGATTACTGCCTCTTTAACACAACCACTGTCCATCCTGCCTCAGTAACATCATATAGGCAGGATTTACAACATATAGAAACACCATACAATACCATACTGGAAATCACAGCCTGGTCAAATTGCTACACACATTTTTTTTTTGGAGGACACAATTCAATCCATGACACTGTATGACCAGCAGTTCCACATCTAGGTAAATACCCAAGGAAAATGAAAACATTTGTCCATACAAACCCTCGTGTATGAATGGTCATAGCAGTATTATCCATAATAGACAAAAAGTATTAACAACATAAATATTCTTTAACTGATGACTGTATAAATAAAATGTGGCATGTCCATATAGTGGACTACTGTTTAGCCTTAAAGACGAATGACGTGGATGAAACTTGAAAACCTTATAGTAAGTCAAAAAAGCCAGTCATAAGGGTAGACCATTATGAGAAAGCTGAGAGCCAGAAGAGCTCTATTTGTATGAAGTGGCAATATTCTATTTGTATGAAGTGGCAAGAATAAGCAAATCTGTAGGGATTGCTATGAGTCAGAATTTACTCTATGGTAACCAGTTTTTTTCTTTCTGGGCTGCAGGCAGGGGTTGAGGAGGAACAGAAGTGACTGTTAATCGGCGTAGTGTTTCTTTTGGGAGTGACGAAGTGTTCTAAAATTGATTGTGGTGACAGTTATACAACTCTGTGACTGTGCTAAAAACCACCTACCTAACTGGACACTTGAAATGAATATACTATATGACAGATGAATTATATATCCCAGTAAAATTTCTTTAAAAAGTGGCTGTACCTGAAGAGGTTAGCAACAGTAGTAACAACCCGAGGAGGGCAGCACACTTGAGGTGGTGCAGGTGTGCCTGGGTCCTCATGTGCCCACCTGGCTGGTCATCCATCTCCGTGATCTGCCAGACCCCTGCTGGTGTTTCAGTCTGCAAACCCGTCGTTAACCAAGCCAAGTGCCGTCGAGTCGGATCGACTCATGGCGACCCTAGGGGCCAGGGTTAGAGGACACTTTTGCTCTTCGTGGGGATAAGTGATCTTTCTCAGAGTATAGCTGCTTTACGGGGAAAGCTCCTACTCTGCACCTGGCCCTAGTCTAATACAAGAAATGTATTAGGATTGTGGGTGTTCTTATATTGCTCCTGCTTCAGAGAGTAAGAAACAGAGGGAGGGATGGTGATGCAACTTCCCCAGGGTCACTCTGCTAGGAGATAGCCACCCTTGGAGCCTGAGTCCACTCTAACCACTGCCCAGATTTAGGACTATTATTACAACTTTTCTGCTCATTTCTGACCATGATCTGCAATGTGGGACTGGCTTATCAGTGACCAGTTCTTCTTCAAATCCGTGCCTCTGGGAGAGTGTAGACTGAGGAAGTTTTTTTTTTTTTTTTTTCCAATGAGGCTGAGCGCTTTTCAATTGGACTCATTGCTCACTTGTTTGTGCTTGGGACACGATGCAGGTGCTGGACCTGACAGCCTCAACTTTGCTATTTACTGGTTTTGGGAACTTGGCAAATGGCTTTGCTCTTCTGGCTCTCAGCTTTGTCATAATAACGCTACCCTCATAGAGAGGTGGTGAAGAAATGCAATAATGTTTGCAAACCAAATTTCACATATTACCTGGTTTATGAGAAGGCCTCTGTGAGCAGCTTCACTGATAATCATCACAATGGTCATGGTTCATATTTTATATGATGGTAAATTTCAGCTGGAGCTGTCACTGTAACTGTGTGCCAGGAGGTTAGAACAGAAGAGACAGGTCTTTGTCTTCAAGCACCCGGAGAGGGCTGAATCCAAGTGGACTGGCCTGACATTCAAGTTCAGCTGGGTATGAGACTGGTCCACTCGACCTCATCCCCTGTGACATTCTTGGCTTCCACTCACGCCAGTCACCACACCCATGTTGATGCTGCTTCTCGTTCCCTTCTCAATGAGACATGTGTCCATGGGATCAGTAGTTGGACTGAGGGACTTCAGTGCACCCAGGATGAGATGCAGTGAAGGGTGTGTGTGCTGCCTGAGGGTAAATGAGAGAGCAGGTTTTGGATTGAAGGAGTCGTCAAATTTAAGAACAAAACCTCCCAAGGATTTCACTAAACAAAAAAACACAGTGCTTAAAAGCGACAGGTAGAAGTTAGTCATTTGTGAAGCAGAGAAGATGTTCTGGGCAATAGAAAGCAGCAGAGTCTGAGGCAAACTGAAGGGCACATACCATGTATAAAGGTGCAGCTGTAACTGCTTTCTCTGAGTGGATGCCTTGTGAGAAGGAGTCTTCAGAAGGGTTGCATCTTCTAATTTTTCAGGAGAAGCAGAAAGTCTGTAATTCCTAATTTTAAAACATTGCACAGGCCAAATGCAACTTTTGTGTGCAGGTCAAGGTTGTGGCTACAAGTTTAAGGTCCTTGCTCCTGGTGAAAGCTAACAGGTCACTGGGCAGAGAGGCC
The DNA here is from genome assembly GCA_028571685.1 of Heterohyrax brucei. Taxonomy (NCBI): domain Eukaryota; kingdom Metazoa; phylum Chordata; class Mammalia; order Hyracoidea; family Procaviidae; genus Heterohyrax; species Heterohyrax brucei. The sequence continues at coordinate 82,049,667 of CM053154.1, read as the reverse complement.
CCGAGAACTTCTCTGAGCCCAAAGACACCAACAGCCTGACACTCTGGGCATCACCCAAGATCCACTCCTGTAACCTCCTTGATGAGAACTGGGGATGAATAGAGAGATGGTGGACAAAAACAGAGGCCAAAAGAAGGTACTAGATGTGGTGGTTTTCTAAAGATAGCCGAAGGAAAGCTGAACTGTAATGCAAAGAAGTTGATCCAAGTGGAGTGGAGTGGAAAGGGCACTGGACTAGGAGTCAAGGAGCCTTAGCCATCTCACTGACTAAACCTCAGGTTTGGGGACAGAGAGTTAGGTAAGATACACTTTGGAGGGTCTTTGCTATGGAGGGTCTAGTCTCAGGTAGAATCAGGTGTGGAAACAAATCCATTTCTTGTATACCTTCATAGTATGCTGCGTTGCCACACTGTATTCAAAAGCTGCCCACTGAGAAGGGAACCGCTTGCGATTCCAAGACCCTAGTACGGGAGATAACTCAAAGACAGGAATGGAGGGGGAAAGGAAGGGACACTTGAGTTGGGTATAGACATATCCATAGGATGTGATCATATAGATAAGGGAAGTTGGTGGTAATGAAGGTGTATTTTAGGCTTCTAGCTATCAAGGCATGTGAGAGCAGGATTATTTGGAGTTGTGCTTGCCTGTATTCAGACGTCATTGGAATATGAGGGCTGGTACAGGGGTGAAAAGAATTATGGTGGAAATGAGTCCAGAAAGGGACTTAAAATTGGATTGTGAATTGTCTCAATACAGGGTGTGGGGCGGGGGTGGGGTGTAATGGTTAAGATGGTGTGTCAACTTGGCTAGGCTATAATTTTTTTTATGTTTTGGCAGTAGTATAATATGATCATATCCTGGTTGAAATCTGATATGAGATCCCATGATCGAACTTGTTGAGTAGTACCAGTAAGGGTGGGGCCTGTGGCAGCTCAGTGCCTTCTGCCACCTAGTTCCTTCCTGTTCATCTTGCCAGGACTGTTGCTTGTTCTAGACCCTGCAGCTGGGTCTTGTTTGTCTGGCTTCTTGTTCTTGGAGCTTGAGCTAGCAGCTTGCTGGCCAATCTTGTGATGCACTGATCTCCACAGCCTGCTAAAGCCCTGTTCTTTGGCTGTCTTATCTTGGGCTCACAAGCCCCTGAGGCTACATGAATCAGGAGAATCATTTTTCCTGCTTCATGGACTTGGACCATTTTAGCCCCTAAAAATACATGAGCTATTTCCTTGATTTAAATCTGTCTATCTCTCTCTAAATATACACTTTACTGGTTTTGTTTCTCTAAAGAACCCAGCCTAAGACAGGGGGTTTACCAGGGAAACATAGGAGTGGGAGGAGCCGTGGCAGGTTTTGAAGTCAAACAAGCAAAAAAAACAACAGAGTCCATTCCGACTTACAGTAATCCTATAGGACAGAGTAGAACTTCCCCATAGAGTTTTGAAGGAGCACCTGGTGGATTCAAACTGCTGATCTTTTGGTTAGCAGCAGCAGCTTACCCACTACATCACCAGGGTTTTCAAAAAGCCATGATATATTCATTCATTCCTCAAATACATACAGAGCTCTAAGGATTCAGCCACGAGCAAAGTAAACAAATTCCTGCCCTCATGGAGCTTATGGTCTGGGGTAAGGAAGACAAGAATTAATGAAAGACTTGTGTCGGATATGACTTGACGGCACTTGGCTGGCTGTGCAAATAAATTTTCTTTTGATTCTGTGAAGAGGCCAGAATACTGCGACTGACAGCTAGGAAAGAGGAAAGAGGTGAAGCCAAGGAGGCTGGAAACCCAGGTTATTAGAACCAGTTTAGGTTTTATCTTAGGTGACCTGAGGCCTTTAGATGGCTTTGTTCTTGGCAGGACCTGGCCAGAGCCTTGCTGGGAGCCCAGGGCAGGACCCTCCGTGCACTCATTCAGTTTTCCCGTCTACATAATGAGCAGGCAGGGTAAGATTGCCTCCAAGGCCCCTGGCAACTCGGATTTTCTCCCTTCTCACTGCTATTCCCCCACCTCTGCTGTCGTCTCAGAGGGTATGACAAAGTCAGTTTCACAAGGCATATCCTCATGTTGTCTCCCTGCCTTTCTCCTCAGGAGCTCCTTCTGGCCTCCTGGCTGCCATTACCTCTCATCAGGATGTGTGGAGGGGACCTACATTTGCGGTCCCTACCGATACCTGAGGCACAGGATCCTGTGCACGCACGCATCTCATGTGGGTGAAGTAGCTTCTGTGTTCAGGGAATCCGTGGGCCAAGACCTGGCAGCCTGGTGGGCAAAATCCTGGCCTGCAGTGAGGAATCAGAGACTCCGCCTTGGCTCCATTCTTAGCTCTATGGGTGACCCCGGGCAGCCACAACCCTCTCTGGGCCTCAGTGCCCTCACTTGTAAGAGGATGTCGTTAGTGTGGAGCAGTGGTTTCATTAGCAGTGTATCTCCTCTCCATGTGTTCCCTCCCCTCCAAGGTACTTCCTATGTAGCACGGATACAGAAATCAGGTAAAGGTGGAGTTGCTTGGCTTACTGTAGTAGTTTAAAGATCTGGGGTCCTGCCATCTGACTGCTCTGACCTGGATGGGAGTACTGGGCTAGAGGGTCTCATGGTTCCTGGCTTGCTGAAATGTTGGCACTGGAAGAACTTTTTGTAACTATTTCAAAGCTGACAATGATGGGGATGCATAGTCTGATGGACGGGTGTAGCCAGGGCAGCCCAGGGAGGATAGCAGCCGGCCCAGAACCCACAGCAGAAAGGGATAGACATTGCTTCTGCTCTCAGCCTGGGGCTGTCTATCTGGAGCACCCAGTCTGTAGAATTCTCAGGAAATCAATTAAAGGCTCTTTCTACCCATTTGTCCCTCTGACTTTGGGGAAAGGTTTTAGCCTCTTTGGCTCAGTCCTCTTACCCGCCTTCTGAGGCCTTTGATTTCTGGAGGCACTAGGAATTCTGTCTCTACTCCTGCCTGCTCAGGAGAATGAAGGAGGGTTTAGGAGTGCAGGACAACAGGGAGCAGCTCTGGCTCCAGCAATATCTCGAAATATTTTGGAGATATTTTGGGTTAACCAAAGACCAGCACACATCCTGTCCCCGGCACCTGCTCCCTGGATGTGAGAGCCCATATGTTTCTGAGCAAATGTGCTCCTGTCTGCCCAGGCTGCATTTGCAATTAGCTCATCAGGATGCTGTTCCTAATAGCCCTTTGATGTCCAATGAGCCTCCTAAGCCTGTGTGTTTCCTTCCCTTTGAAGCAGGACATCATGTTTTGCAAGAAGTCAATGAAACGCCCTGGTAGAAAAGAATAGTTTAATTCCCTCTTCATATACAGGACTGAGGAAGTTCGAACAGGTTTCCACACATGCCTGCTGTCCTGCCAGCCTATCAGATGCCTACCCTTAGCCTGGTGGAGACCTCGCTCAGGGATGGGCCTCTAAGGAAGCTATGCCCTCTTCTATTGCTTGAACCTGTCCCACTAGGCCTGCCCTACCTGTATTTGGATTTTCCCAGACCATGATTTCTGAGCGGGCACCCACCTTCATTTGTTTCTTACCATGAACTGTATCTGGCACCAGCTCTGGCCCGGCCAATGTTCCTCTTTAACATGATGGTCACCTGGTACCCTGGCTTGACCCATGTTCACATCTCCAGAGCTCTCATCTCAGCTCTGATTGCTCATGGCAGCCTTATCCAAGGGTGTACCCAGAGAGCATCCTCCAGGGCTAGCCATGGGCCTCCAGCTCAAGCCTGGCCTGGTATTCAGGTTCTAGTTCTCACACTAACATGACACCAGCATCCCACTTGCTCTGAATCTTCATCTGGCATTTGCAAGGCATTTCAGAGCCTTGTAAACTTTCTTTCCAAAAGAATAAGCGAATCAGTCTTGAAGGAAGTATGGTCTGAATGCTGCTTCGAAGTGAGAATGGTGAGAATTTTCATCTTGCTTACTTTGGATGTGTCATCAGGAAAGATCAATTGCTAGGAAAAGAAAACATTTTGGTAGAAGATCAGTGAAAATGAGGGAAATGCTGCCTGAGATGGATTGACAAAAGTCCACAACAATGGACTGAAATGTACCAATCATCATGAATATAGTGTAACTTTGGGCAGTGTTTCGTTCTGTTATCTGTAAGGTCACCATCAGTAAGAGCTGACTAGACAGCCGCTAACAACAACAACAAGAGTAGGAGAAGCTGTCTCTATTTTGATGCAGCTGTCATTGTTGCTCATAAGGATGGCTAACCCAGTAGGCACTGGAGGCTGTTGGCCATGGCCATGACTATACTCTCTACCAAATATGTTTTTCCTAGTACACTGGGTCAGATTAGTTCTGCTGGCTGAGCAAAGCCTCCTCAAAACTGGACCCAGATGCCAGGGAGCATTCTGAGACTGCCCAGCAGGCACGCTTGTCTACCCCATTAGCTGCTGCTTGACTTGGAGCTGCGGTTTGGTCTCAGCTACTGCCCTTGTGATGCAGACCTTTGCATATTCCTTGTGAAATGAAAAGGTGCATATTTCTATTTCTGAGTTGTGTTGAGTTAGCAGTAGAGAGGTCCACAGCAGGGTTTTTTGGTCCCAGTGAGTTTTTCTTTCATCAGTTCAGTCGCTCAAAAGAACTTGGTTGATTTTCCACTATATGCCAAACTGCTAGTTAGTTTGAACCTACCTAGTGTACCATAAAGATTACAGCCAAGAAAACTCCATGGAACAGTTCACATGGGCTCACCGAGTTGGAAGTTGACTAGATGGCTATAGGTTTAATTTTTGGTTTTATTCTATCTGCTAGGCACACTGTGATGACACACCTCATTCCATGTGCCTTCATAGAGGAGAGACAGCATTACACATGTGGGTAAGAAATGATCTAGCAGAGATTAAATTAGAATGGAAATAAAGCAGGTGCTAGGGCAGGGGGTGACCCGGGATCAGTTTAGGTTTGGTGGTCAAGAGCTTCTTTGAGGAAGTGACATTTAAGTTGAGACTCAGATGATGAGAAAGAGGAAACTCTGCAGAGATCTAAAAGGAGAGTATTCTGGGAGGAGGAAACACCTATGCAGAAGCTATGATGAGGCTGTTGATTCTGAAGGTCAGAAACAGGGCCAATGTGGCTGGAATGGTAAGCAAGAGGGGGCAAACTGGGAGATGAAGGGGGGACATTGGCAGGGGCAGATCATGTAGAGCCTTGGAAACCAGCTCAGAGGTTCAGGTTTTATTCCAAAGACAACAGAAAATCATTGGAAGATCTTAGACTGTGGAAGGACATGGCCTGATTTATGCTTTTAAAAGATCACTGCCCTACTCAACAACAAAGGGGGTGGGGAGTGACCAAAAAATGAGCAAAGGATTTTTAAACATTTGTCCAAAGATATACAAACAGCCAATAAGCACATGAAAAGACGTTCAAGCATCGTTAGTCATTGGGGAACTGCAGGTCAAAACCATAAGATACCACTTTACAACCACTAGGATGGCTATTATTTATGTATAATAATTGAAAATAACAAGTGTTGGCAAGGATGGGAAGAAATTATAACCCTTGTCCTTTGCTAATGGGAATGTAAAATGGTACAATCACTGTAGAAAATAGTTTAGTGATTCCTCAAAAAGTTAAACATAAAACTACCATACAACTTGATAATTCTACTTCTAGATATATACACCACCCCAAAATTGAAAGCGGGGACTCAAATGGATGCTTGCACACAAATGTTCATTGCAGTATTATTCACAGTAACCTAAGGGTGAAACAGCACAAATGTCTATCAACAGATAAATGGATAAGCAAAATGTGGTATACATACAATGGAATGTTATTCTGCTATAAAGAAGAATGAGGTTCTAATTTACAGTACAACATGGGCAAAACTTGAAAATGTTTTGCTAAGTGAACTAAGACACGGAAGTACGAATATTGTATAATCCCACTTTTATGAAATTTCTAGAATAGATAAATGTACAGAGATGGAAGGTAAAGTAGTAGTTACCAGGAGCTAGGATGTAGGTGTGGATAGGAAGGGGAATGAAGAATTATTGCTTAATGAGTACAGAGCTTCTGTTTGGGGTGATGAGAAAGTTAGGGAAACAAATAGAAGTAATGCAGCACTACATGGTCAATATAACTAACGTTACTGAATTGTGAACTTGAAAAAACTTGAAAATGTTTTTTTACCACAACTGGGGAAAAAACAAATAAACAAACAAAAAAACCCCACTAGCTTCCCTGAGAAAGGGACTGTTGATGTGGTAGCAAGAGAAGGGATGTGAAGACTGGAAGACTGAGGTTGGATACAATGTGATCAGATCATTTCATTCTCTAAGTCTCAGTTTTCTCATCTGTAAAATGGAAACAATAATGCCTGTTTTATAGACTGGAATTATGAGTGAGGAGATGGTGAAAAGTATAAAGCTGTATCATGACAGATACGTTGAGAAAAGGAGTCACTGGCTGGTGGAAATGGTCAATGTGTTTAGCTTCTAAGCCAAAGGTTGCAGATTTGAGTCTACCCAGAAACACCTTGGAAAAAAAGCCTGGAGATGTATTACTGAAAAAGCAGCCACTGAAAACCCTGTAAAGTACTGTTCTACTGGGATATGAATGCAGTCACCATGAGTCAGAATTGACAGGTGGGAGAAGACTCATAAGTGTGTCTTTGATGACTCCTTGCAAGCTTTTAAGACCCCAAATTCTACTCACCAAAGTATGATGTAGAATATTATTTTTATGAGCTATGTTATGCCAATTTACCTGGATGTCCCCTAAGACCATAGTCTGTAGACCTCAAGACCAATAACTCAGGCCCAAAAAGTATTTGGTCATGTCTAAGAAGTCTCCATAACTGTGTATCCTAAGTGCTTTATGAGATATATAAATATACATGCAGCAATATAAATATGTATGCAGAAATATCCACAACCATACTTATATATGCATGGAGGTATACTCCTGTGCAATCTTGCACACATATTTATCATATATGTCTACTTACATATCCACTCATAAATTATTGCTTGCTATTACTGTTGTTACAGGATTGTATTTTAGTATTAATCATAAGTGCCCTTTATTTTGCTTACCTCTCAGTATCTTCCTTTACCTCGATCACATGCTGACTTCCCTCATATTGTGCACTGCTTTTGCCTTCATCAGAATTAACTCACATCTACTGTTGGCTTAGACTCGATGGCACTTGGCTTGGCTGACTATTGGCTTGGCTGGACTATCTAGTTAGCAATTCTCCCTCTCCGTCTCATACCTGGTAATCACCATAGATTGTTTCTTTCTACTTATGAACATTTTCTTGCTTTTTTTATAGTAGTAATCTCATAAAATATTTTCCTTTTGTGATTAGCTTATTTGACTCAGCTTAATAGCCTCCAGATTCACCCATGTTGTGGATATTTCACAGATTTCATCATTGTCCTTTATCCTTACATAGTATTCCATTGTGTGTATGTACGAAAATTTGTTTATCCACTCATCCACTGAGGGACACTTAGGTTGTTTCCATCTTTTTGATCTTAAAATGTTGCAGTGAGCATAGATGTGTATGTGTTTATTCATGTCATAGCTCTTATTTCTCTAGGATCAAGGGGTCTTTCTTGGTGACTGTTGTGAAATCAAAGCTGCATCATTCTTGGGTACAGAAGGGCTCAACACTTTGTGCTACTTTTTATTGATGAATCTAGCCTCAGTTGCAGAACAGCAAGCCAAATCATGAATTTGTGATATATTGCTTTGTTGGTTCCAAAAGATAATCAATTGTTGATTAAATCTAGCTCTTGGCCAAGTGGATGATATTTAAGCATAGCTATGAATGACTTCAAAAAATTGATGACTTTGAGGGGGTGGAGTCAAGGTGGCAGACTAAACACATGTCTCCCTAAATCTCTCTGGAAACCAAGACCTGAAATGATAATTAAATGGAGCCTTCTGGACACCTAGTGAGCCCTGGGATGTGGCATAGGGCTGTCAATTTGGACTTCATATCACTGAATGCAAAACCTCCTCTCTTTCACTGACCCCACTCTCAGTGAACACAGGCATCCGCAGACTGAAGGTAACTCACCATTTTGATTTCTTTTTCCTTTGTCTTGCTGACAGGCAGCACTGGGACTTGACTAGCTGCTGGTCTCAGACGCACTGCTGGTGGGACTGGCAAGCATAATTGCCAGGTTCTGAGAGCCTGGCTTTGGACTCCATACATCTTGGCTCCTCTGGCCTATTTTTCTGCCTCCTCCATAAGGTAGTCCCACTTGTGTGGGACGCCATCTTGATCTACTGAATAAAAGAGAAGCCCAGACTGAGGCCCCGGTCGGACTTGGTTCTTAGTTTGGGAGGTGGTGCCTGCCAGGTGGAGAGTGCTTTTCTAGCAGGGAGGAGGTGCTTTGCACAGTGTTGTCTCGGGCTGGGACCCAGTGGTGAAGGCTGTGGGCTCTGGGCATTTCGGCACTCTTGGCCTCTCTTTCTACTAGGAGCCTGGTCCTGGCAAGCCAGCAAGCTTGTGTGGGACACCATCTTGTTTTGCTGCAAGGTGGAGTCATCCATATGGAAGCCTCGGCTGGACCTAATTCCTGGGCTGGGAGGCAGTGCTTACCCAGAAGGGACTGATTTTTCAGCAGAAAAGCAGAATTCTACATAGCATCACCTACAGCTGGGGCCTGACAGCAGAGGCCAGCAGGCAAGTAGCCTTTCTGTGTTTTGAGCTAGTTTATAACATATGGGGTTCAGTATAGAGGTGCTTACTTTGCCAGCTAGGAAGAGGGATGTAGACACCTGAAAACCTGACTGACCTTGGAAGTTGTCAGATACTTCTTACTTCTCACTTAAGACGGCCTAGAGAAACAACTGTGGTCCATCTTCACAGCATCTCTCCCAGCCTATACTGACTGACATGAAGCCCCAAAAGCAACAAACACTGGAGAAGACAGTAACCCAGAAATCACCCATGGCTTCAGAAGGCCACCAAAAGAAATCACCTCAAAACTTCCCAGACGAAGAAGCTTTTCTGAAACTATCAGAAAGTGAATACAAAAGGATTATATAGAGAGCACTCCTAGACCTTATCCGACTCGACGGCACTTGGCTGGCCTAGACCTTATACACAATGCAGCAGAGCAAAATGAAAAATTAAGCAAGCTGTTCGATCTGATGAAACATCAGTACTTGGAAATCCAACAGATCAAGAACAAAATGAAAGACATAGAAACTTCAATTCAAAGCCAAGAAAACAGAATGGAAGAAATGGAAAAGAGAATTTCTGATTTGGAAGACAGAGCTACTGACTCCAGCACATAAGAGGAGAAATCAATAAAAAGAAACAAGAAAAATAAAGAAGCATTAAGAAGCACATGAAACTCTATTAAGAAGAACAATCTACAATTAACTGGACTTCCTGAACAGGGTGAGACACCTGAGAACACAGAGAGTATTGTAGCTGAGCTGCTGACAGAAAACTTTCCAGAAATTATGAAATAAGAGAATTAGATATCCAAGATGCATATCAAATGCCACTCAACATAGAGCTCAATAGAAAGACTCCATGACATATTATATTGAAGCTCAACAAAGTGAAACGTAAGCAGAAACTCTTAAAGGCAGCAAGACTCAAAGCAAAGCTAACATTCAGAGGGAAACCCTGTAGGCTTCTGTCAGATTTCTCAGCAGAAATGATGCTGGCATGGAGATAGTGGCATGACACATTCAAAGCCTTGAAGGAGAAGAACTTTCAACCAAGAATGATATATCCTTCAAAACTGTCTTTCAAATATGAAAATGAAATTAAGACATTCATAGATAAACAGAAACTCAGAGACTTTGTAAAAACCAAACCAAAGCTACAAGAAATACTGAAAGAATCTCTTGCTAGGAAGAACAAAACTGCTAACATTGTATTTTAGAAGGACACGTTATCCAGAATCCTACTCAGTTAGGGAAGGCTCCAAACTAATCAAAGCTATAATAGTGAAAGAAACGATCTAGTGATCATATCATGTAAACTATAATATCATCATATTAAAAAGAGGGATGTACTACAGTCGCTATAGTCCTTCCAGATGGACAGAAAGTTGACAAGACTGGTAGCAATCAAAATTGGGTTTATATAGTTTATTAAGTGGGATCATAGGGGCAGTTGTAAAGCACAATAAAGAAGCAACATACCGTATCAAGAAATGTAATACAGGAGTCTCAACAAGCACAAAACCAACCCTGAAAAAGATGAAAAATCAACTGACAAAGAAGATCACAGAACAGATTAATAAGAACAACAGAGACAATATCAACACAAAAATAAACAAATCACAATGGTAGCACTAAACACACACCTATCAATAATTACATTGAATGTGAATGGACTGAATGCTCCAGTGAAGAGACATCAAATGACATCTTGGATCAAAAGATATGACCCATCTGTATGTTGCCTACAAGACATTAACCCTAGATTTAAAGATGTGAACAAACTGAAAATTAAAGGATCAAAGAATATATATCAAGCTAACAATGAACAAAGAAGAGCAGATGTGGCAATTCTAATCTCAGATAAAATTGATTTTAATGTAAAATCAACCATTGTGGACAAGGATGGACACTTTTTATTGCTGAAAGTTTTAATATACAAGCAGGACTTAACAATATTAAATATTTATGCATCTAATATTAGAGCTTGGCTTGGCAATATTAGAATGCCTACACATGTCCAAGAAACACTGACTACACTCAAAAAAGAGTTAGGTTACTCCACAATAATAGTAGGAGACTTCAAGTCTCTACTGTCAATATTACGCAGATTGTCTAGAAAAAAGCTCAATAAAGACACAGATTAACCAACTAGACCTCATCAACATATGCAGGACTTTCTATCCATCAACAGACAACTACACCTTCTTCTCCAGTGCCCATGGAACATTCTCCAGAATGGACTATGTGTTAGGACACATAGCAATTCTCAACAAAATCCATACCATTGAATTATTGCAAAGCATCTTCTCAGATCATAAAACCATAAAAATTGAAATCAATAGCAGAAAAAACTTAGATAGGAAGCAGAACTCATGGAAACTGAACAACGCCTTGCTCAAAAAATCATGAGTTATAGAAGAAATCAGGATGAACTAAGGAAATTTATGGATTCCAATGAGAAAGAAAACACTTCCTACCAGAACTCTTGGGATACAGTGAAAGCAGTGCTCAGAGGTCAGTTTATCTCCATAAATGCACACATCAGGAAAGAGGAAAGAAACCAAATCAAAGAAGTGATCCTACAGCTTGAATAAGTAGAGAGAGAACAAAAGAGGAACCCCTCAGGCAGCAGAAGAAAACAGATTATAAAGATCAGAGCAGAACTAAATGAATTAGAGAAAAGAAGAACAACTGAAAAAACTGAGAAGACCAAAAGCTGGTTTTTTGAAAAGATCAACAAAATTGACAAACCACTGGCTAAACATACTAAAGAAAAACAGGAAAGGAAACAAATAAACCAAATAAGAAATGAGAGGGGAGTTGTCACCACAGATCCAACAGAAATCAAAAATATCATAGCTGAATACTATGAAAGACTGTTCTCTAACAAATTTGAAAACCTTGAGGAAATAGACAAGTTCCTTGATCCATATTACCAACCCAAATTATCACAAAGTGAAGCAGAACAAGTTAATAAACCCATCACAAAGGAAGAGATTGAAAAAGTCATCAAAAAACTGCCAACCAAAAAAATCCAGGCCCAGATGGCTTCACTGCAGAATTCTACCGAGCTTTCAGAGAAGAGTTATCTCCAATAATACTGAGACTATTTCACAATATAGAAAGGGATGGAATACTCCCAAATTCCTTCTATGAAGCCAGCATAACTCTGATACCAAAGCCAGGGAAAGACTCAAAAAAAAAAAGGAGAACTACAGACCGATATCACTCATGAATTTAGATGCAAAAATCTTCAACAAAATTCTTGCCAATAGAATACAACAACATATCCAAAAAACAATCCATCATGACTTAGTTGGATTCATACCAGAGGTGAAAGTCTAGTTCAACGTGAGAAAAACAATTAATGTGATTGACCACATAAATAGCACAAAAGACAAGAATCAAGTGATCTTGTGTATTGATGCAGAAAAGGCATTTGATAAAGTCCAACACCCATTCATGCTAAAAACTCTCAGCAAAATAGGAATAGATGGCCAATTCCTCAATGCAATAAGGGCTAGTTATACAAAGCCAAAGCCCTATGTCATCTTGAATGGAGAGAGACTGAAGGAGTTTCCCTTGAGAACAGGAACTAGACAAGGATGCCCACTCTCACCTCTCCTATTCAACATTGTACTAGAAGTTCTAGCCAGAGCAATTAGACAAGACCAAGGAATAAAGGGTGTCTGCTTTGGCAGAGAAGAACTAAAAATCTCCTTATTTGCAGATGATATGATTGTATATGCAGAGAATCCCAAAGAATCCCTAAGGAAACTACTCAAACTGATAGAAGAGTTCAGCAAAGTCTCAGGATACAAGATAAACATAAATAAATCAGTAGGATTCCTTTATACCAACAATGAGATTATTAAGGAAGAAATCACCAAGTCAATAACATTTACTATAGCCCCTAAGGAGATAAAATACCTAGGAATAAATCTAACCAGAAAAATAACAGAGCTTTACTTAGAGAACTACAAACACTTACTACAAGAAACTAAGAGAGACTTACATAAATGGAGAAACTTACCCTACTCACAGGTAGGAAGACTTAACATTGTGAAAATGTCTATTTTACCCAAAGCAATCTACTTATATAATGCAATTCCAATACAAGTTCCAGTGACATATTTTCATAAGATGGAGGAACAAATTACTAACTTTGCCTGGAAAAGGAAGAAGCCCTGGATAAGTAAAGCAGTACTAAAGAAGAAGAACACACTGGGAGGTCTCTCATTACCCGACCTTAGAACCTGTTACACTGTCACAGTAGTCAAAACAGCCTGCTACTGGTACAAAAACAGATAGATAGATCAGTGGAACAGAACTGAGACCCCAGAAATGGCATCATCTGCCTACGAACAGTTGATATTTGACAAAGGCCCTAGTGCATTAAACTGGGGTAAAAACAGTCTCTTCAATAAATGGTGCTGGCAAAATTTGATATCCATCTGCACTTAACTGAAGCAAGAGCCATATCTTACACCTTATACAAAAACCAACTCAAACTGGATAAAAAACCTAAATGTCTAATCTAAAATGATAAAGCTCATCCTAGAAAAAGGAACAACAATGGAAGGCTTAATACACCACATAGATAGACTTCAAAATCTGTCAAACAAACCACAAACAACAGAAGAGAAAATAGAAAAATGGGAACTACTAAAAATCAATCACTTTTGCTCATTCAAAGACTTTATTAATAGAATTAAAAGGCCACCTACAGAATGGGAAAAAATATTTGGCAACTCTATGTCAGACTGATGTTTGATCTCCATAATCTACAAGGTACTACAAAATATCAGTAATAAGAAGACAAATCATCCAACTAAGCGATGCACAAAGGAGATGGACAGACACTTCTCTAAAGAGGAGATCCAGGCAGCCAAAAAACACATGCGGACATGCTCACAATCATTAGTTATTAAATAAATTCAACTCAAAATGACAATGAGATACCATCTCACCCCAACAAGGTTGGGCATGATCCAAAAAATGCAAAACACTAAATGCTGGAAAGGCTGTGGAGAGACGGGAACTCTCCTACACTGTTGGTGGGATTGCAAAATGGTGCAACTTCTTTGGAAAACAATCTGGCACTACCTTAAAATAATGGATGTAGATATCCCATTGGACCCAGTATTTCCACTGCTTGGAATATATCCTGAAGAATCAAGACCATTCACAGCAACTGACAGATGCACATGAATGTTCACTGCAGCACAGTCCACAATAGCAAAAAGATGGAATCAACCCAGATGCCCAACAACAGAAGAATGGATAGGTAAACGATGGCACATATACTCAATGGAACACGATGCAATGATAAAGAACAACGATGATAGCAGGAAACATCTCTTAAACTGGTTTCAACTGGAGGACATTATGTTGAGTCAAAGCAGTCAGCAACAGAAGGACTAATATTGTATGAGACCCGTACAATAAGCACTTAAAAGCAGACTCATGCATAACAGAAAAGACTCTTTGATGGCTGCAAGGATGGGGAGGGTGGGTAGGAGAGTGAGGGGGACGGTTTAGATTAGATAATTGTTAGAAGTTTGGTTGGGTGAAATTGGTGACAGCACACGTTAGTGAGAAGATCAATATTAACGGGACTTCAACACAAGTTGTGTACTCCTCCATTTTAACCAATATTTGCAAGGACAGAGTAGCTAGGCTGGGGGATCGAGGACCATGCTCTCAGGGGAAATAGAGGCAAACTGGCACAACTAGCGTTTTGCTAATGAGAACTCTCCACACCCCACATTGGTCAGTGATGTCTAGGGTCTTGAAAGCTGCCAAGCTGCTGTACCATAGCTGAGTGCCTAGCCCTGTATATTAGACAAGGAGGTGAGCAATATTGTGAGCACAGACTAGCAAAAAGCTAAGAACACACAGCCTGCCTGCTCTTACATAACCAACTAATACAAAAAGTGGGAAAAAATAAACAGATCAACAATCAGCAAACAAAGAAAATAACTACAGAATGTCCTGAAGACAACAGACAATATCAAAAAATATAAAAAAACAGGACAGGATGGCTCCAGTAGGTGTCCAAAATGAAACACTGGATGACTTTCTGGTAGAGGAAAAGGCACTAGAATTGTCTGACAGGGAATCCAAATCTCTAATATTCAGTGCTATCCAAGAGTTGAATTACCAAGCAGACAAAAATGAGGGGAAAAAATAGACAAATTCATAGAAAAGGCAGATAAACTCATGGAAGAGCTCATGAAAATAGTACAGAAGCAAAATGCCAAAACAAACTTATAACTGGAAATCATGCAAAACTAACAACTGGAAATCCAAAGGATAAAAAACAAAATTTCAGAAATGGACAGTGTCATAGAAGGGTTGAGGAGCCGGTTTGAATTGATGGAAGACAGATCAGTGAAATTGAAGACAAATTCTGGGCCATAACTCTGTTTGAGGAAAAATAAAAGCACAAATAAAAATGAAGAAACTCTGAGAATGGTGTGGGATGCAATCAAAAGCAAAAATTTTTGAGGGGTTGGAGTTACAGAACGGGGGAGAAAATGGAAAATGGGAAGGATTGTTGAAGAATTGCTGACAGAAAACTTTCCTAATAATACGATAGATGAAAAGCTAACCATTCAAGAAACTCAAAAATGAACCCTGTATAGGATAGACAGTAAGAGAAAATCACCGAGGCATACTATAATCACACTTGCTAAAACCAAACACAAAGAAAAAATTCTGAGAGCAGCTCAACAAAAACAGAAAGTCACCCATAGAGGAGAAACAATAAGAGTAAGCTTTGATTGTTTGGCAGAAACCATGTAAGCAAGAAGGCAACAGGATGGGGTGTGTGTGTGCGTACATACAAATATATTTATATATGTAAAATCTTGAAAGAAAAAAATTGCCAACTGAGGATAACACATTTTGCAAAACTCTCATACAAAATAATGGCTAAATTGAAACATTTCCAGATAAATAGAAAAAAAAAAGGAATATGTAAAAACCAAACCAGACTTACAAGAATTATTAAAGGGAATCCTTTGGTCTTAGAACAAACAACATCAGAGTACAACCTGAATCTAGGATGCAATGTACCAGCCAAATACCAACCTAGGTGATGGACTCTTAAGGACTATCCAAACACAAAAGAATTATAATGGTGAGCCAGAGAGATTAATATATAAATGACAACAGTGTCAGAATAATAAAAGAGGGAACAAACGGTGTAGGTGTAAAACTTTCTAATGGAGTGGAAGGAAAGGCAAAACCAAGTACTAGTAGACTGGTTCAAACCTAGGAAGATGTGGGTAAATCTCAAGGTAACCATTAGGAAAGTCAACAAATCTACTCATCAAAATAAAGAAGAAAAACCGGACATCTCAAAAAAAGAACAAAACCAAAAATCTATAAAACTCAAAGAAACGAAAAATAAATTTACAGACCAAAGGAATTTAGCACATGAGAGTAAGAGGAACCAAAAAAAATGTCAGCACCACAAAAAAGCAGTACAAAATGACAGCAACAAACTCATACCTATAAATAATTACACTGAATGTAAATGGCATAAATGCATCCATAAAGAGAGGAAGAATGACAGAATGGATTAAAAAAACAGAAAACAAAAAACAGGACTCATCAATACAAGATCTGACAAATATGTTCGTGAACTCATCCTAGAAAAAGTGCTACATACTTCATTGTTGGATGTCACTAGAGTCACCTTAGAAATACTCCCCTTGGGAACCTGTGTACTGACACCAGTGCCTAGTCCACACTTCAACTCTTTTTCTGGAAGGGCCATCAGAGCTATTGTCATATTACCTTTGATGTCCTGAATGGCATCACAATGTGTTCCTTTCAGTATTACCTTTATCTTTGGGTAAAGAAAAAGTCATTGGGGGCCAGGTCAGGTGAGTAAGGATGGTGTTCCAATACAGTTGTTTGTTTACTGGCTAAAAACTCACAGACAGCTATACAAGGAAGTTCACAAACTTGCCACCTTGCCACCATGTGCAGTGTCCATTCCAGAAAGAGTTCCAAAGTTGCTTTGAAGGGTATACTAGGTGCTGGCATTGGTGCATAGCTTCACAAGGTGAGTACTTCTAAGGTGACCATAGTGATATTCAGCAACAGGATATGTAACACTTAGAGCAATTAAGTTCATGGGTTTAGTTGTTGGACCTCCTATGTTGTTTGCAAAGGACACACTTCAGAAACAAAGAGGCCTGATACTAGTATAACAACTGATACGTTGACCAATGGAACAGAATTGAGAATCCAGATGAAAATCCATTCACCTAAGGTCACCTGATATTCGACAAGGGTGCAAAACCCACCACATGGGGAAAAAATAGTCTTTTTAACATACGATGCTGGCAAAACTGAATGTCATCTCATAACATGAGGAAAAGTGGGGGGTGTTACACAGAGTGAAGTAAGTCAACCACAAAAGGATAACCATTGTGCGAAACCATTACTACAAAAACTCATGCAAAAATGCACATTAAAAAGAAACAATCTTTGATGGTTATGAGGGAGAGGAGTGGTGAGAGTGGAAAAACAATAAATGCACAATATAAGTGGCAACCTTGACAGTATGCAGTACTGGGGAAGTCAGCACAGCTTGTGCAAGACGAAATAGAAGCTCTACAGATGCATTCAAACTTCCCCAGGGACCAAACTGCTGGGCTGAGAATTGTGGGGATTATGGTTTGGGAAAAATCTAGCTCAAGTGGCATCACACAGTTTATAAAGAAAATGTTCTACATTCTGCTTTGATGAGTAACATCTGGGGTCTTAAAAGCCTATGAGTGGCCATCCAGGATACTCCACAGGTCTTACCCTTTGGGGAACAAGGAAGAGTGAAAAAAACTAAGGAAGTAAGGGAAAGAGTAGTCCAATGGACTACTGGATCTCATCTACAATGGCCTTCAGTGGACTAAATCTAGTACAACTAGATGATGCCCGGCTGTCACTGCTGACTGCTCTGACAGGGATTGCAAAAGAGGGTCCCAGATAGAGCTGGAGAAAAATACAGAGCAAAACTCTAACTTAAAAAAAAAAGATCAGAATTGCTGGGCTCACAGAAACTGCAGAAACCCTCAGAGGATGGCACCTGAACAACCTTTGAGCTCAGTAATGAAGTCACTCCTGAAAAAAAGAATTGATAGGTTTACCGTTCTGTTCTAGACAGCCTTCTCAGATACTCTTCAGCAGAAACTGAGGCTTAAAATCCACCAAGATGAAAGAGACAGCTCCAGCCTTGCCTTGTATCTGAGGCTGGGAGCAAGGCTGAGCATCAGTCCCACACTGGGCCACTGGGCAGGGCATCCATGTGGCAGATGTCACGGTTGACTTAGCAGAAGGCCCAGGACCTGAAAGAGAGTAGGTGTTCAAAGGAAATGAAAATTCAAACACAAGTTCATTTACCTCTAAGCCCCAATGGTTTAATTAAGGCATCATTGGTTCCTTTAAAAATGAACAAATAAAAGGTAGACATAAGTTCCGATGATAGCTTAGCTAGTGCTTTGTGCTTAGTCCTTCTTTTTACTGGATCCACTGATTAGAATTGGTTCTTTAGCTTTCACCTACCTCCCCAGCGCATGTATACAAGCTTACACACACCCATATATGGTCACACACATACACACTCACATGCACATGTACTCTCACATACACACATGCACCCCACACACTCACACATACACGTACTCTCACACACTCACACAAGCTCATATATGCCCATACATATGAGGTCTGACAATTAAGTTCATGAACTCATCCTAGAAAAACTGCTACATACCATATTGCTGAGTATCATTATGGTCACCTTAGAAGTACACCCCTTGGGAAGCCATGCACCCATACCAGTGCCTATACCACCCTTCAAAGCAGTTTTGGAACTCTTTTACCTGAACGGCCATCAGAGCTGTCATTGTATTACCCTTGATGTCCTGAATGACATCAAAATGTCTTCCTTTCAATATTTCCTTTATCTTTGCATAAAGAAAAGTCATTATGGGCTAGATCAGCTGAGTAGGGAGGGTGTTCCAATAAAGCTATTTGTTTACTGGCTAAAAACTCCCTCATCGACAACGAAGTTCATTAACTCACCGCCATGCCACTGTGTGCAATGGCCATTCCAGAAAGAGTTGCGGACTTGCTTTGAAGGGTGTACTAGGCACTGGTGTCAGTTCATAGCTTCCCAAAGGGAGTACTTCAGAGGTGACTGTAGTGAAGTGATATTTGCAGTGAGGTATGTAGCACTTAAAACAATTCTTGGACTTAATTATCAGGCCTTGTACACACTCACATACCCCTCCACACAAACTCAGAGAGTGGTACACCGAAGCGACTGAGTGCTCAGTTCAGATACTCGCAGTTTGGTTCCTGACTCTAGTACCTTATTATTAGCTCTGTGACCTTGGTCAAGTCACTTAACTCTTTTAAGTTCATCTGCACAATTATTAGGAAACCCTGGTGGCATATGTAGCAGGCTAAGTGCTACATCTGCTAACCAAAAGGTCCGCAGTTCAAACCCACCAGCTGCTCCTTATAAACTCTGTGGGGCAGTTCTACTCTGACCTCTAGGGTAGCTATGAGTCAGACCTGACTTGATGGTAGTGTTTTTTTGTTTTTGTTTTCCCACAATTACTGGAAATCCTATTGGTGGAAATCCTAGTGGCATACTAGTTAAGCGCTATGACTGCTGACTGGAAGGTTGGCAGTTTGAAACCCCCAGGCACTCCTTAGAAACTCGATGGGGCACTTCTATACTGTCCTATAGGTTTGCTATGAGTTGGAGTCAACCCAATAGCAATACATATATATATATATGTATATATGTATATATATATACACACACACATATATATTTGGCACAATTACTATCATGGAGATGAACAGGTAAAGTACTCCACAAGACACGTGGTATTCAGGAACTCCTCAAGAAACATCAGCTGTTAAGTCTGCTGCATCCCACACGCTCATACACCACCATTCAAAAAAAGCGCTTATAAACAGTTAAAGACATGGGACTTTTCCTCTTGTGAGCCATCTGTGTCACAAGACAGCCAGGGTCTCTGTTTGGGACAGTTGTGCCCTGATGGAGCTGAGCTGTGCTGGAACCACAAGAGGTGTCTGGGAAGAAGTAGATGGGATTCAATGAGAACTCCTCATCCCCTTGTCAGGCTGCTGCAGAATAAAAAGCTGCTGCTTTTTGTCTCTATTGAGTGGCTTTTTCTATGGAGAGATAATGAAGGACAATGAATATACCAATTGGAAGCAACCTTTGATGACCTCGTAATTTCTCTGCTTTATAATTATTGAACAATCACAGTTTTTTAAGCTCCCAGTTACATCACAGTCAGCCAGAAAATGGACACTGTAGCCAGTAGTCAAGGGGGCCCAGGAAAGGGAAGTAATCTGTGACCCCCAGGAAAGCTGCAGGGGTGGAGCAGGACAAAAAGAAGGGCTGAGTGGAATACGGGCCTCTTGCCTGGAGGACAGCTGGACTAGCCTCTAGAGCACAGATGCCATTGCTGCTGGCAGTATCTGGGAGAGAGCATCCAGTCCCCGGTGCTGGCACACACCTCTGAGGAGCAGGCTCTTGGCACACCTGCTTACCCAGCCCGGCTTACCTTGGGACCAGCAGCTGGCCCCGCCCTCCATCTGGGGAACTGGCATCAACTGGGACATGTGTTTTGCTGTCCAACCTCTAATTCACAGAGGGCCTCCAGGCTATGGATGGCTCCTCTTAGGTCTTGCCTTCACCCTGGGATCAGCTCAGTGGCTCTCTGAGCTTCTCACAATGTCAGACACACTATGATTCACACCTAGGTACATTAGTGGGAGAAAGGCCAGTTATTCCTCAGAACATCAGTCTCTGGCATGGGGCACCCATGACGATGAGCCCTTCCCAGCTGCTAAGCCAGCTGCTATGTATGAGTCCAGCTGGTCTGGCTGGCTGTAGCTAGTTACATTTGCCTTGGTTTCATCCACCCATTTTGGAAACTCCTCCTCAAAGGGTCTCCTCCTTCCCCTTCATCACTCTTGATTAATTGCCATTGAGCCACCAGCTTTTGACTCATTGCAACCCCGAACACAACGTAACGAAACACTGCATGGTCCTGTGATATATCCGTGATTGATTGCGGGAGGACTGTTGTGATCCACAGGGTTTTCACTGGCTGATTTTCAGAAGTTAATCGCCAGTCCTTTCTTTCCAGCCTGTCTAAATCTGGAAGCTCCACTGAGACTTGTTTAACACCTCAGTGGCATGCAAGCCTCCACTAACAGCCAGGCGGTCTATGCATGAAGTGCATTGGCTGAGAATCAAACCCAAGACTCCCACCTGGAAGACGAAAATTCTGCCGCTGAAGTATCACTGCCCTCTGTTTATTACACCTACAACATACCAGCCTAAGTATTTAACTTGGATTATCTTATGTGATCTTCACAGCACCAGGAGACAATAGTATTCCATGGAGAGTATGCATCTTGTCTACAGTCATGTTGCTCTTAAAAGCACAATCAGGATTTAGATCTGTAACTCTCTGACTTGAAATCTGCTGCCACATTCATGACACTAGTTCCCCTTGCCTGTTGGAAAAATGGCAAGATCCAAGCTAGTAGCCAGAAACTCACACCAGGAACTGTTTGGAGTGCAGCCACTGACCACGCTGCTGCTGGATGCTTGTCATCACTGTCACTGACTAAGGTGCAGCTCTGCTGCAGCCACTTTGACAAAACTCTATGCCTGTGTCTTGGTGTCACATGCTTCATATTCAAAGTCCTGGGTGGGAGCTTCCTGTTGGATAATTCTAAAACCCCATGCTCCCATCCTGGAATGGAAAGGGAAATTTCAGCTCATCCGACAATAAGAGGTATTTGAAACATGACACCCCACATATGTTGTGATTTTCCCAACTGTTTAGGTTCTGGGAACCAAAAAACCAAACCAAACCAAAAGAAGTATATTTGAGGATGAATTCCCTGCCCAAGGTGGAAACATGTTTTGTGACTGACTCATGGCATCTACAGTCTTGTAGGGGGAGATGATAGCATACATACCATATCCCTTTCCAGCTGAGATCACATCTCACTAAGATCCTTTGTGGATAGAGAAGTTAGGGTCCAGAGAGGGCAAGGTATCTTAAGAGATCACATAGCTTGTTAGTATCATTGCATTTATTCTGGAGAGGACAAATTCTGTCAGGATTGTCAGCTTAGGACTGCTGGTTTGAATGAGTGAGTGCTGAGCAGAAGGTCTTGCATTACTTCCCTTCATTTCTTTTTACATGAATTAGCAAGCCCCATGTGAAGTGCTGTAGGGGATATAAACATACACAGGACCTGATCTCTGAGTTCAAGGATTTGGGAGGGTGAAAATCTTAGGATAATGACTTGAATCTGAGAAGGAGTGCCTGAGCTGTAGGAATGTCTCTTAAACGGTTGTAAAAAAGAACGTTGCATCCTCTCAATGCTAGTGAGAGACAGTGTCTTTGGCAGAATTTTGATGGGATGTTATGGGCTGTGCCCTTAAGCCACACTGGGAACATACCAGCTCTTGCCCCACAGAGAAGATCAGTTTCTCCAGCTGTGACGTGGAGACAGTGGCAAGACTCTATTGTGCTTTCATGAAGATGAAGTGAGACGTGGTGGCAAGGCTGCTCTGTAACGTGCATGCAGATCCCAATGTTTAGCAAAGCCTGAGGACGAAGAGTACCAGTTCTTAGGAGACTTTGGGTTTGGAAATCCTGGTAGAAGTCTTGGTTTTTAACTCCAGTGTGCATGGTTTTCATGTTCTAAGGAAAAAGATCATACATGAGAGTTTTAAGGATTGGATTGTGTCCTCCAAAAAATGTTGAAGTTCTAACTGCTGTGCCTCTGAATGTGGCCTTCTTTGGAAATAACATCTTTTGGGTAAAGTGAAGTTAGTATGAGGACTGTACTGGAGTAGGTGGGCCAATCCATCGTCACTGGTATCCTTATGAGGAGAGGAAACCAGAGATAGAGACAGAGACGGAGGGCAGATGGCCATGCGGAGACGCAGGCGGAGATTGGAGTTCACACCTACAGCCCAAGGAGTACCAAAGATTACTGACTGTAATCAGAGGCAGGAGACAGCTGTGGGACAGAGTCTCAGAGCTCTCAAAGGAATCGACATGGCTGACACCGTGAGAGAGTAAATTTACCTTCTTATAGGCTACCCAGTATGTGCCATTTTGTTGTGACAGCCTTGAGAAACTGAGACAGAGAGTGAGACGTTCTGGAACACTGGCTGAGAGCCTGAGACCTGGGCCTCATCCCTGGGATGCTGCTGCCTCTTTAGATAATCTTAGGTCAGTTCCTGTCAAGTCTTGGGTCTTGGTTTCCTCATCTGTAAAAGGAGACAAAGGTGGGGGGACCACGAGGAGAAAGTAGGGTCGTTAGGATCTTATGCTCTGAGCAGGAGGTCTGTGTCCAAGTCCCGGTGTTGTCACTCATAAAGTTTAAAAACTGCTCAAACCCTGCATCCCAATCCCCACTGTACCTCAGTATCCTTATTTTTGAAACAGAACAGTAAGTGAACCTATTTCGAGCAGTTGCTGAGAAGAGGAAGTGAGTCAGTACTTGAAAGTTGTTAGGATGGTTTCTAGATGCGCACAAAACCCAGAGTAAAGCACTAGATTAATTTGTGGTTGACACTAATTTCTTCTCACTCACGCGTGCTTTACTTCCATGGGAAGCAGACAAAGTGAGCAGAGTGGATGGACACTGGTTGCCTGTGGTCTCCCACCCTCCACAACACCAGGGGGTGTGGGGCAGAGATTGCTAATCTCTGCTTGTTCACTTTGCATTAGTTAACTGATCTTCGTGGCCAGCCACAGCCCTAACCAATTTATTCACCTCTGGAAAACATTGGGAGTCTCAATTTGCTTTTCTCAATTCTGTCATTGGAAAGCCCCAGACAGCACCAATTCCTCTCTTTCCCATCCAAAGCTGCTCACAGTGGTTAGCAGTGAGTGACGGCCCGGCACTTGGGGGTTAATGGCACCCAGTTGTCGAGGTAGAGTTCAGGCTGAAGGGTTCAGGGAGGGCAGCTGAAGAGTACTTTGTTGCAACTTATGACTAGTTTCACGGTTGCTTCATCATCTGCAAGTGTGCACGCAGAAGCTAATAAGTGATTTGCTCTAGTTTGCCACCGAGGGTGCCTTCCAAAGAGGAAAACCACTGATTTTTAACAACAGGCACATCAATTATAAACTACCCCCCTGTACTGTTTGGTCCCCAGAGGTGCCTTAGGAGGGGAAAACCAGACCATTTCAGTCATCAGACACATGCAAAGCCAGACTAGCTAGCAATGAACTCACGGCCGCCACCGCCTCCATGGCCAGCCGCGTGGAGCCCCTCTCTGCCGAGGGTCCTTGGTGTTCTCTGCATTGTTTCCGCCTGCTGTGGTTCCTGACCCTCCAGATAGCACTCATTCCAGTTCACTGACTTTTGAGGGCTTGTGATGGAAGAGGATGGGAGTGACTGAAGGAAGTGAGGCT
Organism: Heterohyrax brucei; assembly: GCA_028571685.1. Taxonomy (NCBI): domain Eukaryota; kingdom Metazoa; phylum Chordata; class Mammalia; order Hyracoidea; family Procaviidae; genus Heterohyrax; species Heterohyrax brucei. The sequence goes on along the minus strand of CM053154.1, from coordinate 82,025,488 downwards.
GAGATGAGGAGCGAAATGGCCCGGGCCTGGAAGAGCTGAAGTGAGTACTGGGTGGGGATTCTAGCCTGTGATCATCACTGTGAGCCCTCCCGACCAGGTGCTCACACTGGAACCCTGAGATGATGGGTGTCTTTATGCACATTCACCACAGCTGCCCTGTTGAGTCAGAGCCCCTGTAGAGAGGTTGTGTGCAAGGAGCCCAAGAGAGTATCTTGCCTCAGGCATCCTGAGCTATCAGACCATTTGGAGACTCCTTGATCACAGCACAACCTGCTCACTTTACAGATGGAGAAACTGAGGCCCAGGAAAGTGAGATACGAAGGATTTTCTTGTTTCCTGTCCCAGCCTCTGTCACTCCACTCTGTTCTTGCTTCATTTCTTGAAATATCAGCCCTGAGATAAAATACCTAAAGTTTTTTGTTCTATTTGCTGATGTGTATTTTCTAAATTTTCTACAATGGATGCATTTCAAGTTTAGTAACTTAAAAAAACAAAATTATTACAATAATGCAAATTTATTGCCATTTTTTCTTTCAAAGAAAATGAAGTGAAAGTTTCAAGGACATTTGAAGAGGGCATCATGTTTAGCAAATATCAGTGACATAAAGCTTATGAGCCATAGGGTTTTAAAGAAATTGGCAGTGACATTTTCCTGTTGCTTGGAGATGAGAGCTAAACTCCTCAACCCAGCGCCCAAAGCCTTCTTCCAGTCTGTTCTTAACCCCCTACTGCTCATCCTCAAATCACAGTTGCTCCCTGCCCACTCCTCACCTTCCTCCCCACCACACTGTGGCCTCTAGATTTTTGTTTCTTTCCCCTTTCCAGTAAAAGATCTTTTGAACAAACAGGAAAAAAAATGTTTACAGTAATAAAGTTGTTTCCTTAACTTAGCTTGTCAGAAGTTTGGAGGTAGGCAGGGATTCAGTGGAAGCACCAGGGCCCAGGCTCTCTCTCTCTGTTCCAGTATACTCAGGTTGCTCCGTGTACTGTATCTTGTTGCTTCACAAACAGAAAATTGCTGTCACAGCCCCAAACATCAGCTCTGTGTTCAAGGCAAGAGGAAGTAGAAATGGGTAGCTTCAGAAAGTTCCCTTTCTCCGATCAGAAAAGCAATTTTTCCAGGAAGTTTCTAGGCAACTTTTCTGTCTGTCTGTGTCCACAGATCATTACACGGCAACTTGTAGCTGCAAGGGAGCCTGAGAAAGGAATCATTGGCAAAAAGTGAATGAGATGACTTGACTGGCCTAGACAGGTCATGGCTTATCCCTGAAGGCAGGGCACACTGTTACCCTAAACAAACACAATCAAGGTTTTGATAGTAAAGAAGTGGAGGATGGCTATTGGGATGGTGTTTTCTGGTGACACTCTAAATACTCTGATGTGTGACTACAAGTGCTTTGTTTTTGATCTGCCCACATCTATGTTGGCAGTGCTGTCGACTGACCTACAGATCTGTTGACTCATCACTTTATTATGACAGCCTGACTCCTAGATCCTCTCAGGTCCAAAAGCCGTTTCTCCCCCTGCTTGTCTGTCACCTCACATGGCTCCACCTCCAGAATCTCTACTCATTTTCTCTCTGAAGTCAACCCCCTGTCTTCCAGAACTTTTCACCCTCTATTCATGTTTTCCTTTTTTTAATTCATCAGCATTTATCGCTCCTATCCTCAAGCCCAGGGTCACAAATAGTTTCTCTGAAAGACCAGAGACTAAATATTTTAGGCTTTGTGGGCCATATAGTCTCCTTTGCTATGTATATGTCTGTATATGTATCTGTATAAGTGTATATATGTATACACATGTACATATATACAACTTTTTCCTTGTAGTACAAAAGCAACCATAAATAAGGCATACATGAATGCATGTGGCTTGGCAGAATGCATGTGAATGCATCAATAAAACTTTGTTTACCAAAGTCATCAGGGGTGGATTTGGCCTGCAGGCTATAATTTGCAGACCCCTGTCCATCACTCTTTCTATCTTCACTGTGCCGCCCGTTGTTACTGTCAAGTTGATTATGACTCACGACAACCCCATGTGTGTACAGAATAGAAATGCTCCACAGGGTTTTCAGTGGCTGTGACCTTTCAGAAGCTGATCACTAGGCTTGTCTTCTGAGGGGCATCGGGGTGAGTTCAAACTGCCAAGCCTTCAGCTAGTAGTCTGGTACTTAACTGTTTGTACCAGCCTATGCCCTCTAGTTTCTGGAATATTGATTCTACTACTCTCTCCAGCCCCGTCAGCCTCCTTACGCCTGTATTATTAATTCTGATATAGCCAACTTTCATGGGAACATTGTGGGGACTAGGTTGTAAGTTAAGTACTTTACCTATGAGGTGGATTATGCTACCCCCATTTGCAGACAGGGTTCAGAAAGCAGAGCAACTTGTTCAAAGTTGAGCAAAAGTAAGCAAACTGAATGTATTTTTCTTACTTGAAGTCCGTGCCGCGCTCTCACCTGCCCAGTTACTCGCTGCTTTGGCTTCTCCACCTGGGCTTCCCTCACTCTCTGCTGCCGTCCATGGGCTGCTGTGCTGGGGTGGAGAAGACCGTAGCTCTGCCTGAACATCGGTGTCCCTGCGTGTTTGCAGCGTCAGCCTCAGCCGAACCCTCAGCAGCCAGCCATCCTTGATCTCTTCAACCTCACCCTTCCCTGCTTAAGACCACTCTTCTCCTCCCCGTATTTGCTGAGAAGATTAAGACCATCGAGTAAAAGATACTCACTCAGCTTTCTACCTCCAGCCCTGACTCTTAGTTCTGTGCCAGGCCTACTATCTCTCCTTTTCAGAGGAGGTTTCCAATCAACCCCAAAACTACCCTCCATGTCACGAGGGCCACCTTTCCTGGCTTCCTTGGGGGCTCTTTCATTAATTATCTCTTGCTTCTTTCCAGGTCTGTTGTCACTGTCTATCATCCTGCACAAGTCTACGTTATCTTAAAGCAACAAAATAAACATAAAAAATAACATCCCTGCGCAGCCTCCCCTCTAGATAGCACTCCCTTTCTTTTTCCTTTCTTTCACTGCCAAGTGTCCAGTCATAATAAGAGCCTGTTCTCATGATCTCCACTCTCTTACCTCCCATTAACCCCTCAACCTGCTAATATTATGTCTTCCCTCTCAGTAATTCCCTGAAATTGCTCTCACTGAGGTCACCCAGTGACCTCCTAATTGCCAAGTGCAATGATCTTTTCATTGTCCTGTCTTACTTGACCTCTCTGTGGCATTTGACCTTTGCAACCATTTCCTGTTTCTTGGAACTGCCTCCTCTCTGGCCTTTCTCTCCTCTTCTCTTTCCTATTTCCTGCCCTTGATGCTCATTTTCAGTGTCTTTTGCTGGTTTCTCTTCCCTAGATCTTTGTCTTTTTGTATTCATGCTCTCAGAGGCTTCTCACTGGGTGACACTCAAGAGCTCTCTTGGCATTAGTTATCATAATTTTCTGGCTATCTCCCAATAGTTAGGGCTTCCTTTATGGGTTTCAGGCCTAAGTATCTGAAAGCTTATGGAAATTTTCACTGGATCAACATGGACAACACTTAAATTAGGATCTCTCCCCATCATTAGAAAACCAAACTGTTCTCCCCTATGACTCTCCCATCACCCTCATGCTTCCTGATTTACAGAGAAAGGCAAAGGCTCACTCAAGAACTTTCACAAGTATATCTTTTTGAACTTTCATTAGTTTGTTTTGCATTGACCATGTCATGGCATGCAAGGTAGATAATTCAAATACTGGTATATAAGTGAACAAATAACTCCTCTTTTCCTTGAGGCATCCAATATTTCAATTCTTCTTGCAATGGTTGCTGCTAGCTTCTGTACTTTTTTAGAAATATTACTTGTACATTTGCATAAATGTGAGCATTCTCTAGCCCACATGTCGAACATGACAGCCACATATAGCTCTATGTGTTTATTCATTTTTTTATGATTTAAGTTAAAGGTCATAGCTCGTTAGTGTCTTATGCAAAACTTTGTACACACATTGTTATGTGACCCTTGTTGCCCTCTCCATAATTTGATAACGCAATCCTCCTTTACATCCTGAATTTCCCATGTCCACCCAACCAGCTACTGTCCTTTTTTTGTCTTCTCATCTTTCCTCCAAACAGGAGCTGCCCATTTAGCCTCACATATCTACTTGAACTAGGAAGCACACTCTTCACAAGTATCATTTCATGTTTTATAGTTCAGTCTCATCTTTGTTGAAGAGTTGACTATGGGAATGGCTTTAGTTCTGGGGTTCCTTCAGTCTCAGTCTGGTGTTTTAATTAGAATTAGAAGTCTATACCTCACTTTTCTCATACTCCTTCAGGAACTCTCTGTGTGGTCCCTGTCGGGACTGTCATTGGTGGTAGCTGGGCACCAGCTAGTTCTTCCACTCTCAGGCTGATGGAGTCCCTGTTTTACGTGCCCTTTCTGTCTCTTGGGCTCACCTTATCCTCGTGTCTTTTGTATTCTTCATTCTCCTTTGCTCCAGGTGGGCTGGGACCAGTCGATGCATCTTAGATGGCTGCTCGCTGGCTTGTAAGACCCTAGACACCACTCACCCAGATGGAATGCAGGACATTTTCTTAATCAACTGTGTGATACCAGTTGACCTGGATGTCCCCTGACAGTTTTCACCAGAATGCTGCCCCTGCTATTCTGTCACTTGATGTGTTTGGTTACATTTAGGAAACTTCTTAGCTTTTAGTTCAGTCCGGTTTTTCTGGCTTCCCTTGTGCTGTATGTTGTCCTCCCCTTCACCTAATAATGTGCCCACTGTCTACTATCTAATTAATGAATTCTCTCCTCTTCCCCCCCTTGTAACCATCAAAGAATGTTTTCTCCTGTATTTAAACTTTTCTTGAGTTCTTATAACAGTGGTCTCATACAACATTTGTCCTGCAGCTGTCTAATTTCACTCAGCATAATTCCTTCCAGATTTACCCTGTTCTTTGTTGTTGTGTAGTATTCTATCGTGTGCATTTACAAAAATCAATTTACTCCATTCATCCGTTGGTGGACACCTAGGAGTTTTCCGTTTTTTTTTTTGCCATTGTGAACAGTGCTGCAGTGAACATGCATGTGCATGTATCTACTTGTGTGAGGGCTCGTATTTCTCTAGGAAATATTCTAAGGGGTGAGATTACTAGACGGTATGCTACTTCTATTTCTAGTTAAAAACTAGAAGCACCAAATCAATTTTCAAAGTGGTTGCACCACTTTATATTCATACCAGCAGTGTGTCAGTGTTCTCGTCTTTCCAAATCCTCTCCAACATTTATTCTTTTGTGTTTTTTGGATTAATGTCAGTCTTGATGTTGTGAGACGGTATCTCACTGTAGTTTTTACTTGCATTACTCTAATGGCTAATGATCTTGAGCATTCTTCATGTATCTGTTAACTGCCTGAATGTCTTCTTTGGTGAAATGCCTGTTCATATCCTTTGCCCATTCTTAATCTGGGTTATTTGTCTTTCTGTTGTTGAAGTTTTGCATATCTTGTAGGTTTTAGAGATTAGATTGTTATCACACATGGCTTTTCAAATTTATAGTGTTATTAGTTAAAATTAAATATTGATTTATTCAATTGCACTAGCTGCATCTCAAGTGCTCAGTAGCAACATGTTGTTGGTGATTACTGTGGCAGAGTGCAGATCCAGAACATTTCTGTCATCTCAGAAATGTTGGATTGGAAATCATCTACCGTATTCTGTGTCTTAATTTTTGTAGCCATTTTTAGGTTGACATAATTCCATATATATACATAATATATATAAATTGACCTTATTCCTTCTCATTACTGTGTATAGCTAGTGATTAAATCATTCCATACTGATGGTCATTTAGGTTGTTTTTAGTCTTCTGCTGTTACAAATAATGTTACCACAAATAATTATGTACATATATGTTTGTGCCCATGTGCAAGGTTATCTACAAGATTAATTTCTAGAGGTAGAATTGCAAGATCAAAGGACATGCGGATTTTTTTTATGTTTACTTTTCTTCACATGCTAGTGACTCCATTAGTAGAACACACCTGTTTCTTTATGACCTGTTCAACAGTGTACATTATCAATCAAGCTTCATAATCTTGATTAATTTGATAGGTAATATAATATACCTCAGTTTTGACTTCATATTTAAATTATGAGGGATTAAAACTCAGTGATGTGTTTTTTTCTCTGAAATGTTTGTTAATACATTTACTCTTTTTCCACTAGATTATTTGTCTTTTTGTTATTGATTCATATGACCTCTTTACATGTATAAGCCCTTCGTTACCTGGGTTATTACTTTCTCCTAATGTTTCCACTTCACTCCCTTACCAGGCTGTTGGTGTTATCAGTTTCATCAATATTTTATGGCTTCCTAGTTTTGGTCTTACCTTGAAAAGTCTTCTGTACTTTGATCTTTTAAAACAGTCTCCTAGATTTTTTATTTTAGTACTTTTATGGTTTAGTAGTTTTCCTTTCAAATTTGATCCATGTGAAATTAATTTTGGTGTAAGGAATGAGGTAGAGGCCTACACCTGTTTTTCTGAATGACTTAGCTGCAACTCTTTTATGAAATGGTGTTTCTTTCTCCTAATGTGCTAAAACATCACCTTTATTATATAAGGTTATAGGAACCTCCCTGTGCCTTGATTTTTCAGAATTATAAAGTAAAAATAATGACTTAGGGTTGTAAGGACTAATGTAAATATAGTGAACAGTTCCTGGCACATAGTAAGTGCTCAGTAAGTACTAGCTACTTTTACTAATGGAAACCCTGGTGGCGTAGTAGTTAAATGCTATGGCTGCTGTACTAATTAAAAAAACAGAAACAAACAAAAAACCCCATTGCCGCTGAATTGATTCCAACTTGTAACAGCCCTATAGGACAGAGTAAAATTGCCCCATAGAGTTTCCAAGGCGCACCTGGTGGATGTGAATGCTCACTTTTCGATTAGCAGGTGTAACACTTAACCACTATGCCACCAGGGTTTCCACTGTTAGCAATAGCTGAGACTATTACTAAATGTTTGGGACATTGATGATTTAGTGGTAGAATTCGTACTTTCCATACGGGGGTGATGGTCTAGCACTTTTTGTGTGTGTGTCTGATTGAGGGAAAGTTTACAATACAATTTAAATTTGCATGCCTGCCTATCTGCAGCTCCTTCTGCTCTCCTTGCCGGCAGTAGCGTACTCCTCTTTGCCGTTCTATACATGTCATATCTTCTTAACAATCTCCTGTCCCCTCCTCTCTACTCTCTCCACTCCCCACTAGTAAGAGTCTAGTAGGATGACATTCTATAAATGCATAGAACCATAAAGTGCACACATGATATGGTCACTCTGTGTCCCCGAGTCCAATCTCCTCCTATATGAAGAGTTGACCTCAGTAATAACCTAGGATCAGGGGCAGCATCAGGTCTAGGGTCTATGCTCCCTGGGGAACTCCCAAGCCTTCAGACCATTAGTTGTGGTCTTTCAGCAGAGTTCTTAGGGTGTGCCCTTTTTTTTCTCTTGTTGCCACTGGGACTTGACCTTGTGAGCCCCATCACAGCTGTTGTTGGTGGTGGCCAGACACCATCTGGTTCTTCTGGTCACGTATTGATATAGTCACCCATTCACGTGGGTCTTTCTGTCTTCTGGGCTCTTTTTTCTTCATGTCATTGTCCATGGTGATCATCTATCCCAGCTGAGTTGGCACGATTTGGTGTACCTCAGATGGCAGCTTGCTAGCTTTTAAGACCCCAGATGCCACTCACCCGTATGGGGAGCAGAAGACTCTCTTAGCAATAAGCTTGTTATGCCAGTTGGCCTCGGTGTCCCCTAAGAACATGGTCTCTGATCCCTGCCACTGCTGCTCTATCCTTACAATATTGAGTTAAGATTGGAAGAGTTTTCAGGTTATGTTGAAGTCTACTTAAATTGATCTTCTTTCTAATGTGTGCTGTCACTGATTTCACCTAACCAAATTCCTATCAACTATTTAATCTATAGCCAACCTTCTCTCCCCTTCCCTCCCCTCCCTTGCAGCTGCCAAATAACCTTTTCTTCTATACATGAGTCTGTTTTTACGTCCTTGCTGTAGGGGTCTCATACAACATTTGTCTTTGTGCCACTGACTGATTTCACTCAACATAATGACTTCCAATTGAAACCACATTATGAGATGCTTCCTAAAATCATCATTGTTCTTTATCATTGCATAGTGTTCCATTAAGTATATGTACCACAGTTTATGTATCCATTCATCTGTTGCTGGGCGTCTAGATTGATTCCATCGTTTTGCTATTGTGGACTGTGCTGCAATAAACATTCGTTTGTATGTATCTGTTCATGTGACTGCCCTTGCTTCTGTGGGGTATCTTCCAAGCAGTGGGATTACTGGGTCAAATGGTATTATCTATTTCCAGCTTTTTAAGGAAGTGCCAGATTGCTTTCCAAAGAAGTCATACCACTTTGCAATGTGACCAACAGTGTAGGAGAGTTCTAATTTCTCCACAGCCTCTCCAGCATTTGCTGTTTTGTGTTTTTTGGATCATGGCCACTCTTGTTGAGGTGAGATGGTATCTCATCATAGTTTTGGTCTGAATTTCTTTGATAGCTAATGAGCATGAGGATTTCTTCATGTGTCTTTTGGTTGCCTGTATATCCTCTTTAGAGAAGTGTCTGTCCATCTCCTTTGCACATAGCTTAATTGGGTCATTTATCCTTTTCTTGTTGATATTTTGCAGTATCTTGTAGATTATGGAGATCAGACATTGGTCTGACATTTAGTCTCCAAATATGTTTTCTGCTTTCTGTAGGTGATCTTTTAATTCTTTTAGCAAAGACTTTGTATGAGCAAAAGTGTTTGATCTTTGGTAGTTTCCATTTATCTACTTTTTCTTCTGTAGATCATGGTTTGTTTGTCAGATTTTCAAGTCTGTCTACATTGTGTATGAAAACTTCCATTGTTAATCCTATTTTTTCTTGGATGAGCTTGATTGTTTTAGGTTTGATATTTAGGTCTTTGATCCAATTTGAGTTGGTTTTCATATAAGGTGTGAGATATGGGTCTTGTTTCAAGTTTTTGCAGACGGATATCCAATTTTGCCAGCACCATTTGAAGAGACTACTTTTATCCCAGTTTACAATCTTAGGGCCTTTGTTGAATATCAACTGTTCATAGGAGGATGGTGGCATCTCCGGGGTCTCAACTTTGTTCCATTCATCTATATGTCTCTTTCTGTACCAGTACCAGGCTGTTTTGACTACTGTGGCAGTGTAACATGTTCTGAAGTGGAGTAGTGAGAGGCCACCCAGTGTGTTTTTCTTCTTCAGTAGTGCTTTGCTTATCACGGGTTTCTTCCCTTTCCAAACAAAGTTGGTGATTCACTTCTCCATCTCATTAAAAAATGTCACTGGACCAGAAGAACCAGTTGGTGCCAAGCTACCACCAGTGACAGTAGTGATGGGGCTCACAATGTTGAGTCTCAGAGGCAACACAAGAACAAAAGGGGTGCACCCTGAGAACTCCACTAAAAAACTGAAACTGATGGTCTGGCCTCCCAGGGGTTCCCCAGAGAGCATGGCCCCTAGATCTGATGTTGTCCCTGATCATAGACCGTTACTGAGGTCAACTCTTCAGACAAGAATAAATTGGACTTGGGGACAGAGAGTACATCCACAGGATGTCCTCCTACTGGCCTCTTACTAGAGGTAAGTGAAGAGGGGAGAGGAGGGATAGGAGATCGTTAAGAGGATATCGTGTATATTCAATGGAAAGGAAGAGTGTGCTGTTACTGGGCAAGGAGAGCAAAAGGAGTTGCAAATAGGCGGGCATGCAAATTTAAACTGGCCTGTAAACTTTCACTCAATCACAATTAAAAAAAAAAAAGTCACTGGAATTTGTGTTGGGATTACATTGTATATGTAGCTCACTTTGAGTAAACTAGATGTTTTCACAATATGAAGTCTTCCTATCCATGAGCAGAGTAGGTTTCTCCATTTATGTAAGTCTCTCTTAGTTTATTCCAGTAAGGTCTTGTAGTTCTCTTTGTATAGGTCTCTTATTTCTCTAGTTAGATTTATTCCTAGGTATTTTATCTTCTTGGGAGCTGTAGCAAATGGTATTGATTTGGTGATTTCTTCTTTAATAATCTCTTTGTTGGTATAAAGGAATCCTACTGATTTACTTATGTTTATCTTGTAACCTGATATTTTGCTGAACTCTTTTATTAGTTCAAGTAGTTTACTTGTGGATTCTTTAGGATTTGCTGCAAATACAACCATACCACTTGCAAATACAGAGATTTTTACTTCTTTGCCGATGAAGATGCCCTTTATTTCTTGGTCTTGTCTAATGGCTCTGGCCAGAACTTCTAGTACAATGTTGAATAGGAGAAGTGAGAGTCGGCATGCTTGTCCAGTTCCTGTTCTCAAGGGGAGTTCTTTCAGTCTGTCTCCATACAGGATGATGTAGGTGATTGACTTTGCATAATGGATCTTATTGCATTGAGGAGTTTGCCTTCTATTCCTATTTTGCTGAGAGTTCTTAGCACGAATGAGTGTTGGATTTTGTCAAATGCTTTTTCTGCATCAGTTACAAAATCAGGTGATTCTTTTGTATTGTTTATGTGGTTGATCACATTAATTGTGTTTCTGATGTTGAACCAGCCTTGCATCCCTGGTACGAAGTGAATTTAGTTGTGATGAATTATTTTTTTGATATGTTGTTGAATTCTATTGGCAAGGATTTTGTTGAAGATTTTTGCATCTAGGTTCATGAGTGATATTGGTCTGTAGTTCTCCTTTTTTTGTTGGATCTTTCCCTGGCTTTGGTATCAGGGTTATGCTGGCTTCATTGAATGAACTTGGGAGTATTTCACCCCTTTCTATGCTGTGAAATAGTCTCACTAGTATTGGAGTTAACTCTTCTCTAAAAGCTTGGTAGAATTCTGGGGTGAAACCATCTGGGCCAGGACTTTTTTTGGTTGGTAGTTTTGGGGTGACTTTTTCAATCTCTTCCTTTGTGATGGATTTATTAAGTTGTTGTACTTCTCCTTGTGATAATTTTGGTAGGTGATACAAATCTAGAAATGGTTTTCAAATCTGTTAGAGTCCAGTCTTTCATAGTATCCTGTTATGACAGTTTTGATTTCTGTTGTGACATCTCACATCTCATTTCTTATTTGGGTTATTTGTTTTCTTTCCTGTTTTTCTTTAGTAAGTTTAGCCCATGGTTTGTCAATTTTGTAGATCTTTTCAAGAAACCAGCTTTTGGTCTTATCATTTTTTTTAGTTGTTCTTCTAGTCTCTAATTCATTTAGTTCTGCTCCAGTCTTTATGATCTGCTTTCTTCTGGTGCCTCAGGGGTTTCCCTGTTGCTCTCTTTATGCTTGTTCAAACTGTAGGGTTAGTTCTTTGGTTTGGATTCTTTCTTCCTTCTGGATGTGTGCATTTATAGAGATAAACTGACCCCTGAGCACTCCTTTGGCTATATCCCACAGGTTCTGGTAGGAAGTGTTTTTGTTCTCATTTGAATCTGTAGATTTCTTTATTTCATCCTTGATTTCTTCTGTAACCCATGGCTTTTTGAGCTCCAAATTCTGTGTCTTTTCTGTCATTGATTTTGACTTTTATGGCTTTATGGTTTGAGAAGATGCTTCACAGTAATTCAGTGGTTTGGATTTTGTTGAGATTTGCTTTGTGTTCTTATACATGGTCTATTCTGGAAAATGTTCCATGTGCACTGGAGGAGAAAGTGTAGTTATCTGTTGATAAATAAAAAGTTCTGTACATGTCAATGAGGTCTAATGGGTTCGTTGTGACAATAAGATCTACTGTGTCTTTACTGAGCTTTTTTCTAGAAGATCTGTCCAATTCTGATAGTGGAGTGTTGAAGTCTCCCACTATTATTGTGGAGTGACCAATCTCATTTTTCTATGTAGTCAGTGTTTCTTTGATGTATTTAGATGCTCTAGTATTGGGTGCATAAATATTTAACATTGTTAAGTCCTGCTTGTGTACTGAAACTTTCAGCAATAAATAGTGACCGTACTTGTCTATGATGGTGAATTTAACATTAAAATCTATTTTATCTGAGATTAGTATTACCACACCTACTCTTCTTTGTATATTTGTATATTGCTAGCTTGGTATGTATTATTCTGTCCTTTAATTTTCAGTTTGTTGCTATCTTTAAGCCTAAAATGAGTTTCTTGTAAGCAACATATAGGTGGGTTGTGTCTTTCAATCCAAGATGTCACTCGTTGTCTCTTTACTGGAGTGTTCAGTCCATTTACATTCAATGTAATTATTGACAGGTATGTGTTTAGTGCTGTCATTGCAATGTGTTTATTTTTGTGTTGGTGTTTTCTCTGTTGCTCTTAGTATTCTGTTCTAGGGCATTCTTCTTTATGGGCTGATTTTTTTCTCCTTTTCAGTGTTGATACTGTGTTTGTTGAGACTCCTGTATTACTTTTCTTGTTCTGATATGCATATGTATTGTGCTTTGCAGCTGCTTCTATCATCCCCCTTAGTAGTCTAAGTTTAAACCCAATTTTAACTTCTACTGTCTTGTTAATGTCATTTCCATCTGGAAAGACTATAACTACTGTTGTGTATCTCTCTTTTTAATGTGATGATGTCATAGTTTTCATGATATGATCACTGGATGACTTCTTTTAATATCATAGCTTTGATTGAATTTCGTGTCTTCTCTGAGTAGGGTTCTCAATGTTGCAACCTTCATTGCCTCCTTAAATATACACTTAATGCTTTTATTTTTCTAAGCCAAGACCTTCTTTCAGTATTTCTTGTGGCTTTGGTTTGTTTTTTACAAAGTCTCTAAGTTCCTGTTTACTGGCAAATGTCTTAATTTCATGTTCATATTTGAAAGACAATTTTGCAGGATATATAATTCTTAGTTGGAAGTTTTTCTACTTGAAGGCTTTGAAAGTGTCATCCCATTGCCTCTGTGCCAACATTGTTTCTGCCGAGAAGTCAGATAAAAGCCTACAGGTCTTCCCTCTGAATGTTAGCTTTGCTTTGAGTCTTACTGCCTTGAAGGGTTTCTGCTTATGTTTCACTTTGCTAAGCTTGATTATAATATGTCTTGGTGTGTTTCTTTTGGGGTCAGTTTTACGTGACATTTGATACGCATCTTGGATATCTATGTTCTCTTGTTGCATAATTTCAAGGAAGCTTTCTGGCAGCACCCCAACAACAATACTCTCTGTGTTTTCAGGTGTCCCTCCCTGTTCAGGAACTCCAGTTAATCATAGATTGTTCCTCTTGATAGAGCCCCACATGTTTCTTAATGCTTCACTCTTCTTGTTTCTTTTCTGTGTTTTCTCCTCCTAAATGCTGGTGTCAGTAGTTGTATCTTCAAGGTCAGTAAGTCTAATTTCCAGTTGTTCAGTTCTACTCTTTTGGCTTTGAATTGAAGTGTCTAATTCTGTCATTTTTTTATTGACCTGTCAGATTTCAGAATCTTGGTGTTCCATCAGTTTGAACAGCTTGCTTAATTTTTCACTTTGCTGTGCTGCATTTTGTGTAATGTCTAGGAGGTTTCTGTATGTAATTCTTTTGTACTTGACCTCCAATATTTTCAGAAAGGCTTCTTCATCTGGGAAGTTCTTTGGTTCTTTATTTTGGGAGTTTCTGGAGCCATGAGTGGATGTTTCTTTAAATGTTTGACTAGAGTTTGTTAATTTTGGGACATCTAGAGGCTGTTTAGTTTCTCTGGTGTTGCCTTAACAGGAGCTGAGGTGAAATTTGAGAAGGAAGTAGATCACCAGCCTCCTTTCTGTGCTCCAGTGGTATTTGTGGGGTAGCATGCTCCTCCTCCTGGCTAGCAATGACATAAGCCCTACTTATGGAGTCACTGGGGGGCTGTCAGCTGACCCTATGATGTGTGTCAGTAAGGTCTGGAAGAGATGCCGTCAGGCTGCACCACAGTTATTTCTCTAGGCAGTCTTAGTTTAAAAGGTAAAAGCTCTCTGACTGCTTCCAAAACCAGTCAGTCTGTCAGGTGTGGCAAGCCCCTCCTTCTAGCTGACAACAGAGTCACCTCTTCAGTTGTCTCCAGGTGCTATGATACAGTTCAAAGGAGAGACAGGCTATTGGCCTGCTGTCACCACTTCTGGGCTCCACCTGTAATACTACACTGCACTAAACAAAGCTTTTCTGTTGGAAAAGTGCTCCCCCAGCTGGGACTCCCTCTCAGCCTGGGAATTAGCTCCTGCTGAGGCCTCCAGTTGGGTAATTCTGCCTTTCAGTCAAACAAGATGGCATCCTGGTCAAGCTGTCTCATCTCTGCAAAACGGTGGAATTGATGGTAGAGTTTCGAAAAGAGAAGGTGGAGGGGCTGTGGTGCTCTGATTCTGGAGCCATGCTCTCAAAACATGGCATTCCACCCACTGATCACTTTAGCATTGTGGCTCCATGTAGCTGCTGGTTAAGCCCATCCCCTGCCTGCCAGCCATCAAAAGAAAAGAAAGTTAAAAACACTAGTTACCTTCAGTTTGCAGGGCCTGGTCAATTCAATCAGAGTGGGGCTCAGTGAAAGACAGGAAGTTTCCTGTTCAGTTGTGTGTAGTTCAAACTGATAGCCCTATGCCGTGTCCTTGGGCTCACTAGGTGTCCAGAAAACTCTGTTTAATTATCAATCCAGGCCTTAGGTTTCAGAGGGAGTTGAAAAGATGTGTGTCTGGTCTGCAATCTTGACTCCACCCTCCAATCTAGCACTTTTGACATACATTTATTGTATAGTCTAGTTGGTCTATTCCTAGGTATTTATACCTCTCCAACAAAAAAAAAACAAAGAATTATTATACAATTCATAGGAGTTTTATTTGCAGTAGAAAAAATGCAAATGTACCTCAATAGGTGAATGGATAAACAAATTATGATTCATTCACACAACAGAATACTACTCAGCAGTAAAACAGGTTGAGTTATTTATACACAAAGCAACATGGATGAATCCCCAAATAATTATATCTAGTCAAAGAAGTCAGGCAAAAAAGTACATACTGTATGATTCCATCTACATACAACTCTAGAATGTGTAAACTAAGCCATAAAAACTATACCAGTATAGTTTCCTGGAGATACAATATAGGAATTGGAGGAGTGATTATACATGGGTACAAGAAACTTTTGGGTGTGGTGGATATATATATATAGCATATTGATTGTAGTGAAGGTTTCATGGGTTTTATATATATACAAATCACTAAATTCTATGGTTTAAATATGACGAATAGCTTATTGTGTACCAATTAACCTCAATCAAGTTGTTTATAAAGAGTATGGAGCACTTGACCCAAGCAATGGTCTTTTTGGTAACCATGCATGCATGTGACAGTTGGACAATAAACAAGGAAGATTGAAGAAGGATTGATGCCTTTGAATTATGATGTTGGCAAAGTATATTGAACATACCATGGACTACCAGAAGAATGAATGAGTTGGTCTTGGAAGAGTTACAGTAAGAATGCTCCTTAGAAGCAAGGATGTTGAGACTTTGTCTCACATACTTTACCAAGCATGATGTCTTTCTCCAGGGACTGGTTACCAGGAGCAGCCAGTCCCTGGTGAAGGACATCATGCTTGGTAAAGTAGAAGATTAGTGAAAAAAAGCGAGTTACTCAATGAGAAGGACTGACATGGTGGCTGTAATAATAGATTTCAGCATGATAATGATTGTGAGGATGGCACAGGTCTGGGCAGTGTTTGAGTTTGTTGTAGGTGGAATTGCTATGAGTCAGAACCAACTCAAGGGCACCTAACAACAACAATAACAACAAATTTGTTTAGAAAAGAAAAACAAAAAAGTTACCTGATAAGACAAACTTGATTACCTGTCAATCCAAGCTTTGCTCCCTTTTCTTTAGCTCAACTAAGCCCCAGTTTTGTTTTAGGATGGGAGTGAAAACGCGTCATTGTTGCTAAGTCACTCATGCTGCTCCTTTTACCTGTTTCTCCTGTGCAACTAGATGTAATCATGTAAGTCTAAGGAGACTGAAGCTGAAGTCTGTTGGTGACAGTTCTAGGAAAGCTTTGACTCTGCCAATGAAAGGAGCTAACATGGTTGGTGAAGCCCTTTCCTCGTTCTGCCTTCTTGCTTGGAACTAGAACATGGAATCTGGAGCTGCAACAGCTATCTTGTCACTTTGGGGAAAAGGCTAAAAGAATCACAAAGATGCTGGCCCTGATTTTACAGAGCAATTGAGCATCTGCCTTGCTGTGGTCTTGTATGCAAGAAAAATACCCCTTTACTTGCTTACTGAAACCACCACAGATGGATTTTCTGTTACTTGCATTTCTGCTTTTATAACTGGGTTGGTGTTCTAGTTATTTATTGCAGCATAACAAGTCACCCAGAAACTTAGAGTGTAAAATCATAGCAGCTTCATCCTTCCCATGATTCTTTGGGTCAAGAGATCTGTTAATGTACAACGAGGATGGCTTGTCTCTCCCTAATGATGTTTAGGGCCCTAGGTGGAAATAACAGATGAACTGACTACAGCAGAGTCGAGTGACAGGGCTTCTGTTTTCCTTCACATGAGATTTGTAGGGGCTTGGACCTCCAGGACAGGTTCTTCACTTATAGTCTGGTCCTTGAGCTGGAACAGCTGTGCCCTGTCTGGTATTATTCTCTCTCCACAAGGCCTGTTCATGTTGCTAGCTTTGACTTCCTCATAGCGTGGCAGTCTCAAAGTAGTGGAAGTTCTTACATGTCTGTTAGCTTCCCTCAGAGCAAGTGCTCCAAGAAGGGACCTGGAAACTTCCAGCTTTTTAAAAGATTAGGACTAGACCTGGCATAGCTTCACTTCTACCTAATTCTGGTGGTCAGAGAAGCCAAAAGCTGCCCAAATTCTGGGCAAGTAAGAATTCCACCTCTCAAAAGAGAAATGGCAAGTACATCCAGGGAGGGGAAGAACTGATGGCAGCCATCTGGGACACAAGTTGAGAAGCAGAGACTCTGGTTCAAGATCCAGTTCTGGCTTTGACTCTGTAACTAACGTGCACACTGCCCTTGTGAAGCCTCCAAGAGTCCTCAGGATCTGTAGGGCCACGTCCAGACCCCTGATCTCAGCTCATAGAAATACTGCTTGAACCTTGGCTTTGGCTTTGTTGAACTTCTTGTAGATTTTTCAATTTTCCACTAGTTTATCTAGCTACCACACCTTTGTGCATACTGCTCCTGAGGTCTGAATGCTTCTCAGTCCCTTCTCTTATCCCCCTACCCAGAAAATTCCTGCTCGTCTTTTTCTTTCTTTCTTTTTTTTTTTTTTTGCTGTGGCAAAATACATGTATCTCACATTTGTCAATTCAACATTTTTTAATATATATATTTTTCATTGTGATTAAGTGGTGGTTTACAATCCAAATCAATCTGCCATATAAAACCCTGTACACACACATCCATGAGACTCTAGTTGCTCTCCCAACCCTGTGATAGCACACTCTTCCTTTCTACCCTGTATTTCCCATATTCATTCAGCCCATCCCATTTCTGTAGAGGAGCGGCTCTTACTGCCTTGTGTCTTATAGTTGAGTCCAATTTTTGTCTGAGGAGTTGTACAGGTTTCAGCTGTGGGCTAGCAGTGAGTCCGGAGGTCATGTTCTTGGGGATCTCTTCAGGCTGTCAGACTATCAAATCTAATCTTTTAGTAGAATTCTAAATCTACACCCTCATTTTTCTCCCCCTACGTCAGGGATTCTACATTGTGTTCCGTGTCAAGGTAGTCACTGGTGGTGGCCAGGTACCATCTAGCTCTTCTGGTCTCATGCTGATGTGGTACCCCAATTGTATGCACCCTTCTGACGCCTGGTCTCGTGTATTTCTCCTGTCTTTGATGTCCTTCATTCTCTTCTACTCTGGGTGGATTGGGACAAACTGATGCTTCTGAGATGGGAGTTTGTGAGCATTTAAGACTCCAGATGCCACTCACCAAAATGGGGTACAGAACATTTTCTTAAAAACAAAACTTAGTTATGCTAATTGACACAGATATTTCCTGAAAACATGGTTGGCAGACCCCCACCTCTGTTATTCTGACCTTCAAAATGGAAACCTCTTAGCTTTTAGTATAGCACAGTGATGTTGATCTCCTTTCTACTGGGTGCTGTAGCTTCCTTCACTGAACCCAGTTTCTGTCTATTATCTAATCTATGGATACCCTTCTCCCTCCTTCCCCTCCCTGGTAGCCATCAAAGATTGTTTTCTTCTGTGATTAGCCTTTTTCTTGAGTCCTCATAACAACGGTCTTATATGGTATATGGGTGTTCACTTAACACTATTCACAATAGCCAAATGGTGGAAACATCCAAAATATCCATCAAAGATTAATGAATAAACAAAATGTGGTACATGTGTAAAGATAAATGAAATCCTGATACCTGCTATGACAGGGATGAACCTTGAAAACACCATGCTGAGTGAATAAGAAGCACTGAGCTTCTTTTTTGTGACTAACTGGCTTCACTCAGCATAATGTCTTCCAGGTGACTCTCTGTTATCAGATGTTTCCCAAGACTGTCATCATTCTTTATCATTGCATAGTTTTCCATTATGTGAATGTATCATAGCTTGTTTATCCATTCGTCCATTGATGGGCACCTAGGTTGATTCTGTGTTTTTGCTATTGTGGACAGTGCTGCAACAAACTTTGGTGTGCATGTATCTGTTTATGTGACAGCCCTTATTTATCTAGAATATAATTCAAGCAGTGGGATTGATGGATCATATGATATTTCTATTTCTAGCATTTAGGAAAACACCAAATTGCTTTACAAAAAGTTGTACCATTTTACATTCCCACCAGCAGTGTAGAAGAATTCCAGTTTCTCCACAACTTCTCCAACATTTATTGTTTTGTGTTTTTTGGATTAACTCCAGGAGTGAGATGATATCTCACTGCAGTTTTTGTTTGGAGTTCTCTGGTGGCTAATGATCTTGAGCATTTCCTCATGCATCTGTTAGCATCCTGGATGTCTTGTTTGGTGAAGTGCCTGTCCATATCCTTTGCCCATTTCTTAACTGGGTTATTTGTCTTTCTCTTGTTGAGATTTTGTAGTGCCTTGTAGATTACTGAGATCAATTTGAAGTTTTTAAAATGTAAATTCAGAGACACTAATTGCATCAGTCCTGCTGTGCAATTGTAACCAGTGTACATTGCCAACTTTTTTATCAGCATTTAACAGATGCTCAGTGTTTTTATTCACTCAGAGTAGTGTTTTCAAGTTTCATCCCTATCATAGCAGGTATAAGGACTTCATTTTTCTTTATGCATGTACCACATTTTGTTTATTCATTAATCTTTTGATGTTTCCACCTTTTGGCTATTGTGAATAGTGTTACAGTGAGTACCCACATACAAGTGTCTGAGTAGCTGCTTACAAGTATGCCTAGGAGAAGAATTGCTGGTAATGTGGTAGTTTTATGTTGAATTTTTTGAGGAACTGTGAAATTGTTTTTCACAGTGGTGGTACCATTATAGAGTTTCACCAGCAGTGAATGAAGCTTCCAGTTTCTTTGCACCCTTGCCAGCCTTTATTGTTTTCTGATTTTAAATCTTAGACATCCTAACAGGGGGGAGTAGTATCTCACTGTGGTTTTTGTTGACATCAGCCTGATAGCCAGTGATGCTGAGCATCTTTTCCTGTGTTTGTTGGTCACTTGTTTATCTTCTTCCCTGAAATGTTTATTTCAGTCCTTTACCTATGTTTTGATTGGGTTGTTTGTCTTTTTGTTGTAAAGTTGTAAACATTTTAAAAATTTTCTGGATATTGAAACCTTATCAGATATACGGTTCCCCCAAATTTTCTCCCATTTGGTAGGTTGTCTATTCCAGTGGTTGTTAAGGACTCAGTCCCAAGAAGCTTCCCTCCTAGACCCAGTCTCAGTGAGTCCAACTCCTGGGAGTTGTCATACCAGCTTGGGCGTTTCTCAGCTCCTCAGCACGTGTCTGCTTGCTAGTCTAAGTGACCCCGTAGAAATATAAGATTTTAGGAACTAAGGCCAGTAGGATCCATCTCTCTACCCGCTCTTCCCAGCCTGATGCCTGACAAAGAGTTAGCAGTTTGTCAGCCTTTGAGGAAGGAAAGCAGGCTGTAGAGTCACACACACTATAGAATAAGCATATTGGGGGATTCTCACAGGGATTTTCCCTGTTGGCATGCTTTCTACTCCAAGCCCTCCTGGGAATAGCTGCAATCTAAGGCTGTAACTCTCACATCAGAGCTGTACTGAAATAGTGAGTGGCCACATTACTTGGTTTGGCTTAGGAGCTGTCATCACCCTCCTCTCATGCTGCCACATTTCCCAGCCTGCATTATCAGACCCAGCTTGCAACACCCTACTGATATTTAAGGGTGTCTCATTTTACAGCTGCAGCAAGCTTCTCTGATCGATCCCTGGGGCCAATGACATGCCTGCCTGGTAACCACTATTTAACTTTAATCTCCATACATTTATTTACGTCTTTAGGTATTTTATGTAAGTGAGCTCAATAATTCCACTCTTAGGCATATACCCAAGAGACTTAAAAGGGATGACACAAACAGACACATGCACACCAATGTTTATTGCAGCAATATGCAGAATAGCCCAAAGACAGAAACAACCAGAACATCCATTGATGAATGACTAAGCAAAATGTGATACAGACACACAGTGGAATATTACTCAGCCATAAATAGAAATGAAATCCTGATACACGCTATAACATGGATGAAACTGAAAAACGTTATGTCAGTAAAGGAGTCAATCACAAAAAGCCAAAACATATTTTTAAAACATCTATTTCTGTTTATCTCTCTGCTGATAAGGGAAGAGCAGAAAAACAGAGACATGAAAAGGAAGGGAGGTAAGAGGTGTGTGAGTGAGGGGGCTGGAGGCAAAGAGCAGGGATGGGATGGAGGGAGATGTGGCTGCAGAAATGAGGACAGGGCTTAATGGCCCAGAGCCATCCATTGCTCCTGGTCTTTAGCTAATATGGACCACTTGGCCTTCATGGTTGTTTTCCCAGCATCTCCTCTGAAGACACAGTAGTGCCCAGATCCTACTGAGTATTCCATATAGTGAATGCTGCTCCTGTCCTTCAAGTTGGGTAAAGATGGTTGAACTTTATCCTATGAGCAATGGAGAAACACTGAAGGGTTCTTTGAAAGAAACATGTTGATCACACTTGGGTACAGATAGTTTCTTCTGGTTGTCGATGCAGAATAGATTGGAGGAGGGATGGCAGAGGCACAGGAACCACTGGGAAGCTGTTTCAGCCTCTTGAATTAGATACCGATGGCTGCAGCAGGGCTCTGGTTGTACAGATGAAAAGAAGTGGATAAATTTGAAAGTTTTCTGGGATGTGATCTTCACAGGAATTGCTCCTGAAAGTTTTGAAAGCTGTGAGTGGAGAGGACATGGGAAGTCAGGGCTGTCCTAGACGAGCCCAGGGCACTCTGAATGGAGTACTAGGGGTTCAGTTTCAGCCACCTCCCCTGATGCTTGCCTGCCCGGCCTTGTGTGAAATCTACAGCTACCACGTACACTGTGCTCTTCCTTTAGCTTGGTAGAGGTCAAGTGGGAATCTTACTTGCTATCTGTGTTATAAATGTCCTGTCTTCTATACTGTGGCTCCATGGAGGCCAGTGATGTTTGTGAGCACAGACCCCAAAGTTCCTGTGTGCTGATTCAGCATACACATACTGAGTCAGTGGCATCACTAGTGTTGGTATCATCCTGGTAGGGGAAACTCAGGGTGTCACCCTCTATGGGCCTCCTTCATACCAAACCACACAGAATCCTTAGTAATGTATTTTATACTGTACTACTCATAAATTATGATTCCCATATATCACTTCTTCACTTAATTATTACTTGATTCTTAAAAGAGTTATTGATACAGGTTCACAAATACTAATTGTCACAATGTTGTAGCTAAAACACCAGAAAATTTGACAAAACCAGTAGCTGTAAAAGTACCAACAGCAGTAAAAACAAGTGTGTGTTGATAGTGTATGTAGATGAAACTATGTGATTTGAAGCATCACTGTAATTGTGTAATAATGACAGCTTTGAGTGGAGTGTGTTTGAAGGGTCAAAGAGTAAAATGGCAGAGGGTTTTAGCCTAGTAGGTAAATGGATGCAATTAAGCCGGGCTTTCAAAAAGTATTTCTGTTGTTATAACTAACTACAGAAATATTTTAATACAATATAATAAATTTCTGCTGAAACACTGCACAAAAATTTTATAGATGGTCATTTTGGCGTCATCTTCTCTGACAGAGTCACCTCATGCAGTCACCCGCTGCACCCGCTAATGATGATACTGTACTGAGTCACTGCCAGTGACAGGGTTAGGTAGCATCCATGCTCTCAGCAACTCCTTTAGTAGACTTCCTTGAGGGTATCACATGCTATCCTATGTGGAAAGGCATCTAGAGAGAGTGCTCTAGAATCACATACTATTGAGGATCCAGATCTAGAGGAGGGGATGAAAAGTTGACTGAGTTCTTGATATAGGATAGGAGTTTGTCTAGGAAGTAGTGGCACAAAGAGCTTTCCAGGTGGAAGGCACAGGTAGATAGAAAAGCAGGAGCATAGGCATGGAAAGAGACAAGAGAGCCTGGAAGGGTGGAAGGGGACTATCTGAGATGAGACAGAAAGAAAGGCTGTGGACCAGGTCACAAACAGCCTAAGTGCCTTGCTTCAGAGTCTTACCTTGCTGACCAGATACGGCGGCAGACTTCACCGTGTACATCTTCCTTTGATAGCTAGTGGCCGCCTGGAGCACATGTTAAGAAGGATCTCGAGGTGGACTCAAGGGTGGCAAGGTCGAATTAGTGATACATGTTGTGGCTGCAGGAGTGGAGAGTGGTAGTGTGGGTGCCAGGGATTTGCCTTCCGCGCTGTAAGAGTTTGAAGAGTCATTGAAGCGTGGTGGTGGGTGTGGCTGGGCACTAGAGGCACATGAATGTTTGCTGTCAGAAGATCAGCTGGCAGCTCTGGGTAACATGAGTGGTTGCGAGGCAAGACTAAGGCCGCATTGTCAGTGAGCCAGAGCTGTGTTTGAAAATATCTGGGGAGTGAATGAATGAATGAATTACTGAGTGTCTGTGAGCCTGTCAGGAGTGGCTGCCTGGTCTGAAAGGCAAAGGGTAGACCTTGTAGCTGCGTTGGTAACGAGGATGTGCAGGAGGAATAAAGAATTGCAGTTACAAATGCTGTCAGCCTCCCTCTCCCCTCTAGCAAAAACGACCAGGGTAAACTCGCACGCAGCAGTGACCCCACTGAGGGTCCTCCCTGCCTCTCCTTTCTTGCACCCCGTGAAGCCAGTGCATAATTACTGGAAAGCATTTTTGACTGAATTTTAGATGAACATTTTGGCAAAATATAATACCGGGAACAATCTTTATCAAACATTCATGTGTAGTGTGGGAGATGAAGCCCAGAATCCATAATTCATATGGCGTGTGTATTACCAAGTGTGCATGAGAGGCTGCATTTCAATGAGGCAGCCCGAACAATATTTTCTGCCAGACGCAGGCTTTCATCATTTACATTATTCACTAGGTTTTCCAGAACAGTAAATCTTAAATATATATTTATGTTGGGAAGAGCTCATGTGCGTGTCTGTGTACACACAGAGGGACACACATCCATTTGGGCACAGAGTTGGCGGATGGGTATTCCAGCTGGAGGGCACACTGTGACAGCAGGGAAGCTTGGCACAGTGAACGCACAGGGTCCTCCTGGAGGACAGCCACATCACCATGGACTCCATGGCCTGATGCACAAGCCTTAAATCCACCCAGTCTGTGGTCTCCGTCTTCGGACCTGCCTGGCCCCTCACTTTGTAACACTAAAATAAAATAGGAGCCAGGGTAGGGACATTGCCGCTGATGCTTGTCCTCTACACTCTTCAGGCACTGGTGAGTCAGTAGTAGAATTCTTACCTCCCACGCTGGAGACCTAGGTTCAATTCCCCACCAGTGTGCAGCTACCACCCATCTGCCAGTGGAGGCTTCAGTGTGGCTATGATGATGAACATATTTCAGTGGGGCTTCCAGACTAGGATGGAGTAGGAAGAAACACCTGGTTATCTGTTTCTGAAAGCTAGCCAATGAAAACTATTGATCACAATAATCCTATCTGCCCCTGATCATGGGGATGAGGCAGGACTGGGTAGTGATTTGTTCCAATGTACACAGGGATGCCATGAGTTAAAGGCAGACTTGAGATGCTGTAGCAGCTAACAACAACAACAGCAACTGTTTAGGAAGCAATTGTTCCCTGAGTCTGCAAAGGTCAATATTGGAAGGCAGCATTCATACACAGTGCCAAGTTTGTCTCTTTCCAGTACTCAAATCTCTTTGTCAACAGCTTTAGCAGTTGGGAGTGCAGCCTCTACTTGCATTCCGTAGGGATAGGGAGCTCATTAACCATGCAGTTAGACCTATTTCACTTCATAAGAATCAGAACTGCTCAAAAGTCTTCCCCTAACTGAAGTAAAATTTATGTTCTTACATTTATTGTCTGCTGCTGCTGCTCTGGCCTGTGATGTTGCACAGAGCAAGCCTGCTGCCTGGAGCAAGGGACAGTCCTTCATCAATCAGAGTACTGTATTACGCTCTGGGATCTTCTCTTGCCAGGCCTTTGTTCCTTCCGCTTTTGTTCATGTGGTTTGTTAAACAGTGATGAGGGCACCATTCAGATGCTCCTCTGAAGCCTAGATACTCATTTCCTTGCTGCTAATGGTTTTCATGTGCCAAATCCATCCTCAGGAACTGCCCTAGACAGGAGGGATTGGCTTGCCCAAAGTTTTGACCCTTCTGCAGAGGCAGCCCGCAGCCAACATCTGGTTGATGCAAAGTACGAAGGCAGAACACTTTTGACTCCTGGGCCCATCTCTGACAGGTTATTCTCAGCTCTAGAATCTTTCACAGTTCTGCCCTGAGGTCTCTGCTCACATCCTGGCCATAGTTCACAGCTGAGGTCTCTGTCGTGACTGCCCCGCAGTTCAACTTCTGCCTGCTCAGTTCTGCATCTATGACTCCCACAGGTGCTAACCTCAAGGGCATTCCTCAGAGAACCTGCTACATGAGAATCTTCCTCCAAGAGTCTCACTCCCCCTGATCAGTCATTGAACTAGGAATGGTTTGAGCAACCTGACTGCAGTGGGATCCTGGAGCTGGCTCACCAATGGCCAGCAGCCAAGGAAGAACCTGATCACTGGGGTGGGTGGAGTTCTGAGAGCTCCAGCAGTGGTGGCAGTGTGCAACTATAAATGACCTGGGAGCGGGATACTGGCAGAGTGGGACACTACTGGAGGTGGGGATGCAGGGCAGGGTACGTATTACAGGAGCTTGAGAATTGGAAAGATTAGTAATTATAAGGACAATGGAATTGTATGGTTCTTGCTGAAAGCAACCAATGGATTGGAAAAAGGCAATAAAAGGCTGTAGGTGATTAACTACCAATTTAAGGCAAAGTGTAAAAGTCAGTGGGCCTCGGCTATGTATAGAGATTCTCATCTCCAGCAGCTAGAGAGAAGAAAAAACTAAATATCAGGGCCCAGACTTAATTATGAATATAGAGCTCCTGAGAAGGCTAATTCTTAACTTGCAAACACGCAAGTCTGTTATGCCAAGGTCAAGGTCCTCATTCAAGTGGGATGATGAATGTTGGGTTAGGAATATCTGGGTTGATGAACTTGAAAACTTTGAAACTCCATGCCCCCCTTAGCCCTCTGGGCCTCCATAAGTGGCCTGCTTCTGCTATAAAAGTCCAACACTTTCATCTTTACTGAAGATGATGCTGAAGCCTCTGTCTTCCAAGACAACATGCTGCCCACCAAGGATCTACTCTATATGCCAGCTTGGCCCCTGGACCAATAACTAGGGTCAGGGACAACACAAAGCAGCTGGAGAAGTATTGGCCCTTGTAAAGAAGGAAATGAACTTGATGCCTGAGGAACTGTTGATTCAAGCCACATGTGTGAGCAGGGTGCAGAGGCATATGCCTGGAATATGGAGGGTGCTGAAATCAGGGGGATGGGCTACAAAACTGGGTAAGTGAGAGTCCATTGATATGGGAACCGTGTGCCTGTATACAGGATTTAACACCCTGATGAGGACTCTGGGATATGCTTCCTATGTAGCTCTGAGAAGCCTGGAAAAAGACATGACCTTGCTTTGTGAAGTAGAAATGACAGAACTACCCTGGCAGATGGGAGGAGAGGAATACAAAAGCTCAGATGAGCAAGCTTGCTAGAGAGGATGTTGTCTATAAGGCTGGAAAACCTACCACCACCTATGTTCCTCAGGAGGGCCTGGATGGCACACTAATCATCAAAGCAGTGAGGGGCACCTGATGGGAAGGCACAGGTGTCATAAAAGAGCCCTGTGGTGGGTGTCATCTGCAGAAGAGGAATTGTGTTGAAAGATACTGTTACAGAGCAGGGCTCCCTGTTAACAATTGGAACAGTAGGATCCTGAAAGACTACAGATCATGCAGCGGTACTTAGCTGATAGAAGCAAGTTGGTCATAATGATTTTAATGAGCAGTGAGGTTAACGTGGCAAAAAAGGTGGGCCTAACCTGTATGATTTATGGGTATGGCTTGGTATAGCCAACTGTTTGGATCAGCATCTGGGCCATCAGACTTTCATCCCTAAAATCAAGAAAGTTCCAGGAGAACTGGGATGACTTGGCCACTCTACCCTCCAAAAACTAAGACTAGTGCTCAATCTGTTAAATCAAAGGAAATTGAGGTTGGATGGTCAAGAGGATAAAATCAGCTGTTCCCATAAGAAACCATGACACCTTGCTAAATTTTTAGATCTGTGCCAACTTATAGGCCTGGAGCCCATGACTGTCTTCCTGGGGATGGACCCTGCATCACCATGACAACTGTGTTCATTGTTGACTACTCCAGGCTTCCTAGAGTTTTAAACAGGAAAAACAGAGACTCAGACTTCTGAGGACAGTGGACCTAGGGTCAGAGTTGACATTGACAACTAGAGACCTAAAGCCATTATGGCCACTGTGAGAGCAGGTGCAGATGGGAGTGGGTAATGGAGTCCTGGGGCAGATCTGCCTCCCGGGAGGCCACAGCACCCAGGAATCACTCAGCGGACATTTCCTTAATCTACAAAATACACCATGTTCTGCACCAACATCAAAGTTATGATGCATCAGTTCTTTTTCTCTTTTCCTCTTTCATTGTCCAGCTTTCCCAACCATATGAGACAACTGAAGAGATCATGGTCTGTGTCAGACGCACCTTAGTCGTCAAAGAGGTATCTTTGCTTTCTAATACTTAAAAGGGGTCTTTTGCAGATTGCCCAATACAATCCACTGTTTGCTTTTTGACTGCTACTTCCATGGAGTTGATTGTTGATCCATGTAGATTGGAATGCTTGACAGCTTCAAGGTAGACATATAAGCTGGAAAACATAGTGCTCTGCCAAGGAGGTCAGAGTGCTGAGTTGGGGTTTGGATACTAGACAACTACCTGCTAATAGATCTTCAGCTTCATGCCAGGAACAACTGTCATTTTTACTGGGCAGATTGTGTTGTTGTTGGGATTTATTTTCCCTGCCCCACCTCTACCTTTTTTTTCCCCCCAGAGAAATATGAACACACAGGGCTGCTCACGCACCACCTAGGGTCTGTCTCAATAAGCTCCTCAATGAGTTTGTGGGAAATATTGCCAGAAACCCAGCATGTTTTAGTTACGTGTGGCTGCTCATCCTGCAGGCTGGGCCAGGAGAGAGCTGGCTTCACTGGAGACCCTTCTAGAAAGAAGTTGAATAGGAGGTCTGGAATCTAAGCCCCTTCTTGGTTTTAGAACAGAATGTGAGTATGTAGAATAACACAATATTTATTTTGAATTATTAACCAGTAATGAAAACGAATTGGGAAGTGAAGATATTTTAAGTTGTCACGTTGTAGTTCCCTTTACTTCTCAGGTTAGAAATGTGAGCTTGTTCATCATCACATGGTGGGCCAAGACGTAGTCAGCTGTGGGCCTCGTGACACTATGGCAGCCAGGCTTCTTTTGACAGCATCCTGACAACCTAGGACATGCTGAGAGTTCTGCTCACTAACCCTGAGCCTGCTGTTTGAGTAGGGCCCAGTAACTCATGGGGACCACTAGTATCACTCCTCTGATAGAAATCAGCCACCCAACCCAAAGATATTCTCAGCCTGTTATGTGCCTCGTTTTGCATTTTCTGTCAGAAGGCTGCTTTTTTAAGATGGTCCTGTTAGCCTGTCCTCTCCTAGTAAATTCTTAATGGCATTTTTAAAGGTGCATGTATTTCACTTTAGGGGCAATGAAGATGCAGTGGTAGAGTTCTTGTCTTCCATGTGGGAGACCCAGGTTCAACTCCTGGCCCATGCATCTCATACACAGCCACAATCAGTGGAGGCTTTTATGTCGCTGTGATGCTGAACAGGTTTCAGTAGAGCTTCCAGACTAAGACCAGGATAAAAGGCCTGGTGATCTACTTCCAAAAATCAGCTATAGATCATAATAGAAAGTGATTCCGGAAGTGGTGCTAGACTGGGAAGTTTCATTACCTTGTGCATAGGGTAGCCATGAGTCTGGGACCAAGTTTATGGCAGATAACAACAGCAATAAAACATATTTCACTTGTGGAATATTTGTGCTGGGAAGCTGCTTCAAGACCAGCTAAGATCTGTCTTGTTTTATACAGGAGGAATCAGGTACAGGAAGGTTCAAGGTCTTGTCCCAGTTCAAACAGCCTGTAAGAGGCAGAGCTGGGATGACCCTTAGGCAGGCTCCCAGCCCTGGTTCCTGCATTGCCTCTCTGTGGAGGGTCAGAGAAATAAAGTAACCTGACCAAGTCATCCAGGGGGGTAGGAAGTGACTAGAGCCCTGATCTTCCTATGTACAGGTTATCCTACTGTTATCCAGAACAACTTTTAATTTTAACAATCATAACCAAATTGAATGTGATATGGGTTCCTAGCAGCTTTGAGGAACTATTCTGGGCCTTAAATAATTGAATAATAAGATACTATGACTCTTAAAGACCTCTGTGAAAATTGGTTGTGCCTCAGGCCCACTTTTTCTGGTGATCTGGGAGTCAGTGCTGGTTGGGAGGGGGTGGGTCAGAGGAATTCAGAGGTAGAGAAGAGGCAGGGTTTGGACTCTGGAACTGCATGTCTGATACACGATTTATTTGGGGTCCAGTTGTGTTGTCTGTCACCATGCGAGGATGTCAGCTTTGTGAGGACAGAGGTCATTTCTGTTTTGTCCCTGCTGTATTCCTGGTACCTAGTACTGTACCTGAAACCCAGAGGGTGATCAGGAAATAGTTGGGAAAAATAAGTAAAATCACTTCTTCTGCGCCCTATTCTTCTACTTTCACTGCTGTGGGTGAAGTCAACGGAATTTTGAATTCCCCTGGAGAAGAGCACCAAGGTGCCCCCTTTTGTATTTCCGTGCCCACTCCCACTGATTTCACTGAGTCTCTGTGGGCAGCCTGTCCTTGTTGTCTACCGTCTTGCCCTTTCCAACTCCCGCTGGGACAGTGTCACTTTCCTTCTAGGCTCCTCCTTTCTGGTCCAGGCTGGCTGCCCCTACAGGTGATTCTGCCAGTGGCACAGCTCCGCTGGTCCGTCCTTCCCCAAAGTCAGAGACTGCTCCGGGCTGTGCTCCAGGGCTCTTCGTAAGCCTCTGTAGCAGTGCGGCTCACTCCTCATTGACCCTGCCCCGCTGTCTGTACTCTCACTCCAGCTCACGCGTGCAAATCTTTTCCTTCCCATCTTTACATGCCAAATCTTTTTATCCTTCAAGTCCTGGTAAGCTGCCTGTCCAGACTTTCTCAGGTCCCACAAATCTTTCTTTACCTCTGTGCCATTTATCGTCTCTAGCATACTGGTTAAATGTTTGGCAGTGGACCAAAAAAGTTAAGCAGTCTGAATCCACCAGACACTCCTTGGAAACTCTATGGAATATTTCTACCCAGTCCTACAAAGTGGCTGTGAGTTGGAATTAAATTGATGGCAATGGGCTTAGCTTGTTTTTTTTTTTTTTTTTTTTGTGTGTGTGTGTAGCATAAACTCTGTGAATCACTGCAATACGGTCATGGGTTGTTAATTATCATTGTTAATTGCTGTTAAGTTGGCTCCAACTTATGGTGAATCCATGAATGAAAAGCTGCCCAGTACTGCACCATTGATCACTGGACCATTGGTATGCTTGGGTTCATTGTTGCGGCCACTGCATGTTTGAGTACCTTCCAAACTAGGGGGTTCCTCTTCTATTACTATGTCAGACAACATTCTGTTGTGGTCTGTGGGGTTTTCACTGGTTAGGTTTCAGAAGTAATTGCCAGATCTTTCTTCTTAGTCTGAAAGCTCCACTAAAACCTGTCCACAACGAGTGATCCTGCTGGTATTCACAATCCTGGTGGCATAGCTTCCAGGATCACAGCAAGACACCACAGTATTACAAACTGATAGATGGTTAATGGGTTAGTAATAATGATAACATTATTTATTGTGTGATGAACACTCTGGTAAATGCTTTAAACATGTATTTTCAAACATGTGAGGTAGGTGTTATTATTCTCCCATATCACAGAATAGGAAACTGTGATCATTGGGCTTGTGTGTAACTTGGCTGGGCCATAATTTTCAATGGTCTGATAGCTGTATGATGTTCTGATCACCTCCCTGATTAGATTTGTTCTGAATAGCCAATCAGTTGAAAGGGAATTTCCTTGGGCATGTGGCCTGCATTAAATATAGAAGAATATTCTGGCAAAGCTTCTGGGCTTTTGCTGGTTTCAGATCCTGCAGCTAGAGCTTCAGTTCCTGGGACTTCAGTCAGCGGCTTGCCTGTGGTCTTGTTGCTTATCTTGGGATTCATAAATATTCACAGCCTACATGCAAGAGTTCTGCTCTCCAACCTGCTGATCTTGGGTTCACCAGCCATTTTGGCTATGAAAATCAGGAGTAGCCTCTATCCTGACCCAGGGACTTGGGACATTCAAGGCTCTACATCCACATTTCCTTGATGTAAATCTCTCTCTCTATGTATTTATATTCTTTGCTGGTTTTGGTTTCTCTAGAGAGCCCAGCCTAAGGTAGAAACTGGTCATACCATCCAGGATAGGTTATGTTATGCCACTATAACAAACAACCCCCAATGATTAGCAGTTAAAACAACCAATGTTTAATTCCACACCATTTGTGCATGAAGGTCAGCTGTAGCCTCTGTTCTATGTAGTCTTCACTTTAGGACCCAGGTGGAACAACCAGCTTCTACCTGGAGCATTGCCCTATGCTGTGCAGGGAAGAGAGGACAGTGAATAGCACATAAGGTCATCAGCTTCTGCATGTGAGCAATGCACACCATTTCTATTCACATCTCATGGGACAAAACAAGTCACATAGTCACACTTAGGGGAGTTCAACTCTGCCATGGACTGGGGAGGAGCACTGACTGGAATATTCAGTGAGTATCCATAGTGACTACAGAGTGAGGGCCACTTCTTGGTGATGGAGCTGAGGCTAGAAGGTCAGTCTGTAACAATCTTAACCAATCCTACTGACCTTCTTCCCTTCAAGTTGGTTTTGACCCATGGCAATCCTAAGTATTACAGAATAGAACCACTTCATACGGTTTTCTTGGCTATAATTATTATAGAAGCAGATCGCCTGTACTTTCTTGTGTGGTGCTACTGGGTGGGTTTGAATCACCAACCTTTAAGTTACTATTTGAGTTCAGACTGTTTCCACTAGGTCTTAACATGGTCTTAACCACATGGCAATATAGATGCCTACTTTAATTAAGCTTTACAGACTCGATTCCTCAACTACCCTGTAAGCTCTTCAGGGGCAGAGATTGCCTCCCACAGTGTCCATCTCAGGATGCATCCTGACAGAAATGGTAACCCGTGTCTTCAGCCTCTTTCTCAACAGCAGAAATCTCCTGGAAGCCCTACATAGCCTTCCGTTCTACACAACCGCTTCAGAAGCACAAAGCTTTACTGCGGCCCCTCAACCTCTGTCCTCTGTTCCTCCCACCTAGCTCTGCTTGTGTAATTAAAAGGAAAATGACTGGCCTTCATTTACTTTATCAGCTAACGGTGAGATGAATTAAGAGGTCCATATTTCTATTTCAAGGTTCATGAGCTTTCATAAACTATGCAAGTTGTGCTCTTAAAACCTGCTGTGTCAGCAAGAAGTCTTTGCTGAAAACATAGCCATCTCTCCTCCTTCCCTCATTACCCTGTACAGTTTCTAAATAGATGCAATGCTTAGGAGTTCTGCATAGATGATTGTGAAATCATAGTCTCCAGGTTGCTGTAGTTCCTCTTCAATCTGTCTTCTCTCTGTTCCCCCAGCCCTCTCTGTTCCCCCATCCCCGACATTGCTCAAGAAGTGTTCTGGAGCAATGGATACTAGGCTGTTGGCTCAACTGACGTGACTTCAACAAACGTATATATTCAGTACTGAATGATTCAATGGCAGAATTTTTGCCTACCATTCAGGAGACACAGGTTCAACTCTCAGCCCATGTACCTCATCATAGCCACTACCTGTCTGTCGGTGGAGGCTTGCATGTTGCTATGACATTGAACAGGTTTCAGTGGTGCTTCCAGACAAGCAGACACTAGGAAGAAAGGCCTGGCAACCGACTTCAGAAAAAAATCAGCCAATGAAAACCCTATGAATCACTATAGTCCGATTCTGTTGTGCATGGGGTCACCATGAGTTGGGGGCTGACTTGATGGCAGTGAACAACAACTCTCTACAGAGGATGGAAATAGGCACCATTGGAGAAACAAGGATGTTACTACCTTACATCTCTACAGTTCTTTGTAGTAATAAGCACTTCTACCTTCATAATTACTTTATTGCAAGAACCCTTTGACACAGATATTATTATTATTATTAAGTTTTCCCCTTTTCACTGAGGAAACTGTGGCAGAGAGAGATTAAATAACCAGGGCTTCTTTACTCTCAGTGGCTTAAGGACCCCCTTGGCCTCCTGATGAAGTCTATGAATCCATTTCAAAGATTTTAAATACATAAAAATATATATAAGATCATAAAGGAAAGTAATAATATTGAAATGCAGTTTTCAAAACACAAAAAAATTCTGACAGTAATATACATGCTTCTTTATTAAGACATTAAATGATAATATCTAACAGCAAGTCTGATAATTATTATGATTTAAAGTAATGGTTTGAACATGTCAGGGATCAGCAAACTCTAATCCAGCCCACTCCTTGTGTTTCTAAGTAAAGTTTTATTGGGACACAACCACATCCATCATTTGCATATTCTCTATAGATATTTGCATATTCTCTATAGATATTCTTTAACTTCAGCAGATTTGAGTTGTATGACCCACAGCACTTTAAATATTTATTATATGGACTTCTAAGAAAAAAATTGCTGACCCTAGGCATACAATATATTGAGATATCTACAACAACTCAATGGGTTAGGAAAATACTTGTATTTTCTACTGGTGACAGAAATCTCAGCTATTGCCTTTACTGCTGTGGTTTGTTACCTTCACTTGTGACTGAAGCAAGTGGTAAGTTTCAGTAAAGGATACTTTTTTTCCCATTCAACCTCATAGACTCACCAGAATTCTATCAACAAATTCTCAAGGGATCTCAAGATTATGTTTGTTTTACCACCCCTTGGTATCCGATATTTCAGATCTCACTGTCTAGTGGAACAGATGTGTATGCACACACCCCCACACCCCTACACCCACACACCCACACCCACACATACCCACACACACACCCACCCTCCAGCGAGATAATTCCTGCCTAGTGCTCTCATAAGAAGGAATAGTGGCAAGAAACTCTAAGGAGGCGGGTTGTGCTCAATTCATTTACCTTCCGATGCCTTTGATAAATCCAGGGACTACCCCCTGAGGTTGTGTGGGCTGACACTTGGCCTAGAGGGAAATGTGAAATGTAACTCAGCTCACCAAACCTGCTTATGTCGTGGCTGGGTTTCCTTCCTCCAGTTCTCACACAGGTGCTCCACAGACTGGGGACAGCCTGGGTACAGTTTCTCT
Source organism: Heterohyrax brucei (assembly GCA_028571685.1). NCBI lineage: Eukaryota > Metazoa > Chordata > Mammalia > Hyracoidea > Procaviidae > Heterohyrax > Heterohyrax brucei. The sequence continues at coordinate 81,991,425 of CM053154.1, read as the reverse complement.
GGGGTGACACAACTGTGCAGATGGTTGAGCTTAGACTCAGTGGATGTTCACCATCCACATGTTTCATTTCCTTCAGAAACACATACATAGAGATTCCTTGGGGAGTTAACTCTTGGATAGACGACAATAAAGAGAGAGGTCATACATTTGTACTGAGTGGTTTTAAAGGCCTCGTCTTGCAAACTCTTTACTCACTCACGCCTTCATTCACATCTTCCTCCTACCCTTCCTTCACAAAAACATTCATTAATTGTCTTGGCTAGGTACACAGGAATCTGAAGAAGTTCAGTCCTGGCTCTGCTAATTTCCTAGCTATAGGAACATGAGAATAGCTTCTACTTGCTGATTTCCATTGACCCAGCTATAAAAACAGGTATTATAAATATACCTGCCACTTATTTCACAGCTCTGAGGTGTTTAAGAAATTCAGAGGAAAGCCAGATCTCTCTAGTTAAGGCTGCTGAAGCTGATTCATAAAAGTGGTGACCTTGAGCAAGGTCTAGAAAGATGGATGGGATTTGGAGAGGCCATCAGTTAGCTGGACAGAGGGGAAGACACCAAAATAGAGCCATGGGTGAGGGCTGGGGAGGCTGAGAAGGGCTGTGTGATCTGGTTGTTTCCCTGAGGAGCTATGATACCCAGCACACTCCCTGCTGAGATCTTAAAGCCAGCCGGAGGCATTGTTATGAGAATGTGTTTATTATTATCATCCTCATCAACATTATTATCATTATTAATAATGTGATATTTGGAGCACTTATGCACATTAATTTTAAACAAGCATGTGCAGCAGCAAGATTTGATGCTACTACCAATAAGCAGCCATAATGTGGATATTTAATTTACATAAAATCATTTATGCTAATTTAATTAGTTCTTTGTTTACAGCTGAAGCTCACTCACCACTGGGCTGAGATGTGCTCAGCTGCGGCACACTGCAGACCCGGAAGCCGGGCATGGCCACTTGGAAGCAGCGCTCCTCCTACAGAGAGAGAAGAGCTGTCCCGTCTGTTAATGGATGCTTCCCAATTCAGTGTCTTTTTTTTTTTTTCTCATTCAAAAGTTTATACACAGACTATTTTGTGATCTTGGCTGCAGTTCCTTCAACGTGTCCGCACTCTCCTGTTTCTGTTTCATCCTGCCCGCGCCTGCCTTCTCATCCTTGCTTCTGGACAGGTGTTTCCAATTTGGTGTCACCTCCTTGACTGAACTCAGAAGGACATTCCTCAAGTGTGTTACTGTTTGCTTCATAGGCCTGTCTAATCCGGTTGAAAGTTGAACATTGGAAGTGGCTTCAGTTCTGAGTTAGCAGGGTTTCTGGGGGCCGAAGCCTCGGGGTTCCTCCGGTCTCTGTCAGACCATGAAGTGTCGCCTTTTTTTTTTTTTTGTGAATTTGAATGTTGTTCTCTATTTTTCTTCCACCCTGTCCAGAACCCTCTATTGCGATCCCTGTCAGAGTGGTTGGTGGCAGTAGCCAGGCACCATCTATTTCATCTGGGCTCAGACTAAGCTGTGGAGGTTATTTGGTGGAATCCCAATATCCTTTGAACTGATATTTTCCTTGTGTCTTTGGTTTTCTCAGTCTCCTTTGTTCTGAACCCAGGACTGCCAGTAGGACAAAATGGAAACAGAAGAGTGCTGACAGATTGAAGAAATTGCAGCCAATGTCACAAAACAGTCTGTGTATAAATTTTTGAATGAGAAAGAAAAAAAGAAGGTGCTGAATTTGAAAGCCTCTTCCATCAAAAGGGAGAGTAACTCTTCTCTCTCTGTAGGAGGAGCATCTCATCAAAGTGGATAGTCACGGCTGCCGAAAAGCTTTTAAGACAGCAGACGGTACTCACCAAAGTTTAGGATGTACAACATTTTCTTGAATGGATTACGTTATGACAGTTGACCTAGATGTCCCCTGAAACCATGTTCCCCAGCCCTCAGTCCTAGTAACTCAGTCTCTTAAGGTGCTTGAATGTGTCCAGAAAGGTTCTATGACTTTGCCTTGGTCAAGTTGTGTAATCCGTATTGAAGGCTGGGTAGTCTTTGATCTTCATTGACAAGTGCTTTAAGTCTTCTTCATTTTCAGCAAGCAAGCTTGTGTCATCTGTATATTGCAGGTTGCTAACAAGTCTTCCTCCAATACTGATGCTGTGTTCTAGATACAGTAATGTCTTAGATTATTTGCTCAGTGTACGGATTAAATAAGTATAGTGAAAGGACACAACAGCGGCACACACCTCTCCTGGTTTTAGACCATACAGTATGCCATTGTTTGGTTCTAGTGACTGCCTTTTGGTCTATATACAGTGTTCTGGAATTCCTGTTCTTGGCAACATTATCCATAATTTGTTATGATCTGCACGGTTGAATGCCTTTGCTTAGTCAAGAAAACATCTCCATCCACCTATGGTCACCTGACCTTTAATAAGGGCTCAAATTCCAGCAAATGGTAAAAGGATAGTTTTTTTTTTTTTTTAGAATATGGTGCTGGCAAAGCTGGATGCATCTCATCATATGGAACAAACTGGAGGGTATTGCACTGAGTGAAATGAGTCTGCCACAGAGGGACAGGTGTGCTGTGAGATGACTATGATGAAAACTTAGGAAAAAGTTGACACATAGAAACAATCTTTGATGATTACCAGAGAGGGGAGGGATGTCAATGGAAAAAATGAAAAAAAGAGATGTGATAATTTAAAAAAACAAAACAAAAACAGAAGTGTGAAGAAGAGCAGGGAAGAAAAAGTGAGGGGTAAAAAAGGGAAAGAAAAGAAAAACACAGGTAAACATCTTTCTGGTATTCTCTGCTTTTAGCCAAGATCCATCTGACATCAACAACGATATTCCACATTCTATTCTGAATCTGGCTTCAGTTTCTGTAATTCTCTGTTGATGTGCTGCTATAATTTATTTTTAACTATGTTCAGCAAAATTGTATTTGTATGCGATATTAATAACACTGTTTGATAATGTCTGCAGAATGTTGGATCATCTTTCTTTAGAATGGGCACGAATACGGATTTCTTCTACTCAGCTGGCCCGATTTCTTGGCAGAGATGAGTGAGCCCCTCCAGCACTGCATCCATTCACCAAAGCATCTCAGTCGGTGTTCTGTCAGTTCCTGGAGGCTTGTTTTCAGCCAACACCTTCAATGCAGCTTTGACTTCTTCCTTCAATATCCTGGGTTCTAGATCATATTCTGCTTCCTGAAATGACTGAACATTTATCAATACTTTTTGGTACAGTGACTTTGTGTATTCATTCCGTCTTCTTTGGATATTTTCCGCATTGTTCAGTATTTAGAGCACAAGACTCTTCAAAATTACTACTCAGGGCTTGAAAGTTTTTTCAGTTCTTTGAACTTAACAAATGTGGAGTGTTTTCTCCCTCCCCATTTGGGTTTTCTAACTCTAGATCTTTTCACAATTCATTATGATATTTTACTTTGTCTTCTTGACTTTGATGAGGGGCCACATTCCATCAAACAGGAAAAGGACAGTCTTTTTAGCAGATGGTGCTGGCAAGTTGGAGCAAACCGGAGGGCATTATGCTGAGTGAAATGAGTCAATCAGAACTCTTTTACCTCATCATTTCTTTCATTATCTTTAGTTATGTTGCATTCAAGAGCAAATTTCAGTCTCTTCTTATATCCGTTTTGTTATTTTCTTTCTTCCCCTTCTTTTTAACGATCTTTTGCTTTCCTCGTGTATGATGCCCTGGATATCATTCCACAACTCGTCTGGTCTTCAATCAATAGCTTTCAGTGTGTCAAATCGAATCTTGTGACAGTCTCTAAATCCAGGTGTGGTATACTCCAGATCATATTTTGGTTCTCGCACTCGCAGGCTTGTTTTCATTTTCTTCATCTTCTACTTGAATTTTCAAAAGAGGGGTTTACGATCTGTTCCAGAGTTAGCCGCTGGCCCTATTCTGACTGATAATATTGAGCTTTTCTGTTTTCTCTTTCTGTAGACATGGTTGATTTGATTCCTGTGGATTCTATCCAGTGAGTTCAATGTGTATAGTACCATTAATGTTGTTGAGAACAGATATTTACAGTGAAGAATTGGTCTTGCAAAAGTCTATCATGTGGTCTCTGGTGTTGTTTCTGTCACCTAGGCCATGTTTCCAATTACCAGTCTTTTTTTGTTTCCAACTTTCATGTTCCAGTCACCAGTGATTATCAGTACATCTTGATTGCATGTTTGATCAGTTTTAGACTGCAGAAGTTGGCAAATATTTTCAATTTCCTCACCTTTGCATTAGTGGTTGGTACATAAGTTTGAATAATAGTCATGTTAACTGGTATTCCTCATAGGCACATGAGTACTGTCCTATCACCGGCAGGACTGTACTTCAGGGTAGATCTTCAAATGTCCTTTCTGATAATGTATGTGAAACTCTTGTATAGATGTTCTTCAGTATGTTGAGGAATTTTTCTTCTATTTCTATTTTATTAAAAGTTTTTTATCAGCAATGACTATTGGACATATTGTCGAATCCGACTCGAAGGCACTTGGCTTTCTGTGTCAGCTAAGATGATCATGTGATTCTTTGCTCTATTTATATGGTGGATTACATTGATTTATCTTCTAGTGTTGAATCATCCTTGCGTACCGAGTATGAGTTCCACTTAGTTATGACATTTTTCTTTTTTAATATGTGATGTTGAATTTTATTGGCTAAAATTTTGTTGTGAACTTTTGCATTTATTTTCATGAGAAATACTAGCCTGCAATTTTCTTTTTTTGTAGAATCTTTGCCTGGATTTGGTATCAGAGTTAGGCTGGCTTCATAGAATGAATTTGAGAGTATTTCTTCCTTTTCTACACTCTGAAATAGTTTGAGTAATACTGGTGTGAGCTGTTCTCTGATTGTTTGTGGCAGAATTCTTCAGTGAAGCCATCCAGGCCAGGGCTTTTTTCAGTCGGGAACTTTTTAAATTATCTCTCCAATCTCATCTCTTGTTACCAGTCTGTTCAGATTTTCTGTTTCAGTTTGTGTTAGTTGAGGCAGGTAATATGTTTGTAGAAATTTGTCTGCTTCCTCTAGGTTATCAAATTTGTTGGAGTAAACTTTTATAATATTTTGTTATGATTCTTTTTATTTCAGTTGAGTCTGTTGTAATGTCCCCAGTCTCATTTCTTATGTGGATTATTTGCTTCCTCTCCTGTTTTTCTTTTGCCAGTTTGGCAGTTGGTTTGTCATTTCTGTTGATATTTTCAGAGAATCATCCTGGTTTTATTGATTCTTTCTGTTCTGTATTTCATTTATTTCTGCTTTCATTTCATTATTTCCTTTCTTCTGTGTGCCTGAGGGCTTCTTTCGCTGTTCTCTTTTTTATGTTTTCTAGTTATAGGGCTAACATCTGATTTTGGCCCATATCTCTTTTTCGATATGTGCCTTTATCTCCATAAATTGACCTCTGAGCCCTGCCTTTATTGTGTGCCAAAGGTTTTGATATGATGTGTTTTCATTCTCATTTGATTCTAGAATATTTGTTTATTATTATAAATTGTTTTATCATTGTGTTTTAAATAAAAGTTTATAATTACAGTTTCTCATACAAAAAATTACACACACTTTGCCATGTGACCCTACCTAACTTTTCTTCTCACACTTTGACAGCACATGCCTCCCCTATACCCTTATTTCCATGTCTGTTTAACCAGCTCCTGAACTGTTCTGTCATCTCTTCTCACCTCTGAACAGGAGCTGCCCAGTTAGTCTCCTGTATCTGCCCAATCCAAGAAGCACACTCTTTACCAGTATCATTTTATGTCTTACATACCGGCTCAATCTTTGTCTGAGGTGCTGGCTTCTGGAATGGTTTTGGTACTGGGTTAACAGAGAGTGCGAAGGCCCATGTCTTACACGGACCCTTCAGTCTGTCAGACCATCAAGTCTGATACATTTGTGTGTCCTATAGTTCAAGTTCTGCATCCCGCATCTCTCTCATTCCATCAGGAACTCTTTGTTGAGTTCCCTGTGAGGGCAGTCTTTCATAGTGGTCAGGCTTCATCTAGTTCTTCTGGTCTCATGTTGATGTATTCTCTGTTATATGTGGCCCTTTCTGTCTCATACTTTCTAGGAATTTTTTTAAATCCCTTTTTGATTTATTCTGTTAACCAGTTGTTTCTAAGCAAGGTGTTATTCAGTTTCCATGTACTGGAATTTCTTTCCCTTGTTCTTCCTGTTACTGATTTTACCTTTTATGATGTTTTGATCAGAGAGAATGCTTTGAATTTTACTGAAGATTGCTTTGTGACCTAAAATGTCATCTATTCTGGAGAATATTCCATGTGCGTTGTAAAAGAATACACACTCTGATGCTGTTGGGTAGAGTGCTCTGTACATGAGGTCTGACAATTAAGTTCGCAAAAGTTGTTTTGAGTGCTGCATATCTCATTTCTGAATATCATCACAGTCACCTTTGAAGTACTCCCCTTGGGAGGCTAAGCGCTGATGCCAGTGCCTTGTCCACCCTTCAAAGCAATTCTTTGGAACTCTTTCTGGAATGGCCATTGCACACAGTGGCACAGAGGCACAGTGGCAAGTTCATGAAATTAATTTCAATTGTATAGTTGTCTGTGGGGGAGGTTTTAGCTGGTAAACAAATAACTGTATTGGAACACTCTTCCCTACTCACCTGATCTGTCTCCCAGTGACTTTTTTCTTTTCCTGAAGATAAAGCAAATATTGAAAGGAAGACATTTTGATGACATTCAGGACCTCAAGGGTAGTAAGATGACAGCTCTGATAGCCACTCCAGAAAAAGAGTTCCAAAAGTACTTTGAAGGGTAGACTGGGCACTGGTGTCGGTGCATAGCTTCCTAGGGGGAGTACTTAGAAGGTGACTGTAGTGATATTCAGCAATGAGGTATATAACACTTTTCTAGGATGAGTTCACGAGCTTAATTGGCAGTCAATGTATGCCTATGAGGTCAGGTTGGTTGATTTTGGTGGTTAGATCTTCGGTACTTTTGTTGAGTTTCTTTCTAGATGTTCTGTCGTTTACTGAGTAGTGTGTTGAAGCCTTCCTTTATTGTATAACTGTCTATTTCTCTCTTCACTGCTGTTAGAGCTTGTTACATATTTTGAAGAACTGTCATTTGCTAAGGTTATGTTTCCTTGGTGAATTGTCTCTTTAATCATTATGTATTGCCTTTCTTTGTCTTTTATGGTTGATTATGTCTTAAAGTCTGTTTTATCCAGGACTAGTATTGCCTTTCCTGCCTTTTTTTGGTTACTGTTTTGTTATTATATTTTTTCCATTCTTTGATTTTTAATCTATTTGTCTTTGTGTTTATGATATGTTTCTTGGTATGGTAGACAGCATATTGATAGATTTTTTAAAAAAAATCCACCCTGTCACTCTGTCTCTTAAATGGTGCATTTAAGCCATTTATTTGCAGTCTGATTATCAATAGGTGTGAGTTTACTGGTGTCATTTTGTTGTGTTTTTTTCTTTTTTGTGATGCTTAAGTTCTCTTTGTTTCTCTTACTTGACTGTGCTGAGTTCTTTTTTTTTTTGTAAAATTTCTTTTCTCTAATGACAGATTATGTCATTAGAAGCTTTATGTCATGTGAAGCTTTAGGTTTTTCTTCTTTTTTTATTCTGGTGAATAGGTTTGTCAACTTCCTTTGTTGTTAGCTTGAAATTTACACTCATCTCCCTAAGTTTTAACTAGTCATTTATTACTTGGTATCACCTCGATTTCCTCTCCTTCTGAAAATTCTATACCTATGCCTTTTATTTCCTTTTTTATTGTTTGATGTTATCATTTACAGATTGACTTCTCTGTTTCTCTGTTCCAGTCTTTTAGCTTTATTACTGAGAGTTCTTTGCCTAGGTTGGTATCTGGCTGAGGATTTCCTTTGTCCTACGCTGTTTTTTTTCTGATATTGTTGGCTGTCTAACTGAAGATCTTCCTTTAATATTACTTATAAGTTTGATTTGATTTTTATGAATTCTTTTGATCTGTGTTGATCTAGACATGTCCTACTTTTTGCAGGATATATATTCTCAGTTGGCAGTTCTCGCACCGCCCCCACCCCACCAAGGTTTTATGTATGTCATCTTACTGACTTCTTGCCTGCACTGTATTTGCCAAATAATCAGTGTTTAGTCATATTGTTTCCTCTTTGAAAGTGACTTTTTGTTTTTTCTCAAGCTACTCTCAGGAGTTTTTGTGTTTGGTTTTGTTTTGTTGTGATTATGTCTTGGTGACTTTGTTTTGGGGTCTATCCTATATGGAGTTTACTGAACTTTCTGAATGGTCTGCTTTTCATCTTTCATGATATATGGGAAGTTTTTTGTCAGCAAATTTTCTCTGTTTTCCATTGTCTCCACTTGTTCTGGAATTCTGATCAGGCACAGATTTTTGCTCTTGATTGTATCCCACCTAATTCTTACATTTCCTTCATTCTTTTCTCTGAGTTTTCCTCAAACAAAGTGGTGTCCATGGATTTGGCTTCAATTTCAGAATGTTTCATTGTTTCAAATTTGCTTATATGACCTTCTGTTGAGTTGTTCATTTCGGAAATTTTGTTGTTATTTCAGATTTCTAGTTGCTGTCTTTGATTTCTAATTGTTTTACTGTTTTGTTCTTGTGTTATTTTCCTTCATCCTTTTACTTCTTTGTATGTATTTTCCTTGATTACATCTATGTTTTCATTGGTTTTATCTGTGTTTTCTGGAAAACGGTCTATTTTTTGTTGATTTTGTCTCTGTTTTCCTTATCTCTTGAAGAGCTCTAAATATTAATCTTTTGATTCCATATCAGGTAGTTCCATGGTCTTTTCTTCTACTTGGAGGTCATTTGATTATTTTGATCACTTGCTAGAGCCATCTTCACCTGCTTTTTACATATTTTTGATACTGTCTGTTGTCTCCCTGATGTTAAGGTATTATTTTCTTTATTTATTGAATGTATGTTCATTTGTTTCATCCTGCTGTTTTTTTGTTTGTTTTGATATGTCAGGGTAGTAAATCCAGGTGTGCTTTGCTGCTTGCTTCTCTGTGAGTGTGATAGCTCTTACCACCTGCCTAGGTGGGCACAGCAGCAGCAGGCAGGGCAAAGCCCACTTTGAGGAAGATTGGTTTGACAAAGTAGCTGGGAGGTGACTGTGCCCATGCCATCTGCTTTCTGATGTTTTTTTCCAGTGGTATTGGGACGTTTACACCCCCTCACCAGATAGGTGAAGAGTGGTATGGGCTCACTTTTCACCGTTCAGCAGCTGATAGAGTGGTGACAGGGGAAGGGCAGTGTAGGTCTGGCATGGTGGCAGATCTGAGTGTCAGGGATGCTGTAGCTGTGATGGTGTGATGGAGGCTGGCCTGAAGGAGGGGTGGCATATGGGCCCAGGAAGGGAGCAGAACTAATAAGGAAGAAAGCAGAAAGAAAGAAAGAAAGAAAAGAGAGAGAGAGAGAAGAAGAAGAGTGGAGGGGAGGGGAGAGGAGTCAGGGAGGAGGCGGGAGAGAGGGGGAGAGATAGAGAAAGAAAAAGAAAGGAAGAAAGAGAGAGAGAGAAAGAAAGAAGGGAAAAAACCCAGAGGTGGCATCATGGGGGCCAACCACTGGGGACTGGTGACAGACTTGAGCCAGTGATGGGCCAGTATGTTGGTGGCTGTCTAGCACTGGTGGTATAGCAGGGTCTGGAAGAAAGAAGGTGTGGTGGTGTACGGGGCTAGGTGAGAGAGACCAAAAAGGAAGAAAAAGAAAACAAGCAATAACTGTGCAATGGAGGTTGGTGAGAGAGGACAGCGTGGACACAAGGGCCACTCACAAGGGAGGAGACGTTGCTTACGTGGCTAAGTGGGAAATGTAAAAAAAAAAGAAGAAAATAAAGAGAAGGAAAAAGCAGCATGCAGGAGTTGGTGGGTGAGTGTGGGATGGACCCAGGACAGCAGTGGGCCAGTGGCTTTCCAGCTGCAGTAATATGGTATGCCCTGCTTTGGGAAGTGGAGGTGGCATATGGGACCTGATGGAAGAAAGAAAGAAAGGGAAGGCAGAAGAAGAAGGAAAACACACAAACAACTCATCACTTCATTTGATGCTTGGGGTTCTAGGATTGATATCTGTATCAGTTTTACCTAGTTTGTAGGACTTCACTGCAGAGGGACAGCACGGGACATCTGCCTAAGGTACTATGTGAGTCCCACCAGCATCAATGTATTTTTATTTACAGCTTACTCCCTGTAAGGGGCTATGTAAAGTACTGACTTGTCATTAACTGATTTCACAACCATCTTGTAAAGGTTATCAGAGAGGTTTCATGTCCAACCCATTATTGCACAGCTACCTAGCAGGAAAGCTAATACTAACTTCAGGTGTATTTACTTCTAGTTCTCACCCTTTTCTATTTCCTTACAACAGCCCTTAAGTAAGAAGAATTACATAGCTTGATACTGGGTATGCATTCAATAAATGGCTGAATGAATGAAAGAGGGGAAGGAATGAATGAATAGCTCTGTTCCAGGTAGAGAGTGTTCTCAGGAGCAGTATATCCCTGGTACCTTGCAGCAGTTCTGAAGCTCTGTTTTGCAGATGAAGCTGAGCAGGTGGGGGATGGACAGGGCATTATACTGTCAACTCAGGGATTTGCAGTTTCCTGCTGATAGCGACACTGATTTATGGCCTGACCTTGGCCTGACCTTGACCCTGGTCAAACTGCTCCCCTCACGCTAGGGCCTCCATTTCCCCACATGAGAGGCATAAAGAAGAATCTCTTGTCCTTCTAATCTGACAGGCAGAAATTAAAAAAAGGAGAGCATGGTGGGTACTGTGCAGGGTGTCTGGGAATTATAAGGTGGTATTTGTCAGACTTGCCTTGGGAAACCTTGAAAAATTGAATGGAAACCACTGGGCTCATTCATCTCTTTTAAACAGCCCCATGTCATCTAGCCTGGTCTTTTCCATTCCTGCTCTGTCCAATCCTGACAACATAATTTAGTTCCAGCAAACCTGAATAGAACATAGTGGACTGATGTTTCCACATGCTCAGGCCTTGATTAATATCGTCAGTGCAGCTGGCAGCAAGGACGAGGAGTCACGAAGGGTGCTGCTCTTCAGAGCCCTTAGCCCCTCTTGCTTGATCACCACCCTCACTTGAGGACCTTCCTAGTCCTTGCAAGTACCATTAGCCCCCTCCTCATTCTTGCCAAGGTCCCTTACCTGACAAGCCCATTCTTCTTGCTACCCAGCCCTGCATTCTTTAAATATAGGGCATTTCCTATGGACCAGCGGTGGGGGTGCAGAGTTAAATAAGGACTGACCTTTGTCCTTGAATTTGATTATGAGAAAATTAAAACCAAGGGACATGCAAGCAAAAACTCTCCAAGGGATAAAGCAAATGTTATAATAGATATGCAAGGAATATGGAGCAGGCAGAATGCGGAGCTTGCTCTCCTGGTGAGGCCCAGGGAGCGCTCTAAAGAGGAACCATGATTAGCGAAGTATCTCCAGGTGGAGGTAAGCAGGGAGGGAAGGAAAAGTGAAGCGGTTTCTAGCAGTGGTCATAGCAAGAGCCTGTGCACGAAAAGAAAATGGCAGGTGGTCTCTAATGTCGGGTGACAGGTGGGGGCAGTGCTCAGAGCTGATACTGGGAAAGGAAGTGCAACACTCCAGGCTTCTCTGTGAGGCAGCATCCGTGGTTTGCATCATCTCAGGTTTCAGGGTCATACCTTTCATTGGGAAGGTGCTCAGATCAATGTGGGAAGATGAAGACAGAGAGTTGAAGGGTTGGTGATAGAGAGTTAGAAAGTAGATAGGAGGAAAGTCCAACCTCATCCTAACTTGGTGTCATGGATTGAGGTGCACCCCAAGGACCTTCTCCAGAGCTGACAGAGAGAGAAAGTCATTCCTTGGAGCTGGCACTGTGATTTTGGATGTGTAGCCTATTGGACTGTGAGAGAATAAATTTCTCTTTGTTAAAGCTATCCACGTGGGATATTTCTGTTATAGCAGCACCAGATGACTAGACACATGGTCAGAGTAGAGGTATAATCTCAAATGCCAGAAGGTTAGGGGTGGGGAGGAGACAGAGGAAAGGATGCACAACAGTTATTTTCTTTTAATTTGTATGACCAGGGGTAGAAATACCATCATCTGGAAGTCTCTTGAAAACAGTGTTTGCTGTTCTTTTTGGTAGACTTTCTTCAAAACATGCACTCACTCAGAGGTACTTCAAAGTAACAACAAAAACATAGTTGCCAGAGAGTTGATTTCCAAGTGAACTCAAACCTCCAAACTTTTGGTTAATAGCCAAATGTGTTAACCACTTGTACCACTCAGCCACTTCCAGAATTACTTAGAAATTGCTACACACACTGAAGCTTTGTTTCTAATTTGCAGCATAAAAGTGCCTTTAGCTGATCCCCGGTGAGGCACTGTCACCCTGGCATGGAAACATCTCTGCTCTTGCCGTACAACACTTGTATTGATGGCATCTTTCCATGGACATTAAGATTTAAAGTTCCTCAAAATCAAATATTGACCCTGATTTTGTAGCCATAAACATATGACCTTTCAAGTCAATAAGGCTTGATATGCTGGTAACTGGTCGCTTATTCTTTTCTCCTGAAATGGAAATTCCAGAACTCAGTGCATGGATTGGATCACAGTGATGACCTGTGTGCAATCTCTTGCCCTCGGTATTTTTGACAGAAATATTCTTGGACAGCCTGAATGGTTTCTGTCTGGTGTCTACAGAGGACACTCAGGGTGAGTTTGCTTTGCCTTGCACCCTTCTCTCCTCCCCACTAGGTAATATGTTAGTCCATTGACTTCTCGTCCCAAAGGGTGCACACGGCCCCAGGCCGCTGGAAAGCGTGGTGTCCTTCTCTCCATCCACCTAATGCCAGGAGGATGTGGATGCAGGTTAACTGCAGGACAGCACATGGGTGACTACTGAGGCCTGGGAGAGTATGAGTCAAGAGCGTGGGTGCAGCATCCGGACCATCCTGATGTCTGTCATTACTAGCTGTGTGACTTTGGGTAAGTTCTTTCCTTGTTGCTCCTCGCTGTGTCAGTTTCCTTATTTGTAACAAGATTAAGTGCTTAATCCAGCGTCTATTAGACAGTCAATGTTTGTGGTAGACCTACAACTGTTGTGTGCCCCGAGCCACTGTGTCATTTGTGTCTCATGCTGACCCACTGTGACAAGAGTAGAACTCCTCATACAATTTCCTAGGCTGTAATCCTCATGAGAACAGATCACCAGATCTTTCCTCCTGTGGAACTGCTTGTGAGTTCTAACTGCCAGCCTCGTGGTTAGCAGCCAAGGACTTGACCACTGGACTACCAGGGCTCCTTAGATATGCAAGTGCTCACCCTTTTCTACCCTTCCCAGCCACAGGGAAGGTGACACTTTCCAGCTCCTTGAAGTCAGGTGGAATCACTGGTCAATGAAAACTGAGTGGAAGTAAGTGACCCAAGCCGCTTCTGAGCTTGAGTATCAAGCCATCGCTCTATAGTTTGTGTTTTTTGTTGTGGCAATTGAGAAGGTCACATGTTGCAGATGGTGCAGCTTCAGATGGGAGGCCCGAAGAACTGTGTGAAGATCATTCACCCTGGAGAGTTGCTGGGACTGGTGATGAGCTTTGTGTGACCAAGAAACCAGTCTTGGCTGTGTTCGATGCCTATGATTTCAGATCTGTTTACTACATCAGCATGGCCCAGACTCTTCTATCATGGTATGCAATAAATATTAGCAGTTGTTAGTGGTAGTGTTTGTCACTTTTACAAAGGGAATGCCATTTTGTCACCCCTCCCCCAGCAGTAGGCCCATGACTGTGACCATCAGGTGTTTTTGTTCAATAGCTCCAAGCTTGGTTATGGATTCTGCCCTGATTTTCTCCCTGGATCAAATGATTTGTGGTTTCACTTCTCACTTTACCTTTGTCCTGTCACCTCCCCCACCTCCTGTGGCCCTACCTAGATTGTGTTTACTCTGTTCAGTGGCTGTTGCCCTATTGCCCAAATCGACTTACTAGATGTGAGTAGGATGGGGAAGAAAACATGGGACTGGACACCAAGAATTCTGGGCTCAAATGTGGACCTAGTCCCTGCCTCCCTCTTTCCACAGCTCCTTCCCAGGCTAGGAAAGTCCTTCTTCCATGCCTCATGGCACCAGATTGCTTTGGGCAGTGAATCTGGGGACTTTCCCCCCTGTCCTAGGAGCTCTGCCTCTGGACCCTCCACATCTAGCTCCCAGCATAGTGTACGCTCCATAAATGTGGACTGACCTAGGAATGAATGATAGCAAAGAAGAAAAGGTCTCAGTGATCGTCTACATCATGTCAACAGAGCCTGGCTTCAGACAAGTGCCAACTAGGAAGCACAACGCTAATCAGCAGACTACGAAGCAACTGACTGCCTGGCACTCACCCAGGAAACCCCAGGGTGCCGCTGGGAAGCCCAGAGCTCTGAAGAGCACATCTGCAAAACTGCTGCCCCAGGCTGATTTCGTAGCTTGTAGAGGAAGACACAGAGGTCCAGAGAGGGTGATGATGACCTGCAGTGGCCCTGGGCATTCTCAAGATGCAACCCCAGGCCCACTACACTTCAGTCCTCTCTGGTTGGCCTTGATTTGGTGAAGCTTCATCTCAACTCTCTCAGAGGCAGTTTTCAAACATACTCAGACTAAGTCATTCTTGGAGCCCTGGTGGTGCACTGGTTAAGAGCTTAGCTGATAGCCAGAAACGTTTACAGTTCGAATTGATTCTTGGAAACCCTATAGGGCAGTTCTACTCTGTCTATAGGGTCACTATGAGTCACAATCAATGTGACTGCAGTGGGTTTGGGTTTTGTTCTACAGAGTAATGGTGACTCCCTGGGATGTGCTGAGAAGATTGTGTTGCATGCAAGGTCTGTGAGCCTTAGCCTATGGACATAAGAGGACACTTTGCCTGAGTCCAGGTCCTAGATCCACCATTTCTTAACTCTATGACCTTATTTAGTTGACAAATTGCTTAACCTCTTTGAGCCTCAGTTTCCCCATACATCAAATGAGGATAATGAAACACCTACCACGAATACCTGATGAGGCAAGTCCTAGACAGCCCTTCATATAGGGCCTGGCGCACAGTCAGGCTTTGGTCTGTATCACCTGTCTGTCCTCTCACTTTCTGCAAACCCACAGAAGTCATACAGCTTCTGTGCAGAGCACCTGTCAAATCAATCATCATTTACTTCCTCAGAGATTGTCGCAGGGAAGAACAAGTAACTCTAAAATGTAGAACCAGACCGGGAACATGCATGCTAGGTCTCTCTCTCTCTGTCTCCAGGTCCTGTTGAAGGGTCATGATTGCTTCCTCAGAGAAGCCTTTCTTGGTCCCCACAGGCAGGCATGTCAAGATATTACCTGTTTTCCATGCTTCACTTCACTGCACCTATATAGGATGAACAGCCAGTGCTAGGAGTGCCTGGTGGATTTGAACTGCCGACCTTGAGGGTCGCCATGAGTGGGATCCCACTCGACGGCACTTGGCTTGGCTAGCCAGTGCTATTACCTGCATAAGTGGGAATTACCATTAGTTTGTTTAATATCTGTGTTTTTGTATGAGGTGTCTTACGAGTTTCCTACTGCTGCCGTAACAGATATACCACAAGCTGGGGCTTTATAAAACAGACATTTATTGTCTTAGCTTCTGGAGGTTAAAGTCTGAATTGTGTCTCGTCTACATGGAGGCCCTTATTATCAGAACTGTGGGCATTCCTAGTTCCCTGGCCTTCCTTGGCTTGCGGAAGATGCTCACGTGGTGTCTGTCTCTTCTTCCAGATGCACCTCTGTGTCTATTCTGCTCTTTCTGTAACTCAGAAGGGATTCAGTGCAGAATTCACCCTACTGTGTGTGAGTGACCTCATTACCATAGCTAAAGAAAAACCCTATTTCTAAATAGGATCATAGCTATAGTTACAAGCCTAAGAACTCCACTCATACTTTTGGAGAACACAATTCAATCCATAACAGAGGGCAAAGGGTGGGGCCTGGACTGAACCTCTTTTGTTGTCTCACAATTGCTGAGTTAAGGGCTTCAATAAATACCCATCAGCTGAATGGATGAATCTTACAAGGCATCCTGGCTTAGATTTATCATATGCCAGATGTGGTGGTCCAAAGCCAAGCCAAGTGCCATCGAGTCAGATCCAACTCTAGGTCAGTTATATATATGGCTGTTACCTCATATTGTATGCCAGACGTAGTGGTAGGTCAATTATTTGTATGGCTGTAACCTCATACATGCACAATTTGTAGGCTGCCTTGCTGTAGAAAAAACTCTTAAAGTCACTCTGAAGGATAAATCTTTAGGAGAAGAAAGTCAGACTCAGAGAAGTTTAGCATCTTGTTCATAGCCACACAGCTTAGTAACTGCAAATTACAGGTTAAGCCCAATTCTGAGTAATGCTAAAAATCATACTCTTTACCTTTTACTTTCAATAGATTCTAAACTCTGTTGAGCATCACAATTCCTTGGGGGTGTTTGTAAAAATGTTGTTTCTTGGGCTCCAAACTCAGTGCTTTTGTTTTAGTAGGCTCGGAGGCAGGGCTTCTTCTAGGTTATACAGGGCCTCAGGCAAGGGGAGGAGGGATGAATTATCCAATAAGCAAGCGTCATCGATTGAATTATGTCCCCTCAAAAATGTGTGTATCAATTTGGCTGGTCCATGATTCCCAGTGTTGTGTGGTTGTTTCCATTTTGTGATTGTAATTTTATATTAAAGAGGATTAGGATTGTAACAGCCTTACTGAGTTAACATCATTTCTCCAAAGTAAAGGGGGTTTTCTTGGGGTGTGGCCTGCACCACCTTTTATCTGACAAGAGATAAAAAGGAAAAGAAGACCAACAGAAAGTTAGAGATCTCATACCATCAACAAAACAATGCCAGGACAGAGCACATTCTTTGGACCTAGGGTCCCTGTGCAGAGAAGCCCCTAGTCCAGGGGAAGACTGATGAGAAGGCTGACACACAGAGAGAGCCTTCCCCTGGAGCTGATGCTCTGATTTTGGACTTTTAGCCTCCTTGACTGTGAGGAAAGAAATGTCTCTTTATTAAAGCCACCACTTGTGGTATTTCTGTTACAATAGCACTAAAAACCAAGACAGCAGGATAAGAACAGGCTTACTTGTGCTTACTTACTAATCCGTAGTGAAAAATTTCACTTTTTTTCCCCCCCACCACACTGAAGATTCTGCTTAGGTATGGCTGGCATCTGTCACTCTCCCAACCCCACAGCACCTTGCTGGGAGGGTTCTACTCTGTCCTATAGGAGCTGGAATCAACTTTGTGGCAGTAGATTTGGTTTTGGTTGGACAGGAGCAGACGACTCAGTAATCAAGGTAAGCACCGGCTTACATTTGCTTACTTACTAATTTGTAATGAACAATTTCACATAGGTTCGCTTTGATGGGTGATCTGAAATTGATCACTACAGATTAGTAAGCAAGCACCAGTAAGCCATGATTACCTTGTTTATTGGATTATCTGCTCCTGTCGGGGAGGCTATTTGTGGTTACAGTTTGAGCCATTCCAAATTATGTGAGTGCCATTATGTTGGCTTAGTCTCACGGGATCCTATGAAAGAAATATGGCCCTGGCCACAGGGAGCAGGAGCCAGCCGTAGGACCTGGCACAACCCAGGGTGTGAGTTCCAGAGGTAGGAGTCCTGGAGCTCTTTGGAGCATCTGGCCAACCCCGCAGGCAGTGGGGCAGGTATAGAGGAAGCAGACACAGTGAGAGGTAAATGGGAATGGAGTTTCACTCAGGACGAGAGCCAGGTTCGAGGGATCCTTACCTGGATGACACTGCCAGCCTGGCTAGCCTGACACTGGAAAGGTACGTACAAAATTGCCAAGAAAGTCTTTCAATGTGGGAAGCCCCCTGGGGTATAGGATCTATGGCAATGGCCCACTTGCCCGGATTCTAAATGTAGAAGGGGTTATCTGGGGGAGACCCAGGAGCCTAAATTTCTACCTGCACTCTGCAACAGCCTGTTGCAGGCATTCTACAGATCCTACACTGAGAAACACTCCTTTAGGAACGTAGAGTCTACTCACAGTAGGGAGTGCTAGCAGTTCAGAGAGCTGGAATTGCTCAGGAGTAAGAGGCTGCCTTGGTTATTGGCGAGCCCTTGGTGCAGGCCAAGGCTGTCTGCCAAGCCTGGAGGTCATCACCCCAGCCAGACCTGAAGGGGAGGAGGGAGGCAGGCATTGGACGGTGACGAGGCCTCCCATGGGGACTTCTGATCCGACGGGCCCTTGGCAGACTCCTAATTTGTCTCTTCCTTGCAGTGCCGGTATCAGCTTTCTGATGCAGAGGGACCCCAGTAATGAGTTTCTATTAAAAGAGCTGAATCCTGGCTCTCAGAACTCAATGTTCAGAATAAACAATGGGGCAGAATCCTATTAAAAAAGGCTTCCAACACGGACAAATTAAGCCCCTGGGAATGCTGAACAAAGAATACATTTTTCCAGTGTCGAACCAAGATCAATAGAGAAAAACAAATAATTTCAAGTGGGAGTCATCATAATGACACCCAGGTACAGGCAAGAGCTGGGTGCGTGATTTTGGCCCGAGGACACCCCGACTGAGATAATGAGGGGGGCAGAGAAGTGGAACTAGTAATGGGTGGGAGGGTGTCTTGGTTTCCCGGGGGCCGAGCAAGGTGAATGTCGCATCTCATTTGTCTCTGTCGAGACTCCCTGTTTCTCAGGGGGATGGTTAAGCCCTGAGTGCTGTGTTCAGCCCACTGAGGGCCACAGCAAGCCTGGGAGGTGGGGGTTGCCTTTGTTAGCCAGAGAGATCTTACCTCTGCAGGTGAGGGGGCAGTGGCTGGTGTCTGCCTCTCACTCCTCCATTCAAGACAGAGGAAAGACCTCCAGACAACTACGGAGATACTTGAATTTTCACCATTAAATCTTCCCCCCTTAATTCACTTGAGACTGTTCTGTAAGTATCACTCTTGAAGCATCCAGTTTTCCCCCCTGGGGTCTAAACACGTCTTACCTGACATGCCAGGCTGATCTTGAGTCCCTTTTTCTTCATATCAACTTTTCTGAATTCTAGGTGACGCACATGGCTCATGCTCAACTACTAACTCAGATGTCGGTAGCTGGATTCCTACCCAGCAGCCCCATAGAGCACTATTAAGATTATAGCCAAGAAAATTCTAAGGAGCAGCTCTATTCAATAAGTAGCATGTGGCGTCATCACAAGTCTGAACTGACTCAGTGGCAACAGGCTTGGGCTGCTAAATTCCTAATGATCTGAGTCACCCCACTGTTTGATGAGTGCCAGGCAGCCACCGGCCTGCTCCTGTGCCCCATCGGCACATGGCCCAGTCCAGACCGACTGCCCTGTTCCTTTGCTGAACCGTTGCCTCCACCTCCCGATAGGAGTTGCCTTCATTCAGTCCAGTTTGCCCCACACTCACTGAGCACTCACCCTCTGGCAGCTTCCATGCTGGACACTACGAGACCAGGAATTGACCAATGTTTAGGCTGAGTTGAGAATGATACATGTGATATGATATTCTTTATGTGACAATATGCCTGTTCTAATCAGCTAGGGCTGCTCTAACAGAAATACCACAGAGTAGATGGCTTTAACAAAGGAAGGCTTATTTCTACATAGTCCAGTAGGCTATGAGTCCAAATTCAGGATGTCTGCTCCAGGGAAAGGCTTTCCCCCTTGTCGGCTCTGCAGAAAAGTCCAGCACTGCATCAGTCTGTGTCCAGGGAGCATCTTGGCGCAGGAACCTCAGGTTGGAAGGACGTGCTCTTCTCCTGGTGCTGCTTTCTTCGTGGTGTGAAGTTCTCAGTTCTCTGCCTGCTTCCCTTTCCTTTTATCTCTTGTAGGGTCGCCCTGAGTCGGATCCGACTCGACGGCACTTGGCGTGGCTTGGCAGGATGAAAGGGTTAAGAGTGGGGCAAGCCATGCTCCAGGAAAACTCCCTTTACAGTGGAGCAGGGAGGCGATCCTGCGAAGGGATTTACAGTCGCACCCTGATCCCTTAACACACACAGCACAGGAAAATCCCCAAATGGAGGACAACCACAGAATACAGGGAGTCATGGCCCAGCCATGGGGCTACACCTATTTTTTGGGGGGGACACAGTTTGATCCATGACAATACTCATGCACGATTATGCACACCATGTACACGTATGTGCATGCACACACACATACACAGACACACACACACTTACACACAGACTATTACAGCATAGTGTTCTGAACTCTGAATCCAGAATTTCTGTGAATACCAGCTCTGCGGATTTACCGGCTTAGTGAGCTTGGACAAAAAATTTAACCTTTGTGTACCTGAGTTTGTTCATCTATAAAATGTAAATAATCATATTCCAACCTTAAGAAGTTACTGAGCTGAGTAAATGATTGAGAGCCCACAGTCAGGGCTGAATAAGTCAGTTGTTATGATCACTATGTTCCATCTATTCTCATAGTTGTTTTACATTTTACATCTCAAAATCTGAAGTAGAGAGATGTCTTCCAATTGATAGATCTTAACATTGGGCCATGGTTTCATTAGCAACTTTTTCTTTTCTTCCTTTTTGGCAACATAGAAAATAATGGTATTCTTACAATTGAGGACATCTTAGATACAAAGAAATAGAATGTTACTTCTAGACACTACTCACCAGGGCTCTGTGCCTCTACATGTAAGAGTTGCAAATAAAGCCTGGGCGATGCTCTTCCAGCTTTTCACCCTTGGCTCCCAAAAAAAGAATGCTGAGAAGGGAGGGGGCTGGAGGCCTGTGGCTTCTCTGGGCTGCTTTATCGTTTTACAAGCAGCCTGTAGTCATGTTTACACGTGGTTTCACTTAGGGTTGCTTGGTTGCAACCTGCAGACACTAACATTGGTTAACTTAAGCAAAAAGGAATTTACTGGCAGGATGTTGGGAGCTCACAGCAGTGACAGGAGCCCAGAGAGGCAGATTTGGGGAGGGGCGGGAGTCTAGACCTCTCCTAAGGGTCTGGATTAGGAAGCACAGCCACCACCTCGTAGTCAGAAACATCTGCTCAGCACTGCCACCACAGCTGAGATGAATGAATTCTAATCTTTGCTTGTGTCTTTGCGTCCAGTGACCTTTGTCATTCTTTTTGATTAGCTATCTATCTCTCTTTCCTAGGCTTGGGAAATGTTGTACTTTAAAAACTTGTGGGATGGGGGAGACAGCAGTCAGCTTTCCGCTGGGGAGTGAGAACTGCAGATGCTCACATTCCCAGCACCATTTGTAGCTAGGGCACAGGTACATGTCCAAGTTGGCCAACTGCCAATGCCTTACGCCCTTCATCCCTGAGATAGTGAATCAGGAGCAAGGACAGAGGCACAGCCGTGCTGGTGTCCAGAAGTTGGGGTAAGTAACTGAAGCAGGAGCATCCACTTCCAGAGACACTGATGGTTGAAATGACCGTAGCCTCATCCAGTGCCTGCCACAGACTGTGGCTTCCTGTGCTTGGTGGCAGCAGTTGTGTCTCCACTGGACTGTTTTCAGTAGAAGAGTATGGCTGTAACTACAGTTGAGGCTGTGTCTCCTCTGTTCTTGCCATCTCTGTAGTGAATCTGTGAGCTACCTTGCCTTTTTTTAAAAAAAAAAAAAATTCCTTTGTGCTTAACTTTAGCCACACTGATTTCTGTTGGTTGCTACTAAGAAGTCTGGCTGATACACCAGACCACTTGTTCAAGAAGCAGTGGCCCAGAAGAGAGGCCAGGACACAGGCTTGCTCCCTGAGTGGAAGGGGTAGGAGCTGCTGGAAGCAAGATTTTTTCCACTGACTTTTGTAATGGGATGCAGAAGCCTAGGATTTCCCTCTACCAAGACCACACACAATGTGGAAGAAGCACATTTCAGAAGGAAATCAGGTCACAGTTAGTGAGAGCTGTAAATGTGGAGGCCACCCAAATATGACAAATGTGCATTATCTTTGCTTAATCAAAATAACTAGAAAGCATGTTCTGCTTGGAGAAAACCCATTCGGTCTTTCAACAAACTGACTTCAAGTCAACAATGACATGGACAGTCACTGAAGACATAATGATGACAACCCTCTAAGAGCCTGGTCTGGTCCTAGTGCCAGATAAGTAAACAGACAGCAGGAGGCAGAAGGCCCCATGCTGCACTACTGGATGGTCCTGGGGCTGTGGCCTAGGGAGAAGGTAGTCAGGGAAGGTTCCATGTGGGTGGTGACAAATGAGCTGGGCCTTGAAGCAGAAACTGGAAAGGCAAGTACTAGCAGGCCAACAACCAAAGGTACAAAGGAACGGGTTAATAGCTAATACCTTCCCAGGTTCACGATCCTGAGGGACATCGGGCGCTCTGGGAGAGGGAGAACCTCAGCAGGTCTGGTGTGGGGTCGTCATGAGGTGTGGAGTTGTAGAGGGGCCACAGGAGAGCAGACATAGCGGGAGATGAACTTCAGAGTGAGGCTGAGGTCAGAAGGTCAGAGTTTTGAATGTCCAGTGAAGGAGTCTGGATTTTATCCTGAGATGATGTCCAGTTACCAAAGGCATTTTAAATGGGAGAGCCATACCATTAGGCCCGTCTTGAAGAAAGATTATTCGAGTGGTTGAAGAGAAGAAAGATCTGTGGAAGTGAGGGCAGTGCAAGAAGAGAGGAAGCAGAAGTCAAGGGCCAGCTGGTGGCTGTCGTAATAATCCAAGCTGGAGCTGGAGAGACTGGGATTGAGAATCTGCTGTAAGGGTAAGGAGGGTAGGTCACAGCTGAATTTTGGAGCTGTTAGTTTTAGAGCAGTGCTCCTAGAGCAGTGACTACCCGTGCTTCCGTTCCTGGCTCCCCACCCCTCCAACTTTCTGGGTGACCTCACAAGTTACCTCCCTTCCTGGGCACAGTGATTCCTATCAATACTGGTGATTTCCAACAGCTTCCTCCCAGAAGCCCGCCCATGTCTGTTTTACATGATGGGATTCCACGTAGAGTTTATTCTATAGATGATTCTGCTATTAAAATTTTGTGTGAAAATCCACCAGACAAGCTCCTAGGTCCTCTAGCAGCTCTGACGTCTTAGGGTGACCAAGTTATCTTGGTTTGAGTCAGTTTTAACTGAGAAAGTCCCATGTTGAAAGCCATTAGCCTCAGCAAACAGGTACAGCTGGTCGTCTGGGTACCTATCATGAGGCCTACAGAGAGAGAAGCTCAAATTGAAGTTGACAGATGAGTGCTCAGGGTGGGCTCAGGTTTAAGGCCGAAGGAGGGAGAGGAGCTATCCAGAGCCCTGCAGTTGTTGTTGAGGACCTCGTGCAGGACATGTACCTATAGTTGGGCTTCAGGAGCCAGAAGGGTAGGGAGGAAGATGAGAGTCTAGGAGGCAAGTGAGACTACCAAAGCCTGGGTAGTGGGCTTGTCCTTATAGCAAATTCTTAATCCCAGTCTTGTCAGCTCCAGCTTGGTTTATTACAATCGCCACTCACAGTATGACACATCACTGTGTTATACTGTGGTGGCTTACAAGTTACTGTGATACTGGAAGCTATGCCACTGATCTTTCAAATACCAGCAGGGTCACCCATAGAGCACACATTTCAGTAGGGCCTCCAGACTAAGACTAGGAAGAAAGGCCTGGTGATCTACTTCCAAAAATTAACCAACAAAAGCTGTATGTGGATCAAAATAGAATATGTCTTATGTAGAGATGACAGAAGAACTTCCTAGGTTGGAATACACAGTGGCCACAACGGTGGACTTGAGCATACCACTGATCACTGAAGATGGATGCAGACAAGGCAGTATGTTCGCTGTGAAACGGTGCCAACTCCACAGGAGAAGAGCAGCAAAACAACAACAGTGGAACGAGGTACACGACTTACTTGAAAATGTTTTTCTTGCTAAAGATTAAGTCCAGCAAGAACATCAGAGGTTGGTGTGGTGACTCCATGAATCCCCCAGGGCCCAGGCTTCCTCATTCCGTCCCTCCGTCTTTGGCCACCTTATACCTCAAAGACAGCTGTCCAGCTCCAGCCTCATGTCTTTGTCCCCAGAGTCACAAAGTGGCAAGGAGGAAAAAGCAGTGCCTCTCGGGAAAGCAGACCTTTCCCAACATCCCTTTCAGACACTTGTTCTTTCTTGTTGACTAGGTCTGTCACACAGTCTCATCTGGTTGGAAGCGAGGCTGGGAAAAGGTGTGTTTTAGCTGATTTGCACAAATTCGAGACCTCCGTTGGTGAGAAAGAAAGGGACAATGGACACTGTTTGAGCAGCTAGCCAAGCTTGCCTCAGGAGCGTCTTAGAGGATCTAACTCTCACCACACGACCCCAGCCCCTGTCACTGGAGCCCCCTCCTGGTTATTTCTGTTGCTCAGCTGCAGAGGGCAGTGTGATCAGCACCCCGGGGATACACTGGTTACCCAAAGCCCCTCTCATTCCTCCTTCTCACAAAAGCAGATGGTAGGCGAGCCTCTGTCTCCCGGTGAGGTCCAGGGGACTCTGACCCCTTCCTCTCTGTAAGGCCGCATTCGCCTCCCCCATGTGCTCCCTGTGGCCTGGAGCCCAGCCTCCCTCCAAATGTGATTGGCTTTCCTCTCCCAGGCCAGGGCTGAGAGCAAGCACAGCCCATCTGGTTCTGTTTCACTGTGTGTTCCTCATCAGGATGTGTTTGCCAGAGTTACTTGATGTTCAGGAAGGATTCTGAAGCTTTTGAAAAGAAGTAAATAAAATCTTTCATCCCCAAACAGTCATGAAATTGTGTTGTACTGAGGAGATGGCAGGCACCCACGAGTAGTCCAAGCACTGGGTATGACAGCTGAAGTTGCAGAAGTGTTCCAGTGACACTTGTACCCTGCCCCCATGTCCCTAGGTTCAGCTTGAACCTCCCTGGTAACCCCTGGGCCTCTCCTGTTCTTTTTGTGGATGTCTGAATATGTGAACAGAAGAAAACCACAAGTATGGGACATTGTGGCCTGCCTCTTGCTTTCCGGTCAAATAAGCTTCTAGGAAGCGCTCGTCTGTTCACATGGTGAGAAAGTGCGCCCTCAGGAGAAACAGGGCGCAAGCCCACTCAGGCAGGCATTTGCCCTGGGCTGCAATGGGGCCTGTGAGGGTGGCCCCGTGGCAAGCGTTACCTGAGGAAGACAGTATATTTCCCACCCTCTTGGGAGCTCTTATTCCCAGTTCTGGGTCCTGGGAGCAACAGGCAAGGGGCTTGGCCTCTCTCCTTCCCTCTTCCAAGCTATTTGAATAAACCATGCAACTCACTGGCTGTTGTGCTTTCCAGAAAAGATGGAGAAACTGGCTCTACCTCTAGGCCTCTCCCTATGGGCTGCCCCAGAGTCCTGGCACTGCCCTCCCTGGAGTCCTGACTGCCTCTGGCTCAGCACAGCAGCTGTCCTCTCAGCTGGGCCCATAGTGATACACAGCTCTTCTTTCATATTATGGATTTAATTGTGTTTCCCCAAAATAGGTGTTGAAATTCTAACCTCTATATGTGTGGTTGGAAACCCTGGTGGCCTAGTGGTTAAGTGCTATGTCTGCTAACCAAAAAGATCAGCAGTTTGAATCTGCCAGGTGCTCCTCGGGAACTGTATGAAGCATTTCTACTCTGTCTTATAGGGTCACTGTGAGTTGGGATTGACTCTACTGCACTAGGTTTGGTTTGGTTATATTTGTGGTTGTAATCTTGTTTGGGAATAGGGTTTTCTTTGTTCTGTTGGTGAGGCCTTATCAGTGCAAGTGTGTCCTGACCCTAATCACTTTTGCATTATAAGGAGGACAGATTAGACACAGATGCCAGCCAGCTCAAAAGGTAGAACCGGGACAACCAGAGACAAGGATCTGCCTCCAGAGGCAGCAGAGTGCCTTGCCGTAGAGCTGGGGCCCTGAATTCAGACTTCTAGCCAGCTAAACTGTGAGATAATAAACATCTATTCTCCAAGGCCACTGAAGTGTAGTATTTGTGTTACAACAGCAATAAGAGACTAAGACACTTCAATTTCTCTTGGCAAAGCTGGAATTTTCCAAACACGTCTCAGCAAAGACACAGCAGAGCTGATATTGGATCATGGGTTCCTCTGGCATGTAAAGATTTCTCCTGGCCTCCCACCCAGTTGAGTGCCTGGCACCTTGTTGCATTTCATGTACCCTTTGAAGCTGTTCATGAACATTTACTCCTGGGACAGATGATGGCTTCTCCCTTTCTTTCCTAATTGTGCCCACCTCTAAAGCAACCCCATGGCCAGGTGGATGGATGTGAGCAGAGTGCAGGCCCACCCTCCTCGCTAGCCCTGTCTGCATGCTCACCTGCTCACCTGCAGGGACTCTGGAGGCTAATCGTTTGCAACAACTGCGTAGGAAACTCTGCAGTTGCCTTCTATGGCATCACTAATGACAGCTTACAACCAGAACTATTAAACATTGATCACTCAAAATTTAACATCTCATCGTCCCTTTGATATCTGTAACTGCTCTCTACATAAGACAACAACCGGCTTTCTGCAGCTCAGTGTGAGGGGAGACTTCAAAGCTGCCTTCCTGATGTACTCAGCCCTGGCAGCTCCAGGATTGTGAAAGCAGAGCTGTTGAATGGAAGACATGAGAATCCCCACCTTCTTCATCCTTAGGGCTCTGACCAGAGGGGAAACCTCTTGGAATGGGATCCTAGATTAAGATGCTGGGGGGATGTGACCACAACGTGGATTTAAAGGCACCCTGGCACTTTCTAGAAGCAGCCCATGACCATGGGAAATGATTTGGACTAGGAGTTAGTGGAGCTGGGCTTGAATCCCTGCCCTGCCTTTAGTCAGCTTGGATTCACTGTTTCCTCACCAGTAAAATGGAGATGCTAACACTTAGCTAAACCCTTTGATGGATTAGCAGAGAGTCTGTAAGTGAATGTGCTTGGGCCATAGCAGGTAATCAGAAGCCATGCTTTTCTGCCCTTTGAAGACAAGTTTAGTTAGACCAAATAATGTAAGCACTGTAGTAGGGAGGTAGCTTCTGTGGTTTGGGAAGACAGATGATTCTGTATTCTGCAGAAGGTGGTCCCTTGCACAGAAACCAATGCAACAGGCTGGTTATAAATTAGTGCTTTCCTTTCACTCTGGGATCCAGCTCCCAGAAGGCTTACATTTTAAAACTATGTTAATTAGATAACTACCACTTATTAGCTGGGGGAAGTGGTGGTTCAGTGGTAGAATTCTGGCTTTCTGTTAGGAAGATATGGGTTTAGTTCCCAATACAACTCATACGTGGCCATCACTCAGGTGTCGGTGGAAACTTGCACATTACTAGAATGAAATGTAGCTTCTAGACTAAGATACACTTGGAAGAAAACCTTGGTGATTTACTTTCAAACATCACATGTGGTCCAGTCTACAGTGGATCACGGGAATGGCACAGGATCAGGCAGTGGTTTTGTATGTTATGCATGGGATGTCTGTGAGATGAGGCTGACTTGATGGCTGCTAACAACAATGACAACAACAACCGTTTATTAAATACTTGCCGTCTACCCGGCCTGGGCAAAGTGGTTTGCACACAGCATCTCGTACAATCTCGACACCAACCCACAGGGTAGGTTTTCTCACTGGACACCAGTTACAAACAAGAATCTTGAAGGAAATAGGGCTTAGAACCAGGTCTGTTGGACATTAAAGTCCAAATTCTTGCCTCTAACTTCTACTTACACTGGCCCCATCTAAAGACTCCCAGAACTATGTGGTCTTGGCATTGCAAAGCCAGCCAAGTGCCGTCGAGTAGGTAAAGTACACTCAGATGGTGCCTTGGGGCACGTGTTTATTCTCATGTTGATGACAGCACAATTACAGGTCACACCATTCGTGTTCATGGTTCCTCTTAAGCTAGAGAACAGGTCATAAGAGCACCTGCAAGCTCCCACTTTGTTCCTGGAGTCCACCTGCTGCAGAGGAGTCTCAGGGTTTTGACTGTTTCCTTGAGATCTTGCTGGCACAGGGAGGTGCAGCTCAGCCCATGTAATATAGTTCTGGTCCATTTCACAAGCCATTTTTGAGGATCCCTCAGTGCAAAGGGGAGTGTGAGACCAGACAAAACAAATGCACTACCAGGGGCTCCCATCCCCAGCCCCTGTGAATGGCTCATGGTGCTCTTTTCTGCTGAACTGTGATGTGCCTCCGCCCTCTTTAAGGCTGCACCCCAAGCTGACAGATTTGGTACGAAACCGCTGCCATCCTTGTCTGGGTATTTCTAACACAGAAAAGGAGCCAGCTGGAATCCAGTTGTCTCAGAGCAGGGAAGAGACCAGATACTCTTTTCTACTCTTGCCACATCCTCTACAACATCTGTGATGCTTGGTCCGTGAGCCAGGGCTCTGCTTTCCAGGTCACAGGACTCAGCTGCTAATTTGTCAGAGATATAAGGATACCCTGAAAAGTCTTGTTTGCAGGATGAAGGACTCCAGTTCGATTCTTGCAACGTTCCTGCATTGCGTGGCTCTGAATCCTGTAGCTTAGAGAAGGCAAGGAGGGTGGGAGGGCCCGAGGGTGGGAGGGCCCGAGGCTGGGAGAAAAACTAGGAGGACCAACCCAACTTTCCAAGGAAAGCTTTGGTAGCCAGAACGGGTATTGCCCTGGGATGGAGAGGAGAAAGTAGAGGTACCCCACCCTCCATTGTCCTGGCTGTTCAGGGAACCCTCCACCCATTGCTCAGAGTGACAGCGGAGCTGCCTAGTTGCATCCCTGCCATTTGGCCTGCACTGGGCCTATTGCTACCAAGACGGTGGCCAGGACCTTGCTCTCAGCCTGCCTAGTGCTGCAGGAAACTGCTGACTAACTTTGCCTGAAATGGTGGGATTTGGGTTCTAGGGCCTGGTGACACCTTTTTCTCGGGTGCCTCCTGCAGTTGTTGAGGGTGCCAGATATTTGCCATACTGCACAAGTGCTGTCAGGTCCTAACAGTTCGGCCTTGCCCAGCTACTTTTAGAGCCCTTAATATGGCCAGTCCCCATGGCATCCCTGGGAAGGCTGTTCAGGAGCACTGCCTTCCCTGTGGATGTCAGACACCAGGTCTCTAATCCCAACATCCAGTGCCTGTCGTGCCCCACATGTTTTTGTTGAAAATTTAATGTCTTAATCTAGAAGATTTTCTCTACTTTCCGCACAATCAAGAAAGGCTAGGTAGTGAGCTAGGAGGGTAACTGGGCTTTGAGCCTGGATTAGAACCTACGTCATCTTCCTTGTGATTTGGGGGCAATTTAATTATCTTCTCTCAAACTCAATCCTTTGGCAAATGAGGTCAATGCTGGATGGCTCACAGGTCCCTGTGAGGGTTAATGAGCTGGCATTTGGTGAGGCACCCTAAATGGGGTCAGAAGGAACAGGAAAAAGGACCTGAATATCATGACTTAGTTTCTGAGCCTGCACACCCACTGCTTTTCTGGAAGGTGAGGAGGAATGGGGGCCTGTGTCATGCTGTGTCCTTGCAGTGCTATATAAACCAAACCAAACCAAACCTGTTGCCATCAAGTTAATTCCAACTCATAGCGACCCTATAGGGCAGAATGAAACTGCCTTACAGAATTTCCAAGGAGCACCTGGTAGATTCAAACTGCAGACCTTTTGGTTAGCAACTATAGCTCCCAGTCACTGCGCCACCACGGTTTCCAGCAGAGGTATATCAAAAACAAACAAAGAAGCACAAACAAACCCACTGCCCTTTAGTTGATTCTGACTCACAGCACCCCTATAGGACAGAGCAGAACTGCTCCCACAGCATTTCCAAAGAACACCTTGGTTAACAGCTGTAGCACTTAACCATTACACCACTAGGGTTTCTGCAGAGGTATGTCATCAGTACTTAATGAATGTTAATAAAAAGGACTAGGACATCTGGATATCAGATTCCAGCTTGTGAATGACCTGTTGGCATGAGGTTAGGGCCAGGCGTAGAGAGAGTAAGTTCCTTAGGCCAAGATTTGCTCTCATCCCTGCTCTGAACTCTTTGGTCCTGAGCTCACTGACTGGCTGTGAGCACCAACTGTCCCTAGGACAGTTCTACTTAGGGTCAGGCTAAGAAGAAAGGACTGGTTTAGCCTCATTCTGACAGCCCTCAGAGACGGATCACCATTAAACACATCATTTCTGCTGGCCTCTTGTCTGGAGTGGGAGCAGAGCCATGAGAAATAGGCTCAAGGACTGTAGGGTTCAACTCTAAATTTGACCCCAGCAGAGGTGAAAAATTAACCCATTATCTGCTATTAGCATGCCCCATGGCTTCATTTGTCATAATGAGCAGCTACTTTAGGGAAGCGGGGCCGAGGTCAGAGGGAAAAGGAAAAAAGACCTCAGTGCGTTGTGACTTAGTTTCTGAGCCTATGTCCCCGCTACTCCCCTGGAAGTTTCGGAGGAGTGGGTACCTGCGTCATGCTGTGTCCCAAGCCTATCCCAGGTGCTTCCCGTCATCTCATTTAATGCCATAACCAGCCTGTGGGTTTGACAGCAGCAAGTCTGTTCTACCAGAGAAAGAACTGAGCCTCAAAGCAAAAGAAAGAATTTTCCCAAGGGCACATTGCTGATAACTGCCAGACTGGAATGAAGATCCCTGGCTGACTGCAAAATCTGCATTGCTGACCCTCTGACCTGGTGTTTGCCAAACATCAGGCGAGGTACTTGGCATGTGTTATTTCATTTAGTCTTCATAACAATTGCACGAGTAGACATTAATATCATTATTCTCATTTCTGAGTGGAGGAAACTCCATCATAGATGACTTAAAGCCTTTGTTCAAGGTCACCAAGGTAGCACATTATGGGGCCGGGTTGTGAGCCCGGTTTGCCTGTCTCTGGAGCTCCGAACACTGTCTTAGTTGCCCAGTGCTGAGCTAACACTAATATCACAAGTAGCTGGCTTTAAAGAAGAAAATTCCTTTTCTCACAGTTCTGGAGTCTAGAAGACTGAGTTCAGGTGGGAGAGAGGGGTTCCAGTAGCTGCCAGCAATTCTTGTAGATGTCTCTTTCTGTCTAGGTCATCTGTCTGTGCATGCTCTCTGTCTATCCTGCTTTTTTTATAACATAGAAGTGATGAGGATTAGAACCCATCCTACTCAAGTGTGACCTAATTAACATAACAATAAATACCCTGCTACCAAACAGGATCATATTCACGGGTGTTTTTGTTAGCTGCCATTGAATAGGCCCTCACGATGGAACAAAACACTGCCGAGTACTGTGCCATCTTCATGATTGATCTTGGATTGGACAGAAATTTATTGTCTCACAGTTTTGGAGGCTAGAACTCCAACTCAGGATCTCATATACATTGATTCCATCGGAGACTCTGAGACAGGAACTGGCTCTCCTTGACTTGCATCTGCCTCCAAAGTTCACATGGCCATCCTTCTGTCCAGCTCTTTCCCTGTCTGCTCTCCTCTACGAGACATCCTCAGGAAAGGTAAGGAGTCACCCTGTTCTGAGACCAAATTTATTTTCACAGATAACGTCTTCAAAGACTGTATTTCAAACAAGATCACATTCACAGGTAGGGGAGCAGGACACAGTTCAATCCATGAAAAGAAGGAAGCAGACAACACACAGTAACTATAAAAATAAGAAATCTAGATAATCCACAGTTACGGAAGAGCCAATGAAGGACTGGGAATGCAGTGGCTTTGCATATGTGATTCAGTATGCTTTGAAGCACAGCCGCCCTCCCCTAATGCATGTTTCCTGCTCCTGGGGGGTGGGGACGTCTCTCCATTGGCCACAGCTGCTTTGGTCTGCTGCCTCTTAGGTTAAATAAGAGTGTGAGTGGAGTTCTCTATCTTTATACGTTGCCCCCCTCTCCCTGTCCATCTCTGTATTATCCAGGCTTTGCATAGTCACACCATGGGCATGTAGAGGAGGGTAAAAAGTGCTCATCGGCTTGTTCATTCCCTCCCTCATTCACATAACCCCTTCAAAGCCCAGGGGTCTCTGGCTGTTGGAGGACCTGCCCTTCAACATATCAAGTGTATTAAATTGTACCCGTATCCCATAGTACATACAATTTATAAATAATCATGCCAGATCTGGCTTGCAGTTTCCTTCTTGACATAGCTCATTAATAGATGGCATTTACTGAAGACTCACTATGTGTCAGGCATGGTCCTAGCTGCTTTAAAAGACATGATGTCTGTTAATCCTTGCAACAAACCCACAAGGCGGGTCGTATCCGTATTTCTGTTGGAAGGGAGGTAGCGCAGGCTATGCTTGGCAGAGCGGCTTACTGGGTTCGTGCAGAGCAGGGGCAGCCCACCCCCTCCCCAGCCTATGCTCTGTCTCACTGTAGAACTGCTTCCCTCTTTGGGAGTCATTGAATTAAATATGTATGCATTTTGAGTCTGGAGTATTTTTTTTTTAATTTAGAAGTTGTATGTGTTTCCATGTCTCAAAGATTTTCATTGACTCTATCATGTTGAGTGTATAAAACAGCCCTGCTTCTTCACTAAACAGACATCTGTCCCCGTTGTTCAGGGCTGGTGGGTGTGACCAAGTGGGTAAGAAGGTGTAACCTCATGGAGGCCGTTGAGAGGGAGTGGGTCTCTAAATAAACACACTCTTTAAAAAAAAAAAAAAAAATCTGCTTTAGGTGAGAGCTTACAAAGCAAATTAGTTTCCATTCAATTGTTCATTCATAAAAGTGTTCTATGACATTGGTTCCATTCCCCACAATGTGTCAGCACTCTCCTCATTTTTGTCTTGTGTTCCCAACTTCCTTTCATCTGAATTTTCTACCCTTTCCTGCCTTCTCATTTCCTTTTGGGTAAACGTTTTCCTTTTGATCTCATATAATTGATTGTTCTAAAGAACACACTCCTCTAGGGTGTTACTGTTTATTTTATGGGCCTGTCTTCTGACGGAAAGGTGTCTGCGCATGGCTTGAGTTCCAGGTCAGAAGACTGTCTTAGAGCCGAGTCTCTGGGGTTCCTCCAGCTTCTGTCAGACCAGTAAGTCTGGTCTTTTTTGTGAATTTGACTTTTTTTTCTGCGTTCTTGTCCAGCTCTGCCAGGGACCCTCTGTTAGGATCCTAGTCAGAGTGGTAAGTAGTGGTTGCTGGTCACCATCTAGTTCAAGTCTAGGTCATGTAAGCCGTGGTCTGTATGGTCCATTAGGCCTTTGGACTAATTGCTCCCTTGAGTCTTTAGGTTTCTTCACCCTCTTTTGCTTCTAACAGGAAGAAACCCATAGTTTTGCCTTAGATGGCTTTTAAGGCTCCAGATGCTACTCACTGAAATAAGACGCAAAACATTATTTTTGTAAACTGACGGCACTTGGCTTGGCATTATGATAGTTGAAATAGAAGTTCCCTGAGTCTATAGCCCTTCACCTTCAAGCCTAGGAACTTGGTCCCATGGAGTGACTGGTCGCATCAAACAGCTTTCCATGACTGTGGTCTTGTATGCCATATTGTCTGTATTAACAAACACTCAGTGCCTATAATTATACATATAGAAATATCCAAAACCAAACCTATATCTGCACATGAGGGGCTCCCTTACATACTCACGTACCTCTTCAGCATACCTATCTATGTAGGTACCTATTTCTCTTAGTCTTTACCTTGGTTCTGCTGTGCTGACTTCCGCCACATTGTGTATTATCTTTCCCTTCACCGACATCCACACACGTCTTCTATCTAGTTAGTGAGGTTTCTTCCCTACACCTGGTAAGCATCAAAAGTCTTTCTTTTTTTCTGTAAGTGAACTTTTTCTTATGATTTTTTTTTTAGTGACAGTGCTCTCATTTGTATTTTGGTGATTTATTTGACTCAGAATAAAAACATATGTACTTTTCAACTTAATGTTTTACCTTAAAGAATTTATCCTACAGACAGACTTTCACAAGCCATCAAAAGCCTGAGTTACTGCGATGTTCTGCACTGCTGTTTGTATTATCATAGCATTTAAAGGACTGGAAACTACCCACATGCTCACAGGCAGGGGGCTGCTTAAATAAATGATGGTGTGTGCTTGCGAGGAAACACTATATAGGCCTTTGATGGGTGACCATGTCCAGCCTCTGGGTAGAACGGGGCACTTAACACTGAGGACACTGTATGCATGGGTCTACCCATGTACAAGTGCATATACACACAGATTGAAAATACAGAATTATGTGTGTACAGAATCATTCCAGAAGGATAGATAATAAGCTATTGATGGTGGCTATCTCTGAGAAGAAAAGTGGGAACTGGTGGCTACTCATTTTTTACTATAAATCTTTATGTGTAGTTTAAATGTTTTTATATGTGCATGTATTATATTTCTTAATTTTAGTTATATACATATACCAAGTGCTCTATCCATTGCACTGTACAATTCTACTTATTTAATCTTCATGTGAGCCCTATGGTACAGCTTGTAGTACTACTTTCATTTTACAGATGATGAAACTGAGGTGTGGGCAGGCTAAGTAATTAACTGTAGGTCACTTAGCTTATAAGTGATGAAGGGAGCACTTGAACTTGGCCACTCTGGCTGCAGGGCCCGAGGTCTTCACCTCTGTACTTTAGAACAGAATGAGACAGCACGAGAGCCCCTGAGGCAGAACCGGCCCTTCTCCTTCCCTCGCTCTCAGAGGTGGTCCGCCTCCGTTCCAACAAGTGTATTTCATCAGGTCTCATCCACTCTTGTCTGTCTTCATACCATCCTCTCTGCCTGTGAATAAGCCAAACCTTCCTGAAGTCTAGAAAGCTTTGTGTACTAGAGACAATGCTGTGCGTTCACTAAGCTGTTTCTCTGTCTGGAGCAACTGGCCAGACTGTATTTCCCAGCCCTCACATATCTTGGGACACTTGTAAACCTGAATCTCACTGACAGAATGTGAGCAGAAGCAAGGTGAGACTTCTGCAGTGAGGCAGGTAAGAACAGGTTAACCCTCTGCACATAACCTCCTGCTGTTTGTGCAGGCGCTCGAGGCAGAGAGGTTGCACGGTGGGAGCAGCCTGGTCCCTGGGCCGATGCTTACACGTAGGAGGACCACGTGTGTGAGCTGCCTGACTGTGGTAGGAGCACGGTGTTCGACTGTGCCCATTGTTGGGTTAAAGCACTGATGTGTGAGGATTTCTCTACTGCCCCGAGAGTCCTTGAGTGGGACAAATGGGTAACAGACTCACTGCAAAGCAAGAGGCTGGAGGTTCAAGCCCACCCAGAGACTCCTTGGAAGAAAGCCCTGGTGATCTACTTCTAAAAAATCAGCCACTGGGGGGGTGGGGGGGTGGGAACCTGTGGAGCGCAGATCTGCTCTGACACACATGGGGTGGCTGGGGATCAGGGTCTCTCTCCTCAGAGACCAAATTTCATCTTTGTCTTTTTTATTTTTTTAATGTAAATTATTGTGATTTAAGAAAAATTTTACAATCTATACCATTTTGCCATAGAACACATGGAACTTTCCCTGCACCCCCCGCCCCCCCCCCCCCCCCCGCGGTTCCTGTGACAACACTCTTACTATTTTGTCTGGAACTTCCTGTGACCAGGTTCTGCCCCTTCTCACCCAATCATCTTGGATCCAGGGAAGAGCCTCTCAGACAACTCCACGTACATGTTTAAAGGTTTGTTCATCCCCAGGCTCACTCTTTTACTTTTCTTTTCTACTACTAAGTTCTTAAAGAAATCTGGATCCTGCAGAGCTTGACTCCAGCATTTGTACTGAGGATTGCCTACACTTCTGCTGGACCTGCTCGCCCACAGAGATCTCCCAGTGGACTGAACCAGTGGACTCTTCTCTGATTGAGGACCTTCTGACTGTTCTGCAGTGTTTGACTTTGAGGATTTCACCTTGCTTCTTTGGGCACCGTTGTCTCCTTATTCAGTTCTTACTCCTTGAGAATGCTTTCTTAACAGCTTTCCCCATTAAAAGGCATGAACTTAGAGTCAGGTGGCCTTGATTTGTGTCCTGGACAAGTCCTCCAACCTCTTAGCTGAGGCTCTGTCTACTCTGAAGGAGGAGCTAGGTCTCAAAGCTGGTGTGAGGGGTAATGAGCTCAGCAGAGACCTCAGTAAACATGTGTTCTCTTCCCTTCCCTTATCATCTGCATTTTCTCTCTCTTATGCCTCCATGCATCCCTCCAATATTTCTTCTCTTCTTTCTCTTTATCTTCTCCTCTGAGGAATCTTAACTACTTCCACAATTTCATTCATTTTCTACATAGGTAATTGCCAAATCAAGATCTCCAGTCTCATGCTTTCCTCCCAGCTTTAGAGTATTACTGAAAGTGGCTCATTATACACACAGCTGACTTATTCCTTCACTCTACACTAATTTGTCAAGAACCTACTGTGGATAAGACCAGGCACTTGGTGCTGGAGAGGTAACGATGAACGGTTACAGACATGCTCTCTGTCTAATGGGGCTTAGAGTCCACTGAGGAAGCCAGATATTAATCAAATAATAATTCAAATAAATGTAAATTAGTGATTTTGATAAGCATTTTCTTTGAAATTTAATAACTGATGCTTTGGCTTGGTCAGAAAAGAATATTTGCTATGGAGGTAGAGTCTAAGCTTTTCAGCGGAGAAGTGAATGAGGTGAAATGAGAGAGAATAGCATTCCTGGTAGAGGTAACAGTGTAGACAAATATCCCATGTCAACAAGGAACATGGCAGGAAGGAATGGGTTCTAGAGGAAGACCTAGAGAAACTGTAGTATGTGATCATGGTGGAGAGGGAATATGGAAAAGACCACTCTTTACCTGCCAGGATCTAGTGTCTATTTTGTTTTTGACTACTGAGCTCAAGGCTTTTATTTTTACTGGACATAAGGCTGCCTGGAAGAAAGACTACATTCACCAGCCTCCCTTGCAGCTAGGCATAGGTATTTGACTAAGTTCTACCTAATGGAAAGTGTTATGTGCAACTTGTGGGAAATGTTCTTAAAGGATAGGGGCATAGGCTCCTTTGTCTATTATGTCTTCCTACCAGGTGGAACCCAAATATATGTCTAGTGCTGCAGCAGCCATCTTGGCTCACAAGGTAAAGATCGCATGTGAGGTACATTAGAATGACAACACAGAGGATGTCTGGGTCTCTCAGGACACAGACTTGAATTTCTTATCTTTGTTTATCTCTGTGCTCAAAAGAGAGAAATGCACTTCTCTCATATTTAAGCTAGTTATCTGAGGATTTCTGTAACACACACA
Source organism: Heterohyrax brucei (assembly GCA_028571685.1). Classification (NCBI taxonomy): domain Eukaryota; kingdom Metazoa; phylum Chordata; class Mammalia; order Hyracoidea; family Procaviidae; genus Heterohyrax; species Heterohyrax brucei. Next base: position 81,954,306 of record CM053154.1, on the reverse strand, counting down.
CAGAGGCAGAAGTTAGACCACAAAGAAGTTAGCCCACAGTTCATGTGAAGGTGTTTCTCCTTATCCTAAGAGTTGTTACTTGCTGTTGAGTTGACTCTGACTCATAGTGACACCAGGAAAAAAATGAAATATTGTCCTGACCTGTGCCATGTTCATGACTGGTGAAATGCTCGAGTGCACTGTTATGACTGTCGTGAATTTTGAGCGTCTTCTAACTGGGGATGCTTATCATCAGCACTATATTGGACAATATTCTATTGTGATTCATAGTGTTCTCACTGACTAATTTTCAGAAGTAGATCATCAGGGCTTTCTCCCTAGTCTGTCATAGTCTGGAAGCTCCATTAAAATGTATCCACCGTGGGCAACTCTGCTGGTATTAGAAATACTAGGGTGTAGCTTCCTGCACAATAGTGTCACAGAAAAACAAATGGACAGGTGAGTAATGGTACCCTAAGAGTGTAAGCAGTAGTCAGAGTGGTTGGAAAGCTATGCCAGTATCTATCACATGCTCTAAAGAAATTTGCTTCTTGGTGTGTTCATCTGTTCAATACTTTCAACCAGCACTTACTGAGCATATACTACATGTTCAGAATTGCCCTAGGTCATAGGGAATAAAAAATGAATATGAGAAATTTTGGTTTATGAGTCAGAGGCAGTCTAATGAAAATTATAGACAAGTAAGTAATGATGATAATTCAAATGACAATCTTTACCGAGCATCAGCCACATCATACACTGACGTGAACAACTCTGGATAGTGCATTGACCAGCCAGAATGGGCCCTGACACAAACAGCTGCCTGGCCACCCTGCTCTGTGCCAGATGAAGACCTGTCTAGCTGATTGCTCCATGTGTGCTGATACTGTGTCACACTCCGAGAAATACAGCAAAACTAGATATTGGTTTGCCTGCAAGGGTTGCACAACTTTCTGTCTCTAGGAAAGTAAAGGGGAATGTAAACAACAAAAATAAAGCCCTATGGGTCCTGTAATAGACATAGGATACTGCAGTGAGGGTTGACACAGTCAGCTCTATCTGAAAGCTTAAGAAAGGCTGCCCAGATAAGGTAATTGAAGTTAACTCAGGACAGCTCAATGACAGTTGCAATCACATAAGATACGGAGTGTTAGGAGGAGGAACAAAATGCCCTGGAGCACCAAAGAGAAAAGAAATCATTTGGTATTGCTGTGTGTGGATGTACATACCCTTGTACATATGTTTAAGGAAGTGAAGGATGGATTGGGGAAGCTTCCCAGAGGAGGTGACTACTGAGCAGAGTTTTGAAAGAAAGTTAAGAGTTCCCCTAGGGACAAGGCAGAGCAGTGCTTGAAGGCTACAGGAATTACATCTGAGAGGACACGGGCAATCAAAAAGCACAAGGCTGGAGAGAGACTTCTGGAAGTTTGGAGTGGTAAGTCAGAAGATCCAAGATGAGAAATGGCCCGTGATGGGCTGGTAGAGGGACAGGGGCCGTGCTGTAAAGATCCTGGTAGCCAGACCCAGGGCTCTCAATTTTGTTTGCTGGTTGAGATAAACCAGTGAGATTTTTGAAATAAAGAGAACATGATTGACTTCGTGTTTTTTTTTTAAAAAGAACTTTTTTTTGAAGTGTCCCTGTGCTGAGATAGTGGAAAAATGAAGGTACATTATTCAGTGGAACTTCAAACAGGTGCTGAAGAGAATGAGGTGGGGCTCATTTGGAACCAGTGCTAAGATAAACTGCACAGAATAAAATAGCCAAAGTGTTGTATCTGTTTATAGCATGGTTCCGTTTGTGTGAAAAGTGTGTGTGGAAGTGAATGTAGGCAAGTATCTGTTGATCTGTCTCTGTATATATCTAAAATAACTTCTGTAATGATACACAACTTTTGACTGTGTGCACCCATAGAGGAAAATTACAAGTATGAGTCCCAAGGCAGACTTGCTTTTCTTTGCAAACTTTTTATACTGATTGAGTTTTTTTTAACTATATGCACGCATTATTTTTCCAATATACTAAACAAATATGTATTAAAAGTTTATTCTTCCTGAAATATTAGTGATGGATTGAACAGAAGAGATGTTTGGGGTAGAGCAACCCCTCCCAAACCCCACTTTCTTGATTAATGGCACCACCATCCTCCCAGTTATTCCATCTCAACCTTAAAGTCATCTTCAACTCCCTGCACATTTAATCTGTTATGAAGTCCTGCCTGTTCTCCCCCAGAAATCTTTTTCTTTTCAGCCCCAGAATAGGCAAAGAGATCGATGAGACCAAACTGCAAGCCTAGAGACAGACTAGGGCATGTACAAGTACTTAGTATGTGATAATGGTGACATTTCAAATCCTTGTGGAAAGGATGGATTAGTCCATAAATGATGTTGGAAAAAAAATTAACTCTGATCCTTAGCTCAGTCATAAACCAAAATAAATTCCAGGTAAATAAAGATGTGTATGTAAACACAAAGTCAAAAAGGTGCTAGAAGAAAATATGGGCCAGTCTTGATAAAAACACAAGGCTGCACAGGCTCTTTCTAAGGATGATGCTGAAACAAGGTATCACAGAGACAAATTCTAGTAGACCAGGCAACATACAAACCACTGTTATGCAAAGACATAATAGAAAATCAACCGCAAATGTAAAACTGACAAAAATACTCTAAAAAATATGTCAGAAAAAAGGGTTAGTAAGTTAATTTGTAAGGAAAGCTTGTAAAACACCAAGCAAAACAACATATGCCAATAGGCAAATAAGAATAGCTATTAACAAAAGAAAAAAAATGTTTAGTAAACATGTAAAATAATGTAATGTTGCTGTTTTACAAAAGAAAACACATTAAAATAGTGGTAAGACCCCATTACACTTTACTTTTTTTTTTTTTTTTTGGTTAATAGAAGAATTTTCTCTGCTCGTCAGCATTATGGAGCCCCCATTGTGCAATGGTTAAGATCAGCAGTTAGAAATGATCACAAGCTCTTTGGAAACCCTATAGGGCAGTTCTGCTTTATCCAAGAGGTTCACTGTGAGTTGGAATTGACTTGAAGGTAGTGAAGGATCAGCGTTTTGGGAAGCAGTCCCATATATTGCAGCCAGGAGTATAAATCGAGTCAAATTTTAAGTGAAATTTGTGAGTATAGGAACAAAATCCTCAAAATGGTACTTACGGAGTTACCTGTTTCGTTCTAAGAATTTATCCAAGAAAATAATTAAGGGTGTTCACAGTGTTGTAGACAACTTCAAACATTTAGACAACAAAACCCTGAAGTTGTCTGTAATAAAAGGTTGACTGAATAAATATATCCAAATAGTGTTATGTTATGTGGCCAGTAAAACCCTCTTGGTTTAAAATTAAATTTGTATTAAAAAATATTTATAATTTAGCAAAGTTAAATAATGATATTTAGAAGACAGTGCTAGCCAGATATCCATGGGGAAGCACAGTTGCCTAACACCTATAATCCTTCTGGGTGGAATGATTATATGTGATTTTTATTTTCTTAAAAATAACTATATTCTTAAAATAGCATAATTAGTATCAATTATGGGAAAAACAAATAACTAAAGACACATGTGCCATTTGTTTGAGAAATGATAGAAATTCACTAGAAAGGAGGGACAGTGATGCACAGGGGTTCATAACAGCATTACATCTAGTGATGAAGACCAGAGACAATCAAAAACAGGAAATATTTTAGTAATCGATGGTTGGATACTATGGTACACGATGTGAACATAAAAATCAAGGCTACAGGAGAATACTTGTGAAATTGGCAAACAATATTCCCAAGAATAAGGAAGGCAAAGTTAGATATGAAACAATATGTAAAATGGCAAAACTTTGTTGGAAAGACACAGAAAATACTAGAAAATTAAACATCAAAATATCATTGTGGTTATTTTGGGGTGCCTGGGAACACTGGTGGCGTAGTAGTTAAGGGCTACATCTACTAAACAAAAGACCAGCAGTTTAAATCCACCATGTACTTCATGGAAACTCTAGGGGCAGTTCTACTGTGACCCGAAGGGTTGCTATGAGTCGGAATTGACAGCCGTAGGTTTTGGACGAGTAACAGGTAAGCTTTTGTTTGACATTTTTGCATTTTTAAGAAGTGTTCTGTATTGCACATGTGTTGTTGTTAGGTGCTGTTGAGTCAATTTCCACCCATAGCGACACTACGAACAACAGACAGAAACACTGCCCGGTCTTGCACCATGTCCACAATTGTTTTTATGCCTAAGTCCACTGTGGCGGCACTGTGTCAATCCATCTTGTCGAGGGTCTCCCTCTTTTTTGCTGACCCTGCACTCTACCAAGCATGATGTCCTTCTCCAGGAATTGATCTTTCCTGAAAACATGTCCGAAGTATATAAGATGCAGTCTTGCCATCTTTACTTCCAAGGAGCACTCTGGTTGTATTTCTTCCAGAACAGATCTGTTTCTTCTTTTGGCGGTCCATGGCATGTTCAGCATTCTTCTCCAATACCACAATTCAAAGCATCAGTTCTTCTGTCTTCTTTGTTCATGGTCCAGCTTTCACATGCATATGATGTGACTGAAAATATCAAGGCTTGGGTCAGATGCATTCAAGGTAACATCCTTACTTTGAATACTTTAAAGAGGTCTTCTGCAGCAGATTTTCCCAATGCAATATGTCTTTTGATTTCTTGACTGCTGCTTCCATGGGTTTTGATTGTGGACCCAAGTAAAATGAAATCTTTGACAACCTCAATCCTTTCTCCATTTATGACAATGTTGCTTACTGGTCCAGTTGTAAGGATTTTTGTTTTCCTGTTGTTGAGATGCAATCCATACTGAAGGGTGTAGTCCTTGATCTTCATTAGTGTCTCCAATCTTCTTCATTTCCACCAAGTAAGGTAGTGTTGTCTGCATAACACAGGTTGTTAATGAGTCTTCCTTCAATCCTGATACCTTGTTCTTCTTTGTAGAATCCAGCTTCCTGGATTATGTGCTTGGCATACAGATTAAAAAGGTATGGTGAAAGGATACAACCCTGACCCACACCTTTCCTGACTTTAAACCATTCAGTGTTTCCTTGTTCTGTTCACACAACTGCCTCTTGATCCATATACAGATTCCTTAAGAGCACAATTAGGTGTTCTGGAATTCCCATTCTCTGCAATGTTAGCCATAATTTAGGATGGTCCACCCAGTTGAATGCTTTTGCATAGTTGCCACATGTATTAGGAAAAATATTAAAATAGCATAAATAAAATGAAAAGCCTGAAGATAAAACCAGGAAAATATTACAATATATGTGATATTCAACTTTTAAAAAATATATTTAATCTATAAAGAGCTTTTACAAATCAGGGATAAAAATATGAATATTACAGTAGAAAGATTTGCATGGAATACATCAAGGCAATTAGCAATCTTTCAGTTGAATGTACAAAGAAATACTAATATCCCTAGTTTTAAAAGGAATGTAACTCAAATATTCCCCTTATGGAAACTTTTACTTCTCAAGTTGGGGTTAGTTTTTCAAAAATTGGTAATCCCAGTGTTGCTGCTGGGTGGGGAATATAAATTGTTCGGCTATTCTGGAGAGTAGTTTGGCAGATATATCTATAGCTTCAAAATGTTAATTCTTTGTGACCCAAAAGTTCAATTCCTAGGAAAATATCCTGAGGAGAAGACCAGAGATGTGCAGAAAATTTACAGGTGAGAGAGCTCCTAGTAGTCTTACTTATAATAGTGAAAAGATCAGCAACAATCCAGAACCAGCATAGAGTTTGGCTTGGTTGGTAACCACAGCACAAGTTCACATTTTGATAGTCCCATTGCTGAGATCCAGAAAGGTCTAAGAATGGGTAGGTTCTGTAAATTTGTAGCAAGTTCACTGGTGGCAAAAATCTGACCTGAACTGAAGGGGGGCTTTTTCATAGTCATCGTTCCGCTCAGTTAGTGTGAATTTTCAGCTGTTTTCTTGTCCAGATGTTGTATTTGGTTATCAGCTGCTGCCAGGGTCCTCTTAGAGATGCTTTAGAACACATTGTTTTATCCTGTCGTGCTCTGACACACACAGGGTCACCACGAGTTAGAGTCAAACTGACATCAACCGGTTTTAGAGTTCCTGAGTGGTATGAACAGTGTACTCGGAGGCTAACTGAAAGATTAGTTACTTGACTTTAACCAGAGATGCCTCAGAAGAAAGGCCTAGTGATGTACTTCTGAAAATCAGCCCCTGGAAACCCTATGAGGCACAGTTCTACTCCGATATACTAAGGCTTCCATGAGTCAGAGCTGACTGAATGCAACTGGTTTGGTGTTTTTGGTTTTGGTGTTGCAAGTAGTTAATATGCCTTGCTGCTACCTGAAAGGTTAACTATTCAAGTTCACCCAGAGGGACCTTGGAAGAAAGACCTGGTGATCTACTCTAAAAATCGGCCATTAAAAAATTCTGTGAATTGCATACAGTTCTGTGACACACCTGGTGCTCAGTGTGTGTAAGGATTGACTCAGTGAGAACTGGTTTATCTTTTAAAGTCCAAATAATTCTGAATTCTAAAACTCCTGCCTTCAAGGGCTTCAGATAATATTCAAATGATGAAATCTTATGACTTCACTTAAATTCATGTTCTTAGGGAGCATTGCAAAATGTTTTGATTAAGCACGCTTTTTTTCTCCCTTATTGTTAAAAGCAAAAATAAAATAAAATAAAAGAATATAGAACTATGTATATATATGTATTTTAAGCATTTGCCTACAGATTCTTTTAGTAGACTTAAGAGATTCAACAGAATATATCAACATTGTAACAGTGATTATCTCTGGATGGTGAAATTACGGACAATCTTAACTTTCTTCTATACATTTTGTAAATATTTTTTATATTTTCTATAATGATCCTATATTATCTTTAACAAATACAAGCCTTTTTTTAAAAAAGCAAACTGAATCTAAACGATCTTTTATCATATGAACCAAAGTAGAAACTTTCACAGATGCATACTGTGTTTTTACACAAACACCGTATACCTTCTACATTTGTTTGCCAACTGCCACCTCCCCTCCTGAGGTATTTTCCTGAGCGCCGTATGCCTTTTTTTCCCCTTCTTGCATTTTGCTGTTAAAAAAAAAAAAAAGTCAGCATAGCATGCTTACAGAAATATCTTGCAGGAGGAGGAAGTGATTGTCAAACAAATATGTAAGGTCCGCGTTATGTCCATAAAAATTTGGTAGCTAAAAGTTGAACTCAGTTCTTCTGGATCTAAGTCCTGTGTTCTTTCCTCTCTAATGAACTACATCTAAACCAACATCTTTGAGAAAGTGTTCAGCAAATTCTTAATAAATACTACATGCAAACAGGTCTCTATGGATAAACACATATCAAAAAACACAAGATACAGGCTCCATTGCTGCAGGACTTCTCAGGGCCATTAACATTAGAAGATGTGTGTTTCTACCAGAGAAGTATAATGTGCTGAGTTCCAACAATGAATTCGGCCATAAGTTTGTTCTGTTTTATTTTATTTGTATTCTACTTCAGGTTATCTTGTGGGAAATCTCCCAGGATATTTTGAGAATGTGTTTCACATAAAACACTTTGGAAATGCTCATCAGATGGAAAACTTTATCCTTAAACTGAGAAAAAAGGTAAACAAGAACATTCTCTAGGTTAATAACCATTTTCTGTAGGGATGCTTCACATTTGTTTACTATTCCTTTTGAAGAGTGGTCAAATGAGCATGTGAAGGGGCTGTGTTGCTGGGGTGGAAGTTTCTGTGTCGTTTAGGACAGCTGTTATAACTTGAGGTGATTCCTTAGAGAACCATGGCCAACAGAACACACATCGAGGCAGGAAATCTGAAGCTCTCCAGAGATCCCGGATGTTACCCTCTGAATTCTCCTCTATGTGTCTCAACACCCCAGCACTTGGCACTTTTGAGCAGGTAGCTTGGCAAACAACTAGGAGATGGAGAGTTTAGTGGAACAAACCTTAGACTGGGAGCCAGAAGCAAATTTGAAAGAGAACTTATTTATGCAAACATTCTGTGCAACCTGTGTTCAGCTGCTTCGCTTTGTGTATCTTCATCACATTGTATGTGAAATAAACAGTCAAATTAGCAAACTTGCTTAATCTTACTCTAATCCATTGGTAGTGGCCCTCTGGAGCCTTAAGACTGATTCCTGCCTACTAAGAAAGAATGCTATGATTCATTACTAATGTATTCCTTGGCCATAGAAAGAAAGAATGGTATCAACTTCCTTTGCCATCTCAGAGTTAAAGAATATCTAAATACTTTTGAAAGCCTGATGTGCTTTAGGATGGACACTGGGAAAAGCCTCCAAATCTAGATCTTGTTTTAGAAACTTTGATGATCTTCTGCCCTATTTCCTATTTTTTTATTCTTTCATTCTTGGAGGATAGCTAGGAAGCTATTGGCTCTTGGTTTCTGTAATGGCAAGTTAATGGTTTTCCACGACAACCTTTGCCAGTCACTTTTTTTTTTTTTTCATTTTCTTATTAGGGATGAAACTGTTTTTACTAAAAGGGAAAAAAGGAAAAAAACACAAAGAACACGCACACACAAAACACCATTCACACCTCTTCACCATGTGCAAAATCACATGCTTGGAAGCAAAACCTCTTTCTGTGGCCAAATGACCTTTCTTCAGCAAAACAAGCCAAAACCAAACCAAACCCATAGCCATTGAGTCAATTCCAACTCATAGGAACCCTGTAGGACAGACTAAAACCACCCAGTAGAGTTTTCAAGGAGTGGCTGGTGACTTCAAACTGCTGACCTTTTGGTTAGCAGCTGAGCTCTTAAGCACTGGGCCGTAAAAAGTTATGCTTTCCTAGCAACTGGCACAGAATTTTTGGCCCTTGTCTGTTGTTGGCACTAAGGGACCTCCAGTCCTGGAAATCCATGATGCTGGGAGACTTACAAACTCTGGTGGAATCTGGTTGCAACTGCTTCTCATACTTGCTTAGAGACTCAAAGACATGCCATGCTTGCCATCTGCACTGTCACAGATATTATAGGGAGCTTGGTATAGAAGACAGGACAGTGAACTTCTAGCTAGACAGATAGTACGTCTTAGCAGCTCACTCACTAACCAGCTGTGTGATCTTAGACAACATCCTTAACCTTTCTGAGCCTCAGGCTCCTCTCAAAAAAAAAAAGAAAAGAAAATTAAGACTAGTTTCTGAACCCCTGAACTCATTCAGTCGCTAAGTGCGAGGATATTCCAGAGGACAAACAGGCCAAAGAGTCTGTCCCAGTGGGGCTGATATTTTTGAGGGGTAGAGAGAGGTTAGAAGACGGTAGGGCAACGGCTGATAAACAAATGAACATCAGCCTTAACACCAGCTGGTGCTGAGTGCTAGGATGGACCCCTGTCTGGGCTGTCGTTGCTGAGTGGGTTCAAACTTACAATGACAAGTGGCAAAATGGGGGAATCTTATTAAGGTGTCTAGAGAAGGTTGCACTAAATAGATGCAATTTGGACAGACCAGGAGGAGTTGTCAGAGTATGCCATGTGTCTACTTGGCATCTACATGGCGTATTAGGGCTCCAGGCAGAAGAAACAGCAAATGCAAAGCTTTCAGGCGAGAATGAGCCAGGCGACACATGGACTGCTGTGAGTCAGAATGGACTTAATGGCAACTGGTGTTTTTCTCAAGAACAGCAAGGAAGCCGGTGTACCTGGAACAGAGTGAGCAGGGCAGGAGAAGCAAATGAGGAGAAGGTAGAAGAGTGTGGCAGCAGTGAGTGTGTCATGCTGGCAGGGCTCTCTGAGGACTGTGGTTTTTGCTCTGAGTTAAATGAGGAGACTTGGGAATGTTTCACACCAAGGTGTGATGTGATCTCATTTATATCCTAATAGGACACTCCAACCCCAGTTTTGTGAGAAGGTGAAGGTGGCAGCTCTGGATGAGTGATGATGATAGCTTTGACTAAGGTGGCAAAAAAGGAAGCACTGAGAAGTGGAAGGAATCAGCCCAGCTGGCCAGGTTGTCTTGGGGAATTGTGGGACAACATGGGATCCAGATTATAGCAATCCCTCAGTTAAGATTATCTCATTACCAGCTGTTGCATCATTTGTGCTTGACCTTAGGGGCAGGAAGTACTCTCTGGGAATGATCACTTTGTAGTTTTGATGGCTTCTCCAAGCTGCCCTCATTCATGTGTTTATTTCACCTGCGTGTCATACCCTGACTGCACAATGGTGATAGAGACAGGATGGAAGTGTGGTTTATTACAGACATTGGTGTTGCAGGATAGCAGGACAGAGAACATTCTTGGATCAGAAGTGAATTAGAGAGACACAAAGTGAGGAACAGCCACTTAGGGAGTACTCTTCCCTAAAGTGAAATACTAAAAGCTGAGCCAGGGTCATTACCAGGGAACCTAGTTGGTGGACAGACTTCTGGAGGTGGTGTTTGAGTAGCTTTGTAGAGAACAATTTGAGTTGGAGTTAGCTGATGCACCTGGACTCTTCAGAACAAACCTTCAGAGAGAGCACTCCTGGATGGGTTCCAATGAGACAATGAGGCTGGGCATAGAGAGGTGGACAGTTTGTGAGTAGGCATTGCCTCCCACTTGCCCCTCATGCTCCATCTGCCCACAAGCTGCGGTCCGAGGCCCTTTTGTGGGACTGTAGTGAAGTGGTCTCTGTGGTTGAACTGGCTTGGTGTTAAAGCCTTTCCTAGGAAGAGCAGTGGGTTCTTGCTGTGATTGGTGGGATCTGCAAGTGAACCGAAGGGCCAGAGAGGGTGGCTGACACTGTGAAGTTGTCTGAGCGACCACAAAGCAGGCATGTCAGAGACCATCCGTGAGCAGAGGAGGTCCGGGCCAAATCAGCGTGTCCCATGGTGAGTACGATGCTTTTGACTGGTGCACAGAAATCTATTTTAAAGAATATTTAGCCAGTTTAAGGTGTCTGTTAGTTTTTTCATACAATAGTAGCTTTCATGTTGCTATGATACTGTAAGCTGTGTCATTAGTATTTCAAATATCAGCAGGGCCACCATGGGGTATATGTTTCAGCAGATCCACCAGACTAAGACAGAATGGGAAAAAAAGGTCTAGTAATCTACTGCCAGAAATCGGCCAATGAAAACCCTACAGATCACAAAAGTATACTTACTGAGCGATATAGCTTTGGAGTATGAGCCCTCATGTTGGAAGGCAATCAAAATACACAGCAACCACAACCATGGATGCCAGCCTTCTAAGAGTTGTGAAGACGGCACAGCACTGGGCAACCTTTTGTTTTGTTGTACTTGGAAAACTCATTGCCATTAATTCTGACTCTGAGTGGCCTTATAGGACAGAGTAGAACTGCCCCAAAGGATTTCCAAGCAGTGGCTGAGGGATTTGAACTACTCGCCTTTAGCAGCTGTAGCTCTCTGTAGCTCTTAACCACTGCACCACCAGGGCTCCGTTGTACATGGAACAGCCATAAAGCAGAGCCAACTCCACTGCAACAAGGCAAATGCTAGTTACACTTCTAGGAAAGAGATAGAAAATGTTCTCACTCAAGCGTAAAATAAATTCTTAAGTATAAAATAAGTTGACGTAGCGAAAACTACTCAGTGAAGTATAGCACAGGTATACAAGACTGAAGCCCACTTGCCAGGGGGCACTGGAAGTGGTGGAGGTTTGGGAAGCCATGGACTGGAGAGCTCTGCCTCCTCTTCTCGGTGGGTGGTAGTGACAGAAAGATGTCTGCTGCCAGACTCAGGGGGAGTGTGCCAACTTGGGAAGGCCTGCATCGAGTTCGTTGTCACAGCTGAAAACCTCCTGGACTTGGGGATACTACACATCAAATGACTTTGTTCTTTTTGTTTCAGAGGCTCCCTTTCAGGTAAAGAGCAGAGACAGCGGGGTAGGGTGAGAGGGGACAAAGTCCCCCACAATTTCTATTTATGCAAGAACCCCAAGCTACCACCCTGGGCCAGCTCCTGTCTGCCTTTCTCTCAAAGCTTCCTTTCTCTCCTGGCAGGGAAGAGATGGCTTAACAGCCACGGCCTCTGCTCACAGCCAACCCACCACCCCAGTGCCCGGCTCCACAGGATGTCTTCCTGCCCATAAAATTTTAAAACACAGACCTTTAGAAAACAGAGGTAACTAGCTGCTGGCTCCCTGAGCCATGCCGCGTCTCTCATGTTCCAGGCTAGGGAGGGTAAAACTCAGGAGTAAAATGAGCTCTTCATAGGTTTTCCAACCTGCTCCCAGCCCAGCTCATCTTCCGTGCTATCCAAGGACCTCTGCCCTTCAGAAGTGACAGAAGGCTCCCAGTGGCCTGCGACCTTGGGTCCACATTTGTACCGAGGCCTTGGGGGAGTAGGAGGTGTGAGGCCTCCCTTGAACACCATTTCAGAAGCCACAGGCATGAGCCGGTGGTGCTGCAGAGACAGGGTATGCTGTCTTCACATCATGGTCACACCACGCAAAGGACTGCAGTGCTGTGCTTCCTGCTCAAGGATGCCCGTGGCCTTGTGCACCATCAGCACATTGGGCAATAATGATAAGTTATCGTTTCATTGATCACCAACCGTATGGCTGGTGTTCTGCTCACATGTGGCAGCAGGAGCACCGGCTGAAGCACAGGGTCTGGGCTGCAGCTTCTGTTCCACCAACCACCAGCTGTGTGACTGTGACTAGCTACTTACCTCTGAGCCCAATTTCCTCCTCTACGAGGGTCATGTCAGTACCCATGTTTTACACTATCGGAAAGATGATGAGCCCTGGGTACATGCAGAGCATGGAACAGAACCTGGCACATGGTCAGAGCTCACCACAGGAGGAATGTTGTTACCCATCTGTCCACATGTCCTACTGTGGGGCCTTGTGTCTTGTTGCAATGCTGGAAGCTATACCACTAGTATTTCAAAGTCACCCATGGTGGATGGGTTTCCACGGAGCTTTGAGACTGCTTTCAGCCAAGATCCATCTGACATCAGCAATGATATCCCTGGTTCCATATCCTCTTCTGAATCCAGCTTGAATTTCTGGCAGTTCTTGTCAGTTATACTGTTGCAGTTGCTTTTGAATGCTCTCGAGCTAAATTTTACTTGCATGTCATATTACTTGACGTTGTTTGGTAATTTCTGCATTTGGTTGCATCACCTGGATCTCTTCGAGTCACTTGGCCATGTAGCTGTTCTCCAAATTTCTTGGCATAGATGAGTGAGCACTTCCAGCGCTGCATCTGTTTGTTGAACTATCTCTATTGATACTGCATTAATTCCTGGAGTCTTGTTTTTGGCCACAGCATTCAGAGCAGCTTCAAAGTCTTGCCTCACTACCATCAGTTCCAAATCATATGCTACCTCTTCAAATGACTGAACATCGACCACTTCTGATAATCAGCCGATGAAAACCTTATGGATCACGATAGGACATCATTTGACTCTTGCTTTGGACATGTCCTCAAGGAGGAATCAATCATGTTTGTGAAGAAAAGGGGCAATGAGGAGAGGGAGGCCCTTGTTGAGACACATTGGCATAAAAGCCACAACGTCCTCTAAAATGTGAGTGATTATGAGGATGACACAGGATTGGGCAATGTTTCATTTTATTGTACAAAGATTACCTGAGTCAACAGCAGCTGTCTGTCTCTCTGTCTATCATTATTATTATTGTCACTGCTGTTGTGATTGATACTAATTCCTGTAACTGACTCTCACAGTAGTTATCACCCTCCCCATTGAATAGAATGACATAATGTCCTGCTGCTTGTACAGAAAGAGCCCAATTACGACTCAAGGCTTTGTCCACTGACACCATGCTTCTCCTGGTGACTTCCAAGGGCTCTGACAAGCCCGCTGATCAGTACCGTGAGGCCACAAACAGCACCCCAAAATAGTCAGAACAGTGACTACTGGGTTATGTCTGTCTTAGGGATCCTTCTTGGTGGACCAAATCTTGGTGGCCCAGCCCTGCCCTGGACAATTTTACTGGAACATTCCGCCTCTGAGTAGTCTGCAGTCCTGTTCTGCAGACATAGCCTGAGTCCCTATGACTGGCTGATTGCTGAGATCCTGCACTGAAGAAGTGATGATTTATTGAGATGTCTCCAAACAGAAGCTCAGGAACAATCACTAAAGTTCCCAGTGTGCCCAGGCTCCATGGTTGGTAATCCATGTCAATGGGCTTGGACAACATTCCCACGATCCTGCAAAGAGTAATCTGCATCTTGATTAAGGACATCGAGTCCTGAAAGATCGGTGACTCCTCTGCTAACATAGCCACTGTGTGTCAAAGTCAGGCCCTGATTCCGGTAGAAATCTCCCAGACCCCCCAGCTGGTTGACTACGCTTACCATAGCATTTCAGAGTCTGGGGTGGCCTGGAGGATGGAGAGAGGGAGTCAGCCAGACAGATCTGGCGTCCTCTGCAGTCCAGTTTTTGAGAGTCTTACAAGCTCCTGACTTCTTCAGAACCAGGGAGACAGCCCAAAGTTAATGATGGAGATGCATTTCAAAGAATCCTGCAATGTTCTGAGGATATGCTACTATATGCCTTTCTCCACCAACCACTTGGTATTCTACCTAACTTGGTGCCCAAGTGGAACTCTTCCTCCTGGTGATCCCTCTGACTGTCCAGACTCTAGCTTCTTGGCACCCACATCCTCATCTCACACTGGGCACAGGATAGGGCTCCACTCTGCCCTTAGATTGTGGGCCATCTTTGCTAGAGCATGTCGCCAGAGAGGCAGGGACTACCTGGGAGGGAAAAGAGATGAAATACAAACTCCTGGGTCAGATGGAGCTTTTGGGACTCCCGACTGTTCTCCTTTTTAAATGTGTGATCTTTCCAGTGAAGGTTGACTGGTTTCCTTCTCCACAATGGACATGAAGGTCAGGCATAAAACCCAGAGTCCAAGCCCCGAACTGTTCTTGCTCCATGTGCTTAACCCATCGGCAGTCTTCCGTGCTGAATACGTCCCTTCTGCCACACCAGGCTAGGGTGCCATGCAAGACAGAGCCAGCTCTCAGCCAGCACTGCTCTGTTTCTTGTCTCTGTCACAACATGCTATAGGCTCAACTCTCTGGGGGCATCCATGCAGGTTTCCTCCCCACTGTGTGGCCTCAGCCTAGTCCCTTTCCTTCTCTGGCACATGTCCCCTGAGCAGGAGGCTGGATGGCTGTTATCCCAGGCTCCCAAGTCAGACATTCCATGGTGCTAAGATGCAAGGGTGGGCAGCGCAGCTACTCTGGGAAGAGGCAGAAGGTTCTGGCTCTGTCTCAAGCCCTTCCTGACCTAGGTGACCAGCCAGGTGGCTAATACTGGCAACCAAGTAACCAAGTCAGGTAAGGTCCACAGGTCAGAAGTTAATCATTTCTTCCAAACACAAGCAAACACGTTCCATTCTCACATTCTCCAGAGGCCTACATGGGGATAATGAAATCACACAACCAAGGTGAGTCTCAGGTGTTTGGATCTGGATGGATTCCAGTTATCTGGGTGACTTTGAGAAGATTCCTTAAACTCCATGGCCTCAGCTTGCTTATCTATAAAGTAACGGCGAGTATTAATGGGATAGTTACAGAGTGGGACTGCTCCCCAATGGCTTCAAATGCTGGAGGTGGTGTCTGACGCCAGGCTCCCTCCTTTCCTACTGAAGTCCCTTCAGGCATAATCTTCTAACTCATTTTCCCCAGAATGCATCCTGGGCTTTCCTGCCCCATGCCTTCTTGGGCACCAGTTGCTGTGGCCAGCATTGTCTTCTTACCAGCTTTGAACCTTGAAATCTGATCCACCCCCTTCTCTCACCCAGCTCTCTGCCCTCCTTCCAGGAAGTGAAGCCCTTGTGTGCCCTTGAGTATTCACCTGGCACCCAGGGCCTAGGTCACACATAATTAAAGAGTAGCAAAGCCAGGTTAAGCCTGAAAGTCCTGGCATTCTGCCCAAATTGTGCACTTCCTTGGGATGGGAGCTGTATTATCCACATCACCCAGTCCTTAAACAATGCCAGTTGTGGGTACACTTCGGAGCTGGGGATCTGGAAAAGACGCCCAAGACAAGTGGGTCTGTGACCACATGGGAAGCTTACTTCAGAAGTAAGTGAGCACACCATTTCCAGAAGGATGTGATTAAAACAGACTTCTCGTATCCAGACACATTCTTACCCAAAGAACAAACAAACTGAGCACCTCTGAGCAAGAACGAGGTCTAGCCTTGGCTTGGCCATGGCCCCTCCACCCACCCATGGGAGCCATCCCCTGGTCACACTTTGTCTCACTTTTCCCTCCTGTAGAGTGGAGATATATCCTAAGTTTATGTCCTGCTTGGGCCCAGTCTGCATCCTGAGGACCTCTACTTGGTTCGGGCTTTTTTCCTTGTCTGACCCTGACTGGCCACCTCCAGCTTCTCTAAGGCTGGTGCAGTGGAGGGCCCTAGAGAATTAATCATTTGCTCATTCTCACCAACAAGTCTCTTTATTGTTCTCTCCCCCGGGTGAGTAGCAGAGAAGAAAAGTGTGAGGTTTTAGAAAGTACGAGAAGAAAGCTCCTGGAATGAGTGAGGCTGGATGTTTGCTTTTTCCACCTTCATTTTGGGGCTGTGATCGGAGGTGGTTGAGGAGCTGGCTGGGGATCAGTGGCTCTGCCTCTTTAAGAGAAGCCTGGGGCTAAGATTTGTTGGCTGCTGTGGCCCACTCCCTGTGTGGCTTCAGTGTTTACAGGCGGAGACCGAGGTATCCTTTCCCAGCCTGCTTGGCGTTGGTGAGCTGGAGTCTGCGCAAAGAATGGCCAGCATTCATGGTGGGTTTATAGCAGGATGTGGTATGCAGCTCAGGGCAGCACCCATCCTGGGCTTGCAGCAGCCTGGCCCCCACGGAAATCCCACTCCACTGGGCTCAGACACCAGTGGCTGGCAGGCAGGTGGGCAGGCAGGCAGGCTGTTGTCCAAGTGTCTGATCTTTAGTGCAGGCCCTGGAGACCCAGCTGAGAGCAAGGCAGCTAGGTCTGATCCCTGGAGGAGCTGAGATCAGAGAGGAAACCCCAGAAACTAAAGCAGGCCGTGAATTAAGTATTACTGAGAGCGTAGGAGTGGGCTAGGGGTTACAGCGGGTACAGTGTTTTCTTGGCCAAGACTCTTCTGCTTTCCGAATCTACATTTGCTCATTCGGGAAGTGGGAACAAGAATCTGTTTTATAAAGCAGATAATTACATAATATAAATACTCAGTGAATGTTGTTAGTTGCCATCAAGTCAACTCCAACTCTTGGAGAGCCCATACACAGCGGCAGGAAACTTAGTCTTCTCCTGAGCCATCTTCGTGGTCTTTGCTATGTTGGAGTCCACTGCTGTGGCTATGGGACTGTGCCTTCCCACCCAGTTGGCTCATTTGCCAGCACTATGTAGGACAATATTCTGTTGTCGTTCACAGGGGTTTCATTGACTAATTTTCAGAAGTAGATCACCACACTTTTCTTCTCAATCTGTACTAATCTGGAAGCTCTGCTGAAATCTGTCCATCAGGGGTGACCCTGCTGGTGTTTGAAATCTGGTGACATAGCTCCCGGTATCATAGCACTTTACAAGCTACCACTGCACTATGATGAACTGACAGATGAGTATTGGAGTCAATAAACAGTGTTTCTCGTTTCAACTGCCGCTACTGCTAATTACGGAAACCCTGGTAGTCTAGTAGTTAAGTGCTACATCTGCTAATCAAAAGGTCAACAGTTTGAATCTTCTATGTGCTCCTTGGAAACTCTATAGCGTGGTTCTACTCTGTTCTGTAAGGTCATTATGAATTGGAATTCACTTGATGGCAGTGAGTGAGTACTGCTAATTGTATTGACAACAAGCCAGTGCTGTTCTTCTAGCTGTGTGGTGCTACTGGATTTCAAATTTTATCCCTGATCTTGATAACCAAACCTAAAAAAAGTAAATAGTACTTTGTATGTGTGTGTGTTTTAAGTGAAAGTTTGCAATTCCAGGCAGTTTCTCATACAAAAACTTATACACTGTCATGTGACCCTGGCTCCTCTCCTCACACTGTGGTAGCACATTTTCCCTTCTATCCCGTGTTTCCTATGTCCATTTATTCTTGTGCATTTAACCAGCTCCTTTCCCCTCTGTCTTGTCATCTTGCCTACAGAGAAGAGCTGCCGGTTAATCTCCCGTACCTCTCCAAGTCAAGAAGCACACTTTTCACTTGTAACAATCTATGTCCTATATGCCAGTTCAGTCTTTGTCTTAGGAATTGGCTTCCAGAATGGTTTTAGTTCTGAGCTAACACAAAGTCTGGGGGCCATGTTTTCTGGGGACCCTCCAGTCTCAAGACCCTCCCAACAAGTCTGATCTTTTTTCTAGAGTTTGAGTTATGCACCCTACAGTTCTCCTGCTTCATCAGGAGCTTTTCACTGAGTTCCCTGTAAGAGCAGTCTTTGATGGCGGCTGGGCACCATCTAGCTCTTCCAGTCTCGTGTCGATGTAGTCTCTGGCTTATGTGGCCTATTCTATCTCTCGGGTTCACACTTTCCTGTATCTTTAATGCTTTTCTTCCCCCTTGTGCTCCAGGTGGGTTAAGACCAACTGATGCTTCTTAGATGCCTGCTTTTGAGACCCCAGACACCACTCACCAAAGTGGAATGCAGAACATAAATAATTCTTAATATAATCTATCATTCTATCTACACATCAGCTCATTTAACCTTCATAATAACCGTATACCATTAAAAATACTATGCTTCCATCTTTCAGAGGAAAATGGAGCTGAGACATTCAGTCACTTGCACATAACCACCTGGTTCAGCCTCACTGTCAAGGTCAAATCAGCTATTAGCAATGGAGGAAGGATTTGGACCCTGTCAGTCAAAGCCCACAACCTGGGCCTGTAATACCTACAACTCTGCCCCCAGTGTTATCTATGGGAAGTGTTAGAAGTCTCAGGATGATTGAATGCTGTACTAAAGTCACTCAACTGGTGACCTCAAACAAAGGTCAGCTATCCTCAAGGCACTGCATTGATCTTAGCATTTTCCTGTGTGACGGGGCAACCACAATACCACCTGTCTTCAAGCCTGCTTTGTTTCTTTATACCTTGACCAAGTAATTATTCTGTGGCTACTTTGTCCTTGAGGGAAGTGGTGGTTCAGTAAAATTCCCACCTTTCATACAGAAGACAAGAATTCAATTCCTGGCCATCACAGCTCATGCCACCACCCAGGTGGCAGTGGGTTGTGTTGTAGCTAGGGTAGCTGCTTTGTGCATGGGATCATCATGATTTGGGGACATGCTCAATGGCAGCTAACAACAACAACTTTGTCCAGTACTCTTCTAAGCACTCTTCATTGCTTTGGAGTTTATGGTCTATACTCTTACTCCTCAAACTGTGGTCTGCATGCAGTTTGACAACTTCAGTATCTCAGGAAAGTTTGTTAGAAATATGGAAACTTGGCCCCACCCCAGTTCTGCTGAGCCAAAGTCTGTGCTTTAACAAAATCCATAGTATTTACTCCTGTGCACATTGAAGATTAAGGGGCACCGCTTGGGACCACGTTCCTCCCTCCTGGCTGCCCATTAGAATTCCCCGGGTAGCTTTAAAAAGGGCCATGTCTGCGCCTATTCGGAACAATTAAGTCAGAATCATTGATGATGTTTACAAGTTCTCTCTGCAGACAGGTTTGATAATTGTTGGGCTGCTTGATTGTTTTAAGAATAAATTAGCTACTTAGTTGAGATGAAACTTCCAGCAAAGCACAACCAAACCGGTCGTCGTCCAGTGGACTCTGATTCATAGCGACCCCATGTGTATCAGAATAGAGCTGCACTCCACAGGACTTTCAGAGACTGACTTCTCTGAAGTGGATCACTGGGCCTTTCTTTTGAGGCACCTCTGAGGGAACTTGAACCTCTAACTTTTTGGTCAGCACCCAAGTGCTAACCTGGGGATTCTGCCTAGAACCTGGTAGGTGCTAAGAATTTTGCCATTGCTGTCTCAACCCTGTTGCTGGGACCTCCCATAGTGTTCTCTGGTGGTTTCATGAGAGAGTAGAAGCTTGACCCTGCCTCTGTCCTTCTCCAAAGGCATTCTTTGGCCTTGTTAACTCCCAGCTGGCACTTAGCTCTTTGCTGGGAAATCCCAGAACTGTAAACTAAGTGCCTTTTCATGGGAAGCCAGGCTGCAAACAACGCCTGAGATAGAAACGTGCTTCCCTCATCATGACCCAGGTTGGCTGAGCTGGGCTGAGAGCTGCAAACAAGAATAAATAAATAAGGGAAGGCTCAGCTGTGTGCGCAAAGAGCTTTTCTTTTTACCACGGCCGGATCCCTTCCAGACGTTATCTCATCCGGCGCTCTGCAGCCAGGTGACGCAGCGCAGGGCAGGTGCTACCAGCAAGGCTTACTGGGTCGAAAGCTGAAGTTTGAGTCACCAGGCAGGCGGAGAGGGTGCTGACACTAGACCCTGGGGTGGTGTGGCCTGAGCCCAACCTGGCTCCACTTGATGACCTGAGGACAGGAGTATTTCCTGATGCAGGTGGGGTTGGCAGAAGCCAAGAGGTGGCGATGGGCCTGTGTGAGGCTACTGCCTTCCTTAACTTATGCCTGTGGGGGAGGCTGGACAGGGACCACAGGTGCTTCTAGAGAACCTGCAGGGGTCAGGTCTGTTGAGGCAGGAGAGGAAGGCAGAGGCAGTAGTGCGAGTCTCTTGGGAAGCTGCGTGTCTTGCTGTTTCTCCATCCTAGTCATTAAGTCAGCAGGAGGCATCTCTCCTCACCCTGTCTAGATAAGGAGAAGTAACACAGCCTGTCTGGAGCTACTGAGGGCTGCATTTTCTGAGGTATCAGATGACAAGCTTATAGAATCCACCTTACACCCTGTACTGGGAACTATCCGTAAATGTGCGAAGGGATTCCTAGCTGCTCTAGGCCTTGGCCACTGCCGAGATGAGAGAAACAAGGCAGGGGTGGGACGGGGCAGGGAACAGCTGAAGTACGGCATGGGAACTCAGCAAACGCTAGGCTCTACCCTGAGTGCTAGCACGCTTGTAGGGGATTTTGGGCACTTTACTTCCTCTCCCTGTGCCTCAGATTTTTTCACCCACTGAGTGGGTGACAAGACCTCTGGGCTCACAGTGTGGCTTTAAGGAGGCGTTAAGGAAGATACTGGGTTATGAAGAGCAATCTGAATAACAAATTCATCTTACAAGGGATGGTAAATACAACATACATACAGATTCTCCTACTTCTGAGCCTACAACAGACATGACTAATTGATCTTTGAGTGTGGATGTGACTCAGGGCCCCTCTTACTTCCAGACTATCAGAGTTTGTTCTTGAACTCTGCATGGTCTGCTAAGAAGCTGCCACTCTGGGGGTAGACATCTGTAAGAAGAGTCAGAGCTTGGGGGAAAAATGAAGGGGGAAATCAGGAGGGGGTGAGGAAGAAATCCAGTCAGCGTAAAGAGATCTTGTAACCTAGGGAACCCAGGGCTATGCCGCAGCACTTAAGACAGGAGCCCCTGGTGGTAGGCAGGTGGGGCAGTAGCTGGGAGGAGCAGGGCTGAGAGAGAAGCTGCTGTTGACTGAGCCATGCCCTGGATGAGAGCCTTGCCTCTGTGTCTCACTCTACTTACATAGCAGTTCTGTGAGGCCCATGGTAGTGTTGTCCTTATTTTACATATAAGGACACAAAAGCGGAGAGAGGTGATGTGTGCGAAGCTATCACAACCCAAGCTGACCAGATCTTAAAGCCCGTGTCCTTCTGGTCATTCTGTCTCTCAGAAGGCACGCCCATCACCTTGGTCCCTCCTCTTAACAGGGCTTGGACTGTCAGTGACCTGTTCTTGTCCCAGTATTCAGGCGCAGGAAGGCCAGTTCCCTGACACATTCAGCATGCCAGGTTTCCTGGGGGAGGGTGGGACAGGCAGCTGAGAAAGGAATGGCCTTGTTGGCACTGATGGCCGCGGCAGGAACTAGGGATCATACGTATACACTTCAGGGCTATCCAACTCTCCGGTAGGTTTGGATTGATCGTCAGAGACCTTATAATTATTTTTGAAACAATTGCCCAAATTTTAAAATTGGAAAGTTTCTTGTAAAATTCTGTATTTGCAGCTTCTTTCGATAAATCAGATGTCCTGTCAATACCAAGCCTGCGTAGTCCGGGGTGACTGTCCTTGAGAGCTGAGTGCGGGTTATTGGGCCGTATGTCATGGCTGTCTGGCGGCATCTCAAAGCCCCTTAACTGGTGCTGCCCTTGTATTGGCCACCAGAGGCATATGAATTTGTGGTCGTGGAGACAGAAGACAAACCCTTTTTCTAGTGTAGACTCAGGTAGTTCCCAGCCTTTTTGAGGCCTCAGTTTACTCACTGAGACTGAGACACCTAAGTCCACTAGAGCCTTGTGTCTCAAGGTGTGGTCTCCAAAACATCTGCTTTGGTCTCAGCTGGGAGCTTGTCACAAGTGCCCTACCTCAGGCCACTGAATCAGTATTACAGAATCCAGGCCCAGGGGACTTACATACTCACTGAGGTTGTGGAATATTTGAGCTGGTCAATCTTTTATTTATTTTTTTTAACTTTTTTATTGTGATTAAGTAACAGTTGACAATTCAAGTCAACTTGCAATACAACCTTTCACCCTCAGCACCCACCTCTGTAGAACAAGGAACATGTCACACACACACTGGGAACTCCCAAGTAAAGACAACAAAGCACAAAACTGGACTAAGCAACAGAGCTAGAAGGCTTTTTGATTGTCTACAAACAAGTGACCAAAGAGCAGTTTGGGGTAAGGGCCAGGGAGATAGAGGGGAGCTCTTGAGCTATTTGTACAACAAAGACCTGAAGAAACGCTGTGGAGTCCAGATAAATAAGTAAGCCTCTGATTTCCCTGGAGGAGAGTCAGGCCACCTTTCATTATTTCACTGGCTCAAGAGTCAAAACAGCTGCATTTTATCATTCCTCAGAAATCCATAAAAGGGACAGACAATGCTGGTGCTTGTGAGGAAAATGGTTAAGGTTTTCAATTTTAACTGTGAGCCCCTCCCACGGCTCAGTGAGGCCACCTCAAGACAACACCTTTTGGGCTGGGGATCATCCCAGCAGTGCAGTGAAGAGAATGCTCTGCCTGGAGGTCTAGAGTCCTCCAAGGGGAGTTCTTCTCCCCAGCCCCCCAGGACTCCTGCCCATCCTGACCACCACTCTCTGGCTTCCTATAGCCTCACCCCACCCATCTCCTTCAACTTTAAGTTTGCCAACTTTCCACCGTGCTGGTGTGTACAACGACCATTCCAGAAAGAGTTCCAAGATTGCTTTGAAGAGTGGCCTAGGTGCTGACGGCAGTGCATAGCTTCGCAAGGAGAGTACTTTGAAGGTAACCGTAGTGATAATCAGCAATGAGGTATATGACACGTAGAACAGTTAAGTTTGTGGACTTAGTTGTTGGGGCTTGTATACCTGTTCCCTGGTAAGACTGCACCATGGTGTGTGTGTGACATGTTCCTTGTCCTGCAGGTGTCCAGTGTACACGAAGACTACAATTGCAGAGGCAGAATCCTTCATCAGGTCTGTTGGGTGACTTTTCTCCATGCATCTAGTGTTTGTCATCATCACCAACTGCTTAGACCAACAGTGCTTTTGAGCTTCTATGATGCATCTAGTGTTATAACCGCATGTAGTGGATTGAATTGTGTCTCTTAAGAAGATACAACCAAGTTCTAACTCCTGATACCTGTGAATTTGACCTTATTTGGAAGTCAGGTCTTTGCAGAGGTAATCAAGTTAAGGATCTGTAGACAATATCATACTGGATTTAGGATAGGCACCAAGATCAATGACTGATGTCCCTGTCAAGGAAAGGAGAGGGAGATACGAGACATGGAGAGATGAGAGAAAATCATGTGACTATGGAAATAGAGTCACAAGCCAGGAACAGTGAAAAATGCTAGAACTACCAGAAGAAGCAAGCAAGGACTCTCCGTCAGGACCTTCAGAAGGAATGTGGCCCTGATGGCTTCTTGATTTTGGACTTCTGCCCTCCAGAACTGTGAGAGAAGAGGTTTTTGTTGCTTTAAGCCATCAGATTTGTGGTAAATTGTTACGGCAACCCTAGAGAACTAATGCAATTCATAAAGAATAAACCCCAAAGCCATTGCAATCATGTCAGATTCTGACTCATAGGAAATCTATAGGACAGAACAAAACAAAACTGTCCCAAGGAGTGACTAGTGAATTTGAATGGCTCACCTTTGGTTAGCAAACATAACACTTAACCACTATACTACCAGGATTTCCTCATACAGACTAGAAAATTTAACATACGTACTATGGACATCTGAGAAGTTTGCAGAGTGGCTGGGGTGATAAGGCTCTCTGATGGGCCAGGAGAGCAAGGAGGGGCCTCATTGGGGTACTTGGATGGGGGGAGCCTATGTGGCTGGGCAGTCGCCACAGGTGTGGCCTGTACATGGGCTCTGAAGACTGCAGAGCATTGGTGGTGATTCAGGTGCCTCAGCTAGTGTGGAAGCTTGGAGCTAAGCAGCAGTGTTATGCTGATGCACGTGTGCATGAGCGCATGTGTGTATGCGTGTGCCTGTCTGTGTGTGGGGGTGTATGTGTTGAGGGTGGCAATACCTTAAAGGATACAGAAGAGGTAGTGATTGTCTGGGAACTGTGGGAAATTAATCACTTAGTTTGGTGTCCTTAGAAAGTCTTGGGAGCAGTAACTGTGGAGATCAATGTGTTCTAGGAAGTGGACTCAGTGTCACAGAGATGAGCATCCCATCCCTTCTAGACTGCAGGGAGAGAGGGGTGAGAGCAGTTGGTAACTTCCTCCCATCTAAGGAATGCTGTTCATAAGAGCTCACAGGCTAAATGCAAAGTTGACCAGGGGAAGGAGGCTTCCCCTGGGCTGGGGAGTCCTGTGGTCTTTCTGGCAGAGGTTGGTGAACTTAGCTTTGTGGGTCAGTAAGGAAGAACCCTAAATGTTCTTTGACAGACAGTTAGTGAGATACTCCAGGTCCTGTGCTATGCCTGTGAGTGTGTGTAGGATGGACTGGAGGGTGGGGGACCAGATGCAGAGCAGCAAATCACAGTGAGGGGGCTGGGGAGTGGAGGGGAAGTAAAACTCAGCTGGAGAATATATTCCAAGATGCTTCGTGATCAAAATGCTTCGTGACCAAGTAGATGGAGAGAAGGGGAGGGGAGGGTGAGTCATGACTCATGCTGTGAGGCTCGGGGAGTTCACGGGCAGCTGAGGGCACTGCTTCCTGTGGTGGGCGCTGGGGCAAGGCTTGGCAGGAAAGCAGTCCTCTCTGACCAGACGGGTAGAGTGACACACACACACGCCACACTACACTATACAGACACCACACACATGTATACTTTACGATACTAGGTACACATATCCCACAGCGCAGACACACACACACACACACACACACACACACATGCATTATGCACACATACCATGCAGGCACAAACATTCAAATGCATACAGAACACTCACAAACACATGAGGATATGTACGGCTATGTATACACAGATACACAGAGACACAGACACATCATCTGTATGCTTAGGCATGTACGGACATGTGTACCCACAGAGACACATGAGACACAGACCAAACCCACAGGAACCCACACTAAACTATACACAAACAAGCACACACACACTTACCCATGTACGTAGATGCAGACACGCTCTCACACACCACAGGCATGCAGCGGAGACTGTTGCCTTGCTCGTCTCCTTCCTGTCTGCCACCTGCCTCTCACTCATTCCCCTACAAGCCAACTCTGATGCGTGTTCAGCTCAGCTCCCTGCTGACAGGGAGGGTGGAACCCAGCCAGCCTGATGGTGGGGACGGAGAGAGACCCCAACAGAGACAGCCGTCTGTCAGCGGCAGAAGGGAGTGATGGCATATGCATTGGCAGGCAGCAGGTGACATACAAGGACAGAATCATGGAGAGATTGACCCAAAGATCTGTTAAAGAAAGGAGAGACAGAGATTCCAGACCATGACACAGAAAGACAAAGACATGCACATGCACGGAGACAAATATACTGATACACATTCAGGCGCACACACACACACAATAAGACAGGTACACTGACCCACATTCACACATAACACAAACACGTTGACCCCCCGACACACACACTCACAACCCACACTCACACACACTCGATAAGACAAATACGCTGACCCACATTCAGATATACACACATACACACACACACACACACACACACACACACACACACACACACACACACACACACACACACACTAAGACAGGTACACTGACCCACACTCTCACAATCCCTCCTCCCCACATCCTCAGGCAAACACAGAAACATCTACACGTGGATGCAAATGCACACCCAGACACAAAGAAACACAGACGTCCCTCCTGACACACACTGGTGTGTGCAGTCATACACATACAGTCTGCCGTGCGAGTCTGCCGTGCGTGCGCACACACACAGACACACATAGACACCCACAAAGTGCACAAAGACAACCCCCAGATCAGCACAGCAACAGAACTATCCAGACAAAGAGGCTTTCAGCAAAGCTGCCTGCCCCTAGACCCCAGACATCCAAGCTTTGCAGTCCCCCAAGGAACCTTCCGAAACGCCAGGAGAAATTCCTGGGATGTTAGCTAAATTTCAGACACAAACATTCCTGGCTCCCTCTCCAGATGTAGTGCTTGTGAAAGTCCAACCAGCCCCCTCTGCTGCTGGCTCATGGCCTGTAGGAATCCTGAATGCCATCCCCATGAGGACGGGCACTGTGGACCGGGAGCATGGGGCCATGGTGAGATCCTTATGCCCGCTGGGGAGATCCTGGCAGATGGGAGGGGCCAGGCAGAGAGGAGAGGATTCCTTGTTGCAGGATGGGATTATACCCAAAGTCAGGGCTGACCAGGCTCCTGGAGAGAAGTGCAGAGGGCTCCAGAATTCAGAAGCTGTGAACGTGAGCTCAGTCCATCACTCGATGCACTCATGTTCTAGAGGGCACATTCTTAGCAGGGCTCCTCCCGAAGAAGCTCTCCTCCTTGTGGCCACACTAGCTTCTTGTCAGCTCTGGAAACATGTTAGCTCCTTCCCACCTCGGGGCCTTTGCACACACTGGTCCTTCTGCCAGAGGGTTCCTCAAATTCACCTCAACCTCAAAGAGGTTTTCTCACTTCCTCTGAGAGGTTCCCCATCCACCAGGCTTTTTATCATTTGTTCCTAAAACATCTTGTTTTTCCTTACGGATCTTATCTCAGTTTGCAATTGCTCATTTATTTTTATAGTTGCTATTCTCGTATTTTATTCTATTGCACTAGGCTGGAATCTCTGAGGGATACCCCAGGATGAGCTAAAATCCATACTCCCCACCTACTAAATAATTCCAACCCTTTCTTCATGTAACATGAGGGAGCTTTGGTTGCTTGCAAAGGACAGCAGTCATAAGGAGCTCTTCTTCTTGTCAGGTAGTTGACCACGGGCCATTTATTTAATGCCTTTGAACTTTGCTTTCCTTGTGTCTCCCCTACCAAACAAACATTTTTTCTTTGAAAATAAAGTGGCACAATATATGTGCCACTGACAGTGTTTCAGGCACACAGAGTAGCTCAGTAGATGATGGCTGTTATGGTGGTGGTGATGCTGCGGCTGCTGATGGTGATGGCGGTGACAGGGGTGATGGTGGCTGTGATGGATTTCATTGTGTTCCCCCCCAAAATGATGTGTTGATTTGGCTTGGTTGTGAGTCCCAGTATGGTGTTATTTTCCCAAGTGTTGTGAGTCCTGCTTCTGTAATGTTGATGAGGGAGAATGGGCTGCAGTTGTGTTGGCTTACAGTTTGTGAAATATAGGAGAGAAGTGAGCAGAGAGAGTCAGGAACTTCATAACACCAAGAGAGAATCGCTGGGAGCAGAGCATGTCCTTTGGACCTAAAGTTCACATGCCAGGATGCTCTCATACTGAATTTGGACAGCCGATTGGACTGTGATAATTTTGCATGTGAGTGGATTTGTAGCTTCCTGGACTGTGACAATAAAATTTCTACTTAGGAAGCCGTCCAGTTGTGATATTTCTGTTAGAGCAGCACCAGATGACTAAGGCAGTGGCGATGGCAGTGATGATACTGTTGGTGATGAGGATGGTGACTATGGTGGTAGTGGAAATGGCAGTAATGGAGGTGACGGCAGTGATGAAGGTGATGGTAGTGACTGTGAAGATGACAAAGAAGTAGCCATCAGGAGAAGCCCTCCCCCCAGTCTCCCCGAGTGATGGAATGTCAGCATGTCGCCCTTGCAGAGGATGCTGGGCCTGAGGTCCAGGCCTGGCTGGACAGTTTGGACAGTGCCTACTCTGCTTGTTATGCAGGAGATACATGTCCTGCTGTTAAGTGCTTGATATTTTAGCTCCTAGTTTTGTTACCAGAGACAGACAGGTGTTTATCCTCATCACTCTTCAATTGTGGTCTTTGGCAGGACCCACTGGTTTCTCCAGGTGGTCCCTCCGCTTCTCTTTGGAAAATCTGAGACGGCCACCCAGGCTCTTGCAGGCTGTTCAGTACAGTTGGCTGTAAGTGGTTCTTGAAGGCTGGGACCTGTGCCTGGTACTGGGGAGGAGAAGAAGGGGTCAAGTGAACCCATTTCCTCTCACCTCCTCATTCCTGCCCACAGGGTGCAGCTTACTAAGCTGGGTGACATCAGTTCATCTGATACTCTCAGCACCTCAGCAAGACCATAACTATTAGTATTGGTCCCATGATGCAGAGAAGGGAACAGATGCTAAGAATGTTTGTGAATTTCATTCATTCATTCACTCATTCATCAATACTGTGTGTTAAAGGCGACATTGTGGGAAGTACTACCACTACCAGTATCGATTCTCACTGAGTTGATTCTGACCCATGTCTCAGAGTAGAACAGTGACCATAGGGTTTTCAGCAGCTGATTTTTCAAAAATAGATTGCCAGGCCTTTCTTTCAAGTCACCTACAAGTGGACTCAAATTGCCATCCTTATGGCTAGCAGTCAAGCACTTTAACCATCACAACACCCAGGGACTCCAAGGTAAATACTAGCAGTATGGAAATAAACAGGAGCAAGCCGCCAGGCTCCAGAGCACCACAGCCTTAGACAAGTGGAGAGAGACGGTGACTTGCTCCTCCTGGGGATGTCTCTGCCGCTCTAGCCAGTGCTCACTGCTGGCACAGTGCTTATTCTAGAACACAGATCAGCTGGCAATGCAGAACTTTTGGATGGATTGCCCTTGGTTTAAAGCCCAGGTTTTTCTTCAGATTCTTATCTGACCCCAGGCTCTTCTCTTTCCATTCTTTACTGTATTAATCTGCTTACTCCAGGCTTGTGCGGGTTGCCCACTCAGTGTCCATTGTTCCCGACTTCTTAGTACCTGTCCTCTGCACTGACGCTATGTTGTTGCTGTTGTTAGCTGCCATTGAGTTGCTGCTGACTCATAGTAACTCCATGCACAAAGGAGCGGATCATTTTCATTGGCTGATTTTTAAAACAGATCTCCAAGTGCTTCTTCCTAGTCTATCTTAGTCTGAAAGTTTCACTGAAACCTGTTTCTGTATCAGAAGAACACTCAAGCCTCTGCTGAGAGAAGGGGTGCCCATGAGGTACATTGACTGGGAATCAAACCTGGGTTTTTTGCATGGATGGTAAGAATTCTACCACTGAACAGCTCATACCTCCTCCCTGCTAGCAGAAGCTTGATATTATCTGGGTAGGAAACAGAAGACTCCAATATCAAGGCCTTTCACCAGTCCCAGGTTATGAATCATGATTGATATAAACCAGTCATGGTTAAGTCTAGTCCTCTCTGCTAGGTACTTCCCTAGCTTTCCTTGAGCTAGGGGTAACCATCAAATGACAAACTCAGTGTTCACCTGGGGGCTTCTGAAAAGGATTTTACTCATGACAGAAAGGACAGACAGTAGAAGAGAGTTCCCTTGAGTCTCACCTTTCCCCTCTTCCAGCCTTGAATAAGGTGGCATGTGACGGAGATTCTCAGAGCTGTTGCAGCTGTCTTTTGACCATGTGGCAACAGATTGAGAACAAAAAGTCAGTGCATCAAGTAGGGCACAGCAGAAATGTTGACTGGGTCTCGACAGACGTTGCTGAGCCTCTGCACAATTCCAGGGCCGTGTCCTCTAGACTTTGTGATAGGTAAAGAGGATACACTTTTGGTTTAAGTCACTGCTCTTTGAGTCTTCTGTTGCTTGCACTGGATGCATCCTAATGAGTATATATGCCTGCTTCTTTCATCCCTCTGCCCGAAACATCTCTTCATTAGTTTTGTTTTGCAAATCATTTCTTGCTTTTTAAGACCCAACTTAAGAAGCCCATTCTAATGAACCTTCTTTGACCATTCCTCACCACAACACTGTGTCCATAGTCTTTATAACCCTCATTGCATTGATTTATAATTATGCATTTTCCTTGTGTGTCTGTGAGGAACACTGGTGGTACAGTTAAGAGCTCAGCTATGAACCAAAAATGTTGGCAATTCAAACCTATCAGATGCTCCATGGGATTAAAATGTGGCAGTCTACTTCTGTAAAATTTTTAGCCTTGGAAATTCTATGGGGGCAGTTCTACTTTGCTCTACAGAGTTGCTATGAGTTGCAGTTGACCCAATGGCAATGAGTTTTTTCTTTTTTGTCTGTAGGCAGACTGAGGTGTCATGGTGCAAGGAGAAGCTCACTAAAGTTTCGAATGAGTGAGCCAACAGGTAAAGAAAAATCACTGGCAACACAAAGAAGGGGCTACTATGCCCCCTTATGTCCTGTGATCTTGCCAAAGCCTTGGGAACCATGATTAGCCCTCACTACCATTTGAATGAGAAGAACCCGAGAACAGAGAGGTACAGGGAATGTTCTAGAATGAAGCCTATCCAGCTTTGAAGAAGCCCTGGGACCCCACAGTCCATGTGTCTGCTCTAACCTGCTGCCTTACTGTGGCAGAGGCTGCCTCAGACCAGGCTGTGCACAGGGCAGTGGGTGGTATAGGCAAGTGTTCAGCTCCAAGCACTGAGTAGAACTTTCTTGTCCTGATACAGCCACAGGAGGTAGATCTACAAGCCACTCTCTCTACACAGCTGGGGCTAGGGTCTATCAAAAAAACAAGATCCAGGCAGGGCCTGTGAGTGATGAAGTCATATGGAAAAACACTCAAGTCAGAACAAAACTGTGTTTCTTCAAATGACTTCATCACACTGCCAGAAACCTCCAATCACTCTACCTCTCACCTCTTCAAGGTTACCCACGGTAGTGGGGAAGACCATTTACTCAGACCCTGTTACATCACTTAAGTAAGAGTAATTGTTATATAGAGACCCACCTTCAAGATGCTGGGGGGCCCCTGGTCCCATGTTCCACCCCAGCCCTGGCTTCCTCTGCCCCATCAGGCTAGAAATCCTTGAAGGCAGGCCTAGGCTTTCCTTAGCTCTGTATTCCCAGGGCTGAGCTCCCAGACTGTAGACAAACAAACTACTCAGTGAATTCATTTGTTTATGCATTCAACTAATAATTATTGAGCAGCTATTCCATACTTTCTGCCAGATGTTGTGCTGGTGCGGGGCTTATGCTTTCAGAAACAGAAAATAAAGGAGGTAAGAAAAGAAAGAGAGAAGGGAGGAAAGAAGGAAGGAGGGAGGGTAGGAGGGAAGGAAGAAAAGACACACACACAAAAAAGAAGGAACAACGTAGGGAAGGAGAGAGCAGATACCCACCAGGGTGACAGCGTGTAACAGAACAGGATAGGGCCTGGGAGAGGTATAAGGAAAGCTGAGCTCTATTTCTTTCTAGTTAGCAGAGATTTCATAAGCATGGTCTCCATTCCTATCAATATCATAGGCAGCTAGGGGTACAAGGGAGCCACTCCCTTGGTGTCAATAGTCCTGCATGGGAAACAGCATCAGAAACATGAGTTACAGACTGTCATAGAGGAAAGGGCAAGGTGGCATGGGTCATGGAGGAGGAGGTGCTAGATGGATCGGCTAAGGAGGTGAGCCTTGAAGGATGAACACAGAACTGTCAAGGAAATGTGGAAAGGCTTTTGAGGCTGCAGGGTGCTCAGGAGAGGACGATCAGTCCCTGTCTTGGATTGAATTGTGTCTCCCCAAAATATCTGTTAACTTGGCTAAGTTATGATTCCCAGTATTCTGTGATTGTCTACAATTTTTGCCATGGTATGTGATTTCCCTATATGTTGTAAATCCTATCAGTATGATATAATGAGATGGATTAGTGGTAGTTAAATTGATGAGATCTATAAGATTAGACAGTGTCTTAAGCCAATCTCTTTTGAGATATAAAAGAAGGAAGCAATCAGAGAGACATGGGGACCTCATGCCACCAAGAAAGCAGTGCCAGGAGCAGAGTACATTCCTTTGTACTTGAGGTTCCTGTGCTGAAATGCTACGAGGGCAAGAGGAGACTGATGACAAGGACCTTGCTCCAGTGCTGACTTAGAGACAAAGCCTTCCCCTGGAGCTGGCACCCTGAATTCAGACTTCTAGCCTACTGGAGAGAATAAACTTCTTCTTGTTAAAGCCATCTACGTCTGGTATTTCTGTTACCACAGCATGGGGCAACAAGACAGCCCCGCATGTTGGGAGCACAGGAGGTAGGAATAAAGCTGGTGCAGCAGGCCAGGGGCAGCTTGTGGACTGCCTGGGGAAGAAGTCAAGTGTCCAGTTTGGGTTTGCATTTCAGAACTGCTGCTCTGGCTGGGATGAAGGAGTGAGCGTAACAGAAGGACATACTGGGAGGACCCTGCAATGGTTCAGGAGCAAGATGAAGATGCCTGGGTAAGGCAAGTAGTACTAGGGTAGTAGGAAGAGGAGGGATAGATACCACGGCCTGTCATTGAAGGGACTTGAAGAGCAACTGGATGTGGGGGTTGAGTCTGCTGATTTCTGGCCTTTTACACAGTTAGTTAAAATTTCAATTCTAATGCTATGACAGAAAGACTCAGAGTAATGGAGGCCTTGGTTAATGTATCTGGCTGTTAATCGAAAGGTTGAAGTTTGAAGTTCACCTAGAAAAAAGAAAGACCTGGTGCTCTCCTTCTGAAAAACCAGCCACTGAAACCCTGCAGACCACAGTGCTACTCTGCCATGCATGGGGTCACCATGAGTCAGAAACGACTTGACAGTGACTGGTAAAGAAGGCAAAAGTTTACTGTTTTTCCACAAAAAAGTTGCTCTAGTCACTCCTAGGTTAGTAAGGTGGCTTGATAATCATCAGAGATGCAGAATCCTCCCATCCTGTTGTGCTGCCGTCCTCAATACCTATCCTTGATTACAAGGGCCAAAACAGCCACTACGATGCCCACTCTTCTATCTGGATTTCATTTAGTGGAATGAAGGAAAAGAAAAGAAAAGGGGAGAGTGCACCTATTCTTTACAAAGATACCTGAGAATTTCACAAATTCTCTGTTAACATCCCATTGGCAGAACTTCCACAGCTAGAAGGGATGCTGGAAAAATGTAGGCTGCTGTGTGCCCAGCTAAAACTGCTTCTGGTGTGCAAAAGGGGAGAATGGACACACGCAGCTACAACTAGTAGTTTGCACAAACCCAGTGGCCTCTAGGAGCTTGATATTCCTCATCTGCAAAATATGAGGATGGACTTAGCGTCAATGTTCATTCTGTCTTAGCATTATGTAAAAAGTCATGTTTAGTTTTTTGTAACCAAACAAAACCAAACTACAAAATATTATAAAATCTCTGCCAACAACAATTAGGTACCCCTGTGGGGTTGCTATGAGTTAGAGTTGACTCAGAGGCAGTGAGTTTGATTTTTGGTATTTGATTTTGGAAATGCTCGTGGAGTAGTGGTTAGGGGTTATGTCTGCCAACCCGAAGGTCCGCCACTTGAATCCACCAGGTGCTTTTTGGAAACTCTAAGAAGCAGTTCTATAGGTCTCTGTGTCACAATCGACTTGACAGAACCCCACCAAACAAATCTACTGCCACTGAGTTGATTCTGACTCATAGCTATTCTAAAGGACAGAATAGAAATATTCCATAGAGTTTCTGAGGAGCACCTGGCAGAATCGAATTGCCAACTTTTCTGTTAGCAGATGTAGCACTTAACCACTATGCCACCAGGGTTTCCGATTGACTTGACGGCAGTGGGTATTTGACCTCAGTTTTCTCAACAGTTAAATGAAGTATAGGAAAATACTCCTAATCTGGACTTTATGGGAGTAACCACGTGAATCCTATATAATGAGATACTCAACTGGGATAGACATTTTTCTTGGGAAAGAATATATGGCTTTCAACAGGTTCATAAGTGGATTTTTGACCTGAAAATACCGAGAAACAGAATAAAATAATTGCTCAGGGCCCTCCATGCCCACACTTCACCATCCCTTTGTACCCGCCTTGCAGGGAACATTTGGAAAGGAGTCAGGGAAAGGAAAAAAGGCAATTGAAGGGTTTTGGAATATTTGGGGAATATGGCTACAGCTTCACCCTACTGCCCCCACAGTGTGGATACAGCCTACACTCTCTGCTTTGCCTTGTAGTCACCACCCGACTGAGCTGGGACTTGGCTAGGCACACGCCTGGCATGCTCCACCTCTCGCCTCCCATGCAGCCCCACAGCTCCCACCCAGCAGCCAGTTAGGATTTCAGAGGACAAGCAGGCTCCTGTGTCTGGCCTGCCAGGTGAAAAGAACACAGTCTGCATTACTGAGACGCTCCCCTCTGATCAGCTTCCCCTTGCAGGCGATGTCCCAGTCAGTAAGCGAACCTGTCTGTCTCTCTGGAGCCAGGGATTTGATACTGCTGTGAATAGAGGTTTTCATCCCATGGTGAGTCGTCTGCCCTCTGTGGCGCCTAGTACCAGTGCCAGGCTTGGCATATGAGCCCCCAGCTGGAGGAGGATTGGGTAGATGGGGAAGAATGGGGTTCATTAACTCCCCAATCTACCCAGCCTGTGCAGACAGAGAGGAGGCATCACACCACAGGAGAAGGAATGCAAAGGGGGTGGGCTAGAGGGTGCTGGTGCTGGCTGGGCAAGCAGTCAGGTTCTCAGTGTATGGGTTATCTTGTGCAGAGTGGGGATTTCTCAGCAGTTCACTGATGAGCAAGCCTTATCAGTGAAGAATCACCATCTGGAGCCTGGATGGAGCAGAATAAAGCTACAAAGAAGCATTTTGTCAAAAGGAGAATGGGCAATGAGAAAAGCATTATGGCAGCAAAACTGCAGAGCAAGGATGAGTGTCTTGGAAGGTGGAGGGAAGATGAAGAAGAAGAGCAAAGGAGGAAATGAAGGGATTGCCCTTGAATGTAGCTGGGGATGCTGGGAGGGGAGCAGTAGTGGGGTGGCAGTGGAAGGCCCAGCTCAGAGTTGTAGTACCTGGCCACCAGAGAAAGGCCAGCAAGGGAGGCCTAGACTGAGTGGTGCGACTCAGCATTTCTGCTGGCCAGGGCCCCAGGAACAGGCCTAATATCCTGATTATAGAGCTGGCCCCCCACATTCGTCCATCTGTAGGCCCTCCCACTTGTGGCTTGGTCCCGGGCTCTCACTCAGCACAGGCTGGGGACTTTGTTCTCACAGCTTTTCACTGCAGATGTTGGACCAAAGAGGGTAGCCAAAGAGAAACAGAAGGGAAGGAAGGGCACGGCTAGAACCTCACTGAGTGGGCAGTACCTCTACTGCATCTTGAATTTGGAGCACCCCTCCTCCCAGGGTGTCTGTTCTGTGGTTGAGGACCCCAGGCTTGTGAGTGAGGGTAAATTGTTGTGACTCGACTGGTCTGTGTAGGAATCCAGCTCTTGGGGGAGGACACAACGTCTCAGAGATCCAAAGTGGCAGCACAACCACCATTTCATGAAACTCCTGAGTGGTGCGAGGCCCTGGGCTGTGTGCCATGGAGAAGGAGACATAAAAGTCTACTCTCTACCCTTTGATAGCTCACAGTATGATCTGGGTGGAATCGGTGTTTACCAGCAGTATACTAAAGTTTGGAGTCTCTAGTGACACAGTTAATGTGCTTTCCTGCTAACTAAAATGTTAACAGTTTGAGTCCACCCAGAGGCACCTTGGAAGAAAGGCCTGGTGATCTACTTTTGAAAAGTCAGCCCCGAAAACCCTGAGGAGCACGGGAGAATAGAGATTCTGGTACACATGGGGTGTCCTCAAGTTGTAGTCAACTCCTTGGCAGCTGGTTTGGCTTTGGTTTCCTGAAAGCTAGGCCCTCTGTCACTAGGGCTTGATGCACAGCTTTTGGATTACATCTTCATGACATTCCTGGGAGGGAGGCAGAATCCCCATTTGGAAAAAACAGAGGTCGAAGACTCCAAGTAACGTGCTCAGGACCACACTGCAGGGTCATGGGAGAGTGAACCTTGAATCCCAATTCCACCTGATCCCAATACCAGTTGTTCCTTCCCACGGGGCAGACTGACATTTCTTTCTTGGGCAGGTATTGTTGAAGACCACAGCGGGGGTGTAGCTTGAGGCAGGAGGACTGACCTGGTCCCTGCTCCTTCGTATGGAAGCTCATCCTGTGACAGGCAGTCTTGGTTTATACTGTGATCTCCCGTTCTCTGCACATGGCATCTCCTACAGGAGGACCAGGAGGCTGGGAACAATTGAAGTAGCCTTTTCACTGTCTTCAGGAGGGGCAACAGGGAGCTCCCCCAAGTCCACTTTATATTTAGAGAGAACATTATTAGGAAAAATGAAAAAGAGGAGAAGTTTGAGTCGTCAGCTCCTAATAACACTAACAACCAGAATGGGATGCCCTCCTGGGAATTCATCCTAGGGTGATTTGCTCTGCGGGGCTCTGACATCACAGCCCCTATCTCTGCCTTCCTGGTGTTTGTCATGCTCTGGCTTCTTACAGGCAATCTGCCTAATGCCTCAGCAAAGCAAGCTAATAAAACATTCATCTGCTGAGGCTTGAGGATGGGGGCTGTCACATCATCCACGAAGTAGGGCCCTAGATTGAAGACACATGTGCTGGCCCCAATGAAAGCACAGGCCCAGACACATTCCCAGATATACGTCATGTGTAGGTATGATACAGCCTCACACATACACAAAAGCATGCACATATACACACACAAATCACCTTTGCACACATGCACACATATATACACACATGTACACTTGTATTACAGAAACCAAAACTTAAAAGAAAAAAAAAATGGACTAGTGGTTGTAAAGTGGATTCTGACTCACGTCTATACCATGTGTGTCACATAGAAATGTGTGACATAGTATGTTCAGCAGCTGATTTTTTTCAGAAATAGATTGCCAGGCTTTTCTTCTATGGTATCTTTATGTAACCTTGAACTGCCAACTTTTGTTTAACAGCTGAGGGTGTTAATCATTTGCACCACCCAGGGACTTCATGCAAAACATAAGCCTTTACTGACGACACACGCATGTCTCAGTGTGAATATCTGTATGCATGGTGTGTTCCTGGGAACCCCTACCACACACACACACACACCCCCACACACATGCCCATCCATTGCCCCACCATTATAATTAAAAGAGACATCTTCTTATCTGGTACACTGGGGGCAAAACAGCTCATCAACACCACAGCTGACTCATGAGCAGCAGCTGCCTGTCTGGCTGTCCTGAGGAAGCTTGCTCTGTCAGGCAGAAAGCAGATGCTGTGCTGGGGGAAGCAGGGGACTGTGACTCAGATGTGAGTTATGCAACTCGATTCTGCTTGTCTTCTCTGCCCAGGAGAGGGAGGATGAGAAAAGCTTGCAAATGTAAGAGCTGACAGGGCTGCTGTACTTCTGGAATCTTCCACATTTTCATGGCATTAGTCCAAGCTAGTGGAGGCCAAAGATCCCTGAAGGCAGTGTGAGGAAGTTGTACTACCGTGAACATGTATGCTCAGTTACATGGAGTGCCTTCCTGGGAGGGGTAGCTGTGAGCAGTGTCGCAGAGCTCCCCACTGAGCTGCTCTTGCCAACCTGGTCAGTGGCCCCACTGATGTCTGTATGGAGAAGCAGATACCTGCTGGGCTTATGATACAGGCACACAGTTTGGCCTGCACTTGGGAAGGAGTCCTTGGATGTTTAATGTGCTTAACTGCTAACCAAAATATTGAAGATTTGAGTCAATCCAAAGGCATCTCAGAAGAAAGCACTGGCTGTCTATTTCCAAAATATCTCAGCCATTGAACATCCTACAGAACATAATTCTACTCTGATGCATGCGGGGTTATCATAACTCAGAGTCAATTTGGTTGCAACTGGCTTTCATTTTTGTTTTTGAGTTTTCTAGTTGTACCCACAAAGGTGACGTCTGCCTTCTAATTGTTTTTAAGTCTTGGCTAAGCAGCTCACATTTAGAGGATTGATGCCTGGACCCAAGCTTTGGAAACCATCCCAACTCATAGATCCCTTTTGAGCATGACAGAGTCCCAGTTCTCTGGGCTGCTGTTTTTACATGGCACCATTCAGCCAACACTGAGCAAACACCTGCCAAGGGGTAGAGACTGGAGTGAAAGAAAGGGCCGCCCTCAGTGAGCAGTGTAGTGGGGAAAGCAGACAAGGCCAAGCCAGTTACTACAACTCACTCTTGCAGAAGGAAATGCTGTGTGGTTCTGAAAGGTTAAGAAGTTGGCCAAAGAAAGAGATATATGTTTGGTGGTGGGCACAGGGGTAGGGTTGTGGGAGGGAGAGGTGAATTCTGAGCAGAAAAGCAGCATTCACAACAAGAGCATAGTTTCCTACACAGGAGATTGTAGGTCAGGGGTTGGCAAACTGGCATAGAAGTCAAACCTAACTCACTTCCTATCTTTATAAATAAAGTTTGGAACACAGCTATGCCCATTCAATTATGTATTGCTCTACTTTTTCCATGTGGTGGCAGAGCTGTCCTGAGACCATATAACCACCAAAGCCTAAAATATTGACTAACTGACCCTTTATATAAAGTTTGCTAACCCCTGTTCTAGACTCATCAATGAATTTGGAACCCACTATAGAATTCTTATATCAATGGCAAAATATTTAGAGCTCATAGCATAATTCCAGAATCTGACACAGTTTTCTAGAGCTCATTCTAAGAGTACCAACTGGGATTTAGAAGTTTACAGGGAGCACTCATGTCAATTACCCAGTTTAATCGTCCACCAAGACTGTGTGAGGTTAATGTTAATTTTATCCCAATTTTGCAGACAAAAAACTAAAACAAAAAAGAATTTAAGGGTCTTGCTGAGGACTGCAGGGCTGCGAGGGAGCCAAGCCCAGGGCAGCCTGAGCAGAGCGTTCCACGTGCTGCTCACTACGTTACAGATGTTTCCCCATCACACATTCCATGACTTAGCTGTCCTCCTTGATGGCTGTCTTCCCCTCTCACTCCTAGCACTGCTTTGGCCACCGAGGATGCTTTTAGTCCATTGTGCTGCACTGGCGGGATAGAAGGCTCAGAGGAGAATCAAATTTCCTCTCTGCATCTGTTTGCTGTGCCTGGTGCACCCTGGGATGCTAACGAACAGTGACAGATGATCTTCAATTGGCTAGTGCATTGAAAACCACTGGACCAGGTAATTCCAATCTACCTCCTCAAAATTCCATTCAGGAGGGAGCTACAGAGGCAGGGGCAGCCATACTGAAGCTGGCTGGGTCACTGAGAGGGGACTTCAAGGGTCCCCACTGTGCCCACCCAGGAGGGAGGATCCCTCTGTAACATCTTCTGAACACGAGCACTGCAATGCTTTTCCTTATTTATTTTCATGGGAGCTACTGTTGATGTAATTACATCCATTTGTTAGGTATGAGGACGGAAAATGTGACTATGTTGAATCTGAAGAATCCTGAAAGCACTCACGTCTGCCACACACAAACACAGACGCACAGACACACATGTGAACATTTTCTGCAGCTCCATGCTGCTGCTGACTGCGGGTAACACATTTAGGGTGATAAAATGTAATATACGATGGGATCATGTTTAACAAGGAAAACAGGGCCCAAGTGGACAGAGGAGCAGTGTGGCTGGGTTGCCATGGAAACCCCTTGTTCGGAATTTCCTGACTCCTGGGAGATTACATTTCCAACCTTAATGCTATATTAACATAGGATTTGGCACTTAATGTCTCTGTTCTTGCCTCTTCTCTTTTTCCTGCTTACAGTTATAAAAGCAATCCAGAAAAGCCAAGGAGAAGGAGCCACGTTCCCTTTCACCCACACCTCTACCTGAGTCAGCCAGAGCTATCCGCCATGCCCTCCAAGGTGCTTAGCAGCCTCCACACTGCAGTCACATCCATTATCTCTTGTGTGTGAGGTCACCGGGCCCCAGGCATGCTGCCTCACCAATGCCTCTTGCCTCTGTCCCTTCCTCTCTATCCCACTGTCCCTGCCCTCAGCATCTCTCATAGGGATGTTGTAATAGCTTCTCCACATCTCCCCACTCCCAGCGTGCACTCTCTGTACCCATCTTGCTGCTTGAGTGATTTTTCTGCACCACAAATTTGTTCATTCTACAGTTGGCTTAACAGCTTCCAAGAGGCCCTCCCTACCAGGTTCCAAATCAATCCTGTGCATTCAAGGATTTCTCACTCTCTCTTTAGCCTTATCTTGGGTGGTTCCTATTCATGTGCCCTGTCCGCCTAGTGGAGGAGATGATGCATTTTATAAATACACCAAGCAGGTTCTGACACACAGTAGGTGCTCAATTAACATTTATGAAATAGAATTTAGAGGTGATGCACTGAGGCTCAATGAGGCCAGGTATGAGTCCAATGCTACTTGCCTGGTAAGATGCCCAGTTGGGTCCTGTCTCCTCTGACTACCCTCATGCCCCTCTGCTTGTTCTTGCTCTGGTGTCTCATCACTATCCTCAACCAACCAACCACTCATGTCTCTGGTTCCAGAAACTGTGTGGTTCCTTTCCCTTCCATATGTGTTCTCCAATAACCCAGGTTGTTGTAGAGACAGGATCTGGAAGGGTGAGGCTTGGAGACGCTAACAGACACCTCAGCCCACGGAAAACCTCACCACTCTTCTAAAGAAAACAAAAACAAAACAAGGTTCTCAAAGTTGCAAGGAATATCAACTTGTGCTTTGCATTTTTACAGTAAGGATACAGAGAGCCATGGTGAAGAGCAAATCTTTACTTTCACAAACAAGCAGTGAAGGAACACAGAGAAAGTCCTGCAGGGTAGTGACAAAGCTGGAACATGACAACAAAGCGTCTTCTCACTCCTTCACCATCAGGAATGTGAGGCCATCAACTCTGCTTCTTGCCCTGGGACTCCTCCCAAGCTCTGTGCTGACTCCAGCTGCCCCTCGCCTGCCTCACTTCCCACTCTTCCGTGCATCTCTATCCCAGGCACAGGGGAAGGTTTATTTCCTTATGGTTTCTGCAACTAAGCACCCTTGATGCCCATCTTCTTTGTGGTCTTTCTACTCCTACCACACATGCTGACCAGCTGGTTTCTCAATGTATCTAAACTCCCCAAGTGCTGAGTTAACTGTCATTGTCCCAAACGGGCAGAGCTTTTCTCCAGGCCATCTCCCAGACAGTAGACTCTGGCCCTGCTTGGATCAGGGGCTACTGTGGTCTAGCCAGCAGTGGCTAGGAAGCACAGGCATGTCTGTCAGCAGGTATAGGGCTGGCCAGGGGTGGGACAGGTGACTGAAGACATGCTTGCCCCTTATGGTTGATGCCTCTACTCTTTAGACTGACCTCTCTGCAGAGTATGAATAATGTACACTGTGAAGGGGAGAAAAGGGAGAGGACTGCTATTTTTTAAGATGGGAAGGAAAACATCACACCCAAGAAACTCCATAGATCATGTCATCAAAGGAAGCTTTTGAGAATTCAAAATTTCAGCCCATTTAACTCCTTTGCCAAGGGACAGCTGCCTTTGATAGGCTGCTCAGAAATGCCCACTACTCTGGGCCATTGTGAAAGCCAAGGAGGCCATGAGGATAGAGGAAGGGAGGTGGGCAGGAGAAGCTGGGCTGCCAGGGTGTGACTGAAATGGCTCCACTGCACAGCATGCATATGTCCTGAGCCAGACACTGGGCCAAAGACAGAGTGAATCGTCATCCCATTCAAACTTTCCTAGAGCTGGGAGGTGGGGGAGGTGGGATTATATTATGTTTGCTGGATGAATTGCTGTTGGAAGGTTTGGATGTCAAAGGTCACAAGACAAGTAAGTGAATGAATCAGGATTTGAACTCAGGTCAGAGGGGATTAAAGAGATATGCAGCCAGATGCCCTATGGGCATCTGAAATGGATCCTGGACCATGGGGAAGATAGATACAAAGGATGGTATGGGGTCAATTCATGACGTTTCAGTATGGATCCTGAATCAAATAACAGTATTGTAGCCATCTTAAATTCCTTGATTTTGATAATTATGCTATGGAAATGTAAAAGTATATGTTATTCTTAAAAATACACACTGAAGTATTTAATAATAATAGTGAATGGTATCTCCAATTTACTTTCAAATACTTCAGGAAAAAATTGAGAGAGAGACTAAAAGAACAAATCAGGCAAAATATAAAGAGTTGATGAATCAAGGTGAAGAGTGTTTTGAACTGCTGTTACTCCTCCTCTGTACATCTAAAATATCAAAACAAAGAAACAGAAAAACTTGGATCAGCCAAACTCCAAAGTTGTGACTCTTTAAATTTTTTTAAAGTAGCTTTGTCATTGTTTGTGCCACTGAGTTGCTTCAGACTCCTAGCAACTGTGTAGAACTTCCCCACAGGATTTCCAAAGGCTGTAATCTTTATGGAAGCAGGCTGCCATATCTTTCTCCTGTGGAGTGGCTGCTTGGTGGGCTCAAATACTTGACCTTTCCATTAATAGCAAACTACCGCTAGGTCTGCTAACCAAAAGGTCAGCAGTTCAAATCAACCAAGTGCTACTTGGAAACTCTATGGGGAAGTTCTACTCTGACCTCTAGGGTCGCTATGAGTCAGACCCAACTTGATGGCAGTGGGGTTTTTACTGTGCCACCAAAAAACTGAAAAACCAAATCCTTTGCTGTGAAGTCAGTCCCAACTCATCGCTGCCCTATAGGACAGAGTAGAACTGCCCCATAGGGTTTCCAAGGAGCATTTAGTGGGTTTGAACTGCCAACCCTTTTGTTACTAGCAGTAGCTCTTAACCGCTGTGCCACTAAGATTCTTTGAACCAAGTTTACTGAGGTATAATTGACGTCTACCATTGTTGTTGCTACTGAGTCAGCTCTGGCTCATAGTGACCTCCTGTATAATGGAATGAAATATTCTGCATTATCTCCAGATCTTTGGTGTGCCTGGGTCCATTTTTGCAACTACTTGGCATACAATGAAGTACATATTTAAAGTGTAATTTTCAATTCATTTTGACAGATGTATTTGCCTATGAACCATCATCACAATCAAGAGAATGAACACACCCACAGTCTTCCTCATGTTCTTTTTAATCCCCCCATTACCCCTCTACAAGTCTAGGTGGCACAAACATTTAAGTGCATGACTACTGACTGAAAGATTAGCAGTTCAAACCTACTCAGAGATGCCTCTGAAGAAAGACCTGGGGATGTGCTTCCGAAAGGTCACGGCTGTGGAAACCCTATAGAGCAATTTTACTGTGATACATGTGTTAGAATCAACTCAGTGGCAATTAGTTCATTCCTTTTGTTACCAAGTAATGGAATGAACGTACCCCAGTTTACTCACCCATTTACCTGTCGGTGGATGGCTGGACAGCTCCCAGGCTTTGGCTATTACAAGTAAAGCTGCCGTGACCGCGTACAAGCCATCGCATGAACACATGCTTTCATTTCTCTTCCTCGGCACAGAGTGGCTACATCACACAGTACATACATGCTAACTTCGTAAGAAGCCGTCTGCTGTCTTTCCAAGTGGTGGTGCCCCCAGGAGTGTATGAGGGCTGTAATTGCTCTACATCCTCACCTCAGCGTGGACTGACTGGCATCCAGTCTTTTTGATTAGTGTGGACATGTAGAGATATCTCATTGGATCCTGGATCAAATTTGCACTTCCCTAGTGACTAATTGCTGATCATAATACTTGGGGGGCACTGAGGCTATCTGGGTAACGAAGCCCGTGTGTGAGTCTAGGAGCTCAGTGATTGCACTCTGAGGTGGCATGAAGGTGGAAGGCTCTCTCTTTCCAGTAGAAAACAGAAGGTAAATGGGCCTGGGTGAGAGACAGGAACCCCAGGGTGAGAGCTCAGGGCACTCATAGACGTAAGTATTGGTCCAAGGGCCCAGGACAGCAGAAGCTGGTCTTCAGGTGGGCCATCCACCAGCTCAGTGGCCAAACCTGGGGCTTGTTTCCCACGGGAGATTCATGAACAGGATGCACCAGGCCCCGACCTGAGGATTTCATTTGTTCACTCAACAAACATTAGGATCCTTCCAAGGGCCCAGTTCTGGGAGCTGCATAACTCTTTGCTGGTCTTTGGTGGGTTCTTAGATTGTAAGGCAACTTTCAGAAATGAAATCAAAACTTCTAAGTATGACTTTCAAGGACTATTTTAAAAATTTTATTATGATAAGATACACATAACAAAACTTTGCCATTTTAACCATGTTTAAGCGTACAATTTGGTGGCACCAATCATGTTCACCATTGGTGCCCCTTTCACCACTGTCCATTCCAAAAGTTTTGTATTACTCCAAAGAGAAGCTCAGGACCACTTCGGTGGTAACACCCATTCCTTCCTTCTGCCAGCTCCTGGGTAACCACCAATCAACCTTATTCTCTATGTGTTTGTTTATTCTAGATATTTCATGTAAGTGGGGTCATCCAATGTCCTTCCCTTTGTGTCTTATGTATTTTACTCAGAATGATGTTTTCGTATATATGCCCAAGTTGTTGCATGCATCAGAACTTCATTTCTCTTTATGCCTGAATAATTCCATTTTATACATACACCGTGTT
Organism: Heterohyrax brucei; assembly: GCA_028571685.1. Classification (NCBI taxonomy): domain Eukaryota; kingdom Metazoa; phylum Chordata; class Mammalia; order Hyracoidea; family Procaviidae; genus Heterohyrax; species Heterohyrax brucei. Next base: position 81,909,448 of record CM053154.1, on the reverse strand, counting down.
TTGTTTATTCTTCTGTTGATGGATACTTGGGTTGTTTTCAGCTTTCAGTTATTGGGGCCAGTTCTACAATAAATATTGGTATACTGGTATCTGCTTGAATCCCCAACTTTCAAGTCTCTTAGGTATATACCTACAGGTGGAATTGCTGGGTCATATGGTAAATCAGTGTTTAATTTTTTGAGGAAAAGCCAAACTGTTTTCCTTGGTGGCTGCACCATTTGACGTTCCCACCAGCAATGCAGGAGCTCTCCTGTTTTCCATATTTTTCCTAGCACTTGCTCGTTTATGTTTCGCTGATAACAGCCATCCTAGTGCTTGAGAGGTGGTAGCTCATTATGGTTTTGATCTGCATGTCTCTAATGGCTAATGACACAGAATTTCTCATGTGCTTATTGGTCATTTGTGAATCTTCTTTCAAGAAACATCTATCTGAGTCCTTTGGCTGTTTTCAAATTGAACTGTTAGTCTTTTTGTTGCTGAGTTGTAAGAGTTCTTCATATACTCTGGATATCGTATACAGTTCCCCAATATTTTCTTCAGTCTGTAGGTTATCTATTTACTTTCTTGATATAATTCTTGCATGCACAAAAAAATTCATTTTGATGAAATCATTTTAGTCTATTTTTTCTTCTGCTGCTGATGCATTAGTGTCACATTACTGTCACAATAAATTGTCTGAAAGTCTTACCCTACTGTTTTCTTCTAAGACAAGGCTTTCTTGATCAGGTATCTTAGCTTAGTTTTTCCTGCCTGATCCTTCCACCCATCCTCTTTTCCAGCTGCAACAAATGTTCCAGTTCCTTTCTGCCTCTGTGCCTCAGTCTTCTCTCATACTTCTTCTCTTCCTGGCAAGCTGTCTACATCCTCACTGGAAGAATTCATTGCAACTGACACTGTCTAAACTTGCATCTCATACAAAGTTGACAATAGCCTGATGGACTGTCTGTTCCTCGAGGACAGGGAGTCTATTGCACACACTCATCTCACCACATAGTAGGCCTTCAGGGGAGTCTCTGGATGATGCAAATGGCGTACAGTCAGCTGCTAATCAAAGGTGAACTGAGTTCACATAGAGGTACCTTGGAAGAAAGCCTTGGCACTCTACTCTCCAAAAATCATCCACTGAGAACACAAAGCCCTGTGGAGCACAGTGCTACTCTGAGACACCTGGGGTTACTATAAGTGAGCATTGGCTCAGTGACAACTGTTTAGGCTCTTAGGAAACACTAGCTGAATTGAACCGATTTCTTTACCACACCCTCAGTGTATCCACTTGGAGTCTAGGAGCGATTCTATCTATTCTCCACCACTCCCATACGTGGTTCACAAGTCACTTCAAAAGCTGGAAGTGGCACATGCCATGTTTGAAAAAACGTAAGTAGGTAACTTAGCCACCTCCCCCATCATCACCTGGAATGGCCATTACCGTTGCATGAACACATGGCTCAGGAGTTTGAGTGGTATAACCAGTTAGTTCCTCAGGGTGTGCCATCTTAAACACACCAAACTTAACAAGATACCGACTTGTCCTAGAAGGGTTTTCTTCCTTTCCTATTTATTTCTGTTCTGGCAGCACTTACCCATCTGTACTTCTGCTGCTGATCTATTCCCATTAGAAATGCTGTGAAACCTTTCAAATAAAATATTTAACGTGTGGATCTGGTAATTTTATGTTGTGAGTTATGAAATCTTTACTTAGATCCCACCTTTTATTAAGCCTCAGAGTTCTCTTCTGGTCTCTAATGACATTATGTTGCATCAGAATTAGACCTTTCCAGGGAGCTGTATTATTTGTTGTGACTCGATAACTCTAATGTTTAAATTTTGAGTTCCTTTTATTGCTGATTAAACCTCTAAAGACCACAGCAGAATTTCCACTTCACTACTAGAAGAAAAGAAAACAGTGCATTTAGTAGTGAGGAGATCACTTGAAGAATGTGTGCGAAGGTTGCCACATTTATGAATAAAGCAAGGCATTATCATTTTTAATAGGAATTAAACAGCTAGAGGGAGAAGTCGGGCAATGCTGTGATCAGTGCAAAGGAAAACAATCTAACAATTTTAATTAACTGTATTTTAATAGCTTTAGTTATAATTGAATAATTTAAATACCAAGGGAAACAGTTAAATCTCCTAAAAGCCTTTTTTTATTTACATTTTAAATACAGTTCACAGTGAAGAGCTGACAGTACGTGTGTTGGGGAGGGGTGGCGGATATCACCGGGATGGCTCAGCAGCTGGACAAAGCTGCAAGAGGCAGAGGGAGCCCCAGGGACAGTGGGGCAGGGGCTTGGGCCCTTCCACCTCGGATAGACATGGCCTCCTGTAAGGACTGGGTCGGCAGAGGTGGGCAGTGAAGAGCCCCCTGCCCACCCGTTCCTGCAGCACATCTGGTGCTGCAGCCTCTCCAGCCTGGAGTAAGGCTTCATATTCGTTCAACGTTCACCCACTATTTATTGCAGTAACAAGCATCATGGTGGTCATAAAATAGCAGAAGTAACAGCTGACACTTACTGATGGTTTCTTGAATGTTTAGGACTGAAGATAACAGTACGTGAGAGAGAGGCAGTTCTTACTCTCCTGGAGTTTCCCAACTGGAGGGAGAATGGACAAGAACAAGTAAACCACTAAACAAATGAAATAGTAGCAAACGATATGAAGGGGCCTAAAGGAAACAAAGCACAGCGCTTCAGTGGAAGCTAACAGCAGTGCGAACTATTTTAGGTCAGGTGGGCAGGCATAGACTTTCCCAGAGGAGATACTGGAGTGAAGGTGTTCAGCAGGGTGTGATGGAGGCTAGTGCTAAAGCAGAGTGTAGATAGAGCTTCCCTGATGCAGAAAACAACATGCATAAAGGTCCTGGGACAGGGAAAGGCTTGACAGCGTTCTGAGGGAATTGAGAGAAGCCAGCAGGGGCCAGGAAAGTGGTGTAACGTGGGGTTAGGCAGGGTTGCGGGAAGTCATCAGAGAGTATTAAACTGTGGAGGGATGCGCTTTGATGAGTGATTCCAAAAGATCGTTCTGCTCTTTTGTTACTCGTGTACTGGGGTGTAATCTCTTCTTTCCTTCCCTCATGCCTGTGGGCCTGCCTAGGCAGTACAGCTGGGACCCGCCCTGAACCAGGGTTTCAGTGGTAGTACCCCAGCTTGCCATTGTGCATTGTGCCAGCAGCCCTACTCCTTTGCTGGTCACTGAGTCAGAACTCCTAATACCCTGCACACAGCTTCTGCCTGAGAGCTGGCTTTTGTCCCTCACTCCCCTGGTGCCCAGCAGATGCTTCCTAGCCTTTGCCAACCCCAACCTTGAAGCTGTCTCCTTACAATCTCCATGTATCACCATCAGCTGAAGACTCTAGCTATTGCATGTCCTTCCTGAGACTGGGAACCAGTATATATTGACCAATATATATTGACCAGCATATATTGACTCTCTAAAACTCAGTGCCCTCTCCTCTTTTTCTTTCCTTGCCTTCTTTGCCAGCCTAGAAGCTTCTGCACACCTGGCAGCTAAGCCTTTCTGAGGCTGAGAATCTTGATCAGACCTCACAATAAATGCTGGATGGGGAGAATGTCCTGCTCTCTGCAAAAATAAGACACACAGAAAGGAATGCACCCTCGATAGGGAGCTCCCAGCATCACTGCAGGTGCTATTAATGGATGTTGTTTTTTCCTTGCCATCCTCCTTCACTAGGAATTTGGTGCTCCTGGGAATCCAGGCTGCCCTGAGATATCCAGTGGCCTCTCCTGTCGAGGAAAGCCTGGGTCGTCTCATTCATGGGGCCCCAGCCAGCTTGGAGAGCAGCAGAGGAAGGCTGCAGCCAGAGACATTAGTTTCTTCCTTTCAGGAGCCTCCCAGTCTCCTCCCAAGGACCATTAAGGAGGACAGCCAAGCTCAGAGTCCATGGTAAGCCAATGGCTGCACTGATAGTTCTGTCAGCTGGTGACTTCGTTCATGAAATGACATAGAGAATATTGATCCTGCACAGATGGGGCAGGCTGTGTGGGCCAATAGAAAGATATATAGACATACAGCCAGAGAATTGAACACGATAGTGAGAATAAAGGCGTGACTGCTGAATGGTGACTGTGCAGCCAGCCCAGACTTTGTGTGCCACTCTAATTAAATCCTCTCAACATCTCTTGACGGAACAAGCACTCAGCTGCTAACCTACTCAGTAGGTCGAATCCACCATCTATGTTGTGGTATAAAGATGTGGCAAACTGCTTCTGTAAAGATTTACAGTCTTGGAAACCCTATGGAGCAGTTTGCTCTGTTCTACAGAAGCCACTATGAGTGAGAATCAACTCAATGGCAACAGAAAGGCCCTTTGGGATGGGTGCTTTTGTCCCTGCTTCTAAGAGTAAGCCAAATAATAGAAAGTGCTTCAACCTGTCCAAGCCACATAGCTAATGTGTGGTGGAGGGACAGTTGATGGGAATCTGCCCTTGACCTTCACCTCTAGTCTGTATACAGCTCAAGTCCCAGTTCTGGTCTTAAACTTACTGGTGAGATGTTCTTGAGCAACACCACCTATGTCAAACATCTACTGAGTGCCTTTTCTAGGCTTCTCATCTGTCTCCTTTAACAGATAAAGAAATTGATGCACGAATATGTGAGATCCTATGTACCAGTTAAACCAGTTGCCATTGACTTGACTGATTCATGGCAATGTCATGTACATCAGCATAGAACTGTGCTCCACAGGGTTTTTTCAGTGGTTGATTTTTCGGAAGTAGACTGCAACCATCTCTTCCTAGACATGTCGGGGCACACTTGAACCATCAACCGTTGGGTTAGCAGCCAAGCCAATTAACTGCTTCTCCCACCAAGGGGCATGAGATGAGGTACAGAATACATGGACATGGCACAAGACTGGGCAGTGTTTTGTTCTGTTGTTCATAGAGTCGCTATGAGTCAGAACCAAATCGACTGCACCTAACAACAACCACCACCACCAAGGAGCTCTGAAAGACAGTACAAATGAGTAAGATTATTTATGTCCAGGAAACTTGAGCTAGAGATCTTGCCAAGTCCAGTGTCTCAACAACTGAGTGATGCTTTTCAGGGAAGACTGCAGGTGTGCTGGGAGCTTGTCCTTCTAACTCAGACCAGAGTTATTGGGCTATCTCCCAAATATGTGGTGGACAGAGGTAGGACTGGGACCGAGGTTCTCTAGTGATAAAAGCAGAGGCGAAAAATATTGAGAGTCAAAGTCCAACTCCAAAGAAGCAGGGCCTGCATGGGGGACAGTCTTAAATACCTCTTCTGGAATTCAGGAGCCATAGGGCCAGGGTTCCATGTATGCATCCCATGGGGGATAGCCAGAGGCCCCCACTCAGCTCCCTGTTCCTGCAATGTCAGGGCCTGACACAGAGAACCCTTTTTGCTCTGGCCCCAGTGCTTGTGCCAATGGCAATTGGGTGGAGAGAAAGAGGAATCTATTTGGGTAGAGGGGCTGGGAAGGGAAGGAAGACTCAGATCAATGAATGGCAAAGCTGCAGGAGTGGAGTGGGCTAGATGGGATGGCTGTCTAGCTGACACCCAGACCTCCTGCAGGCCTGGAGTACTGAGGGCTGACTGTGGTCAGCCCCTTCCTATAATGGACAAGGCTACAGACAACCACATTGCAAAGGTCATGCTCACATCTGATGACTAGTCAACATAGTGATAGGAAGGCCCAGCTCCTTCACTGACCCCTAAAGGGACCCTCTAGCTTCCATGCTCACCACATGGAGCTGCAGCTTTTCCATGACTCCAGGGTGGCCCTTTCCTTCCTCTGCCCATGCCAGCTCACTCTCTTCTCCCACAAGTGTGGCTCCCAAGCCATCCCTATCCTCTTTCTTTTATTATGATTCGATGAAAATGTACATTCCCACATAAATTTGCGTGTCCAACTATATGCAGTTCCCACTGCTCTCCTTGCCCTATGACAGCACACTCTTCCTCTCTGCTCCATACACGTCTTATCCTCCCAACAAACTCTTATCCCCTCCTCTCTGCCCATTCTGCTTCCTTCAGTAAGAGGTCAACAGGATGATGTCCCACAGATGCATAGAACCATAAAGTGCTCACATGATATGGTCACTACCTCACCAATTCCAATTGATTCCTGTCTGAGAGTTGACCTCCATTCTGATTTATAGACAGAGGCAGCATCAGGGCCAGGGGCCATGATCCTAGGGGAACTCCGAGGTCCTTGGACCATCAGTTGCGGAGATCTCAGGGTGCACCCCTTTTTATTCTTGTGTTGCCAGCGAGACTCAGCTTTGTGAGCTCCATCACAGCTATCACTAGTGGTGGCCGGGCACCACCCGGTTCTTCCGGCCGCAGGTCGATGTAGCCACCCACTCACGTGGGTCTCTCTGTCTTCTGGGTTCTCTTTCCCCCATGTTGTTTTGGTCCTTGGTGACCATCCATTCCTGCTAAGTTGGGACCATTTGCTGTACCTTCAGATGGCAGCTTGGCAGCTTGGTGGCTTTTAAGATCTGGATGCCACTCACCAATGCGGGACACAGAAGGTTCTCTTAGCAAAATGCTGGCTGTGTCAATTGGCATCAGTTTCCCCTGAGAGCATGGTCCCTGGCCCCCTCCCCCAGCTACTCTGTCCGTGTAATGTTAGATTAAGATGAGAGGTGTAATCATGTTATATTGAAGTCCAGTTAGTGTTGATTTTCTTTCTAGTGTGTGCTGTCACAGATCGCACCCAACCAAATTTCTATCAGCTATCTAATCTAAACCATCCTCTGCCTCGCCCTCCCTCCCTCCCCACTCTTGTAGCCGTCAAAGTCTTTTCTTCTATGCACGAGTCTGTTTTTAAGTTCTTATCATAGGGGTCTCATACAATATTTGTCCTTTTGTTGCTGACTACTTTCACTGAGCATAATGCCCTCCAATTGAAAACAGATTATGAGATGTTTCTTAAAATCATCATTGTTCTTTGTCATTACATAGTGTTCCATTGAGTGTATGTACCATAGTTTACCTATCCATTCTTCTGTTGTTGGGCATCTGGGTTGATTCCATCTTTTTGCTATTGTGAACTGTGCTGCGATGAACATTCGTGTGCGTGGGACAGTTGTGTGAATGGCCTTGATTCTGCAGGATATATTCTGAGCAGTGGAATTACTGGGTCAAATGGTATATCTATATCCAGCTTTTTAAGGAAGAGCCGGATTGCTTTGCAAAGAGGTTGCACCATTTTGCAATCCCACCAACAATATAAGAGAGTTCCAATTTCTCCACAGCCTCTCCAGCATTTATTGTTTTGCATTTTTGGATCATGGCCAACCTTATTGGGGTGAGATGGTATTTCACCGTGGTTTTGATTTGAATTTCTTTAACAGCTAGTGATCATGAGCATGGGCTTTTTGGCTGCCTGGATCTCCTCTTTAGAGAAGTGTCTGTCCATCTCCTTTGTCCATCACTTAATTGGATGACTTATCTTCTCCTTATTGATATTTTGTAGTACCTTGTAGATTATGGAGATCAGATGTCGGTCTGACATAGAGTTGCCAAATATTTTTTTTCTCATTCTGTAGGTGGCCTTTTAATTCTATTAATAAAATCTTTGTATGAGCAAAAGTGATTGATTCCAAATAGTTACCATTTATCTATTTTCTCTTCTGTTGTTTGTGGTTTGTTTGACAAATTTTGAAGTCTGTCTACATTGTGTATTAAACCTTCCATTGTTGTTCCTACTTTTCCTTGGATGAGCTTTATTGTTTTAGATTTGATATTTAGGTCTTTTATCCAGTTCGAGTTGGTTTTTGTATAAGGTGTAAGATATGGGCCTTGTTTCCATTTAGTGCAGATGGATATCCAATTTGGCCAACACCATTTGTTGAAGAGATTGTTTTTGCCCCAGTTTAATGTCTTAGGGCCTTTGTCGAATATCAAGTGTTCATAGGCAGGTGATGCCATCTCTGTGGTCTCAGTTTTGTTCCATTGATGTATCTGTCTCTTTTTGTACCAGTACCAGGCTGTTTTGACTACTGTGGCAGTGTAATAGGTTCAAAGGTCAGATAATGAGAGGCCTCCCAGTGTGTTCTTCTTCTTTAGTAATGCTTTACTTATCCAGGGCTTCTTCCCTTTCCAGACAAAGTTGGTAATTTTTTCCTCCATCTCATGAAAATATGTCACTGGAACTTGTATTGGGATTGCATTATATAAGTAGATTGCTTTGGGTAAAATAGACATTTTCACAATGTTAAGTCTTCCTGTCCATGAGCAGGGTAGGTTTCTCCATTTATGTAACTCTCTCTTAGTTTCTTGTAGCAAGGTCCTGTGGTTCACTTGTAGAGGCCTGTTATTTCTCCTGTCAGATTTATTTCTAAGTACTTTACCTTCTTAGAGGCTATAGTAAATGGTATTGATTTGGTGATTTCTTCCTTAATAATCTCATTGTTGGTATAAAGGAATCCTACTGATTTCCTTATGTTTATCTTGTATCCTGAGACTTGGCTGAACTCTTCTATCTGTTTGAGTAGTTTACTTATGGATTCTTTAGCATTCTCTGCATATAGAATCATATCATCTGCAAGTAGGAAGATTTTTAGTTCTTCTTTGCTGATGCAAATGCCCTTTATCTCTTGGTCTTGTCTAATTGCTCTGGCTAGAACTTCTAGTATAATTTTGAATAGGAGAGGTGAGAATGGGCATCCTTGTCTAGTTCCTGTTTGCAAGGGAGACTGTTTCAGTCTCTCTCCATTCAGGATGATGTAGGCAGTTGACTTTGTATACATAGCCCTCATTGCATTGAGGAATTTCCCGTCTATTCCTATTTTGTCGAGAGTTTTTAGCATGAATGGGTATTGGACTCTATCAAATGCCTTTTCTGCATCAATAGACAAGATCTGGTGATTCTTTTCTTTTGTGGTATTTATGTGGTTGATCACATTAATTGTTTTTCTGATGTTGAACCAGCCTTGCATCTGTGGTATGAATCCAACTTGGTCATGATGGATTATTTTTTGGATATGTTGTTGTATTCTATCGGCAAGAAGTTTGTTAAAGATTTTTGTTGAAGATCCGTTAGTGGTATTGGTCTGTAGTTTTCCTTTTTTGTTGAGTCTTTCCCTGGCTTTGGCATCAGAGTTATGCTGGCTTCTTAGAATGAATTTGGGAGTATTCCATCCCCTTCTATGCTATGAAATATTTTCAGTAGTATTGGACATGATTCTTCTCTAAAAGCTTGGTTGAATTCTGCAGTGAAGCCATGTGGGCCCGGGCTTTTATTGGTTGGCAGTTTTTTAATGACTTTTTCAATCTCTTCCTTTGTAATAGGTTTATTAAGTTGTTCTGCTTCAGCTTGCGATAATTTGGGTAGGTGATATGAATCTAGGAATTTGTCCATTTCCTCTGAGTTTTCAAATTTGTTGGAGTATGGCTTGCATAGTATTCTGTTATGATATATTTGATTTCTGTTGGATCTGTTGTGACAACTCTCCTCTCATTTCTTATTTGGGTTATTTGTTTCCTTTCCTGTTTTTCTTTAGTAAGTTTAGTCAATGGTTTGTCAATTTTGTAGATCTTTTAAGAAAACCAGCTCTTGGTCTTTTCAATTTTTTCGATTGTTCTTCTATTCTCCAATTAGTTTAGTTCTGCTCTGATCTTTATGATCTGTTTTCTTCTGGTGACTGAGGGGTTCCCCTGTTGTTCTGTCTCTACTTGGTCAAGCTGTAGGGTTAGTTCTTTGACTTGGTTTCTTTCTTCCTTCCAGATATGTGTATTTATGGAGATAAACTGACCTCTGAGCACTACTTTGGCTGTATCCCATCGGCTCTGGTAGGAAGTGTATTTGTTCTCATTGGAATACATAAATTTCTTTATTTCATCCTTGATTTCTTCTATAACCCATGGTTTTTTGAGCAAGATATTGTTCATTTTCCATGAGTTCCACTTTCTATCTATATTTTTTCTGCTATTGACTTTGACTTTTATGGCTTTATGATCTGAGAAGATGCTTTGCATTAATTCAGTGGTATGCATTTTGTTGAGATTTGTTTTAATGTCCCAACTCATGGTCTATTCTGGAGAATGTTCCATGTGCACTGGAGAAGAAGGTGTAGTTGTCTGCTGATGGATAGAAAGTTCTGTATATGTTGATGAGGTCTAGTTGGTTTGTTGTGGCAATAAGTTCTCCTGTGTCTTTATTGAGCTTTTTTTCTAGATGATCTGTCCAGTATTGAGAGTGGAGTGTTGAAGTCTCCCACTGTTACTGTGAAGTGATTATGTGTCATTTTTGAGTGTAGTCAGCATTTCTTTGATGTATTTCAGTGCTCTAATATTAGGTTCATAAACATTTAATATTGTTAAGTCCTGCTTCTGTATATATTCTTCCATCCTTTAATTTTCAGTTTGTATCTTTAAGTCTAAGGTGAGTTTTTTGTAGGCAGCACATGGATGGGTCATGTCTTTTGATCCAAGATGTCACTTTACTGGAGCATTCAGTCTATTCACATTCAATGTGATTATAGATACCTAAGTGTTGAGTGCTGCCATTGTGATATGTTTATTTTTGTGTTGATGTTTTCTCTGTTCTTATTAATCTGTTCTGGGACATTCTTCTTTGTGAGTTGATTTTTGACCTTTCTGAGGGTTGGTTTTGTGGTTGTTGAGGCTCATGTTTTATGTTTCTTAATTTAATACATGGCATCTGTATTTTGCTTTATGGCTGCCCCTAAGATCCCACTTAATAAACTATGTATAAACCCAATTTCAATTACTATCGCCTTATCAACTTCCTCTCTATGTAGTAACAAACATAGTAGCCGCCGAGCCGAGTGCCGTCGAGTCGGATCTGACTCATGGTGACCCCTCTTTTTAATATGATGACCTCATAGTTTTCATGATATGATCACTGCATTATTTCTTTCACTATTATGGCTTTGACTGAGTTTGGAGCCTTCCCTAACTGAGTAGGATTCTGGATGACGTGTTCTTCTACAATATAAAGTTAGTGGTTTTGTTCTTCAAAGCCAAAGCCAAGAGATTCTTTCAGTCTTTCTTGTAGCTTTGGTTTGGTTTTTACAAGGTCTCTGAGTTTCTGTCTATCTGTGAGTGTCTTCATTTCATTTTCATATTTGAAAGATAGTTTTGCAGGATATATGATTCTTGGTTGGAAGTTCTTCTCCTTCAGGGCTTTGAACATGTCATGCCACGGTCCATGTCAGCATTGTTTCCGCTGAGAAATCCTACAAAAGTCTACAGGGTTTCCCTCTGAATGTTAACTTTGCTTTGAGTCTTGCTGCCTTTAAAAGTTTCTGCTTTGTTAAGTTTGGCTATAACATGTCTTGGGGTCTTTCTTTTGAGATCTATATTGAGTGGCATTGGATATGCATCTTAGGTATCTATATTGTCTTCCTTCAGGATTTCTGGGCAGTTCTCTCAGCAGCTCAACAACAATATTCTCTGTGTTCTCAGGTGTCTTACCCTGTGCAGGGACTCCAATTAATTGTAGGTTGTTCCTCTTAAGAGAGTCCCACATGTTTCTTAATGTTTCTTCATTTTTCTTCTTTCCTTTTTCTGATTTTTCCTCATAGATGTCGGAGTCAGTTGCTCTGTCTTTCAAGTCAGAAAGTCTCTTTTCCATTGGTTCCATTCTGTTTTCTTGGCTTTGGATTAAAGTTTCTATGTCTTTGATTTTGTTCTTGATCTGTTGGATTTCAGAGTGCTGGTGTTCCATCAGATCAAACAGCTTGCTTAATTTTTCATTTTGTCCTGCTGCATTTTGTATAAGGTCTAGGAGGGCTCTCTATATAATGCTTTTGTATTCACCTTCCGATAATTTCAGGAGAGCTTCTGCATCTGGAAGTTGTGAGGCGCTTTCTTTCGGGGGCCTTCTGAAGCCGTGTGTGATTTCTTTGTCACGCTTTTATCCATAGTTTGGGGCATCATGTAAGTCAATAGAGGCTGGGAGAGATGCTGTGAGGATGGACCGCAGTTGTTTCTCTAGGCTGACTTGAAATGGTAGGTAAAAAGTATCTGACAACTTCCAAAGTCAGTCAGGTTTTCAGGTGCATAGGTCCCTCTTCCAAGCTGGTAAAGTAAGCACCTCTATATCAAACGCCAGTTGTTATAAACTAGCTCAAAATATAGGAAAGCTACTGCCCTGCTGTCCTCTACTGTTTGGCATATTTCTTTTCTACTGGAAAAAAACACTCTCCTCTGGGAAGACACTGCCTCCTATCCCAGGAATTATGTCCAGTTGAGGCTTCCATACGGGTATATCTACCTCCCAGTTGAAAAAGATTGTCCTGCACAAGCTCGCTGTGTGGCTGGGACCAAAATAGAGCCCAAAGATACTGAGATGCACAGAGTCCGCAGCCTCTGTTGCCAGGACCCAGCTGTAGGGACCACTGTGTAAAATACTGCTTTTCTGCTGGAAAAGTGCTCTCCCCCAGGCAGGTGTTACCTCCCTGCCTAGGAACTAAGTCCAGCTAGGGTCTCTGTATGGGTGTATCTGCCTCTCAATGGAAGAAGATGGTGTCCTGCATGAGCTTGCCACTGCCTTGGTACCAGCCACCGTATGGCAGAGGCAGAAAGAGAGGCCAAAGGTGCTGAAATGCACAGAGTCCAAAACTGGGCTTTCAAAATATGGCAATTTCACTTGCCAATCCCACCAGCAGTGAGTATGAAATTAGTGGCTAGTCAAGTCCCAGCTCTGCCTGCCCGCTAAGACAGAGAAAAAGAAAGTTAAAATCATGAGTTACCTTTGGTCTGGGCAAGCCCGTGCTCACCGAGAGCGGGGTCAGCAAAAGAGAGGAGATTTTGCTTTCAGTGGTATGAAGTCCAAATTGACAGCCCTATGCCACATCCTGGGGCTCATTAGGTGTCCAGAAGGCTCTGGTTAATTATCAATTCAGGTTTTGGTTTCCAGAGGGATTTAGGGAGCCATGTGTTTAGTCTGCCATCTTGACTCTGCCTCCAACCATCCCCATCCTTGTAGCCCCCACTCCAGTCTACAGCTCAGAGCTGGCTACTGGGAAAGCCTGCAGCCTACAACAGTGAAACCTACATCAAATACTTACCCAGTGCATCTGGAGGGAGCTCTATGATGACCTGTCACACACAGGGCCCTGGGAAAGATACCTGTATCAGCATATTCCTTGGGCTCCCATGTGATTGGGGAATAGGTGTACATTCACATTTGCTAAAGTCTAGTAAGCTGTGGTGGCTTCTGTCATAGGCTTTTTCTCCTGGAGGCCTAACCAGGGACACTCCCTTTTCCTTGAGCTCATTCCCCACATCCTAGCACAAAAGGCTAGGAAGGGATTAGCACCTCTCAAAAGCCTTGACTCCCCCAGTATGTGACCACCTTGCCTGGGTGTGTAACCAGGGCTCGCAGTAACCCCAGCAGCCCCAGAAGCTCTGCATGCATGCAGCATGCTTACAGTGAGCCTGCCCCTATCTCTATAGGGGTTTTGTTCAAGTCCTCACAACCTTTCAGGAATTCTGTTCTACAGTCAGTCATGGAACCCCTGGAAAAGTATGAATGGCCTAGGGCCTTCCTGACATCCTGGGATCATCTAAGAAAACATCTAGAAGCCCAAAGCAAACTCAGTAGGTGTGCTGTAGGACACATCTGCCAGGAGGCCCTCTTACCAGTGATGTGTGCCTTGTGGAAGCATATGTCTCCTGCCTGGGCCTCTATTCCCTTGACAGCCTTGGGATGTGTTCAGAACAAATGTTCTGAAGATAAAGGGCTGCAGGACTTCTCAGTGCCTTTGTCACTCAAACATGCATTGAGAACCTACTTGAGCAACGCACAGTGGGCAGCATCTCCACAAAGTTTTGAGCCATGGGACATTTCTGTGTGTGGGGGGGGTGGTTATTCTCAGGGCACATGTTATAGAGAACATGCTTGGAAAAACAAATACTGCTTTAAAAAGTTTCCAGTAGCCTCTGTTCATACTCAAAAGAAAGAGAAATTTCATCCTGCTGGAGGCTTATAGCAGGGTGTGGGGGAGGCAGTAGGGGTGGTGGATTAGTGTGCTCCCTTTTCTTTCCTGCCCCAGAACTGGGAGACTCACTGGGTGCACGGGCAGATGTGCCTTGGGAGAGGCCTAGGGAAGTGTGTGTGTCATCCAGGTGATTCTGACCTTGATGAGCACCATGTTCTATCCTGACAAAACAAATGTGAGTATGCATCAGACTATCCAGAGTCTCTGCTGATTCGAATGTTCAAACACCGGGAATGGCTTCCATCCTCCCTCACTTCTGAGTTATGGCAAGGCAGGAGGCAGGCCTGGTGGGGCTCTGGAGTAGAGGAAATGATAAACAGACATCAGAGGACAAAGGGGCAGGGTGTGCTGGAACATTTAGGGCACCTCCAGCCTGCTTGCAACAGCCCTTATCCCCAGGGAACAAAGAGAGGTACAGAGGCCAACGCAAACAGGAGCTGGTGCACAGAGGCTAAGGGCACAGGCTTTGAAGCTCTATGGGCCTGGGCACGAAGCCTGACTCTGCCACTTGCTAGCCATGTGACCTTGAACGAGTTATTTAACCTCAGGTGTCAAGTGGGGAGAAATAGTATGACTTGGGGTGGATTGAATAATTCGATGCGTCGAAAGAGTTTTGTGCAATGACTGGCATACAGCACTTGACAAAAGTTAGCTGTTTATATCCTTGCTACTGCTGCTTAGGGAACTATTCCCGCAAAACTAAATGCTTGTTAGTTTACTGAAGACATTCTGAGCCCTGCTCTGTGCCAGCACACAAACACAAACAGTTCTTGCCCCTGCCGTTAAGGCACAGACAGGTAGGGAGACATGCCAAGAAGCCACCCTGGGCTACAGGAACTCATGTAGGCCCAGAACCTTCTGGACCTTACCTACAATGAAAACGTTGTGAAAGCAGAGCCATCCAGGGAGCAGCACTGAGCCATCTTAGGGCCTGTTATTGTCACCTCCTGGTGACCGAGTGTATCCTTGAATAAGTCAAGTCTCTGCTAAGTAGACTCTTGCTTAACCCTCAGTGTCCAGCCCAAATGTCCTTTACCATGTGGCATGTTCTCCTAGCACTTGGCGTGTGCCTTGGTTGCAGTACTAGCTAATTTCTTTTAGTATAAATGCTACTTCTTTAACACACATTAGTGTCTCTGCTGTGGACTAGAAGGTCCGTAAGGGTAGGAAAGTTCACAGAGCGGCACAGGCTGACACTTAGGGATGTGGTTTCTGGAATCAATCATTTGTGTGTTACAATCCATGAATATATCAGATTTTGTGACCTTGGATGAATTCATTAATATCTCTCCAAGCTTCATGCCTTTATCTATAAAACTGAGATAATAATATGGACTCCCTGGAGTTGCTTTAGGGCTTAAAAGGGACACTATCCACAAAGTGCTTGGCACACTGCCTGGCATATAGGAAGCCCTTGGAATTCCCTTGTGTGGTTATATTCCATTGTTGTGTCCATCTAGTCTTTCCACTGTACCTGGCACATAGTAGGTACTCCATAATAAGTGACCAATTGAATAGAATCAATTCTCTGTTCCAGGACACGTGTTTGAAATTGGAAAAATGAAGGAATTGACATTATATCAATTGTATGCACCTACAGCAACTTTGAAGCAGTTTCATCCCAGCTCTGCAGTTTACAAATTGGGAAACTGAGGCCCATGCAGTGTAGGGGCCAGTGGAGGTAAGTGAACGTATTGACAGCCTCCATGAGGAGTTGGAATGTTATTCTGGTGAGTTTTGTGGTACCTGAATTCTCAATAGCAATTTCTTTCCCATCTGAACCATTTATTTTTGTATGTGTAAAGGAAATATCAAGGTATATGATGTCAATGCAGTTAAGTAATCCAGCCAGCTGTGTAAACATCTGGAAGCAGTACAGACAGAGCCCCAGAGCAAAAGCAGGTATCAGCGGGTCCAGTCGTCTCAGGGAGGCATCTGAATGGTGACCTGAGAGGATCTAGCCTGAGAGCCTGTTCTGACCAGAAGCTGCAGTGGGTATGCTTTCTTTTCTGAGGTACCCTGCTTACAAAGGCTATGGGAAGGAGAGGAAGCCCAGTGTGCCCTGTTTGTGTAACTTTGGAACACGGATATGAGGTTTAGGAAAATCCTGCTAATGACACTTTAGCAGCAGCTGGAAACAACTTGTCAGATTCATAGAGACCTGCCTCAGCAGACTATTCCCCGTGGGAAGGAGGAAGAGGAGAGAAACAGAGAGAAGGGACTTGGCCTCCTAGTCCCAGATCCTTGAGAGGAGGGGTGGTTGTAATTCTGGCTTTAGAACCAGAAGTCTCAGTCTGCTTTCTCCTTACAAGTGGCTCCCTAGAGGTGCTTACTCGGAAAGGGCCCACAGAAACTTAGCCCTGACACCTAAGTTGGGGTAAAGGAGTTAAAGACCAGAGTGGGCAACTATCTGATCAAAGCATGGAGCTGGTCAGGGAAAGATGTTTCCAGGGAGCCAAGCTTCCTGACCCTATATCTGTGCTCTTCTCCCTATAGCCCATTGTTCCGTCTCGTTATTTAAAGTTATTCTAATAACTATTAGTTCTGCATTACATGTAACTGCAAAAGTAATATTGTAAGAAATGTGGAGAACACACAGAAGCACAAAATAAATTTCGTGCCAAAATTCCTAGCTTGAGTATCTCCTTAGAATGTTTTTTCTCCCTCTTTACAAACCCACATGCACACACTCACACACACTGGGATGAAGCATATTTGGTAAATATTTTCCCCAAATGCTCTCTACAGCTGCACATTGTGGCTTCTTGTAACCAGGAATTGTAATTACGTGTGAAGAACACAAAGCAAAGGGAGACCTGGATTCTGGCTCCTCCCTCGTAAACTATGGGGTCTCTAAGCCTCTCTTTACTTATCTATAAAATGGGTTATGGTATGTAGCCTTAGAGTAAATTAGGTAAAATTAGTAAATTATATAAAGTAATGGAAAATGCTCCAAAAAATGTTAATGAAGTTATTTAAAGAATGGATGAGCGACTTTCATGATGGCTGCTGCCTGGAGAGGGCCAATTGCGTCTTGTTCTTTGGATCAGCTCCAGGGCAGCTTCCGTCTTTCTCCTCAAATCCATTGCCAGTGTTCTGGCCAGCTCCTCCCCACTTCATTCCCCCCTGCGAAGAGGGCCCTGTTCCAGATCCTCCGTTAGATGGAAGGGCTGGACAGTCACCAGGTAGGCGCTGGTGGCACCGAGGGGACACAGAGTGGGCCTGCAGGGAGGACAGGTATGCTTCCTCGGCTCAGTCACAAAGGTTGCCCTGCTCCTGTCTCAGATCCATGCCCCCAAGCAACTTGGGGTACAGGCTCTACCCCAACCCTGCTGTGTTTGTCAATTTCTCCTGCAGTTTTTGCAGCCTCCTTTAGTGGGAGAACTTGGAACTCCTATTTTCCAGATGAGGAAACTGAGCACTTGGACAATCCAAGTGATTCCCCTTACAGAAATATTTGCACTTGAAATAAAATTTCTTGAGAACCCAAGGGAACTGATAATGAAACTGTGAGTGAATGTCTATACTGCTGCTGCTCCTGTCGGGGCCGCCAGTCACTCCTGAGGCTCCATCCTCCTCAGTGCTGTCACAGGCACAAGGGCTGCTTTTCTGCTTGCATCTACCAGGATCTCCTCCTTGTCTGCCTAGGCAGGACAGAGATGGCATCCAGTCATTCACGTGGAAGCCAGCTGTGAGGCTAGGAGTGGAGACTCATACGGCTCACACCAGCTAAGCACAAAGGTCGGCTCTCACCTGGCCCCCACAGCATCTGTTCCTGGCATCTCTGGGTCCTGAGCCTAAGGCTAGAAAGCTGGGAGAGGCTCCTGAGCTCTCTGAGAAGAGTTTAGGCCACGGCTGACCATATCTTATTGTTCATTGGTCTGAAGGGGTATGCATCCTCACCAGCATCCCTTCGTCTTAGGAACAGCCTTCTCCTTGGAGGTTAGATGGATGGATCCTGGTTTCAGCTTTCCCCTTCACACCCTCGTCAGCATGGGCATGCCTCTTAACCCAGTTTTCTCATCTGCAAAATGAATGCAGTTACAAGCCTCACTTTGTTTCCCTTGAGTCATATGAAGGAGAGTTCACAGCTCTGTTTTGGTGTGTGGAGTTTACTGCTGGAAAGATAGGAGATGGCCTCTGGTCACAACAGCAGGGTATCTAGGCATGGGGAAAGAAGAAAGCAATGGTGAGCCGCTCGCACAATGGCTTTCTGTGCCTGGCACCCTGGATATGCAGAACAGGGACTGTCAAGGGAGCCAGGTCCACATCCAGCCCAAGGCCTTTGAAAGCACCACTGCCATGAGTCCATGTTCTCTGCCTTCACCTCCAGCTAGGGATAGCTCACTCCCTCTTGGGGCTTTCTGCCACAGCCCCACTGCTTTGTCAGCCTTGGCTCAGGGGCAAGGACAGTCTCCGGCCTCTTTGTGACTTCTTTACAGTGTCTTCATACCACCCCGTGAGGTGACTTTTAACTTGGCTGACCTGTGTGACTGATAGTTTGGGATTCCTGCTGCTAGTAGCAGGCTCTGGGACCCACCCTCAACATGAGCTTCTGAACTTTCTTGGGGGCACTGAACCAGCCAAGGCTCATGTCTCTCTTTTCACAGGCAATCACAGAATTTCAGGGACTTCCATTTATCAGGCAGATGTAATCTCTGCAAATACCTGCCAAATCTTCCTCTTCCTGGAGTTCCTGAAGATAATTGTTCCCCCAGAGGTGAAAAGGCACTACCTTGACCAAGAAGAGGTGACATCTGTGTTGGGGCTTGCACAAAATCATACACTTCCAGTGGTAGAGGTTGCAGGGTGATTTCTGAAGTGTCTGTCCTCTCTCGCCACCTTAATAACAACAAGTCCCGAGAGCAGCAATACCTTTGTAAAGACTGCTTTTCCCAGCTTCCTTTAGGGCTAGAGGCAGGCTATCTGATTAGGTTCTGGACAATGATATATAAGCAGACCTTGTAAGGTAAGCTTTTGGAAGTGCCTTTAAATGGGATGGTGCAGACCCTGCTCCTTCCTTTTCTACTTGCTGCTACCTGGAGTGGAGACATGATGACTGGAGCTTTGGCATCTATTTTGGGTCTTGAGACGATCTTTGTAATAGGAGCCACTTGCAGAATAGTGGCACAGTAAGGTTGAAGTTTTCTCCCTGCCCCTTGGAAACAATGTACTAGCCCTGGACTGCTTGCCTATTGACTTATTTACTGTCTAGTTCATTCCAACTCATGGTGAGTCTACATATGAGAGCCGAACAGCTCCATAGGGTTTTCTTGGGGGTAATCTTTAGTGGAAGGGGACTGTCAGGCCTTCTTTCTGTAGCCCTCCTGCATGGGTTCAAATGACCAATCTTTAGTTTAGTAGTTGGGTGCAAAGAGTAATTAAACTAACATCTCATTTAAGCCACTATTGTTATGAGTTTTATGTCATATACTGCTAAATCTAATCCTGAGAAATATACTTTGACTCTGAATCTGACAATTTCATGTTGCTTTATTCATTCACTGATTATTATTATTTTTTCCCCACTTACTCAGTGAATATTCTCTCTGTTAGGTGGTATGCTGGATGTTGAAGTTCTAGAGATAAGTGATATCCAGATTCTGACTCCTAAGTTTCAGATCCAGGTTAAAAGTGAAATGTGCCCCTCTCCTTCTCAACACCCTTCAGTGGCTCCTCATTTCCTGACATACAGGGTTGAGGACATTGGTGGTTCAGTGATAGAATCTCTTGCTTTCCATACAGGAGACCTGAGTTTAATTCATGACAATGCACCTCATGGGCAGCCACCATCTATCTGTCACTGGAAACTTATATGTTGCTATGATTCTTCCTTACCTTACTTAATTCTACTTCACAGACTCTGTTTCTTATTGGCTGAGGGTCCACGGCACTCAAGACTTTGTCTTTGCTTATCTTTTTCTCCTCAATAGCAACTGGTACTTTGATGGATGGATGGGTCAATAGATGGATGGATTGATGGGTGAGTGGATGGGTGGATGGGTGGATGGGTGGATGGGTGGATGGATGGATGGATGGATGGAGAAGTAGGTAAATGGATTGAAGAGATGCCTAGAATCAATGAGATAAGAGCTATAGAGGATGACTGTGCAGAATGTTACAGAGAGAGAGGAGATTCTACCACACCCAGGTCAGAGAGAAGGAGAGAAAGAGGACATTTACACTGAATGTTGATGGGTGGGGGTCTCCGCGGTGGGCAGTTACCAGTCCCAGCTTTTGCAGTAGGCAAGTTGATCTGAGTTTTGTTGTACTGACACTTTCCACAAGCGTCATACTCAAAGACCTCTCAGGTGGGAAGAGAAGGGGTCCGGATTCCCAGATTCCCTGCTTGAGACTCAGAACCACAGGCTAGGCTGTACCTCCTGCTTATCCTCCTAGATGAGTGGTGGTATGATAAGGAGGCCCAAGCCTGATCTCAGGGGCAGTGAAGAGGCGAAAGGAATCAACACAAAGGCCAGGAGAAAACAGTACTTTAACTTGCTGCAACAGATGTGAGAATCAGAGCTGGGAATGGAGGCATTATCTCCTTTCAGTTACCCAGTGGGTGGGAGGTGAGGTAGAGCTCAAATTCACAGGCTCAGAGTCCAGCTGCCTTCAGCTCCTCCATGCTTTCTGGAGCATAGTGGTAGAAAGGCAAGGGAGCTTGCCTGGGTGGATGGATTTGGGTCAGGGTTTAGGAAGGTAGAGGGATGCTTGGTGCAGAGAACAAGTAGGGGCGCCTCTCGCCTTGGGTGCAGAGCTGTTATCAGAGTAACATAACTCGGGCAGATGCTGAGCCACCTCACCATGCTTCTGGAGTGGGCTTTCACTGAGCACTTCCCACACGGCCTCAGGAGCCAAATAGCCCATTGCAGAGTTGCTCAGGGTGGGTCCTCAGTCATGGTGCCTGGTCCCTGACCCAAGGGCCAATCTCAGTGGGGTAACAGCAAGCAGCGTGTGTGTTCTGGCTTTGGATCACTTTTGGGAGAGCATAGATACCTGAAATAGAGCCCCTGGGGAGACAATTTCAGAATATTTCGGTACCTGATGAGTTAAAGAGGAAATGATAGGAAAATGGATTTGTTTATAAAAATGCGAGCTTCAGAGCTGTGACTGTGATTGGCTAGTGGCTGTTGAGCACGTGGGTACCTGGGAGGTCTGTGGAGATGAGCAGTAAAGGAGAGTGGCCAAGCGTCTGGTTCTCACTGCAGAGCTGAAGTGTGCCCCAAAGTGTAGTTCTAGAAGGCCAGGCCGTGCATGGCTACTTGCCCCAAAGATGGGCTTGCCAGGAAGTTCTCGTGCACTCATTTCTCACATACGTGTCCTGACATTGTTAGTCCACACACATAATGTGAAAAGCTGGAGGTTTGGGTGGATGCTCTCTTGTTACCAGAGGAGGGTTTCAGAAGCCTTGATGGAGAAGTGGCCGATGTGGCTTCCTTCCCAGTTCTGGGCATGACCCCATCCTGCTGGACTCGTGTTTACCCTGCTGAGTCCAAGCTCAGCAACTCCTGCCTCAGGCTCTGCTTTTCTTCACTTTGCTGTGACTGTCAAAGATGTCAGTTCCATAAGATGTCAACACAAGGTCTTTCTGACCTCAAGCTGGGCAGCTGGCCCAGGTCTGACCCTCTGGATTTGGATTTTGTAGCTCTCATGGTCACATGATAGAATTTCCAGCTGACTCCAAAATTTTAAAACACCCTGCTGCCCCTGATATTTGAATGTCCTAGAGTTCACCCCAGCTGCCTGTGCACAGGACCAGTACAAAAATTGTATGTCTGGTGACGTATCTATCCTTCATGGTGACTCATTATAGGAAGCTAACTTGCTAACAGGGAACATGCTATCCCGTGAATGCCATCTGTGCCATGGGAAACATCAATGTGGTATGCACAACATAGGCACTGTCTCCCCTGACCATGTCTGCTTCCTCCTGCCCTACTTAAAGCCTGTCTCTTCCCTGTGGTTCCTCTTGTCTACTATCACCCAGCTGTCATCCAGCTGAGGGGGAGATTGGAGAGAAGCTGAGAGAGTGGATGGCATTGCCTAGAGGAGGGATTCTTAACCTCAGCCCTGTAGACATTTGGGACCAAATAATTTTTTTGCTGGGAATTGTTCTGGATAGAGTCCTTGGGTGGCACTAATGGTTAAGCACTTGACTAATGGCTGAAAGGTTGGTGGTTCAAACCACTCAGAGGTCTCTGGAAAGAAAGACCTGGAGAGTTACCTCTGAAAAGTCAACCACTGCAGATCCCATGGAGTACAGTTCTACTCTGAGACACACGAGGTCACCAGGAGTCAGAATCTACTTGACAGCCCACTGGTACTGTGTACTGTAGCTATGTAGTGCCATGCCTGGCCTCTACCTACTAGATGTCAGTTATGACATCCAGTTATGACCACCAAAAACATCTCCAGAGGGCAGAGTCAAGATGATGGACTAAGCACACGTTTCCCTAAATCCCTCTGGAAACCAAGACCTGAACTGATAATTAAATGGAGAATTTTGGTTACCTAGTGAGGCCTAGGACATGGCATAGGGCTGTTAATTTGGACTTCATACCACTGAACAAAAAGCCTCCTCTCTTTAGCTGACTCCTGCTCCTGGCCAGTCCTTGTTTTCATGGACTAAAGGTAACTCATCATTTTGACTTTTTTTTTTCTTCTCTGTCTTGGCCGGCTGGCAGGGCTGGGTCTGGAGTAGCAGCTGCTCTCAGACATGCTGCTTGTGGGATTGGCAGGTCAAATTGCCATATTTTGGGGGCCCAGCTTGGGACTCTCTTTCCACCTCTGCCACGGTGTGGTTTGTACAGAGACGCCAGCCAGCAAGCTTGTGCGGGATGTCATCTTAGATACGGAGGCCTAGGGTGGACCTAATTCTTAGCCTGAGAGGCAGTGCCTGCACACAGGAGAGTGCTTTTCCAGCAGAAAAGGAGTAGTTTACACGGTATCTCTTATGGCTGGGCCCACCATCAGAGACTGTGGACTTTGTGCATCTTGGCACCTCTGACCTCTCTTTCCACCTCTGTTGTGGTGCAGTTTGTACAGAGGTGCCAGGTGGAGAGCTTGTGTGGGATGCTATCTTGAGTATGGAAGCCTCAGTGAGATCTAATTCCTAGGCTCAGAGACAGCGTTTGCCCACAGGAGAGCACTTTGCCAGCAGAAAAGCAGTATTTTACAAAGTGTCACCTATGGCTGAGGCCTGTCACTAGAGGCCAACAGGGAGGTAGCCTTGCTGCATCTTGAACTAGTTCATAACATCTAGGGTTGCACATAAAGATGCTTGCTTTGCCCATTGGGAAGAAGGACCTATACACCTGAAAACCTGACTGACTTTGGAAGTTGTCAGATACTTTTTACCTATCGTTTCAAGTCAGCCTAGAGAAGCAACTGCGGTTCATCCTCACAGCATCTCTCCCAGCCTCTACTCACTCACATGATGCCCCCAAAGCAACAAACTATGAATAAAAGTGTGACGAAGAAATCACACATGGCTTCAGAAGGCCCCCGAAAGAAAGCACCTCACAACTTCCCAGATGAAGAAGCTTTCCTGAAATTATCAGAAGGTGAATACAAAAGGATTATATAGAGAGCCCTCCTAGACCTTATACAAAATGCAGCAGGGCAAAATGAAAAATAAAGCAAGCTGTTTGATCTGATGGAACACCAGCACTCTGAAATCCAACAGATCAAGAACAAAATTAAAGACATAGAAGCTTCAATCCAAAGCCAAGAAAACAGAATGGAACCAATGGCAAAGAGGCTTTCTTACTTAGAAGACAGAGCTACTGACTCTGACATCTATGAGGAAAAATCAGAAAAAAGAAACAAGACAAATGCAGAAGCATTAAGAAGCATGTGGGACTTTCTTAAGAGGAACAACCTACGATTAATTGGAGTCTCTGAACAGGGCAAGACACCTGAGAACACAGAGAGTATTGTTGTTGAGCTGCTGAGAGAACTGCCCAGAAATCCTGAAAAAAGAGAATATAGATACCTAAGATGTGTATCCAATGCTGCTCATTATAGATCTCAAAAAAAAGACTCCAAGACATATTATAATCAAATTTAACAAAATGAAACATAAGAAGAAACTTTTAAAGGCAGCAAGACTCAAAGCAAAGTTAACATTCAGAGGGAAACCCTGTAGACTTTTGTAGGATTTCTCAGCAGAAAAAATGCTGACACCGACTGTGGCATGACATGTTCAAAGCCCTGAAGGAGAAGAACTTCCAACCAAGAATCATATATCCTGCAAAACTATCTTTCAAATATGAAAATGAAATGAAGACACTCACAGATAGACAGAAACTAAGAGACTTTGTAAAAGCCAAACCAAAGCTACAAGAAAGACTGAAAGAATCTCTTGGCTTTGGCTTTGAAGAACAAAACCACTAACTTTATATTGTAGAAGGACACATCATCCAGAATCTTACTCAATTAGGGAAGGCTTCAAACTCAATCAAAGCTATAATAGTGAAAGAAATAATGCAGTGATCATATCATGAAAACTATGAGGTCATCATATTAAAAAGAGGGATCTACTATGTTCGTTACAGTCCTTCAAGATAGAGAAGAAGTTGGTAAGACTGATAGTAATTGAAATTGGGTTTATACATAGTTTATTAAGTGGGATCTTAGGGGCAGCCATAAAGCAAAATAAAGATGCCACATATCCTATCAAGGAATGTAATACAGGAGTCTCCACAACCACAAAACCAACCCTCAGAAAGCTCAAAAATCAACTCACAAAGAAGAATGTCCCAGAACAGGTTAATAAGAACAACAGAGAAAGCATCATCATGAAAACAAACATCACAGTGGTAGCACTGAACACATACTTATCAATAATTACATTGAATGTGAATGGACTGAATGCTCCAGTAAAGAGACATTGAGTGAAATCTTGGATCAAAAGACATGACCCATCCATGTGTTGCCTACAAGAAACTCACCTTAGACTTAAAGACATGAACAAACTGAAAATTCAAGGATGGAATAATATATATCAAGCTAACAATGAACAAAGAAGAGTAGATGTGGCAATTCTAATCTCAAATAAAATAGATTTTAATGTAAAATCCATGATCGTGGGCAAAGATGGACACTTGCTGAAAGATTCAATACACAAGCAGAACTTAACAATATTAAATGTTTATGCACCTAATATTACAGCACCTAAGTATTTCAAAGAAACACTAACTACACTCAAAAAGGAGATAGATCACTCCACAATAATAGTAGGAGACTTGAACACTCCACTCTTGATATTGGACAGGTTGTCTAGAAAAAAGCTCAGTAAAGACACAGAAGACTTTATTGCCACAATTAAGCAACTAGACCTAATCGACATATATGGAACTTTCTACCCGTCAGCAGACAACTACATCTTCTTTTCCAGTGCACATGGAATGTTCTCCAGAACAGACCATTTGTTAAGACGCAGTAGTTCTCAACAAAATCCATACCACTGAATTAATGCAAAGCATCTTCTCAGATCTTAAAGCCATAAAAGTTGAAATCAATAGCAGAAAAAACACAAATAGAAAGTGGGACTCATGGAAACTGAACAACATCTTGCCAAAAGCCATGGGTTATAGAAGAAATCAAGGATGAAATAAAGAAATTTATGGATTCCAGTGAGAACAAAAACACTTCCTACCATCACCTATGGGATACAGCCAAAGCAGCGCTCAGAGGTCAGTTTATCTCCATAAGTGCATACATCTGGAAGGAACAAAGAAAGAAATCAAGTCAAAGAACTAACCCTACAGCTTGAACAAGTAAAGAGAGAACAACAGAGGAGCTCCTGAGGCACCAGAAGAAAACAGATCATAAAGATTAGAGTATAACCAAATGAATTAGAGAATACAAGAACAATTGAAAAAACTGAAAAGACCAAAACCTGTTTTTTTGAAAAGATCTACAAAATTGACAAACCATTGACTAAACTTACCAAAGAAAAACAGGAAAGGAAATGAATAATCCAAGTAAGAAATGAGAAGGGAGTTGTCACAACAGATCCAACAGAAATAAAAAACATCATAATAGAATACTATGAAAGACTGTACTCAAATAAATTTGAAAACCTAGAGGAAATGGACAAATTTCTTGATTCATATCACCTACTCAAATTATCACAAGGTGAAGCAGAACAACTTAATAAACCATCACAAAGGAAGGGATTGAAAATGACATCAAAAAACTGCAAACCCAAAACTGCCCAGGTCCAGATAGCTTCACCACAGAATTCAATCAAGCTTTTAGAGAAGAGTTATCACCAATACTACTAAGACTATTTCACAGTACAGAAAGGGATGGAATACTCCCAGATTCATTCTGTGCAGCCAGCACAATCCTGATACCAAAGCCAGGGAAAGAGCCAACCAAAAAGGAGAACTACAGACTGATATCACTAATGAATCTAGATGCAAAAATTTTTAACAAAATTCTTGCCAATAGAAAACAACATATCCAAAAAATAATCCATCATGACCAAGCTGGATTCATACCAGGGATGCAAGGCTGGTTCAACATCAGAAAAACAGTTTACGTGATCAACTATATAAAAACCACAAAAGAAAAGAGTCATCTGATACTGTTCTATTGAAGCAGAAAAGGCATTTGATAAATTCTAACACCCATTCATACCAAAAACTCTCAGCAAAATAGGAAGAGATGGCAAATTCCTCAATGCAATAACGACCATTTATACAAAGTCATTCTGAATGGAGGTAGATTGAAACAGTTTCCCTTGAGAACAGGAACTAGACAAGGATGCCTACTCTCACCTCTTCTATTCAACACTGTGCTAGAAGTTCTAGCCAGAGCAATTAGACAAGACCAAGAAATAAAGGGCATCTGCATCAGCAAAGAAGTCAAAATCTCCCTATTTGCAGATGATATGGTTGTATATGCAGAGAATCCCAAAGAATCCATAAATAAACTACTTAAACAGATAGAAGAGTTCAGCCAAGTCTCAAGATACAAGATAAACATAAGGAAATCAGTAGGATTCCTTTCTGTCAACAACGAGATTATTAGGGAAGAAATCACCAAGTCAATAGCATTTACTATAACCCCTAGGAAGATAAAGTACCTAGGAATAAATCTGACCAGAGAAATAACAGACCTTTACAAAGAGAATTACAAACCCTTACTACAAGAAACTAGGAGAGACTTAGATAAATGGAGAAACCCACCCTGCTCGTGGATAGGAAGACTTAACATTGTGAAAATGTTTATTTTACCCAAAGCAATCTATTTATATAATGCAATCTCGATACAAGTTCCAGTGACATTTTTTCATGAAATGGAGAAACAAATTACCAACTTTGTCTGGAAAGGGAGGAAGGCCTGGATAAGTAAAGCACTCCTGAAGAAGAAGAACATACTGGGAGGCCTCTCATTACCCGACCTTTGAACCTATTACACTGCCACAGTAGTCAAAACAGCCTGGTACTGGTACAAAAAGAGACAGATCAGTGGAACAGAATTGAGACCCCAGAGATGGCATCATATGCCTATGAACAGTTGATATTCGACAAAGGCCCTAAGACATTAAACTAGGGTAAAAATAATCTCCAACAAATGGTGCTGGCCAAACTGGATATCCATCTGCACTAAACTGAAACAAGACCCATATCTTACACCTTATACAAAAACCAACTCGAACTGGATAAAAGACCTAAATATGAAATCTAAAACAATAAATCTAAAACAATAAAACAAGAGAAAGTAGAAACAACAATGGAAGTTTTAATGTACAACATAGACAGACTTCAAAATCTGTCAAATAAACCACAATCAGCAGAAGAGAAAATAGATAAATGGAAACTATTAAGAATCTAACACTTTTGCTCATCCAAGGACTTTATTGAAAGAATTAAAAGGCTGCCTACAGAATGGGAAAAAATATTTGGCAATCCTATGTCAGACTGATGTCTGATCTCCATAATCTACAAGGTACTACAAAACATCAATGAAAAAAGAGAAATCGTTCAATTAAGGGATGGACAAAGGAGATGGACAGAAACTTCTCTAAAGAGAAGATCCAGGCAGCCAAAAAACACACGTGAACATGCTCACAATCGTTAGCTATCAGAGAAATTCAAATCAAAACGACAATGAGATACCATCTCACCCCAACAAGGTTGACCGTGATCCAAAAAACCCAAAACAACAAATGCTGGAGAGGCTGTGGAGAAATTGGAACTCTCCTATACTGTTGGTGGGATTGCAAAATGGTACAACCTGTTTGGAAAGCAATCTGGTGCTCCCTTATAAAACTATAGATATACCATTTGACTCAGTAGTTACACTACTCAGAATATATCCTACAGAGTCAAGGCCATACACACCAACTGACACGTGTACATGAATGTTTATGGCAGCACAGTCCACAATAGCTAAAAGACAGAGTCACTCCAGATGCCCAACAACAGAAGAATGCATAGATAAACTACGGTATATATACTCAGTGGAACACTATGCAGTGATAAAGAGCAATGATGATTTCAGGAAACATGTCATAACCTAGTTTCAGCTGGAGGACAGTATGTTGAGTGAAAGTAGTCAGCGACAGACGGACAAATATTGTATGAGATCCCTACTATAAGAACTTAAAATCAGACTTATACATAGAAGAAAAGACTCTTTGATTGCTGCAAGGGTGGAAATGGTGAGAGTGTGATGGGGTTAGGATTTAGATTAGATAAATGTTAGAAATTAGGTTGGATGAAATCGGTGATAGCACACATGTGTAAGAAGATCAATATTAACTGTACTTCAACACTATTTGAGTACTCCTCCCATCTTAACTCAATGTTGCAAGGACAGAGTAGCTGGGGCAGGGGGCCAGGGACTGTGATCTCAGGGAAAATAGAGGCCAATTGGCATAACTAGTAGTTTGCTAATGAGGACTCTCCACAACCCACATTGGTGAGTGGCATCTGGGGTCTTAAAAACTGCCAAGCTGCCATCTGAGGGTACAGCAAATGGTCCCAACTCAGCAGGAACAGATGGTCACTGAGGTCCATAATGACATGGGGGAAAGAATCCAGAAGACAGAGAGGCCCTGTGAGTGGGTGTGTACATCAACTTGTGACTGGAAGAACCAGATGGTGCCTGGCCACCACCAGTGATAGCCGTGATGGAGCTCACAAAGTTGAGTCTCACTGGCAACACAACAGTAAACAAGAGTGCACCCTGAGATCTCCACTAAAAGATAGCAATTGATGGTCCAGGGGCTTCGGGGTTCCCCTGAGCACATAGCCCCTGGCCCTAACTCTGCTCCTGTCCATAAATCATACCAAAGGTCAACTCTTTGGACAGGAATTGATTGGACTTGGTGGCACAGGCACAGAGTGAACATATCATGTGTGCACTTTATGGTTCTATGCATCTATGGCATGTCATCCTGCTGATCTCATACTTGAGGAAGGGGAGTGGGTGCGGAGGAGGAGATAGAGACTGTCAGGAGGATTAGGACATGTATGGAGCAGAGAGGAAGAGTGTGCTGTCACTGTGCAAGGAGAGCAGTGGAAACTTCATGTAGGTGAGCATGCAAATTTATATGGGGATGTACATTTTCATTCAATCTTATTAAAAGAAAGAAAATCTCCAGACACTACCAAATGTCCTCTCAGGCGAAAAATGCCCCTAGCTGAGAACTTCTATTTCAGGGAATGTGTCCAGAGGAGAACAGGAGAGTTTGGGCTTCTTTGTGAGATGCAAACCTCACAGGTCCCTCTTCAGCTGAACCAGGCTGCATGGTCCAGTGGCTTAGAGTGTGGCTTTGGGAGCCAACTGCCCTTGCCCACGGCTTGTGTGCCCACAGGCAGGTGGCTTACCTTCCCTATGCCTCAGTTTCTGCGCTGAGATGTGGAGAAAATCACTTTAGCTCCCTTAGTGAGTTTTGTGAGGTGTAAATAAGGCATTTAAACAACAAGTGGTGTATGATAAGTATTATATTATATTATATTATATTATATTATATATTATATATATATTATAATATAACATATTATATTAGTATTATATAATATGGACTAACATCTTGCATGGACAAGCTCTGCCTTTGAATCATTACCCCACAGCTCCCTTTTACCTCTGGAATCAAATTCAGATGGTGGCGTTAGAAGTCTTCATGACCTCGTTATTGCCCCCTTCCCAGCATCATCTCTTATCAGTCCTCCCTCACTTGAGCAAAGCACTCTTGGTTCACAGGAGGCCTTGTGTTCTCTCTCACAGCCATGGCTTTGCCTCTGCAGTCTGACCCATGGCCAAGGCTGGAGAGCCCCGTCCGTCCTCCTTCTTCACCTGTCCAATTCCTGTTCAGATGTCAGAAGTCACTTCCTCCAGGAATTCTTCCTGACCTTCCAAGAAAGGGTTAATTGCTTCTCTTGGCCTTCTTTCTCTTACCTCTGACTCTTTAAACAGATCCTAGGTCAAGAGCTTTTATGCAGGCATTATATTTTGGAAAATATTTCCAGGGAACCAAAATGACTCAACTGAGATGAACAATACAGGCAAGGAGAAGCTGGTCCGAGAACATGCTACTGAGCTGTTTACAGCTTGAGTAACTCAGGACCCTCTGAGGAGACATGTAGAATGCCCCCATTCTGCATGTTAGATTGAGAAGTGAGGTGTGCTTGTTCACCAGCTGGTGTCCCCCACTGATGCCAAGTCTCCTGTTGTGTACCTGTACCAGCATGGCTGAGCAGGCTCCTGTAGGCATCCTCAGAGTGGTTGAGAGGCCCTGGGACAGAAAGTAGGAGATGTGGGTGAAGCTGGGTTTTGATGTTACCAGGCCATGTCTGAGGGGAGCTGGCTGTAGTAGCAGTGGTTAGAGCCACTGGTGGGCCGAGAAGATGTGGAATGGGGCATGAGAACATGATACGCTGTACTTTTTTAGTCCCATGAGGTCACCATTGTTCCTTACTGCAGGGCAATGGATATCTGTTTATGCATGATCTTTCCAGCCCTGAGTCTGCAGTTGTGCCAAGAAGGTTTGCTAGGCCACAATCTTGCAAACGGATTGGAGAGTTTACTATGCAAACAACATGCCTGTGGCATACTGAGGGAATTGGTTAGTTTGTAGTCTTGATGGGAGGAGCAGGTTCATAAAGGGATTAATCCCGCAGAAGATGAGTGGACCTCACTGCCAACAAGAAGGAGAGCTGAGAGCAAAAGATAACTTTTGGACTCAGGGTCTCTGCACTGAGATCTTCCTAGATCCATGTGACAAAGACAGCTGTCATATGGAGACAGAATGAGATCGTATGGGATGACACAAGACTGTAAGAGCAGAAAGACCCAAGAGATGGGCATGAGACAGCTGTGCTGGGCTTCCTGGGTGGCTGCAGTGGGCTTCCACTGACCCACAGAGTGACAGCTGAGCTCCTTCAAGCGAGAGGCTTGCTGGCACAGTGGGGAACTTAATAGTACTTGCTCAAGTAGGGGCTAGTGGGATAGAACAGGGCTGAGAGAGGACTGGTGACAGAGGCTAAGCCTTAGTGGGATCTGACCGATAGGCACAGCTCAGAAGCATGGCCTGCCTGAGGGCAGGGCCAAGAGAAATTGCTGAGAGCTGTCTTGGTTGGAAGCTGTCCTGACTGATGAGCTGTATTCTGTCTCCTGAGTTGTTTCTGTCAGTTCCGAGCTGATCCTGATTCTGGGTTGTAGTCTGTTACAGACGTGGGAACTGAGCGTCTGTGGGGACTTTAGAGGGAGATGGACGTGGAACCAGCGTTCCAGAGCTCTAATCTCTAGTCTGTACTATGTGTTATAAGGCAGTGGTTAATGAATCTTTGTGTGTTGTTGTAGTTTGCATTCTCCCCAAATCAGATCAGGACTCGGGTACATGTGGTTTATTCAGGAGGTGACCTCAAGGGGCAGGCATGAACAACAAGCAGAGTGAGGTAGGAAAGAGGCAACAGCCGTGTGAGGGTGCTCATGTGAAGTCACTGCTGTAGGCAGCCGGGCCCAGGCTCAGCGGGACTTCAGAGACACAGAGAAGGCCTCTCTGAATTGTCTGAGGGAGAGTTGAGCACAGGGACAACTCTGGACCTCACTGATTTGCAGGCTCCCCAGAGGCAGTAACTCCCCCAGTTTTCTCTCACAGCCCTTGAGAAGAGTAAGGGACAGAACATATAGAGACTTGCTTGGCATTTGCGCGAGGAGGGCTGCTGACAGTGCAGGGGACTCTGAGTGTGAGAAGGATTGTCCATGTGGCTGAAGTCCAAACTGCAGCCCCCTCAAGTGCCTGCAGCAGGCCCAAGGTCAGATGAGGTCTTCACAGTACTCACCAGGAGTTTTGCTAGGCTATCTCCAGATAGACCCTGTGAATCATCAGAATTTCTTACCTACACCTGAGCAACCTGGTGTCACAGTGAGTCCAGGATTGTGTCATGTTACAGTCTGTCTCTGCCATTCTCTAATCAGGACTGCCCACAGACAGCCAAATGCTCTGACTCTAAGAAAAGTCATCAGACCTTTAAGTGATTTGGATGTAAGCAACAGAAAAACAACTTGGGCTGAACTAGCCAACAATGAGTTTGCTGCAAAGCTGTCACACTCTCAGAATCAATGGTAAAACTCAACATACAGTCTAACAAATGGGCCAGAGCCAAAAAAGCCCGCTCTGCTTGGGTTAGTACCCGCCCTACGGCCAGAGGACTGGAAGGCCTGATCAGATGCTAGTCAACAGGGAAGAGTCAGGTCCCCAAAAGGAAAGGGCAGAGAGTTAAATATAGGATTACCATGTGACCTGGTAACTCCACTCCTAGGTTGAAACCCAGAACAAATGAAAACATACATCCACGTAAAAATCTGTACACAAGTGGTCATATCTACAGTATTTATAATAGCCATAAAGTAGAAATAAATGCCCATCAACCGATTAATGGATAAGCAAAATGTGGTGTAACCTTACAGTGCAATGTTCTTTGATAACAACAAGAGTGGAAGTGTTGATATATGCCGCAACATGAGCGAATCTCGAAACCGTTATGCTCAGTGGAGTAAGTCTGTCACAAGGGACAGGTGTTGTACGGTTCCATGTAAATGAAATGTCCAGAACAGGCAAAACTACAGTGACAGAAGTAGATAACTGATTGTCTGAGGCCAGGAGGGATGGGATTAATGGGAGGTGATAGCTGAAGAGGGTGGCATTGCTTTTTGAGGTGATTAAAACACTCCAAAATTTACTGTGGTGATAGTTCTACAACTATGTGAATTTATTAAAAATCACTGAATTATGTACTTTAAATAGGTGAGTTGTATGGTATGTGAATTACATGCTAATAAATCTGTTAAAGAGAGGAAATCTGAATGCAAGTGAGGGTTACGTAGGTGTGACAATTCATAACTTCAAGATTTTACTAGAATAAAAGAAAACTAGTGTCATGGTTTGAATTGTGTCCCCCCCAAAATGTGTGCAGCCATGTGGCTGGGATATGGTTCCCGGTATCTTGGAAATGTCCTCCATTGTGTGGTTTTGCTAACCTGTAGGTTAAAGGATTAGGGTGGGGCTGTGAATTCCTGCTATGGGGAAGTTTCCCTGGAGTATGGCTTGCCCCACCCTTAATGCTTTTAGCTTGCAAGGAATAAAAGGAAAAAGAACCAAGGACAATTTGAGAACCTCGCTACCATCAAGCAAGCAGCACCGGGAGCAGAACGCGTCATTCAGACCAGAGGTTCTTGCGTTAGGACGCTCCCTGGACAATGACTGATGCAATACTGGACTTTCCTCCAGAGCCGTCAAGGGGAAAGTCTTTCCCTGGAGCGGACACCCTGAATATGGACTTGCAACCTACCGGACTGTGTAAGAATAAATCTTTCTTTGTTAAAGCCATCCACTCTGTGGTATTTCTGTTAGAGCAGCCCTAGCTGACTAAAACAACTAGTGTGTGATCTGGAAAGGGCAATGACTGCCAGGCACCAAACAACTAGAAATGCTGTTTTGCCTTCCCCAGAGTGCTTTGTATGATTTATACAATTCTAGATATTCTGGTGGTGGTACAGTGGTTAAGACTTTGGCTGCTAACAGAAACAGCAGCAATTTGGATCCATCAGTTGCTCCTTGGATACCCTGTGGGGCAGTTTCGCTCAGTCCTATAGTGCTGGTATGAGAGTCGAAATTGACACAGTGGAAATGGGCAGGGGAGATATTTATACCTGTTCATGCTGGGCATGGGGTAGAACTCAAAGCCACACTGTTTAATAAAGGCCAGCTCCTGCAGGGTTTTATGGCCTGAGGTGACAAGGGGTGTAGACTCCCAGGAGAAAGACACATTTCCCTCTCAAGACAAAGGATCAGAGCATCCTAATAATGTACCACTAACCCCTCCTGTGGCCTGATGTGGGTGGGGTTGATGCAGTGTTGGTTGGGGAATGACTTGGGGGTACTGGTATTGTGACAGCCTAGGGGGAAGGCTTAGAAGTCAGCTTGTGACAAATTCAGCATGTGTGAGATGGCTTCCTGTCCATCAAATGTGGCGCTCAGGCTGCTGGAGTTTAACAGTCTGCCCAGTTTCTGCTGGCCTGAGTGGCCTCTGTCTCCTCACACTTTAGTCTCTAAAGCCCATGACTGTTCGGAGTGGTGAAACGCCCAGAATAGGCATTTCGTACTTGGTCACTTGACTAGGCAAGAAATCCAAGGCCTGAAGCAGTTCCATGCCTGGTCTGAGGTTGCCTTTTCTGTACGGCCTACTTGCATCTTCAAGTCCACGTGACTTATTCCTGGCAGGGTATTTGGAGCAGGCCTATGCAACTCACAGGCATACAGTCGTCACATCGGGGCCCTCTATTCCCCCGGCGTGAAGGGTGGGGGGATGGGAGGGTGGCAGGTATTCCAGGTGTGGGCTCAGCAACTCATATTTTCTGTCTTTGGAATTTTCTTCTCCTCCATGCCCTAACTGCCTTCTGTGCTCTGGAAACATCTGGAGAAGCTGGGGCCAGAGTTCCTGCATAGTGCAAACACTTAATGTTCTCAGCTTCTAACGAAAGGATGGAGGTTCAAGTCCACTCGGAAGAAAGGCCTACTCTAAAAATCGACCACTGAAAACCCTGTGGAGAACAGTTTTATTCTTGCACACGTGGAGTGGCTATGAGTCCAAACAGACTCCACCACAGCTGTTTGAGTTAACTAGAAACCATTCCAGAGGGAGGAAGCACTGAGGAAGGCAGCTTCCAGCTCCTGATGTGTTCAGTTGAGGCCTTCCAGGCCAGAAGTTCCCCTCTGCACAGCCAGAGATGAATTCAGGCAGGCAGCTCACAGCCTTTGGCACTGGTCCCAGAGACCATACAGCCAGCCTGGACTGTCCTTTATTCTTCTTTTCACAGAGTGGACATGCTCTTTGCCTTTGGCTCCAAGGGTCACTATGGGTGGACTCTGGAAACTGGATAGCTTAATTGGGTACCAGGTGGGGGACAGGCATCAGTACAGGGAAAGGCAATGGGTAGGGGGCAGCTGAGGGCAGCAGCGATGATGCTGGAGACACCCAATGAGAAAACGACTTTGCTTTGTGTTATCATCTGCTAATCTGTACAGA
The DNA here is from genome assembly GCA_028571685.1 of Heterohyrax brucei. Taxonomy (NCBI): domain Eukaryota; kingdom Metazoa; phylum Chordata; class Mammalia; order Hyracoidea; family Procaviidae; genus Heterohyrax; species Heterohyrax brucei. Next base: position 81,873,933 of record CM053154.1, on the reverse strand, counting down.
TGGTTACTTCTCCCTTTTGAATCTCACCACCTCAGTGTAGGTGGGCTGTGAGGGGCCTGTCAAATGGGATTGGGAGAGAGATAAGAAGATAGAATGACAAGATGTTTATGCTGTGTTAAAAGTAACGGAAGGAATACACAGGGTCTTTGTGACTTTCCCACACCAAGTCTCCATGAGAGAAAGATGGAAGAAGCAACAGATGTGAGCGACCCCCTGGCACACTGTCGGCTGTAGGTACCGTGCAGGGGCTTCACCAATGTGAACTCACTTTGTTGTTGAAACACACCTGTGCAGTGATTTTTATCATCTTTACTTGAAAAGTAGTCCAGAGAAGTTAAGGAAGATATTCCAAAGCTGTATCTACAGTAAATGATTGGAGCTGTGTTGAAGTCTGAGGATGCCCAATTCTAGGACTGGGCAATTCTGAAGAGCACTGTGGCTGCAGAGAGCCAAAAGGAGAGAGCAGGTGCCCATACTCACTCCCTGCGCCCACGGTTTGCATATGGGATCTTCTTCCCTCATTCCAAGCACTTTGGCAGGTAGATGCTATGGCCCCCATCTTATGGATGAAAAGACTGAGATTCAGAGAGGTGCACCAGGCAGGTAGTTAGCATTTTTTCCTAATAACCCTGTCACTTCTTTGGCACTTCTCTGTCACGTGCTAAGTGTAATTTCCAGAAACATTCCACTTACTTTTTGTTGTTCTGAGAAACAACTGGAGAACTTTGCTGCCCTTGATGTGAGGTTTTCTAGATTGGCTTCCATTCTCAAAGTGTAAGTCAGAGGGAGTTTTAAAAGCGAGTGAGCCAGGCAGAGACACTTGGAAAGCAGCCATTTATTTCTTCCCGTCGTAAGTTTTCCAAGTGGTTGGTGGGCCAGAGTGATGTTTATTTTCTTTCTTTAGAGGGAGTATCACTGCTTGTGAAAATACGTATGGGGAATGAGAACTAGAGAAATACTAACAACAGTCAAACTTGAGTGTGTGGTGTGCTCTATACCTTTATGACTCACAACAGTCAACATCATGGGAGTCTGCTAGAAATGCAAACTCTTGGACCCCACCAGAGAAGCCCGCTGCCCATCTGTCACTTTGCCATCCTGTGGTAGTTTGCTCATTGCTACGATGCTGGAAACTGTGCCACTGGTATTTCAAATGCTAGCAGGGTTGCCCACCGTGGACAAATTTCAACAAGACTTCTAGACTAAGATACACTAGGAAGAAAGACTTGGTAGTCCACTTTTGAAAATTACCCGATAAAAACCTTACAGATCACAACAGACTATTGTCCAATATAGTGCTGGAAGATGACCCCCAGGTTGAAAGATACTCAGCATTCACAGGGGCCGTGACAGTGGGCTCAAGGCACCAATGATCATGAAGGTGGTGCGGGACCAGGCAGCACTTTGTTCTCTTACACGTGGGGTCTCCATCGGTTGGAGTTGATTCAACCACCGAGAATAACATCAACAATCACAGAATCAGAACCTGCATTTTAACAGGCAAGAGATGGGCTGAATTACCTGAATTTCACTTTGGGAAGTCCTGCGCTGTGCCTTCTTGTTGTTAGGTGCTGCTGAGTCAGTTCTGATTCTTAGCAACGCTATGCACAACAGAACAAAACACTGGCTAGTCCTGCCCCATGCCCACAATTGTCTTTGTGCTTGAGTCCATTGTTGCAGCCACTGTGTCAGTCCGTCTTGTTAAGGATCTTCCTCTCTTTCACTGACCCTCTACTTTACCAAGAGTGATGTCCTTCTCCAGGGATTGATTCTTCCTGACAACATGTTCAAACTATGTAAGATGCAGTCTTGCCATTGTGTCATCTTAGCAAACTGCATATTATACTTACACTTGTCCCCTCCATGGGGTATCATCAAACACTCCCACGAGACCATCCTCACACTAGGCTCCTCTAAACATGCTCCTTCTTCTGTGTTCCTTTTTCCAAGGGGCTCTCTCCTGCAGCCCAGGGCTCCCAGAGACCACCTTCCATATCCAAGTTAGGGAGACACGAAGTCCTAGCTAAACCCTGTGTTTCTGCACTTCTGTCTGTCCTCACTGTCACTGCCTCATTCCACAAATGCCTCACCTAGACTTTCTATCTCGTGGCGCATTCTCCTTGCTGTGGCCTTTGTGATTTTTGCTCATTACTGATCCAAGTTAATGTTCCTCCTCTAGAATGTTCCCCGGCTTCTGCCGTCCTTCAGATGAAGTCCAAGCCCACCTGGCTGGTCTACTCCAGTCTTGTTCACATCTCTAGTCTCTCTCTACTCACTCTTGGGAAATCAGCTCCTAACCTTGAATAAAATGTCAGGTTTATTCTCTGTATCCAGAAGGTCATTCTTCTTTGGCTGCTTTACAGTATTTTTTCTTACCTGGTTTCCAACAACTTTGTTGTGATGCATTGGTGTTTGGTTTCTGTGTTTATCCCATGTGGGGTTGTTGAGCATTTTGGACTCAAATTATGTTTGATATTGTCCCATAGTTCACTGAGTATTTGCTATTTTTTTTTCTTCTATACTTCATTTTGGAGTAGTGGTTAAGTGCAGTGCCTGCTAACCAAGAGGTCAGCAGTTCAAACCCACCAGGCACTCCTTGGAAATTCTATGGAGCAGTTCTTCTCTAACCTATAGGATTGCTATGAGGTGGAGTTAATGGCAGTGTTTTTTTTTCTCGTTTTATACTTCATTTTAGATAAATTTATTTATTAAGTCTGAGGTTCACCAATCTTTTCCCTTGTAGTATCAAACTGTTATTAAACCCATTCACTGATGTTTCCATTTCAGGTGTTGTCTTTTTTATTTCTAGAAATTCCATTTGATTCTTTGCCTTGACTTCTCTCCTTGTTGTGTTCCTACTATTATTTAGATGCTGTGATATGTTTATGACAGCTGCTTCCATGTGCTTGTCTGCCATTTCTGTTACTTCTCACTTCTGTCTTTCCTGTGTTTTATTCTGGTTATAGTTAACATTTTCCTGCTTCTTGATAATTATTAGTTAATGATGGACATGGTGAATTTTATGTTTGGTCTCTGAATTTTGTTGTCTTCCTTAAAAGAGACGTAGATTTTGTTCTAGAAAGCAGATGAGCTACTTGTGTGCTACTTGACCATTTCTAGCATTTTGTGAGAGTTGCTAGGACAGGCCTGTTGTAGCTCTTACTCCAGGAATAGTTTGGCTCAACCACTAAGGTGTGACCTCTCTGAATGCCCAGGTGACCACCAAAGACTCATTCCAATTGTCAGAGTTCAAATGTCTTCCAGTCCTGTGTAAGATGTAGGAGCTGTTAGGCTCACAACTCTCCTGCCATTGTTTGCTTGGCTTTGTGGAGTTTCACGGTATGGAAGCATTACCCGATACTCACCAAAGACTCGAAGGGATCCCTCTCAGATGTGCCCGGTTGCCACCAAACTGACTCTAACTTATGGTAACCACAAGATGTCAAAGTAGAACTGAGCTCCATAAGGTTTTAGATGGCTGATTCTGCAAAAATAGATCACTAAGGCTTTCTTCGGAGGTGCCTCTAGGTGGACTCAAACCACCATCCTTTTGATTAGCAACTGAGCACATTAAATAGTTTACTCCATTTTGGAGCTCTGCCCTGCAACCTCCAACCGCCTCAATTTCCCCAAATTTCAATATCCATCTCTTCAACTAAGCAAGGCTGTGAGCTGTTTGTGCTCCCTTTCGTTGCATGCTTGGCCCAGAAATTGCCTCCAGACAGAAAACTGAGGTGATCATAAGGCTCATGTCATCTGTTTCCCTTCAGCTGGGGTCACCGTCCCCTGCTACCGGCTATCCATGTCTGCAAAGAGTTGTTTTCACATCTTTTCTTCCTTTCTCAATTGTTTGCACCAGAAGGATGAGTCCAGCTCCTAATGTGCTATCGTTGCCCAATTTCAGGATTTCGAAGATATTCCTGCCGGCTAGAAACTTCCTGTTAGATTGTCCCTTTGTCATTCCCCACATTGTCACTTGAAATATGCCACATCACAAATCGCTTTTTCAAGAACAATTGCTTAGTTTCTGCTCTTGGTGAGTCGTGCCCATCCTGAGCTAGAATCTGATTCCCAGTGTGTCCTGTATTTCCAGGAATATTTTGAAAAACAGTCACTCATATTTTAGGTAGCAAGTTACAGAAAGCAAAAAAAAAACCTTCCTCTTTTCAAAAATTATTTTTGTAAAGGCTCTGTCAGGTAACTAAGAAATTGATGCTCCAAGATGCTCAAGGGAGCAGCAGGGTGGGTTTCATTCCAGAGCCTAGACACTGGGTTCTATCACCTGAAAAACTTTAGTGCCCCTGATTCCCAGCTCCCATCCCATTACCCAGAATGGTGACAGAAGATGCTGCCTGTTTCTCCTCCTTCTAGTGTGCAGCTACACAGACTGTTCTACCTGCCAAATCTACAAGCCTCTATTTGTTGCGACACTGTAATTTTTCCTAGGGCAAACAACTCTGCTATCACACTAGCACGTTATGACTCTGGCTGAGGAGCGGGCAGTAGGAGCCTGGGAGCCACTGGGGAGGAAGAAGCTCTGTAGCAGGTGAGCCTGTTAAGAGTATGACCAAACTCACTGCAGCTGAAATGGTGGTGTTTCCTTCCAAAAGGTGCTGGGACTGAGGAAAAATATTCCCAGCAGAGAGGTTGACGATGCCCTTTAGTACCACTGCCAAACCAGCTCCATGTACAACAGAAGGGAACACTGCCCAGTCCTGAGCCAATCTCACGATCCATTATGGATCAGATCATTGTGATCCACAGGGTATTCAACGACTGATTTCAAAAGTCGATTGCCAGCCCTTTCTTCCTAGTCCATCATAGTCTAGAAGTTCTGCTGAAACCTGCCCGGCATCGTAACAGCACACAATCCACTACTGACAGGCAGGGCTGAGTGAGGCCCAACAGCTAGGAATTCGACTCAGATCTCCAAAACAAAGGGGGGAATTCTACCACGGAAGCACCACTGTACCTTTAACCTGTTATCCTTGAGTTAATTCTGATTCATAGTGATACCTATGTGTTGCAGAAGAGAATTACTCCATTGGGTTTTCTTGGCAGTGATTTCTACAGAAGCAGATTTCCAGGACTTTCTTGTGTGATGCTGCTGGGTGGATTCCAACCACCAACCTTTCAGTTAGTAGTAGGGTTTGGGTGATGCTTCATTTGTCTAGAGCAGTCCAAAACATTTGTACCACCAGGGACCTAACCAGTTTCTATTAAGTACCGGTGGGGGGGGGGGGTAAAAACTACTTGTTTGCTTTATTTCAAACAAAAACGTCAACAAATTGAGGAAAATGCTGTAATAAAAACATACTCAGACTCTTGTTATTTAAAGCTGCCTGGCACGGGGGTAGGTCCAGTGATGTGCCTTTCCTGTCCAAGGGCTCCACCTGGGATGCACACCTCATAGGTTGTCTGGAGTTGTTAGAATGTGGTGGTGAACTTTTCTTGTGAAATTGCAGTAGTAATTTCTTTCATAAATAGAAGAGTATTTTTGGAGTGAGGTACCATGCATCCTACTCAAGCCACTGTTCCACAGTACGTAATTCGAGAACATAAGTACAAACTTATGGAATCTACTTGGTATTTAATTTGTTTTGATAGTATCTTAGTCACATTATTTTTTGACCCATACCAAATTTGGAGCCCATTAAGCCTACAACCAGGGAAACTGCTTGTGTAATCTTATCCCTGATCTGGATGCTAGAAACCCCGGAGCCACAGTAGTTAAGTGCTACTGCTGCAAAACAAAAGGTCAGCAATTCAAACCTACCAGGCCCTCTTTGGAAGCTATATAGCGGCAGTTCTACTCTGTCCTGTGGTGTCACTATGAGTCAGAACCAACTCAGTGGCAGTGGGTTTGTTTTAGGAATCTGGATTCAGGAGCGGGCTGACATAGGCATCTATCAGTCAGCCAGGTAGGTTTAAGGCTCTAAAACAGGTCTGGACTAGGTAGGGAAGTTCAGAGAGCTGGCTAAGTGAGGGGGCATGACCCCATGAAGAAGGACTTAATGCAACTTTGCCTTGGTGGCACAGTGCTTAAATTCTACATCTGCTAACCATAAGGTCAGCAGCTCAAATCCGCTAGGAGCTCCTTGGAAACTCCATAGGGGAGTTCTACTCTGGCGTATAGTCACCATGAGTCAGAATCAACTCTATGGTGGTGGGTTTAGTTTGGTTTGGGTTTCTACTAATCAAGCACCCTCTCTGCAATAGGAACAGCACCTCACCTCATTCTCACGGTGCTCTCTCAGGATGTTTTTTTTTTTTTAACTATTACAAAATGCAGAATGTATTTACTGAGAGGAAATAGTAGAAATAATCCCCTCCTCGCCAAATAGACAAATCACCTTTAATTCTTTCGCTCAGGGATAACAATTTATCAGTTTGCTGTGTATCTTTTCAGTAACTTTCAAAAACAACTTTATTGGAGTGTAATTTAAGTACCATGAAATTAATTCATTTTAAGTGTATAGCTGGACAACTTTTAGTGGATTTTTACAATTGTGAACTTACAACCACAATCAAGTTTTCGAACACTTTCATTCTGAAAAGCTCTATTTTGTTTCTTTGTAGTCAATCTTTGCTTCCAACTTCTGCCCCAGGCAAATGTGGATTTCCTTTCTGTCTCTTTTCTAGAAATGTCATGTAAATGAACTCATACAACACAGTCTTTTGTGTCTGGTATCTTTTACTTAGCATAACGTTTTTTGAGGTCATCACTTTGTTACATTTATCAGTAGATCATTGTTCTTTTTCTCGTTGAAGGTATGTCTTTGCATGAATGTAACAGTTTATTTATCCATGCATAGGTAGATGGACATTTGGATCAGGTTTTAGTTTGCTAGGGCTGCAAACACAAAATACCACCATCTTTAAAGAACAGAAACTTACATTCTCACAGTCTGGAGGCTAGCTATCTGAATTCAGGAGATTGGCAGGGTCATACCTTCTTTCTCTGCCGGTCCCGGGGAAGACCCTTCCTCCTCTCTTTCAGCTTCTCATGGCCCTGGGCATTTCTTGACATTGGTTTACAGATGAATCCTCACCTATCTTCCTCACTATGTGGGATTCTGGTTCGATTTCCCCGTCTTTCTCCTTTATAAAGTAAATGTGATTTGGAAGGGATTAGGATTAGGGCCCACTTTTTACATTGTTACAACTTTGGCAGGGGTTAGCACTTCAATGTATCTTTTTGGGGGGATGCAACTGAACCCACAGCAGGTTGTTTCTAGTTTTTGCTATTATTATGTTGCTACAGACATCCATGTACAAGTCTTTCTGTTAGCGTATGTTGTTTTATTTGCACAGATGTGTAGGAGTGGCTTTGTTGGTCTCTATAGCAGGTATATGTTAGGTATGTGGCTGTTCTATTGCTAGGTACCATTGAATTGGCTCTGACTCATAGCAACCCTATGTACGACAGAATGAAGCCCTGCCCTGTCCAACTTTATGCTTCGGTTTACTGTTGTAGGCACTGTGTCAGTTCATGTCTTTGAGCAGCTTCCTCTCTTTTATTGACCATCTATACTTGTAGGTCATTCACTTATTTTCCTTAATGAGGAGGCAATTCAAATATTTTCCCCATGTTTTAATTGGTTTTTTACCTTCTTATTGAGTTGTAAGAGCTCTTTATTTTTGATACAAGTCCTTTATCAGATGTATGACTAGCAAATATTTTCTTTCAGTGTCTGGACCATCTTTCCAGTTTCTCAATGGTGCCTTTTGAAGACCCAACATTTTTTATTTTGATAATGTCCAGTTACCAACTTTTATTTTCAGAAATTTTTATGTAAATATATTTTAAAAAGATTGCTGTTGTTAGTTGCCATTGGGTAGATCCCAGCTCATGGAGAATCCATCTGTATTAGACTAGACCTGTGCTCCACACAGTTTCCAAGGTTGTCAACTTTTAGAACCATATTTCCAGGTCTTCTGAGGCGCCTCTAGGTGAGCTTGAACTGCCAACCTTTTGGTTACTAGTACAACACTTTGTCCTATCCAGAGACTCCTTTTAATAGGATTATACTATTGTGTTTTCCCTGATTATTAACTTAATAAATCATGTTAATAGATTTCAAACCTAACATTCCCATATTATGTTCTACCTAATATGGCTGGCTAATCATAATGGATTATTCTTTCAATATAGTGTTAAACATAGGTATATACATTTTGTTTAGAATCTTTACATGTAATTTCATAAGTGACATTATCACATGAATTATTTTTTATATACTAACACTGTCAAGGAAACCTTGGTGGCGTAGTGGTTAAATGCTATGGCTATCAACCAAAAGGTCTGAAATTTGAATCCACCAGGTGCTCTGTGGAAACTCTGTAGGGGCAGATCTCCTATAGGGTTGCTAGAAGCTGTAATCAAATTTACGGAAATGAATATGTTTGTACGTGTCTTTGTCCAAGGGAGCCTTGGTGGTCCAGGGGTTAAGCTCTTGGCTGCTTACTGAAAGATCTGTGGTTCCAATCCAACCACTGCTCCTCAGGAGAAAGATGTAATAGTTTGCTTCCATAAAGAATACAGCCTCAGGAACCCTTTGGGGCATTTCTGCTCTGTCCGTTAGGGTCACGATTAATTGGAATTGACTCAATGGCAAAAGGTTTAGTTTTCATTTGTTTGTCTTCATCAAACATGATCACTGGGAATACTTTATCTTGTAAAATAAATGATTAATCATTTAATCATTTCTAAGACTACCCTAGAGCAGTTTAAATAGCTTGGTACTGATCTATTCCTGGAAATGTGAAGGACAAAAGCAAAGTACTCTATGAAGCTATTTCTGTCTGTTGCCAGTTGTTGTTGCTGTTGTTGATGCTGTTGAGTCAACTTTGACTCATAGCGATGCCAGGTGACAGAGCACAACTGCCACATAGGGTTTTCTAGGTTGCAGTCTTTATGGGGACAGATTACTAGCTCTTTCTTCTGTGGAGCTGTTGGGAGGGTTCAAACCACCAACAGCTGAGCATTTTATCCATTGTATCCCTAAGGCTCCTTGTTGCCTTTTTTTTTTTTTTAAAGATGTAGACTTTTTAAAAGTTGTGATGAATTGATTTTTTTTTTCCCCAGGATTTTTCTCTGACAAAATTTTTCATTTATTTCTTAATTTTGGCTGTTTTTAAGTTCATATCAAATGTGAATTTAATCTTCAAAATTTTTTAGAAGATGGTACATATATTATTATTTTTTTAATTGTAGAAGAATTTTTATTAATATGCTTCATCTAGGAATTCTTTAACAGCTTTTTGTTGTTGTTGTTGTTGTTGTCTAACGTGTTTCTTTTTTTATTTTTATTTTTTATTTTTATTTTTTATTTAACATGACTGAGTGAAAATGTACATTCCCATGTACATTTACATGCCCCCCTATATGCAGCTTCCACTGCTCTCCCTGTCCGGTGACAGCACACTATTCCTCTCTGCTCCATACATGTCTCATCCTCCCAACAGTCTCCTTTCCCCTCCTGTTCGTCCACTCCCCTTCCTCCAGCCAGAGGTCAGCAGGATGATATCCTATAGATGTATAGAACCATAAAGTGCTTCCAATATATGTGGTTACTCTGCATTGCCAAGTCCAATCCATTCTTGTCCAAAGAGTGGACCTTTGTTATAATTTATGGGAAAGGGCAGCATCAGGGCCAGGGGCCCTGCTCTCAGAGGAACCCCAAAACCGCCAGACCATCAATTGAGGTCTTTTAGTGGAGATCTCATGATGCACCTCTTTTTATTCTTGTGTTGCCAGTGAGACTCAACCTGGTGAGCTCCATCGTGGCTATCACTGGTGGTGGCCGGGCACCATCTGGTTCTTCCAGTCGCAAGTCAATGAAGGCACCCACTCTTGGCGGGTCTCTCTGTCTTCTCGGTTGTCTTTACCGCATGTCATTTTGGTCCTCGGTGAGCATCTGTTCCTGCTGAGTTGGGACCATTTGCTGTGTCCTCAGATGGCAGCTTGGTAGCTTTTAAGACCCCAGATGCCACTCACCAACGTGGGGTTGCAGAGAGCCCTCTTAGCAAAACGCTAGTTGTACCAATTGGCTTCGATTTCGCCTGAGAGCATGGTCCCCCGCCCCCCGCCCCAGCTACTCTATCCTTGCAATATTGGGTTAAGATGGAAGAAGTACTCAAATTATGCTGAAGTCCACTTAATGTTGTTCTTGTTTCTAATGTGTGCTATCACCTCTGTCTCGCAAACAGATTTCTAGTAACTATCTAAACTAAACCCTCCCCCCCTCCCTTGCAGCTGTCAAAGAGTCTTTTCTTCTATACACAAGTCGTTTTTGAGATCTTATGGTAGAGGTCTCATACAGTGTTTGTCCTGGTACATATATTCTTATAGTAATCTTTTAATGTCTTCCTTATAGTACAACTGGCCAAATTCCCTTTACCAGTCCTAATTTTTCATATTGTTTTATCTCAATTATATTTCTTAATTGGACTGACTAGTTGCTGTCCTGTTTTATTGATTTTCATATTCTGCACTCCATAATTCCTCCTGCTTTTCCCTGAGACCCTGGGAACCCCTGGTCTTTCTACTGTTTTCAATTTTCCAGAATGTCACACTTGGAATCACATAGCCTTTTCATACTGGCTCTTTGGCTTAGTAATGCGCATGTAAAATTTCTCCACATCTTTCATAAACAATTCTAGCTGCAGTCAGTGCTTTCAGGGAGGGGAGAGGAAGACATCACATTGGAGGAGGTGGTTGGGGCAGAACCTAGAGGGTAAAGAGCAGCCAGCCACAGGAAGAGTGATCCCCATGCCAGCAGTAGGGACTGCCTTTGAATGTCCTCCTAGGAGGCGCTAACCAAAGGCCAGTGTGGCCAAAGTGCAGTGATCGAGAGAAGCTGGCGGGATGAAGTGGAATGGCCTCTTGCACTGGCCCTGCAACTTTGCTCTCCCTTGGTTTCTACCCCATCTTCGGGATAGCCTCCAACTACCGAGACTTTACCCAGACTTTACTCAAGAGGGTAAGCTGCTTCAGCACACGTACCGGGCCTGACTCAGCTCCAAGTACACACCTGTAATTGTTGGATTGTGTCTCCCCACCACCAAAAGTGTTAAAGTTCTAACACTGCGCAGGCGGATGTCGCCGTTACCAGCGAAGTTCATGAGGTAATGGCAGAGGAGGGTAAGTCCTAATTCCAATCCCTTTTGAGTAACATTTTATAAAAAAGAAGCTCAGGCACAGAAGTGGAATGTGGAGGCTAAGCCAGCCAGGATCTAAGAGCCAGGGAACACCATGAAATACCCAGGGCCACACAAGCTGAAAGAAACAAGGATAGATTTTCTCCCAGAACTCACCTAGACAGCATGGCCCTGCCAATGCCCTGAATTTGTATTTCTAGTCTTCCAATTGTGAAAAAGTCAATTTCTGTTCCTTAAAGCCCTCATTTCCGGGTATTTTGTTATAGCAGCACTAGCTAGCTAAAACATTCACCCTGAGTGTGGTCTCTTGGCTCTGAATTCAACCATATTTAATAAATGAACAAAGTTGATGGGAATCCTTCTCGGTGAAAGAATAGATTCAGAAATTAGAGGTCAAGCACATTATGGTTTAATGAAGCCCAGCCATCACTTGCCAGACACTGCCCCCATTTCCCAATCCTCTCTGAGTTTCTGGTTCCTCATCTAACACGCAAAAGTGACTCTGCTTGCCCCTTTCTGGATTCCAGGATGCTTCCCAAACTCACAATCTAGCTGAAAGTATGTGTGGACTCTGAGTCCCCAGGTCACACAGTGTGACTGAGAATGGTCCATATTCTATATTCACCCACTGTAGTTCAAGAGAGAAGCTTCTGGATCAACTTACCGTTCCTTCATGTCTCCACTCAGGTCTTCACCTCCTGGATCTCGGGAGGGTGTCAGCTGGCTGAACCTCCTCTCTTCTTCTTCCCCAGGAAGGTGTGTGGGACAACAGGCAATGTCCCTTACACAGGAAGCAGCATGCACAGTGTGTTGGGCCTACTTACAAGGGTCTCCTGAAGGACTGTAACATAGTCAGTAACAGCGGCTTGATCTGGACAGAGATTCCTTTTACATTCTTGCTCGGTGGGAAATACAGCAAGCAAGTACCCTTGTCATTAAGAAATCTCTTGACTTGGGCAACCTGCTTCCGATCACTGTATGCATTCTGGCTGTGGGGTTATAAGTGGGCATCAGGCTCAGACAGGACTCAGGTGTCCTTGAGGATGGGTGGCCATATGCCTTGTCCAGGACACACTCAGGCATGCAGCTGGAGGAACACAATTTCTCCCAAGGCAAGTATGAGAGAGGTTATGGGTTCTGAAATGTGAAAATGTTACATGGCTACTTTCACAATGAATTATTCACACATCATAATGAATTCATAATCCACACTTTGAATTAATTTGAGTTTCCAAAAACGTGAGCATTTCAGATGCCGGAAGGCAGTGGCATGATACGTTACCCATCCCCATATGCATCCCCACCCCCAAGTTGGCCCTGCTTCACCATCAGTCACAAAGGGTGCTGACACAGCGGCCCACCAATGCCCAATCACTCAGGCTCCATTTTTTTCTGTGTTGGAAGGTTACTCATAGGTGCAACCTACTATTTTTAATTCTTCACTTTAATAAGAAATTTCACTAGCCTTAAATGTACCATAGTTTTACTCTGTGGCACAAGGAAAAATTTCACTTTAAGTGGCTTTTCTTCCTGAAGATTGGTGAAGACAGCCTTGTAGATACAAATCCTTTTTTAATTAATATTATGATTAAGAGAAAGTGTCCAATCCAAATCAAATCTGCGTGCTTGACTATCTGCAGCCCCATCTGCTCTCCTCACACTGTGACAACACACTCCTCCTTTTTGCTCTATACTGCACTCTATACATCACTCTATACTCCATTCTACAGTTCACTCTATACTTAAGAGGATGCTTCCAGTATCCTTTTAACAAGCCTCTAACCCCTCCCCTCCACCTTTTTCTCTCCCATGTAGAAAGAAACTGAAGGACAGACTCCTATAAATGTATAGAACCATAAAGTTTTCACACAATGGGCTCACTCTGTCCCTGAGTCCAGTCCATTCTTGTCTGAAGAGTTGACCTCAGTACTGGTTTCTGGTCAGGGCCAGCAGCCAGGCTACGGGCCATGTTCCCAAGAGATTCTTCAGGCTGTCGGACCATCAGTGCTAGCCCTTCAGGAGAGTTCTTGAACTGCACATCTCTTTTTCTTGTGTTGCCTCAGGGAGTCTACGTTGTGTACCCCATTGCTGAACCCATCTGGTTCTTCGGTCCCACAATGATGTAGTTTCTCATTCATGTGGGTCACTCTGTCTTGCTAATTCCGCATTCCATTTCCTCAATCCTCCTCTTTTGGCTTTGTGCTGAATTGTCTAATTCTGTAATTTTATTATTGATCTGCTGGATTTCAGATCATTGATGTTCTAACAGTTCGTATAGCTTACTTAGTTTTTTATTTTGTTCCACTGCATTGTGTTTAATCTCTAGAAGGTCTCTCAACATAACTCTTTTGTATTCTACCTCCAGTAATTTCAGAAAGGCTTCTTCATCTGGGAAATTTTTTTGCGGGAGGGGAAGTTTTTGATTATTTATTTTGGGAGTTTCCTGGAGCCATGGTGGTCTGCTTCTTTAAATGGTTAGATATTGATTATTGTCTTCATGTCACCAAAAAAATTCTTTGGTTTCTCTGGGATTACACCGATGAAAGGTGTGGTGAAGCAGTAAGAAGGGAGCGAGTAAGGGGACTGCTAAACTTGGCTGCAAACCTCCTTTGTGTTCTCTAGGTGCAACTGACTTCTTATATACAACTTCTCTGTTAATAGAGATGCTGTCAAGCCCTGTGATGCTACTCAGCCTGGTAGCTGGACCTAGCTGGATCCTCAAGGGTAGTAGGCCCCGCCTCCTGACTGATAAAGATGAGGACTTACTTGTGCCAAACTCTCTGGCATAGGTCAAGGAAGGGAGGAGATAAAGCTGACCCCACATTTGGCTGCCAGGGACCACTACATACTCTAGATGCACTTATCTTAAAAACTGCTTTTCCACTGAGAGTGGAGCTGTCCAGTGGCAGCTAAAAACAGCCAGGGTCTCAGGAGTGGCAGACCCTGCCTTCTCGCTGACAAAGCTGGTGCCCCACTTATGGAGTCTCGCAGGGACCATCAGCAGATGCTATGACCCGGCTCAGTGAAGGGATATAAAAGTGGTACCACCACACTCAGCTGCCAGTGACCACTGTGCTCTCTAGATGCACTTATCTTAAAAGCTGCTTTTCTGCTGAGAGAGACATTGACTAGCAGCAACTCATGGCTGCCTGGTCCTCACAGGACCGCCTCCTGACTGCTAAAAATTATGGCCTACTTACAGAGTCTCTCAGGGGCCATCAGCAGATGCTATGATGTAGCTCAAAGAAGGGAGGGGTTATGGCACTGCCACACTCAGCCACCAGCTGCCACTACACTGTCTAGGTACGGTTGTCTTTAATACAGCTTTTCTGCTGGGAGAAACATTGTCCAGACAGACACTGTTGCTCAGTATGGGAGTTAGCCCTAGCTGAGCACTGAGGCGTGGCTACTCTGTCTCTCAGCTGACCAAGATGGCAATCCATCTCAGCCACCACTCCTACACCGAGTCAGTAGTATCCACAGTGCAGAATGGAGGGGGGGAGGGGCACTGGCACCCTTGGTCACCAGCCACTGCTGGGTTGGCTAGATATGGCTGTCCCAAGCAAAGCCTCTCTGCTGTGGGACACACTGTTTACTTAGGCACTGCAGCTCAGCATAACAGCCAGCCCCTGCCAGGCTCTGAGGATCAACAGTCCCAGTCCCAGCCTCCCTGTTAACAAATAAGGCATCTGTACCTGTATCCTCTCAGCCACTGTACCAGCAGAAATGAGACACACTGCACTGCTGTCTTGCCTATGGCAAAGGAAGTTTACCCCTTCCAGTCACACAGTCCAATCTCACAACACTATGCCCAATCTTGGGGCTCTCAGAATGTCCACTTTGTTCCATTCAATTATTTTTCTAGTGCTTTGTTCCCACAGGGAATTGAGGAGACATGTGACTAGTCTGCCATCCTGGCCCCGACCCCAAAACAAATCCTTTTGTGTAGATATAGGGAGAGCAATCAAGATGGGTGGCCCCAGCCCTGACCAGCCTTCTGCATACCTGCCTCCGTCCTCCCAGGGTTCCTCACTTGCCTCCTGGATATTTTCTTGACAAGTTCATTGCTGTATTAACTAGAAAGCCAGCAGTAGGATCTTGCTTCTGGAGATGCTAAGTTCAGGCCTGCTGCTCCTCAAGGATTTGGTGGAAGAAAGACAGCTAAACAGGGCTTGGAAGTACTTCAGAGAAAGAACGCATGTCTACATAGATGTAAGAGAAATGTTAGCCAGGGAATATGAGTTGTATTGGAAGCTTAAAGAATTGTGAGAGGTTTATCATGAATTAGAGGAAAAGAAAAGAAAACAGAAGACACAACCATATGGAGAGCATATTATGTGATAGGCTTCCTAATAGCCAAGCCAGCCAAGTGCCGTTGAGCATTCAAAAATCACTGTCTGATGTACTCTGCAGAACTCCAATGGACTGGGGACTATTATTAACCCACAAACTTCTGTTGAGTTGGTTTGGACTCATGGCCACCGCATGTGTATCAAAGTAGAATTATGCTCCACAGTGCTTTTAATGGCTGATTTTTTGGAAATGTTCATCAATCTTTTCCCAAGACACCTCCTGGTGCAGTTGAATCTGGAGACTTTTAGTTAGCAGTAGAGCACATTAATTGTTGCTACATCCTGGAGCTCCTGTTAAACAGTTCTCTCTGAGTTCACCCACCAGATAGCCCATGTATTTAATCATGTGCAGGATTTGGAGAGAGTGGAGAAATACACACACACTCCTACATTGACAACAACAAGGAACAAATGACTATTAAGCCAAGATTCCTGGGTTCAGACCTCAAATTAATGGACAGTTCTCAGGGACACTTTGTATGCACCACTTTGCTGCTCTGGACAACTCACTGACAAAATGGCAGGTTGGAAGCTCCAGACCACATAAGTCCAATCCTGTAACACTGTCCTCTTCCCAGTTTACACATGAGGACAATGTGGCTCAGGAGTTCTCAAGGGCCTGGGGGAACTTGAAGCCCTGTGCTAACTGTCTGGGAACTGGCTGTCCAGTCTTGCTGTAGATACAAGTTAGTGAGAGGCCCAAGGCTGTTCCTGTTGCTTCCACAGAGCATGGAAACCAAGGCTGCTCTCTGCTAGCCCAGAGCATGGAAGGTGTGCAATACTTACTTGTTGAGCAAATGCAGTATTTTTAGTGTGATTATCTATGTCTTTGCTAGCTGCTGACAGTCAGTAGTGAGCATGCAAGCCTGATGGCAGCCTCATCAGCATCAAGATTCTTCCATCCAGGGCCACCCTGAGACCCTCAGACTCAGACATTGACCTCCTCAATCACAGCAGTAGGGGGTCCAGGGCTGACTTTTAATGGAAAGAAGCTTATTTCTAGCAGTAAAAGGAAGAGGAAGAGCACCAGAAAGAGAAACAGCATGTGATATAGTGTCCAGTAGACCTGGTTTGGAGTTTTATTGACTTGTGTTGACTGACATATACCTTTGTTTTCTTCTCTGAATTCTAGAGAAGTAGAAATCTGGCCCACTGAAATCAAAACACCAGAAAGGAAGGGTATATGTATTCTGGGATGTCTACTACTGTATTTTTACTACTGGAAAAAACAAATGAGGTAGAAGAAGCAGTGCCCAGCAGAAGGGATTCTCAATCAGAGTCCTCTAGAGAAACAGAACCACAAAGGTACATATCTCTATCTGCATTTCTCTCTATTTCTCTCTCACTCTCTAGCTATCTATCTAGATTTGTTGTAAGTCATTAACTAGTTTGTTTGAGGAAGGCTGTTGTTGTTGTTAGGTGCCATCAAGTTGGTTCTGACTCATAGCAACACTATGCACAACATAACGAAATACTGCCTGATCCTGTGCCATGCCCACAATTGTTTTTATGTTTAAGCCCCTCATTGCAGCCACTGTGTCAATCCATCTCATAGAGGATCTTCCTTTTATTTCACTGACTCTGCACCCTACCAAGCGTGATGTTCTTTTCCAGGGACCAAACCCTTCTGACAGCATGTCTAAGTATATAAGACACAGTCTCACCATGTTTACTTCCAAGGAGCACTCTGGTTGTACTTATTCCAGGACAGATCTGTTTGTTCTTTTGCCAGTCCATGGTATATTCAATATTATTCTCCAACACAATTCAAAGGCATCAGTTTTCCTTCTGTCTTCTTTGTTCATTGTCCAGCTTTCACATGCATATAATGCAATTGAAAATACCATGGCTTGGGTCAGGTCTGTCTTAGCTTTCAAGGTGAAGTCTTTACTTTTCAATACTTTAAAGGGGTTCTTTGCAGCCAGTTTTCTTAATGTAATGCTTCTTTTCACTTCTTGACTGCTTCTTTCATGGGCATTGATTGTAGAATCAAGTAAACCGAAATCCTTGACAAACTCAATCCTTTCTCCATTTATGGTGATGTTGCTTTACTGGTCCAGTTGTGAGGATTTTTGTTTCCTTGATATTGAGGTGCACTCCATACCAAAAGCGGTCATCTTCGATCTTCGTCAGTGTTTCAACCCCTCTTCACTTCCAGCAAGTAAGGTGGTGTCATTTACATAACTCAGGTTATTAATGAGTTTTCCTCCAATCCTGATGCCTCGTTCTTCTTCATATAGTCAAGCTTCTTGGAAATCTGGTAAGTCCAAAGTCTGTAGGTCACATGATAGGCTAGAGGCTCTTGTAGTCTTGTGGTACCAATTTTGTAGGTCAGTTTACAGAGAAAGTGAACAGCTAGGGAATTCTGGTAAGATGTCTAATGGTAGTCTGGAGATAGAATACACCTCAGGGGAACTCTATTTCTGTACAAGCCTTCAGCTGATTGAATGAGGCCCACACACATTACGGAGGTTAACCTGCTTAATTCAAGGAAACTGATTTAATCACACATAACGACTTCACACCAGCATCTTGACTAGTGCTTGATCAAACAACTGGGCACCATAGCCTAAACCAGTTGTCACATAAAATTAAGCATCACAGAGGGGTACAGGCACAAATACTACTGGAACAGTGTACAGTTGACTTGGAGGAGTTTTCAGTGCAGAGAAGCCGTTTTAGTCAGCTAGGGCTGCTCTAACAGAAATACTACAGAGTGGATGGCTTTAACAAAGGAAGGTTTATTCTTACACAGTTCGGTAGGTTGCAAGTCCATATTCAGGGTGTCTGCTGCAGGGGAAGGCTTTCCGCTTGTTGGCTAAGGAGGCAAGTCCAGTATTGCATCAATCTTTGTCCAGGGAGCGTCTTGGTGCAGGAACCTCAGGTCTGAAGGACGCGCTCTTCTCCCTGTGCAGATTTCTTGATGGTGTGAGGTTCTCAATTCTCCTTGTTTCTTTTTCCTTTTATCTCTTGCAGGCTGAAAGGATTAAGGGTGGGGCAAGCCATACTACAGGGAAACTCCCCCTACAGCAGAGCAGGGAAGTAATCCTATGCATGAATTTACAGCCCCACCCTAATCCTTTAACATACAGTTTAGGGAAACCAGAAAATGGAGGACAGTCCCAAGATACTGAGAATCATATCCCAGCCACATGCTACACGTATTTTTCAACCCATGACAGAAGCCTATACAATATGATTGGAATTTGTAAAGTCAAGAAGAACACAAAGTATGTTTAGCTACAATTATATGAGTATTGAGGAAGGTTTGGGTTTAAAGACACATTGTAGAGTCTCAATGCTTGTTGGGTAGGGCTTGGGGATGAAGTGCAAGGTGAAGCCAGGAAGAAAGAGAAAATGAGAGAAGTTGGGGAATGAAATGATAGGTAAAAGGAAAAAAAGAGAATGAAGGTGTTATCAGCAAGGCAGCATGTCTGACATGATATCTACATGTGTCTGTATGTAGGCACAAAGATAGATTCCCTGGATGGTGCTATTGGTTAAGTGCTTGACTGCTAGCTGGAAGGCTGGCAGTTCAAACCCATCCAGAGGTGCCTCAGATGGCAGGCCTGGTGATCTACTTCTGAAAGGTCATAGCCTTGAAAATGCTGTGAGAAAGTTCTAGCCTGCATACATGAGTCAGAACCAACTGATAATAACTAACAATTAATATAGGCACAAGGATGGCTGCTAAATAAAGGGAATTCTCAATGAAATGAATTGACACCATAGGCAGAACAATGGGCTCAAACACACCAACACTCATGAAGATAGCACAGGACCAGGAAAAGACTCTTCTATTGCACATAAAATCACCTTGAGTCAGAGCCAACCGGGCAGCAACTCACAACAACTACAAGGCATGAGAAGACGGACAAAAGGCCATGAAATGAAATACATGAGTCTCCTAAACAGGGCATAAATTCTTGTCCTCAAAGGTTGTTGTGAAGGTCAGACGATGCCTCATATGTCAGCGTGAAAGAGCAGTCTAAACACATCTGAAGAGGAGACCCCAAACTTGACTCTCATCTGCTGACATTCAGGCTGGTATTGTTCCTTCACTCCATAACTCCCTCATTAAACAGTCGGGAGCCAGATGCAATGCAGCAAGTGATGTGTCATCAGGTCTTGGATATCGATTGTTAGTCATTCTCTCACGCAAAGAGTGTGAATCAAGCAGTTGACAGTCCCCTCACTTCGGGTGGGAGAAGTTCATCTAGTCAACCATGTGCACCATATAATCACCTGGTCAAAGCAGCGGTCACACTTCAGCTATAAGATAAGAGGAAAGGTGTCCTGGAGCTAAATATTTGACAATGTGAGGCTAATGCAGGGTACCAGTTGGAGAATTTTTGATGTTAACCGTGGTCAGGCATGGGGAACACATGTCCATTCTGAACTGGGTGTTCACTTTGTGTAAAGCATCCAGCATCTGTTCTGTAAATTAATACCCTCAAGAGCACCAATATAAGCTCTCTGTTTTACAGATCAGGAAATGGAGGCTCAGCAAGGTTAGATAGCTTGCTGAAGCTTTCATAGTGGTATAGGATAGAAACTGACGAATTTCTGCATGCTGCAAATGGTTACTAGCTGAAAGGCTGGTAGTTTGAACCCACAGTGAGGCATCTTAGAAGACAGACCTTATGATCTGCTTCCAAATGCTCAAAGCTTTGAAAACCCTGTGTGGAAGTTCTAATATGCACGTGTGGGGTTGTCATGAGTCACAATCAACCTGACAGCAACTGACAACAACATATGGGAGAACCAGGGTTAAAATCCAGGGCAGCTTGACTTTGGATCCGACACCTTTAATCCTGCATTACAAGGATGTGATTCCAAATTAGGAGATTT
This sequence comes from Heterohyrax brucei, assembly GCA_028571685.1. Taxonomy (NCBI): domain Eukaryota; kingdom Metazoa; phylum Chordata; class Mammalia; order Hyracoidea; family Procaviidae; genus Heterohyrax; species Heterohyrax brucei. The sequence continues at coordinate 81,853,567 of CM053154.1, read as the reverse complement.
GTCAGGCCTTATTCATCTAAATTTCTGGGGTGTCCCTAGTGATTTCAGCATAGCCTTTCAAGCTACCAGTAGTAGCTTAATTATGGTGTGCCTGTTGTTGGAGTGACATTCTTCAGTATATGGTATATTCATCTGCAATAGTGTATGGCTTTTAGGTATAATTTATGTGGCCTTGTGTGTGTTATTAATGTGTGTCCTCAGTGATGGTTTAATACTGGAAGTGGGTTCCCATGTCATTGTGAAGACTTATGAGAAAATTGGAGCAGCATCCTGCACAATGATTATATGACGTCCTGCTGCTCTTTCAAAGGTCACCACTAACCATCAAGATAGCAGACCAGTGAACCAGTCTTGTTTTCCTCCCTCCTCAACTTGGCTGCAGCGTTGGGAACTGGCTGTCCCTCTCTCACTTGCCTTTCCCCTCTGCAGACACTGGGTCTTCAGAACACTTGTTACGGAGACTCAGGTGTGTGGAGGCAGAGGAGGTCTTGTCATAGTCATCGCTTCCTGTTGCTCGGTCAGTGCTTGGTCAAACTCCTGCTAAACTGGTGTCCTGCGTCTTCTGGAATACTTCTCACTGTGGGGAACGTGTTTGCTTTGAACACACTGGTTGCAACTTTGGGAGACTTTTCGAATCACTGCTGTTCTTTGGCTCAAAATATGGACCGACATAATATAAGGAGGGTTCATACTTCTTGATGCTAGTTCTAACCCTTGGGTGGTAGCATTATATCTAGTTCTTCTCTTACTTGATAGTCCTTCTAATGGAAAATTTTACATCAATTTGGTTACACTATGGTGCCCAGTTGTTTGGTCAAACACTAGTTGAGATGTTGCTATGAAGTTATTTACATGTGATTAACATTTAAAGCAGTTGATTTTAAGCTAACCAAATAAGTCTCCATACTGTGGTAGGTGTCAATCAATTGACTGAAGGCCCTAAGAGCAAAAGCCAAAGTCTCCAAAAAGAAGGAGCCTTTTTCAAGACTGTAAACAGACAATATTGCTAAAATTTCCAGTCTGTAGCCTGACCTATGGATTTTGGAATTGCTAGCCCCCACAACTGTACATGTTAATTCTCTAGATAAAGATAAAGATATACACATATCTGCTGCTGCCACTTTGGTTTCAACTCATGGAGACCTTATGGGACAGAGTAGAACTTCCCCAAAGAGTTTCCAAGGAGTGGCTGATGATTTAAACTTCCAGCTTCTGGGCTAGCAGCTGAATGCTTAACCATTGTGCCATCAGGGCTCAAAATATATGTATACATAGATACATACGCACTAATCGACATATACAGTAAAACCTGAGAAAGTTAGAAACTCACATAAAGTGGAAATCTGTCTAAGAAGAGAAAACTCAAGTATTTTTCACTAAAACAGGCAATAGAGAAGTGGTAAAACTGTACTCTGTCAAAGGCAGAAAACTTGGCAGACTGGGAAAAACAGGGCAGTCCCATCAAGTTCCTCCTCTCACAGGGATATCTGTGTGTGTGCGATGCTGGCTATGTTTCTCTAGAAAACCATGGGAAAAAGAATTCTTTAAAGACTTGAAAATAGAGGTTGTACAACTTCCCCCAGGCTGAACGTCTATACTTTCTACTCTTGTGATGATGTTTGAGCATGTTTAAGATTGTTAGCTGTCCTCAACAAGCTTGTTGCTGAGAGCTGAATGCAAGACTTCAGGTGAGGCCTATGAAAGTCTTGAGCAGGACTGTGCCCTTCTTTGTTCCACACAGTGACTTCCTGTTAATGCTGAAGCTCCCTGATCAGGCTGCTTCCGAGATACAGCTTTCTCACTTCATATTTATCCAGTAGATGGTTGTAGATTGCAGATGCTTACTTTTCCCCAATATGATTATTATTATTTTGCACTGCAAGTTTGTTGCATCTCTACAACCTGTTGAGAGCTTTTCAGACTGAAATCCTCCTACCTACTTCATTTCTCCTTCCTCCCAGTCCAGAGGACTCTAGACATATAAGTTGTTTCTTCCTTCTTTCAAGTATTCACAGAATTTGTTTTAACAAGAGAGAGCCAAGGACAAAGCCTTGTCTCAGGACTCTGGAGAGCTCCTGAACTGACAAGCTGAACAGGAATGAAATAATCAGCAGCCCTGAATATAGGTCTTGAAGTTATAAGCCCACCTTCCTACTTGTCTTATTTCTCAAAATGATTTAATAAAGACTTCACTGTATACCTTACAGAAATGAAATATATACTGTGTATTTCCCTAAGATAACTATCCAATAATTTCTGTTGTTTTAGTTTCCATTGCATCAGTCTCCAACTCATGGTGACCCCATGTACATGGGAGCAAAACACTGCCCAGTCCTGCATCATGATTCCTTGTAGATCAAACCGTTGTAATCCGTAAGACTTTCACTGGCTGCTTCTTAAAAGTAGATTCAGAGAACTTTCTTGCTCATCTGTGTTGCAACATGCAAGCCTCCACTTACAGATGGATAGTGGCTGTGCCTGAAATACATCAGCTAGGAACTGAACTTGGGTCTCTTGCATGGGAAGCAAGAATTCTCTCAGTGAACTGTCATTGTCCCTGCCACTGGCATGCTATCAGTAAAGGATAGGAAGGGAGGGAGGAAGGGAAGGAGAAAGGAGGAAAGGAAGAAAAGAGGGAGGGTGGGAGGGAGGCAGGTAAGCAGGCAGGAAGAAAGAAAGGAGGGAGGGGGAGGAAAGGAGGGAGGAAGGGAGGAAGGAAGGAAGGAAGAGAAATTCAGACTGCTTTACTAGGACTTGTTTCTAAGTGGACTCTGATTGCTAGGAACCATGGTTTAAGTCCAAGGACAATGCAAACCCATCTATTTCATTGCTAGATTATTGCTTAGGAGCAACATCAAGCATGAGTTGTTACACGCTGCCTTCATGACATTTTTGAGAATAGGAGCAGACTTGCTCACCTTCATTCACCCTTCACACTTTGCAGGGACGCCTTTCTGTTTGACAGGAGGCTAGCAGCCATGGTTCCTAGCATGGGGAATTCTCAGGCCTGCGTTAGGAATTCAGCACCTTCCCTTCTCCCTTATTTTATGGTTTTTTCAGCAGCTTCAGCCAAGAACAAATGACCTTACGTTCAAGTTCTCTTTCCACCCAGTGGCCAGAGGTCTTGAATTAATTTAAAACTGTTAGGTGGAATCCTCTTCTCTCTCCAGGACCCTGAGCTCCTTATCAGAGACTAGAAATCATTGTTCTGGACTAGAAAGGCAAAAGCCCATTTCTACCACCACATGGTGGCTTAATTTCTCCTTTGTCCCTCTTGCTTTGAGTATGAACCTAAAAGTTCACCTCCCACACCTCTGTACACTCTGTAGTATGGCCCTTCTGGTCAGGTCAGAGTTCTGTTATGATACTTACTTGAAACGATGGACAACCAAATGCAGAAGAGCTAAGTTAAAACAGATACTTGACTGAGAAATCTGAGGACAAACCATGTTTCTGGAATCATTGTGTCTGGGGTGCAAAAAACATCATCAGTACCCTATTCACTCTGCATTCTCAGCTTTTCTTGGCTTCGTTCTCAAAGCACATCTTGGTCCTCCCAGAGGCTCCAGGTTTGTTATCTTCATTACAAGGACAAAAAGGAAAGCCTCCTTCTCTATCATGTAAGTAAAAGTACCAAGGTTAGCAGTGATTGGACACCTGATTTCAGCCAGATGCCCCCCTGATTACAAGGCAATGTTGTGCTCTTGACCCTCGGGCAGGGATGAACTTTTGGGTACTGTTACTGAAAGACAGGACAAGGAATGCTGAGCTGCCAAAACAATGCTTAGGAGTGTCCTGAAGCTTACAAAGTGTCTGCTTGGAAAACTCTTCACCCCTTATAATGAAGTCAGACATTCTGTCCCCACGAAGCCTCCCCTGAGCCTTGGTGGTTACTCCGCTTGGATGTCACGGTGCTCCTGGAACTTAGCTCTGTTTTAGCTTCATTCCCACTGGGTCATGCTAAGCTGTTGATACCTGTGTCTTCAATTCCTTGGGCCTTCCCAGGGCCAGGCACAAGGAAGGGTGCAAAGTGGGTTTTTGTTTCCTCCTCAGCCCAGGCATAAGAAAGGGTGAGATGTTGGTGCCTCCCTTCATCCTTCCCTCCCTCCCTGGGAGCTCTCAGTCTGTTTGAAGGAGTCTCTCTTGACCCACAAACAACTGCAGTGAACTTTAAGTGGGGTACACTTAAGATTCACCCTGGGTCCCAGAGCCCGTCAATCCTATAATCAGTGCTCTCAGTACAATGGGGGGCAGGCTGCATGGTCAGAGAAGTCTGTTTATGGAGTGGGAGGAGATGGAGGACATTCAGGAAAAGAGGACTGCCCCAAGAGAAGGCAGGAAGGGACCTTCAGGACAGTGAAGACCCCCTCCTTCTGTATTTGGTGACATTTCCCTGTCTCTGTCTCAACTCCAGGGACTAGATGAAGGTGACTCTCCACCCCCACATAAAACCAGTTGCTGTTGAGCCATCTCCAATTCACAGTAACCCCATGTGTGTAGAGCAGAAGCACTCTAGATTTTTCAAGGTTGTGATCTATTGGAAGCATATCTCCAGGCCTGTCTTCTGAGGTGCCATTGGAGTGGATTTGAATTGTCTGCCTTTTAGCTAGTAGTTGAATGCTTAACCATTTGCACCACCCAGTTCCTGCTAAAATCTCTGAGTCTCAAAGCTCCAAGTCCTAGTTAAAATCACCACTGGACTTGGTTTGTTGAATTCAAGCCTCAGCTCTGTATCTACCAGCTGAGTAGCCTAGGGTAGCTGTTGGATATCTCTGATTACAAGCTTTCTTACAATTTTTGTCTTCTGTTCCTGTAGCAGTTTTTTGAGGCTGGAACAAGGTGTTGTCTGGGAAAGGAGTGTATCATGTGCTAGGTAAAGTCATGGCAGTCTGGGTACCATTACTGGAGCATGTTTATGCTCCAAGAAAGGGTCTCTGCTCCCTCTAGCAAGTCTGGAGAGGGAAGGAAGGGCACTGTAGAGTGAGAAGCCAGAAACAAGTTCTTGATCACAGCAGATCCTGGTATATCTACTTGAGCCTCTCCCTAATCCTCTGACTCCAGCTTTTTCCTTTATTTCAATCTTCACTACTCATAGATTACCCACATGCGAGAAGTCAGCACTGCCATTAAAATGGAGAGACACAAACAGAAAAATTGGCCATTTCTTGCTTTTTGTTAACTGAAGAATCTCATGATTCCCTGTGTGTGTTTTCAGAAAAGGGGCTGCAGAGGCCAATCCACGCATCAGCGTGCCTGATGTTTCTTGTCAAGTGAATCAATTGAAAGGGGATCTTCAGTTTATCTGAACAAAGCATGTCATCACTTCTCAGAAGGAGAGGTGTCCACACTGTGCATATTTGGCCATGAAAAAGTCTTCTTCACCGCGAAGGTACAATAAAGCTGCTATTACAGCTTGATGTTCCCCTTAGCTGTGAGCCTCTTTCTGAGCTGGAATCAACTTGCCTTTAAAAGGAAAAGGGAAGCTAGGTATAAAAAACAAAAAAACAAACCTACTTGAGTCAATTCTCACTCATAGCAACCCCACGGGACAGACGAGAACAGCTCCACAGGGTTTCCAAGGCTGTAAATCTTTCTCCTACAGAGCGGCTGAAGGATTCAAAGCAACAGTGTCCTGGTTAGCTGCTGAGCCCTTTAACACTGGGCCACCACAGCTTCTTAATTTCTGTATAACCAAACTAAATAAACAATGACAAGAATCTAATCCAGATCTTGGGCCGGTAAAGTGATACCACGCCCACAAGCTGCAAAAGCTAGTGCCAGGGGAAAATGTGGCCGATTTTTTTTTTTTTTTTTTTTGCCAGCTGTACCTTTTACCCTTGTCTTCACTTTTATTTCTCTGCCACACACCAGGGCGGTTAAAAACACAGTGTCATTTGTGCAGATCAGGCTCTCTTCTTGTAAATTTTGAGTTAAACCCTCTTTTGTAACTGACACCTATTAATAATTTAAAGTGCCTGGTCTTTTGAACAATGATCACAATTAAGCTATTACCCACAGGGGGATATTTACATACGGCTAGTCTACAGCTGTTTAACAGCCGTTTCCAGCTCAAGATTTCTTGTGACCCTCACATATCATTAGTAAGCAGAAGAATGTTTGATTTTGGTGTAATTTTTTTTTCTGTGTTTGATAAATGGCCACTGGGAATCACTTAGGAAGTAAATAAGGCAATTCTTTGTGATTTCTGCAGACTGTTGAAGTTGCAGAAGAAAGGAGATTACTTTTAGATCCCTTTATATGTAATTTAGAAACCCTGGTGGTGTAGTGCTTAAGTGCTACAGCTGCTAAACAGAAGATCAGCAGCTCAAATCCTCCAGGTGCTCCTTGGAAACTCCATGGAGCAGTTCTACTCTGTCTATAGCATCCCTACAAGTCAGAATCAATTTGATGGCACTAGGTTGTTGTTGTTGCTACATGTAATATATGTAATAAGTATGCTGTATGTAATTACTAATAAGCTACAGATGTAGCAACATACAGCTATGTGGTGTTTACCCAGTCTACAGGTCTATGATCTAGTGGCAGAAAAAGAGCTGATCTTGGTCCTAGTGTATTATAAGAGTACTGTTGACAATGCACTGATGTTTACAGAGACTGGTGGACACACTGAACATCATCATGTTCAGTCTCTTATTTGGCCCCACCACAAGGCTGATGTGGAATCACCTTCTTGCCTCATCTTTAATGTGGAGAGCTGACTCAGAAGTGCTCAGAGGCTGCCTAGGATCACAGGCTAATGGGTGGTGGGCCAGCCCCAGACCGGAGCTTCTGGCTGCAGTACCCTGCTCTATCATACCAGGACCCTGCCCGATCAGGCTGCCAGGGAAGAGACTCCACATCCTGGGACTCGACGTATGTAGAAATTAGGATCTAAAGATACGTTTTCATGAGGTAGTTGGCGGCTGTGAAGAGAAGAAAAATGAACATGAAGCTAGTGCTTGTTTTTGATGGCCAGGCACTAGCCACTTTAAACGCTGTTATGCCCATTTTTATAGGTGAGAAAATAGAGGTTTAATGGGGTCTTGCCACTTGTCCAGGATCACTCAGAGTGTTTAAGCGACAGAAGTGCAATGTGAGCCTAAGTGGGTCTGACTTCATTTATGTAAATGGTAAGTCTCTCTTAGTTTCTTGCAGTAAGATCTTGTAGTTCTCTTTGCAAATGTCTCTAATTTCTCTAGTTAGGTTTATTCCTGTCTTCTTTAATGATCTCTTTGTTGGTATAAAGGAATCCTGCTGATTTCCTTATGTTTACCTTATATCCTGATACTTTGCAGAACTCCTCTACCAGTCTGAGCAGTTTACTTACGGATTCTTCAAGATTCTCTGCATATACAATCCTATCATCTGCAAATAGGGAGGTTTTTTACTTCTTCTTTGCTAATGCAGATGCTGTTTACTTCTTTGTCTTGTCTTATTGCTCTGGCCAGAACTTCTAATACAGTGTCGAATAGGAGAGGTGAGAGTGGCATCCTTGTCTAGGTCCCGTTCTTAAGGGGAATTCTTTCAGTCTCTCTCCATTCAGGATGACGTAGGCGGTTGGCTTTGCGTAAATGGCCCTTATTGCATTGAGGAATTTGCCTTCTATTCCTACGTTGCTGAGAGTTTTTAGCATGAATCGATGTTGAACTTTGCCAAATGCCTTCTCTGTATCAACTGGCAAAATCAGGTGATTCTTGTCTTTAGTGTTATTTATGTGGTTGATTACGTTAATTGTTTTCCTGATGCTGAACCAGACTTGCATCCTTGATATGAATCCAACTTGGTTGTGATGAATAATTTTTTTGATATGTTGTTGAATTCTATTAGCAAGGACTTTATTAAAAATTTTTACATCTAGGTTTATGAGTGATATTCATCTATAATTCTCCTTTTTAATTGGGTATTTCCCTGGCTTTGGTATTGGTGTTATGTTGGCTTCATAGAATGAATTTGGGAGTATTCCATCCCTTTCTATGCTGTGAAATGATCTCAGTAGTATTGGAGTTAACTCTGCTCTAAAAGCTTGGTAGAATTCTGTGCTGAAGACATCTGGGCCAGGGCTTTTTTGGTTTGGTAGTTTTTTTGATGACTTTTTCAATCTCTTCCTTTGTGATGGGTTGATAAAGTTGTTTTACTTCTTGTGATAATTTTGGTAGGTCATATGCGTCTGGGAATTTGTCCATTTCCTCTAGGTTTTCAAATCTGTTAGAGTAGTCATTCGTAGTATTCTGCTATGATGCTTTTGATTTCTGTTGTATCTGTTGTGACATCTTCCATCTCATTTCTTAGTTGGATTATTTGTTTCCTCTCCTGTTTTTCTTTAGTTAAGTTTAGCCAATTGTTTGTCAATTTTGTTGATCTTTTCAAAAAACCAGTTTTTGGTCTTATCAGTTTTTTCAGTTGTTCTTCTGTTCTCTAATTCATTTAGCTCTGCTCTGATCTTTATGATCTGTTTTCTTCTGGTGCCTGAGAGGTTCCTCTGTTGCTCTCTTTCTGCTTGTTCAAGCTGTAGCATTAATTCTTTGGTTGGGGTTCTTTCTTCCCTCCAGATATGTGTATTTATAGAGATAAACTGACCTCTGAGCACTTCTTTGGCTGTACCCGATAGATTCTGGTAGGAAGTGTTTTCATTCTCATTTGAATCCATAAATTTCTTTATTTCATCCTTGATTTCTTCTATAACGCATGGCTTTCTGAGCAAGGTGTTGTTCAGTTTGCATGAGTTCCAGCTTCCATCTATGTTTTTTCTGCTATTGATTTTGGCTTTTATGGCTTTTTGGTCTGAGAAGATACTTTGCAATAATTCAGTGGTTTGAATTTTGTTGAGATTTGCTTTATGTCTTAACACATGGTCTATTCTAGAAAATACTCCTTGTGTATTGGAGAGGAAGTGATAGTTACCTGTTGATGGGTAAAAGGTTCTGTATATGTCAATGAGTTCTAATAGGTTAATTGTATCAATAAGATCATTAGCTTTTTTCTAGATGATCTGTCAATTACTGAAAGTGGAGTGTTGAAGTCTCTCACTATTACTGTGGAGTGATCTATCTCATTTTTGAGTGTAGTCAGTGTTTCTTTGATGTATTTAGATGCTGTAGTATTGGGTAGATAAATATTTAACATTGTTAAGTCCTGCTTGTGTATTGAACCTTTCAGCAATAAGTAGCAACCATCCTTGTCCACGATGGTGGATTTTTTCATTAAAATATATTTTATCTGAGATTAGTATTGCCAAACCTTCACTTCTCTTTATATTGTTAGCTTGTTATATATTATTCCATCCTTTAATTTTCAGTTTGTTCATATCTTTAAATCTAAGGTGTTTCTTGTAAGCAACATACAGATGAGTAGTGTCTTTTGATCCAAAATGTCACTCGTTGTCTCTTTGCTGGAATGTTCAGTCCATTTACATTCAGTTAAGTATTAATAGGTATGTGTTTAGTGCTCTCATTTTGATGTATTTGTTTTTGTGTTGGTGTTTTCTGTTTCTCTTGATATTCTGTTGTGGGTCATTCTTCTTTACAGGTTGACTTTTTATCTCTTTCAGTGTTTGTTGAAACTCCTGTATTATGTTTCTTGTTTTGATATGTTGCATTGTTATTGTGCTCTGTACCTACCCCTATAAACCCCCTTAATATTCTAAGTTTAAACCCAATTTTAACTTCTATATATCTTATTAGCTTCCTCTCCATCTGAAAGGACAACAAATACTGTGTATATCCCTCTTTTTACTGTGGTGGTATCTTAGTTTTCATGATATGATCAGAGGATCCCTTCTTTTAATATTATAGCTTTGATTGAGTTTTGTGCCTTCCCCAACTGAGTAGGTTTCCGGAAGATGTGTCCTGCATTGCCCCTTAAATATACACTTAATGGTTTTGTGTTTCTAAGCCAAGAGCTTCTTTGAGTATTCCTTGTAGTTTCGGTTTGATTTTCACAAAGTCTCTAAGCTTCTTTTTATCTGTGAATGTCTTAATTTCATCTTCATATTTGAAAGACAGTTTCTCAGGATATATAATTCTTGGTTGGAAGTTTTTCTCCTTCAAGTCTTTGAATGTATCATCCCACTAGTTCTGTGCCAACATCGTTTTTGCCGAGAAGTCAGACGAAAACCGATGGGACTTCCCTCTAAATGTTAGCTTTGCTTTGAGTCTTGGTGCCTTGAAGAGTTTCTGCTTGTGTTTCATTTTGTTAAGCTTGTTATAATATGTCTTGGTGTCTTTTTTGGGGGTCTGGCTTTTGTGGCATTCAACACATGTCTTGGATATCTATGTTCTCTTCTTTCGTAATTTCGGGGAAGTTTCCTGCCAGCAAGTCAACCAAATACTGTGTTTTCAGGTATCCCTCCCTGTTCAGGAACTCCAATTAATCATGGATTATTCCTCTTGATAGAGTCCCACATGTTGCTTAATACTTCTTCATTTTTCTTATTTATTTTCTCTGATTTCTCTGCATAAATTCTGGGGTCAGTTGCTCTATCTTCAAGGTCACTAAGTCTGACTTCCAGTTCCTCTGTTCTGTTCTGTTGGCTTTGAATTTAGTTGTCCAATTCTGTAATTTTTTTATTGATCTGTTAGATTTCTGAACATTGATGTTCCATCAGTTTGAATAGCTTGCTTAATTTTTCATTTTATTCTGCTGCATTTTGTTTAATCTCTAGGAGGGCTCTATATGTAATTCTTTTATATTCAACCACCAGCAGTCTCAGAAAGGCTACTTCATATGGGAAGTTTTCTGATTCTTTATTTTGGGAGTTTTCTGAAGCCATGGTAGGCTGTTTCTTTAAATGCTTGATGAGTGTCTGTTGCTTTTGGGACATCTAGAGGCTGTTTAGTTTCTCTGGTGTTGCCTCAACAAGAGCTGAGTCATATTTCTGAGAAGGGAGTTTGCTACCAGCCACCTCTGTGTACTCTAGTGACATGCCCCAGTGGACTCTCTGGGGTCATGAGCTCCACCTCCTGGCTGGCAAATATACCACCTTACATATGAAGTCACTGGGGGATTGTCAACCTACCCTATTATGTGGGTCAATAAAGGCTGGAAAAGATGCTATTAGGTGGCACAGTACTTATTTGTCCAGGCAGTCTTATTTTAAAAAGCTAAAAGCTATCTGACAGCTTCCAAAATCAGTCAGACCATCAAGTGTGGCAGGCACCTCCTTCCAGCTGACAACAGAAGCACCTCTTCAGGCATCCCCAGATGCTATGATGTAGTTCAAGTTAGGGAGTGGCTACTGCCCTCCTGCCATCACCTGCTGGGCCCTACCCCTAAGGCAACACTGTGATAAACACACCTTTTCTGCTGGAAAAGTAGTCCCCAGACTGGCACTGCCTCCCAGGCTGGGAATTAGCCCCTGCTAAGGCCTCTAGTAGGGTACCTCTATCTCCTGGCTGAACAAGATGGCATCCTGTTCAAGCTACCTTTCCCACCACAAAACAACCGAATCTATGGCAGACCTCAAAAAAGGGAGGGTAGAGGGGCTGTGGTGCCCTCAGTCCACCACCTGGCTCTCAAAACATGGCTGTTCCACACACTGTCTCTCCACTGCAGCACATGCTGTTCACTTCAGCACTGCAGCTCAGTGTATGTGCCAACTTATGCCCATCCCCTGCCTACCAGCCAACAAAAATAAAAAAAAGTTAAAAGTGCCAGTACCTTCAGTCCACATGAGTGGCCATTCAGCAGGAGTGAGACTCAGTAAGAGAGAGGAAGTTTCTCGTTTAGTGGCATATAGTCCAAACTGACAGCCCTATGCCATGTCCTAGGGCTCACTGGTTGTCCAGAAAGCTGTGTTCAGTTATCAATTCAGGTCTTAGTTTCAGAGGGAATTAAGGAGACATGTGTCTCATCTGCCATCTTGACTCTACCTCCAGGAAGTTTTAAATTAAGCAGTGTTATTCAGGCTTTTTTTTTTAATTTTTTTTTTTATCCCAACTAGAGGAGCTACTGTGGCTTTTAATTTGCTGATAGCATTTCTGACTACTCAAAATGAAAATATATTTTATAGTGTTCTCACACTTACTGTTTGAAGAAATATATTTGGGAAGTGACACTTCCTGCAAGATGGCAGAGTCCATTGACTCCCCTAAAAATTTAGGGTGATGGCTGGAGAAGCAAGCAGCACCTGTCTAGTGCAACCTGTCCGGGTCTGGGTCAAGCACTTCAGTTGCTTGGATCCTAATAGTCTGGGAGGAGGCTGAGCTTTGAAATAAGAATAAAAGAAATGGGAAGAACAGACGGAATTATTTCTGTTTATTTTTTTTTTTGCTCAGAAAAACTCAGTTGTGATGTGCCATACTTTTTCATTTGATTTTTTGTTTTAAAAGGTAGTGTTCCTTTGTCTATTCTGATAGATAATTTGTCAATGTCCTGAGGAAGTCTTTGAATATCTTGGGTTGTGATATCAGAAATTCTGTTTCAGGTTGAGGTGTCTTCACTTGGAAGTAGTGTTAGCTTTTGGAAGTAAAGGATCCTAATGAGTGGCTTATAACGGAAGTGCATTTTCAGGAATTAGTAGCACACACATTTGATTAGTAGTTTTCACTGTTTATTGGAAATCACCTGTAGCTGAGTCTTCTATAAAACCCTGAAGCTGTATGTGGTGCTTACCTGTGAGCCCTCATGGACCTTTGCTGGATAAAAGTTCTATCATTTTTGTTAGCTTCCTAAAGTGGTTGGATCCCAAGAAGGCTAAGAATTGTTTGGCTAGACTTTGACTTCAAGGACCATAATGAATACATTATTTACGTCTGTGTCCACCATAACACCTGATCAAATTCTGGGCCCAGAGTTGGAGTTCGCATTTTTGTTCACATTGATTGAACTATAACTTAGTTACGCTCAGTATCATTCCTGATTGGGGAACAGTGGCAGTTCAATGGTAGAATTCTTCCCTTCCATGGGAAAGGCTTGTGTTTGATTCTCTGCCTGTACTCCTGATTTACAGCTACCTCCTGTCTGTCAATGGAGGCTTGTGTGTTGTGATGGTGAAAACAGGTATCAGCAGAATTTCCAGACTAAGACAGATAGGAGGAAAGGCTTGTGATCTACTTCCTAAAAGTAACCAGTGGAAACCCTACAGATCATGATAGTCCAATCCCATTGTACATGGTTAGTTAGGGTGACTCTATGATAGCTAACAAAAACAACTGTAACAAGTCTGATCAAGTCCAGTAGAAATCTAACTTGTAAGGGGTTCAGGGTAGGAGATGACGATGAGCTGAGTTACTTTGTCTGCCTAACTTCCTTTTAGGTTAGAAATGAGTGAAGTAGGTTTAGCTTCTGACACCAGTAGTAGGCTCTTTGAGTAAATAATATAAGCCAACATTTACTAAGGACCAACCATGTACCAGATCCATAGATCACTGTATACTTCACAGCAGTACTTATCTTTAGGGGCTTGGTGACCAAATTGGGAATAGAGGCATTTTCCTAAAATTAAATACTTAGTGGTTAATTATTAGGGCAGCAGTATATTTATAAAGGGCTTTGCCATTGCACTCCAACCATAAATATCAAATTGCACGTAATCATGGCAAAAATTGAAAACAGTGTTCTCTGTGCCTCCCTCTCCACCACTACTCACCATGCCTGTCTGGTGCAACCTGCCCAGGTCTGCGTCAAACACTTCAGTTGCTTGGATCTAAATAGTCTGGGAGGAGGCTGAGCTTTGAAATAAGAACAAAAGAAATGGGAAGAACAGATGGAATTATTTCTGTTTACTTTTTTTTGCTCAGAAAAATTCATTTTTCATTTGCATTCTTTAGTGATTGCTCACCTTGGTCATAGCCAGAGTGCTTCCTCACACACTACCTTATTCTGTCTCACAAATACTGGGAATATCAAGGAGGAAGGAATTATTCCATTCCAGTACTCCAAGCAGGAAACCAGCCCAGGCTGGGCTCCCAGCACTTATAGAGTGGATCTGGAACTGCCCCTGAATCTTCTGAATTCAGTGGAGGAGTGAGGAGGTGAGGGAACTGTGGAACCCTGAGCCGGTGCTCCTTGGGCAGGCAATAGTTAGCAGGCCCATTAGACAGTATCTCTCTTTCCAGAAGGGACGGTGTTTGATCTCCTTCCAGTCTGCGCCTGCTTCAATCCTGAGGCTTCTTCTGAGCTGTAAGTGAATGCCATCTTCACCTGGGAAGAGTGGTGCAGCTCCACAGAATGTTGAGGCAGCCTTAGAAACTACATGTACGTGGAGACAACCTATCGTGGCCAAGCGGTGATCCCCTGAGGCCAGTTCTCAGCTACTCCGCACACCACGCGGCTTCTATTACTTAGGCCAGTGAGGCTTTAAATACCTCCAAGCAGCCCTCCTCCATTTCCTGCGAAATACGATTTCACAGTCTAATAGACCTTCCTACAGGGAATTTCCCTTGCTACTTAGCCCACATTTCCTTTCTCATTTAAGTCTACTGCTTCCTTATGACCACACCACTCCAGACTGATTTGACTACTTGGAATTCCCACTTTCTACAGCCTCAGCGGCTGTATTCTTTCCAGGTTGTTGGGGAAACTCTGCGTTTCACCGACGAGGGCTCTCATAGGGAGACCCCAGTGAGGGTTGGTGCCATGTTCTCTTGGAATGATGAGGGCAAGTGCCAGTGTCACTGATTCAGTGGGCCAAGGAACCAAGGTCCTTCTCCGGAGAGCTCTATTTGGGTGTGGGGAAAAATGACTTACACAGGAGTAGGGAATTCTATTTTTCCCAGACCCCTCTTTCCTGAGGCCTTTCAGGAAAGCTGACTCTCAGGGTCAAAGAAGGCCACTGGTCACTTACAGGAGACCAGGTGACCATCAGGAGTCTTCCCAGAGATAATGCAGGGCCGAAAAGGAAAAGGAGTGTGTAGTTCACAAGCACTCTCTCCTCAAGATCTGCGCCAGGTGATCTGCCCCTGTTCTATCACTGGGTCGCGCATCAGCCCGTCTGCGGGTCTCTAAGGGGGCACTGTGATGCTGCGAGAGCGAGGCAGAGTGTGACCAGGAAGAGGCTGTCACACACACGCTGGTTTCCCCCAGTGTCCATGTGCTCTCTGTCTGGTGCCTGATTGAGCCTCAGCTTCCCCATCCATGAAGTGGAGACAGTGCAGTATCACAGCTGCTGTGAGGAATGGGAGATTCAGGTGAAAATACAGGGATCCATAAACACTATATTGCTTCCTTCCTTTCTTCCCCCCGGACGACTGCTGAGGGCTGTTTCTCTGAGTAATTTAGCAAGGCAAGCTTCTGCGGTGCCTCTTCCCAGCCCCCTGCCCTTCCCTGGTAAGTTTTATTAGCAAAGAGGGAAGGGATTTTCTAAGGCCAAATTTCTTCTGAGTTTTTCAGGAGAAATTGATGGAACTGTCTGTCTCCTTGGCTGGCTTTTTATCCCTGACGGGATTGCCTGGCCTGCGCAGGGGCACAGAGTGCTACCGAGATCTTTCTGGCCTAGGGAGGGAAGAGAAGGCAACGTTATTCTATCGAAGGAGAAAATCATCATTCGGATTCTTGGGTTTATGTATCCTGAGCACCAGGGAAGCAGCTGGAATTTGCCTGGAAACCACAGTGCTGTCTGCTTGGCTCTCAATAGGTGGCAAGGGACAAGACTGCATTTGACAATCCATCAGCCGCCTTTCTGTTCTGCATAGTAAAAACAGTTCTTGAGGCAGCTCACTATTTCTGCATATGTAGACTGTTGGGTTTCCTGAAGAGGAGTGTGTGTGTGTATGTGTGTGTAATATGTGTAGGTGCATCCACGTGTGCACATGTGTATGTGAGTGTGGCCTGTGTACATCAGTGTATTGCACGTCAGCATGTCACATGTATGTGAGTCTGTCATATGTGTCTGTGTGACTGTCAATTATATACATGCATATGCGAGTAGGTCACATGTATGTATGTGTGCATGTACATGAATATGTTATATGTATGTATCTTTGTAAGGTGTGAGTGTGTATGCATGTATATATATGCGCAAGTATGTAGACATGTATGAATTTGTGTGTAAGTGTGTGTTGATGTGCATGTATATTAGGGAGTATATGTGTGTGTTGTGTGTGTATGTTTGGGCATGTGTGTATTGTAAGTGTGTGTGTATGGGTATGTTGGTGTGAATGTGGGTGTGAATGTGTGTGTTTGAGGCTCAAGAATGAGTGAATGTATGAGTGTGTTTATCAGATCCCAGGGACATCTGAGGAAGTGAGGTCATAGGAGACAGAAAGACTTACATGAAGATAGCCCCACCCAACCAGTGTCCTCATACTATCTCGAGAAGCAGTGTGGTACAATGGAAGCCCCACTCAAACTGAATTAAAAATAAAACAAGTCTGTTGCCATCAAGTCAGTTCTGATTCATAGTGACACTATAAGAGTAGAACTGCACCGTAGAGTTTCCAAGGAGCACCTGGCAGATTTGAACTGCTGACTTTTTGGTTAGCAGCCATAGCACTTAATCACTACACCACCAGGATTTCGTGCTTTAAATGCTAGTAGTTAACCCAGCAAGGCAGCTGTCTCCTGGAGCTTAGGGCACCCTCACAGTTCAGTGGGGCAGGGGCAGAATACGTGGTAGAAGAGCAAGCAGGCTTTGGAGTCAGATAGTCCCAGTTCTGGGCCTGATTCCGTCAGTCTGTCTGGTTGACCCTGGTGAACCACTTTGCTTTTAGCTTTCATCTCTTCAACTGTAGACGGAGCTATGAGCACTTTGCTCAGACATAGCCAACCCAAGTGCCATCGAGTCGGATCCGACTCATGGCGACCCTATAAAAGACAATATTGACAGAATGCATGATGCCCAGAAGACACTCACACCAGTTGGTTAAATGGCTGAATATGAGCAGGGACATGGGTGCCAGGAGTTCATGTTTGCACAAGGAGTCCCGTGAACCTCAAGGAGGTTGGGGATGTGCACTAGAGAAGACGAGCCCAGGTGTGGCTGGGAGCATAGAACATTTTGGAAAAGCAGAAGGGAAGGTATCCTGGGAGGGCCGGCAGAGTGAACACATAGGTGGAATATGGAAATGGCGATGTTTGCTTGGCTTTGTATTTGCTGTCTGTTGTGTAGCAGATGACCACAAATAGTATCTTGAAACAA
The DNA here is from genome assembly GCA_028571685.1 of Heterohyrax brucei. Classification (NCBI taxonomy): domain Eukaryota; kingdom Metazoa; phylum Chordata; class Mammalia; order Hyracoidea; family Procaviidae; genus Heterohyrax; species Heterohyrax brucei. Next base: position 81,836,493 of record CM053154.1, on the reverse strand, counting down.
CACCCATTTGTTACCTCAGCCCCTGTAGCTCAGAAATCTGAATGTGGCTTAGATGGGTTCTCTGCTAAGGGTCTTCCAAGGTTGTCGGCCTGGCTGCATTCTCATGTGGAGCCTCAGCTAGGGGAGAATTTACTTCCAAGTTTCCTTAGATTGTTGGAAGAATTCTCCTTGGGGGTCTGCAACTGAGATTCCCGTTTTCTTGCTGTTGGCTAGGGGCCACTCCCAGCCCCAGGAACTGCCTTTAGATCTTGGTCACATGGCCCCTCACAGCATAGCAGCTTACTTACTGCTCACCACCTTCTTCCTGCCTCTTTAGGAAGGACCTGGTCCCTTTATCCCCTATTAATGGCCTTCACTTGATTAAGTCAGGCCCTCCCACGATAATCTCCCTGTGGATTAACTCAAAATTGACTCAGTTGGAACTTTAATTATATCTGAAAATTTCCTTCACCTTTGCCAAAATAAACTAATCATAGGGGTATTATCATATACAGAGGCACATCCACATTCAAGGGAGACAGACTACACAGGACTTACACACCAGGGTACGAAGACCTTGAGGGAGATCTTCTAATTCTGCCTACCACAGGGTTGTTATCAAAGGTTACTGTCAGGCTGCGCCATGAAGCAAAACAAAACAGAAGAAGCTGCCTGGCTGACTGTTCTATACCACGTACCATGGTTGACGAGGCCAGAAAAGAGTGTGGCCGTATGTCCCGATTGGCTGAGATACTGTTCGTTATGATTGCTTCTTCGGTTTGAGTATTAAAAGCACCTCCATTTCACTCCCCAGAGTAGCCCATATTAGGGGCAAAAGTGTATTGTCACTTAAGTAAAAAGAAGCAGCTTCTCTCAGTGTTACAAGCTTTCTTGGAAAAAGGAGACTGTAGGCATGTAAACTGTTTCCATGATCAACATTAGAGAAACCCCACCGTAGTGTAGATGAATGCATGTGAAGAGCCCTTCCTAAATAGCAGGTACTTTTGCTGAGATGTCTCATTGAGTTCTCACAATAACCTCTTGGGGAAGGTACATTGTGCCAAATTTATTAATGAGAAGACTGAGGCTCAGTAGATGACACTGAATAGTCTAAGGGTATACAACTGGAAGTGGAGGATTTGCAGTTCAACTGGCCAACGGCATGCACAACAGGTTGTTTGCACTTGCCCCATCCTGCTGCCTCGCCCCCAGCCACTTGCACTTGATGTCCCCTCACAGTCACTCATTTCTTTCCCCAGTGACTTTTCTCTCCCACCAAGAGATACCGAGTTACAAGACTGAATTCCCAGAGGTAGTGAGTTCAAATCCCAGGTTCTAGGATCTGATCTTCTACAGGGAAGATCAACTGACTCTCAAAACATTGGATTTTATCCTGAGGGTGAAGCAAATTTACTCTTTATCCCTGAAATGCAACTGGAATGTCAGATCCACAGCTGCTAAAGCTATATCTTCTTCACTGCTGCCTCCTGACATCTAGCAATGCTCTCACACAGTATGTAGTGCTCAGTAAATATTTGTTCAAAGGATGAGTAGCTAAACCCCTTAACTCAAGGGAAACTCAACCTTAATATCAAAGCCAACTTATCTCTTTAAAAATGCATTCTGACAAAGAATCAACAGTGTCCAAGAATTCCACCTCTCAGGCTAACCCTTCCTGTGGTAACACTGGTTTTAGGAAAATGAAATAATATAGATTTCTAGTAACTGCAAAGAGCATCCATCTGCATGAGTTCTCCAAGACTGAGAGGACTTAACCAGTCAATGACCACTTCTGTCAACTCATTGGTGATTAGTGTGAGAGATTTGCATGTTTTTCTGAACAACACACAGGGATGTGCTAGGTTTGTGCTGACTCTGAAGATCTGATGGTTTACAAAAAGTGTTCTAATAGAGCTAACAAGTCGGAAAACATGATAGGAGATATTTTGTATGGGACAAGTGATGATCCTGATTACTTGCCTCTCTATTGTGTCCTCCCAGGTAGTCCTGATTGCAGATGAAGCCGCCTAGAGAAAGGGCTTCCTCTCCTGCTGAAAGCGATGGGGGGGTGTCTGATGGCATTTGCCACAAATCCCTCTTGATTAATCATGCTGCTCCAATCTGTGAGCCAGAAGTCGTTGGGGAGTGAAATCTTCCTTGAGTGAAGTTAGCCTCAACTCCAACAGCAACGAGGGTAAATGCTTCAAAAAGCAGAGGTGCTTCTTTGTGCTAGGACACAAAATTTGTTAGGAGAAAATGGCTGCAAAAGAAAGATAATTAGCTGAGGGAATTATACTTCTTCTCAGAAGCTGAGGAAAACTATGGAAAGGGTTATATACTTTTTCCCTTTGAGACAATTTTCTGCTTAGCTGCTAACTAAAAAGTTGACAGTTCACGTCCACCCTGAGGTATCTAGGAGGAAAGTCAGGTGACCTATTTCCAGAAAATCAGCCATTGAAAGCTATGTAGTACGCAGTTGTATGCTGCCACATAAAGGAGTGCCATGAGTTGGTACTGGTTAACGCAGTCATTCTAGACCCTGGTTTGATATCATTTTTAACGTGTATTAACTGTGTGACTTTGAGTGAGGTGTGACTCTTCTGGCTTTGGTTTTCTCATTTGCTAAAATGCCAGCTCCCGAGGTTCTTATAGAATGCCATACTGTTTGAAGACACCTATAGCTCACAGTGGGTGTCAATGAATGTTAGGATCACACCCCTTTATGCAAAGCAAAACAGCAGTAACAAAAGGTATATATCTAGTCTGACAAAGATTGTTTTTAACTGTATAAAACACATTTGTAGCAGAAGTCTTAGATGAGTATACAAATTAAGTCACATTTAACATGTTGATTTTATAAAAAATAATAGTAACAAAAAAGTTAGCAGCCCAAGACATGTAGAGCTACCCTACCCGATAAACCAGTACCCTTCTAGTGCTGTGACCATGAACTCTCAGGCCTGTGCTTACAAATATAAGCAAGCCAGGCTTGACTCTTGAGCAGAGCCCAACCTCTGTGCAATGAGGTCCTGGATTTAAATACAAGACAATCCTGCCTGGCTCCAGGGAGGAGGCCAATGTTGAAATAGGTGGTGAAATCTTGGCTGTACTCCCAACCTCTAGGTTGCAGTCTTCTCCCTGTTGCTCCCCGGCTCCTTGTTTTCTGAACAATTGCTTCTCTCTTCCATCTGTGACCCTCCATTCGTGCCTTGAATTTATGCTCCCTTCTCTCCACTGGATCTTAGCTCTGCGCCTTGGGATACTGCTGTCTCTGGTCCTTTGGGGAACTTTGCCTACTCCATTCAAGGAGAGGAATCAAACAATCAAAGAGTTGAATCTCACTGGAAGGGGCTGAAGGAAAAAGGATGCCACTTTTTGTATTGTTCACAGGTCAGCACCTTCTGTTTCTGAGTAAAATGGATAAAGCACAGATCCAAAACCAAAGGAACCCAGAGAGGCAGCAGACTCTATGAAAGGCAAGATCCCCAATGGCCCTGAATATTCAGAGCTAAGCCACCCAGACCCTTGCCAGACAACTGAGTATTTTTTAATCATCATTTCTGTCTTCTGAGGGGGAAAAGAGTCATTTGTAGCCTGGCAACAGAGATTTGCATGTTCCTCCTTCACGCCAAGCAGTAAACACAGCCTTCCCTCTGCTCAGCCTAACGATGCTAAAAGGCCAGTGACCAGAAGAAATGAGGCAGCATAAATGACTGCAGATAATGGTGGTGTGAAGAGGCCAGTGGTGATTGTAACAAAAATTGGCACTGTGGCCAAGTGGTTTTCAGTAAAAACACACGCAAGAGCTTATTTTGGAGAGTCTCATGTTAATGAACAAGGAGTTCCCACAAGGCACAACGCTAGTTCTCTGTACTAGTCAATGACGAGGTTCCAGTGGTCTTTCTAATCACATGTCAAGGTCCTTCTAATAACATGTCCAAAGTACCTAAGATAAATTCTCAACATCTTTGTTTCTAAAGAGCAGTCTGGCTGTACTTCTCCAAAGATAGATTTGTTCATTCTTCTGGCAGTCTGTGATGTTTTCAACATTCTTAACCAACATCATGTTTCAAAGGCACAAATTCTTCTTTAGAATTCATTATTCACTGTCCAGCTTTCATGTGTTTATAAGGATGCCTGAAGGAAGGTAGGAAAGAGCATGCCAAGGAGAAGGTCAGTGGGTGGTAAGGGCGGCCTTCGTAAAGTAGGGGAGGGATCACATGTTCTACAGCTTTGCCCTGTCTAAGACCCTTTCCTGCCCCCTGCCGGAAGTACTCTTCCAGGTTTCCTAAGCCACCTCCCACCTGGCTTCCATGTACCTGTCTGTGTTTTTCTCATGTCCACCTTTTGTCTTAGCAGGCACAGAGGGTTTGCACAGTTTCTAAGAAAGTTCGTTCGAAGACTGGAAGTAATAACTCAGATGACCATGCTTGCCATCATTTATCATAGTGAAGAAAGTTGTCTTGGGATCAGACTGTGTCAACGAGAATGTTAACTACTAACTGGACGACCATAGACAAGTTCCTTAGAGCTGAACCTTGGTTTTCCCTTCTACGAAATGGGGGATAAAAGTAATTTCTGTAAAATAAGGATCCATGTGAAGCCCTTGAAATTGTTGTTATTCTTAGGTGCCACTGAGTCAGTTCCAACTCACAGCAAGTTTACATACAACAGAGTGAGACACTGTGGTCCTGAGCCATCCTTACAGCTGTTGTGATTTCTGAGGCCACTGTTGAAGCCATCACTGTCAATCCATCACTTTGAGAGTCTTTCGCTTTCTCACTGACCAAGCATGACGTCCTTTTCCAGGAACTGGTCCTTCTAATAACATTTCTAAAATACCTAAGGCAAAGTTTCACCATTCTTGGTCCTAAAGAGCACTTCAGCTGTACTTCTTCCAAGACACGTTTGTTCTGCTGGCAGTCTGTGGTCTATTCAACATTCTTCACCAACACCGTAATTCAAAGGCACAAATTGTTCTTTGAGCTTCCTTATTCGTTGTCCAGCTTTCATATGTAAATAAGGTGACTGAAAATATCATGACTTGGGTCAGGAGCATCTTAGGTCTCAAAATTACATCTTTGCCTTTTAACATTTTAAAGAGGCCTTTTGTAGAAGATTTACTCAGTCCAATATGTAGTTTGATCTCTTGACTGCTGTCTACATGGGTGTTGGCTGTAAATCCAATTAAAGTGAAATTCTTGAGAACTTCAACATTTTCTCTGTTTATCATGATGTTGCTTATTGGTCCAGTTGTGGGGCTTTTGCTTTTCTTTCTGTTGAGGTAATATACACACTGATGGCTATAGTCCTTGATGTTCTTCAGTAAGTGTTTCAAGTCCTCTTCACTTTCAGTAAACAAGGCTGTATCATCTACTTATTGCAGGTTGTTAATGAATTTTCTTCTAATCCTGATGCCACATTTTTCTTCAAATAGTTCAGCTTCTTGGATCATTTTCTCAGCAGATACACTGAATAAGTATGGTGAAAAGATACAACCCTGATGTACATCTTTCCTGTCTTTCAACCTCATAGCATCCTCCTGCTGTGTTCAATCAACTGCCTCTTGGTCTACGTACAGCTTCCTCATGAGCACAATTAAGTATTCTGGAATTCCGATTCTTCCTAACACTATCCATAATTTGATATGAACTATACATGAAGTAGGGTCTGGCAATAGAAAGTGCTGAAAGGATGTTAGGTGTTCCAAGTATTATTATTTTATTGTGATTGAGTGAAAGTGTACAATCCAGCTTAAATTTGCATGCTCACCTATCTGCAGCTCCCTCTGTTCTCCTTGCCCAGTGACAGCACACTCCTCCTTCCTGTCCTGTAGGTGTCATATCCTCTTAACAGTCTCCTGTCCCTTCCTCTCCACTCCGCTCTGGTAAGAGAACTGTAGGATGACACCCAATAAATGCATAGAACCATACAGTGCACACACGATATAGTCACTCTGTGTCCCCGAGTCCAGTCTATTGTTGTCTGAAAAGTTGACCTCAGTAAAGATTTGTGATTAGGGGCAGCATCAGGTCTAGGGGCTGTGCTCCCAAGGGAACCCCCATGCCTTCGGACCATCAGTTTTGATCTTTTAGTGGAGTTCTTAGGGTGTACTCCTTTTTTTTCTCATGTTGTCACTAGAACTCAACACTGTGAACCCCATCCTGGCTGTCATTGGGGTGGCTGGGCACCCTCTGGTTCTTCTGGTCACATGTTGATATAGTTACTTGTTCACGTGGATCTTTCTGTTTTCTGGGTTCTTTTTCCCTCATGTCATTTTTGTCCTTGGTGATCATCTGTTTCAGCTGAGTTGGGACCATTTGGTGTACCTCAGATGGTAGCTTGCTAGCTTTTAAGAGCCCAGATGCTACTCACCAATATGGGGTGCAGAAGACTCTCTTAGCAATAGGCTACTTATGACAATTGGCCTTGATGTACCCTGAGAGAATGGTCCTCGGACCCCTGCCCCTACTACTCTGTCTTTGCAATATTGGGTTAAGATTGAAGAGTTTTCAGGTTATGCTGAAGTCCAGTTCTTATTATTATTTTTACTGCTATTTCTGAAATACGTGATTATTGGCTAGTTCCCTACTCACTTGTTTTTCTCCTCTGTAATATCTACCTCACAACATTGTCCCCTCACAAACATTGTTGTGAGGTTTGCACAAGATTTATATGTGGAATTCATTCAGCACAATGCTTGGTGTAAAATTAGTTCTTTAATCAGTATTATTGAAGTCAAAGCCCTTTTCTCATATTCGTTGGCTCTTTCGAGAAGTGTTTATCCAAGTCTTTTGTATATCTTTCCTTGGACTATCATTTCTTATTGATTTGGAGGAGTTCTTTATGTATTCTGGATATAAATCCTTTGTCAAACACACTTATTATGAATATTTTCTCCTGCTCTGTGGCTTTCTTTTTTTTCACTTTCTGCATGTTATCGTTTGATATATGGATAAACAAAAGTTTTTAATTTTAGTGAAATGAAAATCATCAAGTTTCTCTGGAAACTAATATTCTTAACCTCTATTTCTTTAAAGATTCTACTGAAAGGTAGTGTAAAAGAATATCAGGGGGACCCCAGTTCTAGGTCCTGGTGGGAAGGGCTCCACCTGGAAGGTCCCGGGTGAAGCTAGATGGCCCTCCTCTCCCCTAAAGCTCTCACAGAGGTACCTGTGGTCAGGGGAGTGAGATGTCGAGGCAGACTGGTGAGAAGGGCTATACCTTCTCCTACTCCAGCAAGGAGAGAATATTAACCAGAATTCAGAAGTCCACTCTTCTTCTCCCCACCCTAGGGCTTCAGGGTCATTCTTCCCAGGGTTAGGCACAGACCCATCCTCAGTGTGGACAGAGAAGCAGCTATGAGAACAATTTGAGATCATGCCACACGGCCAGCCACAGAGGCTAGCACTGTGTTGTTTGGTGCCCAGAGGTTGAGAATCCCTCTGCTCCTGGGGTAGGGAGCTCAAATCAGTAAAGGTTTCACCAAGTAAGTAGCTATCATATTTTTATGCAGATAACACATGCCTTGTATGCCAGCCATGCCCTACCCTCTCCTTGAGGTATTTTCATAAGTACCACTAGACCTTTTTTGGAGGTATGTGTAAAAAGTGAAAAATTAGCATAGCCAGCCAAGTGCAAACTTACAAAAATACCTAGTGGAGTGAGGGTGCAGTTGGTAAACAAACAGAAGGTGCATATTATTTGCATAACAATATGTTATTGGAATAGGTCTTGAGAAATGAAAGCAGTCTGCCAAAGAGACGAGGGACAGATAGGTACTCCAGTGTAAACAATCACCAGGGACTAGAAGGAGCTAGAACATTTGGAGAAACTAGAGTAGAGTATAGGGTGAAAGGAAGGAAGCAGCTGGTCTTCAATTTCTCTATCCACAAATGAGTGTTTGAATCAGCCAGTCTCCCTTTTGACCCAATTGTTCAGTTTCACCGGCTGGTGTGATAGACACAGACATGATTCAGATACAGGCCCTCTCCTTGAAAAGAAGAAAGAGAAGAGCACTGTTAAAGATCACTGAGAATTCGGAATGTCAAATCCTGGAAGGCGACATAGAGGAGGTAGTGTAGAGACCTCTCTATCCCCTCAGTTGTGAGGGCTTCATCAGTAGGTTCTGCCACAAATCACTGGGAAATTCTAAGCTGGTTTCACAGTGTGGCAGTGAGAGCTGGGGACTGACTTCTCAATTTATTGCCCAATGGGAGAGAGGTGGAAGTCTGGACAAGGGTGGGATGTGGATGCTTAACTCTCCGAGAGGCCCTCGGGCTGCTTCCCTGCTCCCACAGACCATGTGGCCCTCCTCATATAGCCATCCGAAAGAAGTGTGCATTAATCCTACTGGCAAGAAAGTGACACGAAGTTTTAGCTGTTCCATGGGGAACTACTGAGCAGAGACACTGTCCTGGGCCTGTCAGCTATGCACAGAGATCCTGCATGAAGGTCAGTCAGTGAGGCCTTTTCTGGAGATGTCAAGTGCCCAAGTTCTCCTGCAGAACCTGCCCTTCACTTCCCCCACAGGTACACGCATATGTTGCAGACACACACACACACACACACACACACACACACAGACAGACAGACAGACAGACACAGACACACAACTTCACTACCTTCCTTCTTTACCTTCCTTAAGCAACTAAAGCTTGAAATTGGAGCCGGAACTAAAGATTAGGTTACTTTATCACTCTCCTCTACCTCCTAGTGGTGCTGGCTTTTGGAAAAATGTTTTAACAAATCATTTTCAGGTGTACAAGCTCCCATCAGTGCTTCTCTTTCTCTCTCCTTCTGTCTCTCTGTCTCTCCAAGTAATAGAGATAGGACCTGGGACTGCAGATGGATGAATGTCACAATGTTGTGCTTGAGCCAGCTTGTGTTGCCTTACAAGAGCACATAACTTTCTGACTCTTTAGTCAGCCACATCAAGTAGGAAGCTTAAAGTTTGCCAAAGGTGGGAATGTTTACACCACAGAAACTGGCAAATGCTAAAAATCAGGACTTCCTTTTGTCTTGTAGAGTCGCTCATCAAACATTCATCAGCACACTATGGGACAAGTGAATTCCCCGTGTAGTAAAAACTTAGTGCACTCCCTGACAGCACACACTAGAACCCAGGTCAGCATAAGTAGACTACATCATAAGATAAAAGGTTTTCCAAATTCAACCTAACATTTCAAAGGACAGAGTAGCAGGGACAGGGGTCTGGGAACCATGTTCTTGGGGGAACATCAAGGTTAATTGGCTTAACTAGTCTTTTGCCAAAAGAGTCTTCTGCACCCCATATTGGTGAGTAGTGTCTGGGTGTTAAAAGCCAGCAAGCTGCCATCTGAATAACATCAATTGGTCCCAACCCACCTGGAACAAATGACAACTAAGAACATTACACACAGGAGGAAAAATGAGCCCAGGGGACAGAAGGATCCATATGTTTGGAAGACTACATCAGCGTGAGACCGGAAGAACCAGATGGTGCATGACCTCCACCCAAAACAGCCTTGACAGGTAACACAACGGAGAGTTCCTGAGGTGGCACGAGAAAAAGAGGTGTACAGATCAAGAATTTATTAAAAGACCTGAATCTGTGGTGTGACAGCCTGGAGGGTCCTGGGAACATGGCCCCTAGACTTGCTGCTAGCCCGGACCTGAAAGCAGTACTGAAGTCAACACTTCAGACAAAGAATGGACCGGACTTGGGAACACAGGGTAAGCATGTGGTGAGTATATTTTATAGCTTTATACATATATACGAGGCTGTCCTACTATTATCTTTCTAGAGGAGAGAGAAGAGTGTAGAAAGGAGGGGACAGGTGCTTGTTAAGTGGACACTAGAAGAAAAGAGTGAGAAGGAGGAGTGTGCTGTCACAGGGTGAGGAGAGCAGATAAGTTGTAGAGGGGCAAGCATGCAAAACTGACTTAGATTGTACACTTTGACTTGCTCATCATCATCATCACAAACTGTTAGCGTGCTCCCTGATAACTGAGAGCTTGGTGGTTTGGATCCTGGAGTCTACTTTCAAAGTATCAGCCACTGAAAACTCTGTAGGCACGGTTCTGTTCCGGCACACATGGTGTCACCACGAGCTAGAACTCCATGGCAACTGATTCCTCAGACAAGTAGCTGGGTTGCCACCTGCCTTGAGGTCAGCTCCTCAGTCCCCTCAGCTGTTTCTGTTCCAGATCATTTATATTGAGCTTAGCCCTTCATGTTGACTATGAGATTGTCACTGGCTGAGGTTATATATACAGAGGAGGAGAGTCTGTGGTGACTGGGGTCCTGCTGAAGCCCTCCTCCCCAAATGCCCCTGAGCCAATTGGGAACGACAGACAGGCCATAATATAGTACACTTGCACACCACTATTCCTCAAATATTAGCTTAAAGGACATTTGGTGGCAAGGTAACACTTCAAGGAAAGGAGACAGAGAAGGGAGGGTGGAGGTTGCCTTGGTTTCACTTCTCTCGCCTCCAGCTATTTAGCTCAGGCCCAAACTTGCACACCCTGCTTAGCAGGCAGATGTCCTGCAGCTAATGCTGTGCTTGTCTTCCTTAGAGGGCAGGGCAGTGAGGAGCTATGAATACTCAGGTTTATTCCAGCGGGAGGGCCTCTCTCTACCCACACCCCTTACTGCTCATAGATGCTGAAAGTTGCCTTCCTACTTTAGGAAAAGTTTACCCCAAGGTGGAGTCCTAAGGAACAGAACAACTCTCTCTTGTATTTCAACGGATGATTAGGCTCCTCACAAATAGGTACCCTGTGCCGTTGTCCAATGGGCCTGGCCCATAAACTGCCAGACTTGGACTCGCTGGAGTGGTTGTACCCTCTCTGACCTTGAGCTTTTGACACAGACCAGCTGCTCCCTGCTGCCAACAGTTGGCCCAAGTCCTTACTGGGCTTCATTCTTCTCACTTCCTATTTCCATCCTTTAGCCATCCAGTTCTCCAGGCACTTCCTCTTCAGACTTGCTGACAGTGGCAAACAATGCTGAAAAAAGCTCTGGTGAGCCGGGTCCTGTTTCTGTAGTCAGGCTGGGCCATTTGGCTTATGCCCCAAGCTACCTGCTCTTTATGTCATCTTGATGTCAGAAAAATGCCTAGTGTGATGAAAAACACACACAGAGTTGTTGAAATTCAAGGGTTGCTATGTTTTGAATTTGAGTCCCATGGGTTGATCAAATGCCCTTGGGTACTTTTAAATTCCCTCAGCCTCAGTTTCCTTATTTGCAAAGTGGGGGATGATAATATACGTCTTAGATTTACCAGCAGTCTTCAGTGGAATTATGTCTTAAGGGGGCCTACTCCTTCACTGGACAAACATTTTGGAGTGGCTCTGTGTACCAGGCTCTGAGCCAGGAGTATGTTGCTGTTTGGTGCCACTGAGTCAGCTCCAGCTCACGATGACCTGTGTACAACACAACAAAATGTTGATGGTCCAGGGCAACCCTCATAGCTGTTGGTATGTCTGAGTCCATTGTTGTGGCTCTTGAGCCAGGAACTTGTTATTTTTTTGAGTACCATCAAGTTGATACCCACAGACAGCAATACTGTAAGTCAGAGTAGAACTATCCAGGAGGGTTTCCTAAGCTATTATGTTGATGGAAATAGATCTTTTCTCCCATGGAGCAGCTGATGGGTTTGAATCCCCGACCTTTAGGTTAGCAGCTGAGCACTTAGTCATTGTACTACCAGAGCTCTTAACACATTGTTGCAGAACTGGTTCTGACTGTAGAGATCCTATAGCGCATAGTAGAATTGTTCCATAGGGTTTCCAAGGAGCAGCTGGTGGATTCAAATTGCTGACCTTCTGGTTAGCAGCTGGGCTCTTAACCAGCTCTTAGTAGAAGCTTAATTGATAATTAGTTCATTAAATCTCTTCCCTTCATCCAGACAAACTATAGAGATTGTGAAAAGGAGCTGACAAACAACCCTATACTCTCCTCTTCTGGGTTGTTCTGGAAACTATGTTGGAGCAGAAATTATGTCAACTACAGCTTTGGTGCTGTGGCCCCAACAACAAGTACACAGAGCACAGTTCCCGTGGGTCACGGGCCTGTGCGGTCAGGCTTGGTGGACCTCGGGTGGCCTGAGACTCAGATCTTGGTCAGCTCTGCACTGAGGGCCAGCCCAAGTCAGCAATAAAAGCAGGGAAAGCCAGCCACAAATGCCCTGCAAGTCTAAACCTCAGCCAGTCCTTTACCATCGGGTTCTGGTCTGGCCAGGGTTCAGGATGGGAAGCCTGGGTATGTCCCAGGGCTTGAAAGTGGGACCTGTTTAGGCAGAAGGCTGGTCAAGCTGAGGGCACACTCACTCCATTCACAGAATTACTAACTGGTGCTGGGGCCCAGGGTTGGAAGGGCGGGGGCACTAATGTGCCATCACTTTCTACAAATCATTTTATGTAATCATTAAGTAAACCCATTTTGTTGTTGTTAGCTGTCATCCAATCAGTCTTCCAACTTATGGCGATCCTACACACAATGGAACAAACATTGCCCAGTTCTGTGTCGTTCCCGGGATTGATAACAGATCAGACAATTATAATCCATAAAGTTTTCCTTCATTGACTTTGGAAATTGATTGCCAGGCCTTTCTTCCTAGTCTTAGGGGCTCTGTTCAGCATCATAGCAACACCCAAGGCTCCACTGGCAGAGGAATGGTGCCTGCACATAAGGCTCAGTGGTTGGGAATAGAAATCCCAACCCATGGAAGGTGAGAATCCTATCACTGAACCACCAATGCGTCACTAAAGCCCATTTTACAGTTAAGGAAACTGAGGATCAACTGGAGTCAATGACTTATCTTACATGACTTTAGTGGCAGAGATGTGTTGAGAAGTGATGTTTGTAAGTCTTTCCACTGCTAATGACTGACCTGACCCATTGGGAATTATTTCATCAGCACCATAATAAACCCAGGATCTTCAGCCAAAGCCTAGAACAATCCATATCTAGTGAAAATTAATGAGAACATAACCACCCTTTCCCCCTCACCCCTAACACCTAATTAGCCTGTTCAGGCAAAAGCCACGCCCACACCTTATCTTCCCTTTTCTTTTCCTACTGGAGCCTAATTACTATTACAGGTGCTGGTTGGACACAGAGACAAGAGTCACTCTCCTTGATCCCACAAAAGCACAATGCACTCAAGAGACTGAGGGGTGAAAAGGGCTAGTAGAGAGAAAGTGCTGGGAGAGAGGAATGGGGGAGGGGGATAAGGGCTGGGAATGCTGAAACCCGGAGGCCTGAGGTTTGGGGTGCCAGTTAGCCACCAGCATTTTTGTTTACAGAAAATCACCAGGCCATGTACACGGGCTCCTCACTAAATGTAACCCAAGTGCATCCTTGATCTCACTTCAGGCCCTGGTGTCCACTGGCCCACTATAAGGGGCTGGGCAGCTTTCCTGCTCCCATCTCCCCCTGGCACTGACACCTGGCTGAACAAGGCTGGAGCTTCAGAAATCCCAGGTGGATCCAGGATCTGCAGCCTGAAGACAAAACGCTCTCTGGCTGTTCCTTAGCAACCCAGCTCTCAGCTGCCATCGCTTCGCAGCTGACGCCCTAGCATCGGTTTGTACCAAAAGCGTGGGGTTTTAGGTGCTCTGAGAGTCTTCCTAATGTCCCTTCAATGATCCACGAAGCCATTTGCTTAGGCAATCGCCCTCCCTCCCTGCGCCTGTCCCCGCTCCCCCGCGCTGGCTTTTAGCGCAGTGAACCCTTGGCGCAGCCGGTGGCTTGTTGAACAAAGCCCTCGTTCCGCCGGTGGCGGGGTGTGGGGGGGCACTTCATTTGCCTGGATGATGCCCGCTGTGGGCTGTGCCGGGAGGGGCGGAAAGGGGATGGATGGGATCCAGAAGACTAGAAGGAAAACAACGCCAGAGCCAGGGGAGGTGGAAGGCGGAGAACTGGTGCGGGGAGTGGGGGGCAGGGGAGGAGGGGAGGAGCAGCGGTGGGGGCGGGGAGGGGCAAGGGGAAGAGGAGAAGGCAGGCAGAGGAGAGGGAAGGGGGGTGGAAGTAGAAGAGAGGGAAGGAGGAGGAGGAGAAGGCCGCTTCATTTATTTATTATGATGCCAGTTGTAGTGTCGGTCTTGTGCGTGGAGAGCAGACTGTATTTTATGTTTTAATCCTCCAAGCTGTGTGTGTGGGCTGGGGATAATTACATTGAAAAATGTGTATAATATTCGGAAGGTTCTTTTTGTAGGGAACGGAATGCTCCAGTGGAGTATCTTCCTCACGGCAAGGAGGCTCACAAGGTGCGGGTAATTGGGAGCGCAGTGGGAGCCAGCCAGCCTCCTCTGTTTTGGGGGGCAGCTGGGGCATCAGAGAGCAGGCCAGGCCCCTTCCCCGCGCCAGCCTGCCTGCAGCCTGGAGGATGACAGGCAGGATACAAATGCCAGGCTTGATTGCTTTCTTGGCTGCAGCAGCCTTGGGGCTACAGGGAAGAACACAGGAGATGACAGGCTGGCTGCTAGCGATGGCGTGTCTGCGTGGTCAGCTGTTTGCACAGACACATGCCCTCACATCATCCATCCCCAACAGTCACACCTATGCATACACCCCATAAATTCATGTACAAATACAAACACACACATAACAGGTGAAGCTTCACACGTACGCTCATTCATGAATATACAGATTCACACCCAATGAACACATGTGCAGGTACACACACAATATACACACAAATTAGACACACAGTCTCTTAATACATGCATGTGTACACACACACTCATATGCTTTTACTCCCACCACACTCACATATACATGTATTTGCATACAAACACATGTGCTTATATATACACACAGATATTCACAGAGAAACTGAAACTCACACATGCACACATCCACATACATGATGTACGCACACATGCACACTCATACAATCTGGTACACATAGTCACACATACACTTATATATTCACATATTCAGTGTCTGCAAGCTTGCCCGCACATGCATACATTCACACAGATTCACATAGTGCTGCATTGATACACCTTTGTACACTCACACTTTCCCATTTCCTCATACACACATCTCATGTATTCCCACACATGCACAGTGTAACAATTGTGGAGTGGTATCAGAAATATTGCCAGTGATGTTTTTATCTGCAAGCCTTTTAAAAAGAAAGAAATTGACATCCACCTGCTCTAAAAGGCCACAGACCAATACCCACAACTCTTGACATTTTAAATGTTTATTTTTTAGTACATGTGTTTTGGAGACTGCATGGCTCACTTAAAGGCAGCCACATGGCAAGTGTGCAAACTTTCATTTGGTGTATACTGGTGGCTGATTTGATGCCTGATTATTCAGTAACTGCAGATCCAGTGGGAAAAAAACAGCGCAACCAACCAAGGTGCCAATTAGCCCCTCTTTCCATGGGTGGCTGGCATGCCAACCTAAGAAAATCCATAGGGTGGACAGCACAATCCTCAGAAAGCCTGGCTGTGATGAATAGGGCTGCTGGCTCTCTTGGGACATGGCTGGTTATTTTATAGGAAATTGATTTTCTTGGTACTTGAGAGGATGTGCTAATGAGCTCTAATGTTGGCACAGAAAGGCTGTGGTTGGGCTTGAGCCTGGGCCTCATCTGGGTCAGCTTTCACTTCTGCTGCTGTGACCCCTAGATCCTCCTCTCCAGAGGTCTCCGGAAACAGCACACATGGGAGCTAATAGAGAGTGTTGACTGTTCTTCTGTGGGTTCTTCTGTGGGTTCCACCATCATCAAACCTGCATGGTTCAACCCGCCTCCCCTCCCTGTCCTCAGTTGCACTCTCTTCTCCCCTGGCACTGCTGCATCCTTGATTCAGGACCTGCTGGTCTAACTCTTGATCCCACGCTGCCTTCCTGGCCTCTGGTCTCTGACTCAACAGCAAACTTTCCACATGCATCAGCTCCTGAGACAGCCTACAGCCTGCAGAATTTAGCCAGAATTTCTCAGCCTGATGCTGAAGCTTCATCTCATAGTTCTTGTTGTCATGAACTGCCACCAAGCCAGCCCCTAAGTCATGGTGACCCCATGCGTAATGGGATGAAATGCTGCCCAGAGTTGCACCATGTCCATGGTCGGAGCAGATCAGGCTGTTGTGATCCATAAGATTTTCCTAGGCTGATTTTCAGCAGTAGATCACTAGGCCTTTCTTTCTGCTCTGCCGTAGTCTGGAGGCTCTACTGAAACCTACTCAGCATCATAGCTACACACAGGCCTCCACTGACAGGTAACTGTATATGAGGTGCATTGTCTGAGGTCTCCTACACTGATGGAGAGATCTCTGCCACAGAACTACCACCATCCCTACTGGTTCTCTATTCCTTGTTGTTAGTTGCTATCAAGTTCCGACTCATGGCAACCCTATATGTGAAGAGCAGAATGATAGGGCTTTGAAGACTGTGACCTTTCAGAAGCAGATTGCCAGACCTGTTTCCTACAGTGTCTCTGGGTGGATTTGAACCACTAACCTTTTGGCTAATAGTCAAGCACTTAAACGTATGTGCTGCACAGGGCCTCCATGTTTACCCCTACTCATAACCTTTCCCCTGGAAGTCACTGTTCCTGGAGGTTGCTCTAGTCCTGCACCTTGGAGTACCCCACCAGACAACTAGAAAACAGTCGGCACCTCTGTTAGCTCCCATGGACGTGGTTTGGGAGGAGGGGAGTCTTTGAGGCCTAGAAGTTTTGGCTTCTTGTAGCTGCTTTGGGTTACCTCCTGTTCTTCTGGCTTGTCTACTCTGCTCCAGGCACAGGGGCCACCCTCAAATGCTCCAGACATACTAACTGCAGGGCCTTTGTACTTGCTCTTTCTGTGCCTGCAAAATTTATCCAGGTATCCGTGTAGCTCACTCCCCACCCTGCTGGAATCATTTCTGAAATGACACCTTATGAGACCTTCCTGGCCACCAGGTTTAAAACTGCAGCCTCCTTCTACTTTTTGGCCCTCTCTATCCCCCTCTTCTGGGTTCCTCACCACTGCTTGCCATATTGTATGTTTTACTAGAATGTGAATTTTATGGAGGTTCCTGCTTGTATTTATTTTCTTCGAGGTTGCATTTCCAGTGCTCAGCACAGAATCGGGCACTTAGAAGTTACTCCAAGATTGTTTTAAAAAATCAATGATGAAGACCCATTCAGCTGCCAGTGCCCAGCAACCTCCCAAGCCCATCTCCTGGAAGGCAGGCTCTCAGGTCCATCTTATACTGGAAAAGGATCTGAGCTTTTCTTTCTCTGTATTCCAAGTGTGTGCTGAAGCTTCTTTCTGCATGTTGACCCAGATTATAGATCCAGATTATTTTTTTTGAATTGAGTATGTACTGAAAATTACGATGCATTTAAAAGTATTTTATATGTATTATCTGATTTGCTATTCACAAAAATCCAATGAAGTAGGCATTATTATCATCCCTATTTGACAGACAAGAAAACTGAGGCTCAGGTAGCTAAAGTGGCTTTCTCAAGGTCACACAGCCTCTTTCTGCCTATATTTTGCTCTGTTTCTACTAGACCTCATCATCTACACTGTTTATATCTCCCCCTCCCTGGTGGGTGGTGATCTCTGTTCCTTAGCCAGCATTCAGCTCTCCAAATCAAACTAGACCATGTCTGAAGCTTGAACCACAAGCAAACTCTACCTGTCAACCAAGAGAGCAGGAAAGCGCCTGAGACACAAAGAGAGATTTTGTGTCCATTGAAGTTTGTTTCCCTTTGAGGGTCTCTAATCTGGCATCTCTTAGCCTGTGACCCTGGAAATATTTCTGAACCCTCTGACCCTCTGTGTCCAAATCTATAAAATGGATTTAATACTTACATCTAGGGTAGTCATGAAATAGCACTGTTGCTGTGTAGAGGAACCTTGGTAGAGTTTAAGACTTGTTCCAGCCCAACTCGATGGCACTTGGCTGGCCAGCCTCCAAACCATCTTTCTAGAAATAATTGATGTAGTTGCTGACCCGAGACAGTCCACAGTGCTGAGTGATGTTTTTGTCATTGCTCAAAATCACTTATCCTTTACTGGGGGGACACTCTGACCCCTGGATCCACGAGTCCTAAAAGGGCACCTAAGCGAGCACAACTTGCTACAGCTACCTGGGTTTCAGGAGGACCCCACACAAGCATTCTGCAGGAGGGTGTGCAGTCGGTGCTGGCATTGCTCCAAAACCAAACAACGAGAGGCGTACCAGGTCCGAATCCAGGGCAGTGAGGTGGCAGCTTGGTTTGGGGGCCAGAAAAGTGTTTCCCATGAGCCTGGAGGAGGTGCAGGGCCCCAGGATGAAAACCAAAGCAGGCAATGCCTCTCCAACCCAAACCCTGGGGACATTTCCACGTCGCAGCCTCTCTGCCACTGTGACGCAAACAAAGCTAGAGGTGCTGCTGCCGACATTGCGCTCAGCTGGGAAACAGGGGCCTTCTGTACCTTTCAATGCTCTCATCTCATTAATCTTGTACCTCTGCAGTCCTTCTGAAGAGCGCCCTCACAGGGGCTCAGGCTCATTCATTATGGCTCTAATAACAGCGGCAGACATTAAAGCACAAGGCTGTGAAGGAGCTGGCCTCTGCAGCTGCAGAAAGCCAATCCCTTTTTAAATACGTTTACCCAGCAATAAATAAAAGTGGTCTCAGTTTACCTCTTGATTAAACTCTATTTGCTCGTCGGAGTTAAGGGCCGCATTTGTGTCTTGCTATTCAAATTTATTTGTGCACGTCTCCCAGGCCGGCCACATTTATTCCAGCAGGCAATAATGGTGGCGGAGGCTGAACTGGGTCTTTCATCACCAAGCAGTGCTCATTAAGGACTCAGCTTCAGGCTCCTGGGCTCAATTTGGCCACTCCAAAAACCACCCCCATTATCCAGAGGGGAAAATGAAGGCAGAGAGCTGTCACTCCTCGGTTAGTGCTTCCAGAGACCAGCTAGCTGACAGCCTGAGGCTGAGGAGAGTCCCCCAAACTGGTTCAGAGAACTAATCCCATGAAGGGGGTACTGCATCTTATGCACCCCTCTTGGGGTTTTACAAGGTATTAATGAGTCAAGTCTCTGAGTAAGCATGGAGCCTTTACAATCTGATTTTGACCTTGGGTTTTCTCGCAACATCTGGTTGCATTTCAAGAAACTAGTTCAACTGTATTCTGTGAGTAAAGGAACCAATACAAATGTTCTGTGTGTCAGTTTGCAGAAGTGTGCGACTTACCAGTCGGGTAAGTTTCTCCCATCTGATACACCCTGACTATGGGCATCAGGCACCATTTCTTTACTCTGTGTGCAGTTCAAGTTCATTTCCACTGCCAGCCCTTGAGGATCTCATTTTCTTTCAGGGTCCTGGACTCCCCAAAAAAGGCCCTGGTGGTGGGCGACCTGGTTAAGCACAGTCACAGGCAATAAACCCCTTTCCCGAAGCTCCTGGGATGCCTCTGCTTTTCTGATTTTAGTACCTGAAGGTCTCAGGCCTAAGGCCGCTGTACTTAGACTCAGGACAGAACAAGGGAGCCCCAGATGCTGGCTGGTCCTGAATGCACAGCTAGCTGCAGTGGGCCTCCCTGGGCAGGTTCTGAACAGTTTTGCAGCAACAGGATTGAGCTGAGGTCCAGGAGGGTCACATGAGGGTGCTGGGGGGTGGGGTGGGTTTGTCTGGCCACTTGCAGAGACAAATGGTATCTGCCCCTACCGAGATCCAGTAGCAAGTAAGTTGCTCCCCAACTCTGCCGGGGAGCTAGCACTCTCCGAGAGTTATTACAATGGCTCACCCAGATTGTGTGGGCAGCATTTCAGGAGGTCATTACCTCAAATGAAACAGCAGACTCAAGGAACTGGAGAATGACGGTGTTTTAGTCAGCTGGGGCTGCTCTAACAGAAATGCCACAGAGTGGATGGCTTTAACAAAGGCAGGTTTATTCTTACATAGTCGGGTAGGCTGCAAGTCCATACTCATGGTGTCTGCTCCAGGGGAAGGCTTTCCGCTTGTTGGCTCTGGAGGAAAGTCCAGCACTGCATCAGTCTGTGTCCAGGAAGCATCCTGGTGCAGGAACCTCAGGTCTGAAGGATGCGCTCTTCTCCCAGTGCCGCTTGTTTGATGGTGTGAGGTTCCCAATTCTCTGTCTGCTTCCCTTTCCTTTTATCTCTTGCATGTGAACGGATTAAGGGTGGGGCAAGCCACACTCCAGGGAAACTCCCTTTACAGTGGAGCAGGGAGGTGATCTTATAAAGGGATTTACAGTCCCACCCTAGTCCTTTAACATACAGCATAGGAAAACCATGAAATGGAGGATTGTCACAAGATACTGGGAATCATGGTCCAGCCACATGGCTACACATATTTTCGGGGGGACATAATTCAATCCATGACAGATGGTCCCCATTGTAAGGATAGAAAAAGTAGGATCAGACAGGTGTTATGCCTTGCCCAGGGCCACATAACTAGTTAGGAACCCAGTTCAGGCACTCACTCCTATTCCTAAGGCCTGCACAGCTGTCTGTTCAGAGCAGGGCCATTGAATCATCTCAGCACTAATGGACTTCAGAGGAGGTTCCTGCATTGGATGTCAAGGACACTCTGTAGGAGTCAGAGCATGAAAGCACCACCCCAGGCTCCTGCAGCCAGTTCATTGCTTCAGCAGTGTGAATGCTGACTTCCTCTTTGCTCGGGAGTTTCTACTGCTTCCTCCCCTTTCCCTTCTATTCTCACCCATCCTCCCCCGAACACTCGCACATCCTGAGAGTGTATTGGCCCAGTGTGCTAGAATGGATATATTGTCAGGAGGTGAGGATTCTGGTCCAGTCTGCCCCTCTCTAGCTCCAAGGTCCTGGGAAGGTTATTTCATCTCTCGAAGCCGCCATGAGTTGGATCTGACTTGATGGCACCTGGCTGGCTGGCTTAAATCAACTGGGGTCCTAACTTGAATCCACAACTCCTATGTCATTTGAACCCTGGAGCCATGATTTCTTTCACAAGAAAGAGTCCAAGTGGAGGTCTCAGGGTGACCTTGAACCCTGGTTTCTGACTGGCGAGCTATGCAGTCAGCCCTCAGAGTCTCAGTTTCCATTTTTCTGCAAGGTTGTTACATGTTTCTCAGTTCCCGTGTTCTGTGGCACTGGACCCATAGAAGGCCTCCAATACCCACAGGGGAGGAAAAAAAACCCACCTTTGCTGTCGAGTCTATTCCAGCTCATACTGACCCTACTCCGTCTGAATAGGACTGCTCTGTGGGGTTTCCAAGGAGCTCCTGGTGAATTTGAGCTGCTCCCATTTGGTTAGCAGTCGTAGCTCTTAACCACTACACCATCCAGATTTCCACAGAGGGTCCTGTAAGTGCTGAATTTGTTCCCTTCCTTCCCATTGGCTACCAGACAGCTAGGCCGAGGAGGGTGTCATTTCTTTTGAGTTCACGGAACAACAAAGAGACAGTCTACTCAGTGACAAGTAGCAGTAGAATACTAGCTGCACTGCAGGTGGAGGCCCGGGCTGTGTTGCTTACCACCGTGTCCCTGCGCAGTCAGTATTGGTCCCTATTTTATCTCAATCCTTTTCTGCTTTTTTGGAGGGAAATGGAAGTAGTGACTTTCCAAGTCTCCCCTGCAGTTAAGAGTGGCCTCAGGATAGAGTTCTGGCCAATAAAACATATATATATATATATATAAAACATACATATATATATATAAGTCTGGGGGATGCCACTGGGGGGCTTCTGTAAAAGATTTGGGAAGTAAAGAACTTGTATACCGCTTTGACTGTGGTAATGGTTTCTTGGTGTATATGCCAAAACTCCCTAAATCGTACACTTCAAATATGTGCAGTTTACTGTGTGTCAATCATACCTCAATAAAGCTCTTTACCACAACTCTAATCACAGGGACCATCATGGCAGGTCTTTACTTTTCCTTCTTTCTGCCTGGAATGTAGATGTGGCGTCTGAGGCTCAGGTGGCCTTCTCACAGCCAGGATTGACAAGTATGTTGGAAAGGCCAAGAGAATTCCTGGGATGTTGACTGAGTCAGTCCATCTGTCACTTGTTCTATGAGAAAAATAAAAGCCTGTTTGTTTGAATAGCTGTAAATGAGGTCAGAGTTTCTTACAGCCCAAAGCCTTCTAATATCCACTTAGATGCTCAATTAATATTTGCTGAACAAATACATTAAGGATTGCTTAGAGGAGTGAGCTGGGAGGAAGGGGAGCTCACTGCAGGCAGGACTAGTCAGTAATCAGGAGATACTCTGAGAGGCTGGAATCTGACTCGGTGGCACTTGGCTGGCTTGGCTTTGAAAGCTCAGTGTGATCAGTGTAGGAAGAAAAGTGCAGGGAGAGTTCAAGACAGGGAGAACCACAGAAGCATCAGGTATAGAGATGAGGTGAGCAAGACAACCTCACCCCAGATACACCTTCCCTCCGGTGCAGAAGTGGCCTTCTCTTCCTCCTTCCATCTTGGCTAATAAGCCATCCTATATTTTGCTTTCTCCCCACATTTTTTTTTTCCCAGTAGCAGAAAATTACAGCTGACAAGTGGCAATTGATCCCTTCACATTATTTTGAAGCAATTATATTGAAATAGGAAACAACACTTTCAGGAGAGAGCCTGATGACCGAGTTGAACACAAAGCTCTGTCAAGATACATTAACCCAAAAAGTAAAAACACCAAACCTGCTGCCACTGAGTTGATTCTGACTCACAGCTCCCCTGTAGATAGGAGAGGCCAATCTGCACTGCCCAGAAACTGAAATTCCCTCACCTGAAATTGCAGCTAGTTGTTGTCTGGAAAACTTTAAAGAGAAATTTCTGCTTAAGCCCAAGAGGCAAAGGGCAAACCAGAGGCTGGCAGGTAACCCAAGAGGGCTGCAGAACTTTGGGCCTGCCAGGGTCCCCGCAAAAGGGAACCTTTAAGTTCCAGTACACCAAGATGGGCTCTGTGGACTGAGTTTGGGCACACCACAGCAGCTTCTACAGAAAGTAAACAAAAAAAAACAAACCTGCTGCCATTGAGTCGATTCTGACTCATAGCGACCCTGTAGGACAGAGGGAGCTGCCCCACAGAGTTTCCAAGGACTGCCTAGTGGATAACTATTGACCTGTTGGTTAGCAGCCGTATCACTTAACCATTACGGCACCAAGGTTTCCTCTACAGAAAATAAAATGGTATAATTTCCCAATCTTGAAAAAAACTTGTTGTTAGCAGCCTTCAGGTTAGTCCCTGCCTCAAGGAGACCCTACACACAAAGGAATTGAACTGTTGTGACTCCCAGAGTTCCCATTGGCTGATTCTCTACAGGTAGATCACCAGGCCTTTCTTCTTAGCCCACCTGAGCCTAGAAGTTCTGCTGAAACCTGTTCAACATCAGAGCAACACTCAAGCTTCCACTGACAGAAGAGTGGTGATTCCAGCTGTGTTTCTTTGACTGAGAATCTAGACTGAGACCTCCTTCATGGAAGGCAAGAATTCTACCATTGAACCACCTGTTTAAACCAGTTGCTGTCAAGTCAGTTCCAACTCATGGTAACCCCATGTGTGTCAGAGTAGAACTGTGCTGTATAGGATTTTTCAATACTTGTTGCAATCTTTTGGAAGTAGATCAACAGGGCTTCCTTCCAACATGTCTTTGGATGGATTTGAACTATCAACCTTTCAGTTAGTAGCTGAGCACTTAACCACAGAGAGAGAGACTCCTGAACTACTGCTGAGAAACTTTAAAAAGAACTGCAGATCCCCAGTGTTGACTTCAATTGTTGTCTTTTGATACCACTAAAATCTGTATAAACCAAAACTAGGAATACTTTTCCTTTGTTTATACTTTATATACAATAAGAAATGAAGGTTTATTGACAGATTGAAAAGTAAACTGTAAAACCACCAAAAGTAAATTAAGAGCATCAATTTTGTATGAAAAATTATGTTACTTTTGCTGCACCTAAGTTAATACTTGAACATGATGAGATCTGATGTAACAGAGCTGCCTTTGAGTTTCTCATGAGCATGTTGCTATGAGCAGTCAATTTCCTGCCCCTTTTCTGTACTGGAACTTCTGCAAAGCATTCATGTACACAGTGTGTCACAGTGCCTTTTGGACCCCACATGGTGATAGACTGTCACTGTGTCAGTGCTTGCCCTTTCCTGATTAGTCTGCGATCATTAACATGGTGCCGTCACTGCTGTAACCCAACAGGGGTCTCAGTCTTGACTGGACATTAGACTCACTCAACCCCATTGCTGCTGAGGTAATTCTGACTCATAGCAACACTACGGGACAGAGTAGAACTGCCCCACAGGGTTTCCAAGGAATACCTGGTGCACTTGAACTACCAGCCTTTTGGTTATCAGCTTAACTATTATGTCAACAGGGCCTAGACTCACTGGGAAGGCTTAAAAATCCCTAGGCTTTGCCAAGTCAGCTGAGTCAGAATCTCTTGAAATACTCTCCAAGTAATTCCAGTGTGCCACCAAGATGAGAACTAAAGATCAAGATCAGATTCTCATACTTGAGCCAGCATCAGAAACACTTGGAGAACTTGATTAAATGCAAATTTCTGGACCCTATCCCTGGAGTTTCGGATTCAGCAGGTCTGCAGTGGAGCCCGAGAACACGTGCTTCTACCAAGTGCCTGTTGATGGTGATGCTGCTCTCAGGGCACCACATTTGGGGAATCAGTAACTTACAGGATCTAGATAAATTTGTGTTCACTTATTATAGATTATCATAAAAATGAAAGCAGTTGTTTCAAGAGCTTGCAAATCCCTTCCTCAAAAAATTGAATGTGGATGATCTGATCCAGTAACACTCTATTCTAGGTATACACCCAGAAGAAGTGGAAGCAGGAATGCAGAACAGAAGCCTGTACAGCAGTGTTCACTGCAGCACATTGCACAGCAGCCCCAAAGTGGGAACAACTGAAATGTCCACCAACAGATGAACGGATAAACAAAATATGGCATACACACAAAACGGAGCACTACACAGCTATAAAGATGAATAAAGTCCTAATGCACACCCCAACACAAACAAACCCTGGAAACATCATGCTGAGCAATCTGAGTCAGTTGCAAAAGGATAAATAATCTATGAGCTCACCTATATGAAATAAACTAATAGGCAGAGACCAAAGATTATTAGTGGTCACAGGGGTGGGGAAGGAGAAGAGAAAAGGGAGTTTTGTGAGGGAACATTGAGTTTGTTAATGGTAGTGGCATGATTTGGAAAAGGATGATGAGAATAGTTGCACAGCTTGAAGAATATAGCCAGTGTTGCTGAATTCTACATGTAGAAATTGTTGAGTTGATGTATGTCTTGTTATGTATATTTAAAGAATAAAGTGCTCATGAATCCCAGGGAACGATCTGAGAGGCCTCATTTGAGAAATACTCATGTAGTGAACCAGTATTAGATTTGTAGTCCGAAAAGTTGAGCTCCCCTTCTACCTCTGCTCCGGTACCACCTGTGTGGCCTCAGTTAGATCCTTCACCTGCCTGAGTTCAGTCTGTCACTAGGTAGGTGCAGCTCGCAGAGCAGTTGGTGAAATGTGCTGAAGTAATATACAAGGGGCAAGCCTTGTTTGGTGCTTTTGGGGAAGAGTTTGGCATTCAGTGACTCAGGTTTTGGGCCCAGCTCTTCTGTTTGCCGGCGGCATGATCTTGGGCAAGGTACTCATTATACTGGAAGAGGAGAAAAGAGCTACTAATAGCTAACAGCATTTTTAGGAGGCTCAAATGTATGTGGAGGCACTTTTCAATTGCCAGTCACTGAACAGACTGTTTTATAAATTATATTTCAGAAAGGAAATAGTTTACAAAGGGCCCGACCGCACTGATCCATCTCTTTTGTCTATGGTCAGAGTGGGCTTTTCTAAAGAAAACTTTCCTCAGTGTATTGAGGGCTCTCTTGAATTTGTAAGCTGAAAAACTGATCTGAATCCCAAAGATGGTTGTAAATCCCAAAAAAAAAGGGGGAGAGAGAGACAAAAAAAATGCCCCCACTGTTGCCATCAAGTCCGCTCTGAGTCACGGCGATGCTGCAGGGCAGAACAGAGCTGCTCCACAGGCTTCGAAGGAGGGACTGGTGGACTGGAGACGCTGACCTTCTGGTGAGCAGCAGTAGCTCTTAGCACTGTGCCACAATGTGCCACAATAAACTGGGCATTTTCAATCTCATCATTGACAGCTCCTTTTCATTACCTGACTTCAAGAGGAAACAGAGCTGGACCCTACAGTGTCAGGGGACAATAAGATTTTAAACTCAAAGAAAAGCAGATAGTAGGTGGTTCGTAAGGTAGAGCATTACTTGAAGAAGTGCTCCCGGCCTTCAAAGGACAGAGCTGTTAGTCATTCTCTTCTCTGTTCTCCAAATACCACTTTTCTGTCCTAGTCACTGGCCAGAATTGTAACTACAGCCACAGCCCTGCTGCCTCTAAACTATAAGCTCTTTGAAGACAAGTTGAGTTTTTACCTTTATTTGTATTCCGGATCCTACTCCTGTGCCTGATACATAATTGATGCTCAGGACATGTTGGACTGCTTGAATGAACAAAATACATCAAGGGTTTTAATGGCATACTTGCACAACACTTTTAACTCAGAAGTCAGAAATTTGCCAGTGCTTCAACATTAGTAAAATTAGCAGGGGGGGTGGTATTTTATGAGGAAACCAAAAGGGATTTTGGAAAACCAAGTAATTGAGCTGCATCGCAACAGATGAATTTCAGTTTAAGGAAATAATTCCAAGTGTTCATACAAGCTGTCATGGTTTGAATTGTGTCCCCCAAAAATGTGTGCAGCCACTGGGATATGGTTCCCAGTATCTTGGGACTGTCCTCCATTGTGTGGTTTTGCTAACCTGTATGTTAAAGGATTAGGGTGGGCCTGTGAATTCCTGCTATAGGGGAAGTTTCCCTGGAGTATGGCTTGCCCCACCCTTAATGCTTTTAGCTTGCAAGGAATAAAAGGAAAAACAACCAAGGACAATTTGAGAACCTCGCTACCATCAAGCAAGCAGCACCGTGAGCAGAGCGCGTTGTTCAGATCAGAGGTTCTTGCGTTAGGACACTCCCTGGACAATGACTGATGCGATACCGGACTTTCCTCCAGAGCCGACAAGGGGAAAGTCTTTCCCTGGAGCGGACACCCTGAATATGGACTTGCAACCTACTGGACTGTGTAAGAATAAATCTTTCTTTGTTAAAGCCATCCACTCTGGTATTTCTGTTAGAGCAGCCCTAGCTGACTAAAACACAAGCTGATGGATTTTGTATTAGTTCTAACATTTGAGAGTCGGAGAATTAAAAAAAAAATCAGTGTCATTATGGACAACTCAATGAAGAAGTCAGAACTTAGTGGCAGACTTTACAATTAAGATATTCAGCTTGACTGAGGAAGGGAGAAAGGAGATGGAAATTATTTTAATGTCGGCAAGAAAAGTCGACTCAGAAAGAAGGCTGGAGAAAGGGAAGGTTATATTTGATTCTTTCCTACCACGGACACCTGGAGCCCAAACCAGAGGGGAACGAGTCATATCCCAGGTGTGTGGACAGGAGCAGGTGCAAACAGTTTCCCCATTTTGGGAAAACTTAAAAATGGTAACTGGAAACAGAGTAGGGGGAGAGCAAATTAGGAGCTAGCATTTATCTTATTCCATTTGGCAGAAGCCAACTGTCACTCAGAATGAAAAGCCCCAAATTTAAGGCAGAGAGAAGGAAATTGCTTTTACTGGGCAATGTCTAATTAACCCTTGGAGCAACACAGCAGTTTTGTTTCACTGTGACTTCTCGCTTAGGAAGACTCAAAAATAAAGATTAAATGTGGGGTGTTCGTGAGTGGTGATTCTCACCAGGATGGAACTCATACAGACCATCAATCCTTGTGCCTAAGGGAGTCAACTGGGGCCAAGCTGAACATCGTTGCTCTTTGCCACATCCTATGTGTACAATGAGAAGCATTTAGGAGAACAAATTTGTCTTCTGGAGCATTTAGCGTAGTTACAGTGGGGGAAATGGTATGAAAAGTCCACTGTGAACTCCGCCAGTTCTCTAACGCAAGTAAAGAGTTTCCTTGTTCTGGTGTATCCTGACCGTGACCTTGATTATCCTGAAACAAGACCTTGGAAATAGGCATACACTTTCTTAAAGTCACCTCTCTCTTTTGAGTGTTACGGAGCTGATTTCATAAATTGTTGGAAAAGCTGTTTGAAGAAGAAAAGAAAAGAAAGAAATCCTTAGCCCACAGGTGATCAATTACCCTGGGCAAAAACCCCTTTGAAAGTCTTCTCAAATAAGCCGTGGAGCTGGTTACCTACTGAATACATAAGCAGACCCGACAGCCCTGACTTTCAGGTGAAAGATCTGCTTTGCCTTCTAGTATAAATAGCTGCATTAGCACCACAGGCAGAGGATAACACAAATCTCCACCTTGAATATGCTAACTGTCCTCATTATTCAAAAGGCATGCAAACTGTCCAGGTGCTCTGTTTAAGTGAAGAAACACTATCCAAACCAGCTGCATGAAAATCAATGAAGGTACTCTTTCAGTTTAAACAGAAACTCTAATTTCCAGATATGAAGAAAGGGAAGTACATACGAGACTGTTTTGGGAGAAAATTGTCCCTAAGATCTCATATACCTTTAGTATTCCATGATTGACTGAATTTTCAGGTTGCGCATATATGTACCGTGCATCAGAAAGCAGCCTCTAATGATGAGATTTGATCCTGCAGCCTAGCTCAAGTAGACATGGTAATTCCAATCAGCATGTGTAGGCAGTGCTTCATGTTATACCCCTGGGTGTTACAAATGATCAATGCACTTGGCTGCTAGCCAAAAGACTGGAGGTTCAGGTCCATTCAGAGGCACCTTGGAAGAAAATTCTGGAAATCTGCATCCGAACGTCAGTCATTAAAAACTGTATGGAGCACAGTTCTCCTCCGACACACATGGGATTGCAATGAGTCAGAATAATCTCAATAGCAACTGGTGTTTCGGTCATATGATGTCAAAATGTTTGTGGTAAAAACCCTTGTTTGAGGATGCAAACAAAACTAAAGGTTCAAAGGTTATGAGGGAGCAGTCCTCAAAGAGAGATGTGCCAAGGTCTGTGGAGTTCTGAAAAGGTGGCACAGCACACACGACAAACCATGGCTCCACTACTACAACCTCATGCCCACCAGAGAGAGCAGACACTGGCGCAAACCTTTTCTTTACAAAATGATTTTGATTCAGTATTTTGGGATATGTAACTAACTTTTTTCTGTTGTTATTCATAAGGTTTTCACTGGCCAATTTTTTCCAAAGTAGATTGCCAGACCCTTCTTCCTAGTCTTACTCAGAAAGCTCCACTGAAACCTCTCCACCATGGGTGACCTTGCTGGTATTTGAAATACCAATGGCATAGCTTCCAGTATCCCCAAAGGACAGCATGTTTGGTAAAGAAGAGTGTCGATAGAAGAGAGGAAGACCCTCGGTGAGGTGAACTGACACAGTGGCTGCAAAGATGGGCTCGGGCATGACACCGATTGTGAAGATGACACAAGATGGGCAGAGCTTGCTTCTGTCATATGTAGAGTTGCTACAAGCTGGAGCAAACTCTATAGCACCTAATCGATAAAAACTACATGAATTAATTTTGTAATAGAAGCAATTGGAAAAGTGATTTGTTCTGTTATCTCCTCACAGCTAGCTTAACACTTTTTTCTGTTGTATGTGACAGTCACACCATGGGTGTCCTCTGAGTTTTAAGCCAAGAAGGTCCCCAGATAAAAACAGCTGATGTATTAAGACGGTTTAGAACCTGTAGTCAAAAGGATGAGTTGGGATGTACAAAGACACAGGGTGTCAAAACTGGAAACGTTCTGGGAGGCCATCTTACCCAACTCCCCCACGGTGTAGATGAAAACAGTGAGGCCTGGAGATGATTGATGATATATGCCCAGTCCTTTTGGCAAGAGGCTAATCTAGTTACAAATATACCCCAGGTTGACTGCTACCAGCATATTTGACAGGCCAGTTCTGAATTTTCCAGAGAAGTCTTCATTTAAGTAGCCTGTCCTATGATTCTTCCCTATGATTACTTCATTTTAGATATTCGAACAATTCTGCATGAAACTGTATATCTCAAACAGCCATTCCCCCAGAAAGTGGACATCACTTTTAATTTAGAAAACATGGCTGTACTCATATTAACAACCAGTTGCTTTTCATTGACTCTGATGTGTGTGTCGTGGTAGAACTGTGCTCCACAGGGTTTTCAGTGGCTGATTTTTCCTAAGTAGATTATCAGGTGTTTCTTCCGAGGCATCTCTGTGTGAACTGGAACCTGTAACCTTTTGATTAGCAGTTGAGTGTGTTAAACATCTGCGCTACTCAGAGACTTCATCCCACTAATCATATTCACCCAGGTAACTGTGCCAACACAACAAGGTGCTCCTAGAAGGCTAGCAATTCAAAAGCATAAGAGTAAGAAGCCACCCCAGCCCACCCTGAGCCTGCTCTGGGCAGGAGAGGCAGATCCTGCCTCCCAGATCCTAGGACTTCTTGCAAGCAAGGAGAACATCCTTGCCTTCCTGGAGGTAGTTAGAGATCTCGTAAGAAAGGCAGAATTAGAGGAAACTAGCCTCCATGAACTCCAGAGCTCCCTCACGCCCCACAGCCCTCGTGTTCCTCATAACAGGTCCTTTCTTTAAAGATTACACCCCTCAACGAGCTCACAATTGCTGTCCACACCATATGGATTATGCAGCGTGCAAGGCAAATTCAGGTTCCCTGGCACTAGACAGATTGAAAGCTGTTGAAGAAGTTGGAGTAACTAGCAAAATGACCCCAGGAGACCTGGGAGAAATGACCACTGCCCGTTCGACAGACCCTTCTTCTGCCCTGCCTTTCCGCCTGCGGTGCGGCACCGTCCCCGCATCACTCGCCTGTGAGGAGGAGTGGCTGGACTCTGGGCGTGCACTGTGTACATACCAAGCAATGTGCTCACAGTTACTGGGCTTTGCCATTTTCACTCCTGACAGTCTCGTAAGGCTGGGACAACTGTTTTGCACAGTATAAAACTTAGTGTGCCATAACATTTCTTTCTGGGTTTCACGTGCTGAAGCTTAGGTGATGTTCACCTCTGTGATGTAGATGAAAAAGAGGGTTCATTTAAACAAGTGACCAGTGTCCTGACAAACAATGGTTTAAAGCTATAATAAAAGGCAAAGGGGGCACTTGGGAAGCACTCGATGTGTTAATTATAAAGCAAATTACATTTATTGAAGCTACTTCTTGAAAACACTAAGAGGTTAATATATATATTCACAAGCATTAAAATTGCACTTTTTCCCATATATTTAAATTCATGCTTGCACATTCTTAACAGTCTATTTCTTCATATAATGCATACAATTATATCAAATCAGATAACTGTGTACACACGTGTATATATTCATATACTTACACATATGTATAGCTATCCATCTATCTCTCTAGCTGTCTGTCTAAAATAGTTCTACTGAGTTTAATGGTAAGAAGAAAAGGTAAATCCCTCTGTTGTTCCTGCCTTCTTCCCACCACAATCTTCACATTGTCATTCGGAGAGTGTCACATCACTGCAATTATGCCTATATCCAGGCTGCTTCAATAAGATGTACGCAGACTTTTATATCCAAAGAATTTGCAGTAAAACAAATTACTGTCCAAAAGTTAATTCAGCTTAAGGAGGTAGCTGTTCATCTTTGGCTTCTACCCATAGTTCAGGGATATATATGGTGAGCTAACTGCTGCTTCAAGCTTTCATTTATTCACACAATTTCTCATTCATTTGTTCATTCTTTAAATGCGTATTTAGGACCTGTCATGTGCCAGAGTATTGAGCTGGGAGCTGGTGCTGCCACACATGAGTCAGACAAGATCCAGCGTTTAAGTGGCCCCTGGTCTAACCAGGGCAGCAGAAGGTACCACAGCAGTGACCTGCGGTTCAGTGGAGTGAAGGACAAGGGGCTTGGAGGCACACAAGCCTGCCTTCAAGTTCTAGAAGCATATCGGCTAATTTTATGATTATTTTAAGTCTCCTTACCTGTAAAATGGAAGTAATAATGCTATGAACTTCTTGTTGGGTTGTTGTAAGAATTAAAGTTAATGCAAGCTTCCAGCATCCAACAAACATCTATGAGCATCCCCTAAGTGGCATTTTAGAATCCATTTATCCTTTTCCATGTATAAGTTTGAAGTTGTACTTAAAAAAATTAAACAAGTGGATGTAATTTTAAAATTCATGCTGACACAGAAGGATCCCAGAAGTAACTTCCTTTTCCTCCTGCTCTCTGACCAAGGGCAATTCAGCTACCTTGCCTGGTCCCTAGTTCCTGCGCTGGACAAAAGATAATCCTGAACAAATGGTCTTGTAGGTAGCTGGAGCTCTGGTGATGCATTGGTGAAGAGCTCTGCTGCTAAACAAAAGGTTGGCAGTTGAAATCCACTAGCTGCTCCTTGTAAACTTGAAGGGGCAGTTCTACTCTGTCTCACAGAGTCCCTGTGAGTCACAATTGATTTGACAGCAGTGGGTTTGGTTTGGGTTTTGATGTTGAAAAGTTGGCCATGATCCAAAAAACACAAAATAACAAACGCTGGAGAGTCGGTGGAGAAATTGAAACTCTGCTACACTGCTGGTGGGATTACAAAATGGTACATCCTCTTTGAAAACCAATCTGGAGCTTCCTTAAAAAGCTGGAAATAGATACACCATTTGATTCTGTAATTCCACTGCTTGGAATTTATCCTTCAGAAAAGTCAATGATTTTACTTGTAACCCCTTGTGGCAGTCTTACTGTTTTAGTCAGCTAGGGCTGCTCTAACAGAAATACCACAGAGTGGATGGCTTTAACAAAGGAAGGCTTATTCTTACACCGTCCGGTAGACTACACGTCCATATTCAGGATATCTGCTCCAGGGGAAGGCTTTCTCCATTATTGGCTCTGGAGGAAAGTCTGGTATTGCATCAGTCTTTGTCCATGGAGCATTTTGGTGCAGGAACCTCAGGTCTGAAGGACACATGCTTCTCCTGGTGCTGCTTTCATGATGGTGTGAGGTTCCCAATTCTCTGCCTGCTTCCCTTTCCTTTAATCTCTTGCAGGATAAAAGAATTGAGGGTGGGGCAAGCCATCCTCCAGGGAAACTCCCTTTATGGTGGAGCAGGGAGGTGATCCTATGAAGGGATTTACAGCCCCACCCTAACCCTTTAACATACCACATAGGAAAACCACAAAATGGGGGACAATCACGAGACACTGGGAATCATTGCCCAGCCACATGGCTACATGTATTTTTGGGGGGACACAATTCAATCCGTGACACCATGAGCAGAAAATATGACTGTGGGCAGGTCATACTGACTGGAGAGTTTGATGAAAGTGTTAACTAACGGTTCGTCAGTGATGTGGTCAAAAGCAGTTGCAGGAACCACGTGAGCGGATGTGAGACATCAGATTATGTATCAAACATGAAGCATGAGACCACGTTTAAATAGCAGAGACACCTAAATTGGTAGCAAAGGAGTTCAAGGGATTGGTGAAGGGCCTGGGCAGATGAGGCCTATACCTTATCAGAGAAATTCATTCATTCATTCACTCAGCAAATAGATATATCAAAACCTATGAGAGTCAGAACTCAGTGGGGCTACCTTACTCTTCTACCTTTGACAAGGTACATTCTTAACATTTTTCTTTGCATTTTCCATCTCTGACAGGTTTCCACCTCATACAGGTTCCAGTTTTCCTAGGCTTTCCTGCACTTCTCCCCTACAATTCCAGGCTGTGCTGGCCGGTGGATATGCCGTACAACTGCAACAGATACACCTTCTGCCTCCAGAGGTTTACAGTCTCGTGCGAGAATCAGAGATTAACAAATGCCCTCTGAAATAAGTAGATATCAAAGCTGAGAGCTACTTATATTGGCTCACCCAGCCTGTCACAGAAGCAGAAAAAGCAGACCAGACCTAGCATGCAATCAGGGAAGCTGTCCTTAAGGAAGTGACATTTAGTCCCTGATATAAAGGATAAGCAGGAGTTAGCTAGGGGATGTCGCTGGAACAATTTCCATAAATGACAGGTACTGTAAAGACATCATTTTAAGTGGATGCTGGTGTTCCTCACTAAGGTGGCAGGAGTACTTAAAGTGTTTGTGGGAGTAGGAGAACTATTTCTTTTGTCTTCAAAATGTGTCTATGTGTAAGTATATGTTGTTAATAGCCATCAAGTGTCAGACCCCTATTCATGGCAACCCCACGCGCAAGACAAGTTGCTGCCCAGTCCTGCTTTGTCTTGATGATTATTCGCAGATTGGACTCTTGGGATCCATAGGGTTTTCACAGACTAGTTTTTTGGAAGTTGATCACCAGGCCTTTCTTCCTAGACTGTCTTAGTCTAGAAGCTCTGTTGAAATCTGTTCAGCATCATAACATCACACAGCCTCCACTGACAGATTGATAGTGGCTGTGCAGGAATTGAACCTGGGTCTCCCACATGAAAGGTAAGAATTCTACCACTGAACCACAAATGCTTACTCTTACAGAGAAAACATCAAAATGTTTCACATGTCAAAGTTTCAAAAACTGCTATAGCAAATAGGTTTCTCGGGAAAGAATGCTGATTACAGCCAAGGCTTGTTTTGCATGGGTGATGCCTCCTGATGATTTCAGAGCTGTGAGTGAGTTGTTCCTACAAACAGAGGCTGAACTTTAGTTCATGTTAGCCTTCAGACTCTCTCCAAGCCTAGCCCATGACCCTTTTTGAGGTCTTCTGCTACCTGTGCACTGCTTCTCTGCCAGTGGAGAGAAGCAAGAAGTGTGGAAAGCAAGAAATGAGGTGAGGATTCATGAACTTGACCATTAACCTAGTATACTCCAAAGTGTATTAAATAGCAAAGTAGTTTTGCCAAATTTAATAAGAGTTATGTGGGAGAAAAAAGGGCTCAGAATCCAATAATTCTCAGAAATGGATTAAATAGCTGTGTAGGGTTTTTACTGCAGGACTTGGCAGAGCCTTTGCTATTGTAGTGTGTATTAAGTTTCTAGCTGAGAATTTAATTAGCAATAATTTCCAAACATATTTGATCATGAAACATTTTTTTCCCTGGAAAATTTCTTCAGTGTGATATGATGCAGACTTTGTTTTAATGAATGCTGTTTAAGTAAGTGACTCAAATTGAGAATTTATAAGTGAAATGGATCTTAGAGATCACCTTGTTGAAACGGCCCGCTTCACAGATGAGTATGAATAAAACCCACTGCTATAAATCCACTTCTCTGACATTGTTGGAAACCCTGGTGGCGGTGTGGTTAAGTGCCATGACTGCTAACCAAATGTCGGATCCACCAGGTGCTCCCTGGAAACTCTACGGGGAAGTTCTACTCAGTCCTCTAGGGTTGCTATGAGTCCGAATCAAGTTGACGACAATGGTTTTGTTTTTGTTCATGACTAAAACCCACCAATGTAAATTCACTTCTTTGACATTATTACATGGATAACTCTCACATTATTGATGCCCAGCCTATTAAGCTGAAGGAGGAAAAAGTGCTATGAAGAGATAAGGAAACCTACATACTTGACTGTGTAGCTCTGGGCAAGTCTCAGCTCTGGACCTCAGTTCCTTTAGACGTTAAATGAACACGATGTGTTCTTGGGTTGTTGAAAAGTTGCTCCTGTACCTGGTACTCAGTAACTCACTGGTTCTGTACCCTTGCCATCCAGAGAAATAAGCATTGTGCTCTACATAAATGCTAATGCAAACATTCTATATGTGATATGCAAATATCCAAGGCACTTTTAAAAAATATTGAGTTTTGTCCTGGCCCCTAAGGAAACCTATTAATGCAAAGTAAAACACCCTGCTCGATACTATTGGTTTAGACTAGACGATGCCTGGATCTCCCTAGGGGCTCTTTTCTTTTATACCTTAGTGTTCAACTTCATTAAATACAAATACTCTGGAGTTTATCATCCTTTATAGCAACCTGTGCCTCTGAATGAGAGTATCTCAACATTGGGACATTTTAGAGAAGCAGAAAGAGACTCTGCAAGGGGAAGTGACTTGTCCAAGGTCATGGCATGAGCCAGAAGACACCCCAGCCCCAGTGAAGCTGGCAGTTCCAGGTTGGGCTTTACTCTGGAACAGTAGCTACTCCTTCATTTTCTTGGAAATTTAAACCTCAGCATGCTGAAGTGTTTGCTCATAGATCCTGTTTGTGTCTCTAAACCCAGGAAACTTATAAGAATTTTCATTTCCTCCCTACACTGGGCAGATGGAATTTGTTAATTTGTTGAAAAAAGATGAGCTGTCAACCATCAGAGTTTGACGTTTTGTACGAACAGATAATTTGACAGGTTTTAGCAGGCTTGCACCAAAGTCAAAGGTGTGTAGAGGTGTTTCTGCGGCCACTCAGGAGGGAAAAGAAGGTGCCTGGGTCCACGAGAAAGCCTCATTTCCCAAGCGTACACTGGGGAGTCTGTGCCTGGCCACTGCCCCGATCATTACACAAATTCTGTGCAGACTCAGAAAACATTTTTTTAAGCCAACCTCATATCTCTGAGCATGTATTTTATGCAATACAGCAGTAAATGACAGGATTCCTTTGGTTCTAGCTCTCTGATGCTCCCCCAGGGTGGTGGCCTGGGCAGTGCCATGAGCAGAACCACAGCCACCTGGGAGCATGTCGGTCTGGATTCCAGCATTATTTCTTCTACTTGCCGACTACCTGACCCTGGACAAGTCATGCTTCTGCCTGTCTGATCCTCCATCTGTCCTGAGGCTGCTTGCCTTTGTATAGGCTTTAAGTGCAAGCACACATGAAATCAAGCATACATTTCAACATCTTATTGCCACTCCAGGGCTGGCCCACACTCCATGCTGTAAATGGAATAGGACCTTCCTCTGCCCTCATGGAAGTGGAAGCTCCCTGGGTAGAGAAAGCAGTTTGCACT
Organism: Heterohyrax brucei; assembly: GCA_028571685.1. Taxonomy (NCBI): domain Eukaryota; kingdom Metazoa; phylum Chordata; class Mammalia; order Hyracoidea; family Procaviidae; genus Heterohyrax; species Heterohyrax brucei. The sequence goes on along the minus strand of CM053154.1, from coordinate 81,799,601 downwards.
GAACCACTAACCTAACAGGTGGCAATTTGAACCTACCCAGTGGCACAACGGAGGGAAGACCCAGTAATATGCGTCTGTAAAGATCACAGCCAAGAAGACCCTATGGAGAAGCTCTACTCAGACACATGAGGTTGCTGTCCGTCGTAACTGACTCGAAAGCAACGGGCTTGGTTATTTGGATTTGCCCGCATGGTTCCTAATTTAGGAGGAGCACTCTCATCCCCAAATCATGGATGGGCACTCTCATAAAGACTCCCTGCGAAGTGCTTAACAGACAGCAAGGAAGCTTCCCAGCAGGTCTTTTCAATTTACATGGTGATGGGGTGTTTTCTTACTCTTTGCTACATCAGAGACCTAGGTTTTGTGGCAGGTATCCTTGAGCAGAATTGATAAAGGGATATTGTGAGTGACTGTCTAGTCTGCTTGAGCAAAGTCTGAACAAAGTCTGCTCAAAAGTTGGCCTGGTAAGCAGGGAATGCCATGGACATATCCCTGAAAGCATTTTTAAAAAGAAGCCACTGGAGCAGCTAAAGCTAAGTGAGTGCATTTCTCACCTGGCATTTCCCAGGCTCACCTTCCTCAAGCTCGAGGGGCCTTCTGACAGCTGTAGGGCGCCGTGTGGTAACGAACTCAGGCAGTGCTGAGCGCGGCAGGAGGGTGCCTGGAGAGAGCGGGCCCTTCCTTAGAAGATCTACAGTGTAATCTCTAAGTGTTGTTCCAAGTGGCCTGGCTTCCTCTCCGGCAAGATAGCTGAAAAGCACCATAACCAGTTGCTGTCAAGTACAGTTCAGCTCATGGTGACCCCATGTGTGCCAGAGGAAAGCTGTTACACAGGGTTTTTATGGCTGTGACCTTTCAAAATTAGACTGCCAGGCCTTTCTTCCCTGATACCTCTGGGTGAGTTTGAACCAACAACTTTTCAGTTGCTCTACCTAGGGATTCCAGAAGGCATCTCTTGTCTTCTCAAGGACATAAAATGATCTTGTTGTTGTTGTATGTCACTAAGTAGGTTCCAGCTCACAGAGATGCTATAGGAGTTTTCTATGCTGTAATCTTCACAGGAACAGAAGGTCAGGTATTTTCTTCTCTGGAACCACTCACTGGTAGGTTTGAACCACTGACCTATTAGTTAGCCACCAAGTGCTTAACCATTGTACATCCAGGGTTCCTTAAAATGGTTCTATAATTCTTGATAATGTTGCTAGAATGCTATCTTCCCATCTTGAACATATACTTCTAAATTCAGGGAAGACGCCTTCCTGGGCCGTAGACATCATTTGGTCCACCTCTAATGTCAGAGATGGGAAAGCTGAGATGGGAGGACACACAGGGAGTTGTGGCAGGCTGGTACTAAAACCCAAACTCCTATCCTTGGGGGAGTCTAGGGAGCTTGGCCCCTAGGCTGAGCCTGCTGGATATCAGGTGGTAAATGGAGCTACATCTCGTGGGTGGTGTTCAGAACATCACCTGGCCAAGTAAACAAGCTGAAAGGCCTATTGCTGTGGATTTGGTTCCCAAGGCTGGAAGCAAACAGCCCCATTTTTCTCTGATGGGAGGCTGTTGGATATGAACTGCCAGCTTTTCAGTTAGCGGTCAAGCACTTTAACCACAATGCCTGTGGACCCCTGATAAGGAAGTGGGAGGTGCAAATTGTTATTTGACTAGTAGCTGGAAGGTTGTGGTTCAATCCCACCCAGAGGCACCTAGGAAGACAGGTTTGGAGATTTGCTTCTGAAAGGTCACAGTCTTGAAAGCCATTCTACTCTGCACACATGGGGTCATGAGGAGTTGGAATCAACTTATTCACAACTGACAGCAACAGGAAATGGGGTGCACCTCGTATGGAAAGCCAGAGACTTGCAGCAATGACTTTGCTCTCGTATGTTCCTCCTTTGAAACAGTGCCTGCCCACCAACCCCTCAGAGAGTGTCCCCTGGATCCTTGAGAGCCATGACAATGATCCCATCCTAGATTTGAAAAAAGCAAAAGAAAAGAAAACCAGTTGCTGTCGAATTGACTCCAACTCATGGCGGCCCCACGTGTGTCAGAGCAGAACCATACTCCATAGGTTTCCAGTGGCTAATGTTTTGGAAATACATTTTCAAACCTTTCTTCCGAGGCACCTCTGGATGAATGTGAACCTGTAACTTCCTGTTTAGTAGCTGAAGGTACAGTATAGTCCCTGTATAAGCCAGGGCCTCTTGAAAACACATGTAAGAGTTTCTCTAAAACTTGTGCTTGAGTTTGGGATTCTTGACTCAAACAATAACAAGAGCAATGATCTATCTAAATTTTTCATCAGGGAGGACGTTGGCACAAAGGGTCCAGGTGAGAAGGGGTAGAATCCCTGGTGGAGATGGAGGATATCGTTAGTCAGAGCAATGTGCCCGTGCATCTTTGCAAACATTTATTGAGTGCCTACTACACGCCTGGCAGGGGATGCTAGAGCTCCCAGAAGTCTAATCAGTACCCCATCGCACAGCCCTCACTCTGAATGTCAGCAGCCCAGTCCTGAGCTTTGTGCTCACTCTTTTTTCCTTCCTCTATTTCTGTCTTAAGCTACCAACAAAACTCTGACCTCTCCCTGCACACACAATGCAGGCAGTCACTCATGCATTAACAACCACCGGACCCCAAAGGTCGTTTCTATGACAACCCCAGGGTCCTTAATGACCCTGGTAGGCCAATGATTTTGTTTTGTTTGAGAGTGAAGGAATAATAAGTCAGTCCAGCTCTCCTGGATGCCGGGCCTCGCCCTGGCCCCCCTCTGCCGTCGCCTGTGCTGATGTACCATTCATTATCTGGCTGCAGCATCAGCCCCAGAGACGGCAGCCGGTTCTGAGAGACAAGAGCTTTGCTGCAGACAAAGAGCCGTAAACGACCAGACCGTGTCTGCAAACAGGGAGACCGGGCTTCATTAATCCCATCACCACCAGGAGCTGGAGCAAGGGCCCTGGGGTCTTTCCCTCCTGAAGTCGAATTGTGCCCCGTGAACCCCGTATCACCACACAGCTCTTTATAAAAAGCAGCGACTCAGTCTCAGTTGGGAGGGAGGTCTTTCTTTCCAGCCAGGCAGCACCACTCCTGATGTCGAGACCTATCATTTTAATGATGTGATGAACAAGGCAATTAATGTGCAGCCCCAGCAGGTTTCAGGGGCTCATCCGTAACTTCGGAGGCTGGGCATGATGGCCCAGACAAAGCACGGCAGTGTGGTTTCCCAGTGGACTCCCGTCCATGGCCCAAGGGTGGGGCTTCGCCCAGCTTGGTTTTTTGCTGGTTGAGTTTTCTGGCTTCTCCCTGAGAAACTTCAAGGGGAGGAAACTGCCACTGTCTTCCAATCATGGAGCACAGGGGCCTCTGGCCTGTCATATTAATTTTTGAATGTGATCTTTGTCAGCACGGGATTTTGCTAGCAGACACTTGGAATTATTTTTGTTGTGTGTGCACAGCTGAAATCCCCTAGAATAAGTCATTATCATCTAAAAAATAAAAATAAAAAACCAATCCTACTGGTTGCCTGGTGTCCCAATCAGCTGACTCGTTTTCGATGCTTTCCCTCAACTAATTAGCGTTTTCATTTCTCCCAACCTGCCTGTTAGAGAAACTCTGGAATCCCTATCCATGGAATCACATTTCTGTGAGTCGACATGCCCTAGCCTCTCCCCAAGAAACAAAAGGAAAAACCAGAGAAGGGCACAAAGAGGTGTGTGGTTGAGGCTCGTGCTGTCGTATTTCGGCTATCAATCAACAAGATGGATAAAAGGCTTTGGCTGTGGTGGGGTGCCCCCTGGAAGGGGCCTGGCAGGGTTGCGCTCCAGTATGACCTTGTACAAGAGTATGTGGCCATTCAACAAACCCTTGCTCAACACCTCGCAGAGTTCCAACACTCAGACACACTAAGCTAATGCTGCTCTTCACAGGCATACAACCACCCATCTCCTGACCCACACTGGCCTCAGTTTCTCCTCTGCCTGTGAGAAACTTGCTTCAGATCAGAAGCAGCAAACCTCAGAGTCTTGGGGTCAGTGGACAGCATGGGTGAAAGTGTGAGTTAGGCTTGGTAGTGAGGACTCAGGATACCGGAGGGCATGTGACCTGCCTAAGTGGACAGTTGCTAGTCAGTTCCACCAACCGCTGCCTGGGTGGAACACAGACCCAGCACTGACCACATTCAGAACTCCTCAGGACCTCAAGAAAAGACAGAGTTTGGTTATTATTATTTGTTTTAAACAATGTGAAATCTTTAGATTTTTAAATGTTGCCAACTATAATTTTCTAGCACATTATAAATAAACCTGCATGAAGCATCTGATTCCAAAGCCACCAGTCTGCAACTTCTGCTGTAGACTTTTGCTACTCAAAGTGTGGTCAGATGGCCACATGCATCAGTATTACCTGGGAGCGACAGGGAAAGGAAGAATCTCAAACCTTGCTCACGATCTCCCAGAACCACCTGGGTAATCCACATGCATGGTAAAATTTGGGAAGAACTGCAGCTGATGGATCTTTTAGCTCTCTGGCATCTGCTGCCTAACATCCTTTCACTAGGACTTTCCCTCTCTCCTTCCTGGACACATCTTCTGGTACATCCCAGTGTGGAAGAATAGTCCACTAAGAGTACAGGAGACAAAAATTATAGACTCTTGTTTGGGGCCTTGTCTAGCACCAACCTTTCCTTCACCAGAAGAGTTAAGGCACACAGGGCAGCTGCTGTTAGTTGTTACTGAGCTGGCTTCAAATCACAGTGGCCTCATGAACAAAAGCACAAAACATTGTCTAGTTCCATACTATCTTAATGATCACTTGGCACATTTAAGTTCATTGTTGCAGCGACTGTATTTTTGAGCGCCTTTCCACCTAAGCCAGCCAAGTGCCGTCGAGTCGGATCTGACTCATTTTACCAAACAATATTCAGTAGGGATCTATGGGGACTTCACGGGCTAACTTTTAGAAGTAGGTCACCGGACCTTTCTTTCTAGTCTGGAAGCTCTGCTGGTATCTGTCCACATGGATGATCTTGCTTGTAATTGAAGTTCTGATAACATGGTAGCTTCTAGGACAGATCTTCCAGTCAAACAGAAGTTACATAACCTCTCTAGGTTTCCATTTCTTGAGTAGTAAAATGGGAATAATAATAATTCTGACCTCTTATGACTATTGTGATGATTGAACAAAAATATATGAACAGCCTGCAGCAGAAGGCTCAGTACATGTTGATTTTATTACTTATTATTACTATAATTATTAGCAAAGTTACAGATCTAGTGGATTCACATACCTTTTAACTGCACTCTTGTGGGTGGAAATCCTGTGCCGTGGTGGAGTGAGGGAAACTATTTGTGATGGTTTTACATCACATTTCTCATGAATGGCAAGGAGCTTGTAGCATTTCTCTTATCTGGAGTGTTTTTAAACCATCAGTTTCCCCTAAATTTTTTCCAAGTGTTTAAGGCTCATCTCAAGTGTTGCCTCCTCCTGGAAGCTGGTTCTTGCTCCCACAGACAGCATCCTCTCCCCCTTGTCCGTTGTCCTGAGCTGATTTTGTAAGTCTCATTGGTTGTCCATCTGCACATCATATTTCCCCTTCTAAGTCCTAAGCTTACCAAGTACAGAGACTGTGTCTTGTGTATTTAATGGGCCCTTCCGTGTAGTGATGCTGCGAATCAGTCAGTTTGTCATACAGTGGTGGCTTGGGTTCTGCTATACTGCAGGAAGCTATGCTGCTGATATTTCCAAGACCAGCAGGATCATCTATGGTGGACAGATTTCAGTGGAGCTTCCAGACTAAGACAGACCAGGAAGAAAGGGCTGGTGATCTTCTGAAAATTAGCCAATGAGAACCTGGTGGATCACAACAGAATATCATTTGGTATAGTGCTGTAAGATAAGCCCACTAAGGTGGAAGGCACTGCACAGTGGGCTCAAACATGCCAAAAGTGAAGACGGTACTGGACTGGGCAACACATTGTATACAGGGTCACCATGAATCAGAGCTGATAAGCCAAGAAGCTCTGAGCTTTTTATGACCTGTTAAAAGGATGAGTGAATAAAGATAGAAACCTGAAAAAAATTTTCCTTCTAATTTCCCTCTAATAACCCACCTGAAATTGCCTTTTAAAAGCAAATTTATTTACAACATTTCAGATATCCATTTTACATGACTGTTCATAGGGTATTCTCATTTCAGATCCCATGACACTGGAAAAAAAAAAAAAGATTAGTAAACAGAGAAGGTGAAGGAAGGGAAATTGGAGCTCTTTATTAAATGTGCCAAGAAAGTTCACCAGTAACAGCAGCTCCTTGACATTCGTCATTTCTCTCATTCTACCGCTGCATGCGGAGTCTGCCCAGGTCCAACAGATCTCCAACATCTCTAATAATTATGGTATTTAGTGGTGATATTAGCAGGTGCTGAGCCCAGCCTTGCTGTTCACATATTTCCATTTAATGATCACATTAAAAGATCAGGATTATTATCATTCCCATTTTGCAGTCAAAGAAACTGAGACTCAATGAGACTAAGTAACTGATCCAAGGTTGCACAGCATATAAATAGTTAGGGTGACCAACTGTCCTGTGTTTGCCCAGGATATAAGACTTTCAGAGGTAAAATTAGGAAAGTCCCAGACAGTCCAGGATGAACTTGTCACCCTTTAAGTGACAGAGGTAAGATCTGAAGCAAGTGTCTGATGTCAGAACCTGAGCTATTAGACACTGCTGAATATCTGCTGTCTGTAGATTACAGTGGCCATATTTACACCCTAAGATCAAATTGAAGTGGTTAGTTCAAAAGTGTTACAAAGCAATGTAAGCATACTGACATTTTGACACATTGACATTCTGAGACTGGAAGCTCCCTGAGTGCAAGGACTCTGCCTTGTTTCTCTTTCTTTGTCTCAAGGTCCCAATATGAGACCTTGAATAGCTGGTATTCAGGAACAGCTTGTTCAGTGTGAAGTTTTTTCCTACCTGCAGCAGAGGACAAGCCTAACACGCTACTAATTCACCATTTGGTTCTTCAAGCTCCCCTCCCATTTTTGTTCTGTCTCTTGACTCTTTTCCACCTTTCTCCCAATGTACACAGTCTAAGTGCTGCTTTATTCCTTAGCATCCTCCCAGATTCCTCACCACATATACTGTACTGCAGAATGTGTGTCCCAGAGCATGATTCTTTTCTGGCTTTATCCTTCTTTCAAACACTGTTCTTTAACTCCTTTTGAGGTCAAGCTAGCTCATTTGACTTTCCAAGATTTCCCTACCAGGGAGTTACTGGCTTCCCAATCTGCATGCTGGAAAGTTAACTAGAATTGCCAATAGCATACAGTTTAACACTTTACAATGTCCTTGCATTTTCCCTAATTTAGGAGTTTGTAAGGGATTAGTAATGTGGCAGAGACTACTAGCTGTCATTCAATGTCTATTTCCCCTTTTCTAAGCACAAACTGTTTACCATGCTGCATGGTTGCCCTTGTAGTCTCTAGGTGATGTGGAGAGTTAACACCGTTGGCTTGATGGTTAAGATCCACCCAGAGGCAACTTAGAAGGAAGTCCTGGAAATCTACTTCCGAAAAATCAGCTATCTACTCTGAAACGCATGAGGTTGCCATGAGTCAGAATCAACTCTATGTAGGTGTTTTGGTTTTGATCATGGTTGCTCAGCTAAAGACCACATTTCCCAGTCTCTCTTGAAAGGTCATGTGACCAAGTTCTAGCTAATAGGATATTAGTGGAGGTGCCATGTAATATGCAGTATCTCCTAGAATCTTCCCAGTATAGAGCTGGTATACATTCTTTGTCTTTTCTTCCCCGTCATTTTCTCTCTTCTTCAAGGTAAGCATTACCTTGAACTAGGACAAGGCTCACACTGCAGGGATGGCAGCGTAGTGATCCAGAATTTTCCTGGGTTGTGAGATACTATCCTAGTCTTAGATTCCCTAGGCTACCCAGGCTTTTACATAAAACATAAATAAGTTTTTCTTTTGTTTAAGCCATTGTTACAGTTTACTTTCTGTTGGTTGCTGTTTTAATCTTAAAATGATTGAGAATGGTTGACACTGCTGCAGAAAATGAAGTATGTGTGACCTTACACTCAGTTACTCCAACAAAACAGAAACACAGCTCAGCTATGGTGTTAACCTGTGGTGGTGCTTGTTAGCTGCCATCCAGTTGACTGAGTCACGGCAAGGTTATGTATAACAGAACAAAATGTCATCAAGTCCTGTGCCACCTGCATAATCTTTGATGTGACACCCTTTTTTGCAGGTATTGTGTCAGTTTGTGTCATTGAGAGTTTCTCTTGTTTCTGCTGAGCCTCTGCTTTACCCACCACAATGTCCTTTTCCAGCAACCGGTCTTTCCTAAGTACGGGTCCAAGCTGAGCAAGCGGAAATCTCACTATCCGCGCTTCTAAGAGAGGCATTCTGATTGAATTTTTTCTAAGACTGACTTGTTCATTCACTTGACAGTCCAGAGTATATTCAGTATTCTTCACCAATGATACAGTTTGAGTACATCAGTTCTACCTCAATCTTCCTTTTTTATCATCCAAGTTTACATGTGTATGAAGTGATTGAAAAGATCATGGCTTGGGTCAGGGGTGCCTTAGTCACAGAAGTAACATCTTTGCTTTTTAAAACTTTAAGAAGTTCTTTTGTAGCAGATTTGCTCAGTGAAGCCTATCATTTGATTTCTTGACTGCTGCTTCCATGGTAGCTGATTGTTGGTCACGTAGGAAGAAATTGTTGACAATTTCCATTTCTTCTTTAGGTGTCAACACGAGGGTACTGAATAGCAAAACTTCTGAGGAGGGCTGCTTCCTGGTCTTGGTTTGGCATTATCCTTTATCCCTTGTGTCACACACTGTCTTGTAGTCCCTGATGCAATGTGTTGGAGTAGGCACGTCTGGAGTTTTTATTCCAACTGTAAGCATAGTCTTCATCTGTGATGGTGCACGGTTTATACTTTAGGTATAAAATTCAACATCAATTTTCTTTCTTTAACTTGGTTACTCTTCCTCTATTTGATCCAAATCTCTTCTGTTTTAAGTTAGATCTGTTGCCTAATATTTAATCCTTCCCACAAAAGAAAAACAAATTGTCAGAATTACCTTCCCAGAAACAAAACAAAAACAAACATCTTTTTGCATACTTGAGTGTGAGACCTAGTTAGTATACTGACAGGGTGACACTGTAACACAGGAGACCTGCCCTCTGAACAGATTCCGCATGTATTGACGGATGATTTTATTTTCTCTGATCACCTCTCCACTCTGTGTGGTCTCATGCTCTTGTGCTTCTGATCTACATTACAACAGAAGAAACAATCTTGTAGCTATGAATTTTTAAATGTTTCTTCTTGGGGAAGAGGCAACTTCTAGGATAAGTACAATATGGAAAGGGCTCTCCCAGGCACTGTAATAAAAAATATTGCATCCCACCCATATTACCATGAATTGCAAGTTTCCTTTCTGAGTCCAGGTGAACGATAGTAGCTCCAGACCATGGCCTGGGGTAGAAGAGCTGCTCAGCAAAGTGAGTTGAACCTGAGTCATGGTTTGGCTTCTAAGTATTATATCCTCTCTTGGTTCATATCTCTGCGGCATGTGCTGTCTCTTACCCTTTATAATATAAAGCTTACATTAGCTTTAACCAGTAGTTTGTTATTTAAAATGTTCTGCATGACAGCTTAGCTTTGCCCTAATTCTCCCATTTCCTCCAACCTCTTAAAGATCTTTCTTAATGTCCTGCTCTGTAATCCATTAATTTCTATTTTATGAGTAGTGACTTCCCTTGATATTTCTTTGCTGATAATCTACTTTTTTTTTCTTTTTTCATAGTCTCTCCTTCCCTCTACTTGACATCCCCTCCTACAAGCTCTTCTCCTGTTTGATCCAAATCTCTTTTGTTTTAAATTAGATCCATTGCTCAATGTTTAATCTTTCTGACAAAAGAAAAGCAAATTGTTGAGATGGCCTTCCCACAAACAAAACAAAAGCAAAAAGTCTTTTTCTGTACTTCAGGATGAGACCCAGTTCCAAATGCCTGCTTCTCTTCTGTCTGTCACTTCTTTTTACTTCCTATGGGAATCCCCCGCTGACACAAATGGTTAACATGCTCTGTTACCGAATAGTTGGCAGTTTGAATCCAGCCAGAGGCTCCTTGGGAGAAAGATCTAGTGATCTAGTTCTGACGGATCACAGTCATTGAACATCCTAAGGAGCACAGTTCTGCTCTGACACACACTGGGTTGCCATGAGTTGGAATCAACTCAACAGCAAGCCATTGGTTTTGTTTTATGATCTCACTTTCATGAACCCCATTTTCCTCTTTATTCATCTCATACAGCATTGAGAGCATATACCTAGCATGTTAAAGTATTCATGGCATCCTTATTTTATGGGGGAAAAGTGGATAGACTACAGAAGACTCTAAGAAAAACAAAGGCAATTGAAAAAATGAGATGGTGAAGAAACACATCCATTTATTCATTTATGTATGCACATATGTGTGGGCATGCCTATGCATATTTCAAGTTCTGTAAAGTTTTATGATATATAAGAAACTACGTGTATTTAACGTGTACAATCTGATAAACTTCAACAAATGTATATACACCCGTGAAACTGTCAAGACAGTGATCGTAGCCATTGCTTCCACAAACTTGTCCCATGGCATTTTGAAAGCACTCCCGCAAGCCACTGCCAATCATACTAACCCTCACCCAAGAAACCACCGATCTGCTTTCTGTGACTGCAAAGGAGTTTGTATGTTCTAGAATTTTATATAAATACAATCACAGTGTGTACTTTTATCTTTGTCTGGCTTCTTTTATTCACCATAATTATTATTATCATTATTGAGTAAAGGGAGAGTGAGCAGCCTCTACTTGTCTGTCAGCAGAGGCTTGCTTATTGCTGTGATGCTGGAAGCTTTGCCACTGGTATTTAGATACCAGCAGGGTCACCCATGGTGGACAGTTTTCACGCGAACCTCCAGACTAAGACAGACTAGGAAAAAGGACCCGGAAGTCTACTTCTGAAAAGAATCAGCCAGGGAAAATCTCATGAACAGCAGCAGGACACTGTCAGATATAGTTCTAGAACATGAGCTCCCCAGGTTGGAAGACACTCAGGAAACAACTGGTGAAGAGCTGCCTCCTCAAGTAGAGTCCATCTTAATGACGTGGATGGAGTAAAGCACTTTGGATCTTTGTTTGGTGATGTGCCAAGACTCAAAATGAGAAGAAACAGCTTCAAACATCTGTTAATAATCAGAACATGGAATGTACAAAGTATGAATCTAGGAAAGCTGGAAATCATCAAAAAGGAAATGGAATACATAAACATCAATATCCTAGGCATTAGTGAGCTGAAATGGATCTACACTGGCCATTTTGAATCAGACAATCATACAGTCTACTATTCCAAGAATGAAAACTTGAAGAAGAGGAACTTCATTGCATTCATTGTCAAAAAGAATATTTCGAGATCTGCCCTGAAGTACAATGATGTCAGTGGTAAGATAATATCTGTATGCCTACAAGGAAGGTCAGTTAATACAACTAGTATTCAAATTTATGTACCAACCACTGAAGCCCAAGATGACAAAATTGAAGATTTTTACCAACTTCTACAGTCTGAAATTGATCAAACACGCAATCAGGATGTACTGACAGTTACTGGTGAGTGGAATGCAAAGTTAGAAACAAAGAAGAAAGATTGGTAGTTGGAAAACATACCTTTGGTGATAGAAATAATGCCAGAGATCACATGGCAGAATTTTGCAAGACTTCTTCAAATGACTTTGAATGACTTCTTCATTGCAAATGAGTTTTTTAACCAACACAAATGCAACTGTATACATGGACCTCACTAAGTAGAATACACAGGAACCAAATAGACTACATCTATGCAAGCAGTCAGGACAAGACCAGGTGCTGACTGTGGCACAGATCATCAGTTGCTCCTATATAAATCCAAATTGAAACTGAAGAAAACTAGAACAAGTCCATGAGAGCCAAAGTATGACCTTGAGTATGTTCCGCCTGAGTTTAGAGATGTGTTGACCACTAATGACTGAAGACCAGATGAACTGTGGGCGGACATCAAAGACATCATCCATGAAGAAAGCAAGAGGTCATTTAAAAGAGAAGAAAGAAAGAAAAAACCAAATTGAAAGTCAGAAGAGGCTCTGCAACTTGCTCCTGAATGTTGAGCAGCTAAAGAAAAGAAAGGTGTGGTAAAATAAAAGAATGGAACAGAAGGTTTCAAAGGACAGCTCAAGAAGACAAAATAAAGTATTATACTGACATGTGCAAAGAGCTGGAAATAGAAAACCAAAAGGAAAGGACATATTCTGCATTTCTCAAGCTGAAAGAACTGAAGAAAATATTCAAGCCTTGAATGGCAATAGTAAAGGGTTCTATGCCAAGCCTAGTGCCGTTGAGTCGGATCCGATTCATGGGTTTCTACAGGGAGAACATTAAATGACTCAGGGAGCATGAAAAAAAAAAAAGATGGAAGGAATACACAGAGTTGTTATATCGGAAAGAACCGGGCAGTGGTCAACCATTTGAGTAAGTAGCATATAATCAAGAACTGATGATACTGAAGGAAGAAGTCAAAGCTGCATTGAAGGTAGTGGCAAAAAACAAGGCTCCAGGAATTGATGAAATAACAATTGAGACATTTCAACAAACAGATGCAGCACTCGAAGGGCTTACTCATCTATGCCAGGAAATTTGGAGGAGATCTGACTGACTGGAAGAGATCCATATTTATGTGCATTCCAAAGAAGGGTGATCTGCTCAAATGAGGAAATTATCAAACAATACCACTGATATCACATGCAAGTAAAATTTTGCTCAAGATCATTCAAAAGTGACTGCAACAGTATTTTGGCAAAGAATGGCCAGAAATTCAAGCTGGATTCAGAAGGGGATATGGAACCAGGGATATCATTGCTGATGTCAGATGGATCTTGGCTGAAAGCAGAGAATACCAGAAAGATGTTTACTTGTGTTTCACTGACTATGCAAAGGCATTTGACTGTGTGGATCAGAACAAATTATATCTAACATTGTGGGGAATGAGAATTCCAGAACACTTAACTGTGCTTTTAAGAAAACTGTACATGGATCAAGAGGCAGTTGTGTGAACAGAACAAGGGGACACCACATGCTTTAAAGTCAGGAGAGGTGTGCATCAGGGTTGTATTCTTTCACTATACCTTTTTAAGATGCATGATCAGCAAACAACCCAAGAAGCTGGATTATGTGAAGAACGAGGCATCAGGATTGGCATATGATTCATTAACAACCTGTGTTATGCAGACTGACATTACCTTACTAGCTGAAAGTGAAGAAGATTTGAAACACTTACTGATGAAGAACAGAGACCACAGCCTTCAGTATGGGTTGCACCTCAACAACAAGAAAACAAAAATCCTCACAACTCGACCAGTAGGTAACATCTTGATAAATGGAGAAAGGATGGAGGTTGTCAAGGATTTCATTTCACTTGGGTCCACAATCAATGCCCATGGAAGTAGCTGTCAGGAAATCAAAAGATGCATTGCATTGGAAAATCTGCTGCAAAGAACCCCTTTAGAGTATCCAAAAGTAAAAATGTCACCTTGAAGACTAAAGTGTGCCTGACCCAAGCCATGGTATTTTCAGTTGCATTACATGCATGTGAAAGCTGGACAATGAACAAGGAAAACAGAAGAACTGATGCCTTTGAATTGTGGTGTTGGAGAAGAATACTGAACGTACCACGGACTGCCAAAACAACAAACAGATCTGTTCTGGAGGAAGTACAATCAGAGTGCTCCTTGGAAGCAAAGATATCATGACTGTGTCTTACATATTTGGATAAGTTGTCAGGAAGGATCAGTTCCTAAAGAAGGACATTATGCTTGGGAGACTGGAGGGAGAAAAGAGAGACTAACTGTGACAATCCTATGAAAAGCTGCTGCTGGCAGGTAGCTATCTCTCTGCTGCTGTCTCTTGCAGCCTACCCCAGGCAGGAACCATTTATATTGCAGGGTGAACCCAGAAGGGCTGCCCACCCCAGGCGGGAACCATTTATATTGCAGGGTAATTCCAGCTACGCTGAGGTGAACACAGAAGGGCTCTGCAAAAACAGATTCAGCTGGTCTTCAGATTATTACAAGTCCCCTGAGGACTTGGATAGGATCATACTGTGGAAGGATGGATCAGAGTGGTCTTGGATAGTCAAGGAAAACTTCCCAGAGGAGGTAAGCAAACAGTTAGAGCTGAGGAACAAGAAGGCTCCAGAGCTCAGGGCATGGGGCAATGCACAGAAGGAGAGAAGGAATAGGATTCAAGGCCAATAGTCATGAGGCTTGTTCAGGTGGGGGCTGTGCAGGAGAGGACTGACAGACAAGCAAAGCTATCATGATTTTTCCCACCATCCCAAGATCCAAACATTGCTCTTTAACTAACTGAATGAATGAATGAGTGAGTTGAACAAATGAAACTGAGTAAAGCTGAACTAAACGAGGGAATTTGTCCCTGGAATTTAGGAAAGTCATCTTATCCAATGATCAGACCTCACCATTACCTAAAAACAGCCTGGTATGTACACACTAAAGGCACATAACTATAAAACCATAAATAACTTTTGTACCAGCCAACTCCTACCTCTTTACCAGAACTTTCTGCTATAAAACCATAAATAACTTTTTCATCAAGTCACCCCTTATTTCTTCATCGGAACTTTAAAACTATAAAAACTGTCCCCACCTGCTATTGGTTGGGCTGAATTACACCTGGGATCAGACCCCATTCTCCTCTCTTCGAATAAACTTCATTGGACTCTCTGACTGGTGTGTCTGCCCTATTTCATGCTATTCTGTCCCCAACATTTTTGGTGGCAAAACCCAGAACAGGGATGAACGAGACCACCAGCTCCATGATCCTCTCTTCCCTGGGACCCCTGTTGTGGCCCTCCAAATGACCACACTGACAGACCTTTAGACTGGTGAGCTAGAGAACAAGATGTCTCTCCCTGGGGAGCCTTGCCACCTTCCTCTCATCGCTACAAAGCCCAGTGCTGGGTTGAGGCTTCCCTCTGGGTGCAGACACTGGTTCCTTCCTCCTCACCCCCTGCTCCCGCATCTTTGCTCTCAGGTCATGCCTGGCCAGTGAGTTGGGCCTACCAGAACCCAGTTCTCAGTGAGATACAGGGGCATCTGCCTCTGCCTGGCAGCACTAATCTTCTCCATCTGTCTCTTCCTCCTACTCACTCTTTACACTATGAGGACTTGCCAATCTAAAGCCCCTAAAGACATTCCAATCTAAGTCCCCTAAGGACATTCCACTGGGGTGCCTCCTAAAAAATCTGAACACCCTAGGACTCTGGGGCCAAATACGGCCCAAACAATTGATTTTCTTTTGCCATATGGCCTGACCCCAATATAAATTGGGTATCAGGAGCCAATGGCCCCCAAATGGTACCTTTGACTTTAACATTCTCCATGATTTAGACAGCTTCATAACCCACAATGGCAAGTGGTCTGAGGTCCCTTATATCCAAGTCTTCTTTTTCCTTTGTAATCGCCCCTCTCTCTGCCAATCCTCCACTACTTTCGGAATCTTCCTCCCTAATGAAAAACCTCGGCCTTCTAATTCACCACTTCCTGAACCCGATTTCAATACTTACGACCACTCCTCTCCCCTTCTTTAGGCTTCCCCTCCCTCTCCAGCTCCAGCAGACTCTCCCTCTTCTTCTGGAATTTTGCTTTCTCCTTCTATGCCACGTTCCTCCACCTTTGTGCGTTCCATGACCTAACACCTGCTCAAAGGCCTCTGACCCCTCCACTGATCCCCTTTCACCTCCACATACTAGGTCTAGGGGACAGCCCCTAGACAATGGGTTCACATTTTTGCCCTCTGAGAGGTAGTGGGAGTCGAAGGTATCATCTGGGTACACATTCCCTTCAATCTGGCCAACCTGTCCCAAATCATAAAGAGGCTTCTGTCCTTTTGATCTGACCCCTCTCATTTCCAAAAACAATTCCAATAACTAATCCAGTCTTACAACCTCACTGGCAAGATTTTTACGTTATAGTCTCCTCCACAACTACTCTGGAGGAGAAAGCTCGTGTCTGGTCTGTGGCCACGGCCCTTGCTGACTCATTTCATACTCAAGACCCTAACTGCCACTCTCCTCACCGGGGCAACAGTGGTGCCCTCCACAGACCCTAGATCTAACTCACCTGACCTCCCAGCTGTGGCCCTTTTTATCACTTACCTCTTAAAGGGGATGGAAAAGGCACCACACAAAGTGGAGAACTGTGACAAACTGAAAGATATCATCTAGGAGGCGGATGAAAATCCTACCACCTTCCTAAATAGATTCTCAGAAACTTTAATCAAATATAATAATTTAGATCCGAGCTCTGAGGCTGTATGATTCTGCTTAAACACTCACTTTATTTCCCGATCTGCCTTAGATATCCACAAAAAACTTCAAAAACTTGAGGACAGTCCACAGGCTCCCCAAAGTGATCTTTTACAACTGGTCTTTAGTTACTTAATAACCAAACGGAGGAAGCTGCTCAGAAAAAACAGGCAAAATACCAAATGCTCGCCTCAGCCCTCCAAGGACAAAGTGAGGACCGCCCCACAACCTACAAGAAACTGCAACATAGCTCCTTACAGCCTCCAGGCCCTTGCTTCAAATGCGGGAAAGACCACTCGGTCTGCTCTTCCCCAAATTCTCGAGCTCTACATAAGCGATGCCCAGCTTGAGGTGTCCAAAGCCACTGGAAGCAAGAGTGTGCTTAGACTGCTGGGTCCAGGGCAAAACACTTCACTTCCACTTCAAAAATAGTGGCTGAGCCAGGGCTCACCCTGCCAGATCTCCTTGAGCTGGCTACCGAGGACTGAGGAGCACTGGGCTCTAAGGTCCCCCACCATCAACATCTCATTGACAGCCTCAGGCTTGTATTCAGGTTGCCAGTAAGCAAATGTCCTCGCTAATCTCCTTGCTATTAGATACGGGGGCCTCTTATTCGGTACTGTCCAAGTTTTTGAGGAAACTTCTCCCCTCATCCATTTCTGTTGTTGGTGTGGATAGAATTCTATCAAACCCTTTTAAACCCCCTCCCTTAACCTGCCAATTAGATCACTTAGCTTTTCCCCACACCTTTCTAGTAATCCCCAAATGTCACACCCCCTTAATTGGCAGAGACCTTCTTAGCAAGCTCTGGACAACCTTCATGCTGTGTCTCTCCAACCTGAACGAACATATTGAACTCCCAGCACTTCTACTTTTATCCCCCTCTAACTCTCTAGAGGGACTCCTAATCTGCAAGACAAGCCCACAGCTAAAATTCTCCAAGGGACTCATCACCAGGTCTGGGACATCACTGCTGCCTCCATAACCATCCACCACTCTCAAGCTAAGACTACTCTCACCAACCCCACTAAATTCTCTAACAAACCCCAATACTCCCTTAGATTCCAAGCCATAAGAGGCCTAAAACCTGCAAGAG
The DNA here is from genome assembly GCA_028571685.1 of Heterohyrax brucei. Taxonomy (NCBI): domain Eukaryota; kingdom Metazoa; phylum Chordata; class Mammalia; order Hyracoidea; family Procaviidae; genus Heterohyrax; species Heterohyrax brucei. The sequence goes on along the minus strand of CM053154.1, from coordinate 81,782,079 downwards.
CATGCCTGCTAACCCACCAGTTACTCAAGCCCCTTTCGTCATCATATAACACGTCCCCAGGTCAGAAGGGTCATGTCAATGAGCCCAAGATCTCTATGCAGTCAATGCAGCCACCACACCACTGATCCCACTTGTTCCCAACCCGTATTTCCTCTCGTCAAAGATTGTTCCAACACTTTCCACTACACCATCCTGGACTTAAAAGACATTATTTTATTTATTTATTTATTTTAATTGTAATTGAGTGAAAGCGTACAATCCAGTTTAAATTTGCATGCCCTCCTATCTGTAGCTCCTTCTTCTCTCTTCACCGGTGATAGCACATCACTCCTTTTCATTCTATACATTCATATCCTCTTAACAACTTCCTGTCCCCTCCTCTCCACCCTCTCCATTCCCCTCTAGTAAGAGGCTAGTAGGACAACATCCTATAGATACACAGAACCATGAAGTACACACATGATATAGTCACTCTGTGTCCCCAAGTCCAATCCATCCCTGTCCAAAGAGTTGACCTCAGTAATGATTTATGATCAGGGCAGCATCAGGTCTAGGGGCCATGCTCCTGGGGGAACTCTCAGGCCTTTGGACCATCAATTGTGGTCTTTTAGTGGAGTTATTAGGGTGTACCCCTCTTTTTCTCATGTTGCCACTGGAACTCAACGTTGTGAGCACCATCATGGCCACCACCTGTTTCTTCTGGTTATATGTTGATATAGTCACCCATTCATGCGGGTCCTTCTGTCTTCTGGGCTTTTTTTCCCTCATGTCATTGTTGTCCTTGGTGATCATTTGTTCCAGCTGAGTTGGGACCATTTGGTGCACTTCAGATGACAGCTTTCTAGCTTTTAAGACTCCAGATGCCACTCACCAATATAGGGTGCAGAAGACTCTCTTAGCAATAGGCTAGTTATGCCAGTTGGCCTTGATGTCCCCTGAGAGCACAGTCTCCAGAACTCCACCCCTGCTACTCTAGCCTTGCAATATTGGATTAAGATTAGAGACGTCTCCAGGTTATGTTGAGCTCCAATTAAATTGATCTTTATAATGCGTGCTGTCACTGATTTCACCCAATCAAATTTCTATCAACTATCTAATCTATAACTAACCCTTTCCCTTCCTCTCTCCCCTCAGTCACAGCCATCAAAGAGTCTTTTCTTCTGTACATGGTTCTGTTTTTAAGTCCTTACAGTAGGCGTCTCATAAAATTTCTGTCCTGTGCCACTTACTGACTTGCCTTAAGATTAAGTCTTCCAGTTGAAACTACGTTATGAGATGCTTCATAAAATCATCAGTGGTCTTTATAATTGCATGGTGTTCCACTGAGTTTATATACCATAGTTTGTTTATCCATTCATCTACTGTTGGGTATCTGGGTTGTTTCCATCTTTTTGCTATTGTGGACGGTGCTGCAATGAACATTCATGTGCATGTATCTGTTCATGTGACTGCCCTTGATTCTGCAGGATATATTCTGAGCAGTGGGATTACAAACTCAAATGGTATATCTATTTCTAGCTTTTTAAAGAAGTACCAGATTGCTTTCCAAAGAGGTTATATCATTTTGCAGTCCAACCAGCAGTGTAAAAGAGTTCCAATTTCCCCACAGCCATACCAGCATTTGTTGCTTTGTGTTTTTTGGGGTCATGGCCAACCTTGTTGGGGTGAGATGGTATCTCCTTGTAGTTTGGGTTTGGATTTCTTTAATAGCTAATGATCCTGAACATTTCCTCATTTGTCTTTTGGGTACCTGGATATCCTCTTTAGTGAAGTGTCTGTCCATTTCCTTTGCCCAATGCTTAATTGTATTATTTAGCTTTTTCTTGATACATTGCAGTACTTTGTAGATTATGGAGTCAGACATCTGTCTGACATACGGTTGCCAAATATTTTTTCCCATTTTGTATGTGGTCTTTTCATTCTTTTGATAGTCTTTGGATGAGCAAAAGTGTTCGATTCTTAGTATTTCCCATTTATCTGTTTTCTCTTTTGTTCATTGTGCTTTGTCCGATTTTGAACATTGTCTAAATTGTGTATTAAAACTTCCAATGTTGATCCTGTTTTTTTCTTGCCTGATATTTATCATTTGAGGTTTGATATTTAGGTCTCTGATCCAGTTCCAGCTGGTTTTTGTGTAAAGTGTGAGAAACAGGTCTTGTTTCAATTTTTACAGATGCATACCCAATTTTGCCAGCACCATTTGTTAAAGAGATTGTTTTTACCCCAGTTTACGATCTTAAGGCCTTTGTTGAATATCAACTGTTCATAGGAGGATGGTGGCACCTCTGGGGTTACAACTCTGTTCCATTGGTCTCTATGTCTCATTTTTGACCAATACCAGGCTGTTTTGACTACTGTGGCAGTGTAATAAGTTCCAAAGTCATGTAGTGAAAGGCCTCCCTGTGTGTTCTTTTTCTTCAACAGTGCTTTGCTTATGTGGGGTTTCTCCTCTTTCCAAACAAAGGTGGTGATTTGTTTCTCCATCTCATTCAAAAGTATCACTGGAATTTGTATTGGGATTGCATTGTATACGTAGATTGCTTTGGATAAAATAGACATTGTCTCTGTTAAGTCTTCCTACCCATGAGCAGGGTAAGTAGCTCCATTTATGTAATTCTCTTTTGGTTTCTTGAAGTAAGGTCTCGTACTTTTCTTTGTATAGGTCTCTTACTTCTCCAGTTAGATTTATTTCTAGGTATTTTATCTTCTTAGGGGTTATGGTAAATGGTATTGACTTGGTGATTTCTTCTTTAATGATCTCTTTGTTGGTATATAGAAATCCTGCTAATTTACTCATGTTTATCTTACATCCTGATACTTTGCTGAACTCTTCTATTAGTTCAAGTAGTTTACTTATGGATTTTCTATATATGCAATCATATCATCTGCAAATAGGGAGATCTTTATTTCTTCTTTGCCCACGTGGATGCCTTTTATTTCTTTGTCTTGTCTAATTGCTGTGGCCAGAACTTCTAATACAGTGTTGAATAGGAGAGGTGGGAGTAGGCATCCTTGTCTTGTTCCTGTTCTCAAGTGCAATTCTTTCAGTGTTTCTCCATTCGGGATGATGTAGGCAGTTGGCTTCCCAAACATGGCCTTTATGGCACTGAGGAATTTCACCTCTATTCTTGTTTTGCTGAGAGGTTTAAGCATGAATGGGTGTTGGACTTTGTCAAATGCTTTTTGTGTATCAATTGACAAAATCAGGTGATTCTTATCTTTTGTGTTATTTACATGGTTGATCACATTAAATTTTTGCTGATGTTGGACCAGACTTGCATCCCTAGTATGAATCCAACTTGGTCATAATGACTTATTTTTTTGATGTGTTGATGAATTCTATTGGCAAGGATTTTGTTGAAGATTTTTGCTTCTAGGTTCACAAGTGATATTGGTCTGTTATTTTTGTTTTTTTGTGGGATCTTTCCCTGGCTTTGGTATCAGGGTTATGGTGGCTTTTGGTCTTCTCAAATTTTTCAGTTGTTCTTCCGTTGACTAATTTATTTAGTTGTGCTTTGATCTTTATGATCTGTTTTCTTCTGGTGCCTGAGACGTTGCTCTGCTGCTCTCTTTCTACTTGTCCAAGCTGTAAGGTTAATTCTTTGGTTTGGGTCCTTTTTTCTTTCGAGATGTGTACATTTATAGAGATAAACTGACCTCTGAGCACTGCTTTGGCTGTATTCCTTAGATTCTGGTAGGATGTGTTTTCTTTCTCATTTGAATCCATGAATTTCTTTGTGTCATTCTTGATTTCTTCTATAAGCCATGGCTTTTTGAGCAAGGAGTTGTTCACTTTGCATGAGTTCCCATTTCCATCTATGCTTTTTCTGCTATTGACTTTGACTTTTATTGTTTTATGGTCTGAGAAGATGCTTTGCAATAATTCAGTGGTTTGGATTTTCTTGAGATTTGCTTTATGTCCTAACACATGGTATATTCTAGAAATTGTTCCATGTACACTGGAGAAGAAGGTGTAGTTGTCTGTTGATGCATTAAAAAGTTTTGTATATGTTGATGAGGTCTAATTCGTTCATTGTGGCAATAAGATCTTCTGTGTCTTTACTCAGCTTTTTTCTAGAAGATCTGTCCAGTACTGAAAGTGGAGTGCCAAACTCTCCCACTGTTATTGTGGAGTGATCTATCATATTTTGTAATGTAGTCAGTAGTTGTTCAATGTATTTAGATGCTCTAGTATTAGGTGTATAAATATTTAATATTGTGAAGTCCTGCTTGTGTATTGAACCTTTCAGCAATAAATAATGACCATCTTTATTCATGATGGTGGATTTTACATTAAAATCTATCTTATTGGAGATTAGTATTGCACACTTACTCTTCTTTGTACATGGTAAGCTTGGTATGTATTATCCCATCCTTTAATTTTCAGTTCATTCATATCTTTAAGTCCAAAGTGAGTTTCTTGTAAGCAGCATACAGATGGGTTGTGTCTTTTGATCCAAGATGTCACTCGTTGTCTCTTTACTGGAGTGTTCAGTCCATTTACATTCAGTGTAATTATTGATATGTTTGTGTTTAGTGATAGCATTTTGATGTATTTATTTTTGTGTTGGTGTTTTCTGTTGCTCTTCATATTCTGTTCTGGGTCATTCTTCTTTATGGGTTGAGTTTTCATCTGTTTCAGTGGTGGTTCGTGTTTGTTGAGACTCCTGTACTACATTTCTTGTTTTGATATGCATCATCTTTATTGTGTTTTGTGACTACCCCTATGATCTCCCTTAATAATCTAAGTTTAAACTCAATTTTAACTTCTACATATCTTATTAACTTCCTCTCCAGCTAGAAGGACTATAACTACTGTTGCATATCTCTGTTTTTGTTATGATGGTATCTTAGTTTTCATGATATGATCACTGGATCCCTTCTTTTAATATTATAGTTTATTGCCTTCCTTAACTGACTAGGTTTCTGGATGATGTTTCCTGTGCTGCTTACTTAAATATACACTTAATGGTTCTGTTTTTCTAAGCAAAGAGTGTCTTTCAGTATTTCTTGTAGCTTTGGTTTTGTTTTTACAAAGTGTCTGAGTTTCTGTTTATCTGTGAATGTCAGAATTTCATCTTCATATTTGAAAAACAGTTCTGCAGAATACATGATTCTTGGTTAGAAGTTTTTTTCCTTCAAGGCTTTGACTGTGTCATCTCACTACTTCTGCACCAACATAGTTTCTGCCGAGAAGTCAGATGAAAGACTACAGGGCTTCCCTCTGAATGTGAACTTTGCTTTGAGTCTCATTGCCTTTAAGAGTTTCTGCTTATGTTTTATTTTGTTAAGCATGATTATAATACATCTTGGTGTTCTTCTTTTGGAGCCTTTTTGTGGCGTTGGATATCTGTGTTCTCATCTTTCATAATTTCAGGGAAATTTTCTATCAACAACTCAACAACAATACTGTCTGTGTTTTCAGGTATCTCTCCCTGCTCAGGAACTCCATTTAATTGTGGATTATATTCTTGACAGAGTCTTACATGCTTCATAATGTTTCTTAATTTTTCTTGTTTCTCTTCTCTGATTTCTCCTAATAAATGCTGGTGTCAGTAGCTTTGTCTTCAAGGTCAGTAAGTCTAATTTCCAGTTGTTCAATTCTGCTCTTTTGGCTTTGAATTGAATTGTCTAATTCTTTAATTTTGTTATTGATCTGTTGGACTTCAGAATGCTGATGTTCTGTCAATTCAAACAGCTTGCTAATTTTTCATTTTGCTCTGCTGCATTTTGTATGATGTTTAATTCTTTTGTACTCAACCTCCAATAGTTTCAGAAAGGCTTCTTCATTTGGGAAGTTCTTTGAGTCTTTATTTTGGGAATTTTCTGGAGCCATGGTTGGATGTTTCTTTAAATGTTTGGCTAGGTTTTGTTGATTTAGGGACATCTAGAGGCTGTTTAGTTCCTCTGGTTTGCTTCAGTAGGAGCTGAGGCACACTTCTGAGAAGATAGTTGGTTACCAGCCACCTCTATGTACTCCAGTGACTGGGCCCAGTGGACTCTCTGGGGTAACAAGTTCTGCCTCCTGGTTGGCAAAGACGTAGCCCTACTTATGGAGTCACTGGGGGTCCACTGGCTGAGCCTATGATGTGGGTCAGTAAAGGTCGAAAGAGATGCCATCAGGCTGTACCACAGTTATTTCTCCAAGCAGTGTTATTTTAAAAAGCTAAAAGCTATCTGATGACTTCCAAAATTGGTCAGGCTGTCAAGTATGGCAATCCCCTCCTTCCAGCTGACAATGAAGGCACCTCTTCAGCCATCCCCAAATGCTGTGATGTAGTTCAAAGTAGGAACAGTCTACTGCCCTGCTGTCATCCCCTGGCAGGCCCAACTCCTAAGGCTACACTGTGCTAAACACAGCTTTTCTGCTGGAAGAGCTCTCCCCAGACTGACATTGCCACCCAAGCTGTGAATTAGCCTCCAGTTGGGTAACTCCACCTTTCAATTGAATAAGATGATGTCCCAATTCAGCTTTCCCACCTGCCATGAAATAGCTAAATATATGACAGAAGTCTGAAAAGAGAGGCTGGAGGGGCTATGGTGCTCTGAGTCTGCAGCTGAGTTCTGAAAATGTGGCCATTCCTCCCACTGATCACTTTAGCACTACAGCTCAGCATAGCTGCCATTGGAGCCCCTCCCCCACCTGCCAGCCAACAAGAAGAAAAGAAGTTGAAAATGCCATTTACCTTCAGTTCATGGGAGCCAGCCATTTAACAAGAGCGGGGCTCAGTAAAAGAGAAGTTTCCCATTCAGTGACATGTAGTTCAAACTGACAGCCTTATGCTCTGTCCTAGGGCTTAATGCGTGTCCAGAAAGCTCCATTTAACTATCAACCCAGGCCTTAGTTTTCAGAGGGAATTAAGGAGACATGTGTCTAGTCCACCATCTTGACTCCACTCCCTCTAAAAGACACATTCTTTACCATTCCTCTACACCTAGAGTCCCAAGATTTATTTGCCTTCACCTGGACAGACCCTGACAAAAAACACGCTCAATAACCTACATGGACCATACTCCCTCAAGGGTTTGGAAATACCCCACATCTCTTCATCCAGGCACTGCAACTCGATCTCAGTAAACTCTCACACCTCCAGTCTACAATTATCCAACATGTAGACAATCTCTTCCTGTGTAGCCTGTCCCTTTATACCTCTCTTACCAATTCTATCTGATTCCTCAATTATCTGAGAAACTTGGGATATTGGGTATCTCGCTCTAAGGCACAACTTTGCAAAACCAAGGTAAGCTCCCCCAGTATCTCATTCTGTCCCAACTCCTGTAGCCTCACCCCAGAGGAAAAAAAACTTATCACTTCACTCCCTTTGCCCACTACCAAGTCAAGTCTTCTCCCTTTTGTGAGACTGGCTAACTTCTTTTGCCTCTGGATCCCTAACTTTAGAATCCTCACCAAGCCCCTGTATCAAGTGTCTGTGGGAAACCTCAGTAAGCCACTTCTTCCAACCCAAACATCTCACAGGCCGTCTTTAAACCCAGAGAGGCCCTTCTGTAAGCCTCCTCTATTTTTCTAACAGATTCTAACCAGCTCTTTTATCTCTTCATAGACAGCAGAAGGGGCTTTGTTCTCAGAGTCCTTACACAGACAAAAGGGTCTAGTTATCACCCTATTGCATGTTTCTCCAAATAGCTAGATAACACTGTCCAAGGTTGGCCTATATGCTTCCGTACTCTTGCAGCTGCTTCCCTGTTAGAATAAGAATGCTTCAAATTTGCTTTTACCCAACAAATACATGTACATATCTCTCACACCCTCCAAAACCTACTTACACACCAAACCATCATGGTAGTCTCTCAAACCTGCTTACAAACCTTTCATGCCACTCTTATTGAAAACCCCAAATAAAACTTCACTAATGTTCTTCCTCACATCCTGCTACCTTGCTGCCACTCCCCTCTTCTGAATCTTCATCTCAACCATCACATGAATGCAGGGACCTACTTACCCACTTCTTAAAACCCTTCCCTAACCTGTCTACCTCCCCAAGTCTGCCTCCCGTCTTCTGCTACCTGGAATATTGATGGCAGCTCAAATAAACAAGATCATACCACCAAGGCTGTATACACCATAGTCTAATATGATTCCATCATTGAATCCAGACCACTACTCCCTGGCATCACCTCACAACAAGCAGAACTCGTTGCCCTCCCTCAACAAACAGCCAATTTCTCACCCATCCACCCAGTCAGATACACATTGGCCCAAGACCATTAACCAAGCTCTTAAACCACTTCATCCATAGTCCAACCTTAGTTAAAGACCTGACTGAAATATTCTTAAAGTGCCTCGCTTGCTTAAAATTCCACTCTGGGACACCCATCAAGCCCAGTGTTAGTGAACCCCACAACTTAGGGGAGATAGCCATGGCCAAAACTATCAAATCAACTTTACTCTCATGCCCCTGCTTTGATACCTAGAATACCTCCTTGTATATGTGGATACCTTTACAGGGTGGATTGAAGCATTCCCGTCAACATCACAGAAAGCTGACATGGTCATCAAAGTCTGATCACAGAGATAATGCCCCAATTTGGACTTGCTCAGACCCTCCAATTAGATAACAGCATTCATTTCCCAAATAACCCAAGGTGTCTCCAAAAAACTTAACATCTAGTGGAAACTTCATGCATCCTACCGACCCCAGGACTCAGGCAACATAGAGAGGATGAATGGGCTCATCAAAACACACCTGACTCATCTAATGATCAAGACCTAGCACACTTGGATCACCCTTATTCCCATTGCCCTGATGCATCCTCACATCAGGCCCTGCAACATCACTCAGTGAGTCCCTTTGAAATCATGTATGGCTGGTCCTCCGTTCTTGGCAACTTCTCCGTTTCCGAGGGTCCCTTAACACAACACCTCCCTGAATTGACCAGAACTTGCAACCTCTTGAGAGAATTAGCCAACTCCATGTGTCTTTCTCCTATATCCCCTACCCAACAAATACCAATAAGACCAAGAGACTGGGTATATCTCAAAGTTCCACGGCCCAAACCACTCTCCCCTAGGTGGGCAGGACCACACACTGTGCTCCTAACAATGCCTACTGTTGCAAAGTTAAAGATGTCAACCCATGGCTCAAAAAGGCCCCAGAGGAAGCTGAGCCCACCGAGGAGTGGAAAGGTACTGCCCTCTTGCCAACCAGAATCCAATTTATGAAAATCCCCAAAGACAGAAATGAAGAAGAAGAGCATCAATTCTCCTCTGCCAAATTCTGAACCCCATACCTTCCCTCCAATGTCCTCTCTGGGAAAATTCTGTGGCCTAATCTTAAACTTACTTCCACCCAACCTACCAGATACTCCTGAAACTTTACTTTCTCTTGCCTGGGACTGGCATTTATATGGGGAGTTCATGTATTATTTATGGCAGGAAATCTCTCAGTGGTTAGAAAAACATCCCCCAAACCCTTACAATCACCTGCTTCTTCATAGCCAGGTCCCTCTCTACCAAGGTCTTCACACATATCCCACACTACCTACTTAACACCCGTAACCTAAATTATTCTCTTCTGAACCACACCATGACATTTCAGAGGTGCTGGATCTGTTTGTCCGTCTCCGCAAGCACTTACACTGCTCTTCCAGTCCCTAGGGAGACATGGACCCAGACCACAGTCAATCTGAAATATACTGAAGATAAAGGGTCCATCTTTCTCAACAGAGCAGATATTCTCCTAAGGAATTACTCAACCGCCTTAGCCAGTTGAGCTGCATTACTGTTCCAAACCTTTGTTGGATTCATATAATCCCTTCCCCACAATGCCACCCAAATCTCAGAACCAATAGCCTTTGGCTTAACTCTCTTAAGACAATCTACCTTCTGAGTGCAATGAATAGATAAAGGCCTAAACCTAGAACACCTATATCCTGGACTCTGCACCAATACTATCAAAAAATACCACTCCCCTTGACAGGACCCAAACTCAAAACTTGGACTCCACCCCCCCACCCCACCCCGCAGCCAATAGCATGTTTCTTCAATGAAGGCAGCGAAGAGATGACTGGGATACCTGGCTAAATTCACAAAAATGGCTTCTCTGACTTCTTCCATTTATAACACCTCTTATCTTACTCATTTTAGGACTCTTTCTTGGCCTGGTCCCATTCAGAGCCACAACAAAACTGATTCATCAGTCAGTCCACAACAAGTGAATGATATTTTGCTCCTCTGGGAGACTCAATAAGGTATATGCCATAACTTCCCTAAAAACAACCAATGGACCTCCCTCTTTTCTGATTATCAAGACACGAGTACAGGTTGCCAGGAGCTCAGAGGACTGCGTGACTCCCCATATACTCTATGACAAATCAGTGACCCTTATTTCAGCAGGAAGCAGCTAGAAAGAATAACAGCGTCCCTCTGTTCTTTAACTGAATGTAGGGAGTTGAGAGAACTCTGTCCCTGGAATTCAGGGAGGTCATCTTGTCAGACCTCACCATGAGCTGAAAACAGCTTGGTATGTATACACCAAAGGCACCTGACTATAAAACCATAAATAACTTTTGCACCAGCCACCCTCCCACCTCTTTACCAGAGCTTTCTGTTATAAAACCATAAACAACTTTTGCATAAATCTCCCCTGACCTCTTCACTGGATTTAAAACTATAAAAACTGTCCCTACCAGCTATCAGTTGGGCTGAACCACATCTCAGTCCAGACCCCATTATCTTTTCTTCAAACAAACTTCACTGGACTCTCTGACTGGTGTGTCTCTGCCCCTGTTTTGTGCCATTCTTTCCCAACACTATAAAGGCCCTTGAAGACTGCAACAGAATGAGTGGTGACTCCCCAGATCATAAGTCCTGTCAGAACCTGTGAATGTGACCTGACTTGGGAAAATGGTCTTTTTGGATGTAATTAAGTTAAAGACCATCCTGGGTGATCCAGGTAGGCCTAATCCAATGCCAAGTGTCTTTCTAAGAGAAGAGGGAAAGAGAAGACAATGACACAGAGAAGACTATGCAAAGACAGAAGCAGAGATGGAAGTTAAGCATCTATAAACCAAGAAATGCCAAGGATTGCAAGCAAACCATCCAAAGCTGGAAGAGGTAAGGAAGGATTTTCCTCTAGAGACTTTAGGGGGACCATCGCTTTGCAGACAACTTGATTTTGGACTTTAGGCTTTCAGAACTTTGAGAGAATAGATTTGTGTTGCTGTAAGCCCCCCAGAATACGGTACTATGTTACAGCAGCCATAAGACTGGTGGTGTTTGAGCTTCACACCGATGTAAGGATATTCTGGGTGTCTCTATGGCAGCTCTCAGGATCATAGTGAGGGAAGAATAACTGGGGACAGAACACTAAGAGACCTCCAAGATGTTAGATCTTTCATGTATTTTAAGCATGATATCTTCATCCTGTGCCCAGCCCCAGAATGAGGTTTGCTGTGATCTTTCCATGTCAAAGCCAAAGGTAGCATAAAACGCTGGAGGCAGACACAAAAGTGTTCCCGAAGGCCATTTTCTTTTCCTTTCCTCCAGTTTCTCTACAGCTGAAATGACATCCTTGTCATCAGGACCAGCTCCAAGGGAACAGGTGTGGACAAAGCCCGTGAGTGGCTGCGTAACTGTGAAGGACCGCCCTCGGCTGAGCCTAGGCCTAGCCAGCGAGGCTTTACCTATCCCCGTCGTCTTATTGTTCATCTGCCTTTGCCTTCGGCTTTTTGAATGTCTTGCAAACATGTACACTTGTTCCAACATTCACTTCCCTCCATGGTGTCTCCTCCCACAAACTTGTCTCTGTTGGCTTTTGTGCTGATGCTGTCTGTCTTAGAGTAATGCTCCTTGGAGGTAGGTGGCCTTCCTCACAGCAGTGTGGGTCTAGGCAAGACAGTTTTGAGCTGGATTCCAGACAGCAATCGCTGAGGCTTTTAGGCTGGCATGGACAGGGAGAATGAGACTGTGGGACAGGCATCACCTCAGAAGATTCCTTTCCCCTTCCAAGATGCTTAGCTGATCATCCTTCTTCTCCCCATTATCCTGGGCAGTGGGATGGCTAATGATATACAGTAGTAGATGTCAACAATAGGCACTGATTTTTCTCTTCCAGGGACATTTGGCAACATCTGGGGACATTTTCTGGTTGTCATAACTGATAGTATCTACCGGCATCTAGTAGGTAGAGGCCAGAGATGCTGCTAAACACTGTGTGATGCACAAGATAGCCTCCACAACAAAGAAGTCTCCAGCCCCAAGTATCAACAGTGCCAAGTCTGAGAAACCCTGATCTAGAGCAAGCCCTCAGTCACCAAAAGGTAACTACAGGTAAGAGATGAGATGTGTCTTCCCTCAGAGCCTCTGCCACTTCACTGTGGTGAAAAAGCAAGAGATAATAGTCTCGAGGACTCAGCAGAAATGACAACTAAGGGCAGAAAAAAGTAACAATCATTTGTAAACATGACTGAGTAGGAATTAATTACACTCGATGTCTAAAAATGCAACGTCCTCTAGAAATAATTGATATGTACACAGTACTTAACAGTTTTATGGGGTGCTTTCTTACATCTTATCACAAACATTGAAAGTATTTTTTTAAAACAAAAATAGCAGAACATCAACAACAAAACTCACAGCGTGTAAATGTTTAGTTAAATTTAGCCTGAACATAACAGACAAACGAGGTGCTGCTGTATGTATTTTGGCTTTTTTCTTTTTTTTGACTGTGTAAAAATAATTTTGTTTGCTTGGGAAACATTTGCTTGTGTAGAGGTTTCATTAGCAAGTGGCACAATATTTTAATGTAAACTTTATGTAATACACGGGAGTGAAAAGAAGGAAAAAGGCCCATAATCCCTGTATCTAGAGAGAAACATTATTACCATATTGGTAAGTATAATTTGAGTTTTTAGTATAGAAGGTTATCTGATTATGCATACTATATTTGACCTATTTTATTCAAATATATATTGTAAGCATCATCACATATTACAAAGTATTTCTGTACATGATATCTCTTTTCATGTTGGATGGCTGTACTACATAACCATTTCTTACTGTAATCAATCTATGGTGAACATCAGGCATTGTTTTTTTTTTTTCTTTTCTTTCGTTTTTTCTTTTATTTTTTATTAAATAAAAAATGAAAGTGTACATACTCTGTGCTTACAATAATGGGTTAAGAGAGGAGGAGTACACAAGTTGTGTCGAAGTCCCATTAATATTCATCTTCTTACTAATGTGTATTGTCACCAATTTCACCCAACCGAATTTCTAACAACTATCTAATCTAAACCCTTGCCCCTTGCTCTCCCACCCTCCCACCCTCCCCACCCTTGTAGCGGTCAAAGAGTCTTTTCTATTATGTATGACTATACTTTTAAGTTTTTATCATAGGGGTCTCATATAATAATTGTCCTTCTGTCGCTGACTAGTTTCACTCAACATAATGTCCTCCAGTTGAGACCAAATTGAGAGATGTTTCCTGCTATCATCGTTGTTCTTTATCAGTGTATAGTACTCCACTGAGTGAATACACCAAAGTTTACCCATCCATTGTCCTGTGGTGGTTTGTTTGCTACTATGATGTTAGAAGCTATGCCACTGGTAGATCAAAACCAGCAGGGATGCTCATGGTGGAAAGGTTTCAGCAGAGCTTCTAGACTAATGCAGACTTGGAAGAAAAGCCTGGTAATCTACCTCCAAAAATTTGCTAATGAAAACCCTATGCATCACAGTAAAATGTTGTGCTGCTCTCTTGCTTTGGACATGTCATCAAGAGGGATTAGTTCCTGGAGGGAGGCATCATGTTTGCTGCAGTAGAAGGCCAACAAGGGCAAGGGAGGTCCCCTGTGAGATGCAACAATGGACTTGAACATAATGGTGATTGTGAGGATGACCCAGGACCAGGCAACACCCGTTGTGTTATACATAAAGGTGCTGTGAGTTTGAGCTGATGTGACAGCAGCTAATTATCTATGTAAATGTAATAAACTCCCTGAGATTTTAGGGAGATTTTGCATTTGTTCATCCTTTAGGAAAACATCCCGTGTATGACTTAGTCTCTTCCCTGGGACTTTCTAGGTGTCCCGTCCATGGACAAGAGGGTTATTTGTAAAAACCCTTTCTATTGTCCTGACTCCTGCTCTTATGTGTTTTACAGGATAAATGACAACTGACTTTCAGAAGGAGATGATACACAAAACTGACCACTGCCCATTGTTCTGTGAGTGTCACTTAAAGGATAGTTCTCCCTTGTTTCCAGTGATACTGGAATTCTGGCATCAATGTACCATCACCAGTGTGTGCTTAGATGCACCTTCTCACCTATTATCTCACTTGAGGTGCACATTTATGTCAGTTACAGCAAGTGGATCATGCCATCTTCCAGGCTCATGAAGAGGCTTCTAGAAGCAGTAAAAGACATCATGACTGCATCTTGTCCTGCTCCTTGTCTGATGTTCTATCTGCCATAGCAAGCCTGGCTGTACATTTGAAGAGATTATTTCCATCCAATACATCCCCAAAGTAGATTCTATGGATCAGGGACCAGGAACTCGACCACAGGAAGTTAAGTGTGGCCACTTGAAACTGTGGCCACTTGGTCTGAAGAAGAGAAAAAAAGAAGAACTGTGGTTGATGTCTTCATTGATCAACTGGTTATGGAAGAGGGACATGGTGCATGCGGTCTGATGAGGCGGAGCTGGGACTACTGAGTAGAAGTGGCACAGCTGCATAGATCACTACAAGCCTGTCCTGAGGAAGGTGATGAGCTTCCTTTCACCATAGGAATTCAAGAGAGGCAGACTGCGGAAAAAAAAATTTAGCCAGTGTTGGACAGGACAATCTTTAATATTCTTCCCAGCCCCAGATCCTGTGGTATCTAACCTGTAATTGCACCAGATACAGCTTGGGTGTGGAAGTCAGTGCCTTCCCTGTGCAGTCTGAACACAAAAACGGCATGGAGTTACGTAAGTCATGTTGCTAAGTCAGGTGGCACACTTTCTGGTCTCATCAGCTGATTGGAACACAGGTGTCCACCTCACCCATGGGCCCTTGTAAGGACTTGTGTAAATAAGGTTTCACCTGGCTTGCAGGCCAAATGGTCTGTGCCTGGTGGGTCCACAGCCCTCCAGGTGCTGGAGTGTGCACATAGTACGTTGCTGTTGAGCTCTGGCCAAGTGGCCCAGTGATTGATTACGAGGCCTGAATGTCTACGATTGACTAGAGGAAACTGCTCCCAACACTGGTTCCATCTCATCCCAGCTGAACTCTGGCATCCTAAAAGGACTTTTCTCAATCCACTGGGGAGATGAATGGTGTACAGCTGACCTGAGAGAACCTCACCTGACACCTGTTTTTTGGGACCTGGGGAAACCTCTCCCTCATTGCTGCATGCTAGTTCTCCCTGAGAACTGGCAGGCAAGTGTGGTTAGTGTAAATGCAGTTATTGTCTTTTAAATGCCTTGGGAATCTTATATTTTAGAAGGGCAGAGACCTGGTGTTACAATGGCACAGACGAGAACGGCTTGGGGTTGCTGTCCCATGCCAGCTTGAGATGTGTCAATGTATCATTGTTCTGTGGCCCCCAAAGAGCTCTCACAGTGCGTTATGTTGGTGACAGAGGCTGCTCTCTTTGGTTAGCTCACCTGAGCCACATGGGTACCTGGAGCAAGAGAAAGACAGAGCTCACCAGTGTGGTGGATGGCAGAGAACTGGGTTCTTTGACAAGGCTGAGAGATGGCTGAAGGCAAGGCATGTGTTGTGTGTCTAAAGACACAAATACTGGAGAGAAAGTGAGAGCACGTTTCACACTTCTGATCAGCTGTCAAAGAGGAAAAGGAGGATGTACAGTGTTTAGCCTATGTGACCCTGATGATCAATGAGTGATAGTTAAGAGATTTGGGTATGTTATAAAGATTTTTTTTAAGGGTTTGGCAACTTATTCTATCTTGATTTTTTTTTTAATTGTAGCAAATCTGTAAGTAGCAAAACATTTGTCAGTTTGACATTTTTCATATAAATGATTCTGTGACATTAATTATATTCACCACATTGAAGGATATATATTTCTAAATGTGATATGGGCTGCATCAGAAAACACAGTTTCCTATCCCGAGAGGGATAGGATTGTACGTCAGATTGGTGATGGTGGAAGGTATTGCCAAAATTACCATAAAGTCTACCCAGATAAGAGAATGTGGATGACAAGTACTTCTCTAACCATATTTATCAGTTAGCTATTGCCACAAGCATGCTGAGTAGTAAGCAATTAGAAAGCTCAGAATCTTGCAGGTTGGCTGAGGGGCAGCTGACCCTGGCTAGTAGGCTGAGACTGGCTCTACATCCCAGATTTCTCCTCCTTCTCCTGGGTCCTACAGGCTTGCCTAGGCTGCAGACATCACTGTGGTAGTTGAAGGCCCAGAATACAAGCAGAAGATTGTACAGCTCCTGCATTCCAGGATCAGAATTGATACTCCATCACTTAGCTTCATTCTTCTGCCCAAGGAAGTCACATGGTCCAAAGATGCAAGGACATGCACACCACCCATGGTCAGAAGAAACTGTGGATACAGGGAGAGGTGAAGAACTGGGACTAACTGTGCAGTCTGTCTACAATGGCTAACATATTTATTTGGGCACGCACACGCACACACACACACACACACACAGTAGGTGTTCAAACATAATAAATAGTGAGACAGTTCCTAGCAACCAGAGTTGTTCCAAAAATGATGCTATGGATTGAACTGTGAGCCCTCAAATGTTTGATAACTTGGTAGGCTGTGGTTCCTAGTATTATGTGATTGTCTACCTTTTTGTGATCTGATATTGTTATGCCATGCATTGTAAATCCTAACCTCTATGATGTTAATGAGACAGGGTTAGAGGCAGTTATGTTAATGAGGTAAGGCTCAGTCTACAAGATTAGGTTGTATCTTGAGTCACTTGGATTGGCTGAGTCAATATTCTCTGAGATTGAGATAGAAGATAGCAGAGACAAAGGGAACATTATATCACCCCGAATGAAGAACCAGGGGAGGAGTGTGCCATTTGGACCTGGAGTTCCTGTGCTGAGAAGCTCCTAGACTGCCCCGGCCCGCGGGGCATTTCAGCGGAGGAGCGGAGAGGAACCTGTGAAAAGGAAAACGGGGCAAGAGATGTGAAGAAATGGAGGCAAGACAAAATTCTGATCAAGCCTCAAAAAAATTTTATTGCAACAGCAGACTATATACACATTGAGGAGGGGAGGGGTTTAGAATCGGGTGATATCTGGTATGAGGCACTTGGTGTTTTATGCTTGGTTAGGCAGTATGCCTGGACAGTGAGGCTGGGCAGTGACGTGCGGGCAGTTTTCGTGCACGCGCATTTTCAAGGGCTCTCCAAACTTCCTGTTTTTTGGGCCTGAAGTTTTTTCATGGCCCCCGACATCTACTCCCTTTTTGTTTTGTTTTGGGAGGTGGGCTTTAACCGGGAGAGGGAGTAGTGACCTGGCTCCTCCTGTTATAGTATTTGGCTCTTGGTATCTTTGGGGGAGGAGAGGCAGAGCCGTCTTAATGTTTTTTAGAATAGATACCAACCTCTATGCAAGCCAGGTATGCTCCAGGGAAATGTAGAGGAGTTAATGATAACTTTCCCTTGCAATGCTTTGCTTCGCACTCATCCTGATACCCATACCTCTCTTCCCAAGTTGGCAAGGAGGTAAGCATGCCTCTACTTTTCATGCTGTCCCCTTGGGGAGGAAGTCTGAGTACCCATTGTCAGCGGCGTACTCATCGTCGACTGCCAGACGGTGGTAGTGGACTTGGATAGGTTTAGCCAATGCTGAATCTATTTGTTGTTTGATGAAGTTCAAACAACAATGCCCAAGGGCCAAAGGACAGGACTAGCAATATACCTAGAATAGGGCCAACAAGACTGAGAAGCAAGTTAGTGAGCCATGGGAAGGCTAAAACTGAATGGTCCTTGATTGGCCTCTCGTTCTTGCTGTCTTTGGTTCAATCGTTCTCTGAGTTTTGTCATGGAGTCTTTAATGACACCTGAATGATCAGTATAAAAGGAACATTGTTCTTTTAAAGCTGCACACAAACCACCTTCTTTAAGAAATATTATGTCAAGCCCCCTTCGATTTTGGAGGACTACTTCAGATAGTGATGTTAATGAGCTTTCTAACTTAGAAATGGATTGTTCAATGGCTCTCAGGTCTTCATCTATAGCAAGACTTAAGCGGTTGAGCTGTCTAGGGTTCTCTATTAAGGCCACAGTACCAGTACTAACTCCTGCCGCCACGCCTAGTCCCATGAGGACTGCCAAGGTTAAGGAGATGGGTTCTCTCTTAAACCTGGTGGTTTGTAACTGGTATTGGGTTATGAAGTTGTCTTCGGTGTGATAGATGATTCTGGGGAAGACTTGTACCATGACACAAAAGTCACGTGACTGATCAAACACACTGGTGGATACACAGGGTGTGAGTCCAGTGTTACAAGCCCACCAGCCTCCCACCGGGGGGATTAGATAATATGTATCAGAAGTGTGGGGACTTTTTAAAGTTTGGTTACAAAGTTTTGCCTGTTGGGAATTTTGTGGGGTGCCAATACAGATTCCCGTTGATCCTGAGATTGCAGTAAGGGTGAGTCTTTCTTCGGACATCCAGCTGCAATCACTGTGACCAGTTTGGTTGGAAAAATTTCCCATCAAGGTGAGCCCTTCATAATAAGGGGGGGGGGTAGTTGCTAAGCACAACCAGCAAGATTCGGTCAAGTTGGGATTAGAGTTGTTGAGGACTTGGAAGGCACCCTGTACCAGATTTAGTAATCTTTGTCCAATAGATAAGTTTGAGGATGGGGGTGCTTGGGATAAATCTAAGGACGGGGGTGATGGAGTAGCTGAAAGGGAAATGAGCGTGACTTTGGCGGGTTGGGAGGTTTTGGTTCCGGGGGCGTGGGTTTTGGTTTGGCTGGTTGTTGTTCGGATAGCACTGTATTTGGGCCTATGGGTTGAGATGGGGCTTGTGCTGTAAGGCACACTTGAATAAGGGCACCTGACATTTTTCCAAGATCACCATAGAATACTATTCCCCAGTTTTGACCTAACATCCAGAATTGGAATGTTAACCTTTTTCCACGTTCTGTAAATTTAACAGTTATGTGGTCTGATCTGTTGTTGTTACATGGTTTAGGGGAACTAAATCTTTCATTTTTATCATAGCCCTTAGTAAAGGAGAAATTTAAGAGGTCTGAAGAAGGTGTAGACCATTTCCAATTTCCATCATTTGAGGTAATGCAACTCCATTTTGTGCAGTAATAGGAATTGGTTGTCCCACAGTGAGCACCCTTTTTATAGTTGGGGCAAGCATAAAACCCAAAGTTGCGCACATGTCTAGGGGTGTATTCTTTTATGGGTGGGATGACATCTTTTAGGCAAAAGGAGAGGTCAGGCCACCAAGTGTTTAAGGGTTTGGTGTCACTAATATTATAGATTATGGAATTATCTTCTAGGCTTATAATACCCCATCTAAGGCTAAAAGGAGCATGGGGGTTGGTAGAGGCAAATCTTTCATATGTAGGAAAAATGATTAGCAAGAAGGTTAAAAAGCTTATCTGTGGTGGATTGTTGACTTCCATCTTGCAGAGTTCTATCAGTGTTTCACTTCAGCGACGCTGCACACAGGTGGCCTTTACAGCCTACAAGAGAGAAGAATGTTTCTCAGGGGCATTTTCCCTGGAAATGGGGTTGTTATTGATGGGTTTGACAAGGCGTTCGGGTAGCCACCGAGGGGCTCCCTCAGGAGTGTCATACACACAGGCGTGGCCCCGCCCCCGTATGAGAACAGGATCAGGACCATGCCATTTATAGTTATTGGATCTTTCCACATAACCTTGGCGTACTGATTTTTGGTCTCTTGGCGCCAAAGGCGATCTGCTGCAGACTTTTTATTAAGATCTAGTTGTAAGAAATTAAGGATAAATAATGCATGGTTTAAGATGTTACGAGGGAAGCCCTTAGTGGGGTAGACAGTGTTTGCTTTGAGTTTGGATATGGTATTTTTAAGCGTCTGGTGAGCTCGTTCTATTATGCCCTGTCCCTGAGGATTATAGGGAATGCCTGTGACATGTTTGATTTGGAATTGACCACAGAAGTTTTTGAAGGTTTGTGATGTATAACCTGGCCCATTGTCTGTTTTGATTTTTTGAGGTTTTCCCATGATGGCAATACATTGGAGAACATGTGCTACGACATTTTTAGAGGCCTCACCACTGTGGAGGGTGGCATGGAGGAACCCACTATAGGTGTCAATGGTTACATGGGTATATTTGAGGTTACCAAATTCAGGAATGTGGGTAACATCCATTTGCCAGATTTCATTGGGGAGTAGGCCCCTTGGGTTAACTCCCAGATGGGGGAGTGGCAAGAGAGTAACACATGCTGGACAGTCTTTAACAATTTGCCTAGCCTGTTCTCTGGAAATCTTAAACATAAGGCGGAGTGTACGGGCATTGAGATGATGAAGGGCATGGCTTTGTGTAGCCCTAGTGACGGGGTCGGTGGTAATTGAGAGGACAAGGCGGGTTTGTTTGTCTGCAAGGTCGTTACCCTGCGAAAGTGGACCAGGGAGGTCCGCGTGGGCTCGCAAGTGTCCAATAAAGAAAGGGGTATGTCTTTTTAAAATGCGGGATTGAAGTTGTTGAAAAAGAGATACAGCATTGGAAGATGATTTGATATAAGGGACTGTTTCTAACATAGGGACCGAGAGAGCTATGTAAGTGCTGTCGGTATAAAGATTGAAGGGGACATCGTGTAGCATTGTGAAGACCTGTAAGATAGCAAAAAGTTCCACAAGCTGAGCTGACTTAAAGGGAGATTGGATACTGTAAGGTTGTGAATTTATAACCCATGCCGCAATGCCAGAGGAGGATCCATCTGAGAAGACCAGAGAGGCTTCTTTCAAAGGACTTGATGAGGTTATTTTGGGGAAGGTAAAAGGATGCAGTCACGTGAATTGGAGGAGCTTATGGGACGGATAGTGATTATCAACCGTACCCGGAAATGTAGACAGGGTTATTATCCAATCATCATCATTCTGGGAAAGCCAGTCCATCTGTTCTTTGGTGTAAGGGATAATAAGTTGGTCAGGGTCTCTGCCGAAATGTTGGCGGCTTTTTTTTCGGCTTAGTCTTATAAGTTTGGCCACTAGGGAGGGGTAGGTGAGAAGAACCTTAGTTGGGGTGGAAGATAGATGTATCCACAAGAGGGGACCATCTTGCCTCAAAACCCCAGTGCGTGCATGAGGTGTGGCACAAATAATAAGGGCAAAAGGCCGTTCATAGGCTACGAAGGTAATCTGTTGTTGTTGTATAGCTATTTCGACAGTGTGAAGAGCCTCTTTTGCTTCAGGAGTGAGGTAACGGGGAGAGAGGGGGCTGGAATCTCCTTGAAGGATATCAAACAGCGGTTTTAAGTCTCCCGTTGTAAGTTTGAGATATGGTCTAAGCCAATTAATATCTCCTAGAAGCTTTTGAAAATCATTGAGTGTATGCAGATGAGAGGTTTTTAGATTGAGTTTTTGAGTGGTGATTTGATTATTATTTAATTCAAAACCGAGGTAATAATAAGGGTCGGTAAGCTGTATTTTGTTTGGGGCAATCTGAAGTCCGAGGGAAGCTAGTTGGCAAGTTAGGTCTTGGCTGCACTTAAGTACCTCAGAGCTGGAGGCCCCTGCCAGCAGAATGTCGTCCATGTAATGAATGATATAAATGGAAGACCACCGACGCCTAAGAGGGTCTACAGCCTGAGCAACAAATTTTTGACACAGAGTGGGACTATTGGCCATGCCCTGAGGGAGAACTTTCCACTGATAGCGCTGCATTGGTCCTTTAAAATTAATAACTGGGAGGCTAAACACAAAGTGCTCTCTATCAAGTGGGTGAAGAGGGATGGTAAAGAAGCAATCTTTGAGATCAATAATGATTTTAAAATAGTTAGCTGGAATGGCAACGGGGGAGGGGAGTCCAGGCTGGAGAGCCCCCATTGTAAACATGGTTTTATTAATTTCTCTGAGGTCCTGAAGGAATCGCCATGACCCATTTTTCTTTTTGATCACAAATATAGGAGTATTCCAGGGAGAGGTGGTTGGTTCTAAATGTCCAGCAGCTAGCTGTTCCTGCACTAACGCTGTGGCAGCTGCGAGTTTTTGTTCAGTCAAGGGCTATTGATCTACCCACACTGGAGACTCAGATTTCCACTTAATCTTATCAGCGTGGGGTGCAGGGGAGTCAATGGCCGCTAAGGAAAATTTTCACTTCCCAAGCCTAAATGATTATTTTTAGGCATTACAGGAAGAGGCTGTTTTATACCTTGATTATTTTTTCCCAGTCCTTGTCCTGGTAGGAAACCTAGGTTAAGCATCTGTTGGGTAATTATTTCATTTGGACTACACATGATGACCCCTAGTTGGGATAAGACATCACAACCCCATAGGTTGACAGGTAAACCCAGAACAATGAAAGGTTGAACCTGTCCTGAGTTACCCTCAGAGTCCTTCCAAGTAAGAATTTTTGAGCTTTGTTTAGGGTTAACAGACTGGCCAATGCCTTCAAGATGAGTTATTGAGGCCTCACGGGGCCAGTTGGAAGGCCAATATTTAGCTGAAATTACTGTGGCATCTGCCCCTGTATCCACTATCCCTTCAAAGGCCTTACTGTCTAATTGGAGGATGAGTCTTGGCCTATCAGGGGTTACTGGTTGCACCCAATAGGTGTCGGAAGACCCAAAGGCAGAATTCAATCTAGTGGACTGTATGTGTTTGGTGGGTGTGGAATCTAAGGGGAGCAATATAAGTTGTGCATTCTTTTTCCTTTTGGAACAGACAGGGGCCCCAACGGAGCCCAGGCCAAAAGAGTGATTTGTCCTGTGTAGTCATTATCAATGACCCCAGGGATGACATGAAGGCAGGCCAATGAGGAGCTGCCACGTCCTAAGATCAAACCAAACCTTCCCGGGGGGAGTGGCCCATAAACCCCTGTAGGGATGAGCTGAACACCCTGATCGGGCACTAATAATGTATTGGTGGCGGAACAGAGATCCAGCCCTGCTCTTCCGGGGGTGGCACGGCAGAGGGAGCTGATACTTGTCTTTGTGTCCGCTTCTGGGGGACGAACCTGACTGCCCCTAGGTTCTGTCCCGAAGGCGGGGCCAGGGGCTGGCCCTGCTGGGAGTTTCCCTGCTTTGAGGGGAGGGGCTGACCATGGATATCAGTTTTAGAATAACAGTCAGCAGCCCAATGTTTACCTCTTTTGCATCGGGGGCATACTGAAGTAGGAGGTCCCCGATGCTGCTTATTTATGGGACACTCGCGTGTGAAGTGTCCAAGCTGTTTACAATTAAAGCAGATTTTTTGTTGTTTATTTTGATCAAAGCCTTTAAGAGCGACTCCTATGGCTATTCCGATGGCATGTGAGGCCCCTATACCTGAACAAAGTTTAACATAATCAGAAAGGCTACCACTGCGGTGGGGTCTTTGGGACTTGAGCCCTTGGGGGTTTTCTTTGAAACCTGCCTGAGTGTTGTGGAAGCAAGCTCTGCCTCAAGGGCTCGGATTTCTTTGATAAGCTGTAAGTGTTCGCGTTTCTGAGTCAGCAGTTCTCTTAAGGAGGAAACTTCTTGAGTGAGGGAGATTTTAGCCTGCCGAATGGGGTCTGAAACCGTGATTGTGCTGTGCTCTGGGTTAAAGGGTGAGGTGAGGGGAGCTGGGGGGCCTTGGGGATATGGAGGAGGTTTTAGAATTTCATTAGGGGGGCTGCGGAAGGCAGGGGCAGTGAAGGCCCAATGGTCGCCGCTGCCCTGGTATTGCGCAGTTTGTTTTTCTAATATCTCTCGGTCTTCGGGGGACAATTGACCCACATCGCGATTGTCCCTAAAGGGTTTTAAAGATGGCTAAATCAGGCTAGGTGGGTCAGGATTTGTTTGAGGGATTTGTTTTATATCAACTGTCTGAGGCTCCTCTGAAACTGTCTGAGGCTCCTCTGAAATATTTATAGAAACTGATGGGCAAGCGGAGGGGGGTGAGAGCTATTTCGAAGGACCGTCTCCCCCATTTGAGCAAGTTTTTGAACATCCAGTTCTTTAAGGGAACTTTGCAACACATCATTAATCAAATTCCAATATGAAAAGGCAGTTACAGGGACCTTCTCAGGTCCAAAAGTTCTATAATAATCACTTAAGCAATCTCCAACCCTCTTCCAACACTTAGAGTCTATTGTTCCCTGTTGGGGAAACTAAGGGCAGACATCAGACAAGAAATTAAAGAAATGTACTAAATCTTTTTTTTTTTCTCAACCTTAATTCTTTGCAACTTGAAGGAATCCCTGATTCCTATCTTTTTGTTAGCCTTAATTCTTCGCATCTTGAAGGAATCCCTGATTCCTGTAAGGAAGAGCTCGTGGGAGCTCACTTCTTGCCCCATTGTCGCTCACCTGTCTCCTCAGATCAGTCTCGCAGGTCGGCTACTTCTGTGGTGATCACTTCTGAGTCTAACTCGCGGGCCACTACTTTGCGGAGACTCAAGCTGAGCCTGACTCACACCCTGTGTGGAGGCTCGAGAATCACCCGGCCGGGGCTTTTCAGGTGGTCCTCTTCAGCAGCTCCGTACCCCGGGCCCCACGCTGGGCGCCAAACAATGCCCCAGCCCGCGGGGCATTTCAGTGGAGGAGTGGGGAGGAACCTGTGAAAAGGAAAACGGGGCAAGAGACGCGAAGAAATGGAGGCAAGACAAAATTCTGATTAAGCCTCAAAAAAATTTTATTGCAACAGCAGACTATATACACATTGAGGAGGGTGGGGTTTAGAATCAGGTGATATCTAGTATGAGGCACTTGGCGTTTTATGCTTGGTTAGGCAGTATACCTGGACAGTGACGCTGGTCAGTGACGTGCCGGCAGTTTTCGCGCACTCGCGCTTTCAAGGGCTTTCCAAACTTCCTGAAGTGTTTTCATGGCCCCCGACACTAAACCAGGAGAAGATTGATGAAAAGACCTCCCCCTAGAGAAGATAGCCTTCCCGTGGTGCTGGCACCCTGAATTCATAGTTCTAGTTTCCTGAAGTGTGAGAGAATAAACTTCTGTTTGTTAAAGCCATTCACTTGTGGTATTTCTGTTGCAGCAGCACCAGATAAATAAGGTAAACAGGTTTACAAGGAAATGACTGCCTTCTGTAGCATATAGATATCTTTGACCATGCAAAGCTTCACTGGGCACAGAGCCAGGCCTTTGGCTTTTATGCTATACTGATGAATCTATAAACTATAGCAGGAAAGAGCTCAGGAGTCATCCAACCAAAATGGCTCGCCTCACAGATTAAAACTCAGGAAGAAAAAGGAGAGGTGGCTTGCTCAAGCTCGCACATATCAGATCTTCTCTGAGTCTAGTTCTGCTCTTCTCATCTGTTTGCACTGTCAGGCGTTGGCCAAGCTTGCTTCACTTCTGAGGTGGAGCTACACGGTCCAGGTGTGAATGCAAATCAAATATACGATGTGGCTGAAGAACATCACTTGCATTTACTGTGAGAATTCCAGAAGATGACATATTTACTGTTCCTGGTACATAGTAAGTATGCAATATACAATTAATAATGACAATATTAATCAATAAAATACCATGGAAACTAAGAGGCGGGAAAGGCAGAATGGTGGTGAAGTAAAAATCAAGATCAGTTCTGGAAAGGCCTTAATCAGGAGGTAGATGGTGGGCAAGATTTGAAGGAGGTAGTCACATAGCTTTCTCTGCCTTCCTTCAGGCTAGCTTTAGCTGGGCATGCTGACCAGAAACAAGATTGGTCCTGAAGAAACGGAGGCTGACTATGCCCAGGTAGGAGTGTCATGGATTACATTGTGTCCCCCCAAGAATATATGTAGTCATGTGGCTGGGCCATGATTCCCAGTATCTTGCGACTGTCCTCCATTTTGTGATTTTCCTGTGAGGTTGTGGGGTATGTTAAAGAATTAGGGTGGGGCTGTAAATCCCTTCAGAAGATCACCTCCCTGCTGCACTGTAAAGGGGATTTCCCTGGAGTATGGCTTGCACTACCTTTAATCCTTTCATCTTACAAAAGATGAAAGGAAAGGGAAGCAAGCAGAGAACCAGAAACCTCATACCATCAAGAAAGCAGCACGGGGAGAAGAGTGCATCCTTCAGACCTGAGGTTCCTGCGCCAAGACGCTGCCTGAACAAAGACTGATGCAATACCAGACTTTCCCCCAGAGCCAACAAGGGGGAGAGCCTTCCTCTGAAGTGGACATCTTGAGTTTGAACTTGTAGCCTACCGGACTGTGTAAGAATAAATTTGCCTTTGTTAAAGCCATCCACTCTGTGGTATTTCCGTTAGAGCAGCCCTAGCTGACAAACACAAGAAGGATGCCAAGCTGAGCACGGTGGCTGCATTACCGAGGAAGCGGACAGCTGGGGAAGCTGTCTCCGTAGCACTGATTCCATTTGTTACCTTTCTAGAGAGGGCAAGGATCTTCAGAGAAGTGCTTCTGCAAAACCATTAGCCTCATGTTTTCCAGCCCTTTCCATCAATTCTTGAGCATGGCTCATGTCCTTAGTTTTACGCAGTCGCTGTGGGAGTGGGAGGTGGACTGTGTTCTCAAGACACACACAATCTCACAGAGTGGAGAAATGACCAGTGATGAAGTCAAGGCAACAGTTGTGGGGCTGTAATGATGCAGGCTGGGCAAATTGATTCCATTTTATTATTTTCTAAGTTCAGTGAAAGCAGGAACAGTGTTTTCTCCAGCATCTAGCAGTGTGTCTGGCACACAAAAGTTGCTTAATAAATGTTGATTGAGTGAACAAGTGCCATATTAGGCTGGGAGGTTACTAAAGTCGTATTGCAGAAGACGAAATATGAACTGGACTCTCAAGAGTAGATAGGGCTGCAATCTGTGATGGTCAGTTACCTGGGTAAGATACAGATTTGACTTCCTACATACTATGGTTTTGCCTAAACTACCATGCGTGGATTTACAGAATGCTGTATCCACCACCGTGGCACTCTACACAGATTTGCTTCTGATCAAAGAACTCACTTCATAGCAAATGGAATGCAACAATAAGTACATGATAAGTACATGCTCATGGACTTCTCCGAACTTACTGTTTTCCCCACCATCCTGAAGCTGCTGGCTTGATAGAAAAGGTTCAGTCACAGTGCCAGCTAGATGATGATACTTTGCAGGCAAGAGCAGTGTTCTCCAGGAGGTTATATATGCTCTAAATCAACATCTAATATATGATGCTATTTCTCATATAGACAGGATTTGTAGTTCTGCTGCTGTACAGGTCTTAGTTCCAAAGGGAAAAATGCTTCCACTAGAGGCCACAAGAAAGATTCCATTGAACTGGAAGTTGGCATTACCACCTGGCCACTTTGGGCTCTTTATGCTTCTGAAAATATTAGGCAAACAAGGGTGTACTGGCTAAGGTGACTGAACCTGATTATCAAGGAGAAATGGAGTTGCTACTACACAAAAGATGTAAGAAAGAGTATGTTTGGAATATAGGAGATCTCTTAGGGTATCTCTTAGTACTACCATGTCCCATGATTGAATTAAATAGAAAACTGCAATCTAATACAGACAAGACTCCTTGTGTCCCAGATCCTTCAGGATTGAAAGTGTGGGCCATACCACCGGGCAAAGAACCATGACCACCTACAGAGGTGCTTGCTGAGAGCAAAGGCAATATGAAGGGGATAGTGCAAGAAGTTAGTTATAAATACCGGCTACAACCATGTTACTTGTTATAGAACAAGGACTATAGTGGTCATGAGTATTTTTCCCTTGTTTTGTTGTAAGTTTGCTTGCATATATATTAATCAGATTTTTTTTGTTTGCTTCTCTCTCTTATCATGTAGCTTAAAACCAAAAAAAAAAAAAAAAATTGCAGTAGAGCTGATTCTGACTCATAGCAACCCTATAGACATAGTAATAATAGTTTTTATGCCATCGTATTTAATGTATTGGATATCAAAAGAGAAGAATAAATGTCACCCAAGGACTTTGCATCCTCCACTGAGGAAAAGTTTAGCAAGTTTTCAGTTGTACTCAGGATAGTTGTATCAGGAAGTATCAGATTTGTTATTGCTATGGTCATTATTGGAAACTTTGGTGGCATAGTGGGTTAAGTGCTACCTCTGCTAACCAAAAGGTCAGCAGTTCAAATCTGCCAGGCACTCCTTGGAAACTCTAGGGGAAAGTTCTACTCTGACCTCTAGGGTCGCCATGAGTTGGACCTGACTCGATGGCAATGGGTATAGTCATTATTTGGAGATGAGATTTGGCTCCTGGAGATGTGTATGGGTGTCAGATTGATGAAGACTAGACTAGGATAATGGGTTTGATGTGTCAATTTGACTAGACTACAGTCCCGAGTTATTCGATCAAACAGTAAGTTAGATGTTTCTGTAAGGGGTTTAGACAGATGTGACTAAGGTCCGTAGTCAGTTGACTTTGAGTAGGAGAGATTATCCTAGGTAGTCTAAGTGGGTCTGGTTTAACCAACTGAAGGGCCCTAAGAGTTGAATTAAGTCTTCCCTGAAGAAGAAATTCTGCCTGCAAAAAGCAGCTTCCACCGATGTCTGAGAGGCCAGCATGCCTTTCCTCATAGTCAGCTCTGTGGATCTCAGATTCACCTTACAAGTCCCCACCAAAATCATGCAAGCCAATACCTTCCTATAAACCTGTCAGCATGTGTCTTTACCTGATTTTGTTTCTTTGGTTCAATGCTGACTGAGATCATATGGCTATCCACCCAGTGAAATGGGCCAGGGAGAAGGGCGTGGACTACTAGAGGAAGGCCACAGAAACTGGCAAAGGCAGTGGAATGAGGGTGCTTGGCCCAGTTGGGCAAGCACAGTCAGCAAGTAGTGTGGTGTTTTAGGGCTGAGACACCACGCTGTGACCAGGCATTAGGCCCTGCCCCTAAACCAGGTTGACACTGCTTTTAAATACATGAACAAGGAATGAGAAGGACTCAGAAGCTGGATAATGGAAAGGCAAAAACTGTCCTCAACGTGGAGTAGAGTCTCCATATTTATCAGTTAATTGGCCTACCCAACCAGAAGTCATTCCTTAGGCTAGGAAAACAAACAATATATCCAGTCACTAGGTGTAACTGTTTTGTGCCATAGAGTAGATTCCAGCTCATGGCAACCCTATAGGACAGAGGAGTACAAGTGTCTCACAGAATTTTCTAGGCTGAAATCTTCAAGAGAACAGATTACCAGGTTTTTTTCTACCACTTATTACTTTGTGCCAAAACATCAGTCAACAGGTATGTATGTGTGTCCCATGCTCTCAGCTCAGTACTAATCAAGTATCTTTTTTTTTTTTTTTTTTTATAGTTGTCATTGTTAGTTACCATCAAGTCAGCTCTAATTCAGGGACACTCTATGTATAACAGATCAAAATGTTACCTGAGCCTGCTCTTCTTCACGATTGCTGGCGTGTTTTTCGTTTTCGTTTTTCGTTTTTGTGCTTTGAGTGACTTCCAACCTAGAGACTCATATTCAGGTAAATACTCTGTTATGATCCACATGGTTTTCACAAGCTAATTTTCAGAGTAGGTTGCCAGGCCTTTCTTGCTACTCCATCTCAGTTTGGAAGCTCTGCTGAAACTTGTCCATCACAGGGTACTCTGCGGGAATCTGAAATATTGGCTGGATAGCTTCCAGCATTACAATAACACTCAAGCCACCACAATATGAAAAATTGACAGACAGGTGGTGAAGGTAAGTTTTAGAGTAATAATAATAGTAAACAGGCATCTTATGAAACTCCTGCTCTTAAGGATATTCAGTGTAGTTGGGAAGGCAAAAATCAGCACAAATAGTGAATGAGATAGATTTATTGATGTTTGTAGTGTTTGGTTAACATAAGTGCTCTCAGAAGTGAAACAAAGGAAGATGATTGTGGATAACTGGGGAAGTCAAGATCCTCCAATAAGAGACTGGGTTTGGGTGAGTACTGACATAAAGGAGAGTGTTCTGGGCATGGGGGGGGTCACACATGCCAGGATGACTCAAGGGCCACCACAGATAAAGAATAGAGTAGCCTAACCACAGGAGAAAAAGACAGGGTGTCAGTGTAGGACCAGAGTTTGAAGGAGCAGACCCCAGCTAGGAGATCAGATTTACTCTGGTGGGCAGTAGGGAACCGCTGAAGACTTTGGAAGGAGAGCAGAAAAGACAGTCTGTCCTTACTGCCAGTTCCCCAGCTCTGCTTAGCATGGCGCCATCCACAGCCTCAAGGACTCAAGAGTACCCAAGTTAGAAGGACTTGTGCTACAGTGACAAATAAAAAGGCAGAATATAACACTGTACCTATTGTATGACCTCAGTTCATTGGGGGAGGGGGAAGCATTATTCTGCAAAGCCCTCTATACTGAGTCCTAGTATTTAATTAGTTCTCACTCTACAGGTGGGTATTGTATTCCCCTTCTCATGGTTTGAGAAGGAAGTTTTACATGGTGCAAATAAGTAGCAGAGGCAGGGGTGATGCCAGGCGTGTCTAAATCCACATTAGCCCCAGTATTGACATGTTAACTGTGATTATTACTCTGTTGGTTGGATTATAAGGGATTTTCATTTTCATTTTTATACTTTTCTATAGTTTACAAATTGTCTGTGGTGAATATATATTACTTTTGTCAGTAGAAAGCAAATATATATATTTAAAAAAAATCTTCCAGTCTGCATGCTGGGGGACTATAGATTTTCAGAGAAATTACAACCGAAACTACCATTTAGTTCCCCTGGCAGTAACAAAGCCTGTTCACAAACTGGTAGAAAGAGATTTTGTCATTGGACTTAGAGTTACCAACACCATCAGAGCCTCAGCTTAATTGTTTTTCTTTTTGCCATTTCCTCTCATTTTAAAATTATTTTTAATTACTTAAGTAGTAACAACCTTTTTCTTACAGAAGATTAAAACATTACTGCTGTTGTTAGTTACGACTCATGGTGACACCATGTGTGTCACAGTAGAACTGTGCTCTATAGGATTTTCAGTGGCTAAGTTTTCAGGAGTAATCACTAGGTGGGAACCCTGGTGGCCTAGTGGTTGCTAACCAAAAGGTCAGCAGTTCACATCTGACAGGTGATCCTTGGTAACACTGTGGAGTGGTTCTACTCTGGCCTGTAGGGTCACTATGCGTCAGAATTGAGTTGACAGCAGCAGGTTTGGTTTTGGTCTTTAATCAATGGCTGTTCTTCGGAGGTCCCTCTGTATGGGTTGGAACCATGAGTCTTCCAGTAGTCCATGCCACAGTCCATATTTTTGATCAACATCGCAATTCTAATACCTCCATTCCTCTCTGTCTTCCTTCTTCACTGGCCTGCTTCCAGGAGGTAGTAGATATTGTGACTCCAGTGGAGAGCCATGGACATCTTCATGGAAACTACAGCATCGCTATTTCATCTTACTGACTGGGGGTCCAGTTTCGAGGATCCAGCTTTGAGACGCAGAAACAGAGCTGGATGACGAAGTCTTTCAATATTTGTTTGACCCAGAAAACCAATACATGCAGGTTTTGACCCTAATTTTTGTCCCTTTCTATTGCAAGTGACTTCAGCATTTGGCTTACCGTATTTGCCAGGTGTTAAATGTGGGTATTGAGGTCCTCCAGCTTTCTTCTTGGAGTTCTTGGACTCCATCAGAGAATTAACTAGTGAGCCCCTACTATATGTAAGGGACTGAGGAATACTACAAAGAAAAATAAAAGTTGATGCCTAAGTTCAACACATTTATAAATAGTTCAAACCCACCAGCCACTCCCTGGGAGAGATGAAGCAGTCTGCTTCCTTAAAGGTTTGCTCACAGCCTTGGGAAACACTAGGTGAGGCAGTTCTACATAATGTGGCATGAGGGAGTGACTGCCAAGGTAACCTATTCCGTTACAGTGGGATTACCAGAGGGGAGGAGTCTTTAGTCTACTAAGCCCTGGATAAATTTGTGCAAGCTTGGAGGTAACAGCAGGGAGCCCTGATGTCACAGTAGTTAAGAGCTTGGCTACGGACCAAGAGGTTTGAGGTCCCCAGTCTCTCCTTGGCCCTACAGGGCAGTTCTACTCTGCCCTGTAGGGTCACTATGATTCAGAATCAACTCAGCAGCAATAGTTTGGTTTTTATTTTTCTTTAGAGCTGAACTGTTCTTTATAATCACTAGAAATGAATTTGATATTTGAGGAGACAGGACAATGAGGAAAGAGGAAAAATGAGAGGAGGGAAAAGAGGTGAGAGCTATAAAGACAGGACGAGGCAGCCTGTCAGGCTGGGATCTGCCAAAGAATCCTGAAGAACAGATCAGCTGGTTTCCGGAGGTTACCTGTGCACTTGCACCACATAGTCTTTGCAACATTGATCCCATTCACACAGGCTTTTTAAGAGGGGTATTTAGAAGTCAAGGAAAGTTCTGTATCTCACATTCGGATGGACCAGTTAGAAGAGGAATGGCAGCGTGGGATGGGGCAGGTGGAGAGGATGTGAACTATTCAGCAGAAGTTAGCAACTTAGCCTGAGAGGCCCCGGGTACCTCAGCTCTGGCCTCTACTTGCCCTGACGGTGCCAACACTAAGCTGGTCACAACAACCACCCTGTGAGCAGCTGGCTATTCAAATTTGGAGTTCAATTTGGGCTCGTATTCCTTCTCCAGTATATTTTCTGTTTTCATTTTTTCTTTTTCTTTAAATTTGTTGGACAAGCTATTACTGTTTCAGACCCTGCGTTTGGCATCCTGGGTAGCAATGTGAATCAGACACACAGGCCTGTTGTTAGGTGCCGTTGAGCCAATTTTGACTCATAGTGACCCCATGTGACAGTAGAAGTAGCCCATAGGGCTTTTTAGGCTGTAATCTTCATGAGAACAGATCTCTAGGTGTGTCTTCTACAAAGGAGCTGAGTGAGTTCTAACTGCCAATCTTTTGTTCAGCAGCGGAGTGCTTAACTTTGTACCGCTCGCGCTCCTCCATGGCCCTGAAGCAGCTCCAATTCGGTAACCAAAGACAGTAATAAAGCAGGAAAAAGATAATGACTGGAGTGAGGAAGTCCTATGGTGTAGCATCCCAAACAGGGACCCTTGGGTTGGGTGGGGTAGGATAGGGTTTTGGGAAAGGCCACACCTCAGGATGATGGGATGATGGGACTCTTTGACTAGAGTCTGGAGAGGGCTAAGCAGCTTACACACACCCCATGTTTACGGCACTCAGCTGTTTTTAAAGAGTCTTCCCTTATATTATCTCAGATGATTCCCTCAAGTACTGGAGTTTCTGATCTTATTCTCCAACACTCTCATCTCCCTCAGCTGTATAAACATTTGGGCAGAGTGACTGGGTTTAAGTAATTATTCTGAAAACTCAGCAAGGCCCACAGAGAGGGTGCACGTGCATTTGAATGACGTATATTACCTCAAGTGAGAATTCCCCACCGGGAGTGTGCAGCTCCTGAAAGCTCTCCTGACTCCCGGAGGACCCACTGCTCAGTAACAGTATCAACTGCACAAACAAAATCGCCCTAAGTGATCCCTCCAGGCACTCCCAATGCAATCCCTCTGCAAATGAGTATGTCCAGCCCCTGACAGAATGGGGAGAACCTAAGCATGGAGAAAAGGCTACCAGGAGGACAAGGGATTTTCTTCTTTTGTAAAACTTTTCCCTTGCTTTCTGTCCCAAGGGTTTGCCTTGGCTTGGGGTAGGCTGGAGTAGGATGAGAGGAGGGCACAGACCAGGCCTGAGGCAGTGGGCTGAAAGCTCCCTGAGGACTGGTTCAAGCATCACAAATCTCTGTCCCTACTCAAGACGCCAGGCATGAGGCTGTCGATGACTTCCTGTCTATGGTCAATGGCATTAAGGTCTTTAAAGGATGAGAAATCATCATTCTTTGAACATGTGCATTAGGCTATCTGCACATGTTGCTCCTTGAGTGTGTTGTTGTTAGTTGTTTTGGAAGTGACTCCCGGCAACCCCATGTACAACAGAACAAAATGAACAGTCCTTCACATCTTCACAAACGTTGGAAGACTGGAGTTCATTGCTGCAGCCATTGGGTATTTTGAGTGCTTTCCAACTGAGACAGCTCATTTTTCAGCACTACATAGGATAATATTCTATTGTGCACACTACAGACTAATTCTCAGAAGTAGATCCCAGGACTTTCTCTAGTCTATCTTAGTCTGGAAATTCCACTGAAATCTGTTGACCCATGGGTGACCTTGGTGGTACTTGAAATATCAGTGCCTAGCTTCATGCATTATAGCAACACAAAAAACACCATAGGTGGTGACATTGAGCACAAGATGGTTGTTATTATTCCCCACTGTTATAAAGGAAATGACACTAAGGAAAGATCTAAGCTCTCTCTA
Organism: Heterohyrax brucei; assembly: GCA_028571685.1. Lineage (NCBI taxonomy): Eukaryota > Metazoa > Chordata > Mammalia > Hyracoidea > Procaviidae > Heterohyrax > Heterohyrax brucei. Next base: position 81,747,712 of record CM053154.1, on the reverse strand, counting down.
CCACTTGTGATGGAAATGATTTGATGTGATCATCCCACCACAGGATTTTTGACTTATCACTTCAAGGAATGGCACATATCAGGGCCTCGGTGTCAGGCTCTGCTGATGACAAATTAAGCACTCAGCAGGGGCTGCAGCCAAGTCAACCTCAGTTAAGAAGTGGCCCAGGTTTCTAAGCTCATGCATAACCTCCATCCCTGACACCAAGGCAACTTTGTTCATGAGCCACTGGGCAACGACAGGAGTGGCTGGGGAAGGTGACTGGCTTCCACAGATTCGTCAGCGTATCCACTTGACAACTAAAACACTATGTAGAGGTCACATTTTGCTGAGCATTCACGAGAGATGTAAATATCTTCACTTGTTTCATCCATTCAGAGAGGTCTACAAGGTTTGACAACTAAGTCCATGAACTTAATTGTTCTAAGTGCTACATACCTCACTGCTGAATATCACTGCAATCACCTTTGATGTACTTCCCTTGAGAAGCCATGTACCAACACAGCGCCTAGTCTACCCTTCGAAACAGTTTCGGAGCCTTTTCTCAAATGGCCATTGCACACAGTGGCAAGGTGGCAAGTTTGTGAACTTGATTATATAGTTGTCTGTGAGGGCAGTTTTAGCCAATAAAGCGATAACTGTATTGGAACACCCTCCCTACTCACCTGATCTGGCCCCCAGTGATTTTTTTCTTTATCCAAAGATATAGGAAATATTGGAAGGAAGAAATTTTGATGGCATTCAGGATATGATGGGTAATATGACAACAGCTCTGATAGCCACTCCAGAAAAAGAGTTCCAAATTCCTTTGACGAGTGGACTAGGCACTGGTGTCAGTGCATAGCTTCCCAAGGGGAGTACTGTGAAGGTGACCATAGCAATATTCAGCAGTGAGGTATGTAGCACTTTTTCATGCCTCCTTATTGCCGATTTTGTAATCATGCTCCTTCCAAGTCCCTGACCATCCAACCAGAACACTGGCCACAGCCCGTAAATCAGTATGCAGTCACACATTTGGCCATTTCTCTTCTTAAGGAAAGTAAACAACTGTGTGCATTACCTGAAGTTCTGTCCGTTGGGAAGATTTTCCTTCACCACTGTCCTTCAGGGAGATTCCAGAAAGGGGCTGTAGTGCTTTCAGGTTGTGCCTGTGTATCTCAGAGAACCACCTGTAACCCACGCGTGAGTTTTCTCTTCCTTAGTCAACGGATCTGACTCGATGGCACTTGGCTTTTGGCAGTCAACTAATCATAAGGAAATCACCGTGAGGCCATAGGTGCACACTGGGAGTGGGCAGGTACATTAGTCAGCTGGTACTGCTTTAACAGAGTTACCAGGAATGGGTGGCTTTAACAAAGAAAAATTTATTCTTACATAGTCCAGTAGGTTATAAGCCCGAATTCTGGGTTGTCAACTCCAGGGGAAGGTTTCCCTCTTTGTTGGCTCTGGAGGAAGGGCTTTGTATTGCATTAGTCTTTGGTCAAGGAGCATCTTGGTGCAGGAAACTCAGGTCTGAAGGATGCACTCTACTTCCAGTGCTGCTTTCTTGATGGTATGAGGTTTCTACTCTCTGCTTGCTTCCCTTTCCTTTCATCTTTTGCAAGATGAAAGGATAAAAGCTGGTGTAAGCCACATTCCAGGGAAACTGCCTTAGTAAAGGTGTTTCAGTCCCACCCTAATTCTCCTTTAACATAATCCAATCTATTACCCACAGGCCAAGATTAGGATTTACAGCATAGGCAAATCTCAAAATAATAGGCAAGCACACAATACTGGTATTCACAGACTAGTCAAATTACTGCACACAGTTTTGCAGGGACACAATTCAATCTATGGCACCAGGTAATGTGAAAGGAGTGAAGAATGGAGACCATAGGCATTTGTTCTGCTTCTTCATGCAACTTCATTGTACCTTCAGGTCCTACTTTAGCCCAAACTTGTACATGGCACTTGCATTTAATGACAGAGTACTACTGTGCACATTATGACTGTGGGTCAGACAATATCCAGTACATGATGGGAAGCGCAGGCTGTATGGTGACTTGGTGGACCTTGACCAAATGTTCCGTCACTCCATAGGCTCAGTAACAAGCCAAAAGCTGTTTCTCAAAAAGAGAGTTGTTACCTACAGAGGATAGCATGGATTTCCTCCAAAATCCTAAGGGTGTCTGCTGTTATTCACCAACCGGGGCCAGTCAAAGACTCCAAAATTGTGACTCTATTTGCCACCGACACATCGTGTCGCACTGGATCAGTCAGCTCATATGGCCCAGGTTGCACATGGAAGTGAAGGGGCTGATGGTTTTACTAGAAAGGGTGACTTAGTAGAGAAAGTTGGAGTAATCTCTTCAGGTGGGAATGAGCGAGCTGGTTCTCGGTCTTCACTGTTGGCAGGAGTGGTTCATTAGAGTTTAGACGGCTCCATGTTCCCCCCAAATACAAACCTACTGCTGTCAAGTCGATGCTGACACGTGTTGTTGTTAGGTGCTGTCAAGCTGGTTCCGACTCACAGTGACCCTATGAACAACAGAACAAAACACTGCCCGGTCTTGTGCCGTGTCCACAATCGTTTTTATTATGCTTAAGCCCATTGTTGCGGCAGCTGTGTCAGTCCATCTCGTTGAGGGTCTCCCTCTTTTGTGCCGATCCTCCACTCTGCTAAGCATGATGTCCGTCTCCAGGGACTGATCCTTCCTGACAACATGTGCAAAGGATGTGTAAGATGCAGTCCTGTCATCTTTGCTTCCCGGGAGCACTCTGGCTGTACTTCCTCCAGGACAGATCTGTTTGTTCTTTTGGTGGTCCACGGTACATTCAACATTGTTCTCCAACACCACCATTCAAAGGCATCATCTTCTGTCTTCTGTCTTCTTTGTTCAGTGTCCAGCTTTCACATGCATACAATACAACAGAAAATACCATGGCTCGGGTCAGGCACACTTTAGTCTTCAAGGTGACATCATTACTTTTGAATATTTTAAAGAGATCCTCTGTAGCAAATTTTCCAGTGCAATACCTCTTTTGATTTCTTGACTGCTGCTTCCATGAGCATTGACTGCGAACCCGAGTAGAATGAATTCCTTGATAATCTCAATCCTTTCTCCATTTATGACAATGTTGCTTACTGGTCCAGTTGTGAGGATTTTTGTTTTCTTGATGTCAAAGTGCAATCCATACTGAAGACTGTGGTCCTTGATCTTCATCAGTAAATGTTTCAAATCTTCATTTCCAGCAAGTAAGGTGGTGTTGTCTGTGTACAACTGGTTGTTAATGAGCAGTCCTCCAATTCTGATGCCTCATTCTTCTTTGTAGAATCCAGCTTCTTGGATTATTTGCTCAGCATACAGATTAAAAAGGTGTGGTGAAAGAATGCAACTCTGACACACACCTTTCCTAACTTTAAACCATGCAGTGTCCCCTCGTGTTTGCACAACTGCCTCTTGATTCACATACAGATTCCTTAAGAGCACAATTAGGTGTTCTGGAATTCCCATTCTCCACAATGTTAGCCATAATTTATTATGATCCACACAGTCAAATGCCTTTGAAACACAGTCCACAGTCAATGAAACACGGGTAAACATCCCTCTGGTATTCTCTGCTTTCAGCCAAGATCCATCTGACATCAGCCGTGATATCCCTGGTTCCACATCCTCGCCTGAATCCAGCTTGAATTTCTGGCAGTTCCTTGTTGATATACTGTTGCATTGCTTTTGAATGGTCTCGAGCAAAATTTTACTTGTGTATGATATTAATGATATTGTTCGGTAATTTCTGCATTTGGTTGGATCACTTTTCTTTGCAATGGGCATAAATATGGGTGTCTTCCACTTAGTTGGCCAGTTGGCTGTCCTCCACATTTCTTGGGATACATGAGTGAGCACTTCTGGTGCTGCATCTGTTTGTTTAAATATCTCGATTGATAGTCTATCAGTTCCTGGAGACTTGTTTTTTTGCCAGTGCCTTCAGTGCAGCTTTGACTACTTTCTTCAATACCATTTGCTCCTGATCATACGCTACCTCCTCAAATGGGTGAACATCAACCAGTTCTTTCTGGTATAACAACTCTGTGTATTCCTTCCATTTTGTTTTGATGCTCCCTGTGAAGTTTAATAGCTTCTCTGTAGAATCCTTTGCTATTGTAACTCAAAGCTTGAATTTTTTCTCCAATTTTTTCAGCTTGAGAAATGCAGAACGTGTTCTCCTCTTCTGGTTTTCCATTTCCAGCTCTTTGCATGTGTCATTAGAAAACTTTCTTTTGTTTTCTTTGAAATCCTTTGTTTAGGTCTTTTACTTTGCCACTCCTTCCTTTTGCTTTAGCTGCTCAACATTGAAAAGCAAGTTTCAGTGTCTCTTCTGACATCCAGTTTGGTCTTTTCTTTCTTTTCTGTCTTTTTAATGACTTCTTGCTGTCTTCATGGATGATGTCTTTGATGTCATTCCGTAATTCATCTGGTCTTCGGTCATTAGTGGTCAACACATCACATCTGTTCTTGAGATGGTGTTTAAACTCAAGAGGGATATACTCAGTCTTTTCGGCTCTTGTGGACTTGTTCAAATTTTCTTCAGTTTCAATTTGAATTTGCATATGAGCAACTGGTGATCCCCGCCATAGTTAGCACCTGGTCTTGTCTGACTGCTGATATGGGACTTTTCCATCATCTTCTTCCACAGATGGTTTCTGTGTATTCCACCTGGTGAGATCCATGTGTACAGTCACCGTTTGTGTTGGTTAAAAAAGATATTTGCAATGATGTAATCATTGGTCTTGCAAAATTCTATCACGTGATATCTGGGATCATTTCTATCACCAAGGCAGTGTTTTCCAACTACCAATCCATCCCTCTTTCATGTTTCTAGCTTTTGTGTTCCAGTCACCAGTAATTATCAGTTTGAATAATGGTCGTATTGACTGGCCTTCTTTATAGGCGTATGGATATTATCCTATCACTGACAGCATTGTTCTTCAGGACAGATCTTGAAAAGTTCTTTTTGATGGTGAATGCAACATGGTTCCTCTTCAAGTTTTCATTCCCAGCATAGTCGACCATATGATTGCTGGATTCAGCATGGCCCAAACCAGTCTATTTCAGCTCACTGATGCCTAGGATATCACTGTGTCTGTGTTCCATTTCATTTTTGACAATTTCCAGTTTTCCTAGATTTATACTTCTACTTTCCATGTCCCAATTATTAAGGGATATTTGCAGCTTTTTCTTCTCATTCTGAGTCATGCCACATCAGTGAACAAAGATCCCAAAGGCCTTAGTCTGTCTGCATCGTTAAGGTTGACTCTACTTTGAGGAGGCAGCTCTTCCCCTGTCATCTTCCAAGTGCCTTTCAACATGGGGCTCACTTTCCAGCATCGTATCTGACAATGTTTGGTTACTATTCATAAGGTTTTCCCTGGCTAATTCCTTTCAGAAATAGACTGCTGGGTCCTTCTCCCTACTCTGTCTTAGTCTGAAAGCTCAGCTCAAACTTGTCTACCACAAGTGACCCTGCTGATATCTATACACCAGTGGTATAACTTCTAGCATCATAACAACAAGCAAGCCTCTACTGACAGACAAGTGGAGGCTGCTTATTTCTTCACTTCCAGGAAGTAAGTCTTGTTGTCTGTGTAAGGCAGGTTGTTAAAGAGTTGTCCTCCAACCCTGATGCTTTGTTCTTCTTCATAGAATCTAGCTTCTCACATTATTTGCTCAGTGTATAGATTGAAAAGCTATGGTGAAAGGACTCTTAGCATCCCTGTAAGGCAGAATAGAACTGCCCCATAGAGTTTCCAGAGTCACTGGTGGATGTTAACTGCCACCAGAGTTTCCAGACTACCTGATTGTCTGCCTGTACATCCCCATCTCGAGTTTTAGGATCTCACTTTTTTTCTTTTCTCTTTTTAAAATTGTACTTTAGAGTTTACAGAGCAAATTAGTTTCTAATAGTTAATACACGTATTGTTTTTTTGACATTGGTTGCCAACCCTGTGACATGTCAACACTCTTCTCTTCTTGACTTTGGGTTCTGTGTTATCAGCTTTCCTGTCCTTGCCTGCCTTCTTGTCCTCACCACCGAATCTCATTTTGTTTTATGGGCTTGTTTAATCTTTGGCTGAATGGTTAACCTCAGGGGTGACTTCAGTATGGAGTTAAAAGGGAATCTTGGCATTTCTCCCGCGTCTGTCAGACCATAAGTCTGTTTTTGGTTCTTTGGGTTTTTTTGTGAGTCAGAATTTTGATCTACATTTTTCTCTAGCTCTGTCTAGAAGCCTCTACTGTGATCTCTGTCATAACAGTCAGTGGTAGTAACTGGGTATCCTCTAGTTGTGCTGGGCTCATTCTGGTAAAAGCTGTGGTGGTTGTGGTCCTTTAATCCTTTGGACTAATCTTTCCTTTGTGCCCTTGGTGGAGTATTTTAGATGGCCTGTCACAAGATTTTAAGACCCTAGACACTACTTACTAAAGTAAGATACAGAACATTTTCTTTATCAACCATGTTATGCCGATTGAGCTGGATGTCCCCCCAGACCATGGTCCCCAGCCCTCAGCTCAGTAGCTTGGTCCCTCAGAGAATCTGGATGTGTCTCTCTGGAGGTACCATGACCTTGCCTTGGTCAAGTTGTGTTGGCTTCCCCAGTGTTGCATATTGACTTGTCCTTTGCCAAAGTCACCACTTAAATACTGTCCAATTAGTGTTTTTCCCTCTCCACTGTCTCCTTCCCTAGTAACCATCAAAGATTGTTCCTTTCTGTGTGTAAACCCTTTTCATGAGTTTTTATAATAGTGGTCTCATATAGTACTTGCCCTTTTGTGATCAACTTATTTCATTCAGCATAAGGCCCTTCAGATTTTTCTCCATGTTGTAAGATGCTTCACAGATTCATCATTGTTCTTTGTTATCGCACAGTATTCTACCATGCGTACCAGTTTGTTTATCCATTCATCTGTTGATGGAGACTTAGGTTGTTTCCATTTTTTGACAAATGTGAATAATGCCATAATGAACATGGTTGTGCATATGTCTATTCATGTGATGGCTCTTATTTCTCTAGGACATATTCCAAAGAGTGGGATTGCTGGATCATATGCTATTTCTATTTCTAGCTTTTTAAGGAAGTGCCATATCGTTTTCCAATATGGTTGTACCACTTTACATTCCCACCAGCAGTGCGTAAAAGTTTCATTCTCCCTGCAGTATCTCCAAGATTTGATATTTTCTGGGTTTTTTTTTTTTTTTTTGATTCATGCCAGTAATGTCAGGGTGAAATGGTATCTCACTGTAGTTTTCATTATCATTTCTCTAATGGCTAGTAATGTCAAGCATTTCCCCATGTGTCTGTTAACTGCCTGAATGTCTTCTTTGGTGAAGTGTCTGTTCATACCCTTTATACAGTTTTTCATGGGATTAATAGTCTTTTGGTGTGGAGGTGTTGGATTTTCCTAAAGATTAGTGATTAGATCTTTGTTGGATTTGCCACAGCCAAAAACTTTATTCCAGTCAGTATGTTCTCTTTTCAGTTTTTTTGGTGAGCCTATATGTTTAATTTTTAAAAGAAACCAGCTGTCTAGCTTATCTTCTGATGTTTGTGTATTGTCAGTTATGGTTTCTACACTATTTATGCTGTGTACTAGGGCCTCTAGCACTGACCATATATTTTCTTCTACATTCTTTATAGTTTTGGTTTTGTGTTTAGGTCTTTCATCAGTTTGAATTACTTTTTGTCTTTGATACAAGGTATGAGTCTTGTTTCATACTTTTTACAGATGGACATACAGTGTTGCCAGCATCACTTACAAAAGACTGCTTTTTTCCCAATTTGACAGACTTTGGGCCTTTGTCACAGATCAAGTTACCACTGTTGGATGGATTTACATCTGGGTTCTCAATTCTGGTCCATTGCCCATTGTGTCTATCATTGTACGAGTACTAGGCTTTTTTAATTACTGTAACTGTGGTAGGTTCTGAAGTCAGGTGGTGCAAGTTCTCCACTTTATTATTTTTCTTCAGTAGTACTTTACTTACCTGAGGCCTCTTTCCTTTCCATATAAAGTTAATGATTAATTTTTCCATCTCATTAAAGAATGTTGGTGTTTGCATCAGGATTGCATTGTATTTGTAGATTGCTTTGAGTAGAATGGATGTTTTCACTATGTTGAGTCTATCTATGCATAAGCATGGTATGTTTTTCCATTTATGTAGGTCTTGTTTGGTTTCTTGTAGCAGCTGTTTTATAGTTTTCTTTGTATAGGTCTTTTATACCCCTGGTTAGATTTATCCCTAAGTGTTCTTTTTTTTTAGAGACCGGTATTGCTTTCTTGATATTCTTTGTGTAGTTCTCTTTTTATTAGCATATAGAAATCCAACTGATTTTTGTGTGTTTATCTTATATCCTACTATTTTACTTGTCTTTCTTGTTTGTTTCAGTAATAGAGCAATTTGAGTTCTCTATGAATAGTATCATATCATCTACAAAAGACCCCATTTCTTCCCAATAATTGAATTTTGAGGTCTTTTATACAGCACTTGAGCTATAACTCTGAAACCCTGAGCTCATCCCTTCCTTTCACCACTATATTGGATGCAAATATTGGATTCTGGCTATACTCTTGAGCAAATTCTTCTTACAATTGATTGGCTGATTATATCAGATTACATCATGGCCAAGCCAAGCCACGTGCTGTCGAGTCATGGAGGATGACTATATTATTCTGTAATTGCCAAATTACATCATTACCTAACTGCCAATCCACATCACTACATAACTTCTAAAACACTGAGAATCATGGTCCAGTCAAGCTGACACACAACCTTAACCATCACAGGCCCCCATGGTAGTAAAACTTTCTAGGCCATTGATGGTTCACTGGTAGAATTTTCACCTTCAATGTGGGAGACTCAGGTATGATTTCTGGACAGTGTACCTCCCATGCAGCCACCACCTCTGTCAGTGGAAGTCGATGTGTTGCTATACACTGATTAGGTTTCAGAGGAGCTTCCTATGATGGACTACGGAGAAAGACTTGGCAATTAGCCAGTGATCTTAGGTGAAATCAAGACCAGTTGGCACAACTAGCGTTTTGATAAGAGGGCTCTCTGCATCCCACATTGGTGAGTGATGTGTGGGGTCTTAAAAGCTGCCAAGCTGCCATCTGAGGGCACAGGAAATGGTCCCAACTCAGCAGGAACAGATGCTCACTGAGGACCAAAATGACACTGGGTAAAGACAACACAGAAGATAGAGAGACCCACATGAGTGGGTGCCTACATCGACTTGGGAACCGAAGAACCAGATGGTGCCCGGCCACCACCAGTGACAGCTGTGATGGAGCTCACTAAGTTGAGTGTCACTGGCAACACATGAATAAAAAGGGGTGCACCCTGAGATCTCCACTGAAAGACCACAACTGATGGTCCAGCGGTTTTGGGGTTCCCCTGGGAGCATGGCCTCTGGCCCTGATGCTGCCCTTGCCCATAAATCATAATGAAGGTCCACTCTTCGGACACGAATGGATTGGACTTGGTGATGTAGAGTGACCATATATTGGATGCACTTTGTGGTTCTATGCATCTATAGGGTATCACCCTGCTGACCTCTCATCCTGCTGACCTCTGGCTGGAAGAAGGAGAGTGAGTGGAGAGGAGGGGAAAGGAGACTGTTGGGAGGATGAAACATATATGGAGCAGAAAGGAATAGTGTGCAGTCACCGGGCAGGGAGAGCAGTGGAAGCTGCATATAGGTGGGCATGTAAATTTATATGGGAATGTACATTTTCACTCAGTCATATTAAGAAAAAAAAAAGAAAAGAGACAAAAATCAGCAAGTGAAAACCTGATAGATCACAAGTCGTATGTGCAACTGATTATGGAGATGGTGCAGGACTGGGCAGTTTCTTTCCATTACACAGGCATTCCACCCAAGTAAGGGGTTGAGTGGAAGATGGCTAATGACAAGAATTGTTCTAAAAAAAAAAAAAAGTGTTGCTATAATAGACTTCTTTGCCTGAACTTGAATGAATAAGCAAGATTGGGTGGGAGGAGATGCAGATAGAACTTTTACTGTTCTTAATGGGTACCATGTAGTTGCTGCTGACTCACAGTAGCTCTATGTACAACAGACTGAAACACTGTCTGGTGCTGAGCCATCCTCACCATCCTTGTTATGCTAGAGTCCACTGCTGTAGTCACTGTGACAATCCACCTCGTTAAGGGTCTTCCTCTTTTTCACTGACGGTCTACCAAGTGTGATATATTAGCTATATTAGATTTAATTATCTAGTAATTATTATAAAATTAGGCTAGTCTCTGCTCTTTGACTAATACATCAAATTTTTAGATATAATATATCCAGGGACTGGTCCTTCTGTTAACATGTTCAAAGTATGTGAGATGAAGTCTCGCCATCCTTACCTTTAAGGCAAATTCTGGCTGTACTTCTTCTAAGACAGATTTGTTCATTCTTCTTACAGTCCCTGGTATATACACTATTCTTCACCATTACCATAATTCAAAGGCATCAGTTCTTCTTTGATCTTCCTTATTCATTGTCCAGCTTTCCCATGCATATGAGTAATTGAAATTACCACGGCTTAGGTCAGGTACATCTTACTCCGTAAAGTGACATCTTTGCTTCATAATACTTTAAAGAGGTCTTTTGCAGCAGATTTGCCCAACTTAGCTCATTCTTTGATTTCTTGACTGTTATTGCCATGGGCATTGATTGTGGATTCAAGTAAAATGTCAAGAATTCCTTGAACTTCAGATAGAACTAGTTGGCCATATTTGGTGACAACTAACAGAAGCTGTAGCTATACTCAGTCCTGTTAGATAATAAAATAAGGGTGTAGGGACTTCCCTCCCTGGGAACCTAGAAAGTCTTCCAGCTATACTGCTGCTGCTGCTGGCCCCATGATAAGATGCATGGTTTTCCCCAGACCTGAAGCAGGTGAATGTGATTCTAGTAGCATAGGCCTCCCCCTTTGTTTGTGGGTTCCGGCAGACAGACTCCTGTGGGATGGGTGAGACTGGGGAAGTGCCTTGGCCCTTCCTCCTGATCTTCTTCATGCCATGAGGTGATGGAAAGAAATGGTGAACTCTGGTGTGGCTGTGTTTCTTGTTGGGGTCAACCTGAAGAGAATGACCTAGAGAGCAGGCTTCTAACTTGGGCAACAACATAGGCCAACAGCTGAAAGCTGCAGAGGGTGCGGGTGCTGAATGAGAAGCAAGGAGACCCACATTTAGACCTAACCACAATAACGCCAGAGAGCCGAACTACAGCCCCACTGTAGAATACAGAGGGCCCAGAGCACATGGGGCCAGGGGCAAAGCGGAGGAAGGTGAAGGAGGAAGAAAAGGCTGGCCTTCTTGTGGCTGCAGGGTGCGCCGTGGGAACCGTGGAGATATAAACCCATACCCTGCCCTAGGACATCACCATTTAATGTGGAGAAAGGTCCTCTGGGAAAACAGTGAGGCCAGGGTGCCACGCTACGGAGGACAGACAACAGCATAGGCACCAGGGGATTCTGGTCTCTGCTCTTGACTAACATATCCTGGGACCTTGGGCAAGTCAGCTCCCCTCTCTCAGCCTCTGTTTCCCCCATCTACAACAATTATCATTTGAACCCATTTGGATTCATGGTGACCTCAAGTGTAAATAGGCTCTTAATGACCTTTAGGGATCTTTCTGGTCCCTGAGGCTCTAGTGCTAAAAAGGAAGGAAACCAGAGGAATGAAGTGTATCCTACAGGAGCAGTAGTGAGCCAAAGTTCAGCCACACAGAGCCTTTTCTGTGTTGCCAGCTTTCCTGCTTGGTTTGACAGCAAATAGCACTGCATGGGTCCTGTCGCCTGGTACCAACAGAGCCCTCAGCTCTCAGAGCTGTGGGTACTGGAGATGGAGGGCCAGAGAAGAGTGGAAACAGGCTGGCCTTGCCAAGACGAGCAGCTCAAGCAGAGGTGACCACTCCTACGCCCAGCCTAACTGCCCCCCAAGAGAACTTGGAGGCCTGGCTGAGGGTCTTGAGACTGAATAAGGGGTATGACAACGACTTCTAGGGAGCTATTTGGTAGTTGAGGGCCCTGTCTCAGCAGAAGAGTCCCACAGCCTGTAGTCCACAGGGACCTGAACTGGACTGTCCTGGGATCCCAGTTTCAGCCCCTAGGCCTGCACAGAGAACTAGCCCAGAGCCTCATTCCCTGGAGAACAGGCCTGACAGAAGCAGAATATAAGGAACAAAAATGACAAAGGAAAGCCCCAGTCTGTCTTTTCTGAGCAAGAAACTCAGCCTTCTAAACAGGGCCTCTTGCTCAGCCATGTAAGGTCAGAGACAGAATTGTGGCCTGTGAATACACTTGTGGAGACCTTTGGGACATTGCCTTGATGATTCCTCCTTTTGCCAAACAGTCAACTCCTACTTACCAGTTAGATTGGTTTACCTCTCCCCAGCCTATACCAGTTTATGGGGGTGGCTTTCAAACTTACTACACTCCTGTTGTCACAAAATTCTGTATTTATTAGATATGACAGTTAAGTCCACGAACTTAATTGTTCTGTTTCAAACCTCACTGCTAAATATCGCTGTGGCCACCTTTGAATTATTCCCCTTGGGAAACTATGCACTGATGACAGTGCATAGCTCAAAGCAAGTTTGGAACTCTTCTGGAAAGGCCATTAAACACAGTGGCACAAAGCAAGTTTGCAGACTTAATTGTGTAGTTGTCTGTGAGGGAGTTTCTAGCCAGTAAACAAATAGCTGTATTAGAGCACTCTACCACTCACCTGATCTGGCTCCCAGTGAGTTTTTCTCTTTAAACAAAGATAAAGGAAATATTGAAAGGAAGACATTTTGGTGACATTCAGGACATCAAATGTAATACCATGACATTTGATGGCCCCTCCAGAAAAAGAATTCCAAAATTGCTTTGAAGGGTGGACTAGGTGCTGGTGTCAGTGCATAGCTTCCCAAGGGGAGGACTTCAAGGTGACTGTAGTTATATTCAGCAATGAGGTACACAGCACTTTTTCTACCATGAGTCTGTGAATTTAAATGGCAGTCCTCCTATTTTTCTCACATCATCTCACACTTGCTGTATTTTTCTCTGCACCTGATACAAAAGACCCTGCACATGGTACCCTTTAGAAAGGATTGGTTGGAGATCACCAACATTTAGCAAGAAGCTTCTCTGATGCTCTTCACATTAGCAAAGCAGATTGGACCGCTGTAGGGTGAACCGTGGATTGGACCATGATCCGTTATATTGCAGTGTTTTCATTTTATAGATGGAGAAACTGAGGCTCAAAGACAGGATGAATTCTATCTGAACTCACGTAGTGAGTCAGGGAGGGGCCTGGGCCTAGAATTCAATTTCAGTCTCAATGCCAATTTTGAGTGTTTTCTGGAACCTTCTTGACAGATGGTCTCCCTCCACAAGGATGCCTCAAGTTCCTGGGAGCTCAGGCCTGCAGAAGGTGGCTTATGCCACTGTTGGGCAGCTATCAGGGCACTGTTTCTTTTATCAAGCAAAAAGTTGGTTTGTTGCAACCTCCTCCCACTGATTCCCCATTTGTTCATTTGTTTCATCTCTCATTCCTTCATTCATTCCTTTGTAAAGCATTTATGGATCACCTGCCTTATTCCAGCTATTGTCTCAGATGCTAGGGAAGGGAAAATGGGCCAAATAGCGTTTCTTACCTCTCAGAGAAGGAACAGCTGCAAAATGTATTAAATGCTTGCAGTGAACTCCCAGCTGTCTGAGGGTAGAGACCACGTTTGAAACCTATTCCTGCTTCTTCAGCACTAACCTCAGTGCTCCGTACTGCAAAGTTACCAATAAATGTTATGGACTATAAAAGAAATAATGCATGAATATGATGTGAAACAGGAAAACATTTGCTCAGAACATGTAACAGAGAGACCAACTAGTTCAGCCCTGATTAGAAGAAGGAACAGTCAAGGTAGGCTTCATTGAGGAGGTGGCCTTTCAATTAGGAAGGAAAAAGGCAGGGTTTCATCAGATAGGGAAGGTGTGGAAGGCACAACAGGAGCAGAGACCACACAAGGAATTTAACGGTATGTCTGACAGCATGTGGCTTGGCTTGATTTCCTAATGGTACTGAAATATAAACACCACAAAACTTTAAAGGGACAAGTGGAGGTGTTTCTCTCAAAGTTCTAGAGGCTAAAAGTCCAAATCAGGGTCTTGGCCTTGCCACATCTGTCCATCCAGGTAGTCTTGGATGTTTCTTGATTGCTTGTCTTGTAGATGATAATCATGTGGTATCTGTCTCCTCTATTCTGACCCCCTATTTAATTGTATCTCTATGTCTAATCCACTCTTCTTATAAGTCAGAAGCAATTAGATTAAGAATCCACCTACTCGGACCTGACTTGATGGCACCTGGCTGGCTTGGCTACTCAGATATAATCTAATTAATACAACAAAGAACACCAGTTTATAGAGATATGTTGGGATTCCAATGCATATTTGTGGGGGACACAATTTAATCTATAGCTGGATACCACTTATACCTTGTATTTGTTGCAATCACAGGGCAGAAATGGAAGAAAGAATTGAGGCAAGTAGGGCCAGCTGGGCTCACTCAGAAAAGGCCCTGACCCCTAAGCTAATGTGTCCAGACTTTACCCTGTAAGCAAAGGGGAGGCAGCAACAGTTTGTAAGGCAGGGTGAGTGACAGGCTTTGAGCAGTGCTGCAGAAATACCCCTCTGGTGGCCACGTGCATCTCCCAGGTTCATGCAGGGACCCCGCAGGACACCAGTGTAATTGTCCAGGTGAGAGAAGATTACTGGGCAACCAAAAGACCAATCATCTCCCAAATGAATGGTAACTGAGTATTCCAAACGCAGTCACAGGTCCCGAGCCATGATTCCCCCCGCGGCTGGCTCACACTGCATGAACAGCGTCAGCAGTTCACAGCTAAGCCTCGGCTCCCGAGCCCTCCTCAGTGGGCAGAGCTGTGGTGCTGCACGGGGACTCGGATCACTTCTTTCTCATCTCTCCCTGGCTGTCATCACCATCCATGCAGCCTGCGGCTGCTCCACTGAGGCTCAGAGCTTCCACAACTCATCTCAAGATCTTGGAGCTGGCATCGTTCTCCTCTAGCTGCCTCTTAGACTCAAATTGATTAATCATCACTTTATTCCAGCTATCAGCTCTGCTGCAATTGGCATATTTATTTCTAATCAGCTCCTAAAAAGGGCATCATTCAAAGGTGCTTAACCACATTACTTAATTCTTAGCCCGTATTGCTATTGATTTCAAATATTCCCCTCAAGATACGCTCATCATTCAATGCAGAAGTCTGTTTATATAATAATCTTATCTGGTTACTAAAATCTGTGAAATCTCTTCAATTGCCTCTAACGCAAGATCAGAGGCTGGTTACTAAATGAGTCAATTTTCCTTTAATTTGGCTTATTTACAGTATATGTTTTAATGCTCTGCATTCTCATCTTGTGCAGCAACACTGAAAATAAAGGCAAATACCAGCAGACAGAGAAGCCTGTGCTTTTCTCCCTCTGCAGTAGTTGAGGCAGCCTGACCGAGTGCCATGAAGTAGAACTTTCCACCCCTCCAGCCAGTGGAAGGGCTTGCAGTGGCTCTCACATGCCAGTGACAACAGGCAAAAGAGTACCACCAGGAAGTCCCTGTTCTGCCATTCACCAAAACGAACAGGTTACCTGACAGAAGGAATCTTGGGTTTACCTTATCTGTAAAATGGGAACAATGCAATGTACTTTACTTCCATGGGTCTTGGGAGGACACAGGAGACCCCAAGGTTAAAGAGACATTGTGGTTGCCCCACACATATGACTCCTCCACTCCTTTAGTTTTTAATCACAAAGCCTCAGAAATAACTCTTCCTAAGACTACACTCACTTCCACCCAGAATGGTTCATGCCTCTGCTGGAATGAAAAAGTTCTGGGCTCCCAAGGACAGAAACTGACTTCATCTAGTGTAAGTATGATGGATTTATTGAAAGGGTATAGTGAGTTCTCTTGAAGGCAAAGAGCAGTACCAGAGTCAGGTAGTCTTTGGCTCCTGGGTCTGATATTCCTTAAGGCATGTTTGGTCTTGAGCCTCGCAGTCACCTTCTGGAATCTCAGTTCCTCACCAATAGGTGCACCAGGCTCCTGTACCTATGGACCAGCTCCCTGGCTTGCTCCTGGCCCAAACAGCCATCATAGCCCTATTGCCCTCCGTGCCAACTGCTAGTAGGCACACTCTTTCTGTGTCTTTTTGATGAAATGCGGAGAGAAAACATATACTGAAGCCAGTTTATGTTGCAAAGTCAGGCTCTCGTGTCATTGGTTGCCCATGGCCTACTGTCTGGTTAGTTGCTTGTGGATCAGCCATCCATTCCTGTCACCTAGGGCTGGGGAGCAAAGACCAGGATCAGGCAGAGAACCAGGCTGTGCTTTCTCTGTATGATCTAAAATATGCCGGCACTGAGTTAGGCAATGGGTATGCAATGTTAGGCATGCAATGTCAGCTTTGAGCCACCAACCATCTTATAGAAAAGATACACTCAACAGCAGGTGAAGGTGATCCAGTATGGTAATTAAGTGTTGCTGGGCTAGGAGATGAGAAAGTGGCATGTTAAACGGACCCAACCCTCTTATGCTTTCTCCTGCTTTGAGATCTTCCCTGCCTGCTAAGGAGGTCAGAGGGGTGGGAACCTGTTCTCTCCATGTCTCTCCCTCTCCAAAGGAGTGCTGAGGAGCTCCCTGCTTGCGGCAGGTGATTCCTGTCTTGTCCCATGATAAGACAGTCTCTCTTGGTCGGTGTGAAAGCTGCCATTTCATGTTCATCTTCCCCAATTAACAACAGCTGGTCCCCTATAAAACCAACTGGGGAGACAGTTTGTTATTGGAAGACAATGCAACATCATTAGGCATTAATGACTCCCAGCCTCGTTTACTTGGGCTGAGTACTGCAGGGTTATGTGGCGCGATGTTGGGCCTCACCCTGCACACTGGTGTGGCTCCTCTTCTATTTTCAGGCTTTGTCTTCAAGCTCAATTTTCCAAATCACGATCTGGGAGGTGGATTGGAGGTGGAAGACAGTCTTGACTCCCTAGAGGGGAAATTTTTCAGGATGCTCTGGTTTGTCAGTTATTTTAGTGAAAAGAGAATAATTTTAAATATGGAAAAGCTTTAAAACTTTTTTTTTCTTTCTTTTTGATGTCTGAGTTAACAGTTTGTATTAGTCTGTTTCTATCGTCGACCAGGCAAGCCACCGTTTTTTGTTTCTGTCTACTTTACCCAAATCATCTTCGTTAGTTCGTTTGAGACTCTCCAGGATCCTTCACGCAAGAGTCCTTTTGCCGACAATTTAAAAGCCTGACTGGGAAAGAGGGTCTTGGGTAGATGGGGTCTTAAGAATAGCTTCACTGCATTTATTGCAAACTGGTCTCCTGATGTGAAAATTCCCTCATATGAGCGTGTATTTATTCATGACTGAAAACTAACGTCAGTCTGTGCATTCCTCTTGATCTTACTAACAGTGCCTAGTGCGACTCCTCCATAAGTACATTTTCTCTTAAGTAAATGAATCAGAAAATCTCCATAATAATAATTAATCAATTTATCCATTCACTTAGCAAACATTAATTTAGCATCTATTATAAATATCAGGCTCTACTGACAAAAACATCTGCCACTCCCAGCAAATGCAGTTAGAAATGATGCATTGCGTGAATTTTATTCAAAGGAAAATTTTCTCTTCCTTCTTTCCTTGCTTCCTCCCTCCCTCCTTACTTCCTGCCTTCCTCCTTCCTTTTTCCCTTCCTGCTATAGTTTGATTTGTGTTCCCACAAATATGTGCAAGAACCCTAATCCTTGGGAATAGAACTTTCTTTGTTATATTAATTAGATAATGCCCAAGTATGGTGAGTTCTAAATCTAATCGCTTCTGGGTTATAACAAAATTAGACACAGAGGTAAGCACACAGGAGTGGGGGTAAGCACACAGCCAAGGAACTAAGGACCACCCGGGACTGCCTACAAGGGAAGAATGGACATGACTGAGCCGTGGAGTTGAACTTCTGGTCTCCAGAACTGTGGGAAAATGCATGTCTGTTCTTTAAAGCCACATGCTCTGGTATTTCTTTTATAGCAGCACTAGGTAACTAAGACTCTGCCTTCCTTTTCTCCCAACACAAAACATTTTCAAACATTTATAGTTGATGCAGACTTTATTAAGACCTGGTTTCTGTGCTAAAGGAAGGAGAGATTTATTATCTACACATGGTACCAAAATGGTACCACCCACTAAAAGAAAGCCTCAAATCCAGGTAAGGAGCCCTTTTGGAATGCTGTTCAACAGGGGTCTGCGGTGAGCCAGCGAGAGAAATACGAAGTGTCTGTGCTGAGTTAGCGCACCCACACTTTCCGTATCAACTCCACCTGTGTCCACCCTCCGTGCTCCGATAAAGAGATCAATACACCCTCGCCAGAGCTTTATCACGAGAGGAGCAACCCCAGGCCAGGTTGTTGGTGCTGACACCTTTCCCACTCCAACCTACCCCATGGACAGGGTGAAAGTGGAGGAAGCACACCAGGACCACTTGATCCACGTCCCATAAAACACCTTGATGAAGTCTCAGCTTTCTGGGTTTGTGTTAACGAAGGAGGACAAGCCCAGCTCTGACATGCTGGGTAGGAGGTGATGAAAAGCACTCATTTTCCAACTGAGTCACAGGCCACTTCATCACATGCTGCCAGGAGCACTCACTTTTGTTTCTCTCTTATGTTGCTCTGTAGCTTTGCTGCTAATAAGACTTACCATCCTGACTACATGCTCCCAGAAGGAAGAAATCACGTCACAGCTATGTTAACTTTATTGTTTCAAAACCAACGTTATGACCAATGTTCTGGCAAAGGAGTTTTGTGTTCCTTCTGAGAACATGAAGCAATCTAGAAAATTCAGTAGTTTAGGTGCACACATTATTGGTATTTGGAGAAGTTTAGTGACTTACTGGAGACTTTGGATCCCTTTCAGCTTTTCCACTCACATGCTCACTGTGTTATCCCTGGCAAGGAATCTGATCTTTCCAGGTTGCAATTTCCTATCTGAAGGTAGATTTTCTAGCAAATAGGAGATGGATGGTATGATAGTTGTCTAGTGTTAACTAAACAAAAAACAAACTCATTGCCTTCAAGTCAATTTCAAATCACAGTGACCAGATGTGACAGAGTAGAACTACCCCATAGAGTTTCCAAGGTGTGTGCCTGGTGGATTTGAACTGCCTACCTTTTTGTTAGCAGCTACAGCTCTTAGCCACTGTGCAACCAGGATTTTCTACTGCTATTATAACAGAAATATCACAAGCATGTGGCTTTGAAAAACAGACTTATTCTCTCGCAGTTTAAGAGATAGATGTCAAATTCAGGTGCCAGCTTCAGGGAAAGGCTTTCTCTGTCAATTGCAAGGGAAGGTCCCTCCTATCAATCTTCCCTTGCTCCAAGAGCTTCTCAGCACAGGGACCTAAGGTCCAAAGGACTCACTCTGTGCCTCCTCTTGTGTCTTGGCGGTACGAAGCCCTCTCTCTGTGGTCACCGCTCTCTCCTTTTGTCCGTTGTAAGAGACAAGGTGATATAAGCCACACTGCAGGGAAATTCCCCTCAGATCAGATCAGGGCTGTGACATGAGCAAGGATGTTACACTTCCCCCCAACCTCTTAACATAACCTAATCTTGCCTCATTAACTTTGGGCTAAGATTAAGATTTACAACACGTAAGAAAATTACATCAATCACAAAATGGAGGACGACCACACAGCACTGAGGATCATGACCTAGGCAACTGACACACGTTTTTAGGGTAACAGATGGTTACCAGAGAAATAATTCACTGTCCTTCTGTACTCCCAGGGTTTCACAAATGTACCCAAACCAGCATACAGCTAGGCACTGGGGAGGAACCTAGGAAACATGTCTTAAAGGAATGACAAACAGCGTTTCAAAAGTTGTAGACATGCTCCCAACTGACTGCCCTCCCAAAGCTCTTTGCAGTAGGACTTTGGAAAAATCTTGCTGGATGTGGCTCAGTCTGGAGGCTGATTTCCTGCAAACCAGATGACCTGTATTTACAGTATCCACATTCGTTTTGGAAAAAATCCAAATGTCCACTTAACTGGGCTGGAGGCCGACATGCTCTTCCTATATTGTTTGCAGCCATGAGATGGATGGTGGGCCTAGCTCGGAGCCTTCTGCTTCCAGCCTTCACCTGGGATGCCTTTTTGGTGCAGATGACAACAATGAATGGGGCTTCACTGTGGCCGTCCTTCTGCTTCATTTTTCAGAGCCTTGGCTTCCCTGGGGAGGCAGCAGCGGAGGGGGGTCACATCACTCTGGAGAAAGACTATCCTGAATGATGAGATATGTTCCCACTCAGATCCACCAACCAAAGGAAGCCAGAAACCCAGGTGAGGAGCTCTTTTAGGAGTTCCTCACCCGCATGCTTTCATGCAAGTCATGAATTTCTCTGAACCCTAGCCTCCTCTTACTTAAGGATCATATGACTCAGTTCTCCAGTTATTGTGAAGATTAGACAAGAGAAGTGTCTCCTAAATGTTTGTGTTCTGCCCACGGATACAGATGCTCACTCACATTTCCATTAACAATTGAAGTATGGCTGGGCAGCTGGTCTGCTGGTAAAGTGGGACCTGGGCTGTGCTGCCACTACTAACAGAGGAATCAAGGTCCTTAGGGGTTTTGATTTGCAATGGTGCTTATTCAGTACTGCCTGAATTGTTTTATTGGTGATGGTAACGGTGAGGATAAGTAATGGAAATGGTGCTAACTGTGGCAACTTTATAGGTTTTGAACACTTGTATGCAATCTCATTTCTTCCTCTAAAGGAAACACACTTATTTACAGTTGAAGCAACAAAGCTCAGGAAGGATTCATTCTGAGGTATGATCCTCAAGACCACAAATGTTTGCTTGGCAGTCAGAAGTATAAGCTAGAATCATCCATTTGAGATGTGCAGATCAAATGTTGTGCATTTTGACAAAAGAAGGGGAAACAAGGAAGGTGTTATCCGCTCATGGTGTGTCTCTGAAGGCCAGAGTTATCTGGAGTCTCCAGCTGAGACCTGATTTGTTGGGCAATCCTCTGATTGGTTGGGGTTGGGAAGCTCTATCTAGAAACAGCTGAACTGGCAAGGCTGGGCCCGTATGGAGAGAAACTACAGGAGCGGGGTGGGACAACAGGCAAAGGAAGCTGGGGCTTCTCCAAGGGGTCTCCAATCATTACAGAGGATGATTTCTGACTCAGCTGGGGATCCTAAGAAATAACGGAGGCCTGGAAGCCAGCAGACCTGAGTATCAGTGTTCACTGCATCTTCAAATCCTACGAGACCTGGAATAAGACACCAACTTCACCAGACTTCTCTCTGTAAAATGATGTCTCCAGCCCCCTGTACCTCTCAGGAGTGGTGGCCTTATCAAACTGGAATGGATGCAAAAGGACGATAAGAGATAAACAGCTTGTTAGGAGGGTGTGCGCCCACTCATGAAAGGGAGGCAGATCCCAAAGGTGAGCTATTTGTGGAAGCACAGTCAGAGATTTGTGCTCCACCAGCATGAGTCCTGGTCCAGGCTTCCGGCCAAAGGTGTTTATAAATGGTGTTGGACTTGCTCTGCACACAGTTGTGTGGATGGGCATCGTAATCCTCCTTTTATAGCTAAGCCTTGAAGGGATTGAGAAATGGACTCCTGTCCCACAGATATAGAGCAACAGAGCCCAGATAGTGACCCAACTCTGTCTCCTTCATAGTCACTGATTCAGGTTTTCTTCCTTGAAACTGTATGCCGGACAACAGCAGATGCCAGAGTTGTGTGCAGAAATAAAGGTGAATACAGCCCATGCTTGAGGAACTCACAACTGAATGAGATGATCTTAGAGATCGCTAACTCCAACACGTGGCGCTGAGTGCTGGCTGGGGTCCCTGTGTGCTGCAAATAGTTAATACACTCAGCTGCTGACTGAAAGACTGGTGGTCACCCAGAGGTGTCTCAGAAGCAAGGCCTGGTGACCTACTTCAGGCTAGTTATCCCACTTTGTGTGTGATCCTCCCATGTCTCGTAGAGGTGACAATGACACCTCCTTGGATTGTGAGGAGGACTGAGGGAGCAGGCGGCAATGTAAAGTGTTGGGCACAGTGAGGCCCTGGGCACAGCTGGTCTGCTGTGCGTCCAGGGGTTTCTCCCTATCACAGAGAGGGTTCACTCCCTTGCCCCATGACCCCCTGACCCAAGCCTTGCAGGAGGAGAGTGGACGGCTTGGTACTAAAAAGCTGAGATGTAATGCATTCTGCTGCCGATTGCCTTCATTGCCTGCTGTAAAAATACATCTATATTTAAATATGCTAAGATAATTCTTAAGTTTTATTAGTACTTAAATATTTTGGCATGTTTATTTCTCCTAGAACAATTATGGAGGTTTCATTGTTTTACTTGCATAAAAGAGACTAAATCTCTTTTTACAATAAACTTCCTGACAGGTGGAATACGGCACTATCTCCCGTGCAGTTTCCATTATTGTCTTGTCAGCTCCCAGGGCATAGAAACCAAACTCGGAGATGCTCCTCAAAGAGGTCTCTTGTGTAGGACAGCTCTTATCAGCCCTGCCTCCTCTACCCACTCCCTGCCCTGGTGGCCTGCCTGTGGGCCTTCTTCCTTCTGGATGAGGGGCCAGTGGCTGTTCAGGCAGCAGACGACAAGCAGGAAAGAAAGAAGTTAGAGAACTGAGTCCCCAGACTTCCTTCCTTGGGGCTCCGTTGGAGCTGGCTTGCCCCTCACCCATCAGGACAACTGAGTCTCTGATCCCAGCTCTGTCTGTTGCCCTCCTGTGCATTCAGGCCAGGTTTTTCCACCTGCTGCCCTGTCACTGCTCCACTTCAGTAAGCTCCTTCTTGATTATCCCATCTAGGCATGCCAGCTGTTTACTACTGGACTCCTGGCTGACATGGAGTTCTCTGCAGACCTTCTCTGAATGGGCTTTGGCCACCCAGGAAGCACTTTTGCCTCCGAATTTTATACTCCCTGTGAGTGGGAGGGCTGGGCAGCTTTTCCTCTTTCTGCTGGTGGAGATACTGAGGCCCAGAGAGGTTGTCCAATTTTCCCAAAGCCACAGGGCTTGGAAATAAAGGAACCAGGACTAAAGCCCAAGCCGCAGAGGCCAGGTTCCCAGTTCTTCTGGCTCCCTCACAGCTGGCAGTGGTGGGCAGCTTGACACAATGGTGGAGAATCATAGGGGTAACCCTGGTGTTGTAGTGGCTGAGTGCCATGGCTGCTAACCAGAAGGTCGGTGCTCCACCAGGTGCTCCTTCGAAACTATGGGGCAGTTCCACTCTGTCCTGTAGGGTCGCTATGAGTCAGAAACAACTTGGTGGCAGTGCATTTGGTGTTGTTTTATTTTGTTTCAGTATTCTATATCCCACTGTGGAGAAGACTGCTCTCTCCTGCTGATCCAACTCACTGTCTCCTTTCTGGGGCAGATGAAGCTATGGGAGGAACAGGGCAGGGAAATGTTGCTGGGGACAATGTAGCTCAGTGACATGGGAGAGACAGAGGACTAGTCCAGTCATCCGAACAGGTAACCGAAACTCTCTGTGCCTGTTTCTAGTGCGTATCATGCAGATAATACTTGCTGAAGGGCTCAGAGCCAAAATACCACTTCTGCCTTTCTGTCAATTGCTCTGGCATCTGGAAAGGCCTTTGTCCTCTGCCTGCTCAGCACTGAGGCAGATCTTTGTCCCCGAGGGCTAAGCTATGGCTCAGCAGGAGGGACTTTCTGGTGAACAGCTAAGCTACACTTTCCAGAGGTTGGGTTTGCAGGTGAACCAGCCACCTCCAACTCTGTGTGCACACCGAGCACAAGTCCGTTCAGTGTGGACAAATCCTCACCTAGCCTTGGTAGGGGAGGGATGGGATCCTGGCTCAAGGCTGAATGGTGTGTACATAAGACATGGGTACCACACTCACACCCTCCAGGTTTCAGTGCCCACCTCTGCCAATGCCTAGCTGTGTACCTTCAGGTAACTGACTCCCCTTGAGCCTTGTTTTCCTCATCTGTAAAATGGGATATCTGTAACAGCATCTGACTTATTAAAATATCTAACAAGGGGTCATAGAGACACCGGCCGATTCTGGAGCTGACTGAATATCCTCCTGCTCCTGGCATGGTTGTCAGGAGTCACAGAAGCATGCCAAGCAGGTCGTGTGGCAGACACCCCACAAACAGAAGTCCTTGTTGTCTTTGTAAATTTCAAGATGTCCAGGTAATGGCATTTTTGACATTTCAATCCTTTATGCCATATAGTGGAAATTTCATTTCTGCAGCTCAAGATGCCAGGGAAAATGCCACCTTACTCTGTGGACAGATTTAATCCAAACCTTCAAATGCTGCCTTGAACAACTACTTTTGGGTGGTACCAGGAGGGAGGGAGGGGTATGAGAGAGCCTCTGTCCCCAGGGAGGGCCCAGACTTGGAGATGCCACACAAACAACCCAGGGCAAAGGCATCAAGATGAAGGAAACACTTAGGGCAGGACCCAAAGCGATGGAGGGTTATCCAATAGGCCAGGTGAATTTACCCTGCTTACCAGGTCTTCTGCAGTAAACAATTTCACATTTTTTCACATCAAAGATTCCACTTTTAGGTATGGCTGCCATCTGTCTCTCTCCTAATGCTGCAGCACTTGTGTACAGAACCTCTTTTTAAATTGTAGTTTCTGACAGGGGTAGGGAAACCCTGGTGGTATAGTGGTTAAGTGCTATGGCAGTTCAAATTCACCAGGTGCTCCTTAGAAACTCAATGGGGCAGCTCTACTCTGTCCTATAGGGCCACTTTGAGTTAGAATCAACTCCATGGCAGTGGGTTTTTGGTTTAGGGACATAGATAGATGACCTGGTAAGCAAGGTAAGCACAGGCTTACTTGTGCTTACTTACCAATCACTTGTGAACAATTTCACACGGGCTTCACAATAAGCAAGGTACACTTCATCTTGTTTGTGCTTACTAATCTGCAGTGAATGATGTCACATGGGTTTTCTCTCACTTGCTGGCTCATCCACCCTTGGCCAGGAGGTTGTACAGAGACACAGAACCCACCACAGTCTTTGCGCTCAGGCTGATTTTCGATTTCTCCTCTGTGTGACCTGAAGCAAGCCAGAATGTCATATGACCTGAGTCAAGGAATAAACTCCAAGAGAGGTTCTTGTGGTGGCTCCTGCCCAAGAAGTCAGGAAGGGAACTCTGTGTGACTGGCATGGGGAATCATGAGGGATGGGAGAAAGGCCCCAGGAGGGCTGCCCACAGGGTCAGTATGTACTAGACAGTCATACCTCTAGGACTGCAAAGAGAAACCTGTCCCATGCAAAGCACCTCAATCTTACCTCACTACAGAGGATCCTGGCTCCTTCTCAGTCTCTGCTGAACTAAAGGCCCTTTCTCTTTAGGCTGAGGAACACTGAGGAGGAAGAAAGGGGAGGGTGGGAAGGGAGAAAAGAGACCTCTGGGTACCTGGTCCAGGAATGAGGAGGCTAGGATAGGCAGGCACCTCTTTGTGCCAGAAATGATCCTGGCCTGGGTCAGTGAGGCCTGCTCCAACCTAGGCTGGGTGTACTGGAGGCAGGGCACGGCTGTGGGGCTTCAATTCCTACTTTTAAAGATGTGACCATGACCCTGTTTTGACTCTCAGCAAGATCGCTTCGAAGACTGGGAAGTCAGTCAGTTGGAGAACTTGCACTGCTGAAGGAAGTCCTGATTCCCATCCCTAGCCCACTGTAGCCTACTACAGACATCTCTGTCAGAAGGATGTTGGGCTGTATGCTAGAGACACAGAAGTGGTCTCTGAAGGCCCTGAGACATAGGATCCTGGGGCTCGCAGCCATCATCCCAGATCCTGTGCCCCTCTGCCTCACCTCAACCACAAGAGAAATGGCACGGGCACCCAACAGCACTGGAATCCTAGAACGGAGTCATAGAAGGAACTTGACAGTCATCCATTTTACAGACGTGGGGCATAGCCACCCAGAGCAGGAAGGCACAGTGAAGGAAGTTGAGTTTGGAGCTGAGGCTTCTCCCCAAGATCTCCTACCTGCAGAGGTTTGCCAGTGGGCCCCAGTGCTTGGAAACCATCACACTCCTTAGGTTTGATGAAAATTTCCTCTGTCAGAGAATCTTTCTGGAGCAAGGATCTACAGCTTTGATTGGGTTTCCTGCTGGTTTCCATTCCCATCCTCCAGAACGTTTTTTAAAAAAATACAGAAATACAATCATGTCGTTGCTATGTTGGGCTGCTTTCAGTTTCTCAGGCCTCCTGGCAATGAAGAAGCAGGCTGTTTCCAGTCTGGAAGTCTGCCATCCCTCAGCCTGAGTTCCCTCAGTGACCCGAAGGCCCTCCTTGCAGTAACTGCAAAGCGAGCATCTCAAGGAGGGAGGAAGCACATTATTCCAACTGCAGATCTGAGTGTCGTACAGTCAAGGATGCATCTTGTCCAGATAGCCATATACGACCATACATGGAGGACCCAGTAAACTGGAACTTTATAAAGAACACACAAAGATTCCGTTGTTTATTGACTTACTGCCTCGTTCACTAAGTCAACTAATACTGACATTGTCCCAGTGCCGGAGAAACAGTGATCGCCAGGACCAACCTGGAAGACGTGAGATACAGAGTCCTTTGGAATAACAGGACGATTGAGCCTCTGCTATAAGATGAATACTGCGGGCAGCTTCTTGTAGGGTGTGTATTAGTATGACCACGTTTCACAACCTAGAAATGATGGCCCATTGGTTTGAGCAAGAAGCTGTGGGGCCAGGACCCCAAGGTGCTGCCCCCAAACACCCACACAGGCAGGCTGCCACCGGTGCACCACTTGAGCTTCCATAGCCTCTAGGCCTACCTGGTCCACAAGAAGCTCTGTGCTCTGCTTGGCAGCTACACTGCCTGTATGTGTACAATAATATGCCCCTCCGCCCCTCACAGCCTTGACATCATAGAACCACTAAACATCCAAGTTTGTCATATGGTTGTAGATTATGCATCCCTGTAATGCTGGAAGTTATGCCACCGGTATTTCAGGTACCAGCAGGATCATCTATGGTGAACAGGTTTCAATAGAGCTTCCAAACCAAAACAGACTGGACAGAAGGACCTGGTAGACTACTCCTGTAAAACTAGCAGTGAAAACTTCGCGAATAGAAGCAGAACACTGTCTGATATAGTACCCAAAGATGAGTCGCTCGGGTTGGAGCCCAAGGCAAAGCCATAGCCACTGACGTTGAGTTGATTCCAATTCATAGTGACCCTATAGGTCAGAGAAGAACTTCCCCATAGAGTTTCCAAAGAGTGCCTTGCAGATTTGAACTGCTGACCTTCTGATTAGCAGATGTACCACTTAACCACTATCCCCACCAGGGTTTCTCCTCAGGGTGGAAGGCACGCAAAATACGTTGGCAAAGAGCAGTCTTCTCAAAAGAGTCAACATTAATAATGTGAATGGAGTCCAGCTTTTGAGATCTTCATTTGCTGATGTGGCATACCTCAAAATAAGAAGAAACAGCTGAAAATACCCATTAATAATAAGAAGGCGAAATGTATGAAGTAGGGATCTAGGAAAACTGGAAATTGTCAAAAATGAAATGGAACTCATAAAGATTGATATCCTAGGCATTAGTGAGCTGAAATGGATGGTACTGGCTATTTTGAATCAGAAAATCATATGGTCTATTGTGCCAGAAATGACAAATTTAAGACAAATGATGTCGTACATATTCATCATCAAAAAGAACATTTCAACATCTATCCTGAAGTACAACATTGTAAATGGTAGGATAATTCCACATGCCTACAAGAAAGACCAGTTAATAGGATTATTATTCAAATTTATCCACTAACCATTAATGCCAAAGATGAGAAATTAGAATATTTTTACCAGCTTCTACAGTCTGAAATTGATCAAACGTGCAATCAAGATTCATTGATAATTAGTGGTGATTGGAATGCGAAAGTTGGAAACAAAGAAGGATCGGTAGTTGAAAACATAAACTTTGTGATAAAAACAATGCCGGAGATTGTATGATAGAATTCTGCAAGACCACAACTTATTGGAAATACCCTTTCTTTAACAACACAAATGATGACTATACAGGCGGGCCTTGCTGGATTGAAAACATAGGAATCAACTACATCTGCACAGAAAGATGATGGAAAAACTCAATATCATCTGTCAGAACAAGGCCAGGGGCTGACTGTGGAAAAGACCATCAACTGCTCATATGCAAAGTCAGGTTGAAACTGGAGAGAACTGAAACAAGTCTGTGAGAGCCAAAATATGACCCTGAGCATATTACACCTAAATTTGGAGACCATACCAAGAACAAATTTAACCCATCGAACATCAATGACCAAAGATGAGTTGTGGAATGACGTCAAGTACGTCATACATCAAGAAAGCAAGAGGTCATTAGAAAGATGGGAAAGAAAGAGAAACAGACAAAATAGATATCAGAGGAGATCCTGAAACCTGCTTTTGAAAACAGAGTAGCTAGAGCACATGAAAGAAATACTAAAATAAAAGAGGTGAAAAGTAGGTTTCAAAGGCAAGCTCAAGAAGATAAAGTAAAACATTGTAATGAAATGTGCAAGGCCCTGGAGCTAGAAAAGCAAAAAAGGAGAACACACTCAACATTGCTCAAGCTGAAAGAACTGAAGAAAAAATTCAAGCCTTCAGCTGAAGTTTTGAAGGATCTTGTGGGAAAAATACTGAGCAAAGCAGGATCTATGAAAAGAAGATAGAGGGGATATACAGTCACTGTACCAAAAGAATTGGTCAATGTTTGACCATTTCAAGACGTAGCATATGATTAAGAACCAATGCTTAAGGAAGAAGTCCAAGCTGCAATGAAGACAATGGGTGAAAAAATAAGACTCTAGACACTGACAAAATTCCAATTGAGATGTTTTAACCAACAGAGTCAATGCTGAAGCGCTCACTTGTCTATGCCAAGAAATTTGATAGACAGCTACTAGACCAAATGACAGGTAGAGATTCATATTTGTGCCCATTCCAAAGAAAAGCAATTCAGCAGAATGCAAAAGTTATTGAACAGCTTCATTAATATCACACACAAGTAGTGGTTTGCTGAAGACTATTCAAAAGCAGCTGCAGCAGTACACTGACAAGGAACTGCTAGAAATTCACTCTAGATTCAGAAAAGATGTGGAACAAAAGATACCACTGCTGATATCGGATGGGTCTTGGCTAAAAGCAGAAAATACTGGAAAGAAGTTTATTTGTGTTTTATTGACTATGCAAAGGCATTCAACTGTGCAGGTCGTAAATTATGGATAACACTGAGAAGAGTAAGAATTCCAGAGCACTGAATTGTGCTTATGCAGAAACTTTACAGACCAAGAGGCAATTATTTCAACAGAACAAAGGTATATTGCATGGTTTAAAAATCAAGAAAAGTGTGCACCTGGATTGTATGTTTTCACTGTATTTATTCAGTCTGCATGTTGAGCAAGTAACCTGAGAAGTTGGATTATATGAAGAACAGGACATTAGGATCAGAGGAAGACTCACTAACCACTTGTGATATGTGGATGACACAACATTGTTTGCTAAAAGTGAAGAGAATTTGAAGCACTTACTGATGAAGTTCGAAGACTACAGTCATCAGTATAGACTACACTGCAACATGAAGAAAACAGAAGTCTCTATAAAAAGAGAAAATACTGAAGTTGTCAAGGATTTCATTTTACTTTGTTCCACAATCAGCATCCATGGAAGCAGCAGTCAAGAAATCAAAGGATGTACTGACTTGGGCAAACATGTTGCAAAAGACCTGTTTAAAATGTTGAAAAGCAAAGATATCATTTAGAGAACTAAGGTGTGGCTGACTGACCCAAGTCATAATATTTTTAATCACCTCATAAGCGTGTGCAAACTGGACAACGAATAAGGAAGACTGAAGAATTATTGATACTTTTAGCTTGTGGTGTTGGTGAAGAATATTGAATATGCTGTGGACTCCCAGAACGAACAAATCTGTCTTGAAAGAACTACAGCCAGAATACTCTTTGGAAGCAGACAGGGTCATAATTTATCTCAAGGACTTCAGACACGTTATATGGAGGGGCTAGTCTCCTGAGAAGGACCTCTTGCTTGGTGGGGTAGAGGGCCAGTGAAAAAGGAGGAGATCCTCACTGAGACAGCCTGACAGCGGCTACAACAGCGGCGCCGAACCCAAGGGTTGTGTCAACAGCACAGGACCAGGCAACATTTCATGCTGTCACATTTAGGATTGTTATGAGTTGGAACCTACTCAACATCACTTAACAGCAACAGAGATGATACACAGTGGGACCTTCTATTAATTTCCAGTTTGTTCTCCTGTCTGT
This sequence comes from Heterohyrax brucei, assembly GCA_028571685.1. Lineage (NCBI taxonomy): Eukaryota > Metazoa > Chordata > Mammalia > Hyracoidea > Procaviidae > Heterohyrax > Heterohyrax brucei. Next base: position 81,717,276 of record CM053154.1, on the reverse strand, counting down.
GTTATTACTGACTTTCTCATCTCAGTGGAGTTAAAGGAACACTTCCTCAGTCACTCACTTTTTTCTTTGTACTCATTCACCCTTCTCTCCCTCCGTTACTCCCTCCCTCCTTCCATCCCTTCTTGATTTCTTCATACTGACTTCATTCCTTCCTCCTAGGCTTCATTCATGCTGGGTCCTGGAGAAGCAATTGGAGATGCAAAAGGATGTTCTGGATAGAAAAAAGACCAGGAACAAAATTATTATAACTCAATGTGGCAGTGTTCCGAAGATGAGCAAGCCCAGGGCACTAGTGGAGCTCTGAAGAAGGACTCCCAGTTTACACTAGCACATCTTGGTTGGCTTGTGATGGGAGGTGAGGCTGGAGATTCTCTTCTCATTTTGCTGTGCTGGGAGCTGTACATATTGTGGGGAGGGGGACAGGTCAGACCCCTCCCTGCATGGGCCTTTCTGTCCGGGATCTTCCTTCTAACTGCCTGGTCCCAGTTGGTGCACTACCGCAGTGTGCAGGCACTAGGGGCCTTCTTTCTGTGCCCCTTGCCACCTGTGCCTATTCTGGGGTGGGCTGCACTTTCTCCTGCCCTTCAAGGGTCTTCCTGAGTCAATTTCTTCACCTGAGAACCATTCAGAATGAAGAGTGAAGAGACCTAGTGTTCGCTAACTACATTTCTACTGTTCTAATACCTTCAAAGAGCTTCAGCTGCTTGACATACCCTGATATGGACTGTTACTGGTGGCTCTCTGCACAGGGTGCCCTACAGTGTCAATTCTGTCCCTCTGAGAGCCATCTCTATGTCCTGCCCACATGGATGAGTTACTCCAGGGGAAATTATCCCTTGTTGGTGCAGAAGTGAGTCTTCTACAGCCCTTTCTGAATCACACCATTGTGAAAACACCCTGAGTTGGCAGTGCTAGGCTCTCAAATCCTGCAGACTATGCATACCTTTATTGCATTTCAGAAGTGAAATCAAATCACTTGAATTTGTTAACTAAATTGCATATTGGCATGAGGTAGTTTGAATAACTTAAGTGATGTGCTCAGTGCTTTTAAAGAAAGCTATTTGATATTTTTCAAAAAGACTTTATCATCTAGAAGCTTCTTGGTGGTGGAAACGTTTAATACTCAGCTGCTGAGCTACCCAGCAGAATCTCAGAAGAAAGACCTAGTGGGCTGCTTCTGGAAGATCATCCACGGAACACGCTGTGAAGCACAGTTCTACCCTGACACACATGGGGTCACTACGAATCAGATTCAGTGACAGCAACTGATTTCAGTCACTGTAAACCGAATTTTAATGAAAAGAAAATCCTGAAAAGTTACCTTTAACTCCCTCACCAGAGAGAGTCAAAATTAAAGCATGGGTTTTCTACCTCAGCAGGCAGTGTCAGGGGCTCTAAACACAGCTACTCACCGCTCTTCACTTGCTGTGTGACCCTGGACAGACCCTCTACAGTTTTGCTTTGTTTCTTCACTGGTAAAGTACGGATAACATTACCTGCACTGAGGTGTCAAACGAAGTAAGAAAAGTGAGTGTGATTTCTAAGATACGTCACTTGCTCTCTTGTTTGGTGTGTTTTCCTTACTTACAGCCCTCCCTGAGCCACTTAGCAGTGGAGTGGTTGGGTTAAAAGTAGAATGCTGCGGAGACGGCAGGACTCGCTTTCTGCTCTCACAGTCTCCAAGAACTGAGAAGTGGTCTCCCCACAGGGGACCTGGAAGGACTGAGAGGAAGTTTATATGCTTCAGACTCAAGATTTGTACACCTTCTACATCTAAGCCTAAATGTAATTTTCAAGAGGCCTGGAGTCTGTCCCTGGGTTTGCGATAAAAGGGGAAATAGGGAGGTAGAGCTTCAGAAGGAAACCCGGGCTTCTGCGGCCTCCTCGTCCCACACAGAGCTATCACTTTGAATTATGCATGAGGCACTTGTAAAAGCTGTGATGATTTTTCACATATTTCTCTAATTGATGAGAGGGGCTTTGATAAATTGTTGTAGAACCTACAGCATCTGATCACAAGGAATTCTGTCTTGTTCCTCCTTGACAGATGTTTATTTTACCTAAAGGGATACAAGGTCCCAAGAAATTCCTTCTCCTTCTTGGAACTTTATTTTACTGAGAGAGAACAAAAATCCTATGGTTTTATATTCGTAACAGAGGAAGGAGGGCTCCCTGAGGTCTGAAGTCTCGTTATCTTTCAAATGAAAGGTGTGGTGGAATGAGTTTCTTTATGTGGCTTTTTGCCTTGGTTCTCTGGAAAAACTCCTTGAGATTTTCCCCCTAAGCACTGAGAAGTTACATTTGCCTTAGTTTTCTACCCTAGGTGGGGGGAAAAGAAAGTACCACCGAGTTGATTCCAACTCATAGTGTCTCTATAAAGGATTTGTTTTTTGTCTAGGTCAATCGACATATCCTGACTAACTGTAAACAACTTGGTTTGGGCATATTTTTCTGGTCCTGGGCTGCAGCCCGCCCTGTGATTGGTATGCATCTTGCAAGGATTGGTCAATAGACTATGCAAATGAAGTGGCTGTAGCACACCATGCAAAGTAAGTGTTTATGGCCTACCAAGAAGGGACTGGTCCTTTTATGTCCCCCACCCCTCCACGGCCTTGAAATTGACAATGAGTTGTGTATATGAACAGCCAACCCCACAAACATTTTTCAGACAGATAGAAAGAAGAAGAAGCAGAGGGAAGAAAGAAGAGGGAAGATGTAGAGAGAGACAGATGGCAAGGAACCTCCTAAAAGAGCTGTGACACTGGTCAAAGTTTGTAAATCTGAAGACAGAAAAGGCCTAAAGGATGTCCAGTGGGGTAAAGCTGGCAGCTACAGAGAGCAGGGCTGAGAGGAGCTTGTGCTTAGAGGACCGAGATGTGTCTTCAGGAGGCCAAGATGAGACCTGTTCTTAGTGGGCCCAGAGGAGGTCTGCATGGTCAAGAGCCGCCGAGAGAGCTGTCTTACACTGATGAAGTGAAACTTTGCCTACATGCCTCCTGATGCTGAGTTGCAGCCTAATCCCCAGTTGTACTCTGTTTCTTCATAAACTGTATATAGTCTGTGAGTTTTGTGTAGCCACTGCAACAGATTATCAAACCCAGAAGAGAAGTAGAGAATGTCATGAAAGGGATGACTAGTGGCAGAACTGGTTAAAAATGTTGGAAAATAGAGGTACATCTGACCTCTACCTCACAGGGTTCAGCCTTGGTCTGATCTTGTTTTGCGTTATCCCCCCTAAAGTTAGACGTGTTTTGATGCTGTTACTAAAATTGCCCTTTGAAAAACAGGCTGTTGTATAATGTCTTTTTCTAGTCTCAAGTCTTGCTTTTTCATAAAACCCTCCTCATGGGTGCCCAAGGTGCTTTCCAGACCTCATCTCCAGCAGGAGAGATGAAAACTTTAACAACCATGATGCACAAGCACCACTCAACCAGAACATCAGGATGGACACCAGTTACTGGCCAAAGCAGAAATCTCTGGGACCTAGCATTAGCTTTTGTTTGCTGAATTGTAGTGGGATCCAAGGGTACCACAGAGGACACCAAAGTGATGAGTGAGTGGGGCAGAAATGACACAGGGGTCTTTGAGCTGGAGTTTTCTATTGATTGGTGTGGCAGTATTATAATATTTTAAAAACTGGTATGCACCCCAGTGCTCTTTCTTAATGAATGACTCCCTAGGTCTCCCTCACCTTAAAGTGTACATCTAAATATCAGCCTGGCATTTAAAATCCCTTTCCATTTCACTACAACCCTCTTCTCCCTCCTCATCTCCCTCCATCCCTTTCTACTTCCAACCACTGAGCTCCAACCACCTCAGTCTCCCATCCATCACTTGCACAAGTTGTGCCCCTTTAATGAAGCCTGGCATGACTCCAGTCTAATTTGGGTCCCTGACCCAGCACTTAGTCACCACTTCCTTCATGCTGTTACAACATTGTCACAAATGTCTCCTCTAGTATTTAATGGAATGTGTTGTGAGTTTTCTATCCTGTGCCATGTATTAATCTGTATACAATACTGAACTAACCAATGAAGTTTATTTGGTTCTTATTCCCACCTGTTTTTGCAAGAACTCCAGTCTGCGCTCTCCCTCCCCACCACAGTTTATTCTAGAGTCAGTGGAGTACAGCTCATGGGCATTCACCAACATCCCTTGTTGGAAGGGACACCTAATTTCCCCGGCTTCCTGAGGCCATGGTGAGGGACTTCCGTTAACATAACCCTCATATCTTCTCTCCATTAGCTTTGCCCATGTTAAGTGTATGAAAAGAAAATGGGCATTCAGGGATTTACCTTTACTTTCCTCTTGTGCATTGAGCTCTCCCTCCCTTCAAAGGTACACTTTCTCCTCTAGTCACATGTTTTACAGAGCCTAGCCTATGTTCTTCAGGGCTACTATGGTCAGAAGGATAAGTTCAATTCAGAGTATGCTAGGAAGTCTCCTCTCCAGATCTAGTCAATGTCTTTCAGGATGGCTTTATTAGGATCAAGGCTACTGTCTGATTTTATCCTGGGCAGAGGAAAATGAAAGAAGGAATTTTTCTTAAGCCTCCTTGAAGCTTGATGGTCACAAATCTCGTAGACATTAAACAGATAATAAATGACTACTACAAACAATATTATGCACATAAATTCAACAACTTAAATGATATGAACAATTCTTTGAAAGCAATAAATTAATATAATTGGCCCAGAAAGAAATAGATAACTTGAATAGGTCTATATTTACTGAAGAAATGTATTCTGTAATTAAAAATTTCCTATAAAGGAAAAGAAAAAGGAATGTTTGGTAATTCATTTTCTAAGGTTGACATTACTCTGAAACTAAAACTGTACAAAAACATTTCAAGAAGACAAAACTATAGACCAATATTTTTCGTAAACATAGATGCAAAAACACTCAATAAAACCAAAGTGAGTTTTATCTCAGGAATATAAGGTCTTTAAAGATTTAAAAATCAATTAATATAAGCCTTCACATCAACAGACTAAAGAGTACAAACCATATGATAGTGTTATTGATGTGAAACAAGAATTTGGCAAAACTCAATCTACGTTCATAAGAAAAACTCTCAGCAATCTAGGAACTGAAAGGAACTCCCTTAACCAGATTAAGGATGTCTACAGTTTCACAGATAAAATCAGATTTAGTAGTGAAAGATTGAATGCCTTCCCCTAAGACTGAAAGCAAAAATGTTGTTTACTGTTACTCGCCATTTCTGAATGTCCTAATGCAATCAAGCAAGAAAAAGAAATAAAAGGCATGTGAACTGTAAAAGAAGAAATACAACTATTCTCTAGTGGCAGTGGTTAAGCCCTAGGCTTCTGATCAATAAATCAGTGCTACAACCAGCCACTCTGAGAAAGGAAGTTGTGACAATCTGCTTCCAAAAGTTAATAGCCTTGGAAACCTTATGGGGCAGTTCTATTCTGTTCTATAAGGTCATTTTTGAGTAGGTATCAGCTTCAAACAAAAGGCTTTATTGACAGACAACATGAACATCTGTGTAAAAATCCTAGAATAATCTTTTTACAAACTCTTAGAACTAATAATCACACTTAGCAAAGTCACAGGACATAAGGGTAATATTTTTAAAAATTGTATTTTTATGTACTAGCAATAAATAATTGGAAACTAGAATATTAAAAGCCAATACTATTAACAGTAAGTCTAAGAAATGAAGTATTTATAAATCTAAGAAAGCATGTGTAGAACCCATATGCAGAAAATTACAAAACAATCAAAGGACATCGAAATTACAAAACAATCAAAGGACATCTAAATAAGTAGACAGCTGTCCTGTATTCCTGCATTAGAAGACTCAATATTGTAAGATGTTAAGTTCCACAAAATTGTTCTAAAGATTCAATGCACTTCCAATAGAAACACAGCAGAATTTTTTGTAAAGATAGCTAAGTTGATTCCAAAGTTTATAGGCCAAGGAAGAACTAAAACAATCATAACAATTAAAAAAGTTTTTTGAAAGACTCATGCTATCCTAAAGGGTTACTGTAAAGCTATAGTAATTAGGACCATGGGATATTGATGAAGGATCACAGACCAATAAGACATGAATCAATGGAACAGATGAAACAACCTAAAAATAACCTGTTGCTATTGAGTCAATTCCAGCTCATAGCACCCCTGGAAGACAGGGTAGAACTGCCCCATAGGGTTTTCAAGGAGTAGCTGGTGTATTTGAACTGCTGACCTTTTGGTTAGTGGCCATAGCTCTTAACTGTTATTCCTCCAGGGTAGATTCTCACAAACAATGCCAAGTGATTTTTTTTACAAATTCAGGAGGTAAGAATATTTTTTTCAGCAAATGGTATTGGAACAATTGGACACTCACTGTAAAAATAAATATATAAATAAATTTTTAAAATTTTTTTCTATTGAAGTCTAACACCTTATACAAAAGTTAACTTAAAGTGAATTATAGAGCTAAATGTAAATCTACGAAACTTTTATATGTGAACATGAGAAAATCTTCATGGCTTTGAGTTAGGCGAAGAGTTCTTAGCAATGACACCAAATGCATAATGCATAAGTGGAAAAAAATCATAACTTGGATTTTATCAAAATCAAAACACTTTTGCAGTGAAAGTGTTAAGAGAGTGAAATAGACAAAGTACAAATCGGGAGAAAATATTTGCAATACACAAGTCTCTAAAAGGACATAAAACACAAAATCCACAAACAATTCTTAAATACTCAACAGAAGGAACACAAGCAATCTGATTTAAAAAGAAAAAAAAAAAAGGTGGGCAAGAGATTTAAATAGACACTTCCTTAAAGAAGAGACACAGATGGTCAAGAAACCAAAATAAATAAATAATTTCATGAAATTAAAAATAAAACTACAATAACATACCATTAGAATCTATTAGAATGAGAGGAAAAAAGTAATACCACAATACCATGGTGAGGATGTGGAGCATCTGAACTCAGACATGCTGCTGGTGAGAATGCAAAAAAGGAACAACCACTCTGGAAAACAGTTTGATCATTTCTTACAAAGTTAAACATATTCTTATTATATGATCCAACAATCTGACCCCTACATACTTACTCAAGAGAAGTTAAAACTGTGTTAGCTCATTTGACAGGTCTGTTTATAATTGCCCAAACCAGAAAATCCTGGTGCCTTTTATAATGGGTGCCTGGATAAGTAAACTAGAATATTCTAACTCTGGAAGGCTACTTAGCAATAAGAAAGGAAAGATTGTTGATACATACTACAACATGTATGAATCTCAAAGGCATTACACTGACAGCAATACATCAGTGGGCGGAAGGACTGAAGGAGGAAGATTTTGCAAACCCTGTCAGGTTGCTGAGAGTCAGAGGTGACTTGACAGCAATGGGTTTAAAGGTTCAGCAGGGTGGATTTTTGAGCAGCAATGGAACTGATTTGTATTTTGATGGTGGCAGTGGATACATGAACTTACATGTGTGTTAAAATTCACATGGCAGTGCATGCACACGTGTGCACGCACACACACACACACACACACACACACACACACACACACACACACAAAACCAACTGGACTCTCTGTCTGTGATGACCACATTAACTCCATCTTGATCCAGCCCTTACAATAAAGTCTCCTTCCAAGAACTCCTTGCCCAAAAGCTTTGTGAAGGCCTCTCACCAAAGCAACTGTTGGTAGCACTCAGCCATCATAGTGGCCAAGGGGACTGTCTTCCTCATGCTCCTCCAAATTATGGCATTGGCACTGCCTCCCGTAGTAGCTCTGGAGCTGATACCATCTCTGCCAATCCATGAGTCCCAAGGCATCCCATGGGTTGTGCAGTGAAGCCATTAGTGGTTGAAGGGGAAAGATACCTCTCCGCTGCTCTGTGTCACTCTCATCAAGATGTTGTAACATACTCCCGACTTGTGCCCTGGCTGGTGGATTTTTTCTTTTTGTAAAAACAGTTCATGCAGTTTCCTTTTTATTTGCATCTGGAGTCCTGCCCCCATTTCCTTCACCCTCTACACTTAGGTCTGAGGGCTGAGAAGGGAAACAAACCTGAGTGGAAGATCCCAGACTGTGTTTAGAGTGTGCCTGTCCACCAACCACAGAGGCACCCTCTTCCCTTAGGGCACAGGGCCACTGCGGCAGACAGGACAGCCCCTCAAGATGTCCACACACTAGCCCCTGTAATCTATGAATATGTTGCCTTACATGGCAAAAGGAACTTTTCAGAAGCAATCAAGTTTATGGACAGTGAAGTAGGGTGTTATTCTGAATCATCTGGGTGGGACCAATCCAATCACATGAGCACTTAAAAGAGAATAAGTAGCTGGAAACAGAAATGGTGAGGCAGGCAGTTTTGAAACATGAAGACTCAGTACAAAGTAACTGGCTTTGAAAATGTAAGGGGCAGCATGATGAGGGATGCAGCTAACTATATGAGAGAGATCTCCAGCCAGTAGATACCAAGGATACAGGGACCTCTGTAACACAGCCTCAAATAACTATAGTCTTCTAACAATCTAAATTAGCTTGGAAATGGATTTTCTCCCAGAACCTCTAAATAAACGTCCAAACTACCTGGCACTTTAATTTCAGTCTTTGAGACCTGGAGAACAAATGCCAGCCAACCTACCTGACTTCTGATCTACAGAACTCTGAGTCAATAAATTTGTGGTGTTGTAGTTGTTAACCTGGTGGTGTGTTAAAAAAGATGTCCCCTTGAAGACTAAAGTGTGCCTGATCCAAGACTAAGGTGTTTTCAATCACATCATGTGCATGCGAAAGCTGGACAATGAAAGAGGGAGACAGAAGAACTGACGCATTTGAACTGTGGTTTTGGAGGAGAATATTGACTGTAGCATGAACTGCCAAACAATGAACAGATCTGTCTTGGAAGAAGTATAACCACGGTGCTGTTTAGAAGCAATGATGGTGAGACATGCCTTGGACTTGTTGTCAGGAGAAATCAATCCTTGGAGGAGCACTCATGCTTGGTACAGTAGAGGGTCGGCAACAAGGAGGAAGACCCTCAACAAAATGGACAGACACAGTGGTTATAACTACTGACTTAAGCATATGAATGATTGTGGAGAATGAGCACTCCAGAACACCTAATTGTGCTCTTAAGGTATCTGTATATGGATCAAGAGGCAGCCATGTGAACAGAAAAAGGGGACACCACATGGTTTAAAATCAGGAAAGGTGTGTGTAAGGGTTGTATCCTCTCACCATACTTTTTTAATCTCTATGCCAAACAAATAATCCAAGAAGCGGGATTCTATGAAGAAGAATGGGGCATCAGGGTTAGAGGACAACTCATTAACAACCTGTGTTACGCAGACGACATCACCTTACTTGCTGGAAGTGGAAAAGATTTGAGACACTTACTGACAAAGATCAAGGACCACAGCCTTCAGCATGGATTGCACCTCAACATCAGGAAAACAAAAATCCTCACAACTGGACCAGTAACATTGTCATGAATGGAGAAAGGTTTGAGGTTGTCAAGGATTTCATTTTACTTGAATCCGCAGTCAATACCCACTGAGACAGTAGTCGAGAAATCAAGACACATTGCTGTAATGGACCTCTTTAAGGTATTCAAAAGTAAAGATGTCACCTTGAAGAGTAAAAAGCGCCTGACCCAAGCCAGGGTATTTTCAGTCACATCGTATGCATGCAAAAGCTGGACAATGAACAAAGAAGACGGAAGAAGAACTGATCCTTTTGAATTGTGGTGGTGGAGAAGAATGTTGAATGTATCATGGGCTGGCAAAAGAACGAACAAATCTGTTCTGGAAGAAATACAACCGGAGTGCTCTTGGGAAGCAAAGATGACAAGACTGCATCTTACATACTTTGGGCATATTGTCAGGAAGAATCAGTCCCTGGAGAAGGATATCATGCATGGTAGAGTGGAGGGTCAGCGAAAAAGAAGAAGACCCTCCATGTGATGGATTGACACAGTGGCTGCAACAATGGGCTTAAGCATAAGAATGATAGTGGACATGGTGCAAGACCAGGCAGTGTTTCATGCTGTTGTTCATAGGGTTACTATGAGTTGGAACTGACTCGAGGGCACCTAACAACAACAACAATGTATGAATGATTGTGGGCATGGCATAGGATCAGATAATGTTTTGTTCTGTTGTACAAAGGGTTGCTATGAGTTGGGACTGATTCAATGGCACCTAACAACAATAATACAATAAGCTTGTGGTAATTTTTATAGCTGAAATAGAAAACTTGAGATCGAAGAACTTGAAGTCAGCCTTTTTCCTTCCCTCTACCATCAATAAGACTCTAGGCATCACCAGGCAGGGTCTGAACCTGACAGGAAAAAAGGGATATGCACCAGGATGGCTGCAACTTCACTTGTTCTTCAATGTTGCCTTGGCCTTTGAACAAGGAGGAGTCATCTGGGTTCATCTTTGGATGTTACTCTAGTCTTACCGCCTTGGAGGAAAGACCTGGCAATCTACTTCCAAAATATAAGCCAATTAAAACCCCTATGGGACACAATTCTACTCTGATGCACGTGGGGTTGCCACAGTTGGTGGTCACTTCTTCCTCCACCAGATTTGTACTTTTGGCCCTCTGTATTATTCCAGGAGGTAGAATTCATTCTTAGAAAGGCAGACCCAGTTGACCGTATCCATATTTGGTCTTCCCCCGTTATTTCTTGTTTCTGTTAATAGCACTGCCATCCATTCACCTGGACACCCCACTCAATACAATCTATCACTGATTCATGTTGATTTTCTCTATTAAATGTGCCATGAGTATGACAACTTCCCACCGTCTCTCTCACCATCACCCTGGACCAAGCAATCATCATCTCTTGTCTGGATGATTGCAAAGTTCTACTAAATGATATGATTTTTCCATACATGCCTATTCCCATCCACCCCTCACTCCCATCAAAATTATAAGGGTGCTCTTCCTAAGACACAAAACTAATTATGTCACTCCCTGTTTCAAGCTATTTGATGGCTTCCATTCCTCTTATGAGAAAGCATAAGTTCTTAGTATCCCTAAAATATCCTTCATGGTTTATGCTGCATGCTCAGCTTGCTCTACTCTTTTGCCTACTCTTTGAGCGTCAGTAATCTCAGCATCTTTCAGCTCGTCAAAAATGTCATGTTCCTCACTGCCTCCAGGCCTTTGTACAAGCTGGATCTTCTACCAAGAATGTTCTTACCCTACTTCTCCTCTCTTCCCTGTTTGCTTTCTACTTGTCCTTCAAACTTCAGTGCAAGGTCACTTTCTCATAGAATTCTTCCCCAGATTGTGTCAGCGCCTTCACAGTTGTCTCATACTAGTTTATTTCCTATCATTTTCTCAGATATTAATTATGTATTCTCTTATGTGGTTGTCATCTACCTCCCCACCAGGCTTTCAAGGATTAAGAAAGCAAGGATGTCCACTTTGTTTCCTGGTGGTCCCTAGGACCTGGCACTGACTGCTCCATAGTAGGTAGAAGAACAGCAATGATCTTATTGAACGAGTTAGTGATCCTCCCGTGCACCACCCCCCCACCATAACACACACACATTCTAGAAATGTGACTTTCCCTGGTCCCTGTGTCACTGTCAGTTACCTTTGGTCACCTGCAGTCGTTTTCAAGGTGTCACATTTGCACACTTACACGTATACATTCATATCCCTTAGGAGCTGCCATGGCTCTCCAGGCTTTTATTGAACCTTTCCACTCTTCTCCAGTGTCTTCGCACAGAGACCCATGTGATAGAGCAACGACAGCCAGTATGGTGGGAAGAATCCATGGGAAATTCAAACTGGACACCTGCTTGTGAGTTTAAATGCTTTATCTTCAATTCCAGGGAGACTTGGGTGGTACTAATCAGGGGAAAAACTTGATGCTAGTGTTTTTAGGACACTCAGACTCCCACATGGACCTATGCTCTAAAAGCTTGGAGCTCCTGTTCTGGCTGAGTTCCAGCATGTCAGTGGTAGCAGAGGAGGGGGTCTGGGGTTTGGCATAGGTTCATTGTGTAAGGTCATGGATCACTTAGATAGCAGAGCTGGGGACAAGTCTCCAGCTTTTAAAATCAGACATCTCTTTCAATTATTGTTCGAACTCAGCTCTGCTGGGACTTCTGAAACCACTTCTTTCTTCATGACATGTAAACAGAGGAGGCAGTGAGGAATAGGCTGTATATCACTGGATAAAGGATGAAAAGTTCAAGGAGCTTCCATATGTAGCTGGAAGAGAGAGATCACACAGCCAAGTTGGAAGGAAGAGACCTAGGTGGGTGTGGAACAGAATGCCCCAAGGCACAGAGCCCATCAAGAATGGTCACCCAGCTGTCCTGGCTCCCTGACACTCACCCTTCTGCTATAAATATGCCCCTTTCAGAATTCTGGACTCAGCTCACACTGGGCTCTTGGAGAATGGTTTTTGTAGAGCCAACTTGGGCTGTGACATTGAACAATCCTTGAACTTCTGTTCCTGCATCCCTAAGGGAGTAGGATTCAACCACCGTATCAAGTGTGCCTTCAAGAATTGAATCCTTTGGGTTGAAGAGGTAGTTTCTGAGATCCTCCCCCTACTCTGTTGTTCATGGAACAGAAAGTCAAATCATTTTTCCTCACTGGACCCAAGCCACAAGGGCTTGCACACGGACATTGAGGTCACAGCTATATTCCTTCCAAGTTGTGCAACCTTGAACAAATGGATTAACTTCTCTTAACCTTAATTTCTATTGCTGTAAAATAGGAGAAATAACACCTTCATCATAATATAGTTATTTGAGGGGATAGACAAATAGATACACACACATACATGTACATACATACGTATAGATCAAGATGCCACAGACCTCTTTATCCTCTCTCAGGAGGTATCTCTCTTACCAAAATTCCTGCCAGGAACATCAAGCAGGGAACATGGATGCCTGTGTGAAATCAGATTCACTGGCTGTCCCTCGGGCCAGTTGTGATGTAATAAAATCCTGTTTACTCCTGACTGGGACTACAGTTTTCAAGGTTTCCTTGAAAACACATCCCAGATGACCCTACTTACTCACTTGCTGCCCAGTGTGCAGGAATGGAGGGCACATACGTCTCAGGCTGACTGGTTCTCACCCCAGAGAGCCTGGCTGATTCACCACACGTGCTCAGGGTTCCGGGGATCTCCTCCGCTTTCTTTTCCCTTCCCTTTCTGACCACTTGGCAATGTTTCGGGGGCTGTGGTGGTTAAGGCTGTGTGTCCGCTTGACTGGACCATGCGTCTCAGTGGTTTGGAAGATATGATGTAGTATAGTATGATGTAAGCACCTCCACGGTGAGATCTAATATAATGTAATGACCTCCACGATGAGACCTGTTATACTGTAGTCACCTCCGTGATGAGTCTATTATAAGTAGTAAATCAGTTGAAAGGGGGTCTTCTTGGGGATGTGCCCTGCATCGGATGTATTTGGACTTTCTGGTAAATTTCACTGTCTTTTATTTGCTCTGGGTCATCATCTTACCTCTGCTTCTTGTGTTTTGAGCTGGCAGTTTACCTGTTGATTGTAGAATTTGTCAGCCAAAGGCCTGCTGTCTGACCTACCAATCTTGGGGTCACCAGTCTCTGCAGTTATGTGAGTCAGGAGAAGCCTCCAGCCTCTCCCCAAATAAACACCTTGGATTTGTACCTTTCTATCCCTCTCCATGTCCTCCACATCTTTTCACCTCTCTGCACCCATAGCAGCCCACTCCAGTGCTGAGACATGTTTAGTAAGGTGGGATTTTTTGGTATTTGCCCTCCAATTTTACTAGTGGGTAAAATGAGACACAAAGAAGATGAAAATGACTGGTTCGTGATCATATAGCCACAGAGAAAGACAGATGGAGAGAGTGAAGGTGAGCCCCAGGGCACATCAACAATTATAGAAGACTCTAAATCAGTGGTCTGCCCAGTCCACCATGGTGTCTTTCAGGGACTCAAAGGAGCAGTGTAACGGATTTGAGAGGCAGGGAAAATGAGGCCTATAAGTGGGAAGAGGAGTGTCTAAAGTGCTTCCACCTGTCAAGAGTAGAGTGAGAGCCAGACTGTATTTTCAAGCCCGTAACATGCCTGGTGTTGAATAGGGACAAACTTAGCAGAGGGTGGGCTGAGGGCTTGGTGGCTGGGGTTAGGAGGCCTTTTCTGCACCCCTCAACTGAGCCTCAAATCCATGAAGTTGATATTCACTCCCTGCATGGGGCCTCATGAGAGGGCCTTGAAGACATCCAGGTCAGGCACAAAGGGCTGATGATCTGGAGCTTCTGAGTACAACCCTGGCATCCCTTCGCTGCACAGTGGCTGGTATACTGCAATCAGGCCTCCTTCAGGGGGTGTCCAGCTGCACGGAAAGCTCCTGCTTCATCCCAGAGCTGCTTCCAGGACAATTAACCCTGCCCTGCTGAGGGGGCTTCTCAAAGTTTCCAAGCTCACCCGCTGAAAGCTCATCATTGGTTGTTCAAAAGAAAACAGAGTGAATGTTACCAAAGCGGTGGTTTGCAAGGCGCTGGTGGGTGCGAGTGGCCACCTCTGATATCATCTCACTTACCTTTTATTTCATGAACTTTAGCTGAGACTCCAAGGAGACATTCAGTGCCTAGCCAACATCCATTCTTCCCTTCTTTTCTGCTAATAGAACCTTGATTGTGAAGTGATACATTTGCCTAAATATTCTCCTCGCATCCTCTTTTGCTACAGCCAAGGGTGGCCATGCGGCCAAGCTCTGGCTAATGAGATACAAAGAGTGTACTCGGAATTTGTCAGAAAGCTTTTGCTTTCATGATAAAAACAGGGAGACGTGGCAGATCATGCCCCTTCCTCTTTTCCAGCCCTTGCTACAGACCTGGTGCCCAGAGTCCTGGTGGACATGTTGTGATCAAGCAGCAACAAGTGTTAGCTGTCAGCCCTAACCCTGCTGAAGCACTGAAACAACACCAGCAGCCACTTTGCTCCAGACATCTTGTCACGTGGGAAGAATAAATCTTTTGGAGGAGTGGGGAGGGCAACTATGAATTAAGCTACCACTCCTTGCAGCCTAACACATTCCTAATTAATCTATATCCAGAGAAGTCAAGTGAATTAGTAGAGAGAAGAATGAGCTCAGGGCCCAGGGACAGAAGATTTGGGCCTACATTCTGATATCATCCCTTAACTAGCTCCATGACTCTATGTAAGAATCTGTGTGACTCCCATGAGTCTTTGAGTGGTCCTTTTGCGTAGAGTCCCTGCTGTGACTTCTCCCCTGAGCATTCTTCTTCTCTTCAAACTCACTTTAGACATCACCTCCTCCTTGTGGATTTCTTTGACCTCTCCCCACTCCTTACCTTGAGATATCATTCTTGTTTGCGTGTCAGTCTAACACTTGGCAACATCTTGTTTATAGCACCATTAGAGCTGAGGACACTATTTAATCATCACCTTCTTTTCTTGTTGTTTTAATCTTTATAAAAATAGAGATAAAAGTCATATGGCAATCACATTGCAGCCCTAATACTGGTAAATCCAGATTAGGAGACCTCATATAGATATGAAGCCTCCTGATATTTCCCTGTAAGTCTAGAATGTGGGGTCCTCCTGAGGGAGAGCAGTCATAATCAGTCATCACATGAACCCCACTACTTCTTGACACTTAGAGGCAAGGATGATTTTGAAAAGGGAAGCATCCCTACATCACAGGCCAGTGGGAAGCCGAGATTGGGAAAAGTAGCTTGCCCATAGCACATGGCACCTTGGCCTGGGATCCCCTGAAAGCAGAGCCTGACTTGAAAGTTTGTGTGTCAGAAATTAGTTTATGAAATGACCCCAGAGAGCTGACAGGAGAGTGAACCCAGGAAGGAGGAACACAGAGGATAAGGGCTGTCTCTGTGTTGATCATGGCCACGAGCACTCCACGTGCCATGAACTGCTTCTCAGAACTATTTGCCTAGAGAAGGCAACAGGGAAGCGTTTATTGTTGGTACAGGTGGCTCCAAACTGCCCACATTTCCCGGCCCTGAGTGTGTAAGTCCAGAGGGAATCTGCTATGATACCCTACCTGCGGAGCTGGAGAAAGTCTAGGCAGGGGAAGTGAGGTCTCAACAGTGCAGATTTACAAGGGTGCTGCCGGCTGATCTGCCTAGGTTTGTTCCACTCATCAGAGTACAGATGGATGAGATATCTCTTGACGAGGCTGGAGCAATAGGCAGAGACTATCCATGGACACAGGGCAGTGTAGGGCATGTGGAAGATTTGGGTGGCATATTAAGAGTACCGAAAGTCAGCTGAAAGTTTTCAGCAGATGTGGCAGCATGCTGTGGCTTGTTTTTTAATTTTATTGTGGTAAAATTGATACAACAAAACATTTGCAACTTTATTTGAGTGGCCGCATAGGATACCCTGTTGGTCTCACTCATTTGTGATCAAGGCAGAATGAAGAAACCTAAAGATGCAAGGAAAAGTTAAGTCCAAAGGACTAAAGGCATACATCTACAGTGACCTCCACCGGACTGAGTCCAGCACAACTAGGTGGTGCCTGGCTACCACCACTGACTGCTCTGACAGGGATCACAGCAGGGGGTCCCAGACAGAGCTTCAGAAAGAAGTAGAACAAAATTCTAATTCAAAATGAAAGACCAGACTTTCTGACCTGGCAAAGACTCGAGAAAACTTGACACTATGTTTGCAGTAAACTCTCTCAGATGAGTAATGAAGTCACTCCTAGTGTCCATCCTTCAGCCAAAGAATGGACAGGCCCATAAAACAAAATGAGACTAGAGGGGCATGCCAGCCCAGGGGCGTGGACTGGAAGGCAAGAGGAAACAGGAAAGTTGGGAACCTAAGGTTGAGATTGTTAACCAATGTCATAAAATAATATGAGTATTATTTAATTAGTAACTAGTTCTGTAAACCTTTGTCTAAAGTATAATAAAAAATAAAATCAACTTTTGCTATTTTAACTGTTTTTATGTATGCAGTTCAGTGATACTAGTTGCATTTGCCATGCTGAGCAACCATCACCACTATCCATTTCCAAATATTTTACCATAACTCCAAACAGAAACTTTTCTAGAAAAACAAACCCAAACTTGTTGCTACTGAGTTGAATCCAATTCATAGTGACCATATAAGAGAGTAGAGCCACCCATAGGATTTCCAAGGAACAGGTGATGGATTTGAACACAACATTTTAGTTGGCAGCTGAGCTCTTAACCACTGCACCACCAGGGGCTCCAACAGAAAGTCTTAAATAATAACTCTATGTTTTCTCTTTCCATTCTGGAAACCACTAGTAAACTTTGTCTCTACGCGTCTGCCTATTCTATATATTAGTGGGATCGTACTGACATCTGACTTGTTTCATTCAGCTTTATGTTGCCAAGGTTCATCCACATCTTAGCATGTATCAAGACTTCATTTCATTTAATGACTGAATAATGTCCTGTTATATGGCCATCGCCTGCTTGCCTGTCAGTTTGTCATACTGTGGGGCTTGCTTGTTGCTGTGATGCTGGAAGCTATGTCACTGGTCTTCAGATACCAACAGAGTCATCCATGGTGGATAGGTTTCAGTTGAGCTTCCAGACTAAGACAGACTAGGAAAAAGGACCTGGCAATCTACTTTTGAAAGGAATCAGCCAATGAAAACCTTACAAATAGCAGACTAGCACTGTCAGACATAGTGCTGGAGAGGCACTCAAAAGATGACTGAGGAAGAGCTACCTCCTCAAAGTAGAATTGACTTTAATGATGTGGATGGAGTAAAGCCTTTGGGACCTTCATTCACTGATGTGGCACAACTCAAAATGAAAAGAAACAGCTACAAACATCCATTAATAATTGGAACATGGACTGTAAGAAGTATGAACCTGGAAAATTGGAAATTGTCAAAAATGAAATGGAACTCATAAACGTAGATATCCTAGGCATTTAGTGAGCTGAAATTGACAGGTATTGGCCATTTTGAATCAATCATATGGTCTACTATGCCAGAAATGAAAACTGGAAGAGGAATGATGTTGCATTCATCACCAAAAAGACCTTTTCAAGATCTGTCCTGAGGTACAATCCATCAGTGATAGGATAACATCCATACTCCTACAACGAAGGCCAGTTAATACAACTATTATTCAAATTTACACACCAACCACTGAGGTGAAAGATGAAGAAACAGAAGATTTTTTACCAGCTTCTGCAGTCCCAAACTGGTTGAACATGCAATCAGGATACATTGAGAATTACTGGTGATTGAAATGCAAGTGTTGGAATTAAGGAAGAAGGATCAGTAGTTGGAAAATACAGCCTTGGCAATAGAAATGATGTTGGAGATCACAAGACAGAATTTTACCAGATCAATGACTTTTTCATTGCAAACACATTTTTTTCACCAGCGCAAACAGTAGATATACACGTGGACTTTGCCACGTGGAATACACAAGAATCAAATCAACTACATCTGGGAAAAAAAAAGATGTTGGAAAAGCTCAGTATCAGCAGTCACAACAAGATGGGGTGCTGACTGTGGCAGAATCGTCAACTGCTCACATGCAGGTTCAAATTAAAACTGAAGAAAATTAGAACAAGCTGAAGACAGCCTAAGTGCAAATTTGGGTATATCCCACCTGAGTTTAGAGACTATCGTAAGAACAGACTTGATGTATTGAACACTAATGACCAAAGACCAGATGAATTGTGGAATGACATCAAAGACATTACCCATGAAAAAAGCAAGAGGTCATTAAAAAGACAGGAAAGAAATAAAAGACCAAAATGGATGTCAGAAGAGACCCCAAAACTTGTTCTTGAATGCCAAGCAGCTAAAGCAAAATGAAGGACTGGTGAAGTCAAAGACTCAAACGGAAGATTTCAAAGAGTAGTTCGAGAAGACAAAAGAAAGTATTGTAACAACATGGGCAAAGAGCTGGAAGTGGAAAACCAAAAGGGAAGAACACATTCTGCATTTCTCAAGCTGAAAGAACTGAAGAAAAAATTCAAGCCTCTATTTGCCATAGTAAAGGATTTTACAGGCAAAATATTAAAAAGCTCATGAAGCATCAAAAGAAAATGGAAAACACCAGAGACATTATACCAGAAAGAAATGGTCAATGTTCAACCATTTTAAGAGACAGCATATGACCAGGAACTGGAGGTACTGAAGAAAGAAGTCGAAGCTGCATTGGGGGCTTGGAGAAAAACAAGGCTCCAGGAATTGATGGAATATCAACTGAGATATTTCAACAAATAGATGCTGCACTGGAAGTGCTCACTCATTTATGCCAAGAAATTTGGAAGACAGCTACTGGGCCAACCAACTGGAAGAGATCTATATTTATGCCCATTCCAAAGGAAAGTGATCGAACCAAATGTGGAAATCACCAAACTATATCATTCGTATCACACACAAGCAAAATTTTGTTCAAGCTCCTTCAAAAGTGACTGCAACAGTACACTAACAAGGAACTGCCAGAAATTCAAGCTGGATTCAGAAGAGGTTGTGGAACCAGAAATATCATTGCTGATGTCAGACAGAGCTTGGCTGAAAGCTGTGAATACCAGAAAGATGTTTGCCTGTGTTTCAGTGACTATGCAAAAGCATTCGACTGCATGGATCACAATAAATTATGGCTAATATTGCAGAGAATGGGAATTCCAGAACACCTAATTGTGCTCTTAAGGAATCTGTGTACAGATCCAGTGGCAGTCATGAAAAACGAATAAGGGGACACTGCATGGTTTAAACTAAGGAAAGGTGTGCATCGGGGTTGTATCCTTTCACCATACCTTTTTAATCTGTATGCTGAGCATATAATCCAAGAAGCTGGACTATTTGAAGAACAAGGCATCAGGCCTGGAGGAAGAGTCATTCACAGCCTGTGTTATTCAGATGACACAACCCTGCTTGCTGGAAGGAAGAGGATTTGAAACACTGATGAAGATCAAAGACCATAGCCTTCAGTATGGATTACACCCAACAACAAGAAAACAAAATCTGCACAACTGGACCAGTAAGCAACATCGTGATAAGTGGATAAATGATTGAGGTTATCGGGGATTTCATTGTACTTTACTTCACAATCAATGCCCATGGAAGCAGCAATCAAGAAATCAAAAGACATTGCATTGGAAAAATCTGCAGCAAAAGACCACTAAAAGCATTAAAAAGTAAAGATGTCACCTTGAAGACTAAGGTGCGCCTAACCCAAGGCACGGTATTTTCAATTGCATCATACGCGTGTGAAAACTGGACAGCGAATAAGAAAACAGAAGAAGAATTGATGCCTTTGAATTGTGTTGTTGGAGATGGATGTTGAATGTATCATGGACTGCCGAAAGAACAAACAGATCCGTTTTGGAAGAAGCATGAGAGTACTCCTTGGAAGCAAAGCTGGCAAGACTATGTCTTACATAATTTGGACATGTCAGGAGGGATCAGTCCCTGGAGAAGGACATCCTGCTTAGTAGAGTGGAGAGTCAATGAAAAAGAGGAAGATCCTCCACAGGATGGACTGGCAAAGTGGCTGCAACAATGGGCTTAAGCATAAACACACTTGTGGGCATGGCACAAGACCAGTCAGTGTTTCATTCTGTTCTGCATAGGATCCCTATGAGTCAGAACCAGCTCGATGGCACCTAAGAACAACAACAACAATGTATGGCTATACGACATTTTATTTAGTCATTCACCTGTTGATGGGCACTTGGATTGATTCTACCTTTTGGCTATGCTGTATAATGCTACAATGAATACTGGTGTACAAGCATCTGTTAGAGTCCCTTCTTTCATGGCTGGTATATACCTGGGAGTGAAACAGTTTAGTTTATCAGTTCCTTAAAAAGTTAAGCATAAAGATTTCTGGCCAACATGGCATCATAGACAGAAGCACGATGTCGTCCCTCCACAGAAAAGACTAGAAATAGTAAGTAGAGACAAATGTCAACCCTGGAACCCAAAGTATCAAATGAAGAGATACAGATCTCACCCAAAAAACCACAATTAACGGTTCCATGACCTGTGGGATCCCACGGGAGAATGGCTTCTAGGTCTGATGCTTCCCTGTCCAGAAAACACTTCTGAGGTCAACTCTTTGGACAAAAATGGACTGGACTTGGAGACACAATATGACTGTATGGTATGTGTACCTTATATTTCTATGCATTTATGGGAGTCTGTCCTACTGGTTTCTTTCTAGATGGAAGAGCAAAGGGTAGAGAGGAGGGGACAGAAGGTTGTTAAGAGGATACAACAAGCACAGAATGAAAAGGAGAAGTGTGCTGTCACTGGACAAGGACAGCAGAAGGTGCCGCAGATAGGTAGGCATGTAAATTTAATTGGGATTGTATACTTTACTTGCCAAGCCAGGCAAGTGCCGTTGAATAGGATCTGATACTTTCACTTAAGCACAATATTTTTTAAAATTAATTTATTTATTGTGATTGAGTGAAAGTGTACAATCCATTTTAAATTTGCATGCACACCTATGTATGCACAGCTCCTTTTGCCCTCCTTGTCCAATGACAGCACACTCTTCCTTTCTGTTCTATATGTGTTATGTCCTCCTCTCCACTCTTCTACTCCCGTCTAGTAAGGGGCCAATAGGACAACATCCAGTAGATGCATAGAACCGTAAAGTGCGCACACGATACAGTCACTGTGTAGCCAAGTGCAATCCATTCCTGTCTGAAGTGTGACCTCAGTAATGACTTATGATCAAGGGCAGCTTCAGGTCTAGCGGCCATGCTCCCAGGGGAACCCCAGGACTTTGGAACATCAATTGCAGTCTTTTAGTGGAATTCTCAGGATGTATCCCTTTTTACTCTCGTGTTTCCACTGGAACTCAACTTTGTGAGCCCCGTTATGGCTGTCATTTGTTGTGGCCAGGTACCATCTGGTTCTTCTGGTCACCTGTTGATGTAGTCACCCATTCACATGGGTCTTTCTATCTTCTGGGTTCTCTTTCCCCCATGTAGTTTTTGTCCTTGGTGATCATCTATTCCAGGTGAGTTGGGACCATTTGGTATACGTCGGACGGCAGCTTGCTAGCTTTTAAGATCCCAGACACAACTCATCAACGTGAAGCAGAGAAGACTCTCTAAGCAATAGGCTAGTTATGCCAATTGGCCTCTAAGTCCCCTGAGAGCATGGTCCCCAGGCCTCCGCCCCTGCTACTCTGTCCTTGCAATATTGGATTAAGATTGGAAGACTTTTAAGCTTATGTTGAAGTCCAATTAAATTGATCTTTCTACCATGTGTGTTGTAACTGATTTCACCCAACCAAATTTCTATCAACTAGTCTATGACTAGTCCTCTCCCTCACTCCCTCCCTCCCTCCCCTCCTTTGCAGCTATCAAAGAGTCTTTTGTTCTCTACATGAGACTGTTTTTAAGTCCTTATAGCAGGGTCTCATACAATATTTGTCCTTCTGTGGCTGACTAATTTCACTCACCATGTCTTCCAGTTGAAACCAGGTTATGAGATGCTTCCTAAAATCATCGTTGTTCTTTATCGTTGTACAATATCTGACTGAGTATACATACCATAGTTAATGTATCCATTCATCTGTTGTTGGGCATCTGGGTTGATTCCTTCTTTTTGCTATTGTAGACTGTGCTACGATAGACATTTATGTACATGTATCTGTTTGTGTGACTGCCCTTGATTCTGTAGTATATATTCCAAGCAGTGGGATTACTGGGTTAAATAGTATATCTATTTCCAGCTTTTTAAGGAAGTGCCAGATTGCTGTCCAAAGAGGTTGTACTATTTTGCAATCTCACCAGTAATGTAGGAGAGTTCCAGTTGCTCCACAGTCTCTCCAGCATTTGTTGTTTTGTGTTTTTAGATCATGGCCAACTTTGTTAGCATAAGATGATATCTCACTGTAGTTTTTTTTATTTTTATTTTATCTATTTATTTATTATGATTCATTGTAGTTTTGATTTGAATTTCTGTAATAGATAATGATTGTGAGCATTTCTGTATGTGTCTTTTGGATGTCTGGATGTCCTCTTTAGAGAAGTGTCTGTCCATCTCCTTTGCCTATTGCTTAATTGGGTTATTTATCCTTTTCTTCTTGATATTTTGCAGTATCTTGTAGATTATAGAGATCAGACATCAGTCTGACATATAATTGTCAAATTATTTCCCAGTCTGTAAGTGGTCTTTTACTTCTTTTGATAAAGTCTTCAGATGAGCAAAACTGTTTGACTGTTAGTAGAGTAGTTCCCATTTATCTGTTTTCTCTTCTGTCAATCGTGCGTTGTCAGATATTGAAGTCTGTCCAAGTTGTGTATTAAAACGTCCATTGTTGATCCTATTATTTGTTGGATGAGCTTTATCATTTTAGGTTTGCTGTTTAGATGGCACTTGGCTGGCTGGCTATCCAATTTGAGCTGGTTTTTGTATAAGGTGTAAGATACGGGTTTTGTTTCAATTTTTTGCAGATGGATATCTAATTTTGTCAACACCACTTGTTAAAGAGACTGTTTCTACCCCAATTTACAATCTTAGGGCCTTTGTTGAATATCAACTCTTCATATGAGGATGATGGCACTTTGGGGGTCTCAACTTATTCCATTGGTCTATATGTCTCTTTGTACTGGCACCAGGCTGTTTGGACAACTGTGGCAGTGTTATAAGTTCTAAAGTCAGGTAGTGAGAGGCCTCCCAGTGTGTTCTTCTTCTTCAGTGGTGCTTTGCTTATCAGGGTTTCTCCCCCTTCCAAACAAACTTGGTGATTCATTTCTCCATCTCATTAAAAAAATGTCACTGGAATTTGTATTGGGATTGCATTATACATGTCGATTGCTTTGGGTAAAACAGACATTTTCAGTATGTTAAGTCTTCCTATTCACGAGCAGGGTAGACTTCTCTGTTTATGTAAGTCTCTCTTAGTTTCCTGTAGTAATGTCCTGTAGTTCTCTTTGTAAAGGTCTCTTATTTCTCTAGTTGGATTTATTTCTAGGTATTTTATCTTCTTGGGGGCTATAGTAAGTGGTATTGATTTGGTAATGTCTTCTTTAGTAATCTGTTTGTTGGTATAAAGGAATACTACTGATTTACTTATGTTTATGCTGTACCCTGATATTTAGCTGAACTCTTCTATCAGGTTGAGTAGTTTACTTAAGGATTCTTTAGGATTCTCTGCACATACAATCATATCATCTGCAAATAGGGAGATTTTTACTTCTTCTTTGCCAGTGTGGATGCCCTTATTTCTTCGTCTTGTCTAATTGCTGTGGCCAGAACTGCTAGTACAATGTTAAACAGCAGAGGTGAGAGTGGGCATGCTTGTCTAGTTCCCATTCCCAAGGGGAATTTTTTCTGTCTCTCTGCATTCAGGATGATGTAGACAGTTGGCCTTGTATAGATGGCGCTTAATGCATTGAGGACTTTGCCTACTATTCCTATTTTTCTGAGAGTTTTTAGCATAAATGGGTGTTGGACTTTGTCAAATGCCTTTTCTGCATCACTTGAAAAAATCAGGTGATTCTTGTCTTTTGTGTTATTTATGTGACTGACTACATTAGTTTTTTTTCTGATGTTGAACCAGCCTTGCATCCCTGCTATGAATCCAACTTGGTCATGATTATTATTATTTTTTTTATGTTGTTGAATTCTATTGGCAAGGATTTCATTGAAGATTTTTGCATCTAGATTCATGAGTGATACTGGTCTGTAGTTTTCTTTTTGTGTGTGTGGGATCTTTCCCTGGCTTTGGTATCAGGGTTATACTGGCTTCATAGAATGAATTTGGGAGTATTCTATCCCTTTTTCTGCTGTTAAATAGTCTCAGTAGTATTGGAGTTAACTCTTGTCTAACAACTTGGTAGAATTCTGCAGTGAAGTCATCCGGGCCGGGTTTTTTTTCTAGTTTCTGAATGACTTCTTCAATCTCTTCCTTTGTGATGGGTTTATTAAGTTGTTCTGCTTTATTTTGTTATAATTTTGGTAGATGATACGAGTCTAGGAATTTGTCCATTTTCTCTAGGTTTTCAAATCTGTTAGAGTACAGTCTTTATGGTAGTTTTGATTTCTGATGGATCTGTTGTGACATCTCCCATCTTATTTCTTGTTGAAGCTACATTTTTCCTTTCCTGTTTTTCTTTAGTTACTTCAGCCAATGGTTTGTCAATTTTGTTGATCTTTTCAAAAAACCAGCTTTTGGTTTTATCATTTTTTTTCAGTTGTTCTTCTATTTTCTAATTTGTTTAATTCTACCCTAATCTTTATTATATGTTTTCTTCTTGTGCCTGAGGGGTTCCTCTCTGTTGCTGTCTTTCTACTTCTTCAAGCTGTAAGGTTAATTCTTTGGTTTGGGCTATTTCTTCCTTCCAGATGTGCGCATTTATAGAGATAAAATGACCCCTGAGCCCTGCTTTGGCTGTACCCTATAAGTTCTGGTAAGACGTCTTTTCATTCTCATTTGAATCCATAATATTTTTTATTTTATACTTGATTTCTTCTATAACTCATGGATTTTTGGGCAAAATGTTATTCAGTTTCCATGAGTTCTACTTTCTATCTATGTTTTTTCTGCTATTGATTTCGACATTTATTGCTTTACGATCTGAGAAGATGCTTTGCAATAATTCAGTGGTTTGGATTTTGTTGAGATTTGCTTTATGTCCTAACACATGGTCTATTCTGGAAAATGTTCCATGTGCACTGGAGA
Source organism: Heterohyrax brucei (assembly GCA_028571685.1). Lineage (NCBI taxonomy): Eukaryota > Metazoa > Chordata > Mammalia > Hyracoidea > Procaviidae > Heterohyrax > Heterohyrax brucei. The sequence continues at coordinate 81,691,633 of CM053154.1, read as the reverse complement.
ATAAAGTACAGTTATCTATTGATGGATAGCAAGTTCTGTATACGTCAGTGAGGTCTAGTTAGTTGACTATCACAATAATCTCTTCTGTGTCTTTCCTGAGCGTTTTTCTAGAAGATGTGTCCAATACTGAAAGTGGAGTGTTGAAGTCTCCCACCATTATTATGGAGTGATCTATCTTATTTATCAATGTCGTCAGAGTTTGTCTGATGTGTTTAGATGCTCTGGTATTGGGTGCATAAATATTTAATATTTTGAAGCCCTGCTTGTGTATTGACTCTTTCAGTGATAAATAGTGACCATCCTTGTCCACGATGGTGGATTTTACATTAAAGTTTATTTTATCTGAGATTAGTATTACCACACCTGCACTTCTCTTTATTTTGTTAGCTTGTTATGTATTCTTCTGTCCTTTAATTTTCAGTTTGTTCATATCTTTAAGCCTAAGGTGAGTTTCTTGTAAGCAGCATACACACTGGTTGCATCTTTTGATCCAAGGGGTCACTCATCTCTTTAGTGGGGCATTCAGTCCATTTACATTCAATGTAATTATTGACGGATATGTGTTTGGTGCTGTCATTTTGATATATTTATTTTTGTGTTGATGTTTTCTATGTTGCCCTTAATATTCCGTTGTGGGTCATTCTTCTTTATGGGTTGATTTTTCCCCATTTTCAGTGTTGGTTTTGTGTTTGTTGAGACTCCTGTATTATGTTTCTTCCCTTGATATGTTGCATTGTTGTTGTGCTTTGTGGGTACCACTATGATCCATCTTAATAATCTAAGTTTAAACCCAATTTTAACTTCTACATATCTTATTAATTTCCCCTCCACCTGGAAGGACTTCAAGTAGTATAGTGTATCCTTCTTTTTAATGTGATGATATCATACTTTTCATGATTTGATCACTGGATCACTTTTTTTAATACTATAGCTTTGATTGAGTTTTGTGCCTACGCTAACAGAGTAGCTTTGGGGATGATGTGTCCTTATTGTTTCCTAAACTACAGAATTAATGGTTTTGTTTTTCTGAGCAAAGAGCTTGTTTCAGTATCTTTTAGCTTTGGTTGGGTTTTTCCAAAGTCTCTGAGTTTCTGTTTATCTGCAAATGTCTTAATTTCATTTTAAAATTTGAAAGACAGTTTTGCAGGATATGTAATTCTTGGTTGGAAGTTTTTCTCCTTCAAGGCTTTGAATGTGTCATCCCACTGCCTCCATGCCAGCATGGTTTCTGCTGAGAAATCTGACAAAAGCCTACGGAGTTTCACTCTGAATATTAGCTTTGCTTTGAGTTTTTCTGTCTTTAAGAGTTTCTGCTTATGTTTCATTTTGTTAAGCTTGATTATAATATATCTGGTTGTCTTTCTTTTGGGGTCTACATTGTGTGGTGTTTTACATGTATCTTGGATATCTATGCTCTCTTCTTTTATAATTTCAGGGAAGTTTTCTGTCAGTGACTCAACAACAATACTCTCTGTGTTTTCAGGTGTCCCTCCCTGTTCAGGAACTCCAATTAATCATAGATTGTTCCTCTTCATAGAGTCCCATATGTTTCTTAATGCTTCTTCTTTTTTCTTGTTTGTTTTTTTTTTTTCTCTCTGATTTCTCTGCATAAATTCTGGTGTCATTAGGTTTGTCTTTTAGATCAGAAAGTTTATTTTCCAGTTGTTCAATTCTGTTTCCTTGACTTTGAATTGAATTGTTTAACTCTGTAATTTCATTGTTGATCTGTCAGATTTCAAAATGCTGATGCTCCATTGGTTTGAACAGCTTGCTTAATTTTTCATTTTGCTGTGCTGCATTTTGTCAAAGGTCTAGGAGGGCTCTACATGTAATTCTTTTGTAGTCAATTTCTGATAGTTTCAGAAAGGCTTCTTCACCTGGGAAGTTCTTTGGTTCTTTCTTTTGGGAGCTTTCTGGAGCCATGGGTGAAATTTTATTTAAGTCTCTGTCCATGGTTTGTTGCTTTCTGGGCATCTACAGGCTATTTATTTTCTCTGGTGTTGCCTTAAGAGGAGCTGAAGCACAGTCCTGAGAAGGATGCTGATCACCAGTCCCCTCTATGTACTCCAGTGACTGGGCCCAGTGGAATCTCTAGGGTAGCAGATTCCACCACCTGACTGGCAAAGACACAGTCCTATTTATGGAGTCACTGAGGGGCAATCAGCCGACCCTATGACATGGATGAGTAAAGGCTGGAATAAATACCATCAGGCTGCACTGTAGTTATTTCTCTAGGAAGTCTTATTTTGAACAGTAAAAGCTACGTGACAGCTTCAAAAGCCAGTCAGGCAATAGATGCACCTCTATAGCCATCCCCAGATGCTGTGATGTAGTTCAAAGTATGGACAGGGTATTGCCCTGCTGTCATCTGCAGCCTGGCCCCACTCATAAGGCTACACTGTGCTAAACACAGCTTTTGTGCTGGGAAAATGCTCCCTGGAGTGGCACTGCCTCCCATCCTGGGAATTAACCCCTGCTAAGGCCTCTGTTTGGTTAACTCCACCTCCAGTTGAACAAGATAACATCACACACAAGCTGTCCCCCTCACTGTGAAATAGGCAAATATGGCAGAGGTTCACAAAGAGAGGGTGGAGGGGCTGTGGTGCTCTGAGTCCAAAGCCAGGCTCTCAAAATGTTGCTGTTCCACCCTTTGATCACGTCAGCAGTGCAGCTGAGCTTTGCCGCCAGTTGATCCTGACCCCTGCTTGCCAGCTAACATAAAGGAAAAAAAAAGTTAAAAATGCCAGTTACCTTCAGTCTGTGAGAGCTGAGCATTCACAAGGGCAGGAGTCAATGAAAGAGAAGTTTCCCATTCAGTGGCATGTAATCCAAATTGACAGCCCTATGACATGCCCTAGGGCTCACTGGGTGTCCTGAAATCTCTGTTTAACTATCTAATCTAGGCCTTAGTTTTCAGAGGGAATTAAGGAGACATGTGTCTAGTCTACCACCTTGACTCTGCCTCCTTTTTTAAATTTTTTTTTTTAAGTATCTCTGTCAAACACTAAATGGAATAAGACATGACAGAAAATACGGAGTGAGAGGAGATAACATAGAACAGACAGTTAACACAGTACAGGTTTACCATCTTGGTTTCCTGTTGGAGATCAGCAGACAGGGTGCTTGGGAAAGCAGCTTCACAGAATTTCCAGAAAGAGACAAACCACCTGGTAACAAGTGATACATCCCTTTTCACCTTCCATCCTCTCTTCACTGCTCTACCTCCAATGCTTCCTGGCTGTGGTATGCCAACTGGCTGAGAAGTGTCACATCTGTACTGCATGGATTTGTTCCACCCCCAGTAGAGATAGGTAGAAAAGGAATACATGAAAGCAGCCTTGGGAGTTCTCAGCAGGACATAGATCACCCAGTAACCACCAATACACACTTTTCTAACCTTCACCTCCCCTCCCCACCTCCTCTGCTTCCCACTGGCCACAGTTTCTTGGCCAAAAGGAAACTCCTTAGGCCCAGCCACTTGCATTTGTCCCATCCACACAGGCCAGCTCCCTGAGTCCCATTTGTTTGCAGTGGGTGTTACTTTTATCCATTTCTTTTTGTTTCTCCCATGCTTTCAACTACCTCCTGCTCCTTTCTCTCAAGCACCTTGTTCCTTGTGCTGTAATTGCTTTTTCTTGAAAGGTTGTGAAGCATTACTCAACGGGGAACCACTCCCTTGGCCTATAACACCACACTGGTGGCAACTTCAGGGCTTTTTAAATTTTTACTTTGTTTGTTTTGCTCTATTGTTTTTTACAGTTTTTGTTTTTTCTCTTTTTACAACTTGAGACTTCCTTCTAGCCATTCTGTACTGCATGGTTTAGGATCCACATGCCCAGGTTGCAAAGCAGTGTCAGTGGGATTCCCTGGAACATTTCTTTTAACTTTTCCTTATTATTTTTTTATTTTTTCTGCTTTTTTGTCTCCTTTCTGCTTTCATTTTTCAGTTCTCACCACTCTATATCTTCTCCTTTTTGTCTGAATACATGACACTGTGTGACCTCAATACCCTTACTATCCAGGATATACAAAGCCCACTGAGAGACACTTCCCTGGCCTTTACAGCACACTGGTGGGACACCTGTGGGCCTTTTTTTTCTTTTCCAGTTTTTTTTTTCATTTTGTTTTCCTCCATTTCTCAGTTTCTCTTCTCTGCATTCCAATAGCAAACTCCCTTATATTTCTTTTGGCTCCTGTTTCTCTCTCCTCTTTTGTATACCCTTCTTAGCTCCCCATACCACAGGATGCCCCCTAATTCCTGCTTCCCTGCACTGTGTCCTGAATATCACACCCTCAAGCAGCACAGGCATGGTCTACTGGGACATCCCAGCACTGGCTTCCTGTCTGGTCTAGTATGTACCATCAACAACCCATTCCCGTCTATCCCCTTCAGCTGGACTTGCCCTGCTGCACCATAGCTGAGTGACTGGCCCTGTCCATTTGACAGGGAGGTGAAAAGTATCATGAACACAGACTAACAAATAACAAAAAATTCATAGCTGGTCTGCTGTAACATAATCAAGTTAAAAAACAAAAACAGGAAGAAACAAGCAGACCTACAGTCAATAAACAAAGAGAGTAACTACTGAATGTCCCAAAGACAACAGACAATATCAAAACATACCAAAAGTAGGACTGAATGGTTCCAGTAGGCATTCAAAATAAAACACCAAATGACTTTCCAGAAGAAGAAAAGGCACTAGAACTACCTGACAGAGAGCTCAAATATCTAATATTCAGAGCTATCCAAGAGTTGAAGCAAAAAACAGACAAAAATGAGAAAAAATTTCATGGAAAAGGTAGACAAATTCATGGAGTAAATTCATAACTAGAAGTCATACAAAAACAACAATTAAAAATTCAAAATATAAACAAGATTTCAGAAATAGACAGTGTCAAAGAATGGCTAAGAAGCATGTTTGAGATAGTAGAAAGTAGAATCAATGAAACTGAAGACTAACAGTTGGATATAACTCTGCTTGAGGAAAAATCAGAAAAAAAGAGTGAAGGAACCCTGAGAATTACATGGGACACAATCAAAAGCAAATATTTTGGGGTGATCAGAGTTACAGAAAAAGAGGAGAAAATGGAAAACACAGAGAGAATCAGTGAACAATTGTTTACAGAAAACTTCCCTAATACCAGGAAAGACAAAAAAGTGACCATTCAAGAAGCTCAAGGATCCTCATATAGGATAGACCCTAAAAGAAAAACACCAAGACATACGGTAATCATAGTTGCTAAATCCAAAGACAAAGAAAAACTTTTGAGAACAGCTCAAGCCAGCCAAGTGCCGTTGAGTCGGATCCGGCTCATGGGGACCCTAGGGGGATAACAAAAAAATCATATATAGAGGAGAAACAATAAGACTAAGCTCTGAGTATTAGGTAGAAATATGCATATGAGAAAGCAATGGAATGACATACAAGGAATGACAATTATGTTCACGAACTCATCCTAGAAGAAGACACCCCATTGCTGAATATCACTATAGTCACCTTTGTAGTACTCTCCTCAGGAAGCTATGCATCAACACCAGTGCCTAATCTACCCTTCAAAGCAGTTTTGGAACTCTTTTTCTGGAATAACCATCAGACTGTCATCACATTACACATGATATACTAAATGTTATCAAAATATCTTCCTTTCAACATTTCCTTTATCTTTGGATAAAGGAAAAATCATTGTGGGGCAGATTAGGTGAGTAGGGTCGAATACTCAATACAGTTGTTTGCTTACTGGATAAAACTCCCTCACAGATTACTCTACGATTAAGTTTGCAAATTTGCCACAGTGCCATCATGCACAATGGTCACTCCAGAAAGAGTTCCAAAATTGCTTTGAAAGATGGACTAGGTGCTGGTGTTAGTGCAAATCTTCCCAAGGAAAGTACTCAAAAGGTTCCTGTAGTGATATTCAACAATGAGATGTGTAGCACTGAGAACAATTAAGTTTGCAGACTTAACAATTGGGCCTCATCTGATGGCTAAATTAGGACAGATCCAAACAAATAGAAAACCAAACCAAACTTACAACAATTATTAAAGGAAGTCCTTTGGTCAGAGAAGAAACAACATCAGACCACAGCCTGAATCTAGAACACAAGACTGTACTAGCCAGATACCAGACTAAGAAATTTAACTCTAAAGCACTATCCAAAATCAAATGAAGTTAATCTGTAAATGACAACAATGTTAGAACAAAAAAAGGAAATAAATAGGGTAGATATAGAACTTTCTAATGGAATGGAAGGCAAAGCGATGCCAGGTAATAATAGACTCGTTCAAATCCAATCTAGTGTTCTAGTTATCTAGTACTGCTTTAACAGAAATACTACAAGCAGATGGCTTTAAAAGAGAAATTCTGTTACAAGCTGGCGGAGTAAACAGACATCTCCTCATCTCCCTCTGAGAACTAAGGCCTGGATGATATTTTTTATGGAGCATTGAATAACTGAGAAGCCTTGGGACCTAACATATTTGACGGGGCAACAGTATCAGACTAATCCTCTCCTCTCAAAAACAATCCAGTGACCATTTGACCTCTGCTTCTGCTGCTACACTGTAACAGAGAACTCAGCTTCTGCAAATGGCCAGTAACAGTAACATACTTTCATTATAAACTGGCAGGTGAAGTCTGCTCTTCCCCACTGCCTGTTCAAGCCAGCCTGTTGGACAGCTTCCAGCTCCCAAGTCAGCACCTGGACAGCTCCCAGCATAGAAGTGTAGTTTACTTTTACTTTTAAGGTTTACTTTTTTAAGGCCAAGAGGCTTGTATTTTCTCTCTGGAACTCTCTCTATTGAAAAACCTCTTTTCTCTCACTCACATTATAAGATTTGCTGACAGCCCCTGCCCCCAGTTTCTCCATAAACAGTACAGCCTCTTTGCTACTTAATAAGCAAAGTCTTCCACCCTTGAGAGTCCACCAAATGTAAAATTTGGTAAAGTATTTGATGTGCTAAAACATCAACGATCTGAAATACATCAGATTAATAACAAAATTACAGAATTGGATAATTCTATCCAAAGCCAAAAGAGTAGGATTGAACAGATGGAAGTTAGAATCAGTGACCTAGAAGACAAAGTAACTAACACCAAAATTTATGAGGTAAAATCAGAGAAAAGAAATAAGAAATATATGGAACTCCATGAAGAGGAATAATTTACGTTTAATTGGAGTTCCTAAGCAAGGGAGGATTAATGACAACATAGAGAGTATTACTGTAGAGAGGCTGACAGAAAACTTTCCTGAGATTATGAACAAAGAGAACATAGATATTCAAGATGTTTATTGAACACCGCAAAAGTTAGATCCAAAAAGAAGAACACCAAGGCATATTATAATGAAGCTTAGTAAGCTAAAACACAAAGAAATGCTTCTGAAGACAGCAAGGCTCAAATCAAAACTAACATTCCAAGGGAAACCCTATAGACGTTCATCTGACTTTTCTGCTGAAACAGTGCTGGCTGGAAAACAATGGGCAGACACATTCACAGCCCTGAATGAGAAAAACTTCCATCCCAGGATAATTTATCCTGTAAAATTGTCTATCAAATATAATGGTGAAATTAAGACTTTTGAAAATAAAGAGAAATTTAAAGACTTCATAAAAACTAAACCAAAATTACACAAAATATTAAAAAAGCTCTTCCCTAAATATATGTTTTAGGTGATAATTTAAGGCACTTCATCCAAATCTCTAATCAGTTAAGGAAGGCATGAAACTTCACCAAACCAAGCCCAAAGCTACAGTATTATAATAAGGGAATCTATGATCTTATCATGACAACTATAATATCATCATATTAAAAGAGGGATACACTACAATAATTACAGTTGTTTTTGATGCGGTGACAGTTTCTGACTTCTAAAATAGTTAAAATTGACTTCAATAATTATACATTATGGGGCGTTAGATATGTAGCCATAGAACAGATTAACAATATATCAATTGAAATTAAAAATCACAATGCAGGAGTTTCAACAAATATAAAATCAAAACTCATACCATCCATAAAGAAGAATGTCCCAGAACAGATTAATAAGAACAACAGAGAAAACAACAACATGAAAATAAACATATTGCAATGACACCACTAAACATATACCTATCAATAATCACATTGAATGTGAATGGACTGAATGCTCTAGTAAGGAGGCAGCGAGTGATATCATGGATCAAAAGACATGACCCACCTATACATTGCTTACAAGAGACACGTCTTAGACTTAAAGATAAGAACAGGTTGAGAATTAAAGGTTGGAATAATATATATCAAGCTAATAATACATGAAAAAGAGCAGGTGTGGCAATATTAATCTCAGATAAAATAGATTTTAATGTAAATTCCACTATCGTGGACAAGGATGGTCACTATTTTTTGCTGAAAGGTTCAATGCTCAAGCAAGACTTAACAATATTAAATATTTATGCACCCAATACCAAAGCACTTAAATACATTGAACAAATACTGACAACAATGAAAAATAAGATTGACCATTCCACAATAATAGTTGGGGACTTTAAAACTCCCCTTTCAGTTAAGGATAGATCGTCCAGAAAAAAGCTCAGTAAAGATACGGAAGATCTTTTTGCAACAATCAACCAACTTGACCTTATTCACATACACAGATCTTTTCATCTATCAACAGATAAATACACCTTCTTCTCCAAAGCACATGGAACATTCTCCAGAATAGACCGTGTGTTAGGTCATAAAATAATTCTCCATAAAATCCAAAACATTAATTTATTGCAAAATATCTTCTCAGACCACAGAGCTATAAAAGTTGAAATCAATAACAGAAAATTCATAGGTAAAAATTCCAACTTGTGGAAACTAAACAACACTTTACTCATAAAGCCTTGGTTTATAAAAAAAAATTAAAGACACATTAAAGAAATTTATGGATTCATAACCCAGATGTCCAACAACAGAAGAATGGATGGGTAAACTTTTATATATATATTCAATGGAGTACTATACACTGATAAAGAACAACGATGATAGCAGGAAACATCTCTCAATTTGGTCTCAACTGAAGGACATTATGTTGAGTGAAACTAGTCAGCAACAGAAGGACAATTACTATATGAGACCCCTACGATAAAAACTTAAAAAGCATACTCATACATAATAGAAAAGACTCTTTGATGGCTCTTTGATGGCTACAAGGGTGGGGAGGGTGGGAGGGCAGGAAGGCAAGGGGCAAGGGTTTAGATAGTTGTTAGAAATTTGGTTGAGTGAAATTGGTGACAATACACATTAGTAAGAAGATCAATATTAATGGGACTTCGAACAACTTGTGTACTCCTCCTCTCTTAACCCAGCATTGTAAGCACAGAGTATGTACACTTTCATCTTTTTTATTTAATAATAAAATAAAAAAGAAATTTATGGATTCAGATGAGAATGAAAACAAATCCTACCAGAATTTATGGGGTACAGCAAAAGCAGTGCTCAGAGGTCAGTTTATCTCTATAAATGCACACTTCCAGAAAGAAGAGTGCAAATTAAAGAAGTAACCTCACAGCTTGAACAAGTAGAAAGAGAACAACAAAGAAACCCCTCAGGCACCAGAAGAAAACATATTATAAAGATTAGAGCAGAGCTAAATGAATTAGAGAATAGAAAAGCAATTGAAAAAAATTAACAAAACCAAAAGCTGGTTCTTCGAAAAGATCAACAAAATGGATAAACCACTGGCTAAACTTACAAAAGAAAAACAACAGAAGATAAAAATAACTCAATTAAGAAATGAGTTGTGAGATGTCACAACAGACTTATCTGAAATAAAACATATCATAACAGAATACTATGAAAAGCTGTACTCTGACAGGTTTGAAAACCTGGGGGAAATGGACAAGTTTTTAGATTCATATGACTCACCAAGACTATCACAGGAGAAATAGACCGACTTAATAAATCTGTCACAAAGGAAGAGATTGAGGAAGTCATCAAAAATCTATCAACCAAAAAAAGTCCTGGCCCATACGGCTTTACCAGAGAATTCTGCCAAACTTTTAGAGGAGAATTAGCTCCAATACTAATGAGGCTATTTCACACCATAGAAAGAGATGAAATACTTCCAAATTCATTCTATGAAGCCAGCATAACCCTGATACCAAAACCAGGAAAAGATCCCAGAAAAAAAGAAAATTACAGAACAATATCACTCATGAATCTAGATGCAAAAATCTTCAACAAAATTCTAACCAATAGAATTCAACAGCATGTAAAAAAATAATTCATCATGATAAAGTTGGTTTCATTCCAGAGATGCAAGGCTGGTTCAACATCAGAAAAACAATTAATGTAATCAACCATATTAATAACACAAAAGATAAAAATTACCTGATTTTGTCAATTGATGCAGAAAAGGCGTTTGAGAAAGTTGAACATCCTTTTGTGCTTAAAACTCTCAGAAAAATAGAAATAAAAGGAAAATTCCTCAATATAATCAATAGCATCTATGCAAAGCCAACTGCTTTCATCATCCTGAATGGTGAAAGACTGAAAGAATTCCCTTTGACAACGGGAGCTAGACAAGTATGCCCGCTCTCACCACTCCTATTCAACATTGTGCTAGAAGTTCTAGCCAGAGCAATTAGACAAGACAAAGAAATAAAAGGCATCCTTATTGGCACTGGAGAAGTAAAGATTTCCCTTTTTGCAGATATGATTGTTTATACAGAGAATCCAAAGAAATCCATAAGTAAACTACTAGAGCTAATAGAAGAATTCAGCAAAGTATTGGGATACAAGATAAATATAACTAAATCAGTAGGATTCCTTTATACCAACAATGAAATTATTAATGAAGAAATCACCAAATCAATTCCATTTACTATAGCCCCCAAGAAGATAAAATACTTAGGACGAAATCTAACTAGAGAAATAAGAGATCTTTACAGAGAAAACTACAAGATCTTGCTACAAGAAACTAGGAGAGACTTACATAAGTGGAGTAATCTACTCTGCTCATGCATAGGAAGACTCAATATTGTGAAAATGTCTATCTTGCCCAAAGCACTCTACTTATATAATGCAATCCCCATACAAATTCCAGAGACATTTTTTAATGAGATGGAGAAACAAATTATCAGCTTTATTTGGAAAGGAAAGAAAATCCGAATAAGTAAAGCACTACTGAAAAAGAAGAACATGCTGGGAGGCCTCTCATGACCTGACTTTAAAACCTATTACACTGCCACAGTAGTCAAAGCAGCCTAGTATTGGTACAAAAGGAGACACATAGACCAATGGAACAAAGCAGAGACCCCAGAGATGCCACTATCCTCCTATCAATAGCTGATATTTGACAAAGGTCCTAAGATTCTGAACTGGGGTAAGAACAGTCTCTTTAACAAATGGTGCTGGCATAATTGGATATCCATCTGCAAAAAATTGAAACAAAAGCCGTATCTCACACCTTATACAAAAATCAACTCAAATTGGATAAAAGACCTTAATATAAAAGCTAAAATGATAAAGCTTACCCAAGATAAGACAAGGTCAACAATGGACGTTTTAATACACAATATAGACAGACTTCAAAATCTGACTAACAAAACACATTCATCAGAAGAGAAAATAGGTAAATGGGACTTAATAAGAATCAAACACTTCTGCTCATCCAAAGACTTCATCAAAAGAATTAAAAGACCACCTACAGAATGGGAAAAAAATATTTGGCAACTTTATGTCAGACCGATGCCTGATCTTCATAATCTGTAAGGTTCTACAAAATATCAATAAGAAAAAGACAAATCATCCAATTAAGCGATGGACAAAGGAGATGGACAGACTCTTCTCTAAAGAGGAGATCCAGGCAGCCAAAAAAACACATGTGGACATGTTCACAATCATTAGTTATTAAAGAAATTCAAATCAAAACGACAATGAGATACCATCTCACCCCAACAAGATTGGCCATGATCCAAAAAATACAAAACAATAAATGTTGGAGAGGCTGTGAAGAGATTGGAACTCTCCTTCACCGCTGGTGAGATTACAGAATGGTGCAACCTCTTTGGAAAGCAATTTGGTGTTACCTTAAAATAATGGATATAGATACATGATTTGACCCAGTAATTCCTGTGCTCGGAATATATCCTACAAAATCAAGGCCATTCACACCAAGTGCTACATGCACACGAATGTTCATTGCAGCACAGTCCATGACAGGAAAAATTTGGAATCAACCCAGATGCCCAACAACAGAAGAATGGATGGATAATCTTCTATATCTATGCTCAGTGTACGTACTATACACTGATAAAGAACAACAATAATAGCAGGAAACATCTCTCAATTTGGTCTCAACTGGAGGACATTATGTTGAGTGAAACTAGTCAGCGACAGAAGGACAATTATTACATGAGACCCCTACGATAAAAACTTAAAAGCATACTCGTACATAACAGAAAAGACTCTTTGACGGCTACAAGGGTTGGGAGGGTGGAAGGGAGGGAAGGCAAGGGGCAAGGGTTTAGATTAGGTAGCTGTTAGAAATCGGTGGCAATACACATTAGTAAGATCAATATTAATGGGACTTTGACACAACTTGTGTACTCCTTCTCTCTTAACCCAGTATTGTAAGCACAGAGTATGTACACTTTCATTTTTTATTTAATAAAAAAATAAAAATAAAAAGACAAAAAAAATCATGGAATTAAAAATAAATTAATAAATAAAAAAGAAATTTTATTTTGTCCCAGTCCAGTGAGTTATAAATCCAAATTCATTATTAGAAATATTCACAGTCCAGTAGCCAGTAGGCTGAGTCTAAATTCAATATGAAAGCACCCTAGCACGGGAAACTCAAGTCCAAAGGATATGCTCTGTTTTCGGTGGTATAAGGTTCCCAAATTTCAGTTTGCTTCCCTTTCTTTTATATCCCAAGAGAATGCCTCAAGCTACAATACAATCCCACACATTAAATGTACATTAAGTCCTGTCCCACTAACTCAACTGCAAACCAGGTACCCTCGTTAACATCATAGAGGTAGGAATTCCAATTTGGATGAACATCACACAATATCAGGAATCCTGGCCCATCTAAATTGCTATAGATTTGGGGGGGGGACATAATTCAACATGACATCCCACCCTTTGTTCTCTAAGAAAAAACTCACATCCTTGCAATATGTAAAACATATTCATTCCACCCAGGTGAAAGTTTTAAGTCCAAGTCCAAAATTCAGGAATTCCTCTTCAAGCTGTAAAACCTAGGATATGAGTTATCTGTTTCCAAAATACAGTGGAAGAATATGCAAGCACAAGGTAGATATCCCCATTATAAATGGGAGAAAGAAGGCAAAATAGGCAACAAGCAACTCAGCAAAACATACTATATTAGCTTCAAATCTTGGAAAATAATCTTTCATTCTCTGTGATACTTTAGACAATGTCCCTGCCCCTCATAGTTTAGGAATCATCCACCAACTCCAGATTCTGAGTGGAAGCCTCCTGGTTCTGTACTACCTCTCTGTCTTCCAGGCCTGCCGGGACAGCAACTCTTGCTCCCTTGGCTTCAGGTGCTCAATTTTCCAAGTCCACATGAGCGGCAACTCTACAATTAAAAACATCAGATGCCATGGCTCCACACTTGCAACCCCCTGAAGTCATGGTGATACCTTTTGAGGCTGAGAAAGCATAACTTTTCACGCTCTTTGTCTCTTCACCTTCTGCTTCCTATGGCCTCATGGCCTAGGCCACAGGCCTCCATCTGCCCTGCTTGAGCAAATGTTCCAAAGCTCTGTAGTTCCACTGATTTAAGTGTCTGGAGGTACCTCACTCTGCCAGGAAGCCTCCTGCACACAGGGACTCAACTCTCTTGCTCCGTGGGTCAGCAAGCCTAGCTTCACTGATTCAAGTGCCCAGAGGCACCCCACTCTACCAGGAAACTTCTGTGTAGAGGCAATTAGCTCTCTTGCTTCATGAGTTGGCTCCAGCACTGACTCATGCTGGTCTGGACTTTCTGCTGCTGCTTTTGCTGGTTCTCTGCTGTTCTTTCTACCATCTGCATCTTCTTTAGTATTAACAGTTCTCCTCAGTTTCTTCTGAGTCTTCTATCTATTCACAGCTTCAAAACAGCTTCTACATGTTAGGTATTTGTTAGACCAGCACCACACTCCCTCAGTACCAAATTCTGTTTTAGTTAGTTGGTAATGCTCTAACCAAAATAGGACAAGTGGATGACTTTAAAAGAGAAATTTTATTTTGTCACAGTCCAGTAAACTACAAATCCAAATTCAATATGAGAAATTATCACAATCTAGTAGCCTAAGAGTCCAAATTCAATATGAGAGCACCCTGGCAGAGGAACCACAGGTCCAAGGAAGCATTCTGCTCGCAGAGCTTTCTTGGTGGTATGAGATTCCCAAATTTCAGCTTGCTTTCCCATCTCTTATATCCCAAGAGGCTGCCCCAATCCACAATACAATCTCACACATTAGGTCCTGTCCCATCAATTCAACTGCAGCCCATCCACCCTCATTGTCATGGTTTGAATTGTGTCCCCCCAAAAATGTGTGCAGCCATGTGGCTGGGATATGGTTCCCAGTATCTTGGAAATGTCCTCCATTGTGCGGTTTTGCTAACCTGTATGTTAAAGGATTAGGGTGGGGCTGTGAATTCCTGCTATGGGGGAAGTTTCCCTGGAGTATGGCTTGCTCCACCCTTAATGCTTTTAGCTTGCAAGGAATAAAAGGAAAAAGAATCAAGGACAATTTGAGAACCTCGCTACCATCAAGCAAGCAGCACCGGGAGCAGAGCACGTCCTTCAGACCAGAGGTTCTTGTGTGAGGACGCTCCCTGGACAATGACTGATGCAATACCGGACTTTCCTCCAGAGCCGTCAAGGGGAAAGTCTTTCCCTGGAGCGGACACCCTGAATATAGACTTGCAACCTACCGGACTGTGTAAGAATAAATCTTTCTTTGTTAAAGCCATCCACTCTGTGGTATTTCTGTTAGAGCAGCCCTAGCTGACTAAAACACTCATTAACACCATAGAGGCAGAAATTCCAACATGGAGGAACATCACCCAATACCAGAACCCTGACCCAGCCAAATTGCTACAGAGTCAGGTTGGGGAGAGGTAATACAATTCAATCCATGACACCTAGAAAGATAAGGGTAGATTTCAAGGTAACCACAAAGAAACTTAACAAACTTACTCACCAAAATAAAGAAGAAAACCATAGTCTCAATAAAGACAAAATCTACAAAAACAAAAGAAATCCACAAGCTAAAGGAATTGAAAATAGTAAAGTAAGAACAAAGAAAATGCCAACACCACAAAAAAATCACTACAAAATGACAGAAATGAACCCATACTTATCAGTAATTGCACTGAATGTAAAGGGTTTAAATGCACCCATAAAGAGAGAGAGTTTGGCAGAAAGGATTTAAAACAAAAAATTTTAAAAAAGGGTCCATCAATATGGATCCAGAGACACATCTTAAAAACAAAGAAATAGATTTATTAAAAAGCAAAAGATAGAAAAAATATAGCAAGCAAATAGCTACCAAAACAGCACAGGAGTAACAATAATAATCTTGGATAAAATAGATTTTAAAATAAAATCCACCATAAAAGACAAAGAAGAGCACTATATAATGATTAAAGGAATGATCCATCATGAAGACTTAACTATAATAAACATCTATACACCCAATGACAGGGTTTCAAAATATGTAAAACAAGCTCTAATAGCACTGAAAAGAGAAATTGACAGTTTCATAGTAATACTAGGAAATTTCAACACGGCACTCTCAGTAAAGGGCAGAACATCTGTCTGGAAAGAAATTCAAAAAAGATACAGAAGTGCTAAATGGTGCAATCAAGCAACTTGACCTCATATATGTATACGGAACACTACCCAACAGCCGTATAGTACACATTCTTTTCCAACTCACGTGGAATGTTCTCCACAATAGGCCAAATCTTAGACCACAGAGCAATCCTCAACAAAATAAAAAACATTAAGATAATACCAAGTATCTTCTCCAGCCACAACACCTTCTAAGTAGAAATTAACAACAGGAAGAAAAGAAAATTACATGGAAACTGACTAACAGTGCCATAAAACCACTGGAAACTGGTGGCTTAGTGGTTAAGTGCCGCATTTGCTAACCAAAATGTTGGCAGTTTGAATCCACCAGGCACTCCTTGGAAGCTTTATAGAGCAGTTCTACTCTGTCCTTTGGGGCCACTATAAGTCAAAATTGACTTGATGGCAGTGAGTTCAGTTTGGTTTGGTTTTTAAAACCACTGAGTAATAGAATAAATTAGAGATGGAATTTAAAAATAACTAGAATCAAAGGAGAATGAAAATATGTCAGAGCAAAACCTTCAGGGCACAGTATAGGCAGCCCTCAGTGGTCAATTTATAGCAACAAATGCATGTATCAAAAAAGAGGAAATGGGGCAAAATCAAAACATTTGCTACACAACTTGAACAAATGGAAAGAGAACAGCAAAAGAAGCCCACAGACATCAGAACAAAGGAAATAATGAAGATCGGAGCAGAAATAAATGAAATAGAAAATAGAAAAACAATAGAAAGGAACAAAGAAACCAAAAGATGATTCTTTGAAAGGATTGATAAAATTGACAAACCACTGGCTAAACTGACAAAAGAAGAACAGAAGACTCAAAAACCCAAATAAGAATGAAATGAGGTGCATTGTTACAACGGATGCAAATAAAATAAAAAGGATCATACCTGACTATTATGACAAATCATGCTCCAACAAATTTGAAAACCTAGAGAAAATGGATGAAATTCTAGAAGCACACTATCACCCAAACTAACACAAAACAATGCTGAAAATATAAAAAGACCTATAACAAGAAAAGAGACTGAAAAAGTAATAAAAATCTCAACTCTGCTTGTATAGTAGTTGAGTGCTATGGCTGCTAACCAAAAGACTGGCAGTTCGAATCTGCCAGGTGCTCCTTGGAAACTATATGTGGCAGTACTACTTTGTCCTATAGGGTCACTATGAGTAGGAATTAATCAATGGCACTGGGTAGCAGCAACAACAAAAAGCCTTGTGCCAGATGACTTCACTGGAGAATTCTACCAAACAGTCAAAGAAGAGCCTACATCAGTACTACTCAAACTATGTCAGAAAATATGAAAAGAAGTGCTACTTCTGAATTCATTCTGTGAAGCCAACATAATTCTGATACCAACACCAGGCAAAGACACCACCAAAAAGAAAATTACAGACCAATATCTCTTACAAAAATAGGCACAAATTTTTCAGCAAAACTCTAGTCGATAGAATTCAACAACATATCAAAAAAATGATATACCATGGCCAAGGAGGATTCATACCAGATACACAAGGATGGTTTAACATTAGAAAATCAATCAGTGTAATCCACCACATAAATACAAGGAAAGAAAAGAATCATGTGATCATGTCGGTCAACACAGAAAAGGCGTTCAACAAAGTCCAACATCCATTTCTGATGGAAGCTCTCAGTTAAAATAAGTACAGAAGAGAAATTTCTCAGCATGAAAAAGGGTATCTATAGAAAGCAAACGACCAATGCCATTTTTTTCTTTTAATACTTCACTGTGCTTTAAGTGCAAGTTTACAATCCAAGACAATTTGTCATACAACCCTTCCCCCCACTGCTATGTAACTAGCTGCTCTCCCAACACTGTGACGGCACACTCCTTCTTTATACCCTGTATTACCATATCCTTCCACCAGCACCTTCCCTTTCTGTCCTCTCATCTCATCTCTGGACGGGAGCTGCCCCATTAGCCTCATGAATCTACTTAAGCTGGCAAGCACACTCATCACCAGTTATCATGTTATGTCTTATTCAAACTAAAAAAAAAAAAAAAAAAACCCACTGCTATTGAGTTGACTCTGACTCACAGTGGCCCTATAGACTCTATAGGATGGAGCAGAACTGATTCATGGAGTGCCCAAGGACTACCTGGCAGATTTGAACTACTGACCTTTTGGTTAGCAAATGTAGCACTTAGCCACTACTCCATCAGGATTTCCTTAGTTTATAGTCCAGTCTAATCTTTGTCTGAAGAGTTATCTTTGGGAATGGTTTCAATTCTGGGCCACCAGAGAGTCCTGGGAGCACGTCTTCTAGGGCTCCTCCAGTCTTTCAGACTATCAGTCTTGGTCTTTTTAATAGAGTTCCAGTGCATCAAGGACTCTATGTTGTATTCCCTGACAGGACAGTCACTGGTGGTAGCTGGGCACGATCTAGTTCTTCTGGTCTAAGGCTGATGTAGTCTCTGTATTATGTGGCTCTTTCTGTTCCTTGGGCTTAAATTTTCCATATGTCTTTGATATCTTTCACTCTCCTCTGCCTCAGGTAAGTTGGGACCAATTGATACTACTTAGATGGCAGCTCACTAGATTTTAAGATCCCAGACACCACTCACCGAAGTGGGCTGCAGAACATTTTCTTATAAAACAACACTGTTATGCCAGTTGACCTAGAAGTCCCTTGAAACTGTGGTCTCCAGACCCCTGCCCCTCCTACTGTATCCTTCAAAGTGTTGGCTTATATTTAGGAAACCTCTTAGCTTTTAGTTTAGTCCAGCTGTGGTGACCTCCTCATCTACTCTGCACTGTCATTCTCTTCACATAACTAAATTCGTATTTGCATTCTAATCAGTGAATCCCCCTCTTCCTCTTCCCTACCCTTGTAATCATCAGAGATTGCTTTCTTCTGTGTTTAAATATTTCTTTCAGTCCTTATAATAGTGGTCATATACAATATTTATCCTTCTGCAGCTAACTAATTTCATTTACCACAATGCCTTTCAGATTCCTCCAAGTTATGGTTATGAGATGTTTTGCAAGATCGTCATTGTTCTTTATCATTGCATAGTGTCCCACTGTGTTAATACACCGTACTTTGTTTGTCTATTCATCCCTTGATGGGCATTTAAGTTGATTCCATGGCCAGCATAATTTTTAATGGAGACTGACTGCAAACATTCCCCTTGAGATCAGGAACAAGACAAGGATAAAGTTACCTCTCCAATTAACGTTGTGATAGAAGTCTTAGCTAAAATAGTAGGGCAAGAAAAAGAAATGAATGGCATCCAAGTTGAAAATGCAGACGTTAAACTGTTCCTATTTGTGGATGATATGATACTATACACTGCAAACCCAAAACACTCCATGAGAAAAAGACTGAAACTAATAGATTCAGCAGAATAGCAGGATATAAGAGAAATAATCAAGTTATTAGTTGGATTCCTATACACCAATGAGGAAAATGATGAAAAAGGAAGTCAGGATAACAATATTATTTCTTATAGCCCCTTAAAAAATAAAATACTTAGCAAAAATCTAACTGGGGAAGTAAAAGACCTATACAAAGAAAACTACAAAACATCACTGTAAGAGATAAAAAGACATCTACGTAAGTGGAAAAATATTTCAAGCTCAAGGACAGGTAGACTCAGCATTGTGAAAGTGACAATTCTACCCACAGTGATTTATAAATACAATGCAACCCCTAGCCAAATGCCAACAATATTCTTTAAATAGATGGAAAAACTTATCATTAATTTTGTATGGAAAGGGAAGTTGTCCCAGATCAGTAATGTGCTATTGAAGGAGGATAAACTAGGAAGACTCACAGTACAGACTGGTACTAGTCCAATGACAGATACTTTGACCAGTGCAACAGAATTAAAAACTCAGATATCACTCTTTCCTCCTATGGTCACCTGATCTTGAACAAGGGTCCAAAGCGCATCAAATGGGGCAAAACAGCCTTTTGAATGAATAGTGCTGGCAAGACTGGATGTTTATCCGCAAAAAAACAGTAATAATAAAACAGGACCCATACCCCACACCATATACAAAAACTCATTTAATATGGGTGAAATACCTAAATATAAATCCAAAAACTATAAAGTTCATAGAAGAAAAACACAGTATCAGTGCTAGAAGCCCTAAAGCACAACATTAACAGGATACAAGCCATACCCAACAACATGCAAGCTCCAGAAGATAAGCCAGATAATTGACATCTTCTAAAAATCAAACACTTCCACTCATCAAAAGATTTCACCAAAAGAATGAAAAGAGAACCTATACACAGGGAAAAGAAAGTTGACAACTACAAATCAGACAAAGGTCTAATCTCTAATATCTTTATAGATTTTCTTATGAAAGTCCAACATCTCCACAACAAAAACACAATCCAATTAAAAAAACGTGCAAAAGAAATGAACAGACGTGTCACCACAGGCCCACAGACACATGAGGAAATGCTCATAAACACTAGCATTACAGAAATGTAAATCAAAACCACGAGATACCATCTCATCCTGGCATTACTGGCATGAATTACAAAGACGGGAAATAACAAATGTTGGAGAGGCTGCAGGGAGATTGGAACTCTCATGCACTGCTAGTGGGAATGCAAAGTGATACAACCATTTTGGATAACAATATGGCACTTCCTTAGAAAGCTAGAAATAGAAATGCCATATGATCCAGCAATCACACTCCTAGGAATGTATCCTAGAGAAATAAGAGTCATCACACAAATAGACATATGCACACCCATATTCATTGCAGCATTGTTCACAATAGCAGAAAGATGGAAACAACTTAGATGCCCATCAGCAGATGAGTGGATAAACTGTGGTACATGTACACAGTAGAGTATTATACAACAATACAGAATAATGATAAATCTGTGATGCATCTCATAACATTAAGGACATTAGAGGGTATTATGCTGAGTGAAAAAAGTTAATCACAAAAGAACAAATGTTGTATGAGACCACTACTGTAAAAATTCCTGATAAGGTTTAGACACACAAAGAAATAATCTTTAATGGTTATGAGGGAAGAAAGGCCTGGGGATGGGAAAACACTAAGTAGACAACGGATAAGTAGTTACTTTTATGGAGGGCAAGAGAGTACACAGTAGAAAGGAAGCCAGCACAACCTGTACAAGGCAAGACAGGGAAGCTCCGTAGGTACCTCCAAACTCCCTGAGGGACTGAATTGTTGGCTTGAAGGTTGTGGGGATCATGGTTTTAAGAAACATCTAGCTCAACTGGCATAACATAATTTATAAAGAAATGTTCATTCTACTTTGGTGAGTAGTGTCTGGGGTCTTAAAAACCTGTGTGGCCATCTAAGATACTGCATTGTCATACCCTTATGAGAGCAAGGAAGAACGAAGAAAACTAAAGATTCAAGGTGAAGATTAATCCAAAGGACTAATGGAATACACCTACAACGGCCTCCCCCAGCCTGAGTCCAGAGTCCAGTGCAGCTAAATGATGTCTGGCTACTACCACTGACTACTTTGAAAGGGATCACAACAGAGGGTACTCAACAAAGCTGGAGAAAAATGCAGAACAAAACTAATTCAGAAAGAAAGATCAGACTTGCAGGAATTGGCAGAGACTGGAGACACCTTGACAGTATGGCCAATGGACACTCCTGATGTTCACTCTTCAGTCAAAGACTAGACATGCCCACAAAACAAAGTGAGACTAGAGGGGCACACCATGCCAGGGACAAAGACTAGAGAAGGCAAGAGGGGACAGCAAGCTGGTAATAGAGAATCCAGTGTTGAGAAAGGATAGTGTTGACCTGTTACAGGGTTGTTAACTAATGCCATGAAACAATATATGTCCTAACTGTTAAATGAGAAACTAGTTTGTTCTATAAACTTTCCTTAAAGGATAATTTTTTTAAAAGGTTAAACAGAGGTTTACCTTGTGGTTTGTATTTTAACCTGTAATTCTATAACTGCATTCCTTTAGATACTGAAATCATGCAGGGTGTTGGCACGTCTCAGCTCAGAAAGAGAGATAGGGAAAGGGGTCAAAGTTCTCAGACCTCACCACAGCTGGTCACTTCCTATCTGACTTGCCCACCAGACTGTTACAACAGCCTAGTGGGGCCAGGGGCTGGGCTCGTTCATCTTAATGTCCGCTGGTCCACAGCTTACTATAGGATCACCATGGACAAATAAATCACTCTCTTAGAACTTCTGTTTCTTCTTGTCATTTGTTCACTCACTCACTCACTCATTCATTCATTCATTTAATCAATACGCATTGACTTCTCATTACATATAAGATAGAGCAGTGAACAAAAGAGACAAATATTCCTGAAATCAAGTGTCCTGATTTTAAACCATTTTAACTGAGAGTGAGGGAAAGAAAGGGGAAAAAGAAAATTCTTGGATGATGACGGCACAGGAAAAAAGCAAAGCAGAAGAGGAGCCAAGAAGTGCCAGAAGCGGGATAGGAGAGCTGCAATTTTAACTAGGCTGCCCCGGGACTATGTGAGGAGGTGGCAACCTGACCAAGACGTGAGAAAGGCATTCACAAGGCTAAGTGGCGCACAAGCATTTAAGGTGAAGGGAAAGCAAAACTTAGAAATGCTTCTCTGGAGGTCCGCACTGCACCATGGAACTTGCAATGATGACAGGAGAGACTGGGTCTGAGTGTGCCTGAGTCATTGTTATTGCTGTTAGGCATCGAGTCAGTTTGGACTCAGCGAGACCTGGTCTTGGGCCATCCTCAAAATTGTTGTCATGCTTGAGTGCATTGTTTCAACTACTCTATCAGTCCATCTCCTGGAGGCTCTTCCTCTTTTTTGTTGACCCTCTACCAAGCATGATATCCTTCTCTCAGGGCTGGTCTCTCCTGATAACATGTCCAAAGTATGTGACATAGGGAGATAGAGTCTCATTACCCTAGCTTCTAAGGAGCTTTTTGGGTATATTTCTTCCAAGACAGATTTGTTCATTCTTCTGGCAGTCCATGGTATATTCAATATTCTTCACCAACACTGTAGTTCACAGGCAGCAAGTCTTCCTCAGTCTTCCTTATTCACTGTCCACCTTTCACATGCATAGCCAAGCCAAGTGCCGTCGAGTCAGATTCGACTCATGTGTTCAAATCCATCAGGCGCTCCTTGAATACTCTGGAAGTCAATTCTACCCTGGCCCCTAGGGTTGCCATGAGTCACATGCATATAAGGTAATTAAAAATACCTTGGCTTGGGTCAAGCACATCTGCAGTCCTTAAAGAGATATCTTTGCTTTTTAACATTTTAAAGACATCTTTTGCAGCAGATTTGCCCAACACAATTGTCTTTTTTGATTTCTTCATTGCTGCTTTCATGAGTATTGATGGAGGCTCAGAGTAAAAAAAAACCTTTGACAATTTCAATATTTTCTTCATTTTTTATGACATTGGTCATTGGTCCAGCTGTGGGGAATTTTGTTTTCTTTATGTTGAGATAATCCATGCTGAAGGCTGTAGTCATCGATTTTCATCAGTAAGTGTCTTAAGTCCTCTTCATCTTCAGCAAGCAACACTGTGGTATATGCATAAGGCAGGTCTTGATGAGTCTTCCTGCAATCCTGTTCTTAATATAGTCCAGTTTCTCAGATTATTTGCTTACTTAGCATACCGACTGAATAAATACACGGAAAAGATACAACACTGATGCACATCTTTCCTGATTTTAAACCACCCAGTATCTTCTTGTTCTTCTGGAATAACTAACTGCCTTTTGGTCTAAGTATAGCTTCCTCATGAACACAATTGAGGGTTCTCGAATTTCCATTCTTCACAAGTATCCATAATTTTTTACAATTCATACAGTTGAATGCTTTTGCATAATCAGTAAAACACGGGTAAGCATTTTTCTGATATTCTCCGTGTGAGAGACAATTGTTCAAGATAGAGACAGAGACACATCAGTCGGAGGGTCCAGCAAAGGTTAAACAAAGGTAAGAGAATGGGGTCTAAGCCAAGGTGTGAATCAGCCCCAGCCAATAGCTGGCAGGTACAGTTTTTATGGTTTTAAAGTTCCCATGAAGAAGTGAGAGGTGACTTGATGCAAAAGTTATTTATGGTTTTATAGTGGAAATCTCCATTAAAGAGGTGGGGGGTGGCTGTCACAAAAGTTATTTATGGTTTTATGGTTATACTAGGTGGAGCACACTAGGCTGTATTTGGTCAGACCTATGGGGCACACATACCAGGCTGTTTTCAGCTAATGGCGAGGTCTGATCGTTGGATAAGATGACCTCTCTGGATCTGAGGAACAGAGTCCCCTCAATGACCTCTCTGAATTTCATGGACAGAGTTCCCTCAATGATCTCCCTGAATTTAGGGGACAGAGGTCTCTCATTCTGCTTTCCACCAGGATCCTTCTGACATCTACTATGATATCCCTTGTTCCACATCCTCTTCCTGAATCAAGCTTGAATTTCTGGCATTTCCCTGTTGATGAACTATTGTAACTGCTTTTGAATAATCTTCCGCAAAATTGTACATGGGTAATATTAATGATATTATTCCATAACTTCCAAATTCTGTTGGCTGACTTTTTTGGAATAGGTATGAATATGAATATGGATCTCTCCCAATTGGTTGGCCAGGTAGCTGTCTTCCAAATTTTCTAATATAGATGAATGAGTACTTCCAGACTGCATCCATTTGTTGAAACATCTCAGTTGGTGTTCCATCAATTCCGAGAGCCCTGCTTTTGCCAGTGCCTTAAGAGAGTGCATCTTGGACCTCTTCCTTCTGTACTGTCAGTTCTTGATCATATGGTAGCTCCCGAAGTGGTTGAAAGTAGATCAATTCTTTTTAGCACAGTAACTGTGTATTCTTTCCTTCCTCTTTTTTTTCCTTGATGTGTCCTGAATTGTTTAATAATTTTTCCTGTAAAATCCTTCAACATTGCAACTCAAGGCTTGAATTTTTCTTCAGCTCTTTGTCTTGAAAAATGCCAAAAAACCAAATGACTTCTGGTTTCCTATCTCTGGATCCTTGCACATTTCATTATAATACTTTACTTTGTCTTCCTGAGATGTCCTTTGAAATCTTTCACCCAGCTTTTTAACTTCATCATTTCTCTTTTTTGCTTTAGTCACTCTACTAAAAAGAGCAACTTTCAGAGTTTTTTCTGACATCCGCTTTGGACCTTTCTTTCTTTCTTGTCTTTTTAACAACTACTTGTTTTCTTCACGTATGACATCCTTGACGTCATTCCACAACTTGTCTGATTTTGGGTCATTGGTGTTGAATGCATCAAGTCTATTTTTGAGATGGTCTCTAAATTCAGATGGCAAATGCTCAAGTTAGCCCTTTGGCTCTTGTGCATTTGTTCTAATTTTTTTTCAGCTTCAGCTTGAGCTTGCTTATGGGGAGTTGATGGTCTGTTCTGTAGTAGACCCCGGCTTCATTCTGATTGATGATTTCAAGATTTTCTATGATCTCTTTTCACACGTGTAGTAAATTTTATTCCTATGTATCCTGCCTTGTGAGGTCCATATATGTAGTGACTGTGTTGTTGAAAAAAGGTATTTGCAATGAGTACATCACTGGTCTTTGTCTTAGCCGTCTGGTACTGCTCTAACAGAAACACCGTAAGTAGATGGCTTTGAAAAGAAAAATTTTAATCTCTTATATTCAATAGGCTACAAGTCCAAATTCAAGGTGTCAGCTCCACAGAAATGGTTTTTCTGTTGCCTCTGGAGGAAGGTCCTTGTGGTCAATCTTCCCCTGAACTGGGAGTGTCTGAGGCACATGGATCCTGGGTCCTTTCCAAAGGACACACTCTGTTTCTGGCACTGCTTCTTGGTTGGAACATTAAGTCTCAACTCTCTGCTTGCTCCCATTTCCTTTATATCCCAAGAAATTGCCTCAAGGCACAATATAGTCTTACACATTGAGTCCTACCTTAACAACACAACTGCCACCCATGGTCCCTCATTAACATCATAGAGGCAGGGTTTATAGCACATAGGAACATCACACAATACTATAGCAACCCTACAGAACAGAGTAGAACTACTCCACAGAGTTCTTAAGGAGTTCCAGGTGGATTTGAACTACTGATCTTTTGGTTAGCAGCTGTAGCACTTAGTCACTACACTACCAGAATTCCACTGGGAATCAAGGCCTAGCCAAATGGCTACACACATTTTTGCAGGGATACAATTTAATTCATGATAGTCTTACAAAATTTTGTCATGCAACTACACATAATTATCGATACATCTTGACTGCATGTTTGATCAATTTCAGACTGCAGACGTTGGTAGAAATCTTCATTTCCTTCATTCTTGGCCTTCGTGATGGTGCATAAATTTTAATAACAATTGTATTAACTGGTCTTCCTTGTAGGCATATCGATATTGTCCTGAGAGCATTGTACTTCAAGACAGATCATTTTGATGGTGAATATGACACCATTCCTCTTAAATTTGTCATTCCCAGCATAGTAGAACGTATGATTGTCTGGTTCAAAATGGCCAATACCAGTTCGTTTCAGTTCAGTCCAAGATGCCTAGCATATTGCTGTTTATGATTTCTGATTCATTTTTTGATGATTTCCTATTTTCCTCAATTTGTTTTCATACATTCCACATTCCCATTATTAATGGATGTTTGCAGTTGTTTCTCCTCATTTTGAGTCATGCTGCATAGGTAAATGGAAGTCCTGAAAGCTTGAGTCCATTCACACCATTAAGATCAACTCTACTTTGTGAAGGCATCTCTACCTGTCATCTTTTTGAGTGTCTTCCAAACTGAGAGGCTCTTCTCTAGCTCTGTATCAGACAGTGTTCTGCTGCTGGTCGTAAGGTTTTCAGTGGCTAATTTTTTTTTTTCTGGAAGTAAGACTGCCGGATGCTTCTTCCTAATGTGTCTTTGTCTGGATGATGAGCTGAAACCTGTCCAACACAGATGACAGACTTGTGGGAGTGACTCATAGTATGTGCCCAATAAATATCACATCCCCTACTCAGATTTGTTAGCAAAATGGAGCTATATTTTTACTTAAAGTCTTTTTTATTTTTATTTCAAATTGTTTTTCAAACAGTTAAGGAGAAGTAGTCAATTGCTTGGACTCGAGTAACAGATAGAAAAGGAAACCAGGAAAGAACATAGATCAGAAAGACTCACAGAAAATGTCACCACTGAAAGAAAGTTGAGTGATCCTTCTCTGAAGCTTCTTGTCATTGAAAATGAAGCTGAGACCAGGAGAAGAAAGGGAAGAGACTCATGGAAGGTCAGCCAGAGGATGCATATTAAAGGAAATGTCCTCTCATTGGCTGAAAGAAACCCAAGGAAATGGACAGTTTCCAGGTTGAGAAATGAATAGGTATCCTAATGCTAAAGGGTCAGGGAAGAAAGCTATACCAATATATTCCAGAGTGATGCAGACCTGGGTTCCAGTTCTGACAATGTCAGGTGCTCATGAGGATGTGGAACAACTGGGACAATCTATCATTTACTCCTAGTTAAAGTAGTACAGTGAGAATAGAAAAAAGTCTGACAGGTTTTGTTTTTTCTTTATTTGTAAGTGAAACTAAATAGTGACTATCCAAGGACTTAGCAATTCCTTTTTCAGGTGTTTATCCCAAAGTTATGGGAACAGGCCCAAACAAATACTTGTACAAGATGTTCAAAGCAGCTTTATTCACATTAATTCCAAACTAGTGATTACTCAAATAGTCAACAAAAGAAGAAAAAACAAAATTTGTGATATATTCAATGGGGTGATACTTAGCAATAAGAGGAACAGACCGCTGCTGATGCATGCGAAATATGACTTAACCTCAAAAAGCATTATTTCATCCTGAAGATGTGACATACAAGCTGTGTTCATGAGTGAGGCAAATTAAAATTATAAAGATGTCAGTTATACCCAAACTAATCTGTACATGCACAATGATTCTAGTCTAAACGTCAACAAGATTTTATAGACAACTTGAGTGAGTCTAAATTTTATATATGAGAATTAATCCTAACAAAAAAACTAAGACAGTATCAACAAAGGCCAAAGTTGGACACTTTATTAGACATCAAGACTTATGACAAAGTCATAGAAATTAAAATACTTGGCACTGTTACCAACACACACACACAAATATACTAGTGAAAAAGCATAATGTCCCAGTTGTATACAAGACCTTGTTATTGTCACGAACTGTGACGAGTATGAGATTTTCTCTTACTTGACATGAAACACTTCATGGTGGTTAGCAGAAGACTTGAAACTCTTGGATCTGAGACAGTGGGCAGGTTATTACTTACACTAGTAGTAGCAGACAACATAGCAACATTTGTGTTGGTTTCCCAAGTCCCAGTCTCTACTAGGCTACACAGAGATCTAGGTGATACATGCACATGCAGTGAATTGAGTTATAGGAGAGGAGCACCTAGCTTATGGTATCCTGCCTGATTTTTGCCCAGATGGATATATTAGCTTTACAACAATGGAGAGTAACCAAATCTTTCTGTTTATCTGGATGGAAATTCTACCTATATTTCCAAGGCTTTTTGCTATACAAACATCCTCAAAAAGATAGGTGTAAGAAAAATCTGATCATTAAGATGTGCAGAAATGCAAGAGAGATACAAAGAATTGTCTCCCAACAAATATAGCACTGACATAATAACTCATTTAGAAAAGGATGGATTATTTAGAAAATGATATTAGAGATAGTGACTTCCTGTGCAGAGTAAAATAAAATAAAGTCCTTACCTCACTCTCTCCATAAACATAAATTCCAGATGGTTTAAAGACCTAGAAGTGAACATTAACACTAAAAGCTATTAGGCAAAAATATATAGTCTTTTTGACCTAGAGTCATGAATTATTTCTTACACTAGACCTCCAAATAACAAATCATAAGGAGAAAATGAAATTGATTTACATCAGAATTAAAGGCAGAATTGTATTCAACAAAGTATACCAATAAAAATCTTAACAGATGCAGGACACTCTGTTGAAAGTCTTCAGCAAGGTCTAAAATCAGTATATGATTAATTACTTTATTGTACAAGTATAGTGAAAGAAAAGAATTAGAGAAATGGGTGAAAGACATAAAGAGGCACCAGACAGGAAAAACTCAACTGGCTGATAAATATTTGAAGAGATATTCAAAGTGTCAAGAAATCACAGAAATGCAAATTAAAATGTGATACCACTTTATACCTTATCCGATTGGTGGAAATCAGAAAGTTAGAACAGATTAATTCCTGGTGAAGAGGTAGGTGAAACAGGAATTTTGGTGTACAGCTGGAAGAATTATGCTGCAATGATTTGGGACAGTCATATAGAAATATTTAGAGAAATTAAGGTATTTATAACCAATGGCTCTGCAGTTCTTCCCCTTGTTATCTATCTCAGAGAAATGCTTGTACATGTCCACAAAGAAACATGCACTATGACTTTGCATGGCCACTCCTCTTTGTCTGGCTCACTCAGGCGGGTAGGGGAATAGCCTTTCCTATAAACCGTAGCTCAACATATCCTCCAAAGTCTTTTCTGCACCCATGGTTGATTCTTGGCCTTTCTTGCATGCTTCCATCCTGCCCTTGGCTTCCTTCTGTCAATGCATTTACCACACCACATATCAGTAATTGATCTGGGTGCCACATGCAACTCCAGTTGCAATTCTGTTTTATTTATCTGATGTCTACAGTCCTTAGCTCTCTGTTGGACACTACCCAACTGTGAGCAGGCACTCAGCTATGTTTATGGAATGAATGAATTCTTAAAACACAGGGCCTAGATTCCGTGGCTGGTGTTTGTAAGGAGAAATTTCTTCTTGATGTTCAGATGACGCCTTTATTACAGTTATCTCTGCTGGTTTCATAAGGGCAGAGGAGACAGCTTCAGTCTTGGGATTCCTGTGGGTCAGCAAGAATTTCACATATCCATTCCTGGTTTATCCTTTCTGGGTGAGTCTGCTAATGGCCTGTGTCATTCTGAAAGAGAAGATACCTGCCAGAGCAGGATGCAATATCTACACACAGCACAGCTGGTGTCTGTCAGCCACAGGCCTCGCCATTTCACTGAACTTCCATTGCTCTTATTTCCCTTCATGTTCAAAAATGCTGAGACTGGCTTGCTCTCGGCTCTAAAATGCTTCAGGCTGGGACCTATGAAATTCTAACCATTCCTTCCACCCCTATTTCCCCAACATTACTACCTTCATCGTAAAATAATTTATACAAGTGGAAAGAAAAAAAAAAAATCCAGTGCAGAAATACCACATGTAGAACAGCATCCACAAAATCTCCTTAATGTCCTAAATGCTACACTTAGGCCATTTGGAAGATACATTAGCTAGATAAGTATTAACAGAGGGGCCTATCACAGAAATGTTACCCAAACTACCATCTTCTATTAAGCCCCCAGGAGAAGTTAAACCAGTCCATTACTCTGAAGTCTGGGATGGGTGTGTTTTTGTGTTTTTTCTTTTCTCCAGCTAAGGAAAATCTAAGTATTCCAAACAAGGGATGTGGATTAACTCTAGGCACAACTGAGGGCTATCACCTTGGTTTCAGAACCTGGGGGATTTTGAGCCAACACGTGCTGAGTTGGGCCAAGTGTCATGCCACCTTCCTGCTTCTAAGGAGCCGAGAGGGCTAGGAGAGAACTGAGCACTGCTTCATGCCTTTGCTGTCCTTTTCTTTAATCTTCCTGCAGAAACCTGGGCACCCCATGGACACTGAGACCTGAATTTTCTCTCTCTTCCTAACTTGCTGTATGATCATAGGTAGCTACTTAAACTTTCTGGGCCTCAGATTTCTCACCTGCAAAAACAAAAGAGTGAGTAGTTTGCTAATCAAAAGGTTAGTGGTTCAAACCCACACACCAGCTGCACAGCAGAAAAGCCTGGTCATCTGTTTCCATAAAGATTACAGCTAAGGAAACCATATAGAGTAGTTCCACTGCAGCACAAGGGCTCACCATGAGTCAGTGGCTAACTCAACAGCAGCTAACAACAACCACCAGGATAGCTGTGAGGGAAGTTGTAACTCATGGGTAGAATTCTTGTCTTTCATGCAGGAGACCCAGGTTCAATTCCTGGCCAATGCATTGCATGTACAGCTACCACCAGTCTGTCAGCTGGGGGCTTGCATGTTGCTTAGTGGAGCTTCCAGACTAGACAGCCTACAAAGACAGGCCTGGTGATCTACTTCTGGAAAGCAGCCAGCAATACCCCTATGGTTCACAATGATCTGGTTTGCAACCAATTATGCAGACATGCAGGACTGGGCAGCAGTTTGTTCTATTGCATGCAGGGTCACCGTAAGACAGGGATCAACTAGATGGCAGCTGGTAAGAGCACCAGAGTCTGGAAATAATTTTTAACCTGAATCAGGGCAGGCCAAATTAGGTTTATGGCTCTTTCACCTCACTTGGTGGGTGGGTTGGAGTAATTACTTAACCTCATGAAATCTTGGTTTCCTCGTCTATAAAGTAGGTATTTACAGAACCAGCCTCTCAAGTTGTGGTGAAGTTTGAATAAAACTTTCTATGAAAACCACTCAGAACAAGTACAGCCAAAATTCTTCTTAGGAGCTAGGATGGGAAGACTCTGTCTGAGGTACTTCAGATGTATTATTAGGTGGGACTAGTCCCTGGAGAAGGACATCATGCTTGGTAAGGCAGAGGGTTGTGAGAAAAAGAGGAAAAACCCCAAAGAGATAGATTGATACGGTGGCTTCAACAGTCAGCTCAAACATAGCGATGACTATGAGGACAGACGGCACAGGACCAGACCATGTTTCTCTGGTAAATGAGTGCTGTGAGTCAGAATCAGTCCGTGGCACCTAACACTGGCAACAAAAGAACAGTTCTCAAAGTACCCTGAAAACTAAACCCACTGCCATTGAGTTGATTCCCATAGGACAGAGAAGGACAGCCCCACAGAGATTCCAAGGAACACCTGGCAGATTTGAACTGCCTAACTTTCGGTTAGCACTTAACCGCTATGCTACCAGGGTTTCCAGGTACTTACTAAAATTAGTAACTATAGTCAAAACCGACTCAGTGGCAATGGCTTTGGTTTTGGTTTATGTCATTCTCACAAGGTTGTCTTAGTTACCTTGAGATGCTGTAACAAAAAATACTAGAAGTGGCTTTAAAGAACATACTTTTATTTATTTTCTCACAGTGCAGCAGGCTAGAAATCCAACTCAGGCCACAGCTCTAGCGGAGATCCCTTTTCACCTGCTTCAGCTTCTACAGCTGCTAGTGATCCTTGGCGTTTCTTGACTTGTGTGTCTGTCTTCATTTGGTGTATTCTCCTTGTGAAGGTCTCTGTATTTATCCTACTCTTTATATGATTCCAAAGTGACTGGGTTTAGGACTCACCGTATTTAGGCATGACCTTATTAATATAACACACACAAAAAAACTTATTTCTAAACCGTATCTTGTACACAGGTGGAGGAGACAGGACTTGAATGTATATTTGGTGAAACAGTTCAATCCACAGCAAAGGTTTGTGGCAGGTAGCCTCAAAAGTGGTCCTCAATGCCTCTCCCCTCTTCTGTAAACACCTTCCCTTTAAGTGTAGGTTGGATTTAGTGACTTATTTCTTTCTAAAAAATATGGCATGGTAGAAGTTAAGAGATACTGTTACAAGACAAAATTATGAAAGACAGTGTATATTAACTTATCTATCCTCTCCGGCTCTCTGACCAACTTATTCTCAAGGAAGCCAGCAGCATGTTTTGAGTTGCCCTATGGAGGAGAACTGAAGGAGACCTCCAGCCAACAGTCAGGTGGGTAGAGAGGCCGTCAGTCTAATGACTCACAAGGATCATCCAGGTACCACTTGAATGAACTTGAAGTGACGCAGCCCGGCCTCTACCTTGATAGCAGCCAGTGAGAAAACCTGAGTCAGAAAGCCCAGGCCAGATTCCTGAGCCACAGAAACTGTGAGATGACAAATGTTTATTGTTTCAAGGCACTAAGTTTTCGTGTAATTTGTTACATGGCAATACAGGGCTTTTTTTTTCTGGCTCTAATACATAGTGTTTTTATGATGGTGAGGGTTCAAAACCTCAGCCTATTTCCATGACACCTGAGTACACCCAATGAGAACTGCTATCTATCAGTAAAGAAGAATCTTTCTGGGTCCTGATTTCTAGCCAGTAGCACCCATTCATCAGTGGAGGCTTGCAGGTTGCCGTGATGCTGAACAAGTTTTAGCAGAACTTCCAGACTAAGCAAACTACAAAGAAAGGCCTAGTGACCTGCTTCAAAAAAACAGTCAATGAAAACCCTCTGGATCATAGCAGAACACTATCTGACCCACAACTGATCAGAAGGATGGCTCAGGACCGAGTGGCATTTCACTCCATTCATGGGGTCCCTGTGAATTGGAGCTGATTCAAAGCCATTAGCAATGACAAATACAATCACATGCACACAATTGCCAGGTCCCCCAGGTGAGGCACAGAAAAGACTTGGCCATGTCTTTGCCCTTGCAGTGGAGCAGTGTAAGCAACACTCACCCCAGGGAGAAGCTAGCGGTATGCTGGAGACGGTCATGTCAGCTTACAAGAGCCAGCTTACATTGTCAGGATGTTGGTAAGTCATTAAACACAGCCACAATTAAAAATTAAATTACACAAACTTATCATTAAATATATCAACAGCAAAGAAAACCAATACTCAAGACCCATCACATTACTCCTAATTGTTTCACCACATTTTGCAATTAGATATGCTCTTGAGGTTATTTGCAGCTATTGTCTGTATGGTAGCAATGCATTCAATAACAATACATTGTTAGCTTGAAATTATCTATACATAGACTGCCAACATCACAGAAATCAGTGAAAGCTTCAGATCGGGGATTTAGTTTTTCTCTGAGAACAATGGTAAACATTTACTATCTATAAAATGGGGGTAGTGTTAGTCCTAGTAAATGGGAACCTGTTTCTTCAAGGGGCATAGTAAGAATGGAGATCAGCTCCAAACTTATTCCCGTGTGGTAGAAGTCACACACACCTTCCCTCACTAACCTTTTTACCAGTTCTGACACCAGCATCATCCCCACAGTTCACTCTAACTTCTTTGCTGGGTTTGATAATCCATGTAAACGGCACACAAGAACTCACAGATGATACTTACAGTTAAATGTTTTACTAAGAAAGTAACACCGTACAACTCAGGACCAGTGTTAATAGGCTAAAACTCGAGATTAGGATCAGGAGGCATGTGGGTAAGACGACCCTTCCGTGTAGGACGGCTCTCCCAGCTCCTCTTTGCTGTGCAAACAAGCAGGCTCTTCTCCTTGCCATGTATGGTCCCTGTCAGCCATGCAGGCCTTCTCTCAGCCCCTCAGTTCTGCCTCTGGACCTCTTTTATTTCTGTTGCTGCCTTCAGCCCTAGAGCCTTTAACCCATCTTATAGCTCTTTTAGGAGAGTCCTTGCCTCCTTTATCTCTGCTTCTCTTCTTTCTTCCTTCTGCTTCTGTTTCCTGTCTGAAAAAATCTCTGTGGGTTGGCTGCATATATACACAAACTCCTTGTCAATTTCAAGGCATGGCTCTTCCTCCAGGGTACAAACGGACCAATCCCAGCTAGGTAGATCACAACAGACCCTTTATTTGTAGAGTAGGCTACAGTCACTTCACTTTGAATAGCCTATTGACCAGACCCCACAAGGTCCACACCAATAGCAGGACAGGTTGCAGCCAAAGATCAGACAAAAATCATTGAAACCAAGTTGCTTACAGCTGATGTAGGAAATGTCATTCAACTTGGACAAAAGTCGGAAACTAGGGCAAAGGTAAATCTCTTAAGACATTTTTCCAAAGAACTAAGGCAAAGTTCACTACAGAAACACGTTTTACCACACATTCAAACCGCTGAAATTAACCCTAACAGGCCGTTTAAGATTTCTGGGGAAACTCAGAAGAGATGATCATCCTTCCTGGAGAAGATGGAAGGCTTTGAATATGGGCTGCAGACAATGAGGTTACTCAAAGCCCCTTCTAGTCTTAAATTCCACAATGCTATAAAAATTTCAGCACCAAAATGCAACTAAGAACCTTTCTTTGGAACAAAATAGATCAGGGTTTAAATTCTAGTTCTGACTCTCCCTAGATGATTGTCTTTGGGCAATCTAACCTCCCTTCTATGTAACAAGAGTAGGAACCATTTCCCTGAATTATTGTAAAGACCCAAAACATGTTTGAGTACCAAGCACTGCGCCTGGCACACAGAAAACACTCAACACAACTCACGAGCATGTTCCCATCTTCTCCTACTAGAAGAATATACTAAGTTTGGAGTCAGGGAGGGAGAAGAAGGGAACCAGGACCAGGTCCAGCCAATGACTGTCAGGATAATTACTTGTGTCTTATGTTGTCCTCATTGAGCTGATTTCCTGCATCCTGATGTTAGCAGGACACAAAATGACATTGCAGAATTTTTTGGTGAGCAGTGAGGTTCATCACCTTCATTGTCATCCTCACAACCAAGGGTGACAAAGGCCTGAGTGTTCTTGCTTTTGAGTGCACCAGACACTCAGTCCTTGCCAAGTAAAGAGGACAAAGCAAGATCTCATCTGCTTGGTTTACTGTTATATCCCCAAGGATTATACCAAAGTCTACAACATTGTTAGCTGCTTTGGAGTCAGGACTGACTGATGGCAATGTTTGGTATAACGGAGCCAAATGCTGCCCAATCCTGTCCATCCTTGATGTGTCTAATCATTGTGTGTGTCAATCACTGGTGTGTCTAAGCCCACTGTTGTGACTATTGTGTCAAATCCAACATTGTGAGGATGGTATAGGACTAGACAGTGTTTCATCATATTGTATGTAGAGTTTCTAACAGTCAGAACTGAGTCAATAGTCAAAATACAAAATACCATTAGAGTTTCCCTCAGTTTTGCTGACCCTCTACCAATAATCATGTCATTTTCTAGCAACTGGTCTTTCTTGATGATAGATCCAAACTACAGAAGTCAAAGCCTCACCATCCTAGCTTCAAAGAAGCAATCTTGTATTTTTTTTCTAAGACCAGTGTGTGTATTCTTCTGGCAGTCATGATGTATTCAACTTTCTTTTCAAATACCACAATTTGAATGCAGCAATTCTTCTGTCTTCCATTTTTGCCACAGTGGCACTCAATACTTTGTAAGTGAAGAAGGGGTCCAACACTATTGGAGCTGAAGGAGACCTGAAGCAATGTGACATTCCAACAGCTCATGCCACCCCTTTGGTAGATGAGAAAGTTGAAATACACTGCCATTCAGCAGGTGGAGTTTCTCAGGCTCCCAGGCCAAGCCAGTCTCTTCATTACCACATCACACCTCACAGGCAAGGCTGCTGGGCTTGGGGCTTCACTTGGATACAAAATCTGGTCAATAATGAGAAGACTTCAGGAAAATGCAGCACTTTCAAGCTCTGTAGGAAGGAGAGAACTTCTAGACTGGATTTTTACATTTTTTTAGTCTTATTTTTTAACACTGACGAAAGTCTCATTGTGGTTGCTGGAATGACCTTCTTTTAAAAAGAAAAATGAGTCAGAGGGACACAGGAGAGTAGGGTGGGGAATCATGTAAAACTGAGATTTGCTGGTCCTTGTTTAACAGAGCACAACATGTGCTTCCCTTCCCCCAGGTGCAGCAGATCCGACCCTCCTCCTCCAGAATGCTGGTTTTATTTTATAATCTAACTCGGCTGCAAACTCCCTAGCTATGGGGCTGACTTTTTACAACCATGGCTGGGGAATGACTTCATATCGGTGAATTTATGGTTCACAGCAGAGGATGGTGCAGAGGAACTGGAAGGGGGAAATCAAAGCCGATCCTGCTCCCACCCAGCATGATGTCTTTCCCAGCTGAGGTCTTCCCAAGCCTGTTTCCACCCTGCTGTGGCCTGAGTAGCAGTGCTGGCTGAAGTCCCACACCTGAAATGGTCAACGTTTTGTGGACCGTCAGCAGAAAAAGATGACTCATGAGCACTGGGGCTGGCAGGGTCTGCTCAGGGGCCCCATCTGACTATAGTTGGAGGGATAGCTCTTGAAGATGGTGGCTTTAGCCACAGTGGGAAACCCTGGTGACTTAGTGGTTAAGTGATACTCTGCTAACCAGAAGGTTGGCAGTTCGAATCTGCCAGGCCCTTCATAGAAACTCTATAGAGCAGTTCTATTCTGTATTATAAGGTTGCTGTGAGTCAGAATTGACTTGACAGCAGTGGTGGGTAGAGACATCATTTGGCTCTATCTGTCCTCAGCCTGAGCCCATCACTCTCGAAAATGTATCTCCTTGCTTCCTGTAATCTGACTTTGCAACCCCTTGATGTAATGACAATGTCTGGGCCTGGCAGCATCCAACCTACATCTCATTGTTATCTTGTTAAACTGGCCTCCTAGAGCACTCTTGCCTTAATGCCATTCCCTGTGCCTTTTCTTGTGCCTGGAACCTTTCTTTGCTCAGCAAACACAATCTCCGGTCACTGGGCTCATGACACCTGCTCTGGGTCCCCCCAGTCTCAGCCCTTGCACCCTGCAGCAGTGGCCGCTCTGCACGTCTGTGAGCTACTGTCCAGAACAGCAGCAAGGCTCTGAATCCATTTCCCCTGAACTTTCTCTCCTGCCCCAAGTGCCTGACACAGACATGATACTCTAGAAGGCTATCACAGGAATCAGAAAATCCAGTCAATCCAGAAACCCAAATGTTCTGCAAAACAAAAGCCCTTCTTTCTCTAGATAGCTACTGTGTGTCCGTGGGAGGGTCAGGACCAGCGTGATGCACAAGAGACACCTGAAAAACCAAAAACCAAATCCACTGCCGTTGAGTTGGGTCCGGCTCATAGTGACCCTAGAAGTCAGAAGAGAACTGCCCCATAGAGTTTCCAAGGAGCGCCTGGTGAATTTGAACTGCCGACCTTTTGGTTAACAGACATAGCACTTAACGCACTATGCCACCAGGGTTTCCTCACAAAAGGCACCTAGGATACAAAATATAAGGAAGCACTCACTCTCAAGGTGGGGGCAAATGCAGTACTGGCACCTGGCAATGAGTGTCTCCTTAAATTTTGTGCCAGAGTCTCCTACTAGCCTTGTGCTACTCCAGGCTGTAGTTGCCGACGCACCTAAAACCAAACTTTGAATCTTATATCATCTATCCTGCGACCTTGGACTCTTGTGGAAGTTGTCTGGGGTTGTAGACATAGCATGGGCTCAGAAAGACCTAGCTTGAAGCTCTGTCACCACTTAGCATGGGA
Source organism: Heterohyrax brucei (assembly GCA_028571685.1). Taxonomy (NCBI): domain Eukaryota; kingdom Metazoa; phylum Chordata; class Mammalia; order Hyracoidea; family Procaviidae; genus Heterohyrax; species Heterohyrax brucei. Next base: position 81,653,569 of record CM053154.1, on the reverse strand, counting down.
CTCAGGCACATTACTTAACCCTTCTGAGCTCATTTCCTCTTCTGTCAAATGGGATCTACACATATCCTCCCAAACCAGCAAAGGCAACTAAGTGGAAACACATGGCCCAGGCACTGGCAGATAAGTGCATATGAGAAAGAAACCTGTGAAGGTCTGAAAGCTGGAAGTGACCTTTGATTGACTCCAGTGGCTTCTCTGAGCCGGGACCTGTAATCAGTATAGGAGTTCCAAAGGTTAATCTACCAGAAAGCTTTTCCTAGAGGGTATCACAGACAATTCAGAAGAAGACAGGCAATGTTCAAGGCTAACCCTACACATGAAAGCCCTAATACCGCTACACAGGCAGAAAAGAGTGAGCACTGGACTCTGGCAGAAAAGGAGAAGAGCTGTTCTAAGCCAAAAAAAAGAAAAAAAAAATCCACAACCAAGAGCCATAGAGTCAATTCTGACTCATAGTGATCCTATAGATCAGAGTAGAACTATCTCATAGAGTTTCCAAGCAGCCCCTGGCAGATTATTATATAGGGTGTTAAATTCAGGTCACTTTCCTATTAGATGACTGCCTAGCTGGATGCTGAACTTTAGAGGTGGGTGTAGGTAGTCAAGTAGAAGAAGAATGTCCAGCATAAGCAAAAAAAATGGAGGCATGAAAAATGTTAACGCCTCTGAGGAACAGCGAGCAACAAGGTTTAGCTGAAAGCTAGGATTTGTGCAGGTGAAGAAGGGTAAAGAGGAGTGTCCAGAATGATGAAAAGGTAGCTGAAGAACTAGATCAAGGGTTGTGTGACTTATTTTTTTAAACATTTACACTTGGCCACTGACAGTGTATAAATGTGGGTGCTTGTATACAAGGCAAGAGTTGTTTGGACAGTAAAGACAGCCTAACTGTTGAAAAATTGTGACAGGTATTATGTAAAAAGAGAGGTGTGGGTTACATATGGAGTGCTGGAGAGTTCTTCGGCCATGCATAGTTTAGGTGGGAATTAGTCAATGGCACCTGTTATGGATTAAATTACATTTGCCAATAGGATCTGTCAAAATCATAACCCCTAGTAACTGTTACTCTGTTTGGAAATAGAATCTTTGAAGACGTAGTTAACATGAGATCATACTGGAGTAGGATGAGTCTTAATGCAATAAGAGTTATGAGTATGACCTTTATAAAAGACAGGAGACACAAGCAGACAGACAGAAAGAGGAAGGCTGACCTTGTGAAGATGAATCTACAAGGCAAGGAATGCCAAAGATTGTTGGCTGTCACCAGAAGCTAGGAAAGAAGCATGAAACAGATTCTTTCTCAGAGACCTCTGGAGGAATCAAAGTGGTGGCACCTCTATTTTGGATTTCAACCTCCAAAACTGTGAGATGATACATTTCTGTTCTATTTTACCATAACCCTGGGAAATCAAGACAAGACTGACGAGACTAAGGCACTCAGAAATACTCAGGCAATTAGGGTAAGGCCTTTTCCCTTGGACCATGACCCCAGAGGCCCAGGCCAGCACTGCCCCAGAGCTGGGCCTCCTCCTAGTGTATGAGATTGAGCAGCTGGGAACTCACATCAAGAGCTCCCTTCTGCTACAGTGCGCCAGTGCATTTGGGGGCTGAAAAAGCCTCCAAGATCTGGCTCTGGTTACTCTGCCACATTTCCTCTCAGCCCTCACCTGCCTGGCGCTTCCTCATTAGCGATGCCCACAGAGCAACCCACCACTGCAGGCAGCTGCCTCCTGTCTATCTTGGAAGCTGCTTTCCTATTGCCCTGCCTGCTTGTCCCAGGATCCTGTACCCCATTCTCAAAAGAGGCCTTGTGTCCCTTCTCCGCCTCTCTCATCCCTTTGGAATAATCATGTTAAGAAAACCATGCTGCTCTTTTTCTTCAGTCCCATCAAGATCTGAGTACATGCCGCTCCTGGCACATTTGATCAGGCTTTCTCCCCTTCTTCCCGACTGTCAGGAAAATTGGAATCAGACTCAAACCTGTAACAAGATTAATTTTCTAAAGACAAGCGTGCACCTCAGAGTGGATCTGGCACTGCCATTCTTTGATAATCTATTCAACTCATTGGGTTCCGTCGTTAATAGACAGCTGTGTATTCTGTGATGATTACAATATACATTAATCAAAGACACAGTATGCTGAGAGTCGAAAATTATACTTTCCTTTTTTCCCCTTCACAGCAACAAAAAAGGAAAATGTTCCACTATTCAACAACAGGAGATAAGTATTTATATATATTAAAAAAAAAAAAAAAAAAAAAAAACAAGCATTAGATCTGTTTTTTTCCTTTTTGAGAGTTAGTTCTAAAAACAATGAGAATCATTACCAAAATGTCACAGTGGTCAGATAAGAACAAGGACAGCAATTGGGGTGAACTGAGTTTGGAAGAAAATGTCTTTAAGTTGTATCAGCTTCTCCAAAGAGGTTTCACACTCACAAAATCTTAAGAAATTCCTGAATTAATGATTCTCAATGTTTTCTCAGCATTAACAAAGTCTAGTCTAATCTTTTCCACTACACATCTGTCAGTTTGTTGTACTGTGGTGTCTTGCATGTTGCTATGATGCTGGAATCCATGCCACCTATTTCAAATACCAGCAAGGTCAACCATGGTGGACAGGCTTCATGAGAACTTCTGACTAAGAGATACCAGGAAGAAAACGTCTGAGCTCCACTTCCAAAATTTGGCCAACAAAAATGTCATGGATCATAAGAGAACATTGTCCAACTCCTTTGCCTTGGACACATCATTAGGTGGGGGTCAGTCATCAGAGGATGCTATCCTGTCTGGAAAAATGGGAGGCCAGAAAGTGCACGAGAGATTCTTGGTCAAAAGATGATGGATTGGCACAATAGCCACAGCCATGGTGATCATACAGATAACTCAAGACAGGGCACTGTTTCCTTTCGTTATGCATAATGTCTCTGTAAGTTGAAGTAGACTCAATAGCAATCTGTCTACCTACCTCTCTATGCATTTGTCTATCTGTCTATCTAATCTTACATTTTTAACCAGCTCCAGAGGAAATTCAAAGTTGCAAAACCAACAGAGTGACTAGACAATTGGCCATTTTATATTTAAATGAAACGCTCTGAGTACTGCTTCTTCTTACTGTTTCATGCAGGGCTGGGTGCCCTTACTATGAAAGACAAACGCAAGTCAGGAAGGAAGGAATAAAGCACGCTGAGAAGAATACCTTTTGGACTGGGGCTTAGAGGGCTTGATTTTCAGTGCTAGCATCGTCACTAATGTTCCTTTCTGAACATCATCCTAGGATCTGCAACGGGAATGGCACACCTACTGACCAAGGGGCTGCTGGAGATTAAAGTCAGCAGTGGATGTGAAAAACTCAGCAGAGTGCACTTATTTAATTCAGAAAGAATTAAATAAGAGTTTCAACAACAGTGATTTGTTACAGTAATTGGAATTGAGAGGGAAGCTGGGTAGGACCGTGGGCCTACATTGAAACAACCAGGGTTTCAGTGCTCACTCAGCCACTTTCTAGCATTTGGGACCTTAAGTAAGTTATTTAGCTTTCTGATTCCTCAGTCTCTTCATGTTTACAGTGTGGTAATAATAGGACTTACCTCTTAGGGTCATTGTTTCTTCTGCTAGTTGCCATCAAGTGACCTCTGACTCCTGGTGAACTTACATATAACATAATGAAATACTGCCCAGTGCCGTGTCATTTTCATGATCATTGGTGTGTTTGAGTCCATTGTTGTGGCTAGTGTGTCTGTTCATCTTACTGAGGCTTTGCCTTGTTTTCGTTGGTCCTCTGCTTTACTAAACATGATGTCCCTAGTGATCAGGCTTTCCTGGTGGTGTTTTCAAACTAAGCAAGGCAAAGTATCTCATTACTCACTTCTAAGGGATATTCTTGTTATATTTCTTCTTTGTTGTTTTTGTTGTTAGGCGTCATTGAGTTAGTTCCAACCCGTAATAACCCTGCATACAAAAAAACTTAACCTTGCCCAGTCCTGCACCATCCTCTCAATTGTTTCTATATTTGAGCCCTAGGTTATAGCCACTGTGTCGATCCAGATGTAGAGATTAGATCACTGTGTTTTCCATCTGGTGAGGTCTATGTGCATAATCACAGTTTATGTTGTTGAAAAAAACATATGTATAAATAAGTTGTTGATCTTGCAAGATTCTATCGAGAGATCTTCGTTTCTATCACCAAGGCTATGCTTTGCAACTACTCTTTTTCTTCTTTGTTCTAACTTTCTCATTCCAATCACCAGAGATTATATTAATACCAGAAGTCTACCTGCCATCTTGAATAGGCAAAGGGCTATCGTACCATCTTCTTTTTTTTAAAAAACTTTTTTTATTAATTGTAGTAAAAGAATAAAATTTCTAACATCTATCAATTATCTCACCTGTGATAAACCCTCAGCCCCCCACCCACCCATGTAGCCAACACAGTCATTTTCTTCTGTGGATAATTCTCTTGTTAAGTCCTTATAACAGGGGTCTCATACAAAATTTGTCCTTTTGACACTGATTGATTTCACTCAGTGTGATCTCTTCCAAATGAGACCATGTAATGAAATGTTTTCTAGAATTGTCATTGTTTTTTACCATAGCATACTGTTCCATTGAGTATATGTATCATAGTTTGCTTACCCATTCATTTGTTGATGGGCATTGGGGTTGATTCCAACTTTTTGCTGTTGTGGACTGTGCTGCAACAAACATTCGTGTACATGTGTCTGTCGTGTGACAACCTTTGTTTCTGAAGGATAAATTCTGAGCAGTGGAATTACAGGATAAAATGATATATCTGTCCTCAACTTTTTAAGGAAGCACCAGACTGCTTTCCAAAGAGATTGTACCGTTTTGCAATCCCACCATCAGTGTAGGAGAGTTTCAATTTCTCCACAGCCTCTCCAGCATTTGTTATTTTGTGTTTTTGGATTATGGTCAACCTTGTTGGGGTGTAATGGTATCTCATTGTAGTTTTGATTAGAATTTCCTTAATAGCTAATGATTGTGAGCAATTCTGCATGTGTCATTCAACCGCCTGGATATTCTGTTTAGAGGAATGTCTGTCCATGTCCTTCGCCCATTGCTTAATTGGATTATTTATCCTTTTCTTGTTGATATTTTGTAATACTTTATCGATTATGGAGATCAGATGTCAGTCTGACATAGAGTTGCCAAATATTTTTTCTCATTCTGTAGGTGGTCTTTTAATTCTTTTGATAAAGTCTTTGGATGAGCAAAAGTGTTTGATTCTTATTAGTTCCCATTTATCTATTTTCTCTCTGTTGAATGTGCTTTGTCAGGTTTTGAAGTCTGTCTACATTGCGTACTACAATTTCCATTGTTGATCCTATTTTATCTTGGATGAGCTTTATCTTTTTAGATTTTATATTTAGGTCTTTTATCCAATTTGAGTTAGTTTTTGTATAAGGTGTGAAATATGGGTCTTGTTTCAGTTTTTTTTGCAGATGGATATCCAATTTTGCCAGTACCATTTGTTAAAGAGACAGTTCTTACTCCAGTTTAAAATCTTGCTGCCTTGGTCAAATATCAACTGTTCATAGGAGGATGGTGGCATCTCTGGAGTCTCAACTCTGTTCCATTGGTCTATATGTCTCTTTTTGTACCAGTACTGGGCTGTTTTGACTATTGTGGCAGTGTAATACGTTCTAAAGTCAGGTAGTGAGAGGTCTCCTGGTGTGTTCTTCTTCTTCAGTAGTGCTTTACTTATCCAAGGTTTCTTCCCTTTCCAAACAAAGTTGATGATTTGTTTCTCCATCTCATTAAAAAATGTCACTGGAATTTGTATTGGGATTGCATTGTATAAGCAGATTGCTTTGGGCAAAATACACATTTTCACAATGTTGAGTCTTCGTATCCACGATCAGGGTAGATTACTCCATTTATGTAAATCTCTCTCAGTTTCTTGTAGTAAGGTCTTGTAGTTCTCTTTGTAAAGAGATCTTATTTCTCTAGTTATATTTATTCCTAGGTATTTTATCTTCTTAGAGGCTACAGTAAATGGAATTGATTTGGTGATTTCTTCTTTAATAATCTCACTGTTGGTATAAAGGAATCCTACTGATATACCTATGTTTATCTTGTATCCCTTTGCTTTGCTAAACTCCTCTATTAGTTCCAATAGTTTACTTATGCATTTCTTTGGATTCTCTGTATAAACAATCATATTATCTGCAAATAGGGAGATTTTTACTTCTTCATTGCCTATACAGATGCCCTTTATTTCTTTGTCTTGTCTAAATGCTCTGGCTAGAACTTCTAGCACAATGTTAAATAGAAGTGGTGACAGTGGGCATCCTTGTCTAGCTCCTGTGCTCAGAGGGAATTCTTTCAGTCTTTCACCATTCAGGATGATGAAGGCCGTTGGCTTTGCACAGATGCTACTGATTGCATTGAGGAATTTCCCCTCTATTCCTATTTTTCTGAGAGTTTTTAGCAGGAATGGGTGTTGAACTTTGCCTTTTCTGTATTAACTGACAAAATCAGGTGATTTTTATCTTTTGTGTTATTAGTGTGGTTGATTACACTAATTGTTTTTTCTGATGCTGAACCAGCCTTGTATCCGTGGAATGAAACCAACTTGATGATGAATGAATGATTTTTTTTATATGCTATTGAATTCTGCTGGCTAGAATTTTGTTGAAGATTTTTGCATCTAAGTTCATGAGTGATACTGGTCTGTAATTTTCTTTTTTGTGGGATCTTTCCCTGTCTTTGGTATCAGGGTTATGCTGCCTTCATAGAGTGAATTTGGGAGTATTCCATCCCTTTCTATGGTGTGAAATAGCCTCAATAGTACCAGAGTTAATTCTTCTCTAAAAGTTTGGTAGAATTCTCCTGTGAAACCATCTGGGCCAGGACTTTTTTGGTTGGTAGATTTTTGGTGACTTTTTCAGTCTCTTCCTTTGTGATAGATTTATTAAGTTGATCTACTTCTCCTTGTGATAATCTTGGTGAGTCGTATGAATCTAGAAATTTGTCCATTTCCCCTAGGTTTTCAAACCTGTTAGAGTAAAGCCTTTCATAGTATTCTGTTATGATATTTTTTATTTCACCTGGGTATTTTGTAATGATTCCCATCTCAGTCTTAATCAGGTTTTTTTTATCTACTGCTGTTTTTCTTTTGTAAGTTTAGCCAATAGTTTATCAATTTTGTTGATCTTTTCAAAGAACCAGCTTTTGGTTTTGTTAATTTTTTCAATTGCTTTTCTAGCCTTTAATTCATTTAGTTCTGCTCTAATCCTTATAATCTGTTTTCATCTGGTGCCTGAGGGGTTCTTCTGTTGCTCTCTTTCTACTTGCTCAAGCTGTAAGGTTAATTCTTTAATTTGGGCCCTTTGTTCTTTCCAGATGTGTGCCGTTATAGAGATAAACTGGCCTCTGAGCACTGCTTTTGCTGTATCCCATAGATTCTGGTAGGATGTTTTCATTCTCATTTGATTCTGTAAATTTCTTTATTTTGTCCTTAATTTCTTCTATAACCCAAGGCTTTTTGAGCAAAGTGTTGTTCAGTTTCCATAAGTTTGAATTTCTACCTGAGAACTTTCTGTTAATGATTTCAACATTTACAGCTCTATGGTCCTAGAAAATACTTAGCAGTAAATCACTGGTTTGGATTTTATAGAGAACTGCTTTATGACCTAACATATGGTCTAGTCTGGAGAATGTTCCTTGTGCATTGGAGGATAAGGTGTACTTATCTGCTGATGGATGAAAAGATCTGTGTATGTCGATAAGGTCAAGTTGGTTGATTGTTGCAATAAGATCTTATGCCTCTTTACTGAGCTTTTTTTTGGATGATATATCTGTAACTGAAAACAGAGTGTTGAATTCTCCAACTATTATTGTGGAATGATCTATCTCATGTTTCAGTGTTGTCAGTATTTGTTCAATGTATTTAGGTGCTTTGTTACAGGGTGCATAAATATTTAATATTGTTAAGTCCTGCTTGAGTGTTGAACCTTTCAGCAATAAATAGTGACCATCCTTGCCCACGACAGAGGATTTTACATTAAAATCTACTTTATCTGAAATTAGTATTGCCACATCTGCTCTTCTTTGTGTATTGTTAGCTGGGTATATATTATTCCATACTTTAATTTTCAAATTGTTCATGTCTTTAAGTCTAAGGTATGTTTCTTGTAAGCAACATATAGATGGGCCATGTCTTTTGATCCAGGATGTCAGTCACTGTCTCTTCACTGGAGTGTTCAGTCCATTTACATTAAGTATAGTTATTGATAGATTTGTGCTTAGTGTCATCATTTTGATGTAATTACTTTTATGTTGATGTTTTTTATATTGCTCTTAATGTTCTGTTTTGGGGCATTCTTCTTTATGGGTTGTTGTTTCAGTGTTGGTTTTGAGTTTTTTGAGACTTCTGTATTGCATTTCCTATTTTGATACAGTGCATTGTTAATTTGCATTATGGCTACATGTATTATCCCTCTTAATGTACTAAGATTAAACCCAGTTTTAACTACTGCATAACTCTGAAACTTTCTCTGCATCTAAAACAACTGTAATTACTGTAGTGTATCCCTCTTTTAATCTGATAGTATTATAGCTGTCATGATATGATCACAGATTCCCTCATTATAATCTTGTAGCTGTGATTCAGTTTTGTGACTTCTCTAACTGATTAGAATTTTGGATGATGTGTCCTAAATTGTCACCTTAAATATACATTTAATGGTTCTGTTTTTCTAAGGGGAGAGCTTCTTTCAATATTTCATGTAATTTTGGTTTAGTTTTTACGAAGTCCCTAAATTTCTCTTTATCTTCAAAAGTTTTAATTTTACCATTATATTTGATAGACAATTTTGCAGGATAAATAATTCTTGGATGGAATTTTTTCTCATTCAGGACTTTGAATGTGTCTGCCTGCTGGCTTCTAGCCAGCATTGTTTCTGTAGAAAAGTCAGAAGAAAGCCTACAAGGTTTCCCTCAGAGTATTCATTTTGCTTGGAGGCTTGCTGTCTTCAGAAGCATCTGAAGATGCTTATGTTTCATCTTATCATCTTCTATGATATAGGAACTAACTCCCCATCTTTATACCATCTCCTTATTTAGAGATGATTCCTGGTGGCATAGTGGTTAAGTACTACAAGGGTTATTCAAAAGGTCAGGAGTTCAAATCCACCAGGCACTCCTTGGAAATTCTATGGGGCAGTTCTACTCTGTCCTATAGAGTCACTATGAGTTGGAATTGACTCAGCAGCAATCAGTTTGCTTTGCTTTCCAGTGTCTGACCACACTGAGGAGAACAAGAGTCTGGAGTCACGGAACCAGCTGAAAATGGTGTGAACTAGATTTGACCTGCCTAACATGCACAGAACCACAGACCCCATTATCTGGGTGACCCCAGACCTCTTCTTCCACCCAATAGAACCAAACTTTAGCAGCTCAAGATTATGGGGATGTTTTCAGAAGCAAGAGGTCCAAGCCTAAGGTCTAATCTGAGAGTAATTTCCCACCCCCTTTTGACTAAGCAAGTACAGAAAGGCCACACTGCCCTGGATTGCCTTTTCAGGATGGAACAATCAGCAAATTGCCCCCACCTTTGGTTTTCCTAGTGCAAATTCTTAAAAAGAGTTCTTTGGAGGATGGACCCCAGAGACTTGAATGGACCATTATCTCCAATAACACTTTACCAAAGAATGCAGAAATGGTGTCCATCTGAACTTGGATGACAGTTATCCAGTAGTATGGAACAAGAACTAAGTGAAAAGGTTAGGGGAGGAGGCGTCTTTGAACTACTCCATATAAGAAGCAAACTTAACCATTCTTACAGCAGACTTTCTGAACCTAATTTAGAGTCATAGATCTCCTTAGAGAATTTGATTTAAAAAATAAATTAAGGGTGCTCCCTGTAGCAAAATACATCTGTACCCAACACTTTACCCAACATTTATGGGGTTCATAGGTTCTTTAATTTGTGTAAGCAGTTAAGCACTTGGATGCTAATGGAAAGGTTGGAGGCTGGAGCCCACCAAGAGACAATTTGGAAGTAAAGACTGTCGATCTGCTTCTGAAAAATCAACCATTGAAAACCCTATGGAGCACAGTACTACTCTAACATCCACATAGGTGCTTTACGTCAGAATCAAGTCTTCCAGAACTGGTTATAGGATTCATGGCTCCCTCAAAACTCATTTACTAATCTACTCATCCTCTAGGCTTCTAGGGACTGCAGACTAAGATCTTTTCACTTAGCATGTAGTTAGGGAAACTGTCCTATAGATAACCTATATAAAAACAGCCTTTCGAGTGTGGAATGATGTACAGATGCAAGCCATTGTTCTCCATTGTTCAGCTGGGCTTGTTGCCAGGAGCTCACTCCAGGCTAAGCTTTTTTGGTAAGAGTCTGGAGAGCAGACAGCCTCTGTTGTTGACTGAGGGACAATTCACATAGTTTAGATCTGAATGGAAGTAAAGTTTGGTCAACCTCCTATCCAGCATCTCAGGAAGTCAGGCTATCTATGAAATCACATCATCGAAGTCCTCAAGAAAGAGTTACTGGTTGTTCTCATGAACTTAAGCCCCAGGAGGATAGCAAAACCCATTCAGGCCATGAACACCCCATCAAGATTGGCCTGGTTGGGAGAGCATTGTCCTGGAGGGACCAGTACCTCAACATAAGCACCAGTTTCCAGTGTCACTTCCAGAGAATGGACTGAAGCTGCTTCTAAGTTGCTGGGTGTATTGTCCTAACGAGTGAATTATTAACTTTCCATATGGACTTGTGCCTGATTCTGCCAAAAATGAAGACCACTTTGGACGCTGCATAAATTCCCTGCCCTTCTTTCTGATCAAAACTAGATAGTGCAAAAATCCAGTGATTTTTGTTGTTGTTGTTGTTTTTATTTTAATCTTTTCTGGAACATTAGGGATATTGGCAACAAGTAAAAAAGTGTCAACATAAAGAAACAGAATATCTTTCTGGCCTCATCATCCACCTTTCTCTTCAAAACACGTGTGCACACGTGCACACACACACCCTGTGCTGTAACTATAAATGATGCCTATACTACCGATTGGCATACTACCAATTCATCCCTTTGAATAGAATGTAGCTTCTACTTTTTCAGTTGGATTCCATAATTTTTATCATAATTTATGATCCTTCAAAAACATGACCTGCTCTGGAGAACCAGGTTGAGGACATTCTCACCCTAGGGTTCCAGCAAGTGAATGTGATTCATCAAAGACTGTTAGACCTGACACCTCATCTGTGACAAGGAGACAGATGCTGGCCCAGAGTGAGGAGTTATCCTGAGGACATGCAAAGCATTCAGGAGAAGGCCTTTATTAGGTACCTTCTACAGCTGCTGGGTGTGATGCTAATTATGGCTACCCTCGATGAAGACTACCCAAGCACTTTAACATCCTTTACTGTACTTAGTCAACATCTAATTGATGTGGGAATGGCATTTGTATGATATTGAAACTAATCACTTTAAGCAGAACTATTTGTCTAAGATCTCAGAGAGTAGAGACAGCAGGACCAAGCCTCCCACTCCAGTGATTGTGCTACTCCTCAATTAGCCCAATACCTCACCCAGGACATTGAGGATGCTGAATGACTGATGAAAAAGAACAGTTTCATAAGCAAGAGCTTTTGCATTTTCATATGGCCTGCACTTGACCAGAGGGAGATTATGTGACAACCCCTATAACACTCTTTGTTCCCAAACACATTGCAGTATCACCACAGTGAATCTCAAATGGGTACATAATGATCAGTTTGGAGCAGAAAGGTGTGACAGGACCCACCAGTATGTGACAATGTTACAATACCAATCCCTTAAAAGGAGACATCCCCATTGAACTCAAGGAGCTGGAGACAAAGTAGAGCCAATCAAAGAACTCTGAGAATGTCCTCTAGAACAGAAAACTGTAAACCACAGCTATTTCTGCCTTATAGAACAAACGGAGGCAGATAAAAGGGGACCACTCTGACTTCTGGGCTCATAAATGAATCCCTGGCTTCCTTCAAAAAGCCAGAGCCCACCTATATGCTCATCTATAAGGGTCTTAGGTTGGTTGAGGGCTGTTGGATTTCTTTGCAGACCTCATGAAGTTGATTTTCATAGCTGTCTTGGGAGACACGAGAACTTGGCTTTGTGTTTGGTGGCCAGTGTTTACCTATCAACTTATACTGACCTCAGTGTGAAATTCTTTGCTATGTGCCACCTTGGTTGGCATGTAGTGAGGAATGAGTTAGATCTGGGAACCAAGTTAAAAATTTCTTTGGCCCAGAATGATCTCTAGGAACTAAGATGGGATATGACTAAAAAATTAAAATGTCTTATATGGTAGACTGAATTGTATCCTCCCAAAATATGTATTGAAATCCTAATCCCTGTATCTGTGTATACCAGTGTAGGGTGGATCCTAAACCTAATCACTTCTGAGTCATAGAAACAGTAGTCTAGACATAGACACACATACAAGGGAAAAATGCCATGGGAAGACAGAAAATAAAGCAGATATATCAACAGTCCCAGAAACTCTAGGGATTTCTGGAAACTGCTATAACCTAAAAAGACAAGGAAGGACCCTACTCGAGCCAGGCCCTAGATTCTGTCTTCTAGTCTCCTGAACTGTGAACAATTAAATATCTGTTCCTTAAAGCCACCAAGTTGTGGGATTTGTTTTGGTGGTGGTAGCATTAGGTAATTAAGGCATGCAGGTAAGGGGATTTTGAATCTATGGGTCATTTTTATATCCACTGTCTCTTGGTTCCTAAGGGTATCTTGTGTTTTAGGCAGCATACATACCTTACATATTGAGTGGTGAGAAAGCTATGGTACAGAAAGGGCAAACATCTTGCTAAAGGTCATACGGTTGGTAACTGGAAGACATGAACAGAACTTCCACATCCAGAACTTTCTTTGCAAAAGACTCTTTCACCAAAGTTTTGTTAAGTTAGAAATGACATCAAGAATAAGACAAGACTAGAAGGACCATCTTAGCAGACCTAGGGGAAAATGTGGAATGATCATTTCCAGCCCCAGACCTGCCCTCAGAGCAGCAAGAAGCCTTGAGGTCAGTTTCCAGGTAAGTTGAGTATAGATTGGTGCTCTTCAAAGCTCCAACAGCAGGAGAGGAAGATTGTATTCTCTCCTTTCCTGGTCTCCTTGACCAGCTTGGCCAACGTGTAGTCTGGGGTGGACTAGGACTGCTGCCTGGTTACTGTCCCCTTGGGAACACTGCTTCTGAAAGAATATGGTTGTGAGTTTCTTGTAGATGTAGAGTTTAGTGATTGGTCTAATGTTGTACCAATTATCTTTTACACATACCTGGTTTGGTTTACAGCTTTCCCAACATTCATGAGTGCCTTCTCCCTAGAGCCTTACAGTTGCCTTGTGAAGACATCAGGGCCTAAATTCTGATCCCACTGTGGTGAATGGCCTGTCAGGTGTGAAAGCTAGTCACCAGCACAGCTTCAGTGACCAGGTCTTATCCAGCAACTACTGCAGTTTGAATTTGGTGAGTTCTCCCCCCAGCTGCTCTATATTTGTAAACATAGACTTTCAAATGTGACTAACTGTTTCTGATCACTAACAGAGAACACAGAAGCTAATGAGCTTTTCTACTTGGCTGAGATGGTGTGTGCCTTATGCCCAAACCCTCCCTCTGGTTCCCCTTCCCCAGGGCTCAGGTTGTGCACAAGAGACTAAAGAACTCATGGCCAGTTTGGAGACAGGTCTACCTGACTGATAGCTGGACCAACATGCATCCCCCCACCCAACATCTCCCATGTTCTCCTTTAATATCCCAGCTGAACCATGCCAAAACAAAGTGCCTATTTGTTTCCCTTTTGGTCCAAGATGGGTACATAACCAGCACATAACTTCATCAGGAACAGAGAATGACAATGGTCACTAACCCTAGTCCTAGCCCTAGCCCTAACCATTTACGGGCCAAGAAAGGAAATGGGGGCATGGCACAGTGGGTCCTCACCATTAATACCCAGTGACCCTGCCCACTAGAAAATGTGGCACCCATTTTTGTTTTAGACCATAACCAATCATAAAATCATCCTTTCTGGTTGCTGTTCCACCTTTTTCAAACCATCTCCCATCTTCCTTCCCATCCCCAAGAGTATCTCTTAAGAGAAAGTGGGTACAAAAGCCCCCTTTCAACAGCTAAGACCCCAGAGTGCAATTAAGCATTGACATTACAGATCAGCATTCCAGAAATTCTAAGGCATCTCAGGGTAGGGGTAAGTTTCCTCAGGGCAATCTAAAAGGAATCCATATACCTGGTTTAAGAAATGCTGGTGATCATTCCTTGCAGGTAGAACTGGTTCACTTGTCTTTCTTGTTTATCACTTGTTTATTGGAAAATAATAGCCAGATGTTCAGAAAGCAGTTTTCTTCATTATCTATAGCGTAAAACAATCGCTGTGGTCAAGTGTTGTGTGTATGTGTCTTAATTATATGAATGCTGAAAAGATTTCATGTTTTATGTGATTACACCAAGGATTGTAAATAAAGCACAAAGTGATAAGAGATGACAATGAAATCTTCAGTCATCACACAGTGCTGTATTTCTTCTTCCTTCTTGCTTGATTTTCCTCTTCCCTCTGCCTTCTCTATTTTGGTATCCATGTTACTGCTGGCTTTATGCCCCAGCTACATTTTGTTGGTATCTTTTTAGCAGCCTCTTAAGTCCGTCTCAGCTCAGCCATCAATGAGTGGGGTGGCCTTGAGTAAGTAACTTGATGTTTATTAGACTCTCCTTTATTTTCTTGTCTCTACAGTGAAAAGAAAAGTGCTGTCCATACACTGGCTTTGTGGGTTGTTCAAATGGGAACACTCCCATTGGTCAAAGCAGTAGGCAGGGTATTCATGACTTCAATAGTTCAACAAACATGTGTTAATCATTTATTTTATGCTAGGCATTATTGTAAGTCAAAGGGGGACATCATCCAAGCAATCATGGTCATGACAGATACTGTCAAATGCTTTTTCCAGAAATGAGAGCTCTCTGGGAACATCATTCTCTGCCTAAGATTCTACCATGGCTCTGCGTTGCTGGTAAGATCAAGTTCTTGGGGACTGAAGGAATATATACATGCCATATCCCATTACCACTACCACCACCACCAGTGGCCTTCAACTTGATCACAACTCGCGGTGACCCCATATGTATCAGAGTGGAACTGCTCCATGGGGTTTTCAATGACTCTTTGGAAGTAGTAGCTTACCAGGTCTTTTTTACAAAGTGCCTCTGGGAGAATTTGGCTTCATTTAGCAGGTGAATGTGTTAATTGTTTGCACCCTTCAGGGTCTTCACATTGCGTTAAGTCATTTATTTTCTCTTCCAGTCCTAATTATCACCTTGGTTCTTCTCGCCAGTTTTGTTCCAGATGCGTGACATCCTTCCAGCTGCTCTAGGTGCTGTGTCTCCTCATGCCTTCCCCTTAGGCTCCACAGCAGGTGACGGGGCCAGTCATCTGTCTGCAGGTGAACAGGACTGAAGGGAGGGCGTGGGAGCTTAAAGAAAGATACTCACATCAGGAGGGACCCAGTCAAGCTGAGACGTTTATTTCTTTATCAAGCAAACTTTTATACAGCACACACTTCTTTGTTTATTCTTAACTCTGGTCTTTCTCATGCACCTATGTTCCCTAGTTCTCAAAACCTCTGATCTAATAATATCCCTATCCAAGGACAGCCATATCTTGTTATTCTTTTTTGGGATATTGCTGAACAGTCAGCTCCCATGACCTTGCTGACACAATATTTTTCTTAAGTGAGCCTTGCCCAGTAAATTTCTTTAAGATTTTCTTTAAGATGACTTCGGCTCCCCCACATATTCCCCCTTTTTCTTTTTATAGAACTCAGCTGTCTCACGGCTTACCCATTCTGCGTGCCTGTCTTAGGTCGTGCTTCTTTTTTTTCTGTGCCTTACCCATCATTGGAACCCCATCCTTTAGAAATAGGGCCCTGTCTTAGGTGAACACAGATCAAGAACCATCTTACCCGTCTTTGACTACCGCAGTGGGTTACATAGTAAACATGGGGGGTTCACGCCGCTTTTGCAGCTTTAGGTGATGAACATCTATTAGTGCCAATCAGCACCAGCAGGTGCCAAATCTGGTCAAGAGGTCCAGCAAACATTTCTTTAAGATTGTTTAGAAGGTTCTCAGCCGTCTTTGTGGCATCAAAAGGCAAAGATAAGTGCAGTTATTCCCAATATGACCATTCCCTCAGCCTGCTTAGGCCTAACCAGTTCCTGTAATTTTCTATTATTTGGAGCCCTTTATTCTGATACCAAGGTTCTGACAAATTTACAGGCAGTATCACAAAGGGAGGCTGATGTAGAACAATCATAAGTTCCCCTTCCCCAAGGTGGCCCACACAATTGGTAAGATTACAGTTAAAGCATGTTATGTTAAAACAGGTTACATTGGCAGGTTTTATTGCCCTGTGTGACAGTCATCCTTTTTTAAGTGATGTTCACATTTTTCTCACTGGAATTCCCTTTGAGTATTATGTTGGTCCCTGTTACACAAGTGGTAACTGTTTTATTCAGGATAGATTGGGTTAGTTTATGTCTGAGTCCAGAGTTCTCTCCATGTCGGCCATTGGCAACATAGTCCCTTGTGTCATTTAAGCTGGTGATGTTGTAGTACCCGCTGTACACTGCGGGGATCGGGTATGGCGAGCTTGTCGGCGATCATATGGTAATGAGCTAACTGGAGGAGAGAAATCTTGGGAGAGATGGGCTGTAGTATATGAAAAGGGTTAATAAGGAGAAAGAAATGGAGGAGCTGGTGGGCACCAATCACACGACATTTCGGTGGTGACTTCATTGTTGCTGGGGAGATTTCTCAGACGGAATGGTGTCAGGTTTCGTCTGTAAGTCGAATTCCTGTGAAAACATAATTTCTGCCTCTGCAGCTTGGTTAATAATAGCAAATGATTGATAACAAAAGGGCGTATTTTATTAAATGATATAGTAAACTGTGTTTATAATTTTAAAGGTGTTGAAAAATTCCTGAAAGCTCTTAGAAGTATAAGCTGGAGCACTGTCTGTTTTAAGGTGTGAAGGAATCTGGCAACTTGCAAGACAGTAAAAGAGGTGTTGAATTACATCCTTGCAAGCTTTTCCTGTTTGGGCTGAGGCCATAATTAAATGAGAATAAGTGTTAATGCATGCATGGACTTAACAGAGTTTTCCAAAGGAAGGTATTTCTTTAGAAAATACAGTTTAAAATCATGGTTGCATTTGTAATTTATGCCTCATTTCAACATTCCCCTCTTGAGTTTGCTTCAAAGTCAAATCTTAAACTGTGAGTGGGGGCTGGACTGTTTAAAGTCCTGGCTGCTCAGGGGGTGGTCAATCACGGAGATCAGGAGAACAAAGACTCATAAGTTCTGATTTTGTTTTCTAGTTTTGCTTGGTCCTCTAATTTTTTGAAGGTAATTTCTTTTCTTACACCCTCATTTTTTAGAACTCTCCAGTCTTATTTTCTGGGCTTTTTTTTTTTTTTGTCACCAATCTTTGCCTTTGTCTATTTAGTTTCTATCTCTGTATTACTTATATCATAAAATAGTCACAGGAAACTCTAGTCAGGCTGTTTGTCTCAGGCAAAGTTTAAAACCTAAGAGAAAATTTCTCAGTTAATGAAACTAATCTGTTAAGCTTACACTCTCACAGAAACAAGGAGCAAGAAAGCATGTTGTGAATATATAAAATGTAGTTTCTGTTCTCTAGTCTGAAGGCCATCTCCTTGGAGATTAAAGGAGAAGGAACAAAGAAATCTGTAACTGGTTGTGATCAATTAGCTGTAAGCCCCACACTGCACTCGGACCAGCCTTGCAGGAGTTAATTTCAATTCTAAGGAGTGCAGCCAGCTGATCTCATCAAGCAGTTTTTGAAAGTCATTTAAAGCTTTTAAGTGGGAAGTCCCCAAGACAAAGGGAACATGAGCCACTGTGGTGTCATTTAACATGTGGCTCAAGTAGGATATAGAGGCTGAGTTAGAATCATCCCTTAATACGGACAGCACAGAAAAGAGGTATCCTGCTGGAGAGACACCTGACGGAGAGCACTATGAGAACCCATGAGACTGAAAGCAGAAAGAGAATAAGTAGCCTGTTGCTTTAAATTTTCTGCACGGCTGCTGGCTACGGCTGCAGAAGCCTCAGAGGCTGCGAAAAGGAGCCACAGCTGTTTAGGAAGAAAAGAAAGAAGACTCGGGAAGAGAATCTCCCATACCAGTCAGAGAGTAACAGATTAGATTCCAGTCTTGGACAGAGTCCATAAAACCTGTTAAATCTTTGATGGAAACTTTAACCTTACATTAATTTAACAGGTTCTTGATTATCAATAAAGAGTCATCTCTTCTTAGACTCCTGATGGCCCAGAAACTTGTTAAAAATCTATAAAGAATCCTCTTTTTTTTATTATGTCCAAACTTTTGAGAGAACTCTACTACTAGCTGTTCCCATCTCTACTCCTGATGGTTAAATGAATACACCGCCCTTCTAACCTTGAGCGCTCGTCTTCGCGGTGGCTCATCATGATCTCCCTTGTACTTCAAGTCCCTGTTCGGGTGCCACTTGATGGGGCCAGCTGTCTGTCTACAGGTGAACAGGACTGAAGGGAGGGCGTGGGAGCTTAAAGAAAGATACTCACATCAGGAGGGACCCAGTCAAGCTGAGACATTTATTTCTTTATCAAGCAAACTTTTATACAGTACACGTTTCTTTGTTTATTCTTAACTCTGGTCTTTCTCACACACCTGTGTTCCCTAGTTCTCAAAACTTCTGATCTAATAATAGCCCTATCCAAGGACAGCCATATCTTGTTATTCTTTCTTGGGATATTGCTGAGCAGTCAGTTCCCATGACCTTGCTGGCACAATATTTTTCTTAAGTGAGCCTTGCCCAGTAAGTTTCTTTAAGATTTTCATTAAGATGATTTCGGCTCCCCACAAGCAGGCCATTTTCTCTATTCTAGAACCTCTTCCTTTATCTGATCCTGCTCATCTTCAAGTCTCAGTGAATGTCAGCCCCTCAGGCCAACTATCCACTAACTTTGGCAGAAGCCCTTTGATTCCAGTTACCTATTTCGGTGACCTCCAGGAAGGCATAAACCACATTTGTCCTGCCTATCTCTGTTTATCTAGAGTGTCTGGCACATAGTAGGTCCTAGGGAAACTGTATTATGCCACACGACTGTCATGAGCACCCAGAAAATGTCGGTGGTCATGAGAGGAAAGTAAGTAACTAACAAGGCTTAGGGTAAGTAATAAACTTTATTTAATCAAACCACACATTTACAATTAAGCGGGGGGTGGGGGGGAAGGGAGGTGCTAGCACCAGGACACAAA
Organism: Heterohyrax brucei; assembly: GCA_028571685.1. NCBI lineage: Eukaryota > Metazoa > Chordata > Mammalia > Hyracoidea > Procaviidae > Heterohyrax > Heterohyrax brucei. Next base: position 81,634,204 of record CM053154.1, on the reverse strand, counting down.
GCACTCTTATTTACATTACTTAAGAACTCTTATCTACATTCACATTAGTTAGAAACTCTCATTTACACTCATTAAGACGCCCAGTTTCCGGGGGCAGGGGGTGTCCCTTAGGGACTGCAGCGCTCAAGTCATAGTGTTAGTATGTCAACACACTCACATGCCTAAAAGCAAGGTTCACGCTAAGGAATTTAAGGATTGGTAGTTCTCGCTGTTCTGACCTTAGAAAAATTAGAAGTAGAATTTTATGATGACAGGACATCTCCGAAATGAAGCAGGCAGGAACACAACACCAGGCTCAGACACTCACAGAAGACTTGTTGCAGTCACTGGAAGCAGGCAGTTTAGATGCCAGGAAAACAATAAGGTGTCTTGGAGGCAGGTCTGCTAACAGGGACAGCACAGGAGACTCAGGCAGCAAAGGGAAAACAGTCACAGCCACTTGAACCAACCTTTGATAGCAAGTGGATGAGGTCCCAGGGTCAGGTCACAGCACAGCAAACCAGGAGATACAGACTCCCAGAAGGAGCCTGGGCCCCAGGCCCTTGAAGATGAGGCACGGTAACAGATTGTGGGCACAAACTCCCAGTGGGAGATTGTACCCCTAGGCCTTCAAGACAAAAGAGGTCAGGGCAGCCAACCTTGGGTACAGACCCCCGTAGGGGACTGCTGAGCCCCAAGTTCAGAGTCCTGGGTTTTTAATACAGGTTGTTTGCTTGGTACTGGCTGTTATCGGTCAGTCCATAAGTTTTATCTTCTGGTACCTCAAGTTGTTGACTTCTTTCTGATTGGTTATGTTCTTTATCGTCTCTCTGACCATCTGCAGCCACATCCATCCAGTAGTTGTTTTTCTGACTTTGACTTCTTCACTATGACTTTGTATTTTCTCACTTTGACTTCTGCATCATGACTTTATATTGTCTCACCATCTTACTTAGCTCAAGCACAGCCATTTTATGTTTAATAGGTTAGCCAGTTTTAACTTACATTTATAAGACTGCACTATACTATATATGCTATTTTGATATATATATATACACACATATACACATGTGTATACATATGTTTATGTATATACACATATGCATACATATCCTCACTTCAACCACTCTAGTGGTTGACTTAAACCAAAGCCAAACCCATTGCTATCAATTCCAACTCAATGACCACATGTGTTACAGAGCAGAACTACTTCATAGTGCTTTCTTGGCTGTGATTTTTACGGAGGAGTCCCTGTGTGACACAATTGTTAAACCCTCAGTTCCCAGCTAAAAGGTTGATGGTTTCAACCCACCCAGAGATGCCTCAGAAGACAAGCCTGGTGATTGGTTTCTAAAAGGTCACAGCCTTGAGAACCCTATGGAGCAGTTTGACCCTGCACACATGTGGTCCCCATGAGTCAGAATCGACTCAACAGCAACTAGTAGCAACAGTAACAATCTTCATGGAAGCAGTTTGCCAGGCTTTACTTCCACAGTGTCACTAAGCCAAACCAAACCCACTGCCATCAAGTCAATTCCAACTCATAGCGACATTGTAGGACAGAGGAGAACTGCTCCATAGAGTTTCTAAGGAGTGCCTGGTAGATTCAAACTGTTGAGCTTTTGGTTAGCAGATGGAGCACTTAACCACTATGCCACCAGGGTTTGTGCAGTGCCACTGGGTGGGTTCAAACCACTTCCCTTTGGGTTAGCAGTCAAGCACAAACCATTGATACTACCCACCCACCCCAGGCTGCTAGATGGCTGACTTACAAGTCCAGTAGCATACACTGTGTCCTCGAGCAGAGCCCCAGAGCATGAAGGGCTATGCATATGGGGAGCCCAAGGTAGGGCAAGACTTCTTTCCTTTCCCCAGGGGCCTGTACCTCCAGCCTGAGCAAAACCTTTGAACTTGCACTCAACCCTGCGCAGGAGCATCATCCTGGGAGAAGGAATTGCATTTGCATGGATTCTCTGCACACTCATTCTCTTTAGGGCCATACGTTGTTCCTGCTCCACATGGGGCCTGGGGAGCAGTGGCATCCACCAACATCCCTTGCTCTCTTTGTAAATATATGCTCCTTGAAAGATATTTATTGGCCTGTAGAAAAGACACCGGGAGTTTTGTTTTCTAGGTGAGTGATAAAATAGAGCAGCCAGCGGGTCTATATGCCAGCTTATTTACCACAAATCTCTTATTTATGACCTCATAACCTTCTGATGGCCTGGTGCCCTCCCGCTACCTGGTTTTATTCCCAGACAGCAAAAATGCTGAGCTGATGACTATTTGTTCAAGGCTCCTCTGGGCTTCTAGATTTCACAGTTGGAGCCCGACCAATTGATTTCCCTGTGAATGTGGGGGCGATGGTGGGGGCCACTGGATGCAGACTTGACTGCAAAGCCTATTAGGTGTTGTGAATGGTATTTCGGTGTGCGGTCTATGTTTTGATTCTGTAGGCATTTATCGAGCATCCCTTGTGCCCTGCATGTGGATAGTCCCAGAGACGTAGAGGATGGTAAGGTACTGTGTCCCTCCCTTGGGCCTCTTTCTCTAGCCTTCTTGTAAATGTTGAGCACCTCTCAGCCAGTCACTGCTCTAGGTACTTAGCACAGGTTATACCCTGTTGACCCTCTTAGAAATCCCATGAGGATGCAAGGTGCCATGAAACTGAACTCATCATAGACTCTCAGTCACCCCTTCTTTGTTACTTCGTTAATAGAGCTATACAATCACTTCTAGTCCTAACCAGGTGTGCTCCTGGATTCTTCCCACAAAACGCAGCCCCAGGCATTACTAATGAAATCTCCTTCCAACTCATCCTCCCATGTTTTGGGCTCTGTGCCTGCCACACTCCAGACTCATCCAGGTGCTGGCATCCCAGAGTGGCACTGCTGCCACACAGGTCTCCTGGCCTCAGTGCTCAGCTCCTGATCATTCTTTCCTTTGGGTCTCTGAATGGTCTTTCCAAAGCACAAACTGACCACGTCAAACCTTTGTTGAAATCCTTAAGTGAATCCTTGTTACCCAGAGGGCCTCAGCCAAACTCTGTCTTTGATGAGCTGTCTCCTGTTTGGCAGCTGGAGGGTCATCTCTGGGTCTCTGCACTTGCCTCACCTGCTCCCACTCCTCTGTCCATGCACATGCAGGTCCTGCTTCCTAAATGAAGCCCATTCACTTTCAACTACCCAACTAGCTTCTCCTCAGACATCAGGCCTCACGTCCCAGTATCACCTCATTTGGAAGCCTGCCCTGACACCCCCCTGCAGGATGAGTGAGTACTTACAACAGCTTCTTAGTGCTGCCCTACAATAGAAAGTTGTAGAGGCCAGAAGTTAAGGTGTCCACAGAGTTAGTTCCTTCTTGAAGCTCTGAGGAAGAATCTGTCTCATGCCTCACTCCTAACTTCTGGGAACCCCTGGCAATCCCTGGCATTCTAGGACTTTTATGTGTATCACTCCAATCACTGCCTCAATTATCACATTGCCTTCTCATCCTGTGTCTCTGTCTTTCCCCCTTCTCCCTCTCTCTCTTCCATCACTGGGTGTAGGGCCCACCCAGTTAATCTAGGATGGCCTCAGCTCAAGATCCTTGACTTAATTGTATCTGCAGAAGCATCTTTCAAAAAAAGTCACATTCACAGGTACAGAGGTTAGGATCTGGGTGTATCTTTTGGTATGATAATTCAACCCACTGTAATGTCTCTCCTCTGTATTCCTATAGTACTTAAGTAAGACTATTCCTTGACCTTTACCTTGCTTAGAATGGAGTTTATGGTTCTAGTCCCCTGACAGACAGGAGTTCTTGGGGCTAGAAACTGTCTTTCACTTCTATGTCCTTAGCACTGGGCCTGGCCCTGGATACCCATAAAAAATCAATAGGTACGTGGATGAACTTAGTGTTGTCTCCCCATTTGGGAAGCAGAGGCTTGTGAGTACACGAGGGGTGTAGTGCCATGGAATGAAATGTGGCTGAGTCAGGCTCTTTTCTTGACACCAGCTGCCCTGCCACTTCTAGGACCAGCGTCACCTTCAGAAAAATCTGTCTACCCCATTGCTTAGGAAATAAAATATGAGCAGGCTTCCTCTCAGCCCCCTCCCCCTTTGACCTTCTCCCTTCCCCTGCCCCTGTGCTCACTTTGTCCAAATCAGAAACACATTTGACTTTGGCCTTGTCTAGAGGAAACTCATGAAATGACAGATTTCCTAAAGGCCTTAGGGCCGCCCTCTGCTAGGGGAGTGTCCTGTGGATACTTTCTGGAGACAAGGCTGACAGAGGCAACAGTCTGTGTGGCCAGCCTGACTGAATCAGCACCAGTCTACAGTGGAGATAACCCCTGAATGGGCAAGAACCCACTGGGATTGAACTACCCCTGTGCACACCTAGATCCAAATAACAGCATATCTGCTGTTTTGCATGAACTCTAGGCCAAGAATGATGAACCACATTTTATAGATTAGGGGCCAGGGCACAGCAACACAAGCAACTTACCCAACAGCCTACAGTGAGCATAAGGCAGATACAGGAGAATTCCAGTGAGGGCACTACTATAGACTCTCCATGATGCCCTGTCAGATGACTCCACCCCTTCCACTGCTGCCCCAGTGCAGGAGTCCCACTGGGGAGGAAGGAGATCAACTCTTGAGATGCTTGCTTAGACATCACCTCCAGATAGAAAAATGGTCTTCTAAGACTCACACCCTCTAGCTCTCCTCTGTGACCATTATGTTCCAAGGGAGTCTTCTGTGCTTTCTGTGGACATTGTGAATATTATTCATGGGCCAAGGAGTGCCTGTCCCTCCCAGACCATCTCCAAAGAGATTTTTCACTGGCTTGTTCAACACTCTCTTTTTGACTCTGCTGAGTCCCCTACCTCTTGCCCTCGAGTTCACTGAATTGAGGTAGTGAGTTGCCCAGCCATGAGGAATCCTGAGTCCTGAGCAGAGAGAGATGGAGCCAGGGCATATCTCTGACTGGCTGCATACCTGGAGTGACCCCTGGACATCTCTTTGAACAGTCTTCTAAACAGGGAAAAGCAGAATAATAATACCTACCTTCACAAGAGATTATGAAAATCTATGAAATACTGTGTGTAAATATGTGGTCCCACTGTGTGCTAAGAATAATCAGAGGCCCAAGCATTGTCTCAGCTAATCCTCCAACATTAACAAGTTATCACCTCTACTTTAGTTATCTAGTGCAGGTATAACAAGTGGTTGGCTTTAGCAAACAAATTTATTCTCTCGCAGTTTAGGAGGCTCAAAGTCAGAATTTTGGGTGCCAGTCCTAGGAGAAGTCTTTCTCAGTTGGTTTTAGGGGAAGGCCCTTATCATCAATCTTTCCTTTCTAGAAGATTCTCAGTGCAGACAGCTGTGGTTCAAAGGACAAGTTCTACTCCCAGCATTGTTTTCTTGGTGGTATGAGGTCCCCTAGTTTCTCTGCTTACTTCTCTCTTTTATGTCTCAAAAGAGATTGGCTCTAGATACAACTTAGTCTAATAGATTGAATCCTGTCCTGCTTAACATAACTGTTTCTAATCCTGCCACATTAACGTCATAGAGGTAGGGTTTACAACACATGGGAAAATGGTGGACAATCATATAACACTGGGAATTATAGACTACTAAAATTGACACATATTTTTGAGAGACACAATTCAATCTATAACAACCTCATTGTACAAGGATTGGAGCACAGGCACAGAGAGGTTAAGGTTTGTCTAAGGAAGCACAACTCCAAAGTAAAAAGGTAGCAACAATCACCATCCCTCTTCCTGCCTCAAGCGTGCATATCTTTTCTCTCTTTTAACCAAGTGCTGTTGTTAGCTGCCATAGACTTAGCTCTTACCATTGCAACCCCAGGTACAACAGAATGAAATGTTGTCTGGTCCTGTGTCATCTTCATGATTGATGGTATGCTTGAGTCCATTGTTCAGGCCACTGTGTGTTCTGAGTGCCTTTCAATCTGGGGAGGGCTCACCTTCAGGAACTGTATCAGACGATGGTCTGTTGTGATCCGTAGGGTATACATTGGCTAGTTTTTGGAAGTAGCTATTGAGGCCTTTCTTCCTAGTCTGTCTTAGTCTGGAATCTCTGCTGAAACCTGTCCACGATGGTTGATGTTGCTAGTATCAGAAATTCTAGAGGCATAGCTTCCAGCATCATAACAACACACAGCCAAGCCAAGTTCCATCGAGTCAGATCACAGCAACACACAAGTCACCAAAATATGACAAATTAACAGACAGGTAGTGGGACCAGGTGTACTAATGATTTCTCAAGTCCATAGTGTAGGTCAAGCATGGAGGAAGCAAGATAAATACAAGCTAGTTACTACTCTCAAGGACTCACCATCTGGAAAAGATGGGCACAAATAAGTAATTTACAATGCAGTGTGTGTGTGTGTGTGTGTATTATAAAGAGGGAGGCAGAGGTGTGTAACAGCTATCTTAATTTTGGGGTCTGTATGCCAGGGTGTCTATAGGGTCACTATGAGTCAGAATTGACCTGAGGGCACAGGGTTATGCTGAGGTGTCAGTAAGGGAAGGTTCTTTGCAGCAGTAGTGTCTGACCTGGGAGGGGTAGAAGGAGAAACAGAAAGCCAGGTGAAAAGGCTGGGGACAAAAGCCAGGATATCTCAGGCACAGGAGTCTGAGTAAACAAAGGAACTGAGCCATTCAACAGCCTGCTGAGTATGCAGAATCCCCAGGAGTGGGGTGTGCCTGGAATACTGAGGGCCAGTGCAGTGCAATAAATTACTTAAGACCGCAGACCTTCTAGCTACAGTCTTTCAGACTTCCATTGACTGAGCAAGAATATGCAAATCAGGTGCTTGTGGTCCACTAGAGGGACTGGACAGCTTTCTGTTACTGCGAATAAGGTACACAGAACCCTGATGGGGTAGAACCATGCAAATAAGGTTATGGAGCTCTACCAAGGGGATTAGTTTTTCATCCCACTGGGCTTAAAAGAGAGCCAACTCAGAGCAGAGAAGGAATTTCATGACCACCAAAAAAGAAGACCTAGGAGTGCGGCATGTCCTTTTAGCCTGGGATCCCTGCACTTAGAACCTCCTAGCTGCAAGAGAGAGGGCACTATGATACTAGAAATGGTGCTTGATGAAGAGAAGTAGTAGCAGAGGCAGAGACAGAGGCCGCAGAAGCAGGCCATTGGCAGGAGACAGCATGGTTAGCTTCCTGGCCCACAAAGTAAGAAAGCTGAGTGCATTTGGGGCTGAATCTTACAGGCAGAATGCGGTGCCCCCAGGCACTTCATCAGCAGAGCAGAAGCAGAGCAGAAAGAGCTTTGTAATTATTGCTCTGGCAGGATAGAGACTGGGCTGACCCAAGAAGCCCAAGAGGCCAAGGACCAGAGAGAAGAGTACCTGTGGCACAGCTGAGAAGAAGCCATCCTGATTAAAGAGCAATGTCCTGTTTCTGAGCCTGAATTTTAACTGTTACTTCCCCAATAAAGCCCATAACAGCGAGTAGGCTCTGTGACTTCCATGTGGCCATTACAGTAAATTATCAAGCCCAGCAGAAAAGTAGAGAGTAAGGTGGAAGGAACAGATGCTTTCAGATTGTAAACAGCTTAAAGAGGGAAGGCATGCCTGACCTATACCTCATAGGAATCAGCCTTGAGCTGTTAATCTTGAGTCTCATTCCCAGGCAGAGTACTGACAATAAAGGTGAAAAGACAGGCAGGTTCCAGGGCACAGAGGGCTGTAGGGCCTGATGACAGTGGAGGCCATGTGCTGTGGGTGAGATGGAGTGGAGGACAGGTTATAAGCAGGAGGGGTATTCAGATTTGTGTTTCTGAAGGATTATTCTGGCTGTTGTGTGTGTATCAGGGGGCAGCCTGTATCAGGGATACCTGCTAGAAAGTGAGAGGAGGTGAGGGCCTGAATGGAAAGTATGGGAGCGGTCATGGAAATGGAGGGATGAACTTGGAAATTATTTAGGGGGTAAAAAACCGCAGGAATTTCTGGATTAGATGAGGGGAATATGCTAGAGAGAAGATTCTAGGATGATGGCTGAGTTCATCTCTGGAGTCCTGGGAGAAGAATGAACCATTCACTGAACGGGGGGCTCCAGCACAAGTTGCTGATATGAACAGTGAGGGCATGAGTCCTAGACCCACTCATGTTGGAGGCCTGTGAGCTGCCCAAGGTTGGGAGTATCCAGGAGTAGGCTGGTTCTAGAGGCCATTGCTCAGGAGAAAGGAGCTGGCTCTAGGTACGAACTGGGGCTCATCAGCTTGTAGATAGGAGGCTGAAGACTTAGGAGCATTGTAGAGCAACAAAGAAACCAAAACAAAGAGCCCAGAGGAGTATGAGTTTTAAGAGGAAGGCTATGGAAGTACAATGCAGGAAGGGGCTAGACTTGTCAGGAATGACAAGGAGGAAGAAGAGGGGGAAGCAGATAATAATCAACAGACCTAATTCTCTAGAAGCCCAGCAAGGTGCGGACTGAACATGTCTGCTGCATTTGGCCCGTCGTGAGTCACTAGGCTAAGCTGGGAACAGATTCCATGGAGGCAAGAATGGAGGTCAGCAAGGAGACAACAGTGATGGAGCACAGGAGAGTAGAGATCACTGTGCAAGCTCATGTTCACTGTTGAGGGGACAAGAGAGAGAAGCATTGCAAGAGTGACTGTTTTTCTCAAGACGGGACAGACCAGCAGGACACATGGCCATGTTCATTGAGTTAAGATAGAAAAGTCTATATAAGAGATGTATTGACTGCTTAAGATAGATAAAAGTTAATCAATGAAGACAAGATTGGAAGAGTTATGGGGCCAGACTCCATGGGGAGAGAAACTAGATCTCCTCCTCAGAGATGCCTGTCCACCTGCTATCATCACGCTGGAACTCCCGTCACTCCCTGTCTGCTCTCATTTCGTCCTATCACATTTGCTGTATGGCATCCCATTCCATGTCCACTTGATTATTGCTTCCCACCAGGCTGTCAGCCTCAGGAGGATGGAAATATCATCTGTCCAGCCATTGGGTGTACCCCACTACATGGCACAGACCATGGCACATAGTAGGAGATCAAATTACACCTACTATTGGGCAGATGGATTAAAGCAGTGAAAAAAAAAAAAAAAAAAAACCTCTTTTTTTTTACCTCCAAACACAGTTGACACTTGTTCTGGGAGAAGTGGGTATGGATTTGGGGTGAAGAACAGGAGAAGGAAACCTTCAAATACATGTATATTATAGGTATCTGGATAGAAAAAAAGAGTGAGGCCAAATTAAAAGGGTCATGAATGCTAGGTTTAAATGCAAGGCCAAGAACTTTGAATTTTATTTTATAGGTGATGGGAAGCCGTTGGTGGCTTATAAGCAGGGAAGGCCCATAACTAACCCCTGTGTTTTTCAGAACTCTCGAGGAGCAGGGCAGGCCCTGTATGGAGTACAGGAAGCCTGCTTGGAAATGTTTACAATCAGCAGTTGCTGGAACTAGTTCCTACTAGAACTGCAAGAGGTAAAAATGCTTGTCTCTTTCAAAGTCCTCCTTCAGCGACATCACTGTTAACAGCTCAGCCCTGGCCGTAGTGGGAGTATATACACCATGGAAATTGGCAAACTGCTATAAATCTGAACTTTCTTCTTGGTGTTCCAGTTTACTCACACACCACCAAATCCTTCAGGTGCCAACAGTGAAAAATACACTCACAACACAACACAGTAATTTACAAACAGGCTGGGGGTCTCTTTCCAAACTCCTACAGAACTTTATCAACTCCAATTTTTATTTATCCTTCAGCCTTTTCTCTTCAGCTACACATTCTCTTCCCAACTTGGACCATAGCGTCTGATCCTGTCCCAGGCACGGAACTGACAATATCAAAGCCCACTGAGGCAGTATAAGGGCCCCGGTAGTCCTGAGACAAACTTGTTTTTTTACTATAATGCACAGGTGTCTGGAACCTGGGAGAAGTGGTTCTAGGGGCCAAATCACTTGACCCAGAAGCAGGTGAACCAGAAAGCATCAGTCATTAAGCCAAGTTTTCCCACTCAGCTTCCCTGAGCTCCTGTCCTCATGACATCTGAGCAAGGGAAACATCCAGCCAGCAAAACCACAGAAGCCATGAACTACCCACCTGCTGCAAGGCAGGTCACCAGGAAACTGGACTTAGCAGGAGATGATCCTAAGGCCCTACCCTCTCAAGTCTACCCTAGGGATGCAGCTGTCTTATTTATAGGTAAAAAACAACTGTGCCTCTCCAGGGTGTCAGGGAGAGGAAGAGATTTACAGGGATTCCATGAAGTTACTGACTTGTGGTGACAGAAACAGACATAAGACACATCACAGTTTGGAGGGTGTGTTGCACATGGTCAGTCGATTCTGAAGCTTGTCTCACAAAGCCTGGAAAAAGCTGCCCATTACACACATGTGTACACGTGTGCACATAAACACAAAACAAGCAAGCACCTGTGAAAACCTTGCTGAGGTGCAGGTGTTTTGTCAGCAGCACTAAAACTACTTCATGTTTTCACGTACAGTGTCCCATTTCACCTCACCTGTATACTGTGACCTGGAGCTGCTTACAGATACTGAATATACCATGGACTTTCAGAGGATCAAAGAAATTTGTTTTAGGAGAAATAAACTAGAAGAGTCCCTAAAAGAGAGGATGGCAAGACTTCTGTGGCTTACCGCAGACGCTTCATCAGGAGAGACCCAGTTGTTACAGCGATATGGTTAACACAGGGGCTCAAACAAGGGGCTCAGACTCACCAAGTGGTCGTGCAGACAGCTCATGACCAGGCAAGGCTGTGTTCTGTTAAACACGAGGTCACTGTGAGTCAAAGTCAACAACAACTAACAGCAATATGAGAAATCAGCTGATAGGTATATCCATTTCTATTACCCCATCTTCACCTTCATTTGTGTCTCCCTTTACCTTGATTCTTTCTTGCCCTCTTCCTTTCTGATATTCTCCAGCTTGTTTCTTTACATTTCTCTCTTCACCTGTGTCTGTATGTCACCTCCCTGCTACTTTCCACCTCCCTTATTTTCTTCCTTTCTTCTCCTTCTTTCTTTGTGGCCCTCATTTTTCTGACTTCTCTTACTCCTTATCTCTCTTTTTCCCTTCCTGTCTCACATCTCCAGGTCAACAAGCCACTCAGTGAAGATCTTCGCTAGATTTGACTGGGATCCTTTCAGAAACCTTAACCCGTGATAAAGCCTTGCTCTTCAGCCACCTATTTCCTCGGCCTGCTCTTCATTGTTTCCCTCGCCCTCATGGCTTTAGGAGAAAAAGTCCAATAAAAGAGACTTACAAGAGACATGAAAGCAGAAAGGAATGAAGACATTCTACCTCTTCTTCCTCAGCTGTATAGAACAGAAAACTGAGATTCCAAGAGGAAGCAGGAAAGTCAAGGCCACGTCACCAGTTTGAGACAGAGCTGCTGTCAGAGCCTGGCTTACCCTCCAAATCTCTCCCCTTCAGCTGCCCTTGGACTTGGCCACCAAAGAACCCAAGATACTGTTAAGCAGTCACCTCCCAGGATCAGACTCTGCTTAGCAGCCAAGTGCTGACGCTTTTCCAGACATACCCACAGGTGTCCTGAGAAAAAGCTACAAAGTTAAACACAAGCAAGGGGTGAATTTGGTAATTGCACATACTCCTATTTTGTTAACTGACTATATCCTGTTAAGGGAGGCTTCGAAACAGAGAGAAACTTTGTCACCTGTTAAATACATCTAATTTCACACACTGTCATGTAGTGCTCCATCCAGCTGGCCCTCTATTGAAAAGGAGAAAATGATTGCATCTTGGCCTATTTCTTAGCACACAGGTACTTTCACAGGGAAGACTGGGGACCTGCTTTAATTGCCTGGAGTTAGTAATCTTGGGTACTTGGCATCTTCAACAGATTTTCACTTATGTGAAACAAAGACGTGCCTGTTTCGGATAACGTCATCTGCCTAATGCTGAAGTGGCACTTGGTCTTACCTGAGTCTTACCTGGTCTCTAGTCTTCAGTTTCCCAAACAGTAATGGTAGAATGGACTGGAGTTTCCAAGGGCCCTTCCAGTAGTAAGCTCTTTTTTTTTTTTTTTTCTTTTCTGGTTTCTGGGACCCAGTCTCCACTTGCCAAGAGCTTAACTGTATGAAAATACTGAGCAAAGTCTGGTTCTTGTTAGGGCCTTTGCTTACAGAGCCGTCTTTCAGATCGAGAAGCTTTCTGATGCTTTTTAGTAAACGTATACCTTAAAGAAAAACTGAAGCACAAATATTGAACCTCTGGGTGCGCTCTGCTCTCCATAATGAAATGTGCATGGAGAACATGCATCCAGTTCAAGGACTTTGTACAAAGTTATAATAACTTAACAGTAATAAGCTAATAGTCAGATGGAATTAATAGCAGGAATGTGGTCATTTAAGCAGTGCCATGGCCCGGTGTCAAGGTATTTTTGCAGCTAAACCCTCTTGAGTCTCCGTAAGCTAATAGCAATTAGCTCCTAAGTTAATGGCAGCTGAAGTCATAATGAGATTGGAATTGATCATTTGGAAGTGAGCTCCCATAAGCTGGTCTTATGAGGCATTTCAGTTTTAAAGCACTGGCTTGACCCCTTCCCCTCATACCTTTCTTCATGACCCCATCTGCTGAACGGGTTTCTGGACTCAGCATGGTCCTTGCCATTGCAGCAGCAGCTCTCTGGGGCTGCAGGAGAGAAGCAGACTGAGAACATCAAACCGCCGAAGGACATATTCCACTCAGATTCTGCTGCAGAAACCCTTCTGTTGGCAGATACCTGTTTGGTAGGTGTCTTAGTCATCTGGCATTGCTCTAACAGAATTACTAAAAGTAGATGGCTTTAACAAAGAGAATTTTATTTTCTCACAGGAAAGTAAGCTGAAAGTCCAAATTCAGGGCATCAGCTCCGGGGAAGTTGGCTCTGGAAGAAGGTCCGTGTCATCAGTCTTCTCCCGGACTGGGAACTTCTGAGATACAGGGACCCCAGGTCCAAAGAAGGCAGTCTGCTCCCGGCACTGCCTCTTTCCTCTTAGTGTAAGCCGAGCTGCCTGCTGACTTCCCTTTCCTTTATATCCCAGGAGACTGTCTTAGGCACAACACAATCTTAGACCTTGAGTCCTGTCTCACTAATACCACCACTACCCATCTTTCCTCTTTAACATCACCGAGGCAAGATTTTCAAGATATAGGAACATCACACAATAATGGGAATCATGGCCTAGCCATGATTCTCTGCCATTTCCCTCACCTGGCCAGTGGATTAATTTCTCTGAGCTTTACTTTCCCGATCCAGTGCCATTTTTGAGAGGATGGTTTTCCATGGCCCCTTGTGCCTCTCACCAAGGCTGCCTAATGAGAAGCCTTGGGTTTGGAACTTCTGTGATACTGGAGGCTGGGAACTGAGCCTCCTTACCTTGTTTCTTCTTTTTCCTTATTAGGGAGACTGTTCCCTGTTTGGGACCAAATGTGTACCTCTCTGCTCTTCTAGTGCATGAGCATCATTTGGTAGCTGACCAACAGCACTCCTGTACCTGTTCCTGGCAGGGAGGGAACAGGGTCCCTCACCCGCAACACAAAGGAGGTGCATGTGGACCACTCACTGCCTGTGTGATTCTTGGCTTTTGTTTACAGCTCCAGACCTTGGCTCAACGTTCTCTACCTCTGGGGTTATGATAATAGTATAATCAGTAAATCTATATAAAGTTTCTTATGCATCACCTGTCATAAAGAGATTCTCAGTGCATGTCTTCCCTCCTGTATTGGTCAGCTTTTACCATGTAACAAATCACCCTAAAAACTTAGTGGCTTAAAATAGCAATCATTTTATTTAGCTCACTGTTATGTGAGTCAGCTGGTGTTTGTTTTTTTCTGGGCTGATTAAGCCTCTGATGGGTTGTCAGATGCATCTCTGGCCAGTTGGTAGGGTGGCTGGTGGCTGTGTGACCTAGGGATGTCTCACATACATGCTGGGAGCTGGTAGGCCATCAGCACGGGAGATGGGGGTAATTGAGCCACCAGAATTTTATCCTCCAACAGGCTCACTATAGAAAAACACTGCCTGTAGGATGGAGTAGAACTGTCCCATCAGATTTCCAAGGCCATAATCTTTACAGATGTAGACTGCTACATCTTCATCTCAAAGAGGAGCTGATGGGTTCAAACTACAAACCTTTTTATTAGCAGTTGAGCACTAACCACTGCACCATGGTTTCAGTCAGCTAGTGCTACTCTAACAGAAATACCACAGAGTGGATGGCTTTAACAAAGGAAGGTTTATTCTTACACAGTTCAGTAGGCTACAGGTCCATATTCAGGGTGTCTGCTCCAGAGGAAGGCTTTCCCCCTTGTCGGCTCTGGAGGAAAGTCCGGTATTGCATCAGTCTTTGTCCAGGGAGCATCTTGGCACAGGAACCTCAGGTCTGAAGGACGCGCTCTTCTCCCGGTGCTGCTTTCCTGATGGTACGAGGTGCCCAATTCTCTGCTCTCTTCTCTGTCCTTTTATCTCTCATAGGATGAAAGGATTAAGGGTGGGGTAAGCCATACTCCAGCGAAACTCCCTTTACAGTGCAGCAGGGAGGTGATCCTATGAAGGGATTTACAGCCCCACCCTAATCCTTTAACATACAGTTTAAAGAAACCACAAAATGGAGAGGACAGTCACAAGATACTGAGAATCATGGTCCAGCCACATGGCTACACATATTTTGGGGGGGATACAATTTGATCCATGACAACCACCCAGGCTCCTTTCTGACATGCTATCCTGGGCTTATTCATATGGTAGCCTCTGGGTTCCAACAGAGCAAGAGAAGTCAGGTGCTAGTGTACAAGCACTTTATAAGTGTCTGCTTGTGTCATGTGCCTTACTGTCCCACTGGCTGAAGAAAGTAACACGACCAAGCCTATGTACACTCTTACTCCAGATGGAAGGGTTTGCAAACTTATATTGCAAAAAAGAGAGCATTCAAAGACAACGAGAATTTGCGGTCATTTTTGTAATTTGTAACAACTTCTTTTCGTTAGCTTTGTACATCCAGATACACTTCCGTATACACAGGAGGCATCGAGTAAGTGGTTGGAAATCCTGGTAGTGTAGTGTTTAAGAGCTACAGTTGCTAACCAAAAGATTGGCAGTTTGAATCCACCAGACACTCCTTGGAAACTGTATGGGGCAGTTCTACTCCATCCTATAGGGTCACCGTGAGTTGGAATCAACTCAATGGCAACAGGTATAGTACAATAGTAAGTGGTCACTGATCGAATGACAAATGAGGGAGAGAACAAGCCTTCTGTTAATAAAACTAAGGCTTCCTTCAACAGGCAACAGGACTTGCCCAAGGTCTCACTTCCAGTGGTAAAAGGACTCAGGTAAAAGAAAGCCGGTCAGGTGATTTTCTTTGTTGTAAAGGTGAGGGAATCAGTTAAAATGAGAGACAGGAACACACTGTCCCAAAGATGAAGCACTCAAACACTTCAAGCCTATTTTAGATTTTTGTCTTTTCTGAGCCTGGGCTTTCCTAGTCTATTCAGATGGATGGGTTTGTCACAGTTATTCTCCCAATACCCAATGTCCTAAAGCTTTTTCTAGGATAGGGTGCAACCTGGAAGGAGGGCACTGAAGCTGTCGGTTTCTCTTCTATCTTTGAATGTTGCCAGGAACTCAGTATGTGAGTCTATGTGTATGTAGATAGATACTCCTTCAGCCAGCTCTGAAGGGTCTGGACAGAGGGTGGTTAAATTACCTAGGAATCAGTTCTTGGGCTGTTTTGCTCTCTTATTTAAACAGCACAAATTATTTTCTCTTGATGATAAAAATCAATATTTGAGTGAAAGTTCCCTGTCATAAGTCCCAAACAGGTTTTATGACTTGCACAATTATGGAGAAAATGAAGCAAATGCTAAGTCTGCTTTCTGCATTTTAAATTAGTGAAGGCTGCGAAGTACAGAAGATAGCCTACCTCTAGTTGACCTGTGGATATTTCCCCTCTCCTTCCGTACGTCATGGAGTGTTTGATCTGGAAGGGACTTGAGGACTACCTGTCTTAGCAAGTACCACCTCTGGCCGTGGCTGGTGTATCGATCAGCGTAGTCTAACTTATGCTGAACAAGCCACCCCAGCTGTCAGTGACCTACGGCGACAGAGACTTATTTCTTGCTCACATGTGTGTCTCCTCAGGTCAGCTATCGCTAGGTTCTAGGCCATCTGCTTTCCAGTGTCAGGTTCACTGAGCAGCCTATATGTGGAGCATTGTTAGTCTTGTGTCTGAGAGGATACAGAGTACAACTCAATGGCTCTGACAGCTTCTGTTCAGAAATGGCACAGGCCACTTCTGCTCACATTCCTTTGGCTAAACCTAATCAAACGGCCAACCCAAATGTGGTAGGGAAGAATAAGCGTCTGTGGAAAAGACCAGCAAATGTATTAAACAACACGTAATCGAACACATATGGTCTCTGCTTAGAGCTGCTTGGTGCTGGTGTTTAGACAAGGGTAGGGGTTTCCAGAACTGAGCTGGAGTCGAGGGTGAATGAGGCCCAGGAGGACTGGGGAGCAGGTGGGGGCCCCACCACCCTTGGCTCTGTGTACTTCAGTCTCTGGCAGAGGAAATTTTAACTGGCGCTTCCATGAAACCCTTTGCTCACGGTCTCCACAAGTTTCCAGACATTTCTACTTGAAGCAGCCCCAAGAATTGCTGGAGGTAAGCCAGCAGCCTGGGCTGTCTAGCCTCATTCTGAAGAATGAAGTATCCTCTCTTCCAAAGGTCACACGGGGAAGTCAGTCAGAAAAGGTGGGATGGGACCAGTGTCCTCAAAGTGTGTGGACCATTCCAGAAACCATTGCAGCTCAGACCCCTGAGACCCACCCACTGTGCCTCAGAGAGCTTCAGATGTGAGACAGCTACCTGACTCTCAGGTCAGCTTCTACAACTTACCAGCTGTGTAGCCTATGACGGATCACTCGCTCTGTGTGTATTTCACTGTCTGGATCAATAAAATGGGATAATGGCATCAGACCTGTCTTCATTTGCTAATCCATGGGGAAGCTATAACAAGTAATAGAAAAGTAACAAGTAACTTCACTGACGCTCCCTGGGAACGTGACATGGATGGTGTCGTCTCATGTCTCATGTCATCGTGAGTCTTGCGAGATGCCTTCGTCCCCAGGATCTCTCAGGGTGGTTCGGGGGTGGGGAGAGAGGCAGAGTGAGTGTGTCCCTGGGGAGGCCAAGATTTCAGCTCCACATGAGGAACAACTTTCTAACAAAGCTAGATCCACATGGGGGTGGCTTAGGCTGACACGGGGGTTAGTGATACCCCCTCACAGGAAGTGTGAAAGCAGGGCCTGGGTGTCCACTTCCCAAGGATTCTCTCAGTGTTGTGTAGCATCAGATAGACCTTGGGACTGAATGCCTGAGTACCACCTTACCAGTTACCGTCAAGTTGATTCTGCCTAACGGTAACCCCTTGTGTGTCCGAGTAAAGCCATGCTCCACAGGGTTTTCAGTCGTTAGTTCTTCAGAAGTAGATTGTCAGGCTTTTCTTTCAAGGGGCCTCTGGGTGAACTCCAACTTTTCAGTTAGCAACTGAGCACAGTATCTCTTTGCACCATCCCAGGTCTCCCTAAGCACCATAGACTCCCAGAACTGAGCAATATCTAATCAATCTTGGTGGGAATAGTAAATGACTTCGTGGATTAAACCAAGGAAGGCACATAGTCCAGCCTCCCTTTGGGCTTCAGGAGGGTGCTTTCACCCTACAATTTCATGAAACTTCAACTACGATTCGCTCCTTTCTTGCAGGTGCCTTGGGTCTGTTGCCTTCTGTCCGCAGGTGCTGGAACAGCCTTCTTGACTTCTGCACATCACTGTGAGAGATTTTCGAATATACCGTGGTGTCCCCTGCCTCTTCTAGCCTGGGTCAGCTAGTGCCCCAGTGCCTGTGACACTGTCCACCCCCACCCCCTGCCAAGAGAAGAATAGAGATGGTGCTGTGAGAATATATGTGAGGTGTGTCTGAGAAAACAGACCCTGTCACTAGCCCTGAAGGGGCAGGGCTGATGGACATGTTCGGGGTCGGGCTTCCACAACCCCCTCCCCAACCTTTGTTTGGACATTGAGCAATGTGGCTGCCTCCTCCTATGACATCACCTTCCTCACCATCGAAAATAGCTTTAGCATCCCACAAGGACCGTCAAGTACACCTTCCCCTGAGGTCCTCCCAGTGGCCCTCAGCAAGCAGAGGCTGAAACTGAGACAAGGAGAAAGAACAATGGTTACTGAGTCAGTAACCAAAGCCCCTTTCTGGGGTGTGAGTGAGGTCCCACAGGCCAGCAAGCCTCTAGTTGGTCTGCTGCAGAGCTATTTGGAGAGTACTGTAGACACTCAGCTGCCTGAACCCCAAAGCAAATCCATTCACGAGGTCACTCTCTCTGGCTACTGCCAGTTTCTGGGCAGGTCCTCTGGACAGTACTGATGCAGCCTGAATGTGGAAACTTACACATCAGATTCACCCTCTTCCAGTCTAGCCTGGCCTGGACCACTGAGGGCATGCCCTCCATGCTGAACACACCTCCTTCTCAGATCCAGGGGCTGATGAGAAGGAAAAGCTTGAGTATTGAAGATTCTTATGAAAGTGTGCCTTCTGTGCTTAGAAAGATGGGAAAAGCAAGATTCCATTCCAGCATCTAATTGCTGTCTAAACTCAAGCAAGTCACTTTGCCTCATGCACCTTAGTTTCCCCACCTCTAAAATTAAGGTTCGAAGGACTTTAGGCTAATGTATCACTAAGCTAGGAATATCTGAGCACATTCCCCATGACTCCAACACAAGAAGGAAGGGCCTCAGTAGCCAGCGAGTAGGGTCACTAGGGAAAGATTAACATCACCAGCCATGCCCAGTCCATTTTGGTGGCTCCACTTGCCCTGAGCCTCCACCTTTGTAACAATGGTATCTATCTCCAACCACCTGCAGACACTGTACTAAGCAGTTTGTATACATGGCTGCATTATATCCTCACCACCACCCCACGGGAAAGCTGTCATCCTCCCCATTTTCCAGCTTAGAAAACTAAGGTTGTGCAAGGTTAAGTTACTCCTCCAAGGTCGCACAGCAGGGAAGAAACCACGTTGGGATTGAAACCAAGGGTTGTGAGGCTCCCAAGCTGATGGGTTGTACATTTAGCCTACAGCAGGCACTGCTTAGTGTTCCAGCTTATTGTTGGCAGTCTTCTCCCCCAAGGACATGTGCAAGCCCAGCTCCCTCTCTCTTCTTTTCTTCTGAGTCTGCTGTGACTCAGCAGAGGCAGAGGATCGAAACAGAGCCAGACTGGAGCAAGTGGAATCATTTTGCAGACCTGGCTTTTTCCCCCTTGTCTTTGTCTGCAAGCTGCCCCTCTTAGGACCTTCAAAGAGAAACCTGTTCCCGGGAAGCATCTTATGCCAAAGCCAAAAGCCATTTGTCTGGAATATTAATATGCCAGTAGCTGTCTGTGAAGGTACCTGTCTCTGATCACACACTCCTGGTGATGATTCTTCCTGGGACTGCTCTGCAGGACCGCAGGAAGCTAATGGACCCCCTGGGAAACATTTGACTTACCTTTTGTTTGGCTTTCCCGAGCTTCTCAAAGATTGCCAGCCATGTGTGCCCCAGACAGAGCTGCTGGGTAGGGCATGGCAGTTGACAGCAGAGCATACTTATCCCATCCAGGAGGCTGGTTTTTATCGCCCAGGGCATGGTGCTTGGAAAAGTCAGTCCTCAAAAATCAATTCACATCCTACATCTAGTATTGGAAAGAATCATGCTGAAACTTACCTGCCTCCTGAAATAGAGAACATTCGATATAGTTTAAGAGTCCCAGATCCTAGCTATAGCTCAGCCACTACAGTGCTACACAGCCTTACATGAGCCACGATCCTCTTTTGAACCCCAGCCTTCTATCTCGTTTTAGCTGATTGGACTTGATACTCCCTGAGGGTCCTTCCAAGAAGTGCTAGTGACACAATGGTTAAGTGCTCGGCTGCTGCTGAAAGGACTGTGGTTCAAATCCACCAGCAGTTCCACAGGAAATAAGACTTGGCAATTAGCACCTGCAAAGATTTCAGCCTAACAAACCCTATAAGGTAGTGCCACACTGTCATGGCACACAACAACCAGGACCCTTCTACAGGTAACATACTATTGTGATGCAGGAGATGCACTGGACAGGCTGTCTGAAGCCTTGGGTTCAAATCCTGACTCTGCTACAAAATCGTTTTGTCAACTTGCTGAGGCAATTCTGTCATCAGGTTTGCTATGATGAAACCATAAATGAGATTATTGCTGTGAGTGTTCAGAGGGCCTCATCTATGGAGTCAAAAGACGTTTACTGAATCTGAATCTGAGATTTCAGTCACTACCTAAAGTCGATGTGGAAAATCCAACTGCGAGTGGTTTTATTTCCTCTGAGCTGAACTCACGGCTACTGAGTTGATTCTAACTCAAAATGACCCTGTAAGACAGAGTAGACTTGCCCCATAAGTTTTCCAAAGCTGTAAATCTTTATGGAACCACACTGCCACATCTTTCTCCTGTATAGCAACTGATGCATCCAAACTGCTTGCTGACCTTTCAATTAGCAGCCTAACAGTTTAACCACTGTCCCCCCAGGGATTCTCCTTGACAAGACCAGTAGTTCACAACCACAAGAACAACAAGAGAAAGACGGTTTCTGGAATGTCAGAGGACACTACGTCTGCTCACACAGAAACGTTCACGTGGTGTAAGATCAGTGATCACACATGAGAATTCGATGATACCAACTCCCAACCATGCCAACTGTTAGGTCAGCACCTGCCATACAGCAGGTTTCATTAATGATTGTTTTGTTGTTTCCTTTCAGTGGAAATTCAGAGGAATGATTTAATAAGAAGAATACTAGCAAACACCTAAAGGCAATTAACACATTGCAGGTACGCTTCTCTGTCATTTATATATTTTACTTTACTCAGTCCTTTTAACCACCTGGGAATTCTTTCACAGAGAGAGATTAAGAAACTCGCTTCAGTTCACAAAGATACAGAGGGAGTGTCATGGATTGAATTGGGTCTCCTCCCTCCCAAAAAAACATGTATCATTTTGGCTGGGCCGTGAATCCCAATACTGTATGATTGTCTACTATTATTTTGTCATTTGATGGGATTTTCCTATGTGTTATAAATTCTATGATTTAATAAGATGGATTAGTGGCAGTTGTACTGATGAAGTCTATAAGATTGGGTAGTATCTTAAGCCAATCTCTTTTGAGATACAAAAGGCAGAATTGACAAGAGAGACACCCAGACCTCATACCATCAAGAAAGGAATACCTGAGCACAGCACATCCTTTGGACCTGGAGTTCCTGAGCTGAACAAGAGAAGAATAAAGCATCACAAGGACCTTCCTCCAGAAGTGACAGAGGAAAAGACTTTCCCTGGAGCTGATGGTCTGAATTTAGATTTCTAGCCTACTGGACTGTGAGAGAATAAACTTCACTCTGTTAAAGCCATCCACTTGTAGTATTTCTCTTACAGCAGTGCCAGATGACCAAGACAGGGAGGTAGAATTTAAACCCAAGCAATGTGGCTTGAGGAAGCAGTAGTGATTCAGTGGTAAAATTCTCATCTTCCGTGTGGGAGACCCAGGTTCTATTCCTCAGGCACAGCTACCACCTGTCAGTAGAGGCTTGCTGTGATGCTGAACAGGTTTCAGTGGAGCTTGCAGACCAAGACAGACTAGGACAGAAGGCTTGATGATCATTGAAAAGCCAGCCAATGAAAATCTTATGGATCACAACATTCTGATCCTATTGTGCAAAGGTTTATCATGAGTTGAAATCAACTTAGCAGCAACTAAAAATAATGTGGCTTGAGTATGCTTCTTAACTCCCAAGCCACAGGTGCTCAGATGGTCACCAGTCTGCTTGTTAAAATGCAGACTGCTGCGTCCCACCCCTGCTATTACTGATTCCGCAGATCTGAGGCAGAGCCTGAAAATTTGCATTTCTAACAAGTTCTCAGGTGCTGTTGATGTTGCTGGTCTGGGAACCCTACTTTGAGAATCACTGCTCGAGAAATATTGTCTTAGAGTTAAATGGAATGAAGACACAGTGTGAACATTCTATACAAAGGTCTCCTGTGCTGCTGGGTTTCCAGCATTCCTCCAAAGTATTGTCCACATAAAATACTACCACGGGTACTAATAGGCAGCATATGCTAAAAAAGTGATGTAGAGTTTGTGATCAAATATGTTTGAGATGTTTGGGGTCAACAAACTTAAATATATGCCTTTACAGGTTTTCCGCTTCTGTGTTGTTGTTTTTTTCCGTGTGTGTGTGTGCGTGTGTGTGTGTTTTAACACACATGTGGCAAGTTCTCTAAACATATTTGAAGTCTTACCATTTTTTAATAGAGTAGCTCATGGGAGTAATTCTCCCCAGAACACTCTTGGAGACATACTGGCCTAGCCTGATGATGTCTGCCGTTCCCATTAGAAAAACTCCTTCCATGGGAGGCCTAGGGTTCAAACTATCAAGCTTACTAAGATAAACTTCAGGATAAACCGATTCCTAGAAGTGAGTTAGAACAGCTATAGTTTGCATAAGACAAAGATTCTACCACTTTCTCCAGCCCAGTTGATAGTACTTCGCATCTTTAGTAAATACCTGAAACACATACTGTCATTGCAGATGAATCCAGGCAAGATACTAGAGATACTGAGGGGAAACACATTCCAACTTCCAACTTATTCCATGTCTTCAGGACCTTAGGCAGCCTGCCTCCATTATCTATGAAAAGGGAGGGACACTATTTTATTTGAGTCACCAGAGGGGAAAGACAAGCTCTGTTTAACAAGTATCTAATAAGTATTGCTACTTGTGGCAATACCATGTGTGTCAGAGCAGAAGTGTGCTCCATAGTTTCAATGACCAATTTTTTTTTTTTAAGTAGATACCAGCCTTTTCTTTCCAGGCAACTCTTATTGAACTCAAACCTTCACCTTTTCAGTTAGCAGCCAAGCACCGTAAACCATCTGTACCACACACGGACTCAGCAGTCCTTTTTATGACTGAGTCTCAGAAGGCATACACTATTCCCTGCTGCACACTTTTTTCATTAGAAGTATGCATTACACATACTCAAGTGGAAGAGGATGACGCTCCACCTCACAAAGGGAAGAGCATCAAGAAATTTTCACACATATTTTAAAACCACTCCATCTAAGGACAGTAGTAAAGGAATAAGTATGACTCAAAAATAAATCAAAATAAAGAGTGTAGGAGATTTGAAAGACAGAGAACAGTAGTGAGTAGTTAACCTATCTATTTAAATTTAAATGAATAATAATCAAGTTTTTTTGAAGTGTAATTAATGTGCTAAACAAATATCTTGAAATAGAAGCAACATAGTATTTGAAGAAAACCAAGTTAACAGTATGAAACTAATAATAATCAAACTATCTTGGGAAAGACTAGGATTTGGAAGTGTAAAGGGAGAGATGATACAAGTAAAAGGATTCTTAAAATTTCATCTTAAATTAAGAGGATTTTACAGACCGTATAATATTGGAGTGAGGAGGAAAGTAGTAGGGACATATTTTCATATGATAAAGAAGAATGTGTTTAATTATGAGATTAAGAGAACAGAAGGAAATTATTAATGAGATACAAAAACATGAAAAATTACAAACACAAAGGAAAAGAAAATGAAAACTAACAATAAAAACTGAAAAAATAAGGTGAAAAAAGGAAACAAAGTCAAATGAATAGCACAATGTCAACTGGAAGGAATAACACTAGATGAAAAAATGTTGCTGCACTAACTACAAACGGACTAATTTTTCCTATTAAAAAATAGAGACTTTCCAGTTGGGTTTAATTTAAAATAAAAAAAAAGATGAAACATTTTTTATATGACAGGAAGACTTTGAATAAAGACAAAGACGAAGGAAAATAGAAAAAAGATAGAGGAAAGTTCTATGGCATATTGGGGAACCTGAAATTCTGTCACTACTTTTGTCAGTAGTTTTATCAACTGAAAACCCTGGTGCTGTGGTGGGTAAGTGCTAGGTCTGCTAACCAAAAGGTCGGCAGTTCATATCCACTAGGCTCTCCTTGAAAACTCTGTGGGGCAGTTCTAGTCTGTCCCATAGTACTACTATGAGTTGGAATCCAGTTGATGACAGTGGGTCTGTTTTTTGTTTGTTTTATTAGCTATCACTTGTGCCACTGCTGCATTACTGTGAAAAGTGAACAGGCAACCAAGAAATAGTCCTAACTAAAAAGAGTTGTAACTACTAGATGCTTACAGTGCTTGGCTGTTAACTGAACACTTGCTGTTGTTAAAAAAGGAATATCCCAGAAATCAATGCACAGGAAAGGAACCATGAGTTGCTGATTTCACATCTATCAACTACACTGTTAGAGAGTTTGATGAATATTCTCTTTCATTTTTTCTGCTGTGAGGTTACTAGGATTCAGTGCTTGAATAAGAGATAGTTCCAGTTGTAAACCTCTTCTGAGCACCAAACAGCTGCCATAAAATTCATTTTGTATGGCCCCTTTTCCTATATCCCAACAGTGGAAGGAAAAGTGAATGTTTGCATTAATGTGACGTCCTGGCATTTGAGGATCATGAGGTCAAATTTTTAAGCATAACAGGCTTGAGATACAAACTTCTGAATTTGAGCATTGCTTCTATTCCAGTTTTTCTAGCTCATCAGAAAGAATCAGAACCTCAATATCCTGGTTATTTGCTGATAAATAGTTGTTTTGTACTTACTAAGTGCCAGGCAGTACACCGGGCTCTGTTGATACGGAAGTAAACAAAACAGAGAAAGTCACTGACCTTGTTAGGCTTACATTCCAGTGGAAGTAGCAGCAGATAAATAAATAAATATGCAGTATTATGAAACATTGACAGTGACAAATGTTGTGAAGAAAAATGAAGAAGGACAGGAAGTGAGGCAATGTATTCTATTTTAACTCACCAAACTTATGTCACCAGGCTTATGTCTTCCTGTATGCCTAGCAAGCCTCAATCCAGACTCAGAGATGCTATGCAAAAATTGTACAGAAAAGCAGATGGATTTAAAGAGCAGATACAGTTGTAGATTTGTGCTCATTCTTAACATGGCAGATAATAATTAAGAGAGATTCAATAAAGGTTTCAGACTAACAGCCAAAGCAAAGACCAAATCTGTTCTTTCAGGAAGTTTAATTTAATCTCAGTGTATGCAACGGATGAGAGATGGTGGATAGGGAGGTAGACAGATCCAGACTGGAAGAAGAACACCAGTGACAAGACTTCCTGAGTAACACTGTTCAACAGAACATTCTGTGATGACTGTCTAAAATGGTAGCTACACATAGCTCATGAAATCATCACCCTGAGTGTTGAACTAGAACAGAAAAAATTGTAGAGAGGACACTTAGTTAATTTTAAGATCTTGGACAAGTAACTCAACTTTTCTTAGGTTCAGTTTCCTTTGAAAATTAGAGATAATTTCTCTTGCCCTTCACCTGTGTGAATTTAATTTACAAACTACAAAGGACTGTCGCTATCAAATGAAGTTCTCTGATCAGCATCTGAGTCTAAAGTGCTCTAGAAATATAACTGTGCAATCTTTGTAGAGGTGTGATAGTTAAGCTTGTATGTCGGCTTGTTCGGACCATGATTGATCCTCAGTGTTTTGGCAGTTATGTAATGATGCAGTTTAGCAGTAATGACATAGCTATCATCAGTTTTATAATATAATGTAATCATCTCTACTATGTGATCTGAAGTGATTGCTCAATCAGTTGTAAAAGAAGTTTCCTTGGGGGTGTGGCCTGCATCTAATATATGTAGACATTCTAGCAAAGCTTGCTAGCTTTTCTTACTCTGGATCCTACATCTAACTCATCATCATCTGACCTCCAGTTCTTGGGACTTGAGTCAGTGGCTGGCTGTATTGCCTACTGATCTTAGGATTCTTTGGTCCTCTCAGCTTGTGAGCCAGCAGCTTGCCATCTGACCTCCTGGTTTTGGGTTCATCAGCCAAACTGCAGGTGACATGAGCCAAGAGAAGCCTCCAGCCTGACACCTGACACATGGACCTGGAACTTACTAGACTCTACAACTGTGTGAATCCTCTTCTTGCAACAATGCTCAGACTTCTGTATATTCACGTCACACATACACACATATATGTATATGTAAACATATACATACTTAGGTATCTGTGTACATACACACACACACACACACACACACACACACACACACACACACACACACACACACACACTACACCCTTTGCTGATTTTGCATCTTTAGAGAATCCAGCCTAATAGCGGACAAGGTGGCCATGTCTATCTACTTAAAGTCTTAAAAAGCATACACAGTTGTCTTAAACTTGACTAGCCAAGCCAGCCAAGTGCCATCGAGTCGGATCTAGTGTTGCTTTAATAGAAACACAAGTGGGTGGCTTTAAAAAGAGAAATTTTATTTTATCCCAGTCCACTAGGCTAAAAGACCAAATTCAGGGTGTTAGCTCCAGGGGAAAGGTTTTATCCTGCTGGCTCTGGAGGAGGGGCCTTGTGGTCAATCTTCCCCTGGACTGGGAGCCTCCGAGGCATAGCTCTCCGGTCCTTTCCAAAGGATACATTCTGCTCCTGGCACTGCATTCTTGGTGCTATGAGGTCCTCAAAATCTCATGTTGCCTCTCTTTCCATTGTATATCAACAGGCTTCCTCAAGGTACAATACAGTCCCACACTTTGAACTCTGCCCCACCAACACAACTACTGCCCGTCCTCTCTCATTAACATCATAGAGGCAAGATTTATGGCATACAGGAATGCCACAATACCAGGAATCACAGCCAGCCAGACTGTTGCACACATATTCTGGGGGGACACAAGTCAATCCACGACAATGAACTTTGACATAGTTTTCTTTAATTACGTCCTGAAAAAATACTCAGAATCTCAGGCAAAGATGCACTCAGAAATATATTTATTGAAGTATTATTCACAGTAGCAAAGTCAGATGCTCCCTAAATATTCAACTATAGCCAGTTAATCAGTGGTCATTGAGTCACTTCCAACT
The DNA here is from genome assembly GCA_028571685.1 of Heterohyrax brucei. Classification (NCBI taxonomy): domain Eukaryota; kingdom Metazoa; phylum Chordata; class Mammalia; order Hyracoidea; family Procaviidae; genus Heterohyrax; species Heterohyrax brucei. The sequence continues at coordinate 81,607,135 of CM053154.1, read as the reverse complement.
CATGGTGATCTCATGTGTTAACCCAGGACTACACTGAACTCTAGATTGCCTTAATCTAAAGAATGCCTTATCCAGATACTAAAACATACATAATAATAAAATGATGATGTCAAAGAATAGTTGATAAAATATTTGTGGACTGTAATTACTAGTTACATAGCTCTGTGGATAGGAAACCCTGGTGGAGTAGTGGTTAAATGCTACAGCTGCTAACCTGAAGGTTGACAGTTCAAATCTGCCAGGTGCTCTTTGGAAGCTCTGTGGGGCAGTTCTACTCTGTCCTAGAGGGTTGTTATGAGGCAGAATTGACTCATCAGCAGTGGGTTTTGGTTTCAGTGCATAGACAAAAGACTGAAATGAATACCATCAAGTTTCTAGTGGTGGTGATCATTAACTGATGTAATTATAAATCATGTTTTATTTTTTCCCATATCTTTTGACATTTCCCAGGTTCTCTATGATGAGCTTGTACTGTTTCTCATAATGAGATAGCAGAGGTGGGAAAAGGTTATTTTAAAAAGAAAAAGAAGCAACAGTATACTTTGAAAAGATTCTGTTTTTCAAATAACTAGCACATCCAAGAGCCCCGAAATCTTGACATTAGAGACAACATAACTTGCCAGATCTGTAGAATAAGGACTTCCAAGTTCCAACACCACTGTCAGTTCCAAAAACCAGTCAATATGGAGTCAGTGTAGACTCACAGTGACTCAACTCCACACTGTGTGTTACAGAGTAGCACTGTTTTCTGTAAGGTTTTCAAGATTGTGACCTTTGGGAAGCAAGACCAGCAGGCCTTTCTGCCGTAGAGCTGCTGGGCGGGTTCAAGTTGCCAACTTTTAGGTAGCTGCTGAGCACTAACCACTTGTCTACCTGGGCACCTCTGTGGGTTCCAGAGTTCCTGAACTTTATGGTAACAGATGTCTGATAGGTGGATTGTCTTAGAGTCATGGTGTTACCACAACAGAAATGCTACAAGTCAGTAGCTGTGAAGAAATTTATTTCTCACAGTTCAAGTGGTTAGAAGTCCTAATTCAGGACACTAGCTCCAGAGGAAGGGGCCGTGCAGACCGTGGAGTAAGAGCCTTCTCTTAGTATCTGTAACCCCAGCGTGCCTCAGGGCTCCTTGCAGATCCTCCTGTGGCATCTACTTTCTCCCTAGTTATGTCTGCTTCAGTGTCCAATCTCTCCCTTCTTATGTCAGAAGTGATTAGGTTTAGGACACACCTTATACTAATATGGCCTAATTAACATAACACAGAAAACCCTGTCTCCAAATACAGTTGCATTAATAGTTATAGGGATTAGCGCAGCAACACATATTTGAGGGACACAACTCAATCCATAGCAGGCACCTTCTCTCACTCTTCCTCACTGTAGCAGCTTAAAGAAGGAAGTCAGAGGAGGGTTAGTAGGGGTGGGGGTGGGCAGGAGTGGGGGCTGGATGAGATTTGGGGAACTGGGGTGGGAAAGTGTGGGATAGGGGTGAAGCAGGGGCAAAGCTTGTTTATGTGGGTGACCAGACTGCATCCATCTCCTCCTTTTCTACCCTTGCGCTGCTTCTGCCACCTACGTTCTGATTTCCTGTGTTTCTGTGAGGGCAGCCCTGTGCTCCTCTCTGCCTGAGTTTCTCTCTGCCTCTTGGCCTCCTGGCCTGCCTTTGCTCTCTCAGCGGCTATCTGACTCTGCCCTGCAAGTGTCTGTCTCTGTTCTGTGTGTCTGTCTTGAACCTGCAGCCCCAGGAAGCCCGTCCCCAGTCCCCGCTCTCCTCCAGTAGGGTGCTGCTGCACTTGGCAGGGTGCTGAAGGTGATGGGCTGGGCTTGTCGAAGTCCCTGGAGCTGTTACTATTACTGGAAGCTGCTTCTGTGAAATGAATGTTCTCACATGTCAAAAGAGGATGTCTTCACTCCCTTCAGCCTAAACTCAAAATCCACATACAGTACCTGTACCCACCACCCCACAAGTGCAAATGGCAAGGCAGGAGGTATCTGAAGGCTGTCCTGAGAACAAGTAAAGCCACCAGAACATCTAAGGGACAGAGTGGAGGAGCCAGGCTCTGAGTTCTGACGACCTGAGAGAGCTGTCCTCCCATTAGTTTCTGCTTGCCCCTCAGACCCCATCCCGCTCAACACCCCTGCAGAGATGTCTGCATCAAGCACCCTGTGCTGAAAACATTGCCCCGAGCCAAGAACAGCAGTCTTGGTCTAGAAGCTGAGACACATGTGAAGCAGTCTCCAGAAGGCCTGATCCTGGAAGGCAGCTGTCAGAGCCAGACTTGGCTTTGCAGTAAGGGACAGTTGACTTCTCTTCTGCTGGTCAAAACTAAAAAGCATCCTTCTAGGGACCTCCACGAACAGGTCTCCAAGCCCCAGCTCCCCAACAGACTGCCAGAGGGCAGAGGCAAACCTGACATTACAGCATTTGGCAATTCAGAAAGAGAAGAGAATCGCAAACGAAATGGGTATAGTAGCCAGGAAGAGAAGGAGAAAGGAAGCACCCAGCCTGCTGGACAGGGATCTTGTCAGGGAGAATTCTCCTTCAGGGAGAATCAATAAGGCCAGTTTGAAGCAGAATACTGCTGTGTTCTACATAACACTACACTCTTGTTTTGTTTTTATTTTGCTTTTCTTTACTGCCTACTTTTCCACTCACTGACACTTGTGAGCCTGGACAAAAGCCTCTCCTCTTTCAGCCTTGATGGTCCCTGGGGGGTGTCAAAGGAGGCCCGGTGGTGCAGTAGTTAAGCACTTAACGGCTAACCAAAAGGTCAGTGGTTCGAGTTCACCAGTTGCTCCGTAGGGGAAAGATGTAGCAGTCTGCTCCCGCAAAGGTTGATAGTTTCAGAAACTCTATGGGGCAGTACTACTCTGTCCTATATGTTTGCTATCAGTCAGAATCAACTCAACAGCAATGGGCAGTGCAAATAGTTGGGCTCAACTATTATCATAAAGGCTGGCCGTTCAAACTCACCCACTGACATTCTGAACAAAAGGCCTGGCAATCTCCTTCTGTAAAAATGAAACCCATTGCTGCTGAGTTAATTTTGACTCACAGTGACACAACAGGACAGGTTAGAATTGCCCCTGTGGGCTTCCAAGGCTACAAATCTTTATGTAAGCAAACAGCCACATCTTTCTCCCATGGAGCAGTTGGTGGGTTCCAACTGCCAGACTTCTGGTTATCAGCCAAGAGTTCAACCACTGCAGCACAGAGGTGCCTTCCCATAAAGATTACATACAAGAAAACCATATAGAGCAGTTGTCCTCTGTAACACACGAGGTCACAGGAGTTGGAATCTCACGACGGGTTAGTACTTTCCCCTCTGCCTTAGCTTCCCCACCTGAAGGGGACTGCAGGAGCTGAAGAGTTAAGCAGAACTGTCCAGGGACTCCTTGGAGAAATGCAGGCACCCCCTCCCCAGGCTTTGTATGATGAATATTGAACTTGTGTACTTTGTTGATGAAAGTCTGCTGCTAAAATGCTGGACTGGGGAAGGTTCCCCAGTCTCCAGAGCATCACCCCACAGCTGTGGTGTGGCCTTTACAACTCTCCAGAAATACTCTGTAGTCCATTTTAATCTTTCTTATTTCAACTGGTAAATGAGAGCACCAGGGCTAGGGGATCAAAGCAGGACTGAAGGTGGAGAGATCTGCCCCAGGGCAGAAACCCATTGAAAGTCAGTTTACCTGAGTGAAAAAGTGCTGGGCTGATGGGTGATACGCTCCTTGGTCTCCCGTGGCCCTGTGGGAGGAGGAGAGCAGTGGGCCTGTGTGCAGGTGTGCAGGGATGTATGGGCACATTAGTTCCTGGGGGTGTCTTTCTGTGAAATCGAATTGGTGAAATCAGATTTTAAGTTATTACGTGGGCACTTTAACCATGTATGTCTCTGAGAATCCACTACAAATAGTCCACCCAGAGTAGCTATTTGTTAAATCAGTTGTATGAATGAATCCTTAAATGCAGGCATTGGGGCTATCATAGCAAATCCTCTGGGACTTGGCATAAATTTTGTCCTGAAAAGAGAACCTGGAGGTTCCCCAATCCAATCTTATATGCACAGATACGCAGACTGTGGCCAGGTAAAGTGAAATCTTTGGCCCAGGAGTCACTTGCCTAGCAGACAAAACAAACAAACAGTTGCAGTTGAGTACTCTCTGACTCACAGCAACCTCAAGTGCGTAAGCAAAGAGCTGTATTCCACAGGGTGTTCAATGATGGACTTTTCAGAAGTAGATTGCCAGACCTTCCTTCCAAGGTCGACCTACCTCTGGATGGACTAGAACCACCAGCCTTCAGGTTAGCAGCTGAGTGCTTAACCACTGTACCACCAAGGTTCCTGTATGCAACAACAGATGCTCAAAACATGTGCTACGAACTCTACGTAACCATCATGTTTTCAATGTTTCCTCGTCTTCCGGGAAGCTCAGAGCTGGGTTTGTGACTGAACTATAGCAACTTCCTTTAACTTACTTTTATTCCTTGTTTTATGTTTATAACATGTGGCCTTCTAACTCTGTATTAACAGTTGTATTAGCTTTTCTTATAAGACTTTCCCAAATTCTCCTGAGAGAAGGATCTAAAAAATAGAACATTGGAAATTGTTCTGCCTCCTCCACTTGCATCAAGAGGAAGAAAAAAAAAAATGCAGTCAAGCTAATTAGAAGGGCCCATAGAATTTCCAGTGGGTGCCTGGTGGATTTCAACTGTTGGTCTTTTTGTTAGCAGCCATAGCTCTTAACTACTACGTCACCACAGTTTTCCACTTGCTCCATATACTTAAAATTTCTGCTCCATCAAAGTTCTGTTTAGCTTGTAGAGCTGGCCCTGGAAACAGTACCTATTCTGTTACTTAGTGGGCTGCCTTTTCACGCGTATGAATCAGCGTCTTGTACCTGTTGTCTTCCTCTGGTTTTGTCACTACCTCTTTCAACCCTTAAACAACCAATTTTCATCTTTACAAATGGTCTCTCAACGACTAAAGAGCCTGAAAGATCTAAAAAATGGATTTCTATCAGAGAAAGTTCAAGTTGGATAGCTGAGGAGACATTTTTGATCAAGGGCAAGCTGTGGAATAAGTAACTCACATACGCAAACACGTCTCTGTGTGCCTTCAGACAGATCCCTGAAGTAATACTGATGCTAGTCTTCTAGTCATGAGCAGTCACAGTGGCCAGGCACTCTGCAGGCCACAGTCCCTTCTACGAAGCCCTTGGAGCCATACATATTTTGAAAATGAAAGCATTTAGAGTTGAGAAAGGTAACATGGTACAGACAGCTTATGTTACCTGAAACTCTCAGTGGGCACTGAGGTACTAACCTTTTAATCAAACACAACAATATTTATGTAGCAGAACACACAAATTGTCACAATAATAATGCTAAACAGTTTTATATCAGTTCAGGTCAGATTTTGTTGGCAAGGGAGTTTACATGAGATGGAATATTTTTCCAAATAGTTTATTTAAAAAGCTTTCAGTTTTCAGAACTTTCTGTTTTGGAATTTGTAGACAAAGGTTTATGTTAAATATCTTGCTTGTATTTATGTCATTAGTTCATAAAATTCCTGAGAAATTAACACTATTAATATGCCCAATTAACAGATGAGAAAATGGAGACTCAGAGAAATAAAGTCACTTGGCAAAGTTCCACAAATGGCAAAACCCCACAAATGGCAAAGCTGTTTATTCCCAGGTGTAGTTGGCTTCCTGACCTGGATGCCTAACCCCCGTTTTGTCCCTCCTCTGTTCTGTGCTGTGGGTCATCTGAGATGAAACCTTCTCACACAGCTCCCTGGGCAGCGGCTTCGTGGTGCTGGTGTGTTGTTAGGAAAGAAGAAGAGGGTGGGGCTGGAGGAAGGAAAGTTGCCTCTCCAACTATGAACCCAAGACAGAAGCAAAGCAGCCTGAACCAAACCGACTTAGAAGAAAACTAAATTCTACCAAAGAAGCTCCAGTTTCTTTTCTCTTGATTTTTGCTGTGGATGCTAGACTTTTACCCCACTGCTGCCACCACATGTAAAGAAATAGATATTTCAAAACGAGTTTTGTTTAAAAAACATACATTCTCCAGCCTTTTTTTCAAAGAATGATGCATAGAAAGAACTCTGGGCTTAAGACCCACAAAGAATAGTTTATAATCTCAAACCTGATTTTCATGGCCAAAAAACACTTTCTGTCTCTCCAACCCTGCCTGGAGAAACCCAGCCTTCTCTGTCTCTCCTTCCACCTCAGCGGCTAGACCTGGGCTAACCATCTAGACTTTCAGATGACCCACTGGAGACAAGGGATGTGTGTTCTAGACTGCAAGAGTAGACCCCTCACACTTCCTGGTTCATTGTCCATTCAAAGGAATTGTATCATCAAAATCGCCTCTCTGTACCTGTTACCCAGCGCCCACAGTGACAGTACAAGTCTTATTCCTCATCTGGTGTCTTACTTCCTCATCTGGCAGGGGTTGTGGACATCTTTGGACACCTATCCAGCATTTATGTTGAAACACAAAAGTCTCTGTTTATCCACTCATTCAACCAAAGCCAGCTAGGGATTGCCTATCATATACCAGACACCGCGTAAAAAAAATGAAAGACCGACTTGATGGCACTTGGCTGGCAGCTCTTCATTCGTTCATTCAGCAAACATTTACTGAATGATGATCATTACTGATCATTACTGATCATCTACTATGTGTCAGGAAATGTACCAAGCACCATGGATACAATTATCGATAATACAGCTAACAATCCCTGCCCTCACTGAGTTTACAAACTAAATTAATTGCTGTTGAGATGACTTCAACTCATGGCAACGCCATGTGTGTCAGAGTGAAAATAAGTTCTCCAGGGTTTTTGGTGGCTGATTTCTCAAAAGTAGACTGCCAGGCTTGCCTTCCCTGGAGCCTCTGGGTGGACTTGAACCCCTAACCTTTTGCTTAGCATTAACCATTTGCATTATGTTCAGTATATATGGTTAAGTAAATAAATAAGTGATAACTTTGGTGAGGGGTAAGACAGTACACAATAATGCGGAAGCCAACATAACTTGTCTATGGCAAGGTTATAGAAGCTCTATGGTCACGGCCAAACTCCCCGAGGGACCGAATTACTGGACTGAAGACTGTGGGGGCCACGGTCTCCGAGACTCTCGAGCTCAGTTGGCACAACACAATTTATAAAGAAAATGTTCTACGTTCTTTGTTGAGCAGCATCTGGGGGACTTAAAAGCTCGTCAGCAGCCATCTAAAATACTCCAGTGGCCTCATCCTATCTGGAGCAACGGGGAATGAGGAAAATCAAAGACGAAAGGAAAGATTGGTGCAAAGGACCAACGGACCCTAACTGTCTTGACCTCACCGGACGGGGACCAGCACACCTAGGCGGTGCCCGGCTCCCACCACCCACTGGTCTGCAAGGATCACAATAGAGGATCCCAGACTGGACTGATAAAAATGTAGAACAGAATTCTAACTCATAAAAGTAAATAAATAGTAAGATCACACTTACTGGTCTGACACAGACTAAAGAAACCGAAGAGTATAGCCCACAGACACCCTCCTAGCTCAGTAATGAAGTCATTCCTGAGATTCACCCTTCAGCCAAAGTTTAGACAGGCCTGTGAAACAAAACGAGAATAAATGGACACACCAGCCTAGAGGCAAGGACTAGAAGGCAGGAGGGATATGAAAGCTGGTAATGGGGAACCTAAGGTTGATAAGGGGAGACTGTTGATATGCATATCACAAAACAATATATTAATTATTTAATTAGAAGCCAGTTTGCTCCATTAAAAAATGAATTAAAAAGTTTGGAGGTTCAAGTCTACTCAGAGATACCACAGAAGAAAGGCCTGATAATCTACTTCTGAAAAACCAGCCATTGAAACCCTGTGGAGCACAGTTTTACTCTGTTAAACCTATGGTCACTATGAATCAGAATCCTCTTCACAGTAACTGGTTTGAGTCCCTGGATGGTGTAAACAGTTATCACAGTTGGCTGCTAACTCAAAGCTTAGAAGCTCAAGATGCCTTAGAAGAAAGACTGGGGCTATCCATTCCTGAAGAACCAGCTATTGAAAGTCCTGTGGAGCACAGTTCTGCTTTGATTTTACACAACATCAGTTGCCGTGAGTAGCAATCAATTCAATGGCAATTAGTTTCTCCAGCTAAAAGGATCTTGGAAGTCATATAGTCCATGCCTGCATATACTTGAATTTCTTTGATCAGTTCTACTCCAATGTACCAAACAAAACCAAACCCATTGCTGTCGATTACCACTCATGGTGACCCTACGGGACCGACCTGTAGAATGACCTGTAGAATTTCCAAAGAGCACCTGGTGGATTTGAACTGCTGACCTTTTGGTTAGCAGACACAGCACTTACCCACTATGCCACCAGGATTTCCGAACATAGGTGGCTTTAAATGTCAGGATCTCAGGGAAGCCGGGGCAGAAAACAGCCACTCTGCAAACCTGCTCTACTCCACTCTCAGAAGACTGATTGCTCATCAGTTTCTGCATCCCAGCCCAAACAAACAAGCCAAACAAAATCTTGCCACCCAAGGCTCCAAGGCTGCATGGTCTTCACGCTGTCTATCTGTCCAAGGCTCTTCTCCAAGCTTCAGAAACTCCTGCAACAAAATGGAAACATTTACCTAGGTGATCTTTAAGGTCCTTTCAAGTTCTGAATCTCTGTGACTCAAAGGTTCCTTGCAACCAAGTACTTTAAGAAAAATGTCTTTACCCTGATCACTGAGGGTGGCATATCTTCAGAGGTACTGCGTTTGGAGCTCTTCTCAACAACGGGGGAAGTAACAGCCAAATGAAGCCAAGAAAATGGAAGACTTCCATATTTCATTCCTGTGTTTGATTTCATGATACCATTCCCAAGTGTGCCCATCCCAACAAGAGTATGGGGAGATACAATTTATATATAAGAAGTTGTGAGGCTTTCTAGAAAGAATATTTGATTAGATTCAAAAAAGAGTTGAGTTCCCACTGAACTTCTCTGAGTTAGTCCTACTACCTCTCTAGGCTAGGGAAGCCATCTCATCCGTGTCTTATTTTACAGTTGAGACAACTGAAGTTCTTTTGAGATTTGTTATTCAATGAGTCCAAGGTTGTTATTGTTTTATTTTTAAATTCTAAGTCCTTTATTAACTGAAAGAGGCTTAGAGAGAAGACAAGATGTTGCTACTCCCACCACGTTCTGTGCAAGCTCAGGCTCATCTGTGATTCATACTATTTGGGGATTCCCCTAGGCCTTTGGCTGCCAGGGGGTGTTTTCGTGTGTTACACAGGAAGTGTCATGGCACTCCCCCATGGGGGATCTTTATTCAAGTTGTACTTCAAGAAGAAAGGCCTCTTTGTACAAAAGAGAGTTTAAACTTCCTCTCTGAAATCTACTGCCTTCCATATTTCAACTACAGTCCCTCGTCCACAAAAGAAAGTGATCATCCTGCAGGAAGAACACCATCATTAGAAAAAAAATGACAGAGTTTTCTGTAGTCAGAGTCACCTGGCCTTGACCAAACCGTCAGCACTTAAGTTTCTGAAGCCAGAAAAGAGTGGTCCGGTTCAGCGTAGGTTATGTAGAACCAGGGGATCAAGGAACAGTTTGAAGAAGGTGTAGGCAGGGCCAGGATGATCCCTTCATGACTTCTTAAATTTCTGGGTGATTAGAACTGATAAGAAAGCTAGGGACTCCTTTCTAGGCACAAATATCATGCATATACACAAACATAAGTAAGACATTCCTTGTTATTTCAGCACCTTCATTCTCACCTTCAGTAACTCAAGAGCCTACCCATAGACCCCCATGCTTCAGGACTGCCACTCTGTACGTCTACCTCAACCCTACTGGACCAGACTTGGAGCCCTGGTCAGCAGCCAGCCTTCAGAATTCTCTTGGGTTGTCCATACGTGCTACTCGTGTTAGGTTTCCCTGGGTTCACCATTCAACTAAACTCTGGCTAGTAAAGGCAAACGTGGCCAACCTAGACTAGGAGAGCCGTGTTAGGCAGAATCAGCTTCTCACAAGCCACTTTAGTCTTTAAACAAAGCTCAGCCAATGACGAAAACCTACTTTGGCCAGATGTGTGTGCAAGCATCAGCTTACAGCAAGGTGCAGCACTTGGTGGGCTCATGAAGGAATGTCAGGGGAGCCAGATACAGTCATGCTGTTGCTGTGGCCTGCCGCGTGGTGACAAAGGGTTGGAGGCTTTGAGTTGTGTTGCTCTTCCCCACACAGAGAAGTCATGGGCCTGGCATCAGGAGACCTGGCTCTGAGTCCTGTCTCTGACACTGTCTGTTGCCCAGGGCACATCCCATAATGTTGCTGGGTCTCAGTGTTCCTTCCAGGAAACACAGGGAGGAGGGCGACGACACAGCCTCTACCTGTAGCATGGTTATGCTCTAACCCTGTATGAAAGCGGGGATAAGACATAGTCTCACTCCATCAGTTTGCTCCTTCTGGGTCTGGACTGGACTCCTGACATCTGATACCCAGTGGTTCCTCTCTGTCCCCCTCCCCTAGGCATGAATGCTAAGGCTTTGTGGCAGGTAACACAACTTGCCTTGTGTTCTGCACTTGAGTGCTCTTGGGTTTCTGCTCCCCAGAAAGATCAGTTTCTTGTCAATGTCATCACTTGTAGCCAGCAGGGACCTATCAGTGGCTCCATCAGCCACTGGGGGGCCCAGGCCCCCTTGGCTCTAAGTCTGAGCCCTGGGAACATTGCAGAAATTTAATTCTCGAACACCTTCCTCTCAAAGAGCCACTGTTCTCCGAAACCAGTGCTGGGCCTGCATTTCAACAGCTTTCAGGTGGGTTTCCCACCGCAGACGTAGACAGGGCCCAGGATGCCTGTGAATGTGTTGACCTGACTTCAACCACAGGCTCAATTTCAAAGGGTTGGCTGAAATCATAGTCTGCCCTCATTCCATCTGAGGCTCTGCTCCTGGAAGCCTCAGGCTGGATCTCAGTTACTGGGAAGGCTTCTTCTTCAGGTTTTCACCCTATGGCTCCCAATGAACCATTTCTTGTGGCAGAATGCCTACCTTTTAGGGGAAACAGCCCTAGTTCTGGGAATTTCCAGCTTCACCTATCCTTCTCTCCACTGTCAGAGGATAAGAAAGAATGCTCAATATGCAGTCAGGAGAAATGGGGGTAGCCCTGCCTGCCCTTCTTAATTGCTGTGTGACCTTGGACTAGTCGTTTCCCTTCTGGGGCTAATAGTGGTCAGCCTTCCTTGTGCAGAAGAATCAAAGCACTTTGTAAATAGAAAGCACTACCTAAGGGCTACTAGGGAAGCCACTCAAGAAGGAGTATTTTGGACTTTGCTGCTATCTCCCTACCCAAGACTGAGAAATTAGCAGGCACATATTGCAAAAAGCCAGCTCCATCTTTGTAATTACAAATGTGCACACATCCCACTGAGCATGATTTTCAAAAGACATATTAAGCAGCAGAGACCACAGGGGGGACCCGTGTAAACAGGCCTCCTCAGATTCCGGCAAAGAAGGTTGGGCGAACAGAGTCTTCCCCAGAGTGGCTGGCTGCTCCTGGCCTCCCAGCCACACCACCGCCAGCCGATCAGCTTCCTCGCTGACAGTCAGTCAGGCTGGCGGGGAGAGGGTGGGTCATGGTATTGTGCTCCACGCCTACTCTGAGCTTTCAAGACCGGAATCATACATCATATCAAGTGAAGCTTCTCTGATCCCTGCTCCCAGAAAAATGTCTCCCAGCCATGGGCAGGACCTTGCCTCAGGACTGGTCAATTGCCACTCTGTGTCGTGTTTGCATGTCCCTATCTTACCTCTTGGAAACCTTGGTGGCATAGTGGTTAAGTGCTGTGTCTGCTAACTAAAAGGTCAGCAATTCGAATCTACCAGGCGCTCTTGCAAACTCCCCAGGTGCAATTCTATTCTTTCCTATAGGGGCACTATGAGTTGGAATCTACTCAATGGCAGTGGGTTTGGTATGGGAGATCTTGGTTGATTCCTGGCCAATGTTCCTCAAGTACAGCCACCACAGCAGTCCAATCCTACTGTGCACGATGAGATCATCATAAGTCAAGGGGACTGAGCGGCAGCTGACACCAGCCTCTTTGTTCATACCCTGGACTATGACTGTGAGCTCCTTTGGGGCAGAGCTTTGCTTGATTTCTGCTTTCCGTCACTTGGTACTCACCATGGAGCAGGCATGCAGCACATTTTGAATGGAGGAAGGAGGCAGGCAGCAAGAGAGAGGAGAAGGACGAGAGAAGGACAGCTGTACTGTGTCTGTCACTTTTACCAGTTGGTCTCTGCTTGACCAACCGGAGCACTGGCCAAAGCCACACCCCTAGTGATATTAGAATTTGATGCTGAGTCCACACCAAAGCCTTTGCTTTTCTCATGCTGCCTAGAAGCATGAATGAAGATCACTGAGTATGAGTGGGAAAGAGGAGCCAAGCGTCAGCCTAACCCAGGTACCCCGTGCTGAAATCAGGACAATATTGCCTGGCTATCGACATCACCTGGCTGCGTTGGCCAGAAAGTAGTGTATTTTAATAACAACAGTGGGAGCTCACACCAGCTGCTTTTCACAGTCTTGGGGACTTGGGGAATGCAGAACAGGAGGGACACACTGGGCTCTCCTGAGCTGCAGAGCGTAGTGCTGGACTGCTCTCTCCTCCTGCCCATGGTGGCAGTCCACACGACTGACTTCACTGAGCATGAGTAAGGGGTGCCAGTAGGGGTGGGGACACTGCCTGGGACACCAAAGAAGAAGCCAGGGATCAAAGCCCAGGATCACCATCACAGTGCTGCCGAGGCAGGGACAAGAGGACATAATTCAGCTTGAAGGTGGTTAATGGAAAGCGCTCCAGGCAAGCAGCAGTGGATGTTACTGAGGAAGGGAAGGGCATTCAAGGCAGAGAGGACGTGAAAGACAGCATAGATCACTCACTGGCGGCAAATGGGTGAAACTGGCTGCAGAATAAAATGAAGGCAGCTGGGCTGGAGGGGAACACAGCGGTGGCGTGAGGCTGAGAGCAGGCAGGGGCCAGTTGTGGCGGTCCTCCTAACCACACTGTGCAGCCTGAACTTGCCCCTGAAGGGGCAGAGATATATAAAGAGCTTTAAGCAGGGAGTGGCGTGGCCTGAGGAGGGTGGTAGAAAGCTCCCTCTGTGGGCAGGTGCAGATGTTAATCCTTGGCGCTCTGGGAGTGGAGTCTAGGTTCTGCGTAGAAAAGGTGTCCATCTAATGAGGGGCTAATTGCAAATCAGTCAGGCACACTCCGGAATGCTCTAGCTCCGAGACCCAGAATCAGCTCGGCTCACAGGAGCATGGTGTCTACCACGAACAGGGCTGGCCTGTCTTCTTGACCACAGTAGAGATTAAAAAGGGCCCAGGGAGCCTTGTTTATTTTTGTAGGCTGATAAAACCCTCAGGAAGGGAAACTGAACCTTCAGGGCAGCCCATTAATGCTGGCACTGAATTCTGTGAGTCTGCGAGAAGTCCCTGCGCAGGAGGACAGCTGAGTAGATGTGTCGGGGACAGTGCACAAGTAGATGGAGTTTGAGCCAGTGTCTGGGCTCAATGGAGCTCTGAGTAGGACTGCATAGGCAGAGGCCAGGGCTGGAGTTGCAGCTAGTAGCTTAGAAAGGACCTACTGTGTGCAAGGAGGTCTTTGGATACCGTAGCCGCTGAGAGGGAGGAGCACTGCACAGCCAATGCCGGCTGTAAAGGTAGATCAGCTGAATCTCGGGTTGGTGGTCAGATTGGATTTTATGATGAATTCCACTCCTGGAACCCAAACTTCAGGTCTTTGTGCCCTTACCTATTTCTTGCTGGAAAACAAAAGTCCAAGTAATTTAGGATGTCCATTGTGACAGGCAGTCTCTGAGATGGCTCCCTACGGTCCCTGCCTCCTAGTATTCACGCTCCGTACAGTTCCCTCCCATCTTGTACTGAGGGTTGGTCTATGTGACCAATCACATCTAGTCAAAGTGCTGGTGGGCTGCTTCCAAGGTTAAGCTATAAAAGACATAGTGCCCCTGTCTTAAAGGCTCCTGGGTAGCACAAGCAGTTTATGCTCAACTACTAACCTAAAGGTAGTCAGTTCAAATCCACCTAGCAATACCATGAAAGAAAGACCTGGTGGTCTGCTTCTGTGAAGAGCAGGGGCAAGAAAACCCTGTGGAGCATTTCTGCTCTAAATTCGCTGTGTGGGCATGGGCAGAAACATCTTAGTGTCAGTAGGCTGGCTTTGACTTTTTTTGGTAATCGTGTCTTGGCCATTTTCTCTCTTTCTCTCTCTGGAAAGCAGCTTCCAGTCCTTGAGCAGCCCAGTGGACAGGCCCACATGCTGTGGAACAGAAGCCTTCTGCCAACAGCCACGTGTACGAGCTTGGAGGCAGACCCTCCAGCCCAGTCAAGCTTTCAAATGACTTTAGCCTCAGCTGACATCCTGACATCATGAGAAAGATTTGATCCAAAACCACCCAGTAAAACTTCTCCCAGCCTCCCTGGACCTCAGAAACTGGGTGAGATAATAAATGTTTGTTGCTTTCAGCTGCTTAGTTTTGGGATCATGTGTTACACACCATATAAGACATTTTAACATCTGGAACACAGGTTTAACAAAATAGACCTGAACCAGGAATCCCTGGGTGGTGCAAATTATTAACACATTCAGCTGCTAACTGAAACATTGGAGGTTTGAATCCACTCAAAGGTGCCTCAAGAAAATCCAGGCTACCTACTTCCAAAAAATCAGCCACTGAAAACCCTATGGAGCACAGCTCTACTGGGCCACTCATGGGGTTGCCATGAATTGGAGTCTAGTTGATGGCAATTGGTTAGACCCGGATCTGAGTCCACACCAACCTTGTGATCTTTGGCAACTTTCATAACCTCAAGATTCAATCTTTTCATCCCTAAAATGGGATAATAATATGCCTACTGCAAAATGTCACTGTGATAATTACATCAGTTAATATGTACAGTCCAATTAGCCCAGTGCTGAGTGCATACTGAGTGCTTAACAGATAGGACTGAACATCATCATCTCTTTAGCTACTCCTTCCAGCCATGACAAACCATTTGCAAATCTCCAAATTTGTCACTTAGTGGTTATCCCAGCTCTGGGATATGTTCCCTTCTCTCTGCAGCTGCTTCTACAGAAACGCTTTCCCCCGTCTCTTTACCCTCCACAATCATCCATCAGGGCCAGCCCAAATGTTGTTCTGCTTCCTCTCCCAGTTCTCCTGAGCTGAGATCATTGCTCCTTCTTCTGGGATCCCACCGCGTGTTTATTTATTATGCATTCTGGTCATTTGTCTGGTCTGGAAGAGGTTTTGTGTCCTCAGGGGATGTACGTAGTAGGTTTTCAGGTGCCCTGTGTTACAGGAATGGCTCCCTTGGCCTTATGTAAGACAAGTGACAGGAAGTGGGTTAGCAGTGCAGCCGACCCTCACAGCCTCTGGCAGCCAGAATCAGCCAAATGCTCATTCTGGTTGTTTATTTCACTTCCTGTGTTTCTTTTTGCCACCCCAGACAGCTCTTAACATTTTATTCAGTTCCTTTTTCAATGTTACCTTCGTTTTGCTTTTATCTCTTTTTGTAATTTTATCACCCCTTTCAACCTTGCCTTATAGATAAGAGTCAGAAAGCGTCTGTATAATTAAGGCCCTATAACCCTGTATTGATTAAAGAAGTTGACATAACTTCCTTAAGTTTGGTGTCCCATCCTGGCCCTGCTTAATTCCTTCACTATGAAATCAGTAGGGGTCAGATAAGTTAGAGGTTCTGACAGTGAAATTTTTATATCACTCCCCATCCCTGCCCACACTAGAGAACGCTACTCAGGATGCCACTGTGTCACATGGTTGAAATCACATGACTTTTGAATTCTGCTTCTGAGAACTGGGCACTGAGAACCACGGCCTCACACTCCAGCCTCCAGTTCCTTAAGGGGCCACTGTATGCTCCAAAGGAAGCACCAGGAGTTACCCAACCTAGGCTTCATTTAGGCACCATCTCTATAATTTACATCATCCAGCTGGTTTATGTGACCCTCAGTTTTTCCATCTGCATAACAGGGAGAATAACACTACCCTCAGGAAATTTGTCCACCCAATATTTCTTGAGTGCAGGTGCTACGCCGGAGAGACAACACTGCCCTGCTCCCGGGAGTGCCCAGCCTAGAGGGGAGCAAGGCCTACCACCTGATTCTATGCACAAAGAAGGTGATCGCATAAACTGGAAATTGACAGGGCAGGGGAGGATGCAAAAGAAGACAGTCCAGGCTGAGAGCACTCCTGGGTGGTTTCTGGAGAAGGTCGTACCAGGACTGAGAATGTCTTGAAGACTGAGAAAGAGAAAGGAAGGGTTGTTGGATTCATGTGAGCACATCAGTAAACAGCTGCTATCAAGTCAACACAGACTTAGGGCAGCCCATGCATCGGATCAAAACTGTGTTCCATGGGGTTTTTAAAGACTGATTTTTCTGGACATAGACCACCAAACTTTTCTTCTGAGATGCCTCTGGGTAAAACCAACCCCCAGCCTTTTGATTAGTGGGTGGGAGCATTAACCATGTACACCACCCAACAACTCCACCATAGGCACAGGGATGAGAAACAGTAAGGGGTGTGTGTGTGTGTGTGTGTGTGTGTGTTTTCATCACTGGTGTGCACAGCAAACTAAGAGGGTACAACCATTAGCAATGTGGTCTTCCAAGGACATAAAGCATGTGGCAGAAGAGCTGAGAGTGAGCTGGAGACCCTGGAATGAGCCAGAGCACAAAGGACAGAGGCAACACACATGAGTGTGAAAGTGCCCTGTAATCTGAAGCTCTTGCACACACGTGAGGGGCGACCGTCATTCTGGCAGAGAAGCCCCACCACAACATTTTCACTTTCCCTTCCAGCTGCTGCAACCCATTCTTAACAAATGGTGCTGAAATCAGTGTCCTTTTTTTTTTTTTTTAATGATCATTCATTCTACGTACTGGCTAATCAAGTATGTGAGTGTTCACTAGTTGTACAATCATCAAATGATGGGTGATTTTCTTTCTTTTTTTTTTATTTAATATAACTGAGTGAAAATGTACATTCTCATGTAAATTTACATGCCCACCTATATGCAGCTTCCACTGCTCTCCCTGTCCGGTGACTGCACACTATTCCTCTCTGCTCCACACATGTCTCATCCTCCCAACAACCTCCTTTCCCCTCCTCTCCATCCACTCCCCTTCCTCCAGCCAGAGGTCAACAAGATGATATCCTGCAGATGCTTATAACCACAAAGTGCTTCCAATATGTGGTCACTCTGCATTGCCAAGTCCAATCCATTCCTGTCCAAAGAGTGGACCTTTGTTATAATTTATGGGAAAGGGCAGCATCAGGGCCAGGGGCCATGCTCTCAGAGTAACCCCAAAACTGCTGGACCATCAATTGAGGTCTTTTAGTGGAGATCTCATGATGCACCCCTTTTTATTCTTGTGTTGCCAGTGAGACTCCTCTCTGTGTGCTCCATCGTGGCTATCACTGGTGGTGGCCGGGCAGATCTGGTTCTTCCAGTTCCAAGTCGATGTAGGCACCCACTCTTGTGGGTCTCTCTGTCTGCTCGGTTGTCTTTACCGCATGTCATTTTGGTCCTCAGTGAGCATCCGTTCCCGCTGAGTTGGGACCATGTGCTGTGTCCTCGGATGGCAGCTTCGCAGCTTTTAAGACCCCAGATGCCACTCACCAATGTGGGGTGCAGAGAGCTCTCTTAGCAAAACGCTAGTTGTGCCAATTGGCCTGGAATTCGCCTAAGAGCATGGTCCCCTACCCCCTGCCCCAGCTACTCTATCCTTGCAGTATTGAGTTAAGATGGAAGGACTACTCAAGTTATGCTGAAGTCCACTTAATGTTGTTCTTGTTTCTACTGTGTGCTATCTCCGCTTTCTCACAACTAGATTTCTAGTAACTATCTAAACTAAACCCTCCCTCCATCCCCTCCCTTGCAGCTGTCAAAGAGTCTTTTCGTCTATACACAAGTCTGTTTTTGAGGTCTTATCGTAGAGGTCTCATACAGTATTTGTCCCTTTGTCGCTGACTACTTTCACTCAACATAATGACTTCCAGTTGAAACCAGGTTAGGAGATGTTTCCTGGAATCATCGTTATTCTTTATCATTGCGTAGTGCTCCATTGAGTATATGTACCATAGTTTACCTATCCATTCTTCTATTGCTGGGCATCTGGGTTGATTTCATCTTTTTCCTATCGTGGACTGTGCTGCGGTAAAC
This sequence comes from Heterohyrax brucei, assembly GCA_028571685.1. Lineage (NCBI taxonomy): Eukaryota > Metazoa > Chordata > Mammalia > Hyracoidea > Procaviidae > Heterohyrax > Heterohyrax brucei. The sequence continues at coordinate 81,588,865 of CM053154.1, read as the reverse complement.
ATTCTGGTGCATGCGTCCGTTGGTGTGAAAGGCCTTGAATCTGTAGGATATATTCCAAGTAGTGGAATTACTGGGTCAAATGGTATATCAATATCCATTTTTTTAAGGAAGCGCCAGATTGCCTTCCAAAGAGGCTGGACCATTTTGCAACCCCACCAACAGTGTAGGAGGGTTCCACTTTCTCCACAGCCTCTCCAGCATTTGTTGTTTTGTGTTTTCTGGGTCATGGCCAATCTTGTTGGGGTGAGATGGTATCTCATTGTTGTCTTGATTTGAATTTCTTTAATAACTAAAGATTGTGAACATGTCCGCATGTGTTTTTTGCCTGCCTGGATCTCCTCTTTAGTGAAGTGTCTGTCCATCTCCTTTGCCCATCGCTTAATTGGATGGATTATCTTCTTCTTACGGGTGATTTTCTTTTAATTTTCATTTTTTCACCCAGTTGTGTTCCCACTGACTTCATGTTTCAGGAATGCTTACCTGTGTTTTTACAAATAATTGGTAAGCACTCACTTAATTCCGTTATCCAAGAAACAGAATCACTTCTTCCTCTATTCAGGCCTTCTATCCAATCACTTATTGTAGGAGATGAGAAAGGAAATTACTGTCTGCTGTTCTTTGGCTTTTTCTGCAATTGGTGGCATTTGAGAAAATTAAGTATGTTGTGCTTGATATTCAGATGGTGATGGAGATTGAAATGAGAAAATTCTGGTTGGTTACAGATGGGAAGTATTGCATTGCATCCTTTTTCAGCCCTGGTGAATATTTTTGCAGATAAAACAATATATTTTGACACTACCTTGAATACTCCCAGTAAGGCAAGACTCAGAGCACTGTAGTCACTGTTTCCCACACCTGAGGAAGTGTCATTTTTCTAGCTTTCTAGATGGCATTGGTGGTGTTGTGGTTCAGTGCCACATCTGCTAACCAAAAGGTCAGCAGTTCAAATCTGCCAGATGCTTCTTGGAAACTCTATGGAACAGTTCTCATCTGTCCTATAGGTTTGCTATGAACTGGCATTGACTTGATGGCAGTGAGTTTGGTTTTGGTTTTTGTTCTAGTAGTCCAATACACTTAACACTTAATTATACATTTGCATCTATTATGACCTCAGGCATAGCGGTCTTTTGGATAATTAATCATCTCATGCGTGCTCACACCCCAGGGAGTGAGGGTGTAATTTGCACAATGGTGTGGTGCTGCGAGACAAGCTTCTAGAGGGCAAGGAAGCAAATCTTCACTACTGCCTTGGGTTCTACTCTGCCATCTTTTGTGCCAAAGACCATCCAGCCTCAACTACAATTAAGCAACTTTATTGTTGTTGTAAACATGTGTAACTCCATCTTTGCCCATAGACTGTATTTTATATGTAAAATTTAGTGCCATCAGTTGCACTAATCACACTGTGTGATCACCATCAATATTCTTTGCGAAATTTCCATCAGCCAAGCCCAACCAATGTCTCTGTTAAAAAGCGTTGTCTTAGCTATTATTTAGCCATATGGGACAAGAATGAACCTTGAAAGCATGTGGCGAATGAAGCAAATCAGGCACCACGGGACAACACTGCATGATCTGACATACATAAAATATCCCGACTAAGCAGCGGTACAAGGACAAAAGTTTATTATCCGTTACCAGGTGCTGAGGGGAGGGGAGAGTGGGAAATTATTGCAGAAGGAGCACTGAGTTTTTGTTTGGGGTGACACAAAACTTTTGGAAATCGATAGTGGAGAAAGTTATACAACATGGTGATTGCACACTGAACTACACACCTGGAAGTGATTGTAACGGGAGACTTTCAGTTACTTCCGTTTTAAAGCGATAACAGTTTTTTTAATTGTCTTATGTTTGAGCTGAAATTTGTCACATGTACCTTTTCCTTCATGGTCTGTAGCCTCTTTGGGATAGCAGAGGACAAGCAAGTCAGTATGTGTCATGAGCTCATTGGCATAATTTAATGTATTTAATTAGAATAGGTTAGGTTCAGTTATGTTACAGGAAAATATTCTTGGCTTATCACAACAAAAATGAATTTTTCTCTCACACTGCAAGTGTGTGCCCCCTTATGCAAGGACCCCAACCCGTGAAGCCTTCCTCCCTGGAACACTGTCGCCAGTCTCAACAGTGGGAGAGAGAGGTCTTCCACTGCACAGCCACAATTCCTGACCTTGCTGCACTGCAGGGCCTGATGGGCTGATAAGCATCACTGCCTGAGACTTTCCGTAGCTGGAGCAGTGGAAGAAGTGTTGTCTGGCGGCCCTGGTGCTGGCCTAGGCCCATCAGCAAAAGGGAAATGTTAATTACCACACAGGCCAAAGGCTGAGAATAGGGCTCTGACAGTGCATAGCCAGTGGTTCTCTAATACGGGCCTCTATGAACTTTAGACATTTAAAAGCCCAGCTGGGAAAGGCTTCTCCAAATATAGGATTGTGAAGATCATGAGAGAAAGAGAAATCTGCCCAAAAATCCAAGGCTCTTTTTGTAACTTTTGGCTCTGGATGGCTCCAAAGCAACTCCTGAGCCCTGAGAGCCCAGGGGCATTTCTGTTCTGGTTTCACTGGAGCCTGTGACTCCCACAGGCCTGCTCTGCTTTTAATAGCACCTTGGGTGGGTAAGAATGCCTTGTCTGCAGCCACAGAGAGAATTTTTGTCTCCAGGGGTGTCCGACTTGCCTCTGTCCTGAGGATTACTGTAACTTTTTAATTAAGGCAAAGTTTGTAGAGAGTTAGGCCTTTTGATGTGGCAGCTGGAGCTGGAAGCCAGGCCACAGTTTCAGACTTTACTGCCTGCCCGTGGCTTAGGAGCCGCCACCCACATTTTGGAGTCCACACCCCATAAACAGCCCCAGATCAAGTTTCTTAAGTCAGACTGTGTTAGAGGGGTCTGGGACCACCATGACGTGGAAGAACAGCCTTCTGTAATAATCTCAGGGGTCCTAGACCAACCCAAGGCCTTCTAAGGAGCGGGGATAATGCTTTAAGGTAGCAGAGGGTAGATAAGACGAACTCTGGACATCTTGAGAGTTTTCAATATTTGGTCTTGCTGTCTATGTTTCAGGGAAGAATGGAGTAGAGAAGAGATAGAGCCAGAAAGAATGTTCTTGTGTGATACCTGGGTGTGTGAGTCCACTTCCTGTCGGACAGAGGAAAGGACATGGCCTGCTTCTTTCAGCTTTGTATCTCAGAGTTTTATATGGAATGGGCAAGTCCTTGGGTGTTAACAGAAGTAAAAACTTATCTATGGAGAAAGTTGGGGATAAAGGGAATTTCGAGCACACTGCTCTATTTGTGTTCAACATAAACCTACTGAACATCTACTATACACCAACCACCACCTGTCTGTCAGCCTGTTGTATTGTGGTGGCTGGCATGTTGCTATGATGCTGGATATGCCACCGGTAGTTCAAGTACCAGAAAGGTCACCTGTAAGGGACAGGCTGCAGCAGAGCTTCTAGACTAAGACAGACTGGAAAGAAAGGCCTGGTGATCTACTTCTGAAAATTAGTCATTGAAAACCTTATGGATTGCAACAGAACATTGTCTAACTGTTGCTTTAGGCACATAGTCAGGAGAGATCGGTCCTTGAAGAAACAGGTCATGTTTGGTGAAGGAGAGGGCTAGCGGTGAGATGGTTTGGCACAATAGTTGCAACTATGGACAGAAAGATAGTGGAGTAGAATCCAAGACAATGGAGTGAAGCTTTGCTCCCCTGCCCTTCCAGGAGAACTTCTCTGGGCACTGCACCTCTCTAGAAATTATGTAACCGCTCCCCAGATCTCAGCATGCAAAGGATGATCAACTATCCGGAGATGCCAGTGACCATGAAAATGACACAGAAACTGAGCAACATTTTGTTTTGTTGTATGTCACCACAAGTCAGAGTCCACACAGCAGCAGCTATCATCACTGTCCTTATCATCACTACATACCAGGCATTCATCCTAGGTACTGAGCATTTGACAGCCACTGATAACCTGTGTACTTCTAGTGCTTACATTCTGGTAGAGCTCAAGGTCAGGACTGCCTTGGGAATTTGTCTAGTTACACAGCTACTCAGCAGCAGCACTGAGACCAGACCTTGGGTCCACTGGTCCCCATGTAAGTAATATTATTCAGAGGTTTCCAATGAGATATCTCTAATGGGGTGCTTGGGGGCACACCCCAAAGCCACTAAATGCATCTGTGGCATTTTTTTTTTTGCCATTGCAATGCCTTACATTAAAAATTCATGCAAATACTGAATTCTACACCACAAAATATTCATATTTGTTTTACCATAAAATACTGATATAAATTAACTCAGAAAAACTGTTTCTACTTTGTATGTCTCCCATCTCTACATTTCTCTTGACACACAAGCATGAGTTCTCCAGGGTTCGTGTGGAGATAGCACCTTTCCAGCTGACACCAAAAGCCATCAATTGCCATTAAGTGGATCCTGACTCACTGCCATTCCATGCATGCTAGAGTAGAACTGTCCTTCATGGTGTTTACAGTGGCTGGTTTTTCTGAAACAGATCACCAGGCCTCTCTTCCAAGGGTCTTCTGGGTGCACTCGAATTCCCAGTCTTTCAGTTAGCAGTCAAGAAGCATGTTAAACATTTGCACCATAGGGTCTCTCAAGTTCACAGACTCTTCTAAATTTAGACCCAGACTTATGACCTCTCTCCTCTTTCCTTTAGTTTATAAAACAAATTATACCACATGTGAGTAATAAAAGGAAATGACAAACTGGGAAAAAGTAGTTAGAAATTACACTGGTTTGATTGTCCAGGCATGCATCCTGTAAGTCAATAAGGAAAATAGTCCAACAGCCCAAAGCCATCTATAATAATTTATATAAAAGGGTATACAAATGTCTGTTAAACATATGAAAATGCAGTTAAACTATTAATAAGATAAATGCGAATTTAAGGTACTCTGAGATACTGATTTTCATCTATCAGACTGGCAAAAATCCAAATGTTGAATTAGTACCACTGTGCTGGTGAAAGTGCAGGGAACCAGTTGCGCACCCTTATCTCCGCCAGGAGTACAGCACGGTGTAGGCCTGCAGAGGACAATTTGGGGATACTACAGAGAAAGTGGGAAGTAGTGGAGGTTCGGTGGTAGAATTGTCACCATCCTTGTGGAAAATCTGGGGTCTATTTCCAAGCAATGCAGCCTGTGGACAGCCACTGCCCATCTGTCAGTGGAGACCTGGGTGTTGCTCTAATGATAAACAGATTTCAGCAGAGCTTCCAGACTAAGGTGGACTGGGAAGAGGGGCCCAGTGATCCACTCTGGTAAATCAGCCAGTGAAAAGCCTGGGAACCACGACGGTCTCGGCTGTAACCAGTGGTGAGGACGGCCCAGGACGGGGCGGCACTTTCAGTCCATCGTGCATGACGTCACTGTGGCTCAGCACTGGCTGCGCAACAGCTAATGGGACAGAAGAGACGCATTCATACACAAGACTCTCTTGTTAGACCAGAGTTTTTTTGCTGTTTGTTGTTTTTTTGAGTCCTGTGTATATATTCAGTACAGGCTAGAACTCTGGGATAAATCAGGTGTACGCTTGGGTCCTGCCCCTAAGGAGTCTGTGATACTACTCTGAAGCCTCAGGGACAGGATGTAGTAAAACCAACAATGTTTTACGTCTCTGGCTTATTGAGAACTTCCTAATGTAGTAAGTCGTTTAGTATCACAGCAGCTCTGCAAGGTATTGTTATTTCCATTTTCCAGGCCAGACAGCTGAAGCAGAAAGCATCTTTCTCAAGGTTACACATCAAGAGAACCTCAGGGCTAAGAAGAAGAAGCTGGAATCCCCAGGTACTTCAAACTAAGGCCAAGCAACCTACCCAAAAGACAACTCCATCGCTAGCAGCACCAGGCATTACGTGATGAATCCAGAAAGAGCAACAAGGCTCGAGGGGGCAAGTCACTGCCAAGGTAGTGGGGAGGTTTGTTATTGTCATTAGCTACTGCCAAGTCCACCCCCTACTCACTGTGACCCCACTCGTGTGAAATGAAAGGAAACACTGCCTCATCCTGTGCCATCCCCGTGATCAGTTGTAGATTGAATTTTTGTGAGCCATAGCACTTTCATTGGCTGATTTTTGGAAGTAGATTGCCAGGTCTGTCTACCTGAATGTGTTCTTAGTCTGCAAGCTCCCCACAAGTCTTCAGCATCATATTCTCTGCTGACAGACAAGTGGTGGCTGCACGTGAAGTACATTCACTGAGAACCAACCCTGGTCTCTGAATGGAAGGCAAGAATTCTGCCCCTGAACTGTCTCTAGGTTAAGGGTCTGGTTGTATCACTTGATACCTCTGTGACCTTGGACAAGTTGAAAAACCTATCACAGCTCAAGAATTTTTCTCAGTGAAGTGCAGATAATAATAAAGACAATTATTATATGAGAACCCTACGATAAAAACTTAAAAGCATACTCATACATAACAGAAAAGACTCTGACGGCTACAAGGGTGGAGGGGGTGGGAGGGCAGGAGGGCAGGAGGGCGAGGGGCATGGGTTTAGATTAGATAGTTGTTAGAAATTTGGTTGGGTGAAATTGGTGACAATGCACATTAGTAAGAAGATCAACATCAATGGGACTTCAACACAACTTGTGTACTCCTCCTATCTTACCCCAATATTGCAAGCACAGCGTATGTACACTTTCATTTTTTATTTAATGAAAAAAAAGAAGTTAAAAAATAGAAAGAAAGACATTAATATTCCATCAGGGGAGATACTTTTAGACTACTTAAATTACCTTTTTGACCTTCTGCTTCTTCTTACCTAGAGTGTTGCTGTGGACTAGAAGCAAAGCAAGACTGAACACCAATTTATTCCCAAGTACAAGGAGAAGAACATTGAGTGGAGAAGGACAAAAGGAAGTGGTAGGAGAAACTCATAGTTTATATTATTTGGATACTGACATTCAAAGCTGAGATGGAAAAAGTAGACAGTAGAATTTTAAACTGTTGAATCGGACACTAAACTACTTGGCTGTTATATTCATTTATTATTAAAATGCATAAATATTAAAAAAAATTTTGTGGAGACTATTTTAGATAATGCCTTAATCCTTATCCAGTGCTTAATATCTAGCCCTTTGCCTGCTGCATAGTTTTATTTGATAAATAGTGGTGCTATGACAATGCTGATGACAAAGATGGTGATGGTAGGAGCAGTGATGTAATAAGCTTCATGAGAGAGAAAGACCTGAGCCCTGAAGAATCTGCGGCATTCAAGTCCATGTCCGTAGGTGTATGTGCATGCTCGTGTATCAAGAAAGAGATGATCTTCACTGAGGCTGGGTCCTTGACATTGCTCATTTTAAAAAAAGGAAAAAAAATGGTGTCCACTGAGTTGATCCCTACCCGTGGTGACCCCACGTGCTCCATATGGTTTTCAAAGGCTGATTTTTCAGAAGTAAATCAACAGGAGCTCCTGGGTAGACTTGAACCTGCAACCTTTTGGTTAGTAGTTAAGTGTGTTAACCATTTGTACCATGCTGAGATTCCATTACTCAAAGATAATCTGAGAATGAAGCACTGCTGTCACAGCCAGCAGTATTTTCAGGAAGCTGGTGGTGATGGAACCTTGAAGCCAAGGAATCATTGTGTATCAGGTCTGAGAGGATTTGAGGTGCTAGTCAGACTCTCACTTTTTTGAACGGGAATGATATTCAGAGTATTCAAGGTCACAGAGTACATGCCAAGACACAATGAGACACCCCTGAGGCTGAGGTGGACAGGGCAGCTCAGAGTGGGACTGTTACCTCAAGCAGTTCCACACTACCCCCTAGGCTCTCATTAGATCCCACAGATCCCACAGGGGTCTGTGAGCAGCCTGAAGGCTAGAGGAACAGCCAAGTTTGCAAACAGATTTCCCTTTCCCCTCAGGTCTCCTGAAGTCCAACAGCTGAGCTGTTGTGAGGGCAAATCACATTATTGTTTGGAAAAAGGGAAAAATGCCTTTCTTTGTAACTTTCCACAGAGGCTTAAGCACTAATGGGAATTCAAGAGGTTTCTGGTCCAGTCCCTAGAATTGCACTAAATCTCTAAACCTCTGTTGAGAGGTGAACTTTTAACTTCTCAGAACAATCCCTAAAAGTTCTTTTCCCTTACCCTTCTCAGCTGCCAAAATGACTCCTAAAGTTTGTCCCCCATGGAAAAACACAATAAAACTTTATACAATCGGAAAGTATTCAAGACTCATAATAAATAATTGCCCTGTGACCAGTGGATTGGGGCCCCTGAGCACCCTCAATGGGCCTTTCTCTTTAACAGAACAAATAAAAGGAACAGATGTGGGGACCGGTGTGTCCTCACCATGGCCTTTCATGTGGACTATAGAAGGTCATGGAGTGCATCACCTCCAAATCAATGAATCTACACAGGCTCAATGAAACCACATGACAGCACTACCCTAAGTGCTTCTCTGGACACCAAAACATCTTTGGCCCGTGATGGCATCTTTTTCCTTGGTTCTCCTGGCCCAACTGCCTTACTGGTTGCAGACAAATTCATGGAGGATGTCCACAGAAGAATCACATGTCCTAGCTGAAACTCACAATACCCATGACAGGGTGACCCTCCTCTTATATTCTCTCCCTTCCTGGTAGTCTCACTTCCTCCAGACTGGCACTCCCACTTGTGCTATCCTCTATCTCTGTCCCCTTTCCCCTTTCCCCTTCCTTTCTTTGGTTCTGCTCCTTTGTCTTCACGTGGTCTTCTTAGATGGCAAGCTATTCAGGAGCAGGGCCAGGCTGATCATGCTTGGTGCGCTGGCACACCTCTGATGCAGAAGCTGTGCAGCAAATGGTTATTTAATTAATAGATAAAATGAAAAATATTAAATATTGTGTTCCTTGAAGGTAGGAGACTTCTTAAATTTTTTTTAAAAAGTAAAGATGTCACTTCGATGACTGAAGTGTGACTGACCCAAGCCATAGACTTTTCAATCACCTTCTTTGCATGTCAAAGTTGGACAATGAAAAAGGAACAGTGAAGAACTGATGCATTCAAACTGGGGTGTGATGGAGGAATACTAAACATACAGTGGACTGCCAGAAGAGCGAACAAACAACTCTTGAAGAAACACAACTAGAATATCCCTTAGAAGTGAGTATGGCAAGATTTCAGCTTGTTTATTTTGAATATGTCATCAAGAAAGATCAGTCCCTAGAAGAGGACATCATTTTTGGTAAAGTAGAAGGTCAGCAAAAATAAGGAAATACTCAAAGAGATGGATTAACCCAATAGCCACAACAGTGGACTCAAATTATGTCAACAATCATAAAGATAGCACAAGACTAGGCAATGTTTCATTCTAAAGTCATCATGAGTTGGAGCTGACTCAGTAGCAACTAAGGACGATAAAAGGATACCCTACCAGATGTCTTTATATTCTTCTCAGGATTGCATGTGCTCTTTGCATCTTTGGGTCTCTGTTCTCATTCTCCAGTTCTCCTCAGGTTCATCCTATAGACAAAGACTGGACAGGCCCATAAGATAAAATGGGACTTAAGGGGCACACCAGCCCATGAGCAAGAACTAGAAGGCAGTAGGAGACAGTGAAGTTGATGATATGGAACTCAAGGTTAAGAAGGGAGAATATTGGCCTGTTTAGGGTTGTTAATCAATGTCATAAAACATTGTGTGTACTAACTGTTTAATGAGAAACTAGTTTGCTCTGTAAACCTTCATCTCAAACACAATTAAAAAAAATTAGCTTCAAAAAATTTACCTCCAGTTCCCCATCTGTTTTGTGACCATTTTGGCAACAGGAAAAGGCTTCAGGAATGTCTCACACTGCCACTAATAGCTCAGGACAGCTGTGGGGGAATAGTTGTTAGTTTTGCCCACCCAGCACTCAGTCCTTCCACTTGACAGCACCTGACTTTCTTTTCTGGGACCAGCCCCTATCTCTTGGATGCAGATCTTGAGATTCCCTGACCTTTCCTGGCCAAAGAGGAAGCCTAGGCCCCAAGTCAGTCCACCAGGTCCTCTCTCTACTAGAAATGTTGCCAATGACAAACAAACATGAAAACCAACTTATCCCACAATGGCCTGGGAGGAGACTGCCTTGTAGTCTCCTCACTATACGCTGGAGCTGCCCAGGGTCCTGCCTTTTCTGAGATCTGGTGTGTCAGCACTTGCTAGGCTAGTCTGTACCAATCCCTCTCCTTTTAGTAAGTTTTATTTCATATTTAAGAGAACTGGAGTTGGTTTCAAACACCCTGAAGTAGAATTTCTCAACCTTGCTCTGGGTATCTCATTGGTAACTACTGTCTAGTGAGCAGTGGGTCTCTCTGACGATTTGCAGTAGCCTGAGTTACCAGACCAGGGTTTTTCAGCCCTGAGACTACGGCAGCTCCTAATTGTGACAATCAGAATGTCTCCAGACATATCCAAAAAACTCCTGGGAAGAAAATAGTCCCCAGAAGGTGTAACCACGTAAGCTGATTTAGTGATTAAGTCCACACCGTATGGTAGTAAGGTCCAAGTCAGAAGGCAGAGGGCCTGAAATTTTCTCTTGCCTTTCCTCCTTCTTGTCCAAAGCTCTGTGAGCCGCCTGTCCTGAGCTGCCTTCTTCTCTGGCCCAAACTATAGTGGCACTGGGAAAGAACCTGGAGAAGCTCCACGGGCCACACAAAGATGACACTGGAAGATCTATTACCACCTCACAGTAAGTCTTCCCTTGTCAGAGAAGTTAAAACCTGCTTCTTGGCCAGCTGGGGAAATGTGATGATAACGCTGGAAAGTGAATAAGGATCCAGACCAGGGAGGCTGTCGGCAGTATCCACATTTCACTCGTCATATTGGGTGGCATTCTACAGACAACAGAGAAATTGTTCTTGCAGAGACAAGCCTGCCCTTCTTCCATCAAGTACTCTTTCTGCTATAATGACCAGCAGGGCAGGGTGGGAGGCAAAACAAGGTGAAATTGTAAACCTCCAAGATACGAAGGCTCAGAACTGCCCTTTCAGACAAAGCAAAGCTCCAACCCTTTCTCACACTTCAAACTGAAACCTCCTTGGGCTTTGATAAAACGCCAATTGATGTTTTGTTCTCCCTTTCTCGGGGAAGCTTTGCTCACCCTACTGCTTTCTGAGACCACTTCAGCATAGGTCCATCAAGGACAGCCTTGCGGCCTAGTTCCAAGTAAGGAAATTATTAAGTCCCTGTCTTTTGGCTTCCATGCTTTACCAGATCTCAGGAACCAGTTCAACCTACAAGAGAGGCACAGTGCTCAGTGTGAGGTCATGAACAGCGCCGGACTAGAGGTCCAGAGAGCATAAATCAGGTCCCAGCTCCACCACAGAAGCTCGGGCTTCAGCTTCACTTTATCTATAAAGTGGTATTGGGATAAACTGGTGAGTCTTAAACATATTTCCGCTTCTCTCTGTTCGTCTGAACCCCACACCAAGAATATTCACTTGGGCACACTCACATATACACAAAATTTCATAACATGTATGAAGGTTCATGGAGCCTTTAACCACTCGTTGCCATTGAGTCAGTTCTGACTCGTGGTGACCCCATGTGTGTCAGAGCAAAACTGTGTTCCATGGAATTTTCATGAGCTGATCTTTCAGAAGTAAACTAATAGAACTTTCCTTTGAGACGCCTCTGCATAGATTTGAACTACCAAACTCTGGATTAATAAAAAAGCCATTTGCACCATGAAGGAACTCCTATGGAGTCCTTGGGATCTAAGAATCCCAGTGTAAGGACCAGACAGTCCTTCTGGGCCACACTCTCCTGAGTAGCCCAAGTCCACAGAAACTTTAAGCAACAGCACTCAGGATCTGAATTTTGAAATCATACCTATCTGGTTGGGATCCTGGCCACTTCTCCTATTAGCTCTGTGGTATTGAGTAAGTTTTCTAACCTGTCTAAGCCTTACTTTCTTTGTTTGTAAAGCACTGAGATGATATTCACTTAGATAGTTCAAAGCTGTAAATTTGATAATGTGTGTGAATCACCTGACACTGAGAAAAACACTTAATTCACTTTTGCTTCCCAGAACTCACCTCCTCTCTTCCTTCCTTGATGTCTTACTGGTATTTAGGTTCCTCTTAAGACTGGAGCATGAAAAATACCTCATGCCCCCGATTATTTTGATATCTAGTCAGGTCCTAGGAAGGTATGATTATGCAAATGTTTCTTACATTGTAAAGAGATAAATTTACACTTTAGAAAGAAACTCTTTACAAGCTGTGTGACTTTGGTTAGTTGCCTGGCCTCTCTGTAATTGGTGGTAATAATGCTTTCCAAACAACTGCCCTCACTACCAGTCTATCACTTTGTTGTGTTGTGATAGCTTGCATGTTGCTGCGATGCTGGAAACCACACCATCAGTATTTCAAATGCCAGCAGGGTCACCAGTGGTGGGCAGGTTTCAGTAGAGTTTCAGGACTAAGACAGACTAAGAAGAAAGGCCTGGTGATCTACTTCCAAAATTTAACACAATGGGGAAAAAGGAGGGGGGGGGAAACAGCGTGCCACAGAATATTGCCCAAGATAGTGCTGTAAGACGAGTCCCCTAGGCTGGAAGGCAACGACAGACTCAAACACACTGGCGGTCAGGAGAATGGTACAGGACCAAGTAGTATTTTGCTTGATGAGTTGCAGTCAACACAAATACAACTAACAAAAACAGCAATGGCCCACTCAGAAAATGTCTTCTGAATGCCTGACACTGCATTGAGCATGTTAGATATAGTGCATTTTGAAAAAGCAGATTTGTTGTGATAATGTCATGATAAACAGTGAAACCTTGGGCAGACATTTCACTTCCATGTTATGTGGAGTCTCAAGAGTGTCGCCATGAATCAGATCCGACTGGACAGCACTTGGCTGGCTTGGCAAGAGTGTTTTGTCCACCAGGAAAACAGGAGGAGCTTTCCCAACCAGAAGAGCAGGCATGTAGACCAGCAAATGCCACCAAGAGACACTGACATTGATGGGTCAAGAGTTGTCTCAAAACAAGCAGCTGGTGCCAGATGCAACCCCCTTTCATGAAGGCTTGATGAGAAATACAAGACAGACTAAAAGCAGTGGGATTTCTTTTCGTATGTCTCCTCTTATTCAAGGTCCAATTTACCCATTTCTCATTTAGTGCTTGATTTATTGGGTACTGCAGCTCTGTGTGAAATGGTAAATCTCATAATAAAATATCTAAATGATTTATAAATAAGGCTTTGGAAGACTTTGGTAGGTAAGCGGCACACAGCTAGCCTAGTGAAATGCTTTGCTTCGGCAATGCTCCTGAGACGCTTGCTGTCCATTTAGTCTTTAGCAAGCTGAACTGCCAGCTCCAATGTGTGCAAACACAGATGTGACAGGCAAGCATACAGTCAGCTCCAGGCCTCTGTTTTAAACCAAAGGTCTGTTTGATCAGCAAACAGTGCATGATCAATGAAGAGTTGTTGAAATGAAATGAACAAAAAACAGTTGTTTGTGAACATCAGCTGTGGGGTAGATAGTCTGCAGACTCAACAACGAGAAAAACACACTGTACTTTAGGAAGGTAGTGCTAATCATCGTGGTCCACAAAGGCTGAGAGTGGATTACCTGGATGGTGCAAACGGTTAATGCACTTAGCTACTAAAAGAAAGGTTGGATTTTGAAATCTACCCAGAGGAGTTTCAGCAGAAAGTCCTGGTGATCTGCTTCTGAAAGATCAGTCATTTATGACACTGGGTTGTAGTCATCAGGGAATCAACCTCCATGGCTAGATGGTGAGAGATTTGATGTCAAGCATTTATCTGTGAATTCTCCCAGAGCATCTAATACAATGGTTCTCAAAGTGAATGCTGTGGATCTCTAAAGGTCCCCAAGACCCTTTCAGGAGGCCTATGAAGTCAAAATCATTTTCATACTGTTACTAAGGAGTGACTTGACCTTTCAACAATGGGGCTAAAGCAGTGGCAGGTCAAACTGCTAATGCCTTAGCACAAGTCAAAGTAGTGTCACCAAACTGGGTTGGTGGTCATCATATTTGTCACCACCGTACATTCACAGTAACAAAGGAAAGAGAGAAATAAGACAGACAGAAAGAGAGAAAAAAAACTGTTGTGTTTAAGAATGTCCATGAAAATGCAATACAATTGCAATTTTAATTAAATCTCAACCCCCGTTTTAACATTTTGTGCGACAAAACATGAAATAAACATACATACTGCTACGTACTGAAGTACAATGATTGACTCAAGGGCTCAAGGGAAAGCGCTTGAGTGTCCAGCTGAAATAACCTTTTTTTCCTCTCAGAACACTATTTTTACTTAAAAGAATGACAGAAAGACAAATGATGGCTATTCTCATGTGGGTATTTGGCAGATGTTTTCTCAGCAATGAATGAAGTGAGCCTCTCACTTCAAGAAAAAAGAATTAACAATATAGATGCTGGTACTAAAATTTAAGCCTAGAATTCAAATTAGAATTTTGAAAAATTTCTATCCACTGCCATGAGCTTGAGTGTTTCCCATACTTGAAGAATCTTCTAATGAGATTAGTGATGATATAAATTAATGGGAATTTTTGATGTTGTATAATAAACCTTGTCAGCATTTGGAATGGTCTGTATGACTTGGTGAACCAATTTTTTAATTTTATTTTGTCATTGTTGTTAGAATATTCACAGCAAACCACACACCAGCTCAACTGTTTGTACATATACAATTCAGAGATTAGTTACATTCTCTGAGTTGCATAGCCATTCCCATCCTCCTTGTCTGAGTTGTTCTTCCTCCAGCAACATAAACTCACTGTCCTCTAATATCTCTATCTAACCTTTCTAGTTGCAGTTGTCACTTTGCTTACATATAGATAATTCTTTTTTTTATTGTGATTAAGTGAAAGTATACAATCCAAATCAATTTTGCACGTGTGCTTATCTACAGTTCTTCTTCTTTCCTTGCCCCATGACCTCTTAACAAGCTCCTGACCCTCCTCTCCCATCTGCAAAGTGAGCAGTAGGACAGCCTCCTATAAATGCATAGAACCATAAAGTACACCCACCATATGATCATGTTGTGTCCCCAAGTCTAATCCATTTTTGCCCCAAAAGTTGACCTCAGTCGTGTTTTCTAGACAGGAGAAGCAGCAGATCTAGAGGCTATGCTCCCAGGGGTCCCGTGAGCCATCAGACCATCAGCTGTGGTCTTTTAGTAGAGTTCTTCAGCTGCAACCTTCTTTTTCTCATGTTGACACAGGGAGTCAACGTTGTGTACCCCATCACAGCTGTTTTTGGTGGTGGCCAGGCACCTTCTGGTTCTTCTGGTCACATGTTGATACAGTCTCCCATTTATATAGGTCCTTCTGTTTTCTGAGCTCCTTTTTCCTTGTGTCTTTGTTGTTCACAGTGATCATCTGTTCTGGCTAAGTTGGGACAATTTGGTGTACCTCACATGGCAGCCTACTAGCTTTTAAGACCCCAGATGCCGCTCACCAATAAGGGGTGCACAAGACTCTCTTAGCAATGGGATAATTATACCAACTGACCTCCATGTCCCCAAGAGATGTTCCCCAGGCCCCACCCCTGCTACTCTGTCCTAAGAATTTTGGGTTGAGGTTAGAAGAGCTTTCAGTTTATGGAAAAGTCCAGTTAAGTTGATCTACTTTCTTCTGCGTGCTGTCACTGCTTTCACCTATTCAAATTTCTATCAACTGTCTAAACTACTATCAACCTTCACAGTCCCTGCCCCTGCATCCCTGTAGCAGTCAAAAAGTCTTTTCTTCTGTATATAAGTCTATTTTTAAGTCCTTAGAGCAGGGGTGTCATACAATATTTGTCCTTTTGACACTGACTAATTTCACTCAGAATAATGCCTTCTGATTGAAACCAGGTAATGAGATGTTCCCTAAAACCATCACAGTTTTTCATCATTGCATAGTGTTTCATTGAGTATAAGTATCATAGTTTGTTTATCCATTCATCTGTTGATAGGCATCTAGGTTGACTCTATCTTTTTGCTATAGTGGACTGTGCTGCAATGAACATTCGTGTGCATGTGTCTGTTCCTGTGGCAGCCTTTGTGACTGCAGGATAAATTCTAAGCAGTGGGATTACTGGACCAAATGGTATATCTCTTTCCAGATTTTTAAGGCAGTGCCAGATTGCTATCTATCTTGCAATCCCACCAGCAGTGTAGAAGAGCCCCCATCTCTACACAGCCTCTCCAGCATTTGTGGTTTTGTGATTCTGGATTACAGCTAACCTTACTGGAATGAGATGGTATCTCACTGTAGTTTTGATTTGAATTTCTCTGACAGCTAGTGATCAAGTGCGTTTCCTCATGCTACTTTTGGCTGCCTAGATGTCCTCTTTGGTGAAGTGTCTGCCTATCTCCTTTGCCAGTCACCTAATTGGGTTATTTAACATTTTCTTGTTGACATTTAGTAGTACCTTCTAGGGCTGCCATGAGTCAGATCCCACTCGACAGCACTTGGCTTGGCTGTAGATTATGGAAGTCAGATATCAGTCCAACATGTGGCTGCAAATATTTTTTCCCATTCCATAGGTGGTCTTTTAACTCTTCTGATAAAGTCTTTGGATGAGCAAAAGTATTTGATTCTTACCATTTATCTATGGTCTCTGCTTTGATCATGCTTTGTTTATGAGATTTTGAAGTCTGTCTAAGCTGTGTATTGTCACTTCCATTGTTGACCCTATTTTTTCTTGCAACATCTTTATCTTTTTTAGGTTTGATATTTAAATCTTTTACTTTTTGTGTTTCAGTTTTTTGGAGATGTATATCCAATTTTTCCAACACCATTTGTTAAAGAGACCATTTCCTCCAGTTTGCAATCTTAGGGCCTTGGCAGAATATCAACTGTTCATAAGAGGATGGTAGCATCTCTGAGGACTCAACTCTATTCCATTTGTCTATACTTCCCTTTTTGTACCAGTACTAGGCTGTTTTGACTACTGTGGCAGTGTAATAGGTTCTAAGGTCAGGTAGTGTGAGACCTCCCACTGTGTTCCTCTTCTTCAGAAGTGCTTTACTTATCTGGGGTTTCTTCCCTTCCCAAAGTTGGTGATTTGTTTCTCCATCTCATTAAAAAAATGACACTGGAATTTGTATTGGGATTGCATTGTATATGTAGATTGCTTTGGGTAAAGTAAACATTTTCACAATGTTAAGTCTTCCTATCCATGAGCAGGGTAGATTTCTCCATTTATGTAAGTCTCTTTTGGTTTCTTGCAGCAGGTCTTGTAGTTCTCTCTGTATAGGTCTTTTATTTCCGTAGTTAGATTTATTCCTAGGTATTTTATCTTCTTAGAAGCTGTAGTATATGACATTGATTTGGTTATTTCTTCTTTGATGATCTCTTTGTTGGTATAAAGGACTCCTACTGATTTACTTATGTTTATCTTATATCCTGATACTTTGCTGAATTTCTCCATTAGTTCAAGTAGTTTACTTATGATTCTTTAGGATTTTCTGTATATACAATCATATCATCTGCGAATAGGGAGTTGTTACTTCTTTGCTGAAGAGGATGCCCTTTATTTCTTGGTCTTGTCTAATTGCTGTGGCTAGAACCTCTAGTACAATGTGGAATAGAAGTAGTGAGAGTGGGCATCATTGTCTAGTTCCCATTGTCAAAGTGAGTTCTTTCAGTCTCTCACCATCCGGGATAATGTAGGCTGTGAATAGATGCTCCTTATTGCGTTAGGAATTTTCCTTCTATTCCTATTTTGCTTAGAGTTTTTAGCATGAATGTGTGTTGGACTTCATCAAATGCCTCAGCTGACAAAATTAGGTGATTCTTATCCTTTGTGCTATTTATATGGTTAACCACATTGTTTTTCTGATGTTGAACCAGCCTTGCATCCGTGGTATGAATCCAACTTGGTCATGGGGAATTATATTTTTGATATGCTGTTGAATTCTATTGTCTAGAATTTTGTTGAAGATTTTTGTATCTAGGTTCATGAGTGATATTGGTATGTAATTTTCTTTTTTTGTGGAATCTTTCCTTGGCTTTAGCATTAGGGTTCTGCTGGCTTCATAGAATGCCTCCATTCCTTTCTATGCTATGAAATAGCCTCAGTAGTACTGTAGTTAACTCTTCTCTAAAAGTTTGGTAGCACTGTCTGCTGAAGCCATCTGGGCCAGGACTTTTTTTGGTTGGAATTTTTTTGATTACTTTTTCAATCTCAACTTTCATGATGGGCTTATCAAGTTGTTCTATTACTTCTCCTTGTGGTAATTTTGGTAGCTGATATGAATCTGGAAGTTTGTCCGTTTCCTCTAGGTTTTTAAATCTGTTAGAGTACAGTCTTTTGCAGTATTCTGTTACGATACTTTTGATTTCGGTCGTATCTGTTGTGACATCTCCCGTCTTATTTCTTATTTGGGTTATTTGTTTTTGTTTTTCTTTTGTAAGTGTAACCAATGGCTTATCAATTTTGTTGACGCTTTTGAAGAATCAGCTTTTGGTTTTGTTAATTTTTTCTATTGTTCTTCTATTCTCTAGTTCATTTAGTGCTGCTCTAATCTTTATTATCTAGTTTTGTTTTGTTTCGTGGTGCTTGAGGGATTCCTCTGTTGCTCTTTTTCTAGTTGTTCAAGCTGTAGGGTTAATTCTTTGGTTTGGGTCCTTTCTTCATTCCAGAGGTAATGCATTTATAAAGTTAAATTGACCTCTGAGCACTGCTTTTGCTGTATCCCATAGGTTCAGGAAGGATGTGTTTTCGTTCTCATTTGATTCCATAAATTTCTTTATTTTGTCTTTGATTTCTTCTATAACCCATGGATTTTTGACAAGGTGTTCAGTTTCCATGAGTTCAAATTTCTACCTATGATTTTTCTGCTATTGATTTCAACTCTGATGGCCTTGTGGTCCAAGCAGATGCTCTGCAGTAATTCAATGGTTTGGATTTTGTTGAGACTTGTTTATGTCCTAACACATAGTCTATCCTGGAAAATTTTCCAAGTGCATTGAAGAAGAAGGTGTACTTATCTGTTGATGAGTGAGAAGTTCTGTATATGTTGATAAGGTCTAGTTGGTTGATTGTTGCAATAAAATCTTCTGTATCTTTATTGAGCTTTTTTCTGAATGATCTGCCCATTACTGTAAGCAGAGTGTTGAGGTCTCCAGCTATCACTGTGGAGTGATCTATCTAATTTTTCAATGTCAGTGTTCGTTCAGTGTATTTGGATGCATAATATTTAATATTGTTATGTCCAGACACGAATCATCTCAAATGCCACTTTTCTACTGCAGAAGCACTTGCCAGACAGGCTGCTGCTCTGCTTAAGAATCAGCTGCATATAAGGCCCCTGGCTGGATGACTCCACCTCCCAGCTGACCAAGATGGTGTGCCAGCTAAGCTGCCTTTCTTGCCCTTCCTGCCGTCTGTAGGGCAGCTCAGAAAAGAGGGTGGAGGGGCAGTGGTGCTGTCAGTCAGCAGGCAGGCTCTCAATATGTGGCTATTCCATGCACTGTCTCTTTGCTGTGCTATATGCTGTTTACTTAAGCACTACAGTTCAGCATATCTGCCGGCTCATGCCTAGTCCCCACCTACTGGATAACAAAGAAGGCATCAGTATCTGAAGTCCTCTCAAATGGTGAATCGACAAGATCAGAGGTCAGTAGCTGCTGGCTCATCCTTGAGAGGGGTAGTTTAGTACACTACTGGTGCCTAGTCAAATCTGACAACACTATGCCAGATCGTAGGGTTCCCTGGATGTTTACTGCTCCAGTAAGTTATCATTCCAGGCCTTAGTTCTCACAGGGAATTGAGGAGATGTGTGTTTAGTCTGCCATTTTAGCCCTGCCTCCCTAAATAATTCTTAAAAGCACATAATGCTCAAAGCAGAAATTTTTTTTACTGGTTAAGCTAAACTACTACTGTTGTAAGAAGAATTCAGGGGATAATTTTGGTTTAAGCATTCGATTTTTCTTTTCCTAGTTTTACTTCCTTTGGTGTTGAGAATATACACAACAAAATATACACCAATTAAACAATTTCTACATATGCCATTTAGTAACACTGATTACATTCTCTGAGTTCTGTGACCATTCTCACCCTCCTTTTCTGAGTTGTCCTTCTCACGTTAACATGAACTCACTGCACATAAGGTTCTTATCTAATCTTTCCAGTTGCTATTGTCAATTTGATCCTACGTGGGTGGTTCTTAAAAGAATATAATGTCCAAAGAAGATTATTTATTTTTTTTAATTAGTTGAGCTAAACTATTGTTTCATTTCAAGATGATTTAGGAGGATATTTTTGGTTTAAGGTTTAAAGATCATCTCAAGGCAATAGTTTCAGGGATTCAATCACCCACAATGGCTCCAGAAAGCGTAGAGACCATGAGAAATTGAAATTCTGTTCTCTGTTTTCCGTCTTTTGATCAGCATTTTTCTATGGGATCTTTCTTTGAAATGCCCGGTAATGGTAGCTGGGCACCATCCAGTCATTCTGGTCTCATGGCAAAGGAGTCAGGTGTTCATGAAGGCAATTAGCCAGATATTCCATATCCTCCTCCTATTCCTGACTCTTCTTCAGGTATTATAGAATGAACTAGCAGATTCAATTAAGCATGTTACTCACGAATTAACTGAGATGTCCCATAGAACTATGACTTAAACCTTCAAATTAAGGAACTAAATTCCATGAGGTGTTTGATTACACATAAGCAATCTCAGCAACTGCTCTCATTGTAAATAGATTTATAACAAAACTTTGTCATTTCAACTTTCTACAGGTGTGTGACTTGACAGCAATTACAATAATTGACTCTCCAACCCTACCCTTAATAGATGTAATTTTTCCATCACCATTAACCTCTCCTTTCCCCCTACCTCCCAGCCCTGGAACCACTAACAAATTTTGGTCCCTATACATTTGCCTTTTCTTGTCTCTTCATACAAGTGAATTCACACAGTATTTGTCCTTCCATGACTGACTTACTTGAAACAGCATAATATCTTCAAACTCAAGACATTGTTTCTTCTGTTGGCTGAGTAATATTCCATTATATGTATGTATCACATTTTGTTTACCCAGTCATTTATTGATGGACATTTTGCTTCTCTGGAGAACCAAGCCTAAGACACTGAATATAGCTGAGTGAAATTGATTTCAGACTTCTTGAACTATAAGAGTAAATTTGTCTTGTCATAAGCCACTAAGTCTATGGTAATTTGTTACAGCAGCAATGGAAATCTGATGCAAGTGACATACCAAGGAAATTCCTTTTTAACTGATTGGATGCTAATAACAGAGCTGATAATGGAGGTGATTACACCTTTACATAGCTTCCAAACCACATCATAACTGCCGAAACATTGAGAATCATGGCCCAGCCAAGTTGACACACACCCTTGACCATCATTGACAGGGTATCAGCAGGGCTGGTTCCTTCTGGAGGGCTGAAAGGTTATGTTTCCTTACCTTTTTTCAGCTTCAGGTGCCTGCCTCATTCCTTGCCTTTTGACTCCTTCTTCCATCTTCAGCCAGCATTCCTCCCATTGTGGCTTCCCTCATCACATGACCTTCTCTGAGCCTGACTCTGACTCCTCCTGTATCCCTAGTGTAAAGACTACTGTGATTACACCAGGCCCACTGCGGTATCCCAGAATAATCTCCCCATCACAAGATTCTGATGCTAATCACATCTGCAAAGACACATTTTCCAGGTGAAGTAACTCTCACAGGTTTCAGGAATTAGGACCTACACATATTTTAGGAGATCATTATTCATCCTACAACAAAAATGAACAGAGTGGCCACCTTTTTTTTTTTTTTTTTTTAGGTCAAGTAGTGAAATAAAAAAATAAAAATAAATTCTACCATTCCCATTACTTCATAAAAGTCAAGACATTTTAACAGAAAAAAAAGGATGTAATCTTGATCTAAAGGGCAATGTCTATATTTAGTAAATTTAGTTCTCCCTTTGTCAAGGTTCAGCTAGCCCTTTGCACTACACCAGAGTTTGTAACCATCTTTCTACAACAGGATTCAGCAGATATTTTGTGTTAAGGGCCAGATATAAACATTTTAGGTTTGCAGGCCACATTGTATGTGTTGTAATTACTCAACAGTATGTAAACAAATGAGCATAACTGTTTTCCAATAAAATTTTATTTACAGAAACAAATTGTGGCCAGAGTTATCCTGTCTTAGTTATCTGATGTAACAGAAATACCACAAATAGATTACTTTAACAAAGCAAGATTTACTTTTGTCATGGTCAGTAGGCTAAAAGTCCAAATTCACACCATTAGCTCCAGGAGAAGGTGTAGTAATTCAGGCCAGGAATACTGATCCGTGATTCAGGCAGACTCAGCAATGGAGGCACAGCAGATATAGTCATACCAGTTTTATTGGTACAATGGTGGCAGGCAGGTACAGCATTTGGTGGTTCCAACTGCCTTGTAGAACAGTGGCCTTATACACAGACTTAAACAAAGGTGTCTGGCAGCTAGATACATGAGCTTCAAGGCTATAAACAAGTTCTATAACTACTGCTGAATCATATCCAGCAAGAAGGCATTGGCTGCTGTGTCACTCTCAGATGGAAGGCCTAGGCAATACAACCTTCCATATTCCCACAGAAGGCTTCTCTCTCTGTTGGCTGTGAAGGAAGGTCCTTCTTGTCAATCTTCCCCTGGACCAAGAATTTCTCTGCACAGGAACCCTGAGTTCAAAGGAGGTACTCTGCTCCCGGTGCTTCTTTTGTGGTGATATGAGGTCCCCACTCTCTGTTTGCTTCCTTTTTCTTTTATGTCTTGTAATAGAAAAGGTGGTACAAGTCATGATCCATGCAACTCCCCTTACTTTGGATAATAGATGTGACCTTAATAAGTGTGTTACAGTCCCACTCAAATTCTCTTTAACATAAAATTACAATCACAAAATGTAGGGCAACCAAATAATACTGACAATCATAGCATGCTCAAGTTGGCACATATTTTTTCAGGGATACAATTCAATCCATGACATGTCCTGTGGGCCACTGTCTGGTGAACCCTTATCTAGAGGGCAGGGTAGAGGCGGGTTGAAACCAACCAAAGGCTGTTCCTGCTTGGCCACTGTAGGCTCTGAAGAGCTGAATTTATCAGGATTACCATTTCTCTGTGTAAAAATGGCTTGGCAGAGGCATCTGACCTCCTCTAATTTCACAAAGGGAAAAGAGAATCAAGATCAACAGGCCATGGCTGATTCATATAAGGCAGACGCCAGACATGTCTCCTTTTTCTCTGCCATTTTTTACCAGTTCTGTCACCAACCTCCCACAACACTCCATACTTGTCTCTGAGTTCAATAATACATCATAACAAGCACATGACAATATGCACAATTATAAGGTTTCTTAGGGAAGTAACAGGTTATAATTCAGATTCAGAAATGCTCAGAATACAATTCTTCCATCAGAACAGCCTCTTTTTAGCCTTGCCTGCAGGCACACCTCTCTCTGACCTTTGTCCTCTGCCCTGCTCTGATGAGTCTTACACAGCTCTTTGCAGAGGTTAAGCCTTTGGCTGCTAACCAGAAGGTCAGCAGTTTGAATCTACCAGCTGCTCCTAGGAAACTCCATGGGTAAGTTCTACTCTGTCCTAAAGGATTGATGATTGGAATCAATTTTAAAACAATGGGTTTGGTTTATTGCTTTTTATAAGTGCCCAGAGGCAGCCTACTCTTGATCTAAAAGCTCTCAGCTCTAGGTCAATGGGTTGCCAAACCTAGCTCCAGCAAGTACCTGGAAGTACCCTACTCCTCCAGCAAGCCTCCTACCCAAAGGCACTTTCTCAGTCTGTGAACCATGAAGCCCAACATACTGTCTCCTACAGTTCTGTCCTGCCTCCATTTCTCTGACACTGATTCTTGCTGTCTTCAGTGCTACAGCTGTCTTTTTTGGTCTCCTGTTTCCAGAACTTCTCAGTCCAGGGATTCTGGGTCTAAAGGATGTGCTCTGCTCTTGTCTATTCTTCCTTAGTGGTGGTGAGATTCTTTCCTTCCCACCTGTGGAATGGCTCATTTTAAAACTAATGGGATGGCAAAACTGATGAAGGGCCTTAGAGAGCCACAATTACCTTATTTGCACAGTCTCACCCAATCACCTGGGTAGGAGTTATCAGACAATGATGAGAAAGGCCACACAAAAATGCAGTTGATCATACCACACCCTGGCAAATCTATGAGGAAAATGTGACCCAAACTCTGGCTGCTCCACACAGGTACTCTGAGCTTATCCTTTCAAGAATCCAAGGAGCATAGGAATAGATGGAGTCCTGGAATGCCTCCTGGCAGGGTTATGTTCAAGTTAATGAGCAGGATCTGCATCTGGGGGCAAAGGCCAGATAGCAAAGTGAAGTGAAGCAAGGCAAGTTGGATGGCTTGACCACAATGACACAGAGAGTAAGAGCTGACAGTTGAACCAAGATTCTCCTCCACATGACAACATGGCCCTAGGACAAGGATGCTTCCATCTTGCTCTACACTCCCATGAGGTAAAGGGGACCACAGATTCTGAGGTGCATTCAAATGCCCCTATTTCTTGGGCTCCAAAGCAGAAAACCACAAAACTATCACTTCCTTTCAGAACAAAAGGATGCATTCTTAGAAAGTGAGTCTCCATTGCCATCTCCTCTCTTCCAAGCTGTCAAAATTTGCCAGGCAGCCCTCTGCCAGCCATGGGCACATCCTCTCCCCAGCTGTTGATCTGTCTGCCTGATGAGAGGCACTCACATGTGGTAGCAAAAGCAGGGGCAAATGAGCCACATCATTTCTGACAGGAGATCACCAGAGCTGTGAGCATACGGCCTGGAAGGCTCCCCAGGAATTTCACGGGACATTTACTGCAAGATGAGATTGAGCCATTCAGGAACCTGGATCTAGAGAGAGAAAAAGAGAAAGGGCAGAGAATATTTTCCTTGGAAGCAGATACAACACATATGCGATGAAAGAGTGAATATCTGTAATGAGAGTCCTTAAGAAAAAGGTGAGAACCCTGAAGGAAAGTATAAGAGACATGAAATGGCTACTACACTTAAAACCAAAATTGTCTTTACTGTTAATAAACAAATGCACATTAAAATAGGATATCTTTTTGCTCATGCTTTAAAATAATAAAAAATAATTCTGGCATGAGTGCAATGAGAGGAACACTCTTTGTATATTGCTGACAGGCATGTAAACTTACACACCACCTGTAAATCAATCTGGTAGTGCATATCAAGAATTTTAAAAATATATATATGTATGTACATATAAGTATATATACATTTTAATAAGTACATATAAGTGTTCTTAATCTCAAGCTCAGTAATCTCACTTCTATGAAGATGTGTACAATAAACTGAGATAACCACCTCCCTATTATGAGACTTCTACCTCTATTAATAGAACCCACTCTGCTATTAGCTTTTTGACAGTTGCACAAATCATGTTACTGTGTACTACAAACTAAAACTCAAATGCCTCCCTTGCTCCCCCTCAAATGATGTTTCAAATTCTTATATTCATAACTTCCTTCTCCTGCATGTACAGGTTTCTGGGATTTCCCCAAGCAGAACCTGACAATTACTCTTGGTTGAATCAGCCTGTCAATCATTTGGATCCTACACCTGTCATTTAACACAGCCCTGGTTCCTCCTAACTTACTGTCATCTGTGAATGATTTTAGACAGTGAGCCATATCCCATGCCATCACCCGCACATCCCCAGCAGGCAGCGTAATGAACACAGCTGAAGACTGAGCTCAGTGCAGGCCATCAGGTACTTCTATCCCAGTTGTAGATGATCCAGTGAACGGCACTGGATACTGTTTGACCTGTTACAAACCCACGTATGTGGGCTTGGCCCACATTCCTGTGTTGTCCACTCAGCAAAGATGAAGGTAATGTTTAAGCTTGAAAAAGTCCAGCAGAAAGACTATTATGAAAAGAAGAACGAGGCAGTGCTTCCTTGAGAGAAATTTCCCTGTCTCTGCATCTCACTCACTTCTCTAGGTCATCACCCGCACAGACTCCCCTCTCTCCAACTCACACCTCCAGGCCCTTCCTTCAGGGCCTTGCTCACAGCTGCTTTTGAACTCATTTTTCTGCACACATTGGCTAACTCTGACTACTAAGTGAAAAGGGGTCCAGACATGGTGTCCAGAATCAGGAATTAGAGACTTTTATCATTTGCTACCTGCAGTGTCATGGGCATGTCATTTAAATTAATCTTTCTGCTTCTAAAATTTCTCATCATAAGATGAAAATAATAGGTTCTGTTCTCCCCACCCCCAAGGCCGCCTGTAGAATTCAAATAAGACAGTGGGTAGAAATACCTAAGTAAATTCAAGGACTGTACAAGTAGAAACTAATTTATTAGTGCTATCACTACTACCGGAAACACTTGTGGCATAGTGGTTAAGTGATACAGCTCCTAAGCAAAAGGTTGGCAGTTCAAATCTGCCACTCACTTCTTGGAAACTCTATGGAGCAGTTCTACACTGTCCTATAGGGTTGCTATGAGTTAGAATCCAACCCATGGCAGTGGATTTGTTTTGTTTGGTTTTGGTTTTGGTTTTGGTTTTGGTTTACCATTACTACATCTTTTTAGAGTGTTCTCCAAATGTGTGAGGAATGAAGTTATCAAAACCACCCTGAAGGATGACAGTTACTTGGAAAAGAAAAGAAAATGAAAAATAACAAGGGGGCAGAGTCAAGATGGCAGACTAAATCCATGTCTCCCTAAATCCCTCTGGAAACCAAGACCTGAAATGATAATTAAATGGAGCTTTCTGGACAGCTAGTGAGCCCTGAGATTTGGCATAAGGCTGTTAATTTGGACTTCATACCACTGAACACAAAACCTCCTCTCTTTTACTGACCCCACTGTCGGGGAGCATAGGCTTGCAGAAACCGAAGGTAACTCACCATTTTGATTTTTTTTTCCTCTCTTGGCCGGCGGACAGAGCTGGAACTTTACTAGCCATTGGTCTCAGATGAACTTCTGGCGGGAACAGAAAGCATAATTGTCATGCTCTGAGAGCCCAACTTTGGAATCTATGCATCTCAGCTCCTCTGGCCTATCTTTCTGCCTCTGTCCCGTGGTAGCCGTGCAGATGTGCTTGTGTGGGATGCCATCTTGATCCACTGGGAAACGGAGAAGCCCAGGTGGAGACCCTGGCAGGACTTGGTTCCTAGGCTGGGAGGTGATGCCTGCTGGGGGAAGAGTGCTTTTCCAACATGGAAGCAGTGTTTTGAAAAGTGTCACCTGAGTCTGGGGCCCAGCAGCAGAGGCTGTGGACTCAGTGCCTCGGCACTCTTGGCCTTTCTTTTCACGAGGAGCCTGGACTCGGCCAGGCAGCGAGCTTGTGCAGGACACCATCTTGTTTTGCTGGGAGGTGGAATCATCCATATGGAAGCCTCAGCTGGATGTAATTCCTGGGCTGGGAGGCAGTGCCTACCCAGAAGAGACCACTTTTCCAGCAGAAAAGTAGAATTCTATACGATATTGCCTACAGCTGGGGCCCAACAACAGAGGCCAGCAGGCCAGTATCCTCTGCGTATTTTGAGCTCGTTGATAACATCTGGGATTCAATATAGAGGTGCTTACTTTGCTTGCTGGGAAGAGGGTTGTATACACCAGAAACCCTGACTGACTTTGAAAGTTGTCAAAAACTTTTTACTTTTAATTTTAAGGTGGCCCTGAGAAACAACTATGGTCCATCTTCACAGCATCTCTCCCACCCTCTATTGACCCACATTAAGCCACAAAAAGCAATAAACGTTGGAGAAAACAGTAACCTGGAAATCACCCATGGCATCAGAAGGCTCCGAAAAGAACCTATCTCAGAACTTCCCAGATGAAGAAGGTTTTCTGAAGCTATCAGAAGGATTATATATAGAGACCTCCTAGATCTCAAACAAAATGCAGCAGGGCAAAACAAAACATTAAGGAAGCTATTTGATCTGATGAAACATAAGTGCTCTGAAATCCAACAGATCAAGAACAAAATCAGGGGGCGGAGTCAAGATGGCTGACTAAGCACACGTCTCCTTATATCCCTCTGGAAACTAAGACCTGAATTGACAATCAAACAGAGCCTTCTGATCACCTAATCAGCCTCAGGACATGGCACAGAGCTGTTAATTGGGACTTCATACCATTCAGCAAAAATCCTCCTCTCTTTCACTGACTCCCGTTCCTGGCTAGCCCCGGCTCTCACGGATGGAAGGTAAACGCACCATTTTGAATTTTTTTTTCCCTCTGTCTCGGCTGGCGAGCAGAGCTAGGTCTTGCCTGGTGGCTGGACTCAGACACGCATCTAGGGGGATAGGCAGGCGAAATTCCCATATTCTGAGAGCCAGGCTAGGGAATCTGTTAATCTAGCCATTTTGAGCCTTTCGTTTTGTAGCTGCCTCAGTGGGGTTTGTGCGGAGCTTCGCGGTCAGTGTGCGGGACACCATGTTGGTACCAGGATTTTAGCAGGACCTCGTTCTTAGCCTGGGAGCCAGCGCCTCCAAACAGGACAGCGCTTCTCTGACAGAAAAGTAGTGATTTTGCACAGTGCTGCCTACGTTGGGGGCCCTGCAACAGAAGCAGAGGAATCACTACCTCTCGGCACCTTTAGCCCCTCTGTCTGCTGCCTGTGTGGAGGACGCCATCTTGGATACAGTGGCTGCAGCTGGACCTAATTCTTAGCTTGAGAGCAAGAGCCTGCCCACAGGAGAGCGCTTTTCTATCACAAAACCAGTACTCGATGCAGTGTTGGCTAAGGCTAGGCCCTGCCAGCAGAGGCCAACAGGGCAGTAGCATTGCTGTATTCTGAACTAGTTTGTTATCATCTGGGGTTGGATATAGTGGTGCTTACTTTGTCAGATGAGAAGAGGGACCTCTACATCTGAAAACCTAACTGACTTGTGAACTGGTCAGATACCTTTTGCTTTACATTTGAAGACAGCCTAGAGAAACATTTGCAATCCATCCTCACAGTACCTCTTCCAGCCTCTATATACTCACATGGGACCCAAAAAGCAACATACAGTTGTGGCATACAAGCAATCACCCATGGCTTCAGAAGGCTCCCAAACAAAGCAACCAAGGAGTTTTCCAGATGAAGAAACTTTTATGAAAGCATCAGGAAGTGAATACAAATTGATTATATACAGAGCCCTTCTAGACCTTATACAAAATGCAGCAAAACAAAATGAAAAGTTAAGCAAGTTGTTTGATCTGATGGAACACCAATACTCTGAAATCCAACAGATCAAGAAGAAAATCAAAGACATAGAAACTTCCATGCAAAGCCAAGAAAACAGAATGGAACAAATGGAAAAAAGAATTTCTGACTAGGAAGACACGGCTACTGATGCCAGCGTCTATGAGCAGAAATCAGAAAAAAGAAACAAGAAAAATGAAGAAACATTAAGAAGCATGTGGGACTCTATTAAGAGGAACAACCTTCGATTAATTGGAGTCCCTGAACAGGGTGAGACATCTGAGAACACAGAGAGTATTGTTGCTGAGCTGCTGAAAGAAAACTTCCCAGAAATCATGAAGGAAGAGAATATAGACATCTCAGATGCATATCGTATGCCACCCAATATAGATCTCAAAAGAAAGACTCCAAGACATATTATAATCAAGCTTAACAAAATGAAACATAAGCAGCAACTCTTAAAGGCAGCAAGACTCAAGGCAAAGCTAACATTCAGAGGGAAACCCTATAGGCTCTCATCAGATTTCTCAGCAGAAACCATGCTGGCACGGAGACACTGGCAAGACACATTCAAAGTCTTGAAGGAGAAGAACTTCCAACCAAGAATTATATATCCTGCAAAACTATCTTTCAAATACCAAAATGAAATTAAGACATTCTCGGATAAACAGAAACTCAGAGACTTTGTAAAAACCAAACCCAAACTACAGGAAATACTGAAAGAAGTTCTTGGCTTCGGCTTAGAAGAACGAAACCACTAACTTGATATTTTAGAAAGACACACTACTCAACACTCTACTCATTTAGGGAAGGCTCCAAAGTAAGTCACAGCTTTGATATGGAAAGAGGAAATCCAGTGACCATCATGAAAACTATGGTGTCATCATAATAAAAAGAGGGATGTACTGCAGTCGTTATAGTCCTTCCAGATGGAGAGGAAGATAACAAGACTGGTAGTAATTAAAACTGGGTTTATAAATAGTTTATTAAGGGGGTTCATAGGGGCAGCTGTAAAGTACAACAAAGATGTATCATACCATTTCAAGAAATCTAACACACGAGTCTCAACAACTATAAAACCAGCTCTGAAAAGGTGAAAAATCAAATCACAAAAAAGAGTGTCCCAGAACAGACTAACAAGAACAACAGAGAAAACATCAACATAAAAATAAACATATCACAATGGCAGCAGTGAACACATACCTATCAATAATTACATTGAATGTGAATGGACTGAATGCTCCAGTAAAGAGACACCGAGTGTCATCTTGGATCAAAAGACACGACCCATCCGTATGTTGTCTACAAGAAACTCACTTGAGACCTAAAGACAGGAACAAATTGAAAATTAAAGGATGGAAGAATATATATCAAGCTAACAATGAACAAAGAAGAGCAGGGGTGGCAATTCTAATCTCAGACAAAATCAATTTTCATGTAAAATCCACCATCGTGGACAAAGATGGACACTATTTAGTGCTGAAAGGTTCAGTACACAAGCAAGACTTAACTATATTAAATATTTATGCACCTAATGTCAGAGCACCCAAATATGTCGAAGAAACACTGACTACTCTCCAAAGAGAGTTAGATGACTCCACAATAATAGTGGGAGACTTTAACACTCCACTCTCATTACTAAACAGATCATCTAGAAAAAAGCTCAGTAAAGATACAGAAGACTTCATTGATACAATTAACCAACTAAACCTCATTGATATATACAGAACTTTCCACCCATCAGCAGACAACTGCACCTTCTTCTCCAGTGCACATGGAACATTCTCCAGAATTGACGACGTGATAGGCCATAATGCAATGCTCAACAAAATCCATACCATTGAATTACTGCAAAGCATCTTCTCAGATCATAAAGCCATAAAGTTGAAATCAATAGCAGAAAAAACATAGATAGAAAGTAGAACTCTTGGAAACTGAACAACATATTGCTCAAAAAAACATGGGTTATAGAGCAAATCAAGGATGAATTAAAGAAATTCATGGATTCCAATGAGAACGAAAACACTTCCTACCAGAACCTATGGGATACAGCCAAAGCAGTGCTCAGAGGTCTGTTTATCTCCATAAATGCACACATCAGGAAGGAAGAAAGAAACCAAATCAAGGAACTAACTCTACAGCTTGAACAAGTGGAAAGAGAACAACAGAGGAACCCCTCAGGCACCGGAAGAAATGAGATCATAAATATTAGAGCAGAGCTAAATGAATTAGACAATAGAAAAACAACTGAAAAAATTGAAAAGACCAAAAGCTGTTTTTTTGAAAAGATCAACAAATTTGATAAACCACTGGCTAAACTTACTAAAGAAAAGCAGGAAAGGAAACAAATAACCCAAATTAGAAATGAGAGGGGAGTTGTCACCACAGATGCAACAGAAATCAAAAATGTCATAACAGAATACTATGAAAGACTGTACTGTAACAAATTTGAAAACCTAGGGGAAATGGACCAATTCCTTGACTCATACCACCTACCCAAATTATCACAACGTGAAGCAGAACAACTTAATAAACCCATCACAAAGGAAGAGATTGAAGAGGTCATCAAAACACTGCCAACCAAAAAAAGATGACTTCACAGAAGAATTCTATCAAGCATTTAGAGAAGAGTTATCCTCAATACTATTGAGACTATTTCACAGTATAGAAAGGAATGGAGTACTCCCAAACTCATTCTATGAAGCCAGTATAACCCTGATACCTAAGCCAGGGAAAGATCCAACAAAGACAGAGAACTACAGACCGATATCACTCATGAACCTAGATGCAAAAATCTTCAACAAAATTCTTGCCAACAGAATACAACAACATATCAAGAAAATAATCCTTCATGACCAAGTGGGATTTATACCAGGGATGCAAGGCTGGTTCAACATCGGGAAAACAATTAATGTGATTAACCACATAAATAACACAAAAGACAAAGATCACCTGATTTTGTCCATTGATGCCGAAAAGGCATTTGATAAAGTCCAACACCCATTCATGCTAAAAACTCTTAGCAAAGTGGGCATAGACGGCAAATTCCTCAACACAATAAGGCCCATTTATACAAAGCCAATTACCCACATCATCCTGAATGGAGAGAGACTGAAAGACTTTCCCCTGAGATCAGGAACTAGACAAGGATGCCCACTGTCATCTCTCCTATTCAACATTGTGCTAGAAGTTCTAGCCAGAGCAATTCGACAAGACAAAGAAATAAAGGGCATCTGCATCGGCAAAGAGGAAGTTAAAATCTCCTTGTTCGCAGATGATATGATTGTATATGCAGAGAACCTCAGGAATCTATAAGTAAGCTACTCAAACTGATAGAAGAGTTCAGCAAAGTCTCAGGATACAAGATAAACGTAAGTAAATCAGTAGGTTCCCTTTATACCATCAACGAGACTGTTAAGGAGGAAATTATTAAATCAATACCATTTACGATAGCCCCTAAGAAGATAAAGTACCTAGGAATTAATCTAACCAGAGAAACAACAGACCTTTACAAAGAGAACTATAAGCCCTTACTACAAGAAACTAAGAGAGACTTAGATAAATGGAAAAACCTACCCTGCTCATGGATAGGAAGACTTAACATTGTGAGAATGTCTATTTTACCCAAAGCAATTTATTTATATAATGGAATCCCAATACAAGTTCCATCATCATTTTTTTAATGAGATGGAGAAACAAATCACCAATTTTGTTTGGAAAGGGAAGAAGCCCTGGATAAGTAAGTTACTACTAAAGAAGAAGAACACACTGGGAGGCCTCTCATTACCCGACCTTAGAACATACTACACTGCCACAGTGGTCAAAACAGCCTGGTACTGGTACAAGAACAGACAGATCGATGAATGGAATGGAACTGAGACCCAAGAGATGACACCATCTGCCTATGAACTGCTGATATTCGACAAAGGCCCTAAGACATTAAACTGGGTAAAAACAGTACCTTCAACAAATGGTGCTGGCAAAATTGGTTATCCATCTGCAATAGACTGAATCAAGATCCGTATCTTACACCCTATACAAAAACCAACTCCAAGTGGATAAAAGATCTAAATATCA
Source organism: Heterohyrax brucei (assembly GCA_028571685.1). Classification (NCBI taxonomy): domain Eukaryota; kingdom Metazoa; phylum Chordata; class Mammalia; order Hyracoidea; family Procaviidae; genus Heterohyrax; species Heterohyrax brucei. The sequence continues at coordinate 81,555,615 of CM053154.1, read as the reverse complement.
AACCTAAAACAATAAAGCTCATCCAAGAAAAGGTAGGAACAACAATGGAAGTTTTAATACACAATGAGGACAGACTCCAAAATCTGTCAAAGAAACCTCAATCAACAGAAGAGAAAATAGATAAATGGGAGCTATTAAGAATCGAACACTTTTGCTCATCCAAAGACTTTATTAATAGAATTAAAAGAACACCCACAGAATGGGAAAAAATATTTGGCAACTCTATGTCAGACCGACGCCTGATCTCCATAATCTATAAGATACTACAAAATATCAATAAGAAGAAGATAAACCATCCAATTAAGCGATGGGCAAAGGAGATGGACAGACACTTCACTAAAGAGGAGATTCAGGCAGCCAAAAAACACATGCGGACATGTTCACGATCTTTAGTTATTAAAGAAATTCAAATCAAGACGACAATGAGATACCATCTCACCCCAACAAGATTGGCCATGATCCAGAAAACACAAAACAACAAATGCTGGAGAGGCTGTGGAGAAAGTGGAACCCTCCTACATGTTGGTGGGGTTGCAAAATGGTCCAGCCTCTTTGGAAGGCAATCCGGCTCTTCCTTAAAAAAATGGATATTGATATACCATTTGATCCAGTAATTCCACTACTTGGAATATATCCCACAGAATCAAGGCCTTTCACACCAACGGACACATGCACCAGAATGTTTATCGCAGCACAGTCCACAATAGCAAAAAGATGGAATCAACCCAGATACCCAACAATAGAAGAATGGATAGGTACACTATGGTACATATATTCAATGGAGCACTATGCAATGATAAAGAATAACGATGATTCCAGGAAACATCTCCTAACCTGGTTTCAACTGGAAGACATTATGTTGAGTGAAAGTAGTCAGTGACAAAGGGACAAATACTGTATGAGACCTCTACGATAAGACCTCAAAAACAGACTTGTGTATAGAAGAAAAGACTCTTTGACAGCTGCAAGGGAGGGGAGGGAGGGAGAGTTTAGTTTAGATAGTTACTAGAAATCTAGTTGTGAGAAAGCGGTGATAGCACACAGTAGAAACAAGAACAACATTAAGTGGACTTCAGCATAACTTGAGTAGTCCTTCCATCTTAACTCAATACTGCAAGGATAGCGTAGCTGGGGCAGGGGGCGGGGGACCATACTCTTAGGTGAATTCCAGGCCAATTGGCACAACTAGCGTTTTGCTAAGAGAGCTCTCTGCACCCCACATTGGTGAGTGGCATCTGGGGTCTTAAAAGCTGCCAAGCTGCCATCCGAGGACACAGCAAATGGTCCCAACTCAGCAGGAACGGATGCTCACCGAGGACCAAAATGACATGCGGTAAAGACAACCGAGCAGACAGAGAGACGCACAAGAGTGGGTGCCTACATCGACTTGGGACTGGAAGAACTGGATGGTGCCCGGCCACCACCAGTGATAGCCACGATGGAGCTCACAGAGAGGAGTCTCACTGGCAACACAAGAATAAAAAGGGGTGCATCATGAGATCTCCACTAAAAGACCTCAATTGATGGTCCAGTGGTTTTGGGGTTCCTCTGAGAGCATGGCCCCCGGCCCCAATGCTGCCCTTTCCCATAAAGTATGACAAAGGTCCACTCTTTGGACAGGAATGGATTGGACATGGCAATGCAGAGTGACCATATATTGGAAGCACTTTATGGTTCTATACATCTATAGAATATCATCTTGCTGACCTCTGGCTGGAGGAAGGGGAGTGGACAGAGAGGAGCGTAAAGGAGGCTGTTGGGAGGATGAGACATGTATGGAGCAGAGAGGAATAGTGTGCAGTCACCGGACAGGGAGAGCAGTGGAAGCTGCATATAGGTGGGCATGTAAATTTGTACGTGAATGTACATTTTCACTCAGTTATGTTAAATAAAAATAAAAAATAAAACAAAAGAACAAAATCAAAGACATAGAAACTTCAGTTCAAAGCCAAGAAAACAGAATGGAGCAAATGAAAAACAGAAGTTCTGATTTGGAAGACAGAGCTACTGACTCCAGCATCTATGAAGAGAAATCAGAAGAAAGAAACAAGAAAAATGAAGAAGCATTAAGAAGCATGCAGTACTCTATTAAGAAAAACAATCTATGATTAATTGGAGTTTCTGAGCAAGATGAGACACCTGAGAACACAGAGACTATTGTGGCTGAACATCTGACAGAAGACTTCCCAGTAATTATGAAAGAAGAGAATACAGATATCCAAGATACGTATCAAATACCACTCAATATAGATGTCAGTAGAAAGACTCCAAGACATATTATAATCAAGCTTAACAAAATGAAATGTAAGCAACAACTCTTAAAGGCAGCAAAACTCAAAGCAAAGCTAACATTCAGAGGGAAACCCTGTAGACTTTTGTTGGATTTCTCAGCAGAAATGATGCTGGCACGGAGACAGTGGCATGACACTTTCAAAGCCTTGAAGGAGAGGAATGTCCAACCAAGAATTATATATCCTGCAAAACTGTCTTTCAAATATCAAAATGAAATTAAGATATTCACACATAAACAGAAACTCAGAGACTTGTAAAAAACAAATCAAACCTATAAGAAATACTGAGAGAATCTCTTGGCTTGGAAGAACAAAACCTGTAACTTTATATTTTAGAAGGACACATTATCTGCAATCCTACTCAGTTATGGAAGGCTCCAAACACAATCAAAGCTATAATAGTGACAGAAATGATCTAGTGATCATATCATATAAACTATGATATCATCATATATAAAAAGAGGGAGGTACTACAGTTGTTACAGTCCTTCAAGATAGAAAGGAAGTTGACAAGATTGGTAGCAATCAAAGCTGGGTTTATATACAGTTTGTTAAGTGGGATCACAGTGGCATCTACAAAGAACAATAAAGAAGCAACATACCATATCAAGAAATGTAATACAGGAGTCTGAACAACCACAAAATTAACCATGAAAGAGGTGAAAAAACAACTCACAAAGAAGTAGATTGCAGAACAGATTAATAAGAACAACAGAGAAAACATCAACACAAAAATAATTATATCACAATTGCAGCACTGAACACATACCTATCAATAATTACACTGAATGTGAATGGACTGAATGCTCCAGTGAAGAGATATTGAGTGACATCTTGGATCAAAAGACATGACTCATCTATATGTTGCCTACAAGAAACTCACCTTAGAATTAAAGATATGAACAAACTGAAAGTTAAACAATGGAAGAATATATATCAAGCTAACAATGAACAGAAAAGAACAGCTGTGGCAATACTAATCTCAGACAAAATCACTTTTAAAGTAAAATCAATCATCCTGGACAAGGATGGACACTATTTATTGCTGAAAGGTTCAGTACACAAGCAGGAAGCAGTACTCAACAACATTAAATATTTATGCACCTCATATTAGAGCCCCTAAATATGTCTAAGAAACACTGACTACACTCAAAAAGGAGATTGATCACTCCACGATAATAGTAGGAAACTTCAACACTCTACTCTCAGTATTGGACAGATCATCTAGAAAACAGCCCAGTAAAGACACAGAAGACCTTACTGCCACAGTTAACCAACTAGACCTCATCGGCATATACAGAACTTTCTATCCATCAGCAGACAACTATACCTTCTTCTCCAGTGTACATGGAACATTCTCCAGAATAGATAATGTATTAGGACATAAAGCAGTTCTCAGCAAAATCTATACCACTGAATTAATGCAAAACATCTTCTCAGATCATAAAGCCATAAAAGTCAAAATCAATACCTGAAAAAACATAGATAGAAAGTGGACCTCATAGAAACTGAACAACACCTTGCTCAAAAAACTGTGGGTTATAGAAGAAATCAAGGATGAAATAAAGAAATTTATGGATTCCAGTGAGAACGAAAACACTTCCTAAAAGACCCCATGGGATACAGCCAAAGCAGTTCTCAGAGGTCAGTTTATCTCCATAAGTGCACACATCTGAAAGGAAGAAAAACACCAAACCAAAGAACTAACCCTACAGCTTGAACAAGCGGAGAGAGAACCACAGAGGAACCCCTCAGGCACCAGAAGAAAGCAGATCATAAAGATGAGAGTAGAACTCAACAAATTAGAGAATAGAAGAACAATTGAAAAAATCAAAAAGACTAAAAGCTGGTTTTTGAAAAGATCAACAAAATTGACAAGCCATTGGCTAAACTTACTGAAGAAAAACAGGAAAGGAAACAAATAACCCAAATAAGAAGTGAGGGGGAGTTGTCACAACAGATCCAACAGAAATCAAATACATCATAACAGAATACTATGAAAAACAATATTCTAACAAATTTGAAAATCTAGAAGAAATGGAAAAATTTCTTGATTCACATTACCTATCAGAATTATCACAAGGTGAAACAGAACAACTTAATAAACCCATCAAAAAGGAATAGATTGAAAAAGTCATCCAAAAACAGCCAAACAAAAAAAGCCAGGGCCCAGGTACCTTCATCTCAGAATTCTACCAAGCTTTTAGAGAAGAGTTATCTTCAATACTGCTGAGACTATGTTACAGTGTAGAAAGGGGTGGAATCCTCCCTAATTCATTCTGTAAAGCCAGCATAACCCTGGTACTGAAGCCAGGGAAAGACCCAACCAAAAATGAGAACTACAGACCAATATCACTCATGAATCTAGATGCAAAAATCTTCAACAAAAGTCTTGCCAACAGAATATAACAACATATCCAAAAAATAATCCATTATGACCAAGTTGAATTGATAACAAGGATGCAGTTTAAAAACATAGATAGCACAAAAGACAAGAATCACCTGATTTTATCTACTCGTGCAGAAAAGGCACTTGATAAAGTTCAACATCCATTCAAGCTGAAAACTCTCAACAAAATAGGAATAGATGGGAAATTCCTCAAAGCAGTAAGGGCTATTTATACAAAGCCAATTGCCTATGTCATCCTGAATGGAGAGAGCCTGAAACATTTTCCCTTGAGAACAGGAACTAGACAAGAATGCCCACTCTCACCTCTTCTATTCGGCATTGTACTAGAAGTTCTAGCCAGAGCAATTTGACAAGAATCAGAAATAAAGGGCATCTGCTTCAGCAAAGAAGTCAAAACCTTCCTATTTGCCAATGATACGATTGTATATGCAGAGTCCTAAAGAATCCATAAATAAACTACTCAAACTGGTAGAAGAGTTCAGCAAAGTCTCAGGATACAAGATAAACGTAAGTAAATCAGTAGGATTCCTTTATACTGACAGCAAGATTATTAAGGAAGAAATCACCAGATCAATAGCATTTGCTATAGCCCCTAAGAAGATAAAGTACCTAGGAATAAATCTAACTAGAGAAATAACAGACCTTTACAAAGAAAATTGCAAGCCCTTACTACAGGAAACTAAGAGAGACTTACATAAATGGAGAAACCTACTGCTCACGGATAGGAAGACCTAACACTGTGCAAATGTCTATTTTACCCGAAGCAATCTACTTATATAATGCAATCCCAATACAACTTCCAGTGACATTTTTTAATGAGATGGAGAAACAAATTACCAACTTTGTTTGGAAAGGGAAGAAGCCCGGCTAAGTAAAGCACTACTGAAGAGGAAGAACACACTAGGAGGCCTCTCATGAACTGACTTTAGAATGTACTACACTGCCAAAGTAGTCAAAACAGCCTGGTACTGGTACAAAAAGAGAGAGATAGATCAATGGAACAGAATCGAGACCTCAGTGATGACACCGTCTTTCTATGAACAGTTGATACTCAACAAAGGCCCTAAGACATTAAACTGGGGTAAAAACAATCTCTTCAGCAAATGGTGCTGGCAAGATTGGATACTCGTCTGCACTAAATTAAAACAAGATGCATATCTTACATCTTATACAAAAACCTACTCGAACTGGATGAAAGACCTAAATACCAAATCTAAAATGATAACATTGATCTAAGAAAAAGTAGGAACAACAATGGAAGTTTTAATACACACCACAGACTTCAAAATTTGTCAAACAAACCACAATCATCAGAAGAGAAAATAGATAAATGCAAACTACTAAGAATCAAATAACTTTTGCTCCCAAGGACTTTATTAATAGAATTAAAAGGCCACCTACAGATTGAGAAAAAATATTTGGCAACTATATGTCAGACTTACACCTGATCTGCCTGATCTATAAGGTACTACAAAATATCAGTAAGAAAAAGATATATCATCCAATTAAGTGATGGGCAAAGGAGATGGGTAGACACTTCTCTAAAGAGGAGATCCAGGCAGCCAAAAAAACACATGTGGACATGTTCACGATCATTAGCTATTAAAGAAATTCAAATCAAAATGACAATGAGATATCATCTCACCCCAACAAGGTTGGACATGATCCAAAAAACACAAAACAACAAATGCTGGAGAGGCTGTGCAGAGATTGGAACTCTCCTACACTGTTGATGTGTTTGCAAAATGGCACAACCTCTTTGGAAAAGGAATCTGGTGCTCCCTTAAAAAAATCGATATAAATATATTATTTAAGCCAGTAATTCCACTGCTCAGAATATATCCTACAGAATCAAGGCCACTCACACCAATAGATACTTGCACACGAATCTTCATTGCAGCACACTCCACAATAGCAGAAAGATGGCATCAACCCAGGTGCCCAACACAAGAGGAATGGATAGGCAAACTATGGTATATATGCTCAATGGAACATATTCTGCAATGATAAAGAACAATGATGATTGCAGGAAACAATATCTTAACCTGGTTTCAACTGGAGGACATTATGCTGAGTGAAAGTAGTCAGTAACAAAAGGACAAATATTGTATGAGACCCCTACAATAAGAACTTGAAAACAGACTCATGCATAGAAGAAAAGACTCTTTCATGGCTACAAAGGTGCGGGGGAGGGGGAGAGGAGGCTTTGATTAGATAGTTAATAGAAATTTGGTTGGGTGAAATCTGACAGCACACAGTAGAAAGAAGATCAATATTAACTGGACTTCAACACAATTTGAGTACTCCTCTCATCTTAACCCAATATTGCAAGGACAGAGTAGCTGGGGCAGGGGGCTGGGAACCATGCTGTCAGGGGAAACTGAGGCCAATTGGCATAGCTAGCGTTTTGCTAATGAGGACTGTCTGCACCCCACATTGGTGATTGGCGTCTAGAGTCTTAAATGCTGCCAAGCTGCCGTCTGAGAGTACAGCAAATGGTCCCAACTCAACAGGAATGGATGATCACTCAGGACAAGAATGACATGGGGAAAAGTGAACCCAGAAGACAGAGAGACCCATGTGAGTTGGTGTCTACATCGACTCATGACCAGAACTGGATGGTGCCTAGCCACCACCAGTGATAGCCACAATGAAGCTCACAAAATTGAGTCTCACTGACAACACAAGAATAAATAGGGGTGCACCCTGAGATCTCCGGTAAAAGACTGCAATTGATGGTCCAGGGGCTTTGGAGTTCCCCTGGGAGCATGGCCGCTGTCCCCGATGCTGCCCCCGTCTATAAATCATAATGAAGGTCAACTTTTCGGACAGCAATGGATTGGACTTGGTGATGCAGAGTGACCGTATCTTGTGGGAATTTTACAGTTCTATGCATCTATAGGGTATCATTCTGCTGACCTCTTATTGGAGGAAGGGGTATAGGTGGAGAGGAGGAGATAGGAGACTGTTTGGGAGGATAGGGCATATATGCAGTAGAGACAAAGGGTGTACCGTCACCGGGGAGGGAGAGCAGTGGGAGCTGAATACAGGTGAGCATGTGAATTTATATGGGAATGTACACTTTCATTCAACCATAATAAAATAGAATAAAAATAACAAGAGTTAATGAGAATGTGGAGAAGTTGGAACTCTTGTGAATGGTTAATGGGGCTATAAACTGGTACAGGCTCTATGGAAAATAGTCTGGCATTTTCTCAAAAAATTGAACACAAAAACTACGGTATGACCCAACAAGTCCACTCCTGGGTACATACTCCAAAGAACTGAAAGCAGTAACTCAGATACCTGTACATCAGTAGTCATTCAACTATTGTTCACAGTAATCAAAAGGTAAAACTAATCAACACATAAATAGATAAACAAAATGTGATGTAGCCATACAATGGAATATTATTCAGCCATAAAAAGAAATGAGGTTCTCATACATGCTATGATACAGACAAACCTTCAGAAAACTATGTTGAGTGAAGTAAGTCAGTCACGGAAGTACAAATATTGCATGATCGTACTTATATAAAACACTTAGAACAGGCAAATGCATATGGACAGAAAGTATGTTAGAGCTTCTCAGTGCTAGAGGAGCAGGGGAAGGCAGTGTGAAAGGGGAGTTATTGCCTAACAGGTAAAAAAAAAATCTATTTCAGTGATGAAAAATTTTTGAAAATTAATGGTGGTGATGGTTGTTCAACACTGTGAAAGTAATTAATGCCAGTTAATAACACACCAAAAAATGGTTAAAATGGCAAATTTTTTCAAGCATACTTTGACACAATGTAATAAAAATTTTTAATGGTGCAGTATCCTGACACTTCCCTCCAGACGTCATACTCAGATATATCATTAGAGAAATAACTACCAAGAGTCCAGAGTCCTTGGATGAAGGTACCTTGAGGCCTTGAAGATCAGCTTAGCTGCCACTCTATCTACAAGAAACCTTGAGTTCCAGACAGTGGAAGGACTTGTCAGAGGTCACACCAGAAGTAGATGGAAGCTGGACCTAGGTTCTCAGCACTGTGGGCTTCTCTTCTTTTCTGTCTTCCTTCTTATAGTACATATGAGGTCTGACAATTAAGACCATGAACTTTAATTGTTCTAAGGGCTACATGCCTCCCTGCTGAATCTCACTATGGTCACCTTTGAAGTACTCCCATTGGGAAGCTTTGCACCAACACCAGTGCCTAGTCCACCCTTCAAAGCAATTTTGGAACTCAGTCTGGAATGGTCATTGCACATGGTGTAGTGGCAAGTTTGTAAACTTAATTGTATAGTTGTCTGTGAGGGAGTTTTTAGCCAGCAAACAAATAAGTCTATTGGAAGACCTTCTCTACTCACCTCACCTGGCCCCAAAGGTGGTTTTCTTTATCTGAAGATAAAGGAAATATTGAAAGGGAAGACATTTTCTTCTGGTGCCTGAGGGGTACTTCTGTTGCTCTCTTTCTACTTGTTCAAGCTGTAGGGTTAGTTCTTTGGTTTTGATTCTTTCTTCCTTCTGGATGTGTGAATTTATAGAGATAAACTGACCTCTAAGCATTGCTTTGGCTGTACCCCGTAGATTCTTGTAGGAAGTGTTTTCATTCTCATTGGAATCCATAAATTTCTTTATTTCATACCTGATTTATTCTGTAACACACGGCTTTTTGAGTGAGGTGGTGTTCAGTTTCCACGAGTTCCAATTTCTATGTTTTTCCTGCTACTGATTTTGACTTTTATGGCTTTATGGTCTGAGAAAATGCTTTGTAATAATTCAGTGGTACGGATTTTGTTAAGATTTGTTTTATGTTCCAGCACATGGTCTGTTTTGGAAAATGTTCCATGTGCACTGCAGAAGAAGTTGTTATCTGTTGATAGATAAAAAGTTCTGTATATGTCAATGAGGTCTAGTTGGTTAATCGTGGCAATAAGATCTTCTCTGTCTTTATCAAGCTTTTTTCTAGAAGATCTGTCCAACACTGAGAGTGGAGGGTTGAAGTCTCCCACTATTATTGTGGAGTGATCTATCTTGTTATTGACAGTAGTCAGTGTTTCTTCTATGTATTTAGATGCTCTAGTATTGGGTGCATAAATATGTGAAGTCCTGCTTGTGTATTGAAACTTTCAATAGTGTCCATCCTTGTCCACGATGGTGGATTTCACATTAAAATCTATTTGATCTGAGATTAGTATTGCCACACCTACTCTTCTTTGTATCTTGTTAGCTTGGTATATATTCTTCCATCCTTTAATTTTCTGCTTGTTCATATCGTTAAGTGTAAGGTGAGTTTCTTGTAAGGAATATCTAGATGGATCATGTCTTTTGATCCAAGATGTCACTCTTTGTCTCTTCACTGGAGCAATCAGTCCATTTACATTCAATGTGATTACTGATACATATGTGTTTAGTGCTGTCATTGTGATATGTTTATTTTTGTGTTGATGTTTTCTCTGTTACTATTCTGATCTGGGACATTCTTCTTTATGTGTTGATTTTTTGCCCTTTTTCAGTGTTGGTTTTGTGTTTGTTGAGACTTCTGTATTATGTTTCTTGATTTGATATGTTGCATATTTATTGTGCTTTGTGGCTACCCCAATAGTCCCCCTTAATCTATGTTGAAAGCCAATTTTAACTTCTGCGTATCTTATTAACTTCCTCTCCACCTGGAAGGACTATAACTACTGTAGTATATCCCTCTTTAATGTAATGATATCATACTTTTTAAGGTATGATCACTGGATCACTTTTAATATTACGGCTTTGATTGTGTGCTTTCCCTAACTGAGTAGGTTTCTGGATAATGCATCCTATATTGCCTCCTAAAATATACAGTTAATGGTTTTGTTTTTATAAGCCAAGAGTTTCTTTCAGTATTTCTTATAGCTTTGGTTTGGTTTTTCCAAAGTGAGTTTCTGTTTATCTGCAAAGATCTTAATTTCATTTTCATACTTGAAAGACAGTTTTGTGGGATATGTAATTCTTGGTTGGAAGTTTTTCTCCTTCAAGGCTTTGAACGTGTCATCCATCCCATTGCCTCCATGCCAGCATTGTTTCTGCTGAGAAATCAAACAAAAGCCTACTGGGTTTCCCTCTGAATGGTGACTTTGTTTTGAGTCTCTCTGCCTTCAGGAGTTTCTGTTTATGTTACATTTCATTAAGCTTGATTATAATATGTCTTGGTGTCTTTCTTTGGGGATCTATATCGTGTGGCATTCGATACACATCTTGGATATCTATATTCTCTTCTTTCATAATTTCTGGGAAGTTTTCTGTCAACACCTCAACAACAATGCTTTCTATGTTTTCAGGTGTCCCTCCCTGTTCAGGAACTCCAATTAATCATAGATTGTTCCTCTTGATAGAGTCCCACATGCTTCTTAATGCTTCTTCATTTTTCTTGTTTCTTTCTCCGATTTCTCCTCATAGATGCTGCAGTCAGTAGCTCTGTCTTCCAAGTCAGAAAGTCTATTTTCTATTTGGTCCATTCTGATTTCTTGGCATCAAATTGAATTTTCTATTTTTCTGATTTTGTTATTGATATGTCAGATTTCAGAATGCTGGAGTTCCATCAGTTCAAGCAGCTTGCTTAATTTTTCATTTTGCTCTGCTGCATTGTGTATAAGGTCTAGGAGTGTTCTACATATAATTCTTTTGTAATCACCTTCTGATAGTTTCAGAAAGGCTACTTCATCTGGGAAGTTCTTCAGTTCTTTCTTTTGGGGGCTTCCTGGAGCCAAAGGTGAATTTTTCTTTAGGTTTCTGGCCCAGGTTTATTGCTTTTGGGACATCTAGAGGTCGTTTTGTTTCTCTGGTGTTACCTTAATAGGATCTGAAGCACAATCTGATAAACGGAAGGTGATCACCAGTCACCTCTATGTACTCCAGTGACTGGGCCCAGTGGGATCTCTGGGATATCAGGCTCCACCTCCTGACTGGCAAAGACACAGTCCTACTTATGGATGCAGGTCAGTAAGGGCTGGAAGAGATGCCATCTGGATGCACCACAGTTATTTCTCTAGGTAGTCTTATTTTGAAAAGTAAAACCTACCTGAAAGCTTCCAAAATCAATTAGGCTGTCAGGTGTGCAAGTCCCTCTTCCAAGCTGGCAATGTAAGAACCTCTATATCCAACCTCAAATGCTGAAAACTAGTTCAAAGTAAGGAAAGGCTACTGTCCTGCTGTCACCTGCTGCTGGTCACCACCTATAAGGCCGCATCATTCTAAACACAGCTTTTCTGCACTTCCCGGACTGGCACTGCCTCACAGCCTAGGAATTAGCCCCTGCTGAGGCCTCTGTTTGGACAACTCTGCCTCCCAGTCAAACAAGATGGCATCCTGCACAAGCTGTCCTGTCCACTGTCAAATAGCCAAATCAATGGCAGACGTTCAGAAAGAGAGGGTGGAAGGGCACATAGTCCAGAGCCAGGCTCTCAAAATGTGGCTATTCTATCTACTGATCCCATCAGCAGTGTGGCTGAGCTTTGCTGCCAGTTAAGCCCAAGCCCTGCTTGCCAGCTAAGACACAGAAAAAGAAAGTTAAAATCACAAGTTACCTTCAATCCATAAGAGCATTGATTCATAAAATGTGAGGATTAGCAAAAGAGAAGAGGTTTCCTATTCAGTGGCATGTAGTCCAAATTGACATCCCTATGCCATGTCCTAGGGCTTACTTGGTGTCCAGAAGGCTCTGTTTAATTATCAATAGAGGCCTTAGTTTTCAGAGGGAATTATGGAGACTTGTGTCTAGTCTGCCACCTTGACTCTGCCACCTGAAAGGAAGATATTTTGATAACATTCAGGACATCAGGGTAATACAATGACAACTCTGATGGTCATTCCAGAAAGAGTCCTAAAATTTCATTGACGGTGAACCAGGCGCTGATGTGGGTGCATAGCTTACCAAGGGGAATATTTTGAAGGTGACCACAGTGCTATTCAGCAATGAAATATGTAGCACTTTTTCTAGGATGAGTACGTGAACTTAATTGGCAGTCTTCACATGTAAGGGACTCCTAGAGAAGTTCCCAAAGATGAAATGAGAAGCTACTAAAACAGTAATCTTTTTTTTAAATATCCAAATAAAATCAAAATGAACAAAACCATCCTTAAAGCCTCCACAATTAATATTCACTGAAGTGGATTGCCATTGTTGGGCTAAAGCTGTGAGAAGTGATAAGGAATAGAAGGAGTCCGTCACTGGTGCAAATTGTTAATACGTTCAGCTGCTAACCAAAGGGATCAAGGTTGGCATCTACTCAACAGTCTCCCAAGAAAAGCCTGTTCACGTACTTCTGAAAAACCAGTCATTGAAAACTCTATGGAGCACAGTTCTACTCTGACACCGATGGAGTCACCATGAGTCAGCATCAACTCAACAGCAACTGGTTGTTGGTGGGTTAGAAAAGGGCAAGTCCTGTGTCCTGCCCACATTTCCAGTGAGCCACCTCCATCTTAAATCTTTGAGACCACTGAGTCCAGTGTTCTGTTACAGCTGAGGAACAGTGGAGTCATCCTGAAGTTTCCCTTTTTCTTACACCTCACATTAATAATCGTTACCTGCTGTTCTCTGGTGAACCCCAAGAACCTAGAATTGTCCCTGGCTCATAGTAGCACTCAGAAAAGAATGTTGTAAGTGAATGAATTTGTTGAATAAACAAAAAAAACGAGGCCCTGAGGGATGAACTGACTTTCCTAAAGTCAACCAGTACTAAGCATCAGGAGCTAGGAATAAGCTGCCTCTTCCCTCCTGACTCCTATGCTCACTTTGTAGAATTATACAGTGTTCAAGACCAATAGACCTGTAATGCTCATGTTCCTTTCCAGCATCAAAGTCTTTTGCTTTCTGCAAGTATTTATCTTGACAATCACACTTTTCATTTACAGTCATTCATCATTCAACAAATATTTGAGGAGTTCTTATTTTCTACAAAGTAGAGATGAAGGAACGTAAAATTTCAGCCCTCCAAAGCCCTTTCTCCTTCTAACAATCCTTGCTTCTCTGAGATGGCAATCTTACTAGAGCTGGCAACCTGTGTGTAACTCCAACCGGAGACGAGGTAGACACCGTGTCAGCTAAAGATGGCTCTGTCCCCTGTAAAACTGATTTTCAGGGGATAATACTGACTAAAAAATTCTAAGATTCTCTGGTGAAGTGGGAGGAAAGTGTGGTACTAAACTCAAATTTAAAAAATAAAAAGGAACAGGGTTGATGGTCTGACTGAGACCGGAGGAACCCCAGAAGACATGGCACTTGGACTCAGCTAGCCTGGAAATGAAACCGTTCCTGAAACCAATTCAAAATGTCACTGATTCAACCCCACCAGCTACTCTTCAGGAGAAAGAAGTGGCAGTCTACTTCTTTAAAGTTTACAGCCTTGGAAAAGCCTATAAGGCAGTTCTACTCTGTCCTATAGGTCTGCTATAAGTCAGAATCAACTCTACACCAACAAGTTTGGTTTGATAAATATGTATGTGTTTGTGTTGTTATTGTTGTTAGGTGCTATGAAGTTGGTTCTGACTCATAACAACACTATGCACAACAGAATGAAACACTGCCTGGTCTTGCACCATGCCCACAATTCTGTTTATGCTTAAGCCCATCATTGTGGCCACTGTACCAATCTATATTGTTCAGGATCTTCCCTTTTTTGCTGATGCTGCATTCTACTAAGCATGATATGCTTCTCCAGGGACTGAACCCTCCTGACAACATGTCCAAGGTATGTAAGATTCAGTCTTGCCATCTTTGCTTCCAAAGAACACTCTGATTTTACTTCTTCCAGAGCAGATCCATGTGTTCTTTTGGCATTCCATGGTACATTCAATATTCTCCTCCAACACCACAATTCAAAGGCATCAATTCTTCTGTCTTCCTTGTTCATTATCCAGCTTTTGCATGCATGTGATGCGATTGAAAATATTATGGCCTGGGTCAGGTGCACCTTAGTCTCCAAGGTGACATCTTTACTTTTTAGCACTTTAAAGAAGTCCTTTGTGGCAGATTTTCCTAGTGCACTGTGTCTTTTGATTTCCCAACTGCAGCTTCCATGGAAACTGGTTGTGGAGCCAAGTAAAATGAAATAGTTGGTAACCTCAGTCCTTTTCCCATTTATCAAGATGTTGCCTACTGGCCCACTTGTGAGGATTTTTGTTTTCTTGATATTGAGGTACAATCTATACTGAAGGCTGTGGTCCTTGACCTTCAACAGTGTTTCAAATTCCCTTCGCTTTCAGGAAACAGGGTTGTGCCATCCATATGATGTAGGTGTTAATCAGTCTGCCTCCAGTCCTGATGCCTCATTCATCTTCATATAGTCCAGCTTCTTAGATTAATAGCTTGGCATACAGATTGAAAAGGTAAGGTGAAAGATACAACCCTGACACACACCTTTCCTGACTTCACACCATGCAGTGCCCCTTTGTTCTGTTTGCATGACCACCTCTTGATCCATATACAGATTCCTCAGGTGCACAATTAAGTGTTCTGGAATTCCTATTCTCCCCTGCATTATCCATAATTTGTTATGATCCACAGAGTTGAATACCTTTGCATAGTCAAGGAAATACAGGTAAATATCTTTCTGGTATTCTCTGCTTTCAGCAGAGATCCATCTGATATCAGCAATGATATCCCTGGTTCAAAGTCCTCTTCTGAATTTAGCTTGAATTTCTGGCTGTTCTTCGTCAATATATTGCAGTCACTTTTGAGTGGTCTTTAGTAAAATTTTACTTGTGTTTCGGTAATTTCTGCATTTGATTGGCTTACCTTTCTTTGGAATAGGCATAAATACGGATCTCTTCCATTAATTTGGCAAGGCAGCTGTCCAAATTTCTTGGCATAGATGAGTGAGACTTCCGGCATTGCATCTGTTTGTTGAAATATCTCAGTTGATGTTCCATCAATTCCTGGAACCTTGTTTTTCACCTAAGCCTTCAATGCAGCTTCGACTTCTTCCTTCAGTACCGTAAGTTCCTGATCACATCCTGCCTCTTGAAATGGTTGATCACTGATCAGCTCGTTTTGGTATAATGACTCTGTACTCCTTCCATCTTTTGTTGATGCTTCCTGAGTCGTTTAATATTTTCCATGTAGAGTTCTTCACTATTGCAACTTGAGGCTTGATGTTTTTTTCTTCAGTTCTTTCAGCTTGAGAAATACAGAATGTCTACTTGCCTTCTGGTTTTCTATTTCCAGCTCTTTGCACATGTCATTATAATACTGTATTTTGTCTTCTCAAGTACCCCTTTGAAAACTTCTGTTTAGTTCTTTTACATCGTCATTCTTTCGTTTTGCTTTAGCTCCTTGACACTCAAGAGTACTTTTCAGAGTCTCTTCTGACGTCTAATTTGGTCTTCTCTTTCTTTCCTGACCTTTCGGTGACTTCTTGTTTTCTTCATGCATGATATCTTTGATGTCATTTCACAATTATCTGATCTTGAGTCATTAGCTGTCAACATATCAAATCTGTTCTTGAGACTGTCTCTCAAATCAAGTGGGATGTACCCACAGTTGTACTTTGGTTCTCTTGGACTTGCTCTAATTTTCTTCAGTTTTAATTTGAACTTGTGTAAGAGTAGTTGATGGTCTGTGCTGAGGTCAGCACCCAGTCTTATTTCAACTGCTGATATTGAGCTTTCCCAGTGTCTTTTTCCACAGATGTAGTTGGTTTGATTCCGGTGTATTCCATTTAGTGAGGTTCATGTGTATTGCTGCCATTTGTGTTGGTGAAAAAGGTATATGCAATGAAAACTTCATTGGTCCTGCAAAATTCTTTCATTCCATCACCATTTCTGTCAACAAGGCTGTATTTCCCAACTAACATTGTGTCTTAGTCTGGGTTTTCTAGGGAAGCAAAATCAGTAACATGTGTATGTACAAAAAAAAAAAAAAAAAAAAAAACCTCAGTGCTGTTGAGTTGGGTCTGACTCAGGGGGACCGTAGAGGCCAGTGTAGAACTGCTTCACAGAGTACCCAAGGAACACCTAGTGGATTTGAACTGCCAATCTTTTGGTTAGCAGTGGTAACACTTAACCCACTACACCACCAGGGTTTTCCAATACAAAGTACAAGGAAAGATTTATATATAAAGGAAACAGCTCATGCGCAATTGCATAAGCTGAAAGTCCCAAGTCCTCGCACTAGCCCCACGGGAGCTGTTGAACCCAAGGTCAGTAGGTCAGAGACCAGAGTTCTAGATCACTGGTCATGTAGGTCAGCGGATCCCAAGCTGGCAGGGAGATGGAGCCACAGAGGCTGGTGAACCCAGGGTCAGCAGGTCAGGGAACAGGACTCTCAAGCTCCAGCTGTAAAGGTTGATGAATCCAGCAGCTGCTAGTTCAGGTCCAAGAACCAGACGCCAGAAGAGAGTAGGAGCTGCTGGCTACATGAGCTGACTGGCAGTAGGTGATAGAAGGCAGATAGATGAGAGCTGAGGGGAGGAAAGCCACCACAGGCCCCACCCTGCCCCTTGACACAGCAGCCAGACGTGGAGCAGCCAAGTTGGCATAATCCTGACCACCATACCTTCCTTCTTTGTTTCCAGCTTTTGTATTCCAGTCAGCAGTAATTATCAATGCATCCTGATTGCAGGTTCAGTCAATTTTGGACTGCAGAAGCTGACAAAAATCTTGTTTCTTCATCTTTGGCCTTAGTGGTTGGAGTGTAAATTTGAATAGTAGTTGTACTAACTAGCCTTCCTTGTAGGCTTATGGTTATTATCCTGTCACCAACAGCATTGTACTTCAGGACAGATCTTGAAATGTTCTTTTCGATGACGACTACAACACCATTCCTCTTCAAGTTTTAATTCCTGGCATAGCAGACCACATGATTGTCTAATTCAGAATGACCAATACCAGTCCACTGCAGCTCACTACTGCCTAGGATATCTATGTTTATGTGTTGCACTTCATTTTTGATGATTTCCAGTTTTCCTAGGTTCATGCTGCCTATGTTGTTGTCAGGTGCTGTCAAGTGATTTCCAATACATAGCAACCCTGTGTATGACAGAATGAAACACTGTCTGGTCCGGCGCCATCCCTATAATCATTATCTTCAGCCCACTGCTGCAGCCACTGTGTCAGTCCGTCTCCTTAAAGATCTTCCTCTCTTTCATTGATATTCTACCAAGCACAATGTCCTTCTTTAGGAACTGGTCACCCCTGATAACATGTCCTAAGTATGTGGGATGTAGTGTCACAATCTTTGTTTCTAAGGAGCATTCTGGCTGCACTTCTCCCAAGACAGACTTGTTCTTTCTTTTGACAATTTATGGTAAATTTAATATTTTTTTGTCAACATCATTATTCAAAGACATCAATTCCTCAGTGTTCCTTATTCATTTTCCAGCTCTCCCATGCGTATGAGCTAATAGAAAACACCATGGCTTTGATCAGGTGTGACTTAGTCCTCAAAGTGATGTCTTCACTTTTTAATAAAAAAATAACTTCGCTTATAGAACATTAAAAACAAATGTAAGAAAAATGCACAAGACTTTACAAGTTACTCAATGAGAGCAGTTTTTATTTCCCAGTCTTGACACATTTTTAGGTCTTCTTTATTTTTTATATAAAACCTTTTAGTTTTGTTTGTTTTATATAGAAATGCCTGGTCTATTGTAATCACAGTTTAACATTTCATCCCCCATGAACCATAAGCAGGATCCTATAATGCCTTTCTCCATTCCACAGTATTTTAGTTGTATGCCCCTAGTAGTCAGCCAACATCTCTATGGGAAAGTCAGGGAGACGTTCCTGCTGTGGGGGCCACAACATGTTTAAGATCCCATCTTATACTACAGTCCTTTGTGAAATGCACCACTGGGAAAAATAGTTTAGACACCAGGGCTAAGAGAATTTTTATATTCCTTTGAAAAAAACGGTGCCTTGTTTTTTCCTTTAAAAAAGTAAAAAAAAAATTGTCTGATTGTGTACATTATTTCCTTTTATTTCTTATTTATTTCCTATTATTTCTTTTTTTTCTACTGAGAATTGAATTTGAGTCTCAGCTGTGAAAATTCTGTTGGTTTCTAAGGTCTGGATATGCGTGTGTTTTATTCCCTTGGGAAACCCTGGTGCTGTAGTGGGTTAAGTGCTACGTCTGCTAACTGAAAGATCAGCAGTTCAACTCTGCCAGGCTATCCTTGTAAACTCTATGGGGAAGTTCAACTCTGACCTCTAGGGTCACTATGAGTCAGATTTGACTCGACAGCTGTGGGTTTTGGGGTTTTTATTCCCTTGATTCTAATTCTTAAAGTGTTTGCTTTTACTCTCTGTGCTCTTCTGTAAAATATCGCACATCTTTGATAGAAAAGACAGAGAATAAATAAATACTGTAATTATTTTCAGTGAAGCCCTTCCTGACTTCACTTTTTGCCACTGTGTCTGTCAACAATTTTAGGTAATTCTGCCTTCAAAATACATGTAGTCCCCAGTTCATGATGGATTTCAAGACTCCATCCTAAACTGGTTATGATGTAAGTCAAACAGCTCACTTTTTTTTTTTTTCATTATTATTGCCTTTTGTTATGGGTATCCTCACAAAGATAAACTTTCTTAGTCTTTAGGAGTTGAAAACATTACATATAGACTTACAGATAGGTCTTAATACCAAACCCACTGACACTGAGTCAATTCCAACTCATAGTAACCTTATAGGACAGAACAGAATTGTCCCATGAGGTTTCCAAGGAGCTCCTGTGGGACTTGAACTGTCAACCTTTTGGTAAGCAGCTACAGCTCTTAATCACCGAGATTGCCATATTTTAATACATGTGTACCCAACTAAACAAATCATAAAAATTTACCTCAGCAATGAAAAGTTGGACAATGGTACTTTGTCAGTTGGGATAATACCTCCACTTGTGGAAGGTTCTAGATCAGTTGAATTATTCAAGGGACCAGCTACATCTTTTCCAGTCAGAAAATTAATGAGCATTTTCTGTCTGGCCTTTTTCTTTTTTGCGTCAAGTATTTCACAGTAACATCTAATTGCTTCCTGACTATTGATTTCAGGAAAGTGGTTGCCATTTAAATCCATGTTTTCAAGCAACTGAAGTCCCTGACAGAGTTTAGAGAAAACTCGAGCTAATCCTTCCACTGTAAATTTTTTTTAACAACTTTTCTCCTTGATCTTCCTCATTATTTCTTTCTCCTTCAGCATTTCTTTCCTCTTCAAAATCCATTAAATTCTGATCTGTGAACTCCCCTTCTTCATTATTTATAAGCTGATCTACGTTGGCAACATCAAGTTTTAAAGCCAATGTTCTTGCCATATGGGTGATTTTTCCATCCATTTGTTCCATCATAATATCGTAATCAAAAGCTTGGAGTTTGTTTACATAATTCAGGAATATTTTTCCATATCCCCTGCATGGATTTTCCCACACCTTCCTCCCAGAAAGATGTAGTGTTCTAGATACATGTGTTTCATCATAACTGGAACACATTATAAATCCAGAACTATCAATCTGTCTCATATCTGTACACATTTTCTCGTCTGCACGCTGCCTTCCTGATCTGAGCCACCATCACCCTCACCTGGATAGTGCCAAGAAGCTCCTCACTGATCTCGCTGCACCTTCTTTGGTTCTTTTTTTGTTCATCACTTTATCTTTCCTAAACATACCTGTGGCCACCCCATAAAGGTCGCCCTTATCCACTCACGTGCTATCCCACCACACTGTTTTACTTTCTTGTACTTGTGATGGCTGAAATAACCTTTGTTTGTTTATTTATTGTTGTTGTTTCATGTCTCCTTTTTTCCATCCCAAGGAGTCCTGGATGCACAGTGGTTAAGTACCCTCTCCTAATGGAAAAGTTGCCAGTTTGAACCCACCAGCCATGCCATGGGAGAAAAATGTGATGGTCTGCCCCTTTAAAGAACACAGTTTTGGAATCCCCATGGACTAGTTTTATTTTGTCCTATAGGGTTGCTGTGAATCCGAATCAATGACAACAGGTTTGGTGGGCTTTTTGTGCTTTTTTACCCACGTCTCTAAAACAAAAGCTCCATCTTGTTTGCTGCGACATCCTCAGTGCCTAGCATTACCTGGTTCATTTTAAGTCTTCAATAGTTGTTGAAAAAAAATGAACAACTATTTATCTCCAATATTCCACTAGCTATAGGCACTTATGCTGAGCCAAACTACTCACACTTATTTTTGCATTTTCAAACAGTGAACAAATGCAGATGCTACAAATCCCTTCACTCTCAGTGTGCCCTTCATTTAACCTGTATGTGGGGGAGAATTTCTGTGTGTGCGTGGTAATCCTAACTTGGATTATGTCATGGATTGAATTGTGTCCCCCCAAAATTATGTGCAGCCATGCATCTGGGCCATGCTTCCCAGTATCTTGTGACTCTCCTCCATTATGTGGTTTTCCTATGCTGTATGTTAAAGGATTAGGGTGGGATCTTTATAAGATCACTTCCCTGCTCCACCGTAAAGGGGATTTCCCTGCAGTATGACTTGTCCCACCCTTAATTCTTTCATTCTGCAAGAGATAAAAGGAAAGAGAAGCAAGCAGAGATTTGGGAACCTCACACCATCAAGAAAGCAGAACTGGGAGAAGAGTGTGTTCTTCAGACCTGAGGTTCCTGCACCCACGATGCTCCCTGAACAAAGACTGATGGAATATCAGACTTTCCTCCAGAGCTGACAATGGGGAAAGCTTTCCCCTGGAGTGCTCACCCTGAACATGGACTTGCAGCCTACCAGACTATGTAAAAATAAACCTTCCTTAGCTAAAGCCATCCACTCTGTGGTATTTCTGTTAGAGCAGCCCTAGCTGACTAAAACAGGTTACTTTATTTTATTTAGAAATACAAATGTTTACAATTTAAATCAATCTGCCGCGTAACACCCAGCACTTACACCACTATACTACTCTACCTGTTCTCCCCTCCCTCCCCTGCCCCACCCCATGACAGCACACTCCCCCTTTCTACCTGGTACTTCTTGTATCCATTTGACCGACTCCTGTCCCCCTCCACCCTATCATCTGTCCTCCGGAGAGGATCCACTCAGGCAACCAAATGTACGCATTTAAGCCAAGAAGCATATTCTTCTTAGCATCACTCCGTGTCTTATCGTGTACGTAGTCCAGTTCAGTCTTTGTCTGGAAAGCTGGCTTTGGTTCTGGTTTCAGTTCTGGGAGAATAAAGAGTTCAAAGGGACGCCTTAGTCAGGTGGGCCATCAAGTGTGGTCATTTAATAGAGTTCTGGTTCTGCATTTATTTTTCTCCAGCTGTGTCAGGGGCTTTAAAATGTATACCCCATCAGGGCAGTCATTGGTTATGTGAGGGAGAATTTTCATGCGGTGCCTCACTGGGAGTTTGGAATGGAGTGCTGGTCAGGGAGGAACCCTGCGGCAGTGAAGAGGACATGCTGAGGACAATCTGCAAGTGGGATCAGGGTAACTACTCAAATGTCCAGAGAGTTCTTTGGCCTTACAAGTTGTTCCAAGGATTGTTCTCCATCCCTTATGATTTATTCATTTGCCAGACATTCAAAAATCATATTACTATGGTTTGCCCAGAGGGGAAAAAAATTCAGAAAGACCTCACACACTGAAAGAGACTTGTCATGGAGATTACTTTTCTCTAAAGCGGGAAGAAACTATGTCCTCTTTCTCTGGGAGTCCAATGGATAGGTCCAACTAAGGCTGGAGTTCTTGTCCTCAAACTATTATTATTATTTGGCCAGGAAGCTCCCCTTGGTCCTCAGCCTGCACTCCTCAGTCTGCACTGACGTCTCCCTGCTTTTCGCTGCCTCAGGCAGATTGGTAAATTGCTGGACCAGTGACAGGCTTGGGGGTTTGGCCCTGTAGAAATATCCTGACCTTGGTGCCCAGGGATACTATCATCAGAGAGCCCAGGTGGCTGTCCTAGAAGGTGTGGAGAAGGCAGGAGTGGGGAAAGAGGACAACACTTTGTCTTGCTGATGTTTGGGCCTTGGAGACTTTGGATTTCCGAAAATTTGGTATGTGAATCCCGTGTAAGTGATTCAAAACTTCCTCCCTGTGCTTTCCCTTTCCTCCTCAACCTCATTCATTTTATTGAGGCACTTGGGATCCTAGAAGATGTGGTAATTTTCTCAAGATAATCCTATGAGAGCTGAAGAAGAGATGTATCTGTTTCTTCACAGCCCGGTGGTTTAGTAAACTAGGGCTGCTCTAACAGAGATACCACAGAGTGGATGGCTTTAACAAAGGAAGGTTTATTCTTAATATAGTCTGGTAGGCTACAAGTCCATATTCAGGGTATCCACTCCAGGGGAAGGCTTTTGCCATTGTTGGCTCTGGAGGAAAGTTCAGTATTGCACTAGTCTCTGTCCAGGAAGCATCTTGGCGCAGGAACCTCAGGTCTGAAGGACACGCTCTTCTCTTGGTGTTGCTTCCTTGATGGTAAGAGCTTCCCAAATCTCTGCTTGCTTCTCTTTCCTCTTATCTCTTGCAGGATGAAAGGATTAAGGGTAGGGCAAGCCATACTCCAGGGAAACTGCCTTTACAGTGGAGCAGGGAGATGATCTTATAAAGGGATTTACAGTCCCATCCTAATCCTTTAACATACAGCCCAGGAAAACCACAAAATGGAGAAAAGTCAAAAGATACTGGGAGTCATGACCTAGACACATGGCTACACATATTTTTGGGGTGACGCAAGTCAATCCATGACACCCAGTGTACTTTTCTCATCATGCATCCCTTAGAACACAAGTTTTGTGAGTTGTTCCCTGAAGAGGGGATTGCTGATCAAACACATTTAGGGAGTATTATGTACCCTGTTGCATAGTGGTTAAGTTGTACAGCAGCTAGCCAAAAGGTCAGCAGTTCCAATCCACCAAGTATTCCTCGGAAACTCTAATGGGTACTTCTCCTCCGTCCCATAGAGTTACTGTGAATTGGAATCTACTTAACAGCAAGGGATTTGGTTTTGGTTTTATATGTACTCTGTTCGCCTCTTTAGAATGCTCTCTGCATGTGAGATATTTAAGACTCTGACAAGACACGCGGTAAAGAAATTCATTTAACATTTTTTAGTATTGAGCTTCTCAAATGTGTTTATCACTGAACCCTTCTTCCTTCAGGATACCTATTAATATAGAAATAACATCTCCACAAAATACAGTTTGAAAAATGCTTCAACAAACCAAGCATTGTCTCCTTTGGCACAATGGAGCACTTCTGGGGGTTCTGCTCAGTACCCAGACCTCTGATGGGGACCATCAGAGCAGTGGCTCTCAAAGCGTGAAAGACCCTCAAGCATACCTATGAACTTCTAGAGAATGCACCCTCCTTGACCCGTTCCTGGCCTTCTCAGCAGCATCTCTGGGCTTGGTAATCTAAATTCTTAACCAGCTTCCTTGGTTAGAGCTGCTCTGTCCAATATGGTTGCCACTAGCCGCTTGTGGCTGTTCACATTTAAATTAATTAAAAGAATATAAAACACTCAGTGCCTCAGTCATACTAGCCCCAAATGGATTAGAAAAAAAAAAAAAAAAAAAACCCCACTGCCATCGAGTCAATTCTGACTCACAGAGACCCTATCAACAAAGTAGAACTGCTCCATAGAGTTCCCAAAGAGTGCTTGGTGGACTTGAATTGACAACCTTCTGGTTAGTAACTGTGGCACTTAACCGCTACACCACCAGGGTTTCCACCCACAAAGGAATCCAAACCCACCTCCATGAAGTTGATTCTGGCTCACAGTGACCCTGTAAGACAGAGTGGAACTGCTCCATAGAGTTTCCAATGAGCACCTGGCAGATTTCAACTGCTGATCTTTTGATTAGTAGACATAGCACTTAACCACTACACCACAAGGTCTCTCATATTGTACAACATAGTTATAGCACATTTCTGTCCTTACAGAAAGTTCTATTGGACAGTGCTACAGTCCCAGATGCAAATCTACTGGTGTTAACAGTAAAACAAACAAAAGAAAAAACAGTTTCCATCCAATTAATTCCAACTCATGATGACCCTATGTGTGTCAGAGTAGAACTGTGCTTCACAGGGTCTTCAGTGGCTAATTTTTCGGCTATAGATCATCAAGCCTTTCCTCCAAGGCACCTCTGGGTGGAGTGGAACCTCCAGTCCTTCAGTTAGCAGCTGAGTGCATTATTTCTTGAACACCAAAAATCTCCTTGAGAAAATAGCATCATTTTTCTCTGTCGTCCCTATGTTTTTGCAAGAACTCCTCGTCACATGCATTTACTCATCTGATGTCTTCTCACTTTGCAGCTAAAAAAGCTAAGATTTATAGCCACTGTATGGCAGCCGCGGGCCCAGGACCAACCCGTGCTCTCCTGACATCCCGCCCTAGCTTCTATCAGTCTTTCTCCAGGTCCACTCTGGATGTTCAGTTTAAGGTTTCCATTCCCTCCATCTTTCAGCAGAGTCCAGCTGAAATATATGTCATATACATGTATGAAACATTTAAGCTTCTCCCAAAGAGTTCTGTGTTTCTTCTAAATCAATTTAGTCTGATCTTGTCTTCATCTGCAATGTTTTTCTGGGCCAGTGCCATCAAGGAAACCTCTTGGTAGGTGAGGGGGCTGGGAAGCACAGAACATTTGTTTTTAATGGTTCTTCTACAGCTGGCAGTTTCCAAGATGGCCCAGTCCTTGCAAATCATGAAATACACCTAGTCCTTGGAAGTACCCTTGGTGTACTCTGAGATCCATGCAGATGGGTGGTAGCCAAACCGTAAGCATAAAGTTGTCAGGAGCCCCTGAAAAGTGTAACAAGCATGAGCCAAAGTCACAATGGTCAGTGTGCGCAGCCAGCAGCAGAACAAGGCCAGGAGGAATCTGGCACTGAGGCAAGCTTCTGTCAACTGGCCATTACATGTCTAAACAGACTTTTTTCAATAGCCTTAGCCATGAAAGGCACTGTTTTCTCCATCTCTGCCTGGACTTTCACAGTATTTGTTTTCCCCAGCTTCTTTTATTTTGATGGGAAAGTGCAGAAACTGTCCCACCTTGTTCCATCAGGCTCAGCTGGGAAATTGCAGAGGATGTCCAGTACAGGCATAGTTCTTCATGACCCCAGTGCCCAGCTGATGACGCACCTAGCAAGGGGCGTTGGAAGATCCGCTCACTCTATCCAGGATCTTTCTCCTGTATATGGAGCTGTCAAATCCTGCCTCCCACTTGCCATCCCCTCCCAGGCAAAATTTCCCAGCAGCCTCTGCCTTCAGCCCTGGGCCACTATGGGTAGGACAGTTAGTACATCCATAGCTCTGGTCCCTGAAGCCTTGACATCAAGCCTTACAAGATTTTAACAATACGGACAGATACTTTCTGGGCACTTAAGTTTGAGAAACTCTGGCCCGGGCATACCTCCCACTGTCTGCTCACTGGCCAGAGTGCAGGACTCAAAACCCAGAGTATTCCTGGTCTAGCAGGACTGAACATGCACCTCTCTCTTGCTGAAAATGACTTCTTATCCTTCAGTCCAGGAGTCTAAGCCTTCCTTATAGCTGTAAGACTTTGATAATGCAAAGGATCTCAGGCACGCTCAGCCCCCTAAGTCTCCTTCATAGAGGATGTTCCTGGGTGGGGAGGGACCAGCGTGTGTAGAGTCTATACAGAAATCTGTGTTTGGCTCAATTAAGATCATTGTTCCTTCAATCAGTCCACCAGTTCTCAAACCTGCCTGCACATTTGAAATCACCTAGGGAATCCTTCAAAAAAATGTTGATGCCAAGGCTTCATCCTGGAAATGCTGAGTAGGCTCTCTGGGGAATGTTGGAGGTGTCAGGTTTGGTTTGCTGTGTTTGTCAGACAGTTCCAACCTTCAGTCATGATGGAGTCACTGGTTTCCCTCATCTAAGGAGTGGGGCATCTCTGTCTAAAAGTTTGGGTGAAGCGTGCTGTGGGAAGCTCACTTCTCACAGTGGCATGGACTCTTAGGAAATGCATCTGTTGTGTACTGATGCAACATCACTGTGTAACAACAGAAGGCACAACAACCAGCTTCTGTTCAGATCCCACAGCCATGAGCCTGCTGGGGTGGCTCTGCCTCTGTTCTGCCTCATCTAGGCTGTAGTAACTTGGTGGTTAATTCTATGTGACTGGGTTGGTTATTCTTCTCCCTGCAGGTATGTGGGTAGGGTGAGCAACCCATCCTGGTTTGCCTAAGTCTTTCTTGGTTTTACCACTGGAAGTCCCACATTCAAAGAAAACTAGGAAGGTTGGGCTTGCTCTCTGTGGGTCATCTTGGGTATTTCTGCTCCTCATGTTACTCATCCTTCTTAGACCAGAAGGCCTGCCAGAGCATGTAGCCTTCAAGATGTTAAAAGAAACTCAAGAGAGAAAGTAGAAATCAGAGGCCTACACCTAGATGGCCTGCTATCCCTTTTCATTACCTGTCTGCTTTACCAGCCCTGGAAATCTTCAATCCCAGTGAAATTTCATCCTATTCACTGTACACTTATTCCAGGTCTTGGCCAGAGCAAGTTACACAGCTGAGCTTGACATTAAGGACCATGCCCATAAAGACACTGTGACAGGTATGTGGATGGGGAGGGGTGAAGACCAGGTGCCACTTATTCTGTCAACAACAGGAAGAGAATTTGTCATCCTTCTATGGATGATACAGTTGCTTCCGGGCTCCCAGCGGTCTCCAGGAGCCAGTCCTAATACCTGAGGCCCTCTCAGTCCCGTCCACATCCAGCTCCTGAAGTAAAAGTCTTCTCTAGGTACTATTCATTAGATGCTCTCAGCTCTACCCCTCTGCCCCCGTCTCTCCTCTGTCTCTTCTTTATTCACCAAGCATTGGAAGTATCTGGAAAGGAAAGGAAAAGTCTCAGATCAGTCCAGTCAGCTGTCTTGACCAAAAATTCCTTGTGCCAATTAAACTTCAATCTACCAGATATAGCTTCACATCAGTCTGACAGGATCTCCTGGATCCTATCTCAACTATCCTATGCTTTCTCTCTGGCCTCCAACTCTGAATCCTAGCCGTATGTTTTGTGTCTCTGTAGCCCACCTGAGACCTTCTAGGCCTGAATATAGAGGTAAACTTCACGGGAACCTGAACTCCAAGGTCTCTGAGAGTCCACAGATCTTCTCCCCATGATTTCTTTGAACTCCCAGCAGTCTCTCCAGACCACTCTGGTTTCCATGGATGTTTCATTTGCAACACACATTTCATAAATCTAATAACTTCACTGGAGACATTGTGGGTGAGGTTGCATCACAAACTGTGCCATCTATACCACACAGCAGAGCCCTGGTTCCACTGCCCACCCACTTGCTTTCTTTCTGTCCTCCCACTCCTCCCACAAAGCCCTTCTTTTGCTTTTAGTTGGGCCATTCCTCCTACACTCAGGCCCACGAAGATCTCAGCTTTTGCCACAAAAGGAATTTGGGTGACTCTATTCTCTCCCATCTCATTACAAGTCAATTGTTTCTGACTTTGTTTTCAAGCCCTAGGACCTAACTTGCCTCAGAGCTTCAGGACTCTGATCTCAGTGAAGCACAGCAAAGCAAAGTATGAATAGGCCTCAGAGGGTAAAAGTTAAAAAGGTCTTCAATGCTTTAAAAACTATTGTGTGGGCTGACTCAGCCTGCATTCCTCAGGTTTACAACCTCTGTCCCCACAAGTAGAGCCAAAAAGCTGCCATTGCATGCCACTGTCCACTCCTCAGCCTCACTTCCACAGCTCTACCCACAGTTTGGCCCCCGGATTAGACACCGGGCCTGGACCACAGCGTTCAGAAGTACAGCATGGAGCTCAAGGTCCACAAACCCAGATCAACTGATCACTCTTCCACTTAGCACTTGTGTGGGTGAACAAGTCCCTCAACCTCCCTGGACCTTACTGTCCACTGTGCTGAGCCCCAGTGAGCAAAGAGGTCATGGAAACAAATACCATCACGAAAGGTGCTTCTAAACCTGACCAGGCTGACTCGACGTGAGCTGTTCTTTGTTGTGCTCAGGAAGCACCAGCTGATTTCAGCATGTGCCTCAGCAAATTCCTAATTAGAAAGGAGCTCCACTACCAAAAAACCCACATGCCTCATCCTTAAACCAAATGGAATGGGTTTCTGGATGGTTCTCACTGGTAAACTAAGGCAAGGTGGCCTCATCCCAGAACAGACAGAGGAGGGCAGCTCTGCCCCTGTGTCCCAGGCTCCCTGCTCTCAGTGAGATGGGGCCTCCTGGCAGCTGCAGGCAGGAGGGCAGGAAGGCTGAGCAAGTCAGCTAAGGTCAGGCACAGAGACCAGGGCTCAGTGGAAACCACCAAATGCCCAGCCCGCTCCCACTGCCTCATGCTGGGGCCCTGTGCAAGGCTAGATGCGTAGGCCAGGCCAGCAGCTCTCTCTGCAGCTGGGAGGGCCTGGCCTCCAGGGCCTGCTGTCTACAACTTGCTTTTCCTTCTCTTCCCTCTGAGCAACCCTCTCTTTGCTTCTCTGCCTGAATCTCATCTGCTTCACTGTGTTCCTTTTCTCTCTCTACCTCTCATTGTCTCTGTGTGTATATCCATTTCCGTCTCACCCTGTCTTTCTCTCTCTCCCTCTCTTTTACATTCTTCTCTGCCACTAGATCTTTCTCCATGTCTCTGGAGTAAAAGGTGGGAGGAAGAGGACATGAAATGTGGCCAAAGAGTAGTCCAATTCAAAGTGAAACAGGGATCTCCTTCCATCCGATCCGAAACATTCCTGGAAGAGAGCCTCTGACAAAGAAGGCTGACCTGGGAGTGAGTGCATCTTGGGGTTGGCAATCATGGTCATTGTCCCTTGAAGGTGTCCTTGCAGAAGGAAGCCAGAGTTCTGCTCTGTGGTCCCAGGACAAGGGGAGGTGGTCAGGTCTCACTGACACTGCATAGAATTCTGTATACTCATTCCTCACCTTTGACATGGTTAGGTTTCAAAAATCAGACTGTTACATGAAAATTGACGTTATGTGAAAATGGGGGATGATGACGCTACCAGCTGCCATCTAGTCAATTCTGACTCACAGCAGCCCTGTACATGGGTCACATCTGACCCTCTGGGCCTGAGAGGTAGAAGATAGAGGTGGGAACTATATGTCATACAAGAGTTCCTTCCAGATATATGTCATTAAAATAGTCAAATAGCATATTTTTCCACTATTATCCTGAACATGAAATGTTAGAAAATGAGGGGGTCATAAGTAAGGAGTAGATGCATTCAGCAAACGGTTTGTACTTCCTTTCTCTGTGTCTAGGGCCTGTGGGGGGTTTGCAGCTGAGGAATGAAAAGGAAGGAGGCAGGAGTCTTGCTCTGAAGGTGCTTCCAGGAGAATGCAGGGAAGGCTACCTAAGCTTCTACACAAAATTAGATTCACCTACCGGGGTACACAAAGACAGGTTAGGACAGAAGATGAAGCAAAGAATGCAAACTGGAGAAGGAAGGTTTCTGCTGACTCTGGGATGAGTTATAGTTGTTTTGGCTAAAGAGGCAGGAGGATATTCTATAGTGGAACCAGAATATATAATAGCCTGAAGGCCTGGCGAGTCCAGGGAGTGCAGGACATGTGTTCCAGCCTAAGCCCAGGGTAAGTGAGGGCACACATCAGGGGACATGATGAGCAAAGGGGGCTGTGCAATGAGAGCTCCCTAAGCTAGAGGCAATGGGTGGCCTTGGAAGGGCTGGGCACTATAGACACGTGAGAGGGCCTGGGCCAGAGAGGGAACATTGTCTGCCTAAGACAGGAAAGTGAACCCTTTCTGCTCAACCTGTCTTCTGCAGAGAATGGCCCTAAGATGGGTTTTGTTCATAAGTAAGGCCTTTATGGACCACACAATGGGCCTTAGGTACCAAGTTAGAAATAGTACCTTATTTTAAGGTAACTCGGAGAAAGGAAGAGTGGAGAAGGAAGGATCAGCTATGAGGCTGGAAGTACAATGTTAGAGAAAGATGAACTGAACATGGTACCTTTGGCCACTTTGCCTTTGTACCCATCTTTGAGCCACCCCTAGCCACAGACTCCTCCCCACCAGGCCTGTGAGTCACACACCTAGCACCCTCTCTCCCTGTCTGCTTCGAAAATGCCCTGAAATATGAAGAATAAACAGTCAAAGCTCTCACTGTGCAAATAGGGAAACTGAAGGCTTGATGGAAGAAGACTCTCAAGGTCACAGAGTTGAGTGGGGTTTAGTACCTGACAGAGCTCCTGACTTCAGGAAGCATGTGGCGGCTGCCCACTTCAGAGTGGTGTCACCTACTGGTTCTTTTTAGGGATTGGAGTTATATAGTCTTCAGATCAACCCCGAGCTGATAACCTGAATCTCAGCCCCACACAGGAGGGCTGGGATGGCTTCTGAAGACCCAGCGCACTTACCTCCCACACCTGCACCAGACCCCTCTGTGGTCATCTCACTCTCGGCTACTCTGGTGAGGTCACTGTACCTACACCACAGGTGAGGAAACCAAGGTTGAGACAGCGGAGGGTCTGAATGAAGTGCCCTTGCATGACACTGGGATGTCTTTCCTTCATCCTGTCTGATTTGTGTGTGTATTTGCACTTGGATATGGTATACATACTATAGACACAGAACCCAGGAAACCAAATCCACTGCCATCAAGTTGATTCTGACTCATAGCAACCCTAGAGGTCAGAGTAGAACTGCCCCATAGAATTTCCAAGGAGCACCTGGTGGATTTAAACTGCCAACCTTTTTGTCAGTGGCTATAGCACTTAAGCACTACACCACCACGGTGTGTATATATTTTTAAAAGTGCGCACACATACAAACACACACAAGCAGGGTTTTTTTAATCTCTACTGGCTTTTCTTGCCATGCGCTACATGGAAAATTGGTACATTGGTGCAGTTACTAATCCCTTTTGTTTGAATCCAAGCAAATGACAGGATCAGTCTCCATCACTGCCATGGCTAAACCCCAGGGCTCTCCCTGGTGCCTTGTAAGAGTCAAGATGACCCACTTTTTTCTAGCTATTCCCTGTCCCTGGTCTGTGCTTTGGCCGAGAGACTGTCAGCCTGGTAATAATCACAGACTTCACTGAACTAGTTCTGGCTTCCAAGGCCGTTCCTTCTTGGATGCCAAGCTAGCCCCTTAGGGCTGAGCCCCAGGATCCTTCCCCAAATGCCAAGGTTCAACTGATGTCTGCCTACGAGCCAGCATCCACGGAAATGCCCAAGCCCAGAATAAGAACACTGATCCCCTCAACAAGCATTCCTGGGTCCTAAGCCTATGCCAAGCGTAAGGCAAAGTACTCAGGATGGGAGCTTTGGAATACACAAGTTCAGCCTCGGGAGGAAACCTTGGTGGCATAGTGGTTACATGTTACCTCTGCTAACCTTACAGTAGACAGTTCAAATCCACCAGGTACTTCTTAGAAACTATGGAGCAGCTCTACTCTGTACCATAGGGTCACTATGAATTGAAATCATCTCGACAGTAATGGCTTCTGTTTTTTTGGTTTTCAGCCTTAGAAAGCTCCTGGCTTAGGAGGAAGGTGATCGTAACAACAAACCCAGACACAAAAGGCAGAATAAACGGAGAGTCCTCAGCCCAGAGGTGGGATCATGTCATATTGCCAGAGGTGGGAGCGAGTCAGGGAAAGCTTCTCAGAAGAGTATGGAGCTGAAATTCAAAATGGAAATCAATACATGCCATAAGAGGAAGTGAGAGAAAATCATTCCAGGTAGTAGGAACAGCAGGAGCAAAGGCGTGGAATAGAAAAGAATGCTGTACATTCAGAGAGTAAAAGGTGTTTTTAAGGAGCAAAGTCAGTGCAGGCTGAGTGACTAGAAAGGCAGCCAGAGCCTGACCCTGAAGTGTACAGACCCTAGGGTCAGGGGCACACTTGAACTGCAGGCCAGGATGGAGGAGGCAGGGTAGAGTTTGAAACAGAGGAGCTGCATAATCCAGACTGTCCATCGGTAGGCTTCATCCTCACCACGTACCACGGATTGCCTCCCAGTGACCTCACTTCCCACCAGTGGCTCCTGGCCCTCTTTTTCTGGCATTTTCCTTCCTGTATGAGCACAAAGCGTTTTCTCCCAGACATCAAACACGGCTTGGTGTGAATGTTGGCCACTGCAATCCTCTTTCCCTGAGCACTTGCTTGAGGAGAGAGATAGGGAACAGTCCCTGTCCTGTCTTCATTACCAGGCTTTTGGAAAAATGACACCACATAATACATACATAAATTCAGAGTAATATGTATGCATGTCCCAGTTGTGTATGCAATAGCCACTGGCTTTGGAGTACCTGGGTAGTGCTAACAGTTAATGTGCTCAGCTGCTGACTCAAAAGTTGAAGATTCAAATCTACCAACAGTTGCCTTAGAAGAAAGGCCTGGCAATCTACTGCCAAGAAACTAGCTATTGAAAACTCTATGGGGCACAGTGATGTACTTGGGGTTACCATGAGTAATAGGTAACTCAAAGACAATTTTTAAGTACACACACACACACACACACACACGAAGTCTGACAAGTCCTCAAACTTAATTGCTTGAAGTGCTACGACATACCTCATTGCTGAATATCACTATAGTTACCTTCAAAATACTCTTTAGGGAGCTGTACACTGATGTCAGTGCCTAGTCTACTCTTCAAAGCAATTTTGGAACTCTTTCTGGAATGGTCATTGGGTACAGTGGCAAGTTCATAAACTTAACTGTATAGTTATCTATGAGTTTTGGGTCAGTAAACAAATAACTGTATTGGAACACCTTCCCTACTCCCCTGATGTGGCTCCCAGTGACTTTTTTCTTTACCCAAAGATAAAGGAAATATTGAAAGGAAGACATTTGGATGACATTCAGGACATCAACAGTTAAGATGATGATAGCTCTGATGGCCATTCCAGAAAAAGAGTCCCCAAATTGCTTTGAAGGGTGGACTAGGCACCGGTGGCAGTGCATAGCTTCCCAAGGGGAGTGCTTTGCAGGTGACTGTAGTCGTATTCAGCAAGAAGTTATGTAGCACTTTTTCTAGGATGAGTTCAGGAAGGTAATTGTCAGACCTTGTGTGTGTGTGTATCCAATGTATTTCAAAGGGCAAGGTGTAAAATACGAACTTATCTCTGCCTCTAGCACTTGGCTGATTGGTCCTTCACTAAACATTGATCCTGTCTCTGAAGGAAGTTCCTGACTAGATTTCCTGACTCCAGTCTCCCCTCTGTCTTGTCTTCCACACGGCAACATGACTTTCCTGGGCTTGTGACAATTTCCTGGTTGCTATAAGATCCATTTCATTCATTCAGTCAGCAACAGAGATTGAGCACCTGCTATGTTCCAGGCACTGCACCAGGGACGGACAGGGAGTAAAGTGTGAAACAGAGCACAGGCCTTTTCTTTTTACAGACTGAAAACACAATCCCTTTGTAAAGGTCACAGAGGCAAATGGGTTGCCCAAAATCACACAGCATGTTAGCAACAAAACAGAAGTTAGAACCAGGTTATGTACTCAGTCTTGACATTTTCCTACCACTTCCAGAAGCTTCCTTCTCCTCTAGTTACTCTCTGAGCACCACAGTCGGCCAGAGGTAAAGAGAGGAAGGCCTTGGGATTAGCATAGAGCCCCACTCCCTCTCGTGGGGAGCCCGAGGAAGCATCACAGGACCCTGAGCTCCGCCACCCTTTCTTTGGAAGCCTTGTCAGGTGTAATTGCCTCTTGTCAGAGACCAGACCTGGGACCGCTTGGTAAATGGAGCCGCTTGCTCCTGCCTCCCTTCCCTGAGGCACCTCTTGATTTCCAGCCTTGGAGGTGCTCTGTCTGCTAAAAGAAGGAGCAGGGCAGCAATCTCGTTAGGTTACTTGTGGCTGTCAATCTCACTTTAAAATGGGAAAGTTTTGCACCGCGACATTTAAAGAGGGCTCTGCTATAAATCCCAGCCAGTGTTCTCCTCACCTCCAAAATTCTTTGCTTATTCCAGATTCAGCGCCACAGAACATCAGAGCTGAGAGGGACATCGGCGGGGACCCCTCAGATGAAGAAAGGTGGATAGATTTGCTGAAGTTCACAGGTAAGAAAAGTGGAGAGACGGGATTAGAAACCGCTCTACCAGTTCCCAGGTCTGTATACTTTTTGGTGTGCAATCGGGGTTCTGAAGAGGAGAAAACTGGGGGTACCCCCACTCTCTCCCCATCACCCCAGATGCTTAGCACCCTGCACCGGACTGGAAAGGAAGCTTCTCCAATTGCTCTCCCTCCTTGTCCTCAGCAGAGGACACATCAGTCAGCCTGTAGGGCTGGTCACAAATTCACTATGGCTAGTTTTAGCAGAAAGGAATGCAGTGCATTAGGGGCTTAAAAACAAGTGGAAGGGCTGTGGAGGAAGCTGCAGGCACAATGTCCAGGAGATAATCCAAGAGTGCCACCACTCAACTGACTCGCAAAGTGGCTTCTGCCTGTATCATAATCAGGAAGCAGGGGCCCTATCTATTGCATCCAAGAGCTGTACTATCTCTGCTACAATCTGGACATCAGGAAGTTGTTATCCCAGATCTTGGTTCCTGGGCTGCGCTGTCTCCAAAGCTAATCTTGGAGGCAGGGGCCAAGGTAAGAACAGCCACCTATACTTTCGGCCATGGGAGCTCCTTATTTCCTATAGAAAAGATACCTCCCTTTGGCTACATTAAAAGTCTATTTGGCACTGTGTTCAAACTGTACAGAGGTTTGTTTTGTGGCCTCTAGGCTGACAGCCTGTGTCCTGGGCTGTAAACTTCTAAAAGGAAGTGAGGTACCCAGAGGAGGAAACCTGGGCACACACCCAAGCCCTCTCAGGAGTGCAGCCCATGCCCTTCAAGGACTGCAGTCCTGCACGGCATGCACAAGCTCTGGAGACTTCTACCTAGATGTGAGCTCTCGTTCAATCCACTTGTGCCTCTGTAATGTGGTGTAAGTCACTGACCCACTGTAAGTCTCCATTTCCACACCTGTATCTTAGGAATGATACTTCGAACAAGACCTAGTCCAGAGAAAGCAGCTTATAAATAGGAGCTGTAATTATGACTCCTGGTTTCCAGTTCTGTCACCTCGACACTTAGTCACCAACTCCTGACCAGGGAACTGCTGACATTTGGAGCCAGGTAATTCTTTATTGTGGAGGGCTGTCCAACGCTTTGTGGTCCTAGAAAAGCACCCCTCACCTCAACACACTAGATGCCAGAACCATCCCTCCAGGTGTAACAAATAAAAGTGCCCCAGACATTGCCAGATGTTAAAATCCACTGCTCTGGAAGAGGAGAGTAATTTGATTTGTTGATAGGGTTTTCATGTAGACTAAACAAGGCAAGTGATGTGACAGTCGTATTTCACCTAGAGGTCATCTGGGTCACCTGAACACTTGAGTGGTCCATAAAATTAGCTGAGACCTTATCTCACATCCTGTGGGAAGTTCAACAACCTCACAAGATTTCTCAAAATTCTTAGAAGTCAGCATTTCTGGCCCCTTCTTGCTTCAGTTTCCTGCTTCAGAAAAACTGATGTTGCTGTTTTTGTCTTTGCATTGTGGGCAGTCCTTAATGTAGAATAAAGACCCTTTTTCTTTATTTTCCAGAAACAGCACTCAAAGAAGGCAGCTGCACATGCCAGGGCTATTTCCAAAAATTCATAGCAACAATAACCCAATTGGTTGGTCATTTGGATTTGAGAATGAGCTATCCCCAATTGAATGCAACATTCAGGTCTCATTGCCACTTTCCTCTAATGCCCCCAATGCCACCACTTTGCTGGCTTCTGCTCCTCAGCATCCTTCTCCCATATGTCCCCTTCTTGGGCTCCTCCAGGGCTTCAGTAGTTCAGCCCTCTAGCTAGCTGTGCAGCCCATGTCAGCCAAGCCCTGGACCAGCCCTCTATGACCCCATCACCCACAATTTTTTCGTTTCAGTGGAGAACCAAACTCCTTCCCACTATTACTGGCATCCTAAAGTCTACCACAGCATAGAGAAAAGCTGGCTGAAACATAACACAGGCAAATTTATAAACACATCAATGAACACAAAAGCAGGAAGAAAAAAATCCTTACACACCAGAAACAAAGAAAGTTCATAGCCACGTAGCAAGAGCAGTGAGCAGGACCCAATGCTGAATAACCCAATGAGGTATCAGAACTTTCTACAGTGCTCATGCTTTAGTACCCATAAGGAATGGGAGGCCAAGCAATGACCCACTGCACAGAAGAGGCTGCGAGTGATGTTTCTGCTCAGAGCCAGGAACCTAGAAAAGTGGTCTCTTCTGTAAAACGAAAACCAAGACACCACCCCCCACCACTCGCAAAAGAGAGCCAAATTCCCTGGGCCAGGAGGGAGACAGAGGTATCTGAGAGAAATCAGAGTCTAAATCTGTACTGCATGTTAGTGGGTCCTAAAAGCACACCAATCACCAAATACAGATGAGTAATAAATACTAACAGCATAAACCAGCCACTGCCCAGGGAAGACTGTGATGCCATGGTGGAGGTAAATGTGACACGAGCACCTCTCAGATGGAAAACAGCACCTTCAAGATTAGCTCAGAGCAAAAAGTAACACAATAGGGAAGGCATATGAAGACAAGTGTCTCCAGCCATGTTTAATAGGTGTTTTAGGAAAAGTAAAGAAAAGATGAAGAGAGGTAATATTTGAAGTGATAACCGACCACCGTTCTGGTAGTCTTCCAGTATTTAAGAAATCCATAAGCTTGTTTGGGAAATGTACTCTGAAAATAAATGTACCCTGAGTTTAAAGCAGGGTAAACAAAAATATTCACATTTAAAAAGGATCAAGAGGAGTCAGGACTAAGGTAGTGGAGTAGTCCAACACTTTCTCTAATTGGTTCTATGTAACATTCTTTGAGCCCTGAACATCAAAGAGAAAGTTGAGAAACTGGTCTCAGTGACAGGGAAGGGAGAGTAGGTCCAGAAGTACCTAGGACTAGCCAGATAAGACTCAATGGGAATTGGCACCCCAGAGGCAGATAAGCATGGTGAGTGGAGCAGTGGAGACCAAGTACTTGGCACAGAGCCCACTGTTGCTTCCAGAATCAATGAAAGGTGGCATTAAATCATCAAAAGCTAAGTAGCCTGCATCTAATCTACCGCACAGAGATCTAAAACTTTCCTTCAGGATAAACTTCTCTCTCTTTTCCCGGTGCATCCCCTTCCTTGCTGTGCATGCAGCTGGCTCTGTAGACTGATACATTATCTAGGCCATAAGTAGGACCCTGTGGGGACAATATAGAAGGTGTCTTGCTCAGGCCTTCTGACTATACAGGCCTTCCACATAAAAGTGATTCAGCATTGTGACATACCTTGTTTATGCCCAGCTTGGCCTTGAGGGCTCAAATCTGGCATCCAGCTACATTTGTGTAAAACTAGTATATAAAGTCACTGCACCATGAGGCAATGTCCTGCTTGCTGCTGCCTCTGTGTGTGTGTGTTTGCTGCTGCTGCCCACTACTAAGTAAGTGTGCTGCCTACCTCCACCCTTGGCACCAATAAAAGAGCCATAACCACACCTAGTGAGCCTCCAGTTACTGATTCTACCCAAATCTTGAACCTGCTGCATTCCTGACCTTGAGTATCTGCTTTCAGGTAGACCCCTTACTATGCCCTGAGCCATTCTCCTAGACTGGAGTGGGCACAATTTAATAAACAAGGTAGAAGGAAAATAATAAAAATCTGCCAGGTCTGCTAAGCCAGGAACTCAGGACAGAAACAATTTCTTTGCCTAGCCCAAGGCATAAGAGGACACACCTGCCTTACAGATAACTTGCTGATGGCTGTCAGCCCCTGTCTTTCTCAGTGCATGCAACCAGATACCTGTGCATGTACCAATCACCCCTGCCCTTCTAGGACAGTAGGGCAGAGACTACATCACACATTCAGTGACTGACTACCTGGACACCCAAGCTGAATACTAAAAGAAAAACTGTTGCTTGGGCTCACATGCCAGTAACAGCTCTAACCACCTGGTGACAGAACTTTAGAGCCTCAAAGTCACCAATAATCAAACTAGCTCACACAACTAGCCTGTTTTGGCATTTCAAAACAAGAAGTTAGAACACAGTAAGCAAACATAAGATAAATAAATACAGCAACTTACTGGTGACTCAGAGACAAGATCAAATCACTTAAAGAGACAGACCACTATAGTTTCAGAAGATCCAAAACAAAGAATCAAGAGATTTTCCAGATGAAGAGAACTTCCTCGAATTATGAGAGGTAGAATGCATAAGATTAATGTTTAGAACTTTTCAATAGATGAAGCAAAGTGCCGGAGAGCACACTGACAAATCGAACAGGCTGAAGGAAACCACAGAGAGACATCAAATCAGAAATTCAGAAGACTAACAGTAAAATTTCAGAATTAGACAACCCAATAGGAAGTCATAGGAACAGAACTGAGGCAACAGAAGTAAAAATCAATGAGATTTAAGATAAAGCAATTGACACCAATATACTTGAGGAAAAACTAGATGAAAGAATTTTTTTAAAATGAAGAAACACTAAGAATTATGTGATACTCCATCAAGAATAATCTACAAGTGATTAGATTACCAGAAGGTGGGGAGGGGAGTAACAGAAAATGCATAGAGAATTGTCAAAGATTTGTTGACAGAAAATTTCCCTGATATCAGGAAAGATGAGAGGATATCTATAGAAGATGCTTATCTGTGCAAGGTAGGTCCCAAAAGAAAGGCACCAAGGTATATTATAATCAAACTTGCCTAAACTAAAGATGAGAGAATTTTAGTAGAGGTTAGGGATAAACCAAAAATGATCTACAAAGGTGAGTCAATAAGACAAAGCTCAGACTACTCAGCAGAAATCATGCAGGCAAGAAGGCAATGGGTTAATATATACAAAGGCTTAAAGGGAAAAACTTGCCAGCTACAAATTATATATCCAGCAAAACTGTCTCTCAAATATGATGGCAAAATTAGGACATTTCCAGAGAAACATAAATTTAGGGAATTTGCAAAAAACCAAACTAAAATTACAAGAAATACTAAAGGGAGTCCTTTGGTTAGAAAATCTGTAATATCTGCCCAAGACCAGAACACAGAACAGAAAGAACAGATATCAACCCTCATAGCGAAATCATAGAAGTAAAGTTAAAACACTGAAAATAAGGAAACAGAGATGACAATATGCAAAGATCATCATAAAAAAATGAGGTAGTTGTAGATCTTTCACATGGAGAGCAAGTCAAGTAAATGTAAAGAAATAAAAGGCTGGTTTAAATTTAGAAAAATAGAGGTAAATATTAAGATAAACAGAAAGAAAATTAACATCCTACAAATTAGAACAGAGATCAACAGATCAGAAGCTGCTAGATCAGGCAGTAAATACAAAAGTGTATTCTTTATTAGTTAAGGTGTAAGACATCTAATAACATATAAACACACTCTTGGGGAAAGTAGGACATGGAGAAAGTGAGAGAGAAAGTAAACTAATTTCCTCATTTTTTTGGTGTGAAATCAGTAGATACTCTCAAATTATAATTCAAGAAAGTAGATATAAAAGAATATTATGTATAGCTATAAGGTAGCCACTACAGGAACTGAAAATACTCCATAAAAAATTTTAGGGAGGCGGGGCCAAGACAGCAGACTAGACTCATGTCTCCTCAGTTCCCTCTGAGAACTAAGGCCTGAAATGAAAATTGAATGGAGCAGGGTGGACATCCAGGGAGCCCTAGGATCTGACATAGGCTTGTCAGGTTGTATTAGCTGCCACTAAGGAGGTAACAACCTCTCTCAAAGATCAGGCAGCAGCACACTCAGTGCAGCCTCTGCTGACTCACCATTTGGGAGGAATGCAGATACTGACGTCTTCTTTGTCATCTGGGAGGCAGGGACTGCACAGGACCTGGCTAATAAGCTGAACTGTAGTGCATGCAGCACAGCAGAAAGACTGTGCTTGGGATAGCCACATTTTGAGAGCCTAGATGCTGACTGAGGTCACTACTACCCCTCCACCCTCTCTTCTCTGAGCTACGCCATAGATTCTGCTGTTTCATGGCAGAAGGACAGCTCAGGTGAGATGCCATGTTGGTCAGCTGGGAGGCAGAGTTATCCAACTAGAGGTCTCAGCGGGTGCTAGTTCCCAAGATGAGAATCAGTGCCTATCCAGAAAGCACTTCTCCAGCAGAAAAGCTGCAAAGGGCAGTGGTATCTTACAGGTAGAGCCCAGCAGAAGATGGCAGCAAGGCTATAACCCCTCTCAAATTTGAACTACACCAAACATCTGGGGATGGCCTATGCGGTGCTTTCACTGTTAGACAAAATGTGGGGCCTGCCACACCTGAAGGCCTGACCAATTTCAGCAGCTATTGGACAACTCCTAGCTTAGCAGTAAAGTACCTTTTTAAAATAAGACCCCTGGAGAACTGACTGCCTTGCACCACTTGGCAGCATCTCCTCCACCCTTCACTGATGGACATTATAGCATCAACGGATGCCCCCCACCCCCAGGACTCCATAAGTAGGGTGCCATCGTTGCCAACCAGGAGGCAGAGCCTGCCACCCCAATCAGTCCACCTGGGGCCAGTCACTAGAGTACACAGAAATGGATGGTAATGAACTCCCCTCTCAGAACTATACCTTAGCTCCTGTTAAGGCATAGTAACACCAGAGAAACTGAACAGCCTCTAGATAGTGCATAGGCAAGAATCAATCGCTAACCATTTAAAGAAACAGTTCACCATGGGTCTAGAAAACTCCCAAAAGAAAGAGTCAAAAAACTTCCCAGATGAAGAAGTCTTTCTGAAATTATGAGAGTTGGAGTAAAAAGGAATTATGTGCTTGGGATAGCCACATTTTGAGAGCCTTCTTAGAGATTAAACAAAATAGACCAGAACAAAATGAAAAACTAAGCAAGCTATTCAAAGTGGTGGAACATCAACAATTTGAAATACAGTAGATCAATGATAAAATTACAGAATCAGACAATTCAGTCTAAAGCCAAAACAGCAGAATTGAGGAAATGGAAGCCAGAGTTGGTGAGCCTAAGGACAGAGTCACTCCAGCATTTACAAGGAGAAATGAGAGAAAAGAAATAAGAAAAATGAAGAAGCACCAAGAAACCCATGGGACTCTATTAAGATGAATAATCCACAAATAATTGGAGTCCCTGAAGAGAGAGGGATAGCTGAAAAATACAGATAGTACTGTTGTAGAGTTACTGACAGTAAACTTCCCTGAAATTTGAAAGAAGGGAGCATAGATTTCCAAGACATGTATTGAACACCATAAAAAGTAGACCCCAAAAGAAAGACACATTATAATCAAGCTTAATAAAATAAAACATAGACAGATTCTCTTAAAGGCAGTGAGGCTTAAAGGAAAGCTAACATTCAGAGGGAAGCCCTTAGGCTTTCTTCTGACTTCTCAGCAGAAACCATGTTGGCAAGGAGGTAGTAGAATGACACATTCAAAGCCTTGAAAGAGAAAAACTTCCAACTAAGAATTATATGTCCTGCAAAATTGTCGTTCAGATATGAAGATGAAATTAAGACATTTGCAGATAAACAGATGTTAGAGACCTTGTAAAAACCCCCCAAAAACTACAAGAAATACTGAAAGAAGTTCTTAGAAAAACAGAAACATTAAGTTTATCCTTATGGAGGCAATGCTGGACACAGCATCCATAATCCTACTCAGTTAGGGAAGTCACAAAGCTCAATGACAGCTACAGTATTAAAAGAAGGGAACCAGTGATCATATCATGAAAACTATGACATTCTCACACTAACAAGAGGGATATATTACAGCAGTTATAGTCCTTCCAGATGGAGAGGAAATTAAAAAGATATGCAGAAGTTAAGGTCTGCTTAAACTTAGAATATTAAGAGGAATCATAGAGGTTGCCTCAAAGCAAAATAACAATGTGACATATCAAGATAAGAAACATAATACACAAGTCTAAACAAACACAAAACCAACACTGAAAAAGATAAAAAGTCAATTTATAAAGAAGGACCCATAACAGAATATTAAAAGCAACATAGAAAACATCAACACAAAAATAAATGCATCAAAGTGATGCATTTATCAATAATTACACTGAATGTAAACAGACTGAATGCTCCAATAAAAGACAGAGAGTGACATCCTCAATCAAAAGACACAGTCCATCTATATGTTGCTTCTAAGAAACACACCTTAGGCTCAAAGATTTGAACAAACTGAAAACCAAAGGATGGATAAATATATACCAAGCTAACAACATATGAAGAACAGCAGGTGTGGCAATACTAATCTCAGATAAAACAGACTTTTTTTTTTAATGTAAAATCCACCATTGTGAACAAGGAAGGTCACTGTTGCCGAAAGTTTCAATAAATAAGCAGGACCTAACAATATTAAATATTTACCCATCCAATGCCAGAGCATCTAAAAACATTGAAAAAGCTCTAACAACGTTGAAAAATGAGATAGACCACTCCACAATAATAGTTGGGGACTTCAACACTCTACTTTGAGTAATGAGCAGATTATCCAGGAAAAAGCTCAGTAAAGACACAGGTCTTATTGCAACTATTAACCAACTAGACCTCATCAACATATACAGAACTTTTTACCCATCAACAGACAAGTATGCCTTCTTCTCCAATGCGCATGGAAAATTTTCCACAACAGATCCCATGTTAGGACATAAAGCAAGTCTCAACAAAATCTGAATCACTGAATTATTGCAAAGCATCTTCTCAGACCACAAAACAATAAAAGTTTAAATCAATAACAGAAAAAATATAGGTGGGAATTTGTACTCATGGAAACTAAACAATATCTTGCTGAAAAAGCCATGGGTTATAGAAGAAATCAAGGACATAATGAAGAAATTCATGGAATCAAATGAGGATGAAATCACATC
Source organism: Heterohyrax brucei (assembly GCA_028571685.1). Taxonomy (NCBI): domain Eukaryota; kingdom Metazoa; phylum Chordata; class Mammalia; order Hyracoidea; family Procaviidae; genus Heterohyrax; species Heterohyrax brucei. The sequence goes on along the minus strand of CM053154.1, from coordinate 81,512,115 downwards.
CTACCAGAAACTATGAGATACAGCAAAAGCAGTGCTCAGAGGTGACTTTATCTGTATAAATGCACACATCTGGAAATAAGAAAGGACCCAAACAAAGGAATTAATCCTACAGTTTTAAAAAGTAGAAAGAGAGCAACAGAAGAACCCCTCAGGCACTAGATGTAAACAAATCATAAAGATTAGAGTGGAGCTACTTGAGTTAGGGAATAGAAGAACAACACAAAAAAATAACAAAAGCAAAAGCTGGTTCTTTGAAAAGATCAACAAATTTAATAAACCATTGGCTAAACTTACAAAAGATAAACAGGAGAGGAAACAAATAACTCACATAAGAATTTACACGACAGATGTCACAACAGATCCAACTGGGACTCTAAGAGTACACAGGGACCTGTACTCTAAGAGGTCTGAAAACATAGCGGAAATGGACAAATTTCTAGATTCATGTCACCTACCAAAATTATCACAAGGAGAGGTAGAACAACTTAATAAACCTATCATGAAAGAAGAGACTGAAAAAGACATCAAAAAACTACCAACCCCAAAACACCCTGGCCCAGATGGCTTCACTGCAGAATTCTACCAAGCTTTGAGAAAACAGTTAACTCCAGTATTACTGAGGCTATTTCACAGCCTAGGAAGGAATGGATGCATTCTATGAAGCCAGCGTAAACCTGGTACCAAAGCCAAGGAAAGATCCCACAAAAAAAAAAGAAAGAAAGAAAATTACAGACCAATATCACTCATGAATCTAGATGCAAAAGTCTTCCACAAAATCCTTGCCAATAGAATTCAGCAACCTATCAACATGACCAAATTGGATTCATAGCAGGGATTCAAGCCTGGTTCAACATCAAAAAACAATGTGATCAACCACATAAATAACACAGAAGACAAGAATCATCTGATTTTGTCAATTGATGCAGAAAGGGCATGTGACAAAATCCAACACCCATTCACACTAAAACCTCTCAGAAAAATAGGAACAGAAGGGAAATTCCTCAATGCAATAAAGGGCATCTCCATAAAGTCAACACCTTACACCATGCTGAATGGAGAGACACTGAAACAATTCCTCTTGAGAACAGGAACTAGACAAGGATACCAACTCTCACCACTTCTATTCAACGGAGGTTCTAGCCAGAGCAATTCAACAAGACAAAGAAATAAAGGGTATCTGCATTGACAAAGAAGAAGTAAAAATCTCCCTATTTGCAGATGGTATGATTGTACACACAGGGAATCCTAAAGAATCCATAAGTAAACTACTCGAACTCATAGTTCAGCAAGGTATCAGGACCTAAGATGGACATAAGTAAATCAGTATGATTCCTTTATGCCAACAAACAGAACCTCAAAGAAGAAATTACCAAGTCAGTACCATTTACTATAGCCTCCAAGAAGATAAAACACCTAGGAATACATCTAACTAGAGAAACAAGAGACCTATACAAACAGAACTACAAGACCTTACTGCAAGAAACCAAAAGAGACTTACATAAATGGGGAAACATACCCTACTCACAGATAGGAAGAGTTAACATTGTGAATGTTAACCAATCATTTTATCCAATATGATCTACACGTATAATGCAATCCCAAAACAAATTCCAGTGTCATTTTTTTAATGAGATGGAGAAACAAATCATCAACTTTGGAAAGGGAAGAAGCCCTCGATAAGTGAAGTACTACTAAAGAAAAGGAACACAGTGGGAGGCTTCCCACTATTCAACCTTAGAACATATTACACTGCCATAGTATTCAAAACAGCCTGGTACTTGTACAATAAGAGACATATAGACCAGTAGAACTGAGTTGAGATCCCAGAGATGCCACCATCCTCCTATGAACAGTTGATATTCTACAAAGGCCCTAAGATTCTAAACTGGGATAAAAACAGTTTCTTTAGCAAATGGTGCTGGCAAAACTGGATATCAATCTGCAAAAAATTGAAAGAAGACCCATACCTCACATCTGACAGAAAAACTAATTCAAAATGGGTCAAAGACCTAAATATCAGACATAAACCACAAAAATTGTGCAAGAAAAATAAATATAGGGTCAACAATGGAAATTTTAATACACAGTTTAAATAGACTTCAAAATCTCACAAAGCATGATCAAAAGGAAACAGATAAATGGAAATTACTGAGAATCAAACACTTTTGCTGTTCCAAAGACTTTATCAAAAGATTTAAAAGACCACCTACAGAATGGGAAAAAAATATTTGAGAACTACATGTCAGACTGACATTTGTCTGTAATCTACAAAGTATTGCAAAATATCAACAATAAAATGGTAAATAATCCAAATAATCAATGGATAAAGGAGATGGACAGACACTTCACTAAAGAGGGCGTCCAGGCAGCCAAAAAACACATGAGGAAATGCTCACGATCATTAGCTGTTAAAGAAATCCAAATCAAAACCACAATGAAATACCATCTCAACCCGATAACGTTGGCCATGATCCAAAAAACCCAAAACAATAAGCTAGAGAGGCTGTGGAGAGATTGGAACTCTCCTACACTGCTGGTGGAGTTGCAAAATGATCCAACCTCTCTGGAAAGCAATTTGGTACTTCCTTACAAGCTGGAAATAGATATACCATTTGATCCCACTCCTTGGAATATATCCTACAGAACTGAAGTTCACCATATGGTCATTCTGTGTCCCTGAGTCCAATCCATTCCTGCCCAAAGAGTTGACCTCAGTAATAATTTATGATCGGGGCAACAGCTGGTCTAGGGTCTATGCTCCCAGGGGAACTCCCCAGCCTTTGGACCATCAATTGCAGTCTTTTAGTGGAGTTCATAAGGTGTACTCCTCTTTTTTCACATTGCCCCTTGGACTCAACGTTGTGAGCTCCATCATGGCTGGCATTGGTTGTGGCTGGGCATCATCCGGTTCTTCTGGTTTCATGGTGATACAGTCACCGATTCACATGGGTCCTTCTGTCTCCTGGGGTCTTTTTCCCTCATGTCATTTTTGTCCTTGATGATCATCTATTCTAGCTGAGTTTGGACTATTTGGTTATCTCAGATGGCAGCTTGCTAGCTTTTAAGACCCCAGACACCACTCACCAATACAGGGTGCAAGACTCTCTTAGCAATAGGCTAGTTATGCCAATTGGCCTCAATGTCTCCTGAGAGCATGGTCCCTAGCCTTGCACCCCTGCTACTCTACTCTTGCCATACTGGGTTAAGATTGGAAGAGTTTTCAGGTTATGTTGAAGTTCAGTTAAACTGATCTTCTTTCTAATGTGTGCTATCACTGATTTCACCCAACGAAATTTCTATCAACTATCTAATCTATGCAGACGCCACCATTTTACTTGCTGGAAATGAAGAAGATTTGAGGCATTTACTGATAAAGATTAAGGACCACAGCCTTCAGTACGGATTGCACCTCAACACCAGGAAAACAAAAATCCTCACAACTGGACCATTAAGCAACATCATCACAAATGGAGAAAAGATTGAGATTGTCAAAGATTTCATTTTACTTTACAATACCTTTGGAAGCAGCAGTCAAAAAATCAAAAGACTGGGAAAATCTGCTGCAAAGGACCTCTTCGAAGTATTCAAAAGTAAGGATGTCACCTTGAAGACTAAAACGCACCTGACCCAAGCCAGGGTATCTTCACTTGCATCATATGCATGCAAAAACTAGACTATGAACAAAAAAGACAGAAGAAGAATTTATGCCTTTGAATTGTGGTGGTGGAGAAGAATGATGAACTCACGACGGACCACCAAAAAAGCTGACAGATCTGTACTTGAAGAAGTACAACCAGAGTGCTGCTTGGAAGCAGAGATGACAAGACTGTGTCTTACATACTTTGGACATGTTGTCAGGAAAGATCAGTCCCTGGAGAGGGACATCATGCTTGGTAGAGTGGAGGGTCAGCAAAAAAGAGGGAGACCCTCAATGAGATGGATGGACACAGCGGCTGCAACAATGGGCTTAAGCATAAAAACAACTGTGTACATGGCGCAAGACCAGGCAGTGTTTTGTTCTGTTGTTCATAGGGTTGCTATGAGTTGGAAGCAACTCGACAGCACCTAACAACAACAACATCTAATCTATAACCAACCCTCTCCCTCTTTCTCTTCCCTCCCTTGCAGCCATCAGAGTCTTTTCTTCTGTACATGAGTCTGTTTTTAAGTCCTTATAGTAGGGATCTCATACAATATTTGTCTTTGTGCTGCTGACTAATTTCACTTAACATGTGTTCCAATTGAAACTAGGTTATGATACATTTCCTAAAATCATCATTGTTCTTTATCATTGCATAGTGTTCCATTGAGTTTATATACCACAGTTTGTTTATCCATTCACCTGTTGTTGGGCATCTGGGTTGATTCTATCTTTTTGCTGTAGTGGACTGTGCTGCAATAAACATTTGTGTGCAGGTATCTGTCCATGTGGCTACCCTTGATTCTGTAGGATATATTCCAAGCAGTGGAATTACTGGATCAAATGGTATATCTATTTCCAACTTTTTAAGGAAGTTCCACATTGCTTTCCAAAGAGGTTGGATCATTTTGCAATCCCACCAGCACTGTAGGAGAGTTCCAATCTCTCCACAGCCTCTCTAGCATTTGTTGTTTTGGGTTTTTTGGATGATGACCAACCTTGTGTTGAAATGATAGCTCTTCATAGTTTTTATTTGGATTTCTTTAATAGCTAATTATCATGAAAATTTACACATGTGTCTTTTGGCTGTCTGGATGATATCCTCTTTAGTTAAGTGTCTGTTCATCTCCTTTGCCCAGTGCTTAATTGGGTTTTTTATCCTTCTATTGTTGCTATTTTGCTGTTACTTGTAGATTATGGAGATTAGACATTGATATGACATGCAGTTGCCAAATATTTTTCCCATTCTGTAGGTGGTCTTTTAATTCTTTTGATAAAGTCCTTGGATGAGCAAAAATTTTTGATTCTTAGTAGTTCCCATTTATCTATTTTATCTTCTATTGATCGTGCTTTGTTTGTAAGACTTTGACTTCCATCTAAGTTGTGTATTAAAAAAAAAAATTTTTTAAAAAAACACTGCTGTCACATCAATTTTGACTCACAGCAACCCTATGCGACAGAGTGCAACTGCCCCATAGTGTTTTCCAGGAGCATCTGGTGAATTCAAATTCCTAACCTTTTGTTTTGATTAGAAGCTGTAGCATGTAACCATTATGCCACCAGGGTTTAAGAAAAAAAGTACTCCATAAACTTTCCAGATTATGAGAGAAAAGACCAATAGTTGAAGCAAACCAAGGAAATATAGACCATGAATTAGTACACTTTTAAAGGAAGCATTAAAATTAGAATAATATGACAGAACTGAGACCAAAGCCGTATCATTAAATATAATGGATTGAACTCATTTATTATTAAAAATTCTGTCATTGTTTGGATCAAAGTATGGAACAAATATAAGCTTGTAGAAGATGCTTCTCTCTCTCCAGCTCAGATCTTTTCAGCTTCACCCCCAATTTCAGCCACGCCTGGGTAGACGATTGCATGGGGCTTGGACTAACTTCCAGCTGCAAGCATCTGTGTGCATCAGATGCATCAAGTAAAGTGCATCTACTCTCAGGCTTCCCCGCGGCAAGTGGACACTCTCTGGGTTCACATATATGGGCATCTTGAACATGCAGAGGAGTTATCAGCCCCAGAGGAAACATCCAACCAACATAGATAAAATCCATCTGTGAAGACATGTTCAGCCCCTGCCATGGATTGAACTGTGTCCCCCCAAAAACACGTGTATCTGTGTGGCTGGGCCATGATCCCCAGTATCTGTCCTCCATTTTGTAATTTTCCTACGCTGTATGTTAAAGGATTAGGGTGGGACTGTAAATCCCTTTATAAGATCACCTGCCTGCTTCACTGTAAAGAGAGTTCCCCTGGAGTATGGCTTGCACCACACCTAATCCTTTCATCCTACAAGAGGTAAATGGAAAGGGAAGCAAGGAGAGAACTGAGAATCTCACACCGTCAAGAAAGCGGTACCAAGAGATGAGCACATCCTTCAGACCTGAGGTTCCTGTGCCAAGATGCTCCCTAAACAAAGACTGACACAATACCGGACTTTTCTCTAGAGCAGACAAGGGGAAAACCTTCCTCTGGAGCAGATATCCTGAGTTTGGACTTACAGCCTACCTGACTGTGCAAGAATAAACTTTGCTCTGTTAAAGCCATCTATTCTGTGTTATTTCTGTTAAGAGCAGCACTAGCTGACTAAAACAGCCCCATTAGTCAGTGACAAATGAAAACTAAGCCCCGAGATAAGATACCTGTTTTGGAGTCTGGCGATGTGAAAAGACGGAGAGATTGTGAATCAACAAAACTTTTTATGTAGTTCTAAAAGGGATGTAAATTTGTAGGGTTCCATCAGAAGACAGCTTGACAGTAACTTACAAAACTGAACATTCCCCTAGCAAGTGAACACCTATGTGTATACTCAAGAGAAATTCCTGCAAATGTACCCTATAGGACATCAGTGACAGTATTCATGGCAGCACTCTTCATAATAGCAAACTCATAAAAACAGTCATATTTATGGGCAGGATAATGGCTAAATAAATTGTGATTTATTTACATTTATTTATTTATTTGATTATTTACATAATCAAGTATTACTTAGCAGTCAAAATGAATGAAACACATACTCACATATGTTATATGATGACCACATTACAAGTTAGCCTTATGTTAGGTCTTTAGTCCCTGGAGATTCATCCAAATTGTTTTATATATTGAGAATTCATTCCTTTTTATTGCTCAGTAATATTCTACTTTATGGGTGTCACATAGTTTATTTAACCACGTTAAAGAACATCTGGATTTTTTCCAATTTGGGGCTCTTTTGGATAAAGTTGCTATGAACTTCCATGTACAAGCTTTGAAAGCACATGTTTTCACTTTTCTGGAATAAGTGCTTTAGATGCAATTGCTAGCTAATATGGTAGTTGGATATTTAGTTTTATAAGAAATTATCAAACTGTTTTCCTGGGTGGCTGTGCCATTCTCTATTCCACCAGCATTGCAGTCTCATTTCTATACATCCTCGTCAGCATTTGGCATTGTCACTATTTTTTATTTTATACATTCCAATAGGTGTGTAGTAATATTGTGGTGGATTTAACGTGCATTTTCCTAGTGGTTAACTGTGTTGACCACATTTTCACGTACTTATTTGCGATCTGTATATCCTCCACAGTGAAATGGCTGTTTATATCTTTTGCCCATTTTCTAATTGGATTGTTTGTTATTTTCACTGTTGACTCTGAAAGTTCTTTATGTATTCTAGATATGATTCTTTTGTCAGACAGTGGTTTGCAAATATTTTCTCCCAATTTTTGGCTGTCTTTTAATCCTCTCAATAGGGTCTTACAGAACAAGCATTTTTTATTTTGACAAGGCCCAGCTTATTAATTTTTGCTCTTTGTAGATCATGCATGCCTTTTGGGCGGTGGTATCATTGGTGTCACCCAGTGCAGTAACCCATGTTGTCACCCTACCCTGTGGACCTCCTCCCATACTAGGCCATGCACAATCCTTGGTAGGGTTGTTTGTACTGATGTTACCGGGAAATCATAATCCCCAGAAATCACTGACTGTAATGGCAATAGTAGTGAGGTAAAAAGGTACATTACAGTGTTACACACAGCCTAGATGTATTTACATTTACAGTTTTAAATGATTAAAAATTTGGCAAGAAAGCAATAAAATTAGAAGTAAAAGTGCTTAAAACTACATCAAAATTATGTTCATATTAATATTAATGTTAAACTTTACCATCACGGGAGATACATTTTTACATTAGGCTTGTAAACAAGACCCAAAATAATATGGGTATCAGTAACAAATGCATATGGAAATACGTTTATAAGTGAAAGAATACCATTAAACTAAACAGGAACAAATACACAAGCATTTTGGCACTTACTGAACGTCTTGACTAAATCAGAACTTTCCTTTCTTGGCCTTCAAAGCAGCAAACTGGTGAGCAACTACATCTAAATTAATGCCTTTTGCCAGCTTACTTTTTAACGTGTCACTTTTTTTTAAAAAAAATATATAATTCAAACTTAGACCCTAAAAATTTCATTAGATTCAGGTACATATTTGCAGGACAATGTTTTTAAAGAAAATTTTAAAAGAATAATTATTTTAAAAAGCTAGATTTAAGTTATATTTCAAAACATGTACCAAGAAACACAGCATTTCTCCCACTTCATATTTTAAACTGTCAGTTTCTCTACTGAGTTATCAAAGAGTTGTATAATCAATACCTGTTACACATGTAACTTTGGCATCAATTTTAATCATAGAATAATATATGATATAGTTGTAAGTTGCTTAGATGCAGTATTTCTTACATTGTGTGAATACTAACAAAGTCGAATTGTAAAATCTACATTGAATTACATTATTAGTCACAGTATTATTAACTTAGCAAAGCCAAGCCAAGTGCCGTCTTTTTTTATTTTTATCCTTTTGTTCCTTTAATTACTACTTCATTCTCAAAGAAGTCATTGATATAGGTTCACAAATACTTATTACCACAAAATTGTAGCTAAAACACTAGAAAATTTGACAAAACCAGTAACTATAACAACACCAGCAGCAACAAAAACAACAGTGTGTTCAGACAAAGCCACTTAATTCAAAACATCATTATAATTGGGTGATGGCTGCTGACCAGAGCACGTTGGTAGGTTCAGAAAGTAAATTAGTGTACAGTATTAGTCTTGTAGGCATATTGATGCATGTAAGCATTGTTTACAAAAAAGTTGAAAATTAACTACAGTTATTTTTATTAAAAATAAAAAATGTCTGCTGAAACACTGGCCCCTAGGGTCGCCATGAGTCAGCTCCGACTCGATGGCACTCGGCTTGGCTGGCTGAAACACTGAACAAAGATTTTGTGCAATCATTTTGTGTCACCCCTTTGACAATGTCCCCTACTGTGGTCCATACACTCTCCAGACCACCCTGGTGACATCACCACTTTGAAGTCAAGTCTAGGAATTCTTTGCCTAGCCTAGATTCTAAAAATATTTTCTCTTTATTTTTTCTAAAGGTTCTGTTGTTTTGCACTTCAGATTTAAGTCCGTGATCCATTTAGAGTTATTTATTTATTTATTTATTTTTCCATTTTGAGTTAATTTTAGGTTTAGCTTTAGATTCAGGTCAAAGTCCATGTTTTGGCCTGTGGGTATCCAACCACTCCAGCACTATTTGCTGAAAAGTCTATATCTTACTCCATTGCCTCTGGGTCAAAAGTCAATTGGCTGTCTTTGTGTGGGTCAGTTTTTCTGGATTTCCCATTCAATTCTATGGATCTCTGTGGCTACCCCTCTGCCAATGCTATACTTTCTTACTGTAGCTATGTAGTATACTTGCAAGCTCTTTATGTGTTAGACTGGAACTCAGAAGTCTGTACTTGTCTTTACACATGTTAGATTCAGTTATTAACATTTGTTGGATTTTTTTTTTTTTTTAACCTATGTTCTTGAGAGATACTGGTCTATGAATTGATTTGAAATGTCTTTCCTTAAGTAATACCAGCCTGATAAAATGAACTGGGAAGTGTTCCCTCCTTTTTTATTTATTGGAAGAAATTGTGTAAAATCAGTGTTAACTCTTTTTAAATACTAGGTAGAATTCACCAGAAAAGCTATCTAGACAGAGATTTCACTTTCAGGAGCTGTAAAGCATAAATTTAGTTTTTAAAAATGGTTATAGCACTCTATGCTATCTATTTCTTTTTGGTTGAGCTTTGGGTAGTTGGTAGTTTTAGAGAAATTAGTACATCCCTTGTAAACTTGTCAATTTTATGAGTGTAAAGTTGTTCATACTACTACCGTATTTTCACTGTAATAGCTGAACAATCTGTGGTGATATCCTTGTTTTATGTTTTATTTTGGCAGTTTTCATCTTCTCTCTCTTTACCTTTGTCAGTCTGGCTACAGATTTATCAATTTCAATTTTTTAGAAGAACCAGATTTTCTTTCATTTATTTTCTCTATTTTTTTAAGCTTATTGATTTCTACTTTGATCTTCATTATTTCCTTTATTCTTCTGGTTAATTTTTCTCTCAGTTGCTGAGAGTGGGATGTTGAAATCCTCAATTATAATTGTGAATATGTCTGTTTCTCCTTTAGTTCTATCAGTTTTTTTCTTATGTATTTTTAGTTTGTGTTTTTTGGTACGTACATCTTTAGAACTGAGATCCTTTCCTGATGGACTCATTCTTTTGCTGTTATTTAGTGTATCTTTTTGTCTGTGATATTTTTTCTCTGAAATCTTATTCTGATATCATAACTAGGTCTACTTTTTTAATGCATGTTTTAAAGGTATATCCTTTTCCATCTTTTTACTTTCAGCCTACTTAAGCTGTTATGTTTGCAGTGACTTTTTTTGTAATAGACTGATCACGTTTGCTAATCTCTATCTTTTAACTGTACTTATACCATTTATATTTAAGGTAATTATCAACCTATTAGTGTCTAAATCTACTGAAGGTAAAACTACTCTATTGACTCCTAACATAACAGATTAGCTTTTTCTGAGCAAACTTGTGCTTCTTTTTAATAAGCAAATAGAGTAGTGACTGATTATCTTATTATAAGCCAGGCTGGACATCAGGTCTGGTACATCACAGTTAGCCTCAAGCTGACTGGAGTACCCTGGGATTAGTGAATCTTTTTCTGTTGTTTGTTTTCTCGTTTTTAGTCCTGTGTCACTTTCCTTACCTATTTATAGATTATTTAATTTTTTGTTTTCCAGGATTCCATTGATTTAATTTAGAACCCTGGCGGTAAAGTGGTTAAAAGCTCAGCTGCTAACCAAAAAGTCAGCAGTTTGAATCTACCAACTGCTCCTTGGAAGCCCTATGGGACATTTCTACTCTGTCATGTAGTGTTGCTATGAATTGGAATCTACTCAGCAGCAACAACTTTGGGGATTTTTAATGATTTATTTATGTGTTTTTGAGTATATTATTTTGTATAGTTTATTTATTTTAAGGCTTTCTCAGTATATCACAATATACATACATAGCTCATCGAAGTGTACTGGTACTGATATTTACCACTTTGAGTAAAATGTAGAAACTTTACTAACATTTAAGTCCATTTATCCTTTTCATTTTAAAAGTATAATTGCTGGAAATATCTGTTTTACATACATCGAGCACCATACTGGATGGTATTTTAATTTTTGCTTCTACCATCAAATATGATTTAAGCAACTCATAAGAATTAGCACAATCTAACCCTGGTGATGCAGTAGGTTAAATGCTGTGTCTGCTAACTAAAAGTGTTGGCACTTCAAATCTGCCAGGTGCTCCTTGGAAACTCTAGGGGGCAATTCTGCTCCGACTCTAGAGTTGCTACGAGTCAAATGCGCCTCAACAGCAGTGGGTTTTTAAATTATACCTATTCTTATTTTTACCCATTGTGAAGTTTGTCTTCTTTTATGAAGTTTCAAGACTTTTGTTATCCCTTCCTTTCTGTTTAAAGAAACTCTTGGCTATTCTTTAAGGGTAAGCTTGTTAACAAAATTCGTTTTTCTTCATCTGACAATCTCTTTATTTCTCCATTTCCCAAGACATTTTCACTGGATATAGAATTTGTGGCTGATAATTGTTTTAGTCAGCTAGTGCTGCTCTAACAGAAATACCACAGAGTGGATGGCTTTAACAAAGGAAGGTTTATTCTTACACAGTCTGGTAGGCTACAAGTCCAAATTCAGGATGTCTGCTCCAGGGGAATGTTTTCCCCATTGTTGACTCTGCAGGAAAGTCTGGTATTGCATTAGTCTTTGTCCGGGGAGCATCTTGGCACAGGTACCTCAAGTCTGAAGGACACTCCCTTCTCCCGGTGCTGCTTTCTTGGTGGTATAAGGTTCCCAGTTCTCTGCCTGCTTCCCTTTCCTTTTATCTCTTGTAGGATGAAAGGATTAAGGGTGGGGCAAGCCACACTCCAGGGAAACTCCCTTTACAGTGGGGCAGGGGGTTGAACTTCTGAAGGGATTTACCAAGCCAAGCCAAGCGCTGTCGAGTCAGATCTGACTCATGGCGACCCATCCCACCCTAATCCTTTAACATACAGCACAGCAAAATCACAAGTAGAGGACAATTGTAGAACACAGGGAATAATGGCCAAGCCACATGGCTACACCTGTTTTGGTGGGGACACAATTTGATTCATGACAATAATAGTTTTTTTCAGTAGCTGAGAATGTTTTGCTTCTTTTAGCTTTCATATTTCAAATAATGAGTGATTCTCTGTCATTCAAACTGGTGTTCCCCTATAGGTCATATGTCATCTCCCTCTGGCTGCTTCTAATTTTGTTTATTTGTCTTTAGTTTTCAGAAGTTTGATTTTGATGTACATTGACAAAGATTTCTTTTTTATTCTATTTAGTATTTGTACTGGTTCTTGAATCTGTAGGTTTAAGTGCAGAAATTTTTCAAACATTATTTCTTTGAATACTTTTTGCAGGCCTGGTTTGTCTCTCTCTCTTTCTAGAATTCCAATTCTACAAATGCTACTTCTGTTGTTACTGTCACCTAGGTCCCTGAGACACTGATAATTTTTTTCTTAATGTATTTCCTCTGTTGATCCGATCAGGTAAATTCTATCGCTCTCTCCTCAAGTTCACTGTCTCTATCTTCTGTCATATTCACTCCATTACTGAGCCTACCCAAGGAGGTTTGTATTTCTATTGCATTTTTCAACACTGTAATTTCTATTTGGTTCATTTTTCTTTATAATTTCTATTGCTTTGCTGAGAATTTCTATTTTTTAAATTCTGTAAGAGAATTCATAATTGCTAGTTGAATCATTTTTATGATGGCTGCTTTGAAATCCTAGTCAGATAATTCTACCATCTGATTCATCTCAGTGTTTACTGTCTATTCTGATTCATGGTGTGGGCTTCCTGGTTCTTGATATATGAGCGATTTTCTACTGTATCCTGTGCATCCTGGTATCATATTATGAAACTCTGTATCCTATTTAATCTTCTCTTTTTAGTTGGCAGTTGCCCTGTTGAGGTAGAGCAGAGGATTGGTGGGTGTATGTGTTTAGCCGACTGGCCCCACTGTCAGCAAGGAGGGATAAAGCAGAGGGCTGACTCACACCACTTTGTTGCTACAGGCCGGGGGAGGAAACTCAGCTATCCACTGGGCCCTGCGGACACCATAACACCAGCGAAGAGGAGGAAGTGAAGGAAAGTAACAACCAACACTGCATACCATCATTTCATTCCCTCTTTGATGCTGAGTGAGGGTGGAGTCTCCAGTTTCCCCTGGACTTTTGACATTCGGGCATGGTAAGATGAGTGTTAGCTCACACTGACTCAGTGAGTCTCACCGCTGATGGATGGAGGTATAATTTTAGCTCAACAATGGATTCCACTGACACTGTGCTGGTGATGAGATTGGTGTACTGACTCCTTCAGCCTGGCTACAAGATGAGCTTACCTCTCTTAGGCAGTCAACTGTGCCCCACCAAGGAATTAGGGTGCTGCCTGATTCTGCCGGCAGGAGACAAAAGATTACCTCTCTACTCGGTTTTGGCTGTACCATGTGGCAGGGGAATCAGAATGCCACCTAAATCTGTGAAATGAGTGTAGGTAGGGTAGGTGTATGGAAGCTCGGTCTCTGGCTCAGCCCTTCTGGAACACAAGGGATCTGGTGGGTGCAGTTTCCACAGCTGGAGTAAGATAAGTACTCACAAAAGATGTTTTTGTTGTTAAACCCATTGCCGCTGAGTCAATCCCTACTCACAACAGCCCTATTGGACAGAGTAGAACTGCCCCATAAAGTTCCAAGAAGCACCTGATGGGTTTAAACTTCCATGGCACTTAACCACTACACCGCTAGGTTTCCTTTGTATTGTTAGGATACACTTTTCTGAGTTCTTTGTTAGGGGCAAAAGGCTTTGCTTGTAGTTTTATTTGCCTGTAATTGTCAATGGTTCTGGGTTGAAGACTTCTGCAGTATTGTGTTTGGGATACATGGGAAGCAATAAGAAAACCCAACATGTTGTTTCTGAAGTCCCAAGACCTCTAGGCTGCCGACCTTCTTCCCATCTTTCAGTTTTTCCATGCTTGTTACTGTATTCTGTCAACAGCAGCCTTCCAGTTGTAAGAGGGAGAATGTGGGAGAAATGAGACTACTCCATGAAACTCAGAACGTTTTTGGAAAAAGTGGAACTTGTGATTTTTTCTTAATGCACACTTTCACTGAAGTATAATTTATTATAGAAAAACATGTAAGCCACAAATGCCCGTCTTGAATTCTTGCACACTGAGCATGACTGTGTTACTAACATGCTGTTCGAAAAGTAAAACATGATCAACTCCCCAGAAGTTCATCTGGTGCCACTTTTTAACCACTACATCCCACCAAAGGTAACCACTCCTTTGACTTCTCACATGACAGACTAGTTTTTCCTGAGAAAAGTCCTCCTACTTTTTAATAAGAAAATAGTGTAGTAACTTTTTAACTTACTATAATCTAGAGTGAAGGCTGAATTTCAGCTCTGGTATAGCTCAGTTGGCCTTATGTTTGCCATTGTTCCCTGGGAATAGTTAAATCTCAACTAAGACCATTATGTGTTAATCTTGGTCTCTATTCTTGCTAAGTTTCAAACCCTCATCTTTGTCTTCTAAGACTGATAAAACCTCTGCTGTTCTTTAGAGGTTTTCTGCCTAGGTTCTTAGGTCCCTGGGTGGGGCAAACTGCACGTGGCTATTAACTGAAAGACTGAAGGTTCAAATCCACCCAGTAGTGTCATAGAAGAAATGTATGACAATCTATAGGCATTTAAACTCCTGTGGCACACAGTACTCTAACACACATAAGGTTGCCATGAGTCAAAAAAAAAAACTTGACAGCAAAGATTTTTTTTTTTTTTTTTTTGGTACCTAGGTTCTTAGCCTTCTTCCCCATTCATCATCAGTGTTTGGAAAGTTGCTTAAGGGAAAAACTAGCCATATGCTTGAGCCTTCCCCAAACACCAGATGGTATGAGAAACCGACAGAGAACAGGAAGCAAAAAGAAATATGAATAGATTCCCCTTATCAGCTAACTGAGCTTGGATTTGCCATTTTGAACACCTCTCAGAGATCAGCAGGCATGGAGCATGGGAAAGTAACTTCACAGAAATCCCAGCATAGGACATTTCCAGATAAATGGAAATTAAGCAAATATGTAAGCACCAAACCAAATTTACAACAATTGATAAAAGGGCGTTCTTCAGTCTGATAAGAAACATCATGAGAATACTGTCTAAATCTAGTATGCAAGATTGTACCAGTCAGATACCAGCCTAAGTAATAAATTCTCAAAGACTGCGTAAAACAGAAAGAATTACAACAGAGAACCAGAGAGGTTAATCTGTAAGAGGCAACAGTATCAGATCAACAAGAGGGAAGAAACATGTAGGTATAGAACTTTCTAACAGAGTGGGAGGCAAGGCGATACCAAGTAGTAATAAATTAGCTCAAAACTAAGAAGATAAGGGTAAATTTCAAGGTAACCACAAAGAAAGTTAATAAACCTACTCACCAAAATAAAGAAGAAAAACATAAAATTTCAACAAGAATGAAATCTACAAAAACAAAAGAAATGAAAAAGAAAATCATGAGTCAATAGAATTCAGCACAAGAGTGAAAGAAACAAAGAAAATGTCAGCAACACACACACACAAATTACAAAATGTCAGCAATAAACTCACAATATCAATAATTCAGTGTCAATAATTACACTGAATATAAATGGCCTAAATATACCCATAAACAGATGGAGAGTGACAGAATGGATTAAAAAACAGCCTCCATCAATTTGCTGTTTTTAAGAGATACACCTTAGAAACAAAGACATAAATTTATTAAAAATCATGCCAAGCCAAGCCAAGTGCCGTCGAGTCAGATCCAACTGAAAGGATGGACAAAAATGTATCAAGTAAATAGCTACCAAAAATGAGCATGGGCAATACTAATTTAAAGCAAAAATCTACTATAAAAGATAAAGACAGGCACTGTATAATTATTAAAAGGATAATCCATTGTGGAGACTTAACCATAATAAATATCCACATATCCAATGATAGCTCTCCAAAATACATAAAATAAACTCTAACAGCACTGAAAAGAGAAACTGAAAGTTCCAAAATCATAGTAGACTTCAACGCACGGCTCTTGATAAAGGACAGAACATCTAGAAAGAAATTTAACAAAGATACAGAAGAGCTAAAGAACACACTCAGCCAGCTTGACCTCACAGTCATTGTCTTAGTCATCTAGTGATGCTATATTCAGAAATACCACAGATGGATGGCTTCAACAAAGAGAAATTCATTTATTCACAATCTAGTAGGATACAAAACCAAATTCAGGGCGTCAATTCCAAGGGAAGGCTTTCTCTCTCTGTCAGCTCTGGAAAAAAGTCTTTTAATGCATCAGTCTTCCCTTGGTCTTGGAACATCTCGGTGCAGGAACTTCACATCCAAAAGATATGCTCTGCTCCCAGCACTGTTTCCTTGGTAGTACAATGTTCTTTTACCTCACTGCTAGCTTCTCTCTTTTATATCTTAAAATAAATTGGCTTAAGACACTATTCAATCTTGTAGAACTTATCAATATAATTGCCATTAATCCATCTTATCCAGTCACGGTAATAGAATTTACAACACACAGGAAACTGTTATCAAATTGTGAACAATCACACAATCAGAGGAATCATGTCCTAACCAAGTTGATACAAACATTTTACAGGGGACACAATTAAATCCATGACAGACATATATAGAAAACTTCACCCAACAGCTGCAAAGTATACATTCTTTTCCAATGCATTTGGAACATTCTTAAGAACAGAGAGCAATCCTTAGCAAAATCCAAAACACTGAGATAATACAAAGCGTTGTTTCTGACTACAATGCCATCAAAGCAGAAATGAGTAACAGGAAGAACAAGAAAAGGAAATCAATTACATAACAATTGAATAGCACTTTGCTTAAAAACCAGTGGGTTTTAGGAGAAATCAAAGATGTGGGGGAAAAAATTCCTAGAGTCAGACAAGAAGAAAAATACATTATACCAAAACCTTTGGGACACAGCAAAGTGAGGCCTCAGAGATCAGTTTATAGCAATAGATGCAGACATCTAAAAAGAAGAAAATGACAAAATCAGAACTCTCACAATTTGAGTAAATAGAAAGACAACAGCAAAAGAAGCCAACAGAAACCAGAAGAAAGGAAATAACTAAGATCAAAGCAGAAATAAATAGAGAAGAAAAAAATAATAGAAAAGATCAACAAATCCCAACGTTGGCTTTTTGAAAGGATCAACAACATTGACAAACCACTGACCAAACTGAGAAAAGAAAAATAGGAAAGGATTCAGATAACCCAAATAAGAAAAGACTATAACAGATGGAAATGAAATAAAAAGGATGGTACTGGAGTATTATGTAAAATTTTATTCTAAAACAAATTTGAAAACTTAGAGGAAATGGACAAATTTCTAGAAACACACCACCTACCAAGATTTACAAAATGATGCTGAAAATCTGAACAGATCCATAAACAGAGACGAGATTGTTAAGGTAATTAAGAAACCTCCCAACAACAACAACAAAAAGCCCTGGCCCAGATGACTTCACTGAAGAATTCTACCAAACCTCCAGTGAAGAGCTTATACCAGTTTTACTCAAAATATTTCAGAGTGTAGAAAAGGAAGGGATGCTTCTGAAATCCTTCTATGAAGCCAAAATAATCCTGATGTGTAAGTCAGCCAAAAACACTACAAAAAAGAAAACCACAGACCAATCTCTCTCATGAATACAGATGCAAAAATTCTCAGCAAAATTCTAGCCAACAGATTTCAACACCGTATCAAAAAAATTAATATACCACAGCCAAGTAATATTCATATCAGGTATGCAAGACTGGTTCAATACTAGAAAATCAATCAACATAATTCACCACTTAAGTAAAAGGAAAGAATTACATGACCATCTCAATCCATGCAGAGAAGGCATTGAACAAAGTCCAACACCTATTTCTGATAAAAATTCTCAATAAAATAAATATAGAAGGGAAATTTCTTAATGTAATAATAAAGGGCATCTTTGCAAAACCAATGGTCAACATTATTCTTGATGGAGAGGGGTTCAAAACTTTCCTCTTGAGAAAAGGAACAAGACAAGGATGCTCTTTATCACCATTCATATTTAACATTGTGCTAGAAGTCCTAGCTAGAGCAAAAAGGCAGGAAAAGGAAATAAAAAGAATCTAAATTGGTAGTGAAGAAATTAAACTGTCTGAGACACAGTTAAGATGACTGAGTAGTCAGATGCTCCCTTTGATCCTTTTTAAAACAAAGAACCAAAATAAAAAAAGAATCAGTTATATATGACATTCTAGGAGCCTTGAACTTCAAAGAGAAAGCTGAAAAATCAGACTGAGCAATAGGAGAGTAGGTCCCAAAGCACTGCAGATAGGCCAGAGCTGACCCAGTGGGAATCGGTGCCTGGCAACAGATCAGCTGCAGCAATTGTGGCATTCAGAAACCATCTTCCATAATGGGAGAGCCTAAGCAGTGCACAATCTACTCATGCCTCCAGAATCAGTGAAAAACAATATTTGATCATCAAAAGTTAACTAGCCTACAATCTAACTTACCATGTGTAGATCTAAAACTTTCCTTTGGGATAAACTTCACTCTCTGTTACCTGCCCTTTCCCTTTCTGCTCAGCATGGCCACTTGAGCTGGCTCCAGAGATTGACACAACCCCTGGGCAAGCAGTAGGACCCATTGTGTGCCCTAAGCTATTCTCTGAGCCTAGTCAAGGGAACAATTTAACAAATAAACGGGAGGGAGTAGCATCCATCAGCTCCCCTAACCTAGTAACTCACAGCAGATACAGTTTCTTTGCCTAGACATAGACATAAGGAAGGGTAAATCACTTTCACCCCTTCATACAGAACTGGGTACCCATAGTCCAGCTGTACAACCTATCTAACTATGTACTTTAAGAAACATGGACATGCTTTCCTCACAGACACCCAGGGATAGCTGTCAGCCCCAGTCACTTTCAGCACATGTAGCCAGATACCTGTGCCTACAATGATCACCCCCATCCATATGGAACTGTAGGGGAAATTCTGCACCACACACTTGGTGAGTGACTACCTGGACACCTGAGCTAAATACGTATATGAGAAGTAAACAGACACCTGGGCTCACGTGTCTAGTAGCAGCTCTAACCACCTGTTGACAGGACATCAGGGCTTAAAAGGTACCAACGATCAAATTAGCTAACAAGACCAACCTATTTGGACATTTGAAAACAAACAAAACAAGAAGTTAGAACCCAGTAAGCAAACTTAAAACAAATAAATACAACTTATTGATGGCTTCAGGACAACAGTCAATACCAAATCACATAAAAAGACCACAATGGCTTCAGAAAACTCCTAAGACAAGAATCAAGAAATTTCTCAGATGAAGACAATGTTCTAGAATTATAAGAAGTAGAATACAAAAGATTAATATACATAACTATTTAAGAGATCAGGAAGGAGATGAGACAAAATATAGAAAAGTGTAATAACAAATTTGAAAACTTCAGGAAACCAGAGAGACAGCAATCAGAAACTCAGAAAACTAACAATAAAATTTCAGAATTAGCTCAATAGAAAGTCACAAGAGCAGAACTGAGACAATAGAAGGCAGACTCAGTGAGATTTAAGATAAAGCAATTGACACCAATACATTTAAGGAAAAGTTAGATAAAATAAATTTTAAAAATTAAGAAAGGGGGCAGAATCAAGATGGTGGACTAGACACACATCTCCTTAACTCACTCCAAAAACTAAGGCCAGGATTGATAATTAAATGGAGCTTTCTGGACACCCAGTGAGCCCTAGGACATGGCATAGGGCTGTCATTTTGGACTACATACCACTGAACAGGAAACTTCCTGTCTTTTGCTGGCCTCCACTCATGGCTTGCTCTCATGGACTGAAGGTAACTACCAGCTTTGACTATTTTCCTTTTTGTTAGCCTGTGGCAACTGGGCTTAAAACTGGCAGCAAATTTCTGCCATATTGCTGATGTGACTAGTGGGTGGAATAGTCACACATTGAGAGCCTGACTCTGGACTCTGAGGACTATGGCCCCTCCACCCCTCCTTCCGAACCTTCATCATTGACTTGGCTATTTCACAGTGGACAGGAAAGCCTCTGTGGGACACCATCTTGTCTAACTGGGAGGAGGACTTACGCAAATGGAGGCCTCAGAGGAAGCTGATTCCCACACTAGGAGGCAGTGCCAGCCTGGGGAGCGCTTCCCCAGAAGAAAAGCTGTGGTTAGCATAGTTTACCCTTCAAGTAGGGCCCAGCACCGATGACAGCAGGGCAGTAGCCTGTCCATACTTTGAACTAGATCACAGCATCTAGAGACAGATATAGAGGTGTCTCCGTTGCAGGCTGGAAAGAGGAGCTTGCACACCTCACAGCCTGACTGTTTATGGAAGCTGTCAGATAGCTTTCACTTTTCAAAATAAGACTACCTAGAGAAATATCTGTGGTGCAGCCTGACTGCATATCTTCCAGTCTTGATTGACCCACAACATAGGGTCAGTTGACAGCCTCCCAGTGACTCCATAAGTAGGGCCACATCTTTACAAGCCAGAAATTGGAGCCTGCTATCACAGAGATTCCATTGGGCCCAGTCGCTGGAGAACGTAGGGGTAACTGGTGATCAACTTCTACTTCAGCTCCTGTTAAGGCAACACCAGAGAAACTAAACAACCTCTAGATGACCAAAAAGCAACAGACCTTGGACCGAGACTTAAGGAAAAACCCAACCATGGCTCCAGAAAGCTCCAAAAAGAAAGAACCAAAGAACTTCCCAGATGAAGAAGCCTTTCTGAAACTTTCGGAAGTCGAGTACAAAAGAATTATATACAGAGCCCTCCTAGACATTATACAAAATTTAGCAGACCGAAATGAAAAATTAAGCATGTTGTTCAAACAGATGGAACTCCAGCACTCTGAAATCCAACAGATCAATAACAAAATTTAAGAATTAGAAAACTCAGTTCAAAGCCAGGAGAACAGAATTTAACAAACGGACAACAGACTTTCTGACTTGGGAGACAGAATTACTGACACCAGCATTTTTCAGGAGAAATCAGAGAAAAGACACAAGAAATATGAAGAAGCATTAAGAAACATGTGGGACTCTATCAAGAGGAACAATCTACAATTAATTGGAGTTCCTGAACAGGGAAGGACAGATGAAAACACAGAGAGGATTGTTGTTGACTTGCTGACAGAAAACTTCCCAGAAATTACAAAAGAGGAGAATATAGATCTCCAAGATGTGTATCGATCACCATACAATATAGACCCCTGAAGAAAGACTCCAAGACATATAATCAAGCTTAACAGAATGAAACATAAGCAGAAACTCTTAAAAGCAGTAAGACTCAAAGCAAAGCTAACATTCAGAGAGAAGCCTTGCAGGCTTTCATCTGACTTCTCGGCAGATACCATGTGGGCATGGAGGCAGTGGGGTGGCACAGTCAAAGGCTTGAAGGAGAAAAACTTCCAACCAAGAGTTATAAATCCTGCAAAACTGTCTTTCAAACATTAAAATGAAATTAAGACCTTCGCAGATAAACAGAAACTCAGAGCCTTTGTGAAAACCAAACCAAAGCCACAAGAAATACTGCAAGAAGCTCTTGGCTTAGAAGAACAAAATCATTAACTCTGTATTTTAGGAGACAATACAGGATGCATAATCCAGAAACCTACTCAGTTGGGGAAGGCACCAAACCCCAACCAAAGCTGTAATACCAAAAGAAGTGATCCAGTGATCATATCATGAAAACTACAATACCATCACATTAAAAAGAGAGATATATTACTGTAATTATAGTCTATCCAGATGGAGAGAAAGTTAATAAGATATTTAGAAGTTAAAATCAGGTTTAAACATACATTATTAAAGACGATCATAGGAGTAGCCACAAAGCACAACAAAACAGTGACATATCAAAACAAGAAACACAATACAGGAGTCTCAACAAACACAAAACCAACACTGAAATGAGTGAAAAATAAACTCATAAAGAAGAATGTCCCAGAACAGAATAGTAAGAGCAACAGAGAAAACATCAACACAAAAATAAATGCAGCAGAATGACAGCACTAAACACCTATCAGTAATTACATTGAAGGTAAATGAACTGAACGTTCCAGCAATGAGACAACAAGTGACATCCTGGATCAAAAGACATGACCTGTCTATACGCTGCTTACAAGAAACTCACCTTAAAGATATGAACAAACTAAAAATTAAAAGATGGAATAATAGATACAAAGCTAATGATATACAATGAAAAGGAGGCGTGGCAATACTAATTTCAGATAAAATAGATTATACCTTAAAATAAATACATATATAAATAAAGCTCAATAAAAACACAGAAGACCTTACTGCGACACTTAATCAACTAGGTCTCATAGACATATACAGAACTTCTTACCCATCATGTTGAGTGAAATTAGTCAACGACACAAGGACAAATATGATATGAGACTCCTACTTTAAGGACTTGAAAACTGACTCATACACAGAAGAAAAGACTCTTTGATGGTTGCAAGGGAGAGGAGAGAGGGAGGGAGAGGGTTGGTTATAAACTAGATAGCTGACAGAAATTTGGTTGGGTAAAATCAGTGACAGCACATATTAGAAAGAAAATCAATTTAACCGGGCTTCAACATAACCTGAAAACTCTTCCAGTCTTAACCCAATAGGTAAGGAAAGTGTAGCAGGGGTGGGATCTGGGGACCATGCTTTCAGAGGACATCGAGGCCAATTGATACACCTAACATATTGCTAAGTGAGTCCTCTCCACCCCATATTGGTGAGTGGCATCTGGGGTCTTAAAAGTTAGCAAGCTGCCATCTGAGGTATACCAACTGGTCCCAACTCATCCGGATCAGATGATCACCAAGGACAAAAATGACACGGGGGGAAAGAGAACCCAGAAGACTGAAAGACCCATGTCAATGGGTGACTACATCAACATGCAACCATAAGAACCAGATGGTGCCCTGCCACCTCCAGTGACAGCTGGATGGGGCTCTCAAAGTTGAGTCCCAGTGGCATTACGAGAATAAGAAGAGGTGCAGCCTGAGAACTCCACTAAGAGACCACAACTGACAGTCCAAAAGCCTAGGGGTTCCCCTGGGAGCATGGCCCCTAGACCTGAAGCTGCCCCTAATCATAAATCATTACTAAGGTCAGCCCCTCAGACAGCAGTGGATTGGACTGGGAGACACAGAGTGACCACATCATGTATACACTTTATGGTTCTATGTATCTATAGGATGTCACCCAACTAGCCTCTTTCTAGAGGGGAGTGGTGAGGGTGGAGAAGAGGGGACAGGGGATTGTTAAGAGGATATGACTTGTATAGAACTGAAAGGAGGAGTGTGCTGTCACCAGGCAAGGATAGCAGTAGGAGCTGCACATAGGTGGGCATGTGAATTTAAACTGGATTGTACACTTTCACTCAATCACAATAAATAGAAATTTTTTTTTTTTTAATTAAGAAGAGTAAGGATTATGCAAGACTTTGTCAGGAGGGATAATTATAGTGATAGGAGTGCCAGAATGGGAGTTGGGAAGATAACAGAAATATAGGGTGTCATTGAAGATTTGTTGACAAAAAACTTCCCTGATATGATAGATGGGAAGATATCTATCCAAGATGCTCATCAAACCCCATGCAAGATAGATTGCAAAAGAAATACCCCAAAACATATTACAATCAAACTAGTCAAAACCAAATATAAGGAGACAGTTTTAAAAGAAACAAGGGATAAATGAAAAATAATCTTATAGGGAGTGTCAATAAGACTAAACCCAGACTGCTCACAGAAACCATGCAAGCAAGAAGGCAATGGGATAACATATACAAAGCCCTGAAGGAAAAAAAAAATGCCAAGAATCACATATGCAACAAAACTCTCTCTCAAATATGATGGTGAAATTAGGACATTTTCGGATAAACAGAAAGTTAACCAATTTACAAAACACTAACCAAAATTACAAGAAATACCAAAGGGAGTCCCTTGGTGAGAAAATTGAAAACATCAGATAACAACTCAAGACAGAATAACAAGATATAAACCCAGACAGGGAAATCACAAAAATAAATCAAAGCCAGAACAGTGAAAACAGGGAAACAGGGATGTCATTATGTAAAAGATGACTACATCACAAAAAAAGAGAGGCTGAAGATAAGTGTAGTCATAGATCTCTCATCTGGAGAGGAAATCAAGTCTAAACAAATAAATAAAAGATCTGTTTAAATTTAGAAAAATTTCTATTTTAATAAAAATGTTAATATACTGTTATAAATATTAACATATTAATATTAATATATTAATATTATATTAATATTAACAAATATTAAGGTAAACACAAGGAAAAGTAAAATCCTGTACATCAAACTAAAAACCTAGAAGAACATGAAAACTAACAACAATGAAAAATATGAAAACAATAGTCATAAAGAAAAACTACTCAGTACAGAAAATTAAGTGGAACCAAAAAATTGTCAACCATGCACAAAACAGCTATCGCAATGACAGCATTAAACTCATACCTATAAATAATTATGCTGTTGTAAATGGATCAAATACTCCTGGTAAAATAGATTTAAAAAAAAAATTCTCCTATATGCTACCTAAAGAGACATAAGACATAGACTTAGACATAAAGAACTAAAACTCAAATGATGGGGAAAAAAAAATATCGAACAAAAAACATTCAAAAAAGAACAGGAATAGGAATATCAATTTTTGATAAAATAGACTAAAGTAAAACCTACCACAATGGATAGGTAAGGACATTATATAATGATTAAAAGATCAATAACCCAGGACAACATAACCATATAAAATATTCACACACTCAATGATAAGGCTTCTAAATGTATAACACAAACTTTAACATCACTGAAACGAGAAATAGATAGCTCTACAGTAATACTAACAGACTTCAACACACCACTTCTGGTAAAGGATAGAACATTCAGAAAGAAGCTCAGTAAAGACACAGAAGGCCAAATGCCACAATCAACCAAGCTGACCCCTTAGACATATATGGAACATTCCACCTACCAACAGACAAGTATACTTTCTTTTCCAATACACATAGAACATTCTCCAAAATAGACTATGTATTAGGCCATAAAGCAAGACAACAAAATCTAAAGCGTTGAAATGTTGCAAAGCATCTCTGCAGACCATAAAGCCATAACAGAAAAAGCAAGAGAACAAAAATCAAACTCATGAGAACTGAACATCTTGCTCAAAAACTACTGAATTATACAAGAAATCAAGGACAGAATAAAGAAATTTACAGAATCAAATAAGAATGAAAACACAAGCTACCAGCACCTTTGAGACACAGCAAAAGCAGTACTCAGAGATCAATTTATTTCAATAAATACATGTATGCAAAAAGAACAAAGTGCCTAAATCAAATCATTAATGCTACAACTGAACAAGTAGAAAGGAAGCAGCAAAAGAAGCCACGCACCAGAAGAAAGCAAAGGATGAAAATTAGAATTAAATGAATTAGAGGATGAAAAAGAGATGACTAAAAGAATAATCAAGACCAAAAACTGATTCTTTGGAAATTATCAATAAAATTGATAAACCACCAGTGAAATAAACATAATAAAAAGAGAGCCAAGATGAATCAAATAATCTGAAGAAATGAGATGGGTGATATCACAAGAAGCTCAATCAAAATTTAACCTATCATAATGTAATACTATGAAAAATTATACTCTAACAAATTTGAAAACCTAGAGGAAATGGAGAAATTTCTAGAAGCATACCCTACCTGTACTAACACAAACAGAGGTATAACAATTGAATAAACTAGTAACAAAAGAAGATATAGAAAACCTCGTTTAAAAACTACCAACAGAAAAAAAAAAAAAAAACACTGGCCCTCACAGGTTCACTAGAGTATTCTACCAAACTTTCAGAGAAGAGTTAACACCACTAGTACTAAAGGTAAAGAGTCTTCCAATAAGGGTGTCCTGTCTTTGAACTTGAATGAAACAAGCCACATAAATGACACAATTTTAATTGTTTTATTATTTTGAAGTACATTTGATGGCATCATATGTGGAAAGGAACTTCGGGTAAAATGGCTGCTGCAGCACCTTCCATTTGCCACAGAGCCCAGTCAGCAAACGTGTGGTGTGATCTACGGTGGCTGGACTTCCGTTCTTGAGTTAAAACAATCTTGTGAGGGTAAAGCTTCTAGTCCAGGTGCAAAATTTGCCAAACCGTGATCAATGAAAGGCCCAATTCTTGTGCTTCATGAGAAATTGATTGGAATGGATTCTCATGTACACTCTAACGAATGGTGGTAATGTTTTCATTGGAATGTGCGGTTTGTTGATGCACAGGTGTTGTCTGATTGACCACAGACCTGGTTGTCTCAAACTTTTGGATTAAACGTCTGATTTTTCTTTCAGTGGGGTGATTATGCTCATTGTAAGCTTCGTGTAATGCACGGAATGTTTGGCAAACAGAACACCTATTTTGATAATAAACTTTAATGATTTCTACACGTTGTGGATTTATGTAACTTTTCGTGGCTATTTGTCAAGACTAAACAAAAAACATGACAAATATGCCTTCTATAGCTTCACAAATACCACAACTGTGAGAGGACATCTTTATTGGAAGACCATTTATTTCAGATCATACTCTCAAACTCTTCCTATGAAGCCAGCATAACTGTGATACCAAAACCAAATAAAGACACCACAAAAAGGAAAATTACAGACCAGTATCTCTCATAAACTTAGATGCAAAAATCCTCAACAAAATTCCAGCCAATAGAATTCAACAATGTATCAAAAAAATAGTTCACCGTGACAAAGTGAGGTTCACATCAGGTATGATAATCTTGCCATCATGCACTTAGATTGGAAGCACAGTACAAACAACTCAGTAAGGTTTCATAACCTTGGTATGTCAGTGTCTCACAGCTGTCTTTGTGTCAACATGTGGTGGTGTCTTGCTGAGTGGCATTCTTTATTGTTGTTTGATTTTATGTGCTGTCACAAGAATGTCTGAGCTTGAGTTAGAGAAACAAGCAAACGTTAAGCTTCCTGTTAAACTTAGCAAGGGTGGAAGCGAAATCAAGGACTCGTTAGTCCGGGTTTATGAAGACAATGCCATGAAGAAAATGGCAGTGTACAAATGGATTAAACATTTTATGTGGGGAGAAAAAGTGTCACCAATGAAGACAGGTCAAGGCAACCAGTAACAGAACAGATGAAAACATTGCAAAAATTCACCAGCTTGTGTGTCAAAATGGTCAGTTGACTCAGAAGCATAGCAGACCAAGTAAATATCAATAGAGAAAATCCTGGCATGAGAAAGATGTGTGCAAAAATGGTCCCAAAGGAGTTCAGCAATGAACCAAAGCAAAGGAGAGTCAATGTTTGCCAAGACCTTTTGGAGAGGCAAGACAATGTTTTGGACCACATTATCACTGGTAGTGAAACATGGGTATACCAATATGACCCTAAAACAAAGCATGAAAGTACATGATGGAAGTCAGCCAATTGTCCAAGACCAAAAAAGTTCTGTCAGCCCAAATCAAGAGTCAAAATGATGTTGCTAACTTTTTTTGATATCAGAAGGATTGTTCATTATGAGTTTGTTCCAACTGGATAAGCAGTTAACCAAGTTTACTGTTTGGAAGTGCTGAAAAGGCTGCATGAAAAAGTTAGACGAAAATGATCTGAACTCTTCTCCAATAACTAATGGCTCCTACATCACAACAACGTACCAGCTCATGTTGTGAGGGAGTTTTTAGCGAGCAAACAAATAACTGCATAGGAACACCCTCCCTACTCACCTGCTCTGGCCCAGAGTGACATTTTTCTTTACCCTAAGATAAAGGAAATATTGAAAGGAAGACATTTGGATGACATTCAGGACATCAAGGGTAATACAACTACAGCTCTGATGGCCATTCCAGAGAAAGCTTTCCAAAATTGCTCTGAAGGGTGGACTAGGGACTGGCATCAGTGCATAGGTTCCCAGGGGGAACACTTTGAAGGCAACTATAGTGATATTCAGCAATGAGGTATGTAGCACTTTTTCTAGACTGAGTTTGCAGTTGTAATTGTCAGACCTCATACATTAAACAGAAGTCAAGAAATGGGTGATTTTATCAATTGATGTAGAAAAGGCACTTGACAAAAATCAAACACTCATTCATGTTAAAAACTCTCAGCAAAATAAGAATAGAAAAGAAATTCCTCAACATACTAACGGGCACCTATATGAAGCCATAGTGGCTAAGTGTTATGTCTGCTAACCAAGAGGTTGGCAGTTCAAATCAACCCGGTACTCCTTGGAAACTTTATGGGGCAGTTCTACTCTGTCCTATAGTGTGGCTGTAAGTCAGAGTTGACTCAACAGCAGTGGGTTTTTGTTTTTATACAAAGCCAACAGCCAACATCATCCTAAATGCGAGTCTGAGAACATTCACCTGAGTACAAGAACCACACAAGGATGCCCCTTGTCACCACTTTTATTTAACATTGTGCTGTGCTAGAGGATCTAGCAAGAGCAATCAGGCTAGAAAAAAAAAGAAAATTTATGAAAACTGGTCAGTAAGAAGTAAAAGTATCTCTATTTGCAGGTGAAATGATCTTATACACAGAAAACCCTAAAGGGTGCTCAGAAAAACCTACTAAAGGTAATAATACAACAAAGGATCAGAGTAAAAGATAAACATACAAAAATTATCTATTTTATTTGAAGTGATCTATAGATACAGTGCAATGCTCATCCAAATTCCAATGGCACTTTTTAGTGGGGTGGAGAAACAAAGCACCAGTTTCATATGGAAAGGGAAGAGGACCCAGATAAGTAAAGCATTACTGAAGAAGAAAAAAATAGTGGGGGGCTTCATACCACCCAACTTTAGAACATGTTACAGCATCATGGTAGTCACGACAACCTGCTACTGGGATGACAGTAACACAAAGACTAGTGGAACAGAATTGAGAATCTAATCAACTACCTATGAGCAGCTGATATTTGATGAATACTTGAAGTCCATCAACTGGGGTAAAGACAGTCTCTTTAACAAATATTGTTGTATGACTGAATATCCATCTTCCCCCCACCCCAAAAAAACCCACAAGCCCCATGGCTCATACCATGCACAAAAACTAACTCAAAATGGATCAAAGACCTAAATATAAAATCTAAAATAAGAAAGATCATGGAAGAAAAAGGGACAATGCTGGAAGCCCTAATACATGGAGTAAACTGAATACAAAATATTACTAACTATGCACAAACACCAGAAGACAATAAAAGATAACTGGGATCTCCTAAACATCAAACACGTGAATGCAAAGACTTCACCAAAAGAGTAAAAATACTACCTAGAGATAGAGAAAAAAAATTTTGATATGAGAAATCCAATCAGCATCTAATCTCTAAAATCTACAAGACACTGCAAAATTTTAAAAGCAAAAAGACAACCTAACTGAAAAGTGGGCAAAGGGTTTGAACAGGTATTTTCCCCACAAAAGACATTCAGTCAGCTAACACATACACGACAAAATGCTCACGATCATTAGCCATTACAGAAGTGCAAATCAAAACTACAGTGAAATACCACCTCACCCCAACAAGGCTGGCATTTATCAACAAAACACAAAGTAACAAATGTTGGGGAGGTTTTGTTGAGAGGCTGGAACACTTACGCTATGTTGGTGGGAATACAAAATAGTATAATAACCGTGGAAATCAATTTATCACCTCCTCAAAAAGCTAGAAATACAAGTTCCATATAACCCAGCAATCTTACTCCTTGGAATACATCCTAGAGAAATAAAAGCCATTACGCAAATAGATATATGCACACCCATGTTCACTGCAGTGCTGTCTGTATTATCAAAAAGATGTGAACAACTTAAGTGCCCATCAAGAGATGAATGGTACATACACACAGTGGAATACTACACAATGATACAAACAATGTTGACTCCTCAAAACATCTCACAAAGTGGATGAATCTGGAGGGCATTATGTTGAATGAAATTAGTCAGTGTCAAAAGGACAAAACAAATATTGTGTAAGATCACTATTTTAAGAACTCAAGACAAGGTTTAAACACAGAAGAAAATATTCTTTGATGGCTACAAGGGTGGGGAAGAGAGGGAGAGGGCAATTCACTAAATAGATAGTAGTCAAGAATCATTTTAAGTGAAGGGAAGGACAGCATACAACACAGAAGAAGTCACCACAACTGAACTAAAGCAAATGGTAAGATATTTCCTGAACACAGCCAAACACTCTGAGGGATAGAGTAGCTGGGGCTTAGGACTGGAGATCATGGTTTGTGGGAACATCTAGGTCAATTGGTATAACAAAGGTTATTAAGAAAATGTTCTACATCCCACTTTGGTGAATGACGTCTTGGGTCTTAAAAGCTTACAAGTGGTCATCTAAGATACATCAATTTTCCCCAGCCTACTTGGAGCAAAGGAAATAAAAGAACATCAAAGACTCAAGGAAAATATTAGCCCAGAGACAAAAGAGCCATGTAAACCAGAGACTCCATTAGCTTGAGACCAGAAGAACTAGATGGTCCCCAGCTACCACCAATGACTACCCTGGCAGGGAACACAACAGAAAGTCCCTGACAGAGCAGGAGAAAAGTGTGAAGCAGAATTTAAATTCACATGAAAATGTTAATAGTCTGAGACTGAAGGAACCCTCAAGCCCTGAGATGCTGTTAACCTACAGCTAAAACTAACCTAGAGCCCACTCTTCAGACAAAAATTCCACTGTACTATAAAACATAAACTAATATTCATGAAGTGAATGCTTCTCAGTTGAAGCAGATAGAGGAGACCAAATGGGCAGCCCCCGTCTGTAGACAGGATGAGAAGGCAGAAGTGACCTGAACCAAGTCAATGGACACAAGAAAGCCAGAGTGGAAAGGGAGAGTGTACTGTCACATTACGGGAATTGCAGCTAATGGTACATAACAATGTGGATATAAAATTTTGTATGAGAAATTAACTTGAACGGTAAACTTTCACCTAAAACATAATAAAAAAAGGAATATTGTAAATATGTCATTAGCCCTCTAAATAATCTATAAATTTAATGCAATCCTAACAAAAATGACAACGTAATTTTTTCCTACTAGACACTAATTTGTATGATATACTTTCAAAATAATCACAATGTTTCCAAAAAGTTAAAAGTATACTACAAAGAACACTACCTGAACAATTTGAGATTAAATGCTGACATTCTAGCCCATCACTGATGAATATTTTAGTGTATTCTTGTAATAACCATCATAGCCATTGCCGTCAAGTCAATTCTGACTTAAAGCAATTCTATCAGACAGAGTAGAGCAGCCCCATGATGTTTCTAAGGCTCTAATCTTTATGGAAGTAGACTGACACATCTTTCTCCCACAGACCAGTTTTGGTGGGTTCAAACCACTGACATTTTAGTTAGCAACTGAGCACTTTAATCACTGTGCCACCAAGGCTCCTACAATAAGCACAATAACTTAAAAAAGCAAACACCCACTGCCATCAAGTCCATTCTGACTCATAGCAACCCCATAGGACAGTGCAGAACTGCCCCATAAGGTTTCCAAGGAGGAACTGGTGCATTTGAACTGCCAACCTTTTAGTTAGCTGCCGAGTGCCTAATTATTGCACTATCAGGGTTTCCTCATCTTATCAGGTGACACATCATTTCAATTTATCACATTACAGACAGTGTTTGCTTTGATTACTTGATTAGGTGCTGTCTTCAGGCTTCTCCACTGTAAAGTTACTCTTTTTCCTCTTTGTATCTAGTAAGTATTTTCAGGGAGGTACTTTGAACTAGATATAAGATACAAAGATACAAAGATAGAAAGATACTAGATACAAAGCGAACTTATTTGTTCTAAGTGCTACATACCTCACTGATGGATTTCACTTGCAGTCACATGGGGAAGCTATGCACTGAAGCCTGCACCTAGTCTACCCTTCAAAGCAGTTTTGGAACTCTTTCTGGAATGGTCATTTTGCATGGTGGCAAGTTTGTGAACTTAATTGTATAGTCATCTGTGAGGCAGTTTTTAGCCAGTAAACCAATAACTATACTGGAAAACCCTCCCTACTCACCTGCTCTGGCCCCCAAAGACTGTTTCCTTTGCCCAAAGATTAAGGAAATATTGAAAGGAAGATGTTTGGAAGACATTCAGTACATCAAGGGTAATACAATAGCTCTGATGACCATTCCAGAAAAAGAGTTCCATGATTGCTTTGAAGGGTGGACTAGGTGCTTATGTGGGTACATAGCTTCCCAAGGGAGTACTTCAAAGGTGACCACAGTGATATTCAACAACAAGGTATGTGGCACTTTCTGTAGAATGAGTTCACAAACTTAATTGGCAGTCCTTGTATATTCCATTCCCCATTATGCTTTCTACATTTACTCATTAATTTGTATCTATCCAAATTCATAGATAATCTATTTTATTCAACAGCTATAATCTGTAAATATCATTGTTTATTTTGTTCCAAATTTGGCCATCTGGAACTTCTTCAAACTGGCTTCATTGTCCCTTTGGCTCCCATTAGTTTTTGAGTACTTGCTTAATTTCTGATACAAGATGACCTAGCCATGGAATCTGTCATTTCTTCTAAGAGTCCTAGCTCCTTTAATGAAGGCTGATGCGATAAGCAGAATAATGGCTCTGGTGATGTCCATATCTAACCTCTGGAAGCTGTGAATGTACTACTTTACATGTGAGAGGAATGGTGTAGACATGATTAAGTGAAGGATCTTGAGATGGGAAGGTTGCCTTATTCAGGTGGGCTTAATATAATCACAAGGGTCTTTATAAGTGAAAGAGAGTGGCAGGAGAGTCACGGGAAGAGATATAAGGACAAAAGCAGATTATGGAATGATATCACTGCTGTCACTGAAGACTGAAAAGGGTCATGAGCCAAGGAATACAAGCAGTCTATAGAAGGTGAAAAAGACAAGGAATAGGTTTTTCATCGGAACCTCCAGAAGGGGTTAGTGTCCTCCAGCCCTGCTTACACTTGATTTTTAGCCCTGTAAAACAGATTTTGAATTTCTGACCCCTAGAACTGTAGAATAATAAATTTGTGTTAACTTAAGCCACTCCCAACCCCAAACTTGGTGAAGTCAAGTCAATTTCAACTCATAGCAACCAGCAATAGGAAACTAAAACAAGTGGTATGAAAAAACCAAGATCTGGTGTTAGATGTGTTTATTGCTCTTGGGATGTTACTATTGCCAGAGCCTATCAGTGAACAGGGATAGAGTATACATACTCTACAAACACACGCACACACACACACAGACACACACACATTTATATTTACATTCGTTTCTTAGTAACTTGATTTACACAACCATGAAGCTCTGGTGTTGCAGCGGTGAAGAGCTCGACTGCTAACCAAAACGGTCAGCGATTCCAATCCACCAGCTGCTCTGTGGGAACCCAGTGGGGCAGCTGTGCTCCACCCAGTAGGGTTACTGTGAGTTGGAGCAGACCCTGCTTCGAGAGGCTTGGGTCATTTGTGGTTGCGGTTGTTCATTCCAGACAGCCATGAGTTCACAGCAGCATCTTCAGTTTCAATCCAGTACCACAGAGTTTGGTCTAGTTTTCTCTCTTTTCATATTTGCAGTTCCCTTCTCCAAAGGTCAGCAACCTGGCTCCCAGTACCCTTAAGACATCAAGTTATTTCTCATACTAATACCTCATTTTGGCCTCTTAGTCCTCCCTTCAGGGACGCCGTACTTGCCTTGCTGTGCTCTGACGCCTCAAGGAGGCCATCGCCCTGCATGGATGTCCTGTTAAGTCTCAGGGATAGACAATATGATTCGAAATTACACATGGAAAAATAAACTTTCGAGAATAAGCACAAACATTTATGAAACACGAGTGTTAAGAAAGAACTCCATTATCCTGTAAATCTAGAATGATTACTCTTTAGATACTGGAAATTTTTTTTTAAAAAAGGCAGATTAATAGAAAGGAATAAAAGTTCCAGTTTTTAGAAAAACCTCCAAATATGAATTTAGTTTGTGATAAAGCTAACGTTTCAAATCGGTGGGGAAAAGATGGATGATGAAATCGTTTTCAGACAACAGATTAAACATAGAAAAGAAAAGAAATCTCATTGGTCCCTACTTTACTTCTTATCCCAAAGTAAATTTCAGGTTTATTACATTTAAACTAAAAAAAAAAAATAATAAAATTATAGAAGAAAACACAAGTGATCCAAATATAGACACAGTGTCCAGAGGTAGAGAGGTATCATTTTAGGTAGGCAGCTAGCTTGCTGGATAGATGATAACAGTTCATTTTGTTCATTTTAAGGAGACTCAAAGAGAGACTTAAACTAGGAATATAACAATTTGACAAGCCAAACATTCTACTTTTCTACATAGCGAAATAGTACAATAAAATAGAGTAATATAAAGATAAGTTGAAAGAATTGACTTACAACATATGGCAAAAACCTAATATATTTGATAGAGTACCTACAAATCAATAATAAAAAGATCAGTCATCAACTGTAATAGGAATGGCTTATGACCATATGAAAAATTATGCAAAGCCATTCATAATTAAGTAAATAAAAAGTTAACTCGTGAACAAACATTTACTTCTATCAGCATGGCGAAAGTAAAAATGTTTGATAATACACCATGTTGGCAAGGGTGAGACTACAAATTGGTGCAAGAGCAATTTGACAATTTCTGCCCTAATTAAAAATATGCAGATATATTGCCTCAGCAAAACTACTTTTAGGAATGTAACACACTAATGTATTACTCATATACATTGTGCAAAAATGAATGTATAAGATATTCTTCACCAAACCCGTTACTCAAAGGCAGTGATTCTTCTTTGGTCTTCCCTATTTCTTGTCTAGCTTTTGAACGCATATGAGATGATAGAGAGTACTGTGTCTTGGTTCAAGTCACCTTAGTCCTCAGACTGACATCTTGATTTTAACACTTGATTTCAAGAAGTCTTTTGTAGATGATTTGCCCAATGCGATATGTCTTAGTTTCTTGACTACTGATGATGGTATCA
This sequence comes from Heterohyrax brucei, assembly GCA_028571685.1. Lineage (NCBI taxonomy): Eukaryota > Metazoa > Chordata > Mammalia > Hyracoidea > Procaviidae > Heterohyrax > Heterohyrax brucei. The sequence goes on along the minus strand of CM053154.1, from coordinate 81,476,849 downwards.
ATTGTGAATCCAAGTAAAATGAAATCCTTGATAACTTCAATATTTTCTGTTTATTATTATGTTACTTACTGGTTCAGTTGTGAAGATTTTTGTTCCCTTTACATCTTTCAGTTTGTTGTACTGTGGTGTCTTGTGTGTTGCTATGATGCTGGAAGGTAGGCTGCTGGTATTTCAGATACTAGTAGGGTCACTCACGGTGGTCAGGTTTCAGCAGAGCTTCCAGACTAAGACAGACTAGAAAGAAGGAACTGGTAATCTACTTCCAAAAAAAATGGCCAGTAAAACCTTATGAATAGCAGTGGAACACTGTCTGATACAGTGCTGCAAGACTAACATCTTGGGTTGAAAAGTACTCAAAAACTAGAGTGTAGGCCTTAATGACAGAGATGGAGTAAAGCTTTTGGGATCTTCATTTGCTAATGTGGCAAGGCTCAAAATGAGAAGGAACAGCTGCAAGCACCCAGTAGTAATCAGTACCTAGAATCAATGAAGTATGAATCAAGGTAACTTGGAAATCGTTAAAAATGAAATGGAATACTTGAAGATCAATATCCTAGTGAGTTGAACAAGTGAGTTGAAATGGCATAAGTGAGTTGAAATGGACTGGAGATGGCCATTTTAAATAGGACAATCACTTGGTCTATGATGCCAGGAATGACAAATTGAAGAGGAATGATGTCGTATTCATTATCAAAAAAAAACATTTTTCTCCACATAATGAATAATTTCTCCCACAATCAACTAGTAAACAATCAAAATTCCCTCCCCACAATCTGTGAGCACCTAAATTATTTCCATATATTTAAGTATGCTTCTGAGCTCTCAGTTCAGTTCCATGCTTAAGTCTTATGTAAATAACATGCTTTTATGATTGCTAGTAGTTTGGCATGATAATATACATAATATATGGTAAGATCAATTCTTCAATTTTAGTTTTCAAGATTGACTTAGCTTCTCATACACGTATACATACACCTTCTTAGCTTCTCATACACCTATACTCTTTTACCTGAATTTTAGAATAAGGCTGTCAAGTTTCTCAGAAATTTCTGAGGTTTTTTTATTAGGGCTAAATGAAGAGCATTTGACGTTGTTATGAAGTTGTCCAATACACTGATATCGTCTGCATGTACTCATGTATTCACTTTTGTTCTGTCTTCATTATTTAGTACTGCTATCACCAAATTACCAAAGGTGAATAGCTTTAAGGAACAGAAATTCATTTTCTTGAAGTTTAAGAGGCTGCAAGTCTGAACTCAGGTGACCAGCTCTAGCAGAAGGCTTTCTGTCTCTGCTGGATCTGGAGGAAGATCCTTGTCTATTTTGAGTGTCTGCTTCTGGATTAGTTGATGTGGCTAGGCATCTCTTCCCTATCTCAGTTTCACCAGTGATTTGTTTAATCTCTTTTCTGTCTCAAAGGAGATGGATTCAAGACATACCCTGCACTAATTCTGTTGCATTAATATAACAAAGACAATCCATTCTCAAACAGAATTATAATCATAGGCACAGAGGTTAGGATTTATAACAAGTATATATATATATATATATCTTTTTTTGAGAAACAGTTTAATCCACAGTACCCCATTTAATAAAGTTTTAAATTTTTTCTGCACAAAAATCTTGTGCAATGTTTTTTAGGTCAAATTCTAAGCATTGTATAGCTTTTACTGCCATTGTAAATGTGTATTTTCTATCGTATTTTTTTTAACCAGTTATTACTGGTGATTGTAAAGGAATACTACTTTTTTAAGTATATACACAGATTATTTCTAAGAGTATATCTAAGAAGTTTATGAGGCATGCTGCCACTGGAGAGGGAAATTAGAGGATTCAACATGTAAGGAATTGTACACTTTTTAGGATTATTTAATCTACTTTTCACGGCAACCCTAAGGTCGCCATGAGTCAGATATGACTCAATGGCACTTGGCTTGGCGATCTACTTTACATTAAAAACGTCAAATATAAATGAATTATATATACATCTTAGTACAAAGTTTACATATGTATGCATGTATGTATGTATGAGGTCTGACAATTAAGTTCACGAACTCATCCCAGAAAAAGTGCTACATACCTCATTGCTGAATAGTCCTATGGTCACTTTCGAAGTAATCCTTTTGGGAAACTATGCACCAATGCAAGCACCTAGTTCACCCTTGAAAGCAATTTTGAAACTCTTTTTCTGGAATGGCCATCAGAGCTGTCATCGTATTACCTTGGATGTCCTGAATGTCTTCAAATTGTCTTCCTTTCAATACTTCCTTAAACTTTGGGTAAAGAAAACAGTCATTGGAGGCTGGAGAAGGCGAGTAGGGAGGGTTTTCCAAAATAGTTATTGGTTTACTGGCTAAAAACTGCCTCACAGACGACTATACAAGTAAGTTCACAAACTTGCCACCGTGCAAAATGACCATTCCAAAAAAGAGTTCCAAAACTGCTTTGAAGGCTGGACTAGGCACAGACATCAGTGCATAGCTTCCCAAGGGGAGTACTTCAAAGGTGATTGTGATATCCATCAGTGAGGTATGTGGCATTTAGAACAATTAAGTTTGCAGACTTAATTATGAGACCTCATACATATACATATATATACATAAACAAAGAAAAAAACAAACTCATCGCTGTTGAGTCAATTCTGACTCATAATGAGCTCTTAGAATAAACAACCTCTTTAGAAAGCAATCTGGTACTTCCTTAAAAAACTGGATATCGATATACCATTTGACCCAGTAATTCCACTACTTGGAATACATCCTACAGAATCAAGGCCTTTCACATCAACGGACACATGCACCAGAATGTTTATCGCAGCACAGTCCACGATAACAAAAAGATGGAATCAACCCAGATGCCCAACAACAGAAGAATGGATAGGTAAATTATGGTACATATACTCAATGGAGTACTATGCAATGATAAAGAATAACAATGATTCCAGGAAACATCTCATAACCTGGTTTCAACTGGAAGACATTATGTTGAGTGAAAGTAGTCAGCAACAAAAGGACAAATATTGTATGAGACCTCTATGCTAAGATCTCAAAAACAGACTTGTGTATAGAAGAAAAGACTCTTTGACAGCTGCAAGGGAGGGGAGGGAGGGTGCAGTGGGGAGAGTTTACTTTAGATGGTTGCTAGAAATCTGGTAGGGAGAAAGCAGTGATAGCATAGATTAGAAACAAGAACAACATTAAGTGGACTTCAGCATAACTTGAGTACTCCTTCCATCTTAACCCAATATTGCAAGGATAGAGTAGCTGGGGCAGGGGGCAGGAGACCATGCTTTTAGGCGAAATTGAGGCCATTTGACACAACTAGGATTTTGCTAAGAGAGCTCTCTGCACCCCACATTGGTGAGTGGTGTCTGGGGTCTTAAAAGCTGTCAAGCTACCATTTGAGGACACAGCAAACGGTCCCAACTCAGCAGGAACAGATGCTCACCAAGGCCCAAAATGACATGCAGCAAAGACAACCTAGAAGACAGAGAGACCCACAAGAGTGGGTGCCTACATCGACTTGGGACCGGAAGAACAGGATGGTGCCCATCCACCACCAGTGATAGCCACGATGGAGCTCACAGAGAGGAGTCTCACTAGCAACACAAGAATAAAAAGGGGTGCATCCTGAGATCTCCACTAAAAGACCTCAGTTGGTGATCCAGTGGTTTCGGGGTTCTCCTGAGAGCAAGGCCCCCAGCCCTGATGCTGCCCATACCCATAAATTATAATGAAGGTCCACTCTTTGGACAGGAATGGATTGGACTTGGCAATGCAGAGTGAGCATATATTGGATGTACTTTATGGTTCTATACATCTATAGGATATCATCCTGCTGACCTCTGGCTGGAGGAAGGAGAGTGGGTGGAGAGGAGGGGAAAGGAGTCTGTTGGGAGGATGAGGCATGTATGGAGCAGGGAGGAATAGTGTGCTGTCACCGGATAGGGAGAGCAGTAGAAGCTGCAATATAGGTGGGCATGTAAATTTATACGGGAATGTATATTTTCACTCAGTTATGTTAAATAAAAAATAAAAAAAAAGAATAAAAAAGCAAGTATGGCAAGGTCACAGTACTCAAGATCAATCTATAAAAGTCTACTACGTTCCTGTAAACCACCAATAAACAACAGGAATTTGAAGAGTTAAAAAAAAGAAAAAAAGAGTGGACTCAGGAATCTCTTTGCTTCTCCCAGCTCCAGCTATCTAAGTCCCTTCACTGTGTGTTCTAAGTTCTATGATACTTTGGTCTGCTGTTCTTTGAGATCCAAATATATCTTCCTAAATCTTCTTCCCACGTATATAGTCTTCTGTACCTCTCCTGGTATCTCTAGGAATTCTAGAAGTTAATAGTGTTAATTCTAGATGTTAATAGTGATTCTTGGCTTTCACTTGAAAGAAACCTAATTTAAACATAAGTCTAATACTATGAGGACTGATGAATGACCTGTGGATTTACCAGTGTTGAGGTCATTGTTGACCAAAATTGGTTTCAGTTAAGTGGTAGTAGCAAAAGGCTAAATAAAATCTTCCAGAGCCCAGTCCTTAGTTCTATTTTATTTTCAATCTACTCCCAGTCTTGAAAATCTCCTGTCTCAGAGCTTTCACTTCTACTTATAGGTTGATTACTCTCAAATTTAATTCTCTACCCTGTAGTGGTCTCTGAAATTCCTGACTTTGATGCATACTTTTTTCTTATATTTCATAATAATCTATATCCCTGCCACACTACCTCCACTGCCATCTCCCACTACAAGCCACCTTCATAGTTACTAGGATTGTTTGGAATAACTCTTTAATTGGTCGCTCCGTTTCCACTCTCACCTCTCTCACATACTACTATCATTCTGCATCATACCTATCCTTTGAAAGCACAAGATCATCTCCCTCCTCAGTCAAAAACCTGCAGTGGTTCCTATTTAAATCCAGAGCAAGGTCTTAATAAAAGCACACAAAGCACTACACCATCTTTCCCTTACCTCCTTTGCTACTCTGACTTCATCTATTACCCTCCACATAGCAGTAACTCACTAAATATTTCCTGGAAGAACAGTTCCATGAACAGGCAAGCAAAAACAATAAATGTTCCACTGGTAGCTAATAGTTTTGCTTCTTACATCTGCCTGGAAGATTTTTCTGAATTATCTTGTACATGGATATTTTCATGTCCCCACCCAGAAAGAAATTCAGCTACTTTCCCTGATACGCACATGCATTCACATGTGCACTCTCACACACACAAGACCAAGAGAAATGAAAGTCTGAGATGACAGTATATTAAAGTAATGCAATACATAAATAAATAAAATATCAGATACCTCTTCAAAAAAGAGTTCCATTGATCATTTCTATCAATGTATTGCTTGAACTTGTTGCTCTTTTTTTCTTCTTCTCCTCTGTCCCTCTCCACCTCTCACACAAATTTCTGACAATTATTTTTCTTCTTCATCTCTTTCCAATTCATGCTCCTAAAATTTCACCTTTTCCAACCAAGAAATGTATTCTTTTTTTTTTTCCTTAAATGAAGACAGGTCTCTCCCTAAGAGGGATGCTTGTATAGGCTGTTAAGATACTAACTATTCTTTTCACTCTATTCCACTTTCTCTTCTGTTATAATATCAAAATTCTAAACCCAAAGATTCTTCAACTTGTTTTTTGGTGTTGTGTGTTCTAAATGAGTGGTTTTCAATTCTGTATTCCTTTCAGAATAGGGTACCTGGCATGGAGATTCATTAAAACTGTTCCCAGAACTAATCTGTAGGCAAGCGTGCCCACGATAGCTTTCGTTTTGTTGGGCACAGCTTGGAGAATTCATTTCCTCGCTAATTCTTGATGTGATCAGTGTGCTAGGGAGGCAGGAGCATGGGCTGTAGTTTGAATACTGACTTCACTATTTACTGTCTGTGTGACACTGGGCAAGTCCGTTAACTACACCATGTCACAGTTGCCTCATCTTTAAGAGCAGGTAGTAACAACAGTTATGTTACAGAATCATTGTGTGGACCCCATGAAGTACGCTAACACTGAGGAAAGCGCTATAGAGTCAGTGTGCTCCGTCAATATTAATTATGGTAGCTGGTAGCAGTCCTTTGTTGCTGTTGCTAATTGCCATTGAATTGGTTCTGACTGACAGAGACCCATGTACTACAAAACAAAATGAGGCCCAGTCCTGTGTCATTTTCACAGTACTTGGTAAGCTCAAGTCTATTGTCATAGTTACTGTGTATCTTAAATAAATGATGATCTTCCAACACTTTATTGGTCAATCTTCTGTTGTGTTCCATAGGGATTTCACTGGCTAATTTTTATTTTTATTGTGATTGAACGAAAATGTACATTTCCATAAAAATTCACATGCCCCCCCATATGTGACTCCGACTACTCTCCCTGCCCCGTGACAGCACACCCTTCCTCTCTGCTCCATGCATGTCCTATCCTCCCAACAATCTCCTATCCCCGCCTTTCTACCCACTCCCCTTCCTCCAGTAAGAGGTCAGTAGGACGACATCCTATAGACGCATAAAACCATAAAATGCACACATGATACGGTCACTCTGTGTCACCAAGTCCAATCCATTCCTATCTGAAGAGTTGACCCTCATTATGATTTATGGACAGGAGTGGCATCAGGGCTGGGGCCATGCTCCTAGGGGAACCCCAAAGCCCCTGGAGCTTCAACCGCTGTCTTTTAGTGGAGATCTCAGGGTGCACCCATTTTTATTCATGTGTTGCCAGTGAGACTCAACTTTGTAGCTCCATCATGGCTATCACTGGTGGTGGCCGGGCACCATCCGGTTCTTCTGGTCACAAGTCGATGTAGTCACCCACTCATGTGGGTCTCTCTGTCTTCTGGATTCTCTATCCCCCGTGTCATTTTGGTCCTTGGTGATCATCCGTTCCTGCTGAGTTGGGACCATTTGCTGAACCTCAGATGGAAGCTTGGCAGCTTTTAAGGCCCCAGACGCCACTTGCCAATGTGGGGTGCAGAGAGCTCTCTTAGCAAAATGCTAGTTGTGCCATTTGGCCTCGATTTCCCCTGAGAGCATGATCCCCGGCCCCTCACCACAGCTACTCTGCCCTTGCAATACTGGGTTAAGATGGGAGGAGTACTCGTGTTATGTTGAAGCCCAGTTAATATTGATCTTCTTTCATCTGTGTGCTGTCACAGATTTCACCCAACCAAATTTCTATCAACTGTCTAATCTAGACCCGCTCCACCCTAACTCATCCTCCCACCCTCCCAACCCTTGCAGATATCAGAGTCTTTTCCTCTATGCATGAGTGTGTTCTTAAGTTCTTATCGTAGGGTTCTCATACATAATTTGTCCTTTTGTCACTGACTACTTTCACTCAACATGGTGTCCTCCAGTTGAAACCAGGTTGTGAGATGTTTCCTGAAATCATCGTTGTTCTTTATCACTGGATAGTGCTCCATTGAGTATATATATCATTCCTATGAGATGGAGAAATAAATTACCAACTTTGTTTGGAAAGGGAAGAAGCCCTGGATAAATAAAGCACTACTGAAGAACACACTGGGAGGCCTCTCATTACCCAGCTTTTGAACCTATTACACTATCCATTCCTCTGTTGTTTACCTATCCATTCCTCTGTTGTTGGGCATCTGGGTTGATTCTATCTTTTTGCTATCGTGGACTGTGCTGCGATAAACATTCATGTGCATGTATCAGTTGGTATGAATGGCCTTGATTCTGTAGGATATATTCCGAGCAGTAGAATTACTGGGTCAAATGGTATATCTAGATCCAGCTTTTTAAGGAAGCACCAGACTGTTTTCCAAAGAGCTTGCACCATTTTGCAATCCCACCAGCAGTGTAGGAAAGTTCCAATTTCTCCACAGCCTCTCCAGCATCGGTTGTTTTGCATTTTTTGGATCATGGCCAACCTTGTTGGGGTGAGGTGGTATCTCATTGTCACTTTGATTTGAATTTCTTTAATAGCTAATGATCATGAGCATGTCCGCATGTGTTTTTTGGCTGCCTGGGTCTCCTCTTTAGAGAAGTGTCCATCCATCTCTTTTGTGCATCACGTTATTGGATGATTTATCTTTTTCTTATTGATATTTTCTAGTACCTCGTAGATTATGGAGATTAGGCGCCGGTCTGACATATAGTTGCCAAATGTTTTTTTCCCATTCTGTAGGTGGTCTTTAATTCTACTAATAAAGTCTTTGGATGAGCAAAAGTGTTTGATTCTTGGTAGTTCCCATTTATCTATTTTCTCTTCTGTTGTTTGTGGTTTGTTTGACAGATTTTGAAGCCTGTCTGCACTGTGTATTAAACTTTCCATTGTTCTTCCTACTTCTTCTTGCATGAGCTTTATCGTTTTAGATTTGATATTTAGGTCTTTTACCCAGTTTGAGTTGGTTTTTGTATAACGTGTAAGACATGGGTCTTGTTTCAGTGTGTTGCAGATGGGTATCCAATTTTGCCAGCACCATTTGTTGAAGAGATTGTTTTTACCCCCGTTTAATGTCTTAGGGTCTTTGTTGAATATCAACTGGTCATAGGAAGATGGTGTCATCACTGGGGTCTCGATTCTGTTTCATTGATCTATCTGTTTCTTTTTGTACCAGTACCAGGCTGTTTTGACTACTGTGGCAGTGTAATAGGTTCAAAAGTTGGGTAATGAGAGGCCTCCTAGTGTGTTCTTCTTCTTCAGTAGTGCTTTATTTATCCAGGGCTTCTTCCCTTTCCAAACAAAGTTGGTAATTTATTTCTCCATCTCGTTAAAAAATGTCACTGGAATTTGTATTGGGATTGCATTATATAAGTAGATTGCTTTGGGTAAAATATACATTTGAACAATGTTAAGTCTTCCCATCCATGAGCAGGGTAGGTTTCTCTGTTTATGTAAGTCTCTCTTAGTTTCCTGTAGTAAGGACTTGTAATTTGCTTTGTAAAGGTCTGTTATTTCTCTGGTTAGATTTATTCCTGGGTACTGTATCTTCCTAGTGGCTATAGCAAATGCTATTGATTTGGTGATTTATTCCTTAATAGTCTCGTTGTTGGTATAAAGGAATCCAACTGATTTTCTTATGTTTACCTTGTATCCTGAGACTTTGCTGAACTCTTCATCAGTTTCAATAGTTTACTTACGGATTCTTCATGACTCTGCATATACAATCATATCATCTGCAAATAGGGAGATTTTGACTGCATCTTTGCCCATGTAGATGTCCTGTATTTCTTGGTCTTGTCTAATTGCTCTAGTACAATGTTGAATAGGAGAGGTGAGATTGGGCATCCTTGTCTAGTTCCTGTTCTCAAGGGAAACCGTTCCAGTCTCTCACCATTCAGGATGACGTAGACAGGTGGCTTTGTATAAATGGCCCTTATTGCTTTGAGGAATTTGCCATCTATTCCTATTTTGCTGAGAATTTTTAGCATGGATGGCTGCTGGACTTTATCAAACGCCTTTTCCGCATCAATAGAGAAAATCAGGTGATTCTTGTCTTTTGTGCTGTTTATGTGGTTGATCACATTAATTGCTTTTCTGATGTTCAACCAGCCTTGCATCCCTGGTATGAATCCAGCATGATCACGATGGATTATTTTTTGGCTATGTTGTTATATTCTGTTGGCAAGACTTTTGTTGAAGATTTTTGCATCTAGATTCATGAGTGATATCAGTCTGTAGTTCTCCTTTTTGGTTGGATCTTTCCCTGGCTTTGGTACCAAGGCCCTGCTGGTTTCACAGAATGAATTTGGGAGGATTCCATCCCTTTCTACACTGTAAAATAGTCTCAGTAGTGTTGGAGATAACTCTTCTCTAAAACCTTGGTAGAATTCTGTGGTGAAGGTATCTGGGCCCAGGCTTTTTCTGGTCGGCAGTTTTTTTGATGACTTTTTCAATCTCTTCCTTTGTGATGGGTTTATTAAGTTGTTCTGCTTCATCTTGTAATAATTTTGGTAGGTGATATGAATGAAGGAATTTGTCATTTCCTCTAGGTTTTCAAATTTGTCAGAATACAGTTTTTCATAGCATTCTGTTATGGTGTATTTGATTTCTGTTGGATCTGTTGTGACAACTCCCCTCTCACTTCTTATTTGGGTTATTTGTTTCCTTTCCTGTTTTTCTTCAGTAAGTTTATCCGATGGCTTGTCAATTTTGCTGATCTTTTCAAAAAACCAGTTTTTGGTCTTTTTGATTTTTTCAATTTTTCTTCTATTCTCTAATTTGCTGAGTCCTGCTCTAATCTTTATGATTTGCTTTCTTCTGGTGCCTGAGGGGTTCCTCTGCTGTTCTCTCTCTACTTGTTCAAGCTGCAGGGTTGGTTCTTTGGTTTGGTTTCTTTTTTCCTTCCAGATGTGTGCATTTATGGAGATAAGCTGACCTCTGAGCACTGCTTCGGCTGTATCCCATAGGTTCTGTTAGGAAGTGTTTTCATTCTCATTGGAATCCATAAGTTTCTTTATTTCGTCCTCGATTTCTTCTATAACCCACAGCTTTTTGAGCAAGATGTTGTTCAGTTTCCCTGAGTTCCACTTTCTACCTATGTTTTTTTCTGCTATTGATTTCAACTTTTATGGCTTTATGATCTGAGAAGATGCTTTACATTAACTCAGTGGTGTGGATTTTGTTGAGGAGTGCTTTATGTCCTAACACATGATCTGTTCTGAAGAATATTCCCTGTGCACTGGAGAACAAGGTGTAGTTGCCTGCTAATGAAGAGAAAGTTCTGTACGTATCTATGAGATCTAGTTGGTTCACTGTGTCAATAAGGTCTTCTGTGTCTTTATTGAGCTTTTCTCTAGACAATCTGTCCAATATTGAGAGTGGAGTGTTGATGTCTCTCACTATTATTGTGGAATGATCTACCTCATTTTTGAGTGTAGTCAGTGTTTCTTCAATGTATTTAGGTGCTCCGATATTAGGTGCATAAATATTTAATATTGTTAAGTCCTGCTTGTGTAGTGAACCTTTCAGCAATTAATAGTGCCCATCCTTGTCCATGACAGTGAATTTTACATTAAAATCTATTTTATCTGAGATTAGAATTGCCACACCTGCTCTTCTTTGTTCATTGTTAGCTTAATAAATATTCTGCCATCCTTTAATTTTCAGTTTGATCCTATCGTTAAGTCTAAGGTGAGTTTTTTGTAGGCAACATATGGATGGGTCATGTCTTTCAATCCAAGAAGTCACTCGATGTCTCTTTACTGGAGCATTCAGTCCATTCACATTCAATGTAATTATTGATAGGTATGTGTTCAGTGCTGCCATTGTGGTATGTTTATTTTGGGGTTCATCCTTTCTCTGTTGTTTGTATGAATCTGTTCTGGGACATTCTTGTTTGTGAGTTGATTTTACACCTTTTTCAGGGTTGGTTATGTGGTTGATGAGACTCCTGTGTTACGTTTCTTGATTTGATATGTTGCATTTTTATTGTGCTTTACAGCTGCCCTGTGATCCTCCTTAATAAACTATATAGAAACCCAATTTCAATTACTACCATTCTTACCAACTTCTCCATCAGGAAGGACTGTAACAACTGCAGTATTTCCCTCTTTTTAATATGACGGCATCATAGTTTTCATGATATGATCGTGGGATTATTTCTTTGACTATTACAGCTTGGATTGAATTTGGAGCCTTCCCTAACTGAGCAGGATCCTGGGTGATGTGTCCTGTACTTGTTTCTAAAATATAAAGTTAGTGGTTTTGTTCTTCCAAGCTGAGAGAGTCTTTCACTATTTCTGTAGCTTCGGTTTGTTTTTTAAAAAGTCTCTGAGTTTCTGTTTATCTGCAAATGTCTTAATTTCATTTTCATATTTGAAAGATAGTTTGGCAGGATATATAATTCTTGGTTGGAAGTTCCTCTCCTTCAAGGCTTTGAACGTGTCATGCCACTGTCTCTGTGCCAGCGTGGTTTCTGCTGAGAAATACAACAAAAGCCTACAGAGTTTCCTTCTGAATGTTAGCTTTGCTTTGAGTCTTGCTGCCTTTAAGAGTTTCTGCTTATGTTTTGTTTTGTTAAGCTTGATTGTGATATGTCTTGGAGTCTTACTTTTGAGATCTATATTGAGTGGCATTCAATATGCATCTTGGGTATCTATATTCTCTTCTTCCATAATTTCTGGGAATTTTTCTGTCAGCAGCTCAGCCACTCTACTCTGTGTTCTCAGGTGTCTCGCCCTGTTCAGGAACTCCAATTAATTGTAGATTGTTTCTCTTAATAGAGTCCCACATGCTTCTTAATGTTTCTTCATTTTTCTTGTTTCTTTTTTCTGATTTCTCCTCACAGATGCTGGTGTCAGTAGCTCTGTCTTCCAAATCAGAAAGTTTCTTTTCCATTTGTTCCATTCTGTTTTCTTGGCTTTGAATTGAAGTTTCTATGTCTTTTATTTTGTTCTTGCTCTGTTGGATTTCAGAGTACTGGTGTTCCATCAGATTGAACAGCTTGCTTAAGTTTTCATTTTGCTCTGCTGCATTTTGTATAAGATCTAGGAGGGCTCTATACATAATCCTTTTGTAGTCACATTCCAATAATTTCAGAAGGGTTTCTTCATCTGGGAAGTTCTGTGGTGCTTTCTTTTAGGGGCTTTTGAAGCCATGGGTGATTTCTTGGATATGGTTTTCCCCAGAGTTTGTTGATTTGGGGGCATCATGTGAGTCAACAGAGGCTGAGAGAGATGCTGTGAGTATGGACTGCAGTTATTTCTCTAGGCCATCTTAAAATGAAAGGTAAAAGGTATCTGACAACTTCCAAAGTCAGCCAGGTTTTCAGATGTATAGGTCCCTCTTCCTGGCTGGCAAAGTAAGCACCTCTGTATCGAACCCCAGATGTTATAAAGCAGCTCAAAATACAGAAAGACTACTGCCCTGCTGGCCTCTGCTGTTGGGCCCCAGCTGTAGGCGACACTGTGTAGAATGCTGGTTTTCTGCCAGAAAAGAGCTCTGCTCCAGGCAGGTGCTGCCTCCCAGCCCAGGAATTAGGTCCAACTGAGGCCTCTGTGATGGTATCTCCACCTCCCAGTGAAACAAGATGGTGGCCTGCACAAGCTCAGCACCTGGCTGGATCCAGGCTACTCTATGTTGGAGGCAGAAAGGGAGCACAAAGGTGCCAAGATACACAGAGTCCACAGCCTCTGTTGCCAGGCCCCAGTCTTAGGCAACACTGTGTAAAATACTGGTTTTCTGCTGGAAAAGCTCTCTCCTTCAGGCAAGTGCTGCCTCCCGGCCTAGGAACTAGGTCCAGCTGAAGCCTCTGTATGGGTGTCTCTGCCTCCCAGTGGAACAAGATGGGGTCCCACAGAAGCCTGGCGCCTGCCTCCGTACAAGCTACGTGGAAAGAGAGGCCAAAGGTGCTGAGATGCATGGAGTCCAAAGCCAGGCTCTCAAAATATGGCAATTTTGCCTGCCGATCCCACCAGCAGTGTGTCTGAGGTCAGCTGCTAGTCAAGTCCCTGCTCTGCCCTTGCTAAGACAGAGGAAAAAAAAAGGAAAAATAGTGAGTTACTGTTGGTCTGTTAAAGCCAGTTCTTGCAAAGATCAGGGTCAGTGAAGGCAAGGGGTTTTTCTGTTGAGTGGTATGAAGTCCAAATTAATAACCCTTATGCCGTGTCCTAGGGCTCACTAGGTGTCCAGAAGGCTCCATTTAATTATTAGTTCAGGTCTTGGTTTCCAGAGGGATTTAATGAGACAGGTGTGTGTTTAGTCTGCCATCTTGACTCCTCCCCTCTCATTGGCTAATCTTTAGAAGTAAATCACTAGGACTTTGTTCCTGCTGTTTTTGCAACATGCTATTGGGTTGATTCCCACTCATAGCAACAGAAGTACAACAGAAGGAAACACTGCTCAGTCCTGCACCATCTTCACAATTGTTGTTATGCTTGAAACCATTGTTACAGCCATCTCATTGTTGTCATTCCATCTCCTTGAAAGTCTTCCTTTTCACAGACCATCTACTTTACTAAGCATGAAATCCTTCAGCATCTGGTCCCTCCTGATAACATGTCCAAAGTATGCGGGTCAAAGTCTGACCATCCTTAATTTTAATGAGCTTTCTGGTTACAGTTTTTCCAAGACAGATTTGTTTGTTCTTCTGGCAGCCAATGGTATATCCAATATTCTTTGCCAGTATCATAATTCAAAGGCATTAATTCTTCCTTATTCACTGTCCTGCTTTCAAATGCATACGAGGCAACTGAGAAGACCAGGGCTTGGGTCAGGTGCACCTTAGCCCTCAAAGTGACATCTTTGCTTTTTAACACTTTAAAGAGGTCTTTTGCAGCAGATTTGCCCAATGCAGTATCCATCATTTGATATACTGACTGCTGCTACTATGGGTGTTGATTGTGACTCCAAGTAAAATGAAGTCCTTTAGAACTTTCATCTTTTCTCCATTTGCCATAATGTTACTTATTGGTACAGTTGTGAAGATTTTTGTTTTCTTTATGATGTAATGCATACTGAATGTTACAGTCTTTGATGTTTATCAGACAAGGCCTTTGTTACTAGCCTGTTTTGTTCTGGAAGCTCTGCTAAAAACTGTCCCCATGGGTGACCCTGCTGATATTTTAAATACTGCTGGCATAGCTTCCAACATTACAGCAACACACAAGCTACCATATAACAACAAATTGACAGATGGTTGGCAAGGCAGTTCCTTGGACGGGGCTAGGATCATAGATGCTCATTGTACTCAGCAAAGAGAAATGTCAGTCCCAGGCCCTCCCCATCCCTATAGAACACACTTTTCTCCTTGCTCAGTAATAGATTTAGCAGAATCAAGACCATGCCACATTAATTCCAGCTCTGACCCTACTGTATGATCTTGGATAAGCATGTAGAGTCTGACAATTAAGTCTGTGAACTTAATTGTTCTAAGTGCTACATACCTCATTGCTGAATATTACTACAGTCACCTTTGAAGTACTCTTCTTGGGAAACCATGCACTGATGCCAGCCCCTAGTCTACTCTTCAAAGCAATTTTCGAACTCTTTCTGAAATGGCCATTGTGCACGGTGGCACAGCAGCAAGCTCACAAACTTAATTGTATAGTTGTCTGTGAGGGAGTTTTTAGCCAGTAAACAAATAACTGTATTGGAACACCCTCCCTACTCACCTGATCTAGCCCCCAGTGACTTTTTTCTTTACCTGAAGGTAAAGGAAATACTGAAAGGAAGACGTTTGGATGACATTCAGGACATCAAAGGTAATATGATGGCAGCTCTGATGGCCATTCCAGAAAGAGTTCCAAAATTGCTTTGAAGGGTAGACTAGGTGCTGGCATCAGTGCATAGCTTCCCAAGAGGAGTACTTCAAAGGTGACCATAATGATATTCAGCAATGAGCTATGCAGCACTTTTTCTAGGATGAGTTTTCTAATTTAATTGGCAGTCCTCATATTTTCTTCTCTTGCCTTCAGTTTCTCCATCCATAAAATGAATAGGTGCAACTGGAATATCTCTAAGAGTGCTTCTAGTTTTGACTTTAGGTCTTTACAACCTGAGAAAAAGGGTCTGTGCTACATCCCTAAAGAACATGCTGCCATATTAGAGTCTCTACCCCATGGATTCTGTACAGCTTAGAAGATGTCTTCTGGAAGAGTTGTTGCTGAGTGCAATAGGAAATATCGCAGAGTGTAGTACAGCCCAGTGCTTCTCAGACTTCGATGTACACACAAATCCTTCTGAGGGTCTTGTAAAAATGCAGATTTGGATTCAGCAGGTGTGAGATGGAACCTGAAAGTCTGCATTCCTAACCAACTCCCCAGTTTGCTGATGGTAATGGTCTGTGAACCACATTCAAAGAAGCAGGGTTTAACATAGAGCTACTCCCAGTGCTCTGAAGCACATTGCTGACCCAAGATGAATGTCTTTCATTCTTACTGTTGCTGTAACAGAAATGCCAAAAGTGGGTGGTTTAACAAACAGAAATGTATTTTATCACAGTTCAGGAGGCTAGAATTCTGAAGTCAGGGAACCAGATCTGGGGGAAGGCGTCCTTCTTGTCAGCTTCGGGAGGAAGATCTTTACTTCTTTCAGCTTCTCTTCCTCTATTCCTTGACAATCTTCTTGTGGCATTTCTCTTGCCATTTGTCCTTGCTTCTTTGTGCCTAATCAGTTTTTTTATTTTTTTATACCTCAAAAGTAGTTAGGTTTAAGACACATTTTCTACTAATATGGCCTTATTAACATAACAAGGAAAACCCTATTCCTAAATGAGATTATATCCGTAAGTATAGGGGTTAGGATTCCAACACACATTTGGGGAATACCATTGAATTCGTAATAGGGAGGTAGTATGGAGCAGCAGTCCCATCACCTGCCCTGCAGTGAGCTTTGCTTGTCTCTTAATACCCTGACCTGTGTCCAGTAAGGAGTACATCAAAAAAAGCCAAAGCCACTGCTATTGAGTTGATTCCAACTCATAGAAAACCTATAGATCAGGGTAGAATGGCCCAATAGAGTTTCCAAGGAGCACCCAGTAGATTTGAACTGCTGCTGTTTGGATTAGCAGACAGCACTTAACATCACACCACCAGGAATTCCAAGGTGTATATAAAGAAACCAAAGCCACTGCTGTTGAGTCAATTCTGACTTACAGTGACCCTGTGGGACAGAATAGAACTGCTCCACAGACTTGCCAAGGAGCACCTGGTGGATTTGAACTCTTAACCCTTTTAGTTAGGAGACATAGCACTTAACCACTATACCACTAGTGTTTCCAAGATGGACATACTAGTGACATTAATCAAAGTTCCCAGCTAAGGATGTAGCCTCACATACATGTTGCTTTCTAATGTTTTAGAGCAACATTAAATAGAGCTTTCTGCAGTAGTGAAATTCTGCATCTGCACCTTCCTATATGATAGCCACTAGCCTTATGTGTCTACCGAGCTCTTGAAATGTGAGACTGAGGTATTTTTAATTTGATTTCATTTAATTAATATAAATTTAACAAGCCACATCCAGCTAGTGACTAGTGTGTCAGAAAGGACAGTTTGAGAGGATGCTTCCACATTGTGGTTCCTCGAAAGAAAATTAGCTGTAAACTAGTTAGACCTAGCCTCTAGCCCTAATCCTCTCCAATTGCTACCTGAGAGACCTTGGGCAAGTTACTCATCTCTTTAGACATTTTTTCTCACTGGTAAATACAGCTGAGTGTACCCTAATAGCGTTATAGACTGAAGGCCCTGAGTTAACATCAAACCCCTGGTACTGTACATAATTCAGAGGAGAAAGATCTGATAATTTATTTTTGAAAAATCAGCAACTGAAAAACCTCTGAAGCACAGCTCTCCACTGACACACGTAGCGGTGCTGTGAAGAAGAACTGACTCAACGACAACTGGTTTGGGTTTCACTGTCCCACAAAAATGATAATTCTTATTATGTGTATCTTGTCATTCCAAAGGGTTTCAGGTTCCTCAAACCCTATTCCCTATCATTGCTCTTCTGTGACCTTCCTGCTGGATTCACCCATCAGGAAGTTTCCGTGGGAGAAAACACAGTAGCTCCCCCAGCACTGAGGGATCCTGGAGTCTGAATACAGACAGCAGCAGCTGGCTACTGAAGTTCACATGGCCAGTGAACACTGGTCCCAAGTCCTGGTTTATATCTCTTTTTTATATATATTCAAACTAAAATGTTAAGATTTATTAAATACTGCCAGACACTGCACCAGACCGTTTTACTAGGTTATTCTTTGCCTTCAGAATGACTCTGAAGAGCTGATGCAGTAAGATTCCTCTCTTTTCTAGACAAAGAACCTGAGGCTGAGATTAAGTAATTTGACTTAGAGCACATACCACTTCAGTGTCAGAAGGGGGATTTGAACACAGGTCTATTCAACTTCGAAGTCCTGCCCATTTTCACATTGCTTCTTTTGCATTGTGTTCTCTGTGTCATCTCCTCACAATAAACACCTACATATGTGTTGAAAAGACCACTATGGCCCATTCTGAGGAGTTTCCAACATGGGGGAAACCCCTGGCCTGGGAGATAAACACAGAAGCTGTGATGAGCCAGCTGAGAGGCAGTGTCAGGGTGAAGGGGAGAAGGGAAGTAAGATCATGCTATTTTGGAAAATAGAACTGACAGGGTTTAAAGTCGGGTTTGATCTGAAGGAAGAGAGAAAGAGAAGTCACAGAGATCCCCCAGGTCCATAGGGACTAAGTAACAGGATGAATGCATTCTCTGTGTGATTGTATTGATGGCTCCAGTTTCATACTTGTCACAGACACAGTGTGTACCACTATCAGGACTAAAAGATGTCCAGGGGTCTTCACGTCTCTGGTCGTCCTATGGTCTTACTGTCTCATAAAGCGTACCCTAATCTAAATATGCAGATTAGCAGCTAATTACATCCTAACGAGAGGTATCTGTTGTGCTAATTAAACTTGAACGGGTGTTCTCTTAACATCTGCTGATAGCCAGCCTGGCCATAACTGATTTATTAAACATAAACTGGCATTTCTGCCAAAGATCTCAGTTAAGGGACTTAGTATTATCTGGACTTTGCAGCTGAGGCTGGCTTGGGAGGAACGAAGGAGGGAGGAGGTAGAATAGAAGGACGTACTTGGGCTCCTGGGCCATAAGCCCACCACATCAGCTCATGATTCAGGTCAAGGCCACAAATTGGACATGTGTCAGTAACTCTTGAGACTAAAGAACCTGCTTCAAGATCAACCATGTCTATACAGCAAACAATGCTGAGAACTGAAAAAGGCCGATCTCTCCCACCAAAGGCTCATTTCACAGGATGTTGGGTGTTGGGACTGTGAGTGACAACTCCCTCAAAGTGAGTGGGGCACTCAGTGTGCATTTTTGCTATCTTCTTCACTGGGAACACTCTCACCTAGACAGTTAAATATCACCTCCAGAAATTACTTAGTTCTATAGTGAAACACCATGCCCTTAGAGAGATCGCCCTTGATCCACTAAAGCTAATGCGCCCTACAATGTATCCATCTGTTTTTTATCTTTAGAAAACTTTCCATGAACCAATATCATTATGATTATTTATCTTTTTGTTGACTTCTCCCACTAATATATGGCCCCCAAGTAAACATGAGCCATCTCTGCCACATCATCATAAATCCTCAAAGCTTAGAACAATGGAGAAGACACTCCATCCATTCTTGTTAAATTGATTTACTCAACATTCGTTACTGGGCACCAGGATAGTAGAACACACAGGCCTGTAAATGGATAAAGATATAGCTGTGCTGACCTTTGTTAATGAAAGTTCTCCCCTCCATACCCCAGGGGTCCATGCCAGAGGCAGAGAGAGTCTCATACAAACACCAGAGATAAAACGCAGATTCAACTAGCACATGTCAAACCTCTAGTAGGTACATAAAGGTGTCATAAACATTGCCTCACTGCCTATCTTGTGGTGTTCCTAGTGCACAGAGAAAGAAAGAGATCTGAATCTCAGTGTTTTATCCAATATCACATAGTCAGTTAAGGGCCCAAGACACACCCACATAGAATTTGAACCAGAGCCCCCCTGACACCAAGCTCAGTCTGCGCCAACCTGTCTTGTGTCCATCTGTCATGGTGGTGGTAGCATGAGGGAAACAGACAAAGTCTTACATAAGAGCACAGAGAGGCCACCCTGGGCCATGAGAGATGGCTCTGATTGATCCACGGACATGTGGCTGTAAGGTAATGAGCGCCCCATCCGGGAATGCACTAAGGCCTTTCCTAGCTTGCTGGTTCTGTACATCTTCCTGAAATCATGTGAACCCCACTTGGACACAGGAGAACATGGGACAGACTTTGCAGGCCATGGGAGTAGTCCAAGCAATCACTGAGGTAGGGAATAGCACAGCATGTCTTTGGGACCTGCGGACCAGGCTGGTTGATGAGTCAAATGAGTGAGTGTTCCTTTGCTTCTTCCAAATACAATCTGAGCAAGCATGTATATAGGAGAGGGGATTCTCAGACCAGATCGACTCAAAGCCGGCTTTGAGAGCCCAGATGACAAGTATGGCCCTCACTAGGAAGCACAGTGAGACACCATGAGAGCTGTTTTAGTGTAGGTGTATGATGGGAGCAGAGGGGAGAGGCAGGAAGGAGATGACATCATCTGAACTGTGCTAGAATCTTTGAGAGGCTGTTCTGTCTAAAGCACGGAGGCACATCTGGCAAATTAGTTTCCTCATCACTGCCCACACAGGTGAATTAATCATTTATTAGAGGTGGTCTAAGAGAATCTTGAGACTGAATAACTGAACTAATTGGGTGATGCTGTCTGTAGAGGCAAAGAACGCCGTGACACAGCAGCTAAGCCAGGTGAGCAGCATTCTTGGGAGGAAGGAGCTGCACATAGCACACAGGCCAGGTGTGTGGTGTCTTCGGAAGGAAGGGGCTGAGCAGTACCCAGGCAGGATACACGCATTCTCAGCTCACAGGGAGGAGATGACCTCAGAGAACAGTCTGCGGTACTAATCTGGGTGTGTAATAGTGACGGCCTGCACTAAGGTAGAGGGCCGGGAGTGAGGGGATGAATGGAAGGGTATGGCAGAGCAAAACAGCAAGAATCAGAAGCTGGTGGAAGAATGGGAACTTAATAGGGAGGACTGTCCACACTCCTGAGTAGGATTACTCTTCAGTCCTTGGGCCCCAGCTGAAGTCCTGAGCTCTACTGGGAATCTCCTACTCTTTAGGAGCCCATAAACTCCTCAACCAGCAGCAGTGGACTTTTCCAGCTCCCCCTTTAGGCTGGGGGCTGGCAGGGTTGGAGGTCTCATCACACTGTGAGGAAATTGCCTGAGTAGGCAGCTGCCAGCAGTCAGGGAACAGGGCCACCCCCATGTTGGCTTTTCAGGGAACACAGAGGTGATATTGTGCTGAGTTTTTATGTGCTGGAAAATATTTGCCTGAAACCATGGAGACCTGATTGCAAGGGTCACAGCTGCTGAGAGATCTAGAATGCTTTCTGCAGACACAGCTCCATCCATCATTACTGCAGCTCAGGTTATGTTCTGCAAGTTCCTGCCTGCTGCATGACTGGTCAGCTCAGCCTGAGAGCTGAGCTCTGCTGTCTTGCCAGCAGTGAGGCAGAAAGGGCACGTAAGAGGGTCAGGGGACTGAGATTCTGAGGCCACCAAGTCTCAGGGTTGGAAGGAATCCTAAATAATTCAGTCCATTAACATCTTGTATCAATTGTCCCTCCAAAAGCAACTTACATACTTCCAGGTACAACTATCCCTCAAGCAACTGGCTTCTGTTACTAGACAGCTGTGGCTGGTATTAGTTTCTGTGACTGCTGTAACAAATTACCACAAACTGTGTGGCTTTAAAATGAGAGAAATTTCTTATTTCATAGTTCTGCAGGCCAGAAGTTCAAAATCAAGTGTTGACAGGGTCATGCATCCTCTGTAATTTCCAGGGGACAGTCTCTCTTGTCTCTTTCAGGTTCTGATAGTCCCAGTTATTCCTTGGCTTGTGGTGTCATTACTCCAGTCTTTGCCTCCTTCTTCATATGGCCATCGTTTCTGTACACCTGGATATCTTCTCCTCTTTTTACAGGGACACTAGTCATGTTAGACTGCGAACCATCTTAATGATCTCATCTTAGTTTAGTCATATCTGCAAAGATCTTATTTCCAAAAAAGGTCACATTGACAGGTGCTACAGATTACAACTCCAACATATCTTCCTGGGGTACAAAACTCAACCTGTAATACAACCCTTGGAACTTCTTATATAAAGCAGAAACTCATATTCTTTAAGTTTTGTGGATCCATCAATCCTAACACTATCCTTCGATACACTTATTCTTTACCAGAGTCACTTTGCAGAAAGGTTAAGGCATCACTGTTCCCATCCTCACCACACCCCTGTTCTCAGACCAGGAACCCAGTTCCTGCAGCCACCTCCTTAGAACAAGAGAGGGACATACCTCACCTTGCGGGAGAGCGGGGGGAGCTTTCCTGACTCTTTCTATTCAGCTGCCATTTCCCTTATGGTAGCTAGTAATGGCTGCAAGCCTAGGCCACATACAACATGGCCATACCTTGCACTACACGATAAGAATCCAGGAGATGGTAATCTAAAGAGCCCAAGAGCCCTTTGCAGCCAGGTAACTTCAGCTCAGGGATGTCCCAGTGCACCATGGGGTTGCCCAAGTCCTCCAAAGGGAGAAGTAAGAAGTGATGGCTCACTTCACTGGTCCCAGCAGGGCTGGATGAAGGTGTTTAGGAGCCCTGGGTCTTGAAAAAATTATGCACCAGGATAGCGCTTAAGTGTTATGTCTACTAATCAAAAGTGAGCAGTTAAAATCTGCCAGGCACTCCTTGGAAACTCTATGGGAAAGTTCTACTGTCTACTATAGGGTTACTGTAAGTAGGAATCAACTCGACAACAATGGGTTTGGTTTTGGGTTTTTATGTGTAACATAACGTGAAATAAAAATAACTCTAATATGTTAAACATCCAACATGATTTTTTCCCTGAAAAATGCTTCAATGTTTTTATGAAATTACCAAACATTAAATTCTTTACAAACTTTTTTTTTCTGAATATATATGTATGCATGTGTGTGCTTTGCTGATGCCCTGTTACATTCTAAGTCTTCCAACCAGTCAAAGAACTTAAAACCTAGAATCAAAATGCACTGAATGTATTTCACAGTATAGAACACAGGACAGAGGATCTATCAGGATACTTGGGCCTGGGTGAGCTAAACAGGGTCTGAATCTACTAAAATCAAATGCAAAATTCTGATTTACTTCTGGGAGGAAAATCCTCAGCTTATGGAGATCTAAAACATTAAATGGTCCAGGACCACTGGTGCAGATTCGTAGAACTATGGGCTCTGCTGTGTAGAACTGTCTCCCACCAAGACCAGTGATACAAATGGGAAACTCGTTTAGAAAACTGTTTGGAAATGACTCCTAAAGCCACACATATTGATGTGATATTTTCACTCCTAGATTTATACCCATCAGAAATGTCACACAGATGCCTGTCAAAACAGTGTGGAGCCAGCATCTGACCTCTTGTAACTTCATGAGGGCGAAGAAGAATCAAGATCTACAGTCTAAGACTGATTCCTGTGAGGTGGAGGTCAGACACACCGTCTCTCTGCTGTCTTTACCAATTCTGACACCAACCATTCCTCTCACAGCACTCTCTACTTCTTTTGTGGGCTTGATAATTTATTGCGATGGCCACACAGAGCTCACAGACTGTATCATGGTTATTAGGCTTATTAGGGAAGTAACAGCTACAGTTCAGGGTCAGGAACACTCAGGATACAGTTCTTCCTATCATCCTATCAGTGCAGCATCTTCCCCAGTGTGCTTGCAGGCTTTCCTCTCTGGCTCTCTACCTCTGCCCTGTTCAAGCAAGCTTTACAAAGCCCTTTTAGCGCTACGGCTAAGTACCCAGAGGCACTTTGCTCCAAATGCACAAAACTTTCTCTGTAGACCAGAAAAGCCCACAACACTGTCTCCTGCTACCATTTTTCTACCACTGCTTCTCAAGCTCTCTGTCTCTGTCTCTCCTGGTTCCACAGGGATCTTAAGTCCAAAGAACATACTTTCCTCTCCCAGCTGTTCTTCCTTGGTGTTAGTGGGATCCCCTGCTGCTCTGGAACTGGCCTCTTCTAAGTAAAAATTGACCAACCCCCTTGGTGGCCATGATTACCTCATTTGCACAGTCTCACCTGGTAGCATAGTGGTTAAGTGCTACGACTGCTAACCAAAAGGTTGGCAGTTCAAATCCAGCTGGCACTCCTTAGAAACTCTCTGGGTCAGTTCTACTCTGTTTATAGGGTTGCTGTGAGTCAGAATTGACTTGACAGCAGTGGGTTTGGTTTAGGTTACCCAATCACTTGGTTGTGACTTACAAGACCCTAGCTAGAAAGGCCAAACAAAAGTAATCCATCACACCTCAATGCCCCAGATTGAAAACTGCCCAACTGCTCACCCATGATGAATGGAAACATACATCGTGATGTCTTCCTAAGCAGAATGCCATACATCAGTGAAAACAAATGATTTACAGCTGTACTCAATGATATTGAAGATTTTCACAGACATGATGTTGAGCAGAAGTCAGACACAAGATTACAGAGGATGATCTCATTCACACAAGAATACAAGAGACAGAACTTATCCAGCCGGTAAGAAATAGAAGAGTGGGGACATGGAGGCTTTTGTGTTTCAGTCTGGGGGCTGGTTACATGGGAATATTGTTTGTGCAAACTCATCAAGCTGCCTCTTTATGCTATACACACTTTTCTTTACATATGTCACATGTCAATGAACAGTAGAAAGAAATTTTTTCTTATTTCAATGAAATAACACCCATCAAAATGGCATTTGAGGCATTTGTCAAACTGATCTCTACTTGGCAGGTCTGGGCCCCTAGGGGTCTTCCAGGGCTCATGTCACTGTTAACTGCCATCTAGCTGACCCCTGATTCATGGTAACCGCATACACAGTGGCTGTAATGCTGCCTGGCCCTGCGCCATCCCCATGATTAGTCGCTGATTAGACTATTCATGATCCATAGGATTTTCACTAGCTGATTTTCAGAAGTGGTTGCGAGGCCATTCTTCTTAGTCCGTCCTAGTCTGGCAGCTCTGCTGAAACCTGTTCAGCATCATGGCATCAAACAAGCCCCAGCTGGCAGAGAGAGAGATAGTGGCTGCACGTGAGATTCACTGGCCTGGAACCTGAGTCTCTTATATGGAAGGTGAGAATTCTACCACTGAACTATGGCTACTTTCATTTTCTGGGGTCATGCACAACCCTTATTTTGAGAGGTTGAGATTATCTGGCTGAGGTGCCTGTCTCTACGATCTGACTAGAGCCCAGCATGTGCAAAGATCCAGCCGTCTCTATCTGTCCTGCCTGAAGCTTACCTTTCCGTATCTACTGAAAAATGTATTGGTAACAAAGAATCCCCTGGTGAGGACTCCCAGGAAAAGCAGTCCCTGGAGTGAGGCTGTTACCTCAGCTGTGAGACACCAGGCGATCCAGGATGACAGCTGGCCCCATGCATGGGTGGCCTAGCAGGAAGGCAGCCACAGCAGTAAAAGCACTGTGTGCCCATAAATGGCCTGATCCACGTGTGTGATTATTGGTGTTGTGATTGTTGTGGATAATGATAGTAATAATAATTATTATTATGAATTAGAACAGTGTATTTCTTTCCCCTAACTGGGAGGCCCATTTGGAGCCCAGGGGAACAGCATGCAGACAACTTGCAATTTTTTCCAATTTGGCTTTAGAAAAAAATCATCATGCAAAGACAGATTGGATAGATTGGTCTGGGCAGTGATGCAGACATCACAAAAAAAGGAGAGGGGGCAGCACCAGAGACCTGCTTGGCTTTCCATCCTCACTGTTCTCCCAGAGCGAAACAGCACTCTCGTTAAGGCAGACCTCCAGGTCTGACCTTGGTTCAGAGTCAGCTACTGTTCTCTACTCTCTGCAGGGGAGAAGGAGGAGGCCAGGTGGAAGCTGTCATTACCAGGCTGGGAAACTAGCCACTCCCCCAGACGCACCCCGAAGGTTGAGCAGGAAGCCACAGGCATGGGAGTTCTGGGGTGGCCCTTGGCTGTTTGAGGATCATTCATGTCGGTGACAGCATGGTAGTGGAGAAGACAGCCGCTGTCTGCCCTCTCAGAACACAAATCCCAGGCCCTGTTGTCCCCCTGACTATGGCAAAGGTGGCCCTGAGTACGGGGTGGAGACAGGGAGTCACGGGGGCCCAGGATCAGGCCCCCAGCCTCAGCATAATCCTGGAGACCCCCAGCCCAATCTGTCTGTGCCCTGGAGGTGACCAGGACAATCAGAGCAGCACACCAGAACCCAGCACCAGGATGCCTATGGACAGCAGGGGGTGAGGCAACCTCAGGGAGCTTGATGAAGTATCAGAACTAGGAGGGAGGAAAGGAAGGAGAGAGGGAAGGAAGGAGGAGAAAATGTGAGACTTCTGTCCACTCACACTGGCTGTAACTTTACACACCTTACACCCTCTGACCTTCGTTTTTCTTCAAATGGGAGAGGCAGGGGACAGCTAGTATTACTGAGCAATTTCTAACCGCCAGATACTATTCTGAGTGCTTTATATTAACTCCTAACTGTACTAACTCCTTTCATCCTGTTAGTTGGATACTGTTATTGTCTCCATTTGACAGATGGCAAAACTAAGGCACAGCGAGCTGAAGTGACGTGCTGCTCAGGGTCCTGCAGCTAGTAAGGTATAGGACTGGAACTCACACTCAGGAAGCTTCACTCAATAACCCCTCTGACCCATCAAATACCCCATTCTCATTCGTGGCAAAGCAGCCACAGAACATTGTACAGGAAGGAGCTTCCAAGGCCCCGTGATCAGAAGGGACGTTGACAGTGCACGCCCACCTCTACACCTGTGCAGGGGCTTTTATCCTTCACCTGGAACACCTGCTTCCAGCCCCCAGCTCTTTAACTGAAGCTCAGCTCTTCCCACAGGATTTGCTCCCCTGTCGTCTGCCCAGGCCCCACTCCACAGGCTACCCTATCAGTCTTTTTGTCTCACAGGAACCTCAGCTGCCCCTACACCTCTGATTCTCCTGCTGAACTGACGCTGAAGCAGTGACGTTCTCTTCAGCCCCCTGTAACCTCACAGGTACCTGACAGAGCCAAGGTTTTGTCCCAGAGGTAGAACCACAGCCTGAGGCCTTTGAAGATCCAGTGTCTATCAAACTGCCCCTCCCTGCTCACTTTTAGAATCATAGAAGAAACCTCAGATGCTAGAACCAAGAGGAAAGCAGTAGGTCATCAAAACCAGTGTCCAGTGTGGCAGATGGGGAAACGGAGTCCTGGAGATGCTGAGATCCATGTCCCAGACCACACTGACCATTGGCTCTAATGGAGACAGCCTCCTAACCCTTTGCCTATACCCAGCAGTCTTGTAAATCTGAACCCCTTTACTACCTGATAGAAACTGTGGAAGCTTAGTGGTTAAGAGCTGTGGCTGCTAAACCATAAGTTCAGGAGTTTGAATCCACCAGGTACTCCTTGGAAATTCTCTGAGGCAGTTCTGCTCTGCCTTATAGGGTTGCTATGAGTCAAAATGTACCTGATGGCAGTAACTTTTCGATTACTGCCTGATCACCTCACTGACCACAAAGCATGGCAATGGAGGAGTAAGGTCAATGGAGGGTGACGGTATGGCCTGCCCAGAGAACACAGTCTGTTTTTCTTAGCCTTTTCTCACAGGGGCCTCAGGGGGGTGGAGATGGCTTGAGAGCCCTGTGGAATCATGTGGAGAGGTGTCCCAGACATTCAAGTGCTGGCTTGAGCTAGCGAGGTGCAGCTGCGTCCTTGTCCAGAGCACAAGACAGGCCTCCCTTTCCCCATGTATCTATAGCCTGGCACTCGCACTCCCCAATCTGGACCAAGTGCCTGGAGCTACCACCCAGATGGCGCCTAATTCCCCTGGGGAATCAGGCTGCAATTCTTCTTACCTCATTCTTCTTGTACACATGGTTTCTCCACAGCTTCGCAGAGAAGGAGGGTTGTTTAAGAGGCATTTGGCCTGGTTTGTCATTCTCACTGGAGTTTCAGGGTGAAGGGACTCCCTGCTCAATGTGGATGACCTTCTTTTCCACAGGCACAGCAGGCTTCCAACCTCTCTGAGACCCACCCACTGGAATTAGGCAAGAGGGACACTACCATTCCAGCCTTTGGGATCTGTGCTTTCTCTCCCTTCCATCTGGGCACAACATACCTCCTCCCAGCTCCTGTCCCAGAGCCTTCCGGACTCCCTAGGGTCCACATCTGCAGGAAATCCAACCTTGCAGACCCCAGCCCTGCCTCTGCCCCAGCCCTTTCTTCAACCACTACCCTAGGTAAGTAGCCAATAACTCTTATTAACATTTCATAGCTGCTGTATTATGCTCCTTTCCCTTATAAAACGTGACACAAAAGACAGCCTAAAAGGGAGCAAAATGCCCTTCGTGCATGGTATTTACAGCGGGCATTACCTGACCTCATCCTCCCTCCTGTCCCCACCACATCACCCCCTCCAGAGTACACTGCAACTTGTAGGCGTTTTATTAAAATGAACGCTTTGTTCACGCAGCCAGCTCCATCCCTCTCAGGCCTTGGCATAAATAATTTATCTGAAAACTGATTTGGTTGGCTATGCTTCTGTAATTGAAGGCCAGCCCACATGGTTTATTGGCAAGCATCGGAACTAGCCTGCTCAGAGCCTAACCCCAGGTGGGAAAACTCAAAGGCCCACGGGCCCCACCAAATCCAGAAGGCCCTGCCCAGTTCTTTCAGCTCATGCCTGCCTCCTTCTGCAGGAGGCCCAGCCCAGCAGCCCTCAATCTGTCAGGAGGCTGAGCATCCTGAGAGGCTGTGACCATCCATACATGCCACCCACTGTGACCAGTGGCCCTGCCTGCCACCACCACACCTGCCACAGACTGTCCCCATGCTCACTCCTCTCTCCCTGTTTCCGGGACCTGCCAGGCTTTCTCCCAACTCACTCAGCCCACTGACTTGCTTCTAAGTTCTTTCTCCTTATATCTGCAGAGCTTCCTCACTCCCTTCTGGGCGCTGCTGAGAGGACACTTTCTCCTCATCCCCCCAGCCACACTGTAGAAACTAGCAAACTTCACCCCCACACAGCACCCTCTATTCCTACTCTGTGTTTATCACCATCTGACATACAGTATATTTTGTTTGTTTGCTGTTTTCTCCTCCTGTTAAAGTTTAAGCCCCATGGAGACAGGTCTATTGGTCTCTGCTATTTCCAGTGCGTAGGATAGTGACTAGCACATATGTATGCTCAATAAATTTTGAATAAATGAGCAAAAACTGGAGATTATCAATAGTTTTCAGGAGAAAGGGTATAGGAAGTCAGAAACCTCTTCACCACTAGAAATAAGATCACAAGCTATCTTTGTTTCACACACAAGAGATATACCCTGTTATGGATTAAACTATGTCCCTCCTCCCACCACACACACACATAAAATACATGTTGGAATCCTAGACTTGTGGGGCAGTCTGTAAGTAGCACTCAACTACTAACAGAAAGGTTGACAGTTTGAACCCACCCGGAGGTGTCTCAGAAGAAAGGCCTGGTGATCTTTTTCTGAAATATCACATCCTTGAAGACTCTATGGTGCACAGTTTCTACTCTGTGTATATGGGATTGCTGAAACAGAATCTACTCAACACAATTGTTTTTGTATCTGTGGAGGAAATGTGATGTAATTACATTCCATAATGCAATCTAGTATTCTGTTGATGAAGCCACACCAGTACAGAATAGATACAGAGACAAGTACACACTGGGAAAAACATGCCATGTAAGTACCACCAAGAACCAAGGAAAGTCCAGGGCTAGAGACAAGAAAGGAACTGACATAGCCAAGATCCTGAGTTGGATTTTCAGCCTACAGAACTGTGAGAAAATAAATTTTTATTCTTTAGAACCACCTACTTGTTATATTTGTGTTATAGCAGCACTAGATAACTAAGAAACCCCCTCACATGTCACAGCAGCACAGTTAGGATCTTCAGAAAAGTGGTTAAGGGCTACACCACCTGGGGTCCTTCCCTGCCTTGCCCAATCTGCTTCACTGGGTGGAATAATAATAACATTCTAACCAACAGCACTAAGAGGCTTACTAACAGCTTAACACTTGTGACCACTAAGGTTGTGTGTCAGCTTGGCTGGGCCATGATTCTCAGTAGTTTACAGCTATGATGTAGTTTGTTGTATAGCGATGTGATCATCTTAATGATGGGGTCTGCTGTGAGTAGCCGGTCAACTGGGAGGGTTTCTTGGGGGTTTGGCCTCCATCTAATACAAGCGGACTTTCTGGCAAGGCTCACAGACTTTTGCTCACTTTGGATCCTGCAGCTGACTCTCGTTTATCTGACCTCCAGTTCTTGGGATTCAAGCTAGCAGCTTACCTGCCAATCTTGGGAATCAGTGGCCTCCATGGTCTGCATCTTGGATTTGCCAGTCCCTGCAGCTCAATGAGTCCGAAGAAGCCTCCAGCCTGACCCACAGACTTGGGACTTTGCAGTCTTTACAACCATGTGAGCCATTTCCTTGACATAAATTTCTCTCTCTCTCTCTCTCTAGATGCTATACTGGTTTTACTCGTCTAGAAAATCCAGCTTAAAACAGCACTTTTACATGCTTTATCTTGTGTGATTCTTTACAAGCGATCTCTACCACAACCCACTGAGAGGGGCCTCGAGTCACTCTGTGTACCTAATGATAAAGACTTCTTGCCAGCCTATGTCCTGTTCCTTGGTTTGTAGGCTTCAGGCTAGGCACATAAGGGGACAATAAATTTTTTATCCTCTTTGCCCGTACCCAGACATCCCCAGAATCCTATGATGCTAGCCTGGAATGCGGCTCAGCCCTTGCTACTCACTGCCCTTTCTGAGAGAATCCTACCTTTGGTTTCCCAGCTGCACTTCAGATCTTGTTTGAACTTAAACCAAACTCTGCTCCTCTCACTTTCATTTTAGAATCAAGACACAGTTTTCAGGCTCATGGCAACAGTTGTTGCCGTGCATGGCTTACTGTTACCAGGATTCTCCACTGCACTGCCACATTGGACATAGAGATGCACCGCGCTGGTCTTCCTACAAGGAAGGACTCACTGCCCCAGCTTCCAGTCATGCAGCCCTCGGCTATCAGCTCTTCAGAAAGCTCAGAGAGCTGCCTGACCCGTTGCCACAATCTTCTCAGGATGGCCTATGATCAACAACGGAGGGAAGCCTGTGTGTAAAAAGCCTGACTTGCTCAGCGCCACATGGGAATGACTCTGGTGGGCCATATCTGCTCCAGTGTGCCCAGATGTCAGCCAAGGCTGTCACCAAGCCTGCATGACAGCTCAGCCTCTCCTCTGCCCGATCTTGCTTCCTCCCGCTGCCCACAGGGAAGTATCTCCGCCAAAGACTCTACTTAATAAGCACTTTAGACAATCAACTCCTAGTCCGGGAGTCAGCTTACTGGTTGACCCGACCTGCTTCACGACAAGCCCCAGTGCACGCATTTCCCTTGACAACATGGTGGGGCGGCTGCCCTTCATCCCTAGCTCCATCCCACAGGTGCTACGCTCACACAGTTGATTTCTGTCCTGGTTCTCTCTTCTTCTCAGAAGCCCACATGAGCTGGACACTTCAGAGGCAATAACCAGGTAAAATCAAATCAAGCCCATTGTCATCAAGTCAATTCTGACACACAGCAACCCTATAGGGAAGAGTAGAATGGCCCCGTAGGTTTCCAAGCAGTGCCTGGTAGATTTGAACTACCAAAAGACCAGGTAAAGACATTGAAAGCCTATTATATTGTTTGTGTTTTTTCTCCCCGTTTAAGGATTGCAATGCCCATGACCATGACAACCAGATACCCAGTGATAGGAGGTCCCTGCCCCAGAAACTGGGACAAGCCTTGGGCAGCCCTCTTCCTCCAAGAGAGGCCCCTCTGCCATTTTGCTTTGACAGAAGGTATCATCTGATTTAAAAAGTGCAGGGACCAAGACCCTGTGGTGTCGTTGTCCAGGGCCCCTGTGACCTTCCACTTCTAGTGATTGCTCCCTTCTGCTAGAGGGAAGGCTCACACTGAGGTTGAAAAAGGAGGGCCAGGTAAGACTAACTTGAGTGAGGAATTGCATCTGGGCATCTACGCAGCCTGTTAGGTTTTCTCAGGAGTCAATTCAAGCCTGTGTTGAGAAAAGCAAAAAAGAGAGAGATTAGAGCTTTCGCTGGACAGAGGATAACTTTCAATAGACCAGCACTCTAGAGGGCTGGATTTCCTAATAGAGCCTTGGCCAAGTGGTCCAGAGAGGCCTCAGTGAGTCAACCCACGAAGCATCAACCCTGAGCCAGCTGCTGCTCATGGGGGGTTGGTGGGGGATTTCAGACCAAGGAACTGAGTGAGGAGGAGAACAGGAGGCTGGGATTCCAGAAGACATTGCAAGCTCCCAGATTGGAAGTAAGCCCCAAACCAGAAAGTAGACAAGGAGCAGGAAATCTGGGAGGCATATCAAAATATGGAAGGTGAGAGGGGCTACTGTGCTTAAAAGCCAAGGCCATGGAGACTGGGTGCCCAGTGATAAGAAGTCCCCATCATCTGCTCAGAAACAGTTGGCACAAGCCCTGGGCACCTTGGGCCCTTCCAGACACTCTGGACATTGGAAGTTCAGTGGGGTGTGACACTACTCCCAGGAATTTGCAACCTCATCCTTAGAGTGTCACCAGAGGGCCCTGTTTGGTCCATGCCTTTCATCCACACTCTACACACAGCATCCAGTTTTGAAAATTGGAAATATCTAGCAGGGTATTCAGGACTGAATCATTGTCTTGATTCATGGATTAGGAACTCTTCAAGAGCAAAGACCTGCCTTCCCCTTTGTTGCCCTAGCTGCTGGTAGGGTTTTCTTGCAGGTGAGCAAGCATAGCTGAAACTGCATTCACCTGCCTATTCCTGAACTCATCTTCTGGGATGTGATGTTGGAATTGGGGACACTAGTACATTCTGTGCACAAATGCTTGGATGTTGCTATTTCGAACAACTTAATGATAGTTGTGCCCTCAGCGAGACTGCATGAATAACTGAAATGTCAAATGTCTTTGTTTTAGCTACTCTTCTACCAACTCTGCAGGTTACATAATCATGAGCCACATGCCAGTTAGAGTCTCTGATGGTCAAGTATAAATTTCTTTGTTCCATAAAAATGAAAGAATGAGCTCAATATTGCTTAAGTTCCCTTTAGAAAAAACAATCTTTTAAAACTTAAGATCCATGAAGTAGAAGAGTCAGGTTGTTAAAAGGGGTCCTCCCAAAAGATTGCCTCTTTAAATTTGAATATAATAAATATAAAGGCATAATTCCATAGGACCGAACTAGAACTCCCCAGAGAGCCCTGAACATCATTCTGTTTGTCAAGGCCATAGACACACACCCATCATGCCTGAAAAAGGGAGGATCTCAGGAGTGATAGTGTCTGCAGGGTCTCTGAGATAACACAGTGAGTCTTCATGGCCTCCAAAGGGAGGAACCCCAACCCTCCCTGGCACCAAGGATTGGAGAGGTTAGTGATCAAAGGCCCAAGGAGACAGCTGTTATCTGTAGATACTTCCCTAAAGAGCTAGGCCTGGTCTACAAAAATGTAGTCACAAATGCTTGCTAACACAGTCCCAATTTCAGATCACCTTCTGTGAAGTCAAGGTCTGAGCTTGTCACAAAAGGACAACTCAGACACATACAGTGGATGGAACAAGAGAGAAGAGACAGAGCCAAGTCATCTTCAGTAGTGGGCACCAATCTGCGCAGACTAGTTACTGACTGGTATGCAAGGCTAGTGGTCTGTATATACCCCTTTTGTGTTGCCTCCCTGCCCGAACCAGTAAAGGTTGACCAAGTGCCGTATGATGGCACTTACTTAAGCAGAACAAAAAGGTACTCATTAGACCCCAAACAGGAAAGGAATCTCCCTGAAAAGGAAGAAGGAGAAAACACTCAGAAGATGATTGGGTTCCCAGCCTCCATTTTTAGGGAATGTTCTGCACCCAAAGATTTTGAATAGGCAGCCTGGGTGAGACGCACAAAATTTTAAAATAGACCATCATCCCAGCACTTTCATAGTGACTTGAGTTAGACTTTTCACCAAAAAAAAAAAAATTCTGTAAATAGGCATGAATTCACACACCAGAAACATTCCATTGTCAGAAACTGTACCCTGATTTCTAGCTGGGAAAATATTCCTTGTCATTTTGACATGGCGAACATCACTCAGAGGAGAGGGTTATACGGGTCATCCTAGGTGTGATGATGATGAACCAAAGCTGTTTCTGTTCTTATCTCCATAACTGAGCTCTGTGACCACGTGCATGTCAGGGAGAGGAGCAGTGAGTCTCCCACAAGACTGAAGCAGCATTTCACCTTTAGGGGCTCTGAGAGAAGCCTGGGAAACCCTGGCAGCGTAGTGAATAAGGACTACAGTTGCTCACCAAACAGTGAGTAGTTCAAATCCACCAGGCTAACAGAAAGGTCAACAGTTCAAATCCTTGGAAACTCTATTGGGTAGTTCTACTCTGTCTATAGGGTCACTATGAGTCAGAATTGACTCAGCAGCAGTGGGCTTATGTTTTTTGTTACTTTGTTTTTCTGGTTTGGGGCAGCCTGAAAGATTAGCCAGGACCTTGGAGGCAATGCTAATCCTATGGATCACCGCCATGTGGTAGCTTTGGAGTAAGACAGCCCCGCCTCTCGCTGGCTGTGTAACTAGGTAACCCCACTGAAGACAATAGCACTGACCTTGTGGAGTGGCGGGTTCAAATCAGAGCAATAATGACCAAAACACGAGACAATTCGTAATTACAAGCAGACAAAGAATGGGAGTCTAGAATATTCTACAACACAATAGGTCAGTGGAGGTCCTAGAATGGAAACTGCTGCCCATGAATTCCCAAACTAAAGGCCTTTTTACAATACCAGGGATTTCAAAGTAGCATCCACAGATGTATTGTTAGGAATCTATGCAGGGTATGAGAATTTTTTTTGATGTTTTTATTTCAATGATTGAAAAATATTAGTGGTGGCCTATTTGTGATTTTGTGTGGATGATCATATTAACACCAAACAATGCCTCAAGAAATCAGAGGTTAGCATAACATTCGGGTTTATGCTCACATGTTTTAAAATGAAGGCCAAAGGACTTCATGGACTGCTATACAAACAAGGGTGTAGTGAGTGTTCAAACCCGTGATAGTAGAGGGAGGACTGAGTCATCAAACAGCACAGGGGACACAGACAGGCCACAAGCAATGAGCTCTGGGCTGAAACCAGCACAGGCACCATTTTTGTACACAGGTGCCCTGAGTAAAGGCCAGCTTCGTATGTGTCAGTTTGCAAGACAGCACTAGCGGTAAGGGTAGACAGATAGATGACAGATAATAGGTAGACAGGCAGACAGATGATGGATGGATGGGCAGAACGGTTGGCAGACTAGTAGACAAACAGATAGCTAAGCAGGCAGCCAGAGACAGAGACAGCTGCTATCAAGCTGACTCTCAGGAAAGCATTGTATACAACAGAACAAACTGTCACCCGGCCCTGCGTCACCCTTCTGATTGCCAGCGTGGGCATGTCCTTTGCTTCCGTTACTATGCTGTCTCACTGAGGTCCTCCTTTGCCATCACTAGCTGTTTACTTCACTAAGCATGATATCCCACTCCAGTGACTCCTGCTGACATTTCCAAAGCAAGCAGGTAAGACAACCTTCTGTTGTAATTCTTAAGATTTTCATTGGCTGATGCTTGGAAGCAGAGTGTTAGTAGACTGGTCTTAGTCTGGAAGCTTTGCTGAAACCTGCCCACCGTGAATGACTCTGCTAGTATTGGGAATACTGACGGCCTAACTTCCAGCGTTACAGCTTCCTGCAAGCTACCCTTGGTACAACAAACTGACAGGCAGCTAGGGAGACATCAAGTTAAAAAACTGGAAAATGTCTTATTAAATGGTATATATTTTATATTTTTTAAGTTGTTATATTTGAGGTGCTCTATTAAACTAAGTGGCTCATCAAAATCACGGGCCTGTAGTTAGAAGTTTGTCCTTTCTAGTATGTGAAAAATAATAAAATTGATAAAATCCTCTGTATTAAAATGATAATAATAATGACAGTAATTGTGACAATGTCTCAGCATGCTTAAACATCCAAACAATCTAGTTGATAACAAGCAAAACTTAAAATGAGAATACATCCCTCTATTATTAAACCCAATATGGTGTCTTTTTACTTTCAGCAAAACATCATCTGTCACATTAAATTAATGCCATTAATTTGAATTTTAATGGTTTTGGCCTTTTGTTTGCATCTTATTTGTAATCGTGTTTTGGTTTTATAGCTGTGCAAGAGCTAAAAGCGTAAGGAATTTTTAATTACTTTTATGTTTATATATATTTAAGTAACAAAATGATAAAAATAATTTTAGTCAACACTAGGGTCTGCAATCATTTTTTTCCCTTTAAGATGCATTTATTAATCACCTTTAAGAATCACTGGAACTGTGTGTTACCATAGCACACTGCTAAATGCACAAGAGAAATCCAGTTTGAAAGTCCTGGGTGACTTAAGACTTGGCCTGACATTCTGAGGGATTGGAGCAGGACAGAACGGAAATACCCCAGTAATTTAGGGCTGGACTTCCCAAAGCACTAAGCTAATGTCACCACCTCAGGTGGTTCCCTGATCCTAATAATCAAACTACTTTAGGCCTCTTTCTCCTGTTCTCACTAACCATTTCTGAGCAATTCTATGTGGTCATAACTAAACCACACATGCTAAACTTGGGAGCAGGACATTTCTGCTGTCCTAGAAGGTGCTAGCATTCAACAGAATGTCAGCTCCACTCTCATCATTCTCAGAGGATTATAAATGACACCCGGGCACTGAGGTTATGGCCCCACCACTGACTGGGTGTGTTCCTGTACCACATTTGGCAGCAGGCACTTTATTTATTAACATCCACCCCCACATATAAGGTGAGAAAACTGAGGCTCAGAAAGGTTGAGTCACTTGTCTGAGACCCATAGCTGAGTAACTGTCTGAGCAGGGACTTGAACTTGGGTCCATGTTGCTCCAGAGACTGAGCTCCAACCACTCCAGTCCGTGGCCTCGCACTGTTCCAGTGCCCAGAGGATTGGGAGAGAGAAAACAGAGTGTACAGACCTGCTCCTTGAGTTGCTGATCTCATACACATGGGCTTGCTCATCTCTGTTGTAACACAATAGGAATGAGGCCTTGTCTGAGACTAGGTTCTCAAGAGAAGCAAAACCGGTGAGGCGTATATACAAACAGAGAGAGATTTATATCAAGGAAATTGGTCACACAGTTGTAGAGGCTGAAAAGTTCCAAGTTTGTAGGTCAGGCTGGAGGCTTTTCCTGACACACATAGCTACAGAGACTGTCAAACTCAAGATCAGCAGGTCAGGTAGCAGGCCTCTGGCTCACAGGCTATACAGACACTGTTGAACTTCAAGATTGGATCAGCAGGTAAGCTGTTAGCTCAAGTCTCAAGAACCAGAAGTCAGATGAGGATCCAGAGTGACCAAAAGCCAATAGTGAGCTTTGTCAGAAAACTCACCTATGTTGAATTCAGGCCACATGCTCAACGAAACTTCCTTTCAACTGACTGGTTGCTCATATGCTTGTAATGGAGATGATCATGTTATTATATAGCTGCCAAACTATATCATAATTGCCAAACCTCCGAGAATCATAACCCAGCCAAGTTGACACACAGCCTAAACCATCACATGCTCCTTCACCTGAAACGACAAAATGGCTGATAGTACTCCCACATGCCAAATTGTAGTAGCCACAATCCTTTGTCCCCATTTGTGGTCTCGTGTCTAAACTGTCTTTCCTCTTCACCTCCTCACCCAGCTCACTGCATGTGTAAGCAGAGGAGAAGAAACTCATGTGAATGTTTGAGGCAACCAGTGCAGCACATAAAGTGCCTTGGTTCTCCCCACATACCTCATGCCTTGTGGCAAGGCCCCCAAGCCTCCTATAGGGACTGAGGTGCTAGCAGACAGGGGTCGTTAGCACTTCCTTTCTTTTTTGGAGAACTGGCCCCCACCCTCTCGACCCTCCCTGATGCCCAGGTGTTTCTCGGACAGTGTACCACACATCTGGGTTTAGAGTAGGGCTCCTTACATGACAGTAGAGACTGTGTCTGTTTCCCATCTGGAGAACTCAGGCTGGAAGGTTGACTGGAGCAGGGTGGGGACTAGAGGGACACTGCAGATCATTTTTACTGTGGGAGGAGAGTGAATTTATCCAGGACCAAGAGGAGTGCACAGGAGGAAGCAAGGTTCAAGCCCTGTGACAGGAACCCAGCCTAGAGCTTGTAGGGTAGACCTCCAATGGAAGTGAGAGAGGAGTATGCTAACTGCACATCTGCACCCTACAAGATGTCCAGCAGAAGCAGAAGGGTGGCTGTCTTGACAAGGTCCTTGAAAGCTGGAGAGAATTTGGGCAACACCAACCATCTAAAGAAATTTGACTCTTTTTCCTCCAGTGCCCCTTACTGTGCCTGCACCCTGGAGAAAACAGAAGCAGAGAAGAGGGCATGGAGGAAGACAGAAAGCTCAGGAGACAGCCCCAGCACACAGCAGGTCCCTTGAGGACATGGTCAGGCCCAGCTGCAGGGAGTAGAGAAGCTTTGAACTGGCTATGAGACTGAGCCTGGAAATGGGCCTGGACTGAACCTTTTCTAGTAGCTGAGAGTCAAATCCACGCTATGCCTGAAAATAACTGTCAAATTCTGGAATGTGCATGCTAGGTGGTCACAGGGAGGGGATAGATTTCCGGCAGTGCACGTAGAAGGCATCAAAGGGAGAGAAATGAAGCCATTTCCTGTTCGTACCCCATCAAGTTCATCCCATTCAATACATAGTTGTATATACAAGTGGCAACCAGGGACCAAAGCTGCACAATATAACACCAAGTGAATTAAATCAGCTGTGAACAAAGTGCACAGAGAAAGCACTGAGACAGTCCAAAGGGAAGACTTCATGTGGATGGGCCTTTTAGGAGGGGGCAGAATATGCAAAGTGGGCAGAGGAAGAGGTCACCTCCAGCAGCAGACACAGAGGCCAGCCCCTATGCCAGAGCTGGAGAGAGCCTGGAGTCCATCCGTGACCCTCATAAAGAATGTCCATGACCTCTATTCAGGGCAGTGGATAGTGTAAGTGAGTCTGGAGGAGGCTGGGACTGTTTCCAAAAGCAACATTATAATGATCAGATGTGTGTCCTGTGGAAGAGACTTTGAGTTGAAGATGTGGGCTCACAGTGCCAGAAGTGGATGATAAATAACCCAGAACAACATCCTTCCTTCTCATTGCCCAGGTTCCTGGCCCAAAGTCTCTCAGCTGCATAGATGCAGGCTTTGTGAAACCTAAATGATGTCTTCCTGTCACCTCTTCTTTAGAGCAAACTCAAGAGCATTTGAGAGTGTAGAAAGGTGCCTCTTACCTGCTGGTAGGGAAACTGGCCACTTTAAAGATGAGGCCCAGAGCCTGAAGCTTTGAAAATAGGTTCTCAGCCATGATCCCATCTTCCTTTCTGAGCTCAATGGACCATGTCAAATCAATAGCTAAACCAGCGCCATTTGGTTGACCCCGACTCATGGCAAAACCATGTGTGTCAGGGTAGAACTGTGCTCCCTGGGGTTTTCAGTGGCTCATTTGTGGAAGTAGATCACCAGACTTTCCTTCTGAGGCACCTCTGGGTGGACTTCAACCTCAAACCTTCCAGTGAACAGCTGAGCATGTTAGCCATTTGTACCACCTAGAGACTGCAAATCAGTAGCTAGGTGTCTACAAATAGTTTCCTTGACAAGACCCTGCATACAACCATAGTCACACAAGAGCTGTAAGAACAGATCCAGAGACGGGGCCAAGATGGTGGACTAGACACACGCCTTCTCAATTCCCTCTGACATGTAAGGCCAGGAACGATAGTTGAATAGAGTAGTAGACATCCAGGAAGCCTTAGGATCTGGCATAGGGTTGTCAGATTGGACTATGTGCCAGTGACAGGGTAACTACCTCTCTCAAAGAGAATGCAGCAGCAGAGTCCTGCTTCTACTAACTCACCATTTGAGAGGACTGAAGGTACTGACACCTTCTTTGTTATCCCAGGAGGCAGGAGAGCTGGGCGTGATCCAACTAATATGCTTAACTGCAGTTCTTAAGTAAACAGTGTATAGTGCAGCAGAGATTGTGTTTGGGATAGCCACATATTGAGAGCCCAGCTGCTGATTGAGGGCACAACTGCCCCTCCACCCTCTCTTTTCTGAGTTCTGCCACAGATTCTGCTGTTTCATGGAAGGCAGGGCAGCTCGGGCAGGATGCCATCTTGGTTAGCAGGAAGGTGGAGTTAACCACCTGGAGGCCTTAGCTGGGGCTAATTATCACACAGAGCAGCAGCCCCTCTCTGGAAAGTGCTTCTCCAGCATAAAAGCTGTGTAGGCAGATGATGGTAACAGGGCCATAATGCCTCCCTACTTTGAACCATGCCATAGAATCTAGGAATGGTCTATGGGATGCATTCATTGTTAGCTGGAAGGCAAAGCCTACCACACCTGAGGGCCTGACTGATTTCAGCAGCTATTTAACAGCTCCATGCTTAGCAGTAAAGTACCTTTTTTAAAATAAGACCACTTACAGAATGGCCTGGCAGCATCTCCTCCACCCTTCGCTGATCCACACCATAGCATTAGCCCACAGTCCCCCATAGACTCTATAAGTACATGCCATCTTTGCCAGCCAGGAAGCAGAACCTACTACCCCAGAGAGTCCACCTGGGGCCAGTCATTAGAGTACACAGAGGCTGCTGGTGACCAACTCCCCTCTTAGAACTATGTCTTGGCCCCTGTTGAGGTAACAACAGAGAAACCAAATAATTTATAGGTGGTGTGAATGCAACAATCAATAGTTTACCATTTAAAGACACAGTCCACTGTGGCTCCAGAAAACTCCCAAAATAAAGAATCAAAAAACTTCCCAGATGAAGAAGCCTTTCTGAAACTATCAGAGGTTGAGTACCAAAGAATTGCATATACAGCCCTCATAGAGACTAAAGAAAATGCAACACTGCAAAATGAAAAATTGAGCAACTATTTGAACTGATGGAGCATCAACAATCTGAAATCCAGAAGATCAATAGCAAAATTACCAAATGAGACAGCTCAATCTAAAGCCAAAGCAGCAGAATTGAGGAAATGGAAAACAGAGTTAGTGAGCCTAAAGACAGAACAACTGACACCAACATTTACTAAGAGAAATCAGAGAAAAGAACAAAGAAAACTAAAGAAGCATTAAGAAACACATGGGACTCTATTAAGAGGAATAATCTATGAATAATTGGAGTTTATGAACAGGGAGGGATAGCTGAAAATATAGAGTATTGTTTTAGAGTTGCTGACAGAATATTTCCCTAAAATTACGAAAGAAGAGAACATAGATTTCCAAGACATGTGTCAAACACTGCAAAAAACAGAGACTAAAGAAGGACCCCAAGATATATTACAATCAAGCCTAATGAAATGAAACATAAACATATTCTCTTAAATGCAGTGAGGCTTAAAGCAAAGCGAATATTCAGAGGTAAGCCCTGTAGGCTTTCATCTGACTTCTCAGCAGAAACAATGTTAGCAAGGAAGCAGTGGGATGACACATTCAAAGCCTTGAAGGAGAACTTCCAACCAAC
This sequence comes from Heterohyrax brucei, assembly GCA_028571685.1. NCBI lineage: Eukaryota > Metazoa > Chordata > Mammalia > Hyracoidea > Procaviidae > Heterohyrax > Heterohyrax brucei. Next base: position 81,435,608 of record CM053154.1, on the reverse strand, counting down.
AATTATATACCCTGAAAAATTGTCTTTCAAATATGAAGATGAAATTAAGACATTTGCAGATAAACAGAAGCTTAGAGGCTTTGTAAAAACCCAACCAAAACTACAAGAAATACTGAAAGAAGCTCTTTCCTTAGAAAAACAGAAACATGTGGCAGGGTCAAGATGGCAGACTAAACACACACCTCACTAAATCCCCCTGGAAACCAAGACCTGAATTGATAATTAAATAGAGCCTCCTGGACACCTAGTGAGCCCAAGGATGTGGCATAGGGCTGTTAATTTGGGCTTTATACCACTGAACGGAAAACCCCCTCTTTCGCTGACCCCACTTGTGGCAAACACTGGCTTGCATAAAGCGAAGATGGCTTAGAGAAACAACTGCAGTCCATTCTCACAGCATCTCTCTCAGCCTCCATTGACTCACATGATGCCTCCAACGCAACAAACTCTGGAGAAAATGGAAACCAAGAAGTCACCCATGACTTCAGAAGGCCCCCAAAAGAAGCAAACAAAGAACTTCCCAGATGAAGAAGCTTTTCTGAAACTATCAGGTGAATACAAAAGGGTTATATATACAGCCCCCCTAGGCCTTATACAAAATGCAGCACAGCAAAACGAAAAATTAAGCAAGCTGTTCAATCTGATGGAACACTAGTACTCTGAAATCCAGCAGAGCAAGAACAAAATGGAAAACATAGAAACTTCCATTCAAAGCCAAGAAAACAAAATGGAACAAATGGAAAAGAGACTTTCTGATTTGGAAGACAGAGGTACTGACTCCAGCATCTATGAGAAGAAATCAGAAGAAAGAAACAAGAAAAATGAAGAAGCATTAAGCAGCATGTGGGACTCTGTTAAGAGGAACTATCTACAATTAACTGGAGTTCCTGAACAGGGCGAGACACCTGAGAACACAGAGAGTATTGTGGCTGAGCCACTGACAGAAAACTTCCCAGAAATTATGAAAGAAGAGAATATAGATATCCAAGATACATATCAAATGGCACTCAATATAGATCTCAAAAGAAAGACTCCAAGACATATTATAATCCAGCTTAACAAAATGAAACAAGCGAAACTCTTAAAGGCAGCAAGACTCAAAGCAAAGCTAACATTTAGAGGGAAACTGTGCAGGCTTTTGTTGCATTTCTCAGCAGAAACAATGCTGGTATGGAGACAGTGGCATGACACATTCAAAGCCTTGAAGGAGGAGAACTTCCAACCAAGAATTATATATCCTTCAAAACTATCTTTCAAATATGAAAATGAAATTAAGACATTCGCAGATAAACAGAAACTCAGAGATTTTGTAAAAACCAAATCAAAGCTGTGAGGAATACTGAAAGAATCTCTTGGCATAGAAGAACAAAACCACTAACTTTATATTTTAGAAGCAAATACAGGACACATCACCTAGAATCCTACTCAGTTAGGGAAGGCTCCAAACTCAATCCAAGCTATAATAATCAAAGAAATAATCCCGTGATCATATCATGAAAAATATGATGTCATCATACTAAAAAGAGGAATGTACTACAGTCATTATAGTCCTTCCAGAGGGAGATGAAGTTGATAAGAATGGTAATAACTGAAATTGAGTTTATACATAGTTAATTAAGGGAGATCATAGGAGGAGCTGTAAAGCACAATAAAGATGCAACGTATCACATCAAAAAACATCATACAGGAGTCTCATCAACCACAAAACCAAACCTAAAAAAGGTGAAAAATCAACTCACAAAGAATGTTCCAGAACAGATTAATAAGAACAACAGAAAAAGCATCAACCCAAAAATAAACACACCACAATGGCAGCAGTGAACACATACCTATCAATAATTACATTGAATGTGAATAATTACATTGAATGTGAACACTCCAGTAAAGAGACATCAAGTGACTTCTTGGATTGAAAGACACAACCCATCCATGAGTTGCCTACAAGAAACTCACCTTAGACTTAAAGATAGGAACAAACTGAAAATTAAAGGATGGAAGAATATATGTCAAGCTAACAATGAACAAAGAAGAGCAGGTGTGACGATTCTAATCTCAAATAAAATAGATTTTAATGTAAAATCCACTATTGTGGACAAGATGGACACTATTGCTGAAACGTTCAATACACAAGCAGGACTTAACAATATTAAATATTTATGCACCTAATATTAGAGCACTGAAATACATCGAAGAAGCACTGACTACACTCAAAAATGAGATAGATCACTCCACAATAATAGTGGGAGGTTTCAACAACAGCCTACACTCTCAATACTGGGCAGATTGACTAAAGAAAAGCTCAATAAAGACACAGAAGACTTTGTTGCCACAATGAGTCAACTAGACCTCATCGACACATACAGAACTTTCTATCCATCAGTAGACAACTACACCTTCTTCTCCAGTGCACATGGAACATTCTCCAGAATAGACCATGTGTTAGGACATAAAGTGATTCTCAACAAAATCCATACCATTGAATTAATGCAAAGCATCTTCTCAGATGATAAAGCCATGAAAGTTGAAATCAATAGCAGAAAAAACATAGAGAGTGGAACTCAGGGAAACTGAACGTCTTGCTCAGAAAGCCATGGGTTATAGAAGAAATAAAGGATGAAATAAATGAATTTATGAATTCCAATAAGAATGAAAACACTTCCTAACAGAACCTATGGGATACAGCCAAAGAGTGCTCAGAGCTCAGTTTATCTCTATAAATGCACACATCTGGAAAGAAGAAAGATACCAAGTCAAAGAACTAACCCTACAGCTTGAAAAAGTAGAGAGAGAAGAATAGAGGAACCCCTCAGCACCAGAAGAAAACAGATCATAAGGATTAGAGCAGAACTAAACAAATTGGAGACTAGAAGAACAACTGAAATAATTGAAAATACCAAAAGCTGGTTTTTTGTAAAGATCAACAAAATTGACAAACCATTGACTAAATTTGCTAAAGAAAAACAAGAAAGAAACAAATAACCCAAATAAGAAATAAGAGGAGAGTTGTCATAACAGAGCCCACCGAAATCAAAAATATCATAACACAATAACAAGAAAGACAGTACTCTAGCAAATTTTAAAACCTAGAGGAAATGGATAAATTCCTTGATTCATACCACCTACCAAAATTATCACAAGGTGAAGCAGAACAACTTAACAAACCCATCACAAAGGAAGAGATTGAAAAGTCATCAAAAAACTACCAAGAAAATAAGCCCGGTCCCGGATGGCTTCACCGCAGAATTCTACCAAGCTTTTAGACAAGAATTATCTCCAATACTACTGAGACTATTTCACAGTATTAGAAAGGGGTGGAATACTCCCAGATTCATTCTATGAAGCCAGCATAACCCTGATACCAAAGCCAGGGAAAGACCCAACCAAAAAGGAGAACTACAGACCAATATCACTCATGAATCTAGTTGCAAAAATCTTCAACAAAATTCTTGCCAATAGAATACAACATAGCCAAAAACTAATCCATCGTGACCAAGCTGGATTCATACCAGGGATGCAAGGCTGGTTCAACATCAGAAAAACAATTAATGTAATCAACCACATAAATAACACTAAAGACAAGAATCACCTGATTTTGTCTATTGATGCAGAAAATGCATTTGATAAAGTCCAACACCCATTCACGCTAAAAACTCTCAGCAAAATAGGAATAGATGGAAAGTTCCTCAAAGCAATAAGGGCCATTTATACAAAGCCAACTGCCTATGTCATCCCGAATGGCAAGAAACTGAACCAGTTTCTCTCGAAAACAGGAACTAGACAAGAATGCCGACTCTCACTTCTCCTATTCAATATTGTGCTAGAAGTTCTAGCCAGAGCAATTAGACAAAACCGAGAAATACAGGGCATCTGCACTGGCAAAGAAAAAGTCCAAATCTCCCTATTTGCAGATGATATGATTGTATATGCAGAGTCCTAAAGAATCCATAAGTAAGCTACTCAAACTGATAAAAGAGTTCAGAATACAAGATAAACATAAGTAAATTAGTAGAATTCCTTTATACCAACAACAAGATTGTTAATGAAGAAATCACCAAATCAATACCATTTACTATAGCCCCTAAGAAGATAAAGCACCCAGGAATAAGTCTAACCAGAGAAGTAACAGACCTTTACAGAGAGAACTACAAGTCCTTACTGCAAGAAACTAAGAGAGACTTACATAAATGAAAAAACCTGCGCTGCTCATGGATAGGAAGACTTAATATTGTGAAAACGTCTGTTTTGCCCAAAGCAATCTACTTATATTATGCAATTGTGATACAAATTCCAGTGATATTTTTTAATGAGATGGAAAAACAAATTACCAACTTTGTTTGGAAAGGGAAGAAGCCCCAGATAAGTAAAGCACTACTAAAGAAGAAGAACACACTAGGAGGCCTCTCACTACCCGACTTTAGAACCTATTACACTGCCACAGTAGTCAAAACAGCCTGGTACTGGTACAAAATGAGACAGACAGATCAATGGAACAGAATTGAGACCCCAGAGATGACAGCATCTTTCTATGAACAGTTGATATTTGATAAAGGTCCTAAGATTGTAAACTGGTGAAAAAACAGTCTCCTTAACAAGTGGTTCTGGCAAACTTGGGTATCTATTTGCATAAAATTGAAACCAGACCCATATCTCACACCTTACACAGAAACTAACTCAAATTGGATCAAAGACCTAAATATCAAATCTAAAGCAATAAAGATCATGCAAGAAAAAATAGGGTCAACAATGAAAATTTTAATACACAGCTTAGACAGACTTCAAAATCTGACAAACAGAAGAGAAATTGATAAGTGGGAACTCCTAAGAATCAAACATTTTTGCTCATCCAGAGACTTCATCAAAAGAGTTAAAAGACCACCTACGGAATCCCAAAAAATATCTGGCAACCACATGATGGACCAACATCTGAGCTCCATATTCTACAAGGCACTGCAAAACAGATAAATAACCCTATTAAGCAATGGGCAAAACGGATGGACAGACACTTCACCAAAGAGGACATACAGGCAGCCAAAAGACACATGAGGAAATGCTCACAATTGTTAGCTATTAGAGAAATACAAATCTAAACTACAGTGGGATATATCTCAGCCCAACATGGTTGACTACGATCCAAAAATCACAAAACAGTAAATGCTGGAGAGGCTGTGGAGAGACTGAACTTGCCTACACAGCGGGTGGGATTGCAAAACGAAATGGTACAACCTCTTTGAAAAGCAATCTTGTGCTTTCTTAAAAAGCTGGAAATAGATACACAGATCCACTAATCCCACTCCTCAGAATATATCCTACAGAATCAAAGGCAGTCACGTAAACATGTACATGAACACAAATTTTTTTGAAGCACAGTCTCCAATAGCAAAAAGATGGAATCAACCCCAGTGCCCAACAACAGATGAATGGATCAACAAACTATAGTACATATGCTCAATGGAACTTTATGCAATGGTAAGGAACAACGATGATTTTTAGGAGCATCTCATAATTTGAAGACATTATGCTAAGTAAAATCAGTCAGTGCCGAAAGGACAAATACTGTATGAGACTCCCGCTCTAAGAACTTAAAAATAGACTATGTACAGAAGAAAAGACTATTTGATGGATACAAGGGTGGGGAGGGAGGGAGTGGGTTGGTCATAAATTAGATAAGCCAAGTGCTGATATTTGATAGAAAAATGGTTAGGCAAAAGCAGTGACAGCACACAAAGAAAGTAGGTCAACTTAACAGGACTTCACCATAAACTGAAAATTCTTCTAAGCTTAACCCAATATTGCAAGGATAGAGTAGCAGAGGTAGGGTCTGGGGATCATGCTGTGGAGGACATCGAGGCCAGTCGACATAACTAGCCTATTGCTAAGAGAGTCTTCTGCACCCCGTATTGGTGAATGGCAGCTGGGGTCTTAAAATCTGGGAAGCTTAGATCTGAGGTACAACTAATGGTCCCAACTCAGCCGGAACAGACAGTGACTGAACAACAGACACAAAGAAAAAAGAGCTCAGAAGACAGAAGGACCCATGTGAATGGGAGATTGTATCAGCATGTGACTAGAAGAGCCAGATGGTGCCCAGCCATCACCAAAGATAGCCTTGATGGGGCACACAATATTGAGTCCCTCTGGCAACACAAGAAAAAGAAGGGTGCAGCTCAAGAACTCTACTAAAAGAACACAATGGATGGTCCAACGGCCAGGGGGATCCCCTGGAAGTGTGGCCCCTAGACCTGCTGATGCCCCTGTCCAGAAAACACTACTCTTTGGACAAAAATGGACTGGTCTCAGGGACACAGTGTGACCATATGATGTGTGTATTTATGGTTGTATGCATTTATTGGATGTTGTCATACTGGTCACTTTCTAGATGGGAGAGGAGAGGTTCGAGAGGAGGAGCAGAAGATAGTCAAGAAGATAGGAGAAGTATAGAATGAAAGGGAAGAGGGTTCTGTCACTGGGAAGGAGAGCAGAGAGAGTTGCAGATAGGCAGACACGCAAATTTACTTTGGATGATATACTTTCACGTAATTACAATAAAAAGGTAAATAAAAAGAATAGGTTCAGCTTCCCCTTTTCAGCCTGGCATGTACATTCTCTTTTGTATCTGCTGTAAGAGATTCCTCCAAAATGGATTTGTGCTGTTCACACCCACTACCCTTAAATACCCCACCTTCCAGTGCTGCAGTATCTACAAGACTCTAAGGTCTCCAACTCCAAGCTCTAAGCCTCCTTTGAGGCCAGGATGCACACATCCTTGCCAGAAGCTCCTCCCTGGGTCCCCACACTTGACATACACCTTCTCCTCTGCAGACTCATTCACCCTGTCTGGTCCTCTTTCATGGTGATCCTTTACTACCCGGCATCAGAGCCATATTTCCAAAAGAGCGGTACTGAAGATGAGTAACACACATTGTACTGCTGAGGGAAGGGGGCAGTTAGGAGCAAATCAACTTAGAGATGTTGGATTCTACAGTTCCCTCTGGGAGGGTCAGGAAATACTTGCATATTTTAAGGCTCTAGTCGTTCCTGCAACAACAAAACCTGCTACCTCGCTGACACCATCTTTCCCAGGCTTGATCTATAAAATTCTTGCTCCCATGGTATTTTTTAACAGCCCACAGTGCACTGTGTCACAGACCTCACTTTTGGAAAAGTCATGTTAGGATCAATTGCATACATGCCACCCTCACTGGCAGGCATGAAAGTACTTGGGGTGGGATAGGAGCAGTCCATGTTTTCTGTCTGATTTCTCTTTTTACTGTCACTAGGCCTTGCCCGTGGTACACGGCAGCAGCAAATGAGCATGCAGCAACTAGGCTCGGGGAGATGGTGGATTATGTACTGAGATAGGAAGCCATGGGATCCCTGCCACCACCCCACCAGGGACCCTCTTCCTTATTCAAGATCAGAAGGACAGTGAAATTATTTAGGAAGTAACTAGTTTTTAACAACCACTCTAAATTCCCCCAGATAAGTCACGGTACGAGAACCGTGGGCTTTGGGTTGAACAGATGTACTATCGGATCCTAACCCTTTCACTTTCTGTGGGTGATCTTGGACAGGTCACTTCACCATTCTGAGCCTCAGTTTCCTCATCTGTCAAAAGGTTATCATTTTACCTGCTTCACCAGGTTGGCATGAGACCTGTCTGAGATACCCTACAGGTGAGCTGATGTACCTTACAGGTGAGAATGAGCCTAAGCGTGTGGCAGACAAAGGTTTGAAACATGTTAGATCCTGAATCCAGCATCATTAAGCCAAGGAACCACCAGAAGCTGGAAGGCAGAAAAGGAGGCTCTTCCTCTAGAGCCTTCAGGAAGAGACTATAGCTCTGCTGATAACTTGACTGCAGGCTTCTAGACCCCAAATCTGTAACACAGTAAATTTCTGTGGTTTTAAACCACCCAGCTGATGGTAAATGTACTTTGTTGCAGCAGTCCTCGAAAGATAATGAAGGGGATCTAAAACATGGAGACCTGGGGACTGGCCAGGGAACTTCTGTTTGCCAGGCTTGTTGAAATGGACCCGATCAGAGTCACCTTGGAAGGGTGACTGAGTGCTCAGCAAGGGGCTTCCCTCACTTGACCTGTGGAAGCGAACGGCTCTGGGAGGTGGAGAGCCAGAGACTGCCCTGGCTCTGCTCCTCAGTCACAGTGGCACTGGCATGGCCCCTTCCTCTCTGAGTCCCTACCTCTGTCATCATACACACAGAGTGGGAGGCTTGTATTTTGAGACTTTCTCCAGATGTATTCTTCCTCTTCTCAGTCCTTATTCCTCACAGCCCCAGCGTTCTACGCTAATTGCCTTGGACAGAACAATGATACTGCAGAGAACAGAGAAACTAGATATTTCTTTCAAACTACAGAATGACATAAAGTCATCCACTTTGGGCAACTGAAAGGACTGATGTTCCCTGAGAAAAGACAAGGGCAATGCAAAGGGTTAACACACTGGGTTGCTGTTTCAGTCATCTAAGGCTGCTGTAACAGAAATACCACAGAGTGGATGGCTTTAACAAAGGAAGGTTTATTCTTACACAGTCTGGTAGGCTGCAAGTCCACATACAGGGCATCCACTCCAGGGGAAAGCTTTGCCCCTTGTCAGCTCTGGAGGAAAGTCCAGTATTGCATCAGTCTTTGTCCAGGGAGCATCTTGGCACAGGAACCTCAAGTCTGAAGCACGCGCTCTTCTCCTGGTACTGCTTTCTTCATGGTCCGGGGTTCCCCATTCTTTGCCTGTTTCCCTTTCCTTTTATCTCTTGTGGGATGAAAGGATTAAGGGTGAGGCAAGCCTCACTCCAGGGAAACGGAGCAGGGAGGTGATCCTATGAAGGGATTTACAGCCCCACCCTAATCCTTTAATATAGCCAGCCAAGTGCCGTAGAGTCAGATCCGACATACAGCATAGGAAAACCACAAAGTGGAGGACAGTCACGAGATACTGGGAATCATGGCCCAGCCACATGGCTACACATATTTTGGGGGGACACAATTCAATCCATGACAGTTGCTAACCAAACTAGCAGCAGTTCAAATACGCTCAGGCACATCAGAAGGAAGGGCTGCTGATCTACTGCCAAAAAAACAGCCTTTGAAAATCCTGTGGAATACAGTTCTACTCTGACACATATGAAGTCACCATGAGTCAGAAACAACTTGACAACAACTGTTAACTGGTAAGTTTTCTCCTTGCTGTCTCTTGGTTCCCCCACCATGCTAGAAGTCAGCTGCCATATTGTGAGGACACTCAAGAAGTCATAAGGAGCAGCCACATGGGGGGCAACAGCAACTATGGTACACAATTGTACTCTGACACACATGGCATCACACTGAGCTGGAATCTACTTGATGGCAACCGGTTTTAGCATTTGGATAAGAGACAGGAGGATAAGAGATGGGAAGATACACAACGATAAGAGCCAAGTGTTCCCATCCCATCCTCATCTCGTGGTTCACCTGGGAGCAGGGAGCAGGGAACAGTAATTAAAGGGAGTGACAGGAATGGGGTTGTTAGTAGATCCCAGAGGTGAGCCCTGGGCACCCTTCCACGAAGGCAGCAAAACTACCAGGCAGATTCACGGGATCGAGAAGAAAGTACGTGCCCCACGGCCTAGGAAGAGCTGAGCAGAAACAAAGTTCTGGAAAACAAGTGGCTGCAGGATATTAGCAGGCAGAAGAAGTCTGAGGCTGACTCACAGCTTTCTATGCCTCAGTAGATGACAGACTCAAGAAAATAATTCTGTGGGTCCCGAAGACTGGCATGGAAGGGCCAGAGAATGCTGCCAAGCCTGCATGGGGCTGCGGGCTGTGTGAGCAGTGCCTTAGCACCACCTGCAGGGAGTCACACCTGAGGATCGAGTCCAGGTGGCGCTGAAGGCCCAGTACCCTACCCTGCCCACCCCGACACCTGCTTAAACTCCCCAAACTCACGTATTCCAAGGAAAGGGGAGGGCCACAACTCCACAGGGGGCTTCCTCTATCATCTTTGTAGAATGGGAGCCAGAAGCAAAAATTTTAGGGGGAAAATTGAGAAAATCCTATGCCTTGCACTCTTCAGCCTCGGACTTACATTCTCAGCCACAGATCCATGCTGGCATGACTAAGATAGCGAAAGACAAGGACAAAGGTGAGGCTGAACCAAGCACTCTGCTGGGGCCTCACTGGGAGCCACACGGAATGACTCTAGATGTCACTTTCTGTCTTCCCTGGGGCCTGGGAGAGAAGAAGTCTTGCATGGAAACCTGACTGCACTATACCATTTTGGGGAGGATAGCATCTGGATGTCAGACCTCTGACCACCTGTAAAGTGAGGATGTTGTCCCCACTGGATCACGTGTCCTTGACATTACGGATTAAATGAGATGATATGTAAAGCCATTAGTGCTATGTCTACTACAGATTAAGCCCTTAGTAAATGGCAGGTGGTGAGACTTCTGGCTTATTTTGGATACATCATCAGGGAAGATCAAATACCAGAAAAGAACATGATGCTTAATAAAGCAGATCAGAGAAAATGAGAGAAACCCTCAACAAAATGGATTGATGTGACAGCCACAGCAATGGACCCAACATGCCAATAACCGTGAAGGCGGTGCAGGACTAGGTGATGTCTTATTCTGCTGAACAGAAGATCGCCATGAGTGGGAGTTGATCAAATCAGTGGTTACCTTTTTATTACTTCAGAAAATGCACCTTCACACCTCTTCCTTCTTCTTGACATACCCATCACTCCAACCCCTCTACTTTCTCCCCCAAGAAGGGGCCCACCTAGGCAGCATGATCTGGGCTTGACAAAGGAGTGCAAACATTTCCCATTCCTCCTGACTGTTCTGCTCAGAACGAGGACCATTCATGGCACTCGGCAGCAGGGAGAAGTGGGCACCTGAACGGCATGGGAGGAAGGGCTGTCTGTCAAGAGGCGGAGCCAGGTCTGCCTCTGCTTCCACACAGTGAGGGATGCCACACCTGAAAGGACTCTAGGGGAAGGGCATTCCAGACCTTATTATACAAGGAAGGTAGAAGCCCAGCAGGTAGGATGTGCCTTGAACACACTCTGCCTTATAATCGAGCCAGATTTATACCCCCTCCAGCCCCCTACCACTGCTCCCCCTTCCCTTTCTCCCTCACTGGCTCCACACGTGGGACTTATGGGGAAGACTGGAGGGATTGCTGACTCCTCCTGCCTAATGTTGGTATCACGCACTTACTTGGATTGAGTCCCAAAGGGGTGGGCCTGCAAAGTCAGGAGGAGGCAGGATTGGCAAGCTAATTCCCCTGCATGTTGTTCTGAGAACAGCTCTGAGCTCACAGATCCTTTCTCCAGACTACAAGAGGCAGCCAAGCCCCTGGCAGCTACTCACCATCTTGCAGGACTCTGAAAGCTGGAATGAGACTGTCATTGTGTAAGTAGGTAGGAGGGGCACAGTCTCATGTCATCCGGAGGTTCCACCATGGGAAATTCTGACTGGGAGGGATGTCACTTGTTTTCACTAATGCCTCTCATGGACCTGACCTGTGCCTCCAAAAGCCCACACTCGGCTCAGGCCCTAGAGACCTTTATACAGAAGCCCCTGGTTCTGTGGGTGGCTTCGCCTCCTTCACTCACTGCCTTGCTCCTTCTCCTTGTTTTCCTGTTTATGGAGGCATTTTGACTTTCAACTGTCCTGGTGTCCCTTTGCACACTTGGGACTGACATACCTATTGCCTCCAAGTGAGACACACCCTACCCCTCCTTTCTACAGATTTTCCTCCTGCCACACCTGCCTTTTTCAGGAGATTGGAAGTTTGACATCCAGGTGATATCTTCCCACTGCACAATCACAGTCATGCCAGTGAACTTAATCACCCAGCTCAATGACCATGGGGCCCACATCAGTTTCTTCCAGGCCTCCCTCCTGTGTGTCCAACTCTCCATCCCCAGTGGGTGTCACTGCCTTCATGTGAGCAGGCCAAGCTCCGAGCTCCAGGCTCTACCTCTTTCCCTTAAAGGTTGGTGCTACCTGTGATAAATCAAATGATAGAAAACACGTACTGCACTAAGATACAAAATTCAGAAGTTTGAAATGCCAGGGAAGTAAGGAATTGCCTTGCAGGTTGTAGGTAGACCCTTGAATTCTGACAGTAGCTTAAGGTGTAAAAGGCAGTGACACACAGTGAGAATACTATGCCACAGTGAGAATACTATGCCACAGTGAGAAGGCATCAATACCACAACTACACACAACAACGTGGGTCAGCTTAATATTGAGTGAAAGAAGCCTGACAGAGAGGAGCACCAGCATCTCTGGGCACCAGTCACTCTCTGGCTTCTGATCTGGGCACTGCTTACATAAACGTATCCACTTTGTGAAAACCCATCAAATGGACACTTACAATATATGCCTTTTTCTGTAAGTGTACTATACTTCCCCATAAAGTCTGTATGGAAAGGCAGTGTACCAGCAACTCTGAGCTCTTCTGACCTGGCAGATCCCCCACTTTGGGCAGAATGTGTTGAGTTCTAAACTCTGGGTATGCCTATGCTACCTGATTTGGGTCCGTGCCCTGAAGCAGTTGAGCCAATGAAACATACGCCGAGTTAGAAAGAGGAAGAAGGTTTATTAGGAGGCATGATACCACTGGAGATTCGACTTCCTCCATGAAGTCTCAAAAGACAATTTTTACTTCAGAGTCTATATACATCATGTCAGCAAGGAATGTTTCATGTTCTTAAGCATGTAGGCCACAGATAACTGTATACATCACAAAATAGTCACATGAAATGCTTTATTAAACTACAGATACATATGTCAGACCCCTGGACTCTAATCTGCATGTTTATAACAGACAAAGACAAAATTTGTACAAAAATTCCTCAGCTAGTGAAACTAGCCTGCCAAGTTCACTCTCTGATAAGCAGCAAGAAAGAGAGTTGTGGATACACAAAATGCCAGGCTGCCTTCCCAGCTGCTGTTTTCCAGGCTGAAGGTCATTTCTCAGGATAGCAAAGATGATGAGGGAGATCAAGGTCACAAGAGCTGAGGGGGCTCTGTGCCCCTTTGGAAAGAGGCTAGGGCAGAGGCCAGAATAGCTGATGCAGTAAAAAAAAACACAGATTATTTAGAGTATCATTACGACATTAGTTATGTGAGGCTCTGAATTACCTGTTTTGAAAAGGGGAAAATATGTTGCAAGGTTTTAGGGTTACACTTAGAAAGTAAAGATGCCTAAAGACCCATGTCTTCCCCTACATCCTGATCTTGTGGCTACCCTTGGCACTACTTCCTGCTGATCAGTGGCAAACTGAAGTCAAAGTGTCCATGAACCAAGTCCAAGTTGCCTTCACTCGTCATTTTGTCTAGACCTGCCCCAATAGTCTGGCTTAGCTCACCAACAGGCTGGCCTCAGAACCTCCAAGGCAGGACTCCTGCCTGTGCGTGAGGAGAGAGTCATCATGCAGTCCAGCTCCTCTCCAAGGAGCAAATTAACTATATCATCACCCAGGTCCTTGTGACCTCTCCTGTATAATACATGAGCAATCTAAGTGTCTTCCATTTTACAGATGTGGAAACTGAGGCCCAAAGATAGAAGGTACTTGCCACAGGTCATTGTATAACTCTTCTGTGGACATGCTCTGGGTCCTCACCTAGCCCTTTAAGTCCACAGGGGCAAGGACTGGACCTCTCCCACCAGCATACAATCAACTGCAATGATTGTAAATGGACTTTTGGGGGCTGCCTTCTTTGCAAAGAAGATGTTTTCAAACTGCCCCATAGAGCTTCCAAAGAATGGCTGGTAAACTCAAACTGCCAACCTTTTAGGTAGCAGACAACTTCTTAAACATCACACCACCAGGGATATGCGGTAAACATTAAGCCAAACCAAATCTATTACTCTCAAGTCAATTTCTATTCATAGCAACCCTATAGTATAGAGTATAACTGCCCTACAGGATTTCCAAGGAGCAACTGGTAGATTTGAACTGCTGACCTGTTGGGTAGCAGCTGAACTCAACTGTTGTGCCACCAGGATCCTCTGGTAACCACTGGTGCGTTCAGTTATTTCACCTTACACTTCCGGTGGGTAGTGGACTCGCGCTTCATGGACCCCTTGTGGTAGACAGGGTCACCTAACATTTCCGGCCAATGAACTATGAGTGAAGCTGACACTTCTTCTGAGCTAGTGAAGTTGACTCTTCTTCTGACACTCCTTCTTAATTGCACAGTGTGAGACTCTCCAGAAAATCTCTTTCCTTTTGTTAAAGTGAACTGCTACATTTCAGAAACGGCTTCTTCCAACAGCCTGGATTCCAGAGTGAGAAGTGCGTGGAGCCAAGTTCCCAGTCAACTGCAGCAGCCGTGAAGGTGCCCCTTCAGAGCTCCCTCCCAGAACACCTGCTGCCAGAACAGCTGGCGACAGCCTCCAGTGGTGCTACTCTGTGTTCTAGTCAGCCCTGCTTTTCTCAGGCTGCTCCCCAAAAATGACTCAGGGTGGCTTGGATACTGGAACCAGACCATTCCTGCCCAATGGGGGATTTCTCCAGCGAGGCAACTTTGGCCTGGGGACTCCCTGTCAGCCTAGCCCAGGCTTTCTCAGAGCTGTGGGATAGGCTTGGGCTCTTCCTACTCACCCTCCCATTCTGTCTGTTTTTTTGCAAGTTTCAGACCTGCATTGTTCCTGAAGACTCTCCTACTCCTGCTGCCTCTGCCTTTGTCCTTCACAGTTGTCTCCCCTAATAAACACACATCCATTCTGACTGTAGAGTCCACTTCTCACAGGGCTCAAGCTCACAAAGGACACTTTTAAGTGAGAACTAACCCTTCGGGAAGTGTCCGGCGCTGCAGCGCTGACTTAGCCTGGCTCACCATTCATTTTCTCACCCAGCTGCTCACTTACAGGCATTGACAGCTTCTCCCCCACTTGTCACCCATGTGTTGACTCTCCTGTCTTGTCTGCACACACCTGTACTGTACACAGGACTGGCTTCTGGTGAACAGATTCCCTCAGTAGCCCAGGTTCCTTGAATATGACCCTCCATCTGCCTCACGCCTTGTCCAAAATCTGTGGGACGCTTCACAGAGTAAAGCCAGTGTTGGACTCAGCTGATTGGAGCACAGGACATCAATCCTCCTAAACAAAAACCATCCAAGTGAAAACTTAAACAATGCCAACCCAGTCCCAGGCAGCAAAGTTGCCCCGCCTCACGTTGGAGACAGAGCAAGCAGATGTCTGCGCAGACAGCCTGGCTGAGTTTCGGAAATGAGACACAGCAGGGATTGCTGCGGTGAAATCAGTCCCTCATCCCCTACTTACTCCCTCTAAGTGACGGGCTCATCCACGGCCCCACCACACATGTCTCTGGCTTCATTTCACTCCTCATTAGCCCACAAGATGTGTTTTTATAGGATAAGTCTTTGGAGATCCAGGAATATCCCCAAGGCTCTTGGAACCTGGATCCCCCTCTTTGTGCCACCAAAGCCCTTTCCCAGGGGTGCTAATTGGGTTCAGATGGGTAATCAAAGAGTCAGATGATTGAACCCCTGCCTCCCTCCTAATCCTGACTCCGTATGGCCTCCAGAGTGTTCTCTAAAAAAATCCACTCCTGTCCCATCCAGAACCTCAATAACTCCCCATTACCTTAAAGGGAAAGCTGAAACTGCTTAGCGTACCTTCTCAGTCTAACTTCAGCCATCTCACTTTCTGACATCTCCTGTCTACCTTCCTGCAGCACACACCTACCTAAAACCAAAAATCAAACCCATTACCATCAATTTCAGCACATAGCGACACTGTAGGATAGAGTAGCTCTGCCCCATAGGGTTTCTGAGGCTGTTAACATTTATTCCCACAGAGTGGACTGTGGGTTCAAACCATGAATCTCTTGTTTAGCAGCCCCGCACTTTAACAACCTTGTCTCCAGGGGTCCTCATGCCTATGTACACACATCCATTCACTCCAGGCTATTATCTTCTGCCTATGGGAGCAATGGACTTGGCTAGTCTTTGGTCTTCTGACTTCACTCATTTCCTTCCCTTCTCTCTATTTTTCTACCTGAAAATGTCCATTTTGTCCCTAAGAACACAGCTCCAGGGTGACTTTCTTATGACCCCTGACTCAGCCAGCCCAAAGGGAGTTCATGGGTCTCTGTCTCCTATGGGGTGTGGCTAGTGCTAAAACAGTTCCTTGCTTGGCTGGGAAGAGTCCTGGATGCACTATCAACAGGGTTTGGCATGGAGGCACATAGTCCTGCCACCTCACCAAAGTTGCCTAACATCTTGGTGTCTCTGTTTCTTCTTGTCTATGAGGAGAAAAGAACAACACTGACTACCTCACAGAGTGCCTGTGAGGACTGGAACAGACACACAGCACAGGGCACTGTCATGTTTGTTTATTTAAGTCTGCACATCCACATTCAGAGGGAACGGTGCTAACAGTGGTTGTCTTGGGATGGGTGAGATTTATGGGGATCATTTCTGGTTTTGGATTTCTCAGTTATGTTTTCTGCATGTATTTTTAAATAATAAGCAAGAACTGCTTTTGTTGTATGAAAAAAATGAAAGTAGTATGTTTCGGGAGAAAAAATGAATAAGTAGATGTGCCTGGTTTCGTACAACTTACCTGCCTCCCAGAGGTCCATGAGCTTATCTAGTATCTTCATGCATCCTAAGCAGCCCCCTACAAGGCCTGGTACATATGAGGTACCCACGAACCCATCTGCTCCAACTGTTCCACCTAGAAGACTAGAAACCTGTGGTTCAAAGAGGAGAAAGTTCTTGCCCAGAGTTGCACATCAAATGAGTCCCTGAGGAGGGCTGAACCCGAGATCTCAAGCCTTTCAGCCAAAGCTGTACTCCCACAATGAGAGACCAGACAGCGAGGTGACTGACTGAGGTTCCTCAGCCCCGGTGCTCCTGCACCCAGCTGTCTCACCCTGCCCTATTCCCTTCCCTTCTCAGGCTGGGCTACTTCTAGCTCTAGAATGATTATGAGACTTGCCAAGGCATTGAAGCACACCCACAGGGTGGAATCTCTGAGATGAATCTTAGCAATGGACACCCCCGGAGGAGGTAAGCCCCACTGAGCTAAACAAAAGAGAACTCAACTCTTGGACCTGGTCCCTAACTCTTCCTCTTCATCCTCCTCCTCCTCTTCATCCTACTTGTCCTCCTCTGCCTCAATTTTGGATTAACCTCAGAAGGATCTATTTTAAATAAAAGTCAATTTTACAAAGGTAACAGGAGTCCCCAGGCTTGTGAGTAACCTTGCATTTCAAGGGCAGCAGAACAAGCTTGTTGGTTTAGTTCAAAACAGAGATGCCTGGGGGTTCTCACTCTGAGTCTCTCATCCCTCTTTCCTGGCAAGACTCTAACAAAACAGAAAAAATTCCCAGCTCTCAGGAGACCAAGACCTGCTTGGATTCCCTGCTTTTTACTCTCAAGTAAATGGGCCCTGTTGGAGCAGTGGTGAAGCACTCAGCTGCTATTAAAAGGTCTGCAGATCAAATGTACCAGTCCCTCAGCAGGCGAGTCATGGTTGGAGAAAGATGTGACAATCTGCTTCCATAAAGATTATAGCCTTGGATACCTTATGGGGAAGTTCTACTTCATCCTACATAATCAACTTGACAGCAATGGGTTTCTTTTTTGGTATGAATAAATGGAACCCTTTTCATCTCATATAATATCATATAATTCATGACGGCAGGGATGAGCACGGGGGTACTGGAGCAGGTAGGGAAGAATCTCTGAAACATCAGGATCTCATCATGGGCTAGGATCCTCACCTACCTGGATGTTACCGTACAGGTCCACCCCCGATGACCCAGTGAGTTACAGTCTTACACATCTTGAATATAACTTGTCCATTCCCAGACTCCTGTATACAAAGAGAAGAGGGAATTTCTGGAGTCTATCCCAATGGCACTAGCAGCCCTTTGCATTCTTTCTGACAGCTTAAAATTGTTCAGTGTCCAGTACGAAAGAATGTCTGCAGCTCACAGCCCTACAGAAACTTCCCATCTGATCAGAGACTTCCTAAAGAGACTTCCCATCTGATCACAGAGGTATTCTACTTACAGCCCTTCTCTTTTGTCTTAGAAAAAAAGAAAAAAAGGCAGTTTGAAAAAAAACAGAGCATGACCTAAAGTGAGATCTGAAGTTCACTGCCACTCACCTGGGAACTTGCTATGACTTTCATCGTGACTCTGGTAGGTCCTAATCACTTTGTTCACGGGCCCCTTCCTCCATTATTAAAAAAAAAAAGATAGGAAACTAAACCAGTTGCATCAAGCCAATGATGACTCCTGGAGACCACAGTTGTGTCAGAGTCCAACTGTACTCCATAGCATTTTAGCGGTGGATTTCTTGTGAACAGATCACCCAGCCCTTCTTCCAAGGCCACCTCAGGGTGGATTTGAACCACCAGCCTTTCCATTGATAGATGATTGCTTAACCATCTGTGCCATGCAGGAACTACACACTACACACACACACACACACACACACACACACACAAACACACACACACACAAAATTATATTTTACATCTGTATCAGTATAAAGATGAATATATTAACATTTTATAAAGCATTTTCTTTGACCTCAAAAGTACTTTTTTGAACATTTTTGTGGGTACCTAACAGTCTCATAGGTGGGAGGCACTATGCCCACCATGCCTGGGGAGAAGTCAGCCCTGTATATACCTCTCAAAGTACCTACTGCTGAATCCACACCAAGAGGAATATAAGACCCAACTCAAGGCTAAACAAAGAGCTAAGCTCCTGTGCGGAACAGCCAGCCTAGCGGGGTGGCTGGCAGAGGCCTTCACACAATGGGTTGAGAGAAAGCGACGCATTCTACCTCCCAGGCCAGGCCTCCTCCCTAGGCTGCTCAGTCTTTGTGTGGCATACTGGCCATCTCTCCAACTGTTTCAAAGAGCATTTTTCTCCTGGGTCACCACAGGCTAAACCAAGAGGGAAAATACACCTCCGACTCCATGGAAATCTTCTCTGCTTCCCTGCCCTGACCCAGCCCCTCCCCACCAGCCTCCTGGGCTCCCGGAACAGTGGCACTGGAAGATGCCCAAGTCCTCTCACCTGGAAATGCACCACTGAGCAAGGTCGGGTGTTCAGCTTTTATTTTTCTGTCATAAAGCCTTCTCTTCTGATGGCATCCTTTATGGGAAGCAAATACACAAGAGGGGTAAAAAGAAACAGAAAGCTATGTATTGGGTCAGGGGGCAGAGTCCTCCTCACCCCTGTCTGTGGCCCAAGGCACATCCTCAGAGCCCAAGGGTCCTAGGGAACACTTCTGGAAACCCCTGGGCTGGATAATCTGAGACCCAGAGTGGGAGGGATTGGCCCAAAGTCACAGGGTAGGTGGGTCACAATTCTCTCGCTCCTGGATCAGGCAAACCTGATGGGGGAGACCAGGGCTGGCGGCCGAGGTAGAGGTGCAGTCAGAGGGCTGGTGCAGGTTGAGTTCGGCAGCACAGGGAGAACTACCATGACAGCTGGCTCTTGTCCTGGGAAGCACAGAGATGTGAACCACAAGGCCCAGGCATCCTCCAAGCCTGAGTGTCCGGATGGGACTGGGGACAGAGGACAGTAAGAAGCTGAGGAGTGCAGCACTCCTGAAGGGGCAAGGGCAATACAGGAACGCGAATGCCAAGGAACCAAAGTTTGTTAGTTGTTCCCAGGAGTAGAAGGGACAAAGAAAAAGGGAGGTATTGCGTAGGGGACACTGAGCTTCTGTTAGGACAATGGAAAACTCTGGAAATGGATCATGGTGGTATTTACACAACGTGAATCTAATTTAAAAATTCCAAATGGCAACAACATGTGGGTCAAAGTAGAACTGTGATCCATAGGGTTTTCAGCGGCTGGTTTTTCAGAAGTGGGTACCCAGACCTTTCTTCCAAGGTACCTCTAAGTATATGCAATCCATCAACATTTTAGTTAGCAGCCAAGCATGTTAGCCATTTGTAATACCCAGGGACAATGAATTTGATTAATGTCACTAGAGTGTACATATAAAAAATGATGAAATAGTAAGTGTTTTGTTATATGTATTCTTACCACAGCTAGAAAAGGGGAGGGAGGGAGGTAAGAGTGATCAAATCCTTAGCAAAATAAAAATAATGGTAAAAAAGATGGTCCAGGAAATCATGTACCGGTCCCGTGATCTTTACATGAGGAGCCATTTTTAAGGTCCAAGGTGCTCAGGCTGTCAGTCATGCAGACAGCTGTGGGCACAGCAGGCAGGTCACGAACACACAATCATGCACACTCCAGAGGCATTTCTGCAAAATCCATTAGCAGACTAGTGGGCGAGTCCCCCACCCCTCCATGTGCACTTTCTGGTTAGCTAATCCTGCATAGTTGCAACATTAAATCACTGCTTCTTCTGCCTGTAGGCCGCTCAGGTACATCTGGCTTCACTTAGTCTCCCCCATTGAACAGAAACACATGTGGCCTGTGGAGATCTGGAGAGGTGGGAGTCTACATACGTGGGCTTCTGGGGGTGGGCAAGGGCTGTGGGACCATGACGAGGAATCCAGGCATCCTTTCTTTCCAAAAGTGTGTTTTTTGGCATATAAGTGTCCTGTGAGATATTAATTGGGTTCTGTGGGAAAATGGTTTCCTCAGTCAAGTAAAGTTGGCAGACTCGGAGTTGAACAAAATTAAGCATTGTGGGATTTCAGAGACTTCAATATGTATCCCTAAATGGAGGACAGAAAGTACAACATTTCAAATATACCCTGTTGCAGCATCAGTAAAGATACTTTTGGCTGCAAGTGAACAGAAAAGCCAGCTGTAAGTAGGCTAAACTCCACTTACGACAGGTAATCCAGAGGCTGGTAGTTGTATGATTCTGCAGCTAAAAATGTCCTCAAAAGCCGGATCCCCTCCGTCTTTCCCTCTACACTTCTCAGAAGGCTTTCCTTGGAATAATGACCCTCACAGATACAAGCTGGCAGCTCGCCTCCCGGCCTTCTGTGTAGACACTGCCATGGCCTGCCACACAAGCAGTACTGTTTCTTCCCAAACACCTCTTTTACAGAATAAGGAAAAGCTTTCTCAGGAACACCCCCAAAGACTTTTCTCCACATTTCACTGGCAGGAGTATACCAATCACCGATTGCTTTATTCCCTGTTTCCCGAACTGTAGACTGAGGCACCCCAGAGTACCACAGCACTTTTGGGTGCCACGGGGTATTTTAAATTTTCAAGGTAAACACCACAGTAGTAGACATCTGTCAGACACTTCACTTACTACTAGCTTAGGGTAGTTCATAGTTTCAGTACTAGATCATATTTCATTCCTTTAGATGCTCCGGCAGCTCTGAGAAGGCTGAGTTTTAGTGATTGCCAAGATAAAAAGCAAATCCACATGAAAATGAATGTGGAAGGGGAGGTAAAGATCCAAATTCAAGGTTTGAGAAGTTGTGCAGCACCCAACAGATGCATACCTCCTATTAATAAATAACAGCAGTTAAAAGTTAAGAATAGCAAAAAGATGGAAACAACTTAGGTGCCCATCAGCAAATGGATAAATTGTGGTGTATTCACAACATGGAATACTACGCAGTTATAAAGAAAAAAAAAACATGAATTTGTGAAAAATCTCATAACATGGATGAATTTGGAAAGCATTATGCTGAAAGAAATCAGTCAGTCACACAAGGGCAAATACTCTATGAGACCACTACCATTATAAGAACTCTAAGAAAAGGCTTAAATACAGAAGAAAACATTCTTTGATGGTTATAAGAGTGAGGAGGGAGGGAAAAGCACGCACTAACTAGAGAGTAGATGAGAGTATCTCAGGTGAAGGGAAGGACAACACAGAGAGAGGAAGTCATCACACCTGGACTAAACCAAAATCTAAGAAGTTTCCTGTACACAGTGCAACACTTTGAGGGACACAGCAGCTGGGGCAGGGATCTGGGGATCATGGTTTCAGAGACATCTAGGTCAATTGGCATAATGGTTTATTAAGAAAAAGGCCTGCATCCCGCTTTGATGAATGATGTCTGCGGTCCTAAAAGCTAGCAAGTGACCATTTAGGATACACCTCTTTGTCCTGACTCACCTGGAGCAGAGGAGAAAGAGGTACACCAAAGACACAAAGAAAAGATGAACGCAAGAGACAGAAAGGGCCACGTGAACCAGAGGCTGCATCAGCCTGAGAGCAGAACTAGGTGATGTGCAGCTACCACCAACGACCACGCTGACAAAGAGCACAACAGAGAGTCCCTGACAGAGCAGGAAAAAGCTAGGGTGCAGAATTCAAATTCTGGTAAAAGGACCAGACTTAATAGTCCAACTGAGACTGGAGGGACCCCAGAAGACATGGCCCTCAGACTGCCTGTTAGCCTAAAACTAAAGCCACTCTTGAAGCCAACTCGTTAAAAAAAAATTAGAATGGACTGTAAGACAGAAAATGATACCCATGAGCCGAGAGCTTCTTAGCTCAAGTAGAGCCGTGAGATTAAATGGGCAGCTCCTGTCTAGAGGCAAGACGAGAAGACAACAGGATAGGAATTGGTTGAATGGACACGAGAAATTCAGGGTGCAAAGAAGGAACGCTGTCACATTATATGGAGAGCACCCAGGGTCACATAACAATGCGTGTATGAATTTTCATATAAGAAACTAACTTGAACTGTAAACTTTCACTTAAAGTACATTTAAAACAGAGAGAGAAGTAAGCAGAGAGTCAGAGGAACCTCAGACCACCAAGAAACAAGCATTAGGAGAATAGCACATCCTTGACCCAGGGTCTCTGTGCTGAGAAGCTCCTTGACCAGGGAAATATTGACGGCAAGGATTATCCTCTAACGCCAACAGACAAAGAAAGCCTTCCTCTGGAGCTGGAAGCTTGAATTTGGACTTGTAGTCTACTGGACTATGAGACAATAAATTTGTCTTTGTTAAAGTCAGAAGTATTAAGAATAAATTACTGTTACTATTTTTAATTTCAATTTGTATGTGTTTTTAGTTTTTCATTTGGCTAGTAAGTAGTTAGGACACAGAAACTTACTAAGGAGTTTGGGCTTCTCGTTACTGTTGTTAGCTGCCACTGAATCAGCACCCAGCTTATGTTGACCCCACACACAACAGAATAAGAAGCTCCTGACCCTTCACCTTACCCGAAACCTAATGTAAATCAGACCATTGTGATCCAGAGGACTTTCATTGGCTGATTTTCAGAAATAGAACACCAGGCTATTCATAGTCCATCTTAGTCTGGAAGTTCCACTAAACCCTGCTCAGCATCACAGGAACACACAAAGCCTCACTGACAGACAGGTAATTATTGAGGTACACAAGCCAGGAACTGAACACAGGTGATTTGGGCCAATCCCCAGCCCCCAGCTATCCTAGCTTTATGCTGCCCCGTCTCTGTCTGTTCTTCCCTACTTTCTTCTCATCTTCACCCACCAGGGACAAATGGAGAGCTTGAGGCCCTCTGGACACCTGCAGACACCAACTCCTACCTTCTCCCAGACCTGGGCAGGGTACTGCACTCATTGACCATAGGCCAGCCAACAGGGCCCAAAGTCCTGCCCAGATTTGAGCAATGAAGGCATCCACAAGGGCTCCCCTTAGTCTCGGAAGCGGGATCACCCTGGTCCCTGGTATTCTCCGCTGACATCTCTGTCCTATGGCTCCTGTGCTCTAGGCACAGGCCATGATCTTGGTACTTTGGGTCGGTACCACTTGGGAAGTGGCTGTACATCCCTGCCTCCCTCTCATCCTAAAATAGCTCCCACACCTCTGCACACACTTACCTTCTCACTACCCTCTTTTACTAGCTTCTAAGAGATTGTCTCACTGTGGAGTGATCCTGTGCATCCTTTTGGTTGTCTGTTGGCTATATGTCCCATATGAGCTGAAACATGGTACAATCAGAGCCTGTGTCCTGTTCACAGCTGCTTCCCAGATCCCAAAGCACAGCCTGGGCCTTGGTAGATGGTCTATTCCCAAACCAACTCAAACCCACTGCCATCAACTCGATTGTGACCTATAGCAACTCTATAGGACAGAGTAGAACTGCCCCATAGAGTTTCCAAGAAGTGACTGGTGGGTTTTAGCCACTATGCCAAGAGTCTTATCAAAGAAAAAAACACAAACCCGCTATTGTCAAGTAGATTGTGACTCACAGTGACCTCAGGGTAGAACTGCCCCATAGAGTTTTCAAGGAGCACCTAGCAGATTTGAACTGCTGACCTTATGGTTAGCAGTTGTAGCACTTAACCACTATGCCACCAGGGTTTCCAATGGTCTATCTGTAGTTGTTAAATGAACAGGAGACAGGAATTGGCCCACTCTGTCATACAGGTGCAGTAGATAAAGCCCAAGGAGTGAAGCCGCGGCCTCAGAAGGTCTACAGCAATCTTGGCCTTTCCTTTCCGCATAACTTGGGTGCCTCTCTCAACCATCAGTTGACCCCAGAGCCTCTACTACAGACAAGTACAGAGGAAGAGCCCAGGCAGTCAAACACAGCATCTTAGGGTGCACGCCTTCAGGGACCCACAGATGTTCACTGCTCCCCGAGATGGTCAGTGAGAGGGGCAGGCAGAATCAGCCTGGGAGACAGGAGATCCCCAGCCAGGCCTTACCTAACCACTTCCCTTTCTGTGGCTCTGGGCAGTGATCAACCCCAACTTCCCCACCCCCGTCAGTTTCCCCATCTTTCCAAGAAAGGTACCAGCTCGACTTAACACATCGCCATCTTCCCCTCATGACACCAGAGCCAGCTACCCAGGAGGACACAACAGATCCCCAGCAGGAGAGAGGCAGAGAAATTCCTCACCGTGCCCTGTGGTACCAAGTTCAGAGCCAGCCAGGCAGTGTCTGCTTTAATCCTCTTTCTTTCCAGACTAACCCCTTCCTGTAGGAAACTCCTCCTCCCTCCAGTCACCTTCTTTAACAGGAACCCCTTGTAGCCATGACTTCCCTGGCCCCCGTCTCCTAATGCCCTTCTTCCCACTTTCTCTCCTTCCCTCATTCTGTCCAGGATCCAAAGACCAGCTGTGCTTTACCCCTATCACATGTCCTTGAAAACAAGGCCACATTGCAACTAGCCCCACTTAGAGATGTGGACTTGCAAGTCCTGAAAGGGGACCCAGCTTTGCTAAGGCCACATGCCCTATAATCCGCGGAGCAGAGATTGAATGGCATCCGGCATCCACAGACGGCCAGCTCCTCATGCAGCAGCATCCTGCCTCTCGCACACCACGCTGCCCTTGCCGAGCTGATCCACGTGCCAAGCCGCCTGACTTATTGAACCGTTTTCTCTGTAGGTGGTAAGTATCAGACCGAGATGTTTCCCAGTGAGTTATTTCCAGTGCTTCTAGCAAAGGCAGGGCTCTGAAGTGTTCTCTTTTAAATATGGCTTTAAACACATTAACTTCCCTGGGACCTATTAATGAAAGAGGAAGCGAAGCTCATCTCCCTGTTGGAATTCAGACAGGAACTGTGGTCCCTAACCAGGTGTCTCTGCCTTTCCCCAGGCCACGTTTCCTGGGCAGTGACCAACCAGGTGACATTAATGTGATTTTGGAAGCATTGCTGATGACTCATATTGTTCCTCTATCGGCTTTTCTGGATGATTCAGGATTCACTGGTGGGAAGTCGGGGGCTGGGTCGGCTTTTTTGCTTCTCAGGCAGGCTGGGCTGTAGGCTTCCGGGACTGCGATAAGCCAAATTTGGTATCAGTGGAGACACTCCACACGTGGATAAAAGCCCAAGGTCCTGGTACTGTGCTGGCTCAGAGGCCTTCTGCAGCTCTGCGTTCTCAGTGAGGACACCCCACAATGGACACAGCTCAGAGTCATCATCAATTAACAGTGCCCGTCAGCCTCAGGCCCTGCCCCAGACCTGAGAAACCCGGGGGCCTCCCACCAGCGGTCTAGGTTCCAAGGTCAGCCCGACTCCCAAGTTCTGTGTGCTCCTAAACAAGGTACTCACCTCTCCAAGTCTTCAAGATAACATTCTGTGCTCTTAAAGAGGAAACAAATGTGCCTCTGACTTAAAAAACACAGTTACTCTTCAGCTGTTTGGGAATGAGGAAGGTAAGGCCAGGGAAACGAACTGACAACGTTTGTCCTCTTAGACGGCGCAATCGTGGGCCTGGTCAGGCTTCTGGGCTAGTTTCCCATCAAGAAAGGGGTCTCTTTGCACTTTGCCACTCCATATGGACTCTGACTGAAGTCTGTCTGTTCCATGGCATAGCGGGGACAGTGACTTGCAGAAGCCACAGTACAGGCAAGGGGATTGTGAGAGGCATGTTGAAACATTCCAAGGATGGCCCCCAGGGGAGCAGGACCAAGATGAGAGATTCATAGGAGCCCTGACTTCAGATCTCTGGGATCTGGAGGGAAGGACATTGGCCCTTGAGGCCCCAGCCCCAAGGGCTGAGATGAGGGAAATGTGCAGCAGCTTTAAGGCGGCAGGTGACATACTTGTAGAAGGAAGACTTTTCCAGCTTCTGAGCAGTGTGGGGTGGGGAAAGTGGACTTGAGTTTTTGCCTCATCCCAGTCACCCCTCCAGGTGCTGGACCTGCGTATGAGATCCTCAGCAAGGGGCTGACACAGGGAACTGCACAGCCAGTGTTCCCACAGTTGACTCCAAGTCTACCACCATCTCTCCAACAAACCAAGTGAAAACATAACCAGCGTGCACAGGAAGCAGAAGCCTAATGCCATTTAAGTAATGACTCCCTTCCTCTAAGAAAACATTGAAGCCTGAGCTGTCTTGTTCCCTTATTGCCCAGGCTGGGGTTGGGGCTTCCTGAGTCCCAGGGCCTGGATTGCAGAGCTTAGAGAAGAGAAGCCAGCGAACAAGGTAACCATCAGAGAGCCTGCCCATGTTGCAGTCCACCCTTTGGACAACCACGCGGGGCAGGACATACCAGTGCCCCTTTTCAGGAGAGGCATGGAGGCTGGGAGAGGTGTGACTGTTCACACTGTCATACAGCTAATAAGTGATAAAACCAGGGCTTGAGCTTCAGTCCTTCAGGGTGTACAACCCATGGCCCTCAGAAACATAGTGGAAATGATTGTACAACATTGTGAATGTAATTACTGCCCCCAAAGTGTACACTTAAAAACGGTCAAAATGTCAAATTTGATGTTACATGTATTTTGCCACAACAAAAATTTTAAAATGTTGCTTTCTGCTCGCCGACTGATGTCAGAGACTTAACATACCCACATTCGTGAGCTGTGAGTGTGCGTGGAGGCAAGAAGGGGTAAGAAGGCACAGAGCCCCCTGCCATGGGCAGGGGGAGTAAAAGGGCAGAGTGCACAGCCCCCACGCCAGCTGGGGGTAGGCAAAGGCCAGGGCTTTCTCTCCACGGGCTCCTGCAGGCTGCTGCGGCTGCCAGGAGGAAACATACTCAGAGTCACACCTCTTGGGGCTCAGAAGATGCTCTTGTCCACCTGCCTCCACGTGCTCAAATCCCCACCCCCCCGCGTTCTCTAAGCTAACCAGGCTCTCCAGCATCTCAGGAAGAGTGCAGATTTGGACTCCGGCCCTGACACTCACTGCAGGTTCATGTCATTGCCCTCATCTCCACCTCTCCTCTGTAGGAACACCACCTGCAAAGGTTGCAGAAAGGCTCAAAGGAGGTGACCTACATAGCACAGGCTGACCTGGAGGCCAGCAAACGCGCAGCAGGTGCACAGTAAACAACACACACAAACCCTCATGGGGGCCTCATTGCACTTACTGGGCTGCAGGGCCAGGTCTTTCCCCGGATCTGCCGGCTAGGGATACCACCCAAACACGAAGCTAGAGCCTCTCTCCTCCGTCTTCCCCCTCAGCATAGGCTCCTTGGAAACCTAGTCCTTGCCCTGTGCGAGAATACAGGACAAGGCGGGGGTCCCCTGTGTCAGCACAGACCACCACCACCACCCCGCCCCTCAGGCTAAACATGCCTGGATCCTGCAATCCAGGGGACCTGGTTTCTAGGACTGACATTACCCTGACCATCTTCTTTGGGTGGTGACATCTGTGTGCCCCCAAATCCTTCAGCTTCCCCTTTCCAGGTGTGAGTGACTTTCAGCGCTGACCCCCAGGACCCAGAGAAGTGGAGGAGGAGGGATGGGAAGGCCTGAGCAGGACAGGGAAAGGAGAGTTCACAGGGACGAGCTGAGACTTGACTGCAGTGAGCAACTGCTGGGGAAAGCGGAATCACCAGCCGCTCCGAGCCGCCCGCCCCCCACTGTCTGTGTCTGGAGCCTGGGCCCCCAATTCTCCACACAGTCATCTCTCTGAGAAGCCAGCTGCTATGCTGCCTGCCTGTGCTTCATCAGAATTCAGCAAAAGGGACATAAATAAATAAAGAAAACCCTGCCGAGCTCTTTCCTCCTAACGATTGCCAGTGTGCAGACGCTTACACAGACAACATTTTTCCAGACGAACAATGGGGCAGAGGAGTCCTGACTATGGAAGAATTTTCTGTCAGATGTTAATATTTGTTGAATTTAAAAAATAAAACTAAAGAAGGGGGCAGGGTGTGCTCATTGAGATTTCTATCAGATCCAAAAGGCCTTCTGCATTTCAACTTTTGTTTATTTGTTTGCTTTTGTCAATACGTTAGTGTCTGAAATTTATAACACACTTGCTCACAGCTAGAAAAATTCCCCTGTCAGAGGACAGTGTTTGAAAACAGTCTTTTTAATTTCTTTCAGCTGGGCCTTTATCGCTGCGTCTTTAGTTAATATGGATTCCTTACTCAAGATCCCCCCTCCTAATCAGCCTATTGGAAACATGGAATTGTTCACACTCAACCTAGTTAACAACACCCCAGGCCAGGGTGGCTTCAGGGAAATGTGGGCTTCACTTTCAGGGGAGAGCTCGCTAGACCTCAGTAGGCCTTCTCAAGGAAATCCTCCATGGCCGCAGAGATAGCCTTCTTCTGTCAGGAAACAGTGTACACGGTCTGACAAGAGTTTTCCCAAGGGCTGCAGGGAAAAGGACACAGGGTAGGAGGGGACCTAGAGGGCTGCTCCTCACTATCGGTGGCATGCTGTATGACTTTGGTTAGCTCCTCCGCCTCTCAGGCCTCCTTCTGCCACACTGAGCATTGAAGTGGACAGCAGCCTGGGACCTCTTTGACAGGGCAGCTTTGGGGATCCATGACTCTCCTGACGTTAGTGCTCTGATGCAGTGGACTTATTCCATAGGAGGGAGGGTGAAATCAGGGGTTCTGTGAGTGTAGTCCCAAATCACTGACCACTGGGATTTATCTCCACAGACTTTATAAGTACTCCCCTTGCCCATCAGGGCATTCCAGGCAACCTACCTGCCACCCCCATGGACATGGTGGTCCCCATCTCTCTGGTCACCTCCCTGCCTCTTGAGGGTCCGCCACCCCACTCACACAGGGAAATGTGAGGCATCACCAGCCAGCCAAGTGTCATCAAGGCATCACAGAGGATGCCAAATTAAGTAGAAACTTTCGCTGGGAATGGCATCAGTGCACCCCCTCCTGTGACTTTCCCCGGCTCCCAGGCCTCAGGGCCTTAGCAGCACAGATGTGAGTTCTCTTTGAGAAGGATCTGATCAGTGTAGAACAGAGAACCCTGCATTGGCCAGCTCTGCCCACTTGGACCCCATGCTTCTGGGTCCTGGAGCAGTTCTTCCTGTACAGAGCTAATACAGGCATTGACTCAGAGAAGGGGAGGGAGAAGGAGAGGGTTGTGAGTGAGCACTGGATCCTGTCCTAAAGTGCCAGCCAGATGGCCATCTGTGCTGCTTGGCCTCCCCAGGCCTGTCGGGAAGGAAGTAGGAAGCCAAAGCCAGACGAGGGTGAGGATCCAGCCAAGAGCCTCTCTGCAGGCTCTGCCAAACACATGCCACCCCCTCGCCTGATACACAGCACGTGTACATGTGCATACATACACATGCACAGACACATTCCACTCGAACATTAGTGGTCAGCACTGATGGATCTGTAGGGGTCTCTTCTCGACCCCTGCCCCCTGACCCACCCAAGATCACAGTCCATCCTGCAGTGGAAGTTCTGAGATAGCTCAGAGGGTGGCAGGCATTCCCAAAGCACCTACTGAGTGCCTGGTGTTACATGCCTTGACTGTGGGTTAGTCGAGTGTGTGAGAAAGTTTTCAAAGGCAACATGATATCATGGCAAAGCCCAATACTTAGCAGTGGCGGGCCTGTTTTCTCTGCAATCAGCTGAGTTTCTCAGAGAGGTCTGCAATGCTTCCTCTCTCAGACCTCAGCTGGGGCATCTGTAAAATGGGTATCCTAACTCCTGTGCAGAGGAACCCCAGTGGTACAATGGTTAAGTACTTGGCTGCTAACCAAAAACCTGGCAGTTCAAAACCAGAAGTCACTCCACAGGAGAAAGATGTGGTAGTCCACTTCCTTAAAGACAGCCTTAGAACCCCTATGGGGCAGTTCGTCTCTGTCCTATGGGGTCATTACAAGTCAGAGTCAACTCAGCAACAAATTTGGTTTGGATGGGAACCCTTGTAGTGCTTACCTCATAGAGAATGATGAGGATTAAATATGTATTAGAAAGGAGTCTAGAAAGAGGTGGGCAGACCTCACAGTATCGGCTCTCCAGGTATGCTCTGGGATAAGGGGGAAACTTCCTATTTTTGTTAAAATGCTATTTCTCAGCACAGCCCAGATCCAGTGTGCCTGCAGACAGGATAAGAAGTACCAGGTGGTGGAAAAGTTGCTACAGGCTGGCTTCGTGTGGCACCAGCCAGTTACCTCCCCAGTTCTGCCCACTGGACTCTATTAATTTAACCCCAACTCTCATAGAACTTACTGTCAGCTCAGACCATGTGGTCCTTTCCCATGGGTTGCTGCTGAAATTCCTGCCCTACTCTGGGTGGGCCTGGAGACACATGTCATCCTGTTCTCAGGCCTGCAGAAATAGGCTCTCTGGGGCCTCTCTGCCAGGCCTGGCTGAACTTTTACCATGAGCCAAGAGGGGATTAGTGGCCCCCACTGAGGGTTTGGCACAGAAAATCCCTCCCTTTCAGCTGGGCAGAAAGGAGAGGGAACAGGGCCAGCAGCCCCAGACTTCCTGGAGAAACCTCGTGCTCATTTTCTGTGCTTCTGCTGATGAATCAGACTTCTCTCAGCTCTCGGTTGCCTGGATCCTGGAACAGGCCATCTTCTAGCCAGGCACCGCACAGGGACATGAGTGTGAGACTAGGGTGGCAGGGCTGCTCTCTTTGCCCTACCCCCACCCCACCTGCTCTTGTCCTCAAGCAAGTCTCTCCTTTTGGGCTGTCAGATCTATTCTCAGCTGGAGATTGAATAAGGAAAATAGGATTAAAAACAGCCTAAACATCTGTCAACAGATAACTGATAAAACAAGATGTGGCATATATGTACAATGGAATATTATTCAGCCATGAAAAGATATGAAGCCCTGCTACATGCTACAATTTCGACAAACCCTGAAAGCATTATACTGAATGATGTAAGTCAGTCACAAAAGCACAAACACAGTGTGATTCTGCTTACATAACATCTATAAAGTAGGCAAGCATACAGACACCAAAGCTTATTAGTAGTCCCCAGAGATGGGTAGCAGGGAGGAGGAAAGAGACTCAATGCTTCAGGAATACTGAGCATCTGTTACGAGGGGTGGTGTAATTGGGCGATGGGTGAGGGTGATGGCTGAACAACATGATGAGCATAATTAACGTCACTGCACTGTACATGTGAAGATTGTTGAAACAGCAGATATTTTTGCACATATGTACTTACCACCGTGAAAAAAAGTTCCAGAACTGAGTGGTCCTCTGGCTGCAGGGTCTAGTGGAGGCGGGCTGTCTGGCACCGTCACTTCACCTTCCACTTTCCCTCTCTCCCTGCAACCTCCATCACACTCACACTGCAGGCTCTCATCGCCTGACAGTGAATGTTGGCTGCCTAGACTTGCCCCGTGCACCCCATGCATCAGCCTTGATGAATCCTCTCTAGTCCCTGCCCTCTAACAGGCATGGGAAACAGCAAAAAGAGCTCCCAGTGGCCAAAGCTGGAGCAGTCAGAACAGCAAAACACACAATGAGAGTATTGTATAATAACTCACAGAATAACATAAACGCCATGAGTCTATATGGTTATACATAACTGAATACATAAATAAGTTCCTCTTACAGAAGAACTCCAATTAATAAATACAAAAGGGCAGGAAATTTTCAAAATTATCATTAGAACATTTTGGAAACAATTGTCGTGATAAAATCCACCAACAGATGCTAAAATTAGTGGATGAAACTTGAGAAGAATTGTATATTTGCTAGCCTCAAAATGTCTCCCCTAAGATACATAAGTATTAATTACAAAAGTGGAGAGGAGTGAAAAACAGAAACAAACAAATAATAATCTGTAATGAAGAAACATAGCAGACATCCCATGCACCAAGTGATCAAGATTAACATCACCAATAATGACGTTTATATCAACATCACATGCCTTGATACAATGCAGTGAAAGGATACCTTGCTTCTCTGCTGCTGTTGCCAAAATGCATAACATCAGTATCATCAAGAGAAGATGTCAGTTGAGGCACATTATAGTGCTGAAATTTAACTGGCAGATACTCCTCAAAAGTGTCAAGGTCGTGAATAACAAAGGAAGAATGAGAAGCTGTCACAGGTTGGAGGATACTAAAGGAATCTGACAACTAAATGAACTGTGGGATCCTGGATTGGACGCTGGAACACGAAAAAGAACATTAGTGGAAAATGTGGTGAAATCAGAATAAAGTCTGTAGTTTAGTAGTAGTATCTACCCAAGGTCAATATATAGGTTTTATTAATTGTAACCACCACCCATCTGTCAATTTGTCATACTGTGCTGGCTGGCGTGCTGCTACGATGCTGGAAGCTATGCCCCGGGGAGTTCAAACACCACCAGGGTCACCCATGGTGACAGATTTCAGTGGAGCTTCTAGGCTCAGATAGACTAGGAAGACAAGACTAAGAAGAAAGGCCCAGCAATCCACTTCCAAAAATTAGATAATGAAAACGTTATGATACACAACAGAACACTGAAAACCTTACATGTTTTCAATGTCATTGGGGGGATCAATAGCTAGAGTAAGACATAATGTTTGATGAAACAGAGGGCCAGCATGGAAAAGGGAGACCGTGCATGACATATGTTACAACAAAGGACTGGAATATTCTAGGAACTATGAGGATGGCTCAAGACTGGGCAATGTTTCTTTCTGTTGTACCTAAGGTCTCCATGAATTGGAGTCCGCTTGACTGCAGCTAACAACAGCAAAGTTAATTGCAAGTTATATAAGATGGTCACTGTAAGGAAAGCTATGTGAAGGGTACACAGGCGCTTTCTGTACTACATTTGTAACTTTTTAATTAAAAAAAAAGACTTAAAAATCTCTGCCCCATATTTGATTGTCTGAAATTCTTTGCTGATGTCAATAGTTTACAGCATTTCCTCCCATTTCTCTGTTCCTTAATGAGTGGTGGACCTCTGTGCCAGGTGACGTACACATGCAGTATCCCTGAAGTCCTCATAATGAACCTCTGAAGAAGGTGTTATTAACCCAGTTTTATAGATGAGGAAACTGCAGCCCAGGGCCAACAGCTAGAAAGTAGAAAATTGATGCCTTCGCTCACACAGGAGACACATGGCAGGGGAGTGAGAGCAATGGCTTTTGGTGCTTCAAAGTATAGCATCCAGATGGCTGCCTACCTAACCCAAATGCACAGGTGGTCCTTTGGCAATAGGGTTGTAGACTCCATTGTTTTTCTGTGCTGTCGAGCCAGTAAACTCTCAGCTGCTAATCAAAAGTTGGGTGATTTGAACCTACCAAGTGCTCTGCAGGAGAAAATATAGCAATGTGCTTGCATCAAGAATACAGCCTAGGAACCCTTATGGGCCAGTTATACTCTGTCCCATAGGGTCAATATGAGGGTTCTAGAATACTTGGGCACAAATTCCGGGTCTGCTACTCACTTACTGTGTGTTCTTACAAAAGTCACTTCATTTCTCTATGTCTGAGTCTCCTCTTATTTATGAAAATCCTGGTTGCATGATGGTTAAGTGCTATGCCTACTAACATAAAGGTCACCAGTTCAAAGCCAACAGGTGCTCCTTGGACACTCTATGGAGCAGTTCTACCTTGCCCTATAGAGTCGCTATTTGTCAGATACACAACGAGGCTAATCGTTAGAACCTATCCGTAACCTATCTCTGAGCCTCAAACATTTGAAAGAATTGTATGGACTCCATAAATATTAACCATCACTTTTGTCTTCACTCTCTGCATCTGTCCCAGTCACCTGCAAAGTGCTAGCTTGCTGGGTGGGTTTCTGTCATCTAAGCGGTAAATCAAAGCCCAAGCAAAGCTGAGTGCACTATGGAGAGAGAAGCAGAGGGGGGAGTCATCTGACTGCCAAGAGAAAGGTGCAGACACTATCAGCCTACAATCCTAAACTGGGGGAAGGCCAAGACCATCTGGGACACTGTGGAATTAGAAGCATGTCAAAACAGGAAAGAAGCTCTGGAAAGATCCAGTTCCCTACTAACTTGCATATGGTCCACGGGGAGAGGTAGCCACCTACCCTCTAAGATTAATTTTAAGAAGAAAAAAAAGAGGGGAGGAGAGGGGAGGGGAGGGGAGGAGAGGGGAGGAGAGGGGTGGGGAAGAAAGTTTTGCTTAATGACCTCACTAAGAAATTCTGGCACCCCTGAGATTTTGAACATGAATCAATAAATCTCAGAACTCTGCTGAACCTGAAATTCTAGGCTATATTTGGCACCTGCTGGCTCAGTGAAAACATAATTTTTTAAATGCATGGAATGACTGAAACCAAGCTGAGAACCACCCTTGCTGATGTAAACTTAGATGTGGAATTGATATTAGCATGGGCAGGATATACTCTGTGGGTCTCCAGAGGGCTGAAGTCTGTCAAATACCAGAATTCTCATCACCTGACCAACACCAATCAATGACTCCTTGTAGGTCTCTATATGGGTGCTTCCATGATAATAAGGTTGATTAAGCTAGTTTTAGGACTACAGAAATCCATAGTTTTGAATAGTTAATAAACTGGCATTAAAACCCACTGCAATTGAGTCAACTCTGACTTATAGCAACCCTACAGGACAGAATAAAATCTAAGATGTGAAACCCATGTGAAATTGTTGACTACAGATCAGTAAGTAAGCACAATTATGACTGTACATACCCTGTTTATTGGGTAATCTGTTCCTGGAGAGTCCTCATCAAACGTTCAGTAACATTCAGGAGAAACTCCAGAAAGGCCACATTTAGAAGTAGAGCTAAGCTATCCCTAGAGTAAAGATTATTCTACTCCCAGAAAAGCTTAAACACAAGTCTTAAAAGTGAAAAATGATCTGAAAGGAAACTAACAGATGCCAGAAAGCAAATCAATGCTCTTAATTAAAGGGAACAAAATCCAGACACTCAACAACCACATGTACACAATGTCTAGCATCAACAAAAATGGACCAAATGTGAGTAAAAGAAGAAACATGTAACATGGTCAATAAAATCAAGCCCAAAGTGACAGGGGTGATGGAATTTCCATAAACAGACTCTAAAGCAGCTATTATAAATATTTCCAAGAATTTAAGGAAAAACATAAACATAACAAAGAGATTTTTTTTTTTTAATCTGCGATATCTAGAGCCAAAAAATACCTAAAATGAAAAATTCACTGAACAGGGTTAAAAGAAGATTAGACACTGAAGAAAGAAAACATAGGTAATTACAATAAGAGTGCAAGAGACAACACTCAATAGCAGCCAAGTGTCAAAGGTTAAAAATTAAACAGAGATTCAGTGGTCTACCATATATGTAACTCATAGTCCCCACAAAAAGAGGGAGGGGAGTCTAAAAATTACTTGAAGATGTAAGAGATGAAAGCTTTGCAAGTGTCATTAAAAAATATAAATGGGAATATCCAAAATTTCAACGTAACACAAAGCAGGAAAAATGCAATGAAAATTGTATCAAGGGACAGAGTCAAGATGACAGACTAAGCACATGTCTCCTTATATCCCTCTGGAAACCAAGACCTGAACTGATAATGAAATGGAGATTTCTGGTCACCTAGTAAGCCCCAGGACACAGCACAGGGCTGTTAATTTGGACTTTATACCACTGAACAAAAAAACCTTTCTTTCACTGACTCCCACTCCTGGCTAGCCCTGGCTCTCACAGACTGAAGGTAACTGTCATGGATTGAATTGTGTCACCCGCAAAATATGTGTGGCCATGTGGCTTGGCCATAATTCTCAGTTATCTTGTGACTGTCCTCCATTTTGTGGTTTTCCTTTGCTGTATGTTAAAGGATTAGAGTGGGGCTGTAAATCCCTTCATAGAATCACCCCCCTGCTCCACTGTAAAGGGAGTTTCCCTGGAGTGTGGCTTGCCCCACCCTTAATCCCTTTGTCCTACGAGAGATAAAAGGACAGAGAAGCAGGCAAAGAATTGGAAACTTCATACCATTAAGAAAGCAGCACTGAGAGAAGAGCGTGTCCTTCAGACTGGAGGTTCCTGTGCCAAGATGCTCCCTGGACAAAGACTGATGCAATACTGGACTTTCCTTCAGAGATGACAAGGGGGAAAGATATCCCCTGGAGCAGACACTCTGAATATGGACTTGTAGCCTACCGGACTGTGCAAGAATAAATCTTCCTTTGTTAAAGTCATCACTCTGTGGTAATTCTGTTAGAGCAGCCCTAGCTGACTAAAATAGTAATGCACCATTTTGGCTTTTTTTCCTCTGTCTTGGCCGGTGGGCGGAGCTGAGTCATGCCTAGCAGCTAGTCTCAGACACACTGCTGGTGGGATAGGCAGGCGAAATTGCCATATTTCAAGAGCCAGGCTTAGGGCTGTGTACACCTAGCCAATTTGGGCCTGTCTTTTTATCTCTGTCACAGCGTGCCTTGTATGGAACCACAGTGCCTATGTGCAAGACACCATGTTGGAACTGGAGATTTTAGCAAGACCCAATTCTTAGCCTGGGAGCCAGTGCCTGCAAACAGGACAGCGCTTCTCTGACAGAAAAGCTGTAGTCTACACAGCATTGCCTACAGTGGGGGCCCAGCAACAGAGACTAGGGACTCACTACGTTTCAGCACCTTTAGCCCCTTTACTTGCCAACCGTGTGGAGAGTGCCATCTTAGATACAGTGACCAAAGCTGGACCTAATTCTTAGCTTGGGAGCCACAGCCTGCCCATAGGAGAGTGCTTTTCTACCAGAAAAGCAGTGGTTGACACAGTGTCACCTAAGGCTTGGCCCTGTCAGCAGAGGCCAACAGGGCATTGCTGTATTTTGAACTAGTTCATATCATCTGGGGTTGGAAATAGAGGTGCTTACTTTGACAGCTTGGAAGAGGGACCTAAAGACAGCCTAGAGAAACATCTGCAGTCCATCCTCGCAGTATCTCTCCCAGCCTCTACTTAGGCACATGAAACCCAAAAAGCAACAGACACTTGTGACAAACAAGAAATCACCCATGGCTTCAGAGGGCTCCCAAACAAAACAACCAAGGAGTTTTCTGGATGAAGAAACTTTCTGAAACTATCAGGTGAATACAAAAGGATTATATACAGAGCCCCTCTAGACTTTATACAAAATGTAGCAGAACAAAACAAAAAATTAAGCAAGCTGTTCCATCTGAAGGAACACCAGTACTCTGAAATCCAACAAATCAAGAACAAAATCAAAGACATAGAAAGCTCTATACAAAGCCAAGAAAACAG
This sequence comes from Heterohyrax brucei, assembly GCA_028571685.1. NCBI lineage: Eukaryota > Metazoa > Chordata > Mammalia > Hyracoidea > Procaviidae > Heterohyrax > Heterohyrax brucei. The sequence goes on along the minus strand of CM053154.1, from coordinate 81,397,854 downwards.
AATGGAACAAATAGAAAAAAGAATTTCTGACTTGGAAGACAGAGTTACTGATGCCAGAGTCTATGAAGAGAAGTCAAAAAAAGAAACAAGAAAAATGAAGAAGCTTTAAGAAGCGTGTGGGACTCTATTAAGAGGAACGACCTTCGATTAATTAGAGTCCCTGAACAGGATGAGACACCTGAGAACACAGACAGTATCATTGCTGAGCTGCTGACAGAAAACTTCCCAGAAATCATGAAGGAAGAGAATATAGATATCCCAGATACATATCATATGTCATCCAATATAGATCTCAAAAGAAAGAGTCCAAGACATATTATAATCAAGCTTAACAAAATGAAACATAAGCAGCAACTCTTAAAGGCAGTAAAACTTAAAGACTTGAAGCAAAGCTAACATTCAGAGGGAAACCTTATAGACTTTTGTCAGATTTCTCAGCAGAAACCATACTGGCACAGAGACACTGGCATGATACATTCAGAGCCTTGAAGGAGAGCTTCCAACCAAGAATTATATATCCTGCAAAACTATCTTTCAAATATGAATGTGAAATTAAGACATTCCTAGATAAACAGAAGCTCAGAGACTTTCTATAAACCAAAGCAAAACTACCAGAAATACTGAAAGGAGTTCTTAGCTTTGGCTTAGAAGAACAAAACCACTAACTTTGTATTTTAGAATGACACATCATCCAGAATTCTACTGAGTTAGGAAAGGCTCCAAACTCAATCACAGCTTTAATACTGAAAGAAACAATCCAGTGATTATCATGAAATCCATGCTGCCATCATATTAAAAAGAGGGATGCATTACAGTTGTTATAGCCCTTCCAGAAGGACAGGAAGTCAACAAGACTGGTAATAATTAAAATTGAATTTATATATAGTTTATTAAGGGGGATCATAGGGGCAGCCGTAAAACACAACAAAGATGTAACATATCATATCAAGAAATGTAACACAGGAGTCTCAACAACTACAAAATCAGCTCTGAAAAAGGTGAAAAATTAACTCACAAAAAAGAATGTCCAAGAACAGACTAATAAGAACAACAGAGAAAACATCAACACAAAAATAAACATGTCACAATGGCATCACTGAACATACCTATCAGTAATTACGTTGAATGTGAATGGACTGAATGCTCCAGTAAAGAGACATCAAGTGACATCTTGGATCAAAAACATGACCCATCCATATATTGTCTACAAGAAACTCACTTGAGACTTAAAGATAGGAACAAACTAAAAATTAAAGGATGGAAGAATATATATCAAGCTAACAATGAACAAAGAAGAGCAGGTGTGGCAATTCTAATCTCAGACAAAATCAATTTTAATGTAAAATCCACCATCGTGGACAAAGATGGACACTATTTATTGCTGAAAGTTTCAGTACACAAGCAAGACTTAACTATATTAAATATGCAATCAATATCAGAGCACCTGAATACATCAAATAAACACTGACTAGACTCAAAAAAGAGTTAGATCACTCTACAATGATAGTGGGAGACTTCAACACTCCACTCTCAGTACTAGACAGATCATCTAGAAAAAAGCTTGGTAAAGATACAGAAGATCTCATTGCCACAATTAATCAACTAAAACTCATTGATATATACAGAACTTTCTATCCATCAGCAGACAATTACACCTTCTTCTCCAGTGCACATGGAACATTCTCCAGAATTGACCATGTGTTAGGACACAATGCAATTTTAAACGAAATCCATACTATTGAATTAATGCAAAGCATCTTCTCAGATCATGAAGCCATAAAAGTTGAAATCAATAGCAGAGAAAACATAGATAGAAAGTGAAACTCTTGGAAATTGAACAACATCTTGCTCAAAAAAACATGGATTATAGAAGAAATCAAGGATGAAATAAAGAAATTCACAGATTCCAATGAGAATGAAAACATATCCTACTAGAATCTATGGAATACAGCCAAAGCAGTGCTCAGAGGTCCATTTATCTCCATAAATGCACACATCTGGAAGGAAGAAAGAAATCAAATCAAGAAAGTAACCCTACAGCTTGAACAAGTAGAGAGAGAACAACAGACGGACCCCTCAGGCACCAGAAGAACACAGATAATAAAGATTACAGCAGAGCTAAATGAATTAGAGAATTGAAAAACAATCAAAAAAATTGAAAAGACCAAAAGTTGGTTTTTTGAAGATTAACAAAATTGACAAACCACTGTCTAAACTTACTAAAGAAAAACAGGAAAGGAAACAAATAACCCAAATTAGAAATGAGAGGGGAGTTGTCACAATAGATCCAACAGAAATCAAAAATATCATAACAGAATACTATGAAAGACTGTACTCTAACAAATTTGAAAACCTAGAGGAAATGGAAAAATTCCTTGATTCCTATCACCTACCCAAATTATCACAACATGAAGCAGAACAACTTAATAAACCCATCACAAAGGATTCCTTTATACTAGCAACGAGACAGTTAATGAAGAAATCATCAAATCAATACCATTTACTGTAAGTCCCTAAGAGGATAAAGTACCTAGGAATTAATCTAACCAGAGAAATAACAGACCTTTACAAAGAGAACTACAGGTCCTTACTACAAGAAACCAAAAGAGACTTAGATAAATGGAGAAACCTACCCAGCTTGTGGATAGGAAGATTTAACATTGGGAAAATGTCTATTTTACTCAAAACAATATACTTATATAATGCAATCTCAATAATTCCAGCATCATTTTTTAATGAGAGGGAGAAACAAATCACCAATTTTGTTCGGAAAGGGAGGAAACCCAGGATAAGTAAAGTACTACTAAAGAAGAAGAGCACACTGGGAGGCCTCTCATTACCTGACTTCAGAACCTATTACACTGCCAGCCAAGCCACACTGCCACGGTGGTCAAAACAGCCTGGTGTTGGTACAAGAACAGACAGGTCAATCAATGGAACGGAACTGAGACCCAAGAGATGACACCATCTGCCTATGAACAGCTGATATTCGACAAAGGCCCTAAGACATTAAACTGGGGTAAAAACAGTATCTTCAACAAATAGTGCTGGCAAAATTGGATATCCATCTGCAATAAACTGAAACAAGATCCATATCTTACACCTTATACAAAAACCAACTCAAATTGGATAAAAGACCGAAATATCACATCTAAATCTATAAAGCTCACGCAAGAAAAAGTAGGAACAAGAATAGAAGTTTTAATACACAACGTAGACAGACTTCAAAATCTGTCAAACAAACCACAATCAACAGAAGAGAAAATAGATAAATGGGAGCTATTAAGAATCAAACACTTTCGCTCATCCAAAGACTTTATTAATAGAATTAAAAAGCCGTCTACAGAATGGGAAAAAACATTTGGCAACTATGTGTTGACTGATGCCTGAACTCCATAATCTATAAGATACTACTAAATATCAATAAGAAGAAGATAAATCATCCAATTAAGTGGTGGGCAAAGTAGATGGACAGACGTTTCTCTAAAGAGGAGATCCAAGCAGCCAAAAACACATGCAGACTTGCTCACGATCTCTAGCTATTAAAGAAATTCAAATCAAAACTACAATAAGATACCATCTCACCCCAACTAGGTTGGCTATGATCCAAAAAACACAAAACAACAAATGCTGGAGAGGCTGTGAAGAAAGTGGAATTCTCCTACACTGCTGGTGGGATTGCAAAATGGTCCAGCCTCTTTGGAAATCTATCTGGCGCTTCCTTAAAAAAATGGATATAGATATACCATTTGACCCAGTAATTTCACTACTTGGAATACATCCTACAGAATCTAGGCCATTCACACCAACAGATACATGCACACGAATGTTTATCACAGCACAGTCCACGATAGCAAAAAAATGGAATCAAACCAGACACCCAACAACAGAGGAATGGATAGGTAAACTATGGCATACATACTCAGTGGAGCACTCTGCAGTGATAAAGAACAATGATATTTCCAGGAAACATCTCGTAACCTGGTTTCAACTGGAAGACATTATATTGAGTGAAAGTAGTCAGTGACAAAAGGACAAATATTGTATGAGACCCCTATGATAATAACTCTAAAACAGACTCATGCATAGAAGAAAAGAGTCTTTGACAGCTCCAAGAGAGGGGAAGGAGGGAGGGTGAGTGGGGAGAGGGTTTAGATTAGATAGTTGGAAGAAATTTGATCGGATGAAATTGGTGACAGCACCAATGGAACGGAACTGAGCTCTAGGCACCCCACATTGGTGAGTGGTGTCTGAGGTCTTAAAAGCTGCCAAGCTGCCATCCGAGGGCACAGCAAATGTTCCCAACTCAGCAGGAGCGGATGCTCACTGAAGGCCAAAAAAACAACCCAGAAGACAGAGATATCTACATGAGTGGGTGCCTACATCGACTTGGGACCGGAAGAACCAGATGGTGCCTGGCCACCACCAGTGATAGCCACAATGGAGCTCACAAAGTTGAATTTCACTGGCAACACAAGAATAACAAGGGGTGCATCCTGAAATCTCCACTGAAAGACCGCAATTGATGGTCCAGAGGCTTCAGGGTTCCCCTGGCCCTGATGCTGCTCTTGCCCATGGGTCATAACGAAGGTCCACTCTTCGGACAGCAATGGATTGGACTTGGCAATGCAGAGTGATCACATGTTGAGTGCATTTTATGGTTCTGTGCATCTATAGGATATCATCCTGCTGACCTCTGGTTTGAGGAAGGGGAGTGGGTGGAGAGGAATGGAAAGGAGACTGTTGGGAGGATGAGAAATGTATGGAGTAGAGAGGAATAGTGTGCTGTCACTGGGCAGGGAAAGTAGTGGAACCTGCATATAGGTGGGCATGCAGATTTATATATGAATGCACATTTTCACTCAGACATAATAAAAAAAATTGTGTTGAGACACATCATAACCAAGTTTATGAAAATGAATTATAAATTAAAACATCTTAAAAGCAGTGAGAGAAAAAGAGACCCATCACATGGGTGACATAAGTAAACAATCAAACAAACAACAAAGACTAACTACTCAACTGAAACTACGCAAGTGAACACTGAGCTTCTCCACTTTTTTAACAAGAATCTGAGGTGGTTCTTGAGATTAAACATTGTTGACAGCTGTGCCATAGGGACCTAAGAAAGAATAAAAATGGCCGTGACACTTGCCTTACTCAGACTGAAGTGGAGCGAGCCTTATATCTGGTGACGGAACAAGGGCAGCCTACCTTCTCCCCTTGGAGTACGAGGGGAGGCACAAGAAGGGGGGAGACAGAAGGGATGGAATTTATTCCTTGTGCCCATAGGCAGCAAACAAGGTGTTTTCTTTTTCTTCAAACCCCTCAGTAATCAGAGGGTGTCTCTGCACCACGACCCTGCCCAGGACCATGGGTACCAGTTGTTGAGCAGTCTCTTTAGGGAAGTACGATGTTCTCATTTTTTAAGACTATTTCACTTCTCTGAACGAGCTCTGCTGTGAAGTTGATGAATAGACCTTTCAAGACATCAGCTCAAAGCTCAGAGAGGAGGGAGACCCCAGGGTTGCCTCACAGCCAGCTGCCAGTATCAACTGTGGCAGCCAGGCCAGGACGTCATGTACCTGTGAAAACTCCCCCCAGCACCAGCACTAGCTGTCAGCGAGGTCAGAGCAGCCTCTTCCCATGTCCACAGTCTGGGAACCGTGTGGAAAGGTGTAGGCTTCCATTTCTACATCTGAAAATGAACATGCTGACATGTTGCTGTTGTAGCGCTGTCAAGTCGGCCCTCAACTCAGGGATACCCCACGAACAATGAAAGGAGACACTGCCTGGCCTGGTATCATCCCCATGATTGGCTGCAGACAAGACCTTTGTGGTCTACAGGGTTTTCTCTGGCTGAGTTTCAGAAGCAGATCACCAGGTCTTTCCTCCTAGTCCATCTTAGTCTGAAATCTGTCCATCACCATAAAAACAAGCAAACCTCCACTGATGGAGGGGTGCTTTAGTTAGGATTTGAACCCAGGTCTCCATCACAGAAAGTGAAAATTCTACTACTGAACCACCACTGCTCCCAGAATGGGGACAGTAACTATGAGGTCTGACAACTAAGGTCATGAACTTATCCTAGAGAAAAGGGCTGCATACCTCATTGCTGAATATTACTATGGTCGCCTTCGAAGTACTTCCCTTGGGAAGCTGTGCCCTGATATCAGTGCCTAGGCCACCCTTCAAAGGAATCTGAAACTCCTTTTCTGCAATGGCCATCAGAGCTGTTGCCATATTACCCTTGATGTCCTGAAAGTCATCAAAATGTCTTCCTTTGAATATTTCCTGTATCTTTGGGTAGAGAAAAAAGTCATTTGGGGCCAGATCAGGTGCGCAGGGAGGGTGTTCCAATGCAGTTTTTTGTTTACTGACTAAAAACTCCCTCACCAACAATGATACAATGAAGTTCACGAACTTGCCACTGTGCTACCGTGTGCAACGGCCGTTCCAGAAAGTGTTCCGGAATTGCTTAGAAGGGTGCAGTAGGCACTGGCGTTGGTGCATAGCTTCCCAAGGCGAGTACTTTGAAGGTGACTGTAGTGATATTCAGGACTTAACTGTCAGACCTCATATATATCTTCAGAGCATTTTTGTGATAACTAAGTGGATGTAAATAATGCACATAAAGTGCATGGGTTTAGCACCCAAAAATGTTAGCTAATATTGTATCTGTTGTTAGTATTCCTATCCTCATCTCAACGCAGATTCTGCCTGCAAAGATCTATTCTTTTTTTTTTTTTAATCTTACTCAGAGCAGGTAATTATATAGTGTCAGGGCTGGAAGAGCTTTCTAGGGATGCCCTATCCAGTCGAATCCCTTTATTCCAAGTTGAAAAAACAATGAGACCTAGAGAGGTTCAGACATTTAAGAAGTCAGTTAGGCATTTGTGGGAGAGCCCCAGGCCACCTAACTTCCCTCACCACCACACCAATCTGCAGCTTCTCATATTATACAGACAAGGAGAGGAACAGAAGAATTTCATGTATTGGGGGGAGAAGAAGATTGATTTGGGTGTTTTTAGGCTTCACAAAACCAGCAATTTTAATCAATTTTTCAAAATTGCTAATTTCATCCATCCAAGGAACTCACACACAAACAGAAGGGCTGATTGAAATTTAAATGGTGGCTGGCTTGTTAGCTGCAGGCACCAGGCTGGGTATTTTCATATGCAAGTCTGCAACTGTGTCCCAGCCTGGCAGCCAGAGGAAGCAATCTCTGCAAGACACTCGAAGGCATTAAGAATTCAGGCAGCCAAAATGAGAAGCAACAACATGAGATGATAAAACAAAGGCAGATCATTATTAGCTCCAACATAATGTGTTCCCCTGTCCTTCGATCTCATTTAAAGCCCTGCCCGTTGTCTACTGAAACCGTAATTAGGCTGATAGGAACCAGAGGATTAAAGTAACTTTCTCCCCAAATTTCTGGGACTTCAAATGAGATAGATGGGAGGAGATAAACCTGAGAGCGATTTTAATATTCTGGGCTGCAGCTCCTGGGACAAGCCAAGCTGACAAACAATGGCTGATTCCTACCCGAGGCAGGACAGAGGTCACATGGCTGCCTGCCCATCTGAGAGCTGGCAAATAAGTCCCCTCCCTAGGCAAGTCAGCACCTTTGTCCTTGTTGCCTTCCTCCCCCTGATCCGTTTTTGGGTCTGATTCAGAAATCCCTTGCCAAACCAGTCCCCTTTTGCTTCCTGCCTCCACTGACTCAGGTCCCATCCCCACATACCTTTCCCAGGTATTGCCACCACCTCCTACCTGGCTCAGGAGCTCTAGGAGGGCAAGGACTCTCTTGACTCTCTCTCCTTCAGTCTCAGGTATCTTTAGTTAGAGGCCAGGCTCCCACCTCAGCCGGGCTCCTCAGCCATCAGGGTGACCTTCCTAAACCATCCCACTGATCTCTTCCGTTCTCTCTTGAAATCCCTTCTGTGGCCCCCTCCCCACCCACAGAACAGAGCCAAACTTTCACAAGGCCGTGAAGTCCCTTTCCCGCTGTCCCCCTGCTGTCTCTGGAGCCCTGTCTCTGCCAGAGCCTGTCCCAGGCTCTGGTCACAACGGAATACTTTTCCTCCTTAAACACACTGCAGGCTGCTTCACCCCTCCAGCTCGTGTGCACACTCTGTCCTGGCCTAGAATATTCTACTGCTTCTTTATTGCCATGTTACTGGGTGCCATTGAATTGCTTCTGACTCGTGGTAACCCCACGTGCTACACGATAGAATTGCCCCCCATAGGGTTTTCCTGACCATAATCTTTACAGAAACAGAGTTCCATGTCTTTCTCCCAAGAAGTCCCTTCGTAGGTTCAAATTGCCAGCCTTTTGGTTGACAACTGAGTGCTTAACTATTTGCCTCACCAGGGCAGAATTCTGCATGTCATTCCATATTTCCGTCTTCATGAGCTTTTGCAGCAGCCCCTGTGAGACTCTGTCCTCCTATCCTCCTACAGCCAGTGAGCCTCTGTTCAGACATGAATCATAGCCCTCCTCAGAGGTGACCATTAGTGTTGGTGACCACATAGTAACCTTTCTGCCAGACTAAATGCTCTGTGAGGGGAGAGACCAGAGGGCTTTATCCTCATGTCAGTGGAACCGCACGCTTGACCAGAAGCCTAGCATTTCCCTTTGAAGAAAAGCTCATTCAACTTTGATCAGTCTGTACATTTTATTTAGAATTTCCAGGCCATGAGGCCAAGGAGTAGCAACTGCCCTCTCTCTGTCTGCTCTTCTGTCTGGATCTTGGCAGTCGAGAGAAGGTTTCCTGTGTGAGTGTATGTATACATGTGAGTGCATGTATATGTCTCAGGTGCATGCATGTGTGTCGGAGTGTATCTATGTGTAGCTATACTTGGTATTACGAGCACGTGTACATGTAAAGGTGCGTGAGAGTGCACATATGTGTGTGCATACATGTGGGGGGTTACACATGTGTATGAAGGTGTGCGTGTGTGTGCACATGTGTACATGTGTGTGAGTGGGATTAAATGTGGATAGGTATGTATGTGAATGTGTACCTGCGGGTGTAGGGTGGATGTACACACTTGAGAATTGCCAATGCAGAAGGAAAGGTTCCCACAACCACGGCAAGTTGTCATGCTTTTTGCTCTTGCTTCCTGGGTGAGGCTTTAACACAAGGTTAGGAAATGATTGCCCACACTTGGGACTAGATGACTAGGGCAGAATCCAAATTTACTTGTACAAAATTAGACATTGCCTCCTCCAGCCCCTCAAGTTCTATGTCCTTACATGCCTCTAATGTAGAAAATGGATCCGAAAGTGGGAAGAGATCAGTTCCCAGCAGTCCCTACTAAGAGACCGAAGCCCAGTTGTGATACAAGGTGCCAAGTACTTCCCTTCTCAGTCCTCAGTTTCCCCATCTTTGTTTGAGGGGAAAATCTCAACTGACTAAGGATCTACCCAGTTACGTTTATTTGTAAATGTGCCTTCAGGGTGTGACTGCTGCAGTCCACCACCAGAGTTAACAGGCAAAGTCTCGTGCTTGGCATAGGCTTTGTGGCTGCCCATGGGACTTGACTTTGAGAAATGCCCATTGAGAATTGCCTGAACGTCTTCCACCTCCCTGAGTGGGGCCTCACAGGGGCTATGTGAGGCGGCTGGGAAGGGGGATTATCCCCCATTGACTGCTTGGAGACTCAGATCCAGAAAGGTAAAGTTGTCACCCCTAGAAACATGTTATGCCTGGCCTCTGGACCCCTCCTGCTGGCCCTCTTTCTGGTTTGTTTTCCTGCATAAAATGGCTCATTGTGTTGACAGTTGTGGGGGATAGCAGAAAGTAGCTGAGAACTTTGGCTTACTTTTCTTGTTCTTTCCTTTAGAATTTCTTCGCTCAGAGAAAAGTCAAGGCTATGGATGCATATATAAATGTGCATTTGCTGTGTATGTATACCAGCCTGTTGTGTATGTAGGTGAGCACATCCACAGATGGAAGTGTGTGTATGTGTGCATGTGTGTGTGTAATGTTGTGTGAATGATGTACATAAAGGTGAAGCTATGTTGCTGACTGAGTGTGGGTGTGAATGTACAAGTATGCATGTATGGGTTTTTCCATTATTGAGTATCACTGTGACTGTGTGTTTATACACGTGAGTAGGGAGATAGTTGTACCCATGTATGTACGTGTGTGCATGTGTTGTGTTGATACATATATAAGTTGTCCCTGGTACTGGGGAGAGTGCCAGTTGCCATCAAGATTGCAACTCTTGGTACCTCTTGGTAACTCCGCATGTGTCAGAGTAGAACTGTGCTCTATAGGATTTTCAGTGGTTGATGTTTTGGAGGTAGATTACCAGGCCTTTCTTCCACAGAGCCTCTGAGTGGATTCAAGCTACCATTGCTTTGGTCAGAGTCAGAGGACATTAATCTTTTGCCACAGTGGACTCACTGAGGAGAGTAAGAGGTAAAAAATAAAAAAATGCATATCCTTCATAAGACAAAAATTTCATAGACGGATCCCAACAAAAAGTGTTGGTGTCTTTTCCCAAGACCTCTGCCAAATAAAACCATCCTCATTTAGACTCATATTGCTCCAATGAGCCAAAGAAGCATCCAGATAATGTCACATGCAGTCCCTACCTTCTGGATGGATTCTTTGAATTCATGGCACCAAGGAACTTGCCTAACCTCAGAGGGGGGCAGACTTGGAGACAGCTGCCTCATGTGTTCAATGAATAGACAGATGCCTACCTCGCAGAGCTGTTGGAAGCATTATGAGATAACAGATGCATGAGGCCCAAAACCAGCACATGGCACACAGTAGGTGCTCAACCAGTGTCAGCTGTGCTTCATCCCATTTGACAGCTGAAGAGATGCTGCTTTGGCTGCCAGACATTATTAATATTATTAATGCTTGCTCCTCTAGTGCTGGATGAAACTGGCTGCGGCAGGGTCACCTCCTCTGTCCTTTTCCACACATAGCCTCTCACTGTACATACCCCATTAGTTGTGCAGTGCCCCAAAGTACAACAGGAATGTTTCCTATACCATTTCCTCTGCTAAATGCCTCTGTGACAGTTTCTTGGCAGCAGCTGAGCATTAAGGTGAACATATGTTCAGAATATATATTGCACGCACCCCACCTCAGCGTGCAGGCAAGAGGGATGCTCACCTCACCATGGCCTTCTCTGGATACATGACCCAGAAAGCTGGCTTCCTATATTCACCCACTCAGCCTGGCCTAGAAGACCCCTGACAAATACCAGCCCTGGACCAATCTGTTGATTAGCTCATCTGCTCTCAACCCAGCTCAGGACACGCTCCACCCTCCATAGTATCCCCACCCAGTGGCCCCCCAGACTCAGGTTACATATTCCACTAACATAGCCATTGCCACCCCTAGATAAAGTCAATAAACCTTTATAAGACCCTTTCTCTGGACAAGGTTACGTACAAGAACAGGAATTGAAATGGGAATAGCAATGAGAAAAAGTCTCAGCTATGACCCTCAAAGCATTTACAGTCAAGTGTGGAAGGTTAGCTATATTTTGATGTAGGCAGGCATTACCTGTGCATTCTGCCTTGTGGATCCCGGTCGCCTTTCCCATCCTACCCCCAAATCCAAGGACAAACAATGACAAGACTTTTGGCAGAGCCATGGTCTACAGATCTGTGGGCCTAGTAAGGGCATCTCCCTGCTACACCACAACTTTGCCTCTATATGTAAAATCTACAGGAGCTGGGGTCGGGGACAAAAAAGTGGACAATACTTTTTTCAGCCACTGTTGTGTTTGACCCCAGAAGTTCCTATCTGCTGGGGAATATGCTGGTCTTAGACAGAGCTTAGAACTCCAGATCCCCCGGAATTCTGACTTCGTTTGGTCATTTTGCAGATTTGGAATTCAAGGATCCCAGAGGCTTGTAATTATCCCAAAGTCACATGCCAAAAGGAATCCCAGTTAGGGTTTTGCATCTAAGTCAACATGTAGCTGGACTCCAGAGATTGGCTAATGAGGCCAGGATAGATAGTTGCCTATCCAGGAGGTTAAGTTCAAATGTGGTTTTCACTGGGCATGCTGCTGCTGAGAATAGCTTCTTAAGTTGTTCCATCTACCATTCCCATGTTTCAGTTACCATCCCATGAAACTAGTCATTGAGACCGAAAAACTGCAATTATTACATCTATATTGTGGGCCCAGCCCGCTCTGAGGTATGTCAGGCAAAGAGAAGTAGAGGTTGTTGGGAGATGTGGACAAAGGGATGTTGTATTAATAATCAGCAATGTTAGATCCTACAATAAAGAAGCCCCTAAATCTCAGAAATGTAACAGAATAGAGTTTATTTCTTGTTTATGTCATTTGTCTAATGCAGGCTATTGGGAAGCTCTAATCCATACAGTCATTCAGTGAACCAGACTGACTAAGTGTCTGTCATCTGATCGGTGTACCATCTAGATCACATGGCATCTGTGGTTGCTGCAGAAAGAGAAGAAAGGGACTGAGGAGGTTACATGTTAGCTCTTTACTGTTTCAGCCAGTAGATGACACATGTCGCTTCTGTTCACAGTCTACTGGCTAGAACTACTCTCATGGCCCTACTCACTGCAAGGGAGGCAGGGCTTTGAGCCAGTTAGTTCCAGTTCAAAATACTGCTGAGTATTTGCATTTCTAACAAGTTCCAAAATGATGCTAATGCTATTAGTTAGGGACTAATGCTGAGAACCACTAGTAGAGCAGTGCGTCACAAAATTTATTATGTATAAGAATCACCTCAGGATCTTGTTAAAATGCAGATTCTGATTCAGTATATCTGGAGGGGAAGTGCAAATTCTCAGCAAGAGTTTGAAATGGATGAACCTGTTTGAAGCCCCAGAGAGAAGCTAGAGATGTAGGGCATATGATGTAGAGCATGCTTAGGATATTTGGTGAGCTCTAACTATTCTGACCAAGTCCTGGTGGCACAGTGCTTCAGAGCTTGGCTGCTAAACCAAAGATCAGTATTTCAAATCCCCCAGCCAGCTGCTCATTGGAAACCCTATGGGACAGTTCTACTTTACCCTCAAGGGTCACTATAAGTCAGAATCAACTTGACGGTAATAGATTTGGTTTTTTATTTTTGTGTGTGTTAACTGCTCTAATACAGAGATGATGGCCTCACCACTCCAGGAACTTGCTTATGAGGCAGGAAGAGCAGAAAGGTTCACAGGGAAAGAGAAAGTGTTTTTTGTGAGGGTTTCTGTTACACTAAGGTCAGAGCTAGAGGTCAAGAAGACCAGTGAGTAGGGTAAAGGTAGTCAAGGAAATCTTTCTGAGGGAAGTTGGCTAGAAAGAAATATACGTTCAACATGAGATTGGAATAGAGAGAATCTGTTTGACTAGTTTCAGAAGAAAGGTAGAAGCCAAGGGAGGATTTACTTTGGCTAGGTCCATGGATCCAGAGAATGAAGACTCTTGAAAAACAGGTTGAGGAGCCTGACCTTGGAAGACAGGCTAAGGATACTGAGTTGGAGTGGGCATCAAAACACCCAAACCAGGGCATGGAGTCAAGATGGCAGTCTAGACACACATCTCCTTAATTTACTTTGAAAACCAATGCTGAGGTTGATAATTGAACAGAGCTTTCTGGATACCCAGTGAGCCCTAGGACATGGCATAAGGCTGTCAGTTTGGACTACACACCACTAAATGGGAAACTTCCTCTCTCTCACTGAGCCTTGCTCTTGCTGAATGGCTGGCTCATGCAGACTGAAGGTACTGATATTTAACTTTTATTTCTTTTTGTTGGCTGATAGGTAGGGAATGGGCGTTAGCCAGCAGCTATGCTGAACCACAGGGCTGAAGTGAATAATGTGTGCTGCAGCTGAGAGACAGCATGTGGAATAGCCACATTATGAGAGCACAGAAGCAGCCTGAGGGTACCACTCTCTTTTTGGAATTCCACCATAGATTCAGATGTTTCATGGTGGGAGGGGTAGCTCAACTGGGACACCATCTTGATCAGCTGGGATGTGGAGTTACCCAACTGGAAGCCTCAGCAGGGTTTAATTCCCACACAGGGAAGCAGTGCCAGTCCAGGGAATGGTTTTCCAGCAGAAAGGCTGTGCTTAGCACAGTGTTGTCTTATAGGTAGTGTCTGGCAGATAAGGGCAGCAGCACAGTAGCTTCTCCCTACTTGGAACTACATCATAGCATCTAGGGGTGTCTGAAGAGGTGTTTCTGCTGTCAACCAGAAGGAGGGGCCTGCAACACCTAACAGCCTGACTGATTTGGGCAGCTGTCAGATGGCTTTTAGATTTTTAAAAGACTGCCTGGATAAATAACTGCTGTACAGCTGATGGCACCTCTTCCAGCCCTTACTGAACCACATCATAGGGTCAGTTGATGGCCCCCCAGTGACTCCATAGTAGGATGGTGTCTTTGCCAGCAAGGATGTGGAGCCTGTGATCCCAGAGAGTCCACTGTGGCCAGTCGCTAGAGTACACAAAGGTGGCTGGTGGCCAATTTCCTTCTCAGAACTATGCCTCAGCTCCTGTTGAGGCAACACCAGAGAAACTAAACAGCCTCTAGATGTCCCAAAAGCAACAGATCATCACCAAGAATTTAAAGAAACAACCAACAATGGCTCCAAAAAACTCCCAACATAAAGAATCAAAAACTTTCCAGATGAAGAAACCTTTCTGAACAATCAGAAGTCAAGTACAAAAGAATTACACATAGAGGCCTCCTAGAGATTAAACAAAAGGCAGCAGAGCAAAATGAAAAACTAAGCAAGCTATTGGAACTGATGAAACATCAACATTCTGAAATCCACGGATCAATAGCAAAATTAAAAAATCAGACAATTCAAAGTCAAAAGAGCAGAACTGACAAATTGGAAATCAGACCTAGTGACAAAGATAGAGCTACTGACACGAGCATTTATGAGGAGAGGTCAGAGAAGAGAAATAAGCAAAATGAAGAAGCATTAAGTAATATGTGGGACTCTATCAAGAGGAATAATCTATGATTAATTGGAGTTCCTGAACAGGGAAGGATAGCTGAAAACACAGAGAATATTGTTGTTGAGTTGCTGACAGAAAACTTCCCTGAAATTATGAAAGAAGAGAACACGGATATCCAAGATGTGTATTGATTGCCACAAAAAAATAGACCACAAAAGAAAGACAACGAGACATATTATAATCAAACAATAAAATGAAACATAAACAAAAACTCTTAAAGGCAGTGAGACTCAAAGCAAAGCTAACATTCAGAAGGAAGCCCTGTAGGCTTTCATCAGACTTCTCAGCAGAAACATTGTTGGCACGGAGGCAGGAGAATGGCACAATCAAAGCCTGGAATGAGAAAAATTTCCAACCAAGAATTACATACCCTGCAAAAGTGTCTTCCAAGTAAGAAGATGAAATTAAGATATTTGCAGAAAAACAGAAGCTTGAAGACTTTGTAAAAACCAAACCAAAAACTGTAAGAAATACTGAAAGATGTTCTTTGCTTAGAAAGACGAAACCATTAAGTGTATATTTAAGGAGGCAACTCAGTTACAGAAGGCACAAAACTCAGTCAATGCTATAATATTAAATAAGGGCACCAGTGATCCCATCATGAAAACTAAGATGCCATCACATTAAAAAGAGGGATATACGACAACAGTTACAGTCCTTTCAAATGGACAGAAAGTTAATAAGACATATAGAAGTTAAGATTGGGTTTAAACTTAGAATATTAAGGGAAATTATCAGGGTAGCTGCAAAGCACAATAACAATGCAATGTATCGAAACAAGGAACTCAATACAGGAGTCTCATCAAACAGAAAACCAACACTCAAAAAGATGAAAAGTGAACACATAAAGAATGATCCAGAACAGGATATTAAGAGTAACAGAGAAAACACAAAAATAAAAACATTAAAATGGCAACACTAAACACATACCTATCAATAATTACACTCAGTGTAAACTGACTCTGGCAAAGAGACAGTGAGTGATGTCTTCAATCAAAAGACACAACCCATCTATATGCTGCTTACAAGAAATACACCTTAGACTTAAAGACATGAATAAACTGAAAATTAAACATAGAATAATATATACCAAGCTAACCATACAAAAAGAAGAGCAGTTGTGGCAATACTAACCTCAGAAAAAATAGATTTTAATGTAAAATTCACCACCATGGACAAGGACGGTCACTATTTATTGTGGAAAGGCTCAATACACAAGCAAGACTTAACCATATTAAATGCACCCAATACTAGAGCATCCAAATACATCAAACGAACACTGACTACAGTAAAAAATGAGATAAATCACTCCACAGTAGTAGTTGGAGACTTCAACATTCCACTTTCAGTAATGGATAGATCATCTAGAAAAAAACTCAGTAACGACATAGAAGATCTTATTGTGACAATTAACCAATTATACCTCATCAACATATATAGAACATTTTAGCCAACAACAGATAAGTATACCTCTTTCTCCAATGCACATGGAACATTTTCCAGAATAGACCACGTGTTAGGACACAAAACAAATCTCAGCAAAATCCAAACCACTGAATTATTGTAAAGTGTCTTCTCAGACCATAAAGCCATACAAGTCTAAATCAAGTGCAGAAAAAACATAGATAGAAATTGGAACTCATGGAAACTGAACAACATCTTGCTCAAAAAGCCATGGGTTAAGAAGAAATCAAGGACAAAATAAAGAAAGTTGTGGATTCAAATAAGAATGAAAACACATCCTACCAGAACCTATGACATACAGCCAAAGCAGTGCTCAGAGGTCAATTTATGTCTATAAATGCACACATCCAGAAAGAAGAAAGGATCCAAACCAAAGAATCCCACAGCTTGAACAAGCAGAAAGAGAGCAACAGAGGAACCCCTCAGGCACCAGAAGAAAACAGATGATAAAGATTAGGAAATTAGGGAATAGAAGAACAACTGAAAAAACTGACAAAACCAAAAGTGGATTTTTTGAAAAGATCAACAAAATTGACAAACCATTGGCTAAACTTACTAAAGAAAAACAGGAAACAAATAACCTGAAGAAGAAATGAGGTAAGAGATGCAACAACAGACATAACTGAAATCAAAAGTATCAGACTACTACGAAAGACGGTACTGTAACCAATTTGAAAACCTAAAGGAAATGGACAAATTCCTAGATTCATATCACCTATCAATATTATCATAAGGAGAAGTAGAACAACTTAATAAACATATCATAAAGTAAGAGATTGAAAAAGTCATCCAAAAACTATCAACCAAAAAAAGCCCTGGTCCAGAAGGCTTCACCCCAGAATTCTACCAATCTTTTAGGGAAAAGTTAACTCCACTACTACTGAGACTATTTCACAGCATAGAAAGGGATGGAATACACCCAAATTCATTCTGTGAAGCCAGCATAACCCTGACACCAAAGTCAGGGAAAGACCCCACAGAAAAAGAAAATTATAGACCAATATTACTCGTGAATCTAGAAGCAAAAATCTTCAACAAAATCCTTACCAATAGAATACAACATATCAAAAAAATAATTCATCATGACCAAATTGGATTTATAGCAGGGATGCAAGGCTGGTTCAACTTCAGAAAAACAATTAATGTGATCAACCACATAAATAACACAAAAGATAAAATCGCCTGATTTTGTCACTTGATGCAGAAAATGTATTTGATAAAGTCCAACACCCATTTATGTTAAAACCTCTCAGCAAAATAAGAATAGAGGGGAAATTCTTCAATGCAATAAGGGGAATCTATGCAAAGCCAACCGCCTACACCATCCTGAATGGAGAGAGGCTGAAAGAATTCTCCTTGCGAAAAGAAACTAGACAAGGATGCCCTCTCTCACCTCTCCTATTCAACATTATACTGGAAGTTTTGGCCAGAGCAATTAGACAAGACAAAGAAATAAAGGGCATTCACATTGGCACAGAAGAAATAAAAATCCCCCTATTTGTAGATGATATGATTGTACATGCAGAGAATCCTAAAGAATCCGTAAGTAAACGACTCAAACTAATAGAAGAGTTCAGCAAAGTATGAGGATATAAGAGAAACATAAATAAATCAGTAGGGTTCTTTGTACCAACAAAGAAAGAAGAAATCACAGAATCAACATTTACTATAACCCCTAAGAAGATAAAATACTTAGGATTAAATTTAATTAAAGAAATACAAGACCTGTACAAAGAGACCTACAAGACCTTACTGCAAGAAACCAAGAGAGACTTACATAAATGGAGAAACCTACCCTGCTCAAAGATACAAAGATTTAACATTGTGAAAATGACTATTTTACCCAGAGAGATCTACATGTACAATGCGATCCCAATACAAATTCCAGTGTCATTTTTTTTAATTTTTTTTATTTTTATTTAACATAATTAAGTGAAAATGTACATTCACATATAAATTTACATGCCCCCCCTATATGCAGCTTCCACTGCTCTCCCTGTCCAGTGACAGCACACTATTTCTCTCTACTCCATACATGTCTCATCCTCCCAACAGTCTCCTTTCCCCTCCTCTCCGTCCACTCCCCTTCCTCCAGCCAGAGGTCAGCAAGATGATATCCTATAGATGTATAAAACCATAAAGTGCTTCCAATATATGGTCACTCTGCATTGCCACTCCAATCCATTCTTGTCCAAAGAGTGGACCTTTGTTATAATTTATGGGAAAGGGCAGCATCAGGGCAGGGGGGCATGTTCTCAGAGGAACCCCAAAACCGCTGGACCATCAATTGAGGTCTTTTAGTGGAGATCTCATGATGCACCTCTTTATTCTTGTGTTGCCAGTCAGACTCCTCTCTGTGAGCTCCATCGTGGCTATCACTGGTGGTGGCCGGGCACCATCCGGTTCTTCTGGTCCCAAGTCGATGTAGGCATCCACTCTTGTGGGTCTCTCCGTCTTCTCGGTTGTCTTTACCGCATGTCATTTTGGTCCTCAGTGAGCATCCGTTCCTGCTGACTTGGGACCATTTGCTGTGTCCTCGGATGGCAGCTTGGCACCTTTTAAGACCCCAGACGCCACTCACCAATGTGGGGTGCAGACAGCTCTCTTAGCAAAAAGCTAGTTGTGCCAATTGGCCTGGAATTCGCCTAAGAGCATGGTCCCCCACCCCCCGCCCCAGCTACTCTATCCTTGCAGTATTGAGTTAAGATGGAAGGAGTACTCAAGTTATGCTGAAGTCCACTTAATGTTGTTCTTGTTCCTAATGTGTGCTGTAACCGCTTTCTCCCAGCTAGATTTCTAGTAACGTAACTATCTAAACTAAGCCCTCCCCCCCTCACCCTCCCTCCCTCCCCTCCCTTGCAGCTGTCAAAGAGTCTTTCCTTCTATACACAAGTCTGTTTTTGAGATCTTATCGTAGAGGTCTCATACAGTATTTGTCCTTTTGTCGCTGACTACTTTCACACAACATAATGTCTTCCAGTTGAAACCAGGTTAGGAGATGTTTCCTGGAATCATCGTTATTCTTTATCATTGCGTAGTGCTCCATTGAGTATATGTACCATAGTTTACCTATCCATTCTTCTATTGTTGGGCATCTGGGTTGATTCCATCTTTTTGCTATTGTGGACTGCGCTGTGATAAACATTCTGGTGCATGTGTCTGTTGGTGTGAAAGGCCTTGAATCTGTAGGATGTATTCCAAGTAGTGGAATTACTGGATCAAGTGGTATATCAATATCCATTTTTTTAAGGAAGCGCCAGATTGCCTTCCAAAGAGGCTGGACCATTTTGCAACCCCACCAACAATGTAGGAGGGTTCCACTTTCTCCACAGCCTCTCCAGCATTTGTTGTTTTGTGTTTTCTGGATCATGGCCAATCTTGTTGGGGTGAAATGGTATCTCATTGTTGTCTTGATTTGAATATCTTTAATAACTAAAGATTGTGAACATGTCTGCATGTGTTTTTTGGCTGCCTGGATCTCCTCTTTAGTGAAGTGTCTGTCCATCTCCTTTGTCCATCACTTAACTGGATGGTTTATCTTCTTTTTGTTGATATTTTGTAGTATCTTATAGATTATGGAGATCAGGCATCGGTCTGACATAGAGTTGCCAAATATTTTTTCCCATTCTGTGGGTGTTCTTTTAATTCTATTAATAAAGTCTTTGGATGAGCAAAAGTGTTCGATTCTTAATAGCTCCCATTTATGTATTTTCCCTTCTGTTGATTGAGGTTTCTTTGACAGATTTTAGAGTCTGTCCTCATTGTGTATTAAAACTTCCATTGTTGTTCCTACCTTTTCTTGGATGAGCTTTGTCGTTGTAGGTTTGATATTTAGGTCTTTTATCCAGTTGGAGTTGGTTTTTGTAGAAGGTGTAAGATATGGATCTTGATTCAGTTTATTGCAGATGGATAACCAATTTTGCCAGACTATTTGTTGAAGAGACTGTTTTTACCCCAGTTTAATGTCTTAGGGCCTTTGTCGAATATCAACTGTTCATAGGCAGATAGTGTCATCTCTGGGGTCCCAGTTCTGTTCCATTGATCCATCTGTCTGTTCTTGTACCAGTACCAGGCTGTTTTGACCACTGTGGCCATGTAGTATGTTCTAAGGTTGGGTAATGAGAGGCCTCCCAGTGTGTTCTTCTTCTTTAGTAGTACCTTACTTATCCGGGGCTTCTTCCCTTTCCAAACAAAATTGGTGATTTGTTTCTCCATCTCATTAAAAAATGATGCTGGAACTTGTATTGGGATTTCATTGTATAAATCAATTGCTTTAGGTAAAATAGACATTTTCACAATGTTAAGTCTTCCTATCCATGAGCAGGGTAGGTTTTTCCATTTATCTAAGTCTCTCTTAGTTTCTTGTAGTAAGGGCTTGTAGTTCTCTTTGTAAAGGTCTGTTGTTTCTCTGGTTAGATTAATTCCTAGGTACTTTATCTTCTTAGGGGCTATTGTAAATGGTATTGATTTAATAATTTCCTCCTTAACAGTCTCGTTGATGGTATAAAGGAAACCTACTGATTTACTTACTTTATCTTGTATCCTGAGACTTTGCTGAACTCTTCTATCAGTTTGAGTAGCTTACTTATAGATTCCTTGGGGTTCTCTGCATATACAATGATATCATCTGCGAACAAGGAGATTTTAACTTCCTCTTTGCTGATGCAGATGCCCTTTATTTCTTCGTCTTGTCGAATTTCTCTGGCTAGAACTTCTAGCACAATGTTGAATAGGAGAGGTGACAGTGGGCATCCTTGTCTAGTTCCTGATCTCAGGGGAAAGTCTCAGTCTCTATCCATTCAGGATGATGTGGGTAATTGGCTTTGTATAAATGGCCCTTATTGTGTTGAAGAATTTGCCGTCTATGCCCACTTTGCTAAGAGTTTTTAGCATGAATGGGTGTTGGACTTTATCAAATGCCTTTTCGGCATCAATGGACAAAATCAGGTGATCCTTGTCTTTTGTGTTATTTATGTGGTTAATCACATTAATTGTTTTCCTGATGTTGAACCAGCCTTGCATCCCTGGTATAAATTCCACTTGGTCATGATGGATTATTTTCTTGATATGTTGTTGTATTCTGTTGGCAAGAATTTTGTTGAAGATTTTTGCATCTAGGTTCATTAGTGATATTGGTCTATAGTTCTCTGTCTTTGTTGGATCCTTCCCTGGCTTAGGTATCAGGGTTATGATGGCTTCATAGAATGAGTTTGGGAGTACTCCATCCCTTTCTATACTGTGAAATAGTCTCAATATTATTGGGGATAACTCTTCTCTAAATGCTTGATAGAATTCTGCCGTGAAGCCATCTGGGCCCGGACTTTTTTTGGTTGGCAGTGTTTTGATGACCTTTTCAATCTCTTCCTTTGTGATGGGTTTATTAAGTTGTTCTGCTTCACGTTGTGATAATTTGGGTAGGTGGTATGAGTCAAGGAATTGGTCCATTTCCCCTAGGTTTTCAAATTTGTTACAGTACAGTCTTTCATAGTATTCTGTTATGATGTTTTTGATTTCTGTTGCATCCGTGGTGACAACTCCCCTCTCATTTCTAATTTGGGTTATTTGTTTCCTTTCCTGCTTTTCTTTAGTAAGTTTAGCCAGTGGTTTATCAAATTTGTTGATCTTTTCATTTAGCTCTGCTCTAATATTTACAATCTCATTTCTTCCGGTGCCCAAGGGGTTCCTCTGTTGTTCTCTTTCTACTTGTTCAAGCTGTAGAGTTAGTTCCTTGATTTGGTTTCTTTCTTCCTTCCAGATGTGTGCATTTATGGAGATAAACAGACCTCTAAGCACTGCTTTGGCTGTGTCCCATAGGTTCTGGTAGGAAGTGTTTTCGTTCTCATTGGAATCCATGAATTTCTTTAATTCATCCTTGATTTCCTCTATAACCCATGTTTTTTTGAGCAAGATGTTGTTCAGTTTCCAGGAGTTCCACTTTCTATCTATGTTTTTTCTGCTATTGATTTCAACTTTGATGGCTTTATGATCTGAGAAGATGCTTTGCAGTAATTCAATGGTATGGATTTTGTTGAGCACTGCATTATGGCCTATCACGTGGTCAATTCTGGAGAATGTTCCATGTGCACTGGAGAAGAAGGTGTAGTTGTCTGCTGATGGGTGGAAAGTTCTGTATATATCAATGAGGTTTAGTTGGTTAATTGTGTCAATGAAGTCTTCTGTATCTTTTTTCTAGATGATCTGTCTAGTAATGAGAGTGGAGTGTTAAAGTCTCCCACTATTATGGTGGAGTCATCTAACTCTCTTTGGAGCATAGTCAGTGTTTCTTCGACATATTTAGGTGCTCTGACATTAGGTGCATAAATATTTAATACAGTTAAGTCTTGCTTGTGTACTGAACTTTTCAACAATAAATAGTGTCCATCTTTGTCCACGATGGTGGATTTGACATGAAAATTGATTTTGTCTGAGATTAGAATTGCCACCCCTGCTCTTCTTTGTTCATTGTTAGCTTGATATATATTCTTCCATCCGTTAATTTTCAGTTTGTTTCTGTCGTAGGTCTCAAGTGAGTTTCTTGTAGACAACATATGAATGGATTGTGTCTTTTGATCCAAGATGACACTCGGTGTCTCTTTACTGGAGCATTCAGTCCATTCACGTTCAATGTAATTATTGATAGGTATGTGTTCACTGCTGCCATTGTGATATGTTTATTTTTATGTTGATATTTTCTCTGTTGTTCTTATTAATCTGTTCTAGGACATTCTTTTTTGTGAGTTGATTTGCACCTTTTTCAGAGCTGGTTTTATAGTTGTTGCCACTCGTGTGTTAGATTTCTAGAAATGGCATGATACATCTTTGTTGTACTTTACAGCTGCCCCACGAAGCCCCTTAATAAACTATTTATAAACCCAATTTTAATTACTACCAGTCTTGTTATCTTCTTCTCCCTCTGGAAGGACTATAACGACTATAGTACATCCCTCTTTTTATTATGATGACACCATAGTTTTCATGATGATCACTGGATTGCTTCTTTCCAAATCAAACTGTGATTTACTTTGGAGCCGTCCCTAAATGTGTAGAATATTGAGTAGTGTGTCGTTCTAAAATGTAAAGTTAGTGGTTTCATTCTTCTAAGCCAAAGCCAAGAACTTCTTTCAGTATTTCTTGTAGTTTCAGTTTGGTTTTTACAAAGTCTCTGAGTTTCTGTTTATCTGGGAATGTCTTAATTTCATTTTCGTATTTGAAAGAGTTTTGCAGGATATATAATTCTTGGTTGGAAGTTCTTCTCCTTCAAGACTTTGAATGTGTCATGCCACTGTCTCTGTGCCAGCACGGTTTCTGCTGAGAAATCTGACGAGAGCCTACAGGGTTTCCCTCTGAATGTTAGCTTTGCCTTGAGTCTTGCTGCCTTTAAGAGTTGCTGCTTATGTTTCATTTTGTTAAGCTTCATTATAATATGTCTTGGAGTCTTTCTTTTGAGATCTATATTGGGTAGCGTACAATATGCATCTGAGATGTCTATATTCTCTTCCTTCATGATTTCTGGGAAGTTTTCTTTCAGCAGCTCAGCAACAATACTCTCTGCTTTCTCAGATGTCTCACCCTGTTCAGGGACTCCAATTAATCGAAGGTTGTTCCTGTTAATAGAGTCCCACATGCTTCTTAATGTTTCTTCATTTTTCTTGTTTCTTTTTTCTGATTTCTGCTCATAGATGCTGGCATCAGTAGCTCTGTCTTCCCAGTCAGAAATTTTTTTTTCCATTTGTTCCATTCTGTTTTCTTGGCTTTGCATGGAAGTTTCTATGTCTTTGATTTTCTTCTTGATCTATTGGATTTCAGAGTACTGGTGTTCCATCAGATCAAACAACTTGCTTAATTTTTCATTTTGTTCTGCTGCATTTTGTATAAGGTCTAGAAGGGCTCTGTATATAATCAATTTGTATTCACTTCCTGATGCTTTCATAAAAGTTTCTTCATCTGGAAAACTCCTTGGTTGCTTTGTTTGGTAGCCTTCTGAAGCCATGAGTGATTGCTTGTATGCCACAATTATCTGTTGCTTTTTGGGTCCCATGTGAGTATATAGAGGCTGGAAGAGGTACTGTGAGGATGGATTGCAAATGTTTCTCTAGGCTGTCTTCAAATGTAAAGCAAAAGGTATCTGACCAGTTCACAAGTCAGCTAGGTTTTCAGGTGTAGAGGTCCCTCTTCTCATCTGACAAAGTAAGCGCCACTATATCCAACCCCAGATGATAACAAACTAGTTCAGAATACAGCAATGCTACTGCCCTGTTGGCCTCTGCTGACAGAGCCTAGCCTTAGCCAACAATGCGTCGAGTACTGGTTTTGTGATAGAAAAGCGCTCTCCTGTGGGCAGGCTCTGGCTCCCCAGCTAAGAATTAGGTCCAGCTGTGGCCACCGTACCCAAGGTGGCGTCCTCCACACAGGCAGCAGACAGAGGGTCCAAAGATACTGAGAGGTAGTGATTCCTCTGCTTCTGCCGCAGGGCCCCCAATGCAGGCAGCACTGTACAAAATCACCACTTTTCTGTTGCAGAAGCGCTGTCCCATTTGCAGGCGCTGGCTCCCAGGCTAAGAACGAGGTCCCGCTAAAATCTCGGTACCAACATGGCGTCCCGCACACTGACTGGGGAGCTCCGCACAAACCCCACTGAGGCAGCTACAAACGAAAGGCTCAAAGTATCTAGATTAACAGAGTCCCGAGCTTGGCCCTCAGAACATGGGAATTTCGCCTGCCTATCCCCCCAGCAGCGTGACCTAGTCCAGCCGCCAGGCAAGACCCAGCTCCTCCCGCCAGCCGAGACAGAGGGAAAAACAAAGTCAAACTGGTGCATTTACCTTCCCTCTGTGAGAGCCGGGGCTAGCCAGGAGCAGGAGTCAGCGAAAGAGAGGAGGATTTTCGCTGAATGGTATGAAGTCCCAATTAACAGCTCTGTGCCGTGTCCTGAGGCTGATTAGGTGATCAGAAGGCTCTGTTTGATTGTCAATTCAGGTCTTGGTTTCCAGAGGGATATAAGGAGACGTGTGCTTAGTCTGCCATCTTGACTCCACACCCCAGTGTCATTTTTTTAATGAGATGGAGAAACAAATCACCAACTTTGGAAATGAAAGAAACCTCGGATAAGTAAAGCACTACAAAAGACACGGGACACAGTGTGAAGGCTCTCACTACCCTACCTTAGAACCCATTACACTGCCACGGTAGTCATAACAGCCTGGTAGTGGTACAAAAAGAGACATATAGACCAATGGAACCAAGCTGAGACCTCAGAGACGCTACCATCCTCCTATTTACAGTTTATATTCGACAAAGACCCTAAGGTTCTAAACTGGGATAAAAACAGTCTATTTAACAAATGATTCTGGCAAAATTGGATATCCATTTGCAAAAAACTGAAACAAGACCCATATCTCATGCTTTACACAAAAACTGGCTCAACCTAAGACTACAGAGATCACACAAGAAGGAATAGGGTCAACAATGGAATTTTTAATACACAGCTTAGACAGACTTCAAAATCTGACAAAGTACGCTCAACAGAAGAGAAAATAGATGAATGGGAAGTACTAAGAATCAAACCCTTTTGCTCATCCAAAGACTTTATCAGAAGAATTAAAAGACCACCTGCAGGATGGAAATAAGTATTTAGCAACTATATATCACATCAATATCTGATCTCCACAACTTACAAGGTACTGCAAAATATCAACAAGAAAGGGTAAATAAGCCAAAAAGCAATGTGCAAAGGAGATGGACAGACACTTCACTAAAGAGGACATCCAGGCCACCAAAAGGCACTTGAGGAAATGCTAATGATCATTAGCTGTTAAAGAAATCCAAATAAAAAGTATGATGAGACATCATCTTGCCCCAACAAAGTTGGCCGTGATCCAAAAAACACAAAGCAACAAATGCTGTAGAGGCTGTGGAGAGATTGGAACTGTCCTACACTGCTGGTGGGATTGCGAGATAGCACAATCTCTTTGGAAAGTGATCTGGCACTTCCTTAAAAAGCTGGGAGTAGATATATCATTTGATCCAGTAATCCCACTCATCAGAAAATATGCTACAGAATCAAGAGCAGTCACATAAACCGATATATGCACACAAATGTTTATTGCAGTACAGTCCCCAATAGCAAAGTTTAGTGAAATCAGTCAGCAGCACAAGAATAAATATTGTATGAGACCTCTACTACAAGAAATTAAGAACAGACTTGTACAGAAGAAGACTGTTTGATGGTTGCAAGGGAAGGGGTGGGGAGGGAAGGAGGTAGATGGCTGGTTATAGATTAGATAGTTGACAGAAATTTGATTGGGTGAAAGCAGTTACAGTACACATTAGAAAGAAGATCAATCTAACTGGACTTGAACATAAACAGAAAACTCTTCTAATCTTAACCCAATATTGCAAGGATAGAGGAGCTGGGGTGGGGGGTGGGGGGCCATGCTCTCAGGGGACTTCAAGGCCCATTGGCATAGCTAGCCTATTGCTAAGAGACTCTTCTGCACTCCATATTGGTGAGTTGCGTGTGGAGTCTTAAAAGCTAGCAAGTTGCCATCAGAGGTACACCAAATGGCCCCAACTCAGCTGGAAAATATGCTCACCAAAGACAACAAAGACGTGAGGGAAAAACAGCCCAGAAGACAGAAGGACCCACATGAATGGGTGACTGTATCAACATGTGGCAAATGGAATCAGATAATGCCTGGCCACCACCAATGACAGCCATGATGGGGCACACAATGCCAACTGCCAGTGACAACACAAGAAAGAGAGGGATGTAACTCAAGAATTCTACTGAAAGACTGCAATTGATGGTCTGAAGGCCTAGAAGTTCCCCTGAGAGCATGGCCCCTAGACCGGTTGCTGCCCCTGATCATAAATCATTACTGAGGTCAAGTCTTTGGAAATGGATGGATTGGACTTGGGGACACAAAATGGCCATATGGTGTGTGTGCACTTTATGTTTCTATGCATCTATAGGATGCTGTCGTACTGACCTCTTACTAGAAGAGACAGGAAAGGGTGGAGAGGAGGGGACAGGAAAGTGTTAAGAGCATATGACATGTATGGAACAAAAAGGAGGAGTGTGCTGTCACAGGGCAAGGAGAGCAGAAGGAGCTGCAGATAGGCACTCATGCAAATTTAACTTGGATTGCACACTTTCACTCAATCACAATTTAAAAAACAAAAAAATCCTCAGACCAAATCCATTGTGATGGAATTGATTCTGACTCGTATTGACGGTATAGGACAGAGTAGGACTACCCTTTAAAATTTCCAAGGAGCACCTGCTGTATTTGAACCCAACTTTGGGGTTAGCAGCCAAAATCTTAACCACTATGTCACCAGAGTTTCAGGGTAGGTATAGTTGGATGAAAAAGATGTTTAGGCAAACAGACTGTCCTCCCCATACCCCACCCAATGGACTGCAGAAGGACTGGAAGCAGGGACAAGTTGTGGGATTGTTCTGGGAATCCTGGAGGGCTGAAAACGCTGAAAGGATGGCACTGAGCAGGAGGTCAGACAAGGAAGACATCTTGAAGGAAGCCAGATAGTCCCTAGGACAATCACTCAGCTTGTGACGGAAGTATATTGAAGCCCATAAAATCCTGACCTCTGTCTCACATAAGTGTTCTGGAAAAGCTAAGGCTTTAATGCCAATGAGAACATCTTTTCGACAACTGACTCAAAACACAGTGAGTTGATTTCAGAAGGTAAAGAACATTCAGAAGTTAAATTATTGGCTCTGTTTTTAAGTGAGTTAAATAGCTGTCTCATCTTTAATGGATGCAGTTGGGCACTCCCTTCCCCTCCCTGACTCTTAAAAGGGTGCAAGGACACATGAGGTCACTCTTTGAACGGCAAATTTCTCCTCTGTACCAAGGAATAAATCGTGCTAGGCTTGGAAGCAGAAGGTAGGAACTTGCCTGAGGATCTCGATTCTAGAAGGCCAACCCAATGCACAGTGTCCTCTTGTAGCTCAAGATAGGGTTCTGTTCTGGGAGCAGTGACCCTCCTGTATTGGGATGTGGTCTATGTCCAGAGAAAAGTGAGAAAGTGGGGCAGGGGAATGTGAAATCATGAACAGTGATCACTGGTGCATGGAGGGTACATGATACCAGCTTCGTTGGTCTGATTGGCTAATTAACATCAATTTCTTGACTTTGCGGGGTAGAATTCAAGCTGACTAATGAGTCTGTGGGATTTACATGGAGACCATATTTTCTAATAGTCAGATTTATTCATCAAAGAAATGGCCACTTCAGGAAGAGGATTTGGGGTTCCTACTGCTGCGAAGTCCAGACAATCAGAATTTCTCAACTGGTATAAAGAGAAATCAGGCAGGATCACATCTAAGGCCCTAGAAGTTCCACATAACATAATCTTTAGGAATGGGTAATTCAGTCATTCAGGGTTGTGACATGCAATAATGTCACTGTTATTTGTTATGAATATGGAGTTAAAAAATGGTCAAAGTTTGAGGGTGTGTGTGTGTGTGTGTGTGCTTAATAAGAGTGGATTGAAGGTTACAGATTCATGAATACCGTTCTGACCCACGTGCATTCTGATACGCCGTCTTGCGTGGAACACAAACAACTGAAACTAGAGCCGGCCTTCCCGGGCTGGGCGTCACCCGCAGTTGTAACGAGCCAGTCCTGATGAGCTGATAGCGAATTGCTGTAGAGTGCTGCAACTGCGAAACAAAATGAGTCTGAATAAGAGGCGAGCACCACCTATCAAGTATTCTTGCCAGAATTTTGAACGTGAATCTGGTTAAACTTTCAAATCTAATCTCCACTGTAAAGAAATACTGAGGATAGAGGAGGCAATTCAACACTAGCACAAGAGTGGAGTCAGCCAAGTGCTGGATGTGAAACGTTCTGTGGACAACAGACCTCTATTCTTTCTCACGTTGAGAGAATGAAGAAGAAGGTAGGCAGGGGCTGCTGCTCTAATCAGAGCTGTGACAACCACATATACAGTGGACCTACTTTGCACATGATTCAAGCAAAGCAACTTTAAAAAAAAAATTTTTTTTTTGGAGTAGAGAAACTTGAATGTGGAATGAACATTAGAGTACTCTAAACCCACACCCATTGCAGTCAAGTCTACCCCGACTTACAGCAACCATATAGGACAGAGAAGAACTGCCCACAGGCTGTCCGAGGGGTGGCTGGTGGGTTTGAACTGCCAGCTTTTTGGTTAGCAGCTGAGCTCTTACTCTTCATGCTGTGAATTATGGATTTTTCCACACTGATTGGTGGGAACAGGAACTGCTCTTATCTCTGTTTGAATGCTGTGTGCTGGCCTCTCTGGTCCTTTCAGATAGATGATTATCCACCTGGCCTCAGACAACTGTCTCACATCCATGGGCTGATTCGAACTCCAGTGACTACTCAGGGAGTCCCCCGCGAAGGTGCTGGGGTTCTCTCTCTGTCTCTCTCCTCTCTGTGAACGCCAGCCTTCCTAGTCTCCCCGGACTCTGAGCTCCATCTCTTCAAGCCAGTGAGGACTCAGAGCTCAGTCAGGGCCCCTACTTCTACAGCTTAAAACTCTCTAGACAGGTGGCTGAGGCAATCGTAAGACTCACCTCAGGAGTGTCCCATCTGTCTGGAATCACAGTTCTGCGTCCTGATGTACACTGTCTTGAAAACTGGCATTGCGTATCTATTTTCTGTTTCTCTTTGGTGTCGTGATTGTTACTTCAGGCAGGAGGGTGAATCTCTCATCTGTTACTTCGTTTTGGCTGACAGTGAAGTTGTTTCAGTGGCTGTGGCAGGTGGATAAGGAGGGAGTGGCCACTGTACAGACCAGGACTCAGGAAGAGCAAGCAGCCTCTCCTCAGGTCCCTTCCCCAGAGCGTCCTCGGGTGGGCTCTGCTGGTGGGCAGCATGCCCGGCCAGTGGCCAGCCCAGTCGGGGCCTGCCCTGCTGGGAGCGGTACATTCTTGTCCTTTGCAGTGGACTCAGAGGAACTGGCACTGACCTGTGCTATATATGAGTTTCCATCAGCCTTTTTCCTACTGTCAACACTAAGTAAAATAAACACTTGTCTGACTTGATGTTTGGGGTTTTGACAGACTGTTTCCCATCTGTCTCCTTTTTCCTTCCCTCTGCCCTCCCCGCCACTCTCACCTGTCACCTTTCCCCACACCACAGCACCACTCCCTCACCGCAACACACATGCACACACATGCAAACCCCACATGCCCACTAATACTCTCTCACATACACTGGACTACGGGTTTTATTGTTGTTGTTGTCCCAGGAGGGCTTGTCCTCTCTTTCCTTTTTTCTCATTTCTTTGCTTCCTTCTCCAGATTATAGCTCTTTTCTTAGCATCTCTCTCTTCTGGCACTGAGCATCAGAATTCTAATTCCAACTCTGCTCTTTGCTGTGTGACCTTGGGTAAGTCACAAAGCCCTGTAAGCCATAAATTCGCTGTAGGTATTGAGGGTATGGGACGACAGACTTGTCCCAGCTCACCTTTCTGCAGATCACCAGAGGTGTGAGGTGTGACACACATTGTGGATCAGGGGTCAGAGTACACGGGTTCCAGCCCCATCTCTGACGCTCACTAACTGCGTGGCCATGGACAAGTCACTGGACCTCCCTGCCCTCCGTTTTCTTGTCTGTAAAGCAGAGATAAACTCTTGCACTGCTGGCACTGTGGGATGGTTTTGAAAGCTATCTGTCTTCTTGGAGGAATTCTCACATTTAACACAGCACGTGGGGTTCTGATGGCATGAAGATGTGTATGAAATAGTCCTATCAGGCATGCTCTGCAAAAGGAGGGATTCTGGGAAAACAGACCCTTGAGCCTAAAGCCTTCCTATTATCTGACACACACCACCTCCTGGCCCATTTGTCTGACCAGAGGGACAATATAAACACACAGTTCATAGCTATACAATCTTTTTTTTTTATCACAAGAGCAGTATGTGTTTATTGCAGAAAATTGGAAAGACATAAAAGAGTGTATCAAAAGAAAACACTATCCGTAATCTCATCGCACAGAGAGAATTCATTACAATAATTTGGTTTATTCTCTTTCTTTGTGTGTGTTATCTATTAACACACTCAAGTACATAGATATTAAAACTACATGCATGAAAAATAATACAGACATATTTATGATGGTAAAAATTTTAGAAACCACATCAGCATGTATGCCCCAAACTGTAACTTCATCTTTTCCTATAAGTGCATTTAACTTCCTTCTTGGGCCCTATTCTCCCTAAGGGCAGATGTGTTAACCTAGTCAGTCCCAAGGAATTCAGTTGCTTCAAGTTGTTTTTTTTTTTAAATCAGTAATTCAGGCTACAGTTCAGCCAATTCAGCAATTTCTTCCCTCAGTCTCCTCTTTTCTGAAGGACTGGTCTACGTTTCCGGTGATACTGAGGTGGGGATTCTGGGCAGGGGTAGAGAAGGTGCTAGGCCATGGTCACATTCCCCACTCACTTCAGGCCACTCAGTCCACTCTGTTTTAACCTGCAGCACCCTGTTACCACAACCACAAGGCTCCTTCATCTTCTGCTACTTCTCTGTTGTAGCCTCTCAACTAGTACAAACCTTGTCCAATGGAGCCAGGCAACTCAGCTGCTCTGATTTGCTGGGCTGTACCAAGTGTGAGGCCAAGGAGCTAAGGGGCATAGAAAGAGGAAAATACATCAGTTACTACTTTACGGGCCAATTGCTATGAACAGTTATCTACATACCTATCTCTCTGTCTGGAAACTCTGGTGGCATAGTGATTAAAGCTATGGCTGCTAACCAAAAGATTGTAGTTCAAATGCCCTCGGCACTCCGCAGAAGCAGTATGGGACAGTTGTACTCCACTCTATGGAGTTGCTATGAGTCAGGATCAACTCAGTGACAGTGGGTTTACTTTTTGTTAGTGTGTCTTGGATCTGCCTAGCTCCCTCTGTCCCTAACTACCTACCATCACAAGAGCGAAGGTATGTATTTATTTATTTGCCACTTGCTAGGTAATATATGCAGGAACTCATTAGTCCTCATAACAACCCTGTCAGGCAGATATCATCATTGCTGTGTTACAGAAAGGGGACGCTGGTGGCTCAGAGTCAGAATTCTCGGAATTCTTGCCTTCCATGTGGAAGAGGTTCCTTGGGTGAGGTTCCTGGCCAGTGCACCTGACACACAGCCACCACCCACCTGTTAAAGGCTTGCTTCTTCCCATGATGCCGAGCTGTTGTGCACAGGGTCACCACGAGCTACGGCCAACTTGACATCAGTCAACACCTACAGCATATTATAGAAAAAGAAACTGAAACTTAGAGAATTTGGATGTCTTGCCCCAAATCATGTACTTGAAAAGATGTACAGCCAGGATTCCTCAAACTGGAAGACCTCAGAGTTTACATTCTAACCATGATCAGTGTGTCCTGCCTCCACAAACACGTGCAAATACCCACATGCAGACACCACACACACGTATTTATTTCAGATTTTGAATTTAAGATTAAAGCATTGGAGACACTGTTTTCAAATTACACTTGATTCATGGCACATGGGAGGAACAAAAGTGCCAGCGTGTAATCCAACGGATCACTTTTGTATAGCCTTTCTTGCCATGCTCATGTAGCCCCCACCAATTGGGCACTTATGACCCACCAAAGGGATTGGATGTCTTGCTAACAATTCAAGTAAGGTACATGGCACTTTTGGCGGGGTAAGACCATGAAAATAAAGCACATGGAACCCTACGGAGGGAATTAGTCCATTTGCCATCCCACTAGATTTAAAATGAGTCATCCCAGTGGTGACCTCACTACCACCAAGAACAGATGGGAGCAGAATGTATCCTTTGGACTTGGGGTCACCGCACTGAAAATCATCTAAGCCCAGGAGACAGAGAGAGAACTGTAACACTACAGACAGCGCAAGATGATGAGAAACGACAGTAGAACAATGGTAGCAGAACCAGGAGACCAGCACGAGATGACACAATGGGTTCCCGGCAGATGAAGAAGCCGTTACAGTGGGTGTGCAGACCCACAGAGTAATAGCACTGAGTGCTGACAGGGACCACGGCTAACTGGCAGAGCGAGGTGCCCTAGGCACTGATTGGTAGAGCTGAAGAGCTTCATTAACAATTGCCTGGGCAGGGCAGAGACCAGGCTGAGAGGCTAAGGAGCCAAGGGCTAGGATGAGGACTGCCTACATGCACCACCAAGAATCTGCCCTGTCTGAAGTACTGTGTCCTGAGTAACTCCTGATCCTGAATTGTAACCGATTACCTCCCTAGCAAACCCTGTAACTATAAGTGCGGTCTGTGAGTTCTGTATAGCCAGTGCAGTGAAATGATGAGCGCAGCAGAGAAGTACAGGTCCGTGGGAGGGACAACTGGTGTCAGAATTGGTAAAAAGTTCAGAGAGAAGGGAAGCATCTGACGTCTGCCTCGTAGGAATCAGCCATGGGCTGCTGATCTTGATCCATCTTCCCCTTGTGAAGTTAGA
Source organism: Heterohyrax brucei (assembly GCA_028571685.1). NCBI lineage: Eukaryota > Metazoa > Chordata > Mammalia > Hyracoidea > Procaviidae > Heterohyrax > Heterohyrax brucei. Next base: position 81,363,954 of record CM053154.1, on the reverse strand, counting down.
AGAGATCAGACACCCCTGTCATGTCATTTTTACACATGGGTTCAATCACCCTGAGGGGTGACCAGCCAGCATAGGGTACCCACTTTCTAGTAGGCATGTGCCTAGTGCTGAGCATACAGAGCAGACTCTGGTATGGTCCCTGCACAGGCAAATATAACCTCTCCTGGTAGAGCCAGACTTGGAGACAATTGAGCTTGCCGTGGTGACTTGGGCAGGATGATCACAGCCCCCAGCCAAGGCTGTGGGAAGATCAGACTAGGTAATGCAACTAAGTGCTCTATTCAGTGCCCACATGTGGCATTAAATAAATGTCAGCTATTAACAGAATTTTAAAATGTCACTGCCCCAGTGACCACAGCAAAGGAGAAGGGCTACATTTCCCTGAACAGGTCCAGATGAAGGTGACAAAGAGGAGCCCCCACAGGACCAGCTGCCAGACAATAGCCTTTTCCACCCAAAGGAGTCACCCATAAGTCATAATGAGTGGGGCTGGCCAGAGAATGCTTGCCATCAGCAGGTTTGAAGCAGTGACCAAAATCCCCCATCATGACTCAGATCTTCGTTTTGAAGGCTTTGCTAATGCTGCTTTTGTTAGCTCCATCAAGTGGGCCCTCAGATCCTGGTGACCCCACGCACAATGGAATGTACCAGTGCCTGGTCCTGCTCTGTCCCAGTGATCAGCTATCACTGGATCCTTGTGATTCCATAGCTTTTCATAGACCGATTTTGGCAGTAATCATCATGCCTTTCTTGCCTGTCCTTCTCAGTCTGGAAGCTCCACTGAAACCTGTTCAGCATCACAGCGAGATGCAGGCCTCTGCTGATGACACAGGTGGGGGATGCGCATGAGGCACATCAGCCAGGAAGTGAACCCCAGTCCTCCTTCACGGAAACTGAGAACTCTGCCATCGCCTCTCCTAAGGCTTCACAGGTCACTTTTAAAATACAAATGTTTTTTGTCAGGGTAGCACCAAGACACCAAAATAAAATGGCCTAGATATGTAACATCTTACTTTCTCTCCTATTGAGACTCCAGTCTCCTGACTCCCAGTCCAGCCACACTGCCACTGCCCCCTGCTTAGGTTCACATATCCTTTCCTTCTTCTGTGCAACTCACAAGTATTCTGAGAAACAACCAGATGAACCAGTCGGGGAATGTGCTCTCAAGGATTGCAGAGTGGAGGAGGTGAAGAACCCTTCCTGGGGCACTTCCTCTCTCATCTCCTGCCTCTCGTTCCAGGACTCCGAGGGAGTAACTCTGAAAGCAAGATCTCAGACTCAGCCTGATGAGGGAAGCAAAGCAGAGAGCAGCGACACAAGTGGACACCGTCTATCTGGAGCAGGAGAGAATGAATGATGATGAATCCAACGGGGGTGGCGGGTCATAGGAAACAGAGAGTGCTGTGCAATGACATTGACCTTTCAAACAATCAAGCAAAAGAATGATCAGATAGTCCTGTCCCTTAGACAGTTCTGCCAGGGGAGACATTTCAAAGAACAGTAAGTTGGCCCCAGCGACAATACTTCCCTCGCCTCTCAGGCTCACCTGTCTACAGATGGCACTGACAAGGCAGACAGTCCCTGTCCTCTCCAAGCAATCAGCTCAGGCACTGACATCCCTTCCAGCCCTTCTAAGTCATCCCTGCCCCAGCACCTGGATTCCTTCCTTGGAGGCCCTGGCCAGCATAAACCCACCTGCTATCTACATGCCCGTGCAGAGCTGAGCTCCCTGTCTGCACCGCAGAAGCAGCTCTCCTGCCGGAGCAGAGGCAGAGAAAGGTCTTGACTGAGGCTGTGGGCTGCGAGGAGCTAAGACACCTTGAGGACTGAAGAGCCTGAACCAGACTCTGGAGCTAGACTGCAGGCTTCAGCTCTGCCTCATGTACCAAGTGACCTCAGAGAGTTCCTAACTCACTGGGTCTCTGTAGCCTCAGTCTTCACTAAAAGCCCTAGCCCCCATCTGGCCAGTGTGATGTGGATCCTACGAGACTGAGCTTCTAAAGCCCTGGGCAGCAGGGAGTCTTCATTTGAGCTTTCTAACCGCTGAAGCTTCCCATGCAGATTACTCCCAAGAGCGGCTAGAAGAGGACTCCAGCAGAGGCGTCCAGCTCCATCACAGTGCATGAGCACATCTGGTCCCTGGGCACATTTGGAAGCCCTGATCCTGCGTCTGTTTTTCAGTGGAAGTAGACAGTGACCCGTTGCTGGGGCTCTTCCAGTCCCGATGAAGTCCCTCTTCCTGCTGCTGAGAATCACTCAAAACAGAGTGCCTGGAGGTCTGCCAAACTCGGAGACAGAGCCTGCTTGGCACCAACTCCTGGGAAAGAAAGCTGCAGAGTGCAGACAATTCCCAGAAACTGGAGAACAGGTTCTTCTGATAAGGCCCGCCTGCTTTCCCAGGCCTGCTGTCCTGGGGGAATGTGTAGGGAGGGGAGAGGACAACAGAGGTAGTACGTCTCTGTGTGAGAGAGGCCAGCTCAGAGACTCCGAAAGCTGCGCATTCAGGTCATCAGGGAGGTTCAAGTCCAACACTCTCTGTCTCCTAGATACGCCAGCCACTGGGGGGTGGGGGGGCTGTGGGCATCTCTGCACCCTGGGGCACTGGCCAAGGTGTCACAGACAATGGGGCTTCTAGAGGGAGGGAAGACTACTCTTAGAACCTTTCCACACATTCAGTTTACTCTGTCCTCAAGGCAAGGGCTTGCAGGAGCCAAATAGGGCATCGTTGTCTCCACTTGACACCTAAGGAAACAAAGGCTCAGAGCTGGGAGGTAAGGGGATTCAGAGTCCAACTCCCTGCTTTGACACTGGTTGACTCCCTCCTAGTTCTCCTGGACAGGTGTTAAGGCTGCTGAGAGCCTGATATGAACAGCTTAAATTGGTACATAATAGAAGGAGTACTGGGTAGGCAGTCAGAGGAACTGAGCTGAAACCGTGCTTCTACCAAAGAGCGTCTGTATGGTCCTGGGCAAGTTATTTTCCTGCTTGTCTCTTCATGTGTTACAGGAGAGACACCTGGACCCACCAAACCAGGCTGTGGCAGACACAGGAGCCCAGGTTCACAACAGGCCTGGCCATGGTTATGCTGGGTGCAAAAACCCAGGAGCCGCTGACTTTGCTGACTATTCTAAAATAAAGAAGTACTACCTAGCTCAGGTGAAATGGGAACCGAGGCAAGGTGCCCCAAGGCTAGAGGGCAGCCCTTCACATCCTCTGAGGGGCATGATGACCCAAGCCAGCTATCTTTCTGTACATCTGTTTTGTCATCTGCAAGTGAACAAAGTAACGCTCTGACAGCATTGTCCTAATAATAATCTTATATAAAGTATATACCCTTAAGAACAGTGGCTATGAGCATAAACGTGACTTCCCCCTTGAGGAAGGTGAGTAAATCTCCATTTGACTTCTGAAAGTGAAGAATACAACTAACACTTTGTGGTACTGAGTTAAATATTTAAAAGGTTGCCGCAAGCCGAGGCCTGCCGTACCTACCCCCTGAGGTACATAGACAAACCTGATCATCTTCAGTGTCCTCAGTTTAGGAAACTGGGGACTGAGGCCTACGCCTTGGGAGATAACCAAGAAGCTCCAGCATAAGGGTTCCCATATCTCAAGAGATGGATGGACCCAGAGGTGTACTGGATATGTGCACACAGGGAGGGTCCTGGGGTGCGCTGGTCTGATGTGCATGGAGGGACCTGGCAGTGCACTGGCCTCACACACACAGGGAGGGGACCAGAGATGTGCTAGTCTCATGTGACACTTCAGAGCAGTTTCTACAGTGAGCGAAGTTCAGAGGTGCAGAACAATCAGATGCACTAAGCCACACAGACTGGCCCGCCCAGAGCCCACCCCACCCCCCACCCCCCGTTCCTGTGGCTCCAGCCCATCTGGCGGCAATCTAACTGGGGCAGAAATGTTTACAGGCTGACACTTCAGCCCGGAAGCCTGGGGCTCCTGGCCTCCCCAGAGTTTCCTGTGGCCAGGTGGGGGTGTTGTGAGGAGACCCAGCTGGTCCTGAGGCCCTCTCAGTCCTCCCTAGGTGGAAACCAGTCTTGTTACTGGCCCTGATAGCTTCCGGTATTGTGATACTCCGTGAGGCCTTGGGGAACAGAGCATGGTGAGGACTCTGCAAGGATAAGGAAAACTTAGGGAGTGGATGGAGCTAAGCAGTTCGTTGTTCTCCGGGAGAGTTAGTCATCACAGTTCTGCAGCGATATGGACAGCCTGGAAGGAAGGAAGGCACCTAGAAGGCTTTTCAAGAAAGAGACAGGCAACTGAGTGGAGCAGGAAGGAGGGAGGCCAGCTCTGGCATGAGGGTGTTCCCCCTCCACAAGTGCTCCCAGCTGCTGTGAACTGGACTGGGTTCCGAGACCTGCCTGAGACAACACCTTAGTGCAGAAGCCGGCTTTCACCAAGTATGGGGTCTGCTTTCCCCACGAAGGAACCACGGGGAGCAGCCCCCCTGGGAGCATCTCCGTGACTCCCTCAGCATCATTTCACCTTGTCTACACCTCCCTCTCCTCCACCCACCTGCCGCAGCAGCCCTCCGTCCAGTTGGCCTGTTTTCATTCTATATGTCTCTGTATCACTCCTCTTCTCCTGGACTGCTGAAACCCTCTTAGCTTCACCTCCGAACCCCAGTCTACTTGTCACCTCCCTTTTCTGCTCTTCAGGAGCCCCCATTGCTTTGCCATGGACAGGGCTGTACTCATTTTGCCCACCCACCACTTTCAGCATTACCCAGTGCAGAAAGGACTCAACAAACACTCGTTGAGTGAATGAGAGGAAGAAAGAAAGGGTAGGAAAGGAGGCCCAGCACCCGCTCGCTGAGGGAAGTTAGCCAGCCCGGGGAGCACAACGCAAGGAAGCTAGAAAGTCTGGTGAGCGCCTGGGCAACCTGGAGACCTTGCTCCCCTTATTCTAGCACAGGTGGTTGTACCCTGCTGACCCAGGCTGGGCCTGTCCCTTGCAGAACCTGAGACCCAAGCATTTAAGGGCTCTCTGAGGTCATCCAGTGACTCCTGCTTCCATGGGGACCTCTCTGCAGAGCCAAGGTACAGCTCTGCCCTGGCCTGAGCCACTTCCAGTGACAGCACTCACCACCCATCAGAAACACCCATGTTGAGCTAGTCTCTGCCTCTCCAGGGCTTGGACAATCCCAAGAGGAGACTTAGAAGCACTGCGTAGAGCCGAGCACTGCACTTGGGCTGACCCTCAGGGTGGAAGTTGTCTCTCCAGTCCTCTGGGTCCCCTCCCCTCAGGGACCTCTACAGCTGCTCCACTAGGAAGCAGCACCCCCCCCACCCCCCACGCACTTACCCTGGCTGCCTGCTCTGGCGTCGTCTCTGTCAGTTAATGTTGCTTCTCAAGTTTGGAGCCAAAACTGAACATGGCTCTCCTGGGAGCCTGGGGGAGGAGACTGAACATGCCCGTGATGTCTGTGCCAGGGATGGACTCCATTCCCTGTAAGCGTAGCATTTTCTAGAATAGCCACTGAGCTCAGGGAAGGTGAGCTTCACGTAGGGATGGAGCTTGTCCAGTGCCAAGTTCTACGGTTCTGTAGTTTCTGTTTTCCAATTCCACCAGCAAACTCCATCTAGGAAGACTGGGGAGGAGCCCAGGCTATAGAACAGCTTTGGTCTTCATCTTTTCCTCTTCCTCCCTTGCAGGCAGCCCTGCCATTCCACCCTAACCCCAACCCACCCCCACCCCCACCCCCCGACCCCTGTTAAAACAAGCCCTCAGAGGAGACATTGGACCTCCCTCAGACCGGTAAGCAGTTAATAACATCTTAATGTATTATCCTTCCAGGAGGATTAGCATTGGAAGGATCCAGGACTTAAGCTAAAGCAGTAGAGCAATAATGAGGGGATTTCAGGCGCCAGCCATCAGCTTGGACATAAAGAAGGATCAGGAATTTTCCCAGCATCTTTGACATCATTCCAAAGTTGTCAGCTCTAGAGATGTTAATACCATGTGCTCTTCTATAGCATGATCTGCCCACTTGCCATCAAGAGGTAGAGTCTTATCCCCTTTTCTTTGAATCTTGGCTGCATGTTGGCCAGCTTGATCAAGAGAATACTATGGGAATGATTCCACACCACTCTCTGCTCCCTGCTCACCTGTGTGCTTTCCTTTTTGCCACAGTTAACTTAATTGTGGTAAGTTATATTCTGCCATCTTAACCATTTTTAAGCACATAATCAGGACTTCAAACCAGTTGGTTCTGATTCAAACCCCGGCTGAGAATTTGCATTTCTAACAAGTTCCAAGGATAGGCTGTGCAACTTTTGCATGAGTCCCTTAGAATTATCTCAGGATACACCCTCTGGGAACCCAGCCTTCAGTCTCCATGCCCCATGGAGTGGCCAGGTACAGGTACTCTGGTCCACAGCCCTGGCTGAGCTCCCAGATGACAGCCCAGCATCAACAGCAGGAGTGAGTCATCAGAGATAGCCAGATTACTGAATCCTTCAATGACTTCAGCCCAGAGGTCACCTGACCGCACCACATTGAGACTCCCAAGAGTGACCTGTCTGGAGACCACTGTCAGCCCACAGAAGCATGGGCAGTGGTAACAAAGGTTGGTTTTCGGTCACTGAACTTTAGAGTGCCAATAGCTGATCAGAAGAGTAGGCTTGGTGCTAATTGGAGGAGGTCACTGACTGCTTCTTGTCTCTGCAGGCCTGAACAGAATGTTGACAGACAGAGGAACCATCTTTCAGGGACTCCCCGTTGAGTCCCCAGGGCTACCCAGAGCCTGGGCGCAGTAGGTTCTCAGTGAATACACGTGAGCACCTGGTGAGTGAAGAGAACAAGGCAGAACACTTATAAACAGACACACCAAAGGGGTCCTTAGCATCTTTTGTTGATGCAGCATGATGACAGCTATCACAGGCCTGTTGGGGGCTGTCCTACCCCCACCCACCACTCAGGAAGTGCTGAGGATGTTGATTGAGAAAGAAGGTTTCCAGCCAGCCTACAAACTGACCAGCGAGCCTCCTCAGAGGCCTGCGCAGATGGGTGCATCTCATCTTGCGCTGTCTGCCATACCGGTTAGGGACCTCCACACAAGGCCGCCTCTCCAGGGCCCCCAGCCCCAGGCTGGTCCTGCAGCAGCCACCCCCCCCCATCTTGCTCAGGCCCCTGACGAGAGCACTAACTAATGCACCTAAATGAAGCAGGTTTTAGGCTTCAGAGCAAGGCCCCCCTGCTGCCAGGCATTTGTAGAAAGCTGGGGAGACAGCACTTTGGAGCATGCACAGAAGGTCTGCTGGGGATTTCCTGAGGGGCTGGTGCTGGATAAAGCAAAACAGATGCTCGCTGGGGACAAGTTGTACTTCATCGTTAGCTCCAGTCCCTGGGATAGAAACAGGGCACTGATTGGCTTCAGGACATGGAAATACCGACTTGTCAATTACCACAAAATCCTCAGGTGGTGTCCTGCCACCACGTGGCTCTAGCAGGAGCTCCACTCTCTGCTCCCTGATCTCCTGTGTGCCTTCCTTTTTGTCATTGTTAATTTTATTGTGCTAAGTTACATACATCAACTCTGCCATTTTAACCACTTTAAGTGTACAATCAGGGCTTCAAACCAGGTGGTTCTGACTCAAAGCCTGCTGAGAATTTGCTAACAAGTTCCCAGTCAATATTAATCCTGCTAAACTAGGGAACAATTCTGAGAATCACTAGCAGAGCAGTGTTTCTCAGAATTCATTGTATGTAAGAATCATCTAGTGAGCTTGTTAAAATGTAGATTCTGATTCAGTATATCTGGAGGTAGAAATGCCCGTTTTCAGCAAGGGTTCCAACCAGAGTGAACCTGTACAAAGCCCTACGTGCAACTGAGAACATTAATTACATTCACAAGGTTGTATGATCATCATCACTATCTACTCCCTGTGCTTTTTATCACCCCAAACAGAAACTCAGCATCCACTGAGCAATAACTTTTCACTCTCTTTTCCCCTCAAATCCCCGGTAACCTCTAATCTTCGCATATTGGCCTAGTCTATGTCTTTCAGATAAGTGAGATCATATAATATTTGTCCTTTTGTGTCTGGCTTATTTCATCAGTGTGATGTTTATAAGGTTCATCCACGTTGTAGCATGTAGCAGAACTTCATTCCTTTTTATGAATGAATATTATTGCACTGGACGTCTATAACACATTCTCTTTATCTATTCATCTGTTGGACACTCAGATTGTTATCACCTGTCTCACTCATCTGGTACTGCTCTAACAGAAATACCACAAGTGGATGGCTTTAACAAAGCACCGCTTATTCTTACACAGTCCGGCAGGCTGGAAGTCCCAATGCTGGGTGCCAGCTCTAGGGGAACACATGCTCTCTGTTGGCTCTGGTAGAAGATTCTTGTGTTGCATCAGTCTTTTTTTTGGCTCTGAGAGGATGTGCTCTGCTCTTAGGGCTGCTTTCTTGATGGCATAGAAGGTCCTCAACTGTCTACTTCCCTCCCTTTCCTTTTATCTCTTGTAGGATGAAAGGACGTGTAAGCTCTGCATCAAGGAAACTCTCTTTACATTGGCGCAGGGAGGTGACCTTAGGAAGCCTCTTGCAGTCCAACCCTAATCGTCTTTAACACAATCCAGTGTACGAATCCCAGACAGAGACTAGGATTTACAGCACAGAAAAACCACAAAATGGAGGGCACTCACACAATACCAGGAATCATGGCCCAACAACATTGCTACAAACATTTTTGTAGGGACACAGTTCAATCTATGACACCAACTATGGGCTATTGTGAATAATCTGCAATGAATGTTACTGTTCAAGTATCTATTTGAGTTCTTGCTTTCAAATCTTTGGGGTATATACTCAGGAATGGACTTGCTAAGTCCTCTGGTGGTGCCATGGTTAAGCACTGACCTGTTAGCCAACAGGTCAGCAGTACAAACCTACCAGCAGTTCTGCAGGAGAAAAGAACCTGGAAATCTGCTCCTGTAAAGATTCCAGTCTAGGAAGCCCTACCGGGCCATTTCAGGCTGGGGGTCCCAGTGGCACAAGGAGTTAAGCACTTTGCTCCTAACCTAGAGCTGAATGGGTCAAATCCACCCAGTGGTCCTGCAGGCAAAAGACCTGGTGATCCACTTCCATAAAGATTATAGCCAACAGCAGTCTGCTAATGAAAATAAACTGCATGAAAACCTGGCAGTGGGAATATGCAAATAAGGTGTGTAAAACTCTTGCCAGGATTGGCTGGAATACACCTGTAGCCCACCAAGGGGATTGGTCAGTTTTGCCATCCCCTTAGGCTTAAAAACAGCCACTCTCAGAGATTGAACAAGAACCTCAACACCATCAACAAGACAAGCTGGGAGCAGAGGACCGCTTTGGATCTAGAGTCTCTACACTAAATACTTCCTAGCCTTAGGAGACGGAGCTGTGATACTGGAGAGCTATAACACTAAAGAAGGCATCAGCACAAGACAGAAGACAGCTGCAGTTGCCTGGCCAAACTGTGTCTTTGGGCAGACAGTTTCCTAGTGGAGTGTGGTGCCTCCAAGTATTTATCAGGGAGCCAAAGAAAGAGGTGTAGCACTTGTTCAGGCAGCACAAAGGCCAGGTCCAAAGCAGCGCCCGGCAGCAGCAGCTGAGTAGAAGCTGTCCTGACCAAAGAACTGTATATCATGAGCTGTTCCTGTTACTTCCAAGTTAACTCTGATCTTGAATTGTGATCTGTTACTTCCCTAATAAACCCCGTAATTGTGAGAGAAGTGAAAAAACAAAAAGATTGCAAAGAAAGGAGAGACACCAAGGAGCCCTGGCAACACAGCTATAACCAAAATGTAGGCAGTTGGAACCCACCCCGCAAGAAAAAAATGTGGCAGTCTGCTTCCTTAAAGATTACAGACTTGGAAAACCTATGAGGCAGTGCTACTGTGTTCTAAGATTGCTATGAATTGGAATTGACTCAATGGCAAGGAGTTTCTTCAGTAGGGAGACAGCAGTAAACTGGTATTTCAGTGGTAGAATTCTCACCTTCCACTCAAAAAACCTGGATTCATTTCCTGGGAGGCTCACATGCTGCTGTGATACTCAGCAGGTTTCAGAAGACCTTCCAGACTAAGCCAAACTAGGACCAAAGGCCTGGCAATCTACTGATAGCACATGAGGTGCACCGGCCAGGTATTAAAACCAGGTTTCCCTCGTGAAAGGTGAGAATTCAACCACTGAGCCACCAGTACACCCTGCCTGTGAGGTGGGTACTACTTAAGTCACATTTTATACAACAGGAAATGGGTTAGGAAGGGGCAGAGCCTGACAGCCCACCCTAAAGCCCACGCTCTTGACTGCACAGGTGAGACACAGGGGCAGAGACATCTTACCCCTTAGTCATCCCAGGCAGCCTGGGCAAGCCCACAGAGAGAGCCTACTTCTAGAACATTCTGTCTGACTCCCACCCCAGACAATAGGGAGCTTAGCCCTGTATCTGGACTAAGAGTACAGGTCAGACACAAAGATGGGTGGGACATGCTGTGGAAAGTAAAGTTGTGTTGGGAGGCTGAAGGGAAAGGGAGGCCAAGCCAGGCAGCAGTAAGGCTGGGCAGGATGGCGCTTCCAGAAGGTAGGTTAGGTCCAGAGGCTGTGACGCACAGAGCGGGAGGGGGAGTCACCAGAGACCCCAGAGCAGAGGACAAGAGCTCACTCTTCTGGAACCTCGTGGACTCAGATACGAGCCAGCGTAATTTCTATGATGTACTCGGGCTGCAGAACTCTCCTGTCTCACAAGAGATACCTTTTTAGGCTTCCAGGACATGCCCCCCCCCCAAAAGCCCAAGTTACAAACAGATTTCAGGACCATTTCAAGAGCAGAAAGAGCTGGAAACAGTGTCCAAGTTCCCTCGTATTTCTGTGCCTCCACTGTGGCTCAGGCCCCTCCTTCCAGCCTATCCCCACGAGGACATCTGACTCTCCACTCACACAGATATTCCCACTGTCTGTCAATGAGCCAGGCCCTATGCTGCCTCCGCATTCCCCTACGTGTGGGGATCCTCCAGCTGGGGAGGACAGGAAAGGCTTTGGGGAGGACAGGGAAGGCTTCGGGGAGCAGGTCAGTTTGCATGCTGGCCAGTAAAATAGCAAAAGTGTGAAGCTGGGGAGAGATTTAAAATAGCCAGCTGCTCCCTCTTCCATGTTTCTCTGGCATTTATAACAGAAACAGCCCCTCTATAACGCAGTAGGTGCTGTAGTGAGGAGTTACTATCTCTCCATGGACACTTCACTGTGCACACAGTAGGTACTCAGTAAGTGTACAGGCTGCATGCCTTAGGCACATGGCCCAGCTTTGAGACCCACTGTCCAACTCACTGTCAGTCACAGGAAATTACTGATGCAGGACTATTTTTGACCTACAAAACTAGCAATTTCTTATGTTCTAGCCTAATCACCGCTCTGTGAACAGGGTTAATAACAGTACCATTCTCATAGGATTGTTGGGAGGATTAAATGAATTAACACTTGCAGAAACACTTGGGACGTTGCCTAGAACATGGTCAGTAGGTATAACAGTAACAGTTAACCCTGGTACAGCACCTACTGTGTGTCTGGCACTGTCCTAAGTAGGCTACCTTGTCGATTCTTGTCATCCTGTATACACTCTGGGAAATGAGCCTATTACTCCCACTTCATGGAAGAGGAGCAACCTGAATCAGAGAGGTGGAAAACAGTCTGACTGGTAGGGGGTAGAGTCAGGACTGCGCATTGTCTCTCTTTGAGTCAGCATGAGATATTACATCTCATTACGAGTCAGGATGTACAGGATCCTGTTAAGAGAACAAGGGGCTCACTGAAAGATTTAGATTGTGGGGTTGACACCAATGTGGATAGAACTGGGCAGGCTGTGGTCTGGAAAAGGCTCAGACAGAGACAGTGGCCACAACAGTGTGGAGCACCTTGTCTGTCTCATTAGAAACTGCTGAAACCTGTCCACCAGGGTGGCCCTGCTGGTATTATTTGAAATACCAGTGGGACAGCCTCCATCATAACAAAGACTCTCAAGCCCATCAACATAAGGCATTGTCATGGTCCAGGGGAAGGTTCTCCTCCAAAGTCCCCCAACTCCAATCCTAACCCACTGGAGTGGATTGGGTAAGTGATTTTTCTCTTTCCCACTAGACAGGAGTGAGGACATATGTGGCTCCGTTATTGCTGACAGACATCTTTGTGCTATAGAACAAAAACAGGCCTTTGGAAGACAGAGAGAAAACAGGGAAAGAACCAGAGTCCCTGTGAAATCACAGAGCTGCTGAATCAGCGAACTCCGAACCTGCCCTACCTCCTCTCTGACAGAATAAATCTTTTCCTGTCACAATTATTTCTGAATTCATAGTGACAGACATACCACTCTTGACCAGTGCTCCTCACCATTCCCAGTGAAGTGCTCCTACTAGGAAGCCTTTTCCAGCCGCCGCCCCTCTCCTCCCACCCCCAGGTATACTCCCTCTTCTGTGCACCGATGGTGCTCTGTACCACCACCTGTTCCTTGGTAAACTCTTTATCCTGGCCTCTGGGGTGTTGGGTTTCTGATCTCTTGAAAAGTAAACCATTCCACTAAGGCTAAAGCCAGGTAAGTGTGTCTCTTAATCTTATACTCCACCTGCATTCAGCAAACATTTACTGAGTGCCTTCCAAGACAGGAAATGCCAGAGACAGTACGGATTTTGCACGTGCAAGCATGTGTGTTGGGAGTGGATATGCGGAGAGAAACAGACAGACACAATCTTGGAGCAACTGATTGAGGACTGGAGGGCGTGAGCAAGATTCTAGCAAAGTTTTGACTTCAACATGGAGCAGGACTTTGGTCAGTGAAGGGAAGGAGTCACCCTCAGCCTCGACCCCCTTCTGTGTGTTCTCTCCTTGGGAGTGCAGGAGGGGGCAGCCAGGAAGGCCTGGGAAGAGAGCAGGGTTCTGGGGTCAGGGCTGAAGCAGGAGAGAGCTCAGGGAGTCTGAGTATTCATTCATTCAGCTTGCATCACAAAGCGCCTCCACATGCAGGCACTACCCCGTTTCTTGGGATCAGTCAATGAACACACAGGGTAGACTGACCTTTCTCAATGATCAGGAAATCCCTTCCCATGTCCACCTTTCAAGGTGAGGACAGAGGATATTAGCACCAGAGTCAGCTTTTGAGCTTGTGAGTCCAACCCCAGACACAGAGCCTGTGATAAGCTCATATCAACCCATCTTCTCCAGATATGCCCTGCCTTCACCCCAAATCTTGGAACAGAGCCTCCTTTCTCTACCTTCCCCAAACTAGTTATCTTACAGCTGTGGCGAGTGCCATGCACATAGAATGAGTCCTACACCATTCACGCTCTTATGAATGGCAAACTGTTCCACGAGGACCATGTATCAGTCAGAACGCACGTTACCAGTGGAGTAAACTCCCCTTGAATGAGGTGAGGCCAAAAGGGGGTGTTGTTGACTCAGACAACCTGAAAGAAGTTGGGTGATCAAAGCAAGGAAAGTAAGGAAGCGGCTGGACCTCAGGACAGTAGAAGACTGGATTGGAACAGGCTTTCCTTTGTCCAGCTGTCATCTCTGGTTCTCTCGTGATGGAGCTGATTACTTCTTCCTTTAGTCCACCTCCTCAAGGTTCGGGGAAAGCATGGAGACTGACACTCCTAGCTTCTAACATCCCAGAGCCTACCCTGCAGAGAGAGCTGGAGACGCTTTTTCAATTTCATCTTAAAAAGTCCCAGACAAGGCACCTAACAGGCCTAGTTTCGATGTGCTGCCTGCCTCTGGATCAGTCATCTGTGGCCAAAAGGAAAAAGTGTTATGATTGGTTAGAGAGGGCCAGAGAAGGAGTACGCTCTAAAATACAGTAGCAACTACCGGAGTAGGAGCGAGGAGAATAATAACTTCTAAGCATAAAGGATATTTAGAAGAAAGGAATAGCCCCCCCCCACAAAAAAATGAATAGACACTGTGGATGTCCACTGTAGTTTGGGAGCTGAAGCAAAGATTTCTAGGGAGACCCCAGCAAATCCGTTCAGCTCCCTTTCACTATTCCTATCTGTTATTCATCTGACAAAGGAGTTACCTGGTTATAATAGAAGCTGCTCAGGCCTAGACTCAAAGGAAGGAAGTTTAAAAGAACAACACTGATGAACCTTGAAATCATGCTGAGTGAAGTGTTCATCACAAAAGGACAAGTTTTATACTATACCAGTAACATGAAACACCTAGAATAGACAATGTACAGAGATTAGAGGTTACAAGTGCTGTCGGGGGCAGCAGGGACATGTAAAGGGGAACTCATTAGGTAGCACTGCGTTTTTCTTTATGGCGGTGAACACTGCAGCCATGGACATTGGTGATGGGAGCATAACACAATTTGTGTCATTAATCTCAATGACATCTTAGTTAAGTGTTGAAATGGCAAATACTGTGTTATCTATATTTTTACAACTATTAAAAATGGTGAACTTCTCCCCACCTTGGTCTTCTCATCTATAGGATGGACACAGCACACCCTACCTCCCAGGTTTAAACGGGACGTGATCATAGACCTCACCAGCACAGTGGTTGGCAGGAGACTCTTCAGTGTTGGTAAGAGACCTCAATAAGAACACCAGCTCATGTCAGCCGAATGGACAAAGCAGCTCCTTGCAGTGACATGTTTCGATCCCAACAAGGAGGCCTGGAAAACCTCTGCTCACTTTCTCTGGGACACCTCCAGTGATGGTTAATTTGTGTGTCAACTTGGCTGTCATGCCCAGTAGTTTGGTAAACACTGGACAGGATGTTGCTGTGGAAGTATTTACACTTGATTAACCTTTCCAGTCAGATGACTTTATAGGAGATCACCCTGGACCATGTGGATAGACCTCATTCAGTCAGTTGAAGGCCTCAAGGACAGAAACTGAGATTTCCAGACAGAGAAGGATAGTTTCTCAGGACTGTGATGTAGTTATTCTATTGGAGTTTCTAGCCTGCCACCTGGCCCACCAATTTTGGACACAGGACTGCTGCAGTTTCTAGCCTGTTACTTGCCCATAGATTTTGGACTACGCAGCCCCACAATCAAGTGAGCCAATTTCTTAAAATAAATGTCTCATGACAGAGAGATACATACAGATACATAGATACAGATGCAGATACAGATATACAGGCATAGATACAGATACAATCTTAAAATATAGAGAGATAGATTTATTTAAGGAATTGGAAGATTTTATAGAGAGAGCGAGAGAGAGAAATTCCATTAGTTCTGTTTCTCTGGAGAACCCTTAAGAAGGCATGTCCCTTTTTAGAAACCTCCTCTATTCTCTAGAAGTTTCTCTCCTCTTTGATCATGCCACTAGACTGCTGCAAAAGCTGCCATGTCTTCGGGGACTCCACTTCTCTGGGTTGGTTGTTCCCTTGGTGAGTGGCAGTGGAAAGCTAAGTGCGATCAGTTCCCCTGCGTGATGGACTATTTTCTCACGGTAGCCAGGCTTCCCCAATCAGGAACCAATACATCCTTCTGCCGTTGAGGCAATTCTGACTCATAGAGACCTCAAAGGACAGAGTAGCAATGCCCCCATAGAGTTTCCAGGGCTGTAAATACAGAAACAGACTGCTACATCTTTCTCGCACGGAGTGGCTACTGGATTCAGTCAATAGCTGAGTACTTAACCCTAACACCACCACCGCTCCTTTGAAAAGGAACATCACCTCCTCTATCCTACTCAGCCTGACTACCTAAAGTACAGACGTCCCCAAGTCACCCTCCTGCGCAGTACTGCAATGGCTTCCACCACTGGTGCTCCCTCTAGGTCACCACACCCTCCAAAACCAGGCACCAGACCCAGCCCTCTACCGTATCTTAGCAAGGCTCCTCCATCACACCCATGTGCTCCACTCCACATCTTACTCCGGACACCGCTCTTTCATCTCCACCTACCCCCATCCCGCCTCTTGCTCAAGAAGTTTAGCAGTCCTCTCCCCATCAGCGGAGGCTGGCCCTCGGAGCTCTGACTGACCTCTGTATGCCCTCACTGACTTCTGATCCCTCACTCCTTGCAGATTTAACTCCATACACAAAATTAAAGACCAAACTGGATGAGGCAGTTTTTTACATCTCTCCTCTAAGTTCTTGTGCATGGGATCTGGATTTCTTCTCTCCTGAAATTTAAAACTGTATTGGGAAGGTATGTTTCCTACTAATGGAGGCTTTTCCCCTATGTTCTCCTCCAACGGCTAACATGAGCTGGACTTGGTTTGGCGCAGACTCTTAGAGAAGTCAGGTTAGATGGCAAAATTTGGGAGAATAAGAAGACATTGTTTAGAAAACAGATGTCAGATACAGATAGATTCCTTTCTTAGTGATGGCTGCTACATGTCAGATATCATCAACTGAGTATAGCACTGCTTTCCTGCGAACTTGGATCCAGCCTCAGAGCTTGCGGCTCTGTTCTTCAAGCAGGCAATACCGATCAACTGAAGTTGACAAGTCAAAAGAAAGCCACCTGCCAACCTATCTCATATACTGCTTTTCCAATTTGTCTTCGGAGGGATTTCTAAAGACAAAACAGAATACCCACATAGACCTAGAGTTGGGTTCAGCAAACAACGGCTGATGGGCCAAACCAGACCACCACCAGTTTTGGTACATAAAGTTTACTGGAACACAGCCATATTGATTCTTCATGTGCTTTTGAGTTACAATAGAAAAATCATGTTGTTGCAACAGACACTATCTAGCCCACAAGCATAAAAGACCTACCCAAATTATTTACTTAAAAATATATTATCTGGCCCTTTTCAGAAAAAGTTGGATGACCTAAAGTATCAGATGTTATCCATAGTGACATTATAACTCCCAAACTCCTTTCAACTCTCATATTTTACTTTGAAGATTGAGCAATTGCTGTGTTTCCTTCTGTCACATGTGTATACACCACCAAGCTGGGTCATTTTTCACAGTTGCCATGAGTCAGAGGCTGACTTGACAGTAGCTAACAACAACAACAACATACATTTCATATAAAAGTAATTTTTAAATTACTTATCAGTTAGGTAAGGAATATGTTACAAGTGTTAACTGTTATTCAAATGTAAGTCAAATCCAGTTTCAGTGGCATCACCCACAGCAAACTGTTTGGTAAATGGGAGTTATTCTTTATTCCCCAAGAAACTGATGGTTCCAGGGATAGGAGATAGAGTGCTGGTGTGAGGCTGGAGTGGTCTTAGAGGTTGGGGCACTTGTCAGTAGCTCCCCACTTGAGGTTCTTTTGTGTGATTATCAAGGTTATATGTCAGCTTGGCTGGGCCATCGTTATGATGTAGTTTTGAATTTGTATAATGATGTAATCACTCCCCAGTGAAATTTGATTTAATGTGATTACCTCCATGACAGGACCTGCTGTGAGTAGCCAATCAGTTCTAAGGGAGTTTCCTCGAGGATGTAGCCTGAATGCAATGTGGTTGGACTTTCTGGCCAGGTTCTCGAGTTTTTGCTCCCTCTGGACCCTGCAGCTGTCTCCTCTTCATCTGACTTCTGGTTCTCAGAACTTGAGCTACCAACTTATCTGCACTCCTACTGCCAATCTTGGGGTTCATCCATCTTCACAGCCTGTCAGCCAGATGCCTCCTGTACCACACAACTCCACCGACTCCTGCAGTTCTGTGAATCAGGAGAAGCCTCCAACCTGACCCACGGACTTAGGACATTCCGGCCTCTGTAACTAATGAGCATTCCCTTGGTACAAACCTATGTATCTATCTACCTATCTATACACACACATATATATACATATGTTTTACAGGTTTTGCTTCTCTAGAGAAGCCAGCCTAAGACACTCTAGAAATAAATTTAGGGGTGACAAATATATTCAAACTCTGTGTTTAACGTAACATTGACTCAGCCACTGATTTTCCATGTGAATGTGGGCAAATCCTCGCTGGGCTTCTATTTCACTGTCAGAAAAATGATGATCTCTAAGCACTTCTCAAGTTCTGATATTCTTGATCTACAAGATGCTGGGTCCAGGTAAGGCTTCTCTTGGTTTCACTGGGGTGGTGAGATGCTGCCACTTACTTCTTGTCTACCTTAGTGAAGAGCACTGACAGCCAGTGTCTTGTGGAGTCCAGGCATTTCCACATGCTTTAAAGGACTAGAGAGGTGGACGATGGGATTCACATGACTGAGGCTCCAAGCCATGTCAGCATTTACCCTCAATATTCCATTACTTATTTTATATTTTTTTATATCTTAAGAAAGTCCAAAATGTTTGTGAAATGATTCACACTTAGCTAGTGTGGTCAGAAACTCACACACATCTGGGGACAGGCAGGTGATATAAATAAACCAGAGGTGGCCAGGCGTGGGGCCATAAGGAGTAGCGTGCTGACTAACAGCAGCGGCTGCCTCCGAGTGCTAGTTGTGCACGGGCTGTGAATGTAGTCTGACCCAGCCTTCCAAACTGTCAGCAAATCTGGAATTTTATGTGGCTATTTTCTAGTTATTAAGACATGTGCGGGTCAAACAGGGTTATATTTATGAGCCAGATGCAGTGTGTAGATAGCTGATCTGCAATTTCTATCTTGGGCTGTACCTTTGAGGAAATTCAGCCAGTCAGGGCTGTTTTTTCTTGAATTCATTCCACAGAGACAGTGTGGGGCACAGAGAAGACCCTCCAAAAGACAAGCCTTCCAGTCTCGGCACTGCTACTTATGAGCTGTATGAACTTGGACAAAACTCTGAACCCTCCAATCTGGCTTCTGCACGGTCGTGATGACAGCAGCATACCCAGGCCGAGTGGCACCGAGGGCAAAGCGGTAACACTGCAGATGAGAACTGCTCCCCAGCAGAGGTGGCCACACAATAAAGGATGGGTCTGTTGTTGCACCCTGCTTTGCTGGGAGAGGTACTGATTCTCACTGTGAGTGGGTGCTCACAGAATGGGTGGAGGCTCCCTGGATAAGCCTGAGCACCCACTGCCAAGGGGTATGAAAAATGACCAACTTCCACCTTTGAACTTCTGTGTACCAATATGAAGCAAAAGCCCTATCCAAGAGAAGTCGGGTGCCTAGGCCCGTGGCTGCTGGGTAGATTATTAATAACATAGATGCTCCTCATGGCTGTGAGAAAGATCTTGGAGCTCCTCATTATAAGGGGTTGAAATCACTATTCATTTTTCTGTAGCTGTCACTCAACCACTCAAACCACTGGGCCCTAGTAGCTGTCCTTTTTCTTGTAGCCGGGGACTGACCATGAACAACTTGACCAGGCCTCAGGTCTGGGGGAAAAGTGTCCTTAGTGCATTAAATACTTACTAAAGTTGATTAAAACTCAACGCACCATAAAATCCTCTTTCAAGTCAGTGAAATGCCTTTGGCTACCAATTTTTTTCCCCCCAATTCTATCCAAAATGAACTCCCAAGTACTCCCAGAGTACTGGAAAAATTAGCTAGGGTTATAGAGGAGGAGTGTGGCATTCCAGATTGAGATGGAGGGAGGTAGATTTAGAATATTTATGTGAGAAGATAATGAGGCCAGGAATGAGGGGTGTCCAGAAAGAAAAGGGAGTACACATTCCAGCAGGGTGAGAAGGCTGCCCCTTGTGCATATTTTTAGGAGCCACATTACCCTGGACCTAAAAATATGAGACATGGCTTCCTTTAAAAGCAATCTAGGCCCTATTTACATTTCAGAGCAAACAGCATATTGTTTTCATCAGGGGGAAATAAGCACTCATGTTTACCTTATGTTTCCTTCAAAATATTTGCATTTCAAAGCCTTCTGAGCTTTACATTTCAGAGCTGTTCAAAACATGGCACCTGGGCTTCTCCCAGATGGGCCAAGTTGGCAGCAGAAATCCTTACCACCCAGCCACCATGGCACCCAAAAAAGGGCCAAGCCAAGCCAACTGCCGTCAAGTCAGATCCAAAAGGACAGGGGACTCTTTAATGTCCAGTGTACTTCCCCCAAAGATCCCACAGCTGGAACCAAAGCTAGTGGCCAGATGAAAGAGGGAGGCTAGCAGCCAGAGTTGGATATGTGAATGCCAAGTCCATGAGCTTTTGTGTGGGCTCCACGAATCTTCCACCGTGCAGCGATTTTTTTTTTTTATTCTTCCCTGTGCAAGATGGGAGAGAGGGTCGTCATCTGCACAGACCCATGGAAAGGGCAGTCTGGAAGGAGGAGAAGTTGGGCAGCCCTGGAGCTCTTAGGAGATGTTCCAACAGAGGTACCAACATAGTGGACAGAGTAGCAACACCAGTGTCAGTGTGCTGGACTAAATGACCTCGATTCCTTTTTCTTGCCCCCAAACATTTCCTTATTTGTTCAGTAACTATCAAGGGCCCACTTTGTGTTGGGTTTCAGGTAAAGAACTGGATCCACAGTGTTGAACAAAACCATTAGACCTAATGTTTATTGGAAGTTTGTTCTGGGCCATGCACTGTCCTTGGCAGCAAGTTAGAATGGACTAAACCAGTTGCTGTGGTGTTAGTTCTGATTCATGGTGACTCATGTTTGTCCGAGTAGAGCTGTGCTCCCTACAGTTTTCAATGGCTGATTTTTGAGACGTAGATTGCCAGGCTTTGCCTCTGAGGTACCTTTGTGTGGACTTGAACTTTCTAGCCTTTTGGTTAATGGCCTAACATGTTAACTTTTGTATCACCCCAAGACTATACAGATATTTATACAACAAAACCCCAGTGCTCAAGGCACACCTGTGACCAGTTAGATACAGGGTCTGCTGGTTGAGCCCATGCTGTCAATTTTTTTAACTTCCCACACATCTCCCAAGCATAGCCATGTTTGGGAACAAGTATTCTACATATTTCACATATATAAGCTCATTTATTCCTCAAACAATCCTTTGAGGAAGGTTAGAATTATTAGTCACAAGAAGGAGATGTGAAAGAACAGTGTGCCTCTCCTTTTAAGCAGTTGGGTCTTTTGTTTATACCCCATTAACTGGAAGTTAATGACTATAACTACATCTGATTGCTAGTTGGCTGAGAATTTTTTTTTATTATTTAAAATTTATTAATTACAGCAAATGAATAAAATTTCTAACATCTATCAATTATGTCATCTATGATACGCCATCACCCCACCCCCACTCTTGTAGCTAACAAAATTATTTTCTTCTGCAGATAATTCTATTTTCATGTCCTTATAACAGGGGTCTCATACAATATTTGTCCACTTGACACTGACTGAGTTTACTCAGCATATCATCCAATTGAAACCATGTTATGTTTTCTAAAATCTACATTGTTTTTTATCATAGCATAGTGTTTCATTGAGTATACATACCACAGTTTGTTTATCCACTCATCTGTTGTGCATCTGGGTTGATTCCATCTTTTAGCTATTGTGGACTATGCTGCCATAAACATTCGTGTACATGTCTCCATTCATGTGACAGCCTTCGTTTCTGAAGGATAAATTCCCAGCAGTGGAACTACAGGATCAAATGGTGTATGTACTTCCAGCTTTTTAAGTAAGAGCCAGATTGCTTTCCAAACAGGTTGAACCAACTTGCAATCCCACTGGCAATTTAGGAGAGTTCCAATCTCTCCACAGCCTCTCCAGCATTTGTTGTTTTGGGTGTTTTGGATCATGGCCAATCTTGATGGGGTGAGATACCTCATTGCAGTTTTGATTTGGATTTCTCTGATAGCTAATGATTGTGAGCATATTCTCATTTTTGGCTGCCTGGATGTCTTCACTAGTGAAGTGTCTGCCTGTCTCTTTTGCCCATCACTTAATTGAGTTATTTACCTTTTTCTTTTTTTATTTTTATTATGATTGAATGAAAATGTACATTCCCGTATAAATTTGCATGCTACCTATATGCAGCCCCCACTGCTCACCCTGCCTCTCTGCTCCGTACATGTCTTATCGTCCCAGCAATCTCCTATCCCCTTCTCTCCACCTACTCCACTTCCTCCAGTAAGAGGTCAGCAGATGATTTCCTATAGATGCATAGAACCATAATGCACACATGATATGGCCACTCCATTCCTGTCTGAAAAGTTGACCTCCATTATGATTTACGGACAGGGGCAGCACCAGGGCCAGGGGTCTTTCTTCCGGGGAACTCTAAGGCCCCAGAACTCTCAGTTGTGGTCTTCTAGTGGAAATCTTAGGATGCACCCCTTTTTATTCTTGTGCTGCAGTGAGACGCAACTTTGTGAGCTCCATCATGGTTATCACTGGTGGTGGCTGGGCACCATCCAGTTCTTCCAGTATCAAGTCAATGTAGTCACCCATTCATGTGGGTCTCTCTGTCTTCTGGGTTCTCTTTCCCCCATGTCATTTTGGTGCTTGGTGATTATCTGTTCCTGCTGAGTCAAGACCATTTGCTGTACCCTCAGATGGCAGCTTGGCAGCTTTTAAGACCCCAGATGCCACTCACCAATGTGGGTTGCAGAGGACTCTCTTAGCAAAACGCTAGTTGTGCCAATTGGCCTCAATTTCCCCTGAGAGCATGAACCCAGCCGCCGGCCCCAGCTACTCTGTTCTCGCAATATTGGGTTAAGATGGGAAAAGTAATCATGTTATGCTGAAGTCCAGTTAATATTGATCTTCTTTCTATTGTGTGCTGTCACAGATTTCACTCAAGCAAATTTCTGTCAGCTATCTAATCTAAACTCTCCCCCTGTCGGCTTCCCTCCCTCCCTATCCTTGCAGCTGTCAAGAGTCTTTTCTTCTGTGCATGAGTCTGTTTCTAAGTTCTTGTCATAGGAGTCTCCTTTTGTCACTGACTACTTTCACTCAATGTAAGTTCCTCCAGTCGAAACCAGGTTATACGATGTTTCCTGAAATCGTTGGTGTTCTTCATGGCATAGTGTTCAACTGAGTGTATATACCATAGTTTACCTATCCATTCCTCTGTTGTTGGGCATCTGGGTTGATTCCATCTTTTTGCTATTGTGGACTGTGCTGTGATAAAACATTTGTGTGCATGCATCAGTTGGTGTGAATGGCCTAGATTCTGTAGGATATATTCCAAGCAGTAGAATCACTGCTCAAATGGTATATCTATATTGAGCTTTTTAAGGCAGCACCAGATTGCTTTCCAAAGAGGTTGCACCATTTTGCAATCCCACCAGCAGTGTAGGAGAGTTCCAATTTCTCCACAGCCTCTCCAGCATCGGTTGTTTTGCATTTTTTGGATCATGGCCAACCTTGTTGGGGTGAGATGGTATCTCATTGTCATTTTGATTTGAATTTCTTTAATAGCTAATGATCGTGAGCATGTCTGCCCGTGTTTTTTGGCTGCCTGGATCTCCTCTTTAGAGAACTGTCTGTCCATCTCCTTTGCCCATTGCTTAATTGGATGATTTATCTTTTCTTATTGATATTTTGTAGTACCTTATAGATTGTGGAGATCAGGCATCAATGTGACATACAGTTGACAAATATTTTTTTCTCATTCTGTAGGTGGCCTTTTAATTCTATTAATAAAGTTTTTGGATAAGCAGAAGTGTTTCGTTCTTAGTAGTTCCCATTTATCTATTTTCTCTTCTGTTGTTTGTGGTTTGTTTGACAGATTTTGGAGTCTGTCTACATCATGTACTAAAACTTCCATTGTTGTTCCTACTTTTTCTTAAAGCCAAGCTAAGTGCTGTCAAGTCTTGGATGAGCTGTATCATTTTAGATTTGATATCTAGGTCTTTTATCCAGTTTGATGGCACTTAGCTTGGCTGCATCAAGTTTGAGTTGGGTTTTGTATAAGATGTAAGACATCGGTCTTGTTTCAATTTACTGCAGATGGATATCCAATTTTGCCAGCATCATTTGTTGAAGAAATTGTTTTTACCCTAGTTTAATGTCTTGGGGCTTTTGTCGAATATCAGCTGTTCATAGGAAGATGGTATCATCTCTTGGGTTTCAATTCTGTTCCGTTGTGATATCTGTCTTTTTGTACCAGTACCAGGCTGTTTTGACTGCTGTGGTAGTGTAATAGATTCTAAAGTTGGGTAGTGAGAGGCTTCCCAGTGTGTTCTTCAGTAGTGCTTTACTTCTCTGGGATTCTTCCCTTTACAAACAAAGTTGGTGCTTTGTTTCTCTATCTCGTTAAAAAATGTCACTGGAATTTGTATTGGGATTGTATTATATAAGTAGATTGCTTTGAGCAAAATAGACATTTTCACAATGTTAAGTCTTCCTACTCATGAGCAGGGTAGGTTTCTCCATTTATGAAATTCTCTCTTAGTGTCTTGTAGCAAAGACTTGTAGTTCTCTTTGTAAAGGTCTGTTATTTCTCTGGTTAGATTTATTCCTAGGAACTTTAGCTTCTTAGGGGCTATATTAAATGGTGTTGATTTGGTGATTTCTTCCTTAATAATCTCATTGTTGGTATAAAGGAATCCTACTGATTTACTTATGTTTATCTTGTATCCTAAGACTTAGCTGAACTCTTCTATCAGTTTGAGTAGTTTACTTATGAGTTCTTTAGGATTCTCCACATATACAATAGTATGATCTGCAAATAGGGAGATTTAGACTTCTTCCTTGCCAGTGCAGATGCCCTTTATTTCTTGGTCTTCTCTAATTGTTCTGGCTAGAACTTCTAGTACAACGTTGAATAGGAGAGGCAAGAGTGGGTATCCTTGTCTACTTCCTATTCTCAAGAGAAACTGTTTCAGTCTTTCTCCAATCTGGATGACATAGGCAGTTGGATTTTTATAAATGGCCCTTATTGCATTGAAGATTTTGCCATCTATTCCTATTTTGCTGAGAGTTTTTAGCATGAATGGGTGTTGGACTTCATAAAGTGCCTTTTCTGCATCAATAGACAAAATCAGGTGATTCTTGCCTTTTGTATTATTTATGTGGTTGATCACATTAATCATTTATCTGACATTGAACCAGCCTTGCATCTCTGGTATGAATCCAACTTGGTCATGATGAAATATTTTTTGGATATGTAGTTTGTATTGGCAAGAATTTTGTTGAAGATTTTTGCATCTCGATTCATGAGTGATATCGGTCTGTAGTTCTCCTTTTTGTTTGGGTCTTTCCCTGGCTTTGGTACCAGGGTTCTGCTAGCTTCACAGAATGAATTTGAGAGAATTCCATCCCTTTCTATACTGTGAAATAGTCTCAGTAGTATTGGAGATAACTCTTTTCTAAAAGCTTGGTAAAATTCTGCAGTGAAGCCATCTGGACCCAGGCTTTTTTTCACTGGTAGTTTTTGGATGACTTCTTCAACCTCTTCCTTTATGATAAGTTTATTAAGCTGTTCTCTTTCATCTTGTGATAATTTAGGTGGGTGATATGAACCAAAGAATTTGTCCATTTTCTCTAGGTTTTCAAATTTGATAGAATACAGCCTTTCATAGTATTCTGTTATGATATTTTTGATTTCTGTTGGCTCTGTTATGATAACTCTCCTCTCATTTCTTATTTGGGTTATTTGTTTCTTTTCTGTTTTTCATTAGTAAGTTTAGCCAGTGCTTTGGTTGATCTTTTCAAAAACCCAGCTTTTGGTCTTTTCACTTTTTTCAATTGTTTTTCTGTTCTCTAATTCATTTAATTCTGCTCTAATCATCATGATCTGTTTTCTTCTGGTGTCTGAGGGGTTCGTTTGTCGTTCTCTCTCTACTTGTTCAAGCTTTAGGGTTCGTTCTCTGATTTGGTTTCTTTCTTCCTTCCAGATGTGTGCATTTATGGAGATAAGCTGACCTCTGAGCACTGCTTCAGCTGTATCTCATAGGTTGTGGTAGGAAGTGTTTTCATTCTCATTGCACTCCATAAATTTCTTTATTTCATCCTTGATTTCTTCTATAACCCATGTTTTTTTTTTTTTGAGCAAATATTGTTCAGTTTCCATGAGTTCCACTTTCTTTCTATGTTTCTTCTGCTATTGACTTCAACTTTTATGGCTTTATGATCTGAGAAGATGCTTTGTATTAATTCAACAGTATGGATTTTGTTGAGAATCACTTTATGTCCTAACACATGGTCTATTCTGGAGAATGTTCCATGAGCACTGAAGAAGAAAGTGTAGTTGTCCACTGATGGATAGAAGTTCTGTATATATCAATGAGGTCTAGTTGGTTCACTGTGGCAAAAAGGTCTTCTGCATCTTTATTGAGCTTTTTTTCTAGATGATCTGTCCAGTATTGAGAGTGGAGTGTTGAAGTTGCCCACTGTTACTGTGGAGTGATCTATCTCATTTTTGAGTGCAGTTAGTATTTCTTCTGTGTATTCAGGTGCTTTACTATTAGGTGCATAAATATTTAATACTGTTGAGTCCTGTTTGTGTATCAAACCTTTTAGCAATAGTGTCCATCCTTGTCCACGATGGTGGATTTTACATTAAAATCTATTTTATCTGAGATTAGAATTGCCACACCCGTTCCTCTTTGTGTATTGTTAGCTTGATATATATTCTTCCATCCTTTAATTTTTGGTCTCTTCCTATCTTTAAGTCTAAGGTGAGTTTCTTATAGACAACATATGGATGGGTCGTGTCTTTTGATCCAAGACATCATTACTGGAGCATTCAGTCCGTTCACATTCAAAGTAATTATTGATAGGTATGTGTTCAGTGCTGCCGTTGTGATATGTTTATTTTTGTGTTGATGCTTTCTCTGTTGTTCTTATTAATCTGTTCTGGAACATTCTTCTTTGTGAGTTGATCTTACACCTTTTACAGGGTGGGTTTTGTGGCTGTTGAGACTCCCGTACTATGTTTCTTGATTTGATATGTTGCACATTTATTGTGCTTTATGGCTGCCACTATGATCCCCCTTAATAAACTATATAGAAAACCAATTTCAATTCAATTACTACCATTCTTACCAACTTCCTCTTCATCTTGAAGGACTGTAACAACTATAGTATATTCCTCTTTTTAAAATGATGACAGTATAGTTTTCATGATATGATCGCAGGATTATTTCTTTTACTATTATAGCCTTGATTGAGTTTGGAGCCTTCCCTAACTGAGTAGGATTCTAGGTGATGTGTCCTCTATTTGCTTCTAAAATATAATGTTAGTGGTTTTGTTCTCTAAGCCAAGAGATTCTTCCAGTATTTCTTGTAGCTTTGGTTTGGTTTTCACAAAGTCAGTTTCTGTTTATCTGCTAATGTCTTCATTTCATTTTCATATTTGGAGGATAACTTTGCAGGATATATAATTCTTAGTTGGAAGCTCTTCTCCTTCAAGGCTTTGAATGTGTCATGCCACTGTCTCCATGCCAGCATTGTTTCTGCTGAGAAATCCAACAAAAGCCTACAGTATTTCCCTCTGAATGTAAACTTTGCTTTGAGTCTTGCTGCCTTTAAGAGTTTCTGCTTATGTCTTATTTTGTTAAGCTTGATTATAATATGTCTTGGGGTCTTTCTTTTGAGATCTATATTGAGTGGCATACAATATACATCTGGGATATCTATATTCTCTTCTTTCATGATTTCTGGGAAGTTTTCTGTTAGCAGATCAGCAATGGTACTCTGTGTTCTCAGGTGTCTTGCCTTATTCAGGAACTCCAGTTAATCATACATTGTTCCTCTTAATAGAGTACCCCATGCTTCTTAATGCTTCTTCATTCTTCTTGTTTCTTTTTCTGATTTCTCCTCATAGATAAGGAGTAGTTTGGAAGGCAGTAGTTCTGTCTTCCAAGTCAGAAAGTCTATTTTCCATTTGTTCTATTCTGTTTTCTTGGCTTTGAATTGAACTTTCTATGTCTTTGATTTTGTTCTTGATCTGTTGGATTTCAGAGTAGTGGTGTTCCATCAGATTGAATAGCTTGCTTAATTTTTCATTTTGCTCTGCTGCCTTTTGTATAAGGTCTATGAGGGCTTTCTATATAATCTTTTTGTACACATCTTCCAATAGTTTCAGAAAAGCTTCTTCATCCTGGAAGTTCTAAGGTGGTTTCTTTTGGGGGCCTTCTGATGCTATGGGTGATTGCTGGGTTACTGTCTTCTCCAAACTTTGTTGTTTTGGGGGCACCATGTGAGTGAATATAGGCTAAGAGAGATGTTGTGAGGATGGACCACTGTTGTTTCTCTAGGCCATCTTAAAATGAAAAGTAAAAAGTATCTGACAACTTCCAAAGTCCGTCAGGTTTTCAGGTGTATAGGTCCCTCTTTCCCGCTGGCAAAGTAAGCACCTCTATATCAAACCCCAGATTTTATAAACTAGCTTAAAATACAGAAAGGCTGCTGCTCTGCTAGCCTCTGCTGTTGGGCCCCAGCTGTAGGTGACACTGTGTAGAATACTGCTTTTCTGCCAGAAAAGCTACCCTTTTCTTATTGATATTTTGCAGAACTTTGTAGATTATGAGATCAGATGACAGTCCAACATGTAGTTGCCAAATATTTTTTCCCGTTCTGTAGGTGAGCTTTTAACTCTTTTGATAAAGTCTTTGGATGTACAGAAGTGTTTGATTCTTAGTAGCTTCCATTTGTCTCTTTTCTCTTCTGTTAATTGTGCTTTGTTAAATTTTGACGTCTATCTAAACTGTGTAAAAGAACATCCATTGTTGATCCTATTTTGTCTTGCATGATTTTTATCATTTTCGGTTTGATTTTTAGGCCATTGATCCATTTAGAGTTAGTTTTTTTGTAAGGTGTGAGATATGGGTCTTCTTTCAGTTTTTTGCAGATTGATATCCAATTTTGACACCACCATTTGCTAAAGAGAATGTTTTTACCCCGGTTTACAATGCTGGGGCCATTGTCAGATATCAGCTGTTCATAAGAGGATGGTGGCGTCTCTGAGGTCTCATTCTTTTCCACTGGTTTATATGTCTCTTTCTGTACCAGTACCAGGCTGTTTTGACTACTATAGCAGTGTAATAGTTTCTGAGATCAGACAGTTTGAGGCCTCTCATTGTGTTCTTCTTCTTCAGTAGTGCTTTACTAAGCCACAGTTTCTTCCCTTTCAAACAAAGTTGGTGATATGTTTCTCCATCTCATTAAAAAAAATGACACCAGAATTTGTATTGGGATTGCATTGTGTAAGTAGATCGCTTTAGGTAAAATAGACACCTTCACAATATTAAGTCTTCCTATCCATGAGCAGGGTAGGTTTTTCCAATTTTGTAAGTCTTTTTTGGTTTCTTGCAGTAAGGCCTTACAGTTCTCTCTGGATAGTTCTCTTATTTGTCTAGCTAGATATATTCCTAGATATTTTACCTTCTTGGGGGCTATGGTAAATGGTATTGATTTGGTGATTTCTTCTTTGACGAACTCTTTGTTTGTATAAAGGAATCCTACTGATTTACTTACGTTTATCTTGTATTCTGATACTTTGTTGAACTTCTCTGTTAGTCCTAGTAGTTTACTTATGGATTCCTTTGGATTGTCTGCATATGCAATCATATCATCTGCAAATAGGACAATTTTTCCTTCTTCATTGCCAGTATGGATGTCCATTATTTTTTTTGTCTTGTCTAATTGCTGTGGCTAGAACTTCTAGCACTGTGTTGAACAGAAATAGTGACAGTGGGCATCCTTGTGTAGTTCCCATTCTCAAGGGGAAGTCTTTTGATCTCTCTCCAGTACAATGTAGGCAGTTGGCTTTGCGTAGGTGTCCCTTATTGCATTGAGGAATTTCCCATCTATTCCAATTTTGCTGAGAGGTTTTAGCGTTAGTTGGTGTTGGACTTTATCAAAGGTCTTTTCTGCGTCAATTGACAAAATCCAGTAATTCTTATCTTTTGTTTTATTTATGTAGTTGATCACATTAATTGTTTTTCTGGTGTTGAACCAGCCTCGCATACCTGCAATGAAACCAACTTGATCACAATGAATTATTTTTTTATATGCTGTTGATTTCTGTTGGCTAGAATTGTGTTGAAGATTTTTACATCCAGGTTCATGAGTCATATTGGTCTGTAATTTTCTTTTTTTTTTTTTTTTGTGGGAGCTTTCCCTGGCTTTGGTATCAGATTATGTTGGTGTCATAGAATGAATTTGGGAGTATTTCATCCCTTTCTATAGGGTGAAATAGCCTCTATAGTATTGCAGTTAACTCTTCCCTTAAAGTTTGGTAGAATTCTCTAGTGAAGGTGTCTGGGCCAGGGCTTTTTTTTGGTTGGTGGATTTTTGATGCCTTTTTCAATCTCTTCCTTTGTGACAGATTTATTAAGTTGATCTACTTCTCCTTATGATAATATTGGTGGGTGATATGAATCTGGGTTTTCAAACCTGTTAGAGTACAGCCTTTCATAGTATTCTATTATGATATTTTTTTGTTTCACCTGGGTCTGTTGTAACATCTCCCATCTCATTTCTTAATCGGGTTATTTGTATCTTCAGCTGTTTTTCTTTTGTAAGTGTAGCCAATGGTTTATCAATTTTGTTGACCTTTTCAAAAAACCAGCTTTTGGTTTTGTTAATTTTTTTGATTGTTCTTCTACTATCTAATTCATTTAGTTCTCCTCTAATCTTTATTATCTGTTTTCATCTGGTGCCTGAGGGGTTCCTCTGTTGCTCTCTTTCTACTTGTTCAAGCTGTAAGGTTAATTTTTTAATTTGGGCCCTTTCTTCTTTCTGGATGTGTGCAATTATAGAGATAAATTGACCTCTGAGCACCACTTTTGCTGTATCCCATAGATTCTGGTAGGATGTATTTTCATTCTCATTTGAGACCATAACTTTCTTTATTTTGTCCTTAATTTCTCCTATAACTCAAAGCTGTTTGAGCAAAATGTTGCTCAGTTTCCATAAGTTTGAATTTCTATGTATGATTTTTCTGCTATTGATTCCAAGTTTTATGGTGTTATGATCTGAGAAGATACTTCTCAGTAAATCAGTGGTTTGGATTTTATAGAGATTTGCTTTATAATCTAATACACAGTCTATTTGGGAGAATGTTCCAGGTGCATTGGAGAAGAAGTTGTACTTGTCCTTTGACGGGTGAAAAGATCTGTATACGTCAATAAGGTCAAGTTGGTTGATTGCTGCCATAATATCTTCTGTACTTTTACTGAGCTTTTTTCTGGATGATCTATCCATAACTGAAAGAAGAGTGTTGAAGTCTCCAACTATTGTTGTGGAGCGATCTGTCTCATTTGTCAGTGTTGTCAGTGTTTATTCAATGTATTTAGATGTTCTGGTATTGGGTGCATAAATATTTAATATTCTTAAATCCTTCTTATATTGAACCTTTCAGCAGTAGTGACCATACTTGTCCATGATAGTGGATTTTACATTAAAATCGATTTCATCTAATATTAGTATTGCCATAACTGCTCTTCTTTGTATGATGTCAGCTTGGTATATTACTCCATCCCTTAATTTTCAGTTTGTTCATATCTTTGAGTCTAAAACATGTTTCTTGCAAGCAATACATAGATGAGTTGTGTCTTTTGATCCAGGATGTCACTCGTTGTCCCTTTACTGAAGCATTCAGTCTGTTTACACTTATTATAATTATTGATAGGTACGTGTTTAGTGCTATCATTTTGATATAATTATTTTTATGTTGCTGTTTTCTATATTGCTCTTAATATTCTGTTCTAGGTCATTCTTCTTTGTGGGTTGACTTTTCAGTGTTGGTTTTGTGTTTGTTGAGGCTCCTGTATTGTGTTTCTAGTTTTGATATGTTGCATTGTTATTTTGTTTTGCAGCTACACCTATGATTCCCCTTAACATACTAAGATTAAACCCAATTTTAACTTCTGCGTAACTCTTTAACTTCTTCTCCATCTCAAAAGACTATAATTAGTGTAGCATATCCCTCTTTTTAGTGTGATGGTGTATAGTTTTTATAATATGATCACTGATTCCCTTCTTTTAATATTTTAGCTTTAATTAAATTTTGTGACTTCCCTGAGTAGAATTCTGGATGTTGTGTCCTGAATTGCTATCTTAAATATACATTTACTTGTTTTGTTTTTCTAAGCAAAGAGCTTCTTTCAGTATTTTATGTAGTTTTGGTTTAGTTTTTACAAAGTCTCTAAGTTTCTCTTTATCTACAAATGTCTTAATTTCACTATCATATTTGATAGACAATTTTACAGGATAGATAATTCTTGGTTGGAAGTGTTTTCTCCTTCCTTGCTTTGAATATGTCATCCCACTGTTTTCTAGCCAACGTCGTTTCTGCAGAGAAGTCAGATGAAAGCCTACAAGGGTCCCTCAGAATTAGCTTTGCTTTTAGTCTTGCTGCCTTCAAAAGCATCTGTTTATGTTTTGCTTTATTAAGCTTGATTATAATATGGTTTGATGTCTTTCTTTTGTGGTCTAGCTTTTGGAGTGTTTGATATACATCTTGGATACCTATGTTCTCTTTGTTCATAATCTCAGGAAGGCTTTCTGTCAGTATCTCTACAGCAATGCTCTCTGTATTGTCATTTATCCCCCCTTGTTCAGCAACTCTAATTAAATGTAAATTATTTGTCTTAATGGAGTTCCACATGTTTCTCAATGCTTCTTCATTTTTCTTATTTCTTTTCTCTGATTTCTCCTCATAAATGCTGGTGTCAGTTGCTCTGTCCTCAAGATCACTAACTCTAACTTCTATCTGCTAAATTCTACTCTTTTGACTTTCAGTTGAATTATCTAATTCTGTAATTTTGTTATTGATCTGGTGTATTTCAGATCACTGATGTTCCATCAGTTCAAATCGCTTACTTAATTTTTCATTTTTGTTCTGCTGCATTTTGTTTAATCTCTAGGAGGGTTCTATATATAATTCTTTTGTACTTGACCTCTGATAGATTCAGAAAGCCTTCTTTATTTTGGGAGTTTTGGGGAGCATTTGAAGGGTGCTTCTTTAAATGATTAACTAGGGTCAGCTCTCTGCATGCCCTCTAGACCCTGTTTGATTTCTCCAATGTTAACTCAGCAGGAGCTGAGGCATAGATCTAAGAAAGGAGATGGTCACCAATTGTCTCTATATACTCTAGTGATATGCCCAAGGTGGACTTTCTGGGGTCGAAGTCTCTGCTTATTGGGTGGCAAAGACACCACCCTACTTGTGGAGATACTGGGGGCTCTCAGCCAACCTTACAATGTGGGTCAGAGTAGGGTGAGGGGAAAGCTGCTGGGCTTCTCAACAGACAGATCTCTAGGCCTCTCAACTTTAAAAGTAAACTTCACTTCTATGCAGAGAACTGTCCCAGGTGCTGAACTAGGAGTTATCCAAAAACAGGCCATCAAGAGCAGCAGACTGCCTTCCAGCTGATAATGAAAGTATGTCACCAGCTGTTCACAGAAGCTTCAGTTCTTCATTATGGTGAGACAGAAGAAGTGGAGGTCAGATGGCCACTGGCTCATTTCTGAGAGGAGAAGGTTAGTCTGATACTGATGTCTAGTCAATATGTCAGGTCCCAGGGCTTCCTAAAAGTTCATTGCTCCATAAAAATATCATTCCAGGCCTTTGTTCTCAGATGGAAATGAGATGTGTGTCTAGTCAGCCACCTTTTAACAGAATCAGCTGGCATTTCTTTATTCCAGGCAGCCATGACCCTAACCCAAGTGAAGAAGACAGTTGATAAGGAAGAAAGGAAGCAAGGTATTTGGAGGCAGTCTCTTCACACAGCTGTAGCCAGACTAATCAATTCAAGTGCTCAGATGACCTTAGGTAGGAAGGATCTCAAAGATGGCATCATTGAAGAAGTTGGAGTTAGGGTAAAAGAAAACAGTGTTCCATGCCAGGGCAACAGCTTAGTCAGAGGCCTTATCCATTATTTATCGTCATCGAATAAGTTCAGACTCCTACCAATCCTATCCAACTCACTGCCATCCAATCCTATAGGATGGAATAAAACTCCAAGGAGCAGCTGGTAGATTCAAACCACCAACATCTTGGTTAGCAGCCATTGCTAACCGTAGCCCACTGTAGCTCTTAGCCACTGTAACTCCAGGGCTCTGGGCACAGGTCTAGAATTAAGATTTTTAAAAGTACATTTAGAAAGTCATGAGGAGGGAAAGGCATCAAGGAACTAAGCTGTGCAAGACCATCACACCAGATTAAGGAATCTAAGCTCTCATGGCACAGTGGTTAAAGCAACTGGCTGCTAACCAAAAGGTTAGTCATTCAAGAGAAAGATGCACCAGTCTCCTTCCATAAAGATTACAGACTTGGAAACACTATAGGGCAGTTCAGCTGTGTCCTACAATGTTACTGTGAGTCAGAATAGACTCAATAGCAGTGAGTTGGATTTGGGGGGCTTTATTCTAAGAGTAACAGTATCCAGTGGAAGTTGTGTGGTCAGAAAACGGTATGAGCAGGGTTGCATTTTAGACAGCTTATTATAGTTGTAGAATGGAGGAGAATGCGAGACAGATAGGAGGTGTGGAGATCAGGTGGAAGGCTTCCGAAGATCAGCAAAGAGGTAATGTTGGCTTGAAGTAGTATAGTGGTAAGTCTCTTCTGATGCTGGGAAGCTAGTAAAGGATAGTTCAGAACAGTGCTGCTCTAAGGGCTTGTGTGCAATGAGAATTGAAGTTTGCATTAAAATGTAAATCAATGTATTATTTCTTTGAGAAAGTTTTGCTATGTATATATACATATGTATATATATATTACGGATATATATATATCTCAGAGCCCTGGTGATACAACGGTTAAGAGTTCAAGATATCAACCAGAAAGGGTCATCAGTTGAAAT
This sequence comes from Heterohyrax brucei, assembly GCA_028571685.1. Classification (NCBI taxonomy): domain Eukaryota; kingdom Metazoa; phylum Chordata; class Mammalia; order Hyracoidea; family Procaviidae; genus Heterohyrax; species Heterohyrax brucei. Next base: position 81,329,401 of record CM053154.1, on the reverse strand, counting down.
CTACTAGCCACTCCTTGGAAACTTTGTGGGACAGTTCTACTCCATATTACAAGATTGCTATGAATTGTAACAAACTAGACGGTAACAGATTTTTTTTTCCAGTTGGTCGTTTGCATATCTTTCTTAGAGAAATGTCTAGTCAAATTCTTTGCCCACTGTTTTTTTTTTAACTGGGGTTGTCAGACTTTTCATTTTGGGCTTGTAAGGGTTCTCTGTATGTTCTGGATGCTAAACCTACATCAGATATATGATTTGCAAATATTTCCTCCTATTCTGCATGTTGTGTTTTCACTTTCTTAATAGCTTATTTTTTTTCCTTTGTTGCCGTATTTTTGGTGTCATATCTAAGAATTCATTGCCAAATACAAGGTCATGCAAATTTATTCCTATGTTTTCTCTTTAAAGTTTTATGTTTTAAACCTTACGTTTAAGTCATTGATCCATCTTGAGTTATTTTTGTACATGGTGTGAGGCAGGAGTCTAGCTTTATTCTTTCACATGTGGAAATTCTGTTGTTCCAGCACCTTTTTTAAAAGAAACTGTTATTTTTTCACACTAAAGGTCATGGCATCCTTGTCAAAAATCAATTGTCCAAAGATACAGAGGCTTATAATTATGACAATACCACACAGTCTTGATTACTATACCTCTGAAGTCAGGATGTGGAAATCTTCAACTTTATTCTTCTTTTTCAATATTGTTTTTGGCTATGGAGGGCCCCCTCATAATTCCATTTGAATCTGAGGATCAGCTTTTCCATTTCTGCAACAGCAAAAAACCATTGAAATTTTATAGAGATTACATTGACTCTGTAGATCATTTTGGTCAGCATTGCTGTCTAACAATTTTAATACTCCTAATCCATGAAGGCTGAATGTTTTTCCATTTATTCAGCTCTCCCTTAATTTCTTTCAAAAATGTTTTTCAGTTTTCAGTATATAAGTCTTGCACCTCCTTAATTAAATTTATTCTTAGGTATTTTATTTGGGGGGATGCTATTGTAATGGAGTTGTTCTCTTAATTTCTTTTCTGTTAGTTGTTCACTGTTAGTTGTATAGGAATAAACTTATTTTCTCATGTATCAATCTTGTATTCTGCAAGTTGACTGAATCACAAGCTCTAATAGTGTCTTTTGTGGATGTTTTAGAATATATAAGATTATGTCATTTGCAAACAGGGATAGTTACAGTTTGACCTTTCTAATTCGGATATATTTTATGTCTTTTTCTTGCCTCATTGCTCTGGCTAGAATTTCCAACAAGATGTCAAAAAGAAGTAGTGAAAACAGGCAACCTTATCTCTTCATGATCTTAGGGAAAAAGTTTCCAATCTTTCACTATTGAGTATGATGTTAGCTGGGTTGTTTGTTTTTTTTTTTAAATAAATGTCCTTTATCATGTTGTGAAAATCCCCTTTTACTCCTAGTCTATGACACATTTTTATCATGAAAAGACACTGGATTTTGTAAAATTCTTTTTCTGGGTCACTTGAAGTGTTCCTGCTATTTTTTCCCCCTTTATTCTAGTAATGAGGTACATTACATTGATTTTCATATTGGGAACCACGCTTGCATTCCTTGGATAAATTCTACTTGGTCCTACTGTATAATCCTTTTAATGTTCTGTTGAATTTGTTTTGATAGTATTTTGCTGAGGACCTTTGCATCTGTGTTCACAAGGAATAATAGTCTGTAGTTTTCTTGTGATGTTTTTGTCTGACTTTGGTATCAGGGTAAATCTGGCCTCATAGAATTAGTTGGGAAGTGTTACCAACTCTTCTATTTTTCTAGAAGAGTTTGAAAACACTTCATACAAATTATTTAAATGATTAGTCAAATTCAACAGCAAAGCCATTTGGTCATGGTTTTTTCTTTGTTGGAAGGTTTTGGATTACTGATTCAATCAATATACTTACTATCGGTCTGGTCATATTTTGTATTTATTCTTGAGTCACTTTTGGCAGTTTTTGTCTTCCTAAAATTTTTCCATTGCATCTAGGTTACCTAATTTTCTGGCATGCAGTTGTGCATAATATTATCTTATAATCATTTTTATTTCTATAAGGTTGCTAGGGTCGTCACACTTTCTTTCCTGATTTTAATTTGAATCTTCTGTTTTTTTTCTTAGTATATCTAGACAAAAGTATGTCAATTTCATTGATATTGTTAATCTATCAACTTTTGGATTTGTTGACTTCCTATTGTTTTCCTAGTCTCTATTTTGTTTTTCTCTCCTCTGATCTTTATTTCCTCCATTCTGCCAGCTTTGGGTTTAGTTTGCTCTCCTTTTTCTAGTTTCTTAATATGTAAAGTTAGGTGATTAATTTGATCCTCATTATTTCCTAATTAGGAGTCCCTGGGTGGTGCAAATAGTTAAGGTGCTCAGCTGCTAATGAAAAAGCCAGAGGTTTGAGTCTTTTCACAGACACCCTGTAAGAAAAGCCTGACCATCTACTTCTGAAAACTCAGCCATTGAAAACCCTGTGAAGCACAGTTCTACTCTGACATGCATGAGTTAGAATCAGCCAGTTTGATTTGGGCTTTAGTGTTTCTTAATTGCTCCGGTGCATGAGGACAACATACTGCACTTATCCAAAGATTACCTGTGGCCCTTTGTAGAGGAACAATAGTTTATCAGCCCAGAACCAGGTAAAGAACCTGTGAAAGAAGGCTGCCTAAAGGTCCCTGTCTATTCACATGAAGTTCCAGAGACTTACCCCAATTTTATGCAACTAAAGATTATGGAATAAAAAATAGGGCCAATACTAGGGGTCTTAATATGTGGCATAAATATAATACAAACCATAACTAACAATGCAAAAACACCAGAAGAGAAATAAGATAACTGGGAACTCCTAAAAATTAAACACTTATGCTCACTGAGCTACTTCACGAAAACAGTAAAAAGAGAACCAACTGACTGGGAAATAAAAACATTGGTTATGGCATTACTGACAAGCATCTAATCTCTAAAATCTATAGAATAGTTCAATACCTCAAAAACAAAAAGACAAACAATCAGATTGAAAAATGAGCAAAGCTTATGAACAGACACTTTACCAAAGACTTTCAGGTGGCTAACAAATACTTGAGGAAATGCTTGCCTTTGTTAGCCATTAGAAAGATCTCAATCAGAACTACATTGAGATACCATCTCACCCCAACAGTATTGGCACTAAGGAAGGAATAAAAAGAAAAGAATAAATGTTGGAAATGTTTCTGGGAGATTGGAACTCCTGAATGTAAAATGGTACAACCACTATAGAAAGCAGTACTGTATTCCTTACAAAGCTAGAAATAGGATACCGCTCCAAGAAATACATCTGAGAGAAATAGCAGCTGTCATGTGAATAGGTATCCGCACATTAATGTTCCTTGCAGCATTATTTACAATAGCAAAAATATAGAAACAATCTAAAAGCCTGTCAACAGATAAATAAACAAATTATGGTACTTATACATTATGGAATACTATGCAACAATAAAGAACAATGATGAAACCACAAAACATTTCACATCGTGGATGAATCTGGAAGGCTACTGAGTGAAATAATTCAACCACAAAAGGACAAGTACCATATAAGACAACCACCATAAAAACTCAAGAAAAAGTTTACATGCTCATGAAGGGAGGGGTGGAGTGAGGAAGGGAAGTCACTAACCAGATAATAGACAATTGATAGCTTTGATGAAGGGAAATATAACACACAGTATTGGGGAAGTCAATACAACTTGAGTAAGACAGTCATAGAAGTTCCCTTGAGACATCCAAATACCTTGAAGGACCAAGTTACTGGGGTTGACAGCTGTGGGCCATAGTCTCAGGTGATATTTAGTTCAATTGGCATAATACTTATCATAAAGAAAATGTTCTGCATACTACTTTGGTGAGTAGAGTCTGGAGTGTTAAAAGCTTGTTTGTGGCCATCTAAGATACATATATTTGTCTTATCACATTCAGATCAAAGGAGAAAGAAGAAAACCAAAACACAAGGAAAATGTTAGTCCAGAGGACAAACAGATTGCATGAACCACAGTCTCATCCAGCCTGAGCCCAGAAGAAGTAGGCTATGTCCTGTTATCACCACTGACTGCTCTGACATCAATCATAATATAGGATCCTGGACACAGCAGGTGAAAAATGTAAAATCTTAACAAGAAAAAAGACAAATAACCCAATTAAAAAATGGGTGAAGCACATGAACAGGTACTTCACTAAAAAAGACATCCAGGCAGTTAATGATGCATGAGGAAATGCTCATGATCATTAGCCATTAGAGAAATCCAAATCAAAACTACAATGAGATACAATCTCACCCCAAAAAGGCTGGCATTAACATAAAATGATAATAATGATAAACATTGGAGAGGTTATGGAGACACTGGAACACTTTTACACAGTTGGTGGGAATGTTAAATCATACAACCACTTTGGGATTAGCAGTCAAGTACTCAACGGCTATGTCATCAGGCTTCCACATCAAAGAAATGGCTTCAATAAGTATGTTCTATGGTATTCTTTAAAAGGAATGAGGAGGCAAGATAGTGGACTAGACACACATCTCCTTGATTCCCTCTGAAAACTAAGACCTAGAAAAATAAACGAACAGGGTAGTGTGGACATTCTTGGAGACCCAAGACCTGGCATGGGGTTGTGAGATTAGACAGGGCAACAGGAATGTGGAAACTACCTCTGTCAGAGACAATGCAGTGGTGCACTGAGTCCTGCTTCTACTGGTGCATGACTTGAGGGGATTGCAGGTACTGATGCCTTCTTTGTTAACCAGGAGGTTGGGACTGAGACTGCTGAGCCTGTAAGCATGGCACATGCTAGGTACTACAGTGATCCTGGCACACAGTGGCTACTAAGTGAACAGCATATCCCGGCACAGAGAAACTGACCTTGGGACAGCCACATCTAGAGAGCCCAGTGGACAACAAAGGGTGCTGATGTCCCTTTCCCCATCTCTTCTCTGAGTTCTGCCACAGCTCCTGCTGACTCACTAAAGCAGGGGTGGCTCAGGTGGGATGCCATCTTTGCCAGCTAAGAGGCAGAGTTAGCCAAGCCTGAGATCTCACCTGGGGCTAATTCTCACACTGATCAACAATGCCTGTCTGGCTAGTGCTACTAGCTGTTTTTAGGAAAATTGTACCTAGAGAATGTGGTGGGGGTGGTGGCCAAATGCAGTAGAGCCCTATCTCCTCCCTTGTGTCACATCACACTGTCTGGAAACAGCCTATGAGGCACCATCTTTGTCAGCCAGGAGGTGGGGCCTGCCACACTTGAGGGCCTGTCTGCTTTCAGCTGTGGCTGGTCAATGACTCTCATCAGAAAAATAGCTTTTATGATAGGAGCTGCCAGAGATAGCAGCATTGACAGGCACCTGAGTGTGATGGTGCCACTTCCACCACCCTTCACAGAGCCACATCATAGCATTGGCTGATAGCTCCCCAGAGACTTCATAAGTAGGTCACCATCTTGACCAGCCAGGAGGTGGGGCCTGCCACCCCTGAGGGCCCAGCTACTTTAGGGGGCTGCTGGACTGTCCCTCTCAGCAGAAAAGCAGTGCTTAAGACAAATGCATCTAGAGAACACAGTGATCTCTGGCAGCCAAATGTGGTGGCATCTTTCTTTCCTCCCTTCCCTGAGCTACACCATAGTCTCAACTGGTGTGATGATGGAGAGTCACCACAAGTAGCTCATCACCTTTAGCAGCCAGGAAGTTGGGCTTGCCACACCAGTAGGCCCAGCCACTAAGCTGAGCAGTATCATGGGGCTTCACAGAGTCTATATTGCCAGAGGAGCTATACATAAGTCAGCTACACCTAGAGAATGCAGCAGTGACTGGCAACCAAATCTATCGGTGCCCTTACTCCATGCTTAAAGCTATTCCACAGCTCCTGTCAGTGTAACATCAGAGAAACTGAACAGCTTCTTGATGGGGCAAAAACAACAACTGATACCTAACCATTTAAAGGAGCAGACCACCAAGGTTCTGGAAAACTCCCCAAATGTAGAATCAACCTTGCCAGATGAAGAAGCCTTTCTAAAATTATAAGAGGTAGAGTACAAAAGAATTATGTATACAGCCCTTCTAGAAATTAAATAAAACACAGTAGAACAAAATGAAAAATTAAGCAAGCTATATAAACTGCTAGAACATCAATGATCTAAAATTCAGCAGATGAATAATAAAATTATAGAATTAGAGACCTCAATACAAAGCCAAAAGAGCAGGATGGAGGAATTGGAATGCAACTGCTACCAACGTTCATGAAGAGAAATCAGATAAAAGAAAAATGAAGAAGCATTAAGAAGCATGTAAGACTCTATCAAGGAAACAATCTACAAATAATCGGAGTTCCTGAACAGGAAATGATACCAGAAAATACAGAGACAGTTGTTGAAGAGTTGCTGACAGAAAACTTCCCTGAAATCATAAAAGAAGAGAACATAGACATTCAAGATGCTTATCCAATACCACCAAAACCAGACTCCAAGAAAGACACCAAGACATATTATAATTGGGCTTAATAAAATGAAACATAAAGAGAGGCTCTTAAAAGTGCTGAGGCTTAAAGCAAAACTAACATACAAAAGGACGCCCTGTAGGCTTTCACCTGACTTGTCAGCAGAATCTGTGCTGGCAAGAAGACAAAACCCTGAAGAAGAAAAACTTCCAACCAAGAATTATATATCCTGCAAAACTCTTTCAAATGTGACATAAATTTAAAACATCCACAGGTAAACAGAAACTTAGAGACTTCACAAAAAACAAACCAAAACTACAAGAAATACTGAAAGAAGCTATTTGTTTACAAAAGCAATAACATCAAATGTGTACTTAAGGATGTAATGCAAGACACAGCATCCAGAGTCCTACTCAGTTAGGGAAGTCTCTAAGCTTAATCAAAGCTAAAATTAAAAGTAGGGAACTAGCAATCTTAACATGAAAACCATGACATCATCATACTATAAAGAGGGATATATTACAGTAGATACAATCCTTTCAGATGCAGAGGAAATTAAGAAGATACACAGAAGTTAAAGATTGGTTTAAACTTAGAACATTAAGGGGAATCAAGGGGGTAGCTGCAAAGCAAAATGACAGTGCAACATACCAGAACAAGAAATATAATATGGGAGTCTCAATAAACACAAAGCCAACATTGAAAAAAGGAAAAGGTACAAGCACTTTGGAAATCAATTTGGCATTTTCTTAAAAATCTAGGAATAAAAATGCCATATGATCCAGCAATTCCACTGCTTGGGATATATCCTAGAGAAATAATGGCTGTCACACAAATAGACACATACACACCAGTATTTATTGCAGCACTGTTCACAATAGCGAAAAGATGGAATCAACTTAGGTGTCCATCAATAGATGAATGGATAAACAAAATATGGCATGTTCACACAATGGAACACTATGTAATGGTAAAGAACAATGACAATCCTGAGGAACATCTCATAACAGGGAATCACCTGGAAGACATTATCCTGAGTGAAATTAGTCAGACACAAAAGGGCAAATATTGTATAAGACCACTACTATGATGACTCCAGGAAAAGTTAAAGCAAAGAAGAAAATAATTTTTGATGGTTACAAGGGAGAGGAGAGAGATGGATATTCATACACTAGGCAGCAGATAACAATTGAGTTAGGGGAAGGGAGTGCAGTAGAAGCAGATTAACACTGCTGGACGATACAGAAAGCTAAGCCATACAGAAAGCTAAGAGATTTCCTAAATACAACCCAACATTTCAAAGGACAGAGTAGCAGGGACAGGGGTCTGGAGAACATGGCTTCAAGGTACATCTAGGTCAATTGACGCACTTTTTTTTTTAAGAAAATATTCTGCTTCCCGCTTTGGCAAGTGGTATCTGGCATCTTAAAAGCTAGCAAGCTGCTGCCTAAATAGCATTAACTGGTCCCATTTCCCCTGGAGTAGAGGAAAATGAAGGATATCAAAGACATGAGGAAAATATGAGCTCAGAAGACAGAAGGGGCCACGTGGCCCAGAAAGGACATCGGCATCAGGCCAGAAGGACTAGATGGTGTCCGACCACCACCAGCTTCCCTGACAGGGGACACAACATAGATACGCTGATACAGTAGGAGAAAATGGGTGTGCAGAACTAAAACTCTACTAAAATGCCAGAGCTGGTGGTCTGACAGACGGAAGGTCCCTGGGGGACATGGTCCCTGGACCTTCAGCCCTAGAGCTGAAACTGGTACTGAAGCCAACTCTTCAGACATAAAGTGATGTTGGCAAAGAATGTGCTCCCTGACTTAGGTATACACATGAGGCAGTCTGAACAGTGTCTGTCCAGAGGAGAAATGAGGGGGTTGTGGGTGGGGGTGGAGAGGTGTTGGTTGAACGGGTACAGAATATACAGGGTGAAGAGAAGGAGAGTGCTATCACAGGGTGAGAGCAGCTAGAGTTGCACAGCGGTGTGTGTGGAAGGGGGAATTTATACGGCAAGTTGACTTGGGCTGTAAGCTTTCACTTAAAGCACTTTTTTAAAAAAGAAAACATAGAACAAAGTTCAAATTTACAAAAAACAACAAGAGTTATTAGTCTGACAGAGACTAGTGGAACTCCTGAGACTATGGTCACTGGTAACTCTGCTAATTCAAAACTGAAACTACTCCCGAAGTCCACCCTTCAGCCAAAGATTAGATAGGCCTATAAAACAAGCAATAACACATGTGGGGAACAGATCCTTTAGTTCAACCAAGCCTACTAGACCAAGTAGGTCACACCTACCCAAAAGTAAAGATGACTAGGCAGGAAAGGTCAGAAAAACCAGACAAACAAATGCACAGAATCTAGGGTATTAAGAGAGAGGGAAAGAGTGCTGACACATTGCAGGTATTGCAATCAATGTCAAAGAACTAATTTGCATATAAATCTTGGAAGGAGAAACTAATTTGCACTGTAACTTTCACCTACAGTAAAACAAAGGGAAAAAAATGGCTCAGCAGTACTTACAAAAATACCTGGGGGGCAGGAGGGGAGTGTTGGCAAACAAATATAGAAGTTGTGTGTCATTTGAGTAACATATAGTGCACAGAAGTACAGACAGAATGCTCTTTAGAAAGGATGGTAAGACTTTGTCTTATATACACTGGGCGTGATATCAGAAGGAACCAGTCCCTGGAGAAGGACATCACGCTTGGTAAACTAGAGGGTCAGTAAAGGAGACTCCCAAAGAGACGGATTAACCAAGTGGCTGCAACAATGGGTTCAAGTATAACAAAGACTACTAAATCAGAACCGAGGTGGAGGCACCTAACAACAGGAAATAATGAAGAGACCCTACTGAGTCAGTCAGCAAGAGCTTTCCTTGTTACAGCAAAGGGGACAAGAGTCTTTCAGGCATGCCCCAAGCCCTTAGGCCTAGGCCACCTTAAGTTAAATACTTCCCACTTTGTACTGGAGTGATGCTTCACTGGACTGTCTCTTCTCTGGCTCGGAGCCCTGAAGGGAACTAGCTGTGTTGGTTGTCTCAGCTTCCTTAACACCTACCACAGCTCCTGGCACAGAGTGTGCCTTACAAGTATTGATCACTGATATATGTCAACCACTCTTCAAAAAGCTTATCATGTATAAACTCATTTAGTGGGACCCACAATAAATGCTTGTTGAATCAATTCATCGAGTAATCTGAATCCAGCAACTCTTGATGGTTTTGTCCTAGTTGCTCAACAGTTCAGTCTGTGCCATCGAGGTCTCTGATTTGAACACAAAAGACAAAGCAATGATTTATATCACAATAAGAGTGAACCTCAAAAACATCACACTGAGTAAAGTAAGTCCATGGCACAGTGACAAGTACTGTAAGATCTCACTTATACGAAATAAGCAAATATGTAGAAATCAAAGATTACTAATGGTTACCCCAGCATGGGAAACAAAGAAAAACAGAGCTTTTGCTTAGGGGGCATTGAGCTTATGTTAATTATAGCAGAATGATCTGGAAAAAGACAGTGAGAATGAAGACTACAATCCACATCAGTGAATTGTATTGTGAAGGTTTTTGAATTGGCACATGTTTAGTTGCGTATAGTTTCACCACAGTTTAAAAAAAAAAAAGTACAAGAATTTCAAGTCTTAAGAAAAAACAAAGGCAACATATTAGGAGCTCATTGCTGTGCTGGTTCAGGCTTCTTGGGACTACCTGAGCAGTCATTTTATCAGTCAGGACTCTGGGAGAGACGGGGCCCCAGAGTCCTCCCAAGCAGAACTTAAAAGAGAGGTGGGTCTGGAGACCACCACATTAAGTGTAGAGACAGATGCTCAGCTTCCCAGCTAGCCTGCACATTTGACAGATGGCAAACCTGAAGCCAAAGGGAAGCAGAGGATTCCAGAACACAGCCAGGATTACAGAGTTGCCCCCAGCACACTGCCCCTCTCCATATTAGAGCTGTGCCTAGAACAGGACTGCACACGGAATGGGTGTCCAGCACAATTCTGCCAGACACATAGTCTGCTCGGAGGACATTTGACCACAAAGATCACCCCAGGCCTGGATGAGGCTTTTTGGGAGCATTGATGCCCAGGAAAAAGGTCAGAGTGTCAGTGGTCCTTTGTTTGAGCGTTACCCAGAGAAATCAGGTGCATATCTGGCAAGTTATCAGGGGACATCAGAGGATCAGACTAGCTACCGTCCCAGATGGCTGACCCCACAATCAGAGGCCAGCAAGCTCACCCACAGACCTGGTCTCACAGCCCCTCTGCTGCTAGGAAAGCAGCTCTGGGCACATCCTCCATAGCTCACTGAACCTCCCCCAACCCTGCTTCATGTTTTGTGTGAGGGGATTAAGGTTGGGGAGGGGCAGGCCTCTGGTGGCAGGCCAGGGAGGCAGGGGGAGTCAGTGAGTAAGATTCTTTGTTTAAGAAAGGCAGGCACTGAGAGTCTGCAAGCCTGGGAGAAGCATATCATTTTGCTGGAAATGCGATTTTCCCTAACAAGTACAGAATTCTACATGACATGTTGAAAAGTGTATCTCTTTGAGAAGCTGCTCTGTATCTCAGAGGCATTGTCAGGACAGACCATGTAATGTGGCAGTTGCCATGGCAACACCTCGTTTTCCACAGACAGGAAAATCAGAGAGGCTAAGTCGATTGAGAGGTCCCGAATAATGTCTCGAGACCAGGCTGCAATGAGGCACAGGCGTTTGCAGTGCCTGGGGTGCTATTTGGGTGTCCAGTGGCCACCTTCACTTTGCTTCGTGGCCAGCCAAGCCAAGTGCCGTCGTGGAGGATTCCCCAAAATAACATTGGGTACATCATCCTCACTCATCAGAGACTCAGAGATCAGAGGATTTGCCCAACCCACCCAGCAGTGACAGTGCCAACTTGACCAGGTTCCCATCTTCGTGGGCAGGTTGATGACATTGGCCCTCATGCCCCTACTACCTGATTCCCTTTACATTACCATTTCTACTCTTTCCTCAGTTGTCTTCAGTGAAGCCAATGTCTCAGAACACCAAGTAGCACCAGCCAAGTCAGACGTGAGTGTGTCTCCATCACCCACCCACCACATAAACATACACAGTCCACTCACACATGCCTAAGGACACATACTTCCAGTGGCAGCTCCCCTAGAACTGGGATGAAGTTGCACAGAGCAAGTGAACATAATCACCCCATGGCAGCTCCCAAAACAGGAGCCACGTCTCACTCATTCCCACCTTGAGTGGTGTCTTGCAAGGGGTAGACGTGCATGATGAACTTGACCCCTTGAACTTGACACACACAGCGTGCAGCCAGGGCTCTGCCTCTACCAATCAGTGTTATACCACTGCTCTGCCGGGATCAGCATAAAACAGGGTAGCATTCCCCTTCCCTTCTGTAGTGCTTCACGGTCTGCAGGGTGGGGCAGAATGTGGAGAAGGAACCAGCCTAATTTGCAGCGTCCTCGTGGATTCCTGGGTCAGCACAGGTTGGCCCTGTGGTCTTGTCTTCTCTCTGGCTTCCACTGTGTTATTTGGCACTCAGGTCTTCTGACTGTTGATATGTGCTTCCTCTTCCTTCCTCCCAAGAGACAGCTGGCAGCTGGGTAGGAGCAGGAACAAGAAAAGCATCCATCCTGCTCTTTAATCTCCAAACACAACTTAGCATGGGGGTCAGGGAGTTAGGGTGAAGGGAGAGGCACATGCACCCCTCAACTTCCCAGAAGAAAAAATGCTATATAACTGTCAGAGATGTAACGGGACTGTCAGAAGTACAGGAAATCAGCTACGCAGATTACAGAAACATATGTCAGGGGCCTATTGGTTTCGTGACAGTGTGAAAATCACAATTTTTCCATCAAGTTTGAAAATAGAAACAGAGGAAAACCGGGAGCTCTCCAGCAGCCATCAGCTGGCAGTGGTAAGTCCCATCCACAGTCTTGTATGGAGTCCCCCAAGACAAGTTCAGGTCAGCCATGCTTCCCCCACCCCTTGCCAGCACTCTAGTGGTACCAGGCCTTCACCCCCAAGGCAGGAGCTTCCGAAGTCCCTTCAGAGCCCCCTGTTGGAAAAAGGGAGCTGCACACCTTCCTGCAGCCATGTAAGTCTCCTCCGACAGCCCCACCCTGGCAGTGACTATCCTCCAAAGGCAGGAAGCAGTGACCAGTTCATACACAGGCCACTCAGCAAGGAAGGCCCAGTCTGAAACCCAGGCATCCTTCCTTTTTCCCTTTTGCCCTCTTGGGAAAACCAGTGTGTATTCCTGGGCATTGCAGGGTTGGGCAGGCAAGGCAGAGGGACACAGTGCAATCAAGTTCCCACAGTGCAATCAAGTTCCCACATTCTTCTCAGCCTCTTAGCCACCCTGTGCATGTGGGCTCCCGAAGGATTCTAGACGGCTGTGTATCCCATGCCAGCCAGCCCAGTGGCATTTGCTGTTGTTGGAACAGGAATCTGCGTTAGGGCATCCTCTCACCTGCCAGAAGCAGGAGGAGGAGACAGAGTTTGACCATCAGCAAATAATCAGCATAGAGGCACCATATACCTATTAGCTGCTATTGAATTGGCACCAACTCGGGGCAACCTCACGTACAACAGAACCAAGTGTTGCTGGTTCCCTGCACCATCGTCAGAATTGTTGATTTGCTCAAGTTCGTTACTATGGCCACTGCATATTTTGAGTGCCTTCCAACCTAGAAGGCTCATCTTCTAGCAAAATGTCAGACAACATTGTCATGATCTAGGGTTTTCATGGACTAATTTTTGGAACTAGATTAGCAGCTCTTCCTTCATAGTCTGTCTTAGTCTGGAAACGTGACTGAACCCTATCCGCCATGGGTGACCTTGCTGGTGTTTGAAATACCAGTAGCATAGATTCCAGTATCACAGCAACACAAAAGGCACCACAGTGTGACAAAGTGACAGCCAGGTGATGAAGGGGACACTGAAAGGATTGGGAAATGCTGAGATGCATTTGCAGCCGGACATGCCTGAGTCCGAGTCCGAGGCCTAGAGTCTGTAGCGCCCTTTGCCAAGTTACTCAACATCTCCAAGCCCACATGGCTCAAATGTTAATAGAGAAGAGAGTGCTGCCTTCCAAGTTCACTGGGAGGAGTTTATGAAATTATAAACATCCATTCAGAGGCCCTGGGTCGCATAAATGGTTAACATGCTTAGTTGCTAACTGAAAGGTTTGAATCCAGGCAGAGGCACCTCAGAAGAAAGGCCTGGTGACCTACTTTCAAAACATCAACCATTGAAACCTTCATAAAGCACAGTTTTACTCTGACCCACATGAGGTTGCCATGAGTCAGAGTTTACTTGGGACAATGGTTCTAAATGTTCGTTTGCTCCGAAGCCTAACCCTTTCAGCAGCAATTGGCACTGGCCTCCGTCTTTGTGTGCTTCATGCTACAACTCTAAAAGAATTCTGCACCTAAAACTTCTCTGGCCATTTGTTCCCTTGTCTGTAAAGCAAAAAACAATAACTCCACTCTCACTTTCTACCACGAAGACAGAGCAAACCCCTTCAATTCCTCAAGTGCTTCCTGCCGGTGTTAGTCGGGTTCTCCAAGAAGCAGACATACGATGGGATGAAATGTGCCAGGAATTTATGAATGAAATCCCTGAGGGAGAAAAAATGAGGAAGGAGTCAGGAGAGGCTGGGAAAGGCTGGGAGAGCTGTCAGACTATGATCTAAGTCTGACTGTGAGTGAAGGAGAAAAGGAGGGGTAGCCTGATCATAAGGTAAGGCTGTTGGGAGTCCCCAAGCTGAAGTCAGTGGTCAGAGTAGCCCCTGCCTGGGGAACAAACCTGTTGAACACCCCTGCTGCACTGGGAGCACAGCATTCAGAGCACAGCAGCTGAAACCTTGGCTAGTCTGGGGGGCTCACAAGGCACAGCTCTCACTCACAACACCACTCCATCTCAGTGCCATCCCTCTGCCTGCAGTACCCTCTGCCATTCTTGGCCAGACTGACGCCACTTTAGCTAGTGAATCTCTGGGGAGAAGTCCCTTCCTCTGGACAGTCTTCTTTTATTACTACCCCTTTCAGCTCCTGGCACTATCATCTTATGCTGGAATTTCTTGAAGAATTCTTGTATGCAGTAGAGAGCAGATCAACATAACTGGACTATACCATAAACTGAAAGGTTTTCTAAATGCAACCCAATATTTCAGAGGACAAAGTAGCAGGGCTGGGTCTGGGAACCAGGTTTTCAGAGGACATTGAGGCCAACTGGCATAACTAGTCTTTTGCAAAGAGAGTCTTCTGCATCCCGCATTGGTGAGTTGTGCCTGGGGTCTTAAAAGCTAGCAAACTGCCATCCGAGGTACATCAAACAGTCCCACCTCATCTGGAACAGATGAAGACCTAGAACAATGAGGACACAAGAAAAGAAGAGCTCAGGAGACAGAAGGACCCATATGAATGGGAGACTATATCAAAATGAGACCAAAAGATCCAGATAGTGCCCAGCCACCACCAAAGGCAGCCATGATGGGATACACAATGTAGAGTCCCTGAGGCAACATGAGAGAAAGAGGTGTGCAGCTCAAGAACTCTACTAAAAGGCCACAACTGATGGTCTGACAGCCTGGAGTGTCCCCTGGGAACATGGCCCCTAGGCATGCTGCTGGCCCTGACCAGAAACCAGTGCTGAGATCAACTCTTCACACAAGAATGGACTGAACTTGGGGACACAGTGTGACCATATGGTGTGTGCACTTTATGCTTCTATACATTTATAGGAGACTGTCCTACTGGCTTCTTTCTAGATGGGAGAGAAGAGGGTGGAGAGGAGGGGACAGGTGTTTGTTGAGAGGATACTAGAAATGTAGAGTGAAAAGGACAATTGTGCTGTCACTGGAAGGGGAGAGCAGATGGAGGTGCAGATAGGCAGGCATGCAAAATTGATTCGGATTGTATACTTTGACTTAATCACAAATAGAAAAAGAATTCTCGTCTCCCCCCAACACTGTGTGTACCCTGCTCATGGGGGTACCCCGTCTCTCCCGTAGAGCTCATGGTGAGGACAGATTAAGACCCAGTTTGAGCAAGAGTATTCAAATTTGAAAGTCCTAGCTCCAGATCCCCATGTGCCCCATTACAAAACCCCTGCCAGGAGAACATGCAAATGGTTCCTAATGGGGAGACACAAGTGCTGACCAATCTGATAACAGTAAACGTAGATGGGTATCAGCTTAGCCTGAGCCCCAATCCAGGATTTCAGGTCCACTTACTCGTGTGTCTGGAAATAGACAGGCACCCAGAGCCATTTGGGATCTGGCTTAGGAAACATCCAAAAAATAGGTGTCCCATCAATGAGTTGGGAGGCACCTAGAGTCTGTGTTCAGCTGCTCTAGAGCCCCCATTATGTGGGCAAGTTAGCTGAGGACTCAATCCACTTAATGATCTTTATGGCCAGAGCCAACCCTGGCACAGCCAAAGCCTGCATCCCAAGTTGACCACTCCTGGTTGCAGGCAGCCATTTCGGCTGACCCCAGCGTGTTACACAAACTTGATCCTTCTTGATATGTGTCACGATGCATTGTGGTTCAGTAATAGAATTCTCCCTTTCCCTGTGGGAAGCCTAGGTTAGATTTCTGACCAACACATCTCACAGGCAGTCCCCACCCCTCTGCCCATGGTGGCTTCCCTGTTTCAGTGAAGCTTCCACAATTCACGGGGTTGGTAAAAGATGTGCCAGTATTTCATTCCATTGTGCATGAGGACACATGAATCTGCGGCTAATTTGGCATTTATTAATAGATGTCATGGCACTATGAAAAGATCAGGCAGTGCCAATTCTATTTTCCAGCCCATTATACAGATGAGGAAACTGAAACACAAAAAGAGAAGTTCCACTTACTCAGACAATCCCAGGAATGAGGATATCTGCACTCTCATTGGAAGTCCCCACTGACACCTCATCTCTACTCCTATGAAGCTCCCCACCATTGTCAGCTCCTAGGACCCATCCAGAACTGCACCCCAGCAGTTTCCCCTCGCTCTACCAAGATACCCCATGTGGCAGTCCCTGTATCTCTCCGTCCAAGTGAGCTATCTCTTCAGCAACTGTCTCCACCTTCTCCAGTTTCCCTCTTGGTGAAAGCATCAGGCTGGGGTAAGATGTTCAGCTAATAAATATGTATGTGGGATTTTTATTACTTAATAGTTGTAAGGTTAATCATCGTGGCGAACGCCTATATTTAATGTGTCAATGGAGCTGCAAAATGCCAAACTGAATAGCTTTAGCACACATTAGTTCTACTTGTGAATCTACAAATAGGAACCTTGTCAGAGAAGTATTCAAACCAAGATCAGTATTGATTTTGGTCCTCGGGAAAGGCACTGGACTGTGACAGTTTAAAATGATAAATGTCTAGAGAATTATTTGCCCGTATTGATAAAAAGAAGCAGATATAAAGCTGACAGTCTCGGAGACGTCATCGCTGAGTGTGGGCAGTACATCTAACATTGTTAAGGGCTCAGAGCTAATCTCCCCTTTGATATGGAGAGGATCCTGATCTGGCCTTGCCCTCATGCTGTGGCTTGTAATAATTACAAAGGACCAAGCTCCCTGAGAATGTCTAGTCCACTCCCAGGCACCAGCCCTCACAACCCCCGTCATTTTCTTCCAGGGATGGTCCCGCGTGTCCTGGAAGGAGCACTCTGGGGAGACCCACGCGCCTACCATTACGCTGCTTCTCCACTCAGCACTCTGTGGCTCGGAAAGCAAGATTTAGAGGTCTTGTCCAAAACGGTGCTACCACCCTCCAGACCTTATCACCCACTGCTCACCTTCACAGAGCCTCTCTGCCAAAGGACTGGTTTCTCCCTTGAGGGCTTTGCTCATACCCTGTCTCTCACCTACAATGCAGCCAGTATCTCTCTGGCTGAATCCAACACGTTCTTCAGATAACTCAGTTTCCAACTTCCCTTCAGATCTCTGCCCACTAAAGTTTTTCGCTGGCCTATTTTTTTTTTTTTTTTCCAGAAGGGTATCACCAGATCCTTCATCTTATTCTGTCTTAGTCTGGAAGCTCCACTGAAACCTGTCCACCACAGGTGACCCTGTTGGTACTTAAAATACTGGTGGCATAGTCTGTAGCATCACAACAACATATGAGTCACCACAGTATAACACACTGACTGACAAGTTGTGAAAACCTCATAGCTAGATTAATAAGCAACATCATTATAAATGGAGAAAACATTAAAGTTGTCAGCGATTTCATTTTGCCTGGATACAAAATTAACACTCGTGAAAATGATAGTCAAGAGATCCAACAACGTACTGCACTGGGCAGTTTGCTGCCAAACACCTCTATAAAGTGTTAAAAAGCAAACAGGTCACCTTGAGGACTAAAAGGTACACCTGACCTAAGCCACTATGTTTTCAATAGCCCCATATGTTGGCAAAGATTGGACAACAAATAAGAAGAGTCATAGAAACCTACACATTCAAATTAGGGAGTTGATGAAGAATATTGACTACAGAAGAAGGATCAACTCTGTCTTTGAATTATAGACGGAATGCCGTACTTAGAAGTGAGGATGGTTAGACTTTGTTTCACTTGCTTTGGGCATTGTCTTAGGTATCTAGTCCTACCATAACAGAAATACTACAGCGGATGACTTTAACAAAGAGAAAGTTATTCTCTCACTGTCTGGGATGCTACAAATCTGAACTCAGGGTAGCAGCTCCAAAGGAAGGCTTTCTCTTTCTGTCAGCTCTGGAGGAAGATCCTTGCCATCAATTTTCCCTGGTCAAGGAACTTCTCGCTGCAGAGACCCTGAGTCCAAAAAGCACTCTACTGTCCTGGCTCTTGTTTCTCGGTGATATGAGGTCTCCATGTCTCTCTGCTTCCTTCTCTGTTTTATATTGCAAAATAGATTGCTTTAAGACATAATGTAGTCTTGTAGATTGAGTCCTGCCTCATTACCATAATTGCCACTAATCCCACCTCATTAACATCATAGAGGTAATATTTACAACACAGGAAAATCATGTCAGATAACAATATGGTGGACAATGACACAATTTTGGTAATTGTGGAATAGCTCAGTTGACACACGTTTTGGTGAGGACACAATTTAATCAGTAACAGACATATTGTCAGGAAAGATGGTGCTGATAGAAGAACATCCTACTTAGTGAAATAGAGGCTCAGTGAAAAAGACAAAGACCCTTAATGAGATGGATTGCCGCAGTGACTGCAGCAATGAGCTCAAACGTATCAACACTCAGGAGAATGGTGCAGGACCAGGCAGTGTTTTGTTCTGCTGTACATGCTGCCACTATGAGTTAGAATCAAACTGACTGCGCCTAGCAATGATTCTGCTCCAACTCGCCTCCTCTGAGAAGGACCCCCAAACTGAGAGAACTCACTCTCTGTCTCCTTACCTCGTTATATTTCTCTCCAAAGCCACATAGATACGTTTCTATGTTCATTAACTGTTGTATGTCTCCTCAGCCTGAATGCAAGTGTCACAGGGCAGACACTTGTCTACCGTGTTCATCATGGTAGAACAGTGTTTGATGTGCGGACGTTGCCATATATGCATTTTTTGAATGAGTGAATGAATCCCTGAAGAAGTTATCCAGACTCTCCCAGCTCTGTGATAATCCTTTCTTCTCTCCACACTGACTCAGGACTTCTTTCATGTGTCTCACTTCACACTTTCCTTATCAGTAACCTTCTCTGACTACTTATGATATCTTTACCAGTTTCTGTATTCCTCAGCCTAGCCTGCAAAACCATGTTCCATCGGGGCTGCAGCTTCCCTACAGGGCCCCAGGGCCATCCCAAGTCCTGCCTCTGACTCCCAGCACGGTTTCCACTTCCCTCCTGCTGCCTGGGACCTAGCCATCTTCTCTCCACATTGCACCTCAGGACTAAGGCTTCCGGTGGACGCTTGCTTGGCCCGAGTATGGCTTCATGTTGTCTTACTGCTGTGGTTGATTCCAAGTCCTGTGGTCAGGGACCTGCCCTGTCCTCACCCCAGGGCCAGGCCAGCACACATCAGACTCTGGCCATGCCTGAGCTCCACGTGTGTCAGGGGACCTGAGTCATGATCCTGGTCCTCAGAATCTCATGGTATCATGTGTTTCCACGAAGGTGTGCCTGAATAGTATTTTAAAATACCAACTCATGAGGTCATTTCCTTCCTAGATTTTCTGCTTTCCCCTTCATGCTCCTTGTCTCTGTGTATCTTGCTTCATGAGAGGACCATGGCACAACAAAAAACAGAGGGCCTGCGGGATGTCATGACTTCTATTTCCCAAAGTGTGAATCTGTTAAAAGAGTATGAAGAGTTTACAGAGAAAGAAGGAAAGCTGGGTTCTCAGTAAGGTATAGCGGATCTTGGAAGAAATACAAATTGGGAAGGATTTCTCCCCACACCAGGGAGGAGAGCAATCATAATTGTTTGGGATCTTCATGGAGAATAAGCCTTCCTTCTGTGTCCTGCCCCTGCCCCAAGGAAGAAAGCTAGAACCCATAGAAATGGCTTCATCCTGGGTCCAGGACCAAGGGCAACCCAGAATGGTGCTGCAAGGTGCAGAGTGCAAGCTGTATCCTAAAGGGCCACATAGACTAGGATAACAGGTGATCCTATGAGGCCTATAGGGCAATGACCAGAGTACCCTGTCTCTGATGTCCAGTCATGCTGGACCAAGCTTCTACCTGGAAGACAGGAGGAGACCCCCTAGGAAAAGTTGAGGGGAAGGCTTCTCCCACCCCACAGAACTGAGACAAATTTGTCTAACATGGCTTAATGAGGGGGACTAAGATTCATCACCACAGTGACTGTACAGGCTACCTCTCCACAAGACCACATGTCCCCGAAGGCAGGTGCTGAGCTCACTCCTCTCTCACATCATACCTGTCCAGGTTGATACCTGATAAGAACAGGTAGGATCTGCGCAAATCTGGAAGGCTAGTTCCTTTGTGCTGCCATCAAGACGGGCCTAGGGCCATTCGTTCCTAGACCGGGCCAGGACACCCTAGGCCACGAGGACCCTCACCGCCTAGCCTAGGGCTGCTGAGGCAGGGCCATGGGCAGGACCAACATCATACTCACTGTGGGGCTCCCAAGACAAGGGCAACCAAGGGAAAAGGAGTTGTCCTGGACTTTCTTCCACACAAGCAGCTAGCCCCAATCTTGTTCTGTGTATACATGTCAACCATTGAAAGCTGGCTCCCTCAGGCCTTGGAAGAGACCTGACTACCTGGCACAGAGACCCTGAAGAGACCTTGAGAGATCTCAAAACACACTGACTTCTTGTTCAACTACAAGTGCTGGGGGCCAGAAAGGGGAGCTGCTCACCACACAGTGGGCCAGCCAATCTGAGAACATAGGCCAGGCCACTAGCCTTCTAGGCGCTCATTCCTCCTAGCAGCCTTAGGACTTAGAAGAATCTATTTGTGCCTCCCTGTAACTCTCGTACCTCCACAGCCACACCTAGCTAGTGTAACCACACCCTAGCTTAAGCAATAACCCAGAAACCTACGGCTTTGGCAAGAGCATGTCAACATTATGTCAGAGAATTGGGCTGAGAAGAAGAAGAACTGGGTTCAAGTATCAGCTCTAGTACATTCCTTTCTGAGGCTCCAGGACCTTAGAAAACCGGTTTTCTCAAGTAGGACGGGTGGGTGACTAGATCAAAGCTAGTGTGTATATTAGGGCACGGGGACACAGTAAGAAAGGAGCCCAGAATCCATACTACTGCCCTCACCTACACAACTCTTCATTCAACTATCTTTCATTTGGACCTTTTCCTTAGAGTGAACTGAAAAAAGGATTATGCTATTAAGTAAAGATATGATTCTCTTGGCTTTTACCCTGTGTAAATGGTTAAGCATAGAACTACTAATTGAAAGGCTAGAGGTTCAAGTCCACCCTGAGTTTCTTGGAAGAAAAGCCTAGAAAACTACTTCCAAAAAGTCAGCCATTGAAAAATAGAGTTTTCTATAGTTCTACACAGACACACATGGAAACCATGAGTACAGTCCGCATGACAACTGGCTGGTTTACTATGGTTCAGGGAAGGGAACTCCGTGTGAGCACAGGACTCCTCCTCCTCTGACCCAGTACACTTCTAAACTGACCAATGACCAAGGTCGGGTTTTGAGAAGAACCTGTGGACAACTACAGGTTGTTACAGGCAATGTGTAAGCTTGGCAGGAGGCTGCGGGCACTTTATTAAATCAAGGTAATGCAGCCTGGAAAGAGAAAAACTAGCGTTTCTTCTCTAAATGGCTACAAACCCAGCTTTTGGCTTGGGCAGAAATTGCTGCAAGGCATGCTGGGAGCTGCTGTAAAGGAGATCAGGCTGGGCTGAAGTCCAGGAGAGAACAACGAATCTGGCCAGGGTGCCTGGGTGTATAAGGAAAACTTGAAGTGGGTGTTTCCAAGGCACTGGGATGAGCAGGATCAGCAGACTTATCTGCCTTTCCCTACATACTGTCTGACATCTGGGCTGGAGGGTCAGTCAACTACAAGTTTCAAAGACCTAAAAGCAGAGAAATAAGGAGGCCTTGGAGCTGGAAATGCCAAGCACATTAGGGGAGAAGAGAGTATTGTAGACTGAGAGCCCAGGGTCCATCCTGCAGAGGAAGGAGAGAAGAGTGCAGTGAAGTTAGAGTAGGGAGTGTTCCTGTGGCTGGAGGACAAGAGGTAAGAGCAGACAGACTGCACTGGTCTCTGGACATCTAGGGTCCAGATGGGCCAGTGGGCCCTCATTCTGAGCTGTCAGTCAAGGGAAGCCTAGAAGGCAGCCTGGCTGGCTCAGCCTGGGAGTGCTTCTGAGCTGCAAGCCCTCTGCCTGGACCATTCCTGGTGAATCAGCTATGGTGAGCTGGGGATGCAGGCTGTGTTCTGCTTCACCTCAAGCCACTTCTTCTTCAAGGGTTGTACTTGCCACCTCTGGGTCTGACTCTTGTCACTGTCTCTTCTTCATGCCCTCTTAAGTCTCCCTCTCTTCCTCTTCACAGTCTCAACTATTTTCTGAAGGAGAGGACGAATTTAATACAATAAAACTAGTTACCAGGGAGTGCCCCAATTTTGTTTTCTGAATATAGTGCCATTACAATAGCTTAAGAGGTCATGGAGCCCAGTGGATTGCTGCCTTTTCCGGTAGCAGTGGAATCTGACCTTCACAGATTCTTACAATCTTACCTAGAGCTCTGACCCAATAAAAACAAAGCTGCTGTATTGAGAGGAGGAGGTGGGCACCAGTGTTCCACACAACACTGTTTGAAAACCAGTGTTTTTGTCCAATCCCTTCATTTTATATATAAAAAACTGAAGTCATGGAGAGAGGAAGGGGCTTGGTCATGTGTGCACAGCCAGTCAAAAGAGCAACTTGGGATCTAGAACAAAAAAGAAGAGGCCTAGGTGTTGTTTTTCTGGGACCATAAAACTATGACCAACCCAATATGTGGACAATGGACTCAGTAATCCCTAACAGTCTGGGGCAAGGATCACTCCCTTCAGAGAAGCTGACAGTGCCCTCCAGTAAAGAGAGTCCCCTGGTTGCTGCAGAAGTAGCTCTTCTGCCCCGCAGGCTCCGTTGCTGTGTGTTTCTCTCCGTTCTCTTTTAACAGTCAGAGCAGACGTGGCCCAGAACAACAGTTCCCAGACATAGAGGCTGGCGCCCTCACTCCCTGCCTGTAATTATCCTGTGATAAATGTTAGCGTTGCTGCTAAAGGTATCTGTGTGCAGGCTTTATTGGTCATTTTCCAACAGCCCAGACCTTTTAAACTCTCTTGTGGGAGCAGGTTAAGATGATTATGCAGATGGATGGGCCCTGGTGCAATATTATGTCAGCAATGGAGATGTAGGGGCTGCAGACAGGGCATGATTACCACCGAGAGGAAGCTACTGCGACCAGTGCAAGACAGGGAAATGGCCCGAATCCTGGGATCCTGGCACAGCCACAGGTCCCCACAAACCCTCCACACATACCGCGAGGACTTCTCAGCCTCTCTACTTAGTTGTCTGGCTACAGTCTGACTCCATCCTCACAGAAACATGATCTGTTGGGATATAAGGAAGGTACAAGTCTGCTGAGAGGAGAAACAGCCAGGACCCAAGCAAGACACGCTTCCAAACCTGCTTGACAGGGGTGGAGAGAACTAAGCCACATGTACAGATAGAATCCCAGAGAAGAGTCAAAGGGAGTGGCTCCTAAGAGACCAGCATGCCTCAATCAGCCCCTTACAAGGATAGGGTCAGCACACAGAGGAGAAGACATTCCTAGGCACCTCCTAGGGGAAGACAACAAATTTGGCTCTGTGCTTCCTAGCAGACATAGCAAAGAAAAAGAAACAATTAAATATAAACTTCTTTCTGTAAGTTCATTGCCCATGATGAGTCCACTTTTTTCTGGTTCTAAGGTCAAGGGAAGTATCACCCTATTTTTCTTGAGAGAGTCTTTTGTACGATAGGTACAATAATTAGTTTCTCAGGATTGCTTCTTATGGCATCCTCCCTTCTGCATGTAGTAGGGGCATGGCACGAAATGAGTTTAGCAAAGCGATTTTATTGCGGACCCAAGTAGCACAGCCAAGCACTAATTGTCTGACTCTAAATAAAGGTAAAGTTAAGTATCTCCCGAGTAATGGGTGGACAGCACAATCTTCCGGCAATCCTACAGAAATATAGTTTCTTGTCTTCAGACTGCAAAGAGTTTAGGATTGCCACTTCTGTCAGGAACCAGCAGAGCAAACACATCATGTTCCAGTTAAGGGTGGAGCCGTATACTTTAACATGAACCAAGCAAAAAGCATAAATTATGTGTGCAAAACACCTGGCACATAGTAGGGTCCAAAACAGCAATACTATTAACAGCAGAAGAAGTAGTTACAAGTTCGGCTGCCAGTCCTGACCCTGGCCGTGGTCTTTTTAATTAATCCTTAGGCCACCCGTGAATAGAGTTCGGGTAGTTGCTACTCTGGCAACTTATGTTTGGGCCACGCTTGGCCTAAGCAAGAGCAGCGGCGGGGCAGGAGGCAGAGGAACAAGGAAGTTGGTGCTAACGTCCCCATGCAGATACCATTGCCATGTGTCTGAATAGGGGGCTCAGGCTCAGGACCTATACCTTTGAAGCCAGGAACTAGAAACAGTTGAAGATGATAGATTCTTTCTCAGAATATGAAGTACAGAACAATTCACATCACTATCTACTTCAGTCAGAGCCAGCCTGTCTCGTGTACCCTGTACCTGCAGGTTCTCGGAAGGCTTGGTGCTGCGACAGACACAGAACAAATAGCTGTGGAATGACTCGGCTCCTTTTCTATTGAAAAGCAGCTGACACTCAGAGAACATATGAGAAACAGAAACAAGTATTTTGAAGTCTCACACCTGGTTCCACCTCAAAAAAATAGCTGCTGTTCTGCTTTTCCTTTTAGGTAAATCGTTCAGGTCTTGTGAGCCCATCATGTACCTGCTATGGTTTCCATACTTTATTTGGGGCCAAAGACCTCCCACTCCCCACTCCAGACAAAATGACCTAGAAATCGTCCTCCTGGGAGAGCCTGAGTTTGCAGCAGAGGGAGGCCTCTTCGTCCTGCCCAGCTCCCTGCCTTCTATGACCCCTTGGCCTTACTGTGAGTAGTGCGCAAAGACTTCTCCCTGCAGCAATCCTGACCACTAGCGGGTTGAGGCTTCAGAGCTGCCACCACAAGGAGAAAGCAAAGAAGAAGACCCTCAAAAACAGAAGCATTGGTCATCACTAGCCTATCGCTGAGAAAGTCTTCTGCACCCCATGCTGGTGAGTGGCATTTGGGGTCTTAAAAGCCAGCAAGCTGCCATCTGTGGTACACCAGATGGTCCCATCTCAGCTGAATCAGGTGATCGCCAAGGACAGCAAAGACAAGAGAAGAAGAGCTCAGAGGACACAAGGACCCATGGGTATGGACGACTGTGTCAACATGTAAGCAGAAGAACCAGACGGTGCCCCGCCACCACCAACGACAGCCGTGATGGGGCACAATGTCAGGTCCTGGTGGGAAGACAAAAAAAAGAGGGGTGCACCTTAAGAACTCCACTAAAAGACTGCAATTGATGGTCTGGTGGCCTGGGACTTCCTCTGGGAGCACGGCCCCTAGACCTGCTGTGGCCCATGGTCATTATTCATTACTGAGGTCGACCCTTTGGACAGGAATGGATTGGACTTAGTGACATAAGGTGACCATATAGTGTGTCCACTTTATGGTTCTATGTCTCTACAGGATGCCATGCTACTGGCCTCTTACTAGAAGGGGGAAGAGAGGGTGGAGACGAGGGGATAAGAGATTGTTAGCAGGATATGGCATGTACAGAACAGAAAGGACAAGTGTGCTGGCACTGGGCAAGGAGATCAGAGGGAACTGCAGATAGGCAGGCTGCAAAATTAACTTTCACTCAATCACAACTAAAAAAAAAATGAAGAAGAAGAAGAAGCAGTAAGCCGGGCAAGGGAAAAGTTGCTTAAGCAGAATGCTCAAGAAGTTTCTGAGAAGGGCTCCTGGCCGCCAGCATGGCAGGGCCCTTCATGGTCTGTCCCTGCTTGTCTCTTGCTCTGGCCACAGCAGTCATCTCCAAAAGATCAGCCCCTCCTACTCCGCTTCATTCCCTCTACAAAAGATTGCAAGCTACCACTCACCCTTCAAGCACCTCTCCCAAGCAAGAAGCTTTCCTTAGACTGCGCCGCCCCCGCCTGTCCCGTGTGTCCACCCCCTGCACTTGCCTCCGTAAGGTCTGACCACTCTATTGCTATGGCTGTTACTTCTTAGCTTTGGAGCTCTTGCAAGAGCAGGATGCTGGTGATGAGTATAGTGGGGAGCTGTCTTCAAGGCATGTCTGTACCTCCCAGTGCCTAGAACAGAGTCTGGAGCTGAGTCAGGTCACTGAATGTCCAGGGTAGGAAACAGGGGGGACAAAAAGGAAAGAAAGATGAAGGGGGAGGTAGATAATTCTGAGTAAAACTTCCCACGGGGTTGGTTCCTTAGGCTCGTGTCTGTGATGAAGAAACACTCTCAATTATTGCATGTGGAGAAAGCAATCAACGAAAAGGACTCCACACAAGGCTGTCTCCGGTTGCCCTCTCTTCCACATCCCATCTCCCACCTAGGAACTCTCAGAAAGGGGGAGCGGGGCACTCAGGCCTTTCATCTTTGGGGACAGCAGAATTCTTGGCAAAAGGATGGTAGGCTCCTCACAGCCAAGAGGAAGAAAGGCCTCCAGGGAACTGTTTACAGAGATGGGGCCCTTGGCCCTTCACCCTCAGCTGAGTGCTGGCTGAAAACACAAGCATGAGACCAAGAAGTCCTGTGGAGTGTTGAAAGCTGAGGTGATTGTGAATGTAGAAAGTGATTCCTTCTTGCTGCCTGACAATTTTTACAGGAAGGAGATCTGCTGGAGGGTCCTGAGCTTGTGAGATGACATTAGACCAGAGCTTAAAAAGCTAAGAACAAGAAGGGGGCTGCTAACGTTAACCCAGTTTTCCAAGACCTGAAAAAGAATGGTAGAGAACCTCAGGACTCCATGCAGGAGCACTGGGGTTAAAGGGACAGTAGTCAAGAGCTAAGCAGGTGACTGCTATCCCGGTGTGGCCGTATCTGCCCAGGTTGGAAGATGGAAGCATGGAGCTCTGGTGGCATCAGAGGGAGGCTAGATGACCTTTTCTATGGACATTGTCAGGGATGGAGGGGCCAGGAGGAACTGGACAGGCTCCTGGGAAATTCACACCGCCCACCTACATGCAGATTACCCCTGTGGAGGAGGTGACCACAGCGGGGCTGTTACTGTTAGCCGCATTCAAGTTAGTCCCCAGCTCATGAATACCTCCTACACAACAAAACGAAAGACTGTCTAGTCCCAAGCCATTCTCAGGGAGACGATCCAGGCAAGCACCCAGCTCACCTGACATCCCACTTAAGGCATGCCCCTATCTCCCCAGCTCTTCAGCTTTTAGCAGATGCCCAAGAGCAAGGTGTGAGCCCCAGGCTTGCTCCCACTAAACAGCATGCACTGATTGACTCCTGAGTCCCAGGGCACATCAGCATTGAGAGCTCCTCTTATTAACCAGCCTGTATAAATCAGCTCAGCTCCTCAAAGCGCAGCACTGCGCAAGTGGAAACCAATAATAGATTACCAGTTGTCTCAAAACTGGAGCCAGTCTCATCACCTATGAATAATATTTTTAAAAAAAAATACAAAAAATGAAAGAAACAGAAGTCTCCTAAACTCAAGGCCTGGCCCTTCCCCAGCCAGGCCCACTGTAGGAGGAGGGTACCAGAGACAGGGTGCTGTGCTGGGTCCCAGAAGGCAGGGCAGAGAGGAGAGTGGCAGGGATTGCTGCCTACTGGAACATGGGAGGGCGAATGATGAAAGGGTCTTAGAAGCCAAAGCAGGAAATAGATGCTGCCCGGGTCTACTGTTGACACTCAGTCCGCAGTGTCTTTTATTCCAGCATCTCTCCTCTGTGCTACCTCCTCCAGGAAGCCTTCCCAGGCTGCAGCATGAAGAGATAGGCTGAACACACAGGCGTGCAGCTACACATTGGGAATCATCTATTCCCAGGCCCCAGCTTACCTCAAGGAGCGGGGGACCCAAACGGGGAGCCTTAACCCTGTTTTACAGGTGAGGAATCCAGAGGTACAGTGACTTGGCCGTGGTCATAGAGCAAGCCAGCAAAATCACAGGATTAAACCACAGATCTAGAAGCACAAGACTCTTCCCGGAGGCAGAGGCAGAGAAGTGTACAAGGAGCATAGATGTTGTTCAAAGCACGTTCTCCCCGGGTGTCATCTCTTCAGCCGTTTTTAAAGGTAGTGATTTGACAGGAAAGTTGTTTTGACTATGGTAAAAAAAGTCATTAACAAAAACGATGTAAAAGGAAGCATGTAAAACACACAGAGCAGGTGAGCAAAGGGTTGGTACTCTACAAATACTTCTCACGTGCTTGTCTTTCCTGTAGCAAAAGACAGGTTGCACCACAGGCTCCTTTCTGCTAGTGCCTAAAGCTGGCTTCCCTTCTGCTAAACCAGCCTGTGCCGTCTAGATGATTCCAACTCACAGCAATCCAATAGAACAGCCTAGAACTGCCCTATAGGGTTTCCAAGACAGCAACCTTTATGGGGAGTCCCAGTGGTGTAGTGATTAAGCACTTGGCTGCTAAGCAAAAAAGATTGGTAGTTCACATCCACCAGCTGCTCCAAGGGAGAAAGATGTGACAGTTTTACACTGTCCTATCCGGTCACTATGAGCCAGAATCCGCTCAACAGCAATAGAAATCTTTATAAAAGCAGACTGCCACAACTTTGTCCCACGGAACAGTTGAGGGTTTGTCATGGATTGAATTGTGTCTCCCAAAAAATATGTGTAGCCATGTGGCTGGGCCATGATTCCCAGTATCTGTGACTGTCCTCCATTTTGTGGTTTTCCTATGCTGTATGTTAAAGGATTAGGGCAAGACTGTAAATTCTTTCATAAAATCACCTGCCTGCTCTACTGTAAAGAGTTTCCCTGGAGGATGGTTTGCCCCACCCTTAATCCTTTCATCCTGGAGGAGATGAAAGGACAGAGAAGCAGGCTGAGAACTGGGAACCTCACCCCATCAAGAAAGTAGCACTGGGAGAACAGCACATCCTTCAGACCTGAGGTTTCTGCACCAAGATGCTCCCTGGACAAAGACTGATACAATACCAGACTTTCCTCCAGAGACAACAAGAGGGAAAACCTTCCCCTGGAGCAGATACCCTGAGTATGGACTTGTAGCCTACTGGACTGTGTGAGAATAAACCTTCCTTTGTTAAAGCCACCCACTCTGTGGTATTTCTGTTACAGCAGCCGTGGCTGACTAAAACAGGGTTCAAACCATGAATCTGTTTTGGTTAGCAGCTGAGCAGTTAACTACTATATCACCAAGCCTCCTTTCTGCTGAGAGCCCCCAATCTTCTATTACCAGACCAGACCCACTTACGCGAGACTAAACCGCTCCCTGTCTAGACTGCAGACTCCCCAAGTCTTAATTGCTCTTTCAATGGCAGAGAAGGGCTACTTCTTGCTCCAGCAGCCAACCACTCAGCAAGTCCTTGTCCAGCTCCTACAGGGCACAGGCTGTGCCGGGGATTCGGAAATGTCTGGGGATTTGATGAGGATTTGAGGTCAGAGGAGGGCAGTTCAGACACCACCTGGACTGGGCCTGGTGCTGGATGTGAGGGCGCTGACCGAAGGGAGAACCCACCAGCCTCACGCACGTTCCACCGGCTCCCCAGGGAGGGAGGACAGGGAAGGAAGTTCAGGCTGCGAACATTGCCTTTCAACCACCTGTGCCTAAGGTGCCATGTGCCAGGGTGCTCAGACTGATAGCTCAGCACCCACGTCCCTTAACAAGAGTTCTGGGGCCCCAGCATCTTGCCATTGCCTCAGAGAGAGCTTACCGTGCACTGGGCACAGGAAGAGTGGGCAGAATTCCCATGGTCCTTGTCTTCATGGAGTGTAACCTCGAGTGATCCAATGCCGGACTAACCTGCCAGCCTCATTTCCTCCTTACTCTTGTAATGGACTAACTCAGGTATGGAAGGTAACTTAGCGGGAGGTGTTGGTAGGTGATAGTAGCTGTCTGGGACCAGCTCCCATGGGCTGCTTGCTCTTTCCCTGATCTAGAAATAAAATCTGACATATCCTGCCTTCTAGCCCATACCCTGGAGTCTCTGAATGGTGCAGAAGTTAACATACTCAATTGCTAACCCCAAGGTTGGGGATGCAAGTCCACCCACAGGCACCTCAGAAGAAAGGCATGGTGATCTACCTCCAAAAAACTCAGCCATTAAAAAACCCTATGGAGCATGGTTCTCTGCTGACATGCTTAGGGCACCGCAAGTTGGAATCAACTCAGGGACAATTAGTGGAGACCATGGGGTAGCCAACAACCTCCTCACCCCCTAATGTGATGTAGCTACAGCTGAGAGATGTTCCCATAACTCCTGGGATCGCCAGGACAGGGGTGCTGCTGACACCCTTGCTGCCAGTCTACAAAGGATGGTTCTACAGGGTTCACAGGAACCACAACTGCCCCTTCTGCATTCAGGGCAGAAGAGCAGAGCCCTTTTTTTCCTCAGGATCCAGAACAGTAGGCTCCCTGGGGGCAAGCCTCCTAGCTGTCACAAATAGGATTGTCAAACCGAGAGCCATTTATTCATCTCACAATTGCTTAAGTGCCTCTGTTTTTTTAAAATCATTGATTGCGCTCTAAGTGCCAGCCCTGTCACTCGCTTCTGTATTGAATCCTCACAACCACAGCCCTCTGTGGTGAGGAACCCAGGCTCAGAGAAGCCAAGGGACTTACTTGTTAGGTCATCCAGCACGCTAGGGGATGCCGGGGTCCAGATCCCTCTGACATCTCGGGAAAAGGAGGATAAGAGGCCTGCTGCAGGTCCCAGGGGCTGCACTGAGGATTAACTACCTGCAGCCAGCCACTCTTTCTCTCTAACTCTCTCTCTACCAGCTGCCACTGCGGCAGTGCCTGCAGTCAGAATGAAATAGAGCTGCGAAAAGCCAGCAGAGCTGAAGCCATAAACCATTTCTCTCTGCCAGGAATCACCCAGTGCCTCTCAAGGGAGGGGACAGCATGCTGTCTCAGGATATGGCAGCCTGAATGGAAGAGAGGAGGACCAGGGGTGGCTTCCAGGTCCACACTGCACCCTGGGAGGGTTGGAAAGGGAACAAGTGAAAGGATGTTCTGGGACACAGAGGCCAGGAGAAGTCTGTGGGCTGCACGGGGAGGTGGGGGAGAGGTGCCCAGCTCCTTCTGCATTCTGTCTCCAGTGGCATTGGCCAGATTTCTCTGGGAGAGTCCCACGGTGGGGACTCTGTTGTGCTGATATGTCCATCAAGCCTACCCCTGAGGGGAGACATTTTGCATTCCAGAGCGGAGAACAATGGGCATCCAGCTGAGGACTGCTGTTTATGTGTGTGTGCTTGGGGGGCAGTGGATATGTGTCGACTTGTGAGCGTTCTTCCAGATACCGCCAAAGGAAAAGATCAATTTAGAGAATTAGAGGCCAGCCCAGTTTGCATGGCTTCTAGGAGGCATGTATGGTAAATAAGGATTCAAGAGAAGAAATGTTGCATCATTCAATTAATTTTAGCCTTGAATTGCAGTGGCTGGGGTTGGGGAGAGGGGTATAATCAATACCAAGCATTCAGCTTGCTAACATGAAGCACATTTCATACAAAGCTGGACATTTTTCTCCTTGTCATACAGAATTATCTTAATTATTGTTTCAAGGAGCAGCCTTATATAGCATCATCTACTAGTCCAGGAGGCAGCTCAGAAACTCGTCACTGGAATAATTTATGATTTTTCTTTCTAACATCTTGGTCTTGTTTGATATGCTTGCCATTTCTCCCTGACAGGGAGGTCGATTAAATCACATTTATATTGTAAACGTATGCATTGCTTTTTACCCAAGGCGCTGGATGAAGAGATCCAGGGGCCCCGAGGGAGGGAGAAGCCAATCCACTTTCATATTGCAAATTTCTGCTGTTTGGAAGAAATGAATGGTTGCCAGGGAGAACTGGGAATTACTTGAGGATGCAAAATGTTATTTTAGAATCCTTTCGAGACGGATTTTTTTCCTCCCCCACCTCCTCCAGCATTTTCACTTCTCTGGCGGCTAATGGAGGCCGGCACGGACTCGGTGCACTCACTCTCTGGAGGAATGCACTTCCCTGGCATTCTTCAGGGGACCCACCGGAGGCAAATGGGGTCCCGGCGACCCCAAACAGGCTGCCTGTTGACCTCCAGGGAGGGCAGGACCATGCAGAGAGAAAAGGAGGGAGCCATTTACATTTTGCAAGGCATTCCACCCTAACATCCGAGGCTGGACAAGCCACTGTAAGCAGATTGCTGGATTTGGGGGAGGGTTTCATAAACACCAGAGAGTGCTCTAAAGGAGGAGGGGGAAAGGTCATTAACAGGGCCCGGGAAGCAGTGACGCTGCACCATCATTAACCTAACCCGAACTAATTAGGAAACATTCAAGTTTTATAAATTATGCAAGATGCTCAATTTATACTTTTTCAAATTCCTACCATAACATAGATAATGAGGGAACATTTACAGTAACAGTGTAACCTAATCAAGAAACCCTTTCATTAGCATGAAATCTTCCAACAGGGTGTTTGTGAGCGCAACAAACGGAATTATAGATGGGGGGCAGGGGGGCAGACAGGGGCAGAGGAAGCTAGATTGAAGGGAGCTGGAGAAGGGGCTAACTTCGCATTTGGCAAGGCCTGCGGACACACTGAAAGCCTGTGGCACTAAGAAACTGCTCGCTCCCATAAGGTGTGAAATGGAGTTCTCCCGGGGGCTTGGGTATAGAAAGGGACCAAGGGAATGTAAAAGCCCCCTGGTTCCCCAGCCCCCTCAGGAGTGTGATCTATAACTGCCTTCTCTGTCTTGACCTTCTAATCCTGGAAAACTGATAAGCAAGGAGCAATCTGGCTGTTTGTGCAGGCCGAAAACATTCCTGAAGGTCTGAAGTAGGGCTCCTCTGTAAATGTTCAAATGCCTCAACTTTCATTCATGGTGATGACCTTGCTGGTGGATGGACACTTACTACTAACGGACAGGAAGCAAGCAGTGCAGTCAGGGGCCACAGTGAAAGCACGAAACTCAGAGGGACTCCACCTAATTTCCTAAAATCAAAGAAGCTGAGGCCTCAAGCCAATTCACCAGTAAGAACTCACTACCCTCTAGGGAAATAAGTTGGCTCTAAAGCCCTCCAAAGGCTCTTTCCGGAAAGTGGTGAAGAGCACAGGCTACCATCAACCCTGATGACCATTGACCATCCTCATGGTGCTTTGAGCGGTGGCAAATCAGACAACTGTAATACATAGTTGTCACTGACCAATTTTCAAAACCAGATTGTCAGGACTTCTCTCCTGGTTTGTCTTAGTCTGGGAGCTCTGCTGAAACCTGATGAGCATCACAACAACCCACAAACTAGCACTGATAGATGGCTGGTGGCGATACATGAGGTGTATTCGCTGAGAAGAAAATCAACGTCTCCTATATGGAAGGTGAGAGTTTTCTCACCAGTGCCCCCTTTGGCTTATCAGAGTAAGCTCTAAACCCAACCCAAAGCACAGAAGAGAAGGCAATATGAAAACAGAAGCAGAGAGTAAAGTGATGTGTCTACAAACCAGGAAAGGCAGGGATTCCCAGCAGCCACCAGAAGCTGCTGGATTCTCCTTCTAGAGCCTCTGAAGGGACCGTGGCCCTGCCAACACCTCGATTTTGGCCTCAGGCTTCTGGCCTCTAGAACCATAAGAGGATAAGATTTCTGTTGTTTGTGGTCATTGTTAGGCTGAAACCCAAGCCCCCTCCCCAACCATTCCAGGAGCCTCCAGAGTCAAAAGGAGAGCTATCCCGGAAAGTCCTTTCAAATGAGACTAGTTGCCTGGGGCCGACTAGCTATCACTTCTTTCCCATAGCCTCAACTCCACTGAAATAATACACTGAAATAATAAGTAACTATAATCTCCCACAACCCCATAGACTGCACTGTCCTCAACAAGGTCCGCTGGCCTCCCTTTGTAAACCCCCAACCCCCTAGCCAG
Organism: Heterohyrax brucei; assembly: GCA_028571685.1. Lineage (NCBI taxonomy): Eukaryota > Metazoa > Chordata > Mammalia > Hyracoidea > Procaviidae > Heterohyrax > Heterohyrax brucei. The sequence goes on along the minus strand of CM053154.1, from coordinate 81,295,315 downwards.
CATGCGGTTCTATAGACTCCCATCCAAGAACTCTGTAAAGCCACCCGGACGCAAATAAACTCTTCCATTTCTTTCTCCTCCTCTCTCTGGTTTTTCCTCTACATGCTTTCGATTAAACGAAACCCAGTGCCTCCAAAAATCTCTAACAGTCATTTATTACCACAGTGGTATGATACCAGCACTCTGCTCCCAGTCCAAAAAACCAAACCCATTGCTGTCGAGTTGATTTTGACTCATAGTGACCTTACTGAGCAGAGTAGAACTGCCCCACAGAATTTCCAAGGAACATCTGATGTATTTGAAATACCAAACTTTTGGTTAGCAGCTGTGTTAACTACTATGCCTGTGGGGTTTCCTGGCACACACTAGCACTCCATAAATGTCAGCAATTGGTACTAAGTGGAGCCAAGGTCTGCTCTCTGTGAGATCCACCCAATGGTCCTACCCACTTAGGGTCTGGGAGAAAAGGTCTACTCCTGCTACCTTCTGAAAACTGAAAATGGGGATCTTTTTAATCTGATAGCTAAGAACCTCTGGATTTTCCTACCGCCCTCTGTACTACGTAGCTGTAGCTACCGTTCTAGTAGCTGTCTTATGGGCAAACCAAGGCACAAACCACATAATGAACATTGGGGAAATACAGTAGAAATACTATTCATTTATTCTATAATCAATTAATGTATTCATGCATCATTCATCATTCATCATTCATTCATTGAACAAAAAACTCTTAAGGATATAAGTGCTAGACCTATAAATGAAGCTGGAGATACAGTGATAGGAAAATAGAGCCTGCCCTCATAGGGATTCCCAACTACTGTATGTTTTCATAAATAATGGATCCACATATATAATACACATAGTACACCTAGGAAACTAACATGTGAGAGGGTTGCACTTTTGCAGAAAAAGAAAAGTGTAACACAGCATTATTTGGGTAACACTATGGTAGCTTGTGCCATCTAAGGAACATCAGTTGGCCTCAACCCACATGGAGCAGATGAACACCGGGAACATTGAAGACACAAGGAAAAATATGAGCCCAGGAGACAGAAGGACCCAGACAGTTGGGAAACTACATCAGCATGAGACAAGAAGAACTAGATAGTGCCTGTCTACCACCAAAGACAGTCTTGTCAAGGAACACGATGTGTAGTCCCTGACACAGCACAAGAAAAAGGGCTGTGTAGATCAAGGATTCTATTAAAATACCAGACTTGGTGGTCTGACAGCCTGGAGGGTCCCCTAAGAACACAGGCAGTGGACTTGCTGATAGCCCAGAGCTAAGACCAGTCCTGAAGCCAGCACTTCAGGTAAAGACTGGACTGGACTGAAGGATGCAGAGTGATACAGGTAGTGTGTGTATTTTATAGTTTAATCCATGTATGAGGCTGTCCAGTGAGTCTTTTTTTGGAGGGAATAGGAGGCACTGGAGAGAAGGGGACTGGTGTCAGTTGAGTGGACACTGTAAGTAAAGAGTGGAGCAGATGAGTGTGCCATCACAGGGTGAGGAAAGCAGACAGAGTTGCGTAGAGGTGAGTGCTCCAGATTTTGTATGGCAAATTGACTTGGATTGTGAACTTTCACTTAACCACCATAAAAAATTAATAATAATAAAACTGTGGTAGCTTGCACCCTGCTTCTGCCCACTCTCCTAAGACCCATTCTGTATAGGAATGGGTCCTCAGGAACAATCTCGAACTGAATACTGAGTTTCTTGAGACTTGGCGACCCTGTGAAGTCCAACCCCACAGTTCTCTAGTCCATTCTCATTCATCAAAGTCTGGCTTCCCACTACTATACCTCTTTCTGTTCAGTAGGGATATTTCAAATGGCATCAGGGAAAATACCACTGCTATAGCTGTTCAGAGAGTGGCTCTCTGATACTGGGAAAAGCACATCAGCACTAATAAATGCTCTCCCCCACATCATCGCCCAGTTTTCCATGCTCCGTCCAGCAATTTGCAAAGTTGTAGATTCTCCCACGGGGCAGCTGGGATCACTGAGGCCTGTGTTACCTGTGTGGCCTTGTGGGAGAGCTGTTCTTGGGCTCTCTCTTTCACTGTCACTTGCAAAGAAAAGAGAAAGAAGCAAAGTGTTTTCCAACATCACTTGCAAATGTTTCTCTAAAACCCAAGGCTGTCCCTGGATGCCCAAGAACAATTCACAGGGTGACAATTTCAAAAGAGCTTGGCTACTGAATGTAAATCTGTGGTTTGGGGTCAGAATAATCACACCCCACTGTTGGCAAGCTCTCTTACAGATGTTCCCAAACATCACGCTGTTTGGCCTCAAAACATCATTTCCAGATAATAGGCTAAAGGTGTCACATCAGAGGTTGGGGGGGTCAGGCCAAGACAGTGCCAGCAAGTAGCAGTAGATGAAAGAGAATGTCAGGAACCCATAGCCAGCTCCAACTTCCCGAAGTCCACAGAGCTAGTCAGTGAAAAGCAAACCCTCCATTTCATAGATGAAGGACCTGAGGTGATCAGAGGTGGGAGAGAGAAACAGCATAGAATTAACAGATTGTTTGACAGATTAGGGTCCCCAGGTGATGTCAATGGTTAATATGCCTGGCTGCTAACAGAAAGGCTGGAGGTTCAAGTCCACCCAGATGTGCCTTGGAAGAAAGATCTGGCCAACTACTTCCAAAACTTCTACCATTGAAAACTTTATGGAGCACAGCTCCACTCTGACACACATGGGGGTCACTAGGAGTCAGAATCACCACCATGGCAAGTGCTTCTTGTTTGGTTGATTAGATTATCTTTGGAGACAAATTTAAGCCCTGCCCACATGTGTAGGCTCGGTGAGCAGGACGTAGTTATCATCTCCATCCTGTGGTGGGGCAACAAGGCCTGGAGAGGGGACGTAGAGTGCTCACGCCCTAGTCAATCGATGCAGGAAGAGCAGGTAGACAGACTCCAGCCCGACGTTCTTGCCGTACCCTCCAAGCAGCCGCTTCATCCACCAGGTGGAGATTCTGGAAGCAGATGGCCAGACCTTTCTTTCAAGGCACATCCACCGAGCTTGAATACGTAACCAGCGCTGAAGCAGCTGAGAAAACACATGCATCCATATCCAGAGGTCATGGTAAAGGTATTTCATGGACTTAAGGGAAAATTCAAGAGGAAGCATAAGTTTCTATTAGTTCACTTCGGTATCTAAATGCTAACAAGAAGTGAGGGTAGAGGATGGGAGGAAGTATAAACAGGGCTGCCTCTTGAAGCCCAGATAAAATTCAGGCTGTGGAAAAAGAATGAACAAGGACTGCAGGTAGAGATAAATAAGCAGGGATGTACTAGCTCATGCTTAAATTTACTTAAAATCTGAGTCTTAGTTTGCTGTTGTTGCTAGGTCCCATCAGCTCCAACTCATAGTAACTCTACGTGCAGCAATTCCACTATCCTTACAACTGTTTGAGCCCGTTGTTACAGCCACTGTGTCACTCCATCTCTCTGAGGGTCTTCCTCTTTACCATGTATGATGTCCTTCTCCAAGAACTAGTCTATCCTGACAATATGCCCAGAGTTTTTTTTACCTGTGAAATGAGGATAATAACAGTATCCTACAGGTTATTGTGAAGCTTAAAATATAATAGCATAAGCAAAGAGCAAAGCACAGTGCCCAGTGACTTACAAGCACTCAACTGTCAGTGGCTGGTATTTAAATTCTGCTGCTGGAGAAGGTGGCAAGTGAGAACACACAGCTAACCTAGGGGGTTCACGTGATGAGTGATACCTGGTAAGACTGTAATGATCATGCTTTCAAATATATCAAATTTGAACTTGATACAATGGAGAGCCCTCTGTGTCTTGAGCTGTAGAGGTGACATGATGAATGTTCTACTTAAAGGTTTACAAAGGACTATCCTGCTATTCCGGAAGCCAGAAGATCCCGGCCCACCAGTCACTCACTAGGTAATAACATTGACCCCACTTTTCCAAGACCAGGCCGTGGAAATTGACTGCTGAGGCACCACTCCTTCCCAAGCTGGAATTGCTATCTACTTTTTCCATTGCATAGCAACTGCGTCTGCTAAGGATCTGGTTTAAACTGTTGTAACTTCAATCAACCTGTCTCTCAATCACTCTCCCCACCACAGGATAAGCTATAATTTGATAAACAGTCAACATAACCACTCTATCTTCCTGGTAGAGATTTTACCACATTGTCCATCTACCCACCCACTGACCCACCCATCCATCCATCTATCCATGCTTTTAAGAGTAATGTGTCATACGCTGAGTAGTTGTGTGTAAGAACCAGTGTGATTTATCATTCCTTCCTTTACCCAAACCCGCTTCAAAACAATCTCCTCACCCCTACGACCCGAGAGACCATTTCTGTTAGCGCCTTCAGTCACCAGACACCAGGGAGGGTCTCCTGACCCGAGAGCACTGCATCTGTTGGGTGGCTGACAATCATGGGTGTACTGAGTTTGCTCATGCATTTCTTTCTTAGGAATGGCACTCTAAGGAACTGAGAAACTAAGGGAATTAGTAGAAGTGCCAGGTGCCCGAGGATGCATCTATGGTTTGGAGAGGCCCAACCTGACAGATCCTTGACAAGTCAAAGTTACCAGGGAGTGGAAGTAATGAGGGAGGTGAGGAAACCAGTCTGAGCACAACCACTGTGTGGAAGAAGCAGGGATACTGTAACAGAAAGAGGCTTTTTCACACAGCACTGTTTTCACACAGCACCATTACCCTTTGGTCACTGCTGAGATCCTGCGAGGCCCCACTGGGATGCAAGGCCTGTTGCTGGAACCCCGTGAAAGACCTTTATCCTTCAATAAACTTTTTCATGGCATGGCCTATGTGGGCCTCTATTTTAGGCAATTAAATGAGCCCAACTAAATGTGGGTGTATGGCACCATCTCTCCGACCAGCTCTTGCCAGTACACAACATTCCTCCTTCCTCCCCCGAGATACACAGGACCCCCTCACTCCAGTGCATAGCTTTCTCCTCTGAATCCTGTGTCCTGGCTCCACTGATTTTATGGAAATTCCCAGCCTCACACCAAAAGTCATAAACTGCAGTGCTTTATTGTTAGTAACAACTAGCTCAGGTCAGACTCACCTGATGGTAAGATACTAGTTGTTTCACTGTGACGCACTGAGTGCAGCTGAATTTTTTGTAATAGCCAGAAACATGAAGGTAAACAACAGGGGGCGATAACAGAGGCACAAAGTTCAATAGAGAAGCCAGACAGGAGACGCCAAGGAAGCTTCCAGAGGAGGTGCCATGTGAGCTGGGTCTCAAGAGGAACTTCTCTTGTAGAAGAGTGGAGACAGGGTAGGAAGGGAATTCCAGGTAATGGGGACACCACGGCAAAGGTACAGGGTATGAATGAAGTTAGAACACTGGAGGAATGCTGCTGTGTCCAGTCGCTCTCAGCGAACTTCCTCAGCCATCAGCTGTGGTCACTCGGGCCTCTGCGGACATGGGGTGAGGAACAGAGAGGAAACACAGGCAGATTTCCTTTCAAATGTCCTCCTTTTCTCCTATCAAATGAAGGCCAGTGAGGTTACCAGATGTTTCTACTGTGTGATGAGATATTCTGGAAAAGAGGCCCTCTCTGACTTTCACAGACGAGGCTCATATGGCCCAGGAAGGTAAAGAAATTTACCCGAGGTCATTCAGCAAGATAATGAAACAGGTATGACAAGGATCCATTTCTCCTGACCCCAGAGCCCCAGCGTCTTCCACTAGGCCCTTCTCAGGGCTGGCAGCCAGCCAGGAATATTTTGATTGTCTCCCCAGTGGACTCAATAGAGGGGTCTCCTAGGGTCTGGCCTTTCATTGCTTTTAATGCTGTTTACATGTGAGACCAAGACAGATATGTAAGGTGGTCAGAAGATATCACAGAGCCCTGGGTCAAATTTAAAGCCCCTAGAGGCCACGGTTCCCAACTTTCCCCTCTCTACCTGTCCCCACACAACCCACTGATTGTTAGGAAAACAACTGTGCCACCATCTGACTCCCTGCCATGGAGCTGAGGCTGGGTCAGGAATCGAAGGCCTCTCCTGGCAGTGATGGAAGGACCGGAGGCAGCAGAGGTCAGAAATGCAATTTCACAGGGGAATTTGAGATGTTCCGGGGAGGGGCAAAGGGCGGAGAGAAGAGGCAACAGCTTTGCTTCCGGAGGAACAGGTGATCAGTGGGACAGCTGCTGAGGGCTCCTGGCAGGCTTCCACAGCCAGGCAGGACGGCGAGGCGAACTTGCTCGTCCGTTGCCTGCTCACAGGGTTCCGTCTTACAGGAAGAGCCTTTCCCGTCCAACCTCCCTGTCATCTGAGGCTCAGCTCTTCTCCCCAGGAAGCCTTTTGTGACACTGCACAAGACCCAACTTCTTTCTTCCACCCCTCACATCTTCCCTCTGTAACCACACTTACCGGTGGACACTGGGATTGTGAGGGTGTGTGTCTGTGTATAGTCACTTATCTAAGTGCATATATGTGTATTTGTCTGCACATGTACGTTTTGTGTGTATGTGTTTATTACGTGTACCTGTATGTTTGTGGGTACCTGTATTTAACTGCATGTGTGTGCATGTGATTTGTATGTGCTCACATGTGTTTTGCGTATGTGTGTCATGTATGTGTGTCCAAGTGCCTGTATATGTATGTACATGTGAAAGTGAGTGTGCATATTATTCCTATGTGTGCATTGTATATATACATGTGTGGTTTTGTGTACATGTGTTTGTGCATGTGTGTCACTTCCGCACTGAACATGGGCTGCTGGGGGCCACACCCCATGTCTATGCCATGTCTATATCCTCAGTTCCGGATCTTGAGCCTGGCATACAATAAAACCTCAACATGTGAAGTTTGAGTGAATGAAGAATGAATAAATGAACTGTCTTTAGGACACAACTTGGAGGACAGAGACCTATTGCTTCATTGGTCCCCCTCTACCCACTGGAATCCCCTTCCTTGAAAGTAAGGTGAATCTAGATAGAGCACCAGCGGGGCTCCGGCTCTGGGGAGGGTTTTGACATGTTGACATTGACCCTCGGGGCCGGATAATGCTCTGGGGATAGGGCTGAGAGGCTGTCCTGGGCACCATAGGACATTTAGCAGCATCCTTGGCCTCTACCCTCTAGATACACACACACAAGTTGTGGCATTTAGAAATGTCTCCATACATTGTCACATGTTCTCTGGGGAGCAAAACCATCTCCCATTGAGACTCCCTGGTCCAGAACAATGCCCTGCCCAGAGGCAGCACTCACGAATATTGCTGACCAAACAGCTAACCTTTCAGAGAAAGATGGCCATCTCTGGCTTGCCTTAAAAGACTGCCAGCCAGTGGGCATCGGCACCTGGGTCAGAGCTGAAAACACCGGAGAAGTGTGAGAGCAGGATGGTCATGTCCATTCAACCTGTGCCCTGCTCTCCCCATTGCTTTAAGATTGGCAGCTCAACAGGCTGTGGAAACTGGCCTCACTGCCTGGGAGAGCGGCCAGCTTTCCCCTCTTAGGCGGGAGCTGTCATTAACTTCCTCCCATTGCAGGCCAGAGATTTTCCTGATGTCACTTCCTGCCCCTTCTGCTAGGCATCCACACATCTAAAGGGGATTGAATTTCAGATCCTGGACAGAGAATAAATCCCAATAATGTCTGCTTTATGGACCTATTTTTCCAATGGTTCCTGAACTGGCAGCCAGCTCCTGGGTGGGTTCAGTCAAAAACTTGATTGTTTTTTTTCCGGAATGCCTCTTCAGAGATCAAGATGGAAATATTGTCTCACAAAGAGGCTTCCAAATTGCCCGGTCCCTAGACAAAGCTATGGCAAGGGTCCTCACCCAAGACCCCTCACTTGGGCAGAAAATGGAGACAGTGTGTGTATGTTTATGTCTATGTATATGTGTATGGGGGAGGGGAGGGTTTTTTGTGTGTATGTGTATATATGCATGTGTTTTATGTGTGTATGTGTGTCCCCTACACCTTCCCAGGGTGTACATGGGGCTGAGGCCAGAGGTGGTGAAGACTGTAACACAGATCTGTGGTAGCATCTCCTCCAGCCTCTTCCTAGGCTGCAGCTGCCCTCAGCCTAAGCCAGTAAAAAAACATTTACCCAACAAGACTTACCAGTGACCATAGTGACTCACAGAGGTCAGGGTCCCTGAGATGCTTTTAGCTGTGGAAGGGCCCACACACAAAACTCAATGCCTCTAAAACATTGAATGGGTCAGAATTTTAGAAGAGATGCCCTCCATCCCAACACTCTCATTTTATAAATGGAGAAACTCTGTCCCAAAGAAGGGTATTGACCAAACCCAGGTCACACAGTACATAGGTGGAAGGGCCAGGACTAGAACTCACCCTCCCAGTGGCTAGGGGTTTGAGGCTGCATGGAAACCTGAGCAGTTTGCTCATCTGTAACATCAGGATCTCCTCAACCAATATTCCCCAAACCTCAGTCTTAGGGCTACAATGGGAGACAAGGTACATAAATGGGAGGGATACCAGGGAAGAAGAGACATTAGGGTGTGCCTGACAGTTCCCTCAGCCCGAGCCCCACTGTTTCCTGGGATCAGAGCCTAGGACCAGTTAGACGGGGGCCCAGTTCCCTCCACCAACACCTCACAGGCCCAGTGGGTCCTTGCTTCTCAAGACTAGACATGACAGATTGGTGTTGCTTGCAAACACTTTACAATGGTCAACAAATCATGCTTAACTCCTCTTGTGTTCATTAGTGTGACATTAATCCTCATGGACTCATTTGGGCTATAAGATGGGAGTACTATCATGTCCAAAAAGTCAGGCTGTTTAGTTGAATTCTGAGATAGGCGAGAAGCCCTTTCCTAAAAATCCCCAAGGATTCTGTAGCCATCTTTGCAAGGCGCAGGGTAGGATTGCGAAACATGCTGTGTTTGTGTCTCACTAAGGAGCCGGAGCAGGGCAGTATGTCTGTGGAGGCCAGGTGTCTCCTGCAGTGAGTTGGTGGCAACCCGGGAATCTGGCGCTTACAGGGAGCTGCCAGGCCTTAGTGGTCACACATAGCCTGTGCCCAAGTCACCACTTGTGTCCGCTGCACACCCCTACTGCCTACGGCTTCCTCCATCTAGTACGATGTTCAGGCTCTTCAGGTGTCACCTCCTTTCTCTGTGGCCTGCAGCAGACTTCCTATGACCCCTAGGGACCCATCCAAGATCCTCCAAAAGCCCTGGACCAGGAGACAGGCAGCCTGGGATGGACCCAGGAGCTACCACCAGGCTAGGGTATGCAAGCTGAGCAAGGGATGTCGCTTTTGAGACCACAGTTCCCTCATTTTTCAAATTGAAACAGGGACTTGGTTGACACCAGGGAGCAGGTAAGTTATATGAACTGGTAGAGTAGAGGGGATTGTGGGAAACTGGAAAATGCAGTCTGGCTCTAAAAGAACTGAAAATTAACAATAATAATCAACAATGTGTGGGCTAAACAAGACGTTTGCAACATGGGCCAGGCAACCCAGGGGCCCATCAGTTGACCCCGGTTGAGACATCCCCCAAAGCCCTTTAGAACTCTGGACTCTGTGGTTTTAAGAACGGAGGCCCCAGGTGGTGCAAATGGTTAAATACTTGCCTGTTAACAGAAGGGTTGGTGGCCTGGAACCTTCCAGAGGCAGCTTAGAAGAAAGGCCTGGAGATCTACTCAAGTACAAAGCTCTCCTCATCATCAAGGGTTGGTAAACCAAACTCCCACCAGGTGGTTACCCTGTATGTGATGCAAATGTGTGCACTCAGCTGCATTAGCTCACTTCACCCTCACAAGCATCCTGCAGACTTAGGAGAAAATGAAGGTTCTAAGAAGACCTGAGGAGTCCTTGGATGGTGTAAACGATTAACACATTCAGCTGTTAACCAAAAGGTTGGACTTAGAGTCTCCCCACAGCAGCCTCAGAAGAAAATCCTGGCAATCTACCATAGGAAAATCAGCTACTGAAAACCCTGAGGAGGGCCATCCTACTCCTGCACAAGTAGGCTCACCACAAGCCGCAATGAACTCTAGGTAATTGATTTTCAGATTTTTTTAAGAATGGCAAAGGAGTCTCTGGGTAGTCTAGTTAATCACTTGACTAGTAATGGAAAGGTTGGTGATCCAAACTCCACTCAGAGGCATCTTGGAGGAAAGGTCTGGCTATTGCTCCGAAGGTCATAGCCTTGAAAACTCTGTGCAATGATGTTCTGCTCTTTAAAACACACAGTCTCTGGGATAAAAGACCTAAATATCAAACCTAAAACGATAAATCTCATCCAAGAAAAGGTAGGCACAACAATGGAAGTTTTAATACACAATGCAGACAGACTCCAAAATCTGTCAAACAAACCACAATCAACAGAAGAGAAAATAGATAAATGGGAACCATTAAGTATCAAACACTTTTGCTCATTCAAAGACTTTATTAATAGAATTAAAAGAACACCCACAGAATGGGAAAAAATATTTGGCAACTCTATTTTCAGACAGATGCCTGATCTCCATAATCTATAAGATACTACAAAATATCAATAAGAAGAAGAGAAATCATCCAATCAAGCGATGGGCAAGGAGATGGACAGACATTTCACTAAAGAGGAGATCCAGGCAGCCAAAAAACACATGCGGTCATGTTTACGATCTTTAGTTATTAAAGAAATTCAAATCAAGACTACAATGAGATACTATCTCACCCCATCAAGATTGGCTATGATCCAAAAAACACAAAACAACAAATGCTGGAGAGCCTATGGAGAAAGTAAAACCCTCCTACACTGTTGGTGGGGTTGCAAAATGGTCCACCCTCTTTGGAAAGCAATCCGGTACTTCTTTAAAATAATGGACATTGATATATCATTTCACCCAGTAATTCCACTACTTGGAATATATCCTACAGAATCAAGGCCTTTCACACCAACGGACACATGCACCAGAATGTTTATCACAGCACAGTCCACAATAGCAAAAAGACGGAATCAACCCAGATGCCCAACAACAGAAGAATGGATAGGTAAACTGTGGTACATATACTCAATGGAGCACTACACAATGATAAAGAATAACAATGATTCCAGGAAACATCTCATAACCTGGTTTCAACTGGAAGACATTATTTTGAGTGAAAGTAGTCAGTGACAAAAGGACAAATATTGTATGAGACCTCTATGCTAAGATCTCAAAAACAGACTTGTGTATAGAAGAAAAGATTCTTTGACAGCTGCAAGGGAGGGGAGGGTGGGAGGCCGAGGGGGGGAGGGTTTAGATTAGATAGTTGCTAGAAATCTGGTTGGGAGAAAGCGGTGATAGCACACATTAGAAACAAGAACAACATTAAGTGGACTTTGGCATAACTTGAGTACTCCTTCCATCTTAATATTGCAAGGATAGAGTAGCTGGGGCAGGGGGCAGGGGACCATGCTGTTAGGTGAAATCGAGGCCAATTGGCACAACTAGCATTTTGCTAAGAGGGTTCTCTGCACCCCACATTGGTGAGTGGCATCTGGGGTCTTAAAAGCTGCCAAGCTGCCATCTGAGGACACAGCAAATGGTCCCAACTCAACAGGAACGGATGCTCACCAAGGACCAAAATGACATGGGGTAAAGACAACCCAGAAGATAGAGAGACCCACATGAGTGGGTGCCTACATCGACTTGGGACCAGAAGAACCAGATGGTGCCCAGCCACCACCAGTGATAGCTGCAAGGGAGCTCACAGAGTTGAGTCTCACTGGTAACACAAGAATAAAAAGGGGTGCATCCTGAGACCTCCACTAAAAGACCTCAATTGATGGTCCAGCGGTTTCGGGGTTCCCCTGACAACGTGGCCCCTGGCCCTGATGCTGCCCTTGCCCATAAATCACAACGAAGGTCCTTTCTTTGGACAGGAATGGATTGGACTTGGCAAGGCAGAGTGACCATATATTGGATGCACTTTGCTGGAGGAAGGAGAGTGGGTGGAGAAGAGGGTAAAGGAGACTATTGGGAGGATGAGACATGTATGGAGCAGAGAGGAATAGTGTGCTGTCACCGGACAGGGAGAGCAGTGGAAGCTGCATATAGGTGGGCATGTAAATTTATACAGGAATGTACATTTGCACTCAGTCATATTAAATAAAAAAATAAACTAAAATTAAAAAAACACATAGTCTCCATGAGTCAGAATCAGCTTGACAGCAACGGGTTTGGTTTGTTTTTCAGTAAGAGAGACGAAGGGGAGCCTGGTTTGGATCAATATCTGCCTTTTGTTTCCTGGAATGAGAAAATGGCTGTATTTTCTCTTTCCTACCGGAGTCTGGAAAGAAGTAGGGCTGGAGGAATGGAATTCTCACTGGGACAGCCAAAGTCATCAATGTCCTGTTCAGGAGGAAAACATGGCAAATAAATTAGGACATGTGAAAAGAGAATGGCAACAACAGCATCCAACTCTCCTTAGCAGTCCCTTCTCCACACTGCTTCTGCTACATCAAAACATTTTGGCATCTTTAAGATTAAGGCAAGAGACAGCCCCTGGCCTCTAATTGCTCTCAGTCAAAAACTGTAGCTAACGTGTTATTAAATATGTAAATAATATGAAAGCCAGAAGAGAATTAATATTTCATGTATAATGAAGTAAAGATGAATTCTCCTGTGTCTAATTTTCTGTTTTTAAATACGTAATGCACTGTGGATTCTAAAGTGATTCATGGTATTTTATAGTGGTTAAAGACATTCAGGATTTCTCTTAAGCAGCTTCCTAAATGATTAACTTGAATATTATTATTACAAATAGGATTTGTTTTTTTAAAAAAAGTTAATTCTGTAGTTAATCAGAATGAAAAGTATGGTGTTCCTTGCTGGTGGGCTAATTTTAAACAGGAAAAAGAGGATCTGGAATAGCAGTTGCAAAGTCAAATGTCTTCAGGGCCTTGGCAGGTAAATGAATGAAGTGGCCCAGGTGACAGCAGAGAGTGGTAGGGCCATCAGCAAACTGAGACAACGCATGTCACAGGTGTAGAAGTAGCACCACAGTTGCCCTTCAGAAACAGGAGCCAGAAATTCTGATTTTTATGTGAAGCTGCCTGATATGTAATGTTGGTTCTAAATTCAAATATTTTAGAACTTCATGGTTTCAAAATATGATGGCCCCTGGGCTGCCAGCTTAAGACTTCCAGACTAACATGTGCGCATTTGCTGTTGCCACCAAATGTAGGCTCTTCAGTCACTGATGCAACGGAAACAGTTTTCTTTCACCTTGACTAGATGAAAAACTGGTGAATATAAAATTTGAGTAGTCAGCCTTTCTGAAGTGCAATTCAAAAAGACATGAATATGTATAAATTTTTCACCCAGAGGTTCTATTTCACTTTTAATTCTAGGACTTTATCTTAAAGAAATAATTAAGGACTGGCCAAAGATTTTGCTATAATGATGTTCAGCAGAGTACTGTTTATTATAACAAAATAATGGAAAAACCTTAAGGTTCAACAGTCACATATGATTATGGAATTATATTATGGTGTAACTAAATCATTAATACTCTGCTGTCTTTGATAAATAAGGATAGATATTTATACACATAGTATAAAAGAACATGGATAAAATATATTTGTAGCATAATTATAGTACTGCAAAATAAATAGATAAATAAAAATACACACCTTTTTCTGCCCTGGTAAAAGGCACAAAGGTGATATACCAAGTAATCAGCAGTGGTTATCTCTCGGTGGTGCAATTTCTAAGAAGAATTATACCTTTCTCTTTTGTGCATGTGCGCATCTCAGGTAAACTTTCAGTGCTTTTGTATAATGTCAGTAAAAGAAAAAAATCCTACATGGCATTGTACAATGGGAAAAACAGTTTTGTGTATTATAAATTCACCAATGCAGATGCTGGTCTTCACTTTGCTGATGATGTGTCACGTGAGCTGATCAGGCTTTCTCCTCCCTCAGCCTCACACTTCTCATCTGTTACAGGAACACGTATGGTGTTTAATTTCCAAAGTCCCTCCATGATTTGATTACTGAAAGAGAACTAGGGGTTCAGGTCACAGGCAAGGGACTTTGCAGACATGGCTACTCATCTGTCTAGTCACAAGAATTTATTGACTTCCAAATGGATACCAGGCTTTGTGGTGGGGTCTGGACCCGGCACTATTCTCCAGGAACACCTGGGTGAGAGACTGAGACCTATGAGTACGCAGTACTCACCTCTGCCTCATCGCTCCAGGTTCATACACCAGAAGCACAGAGGAAGGGCACCAAGTTGACGAACCAGTTTGGGAAGACTTCCTAAGAAGAAGCTACCTCTGAGCTGAGTTTTAAAAGCTGAGTAGAGAGTAGCCAGACCGATGAGAAGGCAGAGAAAGGGATTGCAAGAAAACAAAGAGAGGTGACTGTGGGTGTTCAGGTAGAAGTGGTGAGAGAAGAGGTTAGACGAGAGGCAGGAGTTGGATCATAAAGATCCCAGCTGCCTGCTCAGAAGTGAGGGGAGTCCTTGAAAGTTTTAAGAACTAGAGGATTCGTGCAGTCAGATTTCTAGAAATCATGCCAGGAAGATGGATTGGAGAGAACAAGACACCACAGAGCCTACTGTGAGTCCAAGTTGGAAATGGTGAGAGTATCAATGGAAAAATCGGACCTCAGGAGCTACCATGTGGTGAGGCAGAGGAGGAAGCCAGGAGGACTTCCAGGACTGGGGCTTTGATGGCTGGTAGTAGGTATGCCATTTACTGAGATTTAACAAAAAAAAAAAAAAAAAACTCCTATTGCAATCAAGTTGATTCCAACTCATAGCAACCCTATAGGACAGACTAGAACTGTCCTATAGAGTTTCCAAGGAGCATCTCATAGATTTGAACCTCCAACCCTTTGGTTAGCAGACATAGCACTTCCACTGTACCACCAGGGTTCCCACATAGGATTAATTAAAGAAAAAGTGAATTTGGGGAGAAAAGTCCATGTTAAGACATGGACATCCAAGTGGATGTGTCAGCTAGGCAAATATGTGAACATAAATGGAAGTCAAGAAAGAGGTCTAGACTTGAGACTCATCAGAGGATGAGCTGAGGGAGAAGCCAGCGGTAGAGATGGTCCAAGAAAAGAAAGAGATGAACTGTGCACGGAACCCTGGAAACGTGAGGCACTGGGGGCCACCTCGAGAAAAAGGAACATCCATGAAGCTGGCTGACAAGGACAATTCAGAGAGGCAGGAGAGAGCATGGCAGCACAAAAGCTTCAAGGGAAGAACATTCTAGGAAATCAGAAATAACCAGCCATTTCAAATGCTTCCGAGGAATCACACAAGACAGGAACCGAGAGGTCTCCACTGCGTTTGACAGCACGGAGTCCTCGTGGGCCTGGGGGAGGAGAAAGCAGAGCTCATGGGGGAGAGCAGACAGCTCTCTCAAGCCGGTGTAAAGTGTGTAGGTAAGGATACGAGCTGCGCACGGAACCCACCAGCCAGGGCTGAACTGAGCACAGAATGGTCTTCCAGAAAGGCTGACCTGCTTCTTGTCTCCACTGAGTTCCTGTGTACAGCCACACTTCTTTTTTCCTCAACTACACCACTGAGCCAGAACGGTGGGTGCAGTAACTCCTCCTAGATGCAGCCAGGAGTCAGACAAGGAGAAGGGGCTAGCCTGCTGGGTTTCTAGCAGTTTATGTCGGACTCTCATTAAAATACTTAATCCTAGACTCCCTCGCACATTTCCCAGCCTGCCCAAGACGACTCATAGCTGGAAAGACTGCCCTGAAAAGGGATCCCACCTACAAAAACAGCGGAGGGCTTTCCGTGTATGGGAAGCATGTCAAGGAGCGTGGAGGCAAACAATCCAATTAAAAAATGGGCAAAGGAAACGAACAGACATTTCACTAAACAAGACGTTCAAGCAGCCCTCAGACACATGAGGAAATTCTCTCAATTACTAGCCATTAGAAAAATGCAAATCAAAACCACACTGAGATACCATCTCATTCCCCCACCTCTGCACTGCCGACAAAAACAGGAAATAACAATTGCTGGAGAGGCTGCGGGGAGATTGGGCCTCTTAATGCACTGCTGGTGGGAATGCAAAATGATACAACCATTTTGGAAAACAATATGGTTCTTCCTTAGAAAGCTAGAAATAGAAGTACCATATGATCCAGCAATCCCTCTACTAGGAATATATCCTCAAGAAATAAGAGTCTTCACATGAATAGACATATGCACACCCATATTCATTGCAGCATTGTTCACAATAGCAAAAAGTTGGAAACAACCTAGGTGCCCATCAACAGATGAGTGGATAAACTTCGGCACATACACATGATGAAGTACTACACAACAACAAAGAAGAACGATGATCTGGGAAGCATTCCGCAATATGAGGAAACTGCAGGGTATTATGCTGAGTGAAAAAAGTGGATCACAAAGGACAGATATTATATAAGATCACTACTGTAAAAACTTGTGAAAAAGCTTACACATAAAAAGAAACACTCTTTGGTGGTTACCAGGGAGGTGAGGGGTAGGGGCAGAAAAACAAAACAAGACAATAGGTAAGTGACAGCTTTGAAGAAGGCTAACATAGTACGTAATACCGGGAAGCCAGCACAACTTGTACAAGGCAGGCCATGGAAGTTCCATCGACACATTCGCACTAGCTGAGGGACTGACTTTTGGGGCCTGAGGGCTGTGGGCATCGTGATCTCAGGGAACGTAGCTCAACTGGCGTAACACAGGTGGTAAACAACATGTTCTGCATTCTACTTTAGGGAGTAATGAGCATCTTAAAAACCTATGAGTGGCCGTGGTGCATACTCCACCTGTCTTAGCCTTTTGGGAGCAAGGAAGAATGAAGAAAACTAACGAAAAGAGGTGCAGATTAGTACAAAGGACTAGTAGACCACATCTATAGTGGTGTCCAGCAGACTGAGCCCAGCACAACTAGACAGTGCCTGCGTGTCTGCAGCCACTAACTGCTCTGACAAGGGATCACAACAGAGGATCCCACAGAGCTGGAGAAAAGTGTAGAACAAAACTCTAACTCAAAAAGAAAGACCAGACTTGCTGGCCTAACAGGGGTGGGAGAAACTCTAAGTGTATGGCCCCCAGAAACCTTTTAGCTCAATAATAAAGTCACTCCCAAGGTTGACCCTTCAACCAAAGATTGACAGGCCCGTGAAACAAAACAAGACTAAAGAGGCACACCAAACCCAGTGGCTAGAGGACTAGAAGGAAGGAGGGGGCCAGGAAAGCCAGTAACAGGGAACCCAAGGTTGAGAAGGTAGAGAATTAACCTGTTGTGCGGGGTTGTTAACCAGTGCTGTAGAACAGTGTATGTACCCACTGTTTAATGAGAAACTAGTTTGTTCAATAAACCTTCGCCTAAAGTACAATAAAAATTAAGAAAGATAGAAAAGGAGCATGAAGGACAGAAACCTAATGTCCTAGAGGCCAGTGGGGAACCAGATACAATTCTGTTCCCCTCAGCCGTCTCCGTTTCATCTCAGTAACTTGCTGTGATTGTCCAGGGATGTCTTTTCCAATAATGACTGACTTCTTGGCATCCTGTTAGGGAGTCAGCCTGCGAGACTTGCTTCTCTATCCTTCCCCTCACTCCACCACAAGGCTCCTGCAGCCTCTGCTGGACCAGGGTCAGCCGGGAGCAGTAGAAAGAAAGTTGCACCTGGAGTTGCCTAGACCTGAAATAAAGCCCAGGCTGACCTCCAGCAATCAGTAACGCTGCTCATCAAACATTCCTAGCTCTCAGTCCTCTAAACACACAGGCCCTTCTGCCTCTGTGTGGTTGAGCAGAGCATGTGACCAGTTTGAGCCAACGAGTTGTAAGCAGAAGTGATGTGTGCCACTTCCAGGCCAAGCACTTAATTGCCAGTTCAAGACCCTCAGGTGATTTGTCTTTCCCTCCCAGTAACTAAAATTGCATCAGATGGTGGTTGTTCTGATGCCTGGGTCCCAGAGCAGGGACACTGAGAAGCACAGCTTACCCTCTACCCCCACTGTCCCACCTCAGCCCACCCCATCCTAGGCAACCTCTGATGGATATGTCACCGGAACAGGAACTAAATCTTTGTTTTCTTGAGCCACTGAGATTTGGGGGTTGTTACAGCAGCAAGACCTAGTCTATCCCGATTGATTCAGCCCAGCACCAGGGCAGCCCTAGGCAAGTGGCCTCACTCCTCTGAGCCTAGCATCCTCACTTGAAAAAACAGGAAGTAACAATCAGTTATCCCGAGAGATGGATAAGGATTCGAGGAGAAGGGTGTGTCACCACGTCTAGATGGTCCCCAAGCCTGGGAAGGGCGTGTTCCAAAAGCACACAGACCCTGCCACAGACTCAGTACCTCTGGAGCATGCCTCTCCTATACCCACATAATTGTGGCAGTACACAATGTGTTCGCAGGCGCCCCCTTGGCCCTCATGGAACAGGTTTGCACCTTCTTCCTTACGACAGTCATTCAGAGACTCGAGAAATGTAGTAGACGTGTGTGTGTACACATGCATGTGCATGCATGCGTGTGTGTGTGCTTGTGCATGTGCGTGTGCGTGTGTGTGTGTATCTGAAAGAAAGAAGAAAGAAAGATGGAGACAGAGAGACATCGAGGGAGAGGCAGTGAGAAATGAGAATTTGAGACTACTGTCTGGGGCTATCAAGGTCCCAGGGTGACACGAACACCGCTGTGTTTGGCTACTGAGCTAAAGGATGGCAATTCAAACCCTCCCAGTGTGCCGTGGAAGAAAGGCCTGGTGATCTGCTTCTGAAAGCTTACAGCAAAAAAGTCTATGGAGTTGCAGTTCTACTCCAGGACACATGGAGTCGACATGAGATAGAGATGACTCAATGGCATTTTTTTTAAGGTCTTTGATAACAATTTACTAGAGCTAGGAACCTCACTGGCATCACAGATAATCCTAACCCCCAGCTAGGTGAAGCTATTATGATTGTGCAGAAAGAAGTATGTTGTTTATTCTCTGCACCACCTTTCGTTCCTCACCATCCCCTGCCCTGCTGTGGTCAAAGAGAGAGCCCCACCGTCCCCTTGAGCCTGCCTCTCTGACCAGCCAGCCAGAGCCTAGAGGGGGAGGGGGAGGCAGGGTGGGGTACTTTTGTCTCTACTCCCTTCTGGCTTAGGTAGCCTGCTGGTAGTGGTTGTCATGTCTCTCCCCAGGACTCCGGCTCTCCTGGGGCTCTGGTAACGCTATTTCCTCCAGGCCTTCTCTTCTGCCACCAAGGTGATTATGATGCTCCTAGTGGTGTAGTGGTTAAGTGCTACATCTGCTAACCAAAGGTTGGCAGTTTGAATCCACCAGGTGCTCCTTGGAAACTCTATGGGGCAGTTCTACTCTGTCCCATAGGGTCGTTATGAGTCAGAATTGACTCAACAGCACTAGGTTTGTTTTTGTGTTTGTTTTTGTTTTTTGTTACTGCTGCTGGTGCTAAAAGCATCAGCATGCCCTGCATGCGCCACTATCAGTGAACCCATCAGGAAGGCATCACTCCATTGGAATCATCTGCGGTAACTTGGTTTTGTGCCAGACTCCGACCCCAGACTCCACTTCTCTCACCGCTCCTGTCACCTCAGCAGACCACTCACTGTATGTGACCTCACTCTCAAGGCTGTAAACTTGAAGACAGGGGGCCCAGACACAGTGTGGGATACAGCCTCACCCTGAACACCTCTGCCTGGGCTGCTCCTCCTGGGTCTTTCCACGGCCCATGCCTAGGCTGGCTAGATGTGCAGGGCTCTCACTCTATTCTGGCTGACCTCAGGGTTTCAGGGCGGATGGAGTGATGGAGGGCTGAGGACAACCTACGGGCACAGTTCTGGGAGCCCTCAGAGGTAGGATCCTGCCAGTCCCGGAGGAGGCCAGGAGCTTTCCGGCCTAGTCTCCTTTGTTACGATCTGGTTTCTGCCATGGCTGGTGTGTCAGATCTTTGTCATCCTTAAACCAACAACAGTGTGGATAATGGCCCCTGGCAACTATCACTTACCAGCAGGACTGTCACCTTGGAAAACACATCAGTTCAGCACACAGCATTACTCCTGCCACTGCAACCTGCAGCTGAGCAAACACTGAGTGACCGGAACTCGCCGGGGTCAGCTGACAGAGGCTTAGCCATCCTTCACAGTTGCCATGGAGTTGACTGTGACTCATCACAGCCTCAGTTGTATCTGAGTGGAACTACGCTCCCTAGGGTTTTCGAGGGCTGAGTTTTCTGAAGTAGGTTGCCAGGTCTTAGTTCCAAGGCGCCCCTGAGTGGATCTGACACCTTCACCTCACACCTTCACCATTTGTGCCACTGCTGCTTTTATTTCATAGTGTTTTCATGAATACTTCAGCCTCTAAGACACGGGAACCAACCAGGCAGAGCATCGCCCTCGACATACCTGCCAGATGAGGCAGGTGTCTCCTGCTGGTCTTCACTCTTTCTCATTCGTGTCAGAGGTTTTATAGGAAGCCTTCAGAAACAGAAGAATCATGGTTTCTCCAAACCTATTTATGAAGTGCATATATTGACCAAATATCTACTTGGGGAGCTGATGACTCAGCTGGGAAGTCATCCTGGCCCGACTTCCCCAGCCAATGAGGACAAGACCAGATAAGGCCTGTGCAGTGTTTGCCCCACCCCTACTTCCAGCAGTGATCCCATGTGTCCCAGGAGGGAAGAGGTGGGAGAAGATGAAAGAAGCTTACCTCATTTACACACAGGCTACCACAGTTCATCAGCAGCCACCAACTGTCCATCTTTGGAGGTTGGCATGTTGCTCTTGTGGCAACTAGGTTCTAACAGAGCTTCCAGACTATAATGGACTAGGAAGAAAGGTCCGGTGATCTGAAAATCCTGTGGACCACAACAGACCAGTCCGAAGCTGAGCACAGGTACAGCTCAGGAGGGAGCCACATTTCACTCCATTGTGCGTGGGGTCGTGAGGAGGCCGAGGCCAACTCCAAGGCAGCTAACAACCAAGCTGCTCTGTGTACCTTCCCCACATCCCTCAAAGAGCCCCATGGTGAAGGCTGACTTCTATTCTCCTCTCTTACAGCATCTAAGCTGATCCCTGAATGCTAAGAAACCAGACCTCCAAGGAAGCAACAAAGGAATGAAGATTTTCACCAATACTTAGATAAACACAACCAGACTTTTGCACCCTGGCCTTTGTTGTTTTCCTCCTCCCTGAGATGGCATTTCCAGCTCAGGTTTTCTGCCTGCGTGTACAGCAGACATCAGTGGAAAACCTGGGCTGTTGGGAAAAACCCAATCCTCCCAATTTCAGCCCCACAGGCCAACTTGGGGTTTGTCACCAGCTGCATCACGGAAGGCTCACTTTTACCAGTCTGCTGCTCACCCCAACTCAGTCCCCTCCCCCTGATGAGCCCTTTCTGAACTGAAAGGTCAGCCCTGGAACTTTTCAACCAGAGAGAATTCCCACGGCTCCCGTTTTGTTTTTTTCTCTCCCCCTTTCTCCAACATTACTAACTGGCCTAGACGACTCAGCGCCACCAGAGGGCAGTCAGCCAGCCCTCCCTGGGCCCCAGGGTGCATCCCTGGATGGCTCAGGCTGCTGATACACTTACGGCTAGTAGAAAATGGAACACTACAGTCTACCCAGAGGTATTCCAGAAAAAAGGCCTGGCAACCCACTGTCGAAACATCAGCCTTCGAAAACCTGTGGAGCAGAAGTCTACTCTGACAGCCCTGGAGTCACTGTGAACCAGAAGTGACTCAGCCTAAGTGGGAGGCCCCAGGGAGAAGGCAGTGAGTGGGACCTTGGTACCTTCAGGAGCTTTCCCCGAAGCTCCGCCCCAGCCTCCCAGCTACCCAACTCCCTTTGCCTACTGCTACCACCCCAATCCAAGCCTCATCTACCCCTCTTGACTTGCTGTTCCACATTTTAACAGGTCTCCTTGTCTGAGGCCATCTCCGGCTAGTCTAACCCCTGCCCAGCTGCCCGCTGCATGGCTTTATAAAACCAGGCCTACTCATGTCACAACCCACCTCAAAAACCTTCTGACGCTCCCCATTGCCAAAAAATGTATATCACATCCACTCTTGCTAGACTTGCCCTGGAGTCCCAGGGTGCAAAGAGTTAGTCTGCCACTAACTGAGAAGTTGGGGGTTCCGTTGGAGGCCTGGTTATCTGTACCCCAAACACAAACATCTACCACACAGGCAGCCCCCACTGGTCAGTGTCTGCTCAACAGCAACCAGCAAGACTTGCCTTCAAGGTCCCTCACCAGAGTCTGGCCTCGCTCTCTTTCTCCAGTCCCTCCTAAGCTCCTCCCTGGCATGAACCCTCCCCGGGACCAGAACACCTCCAGGCCTCTAAGTCTTTGTCCTGCCAGGGCCTGCACCTAAAATATACTCTCTTAACCAGCTAAAATTCCACCCTTCCTCAAGGTCAGGTTCAAACCCATCTACTCCTAAATGACAGAAGAAAATATTGATACAAAAAGTTGCTAAGTACATGTTTATTTGTAAAAAAGGATTGCAAAATAAGATGCACCGAAGTGTTCATTTTCTTTTATAATACATGCCTGCATAAGAAAAGAGGCTGAAAGCTTCTACCTCCTTTTCTGAAAGTGTTTTTTATCTGGGTAGTGGAATTATGAGTAATCTTTATTTTCTTACTTTTCCTTACTTGTATTTTCCATAGTAAACATGTGTAATTGTATGATAAAGAACAACAAAACGTGGATTTTGAAGCTCTTTACAGCCGGCTCTTTACCTTCCTGTGTACTGACCGCGGTACTGGGCCTGCGGAGGACACTCTTGTACATGTGGTAGTGATGAGGGAGGACTGAGGATTATGCCAAGCTAGACTCTTAGAAGTTCACCAGGCCCAAAGCCTTCCTTTGACAAGATTGGCTAGGAAACCTGATCGCTGCCACCACATGGCAACCATTCTTCCCAGCAGGTTGTGCTGCAAATAGAACAATTCTTCACGGCAGCTGTGAGGTGGCCGCAGGTAGCCTCAGACTCAGAACCAAGAACCATGTCACTACCTCCCTCTCCCACCTATGACATCACTCCCTGCTTTTGCCAATAAAAGGCATTCCCCAAAACTGTACAGTGTCTTTCTCCACTCACGGAGACTGACCCATTTGCTCTCCAGAACATACTTTTGCTTAATAAAACTTTGCTGCCATTTGCCACCAAAAAGGTTGAATCCTTGTGCCTTGGGGGGGGGGGGGGTGGACAGGGGAGCCCAGTTTGCTGCCCGTTGGGAGACCGGGCTTACTAGCCTGATATCCCTAACCCAAACCAGGTCACTTGGGGTCTAATCAGTTACAGGATCTGGATGCTCACAGAGGAGGGAGTCGTGGGTCTTTTCCTCCTACCACTGAGCATTTCTCTGGCCACACCCCTTGCTAAACCTTAGCCTCTGGTCCCATTTCTACTGCTCAGGAGCACCTCCTGGCTTTAGGAAAGCTGCCTGGCCCCCTGGTACTTGGGCTTCCTTATCTGTAAAATGGGAAAGATAATAGCACTGGCCTGTTTTAAGGACTGAAAGAAGCAGTGCATGCAAAGTACAGCCAGATGCACATTAAATACACACACACACAAATTGCTGTTTCTAAGTAGCAGTTAAGCACTAAGGCTGCTAACCAAAAGGTCAGCAGTTCAAATCCACCTACTGCTCTGTGAAAACTCCGTGGGGAAGTTCTCTTCTGTGCTATAGAGCTGCTGTGAGTCAGCTACAGGGAATATAATGACTCCAGCGGAACTTACAGGCTAGATGGTGCAAACAGTTTGTGCTCAACTACTACCTAAAGGTCAGTGGTTTAAAGCACCGTATGGCACCGCAGGAGAAAGAACTGGCAATCTGCTTCCGTAAAGATGACGCTCAAGAAAAGCCTGTGCAGCATACACAGTTTTCCTCTGTAACATATGGGCCACTGTGAGTCAGAATTAGCTTGATGGCAATGGGTTTGCTTTTTGGTTTGGGGGTCCTTACAGTCCTGTAGGCAGGCACTAGCATTACTCCTGTTTTTATTTAAGAAACTAAGAGAATTTAAAGCACACTCACACACACACACGGGTACACATAAATGTGTGAATAAAACAGTACGGACCATCCTTTTCACAAAAGCTGATCTTTCAAAAATTTGGCCACAGAGAACCAATTCTGAGTTTTCCACAGATGAGTCTGGTGGGCCAGGTCCCCAGAGCTTGTGGCAGGGCGAGCAGGAGGAGGTTGGTGAGCACCAGGCCGCAGCTCTGGCACAAGAAGCACCGGCTTTGGTAACTCTCCAGCCAGAAAATTAGTAGTGCCGAGGCTGGGCAGAAGATGAGGCTTCAAGCAGGTGGAACTAGTCCCCGTCACCGCCTTGTTCTGCAGGATGTGTGCACCAAGCTTGGTGGTTCTTACGGCTTCAGGAAGGAAGGAGCCATTCTGGTGGAAGGAGCACAGATGCAGGCGGTCTCCTGCAACAGCAAGCTGGTGGAGTGGCTACAACTGCCACCCAGCCCACTGACCACCGCTATCAGGGACATCCTTGACTTGCCCCCAGCTACGTCAGCCGTGCTAGCCCAGTCATCAAACACCCAGGGGAGTTAGAACTTCAGGCTGAGTCTGCTGCTGGTAATTTCGGAGGACAAGGAGGCGGGGGCAGGGACAGGAGAGGCAGGCCAGAAGAGGAGCAAATTAAATACCCTGGAGGTCTCTTCTGGGAGAAATCATGAAACAGAAAGTTCTCCATGCCTCAGTTACCTCATGGATGCAATGCTGATGCTCCTCCCCCTACCTTCACATACACACCATGTCAGCCCAGCCCAGGATCCCTTGCACACTCAAGAGAATTTCTGTTTCTCACCAATGCAAGGCTACTAATGAAATTTCAAACATCGGCAAGCAGCTGGGAAACATAGATGCACACAGCTGTGTACCCTTAAAAATATTCAGCTAAATCTAGAAGCTAGTGTTCTGTGATAGGTGCAGAGAGAAAAATATCTATGGATTAGACCTCTATCGAGCATCTGCTGTGTACAAGAGGCTAGGGGCCACCATTCCTTCCTGTCTCTGAAATGAAATCATGGAGAAGTCAGGGACCCCTTCACCTACCAGACTTGACACTTCTGGGAGCTAAGCTTCACCAACCTATAACAAGGAGCCACCCACACAGGTGTGAATTTCCCCCACAGCATTAAAGATGCCCCCTCTTTTTAAAAACCATCCATGCTTTGAAAAATAAGCTTGAGTGTTTGCAACAGAAGTGCTGAGGTATTGAGATTTGCGTATTACAAGTGTGCTTGGCTGTATCTTGAAGACTGAGTCACCGTTGTTATTATCCCTAGGGCTCTGAGCAATAACTGGAGGTACGTGATGTCTGCTTGTCCCCACCCTGAATGGCCCCAGAGTTCCTTAGTTTCTGTGAGTCTTCTCTCCTGTCAGCTGTACCACTCACTGCAATTTTGACAGGTTTTCTGACACTGTATCCATGTGACAGAATGCAGAACCCTGGCTGCTGTTGTTAGATGCCCTTGAGTTGGCTCTGACTCACAGAAGCCCCATGTACAACACAGCAGAACACTGTAGGCTGCACCGTCTTCATATTCGCTGGTACGCTCAAATCTCCATTGTAGCTACTGTGTATGCTGAGTGCTTCTAACTAGAAGCTCATCTCCTAGCACTTTATTGGACACTATTCTGTTGTGATCCATAGAACTTGCATTGGCTAATTTTTGGAATAGAACATCAGGCCTTCTCCTCAGCTCTGCTGAAACCTGTCCACTGTGGGTGACACTGATGGTGCTGAAATACTGGCGTCGTAGCTTCTAGGGCCATAGCACCACACAAGCCTCCACAGTATGACGGATGGACAGATGAGTAGTGACGACCTCTTGCTACTTTCTTGTTATTTAAGTTCTGCACTCGTTCATTTATCCATTAGACAAAGGCGCCATGAGCACCCGCCTATTAGGTAAGCCTAAACGAAAAGCCTGTCTGTCATACTCGCTGACCTGAGGCAATTCCACTTCACCTGTCAGACCCTCTGTTTCTTCATCCATCAAGGTGAGGGACTAGAGCTAAAACACTCCTTGGAGATGACCTACTCCAAGAGCTGGCAAACTGTATCCTGCTGGCCAAATCCACCCTCCACCTGTGTTTGTGCAGCATCTGAGTGTAAAATCGTCTTCATATTTTTAACTGGTTTTTAGAAAAGAAAGTAACACTATTTTGTGATACTTGAAATCTATGTTGTTGTTAGGTGCCGTCAAGTCCGTTCCAACTCCTAAAAACCCTATGTCTAACAGAACGAAATACTGCCCAGTCTTGTGCCATGTCCACAATCATTTTTATGCTTAAGCCCATTGTTGAGGCCACTGTATTAATCCATCTCATTGAAGGTGTTTCTCTTCTTCACTGACCCTTCCCTCTACCAAGATAGATGTCTTTCTCCAGGGTCTAATCCCTCCTTACAGCATGTCCAAAGTATATAGGTCACAGTCTTGCCATATTTGCTTCCAAAGAGCACTCTGGTTGTACTTCTTCCAGAGAAGTTCTGTTTGTTCTTTTGGTGGTCCATGGTACATTCAACTTTCTTCTCCAACACCACAATTCAAAGGCATAAATTTTTCTTCTGTCTATTCATTGTCCAGCTTTTGCAAGCATATGGCTTGGTCTGGCATAGTTTTCAAGTTGACATCTTTACTTTTCAGTGCTTTAAGGAGATCCTTTGCAGCAGATTTTCCCAAAGCAATGCATCTTTTGATTTCTTGACTGCTGTTTCCATGGGTATTGATTGTGGATCCAAGTAAAATGAAATCCTTGACAACCTCAATCCTTTCTCCATTTATGACAATGTTGCTTACTGGTCCAGTTGTCAGGATTTTTGTTTTCTTCATGTTGCGGTGCAATCCATGCTGAAGGCTGTGATCCTTGATCATCACCAGTAAGTGTTTCAAATCTTCATCTTCTGCAAGTGAGATGGTATCGTCTGAGTAACACAGGTTGTTACTGAGTCGTCTTCCAGTCCTGATGCCTCATTCTTCTTTGTAGAACCCAGCTTAGCAGATTGTTTACTCACCGTAGATTGAAAAGGTGTGGTGAAAGAGACAACCTTGATGCACACCTTTCCTGACTTTAAACCATGCGGTGTCCCCTTGTTCTGTTTCCACAACTGCCTCTTGATCCACATACAGATTCCTTAAGAACACAATTAAGTGTTCTGGAATCCCATTCTCTGCAATGTTAGCCATAATTTATTATGATCCACACAGCCGAACGCCTTTTGCATAGTCAAGGAAACAGAGGTAAACATCTTTCTAGTGTTCTCTGCTTTCAGCCAAGATCCGTCTGACATCAGCGATGATATCCCTGGTCCCACATCCCCATGTGAATCCAGCTTAAATTTCCAGCAGTTCCTTGTCAATATACTGTTGTAGTAGCTTTTGAATAATTTTGAGCAAAATTTTACTTACGTGTGATACTAAGAACATTGGTAATTTCTGCATTTGGCTGGATAACCTTTCTTTGAAATGGGCATAAATGTGGATCTCTTCCAGTCAGTTGGCCAGGTAGCTGTCCTCCAAATTTCTTGGCATAGACGAGTGAGCACTTGCAGCATTACATCTGTTTGTTGAAATATCTCAATTTACTATTCCATCAATTTCTGGAGCCTTGTTTTTTGCCCGTGTCTTCAATACAGCTTCAGCTTCTTCCTTCAGTCCCATTGGTTCCTGATCATGTGCTATCTCTTCAGATGGCTGAACATTGACCAGTTCTTTCTGGTGTAATGACTCTGTGTATTCCTTCCATCTTCTTTTGATGTTCCCTTAGTCATTTAATATTTTTCCTCTAAAAACCTACACTACTGCAACTCAAGGCTTGAATTTTTTTCTTCCGTTCTTTCAGCTTGAGAAATGCAGAATGTGTTCTTCTCTTCTAGTTTTCCCATTTCCAGCTCTTTGCACATGTCATTATAATACTTTATGTTGTCTTCTCAAGCTGCTCTTTGGAATCTTCTGTTTAGGTCTTTACTTCACCATTCCTTCCTTTCGCTTTAGCTGCTCATTTGAGAGCAAGTTTCAGAGTCTCTTCTGACCTCCAATTTGGTCTTTTCTTTCTTTCCTGTCCTTTTAATGACTGTTGCTCTCTTCATGGGTGATGTCTTCACTGTCACTCCACAATTCTTCTACTCTTTGGTCATTAGTGGTCAACACATCAAATTTGTTCTTGCGATAGTCTTTAAACTCAAGAGGGATATACTCAAAGTCATACCTTGGCTCTTGTGGACTTGTTCTAATTTTCTTCAGTTTCAGTTGGATTTGCATAGGAGCAGTTGATGATTTGTGCCACAGTCAGCACCTACTCTTGTTCTGACTGCTGATGTGGAGCTTTTCCATCGTCTTTTTCCACTGTTGTACTAAATTTAGTTCCTGTGTGTTCCATCTGCTGAGGTCTATGTGTACAGTCGCCATTTGTGTTGGTTAAAAAAGGTATCTGTGATGAAGAAGTCGTTAGTCTTGCAAATTTCTATCATGTGATCTCCAGCGTTATTTCTACTGCCAAGGCCATATTTTCCAACTACCAATTCTTCTTTGTTTCCAAATTTGCATGCAGTCATCAGTAATTATCAATGCATCCTGATTGCACGTTCGATCAATTTCAGACTGCAGAAGCTGATAAAGATGTTTAATCTCCTTATCTTTGGCCTTAGTGGTTGGTACATAAATTTGAATAATAGTTGTATTAACTGGCCTTGCCTGTAGGCATATGGATATTATCCCATCACTGACAGCGTTGTACTTTAGGACAGATCTTGAAATGTTCTTTCTGATGATGAATGCAACACTGTTCCACTTCAAGTTTTCATTCCCCACATAGTAGACCACATGAGTGTTGGATTCGAGTAGTCCAAACTGGTCCATTTCAGCTCACTAGTGCCTAGGATATCAATGTTTATGTGTTCCATTTCATTTTTGATGATTCCAATTTTTCTGTTCGGATTATTAATGGATGTTTTAGTTGTGCCACATCAGCGAATGAAGATCCCGAAGGCTTTACTCCATCCGTGTTGTTAAAGCCAACTCTACCTTGAGGAGGCAGCTCTTTCCCAGTTGTCTTCTATCCACCATGGGTGACCGTGCTGGTGCCTCAGTACCAGTGGCACAGCTTCCAGCGTCACAGCAACAAGCAAGCCTCCACCAACAGACAAGTGGGGGCTGCTCGCTCTATCTTTATGCTCCTCACCTGATGCTGCTATACAGTGTTCAAATTTCAGCCTCATAAATAAAGTTTTGCTGGAACACAGCCATACCCAAAGAGTGTGAGTAGTAACACGATGGCAGAGTTGAGAAGTCAGAGCACAGATCCTATGGCCCACAAAGCTGACGTTGCTTCCTCTCTGGCCTTTTACAGAAGCAGTTTGCTAACTGACCCCACTGTAATCTAGTATTACGTGATATATTCACCCACCTCATTCCAAAGCACCAACGCGCATCAGAGGACCAAAGCCTATCCCTAAAACCAGACAAACAAGTTCCTCAGGCTAGCGACACTCAGGGCCAGGCCTTGGACAGAGGGCCACACTCCCTGTTGGTAAGCCTTCTTCCAAACTTACCTAGAAACTCTGGCTTCCCCATCTTATTCAAAGGGTTGAGTCTACCCTTATGCCAGGCTTACCAGATCCTTGGAGTTGCAGCCAAGCCAAAAGCCAATGTTGAATTTCTCTGGATTAGCCACTGGTTTGGCTCCTGTTTGGCTCTGAACTTGCACCACTGCCTGTCAGAGCTGTCCCCTGCTGTCCTGATTTCCCTTGCAAAAGCCTTCACATTTCCAACTTCATATCATTAACAAAAGTGAATCCTCCCTACCTTGTCCAAAAAAAGCATGCTTCCTTCTCACTCCTGGATGGCCACCTCTGTATAACCTTCAGGCTTCCTCTGGGGCCTAAGACCACAGCCCAGCCTCCATGTTCTACCACAGGGTGGTCTGGTAGGTGGGGAGTGGAATTGGTGGGGTGGAGTAACATGTCTTGTGCCAAATTGTGGTCCTGGAACCCGGGGACACTGGCTCCGGGCTATGGACCCTTCTTCCCTCCTTCTACATCTTAAATCCTAATGCCTTCCGATACCTGACAGTCCCACGGATAGAGGGGGCTCTTGGGGTTTATATTGCCCTCTTCCCATCACTCTGCAGATGAAGAACAGGGATAAAGTGGCAACCAGAGACACAGAACCTAGAGGTTAGGAAGGGAGTCATTTAATCTGGAACAGTGATAAGTACCAATGTCACTGGGGGCACAGCTCCAGTCACCTGTGACAGATCCAAATAGCAGTGACTCAGGAAAATAGGGGGTATCCCTCTCTTATGAGAACAGCCAGGCCAGTTGAGCAGCTCAGTTCCACAAAGACACCCAGGAACCCAGACTCCTCCATCTCTTGTGCCACAATAGCCAGGGTGTGGTCCTTATGGTCTATGGTGGTTCACCATCCTTCACTTCGACCTGTGAGAATGAGTAGAGAAAAGAAGGCATCATCAGGAGACTGCAGGCATCGCTGTCACATATCTCTCTGGCCAGAAGATGGTCTCCAGGCCGTATCCACAACAAAGCTGGGCTGGGTGATTCAGTCTTCATTCGGAGCAGCCATGTCCCTGAGAGCCCTGGTAGTGCAGTGCTTAAGAGACAGGGCTGCTAACCAAAGGTCAGCAGTTTGAACCCACGGCTGCTCCCTGGAAACCCTGTGAGCCAGTCCTGCTTTGTGCCATAGGGTTGATGCCTCAGTTGTCTAGTGGTGTTGTAACAGAAGTGACACAAGCGGATGGCCTTAACAGAGAATTTTCTCTCACGGTCTAGGAGGCTAGAAATCCAAATTGAGAGTACCAGCTCTAAGGGAAGGCTTTCTTGCTATATTCTTGCTGTCAATCTTACCCTGGTCTAGGAGCTTCTCAGGCCCAGGGATGTTGAATCTAAAGGATACACTGTGCTTCTGGCATCGCTTTCCTGATGGTATGAGGTCTCCCTGTCTCTCTGCTCACTTCTCTCATTTATATCTCAAAAGAGATTGACTTAAAACACAATTTAATCTTGTAGACTGAGCCCTGCCTCATTAACACTAGTGCTGCTAGTCCTGTCTCAGTAACATCATACAAGCAGGATTTGCAAAAAGTAGGAAAATCACGTCGGTTGACAAGATAGAGGACAATCACACAGTATTGGGAATCATGGCCTAGCTCTCATAGACATTTTGGTGAGACACCATTCAATCCATGATAGAAACAAGTCCATGGCAATAGGTTTGCTTTGGTCTGGATAACCCTAAAAAGGAGCTTCTGGGTGGTACAAATGGTTAAACATTTGCTTGCTAACTGAAAAAGTCACAGCTCAAATTCATCCAAAGTCACCCCAGAAGAAAGGCCTGGCAACTGAACTTCAAAAAGTCATAGCTGTCATAAACCCCACAGAGCACAGATCTGCTCTGAAACACACGATGTTATCATGAGTCAGAACAGATCCTTCAGCACAGGGTTTGAGTTTGGGGTTATATTACTTTGAGAGAGCAGTGTAGAATGGAATTTGGGAGTCTCTTTTCCACAGCTCTGGGTAAAATTTCAAGCATCAGAATCCACTTTCTGTATTGGGAAGGATGCCTGAGCTAACTTGCTCTTGGCCTTTTATTATACTTACACATACGTAAGTACACACAGAGATACAAATCAGAAGCAATGGCTGAAATGAAAAGGGGTCAGTTTTTCTTAAAAAACAAAAAGTTGAGAGGCAGATGGGCACTGGTGTTAGTTCAGCTTCCTGCTGGAGTTATCTAGGACTCAGGCGCTTTTCATAGTTTTGCCATGCCTTCTCTGGATGTGTTGACTTTATAGTCTTATGTGTGTTGTTAGTATTTCATGATCGCAAGATGGCTGTCATAGCTCCAGACATCACAACCATATTGACAAGAAGTAAGCAGAGTGCTGGTTGGAGAAGGAAGGCAGAGAGAGCCTTCTCCCATGACTCTCTCCTTTTATTAGTGGGTAAAATATTTTCTCAGAGAGATTTCCAGCAGCCTTTCCCTTATGTCTCAATGGCTGGCCCAAGGTCACATGCCACCCCTAAATCAGACCTCGTTTGACCTCCCTGAGATCAAATATTCTCTCACCACCCAGGGTCTGAACAAACTGTAATTCTGTAAGCAGAAACAAAGAGAGATAATGTCTGCTGGGTTAACAACCATCGTGTCTGCCACAAGGCAGGTGGAGAGGTACAGGAACCTTCTACGCGTAAGACCCACCCTGATCCATCAAAGCTAGAAGGCAGACTCAAAATTCATTCATTCACTGAAGTATTTTGAGCATCCCATCTGTTCAAAGCAATGTTCTGGGGGGAGAAAAACAGGCCAGTTCCCAGCTTTCATGAATCTTACAGTTTCAGCTCAGTTATAGAGCACTTATGCTACTCCCAGGCCTGAGTTTAGCTCATTGCATCTCTTACCTTCTTCAGTCCTCACAACAATCATGTAAGGACAGGTGCTGTCATTATCCTCATTTTACAGATGTGGAAACTGGAAGTACCACAGCATTAAATAATCTGCCCAAGGTCACACAGCAAATAACTAGCGGAGCTGGGATTTGAACCTGTCTGACACTGTAGCCTGTGCTTTTAATCACTTACAGGGTAGTCAGAAATTAAATAAGTAAACGGACAAGATTCAAGTAGGGATGAGTGCTGTGAAGGAAAAGAGTCAGGTGGACATGATTGCAGACTATGTTAGACTATATAATCAGAGATGGCATTTCAACAGAGGAGCCAGCTTTGAGCACATCTAGGGAACACGTTGCAGACAGAGTGAACAGCAAGCTTAAAGGTCTGTGGTGGGGAAATGACTACTTATCACTCTACTGTGGTGCTCGCCTTACAAACCAGGGCCCACTTCCTTCCACAGGGCATAAAGCACCAGGTATTTGCTTAGCCAGCCTCCCTTACTGCTAGAACATTGGTTCACACAAGACCTCGGTCAGTTATTCTGCCCCAGACTTTGAAACAAAATGTGTAACATATAGAAGCAGGGACTGTGCAGGATACAGGCTGGCAAGAGTAGCCCAAGTGCAGTAGCCACATCCAGTCTCTAAGACAGCTGTGGCCACGGTTCTAGTGGCCAAGGCCTGCTCTGCTGGTGGCATGACCATGGTGTTGGTACCCAGAAGCAGCATCTCACAGGTGCCTTTACAAACCCAGCTCTGAAGCATGATGTCTAGCTACATAGACAGCAAGCTTATTTTTCTAGCCCTCCAGGAGATTCGCTGAACTCCATAGCATTCTTCTATTAAATGTCTTTTCTGCTTAAAATACCCTAAGTCACTTCCTATTGGGTCCTACTCTGAATCCTGACTGATACAGGCAAGTGTGGCAGAGAGAAGTGCTCATCAAAGATCTATGGGCTTCCCTCCATTGCCTAACCTCTTCTCATCTGGGTTGACTATAGGATCCCCATGAGTCAAAATCAACCCAAAGGCACACAACAGCAACAGTTCTAGAAGTAACCTGTGAGCAGAAACAACAAATGTCACTTCTGGACCAAGTAAATTTCCTACCATGGTCACTCTGGAAACCACATACTGAAATGACAGCATCAGGAAATGGAGGGAGATTGGTCCCTGAGTCACTGGATGAAGAAGAGACTAGCCCAGTCAACTCACATCAGATAACACATAAAGAAGAAACAAATATGAGGGGTTGAACCACCGGGATTTCAGGGTCAACCTGTTACTGCAGCACAACCCAGTCTACCGTAACTATTAGAGCAAATTTGAAACTCAGAAAAAAGACCAGGTGGAACAGAGCACGGTGATCAGTGGAGAGGATGACCTGAAATCCTGTTGAGGCTATTACTATTGATATGGGTTGTTACTGATACCTTGCTTGGTAAAGTAGAGGGTCAGGGGTAAAAAGGCAGACCCTCAGTGAGATGGACTGACACGGTAGCTACAACGAGTTCAACCACAGCAATGACTGTGAAGGTGGCACAGGCCTTGGCAGTGTTCTGATCTGTTGGACTTACTGTTGCCGTGAGCTGGAACCATCTTGACAGCACTGCCAACAACTGACACTGAAAAATTTTTATCATTTTTTTCTAAGTATGATGAAAACTCATACAAAGTATGACTAAAATCTGCTACTGAAATTCTTGGAAACCCCGGTGGTATTGTGGTTAAATGCTATGTCTACTAACCAAAAAGTCAGCAGTTGGAATCCAGCAGTGCCGTGGAAGAAAGCCCTGGCTATCTGCCTCCATAAAGATTATAACCAAAATCCATTGTCACAGAGTAGAACTGCCCCATAGGGTTTCCAAGGAGTGCCTGGTGGAGCAAAACTACTGACCTTTTGGTTAGCAATCTCTACACCACCAGGTTTCCATAAAGATTATAGCAAAACAACAAACAAACAAACAAATAAAAACTCTGTGGAGCAGTTCTACTCTGTCACAAATGAGACCAACTTGAGTCAGAATGGACTCAATAGCAATAGGTTTGGTTTGGATTTTGGTAGCCTCTCTACTGGTAAACCTCAACAAGTCTGAACACATTCCTCATTACTTTGAAAGCTCCGCTCTTCACAGAGCTTATTGTTCTGGGTATACACTGCCAAACACACAGCCGCTAAACACTGGCCTCCCTATTTCTTTGGCAGAACTAGATGCTGAAAGCAGAATAGGATTGGGGATTATCTCCACACTTCAAGGGTAACCAGCCCACAGTGTAGCATGCCAGTGGTGGGTTCACAGGTTCTGCTCTGTTTTCCTCCTCCTCTTCATACTTCGCCTGCTGAGAACACATGAGGTGTGTGAACTTCTGGGCCTGGCTCTCTCTGCCTGCCCTGGACCATTTCCCCAGCCTAACCTTCAGCTCCATGAGCTGATGCAGCAGGAATTTATTTATGAGCTTATTACCTCTGTGAATCATGTCCAGCCTGAGTTAGGACTGAACAAGGAGCTGAGAAGTGGTCCTTTTCAAGCAGCTGTGCCCATGAGAACTGGGGAGGGGATGGGCCAGGGCAAGCAGGGCCTCACTGCATCGACAGCCAAAAGGGCAGATGGGAGCGGTAGATGGAAGTTGACTCTTGCCAACCCTGGAGTTCGTTCTGGCTCCAGCAAATTCTAGGGCTTTTCCCAACTCTGGCATAATTCCAACAGAGAGTTCCCAAATGGAGGATTTGGCAGGCAATCAGTTCTTGGCTTCTGAGTCCCAAAATGTACTGGGGAACTTGAGAGGCTAGGAAAGTTGTGGCCAACATCTTCTTTCTGATTTTTATCTCGTAAAGAGGGCCCTTGCCCCTGCCCCTCACCCCCAAATTGAAGAAGTTTACACTACAGTACAATTCAACAGCAAATGATAACTATCTACTTATTCCATCTTCTTTTACACTATCGTTTCACTTGATCACTGCACGTGAGTTTAAGCATACCCACTTGAGAGAGAAGGGTTCAAGACTCAGCAGTGAAGAAGTGGGCCCCAAATTGGCCTGCAATAAGTAATGACATCCGAGGCTTAAAATAGAATCTTCAAATCCAAACCCACTGCTTAATCCAAATTTCAGTACCTAACTCCTCTTTCTTATTGTCTTCTGAAACGCAGAGTGATGCTATTATCTGTCAGGAGTTACTCAGGGAAATGGAAGCGTCTCTACATCTTTTAAACAGGAAAGGAGTTAACATAAGAAACAAGTGCTACAGTAGTTTGTTTGCAGAACTAATCATGATTAGTCTCCTCTCTGTAACAATATGATGTGAATTTGAATCTGAGGTTGTTTTAGAACTTAGGTTGGTTAATAGAATATGGCAGAAATGGTGCTATGCTGCTTTCACAGCACACCCTCAAGAGACCTTGAATTCCTCCACTTGTTGCCTCGGAACACTACAAGGTCACTGAGTGTACAAGCCTGAGTTTCAACCTCCTGAAAAATAAGAAATCTTGTGAAGTAGACACAGGTCATCTCAGCAAAGGCCACTGGAGAACAATCACCTCGAACGAACTATGCTGATGGTGATTTCACATGCATAAGTGAGCCAACTAAGACCAGAAAAGCCACTCAGCTGAGCCCAGCCCAAATTCTGATCCACAATATTGTAAGCTACATAATATTTTTGAGATCATTAAGTTTGGGGATAATTTCTTATGCACTAAACTCTAACTGATACAGTGCTTACAAAGCTCTTAAAATGACTAGAGAAAATAATTTCTACTGGGTATTTAAAGGATATAAGTTCTTAGCAAGTTCTCAAGAAGCTGAGTAACTGCTGCAGTGATCACAGGGTCTTCCAATGTTATTTCAAGTGCCTTCCAACCTGAGGGGCTCTTCTTCCAGCACTACAGCAGACGAAGGGCTGCTGCTTTCTCTCTAGTTTGTTTAGTTAGAACCTCCACTGAAACCTGCCTATCATGGGTGACTCATACAAGAAAATGCTGAGATTGCTGTGAAATCTCACATCTGCTGGAAGTCTCCAATCTACCCACCACAGGTTGAGGACAATAAAATGAATTGTGCTTCCCTTTCATCTTACAAAGCTCACGCAAGTGCTTCTCGTGAAAGACTCTGAAGTCTACGTCTTGAGATTCTGGCCAAGTTCTCGGTTTTACAGCCCTTTCAATACACGGGAGAGTAAGAGTGGTTGCCAGCCAACAACCTTCTCAAGCACAAGGTCAGTTCTGTCTCAGACATTTCAGCTTTTCAGATTATTTGCTCAGCATTAAGACTGAATACATAAGGTGAAAGGACACAACCCTCATGCATGCCTTTCCTGCTTTTAAACCATGCAGTATCCCCTTGTACTGCTTCAGTGACTGCCTCTTAGACTACACACGGGTTCTGCGTGAACAAAATCGAGTGTTCTAGGATTCCCATTCTTCACAAAATTATCCATAATTTGTTACGATCCACACAGTCAAATATCTTAACATAGTCAACAAAACTCAGGTAAACATTCTTCTGGCATTCTCTGCTTTCAGCCAGAGTCCATCTGACATCAGCAATGACATCCCTCACTTTTATTCCCTAGCTTCTAAATCTGACTTGAATTACTGGCAGTTCCCTGTCTATGTACTACTCAACCATTTTTAAGTTATCTTTAGCAAAATTTTATTTGCCTGTGATATTAATAATAATGTTCAACAATTTACGTTAGATCATCTGTTTGTTTTGGTTTTGTGTTTGGTTTGGTTTTTTTGAATGAGCACAAATGTGAATCTCTTCCACTCAGTTGACCACATAGCTGTGCTCCAAACCTGTTGGCATAGATGAATAACAGCTTCTAGGTTTGCATTTGTTGAAACATCTCAACAGGTAGTCCATCAATTCCAGAAGGCTTGTTTCTTGTCAGTGTTTTCAGTGTAGTGTGGAGTTCTTCCTTCAGTGCCATCAGTTCTCGGTCATATGTTGCCTTCTAAAGTGTGGAATGAATATAGGCAAATTCCTTCGGGTTTAGTGACTGTATTTTCCCTTTCCATTTTATTTTGATACTTCCTATGACATTAGTATTTTGCCTGCAGAATACTTCAAAATTGCAACCCAAAGCTTGAATTTTTTATTCAGTTCTTCCAGCTTGAAAAATGTCAAACATGTTCTTCTTACTTGGTTTTCCAGCTCTAGGTCTTTGTACAGTTTGTTACAATACTTTACTTTGTCTTCTTGATCTACCCTTTTAAATCCTCTTTTCAGCTCCTTTACTTCACCGTTCCTTCCATTCACTTTAGCTACTCTACTTTGGAGAGCAGGTGTCAGTCTCTTCTGATACCGTTTTAGTCATTTCTTTCTTTCCTGCCTTTCTAACGATTGTTTGCTCTCTTCGTGTGTGATGGCCTTGATGTCATTCCACAACTTGTCTGTACTTTGGTCATCGTGTTCAGTGTGCCAAATGCATTTTTGAGGTGGTTTCCAAATTCCAGTGGGATATACTCAAGGTTGTACTGTGGTTCTTGTAGATTTTTTTAATTTCCTTTAGATTCACCTTGAATTTTCATATGAACAATCCATGATTTAGTCCTCATTTGGCCTCTGGCCTTGTTCTGACTGATAATATTGAGCTTCTCCATTGTGTCTTTCCACAGATGTCGTCGATTTGATTCCTATGCATTCTGTCTGGCAAAGACCACGTGATAGCAGCTGTTTATGTTGTTAAAAATACAGTCTTTTCAGTGGATAAGTCGTTGGTCTTGCAAAATTCTATTCTTTCTACCACCAAAGCCATATTTTTCAACTACCTAACCTTCTTTGTTTCCAACTTTCTCATTTCAGTCATCAGTAATTATCAGTGAATACTGACTGCACATTCAATCAATTTCAGAAGTTCGTAAAATCTTTAATTTCTTCATCTTTGGCATTAGTAGCTGGTGAGTAGATGTCAGTGATAGTATTAAGTGGTCTTTTTCCTTGGCATGTGAATGTTGTCCTACCACTAATACCACTGTACTTCAGGAACAATCTTGACGCGAATGTTCTTTTGGCAATGAATGTGGTGCCATTCCTCTTCAAGTTGTCATTGCTGGCACAGTAGACCATATGATTGTCCTACTCAGAATGACCAGTACCAGTCCATTTGAGCTCTCTAATGCCTAAGATATTGATTCTTAGGTGTTCCGTTTCATTTTAGATGAATTCTAGTTTTCCTAGATTTGTACTTTGTAGATTGTATGTTCTGATTATTATTGGATGTTTGCAGCTGTTTGTTCTCATCTGAGTGATGCCATATCAGAGAGATCAATTCTAACTTTGAGCCGGCAGTCCTTACCCAGTCATATTTTAAGTGCCTTCCAACCTGAGGGGCTCTTCTTCCAACACTACAGCAGACAAAGGGCTGCTGCTTTCTCCCTAGTTTGTTTTAGTTAGAACCTCCACTGAAACCTGCCTATCATGGGTGACCCCGCTGCTATTTGAAATACGAGTGGCACAAATTCCAGTATCATAGCAATAGCCAAGTCACCAGAGTATAATGAACTGATATATGAATGGTGGTCCAGACTAGTACATTCTGTTAAACATTGCTACTTGAACTGCCCACAGAGTCCTCCAGCTCAACATGACACAAAACCATCATTCTTCCCTCTAAAGCAGCCCCATTGGATTGAACACATACTCCTCAGTGAACAATAAACTCCTTCATAAACTGAGTTTACCGTCACCAAGTCACGATTATCCACACCAAGACCTTCCACATCTCCCAGGATGATTTCCATAAATAGCTTCTCTTTGGTTTCTTGACCTCTGATCTCATAGGCCTCCAGCCGCCTCACAGTTGCTACAGGGAGCTCTCTAGCTGCACACTTGCCATGACAGCCTCTTGATTAAAACACTTCTTTAGTTCCCTGTCATCCACAGGATGGTCTCACATTGAAGTTCCTCCTTGTGCTGGCTTCTTCTGATACCTTCAATGCCGTCCCTACTTTCCGTCTCCCATATTTTCTCCTAGCCACATTAAACCTCCTGGGATGCTCAAAGTTGTCAGGTACCTTCATGCCTTCACCCTCCAACATTCTTTCCTCCCCACCCCCAGTATCTTTGGTCTGAACTAGGTGCTGTTTCTGTGAATTTTCCAGCAATGCACTCTTACCATCCTTATTAACATCAGTGTACACATCTGCCTGTGTGTTTGGGGCTATGGAGGCTAAGTTTATGGCATCAGATGCAGCTCTATATTCTCAGTCACCCTCAGCTCCCACTGGAAATGCATGCCAAGAAATAACTGTTAAACAGAACCATGACCTTCACCAGAAGTCTGTGGGATAAAATGTATTCAATCCATAAAAAGGTAACATCAATAGTTACAGCTAACTATGTTGAGCATTTGCTAAGAACCAGACAGGTCAGGAGTAGATTTGATTTGATGTACTGAACATTAGAGACCAAAGATCAGACAAGCTGTGGAATGACATGAAAGACATCACACAAGAAGAAGCAATAGGTCATTAAAAAGACAGGAAAGAAAGAAAAGGTCTAAATGAATGTCAGAAGAGACTCTGAAACCTGCTCTTGAATGTCAAGTAGCTAAACAGAAAGAAAGAAAAATAATGAAGTAAAAAAGCTCAAAAGAAGACTTCAAAGGGCAGCTCAAGAAGAAGAACTATTACAATGACATGTGCAAGGACCTGCAGATAGAAAACCAGAGGGAAGAACATGCTCAGCATTTCACAAGCTGAAAGGAACTGAAGAAAAACTCAAGCCTCAAGTTGTAACACTAAAGAATTTTATGAGAAAAAAA
Source organism: Heterohyrax brucei (assembly GCA_028571685.1). Taxonomy (NCBI): domain Eukaryota; kingdom Metazoa; phylum Chordata; class Mammalia; order Hyracoidea; family Procaviidae; genus Heterohyrax; species Heterohyrax brucei. The sequence continues at coordinate 81,255,173 of CM053154.1, read as the reverse complement.
CAACACGTATCAAAGTATCAAAAGAAGTTGCAAGGAATACACAAAGTGACTATACCAAAATGAAGAGGTGAAAGTTTAACCATTTTGGGAGGTAAAATATGATCAAGAGTCAATGGCACTGAAGGAAGAAGTCTAAGCTGCACTGAAGTCACTGGCAAACAAGGCTCCAGGAATTGATTGAATATCAATTGAGATGTTTAACAAACAGATGCAGCACTGGAAGTGCTCATTCTTGAATGCTAAGACATTTGGAAGACAGCTGTCTGGCCAACCAACTGGAAGAGTTCCATATTGATACCTATTCCCAAGAAAGGTAATCCAAGAAAATATGGATATTATTAAACAATATCATTAATAGCACATGCAAGCAAAATTTTGCTGAAGATCTTTCAAAAGCAGCTGCAGCATATCAACAGGGAACCACCAGAAATTCAAGCAGGATTTAGAAAAGGATATGGAAACAGGGATATCATTGCCGATGTAAGAGGACCCTGGCTGAAAGCACAGAATACCCAGAAGATGTTTACCTGTGTTTTACTGACTACATTAAGGCATTCAACAGTGTGGATCATAACTAATTACAGATAACATTGTGGAAAATGGAACTTCCAGAATACTTGATTGTGCTCCTGAGGAATCTGTACATAGATCAAGAGGCAATCATTCAAACAGAACAGGCAGATGCTGCATGGCTCAAGGTTGGGAAAAGTGTGCATTAGAGTTATATCCTTTCTATTCAACCTGTATGCCGAGAAAATAATCTCAGAAGTTGGAGTACATGAAGAAGAACAAGGCATCATGACTGAAGGAAGACCCATTAGCAACCTGCTTTACACAGACGAAACAACCTTACTGAAAGTGAAGAGGTTCTGAAACACTTGCTGATGAACATCAAAAGCCACAGCCTTCAGTATGGACTACACTTCCACATAAAGAAAATAAAAATCCTAACAGCTGGATGAATAACAACATCATGATAATGAGAGAAAAGATTAAGGTTGTCAATTATTTCATTTTATTTGGATCCACAATCAACTCCCATGGAAGCAGCAGTCAAGAAATCAAGACAGTGGGCAAATCAATTGCAACAGATCTCTTTAAAGTATCAAAAACAAAGCTGTCACCTTAAGGACTACAGTGTGCCTAACCCAAGCCGTGGTGTTTTAAATTGCCTCATATGAGCCTGATCTCCATAATCTATGAGATGCTACAAAATATCAATAAGAAGAAGATAAATCATCCAATTAAGCGATGGGCAAAGGAGATGGACAGACATTTCACTAAAGAGGAGATCCAGACAGCCAAATAACATGCAGACATGTTCACTATCTTTAGTTATTAAAGAAATTCAAATCAAGACTACAATGAGATACCATCTCACCCCAAGAAGGGTGGCCATGATCCAAAAAACACAAAACAACAAATGCTGGAGAGGCTGTGGAGAAAGTGGAACTCTCCTACACTATTGGTGGGGTTGTAAAATGGTCCAGCCTCTTTGGAAAGAAATCTGGCGCTTCCTTAAAAAAGTGGATATTGATATACCATTTGACCCAGTAATTCCACTACTTGGAATATATCCTACAGAATCAAGGCCTTTTACACCAACGGACACATGCACAAGAATGTTTATCACAGCACAGTCCACAATAGCAAAAAGATGGAATCAACCCAGATGCCCAACAACAGAGGGATAGGCAAACTATGGTATATATACTCAATGGAGCACTATGCAATGATAAAGAACAACGATGATTCCAGGAAACATCTCATAACCTGGTTTCAACTGGAAGACATTATGCTGAGTGAAAGTAGTCAGCGACAAAAGGACAAATACTGTATGAGACCCCTATGATAAGATCTCAAAAACAAACTTATGTATAGAAGAAAAGACTCTTGGATGGCTGCAAGGGAGGGGAGGGAGGGAGGGCAGGGGGGAGGGTTTAGATTAGATAGTTGGTAGAAATTTGGTTGGATGAAATCAGTGATAGCACACATTAGAAACAAGAACAACATTAAGTGGACTTCAGCATAACTTGAATACTCCTTCCATCTGAACCCAATATTGCAAGGACAGAGTAGCTGGGGCCGGGAGCCAGAGACCATGCTCTCAGGTGAAATTAGGGCCAATTGGCACAACTAGCATTTTGCTAAGAGGGCTCTCTGCACCGCACATTGGTGAGTGGCATCTGGGGTCTTAAAAGCTGCCAAGCTGCCATCCAAGGGCACAGCAAATGGTACCAACTCAGCAGGAATGGATGATCACTGAGGACCAAAATGACATGGAGTAAAGACAGCCCAGAAGATAGAGAGAGACCCACCTGAATGGGTGCCTACATCGACTTGGGACTGGAAGAACTGGATGGTGCCCGGCCACCACCAGTGACCACGATGGCGCTCACTAAGTTTAGTCTCCCTGGCAACACAGGAACAAAAAGAGATCTCCCTGAGAGATCCCTGAGATCTCCACTAAAAGACCACAATTGATGGTCCAGCAGCTTCAGTGTTCCCCTGGGAGCATGGCCCCTGGCTCTGATGTTGCCCTTGCCCATAAATCATAACAAATGTCCACTCTTTGGACACAAATAGATTGGACTTGGCAATGCAGAGTGACCATATATTGGATTCACTTTACGGTTCTATGCATCTATAGGATGCCATCCTGCTGACCTCTGGCTGGAGGAAGGAGAGTGGATGGAGAGGAGGGTAAAGGAGACTTTGGGAGGATGAGACAAGTATGGAGCAGAGAGGAACGGTGTGCTGTGACGAGGTAGGGAGAGCAGAGGATGCTGCATATAGGTGGGCATGTAAATTTATATGGGAATGTACATTTTCACTCAGTCGTAATAAAAAAAAGAGAGAGACAGAGAGAGAGAAATAAATAAAAAAAAGAAAGAAAAAAATAAATTGCCTCATATGCCTGCAAAAATTGGACAATGAATAAGGAAGATGAAGGACAAATGACACTTTGATTTGTGGTGTTGGCAAACAATAGTGACTATATCATGGACTGCCAGAAGAATGAACGAGTCTGTATTGAAGATAAAAGAAGTACAACCAGAGGCTCCTTAGAAGCAAGGATGGGAAGACTATGTCTCACATGCAGTGGACACGTAGGGATCACACACAGGGTCCGAAGGGAGAGGGACATCATGCTTGGTAAGGTGGAGGGACAGCAAAAAGAGGAAGATCCTTTTCATGGATTGAATTGTGTCTGCCAAAAATATGTGTAGTAACTTGGCTGGGCCGTGATTCCCTGTATTCTATGACTGTCCTCCACTTTATGATTTTCTGATGCTGTGAATCTTAATCTCTGCCTGTGGTTAACAAAATGGATTACGGTAGAGAGGATCAGGGTAGGATTGTAACATCCTTCCTAAGATCAGCGCCCTGTTCTAACATAGAGAGGGTTTCCCTGTGGCTTCAGCAACCTTTTGTCTTTTTATCCTACAAGAAATAAAAGGAAAGGGAAGCAAGCCAAGAGTGGGAACATCATACCATAAAGAAAGCAGCACCTGGAGTAGAGTACATCCTTCAGATCTGAGGTTACTAGGCCTAGATGCACCATGAGCAATGACTGATACAACACAAGGACTTTCTTCCAGAGCAGACAAAGAGGGAAAGCCTTCCGCTGGAGCAGACACTTGAATTCGGACTTGTAGCCTTTTGGACTGTGTAAGAATAAACTTCTCTTCGTGAAAGCCATACTCTTGTGATATATCTGTTAGAGCAGTACCAGATGATTAAAACAGTCCTCAGTGAGATGGATTGACCCAGTGGCTTCTTCAATGGCAACAATTGTGGGGATGGGACGGGACTGGGCAGTGGGTGTTTTGTTTGTTGTTTGTTTCTCTTGTGCATAGAGTCACTGCGAGTCAGAACTAACTTGATAGAACCTAACAACAACAGACAGCTTGCAGGCATTGTAAATCCATTTAATCTTCAATGGACATTAGTGGTTCTTTCAGTGGTAGAATTCTTTTTTTCAGGCAAGAGACCTGTGTTAGTCAACTAGTGCTGTTTTAACAGAAGTACCACAAGTAGATGGCTTTAAAAAGAGAGATTTTATTTTTCACAGTCCGGTAAGCTTAAAGTCCAAATTCAGGGAGTCAGCTCCGGGGCAGGCTTTCTCTGCTGGCTCTGGAGGAAGGTTCTCGTCAATCTTCCCCTGGACTGAATGCTTCCGAGGCTCAGAGACCCTGGTCCTTTCCAAAGGATGCGCTGGGCTCTCTGCATTGCTTTCTTTCTTGATGGTACAAGGTCCCCAGATCTCTCTGCTAGCTTCTTTCCTTTATATCTGAAGAGACTGCCTCAAGGTACAAAACTATCTTATGCACTGAGACCTTCCCTACCAACACAGAGGCTGCCTGTTCTCCCTCATTAACATCACGGGACAAGGTTTAGAGCATACACAATACTGGAAATTGTGGCTCAGCCAAATTTCTACACACTTTTTGGGGGAAGCATAATTCGTTCTATGACAAGACCTGAGTTCAGTTGTTGGCCAACGACCTCATGCTTAGCAACCGCTTACCTGTCAGTGGTGACGTGGGTTGCTATGAGTCTGAACAAACTTCAGTGGAGCTTCCAGACTAAGACAGACTAGGGTGAAAGACCTGGAAACCTACTTCAGAAAAATTAGGTAATGGCATTCTTATGGTTCACAGTGGTCCGATCCACAGCTGATTGTGATGGCGTAAGACAGGGCAGCATTTTGTGCTGTGTGTACTATATGACCTCTCAAGTGTATATCCTCTTCAGAAAAATCAGTTCCATCCTAAAAGAATGAAAGCCAAGGACAGGGACATAAAGACTTCCTCTTCAAACAGGTTTTTAATTTGGATATCTTTAATGTACAAACATTTGGGGGAAGCACTCAGCTAATTAAATAATTGTAAGAGCCTTTAATGTGCCAATGTGCCTAGAAAAGAAGATAGATATCATTTTCCAAACTCATTGGACCACCAAAAAACCAAACAAAAAACCACTGCTGTTAAGTCAGGTCCAACACATAGCGACCCTGTGGACAGGGTAGAACTGCCTCATAGAGTTTCCAAGGAGCACCTGGCAGGTTTGAATGGCCAACCTTTAGGTTAGCAAACATAGCACTTCACCCACTACAGCACCAGGGTTTCCACTGGGACCCATGACACCTGATTTCCCCACATCTGCCTAGACTAGCTATCCACGAAACATAGCAGGTCAGTGACTCCTGGTCCATCCCTTAGGAGCCTGGCTGCTCTTGTCTTCCATGAGACACACGAGTTTCTTTCCAATGAATTTCCTTCCTGGCTGAAGCTCAAGTTAATTTTCATTACTCGCAACAAAAGAACTATGAGTGAGACATGGCCTCAGTCACCCCTCAGACAAGCCACATCTCTGGGGCTGCTGGGATTTTCACTCCAGGCTGAAGTGTTTGGGAGACACCCACCTGTCAGATGTGCTCATGGAAGGCTGTGCCTGAGACCTGCCACCAAGTTGTCACCCTGAAAAGTACATGCTCAAGTACTTGTGGCTCTTCTTGGTTTTCAGTTTCCCTTCCCGTGAGAAAACGGCCATTTTATCACAAACAGAACTGTGACTTGTATTTTCAGATTCCTGTGACTGAGTTCATGTCCTTTAGACATTTCTGTCAGGTTTCTGACCCTTCGTTACAACGAGATCCCTCTCTCTGGGGTGGCGAGGGAGTCTTCACATGTAACTCTCCCCTCTGCTCCCTACCCAACTCAGACACATACACCAGCACCCTACTGACACCTGTGTCCCCTCAAGGTAATTCTATACGAAGATGGGAGATTTTAGGGCAAGAATACTGTTCACCCTTGACCAGTGAGTGCTCCAGGTTGGTGTCAAGAAGAGTTAAGCATTGCCTACACTCTCCTCCTCCCCACCAGCACCCCCTTGTGGTCATATGTCCAAAGTTCTGTGGGATAAGGCCATGGGTTTTGAATGTGAGTCAGGGTTGGTTTATTGTTGCCAAAAAGGCACTGCAGAAGTTCAGCTAGGAAGGCTAAAAGGATGGACAGCATTCTACCAAGTTTTTTCAAACTTCCTCCCGTCTACTGTCCTCACTTACTGAGCCACACTGCATAGCCACCCTCAGGAGAAAATGGGTGACTTGAAGATACAGCCAGACCTAGTTGCTCTACCTTGAGAGAAAACAGTGCTCTATTGAGCCCTAGTCACCAAAGATTACTTATTCCCACACTGCCCACCCCACAGGCTAAATGGATCCATGCTTCTCATTCTTCTCTGTGATTTGCCACCATATGTGAAGGGCCCCTGCTCGTCGAGGCTCATGCCACCTGGCTACAGCTCTCACCCCTACCCCATCTATGTTATCTGCCGTCTCCCAACCTTTCCCCCACATCGGTGAAGACTTTGGCACAGGTTCTCTCTCTTTATCTCCACCTAGGCCTCATCCTGGGTGACTTCAGCTTTCACATGGATGCGCCATCCAGCTCCCTAGAGGCTCGGTTCCTTCCTGTCGTCTTTCTCCTCCACTTTCTCCTCCACGCCAACCACTCACACCTTTGGCCACACTCTGGACCTTATCATCACCTAGAACTGCTCTACTTCCGAAACTGTAATTGCAGACAGCCCATTCTTTAATGAGCACCTTCAATCCTTCTGCACTGAGAGGATTTTTAACTCTGGGAGGATTTTCAACCTCACAGACACTGTCGCTCTCTTCATTCATCTACATTCTTTCAAATTCTCTTGCTTTACATCTTTGCCTGGTGCAGGCCCCTTGGTTCATTATTTCAACTATTCCTTTGCCAATAATTTTTTCCCCTTCTCAATAGATCCCCAAACTAGATGCATTCCATTCTCTCATTTCCTTGATCTCACACTGGGACACTGAGCATGATCATAGAACAGTCATTTAAAATCACAACGATGGATATCATCAGAAATTTGTGAGCTTTAACTCTGAGTGAGTCTTATTGACCCTGGCCCTGGTCATTTCTTTCTCCCTCTCTCCACAAGTTTTTCAAAACTCATACACTCTCTATTAACCTCCTACCACACCATGAGTTCTCTTGTCCACCCAGAGGACTTAGTTTTCTTCATCACCCAGAAAATCAGTCATCAAACATTCCCTTTCGTGCCCCATTTGCTACCATCTAGTCCTGTCTTTGTCTTCTGCTTCTCTTTCCCAATAAAAAAGGTGTCTCCTCCTGCCCGAGCTAATTCCGCTTTCATGCTCTGTATCCCAAATCCTCTTGCACACACATACAAAACAAAACAAAATCAAACCTCTCCTGATGATCCCTGTGGTAAGAAGACTTTGAAGACGGCTCCCACCACTGATGAAACACTCCTCCTGGTACTTACAACATAAGGTAGCCCCGTCCCACTAAATCTGGTCTGGCCACACGCTTGGGAAAATAGAGGGTCAGTGAAGAAAAGGAAGACTCTGAATAAGCTGGACTGACACAGCGGCAGCAGCAATGGGCTGCAGCATAACAGTGATTGTGGGAAAGGCACGAGAGCAGGCATGTTTCATCCTGTTGTGCATAAAGCCCCTGTGAGCTGGAACTGACTTGACAGTACCTAAAAACAACCTAACAACATGTAACAAGGGAATGCAGCGAAAGTAAATCTGTGTGGCCAGGAGTAAGAACTTTGAATACCTGCTCTTGGAAACCCTGAGAAGTCTACTGCCCTGAGACCACCATACTATTGGAAGCCCAAAGAGGCCACATGGAGAGTTAGTGATAGCATACAGACCCCACTGTCCCAGCCATCCTAGCCCAAATGTCAGAGAGTCATCTGACCGAGAAGATCTGAGGCTCAAGGTAAGCCCACAACTCTAGCTGTTGAAGCTACATCAGCAGATCTAGACAATCCTGAGCAGACACAGTTTGTCCCCACTGTACCCTGTGAGAATTCCAGACTTCAAGAATCACAAGCACAATAAGACGGTTGTTATTTCAGGCATCTAAGTTCCGAGGTGATTTGTTAAATGGCGGTAATAACTGGAACAGCCCTCCCCAACTCCTATAGCTTCTCCCTCTTCCTCTCTGCAAGCTTCCCATCACAGTAAAACATGCTCAAATAACTTCCATTTGAAAGAATAACAATACAAGTCATTCTGCTTTTCTATCAAGGTACTGCCATCTCTCTTCTTCTTTCCATGGCAAAGCTTCCTGAAAATGTTTACCTTATACAATTCTGAACATTCTATTCTCTGCTAAACACTGCATTTTGGGTTACACATGTCTCCACATGATTACACATGTCTCCACACTCATGCACACTCAAGTGACTCCATTCCGGCCAAGGGTATCATCAACTTCCTCGTGAATACATCACATGCATATCTCTGAATCCTTGTTTAAATTCTTGATCTTGAAGCATTCCATACTTGGGCCACTGCCTCCTTCGTGAGATGTACTTACTGGCTGATTTCTCCAGTACAACTTTCTCCTAGCTTTCTCTCTAAGACTTTGGATATGCTCAGTCTCCATCTTGACCTCCTCATTTTCTGCCTAATCTCTTTATTGCTTTTGTCATATATTTTCAAATTTCAAAAGGTACATAAATGTGAATGGTGAGGAGTCTCCTTTCTCACTTTGTTTCCCAACCATGAGGTTCTTCTCCCCAGAAGCAACCAATATCATCAGTGTCTTGCACAGGCCACCACATATTGTGTATAAAGATGCATTTATAAATGTATATATTCACATATTCTCCCCCATATTTTTTTTTCACAAGAATGGTAGCGGTCTTTACACACTGGACAGTATTTTGCACTCTTCACAATGATGTGTCTTGGAATCTTTCCATTGCTGTCCATCAGAAACTTCTTCACCCTTTCTTCTGCCTAAACAGCATACATTTATACGCAAGTACCTGACTTATTTTATCATCTCTCTTTTGGGTGCCTATGTGGGTTGTTTTCAGCCTTTTGCTATTACAAACAATGTTGAAATAACTGTCCTCATATGTATCTTTTCATATGTCAGATTTTTTTTTCACTAGGATAATGTCTTAGAAGTGGAATTGCTGGGTCAAAAACATTTGCCTTGTCGATAGATGTTGTCCGTCTCCCCGCATCAAGCAGGACCATTTACGCTCACATCAGCAATGCATGAGCGCCTGCTACGGCGCGCCCTGGCCCACACAGTGTGCTAGCAAACATCTGATCTTAGCCAAACTGAGAGACAAAAATGGGGTCTCGGTGAAATTTTAATTTTTATTTCTCTCGCTATGAATGAAAGGGCTTCTTTTCTTAGATGTTAGACTGTGTACATTTAACTGTCTTTAGACTCTTTATACTTTGTCCATATCTTTCTTTTGTGATACTGAATTGTTTTATGTTGACTTGTGTAAATTCTTTAGGTAAGAGAGAAATAAGCTCTTTGTCAGTAATATGAGCTGCAAATCTGCAAATACGTTTCCAAGTTCACCTTTTGGCTTTGTATACAGTAAGCTTTGCCATATAGGTTTTTAATAGTTTCAGTTACCATTTGTTTTTGCTATGGCTTCTGGGTTGTGTATTACACTTAGAATAGACATTCTGAAAGCTGAAGAATTCTCCCATGGATTCGGAACATTGATGATTTCATTTTGTTACATTTGGATCTTTGTTTCATATGGAATTTACTTCAGTATAAAATATGACTTACAGGTCGAACTTTTTTTCCCAATGTTTCTCCAGTTGCCTTATTCAATTTATTAAATAACGTTTTCTCACTCAGTTTAAAATACCATGTATAATGTATAATTTCTAGAATTTTGTTTTGTTTCACTAAGTTATCTAGTATCACATTATTTTATGTAATGTAACTTTATAACATGTTTTAAAGCCAGTTTAAGTCCAGTCTCCCTTCCCATCCCCAGTCCCTATTAGTGGCCTTTTTCAGTACTTTCCCGACTATTCCCTATGAAGAGTTACAGCTTTTCCTCCGCTTGTGAGTCAGTAAGTTAGCCTATCACCATTTCCTGGATGCTAGCAAAAGACATGAAGTTTTGGGGTCAGAGACAAGAGAAGTTATCACTCACAACAACAAGCAGCCAGAGTGTCAGCATTTGTGCCCGTTCCATGAGCCCCAGTTGCTACAAGAGGACAGGTGATTCCTTCTCATGCAGTGGGTTGTGTTACAGGAAAAGGACCTTGACTTTAGGGATCCCAGAACTTTGTAACAGACAGTGAGCCTGCCTGACTTTTGCCCTAGAGAGAAATTATCTTTATTATAGCAGACAGTAAACAAACGTGTCCCGTGCTTCAGAAGGAGATACTCTCTTTCTCTTGTAAGTTTGTCCACTATGAAAACATCTTTGAGAAGACAGTCTGGAACAACAACAACAACAAAGCACAAAACAAAATCCACTGCCATCAAGTTGATTCTAACTCATAGTGACTTCATAGGACAGAGTAGAACTGCCCCACAGAGTTTCCAAGGAGCACCTAGTGGACTCAAACTGCTAGCCTTTTGGTTAGCAGCTACAGTACTTAACAATTATGCCACCAGGGTTTCCAGGCAGAATACGACAGACCCTCAGAGAATTGTCTCTTGATACTTCTATATGAACTTCAGAATCAGCCTACCTCAGCAACGACAAAGTTTCATTTTTATTGAGAATCTTGTTAAATTCTAAATTATCTGTGGGAGAACACACAACTTCGGGATGTTATTTTTCCTATCGGAGAACATAGTCTGTGTTTTTATTTATCCAAGTGCTTTTCCCCAACTCCTCAGCAGCATTTTTGATGTTTTCTCCACACAGATTTTTGCATAGCTCTTGTTATGTTTATTCCTAGGTATTTTGTCTTTTTTGCTATTGTGTTTTCTTTTCCCATTTTATCCTTCTAACAGGTTGTCATTGATGCCTGCTCTTTAAATGAGGGGTTTTCCCCTAGAGTCTATTCTCTACATCCTTCTCTTCTTCCTCGAAGTTTTCCGGGATGATTTCATCTATTCCCAAACTTCAGTGAGCATCTGTCAGCGGATGCCTCCCAGGTCTCCTCTCCAGCACTGGGCTCTCTCAAGACTGCCTGACACATGTGCTTGTAGATGCTCTACACGCATGCCGCAACCAGCCGGATTTCAAACTTGTCCGCTTTCTCCTCGGACTGGCTCCTCCTTTTGTATCCCAGGTTCAGTCAATGTCACCTCATTCATCTGGATGCCCTGTAGCAAATGAGGTGGACTTCCTTTCATCTTCTTTTCCCACCAGTCACCCAGCCCTGCCTGTTCTTCCCCACTCAGTGCCTCTTTGACCTGTACCCTGACCACTATCCTCACTGCCACTGCAAAGGCCCCTGGGTGGCTACTCAGTCTTGCATCTCTTCCCTCCTCTCTGCTCCTATCCTGCTACAGGAGTGGCCCATGTTTTGGACCATGCCATCCCCAGAAGTTCCAGGATAAAACAGAAGCCACCCCCAGCCTGGCCTCTACAGCTAGACGTCACTAACCTGCTCTTCTGCACCTTCTTGAGCCTTCAGCTCTTCTGTTGGCACGCTGCCCTGCAGCGCTCAGGTTTTCCGGGGGGCGTCTATGAGTGACTCAGCACTGCTGTAACAGCAATATTGCAAGTAAGTAGCTTAAAAGAATAGAAAGTTACTTTCTCACAGTCTGGAGGCCACAAGTTCAAATCAGGGTTTGGCTGCATCAGTTCCTTGCTTATCGGGAACCCAAGATGTTCCTTGATTCCTTGACTTGTAGATGATCCTCACAAGGTGAGTGCCTGCCCCTATGTGTGATATGTCTATGTCATTTCTCTCTTTTTATCATTCAGAGGTGATTAGACTTAGCACTCACCATTTTCTGGTATGAGCAAATTAACATGACAAAGAAAAGCTTATTTCCAAACAGTATTACTTCCACAGGTATACCAAACCAAAAAAGAGACAAATCCATAATGACCGTTCAGGAATGGGGGGAGAACTGCCTCATAGGACTTCTAAGGCTGTAATCTTTATGGAACTAGATTGCCACATCCTTCTTCCACGAGGCAGCTGGTGGGTTGAAATCACCGACTTTTGAATTAGCAGCTGAACACTTAAACCACAGTGCCACAAGGGCCCCTTTCTAGAAATACTTTTTTTTTTAATTGTCCAAAAGTTGATTCTGACTCATACTGACTCTACAGACCAGAGTAGAACTGGCTCAAAGAGTTTCCAAGGAAAGGCAGGTGGATTCAAACTGCTGATCGTTTGGTTAACAGCCATAGCATTTAACTAATGCATCACCAGGGCTCTTTTAATAAATATAAACCAAAAAATAAAACCCAAACCCACTGTCATCAAGTCAATTCCAACTCATAGTGGCCCTATAGGACAGAGTAGAAGTGCCCCATAGAATTTCCAAGGAATGCTTGGTGGATTTGAACTGCCAGCCTTCTTGTTAGCAGCTAAATACAGCGGTTAGAATTGTAACACACATTTTGGAAGCCACAGTTCAATCCATAACAGTGTCTATCTTGCCTGCCTGTGTGTCTCCCTGTGTCTATTTTGCTCTTTCTATATCACAGAAGTAATTAGGTTTAGGACTTATCCTACTCTGGTATAACCTCACTAACATAACAAAAGAACACTGCTGTTTTCAAAGAGGGTCCTATTTATGGGTATAGGGACTGGGACTTCAACACATATTTTGGAGGAATACAATCTACCCATAACACCTAGCCGACTCCTATACCTCCCTAAGGGTTATACTCATGCATCAACTCCCCCAGAATTCCCCGACTCTCATCTGCATTAGATGCCTTTCCTTCACTCGTTCATCCATCCATTTCTTCATTTCAGAAGGCTTTGTTTAGTTCCTCATTTGCCTAGCTTTCAGCTCTATGCTAGGGATATCAAGCTAAAATGAATGTAAGTTATTGCCCTCTAGAGACTCACTATCTAAGGTTTTGTAACTGCAAGTATGGTCTCCGTATCAGCAGCATTAGCATCACCAGGAGCTTGTTAGAAATGCAGAGTCTCAGGCCCCATTCCAGATAAGCCAAGCCAAGCCAAGGGCCGTCGAGTCGGAGCCGACTGCATTTTAACAAAACCCCTAAGTGACTCCTGAAAACAATAAAGCTTAAGAAGCACTGTTCTAGGTAACATATTAAAAGAGAAATATAACGAATGGGTAAGTACAGCCTTAGAGCAATACACAAGGTTTTCTGACAACACGTTGCTGTTATTGTTAGGTGCTGTCAAGTCAGTTCCAACTCACAGTGACCTATGCACAGCAAAACAAAACACTGCGCTCTGAGAACACAGTGTCAGGTAACAAACCAAGTGTGCCTTACCCTCCAGACCAGGTGTCCTGGAGATGCCTAGTTTGAGCTGGTGCCAAGGATGGTCTCCAGACAGAGGGCACAGCTTGAGCAAAGGATAGAGAGGAGAAACAGTGTGTGTACTGGTTGGAAATGGGGGACCACTGGCCACTGGATGTATGGCCCTGACACAGAACAGCAACACTCCAGCCTAGACCAGGGCTTCAGACTGGCTTGGCCAGGTCGGATGCCCCAGCCCCCTGCTGGGTAGTTGCATTTCTAACAAGTTTCCAGGACAGCAGTGAGTTTCGGTTTTTTATATATATGTAAGAATCACCTGGCGATCTTGTTAAAATGTGGATTCTGATTCAGTATAGGCAGAGTGGAAATGTAAATTCCCAGCAGGAGTTGAAATTTGAACGACCTGGTTTGAAGTCCTGGACTAGATACCCTCACCAGACACCCAAGAGAGTAAGCAGGGACCACATACTTGTTTGCATTTCAATGGTGGAAGTGACGTGACTGCTGAATTTGAACTTGAAGAACGAGAAACCAGGGAACCCAATCAGGAATCACAACTGTGTAGGCCAGAGGTGACCAAGTCAAACCAGAACAGAGGAACACAGGTGAAAAGGAGACCACAAGTTCTAGAAATGTGTGGGAGATTGAATGTGCAGGACTGGGTGTGGAACAGATGTAAATAGAGAAGAGCAAGCACCCTTCTCAGGACCCCAACTTGGGATTGATGGGGGTCAGTAGGAGGAAGAAGCACAGTGGAGCAAAGTCAATAGCACAGGAACTGACAAAGTGTTAGTTCTGTGTCAAGCACCATGATCAGCACTATGCATAGATTTCTTCAATTAACCCTCATCTAGGAATTGTCAAAATCAAAAACAAGTATTGTTTTCATTTCAGAGGAGGAAACAGAGGCACAGAGAGGTTAAGTTACTTATCCAGAGTCACAGGTAGAAAGTAGCACAGCTAGGATCTGAGCTCAGGCTATAACCACTTTGTCACCTCACCTCACAGGCAAGCTTGGGCATACTGGGAGCTAAGGGCCTGCTGGACAGCCAGCAGGAGAAAGCTGAGTAGGACAGAGTCTCAGGCAAGCCACTGGTGGGATGTTATTTTAGTCAGCTAGTGCTGCTCTAACAGAAATACCACAAAGTAGATGGCTTTAACAAAGAGAGGTTTATTCTTATACAGTCCGGTAGGCTACATGTCCATATTCAGGGTGTCTGCTCCAGGGGAAGGCTTTCCCCTTGTAGGCTCTGGACAGAAGTCCGGTATTGCATCAGTCTTTGTCCAGGGAGCGTCTTGGTGCAGGAACCTCAGGTCTGAAGGACGTGCTGTTCTCCCAGTGTTGCTTGCTTGGTGGTATGAGTTTCCCAATTCTCAGCCTGCTTCTCTTCCCTTTTATATCTTGCAGGATAAAAGGATTAAGGGTGGGGAAAGTGATACTCCAAAGAGACTCCCTTGACAGTGGAGCAAGGAGGTGATCCTATGAAGGGATTTACAGCCCCACCCTAATCCTTTAATATACAGCATAGGAAAACTACAAAATGGAGGACAGTCACAAGATACTGGGAATCATGGTCCAGCCACATGGCTACACATATTTTTGGGGGGACACAATTCAATCCATGACAGATGTCAACCACAGAGTTGGCAGAGTCCTGCTTGAGTGAATGCGGTGATGGGTGGAGGGGCCAGGGGTTCAGGACTAGTAAGCAGTTGCAGTGGGCAGGGCTGGATAACCACAGAGTTCTCCACTGTTCCTACGGCTTCCACTTGCTGGTTTATCCAGAGCCAAACACAGTGTAGATATTCCCAGGATCCTCCAGGAACTGTCTTCTCTCTTGGGAAACCAGGCCTCCCTGAACAGGGTCAGAAGCTAGGGAGAACTTTTGGAACCGTTGTCAGAGAAGAAAGATAGATGTGCAGTGCCTGGAAGAAGACTACTTCGAGGAGCAAACTAGATATTAGCATATCTCAACTGTGTCTCTCCCTGTCACTACAGAAATTCCACAAGAGATACCCTGTTCCAACCCCTCCCCAGTTATGCAGACTGCTAACTCTATCTGCACTTGCTAACTAGATAGTCTCCCAAAGGTCATTCTCAACTAGAAAATGAAGATAGTGATATCTTCCTCTCAGAGCTATCTGAGGACAAATGGTCTTCACATTAAATAGGTACTTTTACAGATTACAAAGGGTTTGCACATCACAGGCAATACCATTCCCCAGCATCTCACAGTGGTGAAGGTCTCTTCTCCATTATTATCAGAACTACAGCTAGTACAACAAACTCGGCCTCAGACCCCCAGCTCTGGCCCCAAAGGTGAAGCTAGGGCTCTGCATTGGAATCCTGGCTGGCTAACAAGGGCTCCTTAGGGTGGTCACTGCCTCACGCCTGGGCTGACACTTCAAATGTCCATGAGGGGAGAGGGCGAAGGTAACCAAAAATTGAGAGACGGAGTTTGGTGGCAACAAGGGTTCTACACACAGAGCCAGCAAAGGCCCTGCCTGTTCAGCTCCAGGTCTGCTGGAAACATGCCCCAAATTGCTGGACATCTCATTTTGCAAAAGAAGCCAGAAACTCAGATCTTTATGTGAAATTCCCAGGTTTTTAAATACATGGAACTAATCAATAAATGGTATAAATACAGGGGTAGCCAACCAAACAAAGCATGTCTGGGATACCTGACTGTGCCAACAGCCCATGCTGTTCTTATGTGTCAGTAAAAACTGGCCTAGAGCTGCACACTCCACAGCGACGTGTGCGCATGCCTCTGTGAACACATACATAGATGTGTGATACTTAAGTCTGTGTGGATGGTCCTCATGTGTGCATTTGTAAATATGCACAACCAAGCACAGATGTAACATGTGACAACACTGTGATCATGATCAGGCTTGTTAGCATGTGCACGTTAATGAACGTGCATGTAGGTTCCACTATGGGCCCCTGTTTGCACCCACGAATGAACGCCTGAAGAAAGAAACGAACGCCTGGTTGGAAAACTTGAGGGAGTGGGTGCACACAGGGGGAATTGTAAACACACACAAGCATGCGCTTGCGCACTAGTACGGCGGGCAGCAGTGGGGCCTGGTGCCCAGGGGAGCGAGAGGCGGTGGACCCGTCCCTACGGAAATCGGGACATCGATTCTCCCCGCCCCGTGCCTCCGCGCCTGGCCTGCTGAGTGGAGGGGAGGGGAGGGGAGGGGAGGGCGGCTCGGCAGCTGCGCCCGGGCGCTGCGGGAGAAACGCGGGAGGCGCGCAGCCGCGGCCATTAGTCACCAGATGTCACCTTCTGCTGCCAAGGCGGCGCGGGGCGCAGACAATGGCCGCGCGGGCCGAGGGGCGGGCGCCGCCCGCGCGGGAGCCCGCAGCCGCGTCTCTGCTGACACCTACCGCTCGGCGCCCGCGCGCCGCCCGCCCCTCCGTGGGCCTCTCTGCGCGGCCGCCTTTCCGGCTCGAGCGCCTCCCGGCCACCGGCTGCCCCGCGCACGCCAGCCGGCAGCGGGTCCGCGCCCCGAGCCCCGCCGCTCGCCGCCGCCGTCCCCAGGCTTCCTCCTCGTGTCAGCTTCAGGTCCGCTTTCGGGAATGGGCGCAGGTGTCAGCTGCCCTTGAGAGCATTTGCTGGCCTGCCTCCCCAACCTGCCTCGGTTGGACTGTCGCCCTTCCCCCAGCTTGGATTCCACACTTAGCTTCCTCAGGCTGAGCTCTGTAGCAGGGGCCATGCTGTCTTCTCCGTGTCTGGCCCTGTGCCTGGCACTCGGGATTGCAGCCCGGATAAGTGGGGATGGTATTAGTGCCTTCAAGAACAGATTTTGTTTGTAAGAGAATCGTGCCAGATGTTGGTTGAAGGTTATTGCTGCCTACATCTGATACTATGCAGCCAGCCAAGCCAAATGCGGCGAGTCGAATCCGACTCATGAAAAAAAAAAAAAAAAAAAAAGACTTTCACACCAGAAATTGACCCAGGACATCACTGAGCTTTACTCTGGGCCCAAGTATACCCCAAAAATAAAGGTAGAAAAGTGAGGCTACCTCTTTTGCAGCGGTGGCCTAGATGATGGCAGACTTCCATACACAGCCACTGTTTTCGCTGTATGCAACACTGAATGCCAAGTGTGGAAGGGGAGGGCACAGGGCCAAAGATCTCTTCTTAGATCCCAGGCTGGAGATACTGAAATATTTTACAGATACTCCAGAGAGGTAGTACCTCGGTCTGGGGACTGGGGCACTCACTGAAGGCCTGAAGTATCCAGAGTCCAGGGCTAAAACTGCTCTGGAGTATTGTGGACTTCTGAAAGTCGTCCTTGTGCCACTTTTCTCAATGATGGTGGGCTGCCGGGGTTCCTTCTTCCTTCCAACCCCTTTGACTTCTCAGAGGAGGACTACCTGGACCTTGGAGAGAGTAGACTCTTCTTGAGACTATTGGAGAAGTGACTTTTATTCTATTTTGTTGGATTTTTTAAAAGATATTTTATATCTGTGACCACTTGGTATTTGACAAGGGTCCCAAGTCCATTCAATTCAAAACCTACTCTCTTCAACAAATGGTACTGGGACAACTGGATTTCCACATTAAAAAAAAAAAAAAAAAATAGAAAACTGAAGTTATACCCTTATCTCACACCATATATGAAAATTAATTCATAAGGATCAATGACCTAAATATAGGAACTAAAACATAAGACTCTTAGAAGAAAATATAGGAGTATAGCTTCAAGACCTTATTTTTTACAGTCAATTCTTAGATACAACACCAAAAGCACAAGCAATCAAAGAAAAAAAATAGACTGAACTTCATCAAAGTTAAAATCTTTTGTGCATCAAAGGACTTTATCCAGAAAATGAAGAAACAACCTCCAGAAGGACAGAAAATATTTGATGAGCATATATCTGAAAAGGCTTTAATATTCAGTTATGTGAAGACCTTCTGCAACTCAGAGCAAAAAGACTACCCAATTTAAAAATGGGAAAAGTACTTGAATAGATATTTCTCCAAAGAAGATACACAAGTTGCCAATGAGCACATGAAAATATGCTCAACATATTCATAGTCCACAATAACAAAAAGTTGGAATCAACCTCAATGCCAATCAACATATGAATGGATAAGCAAACTGTGGTACATATACTCAGTGGAACACTATGCTATGATAAAAAAATAAGGACAATTTTAGAAAACATAACATGGTCTCATTTGGAAGACGTCATGCTGAGTGAAATCAATCAGTGTCAAAAGGACAAATTTTGTATGAGACCCCTGTTATGAGGACTTAACAAGAGAATTATCCATAGAAGAAAATGACTGTGTTGGCTACATGGGTGGGTGAGGGCTGAGGGTTTATCATAGCCAAAATGTAGAAACCAGCAAAGTGTCCATCAACACATGAATGCATAAATAAAATGTGGCATACATATACAATGGAATGTTATTCAGTCATCTATGTTACAACATAGATGAACCTTGAAAACATGCTGAACGACATAAGTGAGACAAAAGAACAAATTTTAAATCACTCGGAATGGCTAGAAGAGACTAATGCATAGAGACAAAAGTTACTTAGTGGTTACTGGGAGCAATGGGAGGGAGGCATAAAGTTATTGCTTACGGGGTGCTGAGTTTCTCTTTGGGATGATGAAAGACTTTTGGAAATAGTGATGATGGTTGCACACCATGATGGATATAAGTAATGTCACTGGATTGTACGCTTAAAAATTATTAAAATGGCAAAATTTTTGTTGTATATATTTTACCATAACATACTTTTTGAAAAAGAACTTTTCAAGTTTTTTAATTGATTTAGAACCAATGCATATTCATGGAAACAATTCAGAGAAGGATGGGAAATATTTTTAAATGCTCTTTTACTCCATCATCACTGAAAACAACATGATCATTTTGCACAACTTGTCCAAGCTTCTCCCTATGCATAACGTACATTATTTATATAAACTTATATTTTCTCAAAAATGTCAATGTATGCTATTCTGAAAACTTTTTCACGTAACACAGCTTGAACACCTCTTCACATCATAACCCTCCTATATTGTTGTTTGGATGACTGTATACTATACCATCGTGCAGATGTACACATCATTTAACCAGTCACCTGTAATGGACGCAACACAGACCATACAATTAGTCAAGAGCATTTCCAAGTCTTATGAGGACTTCCATCAGTATGGAGCTGGAGAAGGCAAAGATGGAGGGAGAATTTTGATCACCTCCTCCTCTAAGATCTCGGGTTCCTCACCAGCAAGGGGTGGGTGCTGTCTTGAATAGACACTAAGAAACTTGACAGCTCAGCTGTTTCCTGTGAGAGACTTGGAGACTGTGAACCTGGTGGGAGGGAGGAGGTCTCTGGACTTGAGGTCTGCAGTGTGTTCTGGGGTGCAGCTCTAACACCGTGTGAAACGTGGCGTCTGTGTGAACCATTTTTCCTCCAACTCAGTGAGGGGAGTCCTGTTCTGAAGCCCGGGGGAAACACTCAAAAGTTGGAGAAAAAACTCCCGACCCTCAGCAACCTTGCAGCCAGCCAACACAACAAAGAGGAATTGTGACAACGCAAAGGAACAATGCAAGGTCTCTCTACCTGTTCTGAGCTCCCATGATGAGGTTCCAAACTAGAATTTCTGGTTGTATGACCTAGTGATGTCTCCTCTCTGAGTCTTTCTTTCTCAAAGAGCAAAATAGAGAGTCTATACTTCTCCCCTGGTTGTTGTTACAATATGCACATACTCAGAATGCCCTACAGGCTCCTTCCTTACCTCCCTCCAGTTCTCTCCTGGGTCCTGATAGTCAGTTACTACATATTTTGTCAGTGCCTGCTATGTGCTAGGTACTGAAGTAGGTGGCTGAGATTTACAGATGAACAAAAAAGATGAAATGTTTTGTAAGGATCACCTATGAGCCAAATAACCAAGCAATACCTGACACATCTTACAAGGAAGGACTTGACACAGCAAACTCCTTAATTTGGACTATTTGCCTGGAGAACTGTCAAAAAGAAATTTCTGTTCTTCAAAGCTACCCACTTGGAATATTTCTATTACAGTAGCATTAGAAACTAAGACGGGGCTTAACAGCAGAAGGAAGATGATAGTACTAGAGTTAACTGAACTTAAATGGATGAATAAAAACAATCCAATCTAAAGGACAGAGAGAAAGAATATGGAGATTGGAAAATGAACAGCATCTTAGGGATTCATGGGATAATATCAAAGGTCTAAAATATGAATAATTGAAATATCAGAAGGAAAAAGAGAAAAAGAATAGAACAGGATAAATATGCATATGTTTGAGGAAATAATGGGGAGAAAAAAGCACTTCCAAATTTGGTGAAAAATAGAACTTTACTTATACACTTATATTCAAAATGCTAAAGCTCGAAAATAAGTGTTAAATTAACCTGTGCTGTAATATGATCTCTCTGGCAGAGTTAAGAAGCCCAAGAATATAGGCAGATCCTGGATGCAGATAGCCAGGGAACTCAGTAGGATAAAGAACTCTTAACAGGCCTGAATTAGCTAATGGTAGAGGCATAGCAGAGCAGTCCTTGGGTGGTCCCAATGCTAACTAAAAGGTTAGAGGTTCCAGTCCACCCAGAGGTACCTTGCAATAAAGGTTTGCTGATTTACTGTTGGAAAAAGCCAGCCATTGAAAGCCCTATGGAACACGATTTTGCTCTGACAAACACAGGGATGCCAGGAATTGGAGTCAACTAAATAGGAACTGGTCTGTGGTGGGGGAGGGAACACTTAAAAATACAAAGCAGTATAGCTAAAAGGCTAAATAGACATATTAAAATGGAATTCTAAAATTATCTCTCTGGTTCTGTGTGAACTGTTCTGTTTTAGTCAGCTAGGGCTGCTCTAACAGAAATACCACAGAGTGGATGGCTTTAACAAAGAAAGATTTATTCTTACACAGTCCGGTAGGTTGCAAGTCCATATTCAGGGTGTCCGCTCCAGGGAAAGACTTTCCCCTTGACGGCTCTGGAGGAAAGTCTGGTGTTGCATCAGTCTTTGTTTCTGGGAGCGTCCTAACACAAGAACCTCTGGTCTGAAGGACGCGCTCTGCTCCCGGTGCTGCTTGCTTGATGGTAGTGAGGTTCTCAAATTGTCCTTGGTTCTTTTTCCTTTTATTCCTTGCAAGCTAAAAGCATTAAGGGTGGGGCAAGCCATACTCCAGGGAAACTTCCCCCATAGCAGGAATTCACAGCCCCACCCTAATCCTTTAACATACAGGTTAGCAAAACCGCACAATGGAGGACATTTCCAAGATACTGGGAACCATATCCCAGCCACATGGCTGCACACATTTTTGGGGGGACACAATTCAAACCATGACATCCCACCCTTTGACAACCCAAAAATCACATCACAAAACATTTAACACATTCATCTCACCATAGCAAAATTATGTCCATCCATATAACACAAGTCTTAAATCAGTTCCAAGTCCAAAATACAAAAACTCTTCTACATCTGTGAAACTTAGAAGGCATTAACAGGCAACAGGCAAGTCAACAGAACACATTACATTAGCCCTCAAAGCTTTGGAAATACTCTTACATTTTCTGAGACATTCTACACAACAGCAATGCTCTCCAGACTCCAGGTATCGGCCACACTCTCAGGTTTCTGAGTGGAGACCTCCAGCCCCGTGCTACAACTCTGCCTTCAAGGCCCACTTCGACAGAAACTCTGTCCCATCGGCTTTAGGAGCACCCTAAGCCCAACTGAGTGGCAATTCCACCCTTACGAACACAGCACGCCATGGTTCCACCCTTTCAAACCCCTGAGGTCATGGCCATACCTCTTGAGACTGAGGCAGCTCAGCTTCTCACGCTATCTGCCTCTTCAGCTTCAGCTTCCTATGGCCGCGTGGCCTGGGCCTCAGGCCCACATCTGCCCTGCCAGGCAAGTGTTCCAAAGCTCTGTAGCTCCACTGGTTTAAGTGCCCGGAGGCACCCCACTCTTGCTGGAAAGCGTCCTGCCCAAAGGCACTCAACTCTCTCACTCCGTGGGTCAGCAAGGCCAGCTCACCGATTCAAGTGCCCAGAGGCACCCCGTTCCGCGAGGAAAACTCTGCGCAGGCACTGACCTCTCTCGCTCCACGGGTCGGCTCCAGCGCTGCCTCTGGTTCTGCTGTTGCCGCTGCCGCTGCTGCCGGTCCTCTGTTGTTTCTCACCATCTGCGCCTTCTTCGTTCCTTCTGAATCTTCTATCCATTCGCAGTTTCAAAGTGGCTTCCACATTTTAGGTATTTGCTAGAGCAGCACCCCACTTCCACGGTACCAATTCTGTTTTAGTCAGCTAGGCTGCTCTAACAGAAATACCACAGAGTGGATGGCTTTAACAAAGAAAGATTTATTCTTACACAGTCCGGTAGGTTGCAAGTCCATATTCAGGGTGTCCGCTCCAGGGAAAGACTTTCCCCTTGACGGCTCTGGAGGAAAGTCCGGTATTGCATCAGTCTTTGTTTCTGGGAGCGTCCTAACGCAAGAACCTCTGGTCTGAAGGATGCGCTCTGCTCCCGGTGCTGCTTGCTTGATGGTAGTGAGGTTCTCAAATTGTCCTTGGTTCTTTTTCCTTTTATTCCTTGCAAGCTAAAAGCATTAAGGGTGGGGCAAGCCATACTCCAGGGAAACTTCCCCCATAGCAGGAATTCACAGCCCCACCCTAATCCTTTAACATACAGGTTAGCAAAACCGCACAATGGAGGACATTTCCAAGATACTGGGAACCATATCCCAGCCACATGGCTGCACACATTTTTGGGGGGACACAATTCAAACCATGACACATATTAAAATGGAATTCTAAAATTATCTCTCTGGTTCTGTGTGAACTGTAAGGGAAGAGGCTAAAAGCAGAGAGACCAGTTAGGGTGCAATGGAAATGGTTCACTAAGTGGTAACATTGGCTTGGACTAGGGTGGGAGGAAAGGAAAGGAAAGTTCTCAGGTTCTGGGCGTATTCAGAAGGCAGAGCTAAACTGTGATGAACGCTTCTCTCTTCCGTCCCCCTCCCCACTTCTCTATAGTGTTAGAGACCTGCAGTAGTTCCTGTACTTGAAACCAAAGGTGGGCTGGCAGCCAGGTGAGATAGGACAGCAGGATGGAGTCAACTGCACGCAACCCAACAAATCCCTTAAGTGGGGCCAGGAAGAAGAGAGCATGTGTGCCTTCTGGCAAGATACATGCCAGATCCAAAAAGGATCCTTTGGGCTTCTTCTGGCTTCCAAAACTGCATCTCCAAGAGTTGCTTTCCAGTTGAGAAGTAATTGAGAAATAATGGTTAATATTTCACAGAGACAGCTGAAGCCTCAGCCCCAGCCTCAGGAAGCAAATTAGAAGTGAAGTTTAGAAATGGAGAACAGTCCTGCTTCTCATTAGCAACTGCAAATAAGATTGCAGAAAAATGTTAGTGCCGCAAGGACAGTGTCTCCCTAGCAAAAATCAAACCAATGTCACAGCAAAGTGGAGACCCCAGATCACATTCAGGAATCTGGGTTTCTGGTAGGACTCTGGGACTGAGCTACCATGTCACAGAGCAGATCTGTAGCATCCTGCTTGAGCGTCAGTTTCCGGGACTGTTGACTGGAAATGGCCACAGGTGTAGACGGTGGGACTGGCCTCTTTGTACCCAGACAGCAGAGCAGGAGCATAGATGTCTGTCTCTTGCTATGGCCTTCCCCAGCCTGGCCTAACATCCCTATACCCAGTTCCATCCCAGTTAACTATGTCTGACATACATCAAGTGTTTTAAATTGCTTGTGTGTATGAATTTATTCCATCGTCTCTACAACCCCTGGAGTTTGTTGTTCCTATTGTTTTTACTGCTGGGTGCTGTTGAGTCAAGACAGATAGAACTACCCCATAGGGTTTCCAAGGAACACCTGGTAGATTCAGACTGCCAACCTCTTCATTAGTAGCCGTAGCTCTTAACCACTAGGCCACCAGGGTTTCTAAATGATTGGATGGGACCAAGCACATAAAGTCTGTGGAACCCTACTCAAGGGATTAGTCAGTTTTGCTATCCCATACGGCTTAAAATGAGTCATCCCACTGGTGTGAAAGATCTCACCACCACTGGGGAAGAAGAGCCAGAAGTGGAGTGCATCCTTTGGACCCAGGATCCCCGGGCTGAAAATCTCCTGAAACCAGGAGACAGAGTGAGAGAGAGCGCTAACACTGAAGACGGTTAGAAGCAGTGACAGAGAAATGGTGGCAGGAGAGACTGGAAGGAGATGGTACAGTGAACTTCTCGGGCAATGTTTTCGTCAGTTAGGGCTGCTCTAACGGAAATACCACAGAGTAGATGGCTTTAAAAGAAGGAAGGTTTATTCTTATACAGTCCAGTAGCCTACAAGTCCATATTCAGGGTATCCTCTCCAGGGGAAGGCTCTCGCCCTTGTCGGCTCTGCAGAAAAGTCCAGTATTGCATCAGTCTTTGTCCAGGGAGCATCTTGGCACAGGAACCTCAGGTCTGAAGGACATGCTCTTCTCCTGGTGCTGCTTGTTTGATGGTGTGAGGTTTCCAAATCTCTGCCTGCTTCTCTGTCCTTTTATTTTTTGCAGTTTGAAAGGATCAAGGGTGGGGCAAGCCATACTGCAGGGAAACTCCCTTTACAGTGGAACAGGGAGGTAATCTTACAAAGGGATTTACAACCCCACCCTAATCCTTTACCATACAGCATGGGAAAATTACAAAATGGAGGACAGTCACAAGATACTGGGAATCACAACCCAGCCATGTGGCTACACCTATTCTAGGGGGGACATAATTCAATCCACGGCAGTCGACAAACAAGAAAGCTGAGTACTTTGGGGCAGACGCTTGCAGGAGGAGTACCTCCGGGAGCTAGAGCTACATACCTTCAGGCTGAGGCTTGCTTACACAGTTGGATGCCAAAATACAACCCGCTGTCCTTGAGTCGACTCCAACCCAAAGTGACCCTATAGGACAGGATAGAACTGCCCTATAGCATTTCCCAGTAGTGTTTAGTGAATTTGAGCTGCTAACCTTTTGGTTAGTGGCCATAGCACTTAACAACTAAGCTACCAGGGTTTCCAGGGGGCACTTATTAGCAGAGTTTAAAAAAAGTTGTGTACCACTTGCCTGAGCAAGGCAGGGGCCAAGGTCCAGAGAGGGGCATGCCTTCAAGCATGGCTGAGAAGAGGCTTGAACTGATGGAAGAATTGCATTCTGAGTGTTCTTAAGTCTGAATTGTAACCTGTTACTTCTCTAACGAACTCCATAATGTGAGTATTGTCTGTGAGTTCTGTGAGGCCACTGTCATGAATTATCAGACTCAGCAGAGAAGTAGACAGTGCCATGGAAGGGACGGTTGGTGTCAGAATGGTTAAAGACAGTGGAGGGAGGTGGTACATCTGGTGTCCCTCACTCAGGAATCGGCCTTGGCCTATTGATCTTGATTCTTCTAGCCCCCAGTGAAGTTAGAGGAGGTCAGATGCCTCTGCTACAGTATTTTGATAGGAGACTGTCTTAGTTAGCTAGTGCTGCTTTAACAGAAATACCATAAGTAGATTGCTTTTAAAACAGAAATTTCCTTTTGTCATAGGCCAGTAGGCTGGAAGTCCAAAGTTAAGGCGCCACCTCCAGGGGAGGGCCTTCACTGCCGGCTCTGGAGGAAGTGCTTGCTGTTAATCTTCCCCTGGACTGGAAGCTTCTGAGGCGCAGGGACCGCTTTCTTGGTGCCATGAGGTCCCCAAATCTCTGCTTGCCCCCCCTTATCTTTATATCCCAAGAGGGTTCTCCAAGGCACCATTTCACAGCCTCCTAAGCTCGCTGAGTTCCAGGGTCTTAATGTAAAGCCAGGCTCTCCAGGATGAGTCCTTACGATGCACAGAGGACGGGCTGGGGGCTGAGCATACTCTCCAAATGTCACTTCCCCTTGTCCCCTCTCCATGCATAGAATGGGGCAATGTAGACCCTAACCCACCCCAGGTGCTGGCAAGGGCACCCAGCAAGAGTCAACAGCTGGTTTGACCAATCTGGGAGTGGACCTACTTCCAGGAAGGCCTCTAATTTAATTAGCTTCACAAATCAGCTCAATGGACTTAATTGATCTTTTTCACTCTTAATATTGTCACTGTCACTTTCTGAGCAGAGCCTCCCCTGGCCACCCAAGGCATTGTGCTCTGCCAGCCAGAAGCAGAGAAGAAACAGTGTGAGCTGAAGAAGCCTAGCAGGAGGGAGCTGGTGGATGAGAAGGCAAGAAGGACAGTGACAGCTGTGGATGGTCTGCCCTGGTACCCCCAAGCCGGATCTCTTAGATTGCACAGTGGGAATGGTGACAATCACAGTCAAAGGAACCAGAAATCAGGCTTCTAGGGAGACATCTGGCTGGGACCTCAGGCGACTTATCCTAGGGCTATTCTGGGCCTCAATTCCCTGTTCGTAAAGATTATTTCATTCTACAGTGGTTCATTGAACACCTACTACATCCCAGGCCCAGGGCCAAACTCATGGAGTAATGGAAAGCAAAAATAAACCTATCCCAGTCTTCACAGGGCGTTCAAACAGGTCATCTTCCCTGCAGTGACCTTCTACCCCACCCTGTGGAACACATGTGGACTCACTGGGGAGACTGGCCAAATAAACACAAGAACACAAGCGAAAGGCCTCTAAAGAGAAGGCCTGCGGAAGTCCTGTGCACAGATGCTGGACAAGTAGAGGCTCCATAGTGAGGTAGTGCTTGAGGTAAAACACAAAGAATGAGGTGGAGTCACCTAAGCGAAGAAGGCAAGAACAGTCTAGCCAAAGGCTCTAGTATTAGCGAAGACCAGGGGGCTTGGAAAGCTGACAGGACTTAAAACTGATTGGTGTGGCTAAAGCTGAGTGAAGGGGTATGGGCCAGATGAGGCTGGGCCAGGAGCTCCTAGACGAGGAGCTTCCAATATTTTTTACAATGTCCCACAATAAGAAAAATATTTTACATGTGACACAGAACATAGAACAGATGTGCACATATACAAACACACAGAACAGCTATACACACACATGTAAAACCTGTATGAAACAAGGTTACCCTTACCACGTTAAATATGATCCCCTCTGAGGCTTTCTAGCCTATTTTTATTCTAGCCTGTGCTGTTTCTTTTATTTAAGAAAAAATGGATCACAAGCCACTGATTTGATTTTCCAGCCCCAAGTGGATCATGGCCAAGGGAGAAAGACGGGGCATCTGGTGCTGTACCAGATATATAGCCTTAGCAACCCTGTGAGACAGTTCTACTCAGTCCTGTAAGGTCACTGTGAGTCAGAATCCACTCTACAGCAGTGCATTTTGTTCTTTTTGGTGTAGTTCTTTTCACAGCTGCATGAAGGAGTTGTGTCTTCATCCTGTGAATAGTGGAAAGCCCCAGTTCTCTCCTGAGGAGGCATTTAATAAGAACTTGTATTTTGAAAAGCAGCCTGGCAGCTGCTTGGGGAGTTGGGCCAGGGGAGGAAGGGTCAGAGGTGGAGGCTAGGACAACAGTGAAGAGGCTACTGCAGCAGCAACGTGAGAGGTGTGGTGCTTGCATTCAGTGGCTTTGAAAAGTAAATGAAGCAATGGGTATGAAAAACTTTGTGCCAACTTTTAAAAGGGGTTTCAACACAGGATCCCCATGTCTCAGCTCAAACAAATAAACAACCAAAAAAAAAAAAAAAAAAAACCAATGCCACTGCTGACAAGTAAATTCCCACTCGTATCAACCCCATCCGTTTCAGGGTAGAATTGTGCTCCATAGTAGGTCACCAAGGCTTTCTTCTGCTGCAGTACAACTGGGTGAGTTTGAATGGCCAACCTTTCCATTGCAATACTCTCAGTTTAACATCTTGGAGAAATCACCTCACCCTGCTGGTCTGCATTTCCTAACATAAAATGGATCATAAGAGTCCCTACCCCTCAAGTTGTAGTCACAGCTGGGGACAATGGTGCACATGTTCAGGCAATGTTTGGCTTGTAGCAGGCACTCAGTAAATGATAACTATTGGTTTGGGGGGCAGTATTACTATTAATAAAAGTATTAGAACTCAGCCTCTCATCCACATATATTCAGTGCCCATTCTGTGCCAGACAAGGGGGAGAGAATTGTCAGTAAAGATCCCTAGGCTTTGTCTTGCAGGAAATCATCACTGGAGTGGGAGGAGGACAGCTACTTGCATCTGATGTTGACACTGTGACTGAGCTGTCAAGTTCTCCCATTTACAGATGAGGAAACCAAGGCTGGGACAGCTAAGATTCATTGTTAAACAGGCTGCACGTGTGAAAATGCACCAGGTGCTCTCAAGTCAATTTCACCTCACAGAGACCGCATGTGTATCAGAGTAGAACTGAACTCCATAGAGTTTTCAATGGCTGGTTTTTTGGAAGAGATCACCTGGCCTATCTTCCTTTACTCTGCGTGGACTTGAATCTCCAAACTTTTGGTTATTATCTGAGTGAGTCAACCATTTGTATCACCCAGGGACTCAACTGGTCAAGCTTCTGATTTGTAAGGGAGCAAGCCCAGGACCAGCCCAGCTAAGGTTCCTTTTTAAACAGGTTGTACATGCACCTGAGCCTAATTTATTTCTTCAAGGAGACGTGTCAGTCTTGTATATCGGGTATGTCTGCTCTGGGTTTCTTGAATGCATGAGTCCATAGTCCCCTGCCTTTAGAAGCTTCTGTGAGGCCACAGAAGCTGCAGGCTGCCCAATCAAAAGCTGGCAGAGTGAGGAAGGCTGTCTGCTCCCTGCACACCAAGCTCAAGCTTTCCTGACAATGAGCACCCCTCTTCTCACCTCAGAGGGTAGGAATTAGGGCTGCGCTGCCCACCCAGTTTGCATACAGAGAAGGTGTAGCCTTGATTTCTGTGCCATGTGGAGACTGAAGCCTGGAGGGTTCACTCTGAGAGCTGGCTGGGCCTTCATCCAACCACTGAGTTTCCGTCCCTTTGCGTCCCGGTTGTGTGCGGCTGGCTCTGTGTCTCTCACTCTCCTGCTGTCTTCACTGCTCCACATCTGTGACTACATTCCCTCCTGCACGTCATCCTGGTCCTACTGTGCTTCTTTTCTAACCTCGATCACCTGTCCCAGCAACTCTGTGCAGATCTCTCCTGTTTCCTTTGTCTCTGGCTGTGTTTCTCTCTGTGCGTCTGACTTCATCTTTGTGGATGTTTGTAGAAGTTTCTCAGGCATCTCTGGTGGTGCTTTCTGAGCCTCGGATTGCTCTTCACACTCCTGTCTGCATTTATCACTTTCTGCAGCTTTGTGTGAGGAGCATGTCTCTGTCAACCTGCTGGGGAAAACTGGGGAGGGGGGTCTCTCCCTAAGTCTCAAAGCACCTGCCTTCTAGTGAAAGACTGTCCTTGTGAATGAGTCAATCAGACTGCAAAATTACCACCCACTTCCCCATCTGCCCACTAGCTCCCACACCAACACACATACACATGTTACTCCAACCTTAGTACAGGTGAAAACTTCCTCCCAGGAGGCCTTTACTCTGATAAACAATGTGCCATGTCCCCATTCCATACAATCACAGGATTAACTCTGTTATATAAAAATCAGTCCTCAAATCCTACTCCCATAGCTTTTTGCTGTGTGACCTAAAGCAAGTCACTTCACCTCTCTGGTTCATGCAGACAGAATCTTTGTATATAATACAGTATGACCATCCTTCTCTACTCACCCCTCATACAGAGGATGTTATTGTGTGCCCTTGTATTGATTTCTACTCAGGCCGATGCTGTAGGACAGAGTAGAAATGCCCCATAGGGTTTCCCAGTCTTCAATCTTTACAGAGCTGAGTGGCTGCTGGGTTCCAACTGCTGATCTTTCTGTCAGTAGCCAAAGGTTTCACCATTTTGACACCAGGACTAATTACCCACTTGGGGTAATTACCTCATTAAAGGAATAAAAGGGGTAAAAGCCTAGTTTTCCAATGTACAATACCTTACTATCACCAAGTGGAACCTCCCTATTGGGGCAGTAAGAAAAAAGGGAGTGTTCTCTGCCAAGACCCATCACCCACAAAGGCCTCTGTGAGCAAGGCTACAAGCCTATGTGATGGCGGGTGGACGCATCTCACCCCTGACATATTTCTGGCCGTACTCTCCCTGATGATATTTTGCATCCTAATTAAACTTTCCTCAAGAATATCCCCTTGTATCCCGGCACAAGGAAGATGCCCTCTAAGAAGGGTTTTACAACCCCCTCGGCTTAATGAATCCCGACACAGAACGCCCAGCCCAGGAACTCCCAGCCCGGGAATGCCAAGGCCGGCTCAGCCCCACTGGCTTCCCCCAACTGCACATCCCCCTCCACATGTGAAAAACTAGATTTGCAGGAAGGCCCTGGGAAGCTCACCAGGGACGACTCCCCACACAGCTCTTAGATATAGACATCCTATTCCCTGAATCGGGAAGATGGATAGGCTCCCACATCTATTATATTTGGTATGGCAAATGAGTAAATACTAAAGAAATATCCTTCTTAGAACAGCTTAAGAAAGGCATAGGGTGGGGGACGGTAGGTGCTTACTGTCCCCACAGGAAAAGATAAAATAAAGAGAAAGAAGGAACAAATAGAGACAGCCAGATTATCCTCCTACACCTTTTAACCTTGAAGCATAGATAGAACTGATTAAGCTCAAGGCATAACTTTATTTTCACTGTTAATTATCACCACAATATACTTGCCTTGGGCCATTACCTAAAACGCCCTGATGATTAACATGAAAAGAGACCACAAGGTATCAGTTCCTCATTAGCCAACAACTTACGTGGCCAAAAACCAGGGTGAAATCACATCACCTCACTGAATATATAAAAAATAAAGACAGACCCTGATGGGCTGCCAATCTCCAAATTCCTAGTTGTCTCAGTCTCATCATTTCTCCTTCACTGACACCACCCCATCCCTCCGTGATCCCAGACCCTGCCGAGGCTGGCTTCCAGCAGTTCTCCCTAGGAGGTGTGGGATCAGCCATTTCACCTGTGTTTTAGTCAGCTAGGGCTGCTCTAACAGAAATACAACGAGTGGATGGCTTTAATAAAGGAAGGTTTGTTCTTACACAGTCTGGTTGGCTACAAGTCCATATTCAGGGTTTCCACTTCAGGGGAAGACTTTCCCCTTGTCGGCTTTGGAGGAAAGTCCAGTATTGCATCAGTCTTTGTCCTGGGAGCATCTTGGCATGGGAAGCTCAGGTCTGAAGGACACACTGTTCTCCAGGTGCTGCCTCTGGTTCTGCTGCTCCTGATGCCACTGCTGCTGCCACTGGTCCTCTGTCATTTCTCACCATCTGTGCCTCCTCCATTCCTTCTGTATCTTCTATTCATTCACAGTTTCAAAATGACCCCCACATTTTAGGTATTTGCTGGAGCAGCACCCCACACTCACAGTACCAAATTCTGTTTTAGTCAGCTAGGGCTGCTCTAACAGAAATACCACAGAGTGGATGGCTTTAACAAAGGAAGGTTTATTCTTACGTAGTCCAGTAGGCTGCAAGTCCATATTCAGGGTGTGCACTCCAGGGGAAGGCTTTCCCCTTGTCAGCTCTGGAGAAAAGTCCGGTATTGCATCAGTCTTTGTCCAGGGAGCATCTTGGCACAGGAACCTCAGGTCTGAAGGACGCACTGTACTCCTGGTGCTGCTTTCTTGATGGTACGAGGTGCCTAATTCTCTGCTTCCTTCTCTTTCCTTTTATCTCTTTCAGGCTGGAAGGATTAAGGGTGGGCCAAGCCGTACTCCAGGGAGACTCCGTTACAGTGGAGCAGGGAGGTAATCCTATGAAGGGATTTACATCCCACCCTAATCCTTTAACATATAGCTTAGGAAAACCAGAAAATGGAGGACAGTCACAAGATACTGGGACTCATGGCCCAGCTACATAGCTACACATATTTTGGGGGGGACACAATTCAATCCGTGACATCCCAGCTCAGAAACAACATTAATGTCTTGGTGAAGTGTCATCCCTCGACCTTCCACTACCACTGCTGGTCTGCTCACATAGCCAGGAGCTCCTGCTCTCTTTTTCCAGCTTCTGGTTCCGGGACTTGAACTAGCAGCTGTGGATTCATCAGTCATTACAGTTGGCACTTGGGAATCCTGCTCCCTGGCCTGCTGATCCTGGGTTCGCCAGCCTCTGCTGCTTCATCTCGCCATCAGCTTGGGACCCACTGACCTACACAACCTGTGGTCTAAAACTCTGGTCTCTGACCTGCTGACTTTGAGTTCCTTAACTTCCGTGGCCACGTGAGGCTTGTGCCAGAACTTGGGACATTCAGCTTCTGTGATTGTGTGAGCTGTTTCCTATATCTATATCTATCTATCTATTATAAATCTTTCCTTGTACTTGTATGTGTTACTGGTTTTGCTTCCTTAGAAAACCCAGCCTAAGACAATTTGGTACCAGGAGTGGGGTTACTGTAGTTTTCCATTGACCTTAATCACAGCACATGGTAGTACTAGGAGGCATCCTAAGGGATCTCCTGCATTTCAAACATACTCTTCTTTACCTCCGTTATGTAATGTCAATCCAATTTCATCTTCATAGTTGGAATCAATCACACCAGCCAGTATTGTAACTCCCTTCTTTGTCTGTTGATCCAGAGGTACAAGGAGCCCAAAATGGTCTGGTGGCAATTTTAGCTTCCAGTTCAGTGGAATCATTGATGCATCTCCAGGCAGCAGCATTCCTCCCTTCGGAACTAAGACATCTAACCCTGCAGAGCATAAGCTCATGGGGACAGGAAGCAACAATCTTGCAAGTGGGTCACTAGAGGTAACAGTGAGTGGTGCCACTCCCGTTTCCACCCCTTGATTCCTGGACCCATGAATCATGGCAATAGGAGAAACAGCACCATATATTGGATGCTGGTTTAGAGCATACACAGCCTCCTGTAGAACACTTCCCCAACCCTGCAAGGTATTGCCACCTAGCTGGCAGTGTAATTGTGTCTTCAGGAGGCCATTCCATCGTTCTATCAAGCCAGCTGCTTCAGGATGATCGGGAACATGGTAAGACCAATGAATTCCATGAGCGTGGGCCCACTGCTGCACTTCATTTGCTGTGAAGTGAGTCCCTCAATCAGAGACAATGCTGTGTGGGATTCCATGATGGTGGATGAGGCATTCTGTAAGACCACGGATGGTAGTTTTGGCAGAAGCATGTTGTGCCGGGTAGGCAAATTCGTATCCAGAGTAAGTATCTATTCCAGTAAGGACAAAACGTTTTCCTTTCCATGATGGAAGAGGTCCAGTGTAATCAACTTGCCACCAGGTTGCCAGCTGATCACCTCGAGGAATAGTGCCATATCAAGGACTCAGTGTTGGTCTCTGCTGCTGGCAGAATGGGCACTCAGCAGTGGCTATAGCCAAGTCAGCCTTGGTGAGCAGGAGTCTATGTTGCTGGGTCCATGCATAACCACTGTCCCTGCCACCATGACCACTTTGTTCATGGGCCTACTGAGCAATGACAGAGGTAGCCAGAGAAAGAGGATGATTGGTTCCCACAGAATGTGTCATCCTATCCACTCGATTGCTAAACTCATCCTCTGCTGAGGTCACTCTTTGATGAGCATTCACATGAGACAGAAATATTTTCACTTCTTTGGCCCATTCAAGAGGTCTATACACATACCTCTCCCCCATAAATCCTTGTCTCCAATCTTCCAATCATGTTCCTTCCAAGTCCCTGACAAACTGGCCAAGCCATTGGCCACAGCCCATGAATCAGTATACAGCCGCACATCTGACCATCTCTCCTTCCAAGCAAAGTGAACAGCCATATGCACTGCTCGAAGTTCTGCCCGCTGGGTGGATGCTTTCACCACTGTCCTTGAGGGAGGTCCCAGAAAGGAGCTGTAGTGCTGCTGCTGTCCACTTTTCAGTTGTGCCAGAATATCGCGCAGAACCATCTGTAAACCAAGCACCAGTTTTCTCTGCCTCGGTCAGCTGGTCATAAGGAACTCCCCATGAAGCCATAGGTGCAAACTGGGAGATGGAAAGTAATGTTACAGGAGTGGAGACCACAGGCAATTGGGCCACTCCCTCACACAATTTACTTGTGCCTTCAGGTCCTCCATGGGCCCGATCTCGTATATACCACTTCCATTTAATGATGGAGTGCCGCTGTGCTTGTCCAACTTTATGACTCTGTGGGTCAGACAATACCCAGACCTCAGGGGTTTGAAAGGGTGCAACCATGGTGTCCTGTGTTCTTAAGGGTGGAATTGCCACTCATTTGGGCTTAGGGTGCTCCTAAAGCCAATGGGGCAGAGTTTCTGTCCAAGCGGACCTTGAAGGCAAAGTTATAGCACAGGGCTGGAGGTCTCCACTCAAAATCCACAAGAGTGTGGCCAATACCTACAGACTGGAGGTCAGGGTCGTTGTGTAGAGTGTCTCAGAAAATGTAAGAATATTTCCAAGGCTTTGAGGGCTAATGTAGTGTGTTCTGCTGACTTGCCTGTTGCCTGTTAATGTCCTCTTTCTCTGCAATTTCTCCTGTTTACAATGGAATGTCTAACTTGTGCCTGTTCTGCCATTGTAACTTAGAAGCATATAGCTTATCTTCCAGGTTTCACAGATTTAGAAGAGTTTTGTATTTTGGACTTGGAACTGATTTAAGACTTCTGTTGTAAGGGATGGACATAATTTTCCTATGGTGAGGTGTATATGTTACATGTTTCTGTGATGTGATTTTTGGGTTACCAAAGGGTGGGATGTCATGGATTGAATTGTGTCCCCCCAAAAATATGTGTAGCCATGTGGCTTGGCCATGATTCCCAGTATCTTGTGACTGTCCTCCATTTTCTGGTTTTCCTAAGCTATATGTTAAAGGATTAGGGTGGGATGTAAATCCCTTCATAGGATTACCTCCCTGCTCCACTGTAAGGGAATTTCCCTGGAGGGCTTGCCCCACCCTTAATCCTTCCAGCCTGAAAGAGACAAAAGGAAAGAGAAGCAAGCCGAAAATTGGGCACCTCGTACCATCAAGAAAGCAGCACCAGGAGTAGAGAGCGTCCTTCAGACCTGAGGTTCCTGCGCCAAGATGCTCCCTGGACAAAGACTGATGCAATACCGGACTTTTCTCCAGAGCTGACAAGGGGAAAGCCTTCCCCTGGAGTGCACACCCTGAATATGGACTTGCAGCCTACTGGACTATGTAAGAATAAACCTTCCTTTGTTAAAGCCATCCACTCTGTGGTACTTCTGTTAGAGCAGCCCTAGCTGACTAAAACAACCTGGAAAGAGCGGACTGTCTTTCAGCTCCTAGCTACACAAAAAGGGAAGAGATCGGTTCCTTAAGAGGCTGTTGCTCTGTGCAAAACAAAACTAAATGCAGCCAAAGCTAGATGCAAGCAGCAGGAAGGCTTCTTTGATCATCCTGATTCTGTGCCACTCTGAGGGCAGGGGAAAACGGGAGCATCCTTATCTGATGCTTCATGTTGAAACAGGGAGCAGAACAGCCGCTGGTAATAGGCCTCAATTTGTTTACAGACATTCACAGAGATGCTCCCAGTGACAGCGGAGGCGGGGCAGGAATGATGCACTGGTCTACATCATCTCTGTGGTTTGGGGATGTGGGCGCCTGGACTGTGCTGTCAACTAAACCACAGCAGAGGTTTGCATAGCCACCTTGTTCCTAGGTCAGGCACTGTGCTGAAGCTGAAGAGAGACAAGCACCTACCTCTAACAAAATCTAGTACAGCACGGCCACACCTGAGCACTGTGCCTGAGTCACAGTCCCTGATATGGTAGGTGCTAGTATTACTCCCATTTTATAGATGGGGAAGGTGAGGCATAGGAATGGAAACTGACCAGCCCAGAGTCACCCAGCAGTCACCCTGCCACACTACAAAGGTAGTCTGGTTCCAGAGCCTGTGCTCTTAAGTACTACACACTGTATGTAGACTAGACGGCAGGCAGGCGAACAAGCAGAAATCCTCACCGCTGTGTGGCCGCTACCTGCACTCAACAGGACTTCTTGGGGATAAAAGGCTTCAGCTATCACTTTGCATTAGTGTTCCCAATATGGTAAAAAAAAAAATTTAAAAAGGAAAAAGTTAAAGCAAGATTATAAGCACTGTGGATTATTTTAAATTAATTAACTCACAAATTAATGCTTTTAGCCCTCAAAACACAATGCAACAAGTGTATGCTATTTCCAGGATAGTACATTATTTATAAAAATCATGTGATTTCATAGCATACTCTAAGCAGTGAGGGTGGTGACAGACAGCAGATGCAAACCACAGTGATCTTCTTTCTCTGAGTGTTGCTCAGAGAAGGAGTCTAGCCCCTTCAGAAAATAACAACCAAAGTCTCATCTAGAGGTCCCGTGTGAGCTTCAGGCCTTCCTGCTTTCCCTCTCTCACACTCCTTTGGGAAGTACTGAATACTTAAAAGGAGGAGAAGTAGTGTAGCAAGCAAATGTGATCAGTTCTCTCAGGGGACGGAACTGAGAAATAATCAGGGGTGACTTCATAGAGGTAAAGACCACCAAGCAGGCTTTCTGCAGGATGAGCAGGTATTCATCAGGCAGATTAAAGGAGGAAAATACAGTTCCGGTGAGAGAACGGCCTGTGTCAAGATTCATGGTTTACAAACAAGGTTTATGTAAACACGCCATCCGCGTCTCAGGATCGTGTGGAATACAGCACAGACGGAGATGGTGGGTAGGCGGGAGCCAGATCGCGTACAGCCTTAGTTAAAGGCCTTCTCCTCGTTGCAAAAAAAAAAGGGACTAAACAGCTGTTCACTGTCTTGGAAGATATTTCATATGTTCAGTAAACATTTAGCCTGAGACAAAACTGTAGAGGAAGGAAGGTATGATACAGGACAACTTCTTCATGTTCCTGAAGTCTTTTTCGTTCCCACCTGTCGTGGATTGAATTGTGTCCCCTCAAAAATACGTGTAGTCATTTGGCCAGGCCAGGATTCCCTGTGTTCTATGACTGCGCTCCATTCTGGGATTTTCTGATGCTTTAAATCCTAATCTCTACCTGTGGCTAAGAGATAAAAGGATTATGTTAAAAGAGGATTAGGGTGGGACTTGAACACTCTTGCTAAGGGAGTTTCCCTGAACTGTGTCTTGCACCACCCTTTATCTTTTCATCCAGAGTTAAAAAGAAAGGGAAGCAAGCAGAGAATTAGGAACCTCACACCATCAAGAAAGCAGCACCAGGAGTAGAGCGCATCCTTCAGACCTGAGGTTCCTGTGCCAAGATGCTCCCTGAACAAAAAGTGAGGCAACACAAGGACTTTCCTCCAGAGCCAACAAGGAGAAAAACCTTCCCCTGGAGCGGACATCCTGAATTTGGACTTGCAGAGTCCTACGGGGCTGTGTAAGAATAAACTTTCCTTTGTTAAAACTACTTTGTGGTATTTCTGTTAGAGCAGCACTAGATGACTAAAAAACACCACCTTCAGTGCACAGGGCTTAGGACACATAGACAGTGACTAGAATGGTTTGATATAAGCATGACAATCAAAGGTATCCAAGAAGAGAATGCATGGTAATGAGTTTCCCACCATTGGAGGAATTGAAGCAGAGGCCAAAGGACCACCTGGCAGGGACGTCAGGTGGGGGCTGGGCTAGTTAACCTCTGAGTTTTCTTCCAGTCTTGGATACTATTTTGTTATGCAGTAGAACAGATTCAAGACATTCGTTGCCTTTGGGGTGGAAATAGTAATCAAAATGTAAATACCATGGGAAATAATAGGTTCAGCCTAATTATCAGCGATTACTCAGAATTTGTCATTATTTCTGTACAATATATCCCAAAGTTCCATAAAACAAATCAAAGAAAGTACCATGGCCGACACCATTAATAAAAGCAAAACACTTCAAGATGAGAATTTAATTTACTGGGTGAGTTCTTGAGGCAC
This sequence comes from Heterohyrax brucei, assembly GCA_028571685.1. NCBI lineage: Eukaryota > Metazoa > Chordata > Mammalia > Hyracoidea > Procaviidae > Heterohyrax > Heterohyrax brucei. The sequence continues at coordinate 81,217,050 of CM053154.1, read as the reverse complement.
GTTTTTGTTGATGAATATTTATAAAAGTGGGTTAGTCTGGACCTGGTAATGATTGTGAAATATTTTAATGCTGTCCTCTCATTAATTTACTCTTAATGAATGACTTGGTAAAGCGTAACCATTTGTACGTAATGATTTCATTAATGGCTATGGCATATGCAACCGTTTTTCACATGTTTGAATGTCACTTGAATAAAACGATACCTTAAATTATACAGTATAATAAAGTATGTTTGTTGAGACATGACAAGCTTCTGGCTCTTTGTACTTGGCTCCAAGAATTCGTCAGATATGGAACAGTAACAGCCTAACAGGATTCAAGTGATGAGCTTTTTCTTTCTTATCTGAAGTTCCCTCAAAACCAGTCCCCTAGCTTGTGCCCTGTGAACCCTAGGCTTCAGAACAAGGGGAAGAGAGCCTCAGTGCACCCCTCACAACTTTCCACTGTCTTCTCAGCCTATAGAGTTCCTTTCAACGTCCTCAGAGGCCAAGCTCAGGGAGATTATTCCACATGAGCAGGAAACCTACGAACCAGTACAGGTGCGGCAACACTCTCAGTGCAGCCAGACGTGGGGTGCACGCAGCCAGACCTGGGTGCAGCTAGACCGGGGTAGGGCCATGCGAGGGGTGGGGCTTGGTCCAGGGCGGGGTCTAGGCTTTTCCCTGGAGAGGGAAGAATCAAACAAAATATCCTTTTCCAACCTCTCATCTCTTCTCACTGTCTGGCCCTCACTTGCATGCTCTGACTTTCCAAAAGGCTGCCAGGTCAACCTGCTTTCGTCAGCTTTGTTGAAGCCAGCCGGGGACTGCCGAGAGGCGTCCTCCTACTGAAAGTGGCCCCCCTTCACTACCCTTTACACAATCCCTTGGGTGCTTCCCACAGAGCGCTTACAGCAGTTTGTGATCATTTTGTTTACTTGTTGTGATGTGTTCAGCGCAGAAACCGTGCCTCTTGTGTTCACTGTTGAATCCCACTCCCGGGAATGTAGCAAGTGCTCAGAAAATATTTGTTAGCACAGAGAGAGACCACAACAGAGAAGAAAAGGAGAAAGGAGGAAAGGAAGAAAGGTAGAGACGGAAGGAGGTAGATGGATTTACTGAGATTTGAAGCATAAACCAAAGCAACTTCTGGCCCAAACAGAATGAGCTGGGATGAATGTCACTGGCTCTGGGGAGCAGCCTTTTCCCTTCCTGCCACCATCCACCCTCACCTTTGCTCTGCTCTGGTGACTTATTCTGTCCAGTCACCAGGAAAGTGGTCCTGGAAATGCACACCCATGAAGATAACATTCCCTTGCAGGTATCTGATTCTGGGTGGTTTTCAAACTACTTTCTTGTCTTTGCTCTCCACTGATTCTTGCCTTATCCACCTCACAGGATCCTCTCATTACTCCCACTTTTTCCCCCAGTGGAGACAGACTCCATGGGATTAAAGGTTGACTTCAAGGTCACAGAGCCAGGAAATGGTTGAGCTAAGACTTCAACTCAGGCATCCTTCCTCAGGGTTGAAAAACTCTTGGGTTATACAGCTAGCTGAGCAGCTTTTACTATCTCTCAGCCACTTCATAGGTTACTTCTCCTAAAGGCTTCTGTGTTTTAAAAAAGAACTTCAAAGAGGGAAATGAATAATCCAAACGATTGAATTGTAAATAGTGAAATTTCCCCTTCAAGAACGTGTGCACAAGAGAGATGGGGCCACTGGGGTGGCAAGGGGCCAGGTGGTCCCTGAAGATTCTCAACACACAGGCTTTCAGGTTCACCCAGATCTGGTTCAAATCTCTTCTATTCTGCTTACCAACCCAGTGACCTTGAGCTAGCTGTTTTCATTTTCTAAACCTATTTCGTAATCTGTGAATTGGGGATCATAACCCCCCCTCAGATGATTAATGCTAGGGTGACATGCACAGAAACTTGCATATAGCAGGTGATCCACAAATACCCACACCATTACAAGCCAAAAACCAATCCTGTTACTGTTGAGTCAATTCCAAATCATGCAATCCCATGTGTATCAGAATAGAATAGGGTTTCTGTTTTGCTATAAGCGGATGGCCAGGACTTCCTTTCACAGCTCAGCTGAGTGGGTTTGAACTGCCAGTCCTTAGGTTAGTGGTTGAGCACAAACCACTTGCACCACCCAGGAACTAGGCTTCACCATAGCGGGCAGGATACCTGTGGCCATCAAGCTGATTCCAGCTCACGGTGAGCCTGTAGGTTACAGAATACAACTGCTCCACAGGGTTTGCTTGGCCATAGTCTTTAGAGAAGTGGGTCTCCAGGATTTTCTCCTGAGGTGCTCCTGAGCTCATTCCAACAGCCAGTCTCTAGGTTAGTAGTCAAAGGCAAACCGCTGGCAAGCCAGAGACCACACAAGGGGTGTGACAGGAAAGGGGGGAATGTCAACTGGTTTGAGCAGGAATCTGGGATGCAAAGCAAAAGCCTGGACCTCATCCCCAGCTCTAAGGCAGCAGGGAAGGGAAGACAGACGCTGGGGACCCAGGCCTGCTGCTCCAGGCGCACCCCTGCGCCCAGCTCTGGGCTGCTGTAACCTCTTCTTGCCCTAATTACTCAGCCATTAAGATCCAGCTGGGCTCAGAGGGTCTGAGGTACCTGGGACTAGTTGCAGCCCTCCTCCCTTCCAAGTCTTCTCCCACCTCCTCGGAAAAGATTTATGGAAAGATTAAGGGGCCTTTTTTTCAGTATCTATTAATATTCATGGCAGTCTTCACAGCCATCTGCTTTTAACGATTTTGTTTGCAAAGACCTGAGATTAAAATATGGCCTGCTCGTGCTCTGAAGCGTCTGAACTGAAAACGATAAAACAAAGGGCCTTTTCAGGAGTGCAGAGCCAGCCTGTCACTGCCTACAGAGGGGGACTACTGACTGGTGGGGGGACTGACACGGATTGGGCCTGGGGCCTGCCCTCCCTCAGGCCCAGCAAGGTTAACTGGGGGAAGGAGCAGCTCCCCAACCAGCCCCTACACGGGGCCACACAGTGGAGATGGGGACAACGGGCTTAGCTACAGCACGAGGAAGATGTGGACTGCAGCGTGGGACAGACTTTGAAAACATCGAGAGTTCTCAGTCTTTGGAACCAGCCCCCTGAAAAGGCCCAGGGGTCCGGAGAAGGCAGGATTAGGACGCACTGGAGATTACACTATGCCTCTTGCGTGCATCCAAAAAAGAAAAAAAAAAATGAGTGGTTGGTGTCGAGTTCATTCTGACTCCTGTAGCCCCATGTGGGTCAGAGGAGAACTATGTTCCATAGGGTTTTCAATGGCTATGATATTTGGGAAGTAAATCACCAGGGCTTTCTTCCTAGGCACCTCTGTTGTTGTTAGGTGCATCGAGTCAGCTTAGACTCACAGAGACCCTGGGTACCACAGAACAAAACATTGCCCAGTTCTGCACCATGCTCACCCTTTTTGTGCTTGAGTCCATTGCTGAAGCCATTGCGTCAGTCCATCTCAGTGAGTGTTGTCATCTTTTTCACTGACGATCTACCTTGCCAACCACGACATCTGTTTCTAGGGACTGATCTCTCCTGACAACTTGTCCAAAGTATGTAGGATGCAATCTCACCATCTTTGCTTCTAAGGAGCATTCTGGTTGTACTTATTACAAGACAGATTTGTGCCTTCTTTTGACAGCCCATGGTATATTCAATATTCTTTACCAACACCACAATTCAAAGATGTCAATTCTCTTTCGTTCTTCTTTATTCATTGTCTACCTTTTGTGAGCATATGATGCACTTGAAAACACCATGGCTTGGGTCAGCACGTTAGTCTTCAAACAGTTATCTTTGCTTTTCAACACCTTAAAGAGGTCTTGTGCAGCAGATTTGCCCAATACAACGTGTCTTTTGATTTCTTGACTGCTGCTTCCACGGATGTTGACTGTCAATCCAAGGAAAATAAAATCCTTGACAACCTCAGTTTTGTCTCCGTTTATCATGGTGTTGCTTGTTGGCCCAGCTGTGAGGATCTTTGTTTTCTTTATGTTGAGGTGTAATCTGTACTGAAGGCTGTAGTCTTTGATCTTCTTCAAAGCAAGCAAGGCTTTGTTATCTGCATAACACAAGTTGTTAATGAGTCATCCTCAAACACTGATACTCCATTCTCCTTCCTATAGTCCATTTTCTTGGATTACTTGCTCAGAATACAGATTGAGTAGGTGTGTTGAAAGAATACCATGACACACATTTCCTGACTTTAAACCACGTAGTGTCTCCTTGTTCTGAATGAAAAACTGCCTCTTGATCTATGTACACTTCCTCACAAGCACAACTGAGTGTTTTGGAATTCCCATTCTCCTCAGTGTTGTCCATAATTTGTTATGATCCACACGGTTGAATGCCTTAGCATTGTCAATAAAACACAACTAAACATCTTTCTGATATATGCTGCTTTCAGCTAGGATCCATCTGACTTCAGCAGTGATATCTTTTAGGCACCTCTCAATGGGTTCAAACCACCAGACTTTTGGTTAGCGGACGCTGAATGATTAATTCTTTGTACCACCCAGGGACTCCCTCTCTAAATCGGTGTCAGTCAGTATAAAGCCCAAAGTCTCTCTCCAGTTCTCCTTGGGTGGAGCCCCAGCTGAATCACCACTTACTAGGGTGCCTTTAGCCAAACTTCTTGCTGTTCCTTTTTCGGCTTTATCTAGGTCAGGAGTTTTCACTAAGCTTTCAGAAGGTGGCTTGGAGATAGGTGCAAAGGGACAAGCAGTCGGAGCAGTCCAGGAGGTGTGGCTGTGCTGACCGGGTGCTGCACAGCTCCAGGGAGTCCTGTGTAGCATTTGCTACAGTCCTGAGCAGAACTCTGGCCTTCCCCCTACCCCCAGAGAAGCTCCAGGTCTTTCTGTTTTCTATGTGAAGCCTCCACCTCAGAGTTCATCTGACTGAACCCCTGTGAACACAGGAATATTTGGAGAACAACCGAATTGTAGCCCCATGTGTCATTTTGCAGACTCCTCCCTGCCCTGGCTTCTTCTGATTCTTGTTTCTACACTTCCTCAGCATTCCAGGTTCCTGGGGCAGACAGACAGACAAAGGTGGTGGTTGTCCTTGTTCCTGCCCCCGCCTCCTCCCAGTGCTTCTGGGATCACCTCTTCTTCCAAGCTTCAAACTTCCTGTCCCAGGTTCCCCACATCCAGGTGTGGAATTTGGCCAGCTTTGTCTACCTGCTCTGTGGGCTGGACCCGACACACAGGTATAAGGAAGCACCCCTTGCTCACAGGAGACGAGAATTTGACAACAGAAATTGTCAGGCTGAGGGGAAAGGGCTCTAAGTTTTAAATCTCACAGGTTTGGGAGATTTTTTTCTTTTCTTCCAGTTCCCTTCCGGCCCATCAAGTCTATATATGAATCTCAAGCTGGGCAATATTTTTAAACACGTTGGATCCTGCCTGCAAGGCTTCCTAATGTCGGCAAATAGAAGTGCTTTCTTCAGCCTACCTTTGAAGGCCAGAGAGCAGGACAGTCCGGGGCCAGACTCTCATCGACACTTTAGTCTGCTTACTCGGTCACGTGTTCCTCCATGCTTTCCACAAACGTAGATTAATTGTTTTCTCACAACAAGTCTATGAGGCAGATGTTGTCTAAGATAATCAAAATATTGAGGCACAGGACCATCACGTGCTAAGAGCACACACAAAGTAGAGGAGCTGGGATTTGAACCCATACATTCTGGTTCCGTGCTCTTAACTACTGTGTTATGCTGTCTCTTGAGCAGTTAGTGACAAGTCTGCAGAACGACCGACTGCAGCATGGTGGGCACCTTCACAGGGTCCTTAACAGAAGGGAGAGCTTGACTGAAGAGTGAGGGGATCTCTCCTGCGCTTCTTTCAGATTCATCGCTTGTCTTGCCCCTGTTCTCCTCTGCGTTGTGGGTAACTACGTTTCCAGGCTCCTGTCTCCGACTTCCCTCTGGGTTTGGCCAAAGGGCAACACTGGGAGAAGACAGGAGGTTGGGAGGAAGGGAGAAGCCAAGATATTTCTGCTCCCGTCCCTGCTCTCCGTGGCCTCTATGGTGGTAGCTGCCTTTCTTCTGAGGCTCTGGCTCCTGCTGGAAACACTCCCGCCCTGTGACTGCAGCGTTTGCTCACGGCTCCAGACACAGGCTTCCAAACAGACCTTTCCCCTCTTGCTTTTCTGGACAAACCTTTCCTGTTGTTGCTGATTTCTAGGTTGCTTCAACACCCTCTCTGTGGCTTCTCAGCTTTCTCATTACCTGTGTAAACAGTTTCCTAGGTTAAATTCTGTCTTCTGTCTGTTTGAAATCCCTGGTTCTGTATTTCTGACTGGACCCTGACTAAGGCAGGCATCTGGTATGCTAGGACATGGGTGGTACTAGATTGGTAGAAGAGACAGAAAGTGAGAGATAGGCTTGGTTATCTAGCGCTGTTGTACCAGAAATACTACACACAGACGGCTTTAACAAAGAGAAGTTTGTTCTTTCACAGCTTGGGAAGTTAAATGTCCAAATTGAGGATATCAGCTCCAGGGGAAGGCTTTCTCTTTCGGCTTGCTCTAGGAAAACAGAAGGTCCTTGTCGTAAATTTTTCCCTGGATCTAGGAATTTCTCAGCTCAGGGAGTCCAGGTCCAAAGGGCATGCTCTGCTCCTACCTCTTCTTTCTTGGTAGCAGAACGTCTCCTCTCTGCTCAGTTCTGTCTTTTATGTCTCAAAAGAGATCTCAAGACACAGCCTAAGCCTGCAGATTGAGTCCTGCTTCAGTAACATAACTGCAGCCTACAATCTTCTGTCTCCAAAACTCCCCTCACACGAGGCCCTCAGAGATTTGTTCTGGTAATTTCTGCCACTAGTCACAACTCGATCAACCCACTACCAAGTAATGAAGGAGTCACGAGCCATTGCAAAGAAGTGAAATTTGACATTGAAGTCTATTTACATCTGCATTTTGGAAGCTAAGGATAAAGTAAGTATGAGGATAAGAGTAAAGGTACTAGTCTGCGTGAGAAGTATGTGTGAGTGTGAACAAGTGAGTGTGTGTATTCACATGTTATGTGTCTCACTATACAAGTGTGTGTATGAAAATATGCGTATGTTGTATGTGTATGAGTATACATATGTTGTGTCAGTGAGTGTGTTTGTGCCAGCGAGTGTGTGTGGATGTCACCGTAGCAGAGAGGGGATATCTCATCATCCTCCTTCAGGACCATGTCAGCAGCTTCTTTCCAGGTTTGCCCACCTCTAGGCCTGACCCACTCCCTACCCATGGCTTCTCCATGGCCTCCCTCTGTTCTGAAGGAATTGCTTACCTTTCTGCAGACCCCCAGCAGCCCCTAATGTCTACAGGGGCGACCCTTTCCCCTCAGAATGGAACACGAGCTCTGTCCCCAGGGACCCCACCTGCCTTTCAGAATCTTCTTCCAACTAATCCTTTTCCTGATACCTCATACTGTCCTCCAGCCACACCACAGATTGACTGTTCTTGGGTCAAGCATGCCCTGCCACGGCTTTGCACTGGCTCTTCTCTCCGCCTGGGAGGTGTTCTTCTTTTTGTCCAACCTTGAAAGCCCCAAATTCAAATACCACCTCCTCCACAAAGCCTTCCCCTAAACTCGGACCTCTCCCCCTCAGGATGAGCCAGCCGCTCCGCACATCTTTAATTAAGGGCCGATAGTCAGGGAAAGATGGGTCTGTGCTCCCTCACTCGCTCCTCCCCTGTCGCAGTCAGCAACGTTCTGTTATCATCACCTTTTTACAGATAAGAACATTGCAGCACAGAAAGGTCCCATGACCTGTCCAAGGTCACACGGCTACAGCATGACAGTCCCCAGACCAGAATCTCAGCAGTCTGCACTCTTACCCTCTCCACTGTACTGGTCCCTCCTGCCTAAAACACATATCATGTCAGTACAGTGGGACACAAACAAGCAGAAAACACAGCCTACTGACCCCCTGCATGTCCTCCCACCTACGCTGGGCAGAATCTCTTTTATGTGTTTACGCCCTGGGAGAGCACAGGGACATAACAATCAAAGAAAGAACGGGATGCATGCTTATGCTGTGGGGGGGGGGGGGGTGTATGTGTGCATGTGCACATACGTAAAGGTTGGTGCAAGTATGTGTGATGTGTACGTGTGTGTGTAGTGTGTGACACGGGTTGTGTAAGCAGATACAAGCCTGGTGCGTGGGGGTGGGTACGTGGGTGTGGGCGTGTGTGTGTGTGTACAGGTGTGAGGCTGTAACATTCCTCTCCGGCTCCAGACCCCATGTGGTGGATAGAAGCCTGATCTCAGCTATGTAAATAGTTAAAGCCCTGTGCTGCTTCATCACTGATATTTTTACAAAGTTGTCACAGAGAAATATCATTTTTCTTCCTCCTTTATTTTATTTTCTCTGGGATATAGTAATTAACAAAAGCCGTTAGATGCCAGCAAAACTGTTTCTTTTGAAGTTTCTACATGGCTGTCACCTGGGAGATAAAGGCAGATTATTCAATCTTGACATTATAATTGTGGATGCCACATAAAAGCCTGGATTAGACACTTTACAGCCCCACTCAGAGGGGAGATGAGATCACCATGATGCAGGCTTCTCTCAGCAGGGAGTGCAGGGGGTAACCGGGAGGGGGGTCCAGAGGAATGGGGCCCCACAAGGAGGGGGTGGCTGGCCCCATGCTTTGGCTTCTTTCGTTTGGAGTTGAACGGTCCCCAAATCACTATGTTAGATGGAAAGGAAGCACAGTCCCTGTGGACGTGAACTAATCTGTAGGTCTGGGGCTAAACTTCCAAGCCAGAGTTCGGTGCTCCCTCCAGGGCATACCCCGCCCCCTTGCCTTTCCCTCTTATGACTCTTGCAACCTGACTTGATTAACTGGGTGCTAACTGGACCTCCCCGTTGGATGCTGAGATCCTCAAAGGTGGGAGCTGGACCTTCCCAGCTGTTGCTTCTCTGGCCTTTAGCACCAAGCATGGCACACAGTAGGTGTTCAATCAGTGCCTGCTGAGGGAATGAGCTCTGGATTCCTGTCCTGGGACACACTCCTTTTCTATGGCCTGGGCTTTGGGGTTTCCCCATACCCAGGAGAAGGCAAGACAGGTGAGGATGACCAGGAACACTTACTTGCCGGCCTGAAGCACATACCCTGAACCCCCCTGCCCCACCCCACCCCCGGCCATCTGAGAGCAGTGCACTTCAGTGCCAGGAGCGGCACCAATCTGAGAGCAGCAGAGTAGCCCCAGAAGATATCCCAGAATGCAGAGGCGGATGGAGACAGAAGGGCCAGAGTTCAAACATCCTAGAGAGGATGTACACTTGCAAGACCAGAACTTTATAAAATACATGTACTTACATTGTCTGACTTTCTAGGTGAATCTGAACCAAGCCATGACCTTGAGATTCATCTTACCCAAACTAGACATGAGCTAGTGTTCTCCATACTCCATGCAGCCCACAGACACACTTTGCCTTGCACCATGTTAGGCAGAACTGCATCAGTCAGGCTGCAAACACATGTGCTGGTGTGGAGTTGACTCCATCTAGCACAAGTGGGGTATCTAGGGTATTGCCCCAGCCCTGGGCGAATGACACCACTGAGTCTTTTCTATCAAGCCAGTATGGCCCAACGTCCTCCCCAAATATGGAAATACGTTAATTAAAAAATTAACAAGCTTGACTTGTAGTTTGAGCTGATATCATGGCAAGGTTATCCAAAAAAGGAGTGTCAGATGTCTGGACAGGCGCCCAGTCTCGGTGCTTGCCGTACGTGCCGTTTTCCATAGGTAGAGCGCTGGCTGCACTAGGTTAACAGGAACTTAGCTCAGTGGTGCCGTGCACACATGGCAGGTACAATACCCGCCATATCTTAGTCATGCCCCGTTACCGTGGGCACCCCATGTATGTCAGAGCAGAACTGGCTTGAATTTTTGGAAGTAGATCACCAGGCCTTTCTTGTGAGGCACTTCTAGGCAGATTCAAATTGCTAGTCTTTTTGGTTGGTAGCCAAGCTCTTAACAATTTACACTGCCCAAGGACACATAACAAAATTATAAACTGCTCTAAATATTTAAAACAGAAGAATATGAACTGGGGACTGGTTACACAGATAATGAAAGACCAGCAAGGCAGCTGGAGATTAGGAGCAGCAAGAAGGCACTAGAACTGAGGGAAAGAGGTGATACTGTCACAGCCAGTGTGACCCAGCCAACTTGGAGTCTCTGTGGGTCACAGAGGAGACAGAGCCACTGCTGCAGACAGTGCCTGAAGCAGAGAGATACCCGACTTCCCCTACCTCCCACAGTCCCTCCTGCCAGAGTCTTCCACTGGCTGAAGACAGCAGGCCCAGGAGCCTGGAAAACACAGCCATCAGGGTCAGCCCCTCCAATACAGGACAAAGCAGGGGAAAGGTGAGGAGAGAGGAGGCTGCTCTGAGCCTGGCCTGTCCCTAGGTGCTGAGGGACCATGACAAAACCCAGCTCCCTCCAGGAGACTTCCTCACTCCAGCAGATGGAGTCCTATTTCCAGGCAAAGATGGGAGGAAACCATCCCCTGTAGAAGCCAGCTAAATGTATGAGAGTCCTTAGAAAGGAAGATGGAGGGAGAGTCACTGAAAGACATAAATCTGCTGGCACGGCTCTCTTAGAAAGAGTTTTAATTAATTGTTTTTATACGATGTAAGAGCAACTCATTACCCAACAGCCTTGATTTGTGACACCTGCATTATAAATGATTTTTAAATTAACATTCCCCCAATAAAAGGTGTCAGTAGAGACCTGAAGGTGCCCAGAGAGGTATGAAAGGGTAATAATATGAAAATACAAATAAACACCAGCCCAGCTTAGCAAAGGGGGCTGCTGAATCAATTTTACAATGAATTAAGGCTGCTGGGGGTAGCTGAGGCCCCGGAGGCCGTCAGAGGTACAGGGTTACAGTTCAGGCACCAGATGCTAGCGTGAGGGAACACGTCTGCGACTTCAGAGAGAAGACGCCAGGAGAACGAAAGCAGCTCCTTAAGGGGAGGGAAACGAGGCCAATCGTCCTGATGACTATCCTTTCCTCCTTTGTGCCTCTGAATTTGTTGCTGCTCCGTTCAGTAAGCATTCATAGAGCTCCTACTTGTTCCAGGCAGTGCAATGAGACCAGGGTACCCCTCCCAGGGGAGAAAGGACAATGGAAAAGTAGGCAGGGGCTGGACTACAGAAGCACCTGGGCTCCGTTGTTCAGCATTTGGACTTTATTTTGCTAGGCCATTGGAAGAGTTTCAGATAAAGGAGGCACAGATAAGATTTCCCTTTTAGTCTAGGCCTCTGGGCACAAAGTGGATACAATTGTTAAAGGGTGAAGGAAAGGAAAAAACTAGTTGTCATGGAGTTAGCTGTGATTGACAGTGATCTCACAGTAGACCAGTGCTCCACAGGGTTTGCAAGGGCGAGTTTTTAGAAGTAGATTGGCAGGCTTTTCTTCCCGGACACCTCTGAGTGGACTCGAACTGCCAATCTTTCAGTTAGCAGCCAAGCGTATTAACTGTGTGCACCACCCAGGAACTCCATTTTTTACTTAGTGGTGAAGATTTTATTACATTTCATTGATCTGTTTGCTTCCTCCCTAGTCTCCTGCTGACTCACTCTCCCAGGATGCACTTGAGCTTGGTGATGGAGGAGGGGACAGCTCCACTGGAGACTTTGTACCACCTTTTACCTCATAGCCACTAGAATGTCCACATGCTCTGTGAGCCATCCCAGTTTCTGTCGTCTTCACATTGCCGCAGGGCCCAAGAGGTCCCCATCTACCCTATCAGTTATTGATAGGCTTAGGGTTCTGAGTGTTTCTGTTCCTTTTGTCTGACAGGGACTTGAGATAGTTGAGTTCTGCCAGACTGACCCCAGAACAAGCCCGTCGGGCACACACTTATAAGAATTGTCTAAGCAAGGGTGCCTTCAGGCAGGTTTAAGGAGTAGGGCTCAGAGAAGGTTAAAATCTACCAATGGGGCCTGCAAGTCAGGCAAAATTTTGATGTGTTTGTGGTATGGTTGCACATGAGCTAAGCCCATTCACAGGGCTGCCGTAGGCTGGGGGTTAGCATGAGGGTTATGGTAAGGGTTATGGGAGTGGCTATAGGGAGTCTAGAACCAGCAAAACCACAGGAAAACTATCAAGCAAGGAAAAAAGGCTACAGTGGAGGTCAAATTCAAGCACATAGGCCCTTCAGAAAGGTGAGAATTGCCTTGTGTCCTGGAGAACTAGCCTCCTAGGTGTGGGCTGTGCCTGGAAAGATGAGGAGCATTGTAGAGAAGGAAGTTCCCAACCGTGCCACCACTGCCTTCCTCTTCAAAACCTTCAGCTGGGAGGAAGCTCATCGGAAGGCCAAAGTTCTCCCCCTTCCGAGTCACAGAATCAACCACCAGTGTCACAACTACTGAGTCCCAGAACAGGAATGAACCGTGGAGCCCCACTCATCCAATTTGCAGATAAAGAACCTGAGACCAAGACGGAAAAGCAAAACTCATCTTTTACATTTGAACAATGCTCAGAAACAGACTTCTTGCAACAAATCTGCACAGTACACATTATCTGTTCCATTTAACAGATGAGAAAATTGACACCCAGGGAGATCAAGGACTCGCAAAGGTCACACAGGGGCTGACAGAAGTAGGGCTCAGATCCAGACTGATCTGACGCCACATCTAAAACCTTAAGGTGAATATTTCTGACTTTGGCTCTGATTATTCTACAGCACAGAAAGAATAACTAGCAGTTGATGCTAAAAATATATGTAGCTGTTTTGATTGACAGTATAAGCTCAGTGATGTACAAACATGGAATGATTCTATTTTTCTCAATAACTGATATCAACTTTGCTCTACAAGCTCCCACGTCCACAAACTGGTAGCTGAAGGGGAGCAGGGAGGGTGGAAGAAAGGGAGCATCAAAAAAATGGTTCCTTCATCCCCCTGACAGTTTTTCCTGGCCACGCATAATATTTGTAGTTAGAGTTTTCTAATTATTAAAAAGTATCATTGTCCACTTCCAATCTCTTCTCCTATACATCTTTACTGAGCCTAGCAGCACAGAAACTGGTGTTCTGCTTGTTAGTGACAGGCTGCTTTTGGTGTGGTGCTGGGTGTTTCAGCACCACCTGTCTGCTAATTCTGGCCCCTGGAATCCTCACCCATGTGGGCCTCCAGACCTGGAGGAGTCAGCTGCGAGCTCTGTTATCTGGCATCTTAGAAGATTTCAGGTGCTGAGTGGATCCCCTCTCATCAGATTCTTGACATAGGAAACCCACCAAGGCACAACCACATTCTCCCCGCTACTACCAGAAAGTCTTGGGAGAGGGCATTCTGCTCTTATATTTGTACATAAAGTGGGGTATGGGGCATCCTGTGTCTGTTAAAATGCTGCTCCCTTAGCAAACCCTGGCATAGATGCTGACGTCGGGACCACTCACTAGCCATAAAAATTCAGTCTCTGCTAACAAAGTGGAGCCAGGTCCAACACCACCATCCTGGTCAGCAAACTATGATCGCAGGCATGATCAGGACCACTGCCTACTTGTGTGTGGCCCATAGCTAAGATGGATTTTTGTATTTTTAAATGGTCTGAAGAAAAAAATTAAAAAAAGAAGAATTTTCCTGACAAGTGAAAATTATATGAAATTCAAATTTCAGTATCCATAAATGCATACAGCTTTGTTGGAACATAGGCACTCCTTGAATACTCTGGGGGTCAGTTCTATCACGGCCCCTAGGGTCACCATGAGTCGGATCCGACTCGACGGCACTTGGCTGGCTTATTGGAACATAACTATGCCCATTCGGGTATGTATTATCTGTAACTACTTTCATGCCAAAAGGATAGAGTTGAGTCCTCACAACAGACAACATATGGCCAACAAAGTTAAAATATTTCTTATCTGACTCTTTCCAGAAAAATAATGTGCTGACCACTGATCAAGACTACATTTCCCAGCCTCCCTTGCAGTTTAGTGAAAACAGTGGGAATGATGTAGGCTCTCTTTGGCTGGTAGCTCCCTGCCTTAACCACTTAGACTCCAGGGCTCCCAGGAGTGGAGATCAATGACTTGGAGTCCCTGAGTGACTGTGGGACTCAGAGCCGCTCTGCCAACCTGGGCCATTCACTGTAAAACTGTGAGGTGAGAAAGAAGTAAGCTCCGTCTCTAAGTTCCTGAATTCTTGCAATCCAATAGCCCATCCCTATCCTGACTTAGATGTTGACATCCAGCTGAGCTCTGTCTCAACAGTATTGCCCTTACAGGTGCCAGTCATCTTATTTAGAATGGAGGCCTTGGCCAGAAAACCTGCTTGAAAGAATTGTGTCCCACCTCCTGCTGGTGGTGCCCTATAGACCACATAAGAGAACGGTTAGGCTTAGAGCTTTTGTTTACAAGAAAGGAGGCAATGGCAGAATGAGAGAGACCTAAGGAGATTAGTTCCATATGACGCAGAGAGAGCTTCATCAGAATCCAAAAATAGAAAGCCAAGGGCAGCCAGCCTCCATGAGAATCAGCACTTTGAGTCTATGCAAGACCTAAGTGGTCTTTCAGAACCAGGGAGTATTTCTCGTGGCATCTGTGCACCTTTCTGTCCTTCTTGATTACTCAGCCAGCTTCCTCTGGTCATTTATAGATGGTGACCATGACTGATCTTTAAGCCCTAAATCTAGCTTATTCTCTCTTCCTCAACTGTCCTAGTGAGAAACACAACTGTCCCAGACTGTGCTTTGAAGCCAGACCACCTATACCACATAGTGTGGGCAGCCTTTGCTTCAAGGGCCCATCTGGATCAATCAGCAGAGGTCTGAAGGATGCAGACAGGTGGCACAAAGACTGTGGACACATGGACCAGGGAGGGAAGAGGCTTTCTTTAGCAAGGAAATCAAACCCCAAGGGGTCAGGCAGTTCAGTGTCCAACAGCTTGAACTCTGAGGCTAGAATATAGGGGTCAGCTCTGGTTCCTGCTTGCTGTACGATCACAGGCAATAGATTGTCTTGCTTTTCATTTCTGTAAAATAGAAATAATAATAATGAAAACACATGTTTATAGGATTGTCAGGAGGATTAAATGAATAAATACAATTAAAGCACTGAGCTGTCAGGGAAGGTGGTGATTTGAATTATTATCCTCATTCTCTCTAAAATGACAAAGGCATGCTAAGTCAGAGCTGTTTCTGTGCTAGATACTAAGGGGGTGACAAGAGAATTCACACCAGCTCAAGGAAAGCATGAGGACTAGGCAAAGATGTTCCTTCTGAGGAGCACAGGGACATAGTGACTACTTTTAAGGATTTACCCAACTGATGCCGGTCCTGTGCTTGATCCTTTGCACACACTCACTTGCCCACTCAATCCTCACCATGAACCAATGAGCATCAAGCTCCAGGACTATCAACAGGTTGCCCAAATTCACACACTTTAGGATTAATTCGACTTTACTGTGTGTTTTTATCGACATGGAAAACCCTAAGGGTTTGTTTGCAAGCTGGTTGCTATAGACAGATAGAGACATTCCAAGAGCAAGGCATGCTGGGATATTTACTGGGTAAATCATGTGGGTGTAATGAGAAAAGGCCCAGAAATAGGAAAAGAAAGGCAGTGCCACCTTGGTGAAACAGGCAGGATCGGGGCAAACGGTGAAATTTTCCAAGTGGGACTGTCCAAGTTCTGTAACAAGTCCCATTTAGCAAACAAAGCCCCAGACTGGAACAAGGCCAGATCCCTGGGTGCTAATTCCAGTTCTGCTTTTCTTTCTCTATTTGACCTTGAGAGCAAGGCCCTGACCCTCTCCCAGCCACAGTATGCACATCTGGTAAACTAGATGATGTCTTAGCTGTGATCCAGCCACGGCAATTTCCTAGTTTCCATTGTGTTTGTAGCGCAAGCCCAGAGCTCAGGCCACTCTAACTCCCAGCCCAGCTAAGACCATGAGGCTTCACTCCTCTGCTGTACTGTATGCTTGAGAGTCATGGGGAAAAAAGAACCATTATCCTCAAAACCCCACTAGGTTTCTTAATGACTACTCCACTAATTAGTAGCAGCTGTTAATGAAGTGTACAGGTACAAGCCTAGCCTCGTCAATTAATCCATACATGCTCCCGGGCCGCAGTAATATTTAAGGGGAAAATCAATATCTGGCAGCTAGGCCTAGAGAGGCCTGTCCTGGTAGGCAGGGAAGATGAAGCATTTCAAGGAATCTGTAACTAAAATAGCTTCTGCCTGGAGCACAGTGTAGGGAGGTGAACAGCTCTGAAAGGACACAGAACCCAGGCAAGCCTGCAGGGTGTGGGCTGGAGGTGTTGGCCAGCAGAGTAGGCAGGCCCCACTCCCTCCCTGAGCAAGCACAGAGCTCCGAGCCAGGACGGCAATCGTCCCTCTCCTCCAGCTTTGTTTCAATCCATCATATCAGAAAGTCCATTTAACATCCCTGCTGGGCTTGAGGGATGCCAAGTGCCAAGTGCCGTCGAGTCGGAGGGATAGACGGAATTAATATTATCTCCTCTGGTAGATGTGGAGACCAAGGATCAGCTTGAGTCACGTCTTGTCCAAGGTTGTAAAGTAAACAAGAGTAGCAATTGCTAAACACTTAAAATATGTCTTAGCACCAACTCCATACACTAGCCCAATGAGGTGACAATTATTAACCCTCTTTTGGAAATGAAAAGTGAAAACACTGAAATTTTGAGAGTTTAAAATATTTGCCTATGGTAGCAAATGTTTGCCTAAAGAAGCAAGGTGCAATGGTAATGCACTGGTTAAGAGCTTGGCTGCTAACCAAAAGGTCTGCAGTTCAAATCCACCAGCTGCTGCTTGGAAATGCTATGGGACAGTTCTACTCTGTTCTATAGTGTCACTGTGGGTCAGAATTGACTGCAACTGGTTTTGGGAGTTTGCTTGCTTGCTTGCTTGTTTGTTTATTTTGTAAGGTAGCAGAGCTGGTTGCTGGAAAGCTAGCATTCAAGCCCATGCAATCTAATTTAGAGCTTATACACTTAACACACATAGATTCCTAAGTAAGGATAAGCCTACACAGCAAAATCCACACTCCTTAGCATAATTGGCTAGCTTCTTGAACTTTGTTCCCTGTATTAGCTTCCTATAGCTACTATAATAAATTACCAATTGGTTGCTTAACACAAGGCACATTTATTGTCTAACAGTTCTAGAGGTCAGAAGTCTAGAATAAGTCTCACTGGACTCAAGGTTTCAGCACGGCAGGACTTCTGCTGGAGCCTCTAAGGAAAGAATTGATTCCCTTGTCTCCTCTGGCATCTATAAATTGCCTGCATTCCTTAAATTGTGGCCCCTTCCTCCAACTGCAAGCCAGCAGTGGCATCAATCCAACCTCTGCTTCCATCTTCTAATCTCCTTCTCCAGCTGAGATCCTCCTGCTTCCTTTTAATAAGAACTCTTGTGATATCATCAGACCCACCCAGATAATTCAGAATAATCTCAAAACCCTTAATCTAACCACATCTGTGAAGTCCCTTTTGCTGTATAAAGTAGCACATTAGAAAGTTCCAGGAATTAAGATGTGAATATCTTCAGAGGTGATTGCAGATGTTATAGATTGAATTGTGTCCCCCCACAATGTGTGTTGACTTGGCTAGACCATGATTCCCAGGTTGTCCATCATTTTGTAATTGGATATGCTCTTCCTATGTGTTGTAAGTCCTAGGAAACCCTTGTGGCATAGTGGTTAAGAGCTATAGCCGCTGTCCAAAAGGTTAGGGATTCAAATTCACCAGGTGCTTGTTGAAAACTCTATGGGGATCATTCTACTCTGTCCTACAAGGTCACTGTGAGTCTAAATAGAAGGCAATGGTTTTGTTTTTGTTTTTGTTTTTTTAAATACTAACCTCTCTCAGGAAACCCTGGTGGCATGGTGGATTACATGCTACATCTACTAACCAAAAGTTCAGCAGTTCAAATCCACCAGGCCCTCCTTGGAAACTCTATGGGGCAGTTCTACTCTGACCTCTAGGGTTGCTCTGAGCCTGGTTTTGTTCGGTTTTTGAACCTCTATCGTGTTAATGAGGCAGTTATGTTACTGAAGCAGGACTCAATCTGCAGGCTTAGGCTGTGTCTTGAGATCTCTTTTGAGACATAAAAGACAGAACTGAGCAGAAAGGAGACGTTCTGCTACCAAGAAAGAAGAGGTAGGAGCAGAGCATGCCCTTTGGACCTGGACTCCCTGAGCTGAGAAATTCCTAGATCCAGGGAAAAATTTACGACAAGGACCTTCTGTTTTCCTAGAGCAAGCCGAAAGAGAAAGCCTTCCCCTGGAGCTGATATCCTCAATTTGGACATTTAACCTCCCAAGCTGTGAAAGAACAAACTTCTCTTTGTTAAAGCCGTCTGTGTGTAGTATTTCTGGTACAACAGCGCTAGATAACCAAGCCTATCTCTCACTTTCTGTCTCTTCTACCAATCTAGTACCACCCATGTCCTAGCATACCAGATGCCTGCCTCAGTCAGGGTCCAGTCAGAAATACAGAACCAGGGATTTCAAACAGACAGAAGACAGAATTTAACCTAGGAAACTGTTTACACAGGTAATGAGAAAGCTGAGAAGCCACAGAGAGGGTGTTGAAGCAACCTAGAAATCAGCAACAACAGGAAAGGTTTGTCCAGAAAAGCAAGAGGGGAAAGGTCTGTTTGGAAGCCTGTGTCTGGAGCCGTGAAGCAAACGCTGCAGTCACAGGGCGGGAGTGTTTCCAGCAGGAGCCAGAGCCTCAGAAGAAAGGCAGCTACCACCATAGAGGCCACGGAGAGCAAAGACGGGGGCAGAAATATCTTGGCTTCTCCCTTCCTCCCAACCTCCTGTCTTCTCCCAGTGTTGCCCTTTGGCCAAACCCAGAGGGAAGTCGGAGACAGGAGCCTGGAAACGTAGTTACCCACAACGCAGAGGAGAACAGGGGCAAGACAAGCGATGAATCTGAAAGAAGCGCAGGAGAGATCCCCTCACTCTTCAGTCAAGCTCTCCCTTCTGTTAAGGACCCTGTGAAGGTGCCCACCATGCTGCAGTCGGTCGTTCTGCAGACTTGTCACTAACTGCTCAAGAGACAGCAGTAGTTAAGAGCACAGAACCCGAATGTATGAGTTCAAATCCCAGCTCCTCTACTTTGTGTGTGCTCTTAGCACGTGATGGTCCTGTGCCTCAATATTTTGATTATCTTAGACAACATCTGCCTCATAGACTTGTTGTGAGAAAACAATTAATCTACGTTTGTGGAAAGCATGGAGGAACACGTGACCGAGTAAACAGACTAAAATGTCAATAAAAAGTTATTGTTTATACCATGCCATATTAGCTATGTACTGACGTGAGCAAAAAAGCAAACAAGTAGGTGAATACATCTAGCAATAAATGCCACAAGAGAAACAATACAAGTCTGGGAGATGAAATAGCAATGGAATTGATGTAGACTGTGGAGTCAGAGAAGGCTTGCTGAGGGAAGTTATGCTTCAGCTAAGATCAGAGGGGTACATGGGAGAGGAGGCAGTAACTACGGGAGGGAGAGCAGGGCAGGGGGATCAACAGGAACAGCAATCCTGTGTTTGGAGGGAGCTTTTAGAGAGAAACTCCTGTTGGAGAAGGATACTGATCCCATGAAAGGCCCATTTACGGTTCAGATTTCTAACTTTCCAATGGGAAGCCACTGGAAGGTTGCAAACTCCATTACTCTCCCAGCTGCATAGGGCTGTGTAGGTGTATAATAAATGGCAGGAGAGAGAAATGTGGAAGCAGGAAGTCCAGTTAAGAGGTCACTGTTGTCACTGTTGTTTTTGTTAGTTGCCATTGAGTGGGCTCCAACTGATAAGGCCCCATATATAAAAGAACAAAGTGTCCAGTCCTGTACCATCTTCACAGTCATTGAGATGCTTGAGTGTGTTGTTAGAACTGTTGGGTACTCTGAGTGCCTTCCAGCCCAAGGGGCTCATCTTCAAGCACTATCTTGAAGAACATTCTATTGTGATCCATGGAATTTTCAAAGGCTAATTTTTAAAAATAGACCATCTGACCTTTTTCTTCCTAGCCTGTTTTATTCTGGAAGCTCCACTGAACCCTGTCTACCATGAGTGACTCTGCTCGTGTATAAAACACTGCAGCTTCCAGCATCACAGCAACACACCAGCCACCATAATATTGACAGATGAGTGACGGAAGACGTCATTAAAGTCTTCTAAAGAGAACTGATGGGGCTTACACTGGGGAGGTGACAGTAAAGGAGGACAGAAGTGGAGGAATTTAATGGAGATTTCGTAGATCCATCTGGTAGGAATTAATGATCAACTGTATATCAGGTGTGGAAAGGTAAATTGCTTTCTTGGCTTGTGCAACTAGATGGATGCAGAGAGTCAATTGGACAAGAGACAGAAACCAAGTCCAAAAGAGCTGAAGCAACAAAGGGAATGTGTTAGTTCATAGGAAACAAAAAGTACTGGAACACAGATCCCCACAACCTGGGTCACACTATCGGGTTTCACTTCTTTCTTTCTTGGTTTCACTCCTAGAGAGACTCCCTTTGGGTTGTAAGAACAACTACTAGGTTGAAAGCTGATGGGGAAGAACACCTGAAAATCTTTGCCTAGCAAAAATTCCTAGCTTTCCTCTCTCTGGGCTCCCTTGGCCACATGCCCATCTCTGAACTAATCTTCGTTGCCATAGGAATGCATTGCAATGATTGGCTGAACCTAGTCATATGCTGTACCTTAGAGTTGGCTTCACCAGCAACAAGGCTGAGGGCAGAGGAAAAGTTTTCTCCAGAGCAGAGTCAAGGTACTAGTACTACAGGAATAGAAGTGGTTACTAAGGGGCAAGGGTAATAAATTACCACTAGGTGGGGGTGGTTGCCATGAGTCGGACCGGACTCAACGGCACTTGGCTTGGCTAGGTGGGGGTGGGAGAGTTAGCGTTTATACATACCGTGTTTGAGCTGGCCCTTAGACTTTAAGGAAGAGATGCTGGGCCTACAGCAACATACACAGCTATGATGCTCAGAGAAAAGTGTTACACTGAAAATATGAATTCCTCCCTAGTGTTCAAGGCCCTCTGCTCGTCTGTGTACTTTCAAGTCCAAAGTCTCTTCTGAGTAGCTTATCTAACCCTCCCCATTCCGTTTACACAGATACAAGCTATCAAAGTCAATGATTCTTGCCAAGGTCAATGGCTTCCTCCTCTGAGCTGCAGTAACCTAAGAGCTCAGTTGATGGTTCTGGGTCCTACAGCCTCTGTCTAGTCCATGGTACATACCCAGTGCTGAACCCAGAGCTACTCACAGGACAGGTGCTCAGAGAACGGTCACCTGAACTAGGACTGCTTCGTCCATACCACAGGAGAGGACAGAGCCCCAGTCCAGGACTAAGGAGGCGGGCATGTGCTCCTTGACTCTGCCCAGGCTTTCAAAAGAAGTCATGATGCAGGTCCGCACATGGATACAAATACTGACTGTCTACTACCAAAGCCAGAGACTGCTCTGTTAATGTGCTTATTGCTGCCAATTACAGAGTTAGGAAACATCGGCTGTACCTACTTTGAGAGAAATAAAGAGAGGAGAAGACGGATCAGCCCTGTTAGGAAGAGACCCTGGGCTGGGGGACTACTATCCCTGCACTGGAGAGTCTGGCAGGATCTGTGGTCCAAGGGGCCACCTTGCTGCCTGAGGGAAATACTGAACTTGCTTTTAGCTAAAGCTCTTGAGCTTGGCTTCTTGCTGCATAAGATGTATAAAGAGACACCATAATTATAATCTCCAATTCATAAACTTTCCCTGATTGGACACTATTCCATAGTTCACTTCTCTCTGCTGCTTATACTGAAATATCTGGTAAAGGGGAAGGCGGGAGACTGGCAAAATATACCAGCGAGGAAAGGGGAGGGGAGATAGCCTTTACGGGGTGAGCCTGGTGCTGAGGCTGAGCTGGACATGCTTCTTGCATACATGTATCCCCTCCCTGGCCACTCCCACCATGAGTTCTTCTTCAAGGGGCCCCTATGGGTACCACTCACCCCCTCCTACCTGGCTCCCAAGCTAGAGGCCCTGGAGTGGCCCTGACCTGCTTCCTCCCACCAGCCAATCAACAGATCACCAGTCTTGTCCACTCCACAGATTACACATTCTTGTCCTCAAGTCCACAGCCTGGATAAGGCCCTTCCCACTCTTTCTCTGCTTTCTTTCAGTAGCCTCCTAGACCATGCTTCTGCCTCTTGCCTCACTCTTAAACTATTCTTTTCACTGCTGCCAGTATTACCTTTTCTGAAACAGATCTGATTGTATCACTTCCTTACCTAAACCCTTCAGTGGCTTCTTGCCACACCCAGGGAAACTGAAGACCTTCACGGCCAGCCCAGCCACCCCACCCGCTCCTTCTCCTCGCATCTTCCCGTCCTGGTATCACTCTGCGGGATTGTTGGACCACCTGTGGGTTTACATATACCACCACTAACACCCGCATACTTGCTGCTCTCTCCCCTAGAATTCTCTTCACCCCTGTCATGAGTAAGTCCAGTATTACCAATCTTTAGAATCCTATTTGGAATCATGTACCGTCTAAGAACTGCCCATTGCCATCTCCCACATCGTTCCTGATAGCCCTGTGCTGGTTCTGTACCTGGTCATGGCCCTTACGAGACTATGATCCCTGTGTGCCTCTCTAACCAGCTTCAACCTGGCAACACAGCCCCTCCCCCCAGTGCCCCCCACAGTGTCTGGCCTAGAGTGAGCCATCAAGCAGGGCTTAAAAGAGCATACAGATGGAAGGCGCTCACTCAGAGTGCCCACAGCCACGGTGGTGGAGGAACCAGACTCCAGATACTGGTGGATGGTGTGCTGCGCTTTCTCTCCAACAGGAGCCTCTCTCCTTTCAGTATCTCTGGTCCTCTAGGGACTGGAATATCACAGAGAGGGCACAAATCAACCCAACTGCTTATTGAAGACTAGGAAATACTATTGACATCATGGCACCTCCCAGCGTCACTGGAGAAGGACGTTGAAACAGTGTCAAGTCTATTTCAGAGGATTTCATTTAATCCAAGACTGTTTATCAGTCAAACACCTATTCTCCCCTTGCCATATTTCATCACTGCCCCCTAGTTGAGCCAGAGAAGCACCACAACCGTCGGCACCCTGACAAGCCATGAGTATTAGGAGAGAAGAGAATGTGTCCTTCAGCCTGGCTTCTGAATCATGGACCATCTTCTTGGAAGCTTTGAGTATTGTATAACATCTACCCCCCACCATGAGGACTGCAAAGTCTAGAATAACTCTCAACTTTACTTGACATCTTGCCACATAAATATGTCTCATGACAAGTGATCAAAGAGCCATCAGTCCCTCTGCCATTCATTGATTTCTTCAGCTACGCATCAAATGCCCATGGACTGTTAGCAGGCCCCAAAGGCCTTGAGATCTGAGGGAACAGGGGCAAACCAGACAGGTCACTACCCTCATAGAGCTGAGAGTCTAGTGTGGGGAACAGTACACAAAGACCTGAGTGTGTAGTGAGCAAGGTGAAGGGAAGTGCGTGGAGGACAGCGAGGCAGGCGCGCCGAGGGGATGGGAGGGGAGGAGGAAGACTCAGATTGAGCTAGTTTATGAATTTACAAGGAAAAAGAGGACAAATTAGTCTAAGACCAAACAACTATCAGCTATTCCTTTGCTTTAGAGCTATAACCAAACCAAACCCATTGCCATAAAGCTGATTGCAGCTCCTAGCAACCTTGTAAGACAGAGTAGAATACCCCACAGTTTCCAAAGGGCACCTGATGGATTTGAGCTTCCAACCTCTTGGCTAACAGCCATAGTACTTAAACACTACACCACCAGAGTTCCTTAGCGCTTTAGAAAAGTAAAATAATAGAAGACTGTAATGTCACTGTTGTTATTCATTGCTATCGAGTCAGTTCCAAATCCTGGCAACTCCACATACAACGGAACAAAACATCGCAACACTTGGTAAGCTAGAGGGCCTTGTTGCAGCCTCGGTGTGTTCTGAGTGCCTTCCAACCTAAAGGGCTCATCTTCCAGCACTCTACTAGACAGTGATCCAGAAGGTTTACTTTGGCTAACTTTTCGGATGTAGACAACCACTTTTCTTGCTACTCTGTCTCAGTCTAGAAGCTCCACTGAAACATGTCCACCTTGAGTTACCCCACTGGCATTTGAAATAACAGTGTCATAGCTTCCAGCATCACAGCAAAGTGCAAGCCACCACAGTACAACAAGCTGACAGACGACCGGTATAGTAGTATCTAGTCATGGAAAATAAAGACGGAAAATACATTGCCCAGAGATGGCTACTCCGTAGTGGTAAGTTCAGGAAACCTCCTTCTGATGCCATTTGGGCACTCTTGCTCCCAAACTAAAGGCATAGCAGAGCCTGCACAGAACACTCTCTGGAATGCTACCCAGCCACATGAGCTTTTCTCCTCCTCAGCCCTCCCAAGCTCCTATGTATCTGAGCATTAATTCAAGCTGCCCGTTGCTCCGGGAATCACCTTCCTCTCTTCTTTTCCAAATGCCAGTCCAACAGGCTCAGCTAGTACCACCACCTGAAGCCTCTTCTCTGCATTTCTCACTGCTCTGAGTCCCCTGGACTTCTCTTGGACCCCAGCTGCATGGCCTGGCCACTTCATCTTCCAGGATCAAAGGTACTTATGGCACCAACCTCACTGCCCTGCCATGGGCCTATATGTACTTAAAGAAGCAGCCTTTCCTGAGTGGCCTTCATGTCCTCTCCAGTGTCTCATCCACTGTTGTGCACACATGAGGAGGCAGGGGGCACAGCTAAGGCGTGAGGTCCTCTGCTTCAAACATTCTCTAGTGCCAGATCAGGCTGCCACTGTAAGGCGGGGACTTGGAAACACCTGAGAGCAGGGAGATACTCTCCAGGTCACAAGTGAATAGGGGGTTTGAGCTGGAGGCAGACTGAGCTCAAACTACTGCAGACTTCTTGCCATTCTCTCAGGCTACCTCATTGTAGGAACCAAAAAAATTACTGCTGTCAAGTCAATTCCAACTTACAGTGACCCTATGAGACAGAGCAAAACTGCTCCATAGAGTTTCCAAGGAGCACCTGGTAGATTTGAACTGGTGACTCCTCATAGCAAGCACTCAATAATACCCCAGTAATGTCATAGAATCAGCAAATATCAGACTCAAAACTTTGAAAGACTCAAAACCTGGGAAGATCAAATAACCAGATGGCTGTCTTCATGGAGTGGAAGGGAACAGATGCAAATGCACAGCTGGCAAACAGCTCACCTGGAATGAGGCTCCCATCTACAGGCCAGGCGGCAGTCGGCCCCCCTCAAGGACGCAGTTTTGTGTGTCGTCAGGTTGATTCCAACACGTAGCAATCCTGCGTGGCAGTGCAGAGCTGCTTCACCGGACTTTCTAGGCTGAAATCCCCCCTTTTTCTAAGTGATGTTATTATTTTGTTGCCGTTGTTTGCATAATAGACACCAACTCAGCAGTTTCTGCATATACCACTTACTGACACTGGTTACATGTGCTGCTTGTGCAACTACTGTCACTCTCCTTTTCTGAGTTGTTCCTCCCTAACTAACATAAACTTACTGCCCCCTAAGAGCCCTATCTAATCTTTCATGTTGCTCTTGTCACTTTGATCTCATATGCCAAGCCAGCCAAGTGCCATCGAGTCGGATCCGATCTCATAGATAGTTCTTAATAGAGCACAATGTTCCAAGTAGGCACTTTTTACTGTTATGCAGTTTTAAGATTTCTCAGAGGTATTTTTGATTTAAGGTTTGAAGATTGACTCAGGGCAATAGTTTCAGGGATTCATCTGTCTTTCATGGCTCCAGAAAGTCTAGAGTCCATGAAAATTTTAAAGTCTGTTCCACATTTTTCCCTTTTTGGTCAGAATTCCTCTGAGGAATCTTTGATAAAACATTGAGTAATGTAGCCAGGCACTATCCAGTTTTTCTGGTTTAACAGCAAAGGAGATACTTGTTATAGAAGCATTTAGCCACCCATTCCGTATCTTTCTCCTGTTATTGACTGTCCTTACTCTTTGACCAGGCAAATGAGAATCGCTGATCTTTTAGTAAACAGCAAAGCACTTAACCATCGTACCCCCGGGGCTCCTTTCTCTATAATAGCATTCTCCTTCTCACATTAAACCCTCCTAAAAGGAGGACCTGGGCAGTGCAAATGGTTAACATGCTCAGCTGCTGGCTGAGAGATTGGAGGGAAAGTGCACCTACAGTCACTGCAGAAGAAAAGCCTGGCCACCGACTTCTAAAAAACCAGCCATTGGAAATGGAGCACAGTTCTACTCTGACACACATAAGATTGCATATCTGCTTAATTCGCTATGGTGAGGTAAATGACACCTTCTTGACCCTTTCCCTGTGGCTGTGATAGCACCTGGGCATGGTCTATGGATCACTGGGAAGGTATGGCCACGGGACCATCCATTTGTCAGCTAACACAAGGAAGCTTTTGTCAGGCAGCCCAGGTCAGGGAGGTGGAAATGCCCCCTGCAGATGACCAGACCAGGATTGTCATCTCACAAGAAATGAGGTCACAGCTTTGTTAATAGGAGGCATACAAATTTCTCACCTATCTGAGGGGGTACTTGAGAAGGTAATTAATTCTTGCAGCGGTGAGGTGTATTTGATTATTGCTGCTTTAGAAGAATGCCAGCCGACCCTGGAGTGCAAGGCCCCACGCCCCCACTCCTCCCCACCCTCTCTCTCTGGCGCTCTCCTCTGTCCCCACCTCAGAGCAGCCTCACCCTGCCCTCTGCAGAGCCAGTGGAAAATTGGCAAAGAAGACAGCCACTGGTAGATGAAAGCAGATGGGAGAGACGACAGAATCTGTAAGACGCAGGAGTCGGAGGAGAAGAACCTCATCATTCTGCAGGAAGGGGTGAGTTGGGAGACCCTCCAAAGACCTAGGGAACACCCACACATCCACTGGGTCCTTCTGTGCAGCTCCAGGTAGCAAAGTGCCTAAACCTGGATACCGGCCTGGTGCTGCCCGCCTTCTCCAGGGCCCGTCAGCACAGAAATTATCAAGCTGATGTCACAGTGCCAAGAGGTACTTTATTTGGAGATGGGGGCTGAAGGGGAATGGTGACTTTATGAGTTTTCAGCCCCATGCTCCTAAGATCATCCAAGGGGACCTTGGTTTAGTGTCCTCACTGTGAACCACTGTAGGACAGCCAGTAGCTTCCTGCAAACAAAAATGATTCCCCACCCACCCCAACCTGAGCAATGTCTCCCACGAGGTTTTTAGAGACAAACCACAGCAAGCAGGAGAAAAATGAGCCTGCTGCCTGGGTCACAGTGTTCATTTGTTATGGGATTTTCAGGTCCAGGCCAAACCCCTGTCTCATGCCGGGTACATGGCAATGCTAGAGAAAAAAACTTGTAAGAACCCCTGCCTACTCCACCTCCACCAGGTAGAGCACATGTGCTATGGAGTGAGCTGTGTCCCCCCAAAACATAGCTGAATGTCATCGTTTGGAAATAGGATCTGTCTTTGATGATGTTATCGGTTAAGTTAGAAAGAGTAGGACGGGTCCTAATGCTATACGACTTGTGTCTTAAACAAGAGGAAGACAAACACAGAGACAGTCGCACGTACGAGGAAGATACTATGTGAAAGTGAGTCCCCAAGCAGTAAAGGACGTCAAGGGTTGCTGGGAGCCCCATAAGCTGGGATGGGTGGAACATTCCTCCCTCGGAGTCTCAGGAGGAATCAACACAGACGATACCCTAATTTGGACTCCAGCCTCCAGAACTGTAAAGACAATAAATTTCTGTTTTTAAAACCCATCCATTTTATTGTATTCTGTTACAAAACCATAGAGAACCAATACAACATGCCTGGTCCCAACCCTAAGAGGGCAATTAAGGGGTCCAAAAAGAGAGGGTCATTTTCCTGCACAAATTTTCAATGCATAGATCTATTTCAAGGGTCCTGATCTCCAGCACACGTTGCCAAATTCACCTGAGTCTCTGCCTAAGAACACAACAACCAACCTTCCTTTAACATTGCCTATCTCAGCATCATGCAAGCCACAAACTCCAGAGCATCCTGCTTTTGGCTCACCACCACATCCTTCACCCCACCCACCCATCTGACTACAGCACTTACTTGGTATTAGGACCTACTCTCTGCTAGAATTTCACAGGTGATGCAAATGATTGATACATTTTGGCTGCCAACCAAATGGTTGCAGGTTCAAGTCCACCCAGAAGCACTTCAGAAGGACCTGGTCATGCACTTCCAAAACATCAGCCGTGGAAAACCCTATAGAGCACAGTTCCAGTCAGACACACAGGGGTCATCATGAGTTGGGATTGACTTGATGGCACTTGGTTACCCTCTGGTAGGCAATGTTCTACTCACTGGAGGTGAAATGGTGAACCAAACTCTATGGCCCCTACCCCCTAGTGCTCATGGTCCCATTCTGGGTCCTGGCTATGCGCTCCCAGCTGGTAAACAATCTGGTAGTTGCAGAGCAGAGGCAAAGATGGGGCTGAAGGAGTTTTTGTCAGATGGAGGCTAAAGGAATGAGAAGAGCCTTCCAGCCAGTGGGGAGAACATCCGCTAAATCCCGACACTCGGAGGCACTGAAGGTTAGCATTTGACGTTGGGAACCACAGGGGACAGGAAGGAGCTGGGTCATGTCCAGCCTTCTAAGCCACCATAAGGACCTTATAACTTATCTCAAAAGCAATGTAGAGTCACTGAAGGCAGTGACATAACCAAACATGTAATTTGGAAAGATTTTCCTGGATACCGAGTAGTGCAGAGATTAGAGGGGGCCACACAAAAGGCCAGTAGCCCATTCCAAGGCTGTTGTTATGGCTGAAGGCACACATGAGAACTTGGGAGAAAGGATAGTGAAAATGGAAAAAGAGACCCTTCAGAAGGTGGAACCAGTAACCCAGGGTACTGCTAAGTTGTTGTTAGTCGCTGTTTTAGTCACCTGGTACTGCTCTAACAGAAATACCACTAAATGGTTGCCTTTAAAAGAGAAATGTGTATTCTTATGTGGTCCAGTAGGCTACAAGTCTGAATTCACGGTGTCTGCTTTAGGGGAAGGCTTCCTCTCTTTGTCGGCTCCAGAGAAAAGTCCTGTGTTGCACCAGTCTTTGGTCAGGAAGCATCTTGGGGCAGGAACCCCAGGTCTTCGGGACATGCTCTACTCCCAGGTCTGCTTTCTTGATGGTGTGGGGTTCCCAACTTTCTGCTTGCTTCCCTTTTCTTCTACCTCTCCTAGGATGAAAGGATAAAAAGTGGTACAAGCCACACTCCAGGGAAACTCCCTTTAGAGCAGAGCACAGAGGGGAACTTAGGAAGGGGTTTACAGTCCCACCCTAATCTTCTTTAACATATAGCATAGGAAAATAAAAAAATGGAGGACAATCATAAAATATTAGGATTCATGCCCCAGCCAAATGACTACTCACATTTTTGGGGAGACACAGTTCAATCCATGACAGTCGTTGTCAGCTGTAACTCATCACAACTTTATGTATAACATGCACCATAGCCATGATTTTTGATATATTTGAGTCCATCATTGAGGCTATTGCAGCAATCCATCCCACCGGGGCATTTCCTCATTATCACTGACCCTCCACTTTAATCACGATTCACAGGGAATGGCTGTAGAGGGGAATCGAGGACACTTGTTAGTGTTTATTGAGCACTCTGAGCCAGCAGTACAGTAAACACCTACCCCTGTTACCTCATTTAGTGCTGCAATAGTACTGTGAGGCAAATACTGATATTATTCCCATTTTGTTGTTGTCATTAGGTGCCATCGAGTTGATTCTGACTCGTAGTGACCCTCTGTACAACAGAATGAACCACCAGCCAGGGCTGTGCCATTCTCATCATTATTATTATGCATGAGGCCATTGCTGTAGCCACCGTGTCTATCCATCTCATTGAAGGTCTTCCTCTTTTTCTCTGATCCTCTACTTTACTAAGCATGATGTCTTCAGGGACTGGACCCTCCTGATAAACACGTCCAAAGTAGGTTAGACAAAGTCTCACTATCTCGCTTCCAAGGAGCATTCTAGCTATATACTTCTTCCAAGACAGACTTGTTCATTTTTTGGCAGTCCATGGGTATGTTAGTGTCATGGATTGAATTGTGTCCCCCACAAAATATGTGTAGCCATGCAGCCAGGCCATGATTCCCAGTATCTTGTAACTGTCCCCCATTTTGTGGTTTTTCTATGCTGTGTGTTAAAGGATTAGGGTGGGGCTGTAAATCCCTTCATAGGATTACTTCCCTGCTCCACTGAAAAGGGAATGTCCTTGGAGTATGGCTTGCCCCACTCTTAATCCTTTCATCCTATGAGAGATAAAAGGACAGAGAAACAGGCGGAGAATTGGGAATCTTGCACCATCAAGAAATCTGCACCAGGAGAAGAGCGCGTCCTTCAGACCTGAGGTTCCTGTGCCAAGATGCTCCCTGGACAAAGACTGATGCAATACTGGACTTTTCTCCAGAGCCAACAAGGGAGAAAGCCTTCTCCTGGAGTGGACACTCTGAATATGGACTTGCAGCCTACCAGACTATGTAAGAATGAACCTTCCTTTGTTAAAGCCATCCACTTTGAGGTATTTCTGTTAGAGCAGCCCTAGCTGACTAAAACAATTAGCAGACTCCAATGGCATAGTAGTTAAGTACTATGTCTGATAACCAGAAGGTCAGCAGTTCGAATCCACCAGGCACTCTTTGGAAACTCGATGGAGCAGTTCTATTTTGTCCTGTAGGATTGTTATGGGTTGCAGTCAACTCAACAGCAGTGGGTTTTTATATCCAACATCATTCACGAATGCATAACTCAAAGGCATCGATTCTTCTTTGGTCTTCCTTTTTCATCAGCCAGCTGTCGCAGGCCTATGAGGTGATTGAAAACACCATGATTTGGGTCTTGTGCAGCTTAGTCCTCAAAATGACATCTTTATTTTTTAAGACTTTCAACAATCTTTTGCAGAAGATTTGCCGACTGCAATGTGTTGTTTTATTTCTTGTTTACTGTTTCATGGGAGTTGATTGTGGATCCAAGTGAAATGAAATCCTTGACAACTTCAATCTTTTCTCTGAGGTGTAATCCACGCTGAAGGCTGCAGTCTCTGATCTTCAACAGTAGGTGCCTCAAGTTCTCTTCACTTTCAGCAAGGAACATCATATCATTTGCATTATGCAGGTTGTTAATAAGGTTTTTACTGGCTAACTTATTTCTGAACCAGGCAGTCAGGTCCTTCTTCCTAATCTTAATCTGGAAACTCAGCTGAAAGCTGCTGTCCATGGATGACTCTGCTGGTATTTGAATACTGGTGGTATATCTTCCAGCATCACAGCAACACACAAGCACCCACAGTACAAAAAACTGACAGATGAGTGGGGGAATCCCCATTCTATGTATGTGAAAACTGAGACTCAAAGAGGTTACCCTCTCTAATTTACCCTAGGTTAAAATGCTAGTAAGAGATAGGATTTATATGATTCAAGGTTCCTAGGCAACCAGGGGAATGTGGTTTCCATTGCCCTGAAGGGAGGCCAGAGGAGCAGCAAATCTGGAGTGGTCAGTGATGGACATTAGACATGTAGTGTTTGAGGGTCCCAAGGCCACTGAGGTGGTGATGACGGGAAGTAGAATACCTGGGTCCAAAGGTCAAGAGAGAGGCATAACTATAAGATAGAGATTTGGGAGATTTCACATTCAAGTCTGTGAACTTACCTGTTCTATGTGCTACATATCTCATTGCTGAATATCACTACGGTCACCTTTGAAGTACTCTCCTTGGGAAGCCATGCACCAATGCCAGCTCCTAGTACACCCTTCAAAGCAATGTTGGAACTCTTTCTGGAATGGCCATTGTGTACAGCGGCAAGGTGGCAAGTTTGTGAACTTAACTGTATAGCTGTCTGTGAGGGAGTTTTTAGCTAGTAAACAAGTAACTGTATCAAAATATCTTCCCTGCTCACCTGATCTGACTCCCAACGACTTTTTTTTTTTACCTGAAAATAAAGGAAATGTTGAAAGGGAGGCATTTTGATGTCATTCAAGATATCAAGGGTAATACGATGGTGGCTCTGATGCCCATTCCAGAAAAAGAGTTCCAAGATTTCTTTAAAGGGTCTACTAGGTGTTAGCATTGATGCATAGCTTCCCAAGGCGAGTACTTTGAAGGTGGCTACAGTGATATTTAGCAATGAGGTATGTAGCATTATGTCTAGGACGAGTTTGTGAACTTAACTGTCAGACTGGCAGAACGAGAAAAAAGCGGGCTAAGAACAGAGCTCTGGAAACCCCAGCATGGAAGGTGGGCAGAGGAGGACTGACAGGAAAGGGTTAGCTGCAGGCCTGCAACTTGTTCTCTGCCTTTGCTGTGTGTCATCCTGGGAAAGATCGGAGGAGGACCTGGCTGAAGTTCTCATAATCACGCTAACAACTCAATCTCCAGAAAATATACTAGTTGTCTGACAGAAGAGTTCTTATCTATGGAATGCTTTTAGGAAGCTGTGTCCTGCATGTCTAGGATTGGTTAGGGTAAATAAACCTGGAATGTATGAATTTATGGAGCATGGCTCTTTGGAACATGGTATACATGCCATATGACTATAAAAGAATAGAGATGTTTCATGTCCAAAGTAACTCCGTTTTCCATAAGAGATGCTTTGCATGGGTCACAAATGGACTTCCTGTGATAAATCTGGGCCAGGACACATCTTAATGTGGCAAGAAGGGTCCTAGGTGGGGGTGACATTTGTGGTCCCAGACTTTATTCTTCACCCTTACCTCATAATTGTGTTCTTTCGACTGTCAGTGAAACTTAATACCGGGTAAAGCTTTGATTCTTAGGAGGCTGATTTGACAGCCTGACTTGCTGTATTTTATCTCAAGGACGAAAACTTATTCAAGTTTGCCACATTCTGTAGAATTTTCTGCCCAGCCCTGGAGCCCAGCCAGACTCTGGAAGGAGCTACTTGTTCTTGCTGATGGATGAGTGCCTGGAGGTGGGAAAGGAGGCATGAGGAGATTTGTATGCCAGCCTAAGGAGTGGATTTTGTCCAAGCAGCAGCAACTGAGCCACTGAAGGCCTGAAAGTAGGGAGTGGCGAGGTCAGACTGAAGGGCTTGAGAGGTCCCTCCATTGCCATGGAGAAGCTAACCGGGGGAAGGCCAGCCTCCGGACAAAGCGCCACGGCAGAGTCCTGTCTTAGTTTCCTAGTGTTGCCGTAACAGAAATATCCCAAGCAGTGGCTTCAGTGAACAGATACTGATCTTTTCACAGTTCAGAAGAATAGAAGTCAGAATTCAAGCCATCAGCTCTAGGGGAAGTCTCTCTGTCAGCTCCTGGGAAAGATCCTTGTCTCAGCCTCTGCAGCCCTGGAGTTCTTCTGCTCCGTAGCGCTCTCCATGTGGCATCTATCTTCCCTGCATTTGTGCTTCTTGTCTGCGCTGTTCCTTTTAACTCAGAAGTGATTAAATTTAGAATGCCCTCGCTGGTACGACCCCGTTAAGGCAACAGAGAAAACCTTATTCCCGTAAGGAATCCCATCCGCAGCTGTAGAGGTTAGGATTACAGTGCCGCCACAGATGCTGGAGGGCTTTAACTCAGTCCGTAAGAGAACTCGTGCACTGAGGAGAAACACTGTGGTACCTGAGGCAGAGAAACGCCAGTGGGAATGAAGAGCAGCTGGTGAATTTCAGAGCTGTTTTGGAGCTGGAATGTACAGGACCTGGAATCTGAAAGGGTCTTTGGGAGGACAGACAGCAAGAAATGGGGACCTAAATTTTCTTACTTGCTTAATGGGTCAACAGTTGTCCCAGTCACAGGGAAGGGAATATGGGGGGTGATCAAGCTTGGAGTAGAAGACAGGGGATTTCAATTAGACTGTTTCTAGTCTTTACAATACAGGGACTGCCAATAAAGTTTGTGAGCTCATCCAAGAAAAAGTGCTACATACCTCATTGCTGGATATCACTACTGTCACCTTTGAAGTACACCCCTTGGGAAGCTATGTACCAACACCAGCGCCTAGCCCACTATTCGAAGCAATCTTGGAACTCTTTATCTGCTCTCATTAGAGCTATCATCATTATTACGCTTGATGTCCTGAGTGTTATAACAATGTCTTCCTTTCAATATTTCCTTTATCTTTGGGTAAAGAAAAAAGTCATTTGGAGCCAGATCAGGTCAGTAGGGAGGGTGTTCTGATACAGTTATTTGTTTACTGGCTGAAAAAAACTCCCTCACAGACAACTATGCAATTGAGTTCACAAACTTGGCACCCTGCCACTGTGCACAGTGGCCGTTTGAGAAGGACTTCCAAAATCAGGCGGAAGGGTTCACCAGGCACTGGCATTTGTAGATAGCTTCCCAGGGGGAGCACTTCAAAGGTGACCATAGTGATATTCAGCAACAAGGTATGTAGCACTTAGAAAAATTAAGTTCACAGACTTAATTGTCAGACCTCATATTCTCACGAGATACCACGTAGGTATTTGGATTATGTGCTTCTGCAGCTCAAGAGCAATGACTGGACCCTGAAGATAGAAAGTGGAAAGACAAGAAAGGAATGAACACTGATAATGCCCTGGCCCAATGAGCTATCAAAAGAAACTGGCAGTAGTGAAGAGTAAAAAGGCCCAAACAATTAAGGCAGGATTTCTCAAAATACTATCCAAAGACTATGTGCATCAGATGACCTGAAGGGTTTGTAAAGCGCAGATTCCTGAACCTGAGTGAAAACCATCAAATTCAAGAGGACATCAGCCAGGACCAGAGGTCTCCTGGGACCAGGGTTACTACCAAAGTGAAAGAGTCTGTTCTTCTCTTTTAGGCAGAAGCTGCTCTGCTAGCACCCTCAGGCTAAGACACCTCCCTCCCAGGAGAGACTCCAAAGATTTCTCTAGGTATTGTGAATTGAATTGTACTGTTCCCCCCTCTACCCTGCCCCAAATTATATTGAAGTACACACGAACATTACCTTGGAAATAGGGTCTTTGAAGATACCATCAGCTAACACAAGGTCGTATTAGAGCAGGGAGGGTCCTAATCCAGTGTGACTGATGTCCTTATAAAACAGATAAAGAGACACAGAGGTAAGATGGTTACGTGATAACGGAGACAGAGGTTGGAATGGTGCAGCAGCAAGCCAAGGAAAGCCAGGGGCTGCTGGGAGCTGCCACAAGTTAGGAGCAAGGCGTAAAACCGATTTCCCCTCAGAGCCTTCAGAAGGAGCCAGCCCAGCTACACCTTGGTGTTGAGGGATTTCTAGCCTCCAGAATTGTGAGATAATACATTTCTGATGTTTTAAGACACCCAACTTGTGGTACTTTGTTGCAGTGGCCCTAAAAAACTAATACACTGAGAAAGAGAACATGGCAAGAGGCAGAAGATGAGGGAAATACTCACAGGGTCCTTAGCCCTATTGAAGATTACAGTAAGAACGAGCTGGGTTTACCAGAACACAGTCAGGGGCAGAATGATGCACAGGGCTATGTTCTTATGTTGGGCAAGGGAGAAAGGGGGGTCATGATCAAGCAAATCTGCAGGGAGGCAGCGAAATGATGACCAGGAGGAAGGGAAGCCTTTAAGGGAAGCCGAGGGAGTGAACCTCGGCTTTGTTTGAACCTCTTGCAGAATGATGAAGGCAGAAAGCTTTTCTGAAATCTCACTGCAAGGAACCAAGTGGCTTATTAGCACCCGGACTTTTAATCAACTCCCCTCCTGGCTAATTAATAGCAGAGCACAGGGCGGGAATTGGAGAAGCAGACTGACAGCTGGGCAGAGCCACGTTAGCACAGTGACAGCCCTGACACTGGGGATCTCCTCTAGGGACCCTGTCCTGCATACACACTACCCCGCCATCATGAGCCCACCCTCCCTCGTCTGCTGGTTGCACCACTCATGTAAGACATCTCCTTGACTGGGTCTTAGAGCAGTCGTCAACCCTGTTTAGTTCAAAATCATCTAGAGCACTTATCAGAATGCAGATGCCAGGGTCCACCACGCAGATTCTGATTTGGCAAATTTGGGGTGGAAACCAGGTATCTGTATTCTCTGCAGGCTCCTTGGTGATTCTGAAGTAGAATCAATTTGGAGAACTACCATCTTACAGACAAGTGGATTGCTCAAGCTAACATGGACCTTATCTTCTATGAAATTCGATGAACTAAAACAGAAGCCAGCAAACCATGACCCTCAGGTTCAACCAGCCCACCATTTGGTCTCATAAATAAAGTTTTACGGAACAGAGTCACATTCTGTCATTTTGCCTATGGCTGCTTAAATGCATCTTTCATCTTTCATATCATCTATGGCTGCCTGTGATAAAAGCCATATGTTCCGGAAAGCCAAAAATATTTGTTATCTGGCCCTTTCCAGAAGAAGTTTGCCAGTCCTTGAAATAGAAGGCAATCTCTGAAGCTCAGAGAATGCCTCTTGTTCAAAGATTTGGAGCCAGCTCCACACTACTGCCACTGCCACCCCCGTCTGGAACGTTCATGGGCTTCTGCTGTCTCGACCACTGCCTGCCCTCCTCTAGGAAACAGCCTTGCACTTTGGGGAACCCTTTGTTCTCACTGGATGAAATCTTCACGCAACCTCCAATCAAAACATGTCCATCTCCTTCGGCATGTGAGCCGAGCTGTGCTGTCCCTGGAATTTGAGCTAAGAGATCGGAAATTGACTGCCATCAGACCTCCTTCCTCTGACCCACAGAGCCTGAAGAGAAAGCCAGGCCCCTGCTCCCATGTCCCTCGAGCTGCACTTGTCTGCCCACTCTAAGGATCAGCTCTTCAGCCTTTACCATGATTTTGTGTGTAGCTCTGTCTCCTCCCAAGGAATGTCTTTCACTGTAATTTAGACAGTTGACTCCAGTTGCTTACACCCCCAAAAAGTCCAATTTATGCTCAGTGGGAGGGACGGAGAGAGGAGCTGGACTAGACACACAGGTGTGGATCTGCCCATTTCACAGATGGTCCCCTTAGCTCCAGAGAAGAGCAACAGCAGCTAGAATGAGCACCCAGGCCTTTGTCCTCTGTTCTCACCTCTGCTACTATAATAATACCACTGACTCCCTGCCATGACTCAAAGTCAAGAATATCAGACAGCATCAAGCCTGAAATACAGAAACCTTTCTAGAAATTAACAAATACGTAACAAGAAACTCTCCTCATGGACAGTAGTAATGACAACTCTATACAAAGCTCCATCTCCAATGAGGGCTGCGTGTGTGTGGCATGTAACATCAAGAATTAAAAAGCGTCAAAAGATCAAGTGGGAGGAACGTTAAATATGAATGGGATGAAAGACACATTTCTGTGCACGGAATAATGATTTTAATGAGTTTCCTCACCAAAGTCCCCGCATCATAAAGTACAAAAGCAGGCGAAGGAATTGAGGAGGGAAACGGGGAGTGTAGGAGGAGGTTTGGTGTGTGAATACGAGATTAGCAGGTGGGCTGGGAAGAGACAAGAGAAGAAAGAGCTAGCAGTACGGCCTCTGGAGCCTATCGTAAGTTGTTGGCTTCCCAGGAAGTATCTCATGGACACAGGGATAGCAGCTGGCAGGCCACAGTGCATCTGGAGTCTTGGTCACCCTACTAGATGGCTCAAGCCCACCCCCAGCCCACTTGGGCAGAGGCAATATGGGTACCTATCCAGCTAATCATGTGAATGGTTAATGCTCTCAGCTGCTAACTAAAAGGTTGGAAGTTCAAGTCCACTCAGAGGTGCCTTGGAAGAAAGGCCTGGTAGTCTATTTCTGAAAAATCAGCCTGAAAATCCCGTTGAGCACAGTTCTACTCTGACATTTACGGTATCACCATGAGTTGGTTACCAGCTGTCAAAGCACCTCTGCTGAGCCTAGTCACCCAAGACGGCCAGGTGGGGAGCTCATATTGGATGCTGGGGAGTTTCCCCAATCACTGGGAGAGCTGACACAAGGGCATGGCATGAGCTTTAAAGCAGACAGACCCGGGTCTGATCCTGGGGCTGCCACCCCTGTTGTTGAGACCTGAGCAGATGTGACACCTCAAAACGTGAGCTACCCGGCCTGTGAAGCAGGGTGCTGGATCGTCCCTAAAGTGTCATGAGGAATTTACAGAAAGCAGAAGCGTCTTAGTCTGGCTGTGAAGAGGATATCCAGTAACTGTCATTCACTGTCACCCCACCCTGTTTGTAGCCATCCAGTAAGTAGTGCTGCCAATGTGATTACACACCCATGATCTTGTGCGATGTTTACAGCAGCCCTGGCCGGTAGAAAATGTCAAAGTTACTCTTTATGCTGGACAGAGACATGCTTGGCAGCAGCATGTGAGAAAGAAAGATGTCTGTCTCCACCCATCACACCCTTGGAAAACAATGCAGCTGGAGCGCAGAGTCAAGCACACCCATGCAAAGACAGCCCAGGGCTCTCGGCTCAGTACAGGCAGGTTTCAACAGTGACCCTCTGCTCCCATGCTCGTTACCATCTTCCTCTCGCACAGGAACCCTCAAAATATCCAGGACAAGAGCGTCCATGGATGTCTCAGCAGTGGCTCTTGGACAGGCACCCAAAGGGGGTCTGCGGACTCAAAGCACGGCTGAGTTCCGCAGAAACAAGCAGACAACCCACAGGTACAGACGAATGTCTCTGCCTTGCTTGCACCATCAGGCCAACATGCTGGGAACGTCAGTGTTGTTGCCAGGTGCCGTCGAGTTGCTTCTGAGTCACAACGACCCTAGGTACAGGAGAACGAAAGCCTGCCTGGTCCTCGCCGTCCTCACCATCACTGCCACGTTTGAGCCCACTGCTGCAGCCACTGTGTCACTCCATCTCGTTGAAGGTCTGCCTCCTTTTCACTGACCCTCCACTTTACCGAGCGTATCCTTCTGCTAGAACTAACCCCTCCTGATAACATGTTCAAAGTATACGAGCTGTACTCTCACCATTTGTGCTGGGTAAATAATATGCGGTAATGATGGCAAAACCTATATACCACCTGCTGTGAACCAAGAACTCCACACAGAGGATTCATTGGATCTCACACTAACCACATCAGATTGTTTTGTTATTAGCCCTCTTTGTAGAAGAGGAACGCCTGGTGGCGTAGTGGTTCTCTACTACAGCTAGTAACCAAAGGTCAGCAGGATAGGTCCGCCAGGCACTCCTTGAAAACTCCTGGGGGGCATTTCTACTGTGTCCTGTTGGCTTGCTATGAGTCAGAATAGACACAACATCTATGGGTTTGGTTGTATTGTTGCTGTTGTTGTTATAGAAAAGACACTAAAGTAAAGTAATTTGTCGAAAGTCACAAAGTTATTCAGCCATGGAAGTCTGATTCAAACCCAGGTCATCTGGTTCTAAATTCCCTGCTCTGAATCCCAAAGGGTTTTGGGGAAATAAACCTATCAGAGAAGAAAGCTGGTTAGAAGGAGGTTCTGTTAAAAACCTGATGCCAGTGAGTTGATTCTGACTAGTGACCCTATAGGACAGGGTGGAACCACCCCATTGTGTTTCCAAGGAGCGGCTGGTAGAGTCGCACTGTGAGTGTTTCAGTTAGCAGTCTGAGCTCTCAACCACTGTGCCACCAAGGCTAGGGGGTTGGTAAGTCCCATCTAGAAAAAAATCAGAAGGTAAATTCAGAAGAGACCTTTGCTTGCCATTCCACTCAGGAAAGGCAAGGCAGAGACTGTGCTTCAGAAGACGACAGAACCCTGGGACTTTCATCGCTATCTCAGGGCTAGTGTTTTCCTTGTCCACTAACTGTTCTCCTACAGTGATCAGCAGCTAAACCAGAAGGGCTTGTGGCTTGTCAAGCAAGGAAGCTGTGCAGCTGTCGACAACCTCCCCTGCAGACGTCGCACCAACTAGTTTATTAGTTTCCTAAAACCAAAAGCATCACCACTGAGTCAATTCCAATTCACTGTGACCTCATGCGTGTCAGGGCAGAGCTAAGCGTCATAGGGTTTTCAATGGCTGTGATCTTTTGGACGTAGATTGCCGGGCCTTTCTTCCAAGGTACATATGGGTGAACTCAAACCACCGCCCTTTTGATTAATAGCCAGACATAAGCTGTTGGTATCACCTGGGGACCACGGGGTGGGAGTAGGGGTAGGGGGAAGGAAGGACAAAAGCGCTACCAGATGAGAACCTCTAATATAAGCTGAGGAATCCTTGGGTGGCACAAATGCTTCAGCACTCAACTACTAGCCAGAAGGTTGGTGATCTGAACACACCTGAAGTACCTCAGAAGAGAGGCCTGCCAATCTGCTTCTAACAGGTTGCAGCCTTGAGAATACTATGGAGAAGTTCTACTCTCCACTCATGGGGTCACCACTGACTGGGAATCCACTTGACAGCAGCTAACAACAGTCATGCAAGCCAATACCCTCGGCTATTGCCACTAACTGAAGAAGGTAAAATATCTTGCACCCTCCCCTGCAAGGTATTTTCATAAATGCCACTATGACAATTTTTTAAATATGTTGCTATAAAAAATCAGCATAGTGTGCTTATAGAAATACCTATGGGGGGTGGTTGGTAAACAAACATAGAAGATGAACATTATTTGAGTGAAAACACAGTGATCCACCTGTTCCATGGGCAGGACGGGGATCTGAGCACTAGAAGCTGAGAAGGGCTGAGAGAAAGAAGATATAGATTCAGGGGCAAGGACAAGACCCCTCTCAGATGATCACCAAGAACACAGTCCAGCTTGACTTTTCAGTTGTCAGGTGTAGGGGTGACTTTATATATGAAATCAGGGCAGAGAAAGATGAAGAGGGTGATGGCAGCAACCAGAAGAAGAGAGAGGTGGACTGATGACCAGATGATGGGGCCAGAACAATACAATCCCATGCTTGGGACTGAGAACAGACTGGGAGGAGAAATCTCCTGGCTGTTCCCCAGGAAGGGGCCTCAGAGAGGTGGTCTTGCAACAGAGACTTTGTCTCCACTTTGAAGCCTGCCCTGTGCAATGCGGCCTCCCACCCAGGAGGCTGCGGATCAAGGTGGTCTTGACAGATCCACTCTCGGGGATGAACCAGTGACATTACAGCTACATGACAGACTCGTTATTATCACATACCCTCCCTGTCTGAGCTTCCAAATCCTGATTTGTTTATTTCTGAAAACTGTTTCTACCAAGCCACAAAGCTGGGCTACAAGACATAGCACTGACTCAGCCGTTTCCCCATCCTGGGCGTAAAGGTTCTAAAAAGAATAATTTAAGCTTCTCTAGAGTGAGATCATTTAATGAATCTTCTCAATGCTAAGAGGTTTTATATGCCTTTTTAAAAACCCTTCCCCAAGCACAGGGCTGTGATATTACCTTAGAGAGCAGAGAGATGAAGTGATACACATATGCACAGCACACAGTGAGGAAGGAATTGGTTTCCTTGGTAACAGCATCCATGTTCTAGCTTCCTTCGGCTAAATTGGAATATATTGAAGGATCTGCTTTGGGCACTTCTCTTGCAAAGGGAAATGAGTGGTTTTCCATCTGGGCACTCTCAGAACCTTGGTCCTGCAGCTGGGGAGAGACGTTCTCTGAGTCTGACGCATCTAAAGGGGCAAGGCAGTTAGCAAACTGGTGAAAGGGCTCCACTTTCATGTACAAAAGCCAATCTTCCTTTCCTGAGCCTGGGGGAAATGAAAGGAGCTAACACATATGGCTCAACTGCCCCACAGAGAGGACAGGACTCTGTTTCCCACTATCTTTCTCATCCAGAGCTCTGCAGCTTTCTAAACACATGCTTCTCAAGAGATCAGACTACAAAAGTCTACACGTGGTACACTTAAAATGGAGAGTGGCTCAAAGAAAAACACATACCTATGGAAAAATATTCTTAACTGTTCTGCTCAGATACTTGGCAAAAGGGAAGCAGCTAAAGAGCCAAAGCACAGAGCTTGGCACGCAATAAGATGTCAGTGTAACGTTTGTGGGATTGGACTTGGAGT
The DNA here is from genome assembly GCA_028571685.1 of Heterohyrax brucei. Lineage (NCBI taxonomy): Eukaryota > Metazoa > Chordata > Mammalia > Hyracoidea > Procaviidae > Heterohyrax > Heterohyrax brucei. The sequence goes on along the minus strand of CM053154.1, from coordinate 81,175,105 downwards.
CAAGCTGACCCAGGTTTTTACCCTAGCATCACTATCAATAAATCACATGACTTTGCACAGGTTCTGTAAGCACCTTGACCTCAGTTTCTTCATCTGTAAAGTAGAGATAAGCGTCCCTTCCTGTAGGATCACTGTGAAGATTAACTGGTGAAAGGGAAGCATTCAATTGTTTTCTTCTCACTGCAAAGGAAATGTAGCATTCTTATTTCTTTCTAATAATTGAAATTTATAAAACTGTGCAGACTTGCAGGAAGGTAGGAACAATTTAACCCAAGGAATCTATCATTTTTCCATTTGTCAATCTTTGTCCTAAAGATCCTTTCGCAGAGCTGAGATGACCCAGGCTAGAAAGGGTCCAGATGGGGAGCACAGAAGGGCCAACTCAGGCATAACCAGAGAAGAAGCCAAGAAGCTAAGATGATATAGGGCATGGAGACTGTGCGGAGCTGACTTCCAGGCAGGCGTGTGGCAGTCAACACCACAGAGACTAGCTGCAGCTGCCAACAGGAACATCAACCACCAGCAAGAACCAAGGCAGGGGAAGCTAAAAGGTGGAGAGGCGAGGTCGGCCAGGAAGGAGGACTGCCATCATATGCCAAGGGTAGTCTTTAGAACCAGGCTGTCTATTTAAAGACTCTCACAAAAGATGCTGCACTATATAACATATATTAGTTCTAATATCACACACATCTTACTCTAAGGAAAGTCTTTTCTGGAGCCCCAGTTTAAATGTTGTTGTTATTGTGTGCCATCAAGTCAATCTGACTCATAGAGATACAGTAGAACTGCCCCATCGGGTTTCCAAGGAGCAACTAGTAGATTCAAACTGCCAACCATTTAGTTAGCAGCTTAAGCTCTTAACCACTTTGTCACCACAGCCCCCGGTTACAATAGTGCTTCAACTTAAACATATCAGGACTAGGAATTTCTCATTAGAAGCATAGTTTTCAGCCTTAATTTCTAGACTATTGCTCTTTCTAAAGAGCTTCAACAATACAAAACTGAGTGTTAGTACTGTTTGAGTGCTTCCTAGTGGAGCAATCATGGACAAACCCTTTCTAGGTATTGTTTTCATGATCTACAGAATGACCATGCCTGCCTAAAGCCACAAGGGGCAGTGGTAGTTCAGTGACAGAATTCTTGTCTTCCCTTCTGGAGACTTGGGTTTGATTCCTGGCAAATGCACCTTAAGCATAGCCACAGCTATCTGTTGGAGGAGATTCGTATGTTCCTAGACTGCTGAGTAAGTTTCAGCAGAGCTTGCAGACTAAGACAAACTAGGAAGAAAGACCTGGCAATCCATTTCTGAAAAGAATCAGCCAATGAGAGTCTAATGGATTACAATAGCTCTATGCCTACCTTGCACCATAATTCAAAATAAATTCCACAAGTGTTAACTATTTTTTAAATGAACTGTATTGAAAGAAAATACATGTTAATATTTACGTTATCTTTGGGTTGTATGCTAGACATCTCTCATGCCCAGTTCGTATCCTCTTGCCCCACTTCTTTCTCTGGATATTGTTGTAACAACAACTGCACTAGATGCAGACTGCCAACACCTCACTTCAGTGACGCTGCACTGCCCTCTCTTTCTCTTACAGGCTTCTCTCAGACCGCTCTGAGGAACAGTTGCAGCAGTCCCTGCAGCAATTTTTGCATGTTCACAAACACAGAGCTGTGAGAGATTTAATACTCTCTGGAGCAACCATTTAAAGCCAGGAAAGTGTGCATCACCTTTAAACCATGCAGTGTCTCTTTGTTCTGTTGACCTGTGTACAGATTCCTATGGCACAATTAAGTTTTCTGAAATTCCCATTCTTCACAATGTTATCCATAATTTTTTTATGATCCATACAGCTGAATATCTTTGCATAGTCAATAAAACATGGGTAGACCTCTTTGTAGAGTTATCCACTTTCAGCAAGAACCATCCGACATCAGCAGTGATATCCCTGGTTCCACACACTCTTCTGAATCCAGCTTGAATTTCAGGCTGTGTTTTGTCAATATGCTGCTGCAGTCACTTTTGAGTGATCTTCGGCAAAATTTTACCTGCACGTGATACTGATGACATTGTTCAATAATTTCTGAAATTCAGGCAGATCACCCTTCTTCGGAATAGGCATGAATGGAGATCTCTTTCAGTTAGTTGGCCAGGTAGCTGTCCTCCAAGTTTGCCAGCATATACAAGTGAGTACTTCCAGCACTACGTCCATCTGTTGAAACAACTCAGTTGATATTCCATCAATTCCTGGAGCCTTGTTCCTCCCCAGTGCCTTCACCACAGCCTCAACTTTTGACTTCTTCATTCAATATCATCAGTTCCTGATTGTATGCTATGTCTTAAACTAGTTGAACATAGACCAATTCTTTTTGGGGAAACGATTCTGTGTATACCTTTCCTCTTCTTCTGATGTTTCCTGAGTCACTTAATATTTTCCCCTGTAGAATCCTTCACTATTACAGCTCAAGGCTTGAACTTTTTATTCAGTTCTTTCAGCTTGAGAAATGCAGAATATGTTCTCCCCTTTTGGTTTTCTATTTCCAGCTCTTTGCACATGTCACTACAATACTTTGTCTTCTTCAGCTGCCCTTTGAAATCTTCTGTTCAGTTCCCTAACTTCACCATTTCTTCCTTTTGCATTAGCTACGATGTTCAAGAGCAAGTTTCAAAATGCGTCAGGATTGAAGGAAGTCTCCTTAACAACCTGTGTTATACAGATGACACAATCTTGCTTGCTAGAAGTGGAGAGGATTTGAAACACTTACTGATGAAGATGAAAGATCAAAGCCTTCAATGTAGATTGCCCCTAAACATCAAGAAAACAAAAAGCTTCACAACTGGACCAGTAAGTGACATCGTGATAAATTGAGACAAGATTGAGGTTATCAAGGATTTCGTTTTACTTGATTCCACAATCAATACCCATGGAAGCAGCAGTCAAAAAAATCAAAAGATGCACTGCACTAGGAAAATATGCTTCAAAAGACCTCTTTAAAGCATTGACAAGTAAAGATGTCGCCTTGAAGGTTAAGATGCACCTGACCCAAGCCACGGCATTTTAAGTTGCATCTCATGCATGGAAAAGCTGGACAATAAATAAGGATGAAAGAAGAATAATTGATGCCTTTGAATTGTGGTGTTGGAAAAGAATGTTGAATATACCATAGGCTACCAAAAGAACAAACAGATCAGTTCTGGAGGAAGTACAACCAGAGTACTCCTTGGAAACGAGGATGACAAGACAGCATAGTACACACTTTGGATGTGTTATCAAGAGGTATCAATTCTTGGAGAAGGACATCATGCTTGCTAAAGTAGAGAAAGACCTTCAACAAGATGGATTGACACAATGGCTGTAAAAGTGGGTTAAAGCTTATGATTATGGGCATGATGCAAGACCAGGCAGTGTTTCATTCTGTTGTGCATAAGATCTCTGGGAGTTGGAACTGACTCAACACCACCTACAACAACAACAAATCAGTCTGAATGCTGAGCAAATAATCCAAGTAGCTGAACTTTATGAAGAAGAATGGGGCATCAGGACTGGCGGAAGACTCGTTAAATAACGTGCATTATGCGGATGACATAATCTTGCTTGCTGAAAATGAAGAGGACTTGAAGCACTTACTGATGCAGATCGAAGACCACAGCCTTCAGTATGAAGTCCACCTCAGCATAAAGAAAGCAAAAATCCTCAATGGGCTGGGCCAATAAACAACATCATGATAAACAGACAAAAGAATGAAGTCATCATTTTACTTGGATCCACAATCAACACTCACAGAAGCAGCAGTCAAGAAGGCAAAGAAGCACTGACTGGGAAAATGTGCTGTAAAAATCTTCACTGAAGTATTAGAAAGCAAAGATTTCACCTTGAAGACCAAGATGCACTTGACCCAAGTCATGGTGTTTTCAATCGCCTCACATGCAGGTGAAAGCCAGATGCTGGTGGTGAATAAGGAAGACGCGAGGACTCATGCCTTTGTAGTGCTGGCAGACAGCACTGAATATTTCATGGACTACCAAAAGAACAAACAAATCTGTCTTAGAAGAAGTACAACCAGAAAACTCTTTGGAAGCAAGAGTGTTAAGACTAGGTCTCACGTACTTTGGACATGTTATTAGGAAGGAACAGTGCCTAGAGAAGGTCATCATTCTTGGTAAGGTACAGGGATCATCGAAAAAAAGGAAGACCCTCAACGAGATGGCCTGGTACAGTGGCTACAACAACGGCGTCAAGCCTAACAACGCGAGGGTGCCGCAGGAGCCAACAGTGTTTGCTTCCGTTGTTGGTAGAATCACTGTGAATCAGAACCAACCTAACAATAACGACAGAGCAAACATTGCCTCTTGGGGGAATAAAACTAGAAAGTGAATATGTTCCTCCTCCATCCGTCAGGGAGATAACTGTGGTGTCCATTCTACACAGTTCCTAACAGGGCCCGACAGGACTGAATCCATTTTCCACAGTGTTAACCAACCTGAAAACATGCCCTAGCACTGGCTTCCCAGTCTCTGTTCTGCTATTCCTTATTCCCCACTCCTCTTTCTCAGGATTAGTCTCCAAAACAAAATCTCCAAACATAGGACTTTCTCACTGGTTTAGTCAGCTAGGGCTGCTCTTAACAGAAATACCACAGAGAGGATGGCTTTAACAAAGGAAGGTTTATTCTTACATAGTCCGGTAGGCTACAAGTCCGTATTCAGGATGTCCGCTCCAGGGGAAGGCTTTCCCCCTGGTCAGCTCTGGAGGAAAGTCCGTTATTGCATCAGTCTTTGTCCAGGGAGCATCTTGGCACAGGAACCTCAGGTCTGAAGGACGCATTCTACTCCCGGTGCTGCTTTTTTGATAGCGTGAGGTTCCCAATTCTCTGCCTGTTTCTCTGTCCTTTAATCTCTCATAGGATGAAAGGATTAAGGGTGGGTCAAGCCATACTCCAGGGAAACTCCCTTTACAGAGGAGCAGGGAGGTAAACCTATGAAGGGATTTACAGTCCCACCCTAATCCTTTAACATACAGCTTAGGAAAACCAGAAAATGGAGGACAGTCACGAGATACTGGGAATCATGGCCCAGCCACATGGCTACACATATTTTGGGGGGGACACAATTCGATCTGTGACACTCATATATTTTACTTTTGTGGAGGACCAAGGATAAGATGAGCAGATAAGGCTCTCTAAGTACGGCTCTACATTAAGGGTGAGCAAAAAAAGAGTGACCGTCCAACTGATTTGACTAATGGTGTCCCCTTGAGTATCAGAGTGAAACTGTGCTCCACAGAGTTTTCAATGCTAATTTTTCAGAATTAGATGACCAGGCCTTTCTTCTGAGGTGCCTCCAGGTGCACTCAGCCATCCACACTTTCAGTAACAGGGTACCCTAACCATTTACAGAACCCAGGTACCCTAAATTGAGAAAACAGGTAAAAGAAAAAAAAAAAGTTTTTTGACAGATTTACTTTCTTTTAAAATGTAAAGCACCTGTATATCAAACATGCTATACATACTCTTCCCCTCCCTCCCAGAACAATTAAGTCCAAAAGCCAGAAGATGGGACCATGCAAGGTAGGTGGGCACCATGGGGTACCAAAGCCTTAGCAAAGCAAAGGTGACATTCATGAGGGTAGGCACTGACCTAGGTGGGACGTCAGTGGCTAAATGGGTGAAGAGGGAGTCTGAGGAGCAGAGCACATCCCCACACGGGATGTCACAGCCTGAGTAGAGCGAGGGGGGTTTCCATGCAGAGGAATGGCCTCTTCGCACGGGATAAGGGCAATTTCACCGGGAGTACAGGGGGATGGGAAATGCCCCAGGCCAGTAGCAGTGATGTGGGGCTGGTCACATTCAAGCTACTGATTAAACAATGAAAGAGATGCTAGATGATGAGAGCCAGGTTTCTCTTTCACTGAAGACAGTTACAAAAGTGGAAGTGGAGAAAGCTAGACTCTAGAGCCCACTCTGTGATGTGATGTATGTGATTAGAGGTGAAGGCATAGGCACACATCTAATGAATACAGATGTCAATGTGTGGGTACATCCTTCTGTGTGCATGCCCGCTGAGACAACTCGGGAGCAGTGACACTCCAGTAACAATGAGCACACCTGAGACCCTGGTCTTTGTTACTGAATACTGTTCTCCACTAAAAGAACTAGAGCTCCTTGGAAAATGGTTGAATCCAGGGGTAGAGAGGAACACCCTGGTTTGCTCAAAACTGAGGAAGTGCTCAAAGAATGATAGGAACCAAAAAGATATAGAAACCCTCTTGAGGGGGGCATCTATTGGCCAAACCTAGGACAACTACAGCATCAAAATAGATAATAACTGTAACACATTATAGCCCATTCATAAAATAGAAATGTATGCATTTAAAAATAATAAAGTAAAAGTTTGAAGGAGAAAAGATATTTACATAGTCTCAAAATACTGTGTTAATTTGAGCGAAAATATTTGCTTATTACAGAGGGAAAAACATAGCTTCACAATGGAATAATATTGCAGACACCGTCTTAACCAAATTTTCAGTTTAAAATTTCCAGTATGAGACAAATCAAAATCATGTACAGTCTGGAGGGATGTGATGGGAAGCATGTAGTTTCACTGCTGATACTGCTGCCAAATGTGGATAAGCTGAAGCCAACTATTAGGAAACATCAGAAATAGACACCTTGGAGGACGTTCATCAAATGGCATATAACCTTTAGGTCAACTGCTGTCTTCAAAGTATGGTTTTGGTGAAGAAACTGGATATTAGATGGACTGCCAAAAGAATGAGCAAATAATGTTAGAACAAATACAACCAAAATGTTCCTTAGAAGTGAGGATGGTGGGAGTTCAACTTTAGAAACATCATCAGGAAAGACTGATTTACTAGAAAAAGATGCCATATTTGGTAAAGTGGAGAGCCAATGGGGAAAAAAAAGGAAACCTTTGCAGAGATGCACTAACACAATAAATGCAACAATGAAATCAAACGTAGCATCCATTATGAAGATGGCACAGAACCAAACATCTGTTCTGTTATACATAAGGTCACCATGAGGTGGCGCTGTCTGATAGCAACTTGTTAATACTTCAAAAGTGTCAAGTTCTTGAAAGACTAAAGAACTGTTCTACATTGAAGGAACCTAAAGAGACATGACAACTAAGTCCAGACTATGATACTGCGCTAGACTTTTCTTCTGTAAAGGACATTGTTAGGACAGTTGGCCAAAATTGAACGGCATGAGAGGAATAGACGAACCCCATGTATAATGCTAGCTTCCTAATCTTCAAAGTCGTAGTACGGTATGTGAGTGTGCTTATTCATAGGGAATAGACACCCAGGTACCAAAGGGAGCTGAAGCATCAGGTCTGTGATTCATACTCAGATGGTTTGGGGTGGCAAAGAAAGTTCTTTGTACTATACTTAACAACTTTCTACAACTTTGAGGTTTTTTCAAAATAAACATGAAAAGCAAAAGCTGTCTAAAAATATAAAGGACAAACTGGAAAAAAAAGTAAAGAATAATACAAAAACAGTTACACTCTCAGCACGTAAACAGTGCTTCCAATTGTATCACAAAAATATACTCAGAAATACAATGGCAAAAAAAATCAACAGATAAATTTTGGGAAAATTAAATGTTTCATAATCGTAAGAAAAAATTCCAAGAAATGCAAGTGGAAATGAGACACTCTATTTTTGGTCTGTCAGTCTGCAAAAAATACTCTCTCATCCTGGCAGAACTGTGAGGAAACAGGTACTTTTATTTACTGCTGGTGGAAGCATAAAATCACTCAATCATTCTGGAGGACACTTTATCAATTTAAATCAAAGACCCTAAAATTTTGCAGACTATTGCCTAGTAAGTGTATCACCCAATATGCCTCCTTAGGAAACAGTCAGAAACAGTAGGAAATGTTTATTGCAGAGTTGCTTATAGAGAGAAACAACTTAATTTCTCAACAATAAAGAATCTGAAAAACCAACTGCAGGACATTCAGACAACAGAATACTATGTTCTTGTTAGGTGCTGTTGAGTCAATTTTCAACTCTTAGTGACTCTGTGTGACAGAGTAGAACTGCCCCATCAGCTCTTCTAGGCATTAAGCTTTGGAGCCCTTGTGGTGCAGTGGTGAAGAATCTGGGTGCTAACCAAAAGGTTGGCAGTTTGAATCCACCAGCCACTCCTTGGAAACTCTGTGGGACAGTTCAATAGGGTCGTTATGAGTCAGAATCAACTCAAGAGCAATGGGTCTGATTTGTTGGTTGGTTGGTTTCCTTAACCTTTAGGGGAGCCAGTCACCAGATCTTGCTCAAGCGAAGCCACTAGGTGGGTTCAAACCACTAAGCTTTCAGTTTGCAGGTACCACCTGGGCTCTTTAGAATACTGCAGCAAAACCTGCAAAAGCCAGAAGCTATGTAAGGCAATAATCTGCTAGAGAAGGAAAATGCAAATATTTTCTGCTAATACAGAGCGATATAAAGGTGGTAAAGACTGCAGGTGTCGAATTTTCGAGACCCGGAAAAACAAGGCAGTCCTCCTGAGTTCCAGTTCTCACAGCTTTCACTGTACAGGTAGTCCCCAGTTTGTGACATACTGGTCACAACGAACCATGCTTATGACTGTTTTTCTGTTGTTGTTTGTTTTTTGAAATATCGTTAGTAATACTTACTACCTACAATGTTGCAGGATACTGTATTCTGATGTTATCATTCTCATGCCAAACCCTAAAGACAAATACAGACTGCATTTATAAAGATATTTACAGTAAAAGACAATAATAATGAAAACTGAAAGAAAAAAAGAGATGTTCAACTTCTGTCAGTCCAGCTTACAGCAGAGTGGGCAGAACAGAGCACCGGTCGCGAGTCACGGACTACCTGTGGGAGCCTTTTGCGCCAGCTGTGAGTGTCAGTGCAGTTATCTTAGCATGTCTGTTGGTTGGTTGCACGGTGGTGGCTAACGCACTGCAACGATTCTGGAAGCTACGCCGCCAGTGCTTCAAACCCCAGCAGGGTTACCCGTAGTAGACAGATTTTGGCCTCGTAGTATATTTCTGAAAATTGGCCAGTGGAAACAGAACACTGTTCAATATAGTGTTGGAAGGTGAGTCCCCTGGGTAGGAAGGCACTCGAAGCAACGGACTCAAGCACACCAGCGACGACGAAGATGGTGCACGACAGCCTTCCGTTCTGTCACGCGAGGGCTTGCCGCTAGTTGGAGCCAGCTCGGTGGCAGCTAGCAACACCGTTAGCTTTACTATTCAAGTCATGGTAGCTGTGAGCTCCACTTGCCTAACGACAGAGTATTATCACCCCTGTCTGCAGATCTCCCCTACTGTTGCTGGACCATGAGCCAGTCAAGAAGGTTCCATGCACACAGGATCGCCACCTGGCTAGATGTGGGCTGTCCTGTGCGGCGACTGTGCCTGACCCACACGCCATGTTGCCCCTCAGGCCTGGCACTGAACCGGGTCAGACTCGGACACCAAAGAAGCCCTCCTTGAGCCCAGAGTCTCTCCCATGTCCTCTGTTAATGCTGCTCAGTGAGCTTCTGCCCCATCCCTTCTCCCATCTACACCAAAAAAAAAGAAAAAAACACTGTTCAGGCCAGACAAAGGTCTCCCCTTCAGCCCCACCCGTGCACCCCTGAAAAAAAAGTCCCAAACTTCCTCTCTCCACCTCCAACCACAAAAAGGAGTTTCCCTACATAGACAGCTCTGTCAGTGATGGGAGAGGAAGACATGCCAGTCCTCGTCCTTACAAGTATCTTTTCCCAGCCAGCACATACATGCAGCAAAAGACAAGAGCGAAATAAACAAAGGTGAATCAAAGAAATAAGTGAAAAATCACAATGACCTACACCTAAACTTTGCCAGTGTTTAACCCGTAAGGATGGGATAATAAGTGATCATGTATTTTGTTGATCTGTATTTTATAAAATTGCTCCTTTAAATCTGCATTGTTTGGAGTTTTGTTGGTGTTGTTATTGTTCTACTAAATATTTATTGGAATACAAAATAATATTTATAAAATATGTGTAAGGTAAAAATAATCCACTCACATACCCCCTTTCATACCTGTGCCTGATCATTGAACTCGACCCAGTTTTTGGCCCTGTGCGATGCTCCATGAGGACAATCCCTTCCCTCCCCAGCGGGACTAAGCACAAACAGTACCATCCTGAGCTTTGTCCTTCTCGTTCCTTTGCTCTTCTTGGTAATTTTGCTCAGTACTTGTGAATTCTTAAGCAGTATTTAGTTTTTCACAGCTTTTAATTTCCCATAAATAAAGATATATTGACTGTATCCTTCTGAGTCTTGCTCCTTTCCCTCAACATAATATTCCTGAGACTTTGCCGTGTTGATGTATGTGGCTGTGGTTTGCACAGTAGAGGAACATGCATGTATATTTCCTCTCTACTGTGATGGGCTTTTGAATTGATGTCTTTTGTATTGCTACTGCCAGCCCTGCTGTGCAAATACTTGCACACGTCTCACAGACAGCCAGAGGATTTTTCTTGGGGTCTCAGAACAGTGCAAATGCTCACAGCGCTGCTAACCAAAACATTGGAGGTTGGAGTCCACCCAGAGGCACTTTGGAAGAGGAAGCTAGACCAGATCAGCGAATGAAGACTCGTTCCCTTTTCCCAGTACAAGAATCCTCTGAGCTACCTTCCTGAGAAGTCCAACTTCCTCAGGCCAGGGAACTCACAATCTTGCAAAGTGGCCTTTTTCAGCTCTGTGTGCCAGCTGTCTTATCCCAGAGCAGGTGGCTGTCCTATAATTTCTACTCCCGGGACCTGGTAGAGTTCTTAAGAGTTGCTGAGAATAACCACACCCTCAGGACTTCGAAGGCAGCTTCACGTGCCCTCAGGTCTGTTCTTTCCCAAGTTGGTCCCAGAGAAAAAAGGACAGAGCAACCTCTTGTATATCACTGTCACCCCCCACCACCACCTTCCCTACCCCCATCACTTTTCTCCAAGCATGCTTCACAAACTCTCTCTGCAGTCACAGGACTTACTACGGTGCATTGCAACTGTCTGTTTATGTTTCTGACTCCCCCACGGCACGTGAATTCCTTAAGGTCAGGCACCTGTTTGTGCCCCCAGAGCCCAAACTTGTGTCTGGCCTGGAGGCAGTCCTCAAAAGCAGTACAGTAAATTAGCCTTTGGAATCAGACAGACTTGCATTCAAATCCCGGCTCTACCATTTCTTAGCTGTGGGGCTTAGCCAAAGCACTTTGCTCCTCTGGATCTCAAGTTCTTCATCTGTGAAATAGGTCTAGTAGTATCAACCACGTCACAGGGCTGTTGTGAGGATGAATTGCACTCAACTGTTAATAAATGTCAGCTGAAACTGAGAAGTGACCTGTACTTGCTCCTAGTGAATGTGGGTGGCCAGAGCTGGACACAGTCCTGGGGGCAGAGAGTAGGGGGATCTCAGTAGCCTGTAGCATGCTGGGTCTTGCATCTGCTTGGTGCTGTGCTATGATCAGCCTGTCTAGTGCCCCACTGATGGCTGTCTCCCAGTGGAACTGCCAGCTGGAGAGGTCAACAGACAGTAAAATGTGAACCGGAGCAGAACCGACAGTTTGATTGGATAAACATCTTCAGACTTCAAGGGCAGAGTCAGCTGTGAGGATCCTAAGCTGGCACTCCATGGAGTGAGCTGTCTGACTCTACAAAGGCAGTATTTCTGGTTTTCAAAGGAACTGAATAATTTGAGCCACACAAGACAAAAGGTGGGATTAAGATAATCTGATGGGCTGTTCAGACTGGGGTATCAATTATACACACTCAACTCACAAAGCCTTGTTTGCATGACTCAGAATTTATTATCTGTCTAAAATGCTAATTACCAGGTTTCTCTCTTTTAATCTTATAGGTCCTTTTCCAAATTCATTTTCTCTTTCCCCTTCTCCCTCACTAGAGCCAAATAATTTTTGTTACTAACAAGAAAGCTGTCCACTTGAGGATAGGCAAAGTAAGGTGTTTGGATTTGGCTTGTTCCACTCTGGGCACTTTAGGGGAGCAGGAGGGAGGGCAGGAGGGTGCTAATTTATATGTATTAACAGCGTTGCTACTGTCAATATAACTTTATCAAACTACATATGTTCGAATCCACCAGGAGCTCCATAAGATCATTCTACTACTGTCCCATAAGATCATTCACTGTCAGTCAGAATTGACTGGATAGCAACAAGATATATGTCTGTGCTTTTAAGATGCAGATAGTCCATGTGGTATATTTTATTTTTCCTTTCTTGTACAACTTTTTGTTTTCCCTGGAGCTAATAGCTATCTTGGAGTACCTGGGTGATGCAAATGGTTAAGACGCTCAGGTGCTACCAGAAAGGTTGGAGGGCCAAATCCACCAAGAAGTACCTTAGGAGAAAGGCCTGGCAACTCACTTCTGAAAAATCAGTCACCGAAAACCCTTCAGAGTAGAGTTCTCCTGTAGCAATACGTATAGTCACTAGCTGGTTTTGGTAAATATCTTATTCTTTTGCTTGCTTGCATTTCTGTGTGCTGAACACTGTCTCTGCTGTAGAATCTTTGCCAATTCCCTGTACCTTCTCTCCAGATTTTTGCTTGCATCAGATAATCAATTTTATGTTCCTGAACGGTCATCCCTAGAGTCTTCCGAACTTGAGCCTCAGAGCTGGCCGTGGTCTGTGCCTGACTGTACCACTCTTGTCCTCGGTTCTCTCTTTGCCTTCATCTGTATGTTCTTCACCATCCTAGTACTGGAGTTCCTGTACTGGAACCCCTGCATTGGAGTTCCTATATCTTCAGTTCCCTCTAATTTACTTTATACACTTGTTTCAGCAGGGTACCTCCTCCAATAGCTTTTATGAAAGGAAATACAGGAGGCAAAAATTTGGAGACCTTAACATTCCTGAAAATCATATTCATTTGACTATTTAGTTGGACATAGAATGTTTGGTTGGATTTTTAAAATTTTTTTCATGTTATCTTATGATTTCCAGTGATGTGGAAAAGCCACCTCCATTCTGTTTCCTTCCTGAATTTTCTTATATTACTTTTCTTTTCCACCTTATCAGAAAACTTACAGACTCTTTGTCTTGTGCCCACAGGTCTGAAAGTTGACCTTGCTCCCCTGGGGTGAAAGCCTTTTTTTAACCATTGTGCTGAAGACTTGATGGGAATTTTTAGTCTACCAATCCACGCCCTCAGGTTCTGGGAAATTTCTACAAATTATTTCTTCAATGATTGTCTTCCCAAAGCTAAGAAAACCCTGTGAAGCAGTTCTACCTCTCTCACATGGGGTCAATATGAGTTAAAACCCACCTGAGACACTTAACAACAAGAACAACCATCTTTGTAAGAACTCCTATGATTCATATATTAGACTTTCTGGATTGATCCTTTTTTACTAATCTCTCCCCATCTCTCCCAAGGGAAGGAGCAATGTCATGTTTTTATCTCTTAGTCCAGCACTTACCAACCTGCTGGCCCATACTAAGTATCAGCTGATATTTGCTTATACTTAATGAACATGCATGTGTTTGTGGAGTACATGCATGTATAAACCTCTAGACTAGTCTCACAGCGGGTTCATGAAAAACTCAACACAGACCTTGTACTCAGATGGTTACATCTAGTGCATTTCCAGTCATCTGTAAAACTGGGAGACAATAGACTGAGTTATCAAATGTTTGGGAGGACTGCATGACAGCTTTAGGGCTCAGAGAGATTAAGCAATTTGTCCAAGGTCACAAAGCACCTAAGTAGAAAAGTTAGGTCTTGTTTGACTGCAGATAGGTCTTTTAAACCATCTAGGTTGCTCTTTCTTCCACAGTGAGCCCATTCTGATTGGTAACTCTATGCTCAAGGTAGGAAAGTAGGAAAGAAAGAAGACTGGAGTTAGAACTATTGACCTGGCAATTGATTCATAATCACCATCAGTATATGTTAGCCCAGGCTGGACTCAGCCCTTGAGCACTGAGAATTCTGCAGCCTGGTATAGCGGGAAGAGGGCTAGACTTGAATTTAAAAGATACAGTTCACCACTCATGGTTTCCATTTATCAATTCCATGATCTTAGACATGGGTCTCAGCTTTATATCTTTAAGATGGGGATAATAATCCCTACCCTAAGTAATTGCATGTTAGCCTATGGCCAGTACGCTAATGATGTGTGTGAAAGCCCTCTATTAGCCAAAGAACTTGAAAATTAGACAACAAGAAGAAGATATCCAATGAATATTTAAACCCCACTATGAGCCATATCACAGCTGACCGTGAGACAAAGATTCTTACACATGCAAGTTCTCTATTAAGAAATTGTTCCAAGAGGAAGCTGGTAAGGGAGTGAGGAGAACAAGACAGAGAGGAAGAAGAAGTCAAGCAATGAAGCAATTTCAGGCCAAGTCCTAGCCTTGACCGGATCCTGTAGAGAGCTCTAGAATATAAATTACGCCACAATGTTCACTTCACCGGAAAGCAAAGTTGTTGGGCTCTCATACTTCTGCATCAGTTGATCATTGTCTGCTGGCCTCTCTGAGGGCCCCTCCAGCTCTTAGCATCTCAGGTGAAGCAACCTCAACAGCTCATAGGTAGTTCTTGGAAGAGCTTGCAACATGAGATTTGTTGGGAGAGAAGCATGTAGAAGCTGGAGGATGGATGAACAGAACTCACAAAGCAGAGAATTCATGGGCAGAGAGCTGGCAGTGTTCACTATAAAGATCTTCAACAAGTATGTTCCCATCAATTACTATCAATTCAGTAACGGGGCAATATCAACCTCTTTGTACAGATGAGGAAACCAACACTCACAAAAGTTACTCACTCAATATCCTGTAGTTAATGAGACCAACTCTGTCTCAAAAGCCATGCTCTCACTGTACTGCTTTTACTGCATCTGGTCCTGGATCTCATCCTCCAGACTGCTTAATGCTGATGGTCATCTAGGCCCTGCTCTCCTCTACAGCTCCATTGATTCTGCCTAATCTGAGGGGCAGAGTCAAGATGGCAAACTAGACACAGGTCTCCTTAATCCCTTCTGAAAACTAAGGCCTGGATTGATAACTAAACGGAGCCCCCCGGACACCAAATGAGCTAGGACATCGCATAGGGCTGTCAACTTTGACTACATGCTACTGAACAGGAAACTTCTCTTTTGCTGACCCCCACCTTTGTTGAATGGCTGACTCTTGCAGACTTAAGGTAACTGGCTTTTTTTCTTTTTCTTAGCCGGCGGCTGGAGTTGAGCTTAACTGGCAGCAAAGCTCAGCCATACCACTGACATGATCAGCGGGTGGAATAGCCACACTTTGAGAGGCTGGCTCTGGACTTAGAACACCACAGCTCCTTCACACTCCCTTTCTGAACCTCCACCATTGATTTGGCTATTTTGCAAAGGGTGGGACAGCTTGTGCAGGACACCATCTTGTTAAACTGGGAAACTGAGGTTTGGGTACAAACAGAGGCCTCAGCAGGGGCTATTTCCCAGGCTAGGTGGCAGTGCCAGCCCAGGGAGCAGTTTCTCAGTAGAAAAGCTGTGTTTAGCACAGTGTAGCTTTATGGATAGGGCCTGGCATCAGACAACAGTGGGATAGTAGCCTGTCCCTACTTTGAACCAGAACACAGCATCTGGGGGCAGATATAGAGGTGCCTCCATTGCCATTTGGAAAGAGGGCTTGTACATCTGACAATCTGGTTTTGCAAGCTGTCAGACAGCTTTTACCTTTCAAAATAAGACTATCTAGAGAAATAATGCTGGTGCAGCCTGGTGATATCTCTTCCAGCCTTGATTGACCAACATCATAGGGTTAGCTGGTGGCCCCCAGTGACTCCATAAGTAGGGCCATGTCCTTCCCAGCCAGGAGGTGGAGCCGCTACCCCAGAAATTCCACTGGGCCTGATCACTGGAGTACATAGAGGTGACTGGTGATCAACTTTCTTCTCAGACTGTGCCTCAGCTCCTGTTAAGGCAACACCAGAAAAACTAAACAACGTCTAAATGCCTAAAAAGCAATAAACCCTGACCAGACACTTAAAGAAAAATCCACTAATGGCTCCAGAAAGCTCCCAGAAGAAAGAACCAAAGAACTTCCCAGATGAAGAAGTCTTTCTGAACCTTTCAGTGGTTAAGTACCAAAGAATTATATATACAGCCCTCCTAGACATTCTGCCTAATCTGTCAATAACCCCCAGGGGCCTCAGATCTACAGATGTTGAGGAAAATTTTCAGTGCTGGTGCTTTCACATTTAAGAAATAAAGAATATATAGTATTGATGCTGTACTGGTCAAAGAACTCATTGAAGTGAACAGAAACGTGGTCTTGGTAGTAGAAGTGGTGCAATGGCAGTGGTAATGATGGTAATAGCAATAACTCAGATAGTGATGAGAGAGAGAGTGATAATACTGGTTGTGGGAGTAAAAGTATTGAGATAGCTGAGGTGATAAGAGGAGTGGTGATAATGGCAATGAAGGTGGTAGACATTTTGGTGGTAGTGATGGTAGAGGTAATAATGTTTACAGTGGTGGAGGTGACGGTGATAATGAAGATGCTGGAGAACATGAAGACAGTAATAAAAGTAGTGATGGTGTTGGCAGTGAAGGTAGTGATGGAGGTGATGATGGCAGTGGTGAAAAAAATGATGATGATACAATTGATGATAGTGTTGGTCATGGTGGTGGTGAAGGTGATGAGGGTAGTTGTGGTGGAAGTGACAACAGTGGTGGCGAAAGTGATGTTGATGGCGGCGGTAGTGATGAGGTGATGAAAGTGGTAGTGATAATAATGGTTGTAGCCATGGTATTATCAGCATGGTGGAGGCACTGGAGGTGGTAATGGTAATGGAAGTGATGATAGCGTTGGTAATGGAGGTGATAGTGGGGGTGATGAGGGTAGTAGTGATGGAAGTAATGATGAACAGTGGTGGTTTATGTACTGATCATGGTGATGGTGATACTAATGGTAATAATGACAGTATTGGTATGGTGCAGGCATTGGAAGTAGTGGTATGACGGTAGATCCAGGAGACAGGAGAAGTCAACTCTGACCTCCAGAGGTGCATAAGAAAAGTAGATCCAGTGGCTCCCCACTGTGGCCATGGGAAGGCAGAGAAGGCCTCTAAGAAACCACAGCTAGATGAGAACACAACCTGCCATGATGAGGTCAAGAGAGTCATGTCCCACCTCTCAACAGAATGCCAGAAGTCTAGAGGAGAAGAGGTGCAGCAGAGTGAGCAAGATGGCAGAGCAAGTCAGTCACATCATATTTCAGGAACAGCATGTAGCTGCTTGTTAGCAGAGATCTGCTTTCCAACGGCAAATAATAAAATTATGCTTTTTGTGCAGCTAATGAAATGCAAATTGAAGCTGGATGCACATTAATGCAAAGAGTTGAATATCCATTTAATCAGCTCCTCCCTGCAGGGGCCAATGATAAAAATGACAGAGGAACTGCGTTGCTATGCCAGGCCTGTCACGTCTTATGCATCCTTACCTCATGGACCCACTACTGCTGGGGCTGGCACCTGCCAGAAAGCCATAGGGTTTGTGTTGATCAGTGTTCTTGGAGCCTGGGTATCTCTTGGGGTGATGAGTAAGGGTAGGTGGTTGAGCCACATAAGAAGCCAAGAAGACTGGAGGGAGTAAATGAAATAGACAGGATTTTTCCTATATTCCTAAAATAGAATGACTTCCTCCACTATGCCCCCACCAGGCCAGCTTCCACCCTACAGTGGTGGGAGGGACAACAGTCACCCTATTTCTTCCTGTGGTAAAAATCTGAGTGAAATGGTATAATACTAACAGCTAAATAGGGGGTCAGAGAAACCGTCAGTGAGACAGACTGGCATTATAGCCACAACAATGGACTCAAACGTGCTAATGATCATGAGGATGGCATGGGACTAAGTAACATTTTGTTTTCTTATATATAAGATCACCATGAGTCGGAACCAATACAATGGCAGCTAACAACAACCAACTGTTTGCTCTGTGCCAGGCGCTGTGCTGGGTGATTTCCCTGCCTCTGCCCATTCAATCATCATCTATGAGGTGGGTCCATTTAGTCCTGTTTTATAGACGAGGAAACTAAGACCAGAGAGGTGCAGTGCCTTGCCCAAGAATACACAGCTATTAAGAGATCTGAAACCAAATGGTTCGACTCTGAAGACCATATTCTTAACTACTCTATTATACTGTGGAAACCCTGGTGGCATAGTGGGTTAAGTGCTATGTCTGCTAACCAAAAGGTCAGCAATTCAAATCCACCAGGCACTCCTTGGAAACTCTATGGGGCAGTTTCACCATGACCTTTAAGTTCACTACGAGTTGGACCCGACTCACAACAGTGGGTTTGGTTCTCTGTTATACTGTTCTCCTGAAGTAAATGACACCTGCAGAAATAGCCCACGGCACAGCGTCTCATGTCTGCTATCTAGCAGGGTGATGACCTGCAGAAGGTAGACATGGTCAGAGGCTGAGCTACAAGAGGCGATACTCGGGCTGCCAAGTAAAAGATAGGAAGAATTTGCCTGAGTCCTGAGAAAGGCTGGAGGTCAACTCTGTCTTGTCCCAAATCCTGCCCAAACTGTTAATGCTGGGAGGGAAGAAGCAGACCAGCCTACCTGGGGAAACAGATGGACATCAGGCCAGAGATGCCAGAGTCTACATGTCAGGAGACCGTGAATGCCAGGCTAAGGTAGGGGACTTGACCACACAGTCCCTAGAAAGCCCTTCTTTCAGTAAGCCAAGGAGAAAGACAGTGAAGTTGGCCTGTAAGTCAGTGATTGCAGGCAGAGCAAGGAAAGCAGATCGAGCTGACAGACCTGGGAGCAGAAAGAACATGAGAGCTTGCTACAGCCAAAGAAAGGCAAAATGACAGGCTACAGACAGGTACATCTGGGCATGTCCCAACGGGACCTTCAAGGCAGCGCTGGCCCCATGGGGTTCTCTCCTCCTCCCTCCCCATCAGCACTGAGAACAGCTTCAGTGGGCTCTTAGGGACTCCAATCTAAGCATGTACATGCACCTATGTCACAGTGCTGACAAGGAGGTCCTCAGCCTCCCTAACAATGCTACCGATAGGGCTGGGGGCAGGCACAGTGACGAGCGACACGTGCTGCCTTCACAGGGTGTCTGCTGTGACAATCTGTCCCAGGATTCTGATCAGACCTGACAGACTCTCTCTAACCATCATTCTGCTCCTCCAGCAAGACTTCCACTCTGTGCTGGCATGTGTGTGGCAGGAGGCAGATGAGAGGTATGAGCTCCCTACTCTGCTCTAGACAAAGACCCTGGAGTCAGCCCAACTCCTCCGCCACCTACAGCGGATAGCTGCCATGTTCTCTGAGCCACTCTGCTGCCCACTTCTCGTCACAACCACACCAATGCCACTCCCAGAAGAGAACCACCATGAACACCTCCTGCCCTTACTTCTGCCACTGATTGAATGCCTACTGTGTGGCAGGAGTCCCTAGGTTGTACAAATGGTCAAAATGCTAAACTGCTAACTGAAAGGTTATGAGTTCAAGTCCACCCAGGGGCACCTCAGAAAAAAAGATGGTTGATCTGTTTCTGAAAAGTCAACCACTGAAAACTCTACAGAGCAAAGTTCTACTCTGACACACGTGGGGTCACCATGAGTCAGCGCTAACTTGACAGCAACTGGTTGTTGACTTTTTTCCCCTGCATGCCATTGTCCACTGAGTGCCACAATAAGGTGGTAAGGAAGGACATTTGTCAGCAAAGGAAGCTGAAGCTCAAAAGGGTTGGTTTTGTGGTGAGTGCATACATCTGGTCAACGAGAGAACCAGGTCAGGGTACTATCCCATCCATCCATTCAGGCCACAAACTTGGTCTCTCTGGCCAGTGCCCAGTTGATAGTGGCACATAGTGGGTTCGATAAATAAGATTTAGTTGTTTCTCAAAGACAGCAGGGTCTGGATGACAGGGCCATGGACAAGTAAACTTGCATCCCCTAAAAAAAATAAAAAAGGAAATATAAATGAACATCAGCTCCTCCAAGGCTTGTAGGAAGAGTCTGGCACGTGGACATGGCATGTTGAGCTTCACCTTTGTGGGAGAAAGAGTTTAGAGAGGAAGTCTTGCCTGAGTTCCCACCTGCCACCTGGGGGAAACACTTCCCCTTCAGAGCTCCAAGCTCTGCACAAGCCCTCGGCACAATCAAAACTGACAGTGACAATCCGGAAACCTCTACTGTGGGAAACTACAGGGAAATTGAAACCAGGAAAAGGCACCTCTGCTGTCATGGGCTTACACCAGGCCTGCCCATCCACATACTGCCGACAACACCTGACAACACCTTGACAACTTCCTGGCTGCCTGCCTGGGGCCCTCACCTCCCCGCGCTCCAAGGTTTCCCTGGGAAGGCACCAACTCCACACATACCTCAGGACCTGCCAGGAATGTGGTGGCTACTTCAAAGTCCAGGCAGGGATGTTCTGACCGCAGCTCCCAGGTCAGGCTTCCAGGCCTTGTCACCAGAAGTAAGGCACTGAGGGCAAGCTTGCACCCAGGCACATCTGTGGCCAAGTTCTAATTAACAGAAGTTATTCTCGTACAGTACTGGGAGGGTTGAGGTCATCCCTCCCACAGTACTCCACATGAATTTGTCTTTAACCCTTTAGTTACTTCATTTTTTTCTCCTTAATTTTTTTTTTTAAATGGCATGCGTTTTCAGTATTAGAATACATACTTAGTGGATTTAATGTTTTGGTTGGTAATATAGATTTTGAAAAGCACAATCTGGTAATGCAAGCCACCAATGAGGAAAATGGCCCTGTGGCACCACCAGCCTGTGGCATGACAGTATGCCAGTGAGAGCTACATTAGGTTATATGGGGAACCTCTGGTTTTCCAAGTATGACACTGAAGAAAACCAAACAACTCCATCACAGCTCCCTGAGTATCACACAGAAAAGCCATAATTATGCTGGCAAGTCTTATTTCTCGTAAACAAAGGGAAAAGGCAGAAGTTTACAAAACTAACACAGCCAGGAAACATCACCTAATAGAACACTCAGCCTACACAGCATTGAGGCTTCAAATCTTGTCTGCTGAGTTTTATGCATTTGAGAGGGGACGAACCTTGATGCTAAATGCATTAGAACCAGAATAATGCCTTACCTCTGAGGTCCAGAGGCATTAAAAAGTGGCTGGTGTACTGTTAACCCAACGGTGTAGAAGAGTTATAAGACACGTGTGGACACTGGGCTGTGAGAACAACGGTGGGTAAGGAAGGGAGAAAAGTTTTCGCAGAAGCTTTGAGCTTGAACTTCTCTGTCAACATACCTAATTCTAGATCCTGGCCTGGGATGCAGGGTCACCAAGATGAAGGACAGGCCTCCTCAGTCAGTTAGGAGAGCCGGATGTGCAGACAATATGGGTAAAGGGTGAGACACACAAGGGAAGGGAGAGGGACAAAGGCCATCAGGGC
Source organism: Heterohyrax brucei (assembly GCA_028571685.1). Classification (NCBI taxonomy): domain Eukaryota; kingdom Metazoa; phylum Chordata; class Mammalia; order Hyracoidea; family Procaviidae; genus Heterohyrax; species Heterohyrax brucei. The sequence continues at coordinate 81,153,674 of CM053154.1, read as the reverse complement.
AGTCAGGGCAGCTTCCTGGAGGCCCAGGCTGACTCTCATAGGATGACCAGAGATGTGTCCACCAGAAAGACAAGTAGAGAAGAACTTTATAGACAAAAGGAAGGCGTTTCCCTCCACTGCAATTGTTGAACACTAGGTGTCTACCCCGCATGAGCAAGTGCCCAATAGAATTTTCAGCAGCGAAAGAAATGTTCTATAGTCTATACTATCCAGTAGGCTGATAGCTGTGTGTGGCTACCGCGAATCTGAAACATGGCTGGTGCAATTGACGAGCTGAATCTTTCTTTTTTTTTTTTTAATTTTAACCAATTTCAATTTAAATAGCCACATGTGGCTTGGTGGCTACCACGTCAGACAGTGCAGTCCTAAGGGTCTAGGAGTTGAAAGGCAAGCACATAATACTTCCCAGCACATAACAGTCATGTGCTGGCTATGTCATAGAGTATGAAACCCCTGAGGCTTGAGGCTGTGGTGAAAAGGCTGGTCACGGGGAGAAATTCCACGGTGGTGAATTAGCCATCACACCAAGGCTGAGGTCAAGCTCGTCTCACCCACACAGGCCAAACATGGCCCATTTGCTATACCTGAAGCCCAGAACTCTGAAATCCCCTGGAATCTTTACTTACCTGACTTTGGGGTGGCCTGAATTGTCTTTGTTTGGGGCTGTTTGTTTTGAGCGGTGTCATTATTTTATTTTTAAATTACCTATAATGCACCCTTTAAAAATTCCCTAATTACAGATAGGATAAATACATAATTGCAGACTTTTAAAAAGCACATATTATTTACTCAATACTCCATAATTACAGTCTTTTCCATGAAACGCATTATTTCCCGGATGGTCCATAATTGCTCCTTTGAAGCCGCCTGAGGGAGGCCAAGGATTCCTCAGATTCAGTGTACAGGTCACTGGTCCCCTCCGTTAAGCACAATGTGAACCACCGTAGCTGGCTGTCAGTGCCCAGCAGACCCTTGCCCAAAGGAAGCACTGGGTCTGGCTGCTGCGGAGGCGGATTGTTGCCAAGACAGGTGCTCACTGAAGATCAGTGAAGTTTCTGGTTTGAGGCTGGAGATCTGTTTCACTCTTAATTATTCAATGACAGGCAGAATGGCTTCATGGTCATAAGTCTGGGGTTAGGGTTGGCCTGCCTGCTGGGTATTCTAGTACCACTGCTTACTAACTCAGCAACCTCAGACAATGGTCTTAACCAGTTATCATCAAGTCATTTCCAACTCCTGGCAAAGCTATGTGTGTTAGAGTAAAAAGCCCACAGCATTTTTGATGGCTGACCTTTCAGAAGCAGATCATCAAGCCTTTCTTCCAGGGCACCCCTGGGTATACTCAAATCTCTACTCTTATAGTTGTCAGCAAATCCTGGTAACCATTTACATCGCTCAGTGATTCCACGGTGAGGGTCTTAATGTGGATTATAGCAAGAGCAGACCCTGAGTCAAAGATTTGGGTGTGGTGATCTGGGGAAACCGAGGTGAGAGACTGGGTGGGTAACGGAAGAGGTAGAGCGAAAACAGCTGAGCAAGTATGCATTTACGTGCAGGTTACCACTGTTGGCACCTTGACAGACAGTGTAGAACAACCTGAAACTACCCTAGGAGTAGTTCCCAGAAGGGCAGAGGAAGTTGTCCATCCTCCCCTCTCCAGCAATCAGTTAAGGGTTTTGATCCTTTTCTAGCCAATTACATGGCAAGATAGATTTTGGGGAAAGCCTGCTTCTCTCCCAAAGAAAGGTACAGTTCCTCTTCTGTGTTTGGACAGTGGAGCATGCTTGGTTTATAAGGATATTGCTTGGTACAGCTGCAGCATCTTATACCACAGGGGCAGAAGCTTGAGGACAAAGTTAACATGTGACAGTGGCAGAGCCAAAGACAAGCAATAGTCTAGTACTTCCATTAAATCTCTGAGCCCCTGCACTGACCACCCCAAAACCATCCTAGGTCTGGTGCAAACAACACCTAATGCTACTGCAGCGCTTACGAGATGCCAGGCATTATCCCAAGCACTTTATCCATTTGTTAACCCTAAATCCTCACAAAAGCCAGGGAGGAAGATACCAGTATGATAATCCCAGCCAAAGACATGAAAAGTGATGCCAGGAAAGATTAAACAACTGGCCCCTGGTCAGACAGCTAATAATTATTCTATCTTCTCTGGCTCTGAGATCTGAACTGTTTCTTAACCATTAGATTCTGCTAACATTCTCCTGTTCTTGTGATTTACAAAGAGTGAGTCGCCTTATCATTTAACCCTTCATGATTCAATTACTTTTTCCTTTTAATATTTTGTTGACACTGTGTTTTCAGAGCCCCAATGGCACAACGGTCAAGAGCTTGGCTGCTAACCAAAACATCAGCAGTTTGAAACCACAAGTTGCTCCTTGGAACCCCTGTAGGGTAGTTCTAATCCGTGCAGCCAGGTCACTACAAGTGAGAATCAATGCAACAGCAATGTGTTTGCATATGTTTTCAGTAACGGAGTGCATGCTGAATCACTGAGTGTGTCTGAAACAGGATCCATGGCTCACGCCATACGCAAATGCATATTTAAAAAAATGGGTTAAGGACCTAAATGTCCAAGATAAAATCATAAAATTCCAAGAAGAACAAACAGAGGCAACTCTGTCGGGTTCAGCTTTTGACAGTGGATTATTTAAAATATAACAAAACACAAATAGCAAAAGACAAAGAAATAAGTAGCACATCATAAAAAAATTTAAATTTAATTCTTCAAAAGACTACCCAAAAAGTGTAAAAACAAGCTACAGAATTGGAGAGTGTCTTCAGAAGCAAAAATCCAATAATCAAAACGTATATAAAATTCCAACAACTTAATGACAAAAAGACAAATACTCATAAAATGCGGAAAGGATCTGAACAGACATTCCATGAAAGGGGGGATTCAAATGGCCACCAAACACGTAAAAATATGCTAAGCATGTTTAGCCATCAGAAAGAAGTAAATCAAAACCACAAATAGACATCAGTTCACTCCCACCAGGATGGCTAAGATTTAAAAAAATAAAATAAAATAACAAATGCTGCTGACAATGTAAAGAAATTGGAACTCTTGTCCATTGCTAGTAGGAATGCAAAATGGTACACTCATTGTGGAAAACAGTGTGGTAGTTCCTCAAGAAACTAAAAATAGAACTACCTTTGACCCAACAATTTCACTCCTAGGTATGTACTCAAAAAATTTGAAAGTAGAAACTCAAAAAGAGATCTTCACAGCAATGCTTACTGTAGTATTCTTCACAATAGCTGAAAGTTGAAAATAAACTAAATCTCTATCAACAAGTGAAAGGATAAACAAAATGTGGTACATCCATGCAGTGGAATATTATTCATCCAGTAAGAGAAATGAGTGATTGATACATGCTACCATACACACTGAGCTAGAAGATTCTACTGAACACTTTGATCAAAGGTTCTGTAGAAGATTCCTGTTCAAAAAGGGAAAATACGGAACAGAATTTCAAAAACTTACGGGTTGTAGACATCCTGGAGCCATCAAGGTTGGAGGGGTTCCTGAAACTATTGCTCTGAGATAGTCTTTAAACCTTAGACCAAAAATATCCCCTGAATTCTTGTCAAAAACCAAATAACAGTTTTACTTAACCAATGGTATCACTAGGATTGGTGACACCCAGTGTGGTACCTCATAGTGTCACCCCCCACCATAGTCTTCCTCCCATACAAGACAACACAAGAATCCGTAGTAACTTTTTGTTGTGCTAATGTTATTTGTAAATCTTAATTCCAGTATATCCCTCCTTCCTTTCTTTTCATTACTGCTTCATTCTGAAAAAAAATTATTAATATAGTTTCATGATTACGAATTATCACAATATGGTAGATAAAACACTAGAAAATGGGCAAAATCAACAACTATAAAAACACTGGCAGCAATGAAAATAACAGGCATGTGCTTTCAGCGCTGCAGACAAAACCACATGACCCGAAGCCTCCTTGTAAGTGGGTAATAATGACAGCTCTGACCAGAGCACATTAGAAGGTTTAAAAAGTACATTGGCATAGAATTTTAGCCTTGTAAGTATATTGATCCATGTAAGTTTGGCTTATAAAAAATGTTTTGGTTGTTATAACTAACTACAGGGATATTTTTATGAAAAATAATAAATTCCTGCTGAAACACTGCACAAAAAATTTTATGAACTGTCACTTGGGTGTCACTCCCTCTGACAATGCCACCCAATATGGTCTGCACCCCCCACATTCCCCTAGTGGTGCCACTGAGCTTAACTAGCAAAAAAAGTCTGCCTTGAGCATTACGTTCTTTTAAGAGCTATCTGTATAGGATCAAATTGACAACAGCAACTTGAAAGATTAGACAGCAACTTTAGAGGGCAATGAGTTTGTGTGAATGGAGGAGGAAAAACTCAGGAAAAAAAAGAGCGAGAGTGGTCACACAACTCAAAGAATGCGATGAATGTCAACAAATGGTACGTGCAGAAACTGCTGAATTGATGTTAAGTTTCACTGCGTATGGAAACCACGTGGCATAATGGTTAAGTGTGATGGCTGTTAACCAAAAGCTCGGCAGTTCAAATCCATCAGGCACTCCTTGAAAACTCTATGGGGCAGCTCCACTCTGCCTATAGCATTGCTGTGAGTCAGAATTGACTTGATGACACTGGGTTTTAGGTTGCTGTGTATACTCTCAACAGCAACAACAGAACAAGTGAAACCACATATATATTTTAAAAAAGAGATCAGAAAAAAAGTATGTCTTAGGCTCAGTTGGGAGTCCATTATAAATTGAATTGTGTCCCCCCAAAATATCTGTCAACTTACCTGGGCCATGAGTGCCACTATTGTGTGATTGTCCACCATTTTATGTAAGTTCCCTATGTGTTGTAAATCCTATCACTATGATGAAATGAGATGTGTTAGTGGCAGCTGTATTAATGAGATATATCAAGATTAGATAGTGTCTTAAGCCAATCTCTTTGATATGTAAAAGAGAGAAATGAGCAGACAGACAGCGGAACTTGAAACCCCCAAGAAAGCAGTGCTGGGAGCAGAGCATGTCCTCCAGACCTGGGGTTCCTGGGCCGAGATGCTCCCAGACGAAGGAAAGAGAGATACAGGACAAAGACCTTCCTGGAGTCAACAGAGAAAGACTTCCCCTGGAGCCAACAATCTGAACTTGGAGCATACTAGACTGTGAGAACATAAATTTATCTTTGTTAATTCCAACGATTTGTGGTATTTATGTTACAGCAGCACTCTCATGGATTGAATTGTGTTCCCCCTCAAAAAATAGGTGTAGCCGTCTGGCTGGGCCCTGATCCCCAATATTTTATGATTGTCCTCCATTTTATGCTTTTCCTGTGCTGTATGTTAAAAGGTTAGAGTGGGACTCTAAATCCCTTCAGAAAATAAAATCCCTGCTCCACGGTAAAGCGAGTGTCCCTGGAGTATGGCTTGCCCCACCCATAATCCTTTCATCCTACGAGAGATTAAAGGAAAGAAAAGCAAGCAGAGAATTGGGAACGTCACACCATCAAGAAAGCAGCACCGGGAGAAGGGCACGTCCTTCAGGCCTGAGGTTCCTGCACCAAGACACTTCCTGGACGAAGACTGGTGCGATAGCAGACTTGCCTGCAGAGCCGACAAGGGGGAAAACCTTCCCCTGGAGAGGACACCCTGAACATGGACTTGTAGACTACTGGACTGTGCAAGAATAAACCTGCCTTTGTTAAAGCCATCCAGTCTGTCATTTTTCTGTTACAGCAGCCCTAGCTGACTATAAGAGTGTCCAAAAATCTGAGATTTGCAGCTCTGACATTCCCTGACTTGGAGACTTTAGACTACTTCGTGTTGCTTTACCGAATGCTTCCTAAATATGGTGCCAGGCAAAGCGCAAGCAAGAGCATGAACCTCAGTGGGCTTGCTGTTTAAACATCAGTATGCAGGAGTTCTGGAGAAATCTGTCTGCTTGCCAGAGAGCCCACACCAACTTTATCTGCATCCTCTGGCTTGTGAGCACAGCTCGTGGACAGAGAGCAGCCATCTTGGGTTTGGCATCTCCTCAGGAGAAGTTTGAAGCAATACTCTATTTCTGGCCTTTTTAATTCTTTTCTATAAAATGTGAAGATAAGCAAGGAATTCCAAAGTTCACTTGTATTTCTTGAGTAGAGAATGCTGGAAGTCTGAACAAGCTTACCACAGAGTCCCAGCCCTTAGAAGGGAGGGAGGTCTTCCCTGGCTTCAGAGGAGCTCAGACTGAGATATGAGGAATTAAGGACCCACCTAGGTCTTGTCAGTCCTATTTTTCTCACAAATGATCTCCAAGACTCACTCAAGCAAATGGCTTTTACGATAGTCTCTCTCACTCCTCAGCTCTCATCACTCTGTCCTTCGGGGCAGCATTGAGGGGGCACAGAAAGACCCAGATCACGGTCCGCAGCCTTCCCCTCACTCTGTGAGAGCTTGGATGAGCCTTGCGTGTCTTTGTTTTACTCATCTTTGAAACTGGAACATAATATAACAAGATCCCATTACAGTGTGGATAACACACAATATGGCACTAGAGAGTCTGACAGACCATCCAAAGTGCACAGCTGGTGCTCAGGAAATGACCGGTGAGCAGAGGCACAGCTCTACCCCACTTCCCCACTGCTAGGCTGACCTGCTTTGATGCTGGCCACAACAAGGGAGGCACCCACTCCAAGGGCATGCTCCCTACAGCTGTGGGACCCAGTTGAGACGAGGACTCATTCTCCAGTCAGATAAAGGATGAGGAGAGTCTGAGGTAGAGCTGTGTCAGCAGCTACAAAGGGCAATACTTGACTGCGACAATGCATGCAGCCTGCTATTTCTGTCCCATGTGCAAGAAATCGTACATGGCCAGAGGACTGTGCACCACCTGACAATCAAGGGGTCCCTCCATCCCACCTTCTCTCAACTTTCAAAGTCTTCTGTCAAGACGCCTACCCCCACTTTGGCCTATAAGGACCACTCCCAATCTGATCTCAAACCAGCACGCCTAGATCCAGTACCTACTGCATGCCCCATCCAGGTACTGGGGGGATGCACAAACCAGTGAGCCATACCTACCTTGCACCCACACTAACTGCACACCCATACCCTGCCACTAAGGAGAGTGCATCATAACAAGCTAAAGCCTGGGGCCTCCTGTCACACTCAGGGCCCTGTCTCCACCTGGAGTTGGGAGTTCTGGGCAGTGGCGGTAAACTTACAAGCATCTCCAGAAAGATGTTCCTGAGCACTATCCCTATGTCTCTCTTGACTTCATTTGGTGAGATAAGCCCTACAGACACGCACCACCGCACAAGTGTCAGTTGGTTGTTCTGTGAGGGTGTTGCTATTATGCTGGCAGCCAGGCCACTGGTATTTCAAATACGAGTAGGGTCACCCAGTGGTGGACAGGTTTCAGCAGAGTTTCTAGACTAAGATAGACTAGGAGGAAAGCCTGGTGATCTACTTCTAAGAATTAGCCCAATGAAAAGCCTACAGATCACCACAGAATACTGTCCCATCTTTTGCTGGAAAGTGAGCCTCTTAGGCTGGAAGGGAATCAAAAGAGAAAGTGGACACAATGTACTCAATGTACTCAAGCACACCAACAGTCACAAAGACGGTGCAGAGCTGGGTGCTGTCTCATTCCGTTGCACATGGATTGCCGTGAGCCAGGGCTAACTCCACAGCAACTAACAAGATGCGCACACGCATTTCCTATAATGCTCCTTGGCCAGGTACCTTCAGTTACGATCCTTTCTTCTTCGCCAAAGCAAAACCAGTAAGTCAAGGACACATCATCCAACCCTTTCAGGAGCTGTTCAGCTGATTGCTGAGGAAGGGATCTAGGGATGGGGTTGGGAATTCTCTACAAGAGACTCTGTGAACTTGGCTAAGAGACAGTCCAGCACCTGAGCCCCATTTCCAAATAAGCCCACCCACTCAAGGCTCTGATCAAGGGTGCAAGGGAAGTAGCCTGGCCTGGGAACCAGGAGGACTGCACTCAGCCAACCCTCCGCTCACTGGGACCTCATGCCCTGTCTTGCCCTCCAAGCAGTGATCAATTCTGGACCAATCAAAGCTGATGTTTTATATCAGAACACTTCACCAAATCCCTGTGTGGAAGTACAAAGAGCACCTCAGAATCTGAGCTGAAGTAGAGGGTTACCTCAGGGCCTATCCTCACTTCACCAGGACCCCCAAAACACTCTCACAGAATCTTAACACCTGCATGCCTCCACATGCTTGGGGAAGCATGGGGAGGAAACTTCCAGACCTATGAGGTGGGACCAGCACTCCACCTACACCTCGGCCCACCCTGGAGATACCTACAGAACTTCTGGATCCTATTGAGGTCTTCCTGCTTCTCTTCAGTTATTCATCAACACATCTTTTCTGTGTGTGTTCCTCCTTTCCCTGTTCCACTTCAATGCCCACTTTTTGCATCCCGTGATCACAGATTCCTTCCAAGTTCCAGTTCTAAGGGAACCCAAACTGATAGGGACAGAAGAGTCTGTGGGCATTCTAGATGACATAAGCTTCCCCCAGCCACCAGGCACCTGTGGTATGCAAGATAACCGAGCCCAAACAGTCAGAGGTGCTGCCTGGGATTTGGAATCTGAGGTAGAGACGCACGAACACAGGACATAGAGATTCTAGCCTGCCAAAGCTTCAGCAGCTGCACAAACACCCTGTTTCCAAGGGTCATGCGCCCAGGGTGCCCACAGAGGTGTCCAGTGCTGGCAGTACCACTGGAGGTCAAGTTCCTCTACACAGACTATGTGACACAATTGTGTCCATGACCCTGACTGCTGTCTAGGCTCCCTGCTTCTTCCCTGCTTCTGGTTCTTCAGCTCCCTGTAATTCAGTGAGCTAACAACACATTTTCAATGTGTGTTTGTTCTTTGTGACTCATGTCTGCCGGAGTCCAGTTCTATGGCTTGTAACCCAAGCCCCACAAGATATAATGCAAATACAACTAAATGGCCCCTGCGTTCCTTCTGGCATCCAAGTATCCTGGATTCCAATACACGGGAAAAAGATGAATGTGAAGGGAGGCCGCGTGCTGGGTCAACCAGGAAGAAAGGAGAGAAAACAAGGGTGCTGGGCCACTACAACAGTGCTGGGGATAAAGGAGAGAAAACGGGGTATCAGTTCTGCACAACAGTGATGGGAGAGAAAACAGAATACTGGGTCACCCTAGACCTTCTGCCTTTGAGAAGTTCCCTGGCCAGGAGGAAGACAGGCAGGAAAGCACACAATACCAACCCAGTGCTCGTAGTGCTAGAGGTAAGTGCAGGACCCAGGAGCCTGCCCAGGGTCAAGGATCGGGAAGGGCTGGCGAGGGATGCTGACTGTCAAAGGAAGAAGGAGGAGAAAAGTGAACAAGAGTAACAGCTAGTGGAAGCTCTGCAGTCACCAGCAGGCTGGCCCAGAGCATCTCAGGATAAATCAGGACCTGGAGCCTGGCTCTGACTATAAACCTGGAAGGTGAACAGGAGACTCTCTGGGGAGCTGCCATTTGTGGGGTGGGCACCAAGTGTGTTGTCAGCTAGTGGGAAACAAAAACCCACCCACTTAAGTGTACAGGGGTGAGTGAGTCTGCACATATATGTGAACACACTCACACACGTACACCAAGGAAGGGCATAGTGTCAAGAATGGCGATTAGCTGTAGACATGTGTTTGTAATGAAAACTCATGATTAGAATAGGAGAGTCCGCAAGTGGTGCTAACGATTAGGTACTCAGCTGAAAGGCTGGCATGCTGAACCCAGCCAGAAGCACCGTGGAAGAAAAGCCTAGCAATCTTCTGAAAGGTCACACAGCCTTGAAATTCCTATGGAACACAGTTTCACTCTGAACACACTGGGTCCCCATGAGTCAGAATCAACTCAATAGTAGCTGGTTTGTTTTTGGTTTAGATGTCTATGACTCTCACCTGTCTTCAAGATAGGAGGCTCAGGGAAAAGAACTTGCCAATTCAGACGCAAAGCCACCTCCCCTAGGAGCAGGTTCACTTTTCCTGCCTGCTGCTGTACAGGGGAGAGATGTATGTATGTATGGGAAAAGGACAGGCTTGTGAGTCAGACCACTGCATTCCAGCTGCAGTTTCTCCAAATCCTTTGGGTGACCGTGGAAGAATCTCCTCCTCTACTTGGGCCTCAGTTTTCCTGTCTGTGCTTTAAGGAGCTTAGTCTAGGTTAGCAATGGCAAAAAGTTGTCATTTTATGCTGTCTCCAATCAATTAGTAGTGGCTACCTAGAATACTAAGATGAGAAAGATCCTCCACTTAGCAGAGATACGATTCATTAGTGATGCCTGCTGTTGGCACAGGTCAGAGAGAGGGTGGTGGGTGTGCTTTTACCATTCCTTACCTCTTGAGTCCAGATTGTTGTGAGTCTCCAATATGACTTTTTCAGTTTATATTGTGTTCTACCCAGTGGTGTACTAAGATTGGTTCATATTCACTCATGAGAGGCAAATGTGGGCATCTCTTCCCAACTCTGAATTCAGTGATGTCATGTTGATAGCTTCAAATTGGCCATGATGGGAATATTTGTGTCACGGAAATCGGCAAATGTTACAAATCAGGTTTTTGAGGGTTTTCTGTTTTTGTGGTTTTGGAGAGCTAGTTATTAAGTATCTACTAACATACTTCTGGCTCCACTGGTTCCACAGCAGCCCAGGGCTGTGAGGAGGGGAGAGTATAGGCAGCCCCTTCATTGCTGAGATCCGTGAGGAATCCTTGTCTCTTGAAGAGAAATCAGTGTTCTCAAATGCTGAAGCCCAGATTATCCTTTCGGAGACACACTATCCCTGGAGTCCATCTGATTCGCTAACCTCCTCGTCACTCTAGTGCACACATGACCACCCAGGGTCTCCCACCGACTGCCTTTGGCACCACTGGTGTAGTCCTCTTCCAGGAAACCCTCTCAGATTGCTTCAGTTCCCAATCATTCTCCCACTCCAAGCTGTCATTTTACTTTTTGTATTTGTTGGTTCTGAGATAAAAACTGCCTCCCAGGACAGCTTCTCAGTTTGAGGCTACATCTCTTCCTTTGTCAGCCTCAGGTGATGCCCACTTGGGCCTGGCCATGAAACAGATGCCAAGGAGCCAGCCAAGTCGTCTATGCCCAGAACCATCAGCTCACCCACACTCCCATTTTCCAGGTGAAGTAACTGAGGCCCAGCGTAGCATAAAACTTCCTATATGCAGCCAAGCTAACTCTAGAACTGAGGTCTCCTGACTACAATGCTACCTCAAGACCCCCACTTACAGAAGCAGAGAATGAGACTCACAATAGGTGAGAGGTTTACCTAAGGTCACAGACCAACACTACAAACTGAGCCAGGACAGAAACCAAGAATCCAGGGTCCCTACGTGAAGCTATGTCCCCTACCATAGCACCCTCTCCTTTTACATTACCCCCAGCCTACCTAACCAGGCCCCCAGGACAGGGCTTTGGGGCCCACCCCTACCTCTCGCCCCACCACCTGCAGGGTAGGACAACACCAATTTGCAACTACCCACCAGCCACAGAACCTGAGGCCCCAGAACCCAAATAGGCCACCTGTCCAGCAGGAAGCAAGGCCCAGCCCAGGCTGTGTCAGACCTGGCTCCTCTCTGCTCTCTCTCCTTTGGCTGCTGCTTAACATGCACACGGGAACCTCAAGGCTGAGCGTATAGATTTCTCTTTGTCTTTGGTGGTAATTATTAGCTGTCTCAGTGGGTAAATGCAGGCAGAAACAAAGGCAGTACGGGTTGTAAAACCTTTTATCTCGATCAGGCCGCATTATTTGATAAGGTGCTAAGCTAATAGCAACGCATGTCAAATTGTGTTTAGACAGATCGAGGGGCTGGGAGTGGAGGGTACATTTGTCACAGGAAACTCGCACCTGGAAGAATAAAGAGAAAGGTGCACTGATATGTACAACCCCATGCAGAATGGAGACAGCCCAGCCTCCAGGGCTCCCAGCAGCAAGGGTCCCTCGGAAGGGGTGACACAGAGGCTGGGAGGGCAGACAGCAGGCCTGTCACATTGTGCTCATTCCCACTCAAGCCCTCTTCAAGGCCTTTGCTCAGTGGCCCACAGGTCTCCACCAAGGTCAGCAGCAATGGTACAATTCCCATGTGATTCCTTGACTCCCAGGCCAGAGCTCTGACCTTGAGCATTTATCACTTCCTGATTGTGTCAGCCTGTTCCTTGCAGAGCTAAAGCAGCATGAGACAGAGGCACCACCCACATAATGTGGCAGGAACACCAAAAAAAGAGAAAAAATGTTGCCCTTGAATCAATTCCAACTAACAGTGACCCCATGTCTTCCAGAGCAAGACTGTTCCACAGGACTTTCTTTGCTATAATTCTTACAGAAACATATGGCCAGGCTTTTGTCTCTCAGCACAACTGGGTACATTCAAACCATCAACCTTTAGGCTAATAGTTGAGTGCAAAATGTTTGCACCACTTTGAGACCTTGGACCACATAGCATTACATAGCTCATGAGCAATTTTGAGAAGAAGCCCACAGGGGCTGATAAAGTCAAGGAAAGCACCTGGAGGAGGTTTCAGGGCTTCACAGGATGAGAAGAGTCTGGAATAAACCAGGACAGAAAAACATCCCTAACCACCAAGCTCTAAACCCCTTAACTCGAACTCCTCTGTTGCTATTTGGTGTCTCCCCAGATCATCCTTTCCTGAGACCTATGAGAGGGCCTCACCCGACCTCCAGATCCCCAGAGCACACCACGCCCCTCTACACTCATTATGGGCTGCAAAACAGGGAGGATGCAGACACCACAAATACTTATCAAGAGCCTTGGAAAAGTACATGTAAAAGTGGTATTATATATAGTGGTCCCTGTGGAAATAATTAAGAAGGTGCACAGCTACTTAGCCACAGAATCATCTGTAATAACAAAATAATGGAAACAATGTCCAACAATGCAGGATCAGTTCATAGAAATATGTAAGACCTTCACATGATATCACTAAAAGCAATGATTGGTCAGTCTTGGTTGAGGCACTCCCTGAAGCAGACACAGCACCCAAATGCAAGTAGCCTATGCAGGAAGTGGAGGTAGAATAGTGGGGAAATGAGACAAGGAAGGAAGGCAGCCCATTACAGATGGGTTTCCAGCCAGATACCACTGTGGCTGGGGAAGTCATGGTTCACTGGTAGAATTCTTCCCCGCGGTATGAGAGATACCACTTCTACGTACTTGCAAAGTGCAACTCTAGTGTGTGGTCATCACCCATCTGTCAGTGGAGGCTTGCATATCACTGTGATCCTGAACAGGTTTCAACAGAGCTTCCAGACTAAGACAGACGGGGAAGAAATGCTGGCTGATCTACTTTGAAAACTCAGTCAATGAAAACTCCATGGATGGCAGCAGTCTAAACCTATCATTCATTGAGTCACCATGAGTCAGAGGGCAACTCAGAGGCAGCTAATAACAACAATCAGTGTGAAAATTGGAGACTAATCCCTCTGGGGAAACTCTAGGATCAGCGTCACACACTTGTTCATCTTGAAGGAGCGAACTGGGGTATCTGCACGGCAACACCCTTCCATTGTTGGTTAAGGGTCTTTGTGTTCCTTCCCCAATATGTTCAGCCTGCCCCAGGATCCCACAGCAAGAGAAAGTCCCCCAGGCAACAAAATGCAGGTGCCGGCAGGTGGGATTGGGGCCAGCTGTGCACTGTAGCAGTACAGCCAGGGGTATTACTCTGCTGGTGCCTGCTACAATCTGCATTTCCTATACTGCAGCCTTCAAATTGGGAAAAACCAAGCTAAATGAAGACAAACTTGTTTCTTTACTCCAGCAGCCCTCTTGACATACTAATGTGTGTTGGCAAATTTCCAAGAAGTTTTCACAGGGTGCAGTCTACTATACACCTGTACTCTGTTTTCCTCCCTAAGTACACCTATTAGCATCTCTGTGGATGCTGGTCCTGTCCAGAGCCATTTCCAGTTCTTCATAAGGAAAAACAGAGAAGACAGGGTCTCATGGCAGTTGGTCCAAGACACTACCATGAGGTTAATGTGTGTGAAAAGAGAATGACTGGAAATCTCTCTCCCAGTTCTGTCACCCTAGGACACAGGCACAAGAACATTGACTGCACCACTGCAACAGCAAAGAAAAAATTTTTTAAGATATAATCTAAATGTCCACTACTAGGGAGGAGAGCTGAATAAACTCTGATGTGCCCATGCTAAGGGATCCTAGCTGCTAAATAGAATGCATTACAGCTATAAGTACCAACATCAAGAAAACGCCAAGAAAAATGGTTAAGTGACAAAATCAACATGCAGAACAATGTTTATGATATGATACCATTTCTGCTGTAGAAAAAAAATCTAAACGCACTAAAAATAAAACCACATATCTCTGAATGTACAGATGTAAATGTGTGTGTACACTGAGAAAAAGATCAGGAACCATATACATCAAAATTATCATTGTGATTACTGCTATGGAAAAGGAAAGTCAGGGTTGTGGGGAGAGCAGACTTTAGCTGGATCTGTATTGTTTAAATTTTTCTTAACAAGAACACAATCCTATATTATTATATGTGTAATTAAAGATAAATGAAAATGTTTTGAAGAAGAAAAAGAAAAAATCTGGCAGTACAGCCACCAAAATATTTACAAGGTTTATCTCTGAGTGCTGGGATTACGGGTATTTTTCAATTTTCTTTTGTTTGCTTATCTGTATTTTTACATTCTCCACAAAGTGCATGCATTGTTTTTATAATAAGAGAAGAGAAAAACATAACATAATTTTTAATTAAATACCCACTACACAGACCCACGGCAGGAAGCTGGTCCCTCCTCTCAGGAGGGTTTGTGCCTGATTCTTCCTGTCTCACGTTTCTACTGATACATTTTGGACTTCATCTGCAGGCTTTCCAGACGTGACATTCGGAGCTGGACACCTAAGGGCACTGGTGTTAGCTCTTGTGAGGGCCAGCTGTTGTTCTCCATGTGACCTTGCTTTAATCGGGGCCTCAGTGTCCTCACGCCCTGCCATCCTCACCGCGTGGCTAGAAGGCCCCGTGAGGTTGTTGTTCTTGTTGTTGCTAGCTGTTAGCACCCTGACTCCTGGCGACCGCATGCACAGTGGAGCAAGTTTCTGCCCAGTTCTGTGCCATCCTCCTGAGCAGTTCAGACCACTGTGATCCACAGGGTTTTCACTGAATGATTTTCAGAAGTAGATTGCCAGACCTTTCCTCCTAGTCTGTCTTAGTCTGAAAGCTCCATGAGGCCTGTTCATCATCCTAGCACCACGCAAGCCTCCAAAGACAGACGGTGGTGGCTTTGCATAAGGTGCATTGGCTGGGAACTGAACCGAGATCTCGTGCACGGAAAGGAAGAATTCTACTACTGAGTTACCCCAACCTGCATGAGATAATAGCTGGGCTTTTGCATGTAGGGTCTGTGCTTGAACACAGCTCTCAATTCTGAGGGTCAGCAGGAGAAGGAGCGCCACTCTACTGGGACCCACCAGCGCCGGATCCCAGACCCTGTCTAGGGGGCTGTGGGTCAGCTCCAGGGAGCTGCTGAAACTCTAAGTCAGGCTACTCAGAGAAACGTGGAAGAAGCAAGTCAGACACGTGAGCAATGCCCAGCTGGAGGAGCTGTGTCTCCCTTGAAGCAGGGCTCCAAGTGTCAGATTTTCCACTCTATTTCTCCGCAGCATGTTCTGCACATCCCAGTGCTAAAAATAGCTGTGAAGTGTGAGTGGAGGAGCAGCCCCCTGAGTGGCTCAGAGAGCCGTTGGGGGCAGGTTTGCACATTGCTCTCCCCTTCTGGGAAGTCCACTTTTCGTCCCTGTCACATCCTCATTTCTTATGCCCACCATTCCTTCCTCTCCTGGTGACCTCAGGGACTCTGGAGGCTGCCAGCAATAGGAGAGTTATGGTCATCTAAAGTCCTTCAGGACAACAGAGAAAATTTCCCAAGTCTGACTCATCTCTGAGATTTCAATCCATCAAATGATCCCTAGTCCTCAATATGTGGAAAGTCATTCGTTGAGTCTAACTAGAAACTGTCTTGCTATAGCTGAAGTCCAGTTCCCACTGTTCTTCCCCTAGATAGAATAAAGACAGGATTGCTGATTCCAAGTTCAAATAAAGCTGAACATGGGGCGGATGTATGGAGTGGCGGTATCTATTGTCCTGAGTGCCTAGGACTCCTGGACCAAGGACAAGAATAAGCCGTAAATCCTTCCCCAGCTCAGGGTAAAACTCCAGCCAAGTCAGCCTGTGGGACGTATGCAAATGCCTTTCCCTCCTTGAAGCCCCCTCCTGCCCTGTGTCTGCCAAATCAAACTACAAAGTTTCATCACGCCCATGTGTGTGTTGAGCCTGGGGAGGGCATCAGGAGCCTCAGAGGCATAAGGCAACATTTCCTGTCCTCAAAGAGGTGATGCATTAGTTGAGAGCTCAAGGCTCATGGGAGTCCTTGAGTGGCGCAAACAGTTAACACACTTGACTGCTAACCAAAAGGTTGAGGGTTCTAGAAGTACTTCAGAAAAAAGGCCTGACAATCATCACTGAAAACTCTGTGGAGAACAGTTCTACTCTAACACACACACATTTGCCATGGGTCAGAGGCAACTTAACGGTAACTGGTTATTTAAGACTAATAGATGAGACGGAAGCTGTCCAAGACCATGGTATTGATAGACACCTCACAGTCTCCCTCCTGCACCAGTGGCTTGAGGAACAAGTGAATCAGATATGAATGACAACTCTGGAAACTTGAGCATCAAAGGCAAGGCTGAAAGTGCCAAGTGGAAGGAGACATTACCAAAAATAGCAGAAGTGGAGAATTACAGATTACCAGCCCCGTCGGAGCTAAATCTGCACAGCACAACCATATTGAGATGAAGCAGGCATTGTTCTCAGCCAAAGTGCCTATAACCTGGAACAGTCAAGCAGAAGGAACTCTGCACCTGTGTCCAGGGCCAGGCAAGAATGTCCCCCACCCTATAAAAGTTAAGTGTGCTCACCTCACCCCTATGACCCCCAGCCCCTATACTGGAGGCATATAGACCTGTGTGACACCCCCTCCTCCCTTCACCCACTCCACCTGTATATGGTCACAGTCTGGCAGCAGCCATCACTACGCCAACCCCCTTCGCTCTGCTACTTACGCTGAAGACTTGTTGACCAGTAGCACTTAGCTCCCCACCTAGCCATCATGCTGGGGGCCTGTAGACTGTTAGCACCCATCTTCCACCCACCCAACTGCCCTGGGGGTGCACAATCTACCCTGACACCTATACCACTGACACCTATGAATGAGAAGCAACCCACTTCTGTACTCCCACCCACACTGGGAGCTTGTGGTCTGGTGCTGCCCTACCCACCCATGTCAGGGCCCCATCTACCAGCAATGCTCATTCCTAAACCCAACCACTAAAGCCAGGAGTGTCTACTTCTCCACCTGGCTACCAGTGCCAGAGGCCCAAGGACGGGTAGCGCTCCTCCTATCCAGCCAACTGCCTCAGAGGCCTGAGGACGTACAGTAACCCATTCCTGTACCCAGCCACCTGTACCAGGGGCCCACAGACCAGTGGAGCCTGCTGATTCACCCAGCCACTGGTGCTAGGAGCCTATGAGCTAGAGGCACATGCTCCAGCACCCAAACACCTCTGCCAGGGGTCTGAAGATCAGAAGCACCTGCTGTGTCTTCCAGTCTTCTGTGTCGGGGGGCTGAGAACCAGCAAAATACCTTCTTCCACATAGCAATCTAATGAGCAGGGGTATGTCCTCCTAGTGGCACCAGTGGCTATCAGCATAACCCCTGCCTTGCTCCCTGTACCATCCTCCTTGCAATAAGAGACTGGATCCACATTGCCCACAACCACAGAGTCCTGCCCACCCAGGACTGTTGGTGAGAGTTTCCATACCACCCATTCAGTGGCTCATGACACGACCACCCTCACCTCAACCACCTAGCAATTAGTAGTGTATGCACACAGCACCCAGTGCAGCAAACATTCAGAATGTGCTCTGCCTTCTAACCATGCCCCATGCCCCACCATACAGATACATCATCTCACCAGCAAAGCCAACTACATCCATAGCTGCCCCCAAAAAGGAAACAGCAAAAAGAGATCCACCCTCACACATCTAGCCCTGTCCCCCTCACCCAAAGATAGACGCCAAGAGCTCCAGGGCAGGCAGACCAGTGAGCAGAGCAGCACACATACCCTACCTACTCAGATACATGAACAAAATAAAAAAATCAGGAGGCAACAAATATATAATAAACAAATAAACAAAATAACACCTTAGCACCTTGGAGACAACAGACAAGGTAAAGTCACGTGAAGAACAGGACAAGATGGCTCCAGTAAGTGACCAGAGAAGCAATGGCAATGAAACAACCTGATACGGAATCCGTAAGACTAATATACAGAGTTTTCAAGAGATCAGGAAAATACAGAGAAAACCAAAGAAAATGCAGACAAAATGACAAAATAAATAGACAAGGCAAAACTATACAAAAACAGCTACCTAGCCAAAACAGTAATAACAACAACAAAAAAATCAGAAACTGACAACTCAGTAGAAAACCAAACAAAACCATCACCATCAATATGGACCTATGATGACCCTATAGGATAGAGTAGGGTCCCCCATAGAACTGTCTCATAGAGTTTCCAAGGAGCACCTGGTAGATTAGAACTGTCGACCTTTTGGTCAGTATCCATAGCTCTTAATCACTATGCCACCAAGGTTTCCAACTCAATAAAAAGGCCCCCCAAAACAAGCAATGACAAAAAGAAAAATAAAACAAAAAACATTGCCACTGAGTCAATTACAACTCATATTGATCTCTATGAAGCTTCCAAGGAGCAGACGGTGGATTAGAACTGCTAGCCTTTTGCTTAGCAATAACAGTTGTTAACCACTGTACTACCAGGATTTCCAGTAGAAGAACAAAGGAGCAGAACTCAATTAATAGAAAACAGAATGTGTGAAATGGAAGACAAATACTTTGAATCAATTTTTTTTTTTTGAGGAAAAAAAGAATAAAAAAAATGAAAAATTCAAAGAATTTTAACCCCAGTGGCATAGTTGGTTAAGTGGAACAGAACTGAGAACCCCAACATAAATTCATTAAATGGGGAAGAGACTGTCTCTTTAACTAATGATGCTGTCAGAACTGGATGTCTATCTGTAAAAAAATGAAACAGGCCCCATACTTCACATTCTACAGAGAAACTAACTCAAAATGGATCAAAGATATAAAACTAAACCAATAAAGATCATGGAAGAAAAAATAAAGACAATGTTAGGAGCCTTAATACATGGTATAAAAAACAGAATATGAAATATAACTGAAAAGGTTACAAACAGCAAAATATGAACTAGATAAATGAGACCTCCCCAAAATAAAACACTTCTGCTCATCAAAAGACATCTCTGAAAGAGGAAAAAGAGCACCTACAGACTAGGGAAAAAGTAATTGTCTACAACTTTATTGATAGTGATCTAATCTCTGATATCTGTAGAATACTTCAACACTCAACAACAAAAAGACAATCTGATTAAAAATAGTCAAAGGATATGAACAGACATTATGTTAAAGAAGACATTCCGGCAGCTAATAAATACATGAAGAAATGCTAATAATCATTAGCCTTTACAGATGTACAAATTAAAACTACAGTGAGACACCATCTCACTCTGTCAATAATGGCACTAATCAGAAAAATACAGAAAATACTAAATATTAGTGAAGTTGTGAGACTGGAGCTCTTGTACGTTGCTAGTGGGAATGTAAAATTCTACAGCCATTAGGGAAAACAATATGATGCTTTCTCAGAAAGCTAGAAATAGAAATACCATATGATCCAGCAATCTCACTTTCAGGTATATACCTTCAATAAAATCAGCTACTACACAAATAAACATATGCACTCTCATGTTTACCGCAGCATTAGACACAACAGCAAAAGGATGAATGCAACCAAACTGACCATCAGTATGAATGCATGCATTCCTGCAGTATGAATGCATAAACAAACTGTGCTATTAAACACAATGAAATACTATGCAATCATAAAGAAAAATGACAAATCATGGAAATACCTCACAACGTGGATGAATTTAGAGAACACTATTACTGAGTAAAATAGGTCTATTGCAGAAGGAAAAATATTGTGTGAGACTACTATCATAAAAAATTTTTAAAGTTTTATACAGAGAAAGATGCTTCCACAGATGAGAGGGGAAGGGAAGGAATATTACTAACTAGATAGAAGGCTCATGTTAATATTTATAACAAAGAAAGACACTGAGAAGAATACATGAATAAAAGGCAACTGCAGTAATTACTATAACATACACAATCTGGCAACAATAGTATTAACAAATTAGAGTCTATGAATGGATGCATAAACAGATAGGAATGGTAAAGAGATACGAGAGAGTGTAAAGAGCACACCCACTGACAGAGACAGGTTTAGTAGCGAATATTTCCGCATACATGACTGTAGGTGCTCCTCACATATTAATAAAGACAACAAAGCACCCAAAGGGCACCATCAGGGACACCTCTTAGACATAATCAAGCACCTCACAGGACAAAATTCCTATGTTCGAAGGCTAAGACCACAGACTCAGTTGACATCTGCGTCAATTGGTACAACGTAGTTCATAGAGACAGTAGTCTGCATCCTACTCCAGTGAGTAGCATGTGGGTTCTTAAAAGCTCACAAACAAACAAACAAACAAACAAAAAAGCTCATAAACGGCCATCTAGGGCAAAACTATTGGTCTCTTCCCATCTGGAGCAAAGGAAAGTGAAGAAAATCAAAGACTCAGGAGATCAGTTAGTCGAAAGGACTCATGGACTATAAGAAGTGCTGCCTACATGACCTCAAGACTAAAAGAAATGGATGATGCCCACCACCACTGCCAACTGCTCTGACTGGGATCAGAACAGAGTCACAGAAAGACAGGGAGAAACATGTAGAACAAAAACAAACTGGATTCACAAAATAGACCAGACATAGTGGTTTCACAGAGACTGGAGGAACCCCTGAGACTAGGACCCTAAGGCACCTTTCTGTACTAGAAGTGAAGCCAGCCCCAGGGCCCACCTTTCTGCCAAACAATAGACAGGCCCATAAAGTAAACAATAACGCCCAAGAAGAAAGAGTTCCTTAGGCCGGTCATTTAGTAAGACCAAAAGAATGACATTTGCCCCAACACAAAGATGAGAAGGCAAGAAGAGATGGAAATACCTAGATGAAAAGAAATAGGGAACCCCAGGCAGGCATGATGAGTGCTGTCACACTGAGGTGCCATGGAACTCTTTATGAACAAACTAATAGAAGAGAAGTTAATTTGTTCTGTAAACTTTCACCTTAAAACATACTAAAAATTTAGAGAAAAAAAAATACCTGAGCCTGAAAAACTATGAGATAACAAATTTTTGTTGTTTTCAGCTGCCAGACTTAAGAATAATTTGTTACACAATCAATAGATATAATAATGCAGGGTAATTTTAGACTTTCATTTTGTTTGTTACATTTTAAAATGTTCTTAAAATGAGCATACATTACTTGTAAAATTAAAATTGAGAAAAAGGGAAAAGGAAATGAAGCCTGGTCTGAGGTTCAAAAAAAAAAAACATGATACTGTGTCTTACAGACCACAGCAGACAGTACCCACACAGAGCCCTGCAAAGGCGTCCTGAGCTGAGGCCTCCCTGGAGGAGCTCTTCCTCACACCAGGTGACAAGGGAGCTGAAAGGAAGAACAAAAGCAGGAAGAGGTGAAGCCATGGGTCCAGTGGGCACCGAGGAATGCTGAGGAGTGTGCCCCACTAGAGTAGACCTTCTTGGGAACCTGAGGAAGATAAAGTGGGAAACTGAGGCTGAGGTGAGTTCATGAAGCTTTCCTTTGAGTACCAAGAATAAAGATTTGGGTTTCATTTAGGGTCACCATGAGTCGGATCTGACTCAACGGCACTTGGCTTCGCTTCATTTCTTATGCTCAATCTCTTAAACAGAATTCTGATAAAGGAGTACTA
Source organism: Heterohyrax brucei (assembly GCA_028571685.1). Taxonomy (NCBI): domain Eukaryota; kingdom Metazoa; phylum Chordata; class Mammalia; order Hyracoidea; family Procaviidae; genus Heterohyrax; species Heterohyrax brucei. The sequence goes on along the minus strand of CM053154.1, from coordinate 81,131,596 downwards.
CAAAGTGGTTTGTGAAACAGAAAAAGATGGAGAGACATTGGCCATGATTAAATTTTTAGGGTGCTGAACCACTCTGCATGATGTTGCAGTGGTTCTTACACATGATCTATTTTTAAAAATCTGCAAGGTGGTACAATGCAAAGAGTGACCACCAGTGTGGACAATGGACTTTAGTTAGTGATAATGCATCAACACTGGTTCATCAACTGTAACAACGTACCACATACACGAAAGACGGTAATAACAGGAGAAACTGCAGGGGCAGAGGGCTCACGTGCATTTCCTGTATCATTTTTCTCTACACCCAAAACCTCTCTAAAAAGTGTGTAGTTTTAAAAAAAGAGACTTTGTGGAACAAAATAAGGTGGAGGCGTTACCGTGATTAAATTTGGCAAATGTTGAGATCAATGGAAGTGAAACAGCTCCTTTGATGGGGGATTTGCTAGAGCTTTCCACAAGCTAGTGCACATGATGAGACCAGAGGAACCACAGAAGCCACATTTCTCAAACTGTTTGACAGTGAAGCCCTTTCCTTGCAGAGCTCCTCATAGACTAGCACTCTACTAAACACACTTTAGGGAAAACCGTGCAGCAGCTGGAACAGGGAAAGGTTTTAACAAAGCCAGGAATGCGGTAGGACCACTGTCTTTGGAGTGTTGCTCTCTGCAAGCCACTGAGGTGGCACCTACTAGAGCTGGTGACAGAGAGACCTGAGCCAGGCAGAGCGGGACAGACCCTGGGGAGGTGAGTGGCAGGGCTGGCGAAGGGTCTCAGGGACAGCGGGCTGGGGCAGATGGTCCAGGGAGAAATAAGAATGGCTGAGTGCAGTCAGGGCCCTGGGAGACCTCAAGGCCATCATGTGTCTTCTCTGAGCCTCAGTTTCCCGTCCTGTGAAATGGAGGTAGCAACCCCTTCCACGGCAGTTAGTCATGTGAGTCTGTGTATGTAGAGCAGCCTCAAAAGGGTGAAGTGACTCACAGCTGTGAGGAGTCTGCAGCTGTTCCCATCATCACTCATGAAGTAGGAGTCAGAGACAGAGTGGCTGGATTCCAGAGAGAAAAACCAAAGATGAATCCATGGCAAACTGAGAAGACTCTGGCGAGATATAACCCAGAACGAGGAACAGGAACATGCCTTCCCTCCAACTGCTCACCTCTGTACTCCTGCCTCCTCCACGGGCCCTCTGATGCTTCTCTCAGCAGTGAGGAACCCCACAGAGGGAGCAGAGTGTGCAATTGTGGGGTGGGGGTTGGGGGATGCAGTGTTTCAGGCTGGCTCCAGCATATCCAAACTTCACAGGCTCAGGCAAGTCCCCTGACTTCTCTGAACCTCAGTTTCCCCACCTGGGCAGGGAGGAGAGGGATACGGTCATAACAACATGCTTCCGACCTTACTGTGTGCCAGGGCGTGTTCCACATGCTATACAGGCGCTCAGTGAGGCAGAACTGTTCTTATTCTTCCTACTATAAACGGAGACAGTGAGGAGCAAACACGCTGCCTGAGGTCACACAGTGAGTGAAGAAGAAAGGATGTGCCTACTGTTGATGGCTGCTGAGAGAAGTAGATGGAGCAACAGAGAGGAAAATGCTCAGCAGAACAGCATTTGCTGGTCGTTTATAAGGTCATCATGATTCCGTGACCAATAGCATCTCAGAATGCTCATAACACTGTCACCCAACCCACTCACTCTTCACCTGCTGTCTCCTACAAAGATGCAGCTTCTATTTCTCTGCCCTCTAGAACCTGGGTGGGTCCGTGATTGCTCTGTCCATTAAAATACAGAAGAAGTGACACAGTTTCAATCTAAGGCATAGCTCTTGGCTTCTACTTCCTGCTCTTTGGAAACTAACCCTTGTGTATGAATGCGACTATCCTGAGCCCACCAGCTCAGGGAATCCTCCACGACAGGACTTCTAGATGATACAGTGCTACAGGAAAAAACAGCTCTATAGATGCTGCAGGGCCAGGCCTGCTAGGAAAGACGTCATCTGGGATGTCTAACCGGGCCAGATCTTCAGATGATTGCAGCCCAGCCAACATCTCACTAGAACCACAAGTGAGAACCACCGTACTGAGCCCAGCTGGTCTGCAAAATTGAGTGCAATAATAATAGATTGCTGTCTTGAGCTACTGAGTCTTGGGGTGATTGTTGCACATCAATAAATAGCCAGAACAGATGTCTCCATCTTGCCACTTTCAGCTTTAAGAGAGAAGGTCACACTAAAGAGATATAGGATAGGAAAGAAAAGGAATGGGGACTAGAGGGAGCAGAGGCACCGCAGTCCCCTCCCCTCTGCCCTGGTCTGACTTGGCGCCATCAGACACAAGAGTCCTTCATTCAATATGCTGGCTTGCTGTGGGCCCAGAGGTCTGGGCTAGCCTCTCCTCTACTCTTAAGTGAAGAACTGAGTCAGTGACCCTGGGATGCCTTCCGGCTATTATATTCTGTGGGTCTCCACTATGGGACCCGTTCAGCCGGGGTTCTGCCCAGCAGTGCCAGGATGCACTGGAGTTGGGCTGGTCCTGGAACACCCTAAACCCTGGGCCCCTAAGTCCCCATAAGGCAGCGCTGCCAACGTCTGCATCCAGCAAGGCCAGCCTAGCCAGCCAGCAGAGACAACCAGCAGGAGTCCCCTATCACGCGAGACCCTCACAGAGACACATCATGACTTGAACCTAGTGGACTGGACCAGTACACTGCTAACCTTACATAATCCTCACAGTTATCTTGAGAGGTGGGTGATCCTCATCTCCCGGATGAAGAGTCGGAGTCTCAGAGAGTTTAAGTGACTAGGTCAAAATCACACAGCTATGTGAAGGCTGATGCCACAGCTCTCCCTTATCGCCTCCACAAAACTGCTGCCAGCAAGTGTGTGTGCACCCCAGCCACCACCACCAAGCACTCCCCACACTGCACAGCCCAGCACCTGTACATTCACAGGCTCAGCGCCACACACACGCCGGCCAACTCTGGGGGTGTGAGATGCTGCTGATGGCTCTACGCAGTAGACACATCTTGCATTGGAACGAGCCACAGCATGTCTAAAAACCCACGTTCACACAGGCATGCACAAACACGCCCACACTGACACACGATTATCCTGACCTGTGGTGGACCCAAACACCCGCGACCTTGCTGTGTGCTCACAAGCACACCTGTATTCTAGCTCCATGGCCCACTCATGTAAGCATCTGCATTCATAGGTCCTCATCACACCCACGCTCACATAAATACTGCACCTTGTTTAATGATGCCCAGGAAATGAGAGTCATTATTTTTATTTAAAAAAAAAGAAAGAAAAAAAAAAGACTCTCAAATGCCAGTAGATTCCAGCGTGTTTTTCAGTGCTAAAGGTTCCACAAGCAAAAGTCACCCAACAGTGCCACCTGCTGAAGGCTGGGTAGTTATCAGTCCCCTCCCTTCCTGGACTTTTCTGTCCTCAGCACAAGCCCTTCCTCAGTTTCCCCCAGGGTGCTCAGGATTGGGAGCTGGGTAGGGGAAGATGGGCGAGGCAGCCGGTGAAGATCGCAGAGAACAGATACAATGGCTGGGGGAAACTGAGGAGAGGGAGACCCAGACTCCTAGACCTGGGTGCAGAGAGGAGAGAGAGGGGAGGCCCCAAGGGAGACGAAACTGGGGTGGCAGGGCAAGCAGAAAACCAGACTGTTTAGGCAGAGAGAAAGAAGCCAGGGAAACACAGGAAATGAGCAAGAGAAAGTAGGAAAGTGCGGGAAAGCCAGCCCACCTGGGAAAGAGACAGGGATTGCAGCAAGGTAAGGCAACACGGAGCCGGAGGAAGGAGACGGAAGCCAGTAGGTGGAAAGAATACGCCAAACAGGCCGAGAGGTCCCCCACTGCGTCGGCCCCAGGGGCTCCTAAATGGAGCAAGCCTTGCCACAAGCCCTGACAACCTTCCCTGCAGTGAGGGCTCTGTGAAGGGACCTTGAGGCTGCAGTGTTGTTCTGAGCACTAGGGCCCCTCCTCCTGCCCCCACCCTGGTGCCCCCAAATGTCTGTCAGGGAGCCCTGCTTTTCCCAGGCAAGCCTCCCTCACTGACTTCCTGGCACAAAATCCTGAAACCAGAACTCTCTCAGGGCGGCTAACTTGGGGGCTGCATTTTCTCCTGGTACCTAAGGCCTACTCCTTCCCTCTCAAGGGGGACACTGTCTCCAACAGAAAGAGAGGAAAAGGCTTGAGGTGATTTCATTCTAATGTAGTCCCATGATGCATCACATGGCCCACTAGTGTCGCCCAGATGACTGTCTCAGCATTGTCCAGAGGCACAGGGCCCTCTCAGCTGCAGAAACCAACTGTTGAGGCACACAGATCAAAAGCTGGTTTGCATCTAATTTGCATTTGGTTTGCCTATGCTTCCTGACTTCTCAAAATACCGGGAAACTATCCTCCCCTCTCATACCCTCCCTTGGTGGCATTCACTGCCCCTCCTGACCTTCTGATTGCCATTAAGTAGACTCTGACTCATGGTGATCCCATGTCTGTCAGAGAAGAGCCATGCTCTGTAGGTTTTCAAATGGCTGATGTTTTATCGTGATTACAAGGCCTTTCTTCCAAGGACGGGATGGACTTGAACCTCCAACCCTTTGGATGGGCTATTTCAGTGCTCTGGACTTGTCTTTGCTTATCTGAAAAAGAGAGTTAATTGTAAATCAGACAGAATCTTAATTCCTTAAAAGAGGTGTTGTGACTCCTGCTGACTGTTTCAGCCAGTCACCTTATCCACCCTCTTCTGCTGCTGCCCCCTCCCGTCCTGCTAAGACCTCTTACCCCTCACTGATAATACTCTGCTGTTTCATCCTTGCAAGAGTTGACTGATGTTATCTCTAGATGAAATACCCTCTTTCACTCCCTGAAAAACTCCTACTCATCCTTCAAGACCCTATACGAAGGGTACTTCTGTAAAGCTCGTTCTAGCACCATGGAGCAGAATTACTATCTCTCCATGGGCCCGAGTACTTAGCAACAGTCAACGATTTATCATAGCACGAAGTGATACTACTCAACACTGCTTGTTTCCTGTCAGACGGCGCACTCACTAACGGCAGGCACCATGAGGGGTTCAGCCATTGCTTAACAGCCTACAGTTCCTTTGCTGCTGTCAGAACTTGGCCAGGGACGACGCCATGTGCAGCTGAAGTAAATGCTCCCTCGTCCTGTACCATGCTTATGATCAATTGTAGATCAGACCAGTGTGTCTATAGCATTTTCACTGGCTAATTTTCAGAAGTAGATCACCAGGCCTTTATTCCTAGTTCACCTTAATACGCACACTCCATTGAAACCTGTTCAGCATCGTGGCAGCACGCAGGCCTCCGACGACGGATGAGTGGTGGCTACACATGCGGTGCCTGGGGTAGAACCTAGGGCTCTCAGTGGAAAGGGAGAGTTCTACCACTGAACCACTAATGTCTTTATGGCTCCATTGCTGTAGTGAGGTGATATCTAGTTGGTCTCAGCTCATAGTGACCCTATGTACCACACAACAAAACACTGCCAGGTTCTGTGCCATCCTCACAATTGCTATGCTTGAGACCATCATTGCAGCAACTATGTCAGTCCATCTGGTTGATGTTCTTCCTCTTTTCTGCTGACACCTACTTTACCCCCAGGGATTGGTCCCTCCTGATAACACGTGCAAAGCATGTGAGACAAAGTCTCACCATCCTTGCTTCCTAAGGAGCACTCTGGTTGTACTTTGTCCAAGACACATGTGTTCACTCTTCTGGCATGGCAGATTCAATATTCTTTGCCCAACATCTAGCTCCAGAAATCCTTGTTGAATGAATGAATGATTTACTTACTATGTGTTTATTTTTTCCAAGGCCCTCCCTACTCAAACGTGCTGTGCTTTTTCTTCCTTGAGGGTTAATGCAGGTTAGCTTACATATTAGCAACAACATTCCAGAGTTTTCTGGATCCAGGCTCCACATGGATCTCGGTCTGCCTCTAAACACCTAATTCTCTGTAAATAAAACCCCAAAACAGGGTGTAGAGCCCCAGGCAGAGTTGTGGGCCCATAGATGAGTGAGGCAATGGGACCAAAGCTGCTGTTTAAAGGGCAAATAACCAAGCGGGGAAATTTACCATCAGATAATTGGCAGCTCTGGTGCACAGTCAAATACAGTAAATTAAGTGTTTTCCTGTAAATCAACTCTATGATTTGCACTGGAGATGTAATTGTTAAAACTGTTCATTTTACCCACAAATAGCAGTGGAAAGAAACCAATTTAGGAGTGACAGATTGGTTTTGATTCTAAATGTAGCACTAGAACAGTTAATTTTAATAACATTATTGGACAGAAGTCTGCTTGTTACTTAATACCACAGTCAACAATTTGAAAACCTCACGTGCAGCCACTGCTGCTTCCACTAGAAATTAATCCCCCTTTTTCCCCCTGAATGGAGGCAGTTCTCAGCAGGAAGCAGCGAATCTACACTAGAGGGCTTTTCTCCTTCTAGAGGTGCCAGCCTTATCACCCTGGGGAAGAGAGGCCACAGGAAGGTCAGCTGTGAGGCTGAAACAAGTGGCCTAGATTCGCCGAATCGCAAGGCTGAAAGGGGCTCTTCCCCAGACAGAACCCAAACCCACGGAGAAATGCTCCACCTCTGCACTGCCAGCACTCCTCCCTGGTTAGGAACTCCCTCAGTGACAAGGCTGACCACCGGCTTGCCTCTTCAACTTACATACCTCCAATGACAGAACGCTCACCCCTTTCCCTCCATTAGAGGCCACCTTGCTGGGACAGCTGTTTGCTGTAGATGTCAACTTTGTTCATTATCCACAGTAACTGGAAGACAAGCTCAGTCTCCGCCTGTCCTGCACAGCATCTTTTCTTCCCCATCAACCCTTGCCCATCAATCACCACTCACAGGACGATGTCAGTGCGACGTGCCTTGGGCACCAGCCAGTCTTCACTGGGTAATTCTGCATGAAAAGGACAAGGACTTATGTTTCAGACTTGGCACGACTCTCGCCATCTCAGGACACATGTCCCAGTCTGCCAACCTTATCCAAGACTAGGCATGCTGTTTTAGTCACAAGCTAACCTGGGTCATTGGTGCACAGTGGGTCTACAGCTTCCCAGGACTGGGCCACCATTTTGCTAAGATGTGAATCATTCAGAGGCTAACCCAAGACTTCACAGGCTTCCAACTCTGCTACCAAGAAGTCGGAGCTTCTCCAACTTAAGCACAGGTAAGAATCACCTGCATGGTTTATAAACAAGATTTCTGGGTCCCCACCCTAGGAAGTCCAGGGAATCTACACTTCTAGCAAGCTCTCAGGTGGCCCTGATGCTGCCGGCCCACAAATTACACATCAAGTAGCACTGATGTAGGTGAACCCTGTTACTACCACTGTCCCCACACCACCACCATCCTTACAGATGAGGAAGCTGAGACCAGAGAGGCCAGAGAAAGGAGGTCACACAAACAGTCCTGAAGGCCAATGCTGCATCTAGCTCCTGGGTTTCCCCACCAAATCCACTCTCAGAGAACTGTCCTCTCCCACCACATTCCCAGGAGACAAGAGGCTCCCATCAAGGACAACACGCAAATCATCCCACTTACCCAAGTTCCAGTCAATAATTTCAGGAGGTATTAAACAGGAAAACTTTGGTAGAAAAGGAAAAGCCTGTTCATTTTCAAGGCAGCCACTCAGAGAAACCTTCTGTTCAAGCCCAGCAATCGTTTGTAGAGTCTATTATAAACAGAAGCCTAAATCACATTTATGGCTTACACTGTAAGGCAAATGTAGGTATTAAAATTGTTCCTTTTAAATGATAAACACCCACTGAAATGGTGCAATAGAGCCATATCTGAGACTGTTTGTACCCAAAACAAACTGACTCAGGAAAGACAGTAAATAGTGAACTTGACTGCAGTTCCCATAACTGCTGTTACCCCTCAGGAGCTGGGAGGAAGGGCAGATGAGAGAAAATGGTACATGGAGACCCATTTGTTCTTCATGACGTTCGTCATCTGACCTGGCCCAGTCTTCTCCAGGTGTGACAGTTCCCACCTGAAGGGGACAGTGGGTCCTTGTGGGTAGGTACTTCATTTTCTCTCCTGGTTTTAGACATTGGGCCCTTGGTTTTACTGTGCTCATCACAAGCACTGTGGTTTTGATTTTGAAGGGAAGTAATGGAAAAAGTAGTTTGCCACCCATTCATAATCTCTTAAACATTATTTTTAAGCTGACAGTTGCAAAACAAAATGCAGTCTTTCTCACATCCTCTAGCAATTACTTGTCATTTTCCTGGTTTTTTTAAGAAAAGGAAATTGAGTGGATGTAGGTGCAACAGAGTCTTGACTTTGAATTTTGAGGAGTTGTAGGAGAAACTTCAAGTCCACTCCACTCAGGTTTGTCCAGTAGAAAACAACGGCCCAGGACAGGCAAGGCCAAGTGAGGGAACCGGGAAGCAGTGGGAGCCTTCCTGGAGATGCCCCACCCTACACCCCACTACAGTGTGGCTCTAACTCTGAGCATTGCAGGGCCTCTCTCAGCAACTTTGCTCCTGCTCATCGCCTGAGGGATGTACCCACCTCTCTCCCTCACCCCAATTAGGTCCAATAAGTGAGGAGTCACATTCAAGAGCCAACTTGAGCTCCTCTAAACACCACAACCACTTGCCATCGAGTCATGCCTGACTCACAACAACCCCACATGTGTCACAGCGGAACTGTACTCCACAGTTTTCAGCGACAAATTTTTCAGCAGTAGGTCACCAGGACTTTCTTCCAGCACACCTCTGAGTAGACTCGGACCTCTAACCTTCAGTTAGCAGCCTGACATGTTAACTTTGCACTCTTCTGAACACCTGTCGTGACCTGTTCATTAATGTTGAATCAACAAGTGAATAAAGAAGGGAGGAAGAGAGAGAAAAAGGAAAATCTGTCATTTCTTGAAACTGCTTTCGTTGTAAGTTTTCTCAAGTTATCTGTGTGGATTGTCCAGTTTTTTTTCATTTCCAGTCAATTTCTTTTCCAGTTCACTGCGGATACTTTGGTGAAATTAGTTAAAATGCCATGGTAATGTCAAATTGATATGCAAGTTTCTAAGTGTTACTTAGAAATAGTCTGTTACCGAAATAGTCTGCAGCCACAACGCCTGAGGCCCTGCTCCTGCTAGACACGCAACAACACTAGTCCACACTGTTCCGGCAGCCACCCTACGAGGCAGGTGCTTTTATACCCTCTTTCTGAATGGGGATCGTGAGGCCCAGGAAGGATAATAAGACCCCTAACTTCCAACGTCTGATGACTGTAGAGCTAAACTTTAAACCCAGATCTGTCTCATTCTAAACCTCTGTGCCTCCCAAACACTGAGGCCCTAGAGTTAGTCCTAAGGTGCTAAGTGAAGAAAAACCCAACCGGTTAAAACACACCAGAAGCTTCTCAGAGGACAGTTCAGGCACTGGGTCTGGGCAGGCGGAGAGAGGAGGGAGACAGAGTACCAAGAGAAGCCCAGAGGCAGGAGTTGCTTGGTGGAGGAGAAGTCACAGAAGAGCCGGAGCTGGGGAGGGAAGAGAGGCTGGAGGAAGCCTGGAGACGCCGGGGAGCAGTGCCCCAGGGCCCAGGGCAAGGCCCCCTCAGTATCAGAACGGGCTTCCCATTGGGACACCTTTGGAGCGGTCGTTGACTTGTTAAATATGTAAATCAGTCAGAAGACAGTCTCCTTGGGGTATTTCTTCCCTTAAAAGTTTAAAAGACTGGCGGAGTCAGAGCAGCCTTCAGTTCCTGGTGAGCTGCCACTGTGAAATTTGAGCATGGCCTGTGGCTGGATGCTCAGAAAGGCCCCAGACGGAAGGAAGGGTCAGGCTGCCCAGCCCATGGCCGAGCGCAGCCCCTGAGAGCCCCTGGGCACAAAGGGAGGCTCACGGGGGACAGAGACCTCCAGCGGGACCCAGAAACAAAATGAAACCCGGGAAAGACAAGTTAAAATCTCCTCGCCTTCCAAGAGGGACTCTGGCCCCTCGTCCCCTGTGCTCCTCTCAGCCCTGTTATTCAAAGCCTCTTCATTAGCCTGTTGCTGCTACATGCCACCAAGTCAATTTTCCACTTAGAGCAATCCCATGTGACAGAGTAGAAGTGCTCCATAGGGTTTTCTCAGCTCTAATTCTTACAGAAGCACATCACCAAGTTTTTGCCCAGGTAGCCTCTGGGTGCATTTGAGCCACCTACCTTTCAGCTAGCCGCTGAGCACTTCACCGTTTGTGCCCTGAGCGCTCTTTTCCACTTGCTTGTTCTCCAGGAAGTTGCTATGTTCTGGAAGACTGAAAATTCTTCCAGTCACCTAAACTTAGGGCAGGTCAGCTAATACTGAATGAGGCCTTCTCTGGGCAGGCACTGTGTTGGGGTGGGCTAGGCCCTCTGTCAGTCCGACCCTGCAGTAAGAGGAGGCAAGAGCCCCCCTGGCCAGGTGCTGTGCTAGGGGTAAAAATTCCATGACATAGGAAACCCAGCACCCACGCTGAAGATGCTCCCAGTCTAAGAACACAGTTAGTTGCACCACAGAGGGACGGATATCCTGAGAGAAGGAAGCCTGGGGCTGTGACCACCCAGAGCAGGCACCCACCCCAACTTGGGAGGATGGTCAGAGAAGATGTTGTAGAGGAAGCAGACCCACCTGAAGGGACCATCCCCAGGAGAGACAGGGAAGGTGGTATTCAAGGCAAACACTCATGCACACACACACATACTCCACAGCCACCACAACCACCTATAACAATACCACCAAAAACAACAAAAACAACTTTGAAGGAAAGCCCCCCTCCCCTACCTGCAATAAGGAGCAAGAGAAGAACTCTCAGTTTCTTAGGGCTGGAGTGCAAACCTTTTATTTCCCAGGTAAAGAAATGAAGGCTCAGAAAGGTAAAGTGCTGCACCCAAGATCACACAGGACAGAGGCTTCCTGACTCCCAGCAGCTGCTTTCTGACACCCACTGCTCTGAAGCAGAGCTTGCTTTCCTAGGCCGGGCACACAGATGTGGAGGAAAGAGAAAGGGCTTCTGGCAAAAAGAAGGTGCCACTCCACCTCCTGCAGCCTGATCCTACCAGGAAAGAAAGGCAGAAACTGAGGCACAGAGAGGGAAGGGACTGGCCCAAGGGCACATGGCCAGTTTTGCCAGTGTCAGGGCTCACCCCATGGCCAGGGTCTCTCACCTTGGAAGAAAGGGGCAGGGGCAGAGAGGTCCATGACAACATGGGCAGCGAACTATCCACAGATTCCTCTAGTGCCATCCATGGGGCAGTGGTGAGTGGTGTGCAGAGCAATCCACCCAGGCAATGGCTTCAAAAGACGGTCTCATCTGTCCCCATAGAACTGCCCAGTGAGAACTGTTCACAGCTCTGGGGCCCCTTCTTTCCACCTCAGCCTGCACCACTTGGTCTGGGGGTGACAAGGTCCCACAGAGGCAAGCTGACCTAGAGCCCCGCATCAGCCTGGGCACCTAGCTGCCTCCTTCATTCAACTGCCATTTTCCAAGGCTCTGCTCTGAGCTTGCCCTGCCCTCACCAGCCATGCAGCCTTGCCCATGTTCTCTGCCTCCGTAGGCTTCCTGAAAGGGCTGAGCCAGTCATCTCATTAACCCACACATGTGTTCTTTCACTTACCAAAGGCAACACAGGCTACAAGACCCAGGCCTGCTCTGGATATGCTCAAAGCCTCTTTCCCACACCCAGCTTCCACTTGTCCTGGGGCAGTTGATAGAGCCCAGCATGGGGGTCTGGAGACCCAGGTTCTCTTCTGGTTGCCCTGACATTCCACGTGGCCTTGTCATACACTCAACAAACATCTACTTTGTATCTACCATGTGCCAAAGACTGTCCTGAGCCCTGGAGAATACACTAACCTACAAAGCAGTCATGATCCCTGTTTTCCTAGACATGTGGCCAAGTGAGGAGACAGGATATAAAGAAATCAACAAGTATTCTCTCCTCAAATCTCAGTTTCCTCAACCTTACAATATCGGTGGGACTGATAAATCATGTGCTCTGTGGCAGAACAAGGTGATACCAGGAGCCAAGAGACCCTATGAATATGTCACCGTGGGTGAGCTCCATCACTTCTCTGGGCCTCAACTTTCTTATCTGGAAGATGGAAACCTTGCAGCTCCATATGCAGTTAAAAAACGTTTTAGTCTCTCTCCCATCACTTGAGAGCAGACATGAGGATTGGCCCCCTTCTACATGTACTTAAAGGACTCTCACCCCTCTAGCAGCCACTCCTCTGTGATCCCAAGCCTGTACTTTCACTGCCCCCTATTGTCTATTCTGCCCCAGGACACTTACACATGTCATTTTTGCCCAGAATACCTACCTCCTTAGTTCTAGTCTCTACCTGGAGGGTTCATTACAGTCCAACTCCAGTGTCACCTCTTCAGTGAACTTTCTCAGCCTCCAGCTCACCACATACAGAAATCACCTCCTTCTCTGCTCTTTTTTCACTTATTTTGAAATAAAAGTAAAAAATGCCTCTGATAAAAATTTTTACCATTCTTAAATGTTTAAAACAAAAAGGAAGTCTCATCTTTCACACAAACCCCCTTAATACCAATAGCCCCACTCACAGTTTCTCACATGTTCTTCCAAAAACAGAAAAGAGAATTAGACATGTACAGTGGTTCAAGGTTCAGCTGCTAACCAAAAGTTCGGCAGTTCAAATCCTGCACCACCCTGACCAGTTGTGCAACTTGGGGGCAAGTTACCCCCCTCTGTGAGCTCAGGTTTTTTCCCTGCGAGATGGGTGAGCAATCTCATCTCCCTCAGAGCTTGTGGCACATACTCAGTGACAACACACATGTCAGGTACCTGCCAGAGTGCATGTCGTGAAAGTGTTCCCCACACGTAACCATTATTTTTATAACCTTCCCAGTGTCGTTATACAGGGGCTATAGAAACATAGTGTTTTAGATGACTAGGACATTTTGCCTCCAGGCCTTCACATAGGCTGTTGGCTGAGATGTCCTCCCATCTCTCCAGACTGGAGACTGGATTGGCTCACCCTCCCCTCTGGCCTACCTTATGCTCAGACTCTCTCCTGATGTAATGTTCTCTCCTCTGGGTACCCTCAGAGGACCTCTGGCCTGACAGCTGTAAGCCCAGCTCTAAGCTCCTGGAGTCTGGGTCTTGGAAACACTGTGGGGCAGTTCTACTCTGTCCTATAAGGTACTTATGACTCAAAATAAACTTGACAGGATCAGGTTTGGTTTAATTTGTATACATGTACACATACCCATACACACACATACAGACACAAAAGTTCCTGGGTGACACAAACAATTTTCACTCACCTACTAGCCTAGCAGTTGGCAATTGGAGCCCACCTTTAGAAGACACCTTGGCAATCTGCTTCCACCAAGATTACAACAAAGCGACTCTATGGCGACCCTGTAACACACGGGGTCACCACGAATCATAAGAGACTCAGTGGCCACAGGCTTGGTTTCTTTTACACAGCAATAATGTTCTTGTTGTCGGGTGCCGTTGAGTCATTTCTGACTCCCTGTGATCCCATGTGACAGAGCACAACTGCCCCGTGGGGTTTTCTTGGCTATAATCTTTACAGAAGTAGATCCTTGGGTTAGAACCTCTAATGCTTCAGTTAGCAGCCAATCATTTAACTGTTGGTGATGATTATAGAATCCCTGAATGGTGCAAATGGCTAGTGCACTTACTGCTGACTGAAAGGTTAGGTGTTTGAGTCCACCCAGAGGTGTTTCAGAAGAAAGTTCTGGTGATGTTCTCTCAGAAACTCAGCCATTGAGATCTCAGTGAACATCTAATTCAGTTGACATAACATAGTTTATAAAGAAAATGCTCTACATTCTACTTTGGCGAGTAGCACCCGGGTCTTAAAGGCCCCTGAGTGGCCATCTAGGATACTCCACTGGTCTCACCCCTTTGGGAGCAAGGAAGAATAAAGAAAAGCAAAGATACAAGAGGAAGATTGCTCCAGAAGACTAGTAGACCACATCTACAATGCCCTCCACTAGACTGAGTCCAGTACAAACAGACGGTGCCCAGCTACCACCACCGACTGTTTTGAAAGGAATCACAACAGAGGGTCCTAGACGGGGTTGGAGAAAAATACGGAACACAAGTCTCAAAGTTCTCAAAAGGAAAGGCCAGACTTGCTGGCCCGACAGAATCTGGAGAAACCCTGAGGCTACGGCCCCCAAACACCCTTTCAGCTCAGTAATGAAGCCACCGCTGACATTCACCTTTCAGCCAAAGATTGGACTGGCCCATCGAACAAAGTGAGACTAAAGGGGCACGCCAGCTCAGGAGCAGTGTTGACATGTTGTGAAGTTGTTGACTAGTATCCTAAAATAATATGTACACTGTTAAATGAGAAACTAGTCTGTTCTGTAAACTGTCATCTAAAGCACAATTAGAAAAGAATTGAAGACTGCTCAAATATGTCTGAAATACTGAGTACTTTAATTCCCGCCCCCCACCCCAAAAATCAGTCACTGAAAACTCCAAGGAGCACAGCTCTACTCTGACACACGTGGGGTCACAGTAAGTTGGAATCACATCAAAGGCTAGTGGTAATTGGTGACGCTTTTTGAAGGCTTACTCTGACCCCACCCTGCTCATGTTTTGTCATACGTATTAACACAGGCAATCCTCACAAGAATCCTATGATCAGATGCTGCTATTAGCTCCGTTTTACAACCATGGTAACTAAGCCCAGAGAGGCTAATGCCTTCCCCAATGTCACATGGCTTCTAAGTGGAGACTGAAGACTCACACTCACAAGGCCTGTCAAAGGCCATACTCAAGTGTCCTTTTTTTTACACACACAAATATGTTCATATAAGCACTACTGTGCTCCTTGCTCTGTTTTGTTGAAAATACATCTCTAAATCTCTCCCTATCAGCACAAAAATACCTACTCTGTTCTTTCCTACAGCCTCTTGGCACAGAAGTACCACGGTTTATACACTCAGCCCCTCTCGGACAGACACTTGGGTGGTTCCTAGTTGCTGTTACAAAGAATTCTGTAATAGTGGAGTTTGTGTCTCTATCTTGATGCGCTTTGCAATCACAACTTTGAATACAACATGGAAAGGCTGTGTCCAAGGGCATGTGCTTTTCAAACGTGGATCAAGGTGGTCGAGTCACTGGGCTAGTCTGCATTCTCACCAAGGCCAGTATGGATTGCTTAGTCTTTTGTACCCACCTCTATTTTGACAGCAAAATTAGTGTATCAGGTTTCTTTCTCAACGTGGGATGAGGTACAGTCTAGGATCCCAAGGCCAGACAAGTGAATGAAGCTATGGAAATATCCAGGGTCCTTCGGTAATGCAAATGGTTAACCAGCTCAGTTGTTAATGAGCTCAGGTTGGAGGCTCCAGTCTACCCTCAGCAACTGCACAAGGACATAAACACGTGAGCGACAAGACTCAGCTGCTAAATTGTTGAGGGTTTTCATCCTGTGTCCTGACCAACCCCTGGAAGCATGAAGGAGACAAGGAATCAAGCCTTACTCTAGTGAATAGATTAATGGCCACAAATTAAGTAATGTCAGGATGTGTTATGAAACTCTGCAGTGATGTGTCATGACAGCTAGGACTACCCTGGGGTTGGGGGTGATGCCATGACTGGGATAGGTGATGGGTTTGCTGCAGGAAGAAGGTTTGCCTTCCTGGTTTGCCTCTCAAAAGCACAGCAAGAAGCCCTTGGAGCTGAGAGCACAAGAGTAGGCAAGAGCGGTTCAAACTGAGGTGGAGAGGGGAGCAATTACAGCTGGAATGCACCCCAAGAAGATCACCCTGGTTTGGGAGCAGGAGAAGCACAGACAGCTAGAGCTTGGCCTCCATGTACCTCCCAACCTGTAAAGGGTATATTTCGGGTGAACACCTAATTTATCAGACAAACCAGAACTTTTCTTTCTTTAGGTTGAATCATGAAATTGCCATTTGTGTCACTCAAAAATAGTGGACTGTTGACGATGTCACATAATTCAACATCAGAATAATGACTCCTTGTCACCAGGCATAAAGTGGGACTGTCTGGAGCAAAGCAAGATGAATGGCCACCCCCAGCTTGTGACCACATGCCGCTGCTTCTCCACACTTCCTTGCCACCTCGTGGCAGCCCGCTCCCCAGTCCCTAGCCCCTCCATCAGGAGGCTGAGGTACAAAGACTAGGTTAATGGCGAGCGGAGAAAATCAGCTTTGTTGGCAAATTGTCTCTGATATTTATTTTGAACATTAAAACAAATCATTCCAACTAAAGAGGGCTGTACTGTGCGGCCCATTAAAATGCATGCATTATGCATAACTCTCCCAGCTTCACCTCCAAGTATTATCAGCCTAAAAAGCAAACATGGTTTTTAAAGCCCCTTGTTTACGACATCCTGTGACAGCTGATTAATGGCCACAGTTTCAAGATCTGAAAGCTTAGTAACCGAAGCTGGAAAATTCAATCTTATTCTAATATAAATGGGGGTGGAGGGGGAGGAAAAGAATAGGAAAACAGGAGCAGAGCAGAGATCTTCAAAGGGGAACCTAGTGGGGTGTTATAACCATCATAGCAGTATGAGTGGGGATTTCTCATCGGAAGTCCTTCCCTTCCCCATGTGAACTTACCATTTTTGTCAGTCAGAGAGGACTGTTGGCAATGCCCCATAACCCAGCCTCAGGACAGGAAATCCTTTTCTCAGGAGGATTTGGGGACAGACAGGTCCTGCATGCGATCCTACCAGATTCTAGGCATGTCTCCTGTCTGTCCACATCTGCCCACCCCACCAGCACCACTGTGGGTCTGGATTCCAACTATCACCGGACTGGCCTTCCCACTGTCACACCTACCCCCTCCAATGTTCCACGCTGCCACTAGGAAAGTCCTCTGAAGAGCCCACGTGATCTTATGGCTCCTCCCTATGGATCCCTTGAAGGCTCCGTGTCACCAATAGCTCCCCTTACCATGGCCAAGAGGCCCTGCCCACTGCTCTGACCATCCTGCCAGCCTCACTAGCAGAACTCACCCCTGCTGCTCTGTACCAGCCACACTGGGCCACTCTCGTTTTCAGCAGAAGCACAGTGCGCGTCTCCTTGCCTAGCTGCCTCGTGGGCTCAGCCTCAGTGTCATCTCCTCCACAAGAGCTGAGTACCTGGTCAGTCACTCCCCGACATCTCTTACTCCCTTCTCCTAACACTTTTCACACCCACACCACACCATTAGTGGATTTCCTTGTCTTTTCAACACTTAGAAATTAAGATATTGTGACTTGTCTGCCTCCAAACCCTCTAGTAAGCCTGCATAGTCACCCTGCCTCTTCCTCTTCTTTTTCCTCTTTCTTCCTCAAGCACTCTCTGGGTCTAGCCACAGTAGCTTCCTGTGTCTCCAGTGCCTGAGGCCGTGCCTGCTTCAGGGCCTTTGCACCTACAGTCTGCTCTATGGGGGGGGGGTCTTCCCCCAGCTCTCCCCCAAGTGACTAGTGCAAATGAAATGTGTCACAAGAGGCCTTCTCTGGCCCCCTGTTCTAAAACAGCCCACAGACTGATCAGTCTTATTCTCCTTTATTTTCTTCACAGCGATTCTCACTCTCTAAAGTCATTTCTGTTTTGTCTGCTTTCCGGTTTATTCTGTGCCTCACCCTTACCCCCAAAGGAAAGGACCTTGGCTGTCTCATGCACCTTGCATTCCCAGGGCCTAGGATGTTGCCTCATTCTCGCTGACATTTACTGGATTAATTTTTTTCTTCTATATATCCTGTAAGCTGGATAAGTGGGTGGGTGGATGGACGGACAGATGGACAGATGGATGGACGGATGGATGGGTGCTTGGGTGGGTGGATGCATGGGTGGGTGGCTGGGTGGACAGATGGATGGGTGGGTCGATGGATGGATGGGTGGATGGGTGTGGGTGTGGGGGTAAGGAGCGGGTCGATAGCTGCCACTGAGTCAGCTCTAATTCATGGGGACATCACGTACAGGAGAGCACTGCATTGCCCGGTCTGGAATCATCCTCGTGAACACCAGCATGTTTAAGTCCACTGGGGAAGCTAGTGTGCCAGTTCATCTCACAGAAGGTCTCTCTGGCCGTTACTGGTCCTCTACTTCACCAAACACGAGGTCCTCTTCCAGGGACTCATCTTTCCTGATCACATACTCAAAGCAAGCAAGTCAGAGAAAGTTCTGCTGTGATGACTAAAGTGTCCAGTGGCTACATTTTGAAAGCAGACCACCAGCTCTTTCTTCCCACTCCACCTTAGTCTGAAAACTCCACTCAAACCTGTCCATCATGGTGACCCAGCTGATATCTGAAATATGGGTGACATAGATACTAACATGATAGCAACGCACAAACTACCACAGCGTGACAAACTGACAGACAGGTGGTGGATAAGCCCCACGTCGGGAGGGAATTAGACTGTGTTTTCCTCCCTTGTGTCCCTGAAGGCTGGCACAGTCCCAGGCAGAACAAGCCCTTAAATAAATCACTCCCTTAGCTGTCTCTGTTACAGATGGAAAAAATACCCTTCTAGAACGCCTAGGATTGTTCAAGCCTTAAATGAAAGGCAGCACTGCCCCCTTTGCACACGCACCCAACCACACACACACATGAGTGGAGGCCCCTGCGTTCACTCATTTGCTCATTCACTCTGCATACTTACTGACAACTTGCTGTGAGCCAGGCTCCCTCCCTCCAGGCATGGTAGGTCCAGTGCTTGAGGTCAGTGTGGTGTCCATGCTCGTGGAGCTGCCAGCCTGGTGGAGACACCCCATTCTGTCAGTGCCTATCCTAAACGTCTGCAGCAAAGCAGCAAATCACCCCTTTCTGAGTCTCACTTCCCTTATCTGCCGAGGATCAATGTCTGATCCCCTTTGCCTGGAAGTCCCAGGACCCGGTGAGGACAGGGAATGATCTTGGAGGAGTGAGGCTCAGGCTCCCTAGTGTCTCTGGCTGGTCCCCTCCGCTGGTCTCCCTACTGCTCCACTGTGCCTTCTTCCCACTTACCTTCCTCTCCCTGGCCCACAGGAGCATCACGTGGGCATGAGACAGATCTGAGCTCAAACTTGGCTCTGCGTACAGCTGTGAGAAATCACCTCTTCTGGCCAAGCCTGAGTCTCTGCCTCTGTGAACTGGAGATGGTGCTGTCCACAAACCATAGCACCCATTGCCACTGCTGTTGAGTCGATTCCAACTCATGGCAACCCTATGAGACACAGCAGAACTTCTCCCTAGAGTTTCCAGGTTGTATCTGGTGGATTCAAACTGCCAGTCTTTTGCTTCGTAGCTAAGCTGTTAACCACCGCACCATGGTAGGGAGTGTAAAATGGGATATGCTGCATACAGTCTCTGGCATTCCCCAGCACGGGTACTATTTTTCGTTCCCCTGGCAAGTCCTGATTCCCTCCCCCATAGCCTGTGTAGCTGCTATCTACCCCTCAAGGTACACGCTAAGTACCCCTCCCCCAGAACCCCTATTCCCTCTTCCTCAAGTTCCCCACATGCCCAGCCTCTGGTCCACACTGCTCAATCTGTCTGGCCACTTAGAGTTTTCCTCCTAGGCATTCCCCTGGGGCAATGAGCAGACTGCAGTCCGCAGAATCCGACAGAGTGCCTGACACTGCTGGACACACAGCAGGCCTCAGCCAAGACTTCCATACAGTGTTTCTTCCTGTGGCTGGAATAAGCCAGGCCCCAGAAGCACAGCAAAGATGTAGTGCACACACATGAGCTGTCCACAGTCTGGGAAGAATGCAGACACACTTGTAAATATCTCTTATGAAAAGAAGCAAAAGCAGAGGTACGGAATGTGGAAGCAATCGTGGGGGCTTCCTGGAGGAGGTGGGACTTTAGGTCTTAAGGCAGCCAACTTGCTACCATGAGTGGAAACACTTGTTTAAAAACTTTGTTATTGGAAAGATTCAAAGGAATTATTCCCTGGCATCTACTGTCAGTACTGAGGTGCTAAGTCTCATCTGTGATGACTTATTAATTGTCAGTGGCTGACTTTTGGTTACTCTGTTTCCAGGTCCCCTGATCAGATAATGAAAAATTTGTAAACTAATACTCATCCCTAAGTAGTGCAAATGGTTAAATCGTTGGCCACTAACTGAAAAGCTAGAGATTCAAGTCCACCCAGAGGCACCTGAAACAAAAGGCCTGGTGATCTACTTCTGAAAAATCAGCCACTGAAAACCCCGTGGAGTACAGTTCTGTTCTGACACACACAGGGACACCATGAGTTAGAAAAGACTTGAAGGCAACTGACAACTGGTAAAGCAACACTCAAGTGGGAGTGGGATCAGAGACTGTTTCAGGGACCCTTTGATACTGGGAAGAAGGATGCCAACTTTAACCACTCTGTTCGTGCTAGGTTTATTTTCAAAGACCAAAATTTTATTGCTAATAAATTTTCCAAAACACTTAAAAGGCAAAGCGTTTTCTTATTCAATATCTAAACATTTGGTCGATACCATAGATGCTATTTCCATGTTTGTTAGAGAAGAAAATGAAGCCCAGTTAGGAGTGAGGCCCCAAGGTCTTGGTGAGTTGGTAATCATGCAGGCCCTGGACCACAGGCTCCTGAAACCTCATCCGTGACTTGGCCCACAACCTCTTGAGCCTAGCTCCAGGGACCCTGAGAGGGATCACCTACTGTAGGTAAAAGTCTTACCCCACCCCTCTCTTCCCTCCTCTAGGGGTAATTCCTCTGCCCTGGTGAGGAGAAGGGCATACACTTCCACCTTCTGGCAGCTAGGGTGGAAGGGTAAAAGCTGGCTTCCACAGAGGTTAGAGAAGTGATGAAGAGTTGGGGCTGCCCCTTGGAGACAGTAATTTAACTTAATAACTGAATGTGGGACTGCAACCAGACAGCTGGGCTGAACTCCTAGCTAGACTGCATCTCCCAGGATACCCTTTGTGGCGAGAGCAGCAGTTGCCTAATTTGGATGTCAGCTCTTCCCTAGCCACTCAAGCTGATGGCCCTGGATGCCATCTGGACACATCTGGCCTGGAGTCCTTGGACATTCACACTAGCCCCTGCTGGTCCCCACAAGCACCGAGGTATGAGTCCTCAGGGCATGTCTTAGTGCTGGTCAAACCTAGCACACCTCCAGTGTATAGCCTCACAGTCTGCCAGTGGATGAAGCTTGCAAGAGCCAGAAGAAGGCATCCATGCCCTCAGGCTACATGAAATCCAGCCTGCCAGACTGGCACTTAAGGCTTACCATCCTCCAGCCCTGGCTGGGCCTCTCAGTAATTCTGGCTATGCTTTTTCCCTTGTCTAGAATGCCCTCCCCTATGTTTTGCTATCTGTATGTAAGCTGTCCTTCAGATCCGATCACGTTGTAACCTATCTTTCAAATCCCAACCCCAAATCCCTCCTCCACCAGGCAGCCTGCCATGATCACTCCAGCTCACAGAGTTGTCTCTGTCTTGTGAATGGTTGTGAGGTTTCCCGACTTTCCCATGGATTTCACACTTGTGACATATATGTTTTCTGCATTCACTAGTTATTTTCTCATGTCACCTCACCATGCACTTACCTGAGCTGTGAGCTCCTGAGAGCCGTGACTCTATTCTATCCATCTCTGAGTCCCCAAAGGATTATATTGCCCACTGCAACAAAGTGCTCAATACATATTTGTTCTCTGCCTCGAAATTGGTCAGTCAGGTCTTGGTCATTTAGACTCAAGGGAGGAAGACTGAATGAGTTCCACAACTGAATTCTGGGATGTCTAAAAATAACTGCAGACTGTTTGTGTGTGTGTGCATACAGTAACACATGACTGTGGCCTTGCTCTGTGCCTCTGTCTGGAATTCCTGGCCCTCCTCCACCTGAAGAACTCCCGACCCATTCTCAAAGCCCAGCTTAAACCTTACTTCAAAGTGAATCCTGGAATCATCCAGGTTGGGGCATCATGCTCTTCTCAAGACCTTCAGAGTCAGACAAACCTGGCCTTGAGTTCTGGCTCTACCACTTGTTAGTTGGTTGACCTTAAGCAAGCTAATTAAAACTTTGTCTCAGTCTCCTGCTTTTTAAAATGGACACAACAAATTAACCATGAAACAAAACCCTTTCTTCATCAGCACACATCTAACCTACATTCCTAACTGCTTTTGAAGTGGGGTGCCTCCTGGCCAAGTCCACCACGGTGGGTGATGTACACCAGCTCGACCCATGTAACTCAATTCAAATTCCTCCACACTTGGTCTCAGTTCCCCACTTGTGGCAGGCAGAGGATCCAGCAAGGGACAACAAGGCCCTGGGAGAGAGCAGAGCCAGAAGATGGGAAGAACCTGGCTCTCTGCTTGACTGCAAGGAGGGCCCACCTGTGGGACACTGCATTGAACCCTTACAGGAAGTGTAGAGGGTATTCACAAAAGCAGTTAGCACACCCTGACTAACATAAATACTAACCCTAACCCACTGCCGTAGTCAATTCTGACTCAAAGCAACCCTACAGGATAGATTAGAACTGCCCCACAAAGTTTCCAAAGAGTGACTGGTGGAGTCAAACTGCCAATCTTTTGGTTAGTGGATGAACACTTAGCTGACCTGACACTAGGCATGTAGGATTCTCATGAGGATTTAAAATACTACCTACCCACTGCTGTCAAGTCGGGACCAACTCACAGTGACCCTAGAGGTCAGAGTAGAATGGCCCCATAGAGTTTCCAAGGAGCACCTGGCAGATTTGAACTGCTGATCTTTCGGTTAGCAGATGTAGTACTTAACCCACCACACTGCCAGGGTTTCCTAAAATATTTCAGTGGTCATGTAATAACAAATATGTGCTATAATTTCTACTCTCTCACTGCTCCACCTCCTGGCATAAGATGAAAAACCAAAATATGCCTCTAAATTGTAAATTAAAGAGCATGGGCATCAGGAGTACTTAGTGGTATTTTAGCTCTGCCCTAAACTTAAGCGAAAAATTTAATCCTTCTGCACCTCGATTCTTGTTTATAAAGCAAAAGGGTTTACACATATTTTAAATACTGCACACCTCTACATCTCACTGATTAATCAAGGCTTGCTTCCTTCCTCAGACTCTATGAGACTTTGCCTTAGAACCATCAGAACACAGAGGTCTAGCCAGACCCTCTCAGGAGACTTGACAAGCAAGCCTGCCAGATGACACAAGTTAGACAGTTCTGACCACCTGTGACTGACTTGCTTTACATCGATTCTGAGGGCCAGAACCTGAGTCCCTAAACTCAGGAAGAATTACATTTAACCTTTTCTATGAATCTTTTCCTTCTGGCACAGTCAGTAAACAGCTCGGCTGCTAACCAAAAGACAGGCAGTTCAAACTCACCAGTCACTCCGAGAGACAAAGATGTAGCATTCTGCTTCTGTAAAGACTGCAGCGTGGGAAAGCCTAGCGGGCAGTTCTGCAGGGTCTTTATGAGTTGGCATGGACTCAGTGGCATGGATTGTTTGAATGGGGCGGTTCTACCCTGTCACATAGGTCACTAGGCTTCAGGATCCACAATAACATGAATTGTTGTACTTTAGGATTCTGAGCCCCTATCCTGCAGTCCCGGGTGGAGGTACAAACCCCGTCATTCATGAGGGGTGGCTCCCGCCTGCCCCCACCACCCTGCCCAAACCGCACAGGAGCCTCTGGGTCTTAAGCAGTGTGCAGGTGTGTGGAAGACCTCAGGACCAGTGCTGCCCTGCCACTGCAGACGAGCCGCCATCCCCAGCCTCAGTCCCCCCAGGCGTCCACACTCTGCCTGCCCCACTGGGCTAAGCAACCTTCAGGGAGGTCAAAAACCACCCTGTGATTGCTCTCAGGGTCTCT
This sequence comes from Heterohyrax brucei, assembly GCA_028571685.1. Classification (NCBI taxonomy): domain Eukaryota; kingdom Metazoa; phylum Chordata; class Mammalia; order Hyracoidea; family Procaviidae; genus Heterohyrax; species Heterohyrax brucei. Next base: position 81,107,803 of record CM053154.1, on the reverse strand, counting down.
GCTGGAAGAAGCAGAGTACCAGTGCTGGCAAGACCACAAAACCAACAAAAACCTTTCTGGTTTGGCAAATGTTGGGAAAGTCAGGACACGACCTTTTTCTCTTACTGGTTCTCCTGAGGCTCTCCCAGCCTCCTCCTTTCTCTTCCTATCCCAGTATCATTACCTTAAGGGTAGGTTTGCAAACTAGAGCCAAAGAAGACATCGCAGACAACTCTTTCCTTCTCGCTACAAACTACGTTCCCTTCCAAACACTGCCCCCACCCCACCCCTACCCCTCTGCACACACTAAGAAAGCAGAAAGCTGCTTCCTGATTTGGAGGAGAGTGAGAAAGATACCTGGAACCCCAAGAAATAGCCAGCCTCAGCCTGAGGAGCTTTGGTTTTAGTAAAGGCAAAACACAGAGACAAAGTACCCATTTTCAAAGTCTTCACCTTGCAGGCTGGTTTTACTTTCTTTTCTAGATTATTTGGGCAGAGTCTGGACGAAGCTTTAGCTTCTTCCTAAATAGAAAGTTCAGTGGCAGTGTTCCCACATTCCTTGCAGCAGACTTGGGTTTGATCCCCGGCCGATACTCCTGACCTGTCTCGCAGTGGAGGCTTTTATGTTCAGTAGAGCTTCCAGACTAAAGACAGAAAAGGAAGAAAGGCCTGGTGATCGCCCTTCAAAAATCAGCCCAGGAAAATGCTATGGACCCCCAGCGGTCTGATCTACAAGTGATCACGAGTGTGATATTAGGTTAGGCAGTGTTTCATCCCTCTGTTATATATGGGGTTCCCATGAGTCAGGGACCCACTCAGCAGCAGCTAACAAATTTCAGCAAGAGGTAGAAGAAAATAGTTTGCCGTGATGACCTGTGCTATGAGCTCCAAGGTCACCACTCATGCAGTGTCCCATGAGTGTGGGCTAGGGAGTGTCACAAGCCGTTTTATTATCAATACCAAAATTAGTAAGTGATTTTCTTCTTTGACTCTCACATCAATTCTGATATATTCTCTTCAGAAGGAGCCAAAGAAGCAGGCATTTCACAGTCATCGCCCCGGAAATCCCACAAGGCCGAGTGAGAGCTTTGTTGTCTCAGACCCCAGCCTGGGTAGATTTTGAATGCATGGAGCAGATGGACAGGACTAAGGAACGGAAGGCGCACATCTGTCCACAGGGGACAGACGCCACTCAGCTCCTGAGTACCAGCCATGAGCCACATGTTGAGGTACTTCCCATTTTTCTAGAGAAGGTAAAAATTCTGAATTTTTAATATGGAATTTTCTGATTTTAAACTGTTAGTAGCTAGTTCAAAGTTTTTAAAATGCTGTAAGCAAAACAAAATTCAACCAAGGACAAGGTTTGGCCCACAAGTTCCCTTGAGGTGCCCCTCATAGAGGCTAGGAAGCACCTCAGACAGGTGACGCCCACAGGGCTCAGTATGGGAGTTTGGGTAGATGGTCATAGCCAGGCACAACAAAGTGCCACAAAGTGGGTGGCTTTGAAGAACAGAAATGTATTGTCTCACAATTCTGGAGCCAGCGGTCCAAACTCTGGGTGTCTAAAGGGTACCGTGTCTACTCTAGTGTGTTCACAAAAGTACTTACCATACCTGAGCTAATATAAATCATCTTTTATCATCTCTTCCTGCTTCAGGTGACTCCTGGCAATCTTTGGCACTCCTTTGCTTGAAGATGTATCTTCACGTGGCATCTGCATCTCTGTACCTGCTCTCTATTTCAGAAGAGACAGCTCAGAGGGGATTCAGACCCATCCTATTCCATCATGACGTCTTTAACTTAACAATCACATCTTAAGAGAACGACTATATCCAATCGAGGCCACATTTATCAGTACAGGGGTTGGGACTTCAACATATCTTTTGGAGGACATAATTCAATCCATAACAGTCAGAGAGAGAGACAGAAGAAAAAACCATGGCAAGAGCAGGGCAAAGCATTTCAGGAAGACAGAACAGCGTGTGCAAAGGTCTGAGATAGGAAACAGCTTGGACATTTCAGCAGACTGACACATGAATGTGGCTGGAAGATGGTGTGTGAGGGAACAGGAGTCAGTTTTCCCATAAGTAAGGTAAGCATGAGCTTCCTTGTGCTTACTCGCTAATCCACAGTAAGCGATTTCACATGGGTTTCACCACACCACATTACAGTGAAAGCCATGTGAAATTGTTCAGTACAGATTAGTAGGTAAGCATGAGTAAGTCTGTGATTGCCTTGCTTAATGGATAATCCACCTGCAGTGAGGAGGGAGAATGGGGCAGTTGAGGGTGGAAGGTGGCTGGGTGCATGGCTGTCTAGGAAGACTACATTTCCCAGCCTCCGTGGCAGTTAGCGTAGGTACATGGCTAAGAACTCTCCAAAGGAGTGTGAGTAAAAGTGATGGGCCAATTTCAGACTGGCACATCAAGAACCCTCCCAGTTCCTTCCTCCTTCCTGTCTGAAAGAGAAGGATAATGCTCATCCTCTAAAGAAACAAAGTGCAAGGCCCCTGAATGATAGTGAAGTATAGAACTGCCCACCTACCTGGGACCCTGGATGCTATAGGAGTGAGTAATAAATGTGTTTGTTTAGCCACTGATTCTGAGAGTCTTTTTTGTTGCAAAAGTTGAGCTTATCTTAATACAGGCCCAAGTTACATAGCCTCAGCTTGAATCCTTGCCAGTAAAGGCTAGACAGAGAGAGGAAGCATGGGAGTTGAGAATTCCAGGTTCTTATTCTACTTCTGTCTGGAGTGCCTGGGCAGTACAAGGGATTAAAGTGTACCAAAAGGTTATAAACTTGAGCCCACCCCCAGCTGCCTTGGAGGAAAGCCCTGGAGAGCTGCATCCAAACACTCAGCAATAAAAGCCCCGTGGAGCGCAGTTCCACCCTGACACACATGCGGTCTGAATTGGTTCTACAGTAACTGCTGAACTCTGACCAAGCAGGCAATGTACACTGCCTCTCTGGGATGGGGATTTGTAAAACTGACTCCATGGTCTCTTAGACTAGTCCTTCCAAAGTTTGGAAGGTGTCAGAATCACCTAGGGGCTTGTTAAAACACAATGCTAAACCCCATCCTCAGTTTCTGGTTCAGTAGGTCTTGGCTTGGATGCAAGAACTGACATCTCTAACAAACCCCCAGGTGATGCTGAAGCTGATGGTCTAGCACACTTTGGGAATGATGTTTTAAGGCCATTCTAGCTACAGTTTGGCTTAAGTCAGAGAACAAACAGCAGGTGTCTAGAGCTTGCCTTGAAAGGCCAGAACTGAGATATAAATTCACCCAGAGCTGAGATATAAAAAAGTTAGGTCGGGAATGGGGTATGTCCCCTCAAAACATTACAAGAGGAAGATAAGTATTTTTGTGAACATACTAGAGTAGACACAGTGCCCTTTGGACACCCTGAATTTGGACCACTGGCTCCAGAATTGTGAGACAATACATTTCTATTCTTCAAAGCCACCCATTTTGTGGCATTTTGTTATGCCTGGCTATGACCATCCACCCAGAGTCCCATACCGAGCCCTGTAGACTTCCTTTCTTATCAATGAAAATATACTCCAAGTCCCCAAGCCTCAGTTTCATCATCTGCGAAATGGAGACGTGGAACACCTGCCCTGCACTCCCTACAAGCTGTCATGAGAGTAAAATAAGGGCTCAGAAAAACTGGGGCCTCTGCCAGCTCGGCAGCTTTCCTGGACCACAGCCAGGAAGGCACGTGCAGAGGAAGGCAACACAACCAGTCAGAGGAGCCGGGGACCCGGGGTCATGGAATATCACTGCAGCCCTGGGCTGCCCTGACAGAATTCTCTACATCACAGAAATAAGCTTTCATCTCAGAGTGTTTGTTCCAGGCAGCTGATTAGATCCCTACAGCTCCAGGGATTGCCACTAGCTTCTGCCCCCTCCTCTTCATCTTGAAGCAGTTGGCCTCAACTTTGATCTAGCAGGTATGTAACATCATTGGGATTCTGAGAGTTCCAGGAATTACTGACCTTGGACAAGGTGTGAAACCCAAAGAGCCAATACACTGAGGGTGGTCACCGTCACAGGAGGCTAGAGCCGCTTCCCTAAAGGAGGCTGCGGTCTTAGTCTCCTAGCACTGTTGGAACAGAAATCCCGCAAGACTGTGGCTTTAAAAAACCAGAAATTTAGTTTGTCAGAGTTCAGGAGATTGGAAGTCCAAATTCAGGACACAAGCTCTAGAAGAAAGCTCGATCCCTGTCAGCTCTAGGGGAAGGTCCTAGTCTCTCTCAGCTTCTGTGGCCCCAGCATTGCTCAGTTCCCTGGTGATTTTCACATGGCATCCACCTCCCCCGCTCTCTTTGTACTTGTTTTTGAGTGTAATCTGCCCTTTTTATAACATAGAAGTGATGAGTTTTAGAACGTCTTATACTAATACGGCCTCACTAACACAGATTAGATTGTATTATGAAAGCTGAGTACATTATGCTACATCCACCAGCATAGGAGTTAGGATTCAACACATATTCAGGGGCGGGGTACAAGTCAATCTGTAATGGGGGCTGAGAACTGAAATAAGGGAGATGATGTGAGATCACAAATCTACACTACGGGCGAAGTCATCCAACACAGAGTTTCTCAATCCTGGTACTAATGATGTTTATCACGTCAGTTAGATTTGCTTGTTTTAATTGGTAGCAAAATACACATAACACAAAATTTACCAGTTTAACATTCTAGAGTGTGCTGTGGAACAGGTGACTCTTTGTGCTGCCTTATGCATTGTTGGATGTTTAACAGCATCCTGGCATCTGTGCATTAGAGCACCTCCCCAGATGTGACAAATAAAAATGTCTCCAGATCCAGGACATTTTTTGAGCAGTGAAGCTATTCTGCACGGCACTAACGGTGGTCACCTGACAGTATGCATTTGTCAAAACCCATAGAGTGTGTGCCACAAAGAGTAAATCCAGTGTCAACTATGGTCTTCACTTAGCGATGCAGTTGTTGTTGGGTTCCACTGAGTTGACTCTGAATCACAGCAACCCCATGTGACAGAGTAGAACTACCTCAGAGGGTTTTCTTGGCTGTGATATTTTAGGGAGGTAGATCACTAGGTCTTCTTCCCGCCAGGCCACTGAGTGAGTCAATAATGTATCACACTATTGGCTCATCACTTCTAAAAAACATGCCATACCAGTGGAAGGTGTTAATAATAGGAGCAGCAGTCTGCAGTAGGGAGAAGGGGTATATGGGAACTCGCCATACTTTCAGCACAATTTTTCTCTAAACCTAAAAATCTACTCTGAAAAATAAAATCTTTTTTTCAAAAAGTTTCCTGGGGTGGGTGGGGATGGAGGGACAGAAATCACATCCCACCCCACCCTCCTCACCCTTCTGCCCATACTGTCCAACCCCCCCATCTCCCATACGCCATCTAATGAGCGAGCTGCAAGCCCTGGTACCCGGGCGCCACCCGCAGAGGTCCTGACTGAGTTGGTTAAGGGAGCAGCCTGGACACCAGGGTTCCGGGTGGAAAACACTGCTCTGTTACTGGGACACCAATTGTTGTGGTGACAGAGCAAGCGCGAAAACTGAGGTGACTGTGACACATCTCAGTGGAGAAGCCTGTCATTTATACAAGCCTGGTCATTCAACGGGTCTGCTCAGTTGCACCCATCTGAGCCAGGCCAGGGATGCTAGCCTACGTTCAGTCGTAAAACACTCTAAGACTCCACCCAGCTAACTGGGCTCTGCCTTCTGCAAGCTAGCTCAGCTCCCAGATGAACTGGAGTTAATCCAGCAAGACAGGGGCTGGCTTGATGAGTCCAGTTCCTTGTCTTTTATAACAAGAGACTGGATTTAGGTGACATCTTGGGCCTTTCTGTGGCTGTCCCTCTGAAATGCTAAGTAAAAGCACTTTTACAGTCCTTGAAAATTTGTCCAGCACATTCCATTTGTCAGCAGGCTGGAGCTCTGAGGAAGACCGCAGGAGTCTCTGCACCACCATCCAACCAGTGCTAGTATGGAAGACTCTGTCCCAGGCTAGGGCAAGCTGGGAGATCCAGTTTTGCCACCATCTGTCTGGTTCCTGGACTGGAGGTCCCCAAGACCCACAGGCTCCTGCAGGTATACGTGAGGCTGAGGACAAAGCGGGAAGAGCTGGCTCTGCATGGGAACACACCAAGCAGAGTGCCCCACCTCTATTCCCATGGACTCACAGGGCCGGAAAGAAGATATTATCCAGTGGTTGACTGATGCAGGAGCATGGCCCAGGGCAGGCCGCTTGTGTCCAAATCACCCGGGAGCTTGCTGACCAGAGTCCTGGCCCCACCCGCAGAGGCTCTGGTTCTGTACGCCTGGAGTGGTGCCTGAGACTGTTGTTTCTGAAGTGATTCTCATGCAAGACCTAGAAAGAATCAAATCATAATGCACCTTTCCCAGAGAGACAATTACCTGGCCTCGACACACCCGGTGTACGACAGCCTCCACGTGGGCACCTCTTTGGCCTCCCAGACTTCCTGGCTGCACAGTACCTCTTTTTCTTCTCACAGAAGCCCCTTCCGCTAGTGCAATTGTTGTTGTTAATCTCCATCAAGTTAGCTGCGACTCATGGCAACCCCCAAACAAAATGAAACACTGCCTCGTCCTGTGCCACCTTCATGACAGGGTGCCAGAGTCCTTTGTGGCAGCCACTGTGTATTTTCAGTGACTTCCAGGGCAAAGGGCTCATCCTCCAGCACCACATCAGATAATATTCGGTGTGATCCATGGGGTTTCATTGGCTTATTCTCAGAAGTAGGTCCCCAGACTTTTCTTCCTGGTCTGTCTCAGTCTGGAAGCTCCACTGAGACCTCTCCACCATGGGTAACCCTGCTGGTATTTGAAATACTGGTGGTATAGCTTCTAGCATGAAAGCAACATGAAGCCACCACAGTATAACATGCTGACAGGCAAGCGCTGGGACATTCTGGTCTGGACTGTATTATCCTTATTTGGCTCAGAGAAGAGAGGTGGCTTGCCCTATGTTCCCCAGCAAAGGAGACACAGAATCAGGACAGGAAACCAGTCCTCCACAATTCAATCCGCATGCTTTGAGTGCCTACTCAGTGCCAGAGCTCACAGCAGCCTGGACGGTCTGTCGAGGGGGAGGCTGTTTATGCAAGCTGACAGCGTCTGATCTGCCAAAGGCGCCTGCTTCCAGCTCAGCCTCTAATAATAGCTCATGCTCGGAATTCCTCCCGTCTTGGTAGGAACAGAATATTTAGACATATCAAAGATTCTCTCCTCTTCTTTCATCGAGCCAACAGTGATATGAAAGGAGTACAATGAAAAGACGGGTCTCTATGACAAGCTTCAGAGAGCAGCCAATTCCCTGACATCCCTCAAGACTCCAATTGACTCTCCCGCCTTGCTGAAGTAAGTCAGTGTGGTTACATAATAATAACACCTTCCATTTCTATGGGGCTATTGTGGGGGTCTCGCCAAAGCATTTTCACATACATTAGTTTATTTGAGCTTCACAAAGCAGCTGGGAGGTGGGCAGGGCAGGGATTCTTCCCCACTCTTACAAATGAGAAAATTGCAGTGCAGCAAGGTTAAATGACTTGCCTAAGGTCACACAGCAAGTTGGCCAGTAATCATGGAGTCCTCTAGGTGGGGAGTCTAGAGAGCCTTGAATTCTAAAAGGCCTTTCCTGAAGACAAAGAGGGGCCTGCCTTGTGGGCCCTGCCTGTCCCCTGTCCCATCCCTGCCACCAGCATCCTCTCTCCCCTCTCCTTCTCCCCCCCAAACCCCCCCCCCCCCCCGTGCTGTGCTCCAGTGACACAGACTTCCCCATAGCACCTGTGAGCCTTCCAGCACCTCCAGGTCTCTGCACAGAAGCAGTCTCCTCTGCCTGGAACACCACTCCCTGCTTCACCTCTCAACCCTCAGGACTAGCTCTTTCTCACCCTTGAGTATCCAGCTTGGGTATCACCACCTCTTCCTAGCACACCTGGCTGAGCTGCCCCTTCTTGGGGCATACCTCTGCTCTGTCAATTATCATGTTGTTTGACGTCATCAAGCCAGACCCCGACTTAGGACAACCCACACAAAATGGAAGAATACCTCCCAAGTACCACACCAACCCCCGATCAGTTGACCACACTGTTGCGATCCATAGCATTCCCACTGGCTGACTCTCAGAAGTAGGTCCTCATGCCTTTCTTCCTTGTCCATCTTACTCTGCAGACCCCGCTGAAACCTGCGCAGCACCACAGCAAGATGCAGGCCTGCACCGGCTGACAGGGGTGGCTGCACGTGATGCACTTTGGCCAGAAATCAAACCTGGTCTCCCGCACAAAAGCTGAGAGTTCTATCACTGAACCACCAGTGCTCTCGGTGATACATGTCTTGTATCAAACTATGTTGTAATCTTCAACCCTACCATCTCCCTCACCAACCTGTGACTTCCAAAGGGCAACAGCTGTGCGTGGCTCTCTTCCAGGAGGCTGTGCTTAGCCAGTGCCCACTCCACACTGGGTTGAGCAAGTATAATTGTGCAGGAACCCCTTCTTGGAAGTCTTCACCACACAGTCATTCAGTGGTAGGAGCCCACCATGTCACTGCTGGCCTACTCTATCATGATTTTGTGCTGAAGCAACAGAAGAGTAGATGAGAAAAATTTTCTATCATCTTATAGCATCTGCCCACAAAGCCTAGTTCTTCCCCCTGAAGTTATTCAAAAAAAGTCCATCCCTCATTTCCATTGTTTAAAGATAACATCCTTCTCCCTCGCAAGTCTTGGGTTGCCTAAGCTTATCATTCGTAGGCCACCCAACTGCCCAGTAAGTGTCTACCCTGGCCATCCTCGTGCCAGCATCCTGCTAACATGGTCCAGTCCCAGAAGGGTACACAGGGCTTGGGGGGGGGCCCGGCTAAAGCACCACTGTTCTGCCCTTGCTCCTTACTTTGACCATCTTTGGCTCAGGAAGGTTAGAGTGAGACCAGGCCTTAGACATGATCTGTTCCCTCATTCAGTAAACCAAGTGCAAAGATCAGATGCAGCCTCCTCCGCGACGTTCTCCTGCCTTCCTCTCTAGTACTCCCAAGATAACATATTCTCCCTTCTTGTGTATAACCTATCTTTCACCTTAGTGTACATGTTTTCTGCCCTCTACCCCATTGATGGGAGTCCCTTGAGGCAGAGTCTTTGGCTTATTTTCTGTGTCTCCAGCATCACCCACTTGAGAGGTCTTTGCCTGGAGCTTCCAGGGACCACAGGTCCTGCAGCAGGAAGCTGCCCCTTGTCGGGAGGAATTTGGTTGGGGGCTGTAGGGAGCAACTAGAAGAATGAGTGGGGACCAGCTCCTGGAGAGCTCATACTGGGAGGCCGGGACTCCCCTCCCAACGTCCCAGCACACAGCCACCACACAGCCTCATCACTTACCTGCTGTGGAATTTTAGCAAACACTCCAAGAGATAACAGTTAATTTCACAGAGCCATGAGTGGAGGCTGTTAAAATGTTCATATTATTTAAATTGTTTTACATCTTCGACAGTTTAAGCCCCGAATATAAATGTTTTCTGGGCTTTCCATGGAGCTGAGCTCACAAACAAGATTGATGAGGTACCAGATGTGGAATTTCCCACTTTAAGTTAAGAAATCCACATGGAGGCAACAAAAAAACTCCTGCCCTGCTGTATGTGGTCCTGCGCTTCAGAGACCAAACCGCACTACACGGCCAGGGGCTGGTCACTGCGCCCCAGCGCCCCGTGACTGTGTGGCTGTGGCTCCCCACTTCACCTAGCTGGGTTAGAGTCGCCTTGTCTAAGGACGGAGATAACAGCATCTCTGGGGGCTACAGAGAGTAAACGGCCACTCCTGCTTAGTGATTACAGACTGAGCTGGCCCTGGGCACTGGCTATATTTTCTGCCCTGTGACAGGGAGGGGCTATTTTTATTTCCATTTTATACAGCACGCCCATGGCCAGACACCCTGAAATTGGGGACCCCCCCCGGCTTTGATGCCAGGGGCCTCAATCCCTGCATTAAATAAGCTTAAAAGTGCCTGCCCCGCAATAGTAACCAATAACCAGCTGCAACAGAGTGGACTGCAACTCATGATGAGCCCACATGCATCCAACTACAGCTGTGCTCCATATGGTCCTCAGCACACAGTTTTCTCTGAGGTACCTCTTGGTGGACTCAAACCTCCAATCTTTTAGTTAGCAGCCAAGTGTGTTAACCATTTGTACCACCCAGGGACTCCTCCCGACAACACTGGGTAACCAACAAATATTGGTTTGCTCCCCTAACCCCTCCCTAACCAGACCCCCATTCGTTCTAAGCCCCCCTTGAGTGAAACACTTCACTCTCCTGGGCTTGGCTTCACTACGCCCCAGAAATCTCAGCATCTACTCATTGCAACCTTAGTAAAATCCAAAGGAGGCATGTGCTGATGGTGGGGTGGGGGTAGGGGGATGAGCAGCATGTCTGGTGGCGGAGTCCCCCCTTTCCCCCTGCCACCCCATCTCCTGATCTTAGAAGAGTGTCCAGCCTGCCCTGGCCTCACTTTGAGGTAGGCAGCGTGGGCTCCCTGTCATTCCCTGGAAGGAGCCCACCTCCCCTTTTCCTGGGACCACACCTTCCCTGCAGTGCCCAGCCCTGGGCTAGGCACTGCTGTGTTCTCAGGGGCCTCCCTCCACACGCTTCCTGTAAAGGACTTGTGATTGTCCCCCAGTTTGATGTTACTGTTGCCATGGAGTCAGCTCCAATTTGTGACGACTCCGTGTGTAACAGAACAGAATGCGTCCTCATGATCATCGGTCCACGTGAGTCCATTTGGCAGCCAGCAGGCCTCTGCTTCTCACTGAGGTTTTCCCTCATGTCCGTTGGCCTTCTGCTTCACCAGTCATGATATGCTGTGCACTGATGAGTTTCTTCTGATGCTGTGTCCAAGATAAGTCAGCAGCATCTTGAACAGTATCCTATGATACATAGGGTTTTTCTTGGCTAATGTCCAAAGGTAAATAGCCTGTCCTTTATTCCTAGTCTGGCTTAGGCTGCGAGCTCTGCTGACTCCTGTCCACCATGAGTGACCCTGCTGATGCTTGAGAAACTGGTGGTGTGGCTTCCAGCCTGACAGCAACAGGCAAGCCCCTGCAGTGGGACAAACCGACAGGTGGGTGGAGGACCCTCATGGTGCATGCGTACAATTCAGATTGGAGACTTTGAGACAAAGGACACTCTGCTTGTAAGTGGCTGCGGCTCATTTCAAACCTGGTGGTCAGATCCCAAACACCACGTTGCTTCTCCCTGCTGCACTGCCCCCTGTGTCTGGGCCCCTGACCCATGCCACAGCCATGCCTGGCGGACCCTGTCTGAGCCTTGTCAGACATCATTCATTTATTCGTTCATCAGATGAGACCGTCATTCATGGAGCGCCAGGAGCAGGCCCTGTGTTAACACTGGGGGACAATGGAGAGCACCTGCCAGCCAATTAAGGCTGACAGGCGGGGAAGCAACCAGGGACAGTGTGGTCTGTGCCACGATGGGGAAGAGCATAAAAGGGCTCCCTTGCCCAGCGTGTCAGAGAAGGCCATTTGAAAGTGAGTCCACCTAAGCTGGGGTCTGAATGATAAGCAGGAATTCAGCAGGCAGTAAGGCACAGGATGGAGCTCCTGTGGGAGGTTAGCATCATGGAGACCCTGACATGGGCAGAGCAGGGCCAGGAGGCCCCTGAGTGCCTGGGTTCAGGTAGGGACAGGGGCTTGCACCATGGACAGCTGCATGTCACTGGCCCTGTGCAAGGATGGTCCTTACTGGGCTCAGTGAAGCCCTGCCTATGGCCCCCAGACTGCACTGTGACCCTGCTGCTCAGCCTCCCATTAAGTACCAGTCCTGTTCCCCATCTTAGAGTAACCAACAGAGTTGCCTTGGTCAAGTGACCAAACCTTCCTGAGTATCAGGTTCCGCATTCATTAAATGGGACAATGGCTGTACTACTGGTGGCTCTGGGGATTCATGGGACCAAATATGTGAGGTGCTCAGGTCTGCCTGCACCACACTAAACCAGTTGCTGCAAAGTCGATTCTGACTCCTAATGACCTGTTGTGGGTCAGAGTAGGACTGTGCTCCATACGGTTGTAGACTGCCAGACCTTTCTTCCAAGGCACCTCCAGGAGGATTTCAACCACATATCTTTTGGCTAGGAAGTGAGTACTTATCTATTGGAACCACCAGGGATTCCTTGGAGCTCACTACACATTCAGTAAGTGGAGCTATTGTTACTACCAGTGTAACAACCTAACAGCCATCCTTAGGCTCCCTCTCAGGACCCTGCCCAGGGGGAGGGGGAGCCCACTGGCATGTGGCCACAGTTAGATATTGTCCCCTCTTCCCCTCTGCCTGCCAGTGCATGTAAAGTCAGGCCAAGGCCTTGCCCCTCTTCAGGAGAAGTGAGGAACGCAGGGAGAGGGGTGGCAGTGATGGATGGGCTTTCAGAAGCTCCACCATGCATCAAACATTTAATGGAAGTCAGCTGGGCAAGCCAGCCCTCTCCACAGCACTGGCACAGGTTTCAGGCTGTCCTCTCCCTCCTTGCTGATGCTCCCTGACGTTCTGGGAGTGCAGAAGGCACTTAGATGCTCTGCTGAGAACGGAGAGAATACCAAACAAAGCTGAGACCTCCTTTTGTCATCTCTGATGAGGACACATTCCTCCAGGAAAGGAGACGGAACTGGTCCAACCTCCTGGAAGGCACACTGGACTTAGCTCTGGGTCCTCTCTGTCCTGGCTGCGTGACCTCAGGCAAGACGCCCAGCTTCTCTGCATCTCTAAAATGGGGATAATACTAATCCCCACTTTATAGGATTGTTACATGATTCAATGTAAAAATACATACAAAGAGCTTAGAACGGTGCCTGGAATACAGTAGGCGCTCAGTTAGAGCTGGCTTTAATAAGAGATGCCCTGGATTGCAGGTCTCACGCTACTGCTGACTCACCGTGTAACTTCAGGTAAAACACCTGTCTTCTCTGGGTGTCGATTTTTCATCTCTGCACTGGGAGCATACGTCTCTTTGACAATCCTCAGAACCTCCCTGGATTTTATGTCTCCTTTTTCCCAGAGACGTTTCTCTCTTCAGGTCCCTTCAAAGCTGAATTCATCCTCTGACAACTGCTGACTCCTCAGCAGTTTAGAGCAGGAAAGAAGGAGCAGGGTTCAAGTCACTTCTCGGACCTTCTCTCTCCTTTTGCCCAGGATACCTCCATCCTTTCCCCAGCCAGCTCCTCCATCTGTCTTCTCTGCCCTTCTTTTTTCCAAGTTTTCTTTAAGCTCCCCTTCTTTCTCTTCTTTCCAGATCCTTTCCAAGGCTCCATTCAATTGACACCTCCTCCAGGCAGTCTCCTAGCTCTACTTGGACCCTTGAAGGACAGGCTATCTGCACAATTTACTTAACACATAATAAATGGAGAAAAGACTGAGGTTGTCAAAGATTTCATTTTACTTGGACCCACAAACAATGCCCATGGAAGCAACAGTTGGGAAATCAAAAGATGCATTGCATTGGATAAATCAACTGCAAAAGGCTTCTTCCAAGTGTTGAAAAGCGAAGAAGACATGTTGAGAACTAAGGTGTGCCTGACCCAAGCCATGGCTTTTTTAGTCACCTCATATGTATGCAAAGCTGGACAATAATTAAGAAAGACAGTAGAAGAATTGATGCTTTTGCCTTATGTTGTTGGTGAAGATATTGAATATGCCACGGACTGCCAAAAGAATGAACAAATCTACCTTGGAGGAAGTATAATCAGAATGTTCATAAGAAGAGTGAACATACTTTGGATATGTTGTCAGCAGGGATCAATCTGTACAGGACATCATGCTTGGTAGAGTCAGCCAAACTGAGGATGACCCTCAACAAAACAGGCTGACACAGTGGCTGCAACAGTGAGCTCAAGCACAGCAACACTGGTGAGGATGGCGCAGGACTGGGCAGGGTTTTGTTCTGTTGTGCATAGGGTCACTACATGCCGGAACTGACTCGACAGCACCTAACAACAGAAACAACATAACAAAGTGGGTAGAATCAGGCAGAATAGAACGGGTCAAGGTGAGCGGAGCTGTTGGTCAGAAATGACACATTAGAACACAGCCACAGTGGGACAAGGCAGGATGGCCAGGGCAGGGGGTCACATGTGTCATGAGTAGAAACAGGAAATTCCATTACAATAGCACAATAACACTAGCCATCCATAAGGGGGCACAGGCTGGCACTGTGCTAAGCACTCTCCATGCTTCATGTCAGTGAACCTGTACCCATTGTGCAGATGAGGAAAACTGAGGCTCTGGATGATTAAGTCAGTTGTACATGGATCTGAGAATTAGACGACCAGGATTCCCTCTAGGGAGCTGACTCCAGGACCCATGTCATTAACCACCATAGGGAAATCTTGTGGTGGTCAGTCACAGGGTCACAGGCTGTAGTGGTTAAACTCTCCAGACAGGTCCGTGACTAGAATGCTCAGAGGAAATAATGTTGACAGCCCACAAACTCCATGGGTCCCAGGAGTAGAACCATGAGTTCAGGCAATTGTGAGGCTCAGCTAAGTAATACTGTCCCCTTCTTCAGGATGCTTTTATTAGGAAAATTTTGTCTACTGGGATTTAATAGCCACATACTCTCTGACCAAAAAACAATCAGTGCTGTGGCAATGAACTTAATAGGTACCCCAAAACATGTTGCCAACAGAGTCACAGACACAGCTCTGGGCTGCCAGGAAGGCCCTGGGGGACACAGCCACTAGTATGTACCCCTCCCCACCACCAACAGCGGTTTTACAACGTACCCTCCCAGCTGTCAGGATTGCTGCTGAGAACCCTGACTTCTCCCACCTGCTCCACAGAGAACACCAGCAAGTCGGGTGGAAGCCCCCACCCCCTGAAGCTGCAAACAGCCTGGATTTCTAACAGCCAGTTTCAATTCTTTTCCCTCCCTCCCCCTCTCCCGCTCCAGTAAGTAGTCTTAAGCTGTCTGTCCCTGATAAACTAAGGCTTGGGGACTTCAAGTGCCTTGTAAATGGAAGCGTCTCAGACCAACAGCTCTCGGTGTTCAATGAGATTATATTTCTTATTTAAATAGCCGATTGGAGGATTGGTTTCAAAGTAAGACGCTGGATGTGCCAGGGTCCTGGGGAGAGGCAATACTGTGTGGCATTGTGTGGCAGCCAGGCCTCTCCCTCAGAGGTCTCCGCTCCCATTCAGATACCTCCAGGATGGGGGGAGCCATCTGGGCTCGGGGATCAAAGCCCGCTGCCCCTCCTTGTTTGGGGGAGCTGGAGATCATGCCTTTCATTTGAAAGCGCCTTCTCGGGAGCTCCCCACCACACTCCACACCACTTGTCTCCCTTCTCAAAGCGCCAGTGAGATAAAAGGCAGTGTGTGCGCTGCACCCCACCTCAGGGGAAAGCACAAATCAGTCTTTTGTCAGCAGAGGATGAGTGCCACCATTTTAGGAAGAGATGTTGTTCCGCATCTCTGTCGGAAGATTTTGTGCAGGCTTCCTCCCACATGCTTGGCCCCAGAGTCCTGGGCAGGCAAATGGTTCAGGGCCAAGCCTCGTTCAAGAGCAGTGACTTCGTGGGGAATAGGTGAACCCTGGCCCCTTGGGAAGGTGAGGTGTCCACAGGGCCAAACTCTGCCTGAACAGGACTAGGCTGTGTCCCAGCCGCATGCTGCCGCTGCCTGAGCTTCCGGCTGGGAGCAAATTTCGCAGTTAATGTGTGTCAAAATAACATATTAGAAACAGCAGCGGCTGGATCTGGTCCTGTTCCTCTCCTTTCAAGCCTTTGCCTGCCAGGGGCCAAAGGGGCTTGTCAGGGCATCTTTGAGTCAGGCTGAGGGCTCCCATCAAAAGCACACCCAGAACCTCACGGACTCTCCCGGAGCCCTAGACAAGACCAAAGGGCAGGAGTGGCCTTGAAGGACACCCAGCTCCATCCACAGGGCCGGGCGGGGCACGTTCTCTGTGACTGGCAGCTGCGGCACAGAGGCAGCCGTTTGGTATGCTGGGCACATCCTGCGCCTCCCGCATCCAGGCACAGCAATCAGGTAGCTGATGGGAATGCAAGTCACATCGCCTGGACCACTGCCGCAGCGCAGTGATTCACACTGCTACTCTGAGGCAGGGAAAAGGGACAGCTGGGCCCAGGGACAAACCGCCTGGCTTTATTATACAACTGCTGTTTGCAAGCTAGAATATTTCAGCCTGTTCTGTTTCCTCTCTTTCAGCTATGCTGGAGCTGGCTGCCTACCTGCAAAGATGGTCCTCCTCCTGGCCCTGGCTCTGGCTGAGCAATGGCATTGACACACTGCATAAAGAATACCCGGGCAATGGAGGCAGGCATGGCTTAATTAGCTCCACGTCCCGTGGATTAGAAAGTCCCTGAGTTCAGGTTTTATTCTGAGCAGGTCTAGACCTCTCCTGTCCTTGATCCTGAGGCTTCCCTGTATGTGGACACAGGTCTGCATCAGAACCAATGGATGCAAAATGAGAAACATAAAGAAAGGAAAGAGGAGAAGGTAGCAACTTCAACAGGGACACAGTCCTGGCTGCTGGTAGAGACATGGGTTTAGCCTTGATTTTGCTATCCACTCACTGGGTGGCCCTGAGCAAGTACTTTCCACCTTCTGGCTGCCAGGCCTGCTGGATGGGTACAAAGCTCTGGAAGGCTTTCCCACCTCTGCTACTCTATAATTCAGATGCATATGCTCAGTGCCATTGTCCCGGCCTCATTTATTGCTGGTGTAGTGTCCTCCACTGGGTTAGGTATCTAGTGCTGCTGTAATAGAAATACCCAAGTGGATGATTTTAATAAACAGAAGTTTATTCTCTCACAGTCTAGACTAGAAGTCTGAATTCAGGATACCAGCCCCAGGGGAAGACTTTCTCACAGCGTCAACTCTGGGGGAAGGTCCTGGTCATTGTCTTCCCTCAGTTTAGGGGCTTCTGAGCTCAGAAACCCTGGATCCAGAGTACCTGCAGATTCCTGGCTCTTCTTATTTGGTGGTAATGAGGTCCCCTTGTCTCTCTGTTCTCTTTTGTATCTCAAAAGAGATTGACTCAAAAATATAACTTAATCTTATAGGCTGAGTCCTGCCTTAGTAGCATAAGTGCATCTAACACTGACTCATTAACATCACAGAAGTAGGTTTTACAGCACACTGGAAAATCACACCAGATGACAGAATGGTGGTCAGTCACACAATATTGGGAATCACGGCATACCTAGCTAAGTTGACACGCATTTGGGGGGACCCAGTTCAATCCCTAACATCCACTATATTGATGACACTCCCCTTGACCACGACTGAAGACCAGGCCAAGGGGCAGGGAAGTAAATGAGTGAAGGTAGCCAGGGTATATTCCCTGGCACACTGGGCCATATGCCTTGTCTAAAGGAGCAGCCCCCATCAGCCCCAGGCGGTTGTTGCCATCTAGGAATAAGAACCCTAATCTTGTGAGGGCTTCCAATTTTTTTTTTTAGCAAAACTAGAAATCTGAAATTCTATACTAAGTCTCACAATTCTAAAATGCCAGGTCTAATTTCTTTTGACACTAGCAGATCAAACAAAACCCATCAGTGGGCTTTATCTTACTAAAAGACTTTTCAAAAAAAGCTACTGTTGAGTTGACTTTGACTCATGGCAAGCCCATGTGTGTCAGAGTAGAACTGTGCTCTACACAGTTTTCAGTGGCTGATTTTCTGGATGCATCACCATGGCGTTTCTTCCATGGTGCTTCTAGGTAGACTGAAACTTCCAGCCTTTTCATTACCAGTTGAATGCGTTAGCCATGTGCCCGCTCAGGGACTGTTTCACAGGTTACCAGATTATTAAGTCAGGGCCTGGCAGGGCCACTGGGTGTCTTAACTCAACAGCAAAACTGAGGCCAAACCCAGGTCTCTACCCAGAGCTCGAACTTTTTGCCTGCTGGAATCGCTGCCGTCTCCTCTCCCCTTTCTTTGTGTCTCTCATTTTGCAGCCACTGGATCCACCGCAGACCTGTGTCCACAGAGAGGGAAGCCTGTGAGGGAGGCCTGAGGAAGGAGAGCAGGAGAGGCCCGGGCCTGCTCAGAATAAAACCTGAGTGCAGGGCCTTCAGATTCCCCTGCCGTGAAGTGAATTAAACCATGCCTGCCTCATATCAAATCCTCATGTCAAATACTGGAATGCAATGTTTTGGGTCTGTCTTATGCTGGGAAATGGTGCCCTATCGAGTGTCATTTTAAGCAAACACGGAAGAAACCAACATGGGGCCCAATACCTTCAGATACGCTGCCACCTAACATTGCTGCCATCTAGATTGGTCCACTGTGCATAAGTGAGAGAAATTCTCCCTTGGAAGCTGCTGAAACTCACCTCCTCACAGCTTCTGCCACCCAATCCAACAGTGCCAGACAGTGCACCATGATTCTTAGCTCCCCAACCCCTGCATGGCCGAGGAAATGACATGGCCAGAGCTCCTACTGCCTGTCCAGACACTGGTGCTCTGCATTTTGTGGACTCCACCTTCAACCCCTTCTGTCCTGATGCAAGCCCTGCCAGCAAAAGGCATCTCTAGGCTGTCACCTGAGGCTGCAGGACCTCAAAGCCTAACATCTAAGGCTCTCCAGGGCTTCAGGAGACTTCAAGTAGCCTCTGCCCTCAGGCCCCCCAACTGGCTACCGTGTCTCACTAACCTAGCTCATAAAAACATATCCTGAGAAAGAGATGCCACATCTTAATAACTTACCTGGAAGTCTCAGAAGTTACATGTTTATATAATTTCAACAAGTATTGAACACCCAATATTTGCTGGCAGTGAGGCAAAATATTAGGTATAGAAGCTCCTTAGGGCTATGAGAAAAGACAGACTCTCATATACATGTTGAGCAAGGAAACAATCTGATGCTAACACAATCTTCTCAGCAGATGGAGGGATCACTCTATTACAGTTGCGACAACTGGCTGTCAAAACATCGTCACCAAACACAGCATTGACACTTGATCATTACTGAAATACAGAATTAAGAAACTTCAGTAGCCTTCTCAGGACAGGGATCAACTTTTTACAGGAGGTAAGAGGAGTAAGAGGTGATGCTTAATTGTTTGCCTATATAGAGATGGGGGGACACCAATGAGAGCAAAGCGGGAGAATGTGCAGAAAGGAAAGCCCATTGGATGAGTGATTCCAAATTCACTGTAGTCCAAGCTGGCTGGACCAATGGGAACACAGAAGAACTGGAAATAAGGTGAGAGAAGTTAATTAGGGCCTCATCATGATGGGCCCATGGGAACACAGAAGAATTTGAAATTTATTCTGAAATTAATAGGGGGCCATTCGATGTTCACTGCGGGAGAGATTCCATCATGACTGCATTTGAGAAGACTGCTCCACAGGTTACATGGAGAGCCAACCAGAAGCTGGGAGAGCGGCCAAGAGACTAAAACAAGAGATGGAGGGAGAGGACGATGCCTGAACCAAAAGGGGGAGCAGGGAGAGACGAATGTCAGAACTGACGTGGAGAAGGACACTGGAGGTAAGGAACAAAAATGACTGACATTTCAGGGAGGATAATGGCACCAGGAGGAGGAACGGATTTGAGAGTAAAAAGATGTTTTCAGACCTTGACCTTACACCATTGAAAAATCTCAGCACTTGGCTGGTTTGGGTTGAGGGCCCTGGGAAAGCTTACAGAGGAGCCGTAGTCTGGAGCCAGGGAGGGTCTGGAGGTAGGAGATGCTGAGCAGCAGAAATCCAAAGTGGGTACCTTGAAGGAGCCACAAGTTCACAAACCTTCCCTGACCCCCGGTCCACTGGGCCTGGGGAAGAGCTGTGAGCTGCTGGAAGGCTGCAAGAGCCTAGTGGGTACTGCAAATATTTGCCTGTTAAGAGCTCCAACTGGAGACTCAGCAGCAGCTCCTGGTAATTGACACATTTTTCTTGGAGGGCTTAAAGAGGGGAACCATCTCAAGTGATGGCACTTCACATTCCGCACTTGACATTTCTGAGGCACTCCACAGGCATTAGCTAATTAATACTTGAGTCTATTTAGCCCCCAAAAGAATCCCCCAAGGCTCCACTTGTACCCTGTGGGTGGAGAGTTTCACATCCTACTGAAGCTCAGTATCAGGAGCTTAAGGGAGACAGCCTTGCAGAATGCCACTCGCCCACACCCTCTGCAGACAGCTCACCTGGCTGCCAGAGAAAAGTAGGTGCCAGAGAGAAGTTTCCACTGGGCAAGATTCTTCCTTGCAAACAATAGGCTGATAGAAAAAGGAGCCGGAGACTGGTATTTACTGAGTCCCCACCAGGTGCAGCTCACTGAATTCGTAGTTTATTTTTCACAGAGCATTTTAAATGTTTTCTCAGTTAACCTCACAGTGATCCTATGTGATAAATGCGTCTTTTAAGTTTGACTCTAGGGTCACCACGAGTCGGATCTGAGTTGACAGCACTTAGCTGGCTCCCAAAAGCAGTCCCTTAGACAAGGATTTAAATGCAAGGAGTTTATCCAGGAGGTGACCACAGGAAACATAGTTAGGAAAGGGAAACAGAACAGTAAAGGTATGTGATCGAGCACTCTGTAACCATGGGCAAGAAAGGCCCCACACTGCATCACAGGGAACTTGGAGATTGACAGAGCACATCTCATTCATCCCACAGAAGACTAAAACTGACTGTGAGGAGCATAGCAGAGTAAGCAAACATCAATAAACAGGAAAATCTTAACCGAGAATCGTGGCAAGAGAAAGGTATGTGCAAAACTGGTCCCAAAGGAGCTCACCAGTGAACAAAAGCAAAAGAGTCGAAGTTTGCAGGCCTTTTGGGAGGTAAGATGATGTTTGGGGCCATGTTACCACTGGTAATGGAACATGGGTGCACCAATACAACCCTGGAACAGAGTCAGGGAGCACACTGGAAGTCAGCTAGTTCTCCACAACCAAAAAGGTTCTGTTAGTCCAAATCAAGAGTCAAAACAATGTTGCTAACCTTTTTTTTAATGTCAGAGGGATTATTCATTACAAATTTATACCAACAGTAAAACCAGTTAACCAAGTTTACTACTTGGAGGCTATCATGGACTGAATTGTGTCCCCCAGAAACTATGTGTAGCCATGTGCCTGGGCCATGAGTCCCAATATCTTTTGATTGTCCTTCATTTTGTGCTTTTTCTGTGCTGTATGTTAAAGGATTAGGGTGAGACTGTAAATTCCTTTATAAGATCACCTCCGTGCTCCCCTGTAAAGGGAGTATAGCTTGCCCCCATGCTTAATCCTTTCATCCTACAAAGGATAAAAGGAAAGGGAAGCAGGCAGAGAACTGGGAACCTCACACCATCAAGAAAGCAGCATCAGGTTGCAAAATGGTCCAGCCTCTTTGGAAAGCAATCTGGTGCTTCCTTAAAAAAAAAAAAATCCACTACTTGGAATATATCCAACAGAATCAGGGCCCTTCACACCAATGGACACATGCACAAGAATGTTTATTGCAGCACAGTCCACAATAGCAAAAAGATGGACTCAACCCAGATGCCCAACAACAGAAGAATGGATAGGTAAACTGTGGTACATATACTCAATGGAGCACTATGCAATGATAAAGAATAACGATGATTCCAGGAAACATCTCATAAACAGGTTTCAACTGGAAGACATTATGTTGAGTGAAAGTAGTCAGTGACTTGTATGATACCTCTACAGTAAGATCTCAAAACCAGACTTGTGTATAGAAGAAAAGACTCTTTGACAGCTGCAAGGAAGGGAAGGGAGGGGGAGGAGGGGAGGAGGGTTTAGATTAGATAGTTGCTAGAATCTGGTTGGGTGATAGCACACATTAGAAACAAGAACAACATCAAGTGGAATTCAACCTAACTTGAGTACTCTTTCCATCTGAACCCAATATTGCAAGGATAGAGTAGCTGGGGCAGGGGGCAGGGGACCATGCTCTTAGGCAAAATTGAGGCCAATTGACACAACTAGCATTTTGCTAAGAGGGCTCGCTGCACCCCACATTGGTGAGTGGCATCTGGGCTCTTAAAAGCTGCCCAGTTGCCATCTGAGGGTACAGTAAATGGTCCCTACTCAGCAGGAACAGATGCTCACTAAGGATCAAAATGACATGGGGTAAAGACAACCCAGAAGATAAAGGAGACCCACATGAGTAGGCACCTACATCAATTTGGGACCGGAAGAACCAGCTGGTGTCCGGCCACCTCCAGTGATAGCCGCGATGGAGCTCACTAAGTTGAGTCTCACTGGCAAGAATAAAAAGGGGTGCATCCTGAGATCTCCACTAAAAGACCTCAATTGATGGTCCTGAGGTTTCGGGGTTCCCCTGGGAGCACGGCCCCTGGCCCTGATGCTGCCCTTGCCGATAAATCAGAACGAAGGTCCACTCTTCAGACACGAATGGATTGGACTTGGTGATGCAGAGTGACCTTTATGGTTCTATACATCTATAGGATATCATCCTGCTGACCTCTGGCTGGAGGAAGGAGAGTGGGTGGAGAGGAGGGGAAAGGAGACTGTTGGGAGGATGAGACATGTATGGAGCAGAGAGGAATAGTGTGCTGTCACTGTACAGGGAGAGCAGTGGAAGCTGCATATAAGTGGGCATGTAAATTTATATAGGAATGTACATTTTCACTCAGTCATATTAAATAAAAAAATAATAATAAAGCAGCATCAGGAGAAGAGCACATCCTTTAGACATGAGGTTCCTAAAGAGGAAATTTAGTTAACTGCACCCACCCCTAGCCTCCTCTCCTCACTCGGGAAAGAGACCGATAATCTAGATCCCCACCACCTACCCTCCGCGTCCCCCAGCCGCTCCATCCCCCCTACCAACCCTCCGCATCCCCCAGCTGCTCCATCCCACCTGCAACCAATCCTGTAGAACACCCAAACCCTGACGCTCCGGGCCAGCGCTGTGGAGAACGTTAAACTCTGCTGGCCCGCTAGAGTAATAAACTGCTGCTGCTTGTCTAACCTAGAGGAGCCAGCTCGTTTTTTCACATCAGTGTGGTTCCCTGACCAGGAAAACTACCGCACTGGCCCCTTGAGCCACCTGTCCGATGGGTTTGAAGGCGCCCCAGCCCTGCGGACGAACCAGAGGACGGCAGCCCCCACCACGTCGTTGCGGTCCCCACTTCCGATTCCAGACTGGCGCTTTCCAAACCAGTCACAGACGGGACCCAACAGAAAGGTAGCGAGAACCAGTTTCTGGCGTCCACTGAGTCAAGTTTGGACGGCTTCAGGCAGGCCACCCAGGGGTCGTGTCCCAGTCAGGCCTGCCCCAGTGGGCAGGAGTGGACACTGATCACCTCCTGTGTCTTATGACACCAGAATAGGACTACTTCTCACAAGCCGGGGCGGCGGGGGGGAGGGGGGGGGAGTCTTCGATTGAGTGTGCGTGTGAGAGAGAGAGAAAGAGAGTGTATGTTTTGTGACTGCCCATGGTTTTAGCTGCGGGTCCTGAGGAGGCTCCTAACTGCGGTTCCGTAGATCTGGCATAAGGCAAAACAGTGCTGAGTGAACAACCCCTCCAGCCCGGGGCTTAGACGGGAGCACCTTAGCCAAGCCAGAACTCTAAATCCTCATGAGAGGAACAGCCAGTCGAGCACCTGAAAGAAAACTTGTCCATGTCTACTTTGCCTTTGTGACACCATCACGATGGGTGGGACCCCATCAAAGCCAAAAGTTTTAGAGATCATGCTCAAAAAAAAAAAAAAACTTTAAGAAGGATTTACAGATGACTATGAAGTCTGGAGTCAGACTTCACCCCAGGAAATTGAAAACCATGTGTGAAATAGATTGACCCTCATTTGGAGTAGGGTGGCCTCAGGAGGGAACCCTGGAGCAGTCTACGGTTAGGGCTGTCTGGAAGGTAATAACTAGAGAACCAGGACATCCTGATCAATTCCCTTACATAGACCAATGGCTGACTATAGCACAGCACCTGTTCCCATGGGTCCACTTTTGTAGCAACGGAGCAAGGAGTGGCAAGGTCCTCTTGTCCACAAGCTGCAAATGGCTGAAAGCCCATTGTTCACCAAAGGGCCCCCGAAGATGAGCCCCCACCGTATGTCCCTGCAGCAGTGGTCCCCTCACCAGGCCCAACGTTGCAAGAAACTCCGCTTCCACCTGTGTCACCTTCAACTCCACCTGGGAATCTCCCATCACCGCGGGAGCCCCCAGCTGAGACACTAAAATCAACTCCACAGTCCCCTGAGCTGCCACCTTGGCCAGTGATAAGGAGCACCCAGGGAGCGCAGCAGTGCCCCTCAGGGAGACTTGGAGTCCGCCCTCAGTCAGAGCTGATGGGTCCACAACTCCTGGACAACCAGTATTTTATTGCCAACCTTTTACCACAGTAGACCTCCTAAACTGGAAACATCATAAACCCTCGTACTCTGAAAAACCTCAGGCCACAATAGACTTATTTGAGACTGTCTTTAGCACTCACCAGCCACTTGGGACGATGTCTGTCAGCTACTGCTTAGTCTTCTTACCACAGACGAAAGGAGATGAGTGCTGGAAGGGGCCCGTAGATGGCTCCAAGACAACCCCCTGGCAGGAGTAATAGATTCAGACAACTGGGTCTGGAGAAGTCTGCCCAAGAGTAGCCCCACATGGAACTTTAACACCACTGAGGGAAGAAGACAGCGTCAAACCTACTGGGAGGCCATCATATGGGGGGTCTGAGCAGCAGCCAAGAATGTAACCAACATCACCAAGGTTCAAACTGTCATACAAGGGCCAAACGAGCCACCCTCAGAATTCTATGAGAGACTCTGTGAAGCCTACCACATGTGGACCCCCTTTAATCCAGAAGCTCCAGAATATCAGACTATGGTAAACGCCACCTTTGTGGCTCAAGCCACAGAGGATATCTGAAAAAAACCTCCAAAAGCTAGATGGCTTTGCAGGGATGACTATCAGTTAATAGAAGTGGCTGACAAAGGATATATGAATCGGGACAGGGAGGCCTGCAGAGAGGCTGACAGGAGGACTTGGCACAAAGCCACCCCGATTGCAGCCGCAATCGCTGGGAGGGCCCTTCCACCAGAGGCCGAAACCAGAAAGAGCCAAAATCCTCCAGACCACCACTTGGGGCTTACCAATGCACCTACTGTAAACAAGAGGGACACCAGATTTAGGAGTGTCCCATCCGGCCTCCAAAAACAGACAAAATGAAGAAAAAGGATGAGTCCCGAACACCTGGGGGCTCACAGTACAAACCTGAGGCAGGGGGTGCTTCCTTGCCCTGGCAAACAAAGACTCCGACTAGGCTGGACCGGGGTCCTTCAGTCTCAGTCCCTGGGAGCCCATGGTCACTACTGATGTGGGGGGCTAACCCATAGACTGTCTTATTGACACTAGGGCTGAACACTTGGTGATAACTACCCCCACTGGACCCTTCGGTTCCAGGACAGTCACAGTACTGGGTGCCACGGGATCACGGAGAAATAAGGTCTTCTGCAGCCCAGAACCTGCACCCTGGGGGGCCATCAAGTACAGCATGAATTCTTGTATATCCCTGAGTGTCCTGTTCCCCTACTGGGAAGTGACCATCTCACAAAATTGGGAGCAGAAATAACCTTCAGACCAGGACAAATTGCTGAGCTGACTCTGCACCCACCAGGGACCATAATTCTAACTATAACTGTAAACCGTGAAGAAGGATGGAGACTCCACAAAGACCCATAGCCACCACAAACTAAGAGGGATCCCCTCTACCTCAGATGGGACTTCCCAGAGGTATGGGCTGAAACTAACCCTCTGGAACTAGCACACCACCAGCCTCCAGTCATAAAACCTGGGGCCCTACCGGTAAGAGTTCCCCAGTACCCTCTTTCATGGGAGGCACGCGTGGGCATTGCCCTCAATATTAATAGGCTTCTACAGCACAACATCCTCATCAAGTGCCAGTCCCCCGGAATACCTCCCTACTGCCAGTAAAAAAACCTGGCGGAAGGGGCTACCATCCAGTACAGGACCTCCGTGCAGTCAATCAGAATACCGAAACTCTGCACCCCGTGATCCCAAATCCATACACTCTACTGGGACTAATTCCTCCAGAGGCAGAGTGGTTCACTTGCTTGGACTTCAAAGATGCTTTCTTCTGTATCCAGCTGGCCCCAGCGAGCCAGCTGCTGTTTGCTTTTGAATGGGAAGACCCAAACACTGGAACCAAAACTCAAGTCACCTGGACTCATCTTCCACAAGGATTCAAAAACTCACCCACTACATTTGGGGAGGCCCTGGCCACCGATCTGTCTGACTATTGACCCACCTCAGGCATGCCCCTACAAGTGACCTTCTTACAATATGTAGATGACCTACTATTAGCCTGTGAAACTGCAGCCCGGTGCCATCTGGAAACCCGAGCTCTGTTGGGCCACCTAGAGGCAAGAGGATATCAAGGTTCCTGGGACAAAGCCCAGACCTGCCTCCAACAAGTAAAGTACTTGGGGTTTGTTATTTCCAAGGGCCATAGAGCCCTGGGTGTGGAAAGGAAGAGGATCATAACTACCCTCCCGGTGCCCCGGACTCAGAGACAATTGCGGGAGTTCTTAGGAGCAGTGGGATACTGCCGCATCTGGATACCAGGATATGCAGGGATGGCTAGACCCCTTTATAACCTACTCAGAGAGACTGAGGACGCCTCCTTCAAATGGCAAAAAGAGCAAGCAGAAGCCTTCAAGACTATAAAACAAGCCCTCACCACTGCCCCGTCCTTCAGCCTCCCAGACACCTCCAGAAGTTTCAACTTATTTGTCCACAAAACAAACAAGACTACCTTAGGGGTACTGACTCAAATGGTAGGGCCCTGGCAACAGCCTGTAGCTTTTCTGTCTAAACAGTTAGACCTGGTGGCAGCAGGGTGGCTGCCCTGCATAAGAGTCCTTACAGCCACAGCCCTGCTGGTCAAAGAAGCTAACAAGCTCACTTTTGGACAGCCTGTTCATGTCAAAGTCCCCCACAATGTACAGTCCTGTCCTGTGAGTGGGGGCAGGTAGTCAGAACTCTCCGACATCACTCCTCCCTTGGCAACAGTCCTTAGTGAATGCTAAAGGACACCACTGGCTCAGTAACACACGAGTCACACACTACCAGGATCTACTGTGTAACAACCCCACCATAACTGTAGAAACTGTTAAAACTCTAAACCCTGAAACTTTACACCCCTCAGAAGACGGTCCCCCTCCCCCGAGCATGACTGTGAAGAAATCATAGCAGTGGCTCATGCCAGTTGACATCACCTCTCTGCCCAGCCCCTCCTCAACCTGGACCTAACCCTCTTTATGGATGGAAGTAGTTACGTGCAGGGGACTGAATGGCGAGCTGGGTATGCTGTCACAACACCCAGTCGAATCCTAGAAGGTAACCAACTGCCCAACGGGTGGTACGCTCAGAGAGCAGAACTGTAGGCCCTTGTAAGAGCCCTGATGCTGGCACAGAACAAAATGGTAAACATTTATACAGACTCCCGTTACGCTTTTGCCACACTTCATGTTCACGGGGCCATCTATAAAGAAAGGGGCCTACTCACAGCTGGGGGAAAACACATTAAGAACAAAGAAGAGATTCTACTCTTACTGGAAGCTGTATGGAAACTCTGACAGGTGGCAGTCATACACTGCAGGGGACACCAGAAAACAGATAATCCCAAAGCTCAAGGAAATCAATTGGCAGACCAGGCTGCCCAGGCAGCAGCCAAGTTCGAAAGTGAACCAATTCTCCACAGTCAGATATTAGTGGCCCCAGCACTCCCACAAGACCCCAGCTACACCATGAAAGATCAGTGGGCCACACAGGAAGAAGCAACAAAAGACTCATCAGGATGGTGGAGACTGCCTGATAAAACATGTTTCTATACCAGACAATCTGAGCTGGCCAGTAGTAATACACCAACATGACATAAGTCACTGACTAAGACTAAGATGCAAGAAGCTCTAGAAAAACACTCATATATTCCTCACCTGGCCACTCTGTGCTCCCAAGTCTCCCACCGCTGTGTTTGCTGCCAGCAGCATAACCCCAAACAGGGACCCACACCTCCACCCAGAATACAATGCTGCGGAAAATCCCCATTTGAAGACTCACAGGTCGACTTCACTGAATCCCCCCCCTGGAAAGGATACAAGTACTTGCTGGTGACTGTGTGCACGTACTCAGGCTGGATTGAGGCCTTCTCCACCCAGGCTGAGAAGGCATACAAAGTAGTGAGAGCACTCCTCAGGAAATCACCCTCCGATACAGACTCCCTTTCTCCATGGGCAGCGACAGTGGTCCTGCATTTGTAGCTAAGACAATACAAGAATTAGCCCAATCACTGAAAATAACTTGGAAATTACACACATCATGGAAGCCCCAGAGCTCAGGCAAGGTTGAAAGAATTAATAGAACGCCGAAAAACTACCTAGCTGAGTTTCATCAAGAAACCGAACTTTCCTGGGTCCAATAACTGCCCCTAGCCTTGTTTAAAATAAGGTGTACCCCAGGACCACACAAACTAGCCCCTTTTGAAATACTGTTTGGGTGGCCCCTGCCCATCGTGCCCTGGGTGTGGCCCTTGCAGGAATGGGGAGAGACAGAGCAAACCAAACAAGTTAGAACATTGGGAAAAATCTTTAGTGAACTCTCTCAGTACATACAGGAAAGAACTCCCATTGTACTCACCTCCCCAGCCCACCGGATCCAACCTGGAGACAGAGTCTGGGTAAAAAGGTGGAAAGTTGAGCCCTTGCAGCCCCGATAGGCGGGACCATACATGGTAATTCTAACAACCCCAACTGCTGTTAAAGTTGCCGAACTCGCCGCGTGGATACACCACAGCCGAGTCAAGACCACAGCCCCAGACGACGAAGGGACCAGCTCCCAACAACCAGAACAACTGCTGAAACTCAGGCTCTACCAAACAGTCCCTCCCTCCCCCTAGTAGTCCTGTCTTTACAACTAAGCTTCTTAATTTCAGTAGCTGTACTGCTGTCCGTAGGACTAGCTAGCACTCTTCCTCCCACCTACACCACAGGCAACCGACTATACCTCATAGCTGCTTATTTGCTAATCTGTACCTTATTCTTTCTGTTCTTCCTCTTCTGCTCATAAAGGGAGGCTTTAAAAAGCGCGAGACATGTCCAGGGGGACTAGGCCCATGTAAGGTCTTATATGACTATCCATCAGAGCGAAAGACTCCACAACATGAACTGATAACTGTTAGGGCATGTGGCAGGACCATATTGACTCTCCGGCACTACCCAGGGATACAATGCTGGTTCACGAATTCATGGTGGACAGCATTTAAACAAAGCATCTCTAGTGAAACCACAGGAGTTGTAAATAGACCTGGAGAGCACAAGGCCATAGAAATAGCTAAAAAGGTAACAGAAAAGTTACTGACTCCCAAACACAGGAAGATAACTACCCAGATCCAAGAACTCCTGACCAAGCCTCTAGCCAAGACCATCTATGCCGTAGGACACAACATCATTAATATCACTGGAGTCAGTACATGTTGGGTATGCCTCCCTTACACTGACAACCTTTACATGGCGGTCCCGGTTAATGTAACCACAGGAACAACCAAACCAAGCAACCGGTCACCTCTGCCTACCATACAAACCTGTCTCCTCAACAGAACAACACCTGTTTGCTATTGGGGGAGGGGAGCTCCCAATACAGCTCTCAACTGCATAACTAACCTCATCAGCACAGACTCTACCTGTATGCCTGACGGCACCATTCTTTGGTGTGATGGAGTTTTATACAGATGCCTACCAGAAAACAGGACTCACACACCAGTAGATGCTTTCCCCAACTACCACTTAATCTCACCTGTTGATTTTGAAAAAAATGGTCCTGTCCGACCATAACATACTTACTACCAGGCACAAAAGGGGGTCAGGGCTAGCCGCAATGGGGACACCATCAATGCAGGATTGGCCACAGGAACAGGAGAACTAACTAGCTCCCTCACCTTGTTCCATAAACTGTCTGAAGCCCTTAACTCCAACATGGAGACGGTAGGCGAAACTCTGCTCACACTACAGGAGCAAATAAATTCCCTAGCCTCAGTAGTCCTCCAAAACTGAAGGGGATTAGGTTTTCTTCTAGCCAAACAAGGAGGACTGTGCCAGGCCCTAGAAGAGGGATGCTGTTATTTTCTTAACCAGTCTAATGTAATTGCCTCTAAGGTTGCAGAGATTCGCACACGATGGATCAATGATGACGTGAACTCGCCTCTTCTTGGAACATCATGGCTTCCTGGCTCCCACAGATCCTACCAATCCTCGGGCCACTACTTGTTCTTCTCCTGATCGTTATGGTGGGACCCGCCATCATCCGTGCCATCATCTGATTCATCGAGAACACTTTAGTGGCCCAAACCACTCTGCGGATCCTCGCCCTTCGAGGATACCACCAACTGCAACAGACTGAGACTGAATATGGCATCCAACCCCAGTTTTCTCCTGTGCTACATGGAGAGAAAGGAGGGGTGTCAAAGGGGGAAAGTGAAGAGGAAATTAGTTAGCTGCTCCCCCAGCCACCTCACCTCACTCCAGAACCAGACCAATAAGATCCCCACCACTCCACCCTCTGCATCATCCAGCTGCTCCATCCCTGCCTCCAGACCCTCCACATCCCCCATCCACTCCATTCCCACCTGCAACCAACCCCACAAAACACCCAAACCCCTGACACACGGGGCCAGTGCTGTGGAGAGCATTAACCCTTGCTGGCCTGCTGCTACTGCTTCTCTAACCTGTGCCAAGATGCTCCCTGGACAAAGACTGATGCAGTACTGGACTTTCCTCCAGAGCCGACAAGGGGGAAAGGCTTCCCCTGGAGCAGACACCCTGAATTTGGACTTGTAGATTACTGGACTGTGTAAGAATAAACTTTCCTTTGTTAGAGCCATCCTCTCTGTGGTATTTCTGCTGGAGTAGCCCTAGCTGACTGAAACAGAAGCCATAAAAAGGCTGCTTGAAAAAGTTACGTGAAAATGACCTGAACTTTCCACCAGCAACTCACGGCTCTGCATGGTGACAATGCACCAGCTCACATGGCGCCATCTGTGAGGGGACTTTTAGCCAGTACACATGTAACTGTATTGTAACATCTGCTCACCCAATCTGCCCCCAGTGACTTTTTTCTTTACCTGAAGATAAAGGAAATAACTGAAAGGGAGACATTTTGATGACATTCAGGACATCAAGGGTAGTATGACAGTTCTGATTGTCATTTCAGAAAAAGAGTTCCAAAATTGCTTTCAAGGGTAGACTAGGCGCTGGCATGGGTGCGTAGCTTCCCATGGGTGCATAGTTACCACTTCAAAGGTGTCCACGGTGAGACTGAGCAAAGAGGTATGGAGCACTTTTATTAGGATGAGTTCATGAACTTCATTGTCAGACCTCATACTTGATGTTTTGCTTACTGAGAGGATTTCTCTTTCCCAGAAATGGAAGTTCCTAGAAAGGGGCTACAGTGCTGCCGTTGTCCACTTGTAAGTGGTACCTGCAGAACCATCTGGAAACCAGGCATAACTTTTTTCTTACTCAGTCACCAGATGGTAAAGAACTATCTATAAGGCCTTAGAAGCAGACTGAGAGAAGAAAGATAATGTGATGGAAATGGCAACCATTTGCATTTAGGCTACTTCCTCATGTAACTTATTTGCGCCTTCAGATTCTGCTCAGAGTGAAACAGTGAATGAAGAATCTGTGCTTAGTTGGCTTGTATCAATAAACTCAGACTGATCCAACTTCATGTTCCTTTCGCCACTATCCCCACTCTAAATAGACTTTCCCACACATATTCCCCAGGTTCTTGCTTGTATATATTAGACAAACAAGTAGTTCTTTTGAAATGTAGCATATTTTCTCCTGCATTACAGTTAGTACTTCACCTCTTGGGGCTCACTGATACGTATGTTTAGTTATAGGTCTAGAAGCAAAAATAGGTGATGTGGGTAGTCGACAAGGACAGTCAGCAACATCTTGTAAGACATCTGCCTGAAGTGATGCCCCGAGCAACACCCTAGGCACTAACCCAGACAATCTCTCACACAAAGATTCTTCAGGCACAGCCCAGTTAATCTTATTAGAAGGAGCTTGATGGGAATAATAGTTTTACTGTGTAGGGTGATTTAGCAGACAAAGCTGGAGTAATTTTATCAGATGGGAGTAAGAGGGCTGGTTCCACTGACAGAAGTGATTCAGCAGGATTTAGGAGCCCAGTGTCCCGAGCTTCCTAATTATCTGCCCATATGCCCTCTTCCAAGTTTCAAGATCCCATTTCTTTTCAACCATGCCCTCATGTTTACTTCAGATACCTTTCAAGGGTAGGAATTCAACTGATGTTGTAATTCAGCCACTCTTACAATAAGACTGGACTGGTTTTTGGAAATACCAGCTCTATCCCTACCAGAATTAAGGCTTTCTTTAAGAGCACAGGAGGTAACTTTTAGGTCTCTTATGCAGAGCTTTAGCTGTGGACTCTGAAGCTTTGAGCTTATCCTTTGCTCACATCACTTTGTTTATAGAGAAAGTAGGACCAAAGCAGCCAGGTTCCTTATGTTTCTCATTTTGACAAAGCTATAGAAAAGTATCAAACCTGCAGCCATCCAGAGCCTTGTCTTTCACAAATATTTGACCCCAGTGGTGGCGATATTTTTTAGTATTTCTATTGCTACTCAATGCCACAGATTAGCAGTGCCCTCTTTACTGCTGGAGGTGTGATCATCAAATGCCTTCAATACTCACCAGACTTGAGAACTAATTCAAGACACTCATCCTTACTCTTTTGTTCTTCTAGAACTACTCTCAGTACCAGATGTCTTAGGCTGAGTTCTGTAGAGGGAAAAAAAACAATGATTTGGAAAGAGAGAGAGAGATTTGTTTAGGCACTTGACTCACACAGTCTTGGAAACTACCAAGTCCCAAACCTATGGGCCAGGCATCAAGCTGGAGGCTTCTACTGACTCAAGTGGTTGCAGATGCTGGTAAACTGAAAATCATCAGGTCAAACGACAGGCTGTTGGCTCACATTTCAAGAACCAGAGGTCAGAGGATGATGAGTCAGATAAAGGATCAAGAGAGAGCAAACATTACCAGAATGTCTATATATGTTGGATGTAGGCCACACTTTCAACTGATTAACTGCTCATGTCAGATCACAAAATGAAGGATGATTACATAGCATCTGTCAAAGCACTGAGAATCATGGCCTAACCAAGTTGACGTATAACCTTAACCATTATACCACCCCTAGCATTTATTTTTGTCTTAGCAATCTTTATGTTTTGCTTAGCCCTTTAATTCATTTGATAACTTTGTGATATGCAGATCTTCTGGGTTTCAAAAGACAATAAATTCCCCATCCCTGAGGGTGCAGAGTATGCTGCCGGGCTTGGGCTTTGCTTTTGCTTGCACCAGCCAGTGGTGATCATTTATCACGGGTTGGAGAATTTACTTTGACAGAAGAGATTTCTGCGCATTTGGGGGATTCATTTGCCAAGTGCTATCTCCAGCAGAAATGCTAAGAACAACAGCCAAGTGCAGGTGGGGGTGGTGGCAGGCAGCCTGGAGGATATGGGCCAAACTCTCTTTCATAGATGTTTCTCCCCAGTCTGAGAAGAAATGCAACATCACTCCATTTTCAGTCTCCAGAACATGACCTTCCTTCACACACAGACTTCTCCTCCGCGGATTAGTACTTCTCCACTAAGGTCCAGCCCATGGGTGAAGCTGGGGATAAAGGAGAAAGTGGGATGACCAGATTTAAAAGGAGAGAGACTAGGGAACAAAGTATGTCCCCTAGGATGGAACACATACCTGGGATTCAGGAACAAGTAATAAAGAATTCACAGGTAGGCAGAGGTGATGCTAGGCAAGGACAGTAGACAATTAGCAACAGGTAGCGCCAACTAGAAGTCATGGGCAAGAGTGACCACACGTCTCGGAAAGGCAACTGTCAGAGATGTGGCCAGTGAACTGTTAGGTATGATTGTTTGTTACCCTTCAAAAGTGTTCTAGAGGTGGCAGTTCTCGAGAGGCAATGTTATGTTTTCAAGAGCCAGTTGTTAAACATAGCCATTGTAAAAATTTAAATTGTATAAACTGAAATTATATTTTTTAAAAAAGGGAATAAATTCTCTAAACTGCTTGTTGCCATCAGGTAGGTTTTCATTCATAACGACCCTGCACACAACTGAACAAAACCCAACCCAGTCCTGCACCACGCTCACAGCTGTCGCTACGCTCGAGCCCACTGCTGCTGCCGCTGGGTCAGTCCATCTCCTTGAGGGTCTTCCCCTCTTTGACTGACCCTCTACCAAGAATGAAGGCCTTCTCTAGGGACTGTTCCCTCCTGATAATGCGTCTGAACTACGGGAGACAAAATCTTGCCATCCTCACTCCTAAGGAGCGTTCTGGCTGTACTTCCTCTGAGAGAGATTTGTTCACTCTTTTGGCATTCAATTGATGTATTCAGTATTCTTTGCCAAAACCATAATTCAAAGGCATCAGTTTTTCTTTGGTCTTTTTATTCATTGTCCAGCTTTCAGATTCACATGAGGCAGTTGAAATAGTATGGTTCTGGTCAGGTGCATCTTAGTCCTGAAGGTGACATCTTTGCTTTTTAACAATTTAAAGAAGTTTTTTTACAGCAGGTTTTTCCTGTACAATGCACCATTTGCTCTCTTGACTGCTAGTTCCATGGACACTGATTGTGGAACCAAGTAGAATGACATCTTTGACAACTTCCGTCTTTTCTTCATCTATCTTGGTGTTGCTTGCTGGTGCAGTTGTGAGGATTTTCATTTACTTTTGGTGAGGCGTAATCCATACTAAAGACTACATAACCTTTGATCCTCATCAGTAAGTGCTTGAAGTCCTTTTTCACTTTCAGCAAGCGGGATTGTGATATCTGCATGTGTAGGGTGTTTATGAGTCTTCCTTCGATTTTGATGCCCATTCTTCACATAATCAAGTTTCTCAGAGCACTTGCTCAGCATACACAGTATGATGAAAGGGTTCAACCTTGATGATGCTTTCCTGATTTTAAGTCATGCAGTATCCCTTCAATCTGTTCAAACTTGGCCGGTGTTCAGGTTCCTCATGAGCACAAGTAAGTGTCCTGGAATTCCCATTCTTCACAATGTCACCCATAACTTGTTATAATTCACACGGTCAAGTGCCTTTCCCTAGTCAATAAAACGCAAGTAGATATCTTTCAGGCATTCTTTGCTTTCAGCCAAGAGTCATCTGACATCAGCAGTGATATCCTTCATTGTACACCCTTCTCTGAATCTGCCTTGGCTTTCTGGAAGTTCCCTGTCAATGTATCATGCAACCATTCTTGACTGATACTCAGAAAAACTGTATTTGCATTAATATTAATAATATTGTTCAATAATTTCTGCATTCTGCTATATCACCTTTATTTGGGATAAGCACCATTAGGGGTCTCTTCCAGTCAGTTGACCAGGTAGCTGCAGTATCATTCCCGAATTAGTTTATTGCATTTTACTACTGTGCCTTGAGCTTATTCGTGCCTGCATCGTCTGTGAGGCACAGTGATGTTTCAGTGGTAGAGTTCTCACCTCGTGTGTGTGACAGCCAGGTTCAACTTCAGGCCGACGCACTTCATGCACTGCTACCACCCGCCAGCGGAGGTTTGCATGCTGCCGTGATACTGAACAGATTTCAAAGGAGCTTGCAGACTAAGGTGGATTAGGAAGAAAGGCCTGACAAGCTACTTCCTCAAAACTCAGTCATTGAAAATCCTGGAGATCACAACAGTGCTATGCGCAAGGGATCACGGGGATCGTGCAGCATTAAGCAGTTTTCATTCAGTTGCGCGTTGGGCCCCCACGAGTTGAGGACGACTCAGTAGCAGCTCCAACGTATCTGCGTGATGGAAACGCTGTACACGGTTGCTACTGCCTGTCACTTTCTGATTGTGCATTCGGTGACATAAAGAACCGGGAAACCTGCAGACAGTAAATAACTGTGGCTTCCTCCACCCCCCCACTCCCTACCCTTCCACACCCCACCTCATTCCACGTAGAAGTCATCCACCAGTAAAGACTGGTAATCATGACCCTGAATCAACATTTCTTCCCCACCTAGGTCCACACTAGACATTTCATGATAGTTATACTAAAACATGAACCACATGGATCTGTACGACCTTACTGGTTTTCAAGGAATTGAAATACTTTCATTTTAGCTTGTAAGTAGCTGCTTCCCTAAGCCCCAAAGTGTCTTCCTTCCACCACTGTCACCTGGCTCCTTGCCCAAGACCACCAAGGGGATTGAGTCTGGGCCTGTTCTAGTACTAGCTGATGAGCCAGTGTCCATCCTGTACAAACTATTCAGTATTTTTACTGGAACTGCTATTTACAACTGCTCTGCAAGTTGTAGAATATTGTAGCTGCCATTTTACAGATGAGGAAAATAATCCAACTTGCCCAGAGTCACGCAGCTAGCAAACAACAGAGCAGAAAAGATGTCTAAGTTGGACTGGTCCCAAGATCTCTGTTACCAATCATGGGGCACCCCCATTTCCCAATGGTTGCTAACTTTGGGTGCTGGGAGCAGGAGCTGGTCTCTAAGCACTGGGAGATAAGTAGAATAAGGTGTGGTCTCTGTTCAGGCAAGGAGGACGGGGACCTGGCTCAGAGGAGGAAGGGAGGAACCCAGTTAGTGTAAAAGTAGAGTTTCTCTTAGGAATAAGACAAAATCCTAGTTCCTAGAACAGGGCAACATAGCAGAGAGGGCCTAGCAGCAAGAATACCCTGAAGGCAAGAGCCCCATAATCCCATCTAGAACTCTGGATCTCACTATGAGACTGGCCCTGAGGCCAGGCAGTTCAAGGGTTCCCACCACTTGTCCTCTAAACCCTGGGGAGGGCTGGGAACCAATGAACTCTTTCTTCCCCTCCCTGCCTTTTGTTCCTTTCCCTCCCATAGTGCCCAATCTGAGTTTTTAAACAATGAAGTATAAAACACCTTGTCTGCTCTAAAATACTTATGATCTGAACTTAAACCAAAACCAAACCAAATCACTGCCATCACATCGATTCCGACTCTTTGAGACCCTGTAGACAGAGTAGGACTGCCCCATAGAGTTTGATATGATCTTGGAGTAGCTCTGTGTGTGTGTGTGTGTGTGTGTGTGTGTGTGTGTGTGTGTGTGTGTGTGTTTATATATACATGTCTTGCCATGAGTCAGAATCAACTCAATGGCACTGGGTTATATATATATGTATAGCTATGTACATGCACACACACATACACACACAAGGTCTACTGCTGCAAACCTCATTGCTGAATACCCACTACGGTCACCTTAGAAGTACTCCCCTTGGGAAGTTATGCAGTGATGCCGCTGCCTAGTCTATCCCTCAAAGCAATTTTGTAATTCTTTCTGGATGGCCACTGTACAAGGTGGCACAGTGGCAATTTCACAAACTTAACTGTATAGTTGTCTGTGAGGTTTTTAGCCAGTAAACAAATAAATGTATTGGAACACCCTACCAACTCCACTGACCTGGCCACTAATGACTTTTTTGTTTACCTGAAGATAAAGGAAATATTGAAGGCAAGATATTTTGATGACATTCAGGACATCAAGGGTAATACGACAACAGCTCTAATGGCCATTCCAGAAAAACAGTTACAAAATTGCTTTGAAGGGTAGCCTAATAGCTTCCTAAGGGGAGTACTTTGAAGGTGACCATAGTGACATTCAGCAATGAGGTGTGTAGCACTATTTCTAGAATGAGTTTGTGAACTTAATTGGCAGTTCTCGTATGTTGTTAGGTGCCATCCAGTAGGTTTTGACAGCAACATTATGTACCACAGAACAAAACATTGCCTGGTCTTGCCCAATACACACGACCGTTGTTATGATTGAGCTCATTGCTGCAGCCACTCTGTCAATTTATCTCTTTGACAATATATATATATATGTGACCAATATTTTTTTAATTTTCTCATTGTGATTAAGCAAAAGTTTACAATCCAAATGAATTTTACACATCTACCTCTCTGCAACTCTATCAGATCTCCTCACCCTGTAACAGCACACTCTTCTTTTTCTCTCTTTACTTCTGGTATCCACTCAACCAAAACCTGTCACCTCCTCTCCACCCTTTCCTCTCCCCTCTAGAAAGAAACCTGTAGGACAGCCTCACATATACATAAAACCATAAAGTACACACACCACATGTATCAGTCTGTGCCCCTGAGTCCAGTCCATTGTTAATCTGAAGTGTCGGCTTCAGTACTTGTTTCAGGTCTGGGCTAGCAGCAAATCTAGTGGCCATGTTCTCAGGGGACCCTCCAGGCCATCAGATCATTAGTTCTGGTCTTTTAATAGAGTTCTTGATCTGCACACCTCTTTTTCTCATGTTGTGTCATGGACTCTACATTGTGTTCCCTGTCAGGGCTGTCTTTGGTGACTAGGCACCAGCTGGTTCTTCTGATCTCATGCTGATGTAGTCTTCTCATCCCATGGGTCCTTCTGTCTCATCTTTGATGTTCTCGGCTATCATCTGTTCCACGTGGTTTGGGGAAAATTGATGTTCCTCAGACGGCAGCCTGCTGACTTGAAGACCCCGGATGCCACCCAGCAATACAAGGAACAGAAGACTTTCTTAGAAAAAGACTAGTTATGCAAATTGACCTGGATGTCCCCTGAAAACATGGTGTCCCAGACCCTGTCCCTGCTACTCTGTCCTTTGAAACATTAAGTTGAACCTAGAAAATCTTTTAGTTTATGGTACAGTCCATTACACTGACCTGCCTTCTAACTGAATCCCTATGGACTGTCTAATCTATGGAAACCTTGGTGGCATAGTGGGTTAAGTGCTACATCTGCTAACCCAAAGGTCAGTGGTTCAAATCTGCCAGGAGCTCTTTGGAAACTCTATGGGGCAGTTCTATTCTGACCTCTAGGGTTGCTATGATTCAGACCTGACTAGATGGCTGTAGGTTGGGTATCTAATCTATGAAAAGTCTTTCTCCCTCCCCGCTCTTGTAGCCATCAAAGAGTATTTTCTTTTGTGTATGGATCCTTTATTAAGTCCTTATAATTGTGATTGATTTCACTCAGCTTAATGTCTTCCAGTTGATTCCAAGTTGTGAGGTGTTTCCTAAAATCATCATTGTTCCTTATCATTGCATAGTGTTCCATTGTGTATATATACTATAGTTTGATTATCCATTCATCAGCAATAAACTTTCAATGTGCATGTATCTGTTCATGTGACAGGTCTTATTTCTATAGGATATATTCCAAGCAGTGGGGTTGCAAGTTCATGTGGTATTTCTATTTCTAGCTTTTTAAGAAAGTGCCAACAGCAAATTGTCCCATCTCAGCAGAAAGTGCCAAATTGCTTTCCAAAGAGATTATACCATTTTGCACTCCCACCAATAGTGTAGAAGAGTTCCAGTCTCTCCACAGCCTCTCCAACTTTTGTTGTCTTGTGTTTTTTGGATTATTGTCAACCTTGTTGAGGTAAGACAGTATCACATTGTAGTTTTTTTTTATTTCTTTTTTTTTACTTAATATGACTGAGTGAAAATGTACATTCCCATATAAATTTACATGCCCACCTATATGCAGCTTCCACTGCTCTCCCTGTCTGGTGACAGCACACTATTCCTCTCTGCTCCATACATGTCTCATCCTCCCAACAGTCTCCTTTCCCCTCCTCTCCACCCACTCTCCTTCCTCCAGCCTGAGGTCAGCAGGATGATATCCTATAGATGTACAGAACCATAAAGTGCATCCAATATATGGTCACTCTGCACCGCCAAGTCCAATCCATTCGTGTCCGAAGAGTGGACCTTTGTTATAATTTATGGGCAAGGGCAGCATTAGGGCCGGGGGCCATGCTCCCAGGGGAACCCTGAAACAGCTGGACCATCAACTGAGGTCTTTTAGTGGAAATCTCAGGATGCACCCCTTTTTATTCTTGTGTTGCCATTGAGACTCAACTTAGTGAGCTCCATCGCGGCTATCACAGGTGGTGGCCGGGCACCACCTGGTTCTTCTGGTCCCAAGTCGATGTAGGCACCCACTCATGTGGGTCTCCCTTATCTTTTGGGTTGTCTGTACCCCATGTCATTTTGGTCCTCAGTGAGCATCTGTTCCTGCTGTATTGGGATCATTTGCTGTGCCCTTGGATGGCAGCTTGGCAGGTTTAAGAGCCCAGATGCCACTCACCAATGTGGGGTGCAGAGAGCCCTCTTAACAAAATGCTAGTTGTGCCAATTGGCCTCGATTTCGCCAAAGAATGTAGTCTCCTGCAACCTGCCACAGCTACTCTATCCTTGCAATATTGGGTTAAGATGGAAGGAGTACTCAAGTTATGCTAAAGTCCACTTAATGTTGTTCTTGTTTCTAATGTGTGCTGTCACTGATTTCATCCAACCAGATTTCTAGTAACTATCTAATCTAAACCCTCCCTCAGTCGTCCTCCCTCCCTCCCCTCCCTTGAAGCTGTCAGAGTCTTTTCCTCTATACACAAGTCTATTTTTGAGATCTTATCATAGAGATCTCATACAATATTTGTCCTTTTGTCGCTGACTACTTTCACTCAACATAATGTCTTCCAGTTGAAACCAGGTTATGAGATGTTTCCTGGAATCATCATTATTCTTTATCACTGTGTAGTGCTCCATTGAGTATATGTACTTCTGTTGTTGGGCATCTGGGTTGATTCCATCTTTTTGCTATCATGGACTGTGCTGCGATAAACATTCTTATGCATGTGTCCATTGGTATGAAAGGCCTTGATTCTGTCAGATATATTCCAAGTAGTAGAATTACTGGGTCAAATGGTATATCAATATCCATTTTTTTAAGGAAGTGCCAGATTGCTTCCCAAAGAGGCTGGACCATTCTGCAACCCCACCAACAGTGTAGAAGGGTTCCACTTTCTCTACAGCCTCTCCAGCATTTGTTGTTTTCTGTTTTTTGGATCATGGCCAATCTTGTTGGGGTGAGATGGTATCTCATGGTAGTCTTGATATGAATTTCTTTAATAACTAAAGATTGTAACATGTCCGCATGTGTTTTTTGGCTGCCTGGATCTCCTCTTTAGTGAAATATCTGTCCATCTCCTTTGCCCATCACTTAATTGGATGACTTGTCTTCTTCTTATTGATATTTTGTAGTATCTTATAGATTATGGAGATCAGGTGTCGGTCTGACATAGAGTTGCCAAATATTTTTTCCCGTTCTGTGGGTGTTCTTTTAATTCTATTAATGAAGTCTTTGGATGAGCAAAAGTGTTTGATTCTTAATAGTTCTCATTTATCTATTTCTTCTTCTGTTGATTGTGGTTTGTTTGACAGATTTTAGAGTCTGTCCACATTGTGTATTAAACCTTCCATTGTTGTTCCTACCTTTTCTTGGATGAGCTTTATCGTTTTAGGTTTGATATTTAGGTCTTTTATCCAGTTGGAGTTGGTTTTTGTAAAAGGTGTAAGATATGGATCTTGTTTAAGTTTATTGCAGATAGCTATCCAATTTTGCCAGCACCATTTGTTGAAGATACTGTTTTTACCCCAGTTTAATGTCTTTGGGCCTTTGCTGAATATCAACCATTTATAGGCAGATGGTGTCATCTCTGGGGTCTCAATTCTGTTCCATTGATTGATCTGTCTGTTCTTGTACCAGTACCAGGCTGTTTTGACCACTGTGGCAGTGTAGTATGTTCTAAGGTCAGGTAATGAGAGGCTTCCCAGTGTATTCTTCTTCTTTAGTAGTACCTCACTTATCTGGGGCTTCTTCCCTTTCCAGACAAAACTGGTGATTAGTTTTTCCATCTCATTAAAAAGTGATGCTGGAACTTGTATTGGGATTGCATTATATAAGTACATTGCTTTGGGTAAAATAGACATTTTCACAATGTTAATTCTTCCTATCCATGAGCAGGGTAGGTTTTTCCATTTATCTACGTCTCTCTTAATTTCTTGTAGTAAGGGCTTGTAGTTCTCTTTGTGAGGTCTGTTATTCCTCCAGTTAGGTTAATTCCTAGGTACTTTATCTTCTTAGGGGCTATAGTAAATGGTATTGATTTGATGATTTCTTCCTTAACAGTCTCGTTGATGGTATAAAGGAATTCTACTGATTTACTTATGTTTATCTTTTATTCTGAGACTTTGCTGAACTCTTCTGTCAGTTTGAGTAGTTATAGGTTCTTTGGGATTCTCTGCATATACAATCATATCATCTGCAAACAGGGAGATTTTAACTTTTTCATTGCCAATGCAGATGCACTTTATTTCTTGGTCTTGTCTAATTGCTCTGGCTAGAACTTCTAGCACAATGTTGAATAGGATAGGTGAGAGTGGGCATCCTTATCTAGTTCCTGTTCTCAAGGGAAAGTCTTTCAGTCTCTCTCCATTCAAGATGACGTGGGCAATTGGCTTTGTATAAACGGCCCTTATTGTGTTGAGGAATTTGCCATCTATGCCTATTTTGCTAAGAGTTTTTAACATGAATGGATGTTGGACTTTACACATTGTAGTTTGGATTTGGATTTCCTAATGGCTAACGATCATGGGCATTTCCTCATGTGTCTTTTGGCTGCCTGGATGTCTTCTTTGGTGAAGTGTCTGTCCATCTCCTTTGTCCCATTGTTCAATTTATGTTGTTTTTTGTTAATGTTTTGCAGTACCTTGTAGGTTATGGAAAGAAGATGTCAATCTGACACACAGTTGCCAAATATTTCCACTCATTTTGTAGGTAACCTTCTTATCCTCTTGATAAAGTCTTTGGATGAATGTAAGTGTTTGATTTTGTAGTTGCTATTTATCTCTTTGCTCTTCTATTGCTTTTGTATTCTTAGTAAGATTTTGTCTGTTTAACTTGTGTATCAGAACTTCCAGTTGTTGTCTCTATTCTTTCTTATATATTCTTTATTGTTTTAGATTTGATATTTAGGTCTCTGATCCATTTCGAGTTAGTTTTTTTGTAAGGTGTCAGGTGTGGGTCTTGTTTCAGTTTTTTGCAGATAGATATCCAATTTTGCCAATACTGTTTGTTAAAGAGACTGTTTTTACCTGTTTACAGCCTTTGGTTTTTTGTCAAATATCAGCTATTCATAGGAGGTAGCTGATACTTCTGGATTCTCTATTCTGTTCCACTGGTCTATATGTCTCTTTTTGTACAAGTACCAGGCTGTTTTGACTACTGTGGCAGCGTAATAGGTTCTAAGATAGGGCAATGTGAGGCCTCCCACTGTGTTCCACTTCTTCAATAGTGCTTTATTATCCAGAGTTTCTTCCCTTTCCAAATAAAGTTGGTGGTTTATGAACAGTTTTTTTTTAAAAAAAACCAAACTAGTTGCTGTTAAGTCAGCTCTGACTCATAGTGTGCATCACAGTAGAACTATGTTCCACAAGGTTTTAGTGACCATGACCTTGAGGAAGTAGATCACCAAGCCTTTCTTTCATGGTACCTCTGAATAGATTCAAATCACCAACCTTTCAGTTAGTAGCCAAGCACTTAACCATTTGTGCCACCCAGGGACTCCATATATAAGCAATTATTGTTGTTCCTCTTCTTCCTAGAGTCAGTCCTGACTCATAACAACCCTACAGGACAGAGTAGAACCATCCCATAGAGTTTCCAAGGAGTGGCAAGTAAATGTGAGCTATCAACCTGACTTCTTAACCTCTCTCTGCCCACTTCATGGACATAGTGGCCAAGAATTTAACACACATGGGGGTGGGGGCCACAAATCAATCCACAGCAAAAACCTAGTGTCAAGAACATAACACCCAGCAGTAAATAATGGTAGAGTCACTCCCTGCTCTCACAGGCAAGTGATAATGGTGGCTAGGACCAGGGTCCCGGCCATAGAGAATGAAACAAGTAGATTGATCAAGATCTGGAGAGCATCCAGGGTATATTGTGATCGTTTGGGTACAGAGGGCAAGAGTTTTCTTAATGGGGCTGCCCTTGTATAGGTTGAGTCCCTAGTAACTAAAAATGCTAGTGTAGGTGCATCTCCTTCTCATACATGGGAGGTAGAAATACATTCAAAGCCTCAGGAGAGTGCTAGAAAGCAGTTACTAAAGATGAAGTGAGCCCTGGACTCATTTGTTCCTTCCTCAACAAGACATGCCATTTGATGATAATAAATGCTGATCATTAATATAAGATGCAAGAGACAAGAGGAAGAAAACACAAGTCTGATGTGATCCCAGAAGGTTTCATGAAGGAGGTAATTTCCTCCAGAGATCAAGAAGGACAATTGAAGTCTAAGTAGGAGAGGAGGACAGGGATAGTACGGCTGACAGAGGGGACAATGAGAGTAGGCCAAGGCAGGCAAATGCAAATCTTACCCTTCTGTATCTGCCGTGCTTGGTCCAGGCATTGCTGGTAGAGCCATGGCACTCTCCTTTTTAAACAGCATTATTAAAACATAAACTGCACATAATTAAAGCATACACTTTAATAAATTTTGATGTACATAGACAGCCATGGAACCATCACCAGAATTAAGATA
This sequence comes from Heterohyrax brucei, assembly GCA_028571685.1. Taxonomy (NCBI): domain Eukaryota; kingdom Metazoa; phylum Chordata; class Mammalia; order Hyracoidea; family Procaviidae; genus Heterohyrax; species Heterohyrax brucei. Next base: position 81,063,290 of record CM053154.1, on the reverse strand, counting down.
ATGAACATATCCATCAGCCTCGGAAATTTCCACTTGCCCCTTGGTAATCCTTCCTGCTTGTCTCTCCCAGCCAGGCTCTGCCTTCATCCCCAGGCAATCAGTGATGTGCTTTCTGTCACTATAGATTAGTTTGCATTTTCTTATATGTGGATTATTATTATTATGTAGTATTATTTTTATTTGTCTGGCTTCTTTCAGTCAGTATAATTATTTTAAGATTCATTTATGTTATTGTGTGCACAGAAAATTCATTCCCTTTTATTACTGAGTACTATTCCTTTGTGTGACTATACCACAGTTCATTCATCCATTCACCCAATGAGAGACATTTGGGTTGTTTCCAGTTTGGGCTGTTACAAATAAAGCTGTTGCAAATTTTTGTGTACAAGCCACTATATGGACATACACTTTCTTTTGTCTCAGGTAAACAGTAGCTGTGGAATGGCTAAATCATGTGGTAGGCATATGTTTAACTTTTTAAGAAACTATCTATTTTCTGAAGTGTTGTATCATTTTACTTTCTCACCAGCAGTGTATGAGGGTTCTAGGTCCTCCACATCCTTGTCAATGCTTGGACTTAGGCCTTCTTTTTAATTTTAAATACCCTAATGGGATATCTCATTGTGACTTTCTTTTGCATCTCCCTTATAACTAATGCTATTGTGAATCTTTTCAGATGTTTATTAGTCATTCAAATATCTTATTTAGTGAAATCTTTATTCAAGTTTCTTTGTTTGTTTTTAATTGGTTTAGCCAAGCCAAGTGCCATCGAGCCTTTGCCTATCTTATTTTTGAAAGTTCTTTATATATTATGGATACAAGTCCTTTATCAGCTATATAATTTGTATGTATTTTCTCCTAGTCTGTATGTTGTCTTTTAAGTTTTCTTAGTGACATCTTTCAAAGAACAGAAGTTTTTATTTTGATGAAGTCCCATTTATTAATTTTTTTCTTTTATGAATTATGTTTTCAATGTCCTTTAAGAACTTTTTCCAAACCAAGGTCAAAAAGATTTTCTTCTGTTGTATTTCAAAAGTTCCATAGTTTTAAGTTTTACATTTAAGTATATCGTCCATTTTGAGCTAATTCTTGTATATTGTGTAGTTATAGCTCAAAGTTCATTTTTCTGCATATGGATATCCAGTTGTTTCAGGATGGTTTTTTGAAAGGACCATACTTCCCTGAACTGCCTTTGTACGTTTGTCAAGAATCAGTGGTACATATACGTATGGATTTATTTCTGGACTCCATTCTATTCCATGAATCTGTTTGCCTATCTCTGTGCCAATATCACAACGTCTTAATCACTATAGCTTTATAAGCCTTAAAACCAGGCAGCATCAATCCTGCAAATCTGTTCTTCTTTTTCAAAATTGTTTTTGGTTATCCTAGGTCCCTTTCATTTCCATATGAATTGCAAAATCAGCTTGTCAATTTCCACCAAAAAGAAAAAGACTGCAACAAAACCCCTCTTTCTACTTGGAGACTTTGATGAGAAAACCAATAAGGGAGAAAATCTGAACTGGAATGGATAAGACTACTCGGAACAAAGCAGGTGCTCAGGAAGACTAAATTGAGGTGAAGGAGTGACCTTCCCATCTCCAAGATGAAACAAGAGCAGCTTTGTGCTTCAAAGCATCATGGGCTCAAAGATGGGGAGACATCACGTCTTCCTCTGTCTGTCCCCTTTCTCTGGGCACCTGTACATTGCCTCTTGTGGTCTACTAGAACATACTCTTCTTCTGCTGTGGGCTTGCCTGGCTCTGAGATGTAGTTACTGCCGCTGAGGAGGTTCCAAGCTGGATCCGCATCTTAGACACCTGGATAACCAAAGAGCCCAGAACAGAAAAAACTCAGTGTTCCACGAGTGTGAAGGAAAAAAAAAGATAGAAGGAAAAGAAAATGAAAGCACGACTTAGAAAGTCCAATGAAATAACAATTGATAGGCATTGATTTAGTCGCTTTAAAGGCTGTTCTGGGTCTTCTCTAGAAATAATAGCTCCAATGTAGAACATGACAGACTCTGTGCTAAGCTTTTCGTGTTCTCATTTAGTCCTCAAAAGAGCTAGAGGGAAAGGTACTGTTGTACCCATTTTCCAGACGAACTGTGGCCTGCAAAAGATGAATAATTTGCCTATGTCATTTCTAGAGAGCAGAGAGGCACCAATCTGTCTCTCTGATTCTGAAGCCCACACTCTAGACTAAACTTCAAGGTGATGTTGCCTTCAGGGATGAAAAATGGAAAAACCCTATAAGTGTGTACAGTCTGATTGTTAACATGATTTAATGAGCTGCCACTATGACTCAGGATTACACCCAAGACTACCTGATATAACCACTTGTGTTACTATACAAAGGGAAGATTCTGGCTCTCCCTCAGTGAGATGGGAAGCTACATCCTGGCAAGAGAGGAAAGATCTTTGGTGGGAGGATTTGAAAACAAAGAGGAAAGATCTGGGCTGCCAGTTCTTTTGAGAAAAGTGTCATCTGGCAGGATCTTAACTTCTGGAGCCTTCTCAAACTGGCTTAAGCACAAAAGAAGATCTATTGGTTCTGGTATCAAGTGGCCACAGATGATCTAACTTTAGGCACAGTTGGATCAGGGTAGCAGACATTTTCAGCAGATTCTTCCTAGGTGGCAGCAACCCAGCCACCCATACCTTTAGGTTTACATTTTCCCCTCTCTGGGATCTCCACTTACAAGATCCCAGCAAAAATCCCAGGTCAGACTCTTATTGGCTCCAGTAGGGTGAGGGCCCATCCTGGAACCAATCCCAACACTCTGTGGAGTCAGGCCCAGGTACTATGTCCACCCCTGGAGTTGGAGGGTAGGAGTCAGTCCAGCGCAACCACACTGCCTGAGAGTGAAAGGAAAGGTCCCCAAAAGAAACAGAGATATCATTACCAGAAGACAGTCAGCTGAGCAGGCAGAACAGCAGAGGTCCACCCTGCCTTCTCTCAACCCAGATGTCCACGTGTACCTGTCCAGTCCATAGATATCATACGGCTGTGTTTACTTTGTTGAGCTCTCCATCTAGTGTCGATCCTCACTAACTTATAGACACGTACCAGCTTCAGACTGCTTGACCTGTTACTTTGTCCTCTTCCAGCCTTTGAGTCTCAAGGTCTAACATCTATAACCTGCGAAAGGTGTGGATCTGGGCTTCCTTCTGTTTTGACAGTGATCCCATTTCAGATTTATACATACCTGTCCTCCATACACAGAAACCGTGTTTTTGTTTTTGTTTTTTCACGGAATCCAGGCATATAATTTAGTATGCTCCTCTACGGACAATGGGAAGGAGTATTTAAAATTTGTCATGGTAATCTCATGAGTATCAAAACTGTGCTCTATAGGGTTTTCAGTGGCTGCTTTTCAGAGGCAGATTGCTAGGCCTTTCTTTCAAGATGCCTGTAAGTGGACTAGAACCTCCAACTGTTTACTTAGCGTGCAAGCATGTTAACTGTTCGTACCACCGAGACTGAGTTAGAGATGTCGCAACAGCAACTGGTTGTTTGTTTGGCACTAGAAATGTCTCCAAGCACCTAGACTGCGTGGTCATTGAGTGGTCCCTAAATTCCTTGACCTTTATGCACATGGCATGTGGACAAAGCTAGGAGACAATACTTGGGTATATAAGCTACTTACCCCTTGACCCAGTGCCTTAACAGAATCACCTCTTGTCCTAGGCCCAAAGAGGCCTCAACAGCTTCTTCAAAATGTATTCTTGACTCCAATTAACTGGCTGATTTAATATAGAACAGATGAGACAATCAACCACTATGACATCCATGGTGAATGACCAGGTCCCAAACTTCTGGGTCGACTCTGGCCCATCACTGCCTAGCTTCCAGGGCCAGTGGAGCCCACACAGGGTGAGGCAGATCCCTCCCTCCTGGGGAGGAACAAACGTGTGAGATGTCCCACATGCTGCAGCAGCAGCCACTGTAGCAAAAAAGGCAAGTTCAAAGGTAATTAGATGCAGAGGTTTCAGCATGGCTGATCCGGAAGCAAACTGTTTAACGAATACCCATAGGGATCTGTCCATATGGACAGCAGAAGGGTTCCTGCTGTTTTTTTGCTAATAAAAATTGTTGTGATTACATTTCAAATCCTCTTAGAATGGGATCTCTGCAGGGCCTCAGCTTGGCATGCTGAGAATGTGTCTTGTGGGCTGATGAGCAGCCCCCTCCCTGCCATGGAGAAATCCAAAGGCCACACCCACCGGACACAGAAAGGCAGCCCGCAGGGGAATTTGCCACTAAACAGGTGTGTACATGTGGCTGTGGCTGTGTAGTCTCACACACACCATACACACATGCAGGAAAATCTTAATTAACGGAACGACCTTCGGTAAATGATTCCATTTACTGGCATTTTCCAGTTAATTAGAGGTTAACCTGCAATCACTTTTATTTTAACCTCCTTGTAGGAGTGTGTTGGTCTAATTTCACCCTCACCTTCCTGCCTGAGTCCCAGCTATTGTCTCTATCAGTAATGATCTCCCTCCTATTGTCTGTCTAGCAAAACCCTAACTGTTCCTCCTGTCCCCAGTCAACTCAAAGGCTGACTCCCCCCTGAAGCTTTCTCTGATTCCAGCATTAAGTGGGGAAGCATCCCTCCTGCGTTTCCCTAGACCTTTGGATGACCCTTGTTCAAGGCGGTCACCCCTTTCTCTCTGGGTCACTGAATTGTGGCTTCCTGTCTTACATTCCCTAGAAAGTTCCAGGTTCCTGAGTTCATTGTCAGTGACTAGCCTCTTAAGTCTCAGTGCAAGTGGTACACAGCAGGTGCACAATAACTGTTAAGTGAATGAATTAACTCAATCTAAAAGTTCAAGAGAGTGGGATCAATCAAAAACAAGACCTCCAGAATACTAACAAGTATAATTTTTAAAAACAAATTCCTGCTTTTCCTGATTTTCTTCATTCTCGTGAGAGGAATTATCAGTATTTAAAAAACTCATTTAATTAAGTACATGAATGTACTCTTCACAAATCCTTACAGTTGGCACATGTATACCCAGAAGGTGTATATGGGAACAACAACGTACAAATACACAAATTAGGACAGCATGAACACAAACACACAGGGTGTCTTAACTTCTCAGGGTTGCTCAACAAAGTAAACACAGCCATATGATGTCTGTGGGCTGGACTCATACACAAAGCAGGTGGCTCTAAAGAACTGTCCCAAAGTTTTGGAGGCTAGCACTCAGAAGGTGGGGCATTGGAAAGGTCATGTTCTCTTGTCTGTCAGCTGCAGGTGAAAATCTGTCTTGGTCTCTTTGAACTTCTGTAGCCCCAGGCATCACTCAGCACTCATTGGCTTGGAGATGTATCTTCACACAATATTTTTACCTGTGTGTGACCTTGTCTCCCTGTCCTCTTGTTTTATAAAACATCACTCAGAAAGAATTAGGTTTAGGACCCACCCTGCTCCAGTATAACTTCACTGATACTATCTTCACACAATATCACATTTACAGATACAAGACTTCAACACAGCTTTTTTTGAAGGGGGAGTGGGGCACACAATTTGATTCATAATACGTGTCATCACTATCTTTTAAAGGCTCCAGCATACTAACATTCTAGTTTGCAAAGCATGCTAAAAGAAGTGCCATTAGTGATCTTCTTAAAGAATTCTTAGTTGGCTAAAGGAACCACCCCAAGCCCTTTTCAGAGTGGCTCTCCCCATATTTGAGTGTTTCTTTATTGACATTAACTACTTGACTACTAGGGTAGAGAAGCTTCTATCTGCTGTGACTCCTCGAATTTCACTTAAGGATAATCAAAATGATGATGAAGCATCTCTGATCTGAGATGACTGAGTAAATCCAAAGGGCAAATGAAGTTCTTTATTCAAAATAAATAAATAAATAAATAACATCCATTTACACACAAATTTTTAAAGCAATGCTTGCAAAGTATGGCTATATCATTAAAACAGAAACTTATTCTTAAACATGTTACTTAACTTTGAAGGACCTCAATTTCCCATTTGTTGAATGAAGTCAAGAGGGTTGGTAAGGTAACTGAGGTCTAGCATAGAAGTTTATGCCTAGAGCACAGTATAAGTGAAGCTTGAACAAAAATACTCTACTTGACTGAATCTGTGTCAGTGTCCACCGGCATCATTGCTTTCAGCCTTTCCTGCCATCCAGAGTATTTGCTTTGCTCTGGAAACAAATAACTCCAAAGTCTCCGTGGCTTAGCACAGCAAACTTATTTCTTGCTTTCAGAGCTGGCTTGAATGCAAGACAGCTCTGCTCCATTAAGTTGCTCAGGGACCATGGTTGACAGAAACTTCTTCATCTTCAGAGTAGCACCACCCGGAACTCTTGACATCCTCAATCACTGCAGAAGAGGAAGAGAGCACTGTAGGACCACACCTGAGCTCTTCAGTGCTTCGTCCCAGAAGTGAGTCACATTACTGCTATTCAGAGCCCGCTGGCCAGAGTCATCGCGTGATGGCGGGGCAGGCAGACTAACAGTGATGCGATCACTGCCACCTGAAAGTAGCACTATTTCTGCTACATTGTAAGACACAGAACCAATCTGGGAAGTTCTTCACCTTCAGTCCCCCATCCAAAGAGTCAACCAAGTCACTCTCCCATCTACTTAGGGTCAAGACAAGCTTTCTCCATGAGAAAGGCAACCAGGGTATCCATGCCCCAGCCACAGGCCAGTGTTGTCCTTTCTTGCCATGGGGCTAGCAAAGGACTCCTCTGTGCCAGAAAGACCTGACAAGGAGCACCAGAAAACCAAGAAAATCCAGTAATTCCTGTGTTCCAGAGATTATCCCACCACACCCATTGCCACAGAACTAATAAGATTATCCCAACTGCGTGCCAACCTGTACATTCTCTGCCTCTAGGCCAACACATCATCCTGCTACAGTCAGAGCCCAACAGTCTATTAGGACAGTTTTTCAAATACTTTTCATTCCTCCTATTTCCCTAATCTGTCAAGAGAGCACCGTTATTAAGTTACAATAAAAAGACACTGAAATAAAAATGACTAACTTCTCCGTCAAGAAAAAAAGAAGTCTTACCTTTCTATAGACAAAAGGACAGATTTGGCCATGAGACAAGGACTGTGTAAGTTAATTCCTACCCTTTTCTGGTACCTCCTGCCCGCACCCCACAACTGTCCTCCAGAGTCATATCAACAGTGAATGGGTAAGAGAAAGAATGAATGAATGAATGTCATGTGACAAGTTCTCAATGAATCTCTGTTCATTTTTTATGTGGTGTTCAGTGATGTCACTATTACCTGTTTATTGTTCCCACCCAGAGAAATGGGCAAAGTTGTGAAGCAGAGAACAATCTCCTTAACTAATATCTTTAGCACTCACTATGTGCCAGGACCTGTAATACACGTGATCTTTATCAGCATTAGCTCTTTTGATCCTGACAATAATCTTATGAGACAGAACTATAATTATGCCCACATTACAGATGGGCACATTCAGGCCTAGAGTACTTTATAAGAACTTAAGCCATCCAGCCAGTAAAATGTTCAAGCCAGGCTATGAGTTCAAGGGTTTGCCTGATATCAGACACCATAGAGGCCCTGAAACTGTAGAAGTTACAGAATTTGGTTAGGAATTCAATCAAAACTTCTTAAGCATGTGCTCATGCATGGTGCATCAGTGGTTCAGTGTTAGAATTCTTGTCTTCCATGTGGAAATCCAGGTTTGAGTCCTAATCGGTGCATTTTCTGTGCAGTCACCACTCATCTGTCAGTGGAGGCTTTCATGTTACTATGATGTGGAACAAGTTTTAGAGGACTTCCAAACTTAGGCTAGAAAAACAGAGTTTTTAATTAACAAATTAAAGCTCCTTACACATGCACTAGGAGCCCTTGGATTCCACAAATTGTTAACATCTTCAGCTGCTAATAAAATTGATGGTGTGAGTCCACTCAGATCACAGCCATTAAAAACCACATAGAGCACAATTCTTCTTTGAAACATGGGGTCATCGTGAGTAGAATCAACTTGGCAAAGGGTTTTTTTGTTTGTTTTTAATGATGTGCTCATGCAACCTATACTAGATGTTGTGGAGGAGATGAAAACAAATGGTCACAATCGCTGCCCTGAAGAAGCTGTCAGTCCAGTAGCAGAGGTAAGGCATCCCACATTAGAGCCGTAGTGTAAACCACCTTCCAGCTTGTGTGCATTCTGCATTGCATTGGGAAATACTGATATTCCCCTGGAGGAACCAAAGGGGGCTGCCCAGAGGAGGCAGCATTTAAGTCAACTGGTTGTTTTTAGGTGCTGTCAAATCAATTCCAACTCATAACAACCCCATGCACAACAGAAAAAGACACTGTGATCCTGCATTATCTTCACAACTGTTTGTACACTTACGTTTGAGCCCCTGATGCAACCACAGTGTCAGTCCCTCTCGTTGAAGGTTTTCTTGTTTTTCAGTGACCCTCTACTTTACTAAGGAAACCCTGGTGGCATAGTGGTTAAGTGCTATGTCTGCTAACCCAAAGGTCAGCAGTTGAAATCTGCCAGGCATTCCTTGAAAACTCTATGAAGCAGTTCTCCTCTGACCTACAGAGTTTCTATGAGTCAGAATCAACTCAATGGCAGTGGACTTGGTTTTTGGTTTGGGTACTTTACCAAGCATGATGTCTTTCCCCAGGGATTCATCCCTCCTGACAACATGCCCAGAATACGTAAAGATGAAGTATTGCCATCCTTGCTTCTAAGAAACATTCTGTTTTTTCTTCTTCTAAGAAGGATTTGTTCATTCATCTGGAAGTCCATGATGTACTCCTACTCTTTGCCAGCACCACAATTCAAGGGCATAAATTTCTCTTCAATCATCCTTATTCATTACCCAGTTTTCCCATGCATGTGAGACAACTAAAAACACCATGGCTTGGGTCAGGCACAAGTCAGTCTTTAAGTTGACATCTTTGTTTTTCAACACTTTTAAAGGTCTTTGCAGCAGATTTTCCCAAAGCAATGTGTCACTTGGTTTCTTGACTTCTGCTTTCATGGATGTTGATTGTAGATTCAAGTAGAATGAAATCCTTGACAACTTCAATATTTTCTCTGTTTATCATGATACTGCATATTGGTCCAGCTGTAATGTAATCCATTCTGAAGACTATGGTCTTTGATCTTCATCAGCAAGTGCTTCCAGTTCTTTTCACTTTCAGTAAGTAAGATTGTGTTATCTGCATATGGTAGGTTGTTAATTGGTTTGTCGCCAATTCTAATGCCACATTCTTCCTCATATAGTCTGGTTGCTCATATTATTTGCTCGGCGTGTAGATTGAATAAGCATAATGAAAGAGTACACCCCAAAGCACAGTACACCCCAAAGCACACTTTCCTGATTTTAAACTACTTTTTCTGTTCAAACAACTGCCTCTTCACCTATGTACAGGTTCTACGTGAGCACAATTTAAGTGTTTACAATTCCCATTTTACATGATGTTATCCGTAGTTCGCTATGATCCACACATTCTACTGCCTTTGCAAAGTCAAGAAAATGCAGACAGGTAGCTTTCTGGCAGTCTTTACTTTCCATCTAACACCAGCTGTGACGTCCCTGGTTCCGTGGTCCTTTTTTGAATCCAGCTTGAAATTCTAACAATTTTCTGTCAACGTACTGCTGCAATCATTTTTTAACTTTCTTCAGCACAGCTGAGCCAACTGTTGGGCTTCAAAAGTGAAACAAGGCTTGGGCAGGCACGTAATGGACAGGATAGATCAAGGGCCACAAGACTGTGCAATTTGCAGAATGACAATGTAGCAGAAAGAATCCTGACCTTGGAACTCTACAGGCTGCATTCAAGTCACAACTCACAAGGTGACTTTAGGCAAGTTTCTACACTTCTAGGAGCCTCGTCTCCTCATCCGGAACACAGAAATTGTGACAGTGCCACCACACCTCCTCACTTGTCTGGAGGACGCAGTGGGATGTGGTAAGCAATTGTTGTAAAAGCGCTGGGTAAACGGAAACAGTGAACAAATGTAGATCACCATGGTTGCTATGGTTATACACAGGGCACTCAGAGAAGCCACACACACATCCTTGAGTATCATGATGAAGCAAAAACCAGTGTTGCTACAAGGCAGGCAGTGCCTCTCTTGCCACACTCCTCAGAGAAAACTTGTGGCAGAGTCAGGAGGCGCTGCTTCTCCTGGGGGGACCCACTGATTAAAAAAAACTACAGTTTAGGCAAAAGTGATATATTCCCTTCAAACACTATAATGACTAACACAGAAGGGATAGTAATATGCAGCTGTACTTCCTAAATACAGCCTGACTTAAGCTTCCTGTGCCATATAGGGAGCCTGAGCCATTTTTCAGGAGAGACTAAAAATACAGCTGCCAGAGGTGAGGCCAAGATGGCAAATCCTGTGGTCCCTCTTACAACAAAGAAACCCCACCCACCCCCTCAAAAAGTGAATTTGTTACGTACGATAATCTAGAAGACCTGAACATCAAAGACAAAGTTGAGTCGGACTGAGTGACTTGGGATGGGGAGACAGTTCAGAAGCAGCAAGGGTTTTCAGTCCTGACCCAGCTAGAAGGGTGGGCATGTGCAGGCTAACACCAGCACTCAGGATGTGTTTGCTATACCAGAAGAAACAAAGTGGCAGAGAGTCTACACGGGTCTGCATAACCAGGGAAAAGCATCACTGAATGCATAAAAGTTAAGTGCAAGCATCTAAGCTATGATGTGGTACCAAAAAAAACTCTTTCTCTTCCTGAAGTATCTCTCCCTCTCCCCTTTCCATCCCCATTCCTGGTCCAGTATCAGCAATTGTCAAGTCTCCTAGGCTGGAAGTGGGACCCATTATGTGCCCCAAGACATGCTCCTGGTTTTGGAGGGGGAACATACTGACAAACAGGAAAAAAGTAATCTGCCAGCCCCCTAAGCTGGGAACTCAGGACAGGCAAAGCCCTTTGCCTGCACAAGTATAAAGGGTACCTGGCTTTAAATGCCTTTCACGGGTTTCAGCCTCCGAAGGCCCATTACAGTAGTGTAGACCCTCATTAGCACAGTATAGCTAGGTGTATACCTAAAGCCGACTTTCAACTGCAACAGTTAAGGGGAAGTGTTGGACTCTTGACATCTGACACCACCATATCCATTAAGCAGGATTCTCAACTACTTACACCAGGGACCTGAAGACAGTGGTTCCACCCACTCCACCAAACCACCCTGAGCAGGAGTCTAAGAATAATGGTGCTTCTCATTCCTTACAGCCAACAGCATTAGTTGCCCAAATTTTGGCTGCAAAACTCGCTTGTCTATACAATCCAGGGAACAGGGAAATGCCTTCCACTCAGGCACTCAGATGCAGCTCTCAGCCCCTACCTTGCTTAGCATATAACACCCTACTGCAGCCAGCTATCTGTGCCTGCTTCGGTCACTGCTATGTAGCCCTGCCCAGCCAGGACAGCTAAGAGGCTGCACTACACACTCAGTGACTGATGACCAAAGTACCTGCGCTGACTCTAAACAAGAACAGTAAACAGACTCCTAGGCTCACGTACCCAGTAGCAGTCCTAACCGTCTGGTGACAGGATACAAGAGCATCAGAGATTCCAATAATCAAAGCAGCTCACACAGCCAACTTATTTGGGCCTTTCAGAACAACGAAAGAAGCTAGGACGCAGTAAGTGTACATAAAATAAATATAACTTATTGATGGTTCAGACATCACAGTAAATAACAAATCACATAAAGAGGCAGATCATGATGGCTTCAGCAAGTGACTATAAAAAGAACCAAGAAATATCCTAGAGGAAGGGAAGGTCTCAGTATTACTGGAGGTAGAATTCAAAAGATTAACATACACAGCTCTTCAAGAGATCAGGAAGGAGATCAGGCAAAATGCAGACCAAGCCAAGGAACACACAGACAGAGCAACAAAGGAACTTAAGGTTATACAACAGCACAATGACAAATTTAACAGGCTACAAGAATCCACAGAGACAGCAAACAAAAACCCAAAGATTAACTATAAAATTCCAGCATTAGGTAATTCAATAGAAAGTCATAGGAGCAGAATTGAGGCAATAGAATTTAGAATTAGTAAGACCGAAGACAAAGCACTTGACAGCGATTTATCTGAGGGAAAATTAGACAAAAGAATTAAAAAAATAAATAAATAAAATAAACCCTAAGAATTACATGGAACACTATCGAAAGGAATCACCTATGAGTGCTTAGAATACCAGAACAGGGAACACAAGAGAAAATAGAGAGGAAATTGTTGAAGATTTAAGAACAGAAATTCTCCCTGATGTAATGAAACACAATATCTGTCTAAGAAGTTCATCAAATGCCACACAGGGTAGTCCCAAAAGAAAGTCACCAAGACATAGTATAATCAAACTTGCCAAAATCAAGATATAGACAGAATTTTGAAAGTGGCTAAAGATAAACAGAAAGTCCTCTACAAAGGAGAGGTAATAAGACTAAGCTCTGGCCTACTCAACAGAAACCATGCAGGTAAGAAGGCAATGAGATGACATATATATACCTTGAAGGAAAAGAAACTACCAACCAAGAATTATATTTCTGTCAAAATTGTCTCTCAAATATGACGGTGAAATTAGGATATTTTCAGATAAATGGAATTTAAGGGAATTTATAAAAACCAAAAGAAAATTAACAAGAAATACTGAGTCTTCCATTTGGAAATTGATAATATCGGGTAATAACACAAGACTAGAAAACAGGACAGAACAACCAGATATCAACCTAGATGGGGAAGTCACAAAAATAAATCAAAGGTAAAACATTAAAAAAAGGAAACAGAGACATTAACATGTACAAGTGAACAACATTAAAGCCAAAAAGAGGGACTGTGTAATGTAGCCATAGAACTTTAATACTGAAAGGAAGTCAAGGCAATATCAAGAAATCAGTGTGGGATTTAAACTTAGAAAAATAGAGATAATTATTATGGTAAGCACAAAGAAAACTAACAATTCTACTGTCACGGATTGAATTATTTCCCCCCAAAATGTGTGTATCAATTTGGCTGGGCCATGACTCCCACTATGGGATAGTTGTCTCTATTCTGTGATGGTAATTACATGTTAAGGAGGATTAGGGTCATGTTGTAACATGCTTACTAAGGTCATGTCCTTGATCCAGTGTAGATTCCCCAGGGTATAGCCTGGACCATCTTTTAACTTACAAGAGATAAAAGGAAAGGGAAGAAAGTAAAGAGTTGTAGCATGTCATACAACCAAAACAGCAGTGCCAAGAGCAGAGCATGTTCTTTGGACCCAGGGTCCTGCATGCAGAAGCTCCTAGTCCAGGGGAAAATTGATGAGAAAGCTGACAGAGAGAAAGCCTATTCCTAGAAGAATTTGGGGATACAGCCTACTTTATTATGAGAAAGTAGCGTTTTTTTTTTTTTTACTAAAGCCATCCATTTGCGGTATTTCTGTCATAGCAGTACTGAATGAATTAGACATTTACACATTAAAAGAAGAAGAAAAAAAACAAAGATTCATCAAATACAAAAACAGTGAAAAACTTGTAAAGAAATTACATAAAGAACGCATACAACTCAACACATAAAATTAAGTGGAACAAAGAAACTGTCAACAATACCCACTCCCAAACATCAGACTGTCAGCTCTAAACTCATACCTATCAATAATTATGCTGAATGTAAATGGACTAAATGTACCAACAAAGAGACGGGGAATAGCAGAATGGATTAAAAGAAAATACAATCTGTATGCTGCACACAAGAGACAAACCTTAGACTCAAAGACACAAACAAGCTAAAACTCAAAAGATGGTAAAAATACATACATACACATATATGTATATATATTATATATATACATACACACACACACACACACACACACACCAAGCAAACAACAATCAAAAAAGAGCAGGGCTGGCAACACTAATCTCTGACATAATATACTTGAAAGCAAAATCCACGATAAAAGATAAGGAAGTACACTCTATAATGATTAAAGAGTAGTTAGACCAGAAGAACAAAATACATAAACTCTAACAGCATTGTAAAGAGAGACAGTCCCACGAAAATAGTAAGATACTTCAATTCACCACTTTCAGAGGAGGACAAACATCGAGAAAGTTCAATAAAGACGTGAAAGACCTAAATGCTGTAATTAACTAACTTGATCTCATAGACATATACAGAACACTCCACCCAAGAGGAGACAAGTGTATCTTCTCTTTCAACATGCATGGAACATTCTTCAGAATACACTACATATTAGGCCACCCATAGCAAGGGTTGTTGTTGCTTTTGTTAGGTGCCATCCAGTTAGTTCCAATTCATAGCGACCCTATGAATGAAACCCTGCGTAGTCTTGTGCCATGTCCACAATTGTTTTCATGCTTAAGCCCATCATTGCAGCCACTGTGGCACTCCAACTTGTCAAAGGTGTTCCTCTTTTTCATTCTACCAAGCATGATGTCTTTCTCCAGGGACTGATGCCCCCTGACAACATCTCCAAAGTATGCAAAACACAGTCTCTCTATCTTTGCTTCCAAGAAGCATTCTGATTGTACTTCTTCCAGAACAAATCTACTTGGCAGTCCATGGCACATTCAACATTCTTCTTCAACACCACAATTCAAAAGCATCGATTCTTCTTCTGTCTTCTTTTTTCATTGTCCAGCTTTCTCATGCATATGGTGCGATTGAAAATACCATGATGGCTCAGATCCGGTGAACTTCAGTCTTCAAGGTGATATCTTTACTTTTCAAAACTTTAAGGAGATCCTCTGAGGCAGATTTTCCCAGTGCAATATGTGTTTTGATTTCTTGGCAGCTGCTTCCATGGGCACTGATTGTGGACCCAAGTAAAATGAAATCTTTGCCAACCTCAATCCTTTCTCCGTTTGTTACAATATGGCTTACTTGTCCAGTTGTGAGGATTTTTGTTTTCTTGATATTGAGGTACAATCGATACTGAAGGCTGTGGTCCTTGATCTTCATCAGTAAGTGTTTCACATCTTCTTTACTTTGGTCTACATAACACAGGTTGTTAGTAAATTGTCCTCCAATCCTGATGCCTTGTTCTAAACCAGTTTCTCAGATTATTTGCTCAGCATACAGATTGAAAAGGTGTGGTGAAAGGACACAAACCTTAAGCACACCTGTCCTGACTTGAGACCGTGCAGTGTCCCTTGTTCCGTTCACACAACTGCCTCTTGATCCATATACAAATTCCTTAAGAGCACAATTAAGTGTTCTAGAATTCCCATTTTATGCAACATTAGCCATAATTTGTTATCATCCACACAGTCAAATGCCTTTGCATAGTCAATGAAATACAGATAAACATTTTTCTGGTAATCTCTGCTTTCAGCCAAGTTCCATGTAACATCAGCAATGATATCCCTGGTTCCACATCCCCGTCTGAATCCAGTTTGAATTTCTGGTCATTCTTTGCCAAAGTACTGTTGCAGTCGCTTTTGAATGATCTTAAGCAAAATTTTACTTTCAAGTGATATTAAGGATATTGTTTGGTAATTTCCTCATTCATTTGGATCACTTTTCTTTGGAATGGGCATAAATGTGTCTCTTTTCCAGTCAGTTAGCCAGGTAGCTGTCCTCCAAATTTCTCAGCATAGACAACTGAGCACTTCCAGCTCTGCATCTGTTTGTTTAAATCCTTCAGTTGATATTCCATCAATTCCTAGAGCCTTTTTCATCAATGCCTTCAGTGCAGCTTCAACTTCTTCCATTCTAGCAAGGTTTACCACAACCTAAAATACTGAAATATTACACAGCATCATTTCTGACCATAAAATCCATAAAAGTGTAAAAGAGTAACAGAAAAAAATCAAATACACAGAAACTGAACAACAACTTGCTGAAAAGTACTGGGTTATAGAATAAGAATGAAAATACGTTCTACTAGAACCTTTGGGACAAAGCATAAGCAGTGCTCAGAGATCAATTTATCTCAATGAATGCACATGTCCAAAACAGAAGAAATGGCCCCACAAGATGCATTAATCCTACAACTTGAACAAACAGAAAGAGAGCAGCAAAATAAGCCCTTGGATGTCCAAAGAAAGAAAATAATTAAAAGTAGAGCAGAACTAAATGAATTAACAAGTGGAAAAATGACTGAAAGGGTTAATAGGACCAAAATCTGTTGTTGTTGTTGTTTTTTAAAGGTCAACAAAATCAGCAAATCATTGGCCAAACTAACAAAGAAAAATAGAAAAGGAAGCAAATAACTCAAATAAAAACAGGAGATGTGTGATATTACAACTGAACTAAAATTAAAAACAGTATAATAGAATTCTATGAAAATCTGTACTCTAACAAATTCAAAAATCTAGAGGAAATGGACAAATTTCTAGAAACACACTAGCTACCTAAACTAACACATAGGTAGAACAACTAAATAAAGCCATCACAAAAGAAGAGATTCAAAAGGTAATTTAAAAATTCCCAAACAAAAAAAGTGTTGGCCCTGATGGCTTCACAAGAGAATTCTACCAAACTTTCAGAGAAGAATTAATACTACTACTACTAAAAGGACTTCATAGCATTAGAAAAATATGTAATACTCACAAGCTCATTCTATGAAGCCAGCATAACCCTAATACTAAAGCCAGGTAAAGACACCACAAAAAAAAGAAAATTACAGACCAGTATTTCTCATGAACACAAACACAAAAATCCTCAGCAAAATTCTAGTCAATAAAATTCAACAATATAACAAAACAAAAAAATAATTCACCTTGCCCAAATGGGATTCCAACCAGGTGTTGTGGACTGAATTTTATCCCTGCCCACCAAAAAATTTGTGTAGCAATTTGGCTGGGCCATGATTCCCAGTATTTTACAATTGCCCTCAATTTTGTGGTTTTCCTATGCTATAAATCCTAATCTCTGCCTATGGTTAATATACTGGATTATATTAAGAGTATTAGGATGGGACTGTAACACCTTTCCTAGGGTCACTTCCCTGCTCCAATGTAAAGGGAGTTTCCCTGGAATGTGGCTTTCAACACCTTTTATCCTGTTGTCCTACAAGAGATAGAGAGAGAGAATCAAGCAGAGAGCTTGGAACACCATACCATCAAGGAAGTAGCATCGAGAGCAGAGAGCATCCTTCAGACCTGAGGTTTCTGTGCCAGGATGCCCTCAGACCAAAGACTGATGTAACACAAGGACTTTCCTTCAAAGCAGACAGAGAAAAAGTGTGTTCCCCTGGAGCCAGTACCCTCAGTTCAGACGTTCAGCCTACTGGACTGTGTATTTTTTGCTAAAGTCATCCACTTGTGATATTTCTGTTAGAGCAGTACCAGCTGACTAAGATACTAGCTATGCAGGGACAGTTCAACATTAGAAAAACACTGTAAACCATCATATAAATAAAACAAAAGATAAGAGCTACAGAGCTTATGAATTGATGCAGAAAAGGCATTTCACAAAGCCCAACATTCATTCATGATAAAAACTCACCAAAATAGGAATAGAAGGGAAATTCCTCAGCATAATAGAGTACTTATACAAACCCAACAGCCAACATCATCCTAAATGGAGAGAGTCTCACAGCATTTCCCTGGAGAAAGAGAACCACAAAAAGATGACCTTTATCACCACCCTTATTCAACATTGTACTGGAGATCTTACAGGTCTATTAGGCTAGGAAATGAAATACATGGTATCCAAATTGGTAGGAAAGAATTTAAAGAATCTCTTTTTCCAGACGATATAATCTTATACACCAAAAACCACAAAGAATCCACAAGTAAACTACTGAAACTAGGAGAAGACTTCAGCAAATTGTCAGGATACAAGACAAACACACAAAAATCAGTTGGACTTCTCTACACTAACAAAGAGAACTTTGAAGAGGAAATCACCAGATCAACACCATTTGCAATAGCCTCCAAGAAGATTAAACACCTAGGAAAAAAATTTAACCAGAGACATAAAAGACCTATACAAAGAAAACAGTAAGACCCTACTCTCTAAGAACCCAAAAGAGACCAACATAAGCAGAAGACTATACCATGCATGAAAACACTGGTGGCGTAAATGGTTAAGTGCTACATCTGTTAACCAACAGGTTGGCAGTTGAAAGCCACCAGACATTCCCTGGAAATTGTATAGGGAAGTTCTACCCTGACCTATAGGATCACTATCAGTCAAAATCAGCTCAGCAGCCATGGCTTATGTCACACTCATGGACAGGAAGACTAAACATTGTCAAAATGTCAATTCTACTTAAAGTGATCTGCAGATGTAACGCAATCTCAATCCAGAGTCCAACCACATCTTGTAACATGATGGAGAAACAAATCACCCAACTTGAGAAGGGAACAGGTCTCAGATAAGTAAAGCATTACTGAAGAGAGCAAAGTGGGAGACCTGACACTATCTGATTTTAGAATCTATGACACTGCCATAGTAGTCAAAACAGTCTGGTACTAGTACAACAGCAGATACATAGATCAATGGAACTGAATCAAGAATCTAGATATAACTTCATCTACCATGAGCAACTGATATTTGACAGAAGCCCACAGTTCATAAATTGGGGGCAAGGCACTCTCTTTAACAAATGGTACTGGCATAACTGGATACCCATCTGCAAAAATAATGAAACAAAACTATACCTCAAACCATGCCCAAAAAATAACTCAAAATGAATCAAAGACCTAAATATGAAATATAAATAAAGATCACGGAAGAAAAAACAGGCAAAATGCTAGGAGCCCTAATATATGGCATGGACAATATAAAACGTAACTGACAGTGCACAAATACCAGAAAAGGAGCTAAAGAACCGGGTGCTCCTAAAGATTAAACACTGGAGTTCAACAAAAGAATAAAAAGACAATCTAAAGGCTGGGAAAATATTTTGGCTACAACATATTGAATCAGGACCTAAATTTCTGAAATCTAAAATCGCACTGTAAAACCTCAACAATAAAAAAAGCATCCAATTAAAAAATGGACAAAGGATACTAACAGGCACTTCACTAAAGAAGACATTCAGCCATCTAACAGATACATAACGAAATGCTCATGATCATTAGCTACTGTTACTGCTGCTGCTGTTTTGGTTAGGGTCCATCTAGTTGGTTCCAACTCACAGCAAAAACAAGGCACTGCCCAGTCCTGTGCCATCCCCACAATCGTTATCCTTGAGCCTATTGTTGCAGCCACTATGTCAACCCATCTCATTGACAGTCTTCCTCTTTTTCACTGACCCTAGTTTACTAAGCATGATATCCTTCTCCAGGAACTGGTCCACCCCAACAATTTGTCCAATATGTAAAACATAGTCTCATCATCCTTGCTTCTAAAGAGCACTCTGGTTGTGCTTCTTTCAAGACAAATCTATTCACTGTTTTGGCAGTGCATGATATACTCAATATTCTTCTTCAACACCACAGTTCAAAGGCATCAATTCTCTTCTGTCTTTCTTATTCATTATCCAGTTTTTGAATGCATATGATGAGACTGAATATATCATGGCTTGGGTCAGGTACATCGTAGCCTTCAAGATGACATCTTTGCTTTTCAGCACTTGGAAAACATCCCTTGCAGCAGATTTTCCCAGTGCTAAGTGTCTCTTGATTTCTCAAATTCTGCTTCCATGGGTGTAGATTGCAGATCCATGTGAAATGAAATGCTTGACAACCCCAACCTTTTCTGCATTTCTCATGTGTTGCTTGTTGGTCCAGTTGTGAGGATTTTTGTGTTCTGGATGTTGAGTATATGTAATCAATACAGAAGGCTGTGGGGTTTGATCGACATCAGAAAGTATTTCAAAATGTCTATTTTACTCAAAGCAATCTACATATACAGTGCAATCGCAATACAAATTCCAGCGACATTTTTTAATGAGATGGAGAAACAAATCATAAACGTTGTTTGGAAAAGGAAGAAACCCTAGATAAGCAAAGCACTACTGAAGAACACAATGCAAAGCCTTCACTGCTGTACTTTAGAACCTATTGCACTGCCACAGTAGTCAAAACAGCCTGGTACTGGTACAAAAAAGAGACACACAGACCAATAGAATAGAGTTGAGACCCCAGAGATGACACCATCCTCCTATGAACAGCTGATAGTTGACAAAGGCTCTAAGACTTCGAACTGGAGTAAAAGCCATCTTTTTAACAAATGGTGCTGGCAAAATTGGATATCCATCTACAAAAAATTGAAACAAGACCCATATCTCACACTGTATACAAAAACCAACTCTAATTGGATAAAATACCTAAATATCAAACCTAAAATGATAAAGATAATGCAACAAAAACAGGCTCAACAATGGAAGTCTCAATAAACAACTTAGACAGACTTCAAAATCTGACAGACAAAGCACGATCAACTGAAGAGGAAACAGATAAATTGAAACTACAGAGAATCAGACACTTTTGCTCATCCAAAGGCTTTTTATTAAAAGAATTAAAAGACCACCTACGGGATGGGAAAAAATATCTGGCAACTATATGTCAGAACAACGTCTGATCTCCATAATCTACAAGGTACTGCAAAATATCAACAAGAGAAGGATAAATAACCCAATTAAGCATTGGGGAAAGAAGAGGGACAGATTTTTCTCTGAAGAGGATATCCAGGCAGCCAAAAGACACATGAAGAAATGCTCATGATAATTAGCCATTAAAGAAATCCAAATTAAAACCATGATGAGATACCATCTCACTCCAACAAGGTTGGCTGTGATACAAAAAATACAAAACAAATACTGGACAGGCTGTGGAGAAATTGAAACTCTCCTACACTGCTGGTGGGATTACAAAATGGTACAATCTCTTTGGAAAGCAACCTGGTGCTTCCTTAAAAAACTGGAAACAGACATACCCTTTGACCAAGTAATCTCACTGCTTGGAATACATCCTACAGAATCAAGGGCAGTCACAAGAACACATGAATGTTTATTGCACCACAGTCCACAACAGCAAAAAGTTGGAACAACCCAGATGCCCAACAATGGATGAATGGACAAACTACGGTATATATAACCAAATGGAACATTGTGCAATGATAAAGAACAATGACGATTTTAGGAAACATCTCATAACCTAGTTTCAACTGGAAGACATTATGTTGAGTGAAATCAGTTAGTGGCACAAGGACAAACATTGTCTGAGACCCCTACTATAAGGACTTAAAACAGACTCACGTACAGAAGAAAAGACTCTTTGATGGCTGCAAGGGAGGGGAGGAAGACAGGGAGAGGGCTGGTTATAGATTAGATAGTTGATAGAAAGTTGGTTAGGTGAAATCAGCGACAGCACACATTAGAAAGAAGATCGATTTAACTGGACTTCAACACAACCTGAAAACTCTTCCAATCTTAACTCAATATTGTAAAGGATAGACCAGCAGGGGCAGGGGTCAGCGAACCATGATCTCAGGGGACATCAAGTCCAATTGGCATAACTAGCCCACTGCTAAGACAGTCTTCTGCACCCCATATGGATGAGGGGCATCTGGAGTCTTAAAAGCTAGAAGCTACCATATGAGGTATACCAAATGGTCTCAACTCAGCTGGAAGAGATGATCACCAAGGACAACAATGATGTGAGGGAAAAAGAGCCCAGAAGACAGAAAGACCCACCTGAATAGGTGACCACATTAACATACAACCAGAAGAACCAGATGGTGCCCAGCTACCACCAATGACAGCTGTGATGGGGCTCACAATGTTGAGTACCAGTGGCAACATGAGAAAAAAAGGGACCCACCCTAAGAACTCCTGTAAAAGACTGCAACTGATTGTCCTAGGAGTTCCCCTGGTAGCATAGTCCCTAGACCTGATGCTGCCCATGATCATAGATCATTAGTGAGGTCAACTCTTCAGATAGGAATGGATTGGACTCAGGGACACAAAGTGACCATATCATGTGTACACTTTATGGTTCTATGCATCTATAGGATGTCATCCTGCTGGCCTCTTACTAGAGGGGAGTGGAGAGGATGGAGAGGAGGGGCAGGAGATTGTTAAGAGGATATGACATGTATGGAATGGAAAGGAGGAGTGTGCTGTCACCAGGCAAGGAGAGCAGAGGGAGCTGCAGATAGGCTGTCATGTAAAATTGAATTGTATTGTAAACTTCCACTCAATCACAATTAAAAAAAAAAGAAAGAAAATAAAGTATTTCAAGTCCTCTTTGCTTTCAGCAAGCACATAATTTTGTCTGCATAACACAGGTTGTTAATTAATCTTCCTCCAAACCTTCCTCCAAACTTCCAACATTCTCTTGCACAGTTTCTTACATTATTTGCTTAGCATACATACCGGATAGATATGGTGAAAGAAAATAACCATGACACAAACCTTTTTTGACTTTAAACCATGCATTGCCCCAAATGTTCTGTTCATGTACAGATTCCTCATGAGTACAGTTGAGTGTTTTAGAGTTACCATTCTCTGCAATGCTATCCATGGTTTGTGATGACCCATGCAACCAGTCAATAAAACACAAGTAAACATCTTTCTGGTATTCTCTGCTTTCAAACAAGACCCATCTGACATTAGCCATGATATCCCTGGTTCCATGTCCTCTTCTGAATCCAGCTTGAATTCACTTTTGAGTGATCGTTAGCAAAATTTTACTTCTGTGTGATGTTAACGACACTGTTTGAAAACTTCCATGTATGTGTGGATCACCTTTCTTGGGAATACGCATAAACACAGATCTCTCAGTCAGCTGGCCAGGTAGCTGTTCTCCAAACGTCTCAGCAAAGATGAGTGAGCACTTCCAACATTATATTCATTTGTCGAAACATCTCAATTGATATTCCATCAATTCCTGGAGCCTTTTTTTTTTTTTGCCAACGCCTTCAATGCAGCTTGGAACTTTTCCCTCAGTATCCTGATCATAAGCTACCACTTAAAATAATTAAACATCTACCAATTCTTTTTGGTGAAATGACTCTGTGGATTCTTTCCATCTCATTCTGATGCTTCCTGCGTTGTTTAATATTTTCCCTGTAGAATTCGTCACTATTCCAGTTCAAGCCTGATTTTTTTCTTCAGTTTTTCCAACTTGAGAAATGCAGAGCATGTTCTTCTCATTTGGTTTTCTGTCTCAGGATCGTTATACACGTAATTATAATATTTTACTTTGTTTTCTTGAGCTGCCCTTTGAAATCTTAATTTCTTTTACTTCATCATTTTTCATTTTCCTTTAGCTACTTGACATTCAAGAAAGTTTCAGAGTCTTTTCTGACATCCAATTTTCTCTTTTTTTTTCTTTCCCATCTTTTTAATGACCTCTTGCTTTCTTCACGTTTAGTGTCTTTGATGTCATTTCACAACTCATATGGTTTTCAATCATTAGCATTCAATATGTCAAATCTGTTCTAGAGATAGTCTTCAAACTCAGGTAGGATATACTCAAAGTCATACTTTGGCTCTAAGGACATTTTTCTAATTCTGTTCTATTCCAATTTGAACTTACATATCAGCAATTGATGGTCTCTGCCACAATCAGCCTCTGGCCTTGTTTTATCAAAGATATTGAGCTTTTCTATAGTTTCTTTCCACAGACGTAGTCAGTTTGAATCCTGTGTATTCTATCTGGTGAGGTCCATGCGCCTAGTCATGATTTGTGTTGGTGAAAAAGGTACATGCAATGAAAAGTCATTGGTCTCACAAAATTCTATCACGCAATTTCCAACATTGTTTCTATCATCAAGTCCATATTTTACAACTACTAATCTTTCTTTGCTTCCAATTTTTCCATTCCGATCACCAGTAGCTATCAATGCAGCCTGATTGCATGTGAGATCAATTTCAGACTGCAGAGCTGGCAAAAATCTTCAATTTCTTCATCTTGGCATTAATGATTGATGCATAAATTTGAATAACAGTTGTATTAACTGATCTTCCTTTGAGGCACGTGGATATTATCCTATCACAGACATCACTGTACTTCAGGATCGACCTTGGAATGCTCTTTTGGACAATGAACACAAAGCCATTCCTCTCCAAGTTGTTGTTCCCAACATAGCAGACCATATGACTGGCTGATTCAAAATAGCCAATACTAGTGTGTTTGGATTCACTAATTCCTAGGATATTAAAGTTTATATGTTTCATGTCACTTTTGACAATTTTCACTTTTCTTAGATTCATACAACATAGGCTCCACCTTTTAGTTACTAATGGATGTTTGCAATTGTTTCTTCTCATTTTGAGACAAGCCACATAAGCTTGACTCAACCCGTATCATTAAGGTTGACTCGACTCTGAAGAGTCAGCTCTTTCCCAGCAGTCTTTTGACTCCCTTCCACCCTGGTGGGCTCATCTTCTAGCCTTATATCAGACAATGTTCTGCTGCTGTTCATAAGGTTTTTGCTAGCTAATTCTTTTCAGAAGTAGACTGCTGGGTCCTGCTTTGTAGTCTCTCTCAGTCTGAAATCTCAGTTAAAACTTCTCCACCATGGGTGATCCTGCTGGCATCTGAATACTGTTGGCATAGCTTCCACATCACAGAAACATGCAAGTCCCCACAAACTGACAGACATGTGGGGTCATTAGCCATTGTTGTTGTTGTTATTGTTGTTAGGTGCCATCTAGTCATTTCTGACTCATAGTGACCTCATGAACAACACAACAGAACACTGCCTGGTTTTGGACCCTGTCCACAATAGGTTTTATGCTTAAGCCTATTGTTGCAGCCACTGTGTCAATCCATATCATCAAGCGTCTTCGTCTTTTTCTTTGACCTTCCACTCTACCAAGCACGATGGCCTTCTCCACAGAATGATCCTTTCTGACACCATCTCCAAAGTACGTAAGACACAGTCTTGCCATCTCTGCTTCCAAGGAAGCCCTCTGACTGTACTTCTTCCAGAATAGATCTGTTTCTGTTTGTTCTCTTGGCAGTACAATGTACATTCAACATTCTTCTCCAGCATGACAGTTTGAAGACATTAATTCTTCTGTCTTCTTTATTCATTGTCCAGCTTTCACATGCATGTGATGCAATTGAAAATATCATGGCTTGGGTCAGGTGCACTTTAGTCTTCAAGGTGACATCTTTATTTTTAAGAGATCCTTTGCAGCAGATTTTCCCAGTGCAACGCATGGTTGATTTCTTGACTGCTACTTCCATGGGCATTGATTGTGGACTCAAGTAAAATGAAATCTGTGCCAACCTCAATCCTTTCTCCATTTGTTACAATGTGATTGACTTGTCCAGCTGTGAGGATTTTTGTTTTTTTGATGTTGAGGTACAATCCATACTGTAGGCTATGGTCATTGATCTTCATCAGTTTTTTTTTTTTAATTATGATTGAGTGAAATGTATATTCCCATATAAATTTGCATGCTGACATATATGCAGCTTCCATTGCTCTCCCTGTACAGTGACAGCACAATCTTCCTCTCTGCTCCATACATGTATCATCCTCCCAACAGTCTCCTATCTTCTCTTCTCCCCCCATTCCCCTTCCTCCAGTATGAAGTCAACAGGATGACCTCCTATAGATTCCTAGAACCATAAAGTGCCCACACAATATCATCCCTCTGAGTCACCAAGTCCAATCCATTGCTCTCTGAAAAGTTAACCTTCATTATGATTTATGGACAGGGGCCA
This sequence comes from Heterohyrax brucei, assembly GCA_028571685.1. Classification (NCBI taxonomy): domain Eukaryota; kingdom Metazoa; phylum Chordata; class Mammalia; order Hyracoidea; family Procaviidae; genus Heterohyrax; species Heterohyrax brucei. The sequence continues at coordinate 81,037,682 of CM053154.1, read as the reverse complement.
TGCTCCCAGGGGAACCCCAAAGTCCCTGGAGGATCAATTGTAGTCTTTTAGTGGAGTTCTCAAGGTGCACCCTTTATTTATACTTCTGTTGTCAGTGAGACTCAACTTTGTGAGCTCCATCATGGCTATTACTGGTGGTGGCTGGGCACTATCTGGTTCTTCTGGTCACAAGTCAATGTAGACATCCACTCATGTGAGTCTCTCTGTCTTCTGGATTCTCTTTCCCCCATGTCATTATGGACATTGGTGTTCATCCATTCCTGCTAAGTTGGGACCATTTGCTGTACCCTCAGATGGCAGCTTGGCAGCTTTTAAGACCCCAGACGCCACTCACCAATGTGGGATGTGAAGAGTCCTCATCAGCAAAATACTAGTTGTGCCAGTTGGCCTCAATGTCCCCTGAGAGCATGGTCCCCAGCCCCCCACCCCAGCTACTCTGTCCTTGCAATACTGGGTTAAGATGGAAGGAGCACACAAGTTATGTTGAAGTCCCATTAATATTGATCTTCTTACTAATGTGTGCTATCACCCATTTCACCCAACCAAATTTCTAACAACTATCTAATCTAAACCCTCGCCCCTCTCCCTCCCACCCTTCTCACCCTTGCAGCCGTCTAAGAGTCTTTTCTGTTATGCATCAGCCTGCTCTTAAGTTCTTATCGGAGGAGTCTCATGCAATATTTGTCCCTCTGTCGCTGACTACTTTCACTGAACATAACGTCCTCCAGTTGAAACTAGGTTAAGAGATGTTTCCTGCTATCATGGTTGTTCTTTATCACTGCATGGTGTTCCATCGAATATATATACCATAGTTCACCTATCCATTCGTCTGTTGTTGGGCATCTGGGTTGATTCCATATTTTTGCTGTTGTGAACTGTGCTGCGATGAACATCCGTGTGCATATATCAGTTGGTGTGAGTGGCTTTGATTCTGTAGGATATATTCCAAGTAGTGGAATTACTGGGCCAAATGGTATATCTATATCCATTTTTTTAAGGGAATGGCAGATAGCTTTCCAAAGAGGCTGGACCGTTTTGCAACCCCACCAACAGTATAGGAGAGTTCCACTTTCTCCACAGCCTCTCCAACATTTGTTGTTTTGTGTTTTTTGGATCATGCCAACCTTGTTGAGGTGAGATGGTATCTCATTGTTGTTTTGATTTGAATTTCTTTAATAGCTAATGATCATGAGCATGTCCACATGTGTTTTTTTGGCTGCCTGGATCTCCTCTGTAGAGAAGTGTCTGTCCATCTCCTTTGCCCATTGCTTAATGGGATGATTTATCTTTTTCTTATTGATATCTTGTAGTATCTTACAGATTATGGAGATCAGGCGTTGGTCTGACATAGAGTTGCCAAATATTTTTTCCCATTCTGTAGGTGGTCTTTTAATTCTTTTGATGAAGTCTTTGGATGAGCATAAGTGTTTGATTCTTATTAATTCCCGTTTACCTATTTTCTCTTCTGATGAATGTGCTTTGTCAGATTTTGAAGTCTGTCTATATTGTGTCGATGGCACTTGGCTGGCTAAATTGTGTATTAAAACTTCCGTTGTTGACCCTGTTTTATCTTGGGTGCGCTTTATCGTTTTAGATTTTATATTTTAGTCTTCTATTCAATTCTTGGCATTCAATTTGAGTTGGTTTTTGTATAAGGTATGAGATATGGGTCTTGTTTCAATTTTTTGCAGATGGATATCCAATTTTGCCAGCACCATTTGTTACAGAGACTGTTCTTACCCCAGTTTAAAATCTTAGGGCCTTTATCAAATATCAGCTGTTCATAGGAGGATGGTGGCATCTCTGGGGTCTCTACTCTGTTCCATTGGTCTATATGTCTCTTTTTGTACCAGTACCAGGCTGTTTTCACAACTGTGGCAGTGTAATAGGTTCTAAAGTCAGGTAGTGAGAGGCCTCCAAGTGTGTTCTTCTTCAGTAGTGCTTTACTTATCCGGGGCTTCTTCCTTTTCCAAACAAAGCTGATGATTTGTTTCTCCATCTCATTAAAAAGTTTTGCTGGAGTTTGTATTGGGATTGCATTATATAAGTAGATTGCTTTGGGCAAAATACACATTTTCAAATGTTGAGTCTTCCTATCCATAAGCAGGGCCAATTACTCTACTTATGCAAGTCTCTCCCAGTTTCTTGTAATAAGGTCTTGTAGTTCTCTTTGTAAAGATCTCTTATTTCTCTAGTTAGATTTATTCCAAGGTATTTTATCTTCTTGGAGACTATAGTAATTGGAATTGATTTGGTGATTTTTTCTTTAATAATCTCACTGTCAGTATAAAGGAATCCTGTTGATTTACTTATGTTTACCTTGTATCCCTATACTTTGCTGAACTCTTCTATTAGCTCCAATAGCTTACTTATGGATTTCTTTGGATTCTCTGGATAAACAGTCGTATCATCTGCAAATGGGAGATTTTTACTTCTTCACTGCTGATACAGATGCCCTTTATTTCTCTGACTTGTCTAATTGCTCTGGCTAGAACTTCTAGCACAATGTTGAATAGAAGTGGTGAGAGTGGGCATCCTTGTCTAGTTCCCATTCTCAAAGGGAATTCTTTCAGTCTTTCACCATTTAGGATGATGAAAGCAGTGGCTTTGCATAGATGCTGCTGATTACATTGAGGAATTTCTCCTCTATTCCTATTTTGCTGAAAGTTTTAAGCATGAATAGGTGTTGAGCTTTGTCAAATACCTTTTCTGCATCAGTTGACAAAATCAGGTGATTCTTATCTTTTGCGTTATTAATATAGTTGATTACATTAATTGTTTTTCTGATGTTGAACCAGCCTTGCATCTCTGGAATGAAACCAACTTGACCATGATGAATTATTTTTTACATAGGCTGTTGAATTCTATTGGCTAGAATTTTGTTGAAGATTTTTGAATCTAGGTTCATGAATGATATTGGTCTATAATTTTCTTTTTTTGTGGGATCTTCGCCTGGTTTGGTATCAGGGTTATGCTGGCTTCATAGAATGAATTTGGAAGTCTTCCACCCTTTTCTATGGTGTGAAATAGCCTAAATAGTATTTGAGTTAACTCTTCTCTAAAAGTTTGGTAGAATTCTCTGGTGAAGCCATCTGGGCCAGGACTTTTTTGGTTGGTAGATTTTTGATGACTCTTTCAATCTCTTCCTTTGTGATAGATTTATTAAGTTGATCTACTTCTTGTGTTAATCTTGGTGAGTAATGCGAATCTAGAAATTTGTCCATTTCCCCTAGGTTTTCAAACCTGTTAGAGTACAGCCTTTCATAGTACTCTGTTATGATACTTTTTATTTCAGCTAGATCTGTTGTAACATCTCCCAACTCATTTCTTAATTGGGTTATTTGTATCTTCTGCTGTTTTTCTTTTGTAAGTTTAGCCAATGGTTTGTCAATTTTGTTGATCTTTTCAAAGAACCCACTTTTGGTTTTGTTAATTTTTTCAATTGTTTTTCTATTCTCTAATTCATTTAGTTCTGCTCTAATCCTTATAATCTGTTTTCTTCTGGTGCCTGAGGGGTTCCTCTGTTTCTCTCTTTCTACTTGTTCAAGCTGTAAGGTTAGTTCTTTAATTTGGGCCCTTTCTTCTTTCCAGATGTGTGCAGGTATAGAGATAAACTGACCTCTGAGCACTGCTTTTGCTGCATCCCATAAATTCTGGTAGGATGTATTTTTATTCTCATTTGAATCCATGAATTTATTTTTGTCCTTAATTTCTTCCATAATGCAAGGCTTTATGAGCAAAGTGTTGTTCAGTTTCCACAAGTTTGCATTTCTACCTAAGAATTTTCTGTTATTGACTTCAACTTTTATAGCTCTATGGTCCGAGACGATACTTTGCAGTAAATCAATGGTTTGGGTTTTATAGAGAATTGTTTTATGACCTAACACATGGTCGATTCTGGAGAACGTTCCATGTGCATTGGAGAAGAAGGTTTATTTATCCACTGATGGATGAAAAGATCTGTATATGTCAACAAGGTCAAGTTGGTTGATTGTTGTAATAAAATCTTCTGCATCTTTACTGAGCTTTTTTCTGGATGATCTATCCATAACTGAAAGGGGAGTGTTAAAGTCTCCAACTTTTTTTGTGGAATGATCAATCTCATTTTTCAATGTTGTCAGTATTTGTTCAATGTATTTAGGAGCTCTGGTACTGGGTGAATAAGTATTTAATATTGTTAAGTCCTGCTTGAGTATTGAACCATTTAGCAATAAATAGTGACCATCCTTGTCCACAATATTGGATTTTACATTAAAATCTATTTTATCTGAGATTAATATTGCCATACCTGCTCTTATTTGTGTATGGTTATCTTGATATATATTATTTCAACCTTTAATTCTCAAGTTGTTCATATCTTTAAGTCTAAGGTGTGTTTCTTGTATGCCACATATAAACGAGTCATGTCTTTTGATCCAGGATACCACTCTCTGTCTCTTTACTGGAGCTTTCAGTCCATTTATAGTCAATGTAATTATTGATAAGTATATCCCTTTGCCATTATTATGACATAATTACTTCTGTGATGATGTATTCTATATTGCTCTTAATGTTCTGTTCTGGAGCATTCTTCTTTATGGGTTGTTTCAGTGTTGGTTTTGTGTTCGTTGAGACTCCTGTATTGCATTTCTTATTTTGATACAATACATTGTTGATCTGCATTATGGCTACATGTATTATCTCCCTTAACACAGTAAAATTAAAACCAATTTTAACTGCTTCATAACTCTGAAACTTCCTCTGCATCAAAAACAACTGTAACTATTGTAGTGCATCCCTCTTTTAACGTGATGGTAGTATAGTTGTCATGATATGATCACAGATTCCCTTATTATAATACTGCAGCTTTGGTGAAGTTTTATGATTTCCTTAACTGACTAGAAATGTGGATGAAGTGTTCTGAATTGTCACCTAAAATATACATTTAGGGAAGAGCTTCTTTCAATATTTCATGTAATTTTGGTTTAGTTTTTATGAAGTCTCTAAATTTCTTTTTATTTTCAAAAGTCTTAATCTCACCATTGTATTTGATAGACAGTTTCGCAGGATAGATAATTCTAAGATGGAAGTTTTTCTCATTCGGGGCTTTGAATGTGTCTGCCCACTGTTTTCTAGCAAGCATTGTTTCAGCAGAAAAGTCAGATTAAAGCCTACAGGGTTTCCCTCGGAATGTTGGTTTTGCTTTGAGCCTTGCTGCCGGCAGAAGCATCTGTTTATGTTTTAGTTTATTAAGCTTGATTATAATATGCCTTGGCATCTTTCTTTTGGGGTCTAACTTTTGTGGTGTTCAATAAACATCTTGGATACCTATGTTCTCTTTGCTCATAATCTCAGGAAAGTTTTTGTCAGCATCTCTACAGCAATACTCTCTATATTGTCATTAATCCTCCCTTGTTCAGGAACTCCAATTAAACCCAAATTATTCCTCTTCATAGAGTCCCACATGTTTCTTAATGTTTCTTCATTTTTCTTATTTGTTTTCTCTGATTTCTCCTCTTAAATACTGGTGTCAGTTACTTTGTCTTCTAGGTCACTGAGGCTAACTTCCATCAATCCTACTCTTTTGGATTTGGATAGAATTATCTAATTCTGTAATTTTGTTATTAATCTGATGTATTTCAGATTGTTGATGTTCCAGCATTTCAAATAGCTTATCAAATTTTTCATTTTGTTCTACTTCATTTTGTTTAATCTCTAGGAGGGTTCTATATATAACTCTTTTGTATTCAACCTCTGATAGATTCAGAAAGGCTTCATCTGGGAAATTTTTTGAATTTTTTTAATCTTTATTTTGGGAATTTTCTGGAGCATTTGAAGGTTGCTTCTTTAAATGACTAACTATGGTCTGCTGCCTGTGTGCCTTCTAGACACTGTTTGATTTCTCTGGTAATGGATCTAAGAGAATTGTTGGTCACCAGCTGACTCTAATACTCTAGATATTTGCCCTAGGTGGACTCTCAACAGTTGAAGACTCTGCTTACTGGGTAAGAGGCTGCTCTGCTTATGGAGAAACTGGGGGCTGTCAGCCAAACCTACAGTGTGAGTGAGAGAAAAGAGGCAGGAAAAGCTGAGGCTTCTCAACAGACAGATATCCAGGCAGATACACAAGCCTCTCAGCCTTTAAAGTAAACTGCACTTCTATGCAGGGAGCTATCCAGGTGCTGAACTGGGAGCTGGGAGCTGTCCAACAGGCTGACCTGAACAGGCAGTCAGGAACAGCAGACTCCACCTGCCAACTTATAATGAAAGTATGTTACTGGCCCTTTGCAGAAGCTGCAGTTCTCTGATACAATGAAACAGCAGAAGCAGAGATTGCATGGTCACTGGATAGTTTTTGAGACGGGAAGATTAGTCTGATACTGTTGCCTAGTCAAATATGTTAGGTCCTAAATCTCCCCAGATATTCACTGTTCCGTATAAATATCATCTAGGCCTTAGTTCTCAGGGGCAGATGAGGAGACATCTGTTTACTGTACCATATTTTAACCAGTGTTTCAAATTTTCTTCACTTCCAGCAAGGTAGTGTCATCTGTGTGACACAGGTTGTTAATGAGTCATCCTCCAATCCTGATGCCTCATTCTTCTTCATATAATCCAGTTTCTCAGATTATTTTCTCAGTATACAGACTGAAAAGGTGTGGTGAAAGGACACAAACTTCATGCATGCCTTTCGTGACTTGAAACCACACAGTGTCCCCTTGTTCTGTTCACACAACGGCCTCTTGATCCATATACAAATTCCTTAAGAGCACAATTAAGTGTTCTGGAATTCCCATTTTATGCAATGGTAGCCATAATTTGTTACGATCCACACAGTCAAATGCCTTTGCATAGTCAGTGAAACACAGGTAAACCTTTCTGGTATTCTCTGCTGTCAGCCAATATCTATCTAACATCAGCAATGATATCCCTGTTTCCATGTCCCCTTCTGAATCCAGGTTGAATTTCTGGCCATTCCTTGTCAATGTACTGTTGTAGTCACTTTTGAATGATCATGAGCAAAATTTTACTTGCATGTGATATCAAGGATGTTGTTTGGTGATTTCCACATTCAGCTGAATCACCTCTCTTTGGAATGGGCATAAATATGGCTCTCTTCCAGTCAGTTGGCCAGGTAGCTGTCCTCCAAATTTCTTGGCACAGATGAATGAGCACTTCCAGGGCTTCATCTGTTGAAACATCTCTATTGATATTCTAGTAATTCCTGGAATCCTGGTGTTCCAACACTTTCAATGCAGCCTTCAACTTCTTCCTGAAATGCCGTTGGTTCTGGATCATATGCTACCTCTTCGAATGGCTGAACATTGACCAGTTCTTTGTGGTATAATGATTCTGTGTATTCCTTCCATCTTTGTTTGATGCTTCCTGAGTCATTTAACGTTTTCCCTATAGAATCCATTATTGCAACTCAAGGCTTGAATTTTTCCTTCAGTTCTGTCAGCTCAGGAAATGCAGAATGTGTTCTTCCTTTCTAGTTTTCTATTTCCAGCTCTTTTCACATGTTGTTATAATATTTTATTTTGTCTTCACAAGCTGGTCTTTGAAATCTTCTGTTTAGGTCTTTCACTTCGCCATTCCTTTTGCTTTAGCTGCTCTATATTTGAGAGCAAGTTTCAGACTCTCTTCAGACACACAGTTTGAACTTTTCTTTCTTTCTTGTCTTGCTCTCTTCATGAATGATGTCATTCCACGGCTCATCTGGTCTTTGGTCATTAGTGGCCAATACAGCAAATCTGTTCTTGAGATGGTCTTTAAACTCAGGAGAGATATACTCAAGGCCATACTTTGCCTTTTGTGGACTTGCTCTAATTTTCTTCAGTTTCATTAGCCATTACAGAACTACAAATCAAAACTACAATGAGATACTGTCTCACTCCAACAAGACTAACATTAATCCAAAAAACAGAATAATAAATGTTGGACATCTTGTGGAGACACTGGAGCATTTATATGCTGCTGATGGGAAGGTAAAATTGTACAACCAATTTGGAAATTAATTCAACTTTTCCTTAAAAAAATAGAAAGATAGGCGGAGTCAAGATGGCAGACTAAGTCCACGTCTCTTTCTATCCCTCTGGAAACCAAGACCTGAACTGACAATCAAACAGAGCCTTCTGATCACCTAATCAGCCTCAGGACACGGCACAGAGCTGTTAATTGGGACTTTATACCATTCGGCGAAAAATCTCCTCTCTTTCACTGACTCCCGCTCCTGGCTAGCCCCGGCTCTCACGGACAGAAGGTAAACGCACCGTTTTGACTTTTTTTTCCTCGGTCTCGGCTGGCGGGCGGAGCTGGGCCTTGCCCAGCGGCTGGACTCAGACGGGCTGCAGGGGGGATAGGCAGGCGAAATTCCCATACTCTGAGAGCCAGGCTCGGGACTCTGTTAATCTGGACACTTTGAGCCTTTCGTTTTGTAGCCGCCTCAGTGGGGTTTGTGCGGAACTCCGTGGTCGGGGTGCAGGACGCCATGTTGGTACCGAGATTTTAGCGGGACCTCGTTCTTAGCCTGGGAGCGAGCGCCTGCAAACGGGACAGCACTTCTCCGTCAGAAAAGTAGTGATTTTGCATAGTGCTGCCTACATTGGGGGCCCTGTAACAGAAGCAGAGGAATCGCTGCCTCTGGGCACCTTTAGCCCCTCTGTCTGCTGCCTGTGTGGAGGACGCCATCTTGGGTACGGTGGCCGCGGCTGGACCTAATTCTTAGCTTGGGAGGCAGAGCCTGTCCACAGGAGAGCGCTTTTCTATCACAAAACCAGTACTCGACACAGTGTTGGATAAGGCTAGGCCCTGTCAGCAGAGGCCACCAGGGCACTAGCAGTGCTGTATTCTGAACTAGTTTGTTATCATCTGGGGTTGGATACAGTGGCGCTTACTTTGTCAGACGGGAAGAGGGACCTCTACACCTGAAAACCTAACTGACTTGTGAACTGGTCAGATACCTTTTGCTTTACATTTGAAGACAGCCTAGAGAAACATTTGCAATCCATCATCACAGTACCTCTTCCAGCCTCTATATACTCACATGGGACCCAAAAAGCAACAAACAATTGTGGCATACAAGCAATCACTCATGGCTTCAGAAGGCTCCCAAACAAAGCAACCAAGGAGTTTTCCAGATGAAGAAACTTTTATGAAAGCATCAGGAAGTGAATACAAATTGATTATATACAGAGCCCTTCTAGACCTTATACAAAATGCAGCAGAACAAAATGAAAAATTAAGCAAGTTGTTCGATCTGATGGAACACCAGTACTCTGAAATCCAACAGATCAAGAAGAAAATCAAAGACATACAAACTTCCATGCAAAGCCAAGAAAACAGAATGGAACAAATGGAAAAAAGAATTTCTGACTTGGAAGACAGAGCTACTAATGCCAGTGTCTATGAGCAGAAATCAGAAAAAAGAAACAAGAAAAATGAAGAAACATTAAGAAGCATGTGGGACTCTATTAAGAGGAACAACCTTCGATTAATTGGAGTATCTGAACAGGGTGAGACATCTGAGAACACAGAGAGTATTGTTGCTGAGTTGCTGAAAGAAAACTTCCCAGAAATCATGAAGGAAGAGAATATAGACATCTCAGATGCATATCGTACGCCACCCAATATCGATCTCAAAAGAAAGACTCCAAGACATATTATAAACAAGCTTAACAAAATGAAACATAAGCAGCAACTCTTAAAGGCAGCAAGACTCAAGGCAAAGCTAACATTCAGAGGGAAACCCTGTAGGCTCTCGTCAGATTTCTCAGCAGAAACCATGCTGGCACGGAGACACTGGCAAGACACATTCAAAGTCTTGAAGGAGAAGAACTTCCAACCAAGAATTATATATCCTGCAAAACTGTCTTTCAAATACGAAAATGAAATTAAGACATTTCCAGATAAACAGAAACTCAGAGACTTCGTAAAAACCAAACCCAAACTACAAGAAACACTGAAAGAAGTTCTTGGCTTTGGCTTAGAAGAACGAAACCACTAACTTTATATTTTAGAACGACACACTACTCACTACTCATTTAGGGAAGGCTCCAAAGTAAATCACAGCTTCGATTGGGAAAGAAGCCATCCAGTGATCATCATGAAAACTATGGTGTCATCATAATAAAAGAGGGATGTACTACAGTCGTTATAGTCCTTCCAGATGGAGAGGAAGATGACCAGACTGGTAGTAATTAAAATTGGGTTTATAAATAGTTTATTAAGGGGGTTCATAGGGGCAGCTGTAAAGCACAACAAAGATGTATCATACCAATTCAAGAAATCTAACACATGAGTCTCAACAACTATAAAACCAGTTCTGAAAAAGGTGAAAAATCAACTCACAAAAAAGAGTGTCTCAGAACAGACTAATAAGAACAACAGAGAAAACATCAACATAAAAATAAACATATCACAATGGCAGCAGTGAACACATACCTATCAATAATTACATTGAATGTGAATGGACTGAATGCTCCAGTAAAGAGGCACCGAGTGTCATCTTGGATCAAAAGACATGACCCATCCATATGTTGTCTACAAGAAACTCACTTGAGACCTAAAGACAGGAACAAACTGAAAATTAAAGGATGGAAGAATATATATCAAGCTAACAATGAACAAAGAAGAGAAGGGGTGGCAATTCTAATCTCAGACAAAATCAACTTTAATGTCAAATCCACCATCATAGACAAAGATGGACACTAGTTATTGCTGAAAGGTTCAGTACACAAGCAAGACTTAACTATATTAAACATTTATGCACCTAATGTTAGAGCACCTAAATATGTTGAAGAAACACTGACTACGCTCAAAAGAGAGTTAGATGACTCCACAATAATAGTGGGAGACTTTAACACTCCACTGTCATTACTAGACAGATCATCTAGAAAAAAGCTCAGTAAAGATACAGAAGACTTCATTGACACAATTAACCAACTAAACTTCATTGATATATACAGAACTTTCCAACCTTCAGCAGACAACTACACCTTCTTCTCCAGTGCACATGGAACATTCTCCAGAATTGACCACGTGATAGGCCATAATGCAATGCTCAACAAAATCCATACCATTGAATTATTGCAAAGCATCTTCTCAGATCATAAAGCCATCAAAGTTGAAATCAATAGCAGAAAAAACAGAGATAGAAAGTGGAACTCTTGGAAACTGAACAACATCTTGCTCAAAAAAACATGGGTTATAGAGGAAATAAGGGATCAATTAAAGAAATTCATGGATTCCAATGAGAATGAAAACACTTCCTACCAGAACCTATGGGATACGGCCAAAGCAGTGCTCAGAGGTCTGTTTATCTCCATAAATGCACACATCGGGAAGGAAGAAAGAAATCAAATCAAGGAACTAACTCTACAGCTTGAACAAGTAGAAAGAGAACAACAGAGGAACCCCTCGGGCACCGGAAGAAAGGAGATCATAAAGATTAGAGCAGAGCTAAATGAATTAGAGAATAGAAAAACAATTGAAAAAATTGAAAAGACCAAAAGCTGGTTTTTTGAAAAGATCAACAAAATTGATAAACCACTGGCTAAACTTACTAAAGAAAAGCAGGAAAGGAAACAAATAACCCAAATTAGAAATGGGAGGGGAGTTGTCACAACAGATCCAACAGAAATCAAAAACATCGTAACAGAATACTATGAAAGACTGTACTCTAACAAATTTGAAAACCTAGGGGAAATGGACAAATTCCTTGACTCATATCACCTACCCAAATTATCACAACGTGAAGCAGAAGAACTTAATAAACCCATCACAAAGGAAGAGGTTGAAAAGGTCATCAAAACACTGCCAACCCAAAAAAGTCCGGGCCCAGATGGCTTCACGGCAGAATTCTACCAAGCATTTAGAGAAGAATTATCCCCAATACTATTGAAACTATTTCACAGTATAGAAAGGGATGAAGTACTCCCAAACTCATTCTATGAAGCCAGCATAACCCTGATACCTAAGCCCGGGAAAGATCCAACAAAGACAGAGAACTACAGACCAATATCACTCATGAACTTAGATGCTAAAATCTTCAACAAAATTCTTGCCAACAGAATACAACAACATATCAAGAAAATAATCCATCATGACCAAGTGGGATTCATACCAGGGATGCAAGGCTGGTTCAACATCAGGAAAACAATTAATGTGATTAACCACATAAATAACACAAAAGACAAAGATCACCTGATTTTGTCCATTGATGCCGAAAAGGCATTTGATAAAGTCCAACACCCATTCATGCTAAAAACTCTTAGCAAAATGGGCATAGACGCAAATTCCTCAACACAATAAGGGCCATTTATACAAAGCCAATTGCCCACATCATCCTGAATGGAGAGAGACTGAAAGACTTTCCCCTGAGATCAGAAACTAGACAAGGATGCCCACTGTCACCTCTCCTATTCAACATTGTGCTAGAAGTTCTAGCCAGAGCAATTAGACAAGAGGAACAAATAAAGGGCATCTGCATCGGCAAAGAGGAAGTTAAAATCTCCCTGTTCGCAGATGATATGATTGTATATGCAGAGAACCCCAAGGAATCTATAAGTAAGTTACTCAAACTGATAGAAGAGCTCAGCAAAGTCTCAGGATACAAGATAAACATAAGTAAATCAATAGGATTCCTTTATACCAACAACGAGACTGTTAAGGAGGAAATTATCAAATCTATACCGTTTGTGATAGCCCCTAAGAAGATAAAGTACCTAGGAATTAATCTAACCAGAGAAACAACAGACCTTTACAAAGAGAACTACAAGCCCTTACTACAAGAAACTAAGAGAGACTTAGATAAATGGAAAAACCTACCCTGCTCATGGATTGGAAGACTTAACATTGTGAAAATGTCTATTTTACCCAAAGCAATTGATTTATATAATGCAATCCCAATACAAGTTCCAGCATCATTTTTTAATGAGATGGAGAAACAAATCACCAATTTTGCTTGGAAAGGGAAGAAGCCCCGGATAAGTAAGGTGCTACTAAAGAAGAAGAACACACTGGGAGGGCTCTCATTACCCGACCTTAGAACATACTACACTGCCACAGTGGTCAAAACAGCCTGGTACTGGTACAAGAACAGACAGACTGATCAATGGAACAGAATTGAGACCCCAGAGATGACACCATCTGCCTATGAACAGTTGATATTCGACAAAGGCCTTAAGACATTAAACTGGGGTAAAAACAGTATCTTCAACAAATGGTGCTGGCAAAATTGGTTATCCATCTGCAATAAACTGAATCAAGATCCATATCTTACACCTTATGCAAAAACCAACTCCAACTGGATAAAAGACCTAAATATCAAGCCTAAAATGATAAAGCTCATCCAAGAAAAGGTAAGAACAACAATGGAAGTTTTACTACACAATGAGGACAGACTCCAAAATCTGTCAAAGAAACCTCAATCAACAGAAGAGAAAGTAGATAAATGGGAACTATTAAGAATCAAACACTTTTGCTCATCCAAAGACTTTATTAATAGAATTAAAAGAACACCCACAGAGTGGGAAAAAATATTTGGCAACTCTATGTCAGATCGACGCCTGATCTCCATAATCTATAAGATACTACAAAATATCAATAACAAGAAGATAAACCATCCAATTAAGTGATGGGCAAAGGAGATGGACAGATATTTCACTAAAGAGGAGATCCAGGCAGCCAAAAAACACATGCGGACATGTTCACGATCTTTAGCTATTAAAGAAATTCAAATCAAGACAACAATGAGATACCATCTCACCCCAACAAGAGTGGCCATGATCCAGAAAACACAAAACAACAAATGCTGGAGAGGCTGTGGAGAAAGTGGAACCCTCCTACACTGTTGGTGGGGTTGCAAAATGGTCCAACCTCTTTGGAAGGCAATCTGGCGCTTCCTTAAAAAAATGGATATCGATATACCATTTGACCCAGTAATACCACTACTTGGAATATATCCTACAGATTCAAAGCCTTTCACACCGATGGACACATGCACCAGAATGTTTATCGCGGCACAGTCCACAATAGCAAAAAGATGGAATCAACTCAGATGCCCAACAATAGAGGAATGGATAGGTAAACTGTGGTACATATACTCAATGGAGCACTACGCAATGATAAAGAATAACGATGATTCCAGGAAACATCTCCTAACCTGGTTTCAACTGGAAGACATTATGTTGAGTGAGAGTAGTCAGCGACAAAAGGACAAATACTGTATGAGACCTCTAAGATAAGATCTCAGAACCAGACTCGTGTATAGAAGAAAAGACTCTTTGACAGCTGCAAGGGGGGGGGAGGGAGGGAGGGAGGGCGAGGGGGGGAGGGTTTAGTTTAGGTAGTTACTAGAAATCTAGTTGAGAGAAAGTGGTGACAGCACACATTAGGAACAAGAACAACTTTAAGTGGACTTCAGCATAACTTGAGTACTCCTTCCATCTTAACTCAATACTGCAAGGATAGAGTAGCTGGGGCAGGGGGCGGGGGACCATGCTCTTAGGTGAATTCCAGGCCAATTGGCACAACTAGCGTTTTGCTAAGAGAGCTCTCTGCACCCCACATTGGTGAGTGGCGTCTGGGTCTTAAAAGCTGCCAAGCTGCCATCCGAGGACACAGCAAATGGTCCCAAGTCAGCGGGAACAGATGCTCACAGAGGGCCAAAATGGCATGCGGTAAAGACAACCGAGAAGACAGAGAGACCCACAAGCGTGGGTACCTACATCAACCTGGGACCGGAAGAACCAGATGGTGCCCGGCCACGACCAGTGATAGCCATGACGGAGCTCACAGAGAGGAGCCTCACCGGCAACGCAAGAATAAAAAGAGGTGCATCATGAGATCTCCACTAAAAGACCTCAATTGATGGCCCAGCGGTTCTGGGGTTCCTCTGAGAGCATGGCCCCCGGCCCTGATACTGCCCGTTCCCATAAATTATAACAAAGGTCCACTCTTTGGACAGGAATGGAATGGACATGGCAATGCAGAGTAACCATATGTTGGAAGCACTTTGTGGTTCTATACATCTATAGGATATCATCTTGCTGACCTCTGGCTAGAGGAAGGGGAGTGGAAGGAGAGGAGGGGAAAGGAGACTGTTGGGAGGATGAGACATGTATGGAGCAGAGAGGAATAGTGTGCAGTCACGGACAGGGAGAGCAGTGGAAGCTGCATATAGGGGGGGCATGTAAATTTACATGTGAATGTACGTTTTCACTCAGTTATGTTAAATAAAAATAAAAAAAAATAGAAAGATAAATATCATACAATCCAGCAATCCTAGTCCTTGGAATATATCCTAGAGAAAGAAGAGCTATCACACAAATAGATACTTGCACATTCATTTTCATTGCAGCATCATTGACAATACAAGAAGATGGAAATAATCTAGATGCCCATCAACACACAAATGAACAAACAAATTATGTTATGCACACACAGTAGAATGCTATACGACAAATGATAAAGAACAATAATCAATCCTTAAAATATCTGATGACATGGATGAATCTGGAAGGCATTATGCTGAATGAAATAAGTCAGTCACAAAAGGATGGATATCATATGTGAGACCACTGTCATGGATTGAATTATGTCCCTCCAAATATGTGGCAAGTTGGCTAGACTGTGATTCCCAGTATTGTGTGATGTTCCAACATGTCATAAATCCTGCCTCTGATATATTAAGAAAGGAGGATGGCCACTGGCTTTGGCTGGCCAGCAGTTGTGTTAGTAGGTCAGGACTCAACGTGTAAGACTATACTGTGCCTTCATGAAGTGTCTTGGGATATACAGGAAAGGTAATCAAGCAGAGATTTGGGGAACTCACTCATACCATTAAGAAAGCAATGTCAGAAGCAGAGCATGTCCTTTGGACCTGGGGTCCCTGCACCTCAGAAATTCCCAGTCTAGTGGAAGATTGAAGACATGGACCTTCCTCCAGAGTCAACAGAAAAAGACTTTCTCTGCAGTTCATGCCCTGAATATGGACTTTCATCTACTTTCCTGTGAGAAAATAAATTTCTCTTCATTAAAGCCACTCGCTCATGATTTCTCTCTTAGAACAGTATCAGATGACTAAGACAGTAATTGTTACCAAGAGAATGCAGTGCTGCTCTAATGGATACCTAAAATGTGGAAGCAGTTTTGAAGCTGTAAATGGATGGAAGACTCAGAAGGAACAGAGGAGAACTGTTAACACCAAAGAAAGTACAGATGGAGAGAAATTGGGACCAAAGACTAAAAGTAGCAGTGAACCAGCAATGTAGAACCACCAAACCACCGTAAGAGAATGCTGGGCCGACCCATGGAGTGAGAGAGCTGAGTGTTTGTAAACAGGAAGCCTCGTGGTGGAACAGGGTACATTCAGACACTTATCAGTGGATCTACGGACCTGTGGAACACTCTCCCCAGTATGGCAGATGAAGCGATGAGGCCTGTGCTGAGAGGTCCCAGGAAGCAGAAACTGAACAGATAAGGAATGCAAGAAGCTGGGCTGCCATGGTCTCAAAAGGTGCAGCTGTGACTTCACGGGTTTCAAAGGGTGGAGCCAGAACCTCTGGTGCTTTTAAAGATGAAACTGTTACCGAGTTGGACTAAGAAAATGATGCGCCTGAAGGTGAGGGAACATAGTTGCTGTCCCAGTAGGCCTGAAAGGTGAAGCTGTAGTCCAAAGCCAAGGGGCCTCCACTAAGAATCCAGAGAGTGTTGCCAATACCTAGAGTTGCCAATACCTAGAGGGCAGGGCCATTGTGTAAAATGTCTCAGAGAATGGAGTATTAACTCCAAAGCCCTGAGGGCTAATGCAATATATTCTCCTAATTTGCTTGATGCTTGTTATGACTCCTTTCCTTGCAATTTCTTCCATTTGTATTGGTAATATCTAGCTTGCACCTGCCTGTTCTGCCATTGTATTCTGGAAGCTGATAATGTGTGTTCTAGATTTCATAGTTGAATTTCTGGATTTTAGATGTGGGTTTAAGACTTTTGCTATGATATAAATATGTTTTACATGTTGCAAGGATTTGATGTCTTGAGGGGACAAAGGGTGGAATGTCATGGATTGAATTGTGTGCCCCCAAAATGTGTGTAGCAATTAGGCTGGGGCATGATTTCTGGCATTATATGATATCTCTATATGTTGCAAATTCTGCCTCTCTGATGTTAATCAGGGAGGATGAGTGGCAGCTGTGCTGCTGGGACAGGACTCAATCTGTAAGATTGTATTGTACCTTGAGGCAGTCTTTTGTATTACAAAGGAAACAAAAGCAAGCAGAGACTTGGAACCTCATCAGCAAGAATGGAATGCATCCTTTGGACTCAGGGTTCCCATGCCTCAGAACCTCCCAGCTAAGAGAAGATTAATGAAGAGGACTTTCTTCCAGAGCCAACACAGAAAGACTTCCCCTGCAGCTGATGCCCTGAATTTGGAGTTTCAGCCTACCATACTGTGAGAAAATAAATTCCTCATCTACAGCAGTAGATGACTAAGACAACCACTATTACAAGAACTCAAGAGAAGATTTGGACACAAAAGAAAACATTCATTGGTGGTAAAGAAGATGGGAAGAGATGGAGAGAAAAAATCACTAACTAGGTAATAGACAAGAATTATCTTAGGTGACAAGAACAACAACACACAATGCAGTGGAAGCCAACAAAACTGTACTAAACCAAAAGCTAACAAGTTTCCTGAACACAACCAAACACTTCAAGGGACAAAGTGGCAGGGGCCAGGGTCTGAGAACTATGGTTTCTGGGGACTTCTAGAGCAGATGGCATAACAAAGTTTATGGAGAAAATGTTCTGCAATCCACTCTTGTGAGTTGCATCTTGGGTCTTAAATGCTTGTAAGTGGCCATGCAAAATCTATCAATTGGTCCCAACATACCCAAAACAAAGGAGAATAAAAAACATCAAAGACAAGAAAAACATTAACCCAAAGAGTCAAAAGAACCATATAAACCAGAGACTTAATCAACCTGAGACCAGAAGAACTAGATGCTGCTCAGCAACCGTTGATGCTCCCCCGCTACCGTCGTTGCTCCCCCTGACAATGAGCACAACAGAGCCCCTGATGGAGCAGAAGACAGGGGTGGAGGAGAACTTATCTACACGTAAAAAGACTAGACTCAACGGTCTGGCTGAGACTGGACAAACACAGCCCACACACCCTGTTTGCACAGAACTAATACCATTCCCAAATCTAAATCTTCAGACAAAGAGCAGTGATAAAATATGAAATAATACTCATAAAGAGTATGCTTCTTAGTTCAAGTATATAAAAGACTAAATGGGCATCTCCTGTCTGGAAGCAGGATGAGAAGACAGAAAGGGATAGGAATTGGTTTAATGGACATGGGAAACCTGGGGTAGAAAGGGGAAGTGGACTCTCACATTATAGGAACTGCAAGTAATATCACATACCAATATGTGTACATTAGTACCAATAATTAGTAGGAGACACTAACTCGAGCTCTAAACTTTTACCTGAAGCACCATAAATAATAATAATAAAGTACATTTCTGCCAACAGCCTTACTCTCCAGTAGCCTGTTCAGAGCACATGGGTTATGAGAATGTATCTGAGAGCTTGGGAGAAGAGGCTGAAAATGAGCCACTGGACCAGAGGTTGAGTTCACAGTCCCAGCAACCCTGATGAGGACATTAAAGAGCAAAACTGGTGATGAATACAATGTCACTGACCTCAGTAACGTTGCTGAGCATCTAGGTTGGCATTATGGTCTAAATCCTGCCAATGCGTCTCAGTTCATCCATAATATTAATTATGCCCACTTTACAGATGAAGAAACTGAAGATCCTCAGTAAAAGTGATTTGTCCAAGGTCACACTAAAAGTAAACGGTTGAGTCAGAACATTACCGTATCTTTCTAGGGCATTGATTTGTACACCACACGGTTGGTCTTCACCCTCTCTCTGCCTCCCTCTCGTCAGCACTTCCACCAACAGTATTTGCCTTCTCTTTTATCTCCTTGTCTTCACCCACACCACAGCCTTATACCACACCAGTCTTCCTCAAACAGGCCTAAAATAGGTGTAGACTGTTAATTTCATGAAGGAATGGATTCTATTTGTTTTATTCTTTAGTATCCCCTGAGCTTCTAGAGCAATACCAGAATACAGAAGGCACTCAGTAAATATTTCTTTCTTTCCTTCATATCCCAGATCCAATCCAGTATACTTGTAAATCCCTGTAGACTCTACCTTCAAAACGTATCCAGAACACTTAACAGAATGGCTAAAATTTAAAAAGACTGGCCATACCAGTGTTGGTGAGGATAGAGGAACTGGAATCCTCATACATGGCTACTGAGAAAAGAAAAACGGTTCAACAATTTGGAAAACAGTTTGGCAGTTCCTTATAAAATTAAACCTATATCAACCATGTGATCCAGCCTTCTCCAGGTGCTTGTTTACCCAAGAGAAAAGAAAACTTACATCCATACAAGGACTTGTGCACAAATCTTTGTAGGAACTTTATCTATAACGGCCCAAAGCCAGAACAATGCAAATGCCAATCAACAGGTGAATGGCCGAGCAGTCAGTGGTATACCATATAACGAAATACTACTCGGTAATAACAAGGAATGAGGCTTCATACATGCGACAACGCTCTGCTGAGTTTAAAAAGTCAGACAAAAGAGCATATACTGTGTGATTTCGCTTATGCAAAAGTATGGAAAATGCAAACGAATCTATAATGATGTAAAGTAGATCAACAGTGTCTGGCGGGGCAGTGGTTAGCCAGAGCAGGAGCTGGAGGGAGGGATTACAAACTGGTAAGAGGAAGTATGAAAAGTTATGACCATACTCGTTATCTTCATTATCATTATTTCAGTGGTGTACACGTATTTCAAAACTTACCAACTGTATACTTTATGTACAGTCTGTTATACGTCAAGTACATTTTGCTATTGTTTTTGTTAGTTGCCATGCAGTTGGCACTGACTCACGGTGACTCCACGCACAATGGAAGGAAACGCTGCCCCATTCAGCACCACAATTGGTCGTAGATAGACCACTGTGATCTGTGGGATTTTCACTGACAAATTTTCAGAAGCTGGCTGTCAGATCCTTCCTCCTAGCCCACCTTAATGTGGAAACTCCGCTGACAACTGCTCAGTGACGCGCGAATCTCCACTGACAGAAGCACGTCAGCTGTGTGTCTGCTGGTAATTGAAGCCAGGTTTCCTGCACAGGCGGTGAGGATTTTGCCACTGGACCACCAGTAGCTCATTTACCTCAAGGAGGCTGTTTCACAATCCACCCATTTTTCAACACCACCACTGCTCCGACCTTGTCCAAGGACCACTGCTCCCTGGAAGCCTCACTTTGTGAGCCCCAGCTCTGCTAAGTCCCTTCTGTTACCAGAATATGCTATATCCTGTGCATTGGATCCTGTGGTTTCTATCCAGGGCTACTCACCCCAGCTGCTATGCCTGTTGACTGATAACAGTTCACAGCTGCCTCTTCTCCAGAGAATTGCTCTTGACTGACAGGAGGCAGTTTGCCAGGGAAATTACAGCCCCACCCAAGGAGTACACACAACTAGCAGCTAATACGGGTTTATAAAAGTTCAGCACCCTTGCTTCATGAGCTGATACCCTTGCCACGTGTTGTATGTTCCAGAGTCCCACGCCCAGGCCAAGGCTAGACTTTACCAGCAAGTGCATCCTTGCTCAGCACCTTCCCCTGACCACTTCAAATTTACTTCCTCTACACATTTTTCCTAAAGAGCACTTCCTCAATAAATCGTAGAATTCTGAATCTTTCCTTGGGCTCAGGGAACAACTGAGACAGTTGTTCACCAGGTCTGTTCCTGGTGAGTAGATCCAAGGATGGGATTCTGGAGTGGATCATTCACTGCCCTGGTAGCAGGTAGAAAATTGGTTGGGAGACCCAAGCATGTGACAGTAGTGCAATTGCTAAGAGTATCACCTGAGGTGAACTGGGATGGGATAGAGATGGCTGGCACACAAAGATTTCTTCAGTGTCTCTGGAGTTGAGAGATACAGGAGAGAGTATGTTGCAATTGTCTGCCTTCTGTTAGGCTCTGACTTGTGGATTCCATGACCAGCAAAATGAAACACTGCCAAGTCCTGTCATCTGCAGGACTGTTGGTGAGCTCGAGTCCCGTGTTGCAGTCACTGTGGAATGCCTTCCAACCTAAGGGACTGTTTCCAGCACAGTATCGGACAATACTTCATTGCAATCCATAGAGTTTTCATTAACTAATTTTTAGAAGTAGGTCTCCCAGTCTATCTTCCCAATCTGAAAACTCCACTGAAACTTGTCCACCACGGTGACCGCACTGGTATTTGAAATACCAGAGGCATAGCTTCCAACATCATAGCAACACACAAGAAACCACAGACAACAAACTAATAGGTGGTAGAAGAATAAGTATAAGGATTATCAATGTAGGTGGCTGTCACTGAAGACTTTATGCTTTGAAAAGAGAAAATGACAAACTTGGGGCATTCAATCACCAGTTTAAAGCAATTGTGAAAGGCAGAGAACTTCTTCAACAGTATTTAAAGACAGCCTCATCTTCTGCAGTTGGATGGCAGCTGGAACTAGGACTGGACACAGGTCATAATTATAACATTAACAAAACTTCAGAGAAAGTTACCTTTTCAGCCTCAGCTAGTCATATGCACCAAAGTCAGGGCCGTGATAGGAAGAAGTAGGACCTTGAAATCTGAGATACAGATACTGACTAGATATGCTTGAACTCCTTGAAACTCCAAATACCCAGAACCTGTTGGGTTCCAGTTTAAGACAGATACTCCCTTACCGCTAGGTCAATTCAGATGCATGGTGACCCATGTGCCAAATGGTCCCATGTGTTCCACAAGGTTATCAATGATTGATTTTCTAGAAGCACATGAAAGTACCAAGTATTCAGCAACAGCTACCTACATCGATAATCCTTATACTTATTCTTCTTCTCAGGAGCCTTTGGATGAACTTGAACCTCCAACCTTTGTGTTAGCAGCTGAGCAAGCTAACCGTTTATACCACCTAGTGGCACCTTTAAGCCTGTATTAAAAAATCAAAACCAAATCCATTGCCAGTGGGTTGATTCTAACTCATAGTGATTCTATAAACAGAGTAGAATTGCCTGTATCATAAAACAGAATCTGCATAAAAGCATCAGGCTTTTGTACAGATGTGGCAGATGATCTTGAGTCTCCCACGTTAGTCTAATGTATTCTAACTCATTGTGATTCTCCCACATCCTCTCCTGGCCATCAGAACTCTACTAGACCAAATCTCAGCATGATTTCTCTGAGCAAGTGCTCAGTCCACCAAGGGAAGAGGGCTAATATGTTAAAGGAAGTTTAAGATCTGGCTAATATGAGCCAGTGGAAACCAGATGAGTATTCAGGAGAATACATAGATCCTTAGGGTGCTAGATGAGGGCCCAGCTAGAATATAAAGTTGATACAGAAGTGTATTGATATGGGGACAAGAGACTGACTTAGGAGATGGTTGTAACACACTGCTGGAATGCCTCTTAGAGGCTACTGTAACAGGATATGGGGGAAGGAGCCCAATTTGGGACCACTATATAAGACACACAATGCCTACAATATTTCCTGTATGGCCTTGCATAGGAAAAACAGTTATCTCTGATGTTTGGAAATACCTAATAACAACATGATGTTCTCAGGAGTCAACAAGCATATAGCTTTAAAACACAGAATCAGAAGAGATGAAGAACAGAATGAGCAAAGGGCTAAGGCTGAACACCACTGTCCCTTGCCCAGTTTCCAAACCTGAGCTAGTTCTCAGGTCTAGAGCTCATCAACTGAAATCCTATTGCACTGATTCACCACAAGAAAGGACCCTGTGTCACAACAGTATACGTCAACCTAGTTGTCCCCCCAGTGGACCTAAGACCATTTATTCAAGGACAAAGAGAATTACAGTGAGGAAAGGGAGTGTCCAGACCTTTTTTTAAAAAATTGTGCTTTAGGTTGAAGTTTAGAGCTCAAGTTAATTTCTCACACAAAAATTTATATACATATTGATATGTGACCCTAGTTGCAATCCATATAATGTGATAGCATACCCTCTTTCCACCATGAGTTTCCTGTGTCCATCGAATTGACTGCTGTCCCTTCTTGCCATCTCATCCTGCCTCTAGACAGGAGCAACTCCTTTGGTCTTATGTAACTGCTTGAACTAAGAAGCATACTCTTCACCCATATTAATGCTTTATAGTCCTGTCTAATGTTTGTCTGAAGAATGGGCTTGGGGAATGGTTTTAGTTCTGGGGTATCAGAGAGTCCAGGGGCCATGGCTTTGGGCTTCCTCCAGCCAGATCGTTAAGCTTGGTCTTTTCATGTGAAGTTGAGTTCTACTCCACCTTTTTCTCCTGCTCTGTCAGGGACTCTGTTATATTCCCTGTCGGGGTGTTCATTGATAGTTGTTGGGCACTGTCTAGTTCTTCTGGTCTCAGGCTGATGGAATCTCTGGTTGATGTGGCCCTTTTGTCTCCTGAGCTAATATTTTCCTTATGTCTTTGGTGTTCTTCACTCTCCTTTGCTTTAGGAGGGTTGGGATCAGTTGATGCATCATCTTACATGGCAACTTGCAAGCTTCTAAGACCCCAGATGCCACTCACCAAAGTGGCATGCAGAACATTTCCTCAATAAACTTTGTCATTCCAATTGACCTAAGATGTCTCCTGAAACCACAGTCCAGACCTCAGCTCTAGCTACTCTGTCCCTTGAAGTATTTGGTAGTATTCAGGAAACTTTTTAGTTTTTGATTTAGTCCACTTATGCTGACTTGCCCTGTATTGTCGTGTTGTCCTCCCTTCATCTAAGATGATTCATTTACTATCTGGTTAGTAAATTCTCCTCTCCCTCTCTGCCTCTACTGGTAACTATCAAAAAACATTTCCTTTTGTTCTTCAGCCTTTTTTTGAGTTCTTATAAGTGGTCTCATACAATATTTGTCCTTTTGTGAATAATTTCACTCAGCATAGTACCTTCCAGATTCCTCAATGTTGAAGACATTTCACAGATTCATTGTTGTTGTTGCTGTGTAGTATTACATCACATATATGTACCATTCATCTCTTAAAGGGCACCCAGGTTGTTTCCATCTTTTTGCTACTGTGAACAGTGCTGCAATGAACATGGGTGTGCATGTATCTACTCCTATGACAGCTTTTATTTCTCTATGCCATATTCCAAGGAGTAGGATTGCTGGATCTTATAATACTTCTATTTCTACATTTGTAAAGAAGTGCCAGATCAATTCCCAAAGTGGTTATATGATTTTAAAATTCCCACTAGATGGATGCACACCAAGGACCAAAACGACATGGGGTAAAGACAACCTAGAAGATAGAGAGACCCGCATGAGTGGGTGCCTACATCGACTTGAGACTGGAAGATCCGGATGGTGCCCGGCCACCACCAGTGATAGTCGTGATGGAGCTCACTAGGTTGAGTCTCACTGGCAATACAAGAATAAAAAGAGGTGCATCTTGAGATCTCCACTAAAAGACCTCAATTGATGGTCCAGCGGTTCTGGGGTTCCTCTGAGAGCATGGCCCCCGGCCCTGATGCTGCCCGTTCACATAAATTATAATGAAGGTCCACTCTTTGGACATGAATGGATTGGACTTGGCGACGCAGAGTGACCATATATTGAATGCACTTTATGGTTCTATACATCTATAGGATACCATCCTGCTGACCTCTGGCTAGAGGAAGGAGAGTGGGTAGAGAGGAGGGGAAAGAAGGCTGTTGGGAAGACGAGACATGTATGGAGCAGAGAGGAATAATGTGCTGTCACCGGACAGGGAGAGCAGTGGAAGCTGCATATAGGTGGGCATGTAAATTTACACGGGAATGTACATTTTCACTCAGTTATATTAAATAAATAAATAAAAATGTATAAATTACAGGAAAAAGGAGACCAAAAAAAGAAAATTCCCACTAGCAGTACATAACTGTTCTAGTCTCTCCACCTCAACAACATTTATTATTTTATGTTCTTTTTGGGTTAGTGTTTGACTTGTTGGGTGAGATGCTATCTCACTGCAGTTTTGACTTGCATTTTTCCCTAACGGATAATGGTAGGGAGCATTTTCTCATGTATCTGTTAGCCACCTGGAATACTCAAAACTTTTGAGGGTTGTTCAATATAGAATCTAAGCTGCTACTGAGACCCTGAGGCCCAAAGTCCCATCATGGGTTCCTGATTATAGCAGAAGCACTTGGGATCAGGTAAAAAATGGAGTCCTGACCCAGGAGCTGCAAGACTGTATACGCTTAACAGTTGCTAAGACCCTCATAATGATTTCTTGACCAATAGAGTAAGAGCTCTTGAAGCATTAAGGGCCAAGGGGAAGTCTCCAAATCTTCCCCATCTTTGAACTAAGATAGTAAACTAAAAACATTATCACCTACTGGGGGAAATCAAGGGCTTGGCCAAAGCCAGGTAAAGCCTTGTATTTGCCTCTTTTGCGGCCAAACTCCAAAACAAAGGTGCCTGAATTAGTGAATGCATGGCAAAAGTGATTCTTGCTTAAACAAAGGTGATCCTCTAGAAAAGACCACGCTACACTTCTACAGCTGAGCTACTAACACGAACAACTCAAAGACTTGAAGGAGATTCAAAGACTTTTTACCTTTGCCATGTGTTAGGCATTACACATGCATCACTGTATTTCCTCTTAATAATAATTCTGTCTGATAAATTTTATAAACATGACCATTTTACAGATATTCAAGGAGTTTCTGGTAAAACAGACATCTCAAATTCAGCTGTCTGAGAGATCAGTTGGGTATGAAGTGAACAAAGGGCCCTAGTTATAAGACAGCTGGGATGGGTGGGGACTGTGGCAACCTGGATGCTGCATTTCCCATCCAAATGAAACACCCTCTGTTCAGCTCCAGCTAAACGATACATAAATTACTCTGCTTTATTGTTCAAAAACCATTGCCATCAAGTTGATTGTGACTCTCAGTGACCCTATAGGACACAGAAGAATTGCCCAATAGGGTTTCCCAAGCTGTAAATCTTTATAAAGTCAGAGTGCCACATCCTTCTACCACAGAGTGACTGGTGCATTTGAATTGCTGACATTTCAGTTAGCAACCAAGCATTTTAACCACTGTACCACCAGCACTCCTTGGTTGTCCTAAAGGACCTATAGAGTCCCCTAATTTGTAACTGCTAACAAATCATTGAACAAGTTACAAAACACTCTGAAGTTGAAATAAAACATATCCCAAGCCAATATCTGACCGGGGAGCAATCAGTTTTCAACTCGATAGTCAAAGATTCAAGCATCAGGAGACAGAATAGAATATCTTTCCTCCACAACAGAGTCCCTGGGTGGTGCAGTTAAGCACTAGACCACTAACCAAAAGGTTGGCAGTTTGAATTCACCCAGAGGCACCTTGGAAAAAAGTCCTGGAGATCTACTTCTGAAGGATCACAGCCATTGAAAACCCTAGAAAGCACAGGTCTACTCTGACACACACAGCACTGCCATGAGACGGAATCAGCTTGATGGCAACTGGTTGGTTTTAGGTTTTTATGAGGGCACTTCACACTCAATATTCTGCCACTCTGTGGCACCAAAGGCTTTTAACTGGCTTGATCATTAGACCTGTTTAGAGCTGTCTCCTTCTCTCCCCATATAGAACATGTTCCCACCATAATTTTTGTCCACAAGCCAGGAGACATCCTCAAGGCATAAAGGACTCTGGATCTTCTGGAATCTAACTTTACATTTCCCAAGAGGGTCATTATGAGTCAGAATTCACTCGGTGGCAATGGATTTGGTTTTTTGGTTTTTTGGTTTAAAGAGTCAGAAAACAGTACACACCAGAAAAGAAAGAATGCTATCCCTGACATTGTCATTGTTATTCAAGCCATTTGAAGAAACTGTGAGTGCCCTGACCACTTTTGTCCCTTGGATTGGCAAGATGGGTGCAACTACCTGTCTAACAGATGTAGAAATAGAGGCTCTGGAAAATCAACTGACTTGCCCAAAGTAACACAACAATACTGCTGAGGCCAGAACTTGAGTTTCCTGAGAGTTCATTGAGGTCTTCATTCACAAAGCCACAGCACCTAGACTCAGACCAAAAGAATGGCTTTTTCTGAACAGAGAGAAGCAGCGCCACTCATTACTCCACCCCGGAAAAGCACAGCCCATTGTCTACTGTGTCTGGGAGCCTAAAACCATCCTACCAGCAATCCTGCTCTTCCCTTGCATTCTTCCAGATCCTCCTCCAAATCGGTATTGGGAGTGCTGGCCTGCACTGTAGCCCTGCTCTCTGTCCTCACTCTCTACCCTAAATGGAAAGATTCATTTTTCTACTTAAACCCTGGCTTTGAAATGGCTGTGGAGGGTTTTGTAACCACTGACTGCTGCTGTTGCTAAGAAACAGGTCCTTTAAATTCAATTTACAAAAAAGATGGAGGGAGTGAGCAAGCCAGGGAAAGCAAGGAAGAAATGCTTGAACATCTGGTTATCTTCTCCGGCTGTCTCCGGTGACTAGGAAAATGAGATAAGTACATTCCAAGATGGATGTTGGCCCTCTTCAAACCATTTTCTAACTTTCTTCTGAACTAATACTACAGACCAGCAGTGAGTTGGATGAGGAGGAGGAATTCCCTTGTAGGAAGCTTGGTAGGTTTGAAAAAATAATTCCAGTCACCTTTTCTTCAGGGGAGCCCTGGTTGTACAGTGGTTAACAGCTAAGTCTGCTAACCTAAATGTCAGCAATTAGAATCCACCAGCAGCTCCTCGAAAACTCAAAGAGCTAGTTCTACACTGCCCTTTAGGGTGGCTGTGAGTCAGAATCCACTCAACAGCTTTGCTTTATCTTGTGGGTTAACTCAGATGCCTCAAGAGAATGAGATCCCTGGTTCTTACATTTAGTCCCTCTCTTGGTTACCTGGTGCTGCTAGAACAGAAAGAGCACCAGTAGGTGGTTTTAACAAACAGACAAATTTATTTTCTCACAGTTTAGGGGGCTAAAAGTATTTAGAGCACCCTCCATAGAAGAGGGCCTTCTCTCTCTGCCAGCTCTGGAGAAAAGTCCTTGACTCTTCAGCTTTTGCTTCCTAGTTCCTTTGAGCATGCATTTCTCTTGCGTGTTTAAACTCTTTTATATCTCAAAGGAGATTAATGCAAGACACACCCTACACTAATCCTGCCTCATTAACGTAACAAAGATAATCTATTCCTGAATGGGATTAGAACCACAGGCATAGAGGCTAGGATTTACAACACATATTTTGGGGGACACAATTCAATCTATAAATTTACCTTCCTGAATATTGTATAATCTACTGAGGTTACTCAGGATTTTCACAAATGTTACATTAGCTCCTTGTGGCATAAATGCTGTTTTCCTTGCCTCACACATGAGGCAGTGGTGCAGAATGGTGATTAGAAAGTGCACATTACCAAGAAGGGAGGAGACAGAAATGCTAATCCTTGCTCTGGCAAGAACCTGCTCAATGATGCTCTTCGGCCCTCAGATAACTCAGCAGCAAACTGTATGGTTGGGTAAAATGATGTTTCTCACAGTCAATATCACAGAATAATGTTCCACAAGATGTTATTGGATGTATGGCCACAAAAAAGAAGGAAGAAATTCTCTGGTCAAATAAGTTTGGGAAAAACTATATTAAATAAGGTCTCACAGTTGTAAGATTTCTCGAAATTTTTACTGCTTTGTTGTGCTACAGAAATCTCCAAGGGGCATTATCTTGACATGGGTTCCCTCCAGAGGTAGGTTATGATACAAGGATTTGAGTGCAAGTGGTTTATTTGAGAGGTGTTTCTTGTAGGATGGTATCTTAGTCATCTAGTACTGCTATCAAAGAGATACCACAAATGAACAGCTTTCACAAAGAGAAATTTATTTTCTCACAGTCTAGGAAGCTACAAATCCAAATCCAGAGTGTCAGCTCCAGGGGAATGCTTTCTTTGGCAGCTCTGGAGGAAGATCCCTGTCATCAATCTTTCTTTGGTCTAGGAGTTTTTCTGGGCAGGAACTTCAGGTCCAAATGATATGGTCTGCTCCCGGCATGGCTTTCTTGGTCATATGAGATTCCCTCGTCTCTCTGCTCACTTCTCTTTTATATCTCAAAGAGGATTAGCTTTTGCAATGTTCGATAAACCTCTTGGATAGCTATGTTCTCTTTGTTCATAATCTCAGGAAAGCTTTTCTGTCAGCATCTCTCTACAGCAATACTCTCTATGTTGTCATTAATCCTCCCTTGTTCAGGAACTCCAATTAAATGTAAATTATTCCTCTTCATGGAGTCCCATATATTTCTTAATGTTTCTTCATTTTTCTTATTTCTTTCCTCTGATTTTACCTCATAAATGTTGGCGTTAGTTACTTTGTCTTCTAGGTCACTGATTCTAACTTCCATCTGTTCAATCCTACTCTTTTGGCTTTGGATAGAATTATCCAATTCTGTAATTTTGTTATTAGTCTGATATATTTCAGATCGTTGATGTTCTAGCATTTCAAATAGTTTACCAAATTTTTCACTTTGTTCTATTGCATTTTGTTTAATCTCTAGGAGGGTTTTATATATAACTTTTTTGTATTCAACCTCTGTTAGATTCAGAAAGGCTTCTTCATCTGGGAAATTTTTTTTTGATTTTTTGCATCTTTATTTGGGGAATTCTCTGGAGCATTTGAAAACTGTTTCTTTAAATGATTAATTATGGTCAGTTGTCTGCGTGCCATCTAGATGCACGCTGATAACGGATCTAAGAGAATTGTTGGTCACCAGCTGACTCTAATACTGTAGTGATTTGCCCCAGGTGGACTCTCAAGGATGGAAGACTTTGCTTATTGAGCAGCAAAGAAGCTGCTCTGTTTATGGAGAAATGGGACTGTCAGCCAATCTTATAGTGTGAGTGAGAGAAAAGAGGTTTTTCAATAGAGAGTTTCCAGAGAGGAAATACAAGCCTCTCAGCCTTAAAAAGTAAACGTAAACTGCACTGCTATACAGGGAGCTGTCCAGGTACTGAATTCGGAGCTGGAAGCCGTCCAACAGGCTGGCCTGAACAGGCGGTGGGGAACAGCAGACTTCACCTGCCAGCTTATAATGAAAGTATGCTACCATTACTGGCCATTTGCAGAAGCTGCAGTTCTCTGTTACAATGTAGCAGCAGAAGCAGAGGTCAAACAGTCACTGGATTGTTTTTGAGAGGAGAAGATTAGTCTGATACTGTTGCCCAGTCAAATATGTTAGGTCCCAAGGCTTCTCAGATATTCAGTGCTCCATAAAAAAATATAATCTAGGCCTTAGTTCTCAGAAGGAGATTAGGAGACTCCTGTTTACTTGTCATCTTGTAACAGAATTCAAATCAAAACGACAATGAGATATCATCTCACCCAACAAGATTGGCCATGATCCAAAAAACACAAAGAGATTGGAACTCTCCTTCACTGTTGGTGGGATTGCAGAATAGTGCAACCTATTTGGAAAGCAATTTGGCATTACCTTAAAATAATGGATATAGATGTAACATTTGACCCAGTAATTCCTCTGCTTGGAATATATCCTACAAAATCAAGGCCATTCACACCAACTGATACATGCACATGAATGTTCATTGCAGCACAGTCCACAATAGCAAAAAGTTGGAATCAACTCAGATGCGCAACAACAGAAGAATAGATGGGCAAACTTTGGTATATATACTCAATGGAGTACTATACACTGATAAAGAACACGATGATAGCCGGAAACATCTCTCAATTTGGTGTCAACTGGAAGACATTATGTTGAGTGAAACTAGTCAACGACAGAAGGATAATTATTATATGAGACCCCTACGATAAAAACTTAAAAGCACACTCATACATAATAGAAAAGACTTTTTGATGGCTACAAGGATGGGGGGTGGGAGGGTGGGAGGACAAGGGGTGAGGGTTTAGATTAGATAGTTGTTAGAAATTTGGTTGGGTGAAATCGGTGACAATCACATTAGTAAGAAGATGAATATTAATGGGACTTTGACACAACTTGCATACTCCTCTCAACTCAGTATTGTAAGCACAGAGTATGTACACTTTCATTTTTATTTAATATAAATAAATAAATAAAAATTAAAAAAAAAAGATTAGCTTAAAACACTATCAAATCTTATAGATCTCATCAACGTAACTGCCATTAATCAGTCTCATTACATCGCAGTGATAGGATTTACAACCCACAGAGAAATCACATCAGATGACAAATAGATGACCATTGTATTGGGAATCATGACCTAGGTAAGTTAACAGACACATTTTTGGAGGACACAGTTCAATCCATGACAGACAGGGAAGAACGAAGAAACAAAGAAAAGGTAGACACAAAGAATGAGCTATCAAGCAAGTTACCTCTGGGCAACGGCAGCCCAGTTCTATTGGGGCATTCTGAGCGATGGTGTAGAACACACACTTCAGAGTTACCCCACGCTTGGTATGATGGAGCTAAGACATTTATACACCTACTCCTGTCAGTCACTGGTTGAGAGTAGCTCTTACAGAAGACAAAGGGTTGGTGTTGATTCTCTAGCACTTCCCATTTCCTAACCAAGCTTGGGCAGAGTGGCCAGGCAGCACACCCTCAGGGAGTGATGCAGGAGGTAATGGTTAGAAGTCTGGCCAGTGTACTAGAATAGTAAGACCTGGGAGATACAAGCAGGTGCAGGGGGCCAGCCTCGGCAGGGTCTGGGATCACAAAGAGACGGGTGGCGTCAGCAAAGAAGAAATGATGAGACTCAAACAACCAGGAATCTGGAGATCAGCAGCCTGTTAAGGCCTGTCTTTTTTTATTTTTTATATGATCAGTGAGTGACATGATTTCTCTTTGACCACATGAGCTGTTGGCTGATACCTTGTGGTCTTTTTTCATGTTAATCATTATGGTTTTTTAGGTAATTGCCTGAGGCAAGTATATTGTGGTTATAATTAACAGTGAAAACAAAGTTATGCCTTGAGCTCAATCAGCTCTATCTATACCTCAAGGTCAAAAGGTGCAGCAGGAGGGGTCTAAAGGTTATAAGCTGCCTGTCTCTATTTGTTCCTTCTTTGCTCTTTATTTTATCTCTTCCTGTGGTGACAGTAACACCTACCACCCCCCACCCTATGCCTTTCTTAAACTGTTCTAAGAAGAGTATTTCTTTAGTATTTATTCATTTGCCATACCAAATATAATAGACTTGGGAGCCTATCCATTCTCCTGATGCAGGGAGTGGGATGTCTATATCTAAGGGGAGCTTCCCAGGGCCTTCCTGCAATCTAGTTTTTCACATGTGGAGGGGGATGGGCAATTGAGGGAAGCCAGCGGGGCTGGGCCAGCCTTGGCATTCCCAGGCTGGGCTTTCTGTGTCAGGATTCATTAAGCCGAAGGGGTTGTAAAACCCTTCTTAGAAGGCATCTTCCTTGATCCTTGTGCTGGGAGATGAGAGGGTACTTTTGAGGAAGGTTTGATTAGGATGCAAAATATTATCAGGGAGAGTACAGCCAAAAAATATGCCAAGGGTGAGATGCGTCCGCTCGCCATCACACAGGCGTGTGGCTTTGCTTACAGAGGCTTATGTGGGTGACGGGCCTCGGCAAGCAGGGCCTTAGCAGCATTTCTGCAGAGGGCTGGAGCTACAGTTTTAAAGCCTTATTTTATCACAAACTCGCTGGAGGAGAACAGCTCCCAGAACTCATGTTCCACAGAAGAGACCACTGAAACACCAAGCCAGGAATTACCTGAGGGCTGAACAGCTCTATCCATCAGTTAATGTCTTCATCTGGATTCTTGAGTGAAGCAAACCAGCAAAGCATACAAATACATATATATGCTCACACATGTGTAGAGGTTCTAATGTCCCAAGTCTATAGCTTAGGCTGGAGCCTTCTCCTGATTCTCATGGCCACGGAGGGTGGTAAACCCCAAGACTGCCAAGTCAGACAGCAGGGCTCTGGCTCACAGGCTGTGAAGAGCAATAGGTCCTAATATAAGCAGATCTCGGGTAAGCTGAGATCAGATCGACAGGATCCAACTGCAGGATCCAGAGTGAGCAAAAGCCTGTGAGCCTTGCCAGAGAGTCTGCAAGCCATACCTCCAAGCTCCAAGGAAACTTGCTTTCAACTGACTGACTACTCATAGCAGATCCCATCATGAAAGTGATTACATTTTATAGAATCTCATCATGGAGGTTGTTTTAGTTAGCTAGGGCTGCTCTAACAGAAATACTACAGAGTGGATGGCTTTAACAAAGGAAGGTTTATTCTTAACACAGTCCGGTAGGCTACAAGTCCAAATTCAGGGTGTCCACTCCAGGGGAAGGCTTTCCCCTTGTTGGCTCAGGAGGAAAGTCCGGTATTGCATCAGTCTTTGTCCAGGGAGCATCTTGGCACAGGAACCTCAGGTCTGAAGGACGCGCTTTTCTCCTGGTGCTGCTTCCTTGATGGTACGAGGTTCCCAATTCTCAGACTGCTTTTCTGTCCTTTTATCTCTCATAGGATGAATGGATTACAGGTGGGACAAGCCATACTCCAGGGAAACTCCCTTTACAGTGGAGCAGGGAGGTAATCCTATGAAAGGATTTACAGCCCCACCTTATTCCTGTAACATACAGCACAGGAAAACCACAAAATGGAGGACAGTCACAAGATATTGGGAATCATGGCCCAGCCACATGGCTGCACAATTCAATCCATGACAGAGGTGATCATACCATTATACAACTGCCAAACTCCATCCTAGATACCAAACCACTGAGAATTATGGCCTAGTCAATTTGACACAGAATCTTAAGTATCACTGGGCAATAGCCTCATGATGGCCAAAGAGTCCAATTTGCTCACCAACTCCCAAAAGCTGCAATGATAAATCCTGGCAGCCATGAGACAAGTTGTCTCTGACCTGCTCCCAGCCCATCTTTCAGAACATTCTACTCCACTTACAATACCCTGACTTTACCAATCTGGGTTACGGCCTGAACATTCTAGCCTGAACTTCTTCCCCTTTAATAAATTGCTGCTAGATAGGTTTATCATATTACTACTCCCAGGGCCCCATCTCCTCCTGGATTCTACAGCTTGGCCAAAAAAGGAGAAATTATCCTACTGTACTTCCTCTGCTCACTCTTCTCCTACTGAACAGTTGGTCAAGAAGTCCTATTGTAGAAAGCTGAAGAATAATATACATCCCAAAAGAGATGGCAACAGAGTAGTTAAGAGTATAGGTCACTGGGATCAGATTGAGCCTCCTCTCCCCACACTCTGTGTGGTCTTGGACAACATGCTTAACCTCTTTGTGTCTAAGGTTTCTCTAAAATAGGAACATTAACAATATTTCTCTCATAAAAAAAATTTCTTCTCTTACGAAGTTCTTATTAGAATGTTACCTAGGAAATGCTGAGTACTCAGTATGTTATTAGCAATAATAATAGACCATTAGCTAATGTTTCTTGAGCGCTTATCACATAGCAGCACTAAAGTAAGCATTTTACATGTATTAACTCATTTAATTTCAACTATCTACTTACCTATCTATCAGTGGTATTATCCTCACTTTACTGATGTGGAAACAAGGCTCAGAGCAACCAAGCCACTTGCTCAAAGCCACTATGCAGGTAAACAACCAGGAAAAATCTTTCAAGCTTCCGGGAGTGGTTGTCTGATGGTGGAGTTTTAGTCAGCAAAAGGTTTGGTGCTACTCAAAGGCTATTTGGGTTGCCTTCTAGGTGATCAAACCATAGCCAGTCCTTTCTGGTCCCTCATCCTAGAAATCTACATAAAATGCATGGTTCTTCTCAGGTCCCAAAATAGACATGTGATCCAGTTTGGAAGCAGAAGCTTTCCACCTCATGCTTTCTGCATCTGACTTGTGTTCTAAGGCTCCCCTTCTTCCAGGAAGCCTTCCATGATCCTTTCCCATCTAATCACAAAGAAGTCTCTTTTCTCCCCAGTTGGATACACTACTATCTGTGTGTGACACCCCTTTGGCATACTAACCTCCTGAAACTTCATCTCAATCTCTTTTCCCATTTTTTTCTCATGAGCAGGTATGGCTGTTCCATGAAGGCAAAGTCATTGCCTTAAACCCCAGGCTACAATGTCTAGCTCAAGTGGTGCATGCAACAGGTATGCAATAGTCAAGAATCCTAACACCAAAAGGGACCTGAGAAATCATCTGCTACCTCCATTTCCTCCCCTGCATCTTACAGAGGTAAAAATCAAGGTCCTCAAAGGGGCACCAACATCCTCCAAGTCACCAAGCTAGGAAATGGAGGCACCAGACTCAAACCAGGACTCCTGATTTGCAGACCATTGCTTTCACTCTGAGGACAGAAAGGACTGTTACCAGCTTGATTTATGATGACAAATTAAGATAATATTTCTAACAAGGTGTTCACACCCACATCTCCCTGGCCAGCTTGCTCCCACTTTCCTTCTTGTGACTTCTGTGTAATTACAGAGCAGGTGTCTGCAGGTTTATACCCATGCACTGACGGAATGTCAGCCATTAGTCTCCATTCTCCGCTCTCTCAAATGAGAAGTCCAAGATTAATGGAGCATCTTCTCTCAATCAAGAAGCCATTTCAGGCTGTGCTTCTGAGTCCAGTGAGTTGTGCAGATGAATTAATACTGTTTGACCTTTTTATTTTCCACAGGAAGATTTGTGATGCTTCCCTCCTCCCCATCTGAGGAACAAGCTTGCTCCCAGGTACTTGAGGATCAGCAGGCACAGACTACGGAATCCAGTGGGAGGGCAGCATCTCTTGGCACTGCAGTCAAGCCTGCCATGATTACTCTCATGGGTAGCGGGGGAGGGGAAAATGGTGGGTGTGAGTTGGGGGATCTCTTCAAACTTAACACATCTGTACCTAGGCAAAGAGTCTCCCTCCTTAAGACGGAGGCAGAGTCTAGGGAGGGGGAAGACAGCCTTAATCAGGTGGCCTAAATGAGCAGTCATTGATTTGAAAAGTATCAGCCAAGTTCTGTGGGCAATGGGAGGCCCAGAACTGAATTTGAGGCAATATTCAAATTAGCAAATAATCAAGCACAGAATAGCTAATAAGGACCACTGCCTGGAGGCTAACATAAACCACCATCATATCATATAGGTGCAACACAGGGACTGTTAGCTTAGAGATAGAACTGGTTCTTCTTAACAAATGAGAAAAATATGGGTGTGCTGTTGGGTGAGAGAACATGAGAGAGGAGGAAAAAGCAGTGTAGTGGAAAGCTGGAAGGCAATTTACAGATACAATCAACAGCCATTAAAAATTAAGAAAGAAATATCTAATCTTAAATTTTAAATCCATGGTTTTTTGAAGTAAAAGTTACTCCTTCTTCACAAACCTTCAGGGAATGCCTCCACACACACACAAATGCCTTGAGAGAATGACGTGTGTGTTTATGTGTATGTGTATGTGTGTACATGGACATGTGTGTGTGTGTATGTGTGTGTAACAGAAACAGAGAACAGTAAAGGAAAGGGCTGAATTCTACATCTGATCCCCTACATTTCCGTACAGGAACAGCGCATCACTAAATTAAACTCATTTAGCAGAAGCTCAGAGACAGAGATAATCATGAACCATCCTGAAATTTGGAAAAGCTCTTGGGGTCAGTCTTATTTTTTACAAATCTATGAAACGAAGGCACAAGGAAATCACACCCCAATCTCACAGCATAAAGTGAAGAAGGTAACATCTGAGTTACATGTGCAAAACTGAAGTCATCTCCTCTACCACCAGCATCCACCCATGCCCCCATCACCATCACATGGCTGAAGGCCACCCCCAGACATCAGGGTCAAAGTCTGAAGTCACGCTTGACCCCGGGCTGTCACTTCTGATGGTCAACATTGTTAGATGCCTTTCCATCACTCACTGGCCACTTCTTTCCCGGAACAGCGTTCTGGTTTGGATTGGGATAGCAGTGTTCTCAGTCCCAGGAAATGGGCCACAATTAGTTTGAGTCGATCACGATAATCCCACTCCTCACATTCTCTGCCTCCCTTGTAACTAGAGGTGGCTGTGTGACCAATAAGGCCCAAGCACAAGGCTGCTGGGGTTAATTCTAAGAAAAAGTGTTGGGCTTTCTGATTCAAGGGGATAGTAAGTGAGTAACTGTCTTTTTCTTCCTGCCTGGGACTCAGATGAGACAATCTAGAGCTCTCATGGCCATCTCGTGGCCACAGTGAGAAGGCCAAGAAAACATTGTCTTTGGCAGCACCCAGCCCCTGAACCCTGCGTGCAACCACCTACACTTAGACATACTGTTACATGAAAAGAATTTATTTCTCCCTGTGTATGCAAGCCACCATTAGTCGAGGTTTCCATCTTGCACTGTAACACATTTTACGATCCACTCCCATCCTCACACATCCAAGTGGCCTTCAAGTGCTGCTGATTATTCTCCTTACCGCATCACCCTTCAACCCCAGTCTTCTGCCAGACACACAGCGTCTCATTTCTGCCACTCTGACCATCTCTTCCTTCTCTTCTCAGCCCCCTACTGTCCATGGTCACCAGCGGGATCTTTCTAAAATACAGATCTAGTTAAAGCTCTGCAATGGCTCCCATTGTTTTATGCAAGGATTAGATTCAAGGTTCAAGGATAGAATGCTATTCAAGGTTCTTCATTCCTTCAAGCCTCATCTCCCATTATCCCCTTCCTCTGCACATACTCCCAAATATATGCACAAGCGACATCAATCCACTCCCCCAAACCTGACACCACAGGCTCTCTGACCTCTGTGGCTTGGTACATGTTGTTCACTCTGCCTGAAAGTCCTCCCCCTACTTCTTTGCTGGCATAATGAAGGAAGACTTTGCAGAGTAAGAGGCATTTGAGCTGGACTTTAAGGGATGAATAGGAGTTTCCCAGGTTAAAGGTCTCTCCTTTATCCCTCAGTAGAACATCTGCTCCTATTTATACTGAAGCATTAGCAAATCTGGATCTGGATCTATTTGCATATCTGTCTCTCCCTTTAGGGTATCAGTTCCTTGTTGGAAGAACTGTGCTTCTTTCACTTCAGGTCCTCAGCTGCCAGCATGTGTGGCCCAGAATCATTGGCCTGTCTATCTTTCCCACTTTGATATACATGTGCTCAGTCAGAATAATGTCGGAAAGTGGAAGGGACACTGACAGAAAAAGAAGGTGGGAGAGAGGCCACGTAAAAGAGGTATCATTGAAGGTAATGTTTAAGATATTCTGCAGCAGAAAAGGAAACTGTGGAAACTGATTGGGTAGTTAAAGATTTCCATTTCAGTATCTTTCATTTCTGCCATTTACATGCAGACTCTATGTCCACTGAATGGATCAGGGTCATTGCACATTCAGTTATACACACCCACAAACAATACACACTCTATAAAACTAATAGTAGGCCAGCTTTGATTTCCAAGTTGAGAATCATAAAGTTTTGTGCCCAGTGGTGTAAGTTCCAAAAGGAATTTAACACACAAATTTTCATTTCTTCATTCAGCTACTGAGCACCTACTATGCACCAGACCCTGTACTAGCTAGGTGCCAGCTAACG
Source organism: Heterohyrax brucei (assembly GCA_028571685.1). Taxonomy (NCBI): domain Eukaryota; kingdom Metazoa; phylum Chordata; class Mammalia; order Hyracoidea; family Procaviidae; genus Heterohyrax; species Heterohyrax brucei. The sequence goes on along the minus strand of CM053154.1, from coordinate 80,999,120 downwards.
GAGATCAATTAAATTTAGCCCCTCGCATCAAGGAGAGAAAGAAGCCATTGCAGTCAGAAATCGTGTTTTTAGTCTAGAATATACCAGAGGAACAGAAAGGACAAAAGAAGGAAATAACATTTCGGCTGAGCCCAGAAGGAGAGATGGAATGCCAGCAGGCAGAGGAATAGGGGCACCCTAAGCAGAGGATGTGACATGAGCCATGGCTCATCCAATGTTCTGTTTAATTTGATGCTGTTTTTATATCTTGCAAATACAGTCAACTTTCTGTATCCATAGGATCTGTGTATTCAACCAACTACAGGTCAAAAATACTCGAAAAAACTAAATTCCTAAAAGCAAAACTTGAATTTCTTGCATGCCATGCACTACACTGAATCTGCACAAATGAAGTGCTGTGTAGATTCCCCATGGCGCAGACTTGCATTGCTGCATAGATTTTTCAGTCTCTCTCAGCACTCCTCCTTAAGAGTACTGTTTGCCTCTCGACTTCTGTCCGTTGCTTTGGTTGTGTGTACTCTTTGTTTCTTTGAAGAATTGGCTCCAAAAATGCAGTGGAACGCCTGGTCATGCAGTGATCAAGAGCTACCCCTGGCTACAGCTGCTAACTAAAGGATGGGCCTTTCATATCCACCAACTGCTCCTTGGAAACTCTACAGAGCAGTTCTACTCTGTCCTACATGTGTCAGAATCAACATAACAGCAATGGGTTTGAGTTTTTGTTTTAAATCAGTCTTTCCAAGGCTACGGAGAGACCACAACATGCTGCTGAGCTTGGTTACTAACCAAGAGGCGGACAGTTTAAATGCACCAGCAGCTTCCTGGAAGCCCTAACGGGCGGTTCTACTCTGTCTCATAGGGTTGCAGTGTGTCAGAGTCGAATCCATGGCAATGGGCTTGGTTTTCTACAACTATTTAAATGGCATTTACACTGCATTGGGTATTATAAGGAATCTAGAGATGATTTAAAGTATACTGGAGGGTGTGCATAGGTTCTAGGCAAAAACTGCACCATTTTATATAACCGACTTGAGCATCTGAGGATTTGGGTATTCGTGAGGGTCTTGGTATCTGCAGTTACCAACGTAGAATGGGATTTTTGCTGTTTTAAACAACCAAAAACAAGGCAAGTGGCATTTGCAGCCCTAGACAAGTTAGAAAAGTCATGATGATAGATGAAGCACGGACTGGGAGGGAAGAGCTTTCAGGGCCACTAGCGCCTGTGAAGGAAGGCTATTCGCCGGTGAGGGATGCCTGCACTCCAGCCTGCGCACAGGGAAGGCGACTGGAGGCAGGAAGCTGGCAGTTTCTTTGCAGCAGTGCAGATGGCAACCTGTCCCTAAGGCAGCTTCTTGTTTCCACTCATTGTTTCCAGGACTGCTCAAGGGACTCCATCCTCTGGCACGGACCTTAGCATTCGGGCTGTGAGGAGCACCGGGAAACACTTTGCCTCACCTCTCACCTCACTGTTCCCCTCTTCCAACAAGAAGAAAGCAGTATGTCTGGGGTTCCTACTCGCAGCTGTCCTGCTTATCCGTGTCCGTCCTGGCGCGGACAGCGTGCCCTGGGTTTGCTCCGTGGAGGTGCTGTGTTGGGGTGGTAGCCGGGTGGAGAGCTTTCTGTCACCCACCCCGCTGGCAACTCAGCAAACTCTGCATTTCCTAACAGAAAAAGCAAAGTGTATACACGCTCAGGACCACTTTCTGGCACTGCAGTGATAGTCAGAGGGGACAAGAATGCTTAGAAAACCAATCAGCAGGAGGGGAAATCCATGACTGAAATTCATGACTGAAATAAGTAGAACTCACTCACAATCAAAAGACCCAAACTAAATTTCTGCTTTATTTGGTGTGGCTTTTATAACTTGTCAGTAAATAGTGTCTGCTTAAAATCTGTTTGGATTTCCTTGCAGGGACAAAGGCTTTCCTCATACCAGCAAAGCTAAAGCTTCATGATTCAGTTTGTCAGCAAGCAAATAGATGCCCGGAGGTAAAAGATACAAAAACTTACTCTCTTCCAAAAACCCTACAGCAGCACATGTGTGACTTCCAAGCCCACTCTGGAGCTGAGGAACCTCCTGGCTCTTGACCTCCAGGACTTTCAGGGCCACTGTCTCCCCCAACAAGCTCCTACCATCTGGCATTTTCATCTACAAAGCACAGATCTTCCACCACAGAGTGCCAGCCCTCCCTGCAGATGGAGCCCGGGCACTGGAGAGGGCTGCCCGGGCTTTGCCTCCATGCAGCAACACGTGCACACAGAGATCAGAACACCCTCTACGCTGCCCACTTCCCAGCCCTCCCAGGCTAGACTCAGGCCTGCCTCCCTGCCATCTCTTTTCTAACGCCAGCAGCCAAAGCAGGGAGTGGGGGAAGAAGCAGCCACAGGGCAGCTGCTGGGCTGGAAGGAAGCAGCAAGGCCTTGGGGGCAGGCGAGCAGGCAGGTGGCAGGGAGGGCTTCAACTGCTGGACCATCTGTCAGGAGTGAAAGGAAGGCTTTCTGCTCTGCAGCCCAGCCCTTCCCCTGCACACACTCACACACACTTGAACATGCACATACCTACACACATGTATACACAACCAAGATTGCTTAAGGGACCCCATCCTCTGGCACAGACCTCACTCACAGAATCTCACATACTAAACACTTATATACTTATGTCCTCTTTAACATGTACACTCATAGATGTACAGAAATAGGTATGCACACACACTAATACACACACAATCACACACACCTCTCTCTAGTCACACCCTCACTCACACATACAAACATTCACACATACAGATATATGCATGTGCTAACACCCATACATAGCCAAAAATGGACATACATACTCACACACATCTTCACATAATCCCAAACTCACACATTCTCTCCATATGCACCCATGCACCCTCACACACATATACATACACATACGGAAGTGTATAAGATACGTGCTTACCAACATAAAACACATACACAAATGCAGACATACATATATGTAGTCAAACACCCAGGCACAAGCACACATACTCACAAAATCCCACACACATACTCACATACACTATCTCATACTCACATATACCCATGCACCCACATGTGCATGTGCACAAGCGTGCACATACATGTGTTTTCAAATACACAACTGTATGCACACATATACCTCAAAACACGTATATGTACTTGTGCACACATGCTCATACAAATGTAAATATACTGTTACACATATATATTCTCTTACACACACATACATACCTATGCTCTGACTCACACTAAATATACAACTACAGGCTTGCATATAAATATCAGTATACACACTCACATGTACTCAGGTAATTCTACACTTATGCATATGCATCTTCCTCACATTTATATACATACCTCAGTACTTACAGATGGGCACACAAAGAATCATATCCACACACATATACGTTCATTCTTTCCCTTTCTCTGTCTCTGTAACATGAACACACACAGGCTTAGTGTCATTGGGCCATCTTTACTTCCCCATAAAGAAAAATCTTGCTGTCAGCCACACGTACCTATGCCCACAAACGATGGTCACCTTCGTGCTCCCCTGCCTTGACCATGTCCCCAGTCCTCTGCTGCCCACATGGCCCCCCTCTGTCGAGCAGTCAGTCCTCCACCCTAGTCACACACTGGACCCTCCCAGGCACTTTCCACTGATTCTGATCCTGGGACATCTACCCCAGAGCTTCTGCTTTTGTTGATCTGGGATTGGGCATGGGCACTGAAATGCTTTTTAACTTCTATAAATTCCTATTACCAACTCTATGCCTTGAGGAAGTTACTTATAAACCTTCTGCTCTCGGCTCCTCTACAGAATGGAGGAAATAATGGTGCTTATTTCATAGGCTTGTTCTTATAATTAAATGAATCAATCCATGTAAAATATGTACCACAGTCCTTACCCATAATATGAATTCATAAAAGTTAGGTCTTGTTACTACTGATTTTATACTACCACAGAGTTTTTCTGAAATATTTTGAGTCTAAAATCGTAAAAGCTGACCATTAGCCCCTGAAACAACCCCCAGACCCTCTAAGGCCCATGTGTTCAGCCACATTCTGATCCTGTCCCCTGCGGCTCTCACCATCCGGTTTTGTCATCGCTCCAGGCAGTTGGGGGTATCTGCTCTCCATTTCTGCGAAGGTGAAGCAGAGGCCCAGAGAGCTTAAACAAATCTGCACCGAGTCACATAACAAATGCAGAGCTACGTTCACACTGGAGTCTGGCTCCACATCCCGCGCTCCTTCCTCCACTATCGCTCTGCCACATTTCTAGTGCTCTGCCTCCATCCTCAGGGCCCCTTCATTCTCTTCACCCCTCCCCAGCCACTCAGGAATTGCCCACAGCCATGTTAGCCTGTCACCTTAGCAGGGAGAGGAGGGGGTGGCAGAGATTAGACAGGTAAAAGTTTAACATCATGTTATCGTCAGGTACCATCAAGTCAGTTCCAACTCACAGAGACCCTGTGCACAACAGAAGGAAACACTGCTGGGCCCTGCACCACCTTCACAACGGTTGTTATGCTTGATGCCATTGTTGCAGCCACTATGGTAATCTATCTCGTTGAGGGCCTTCCTCTTTTTTGCTAATTCTGTCCTTTACTGACTGTCTTAGTCATCAAGTGCTGCTATTACAGAGATGCCACAAAAGAATGGCTTTAAAAAGAGAAATTTTATTTTTTCACAATCCAGTAGGCTGAAATTCCAAATTCAGGGTATCGGCTCCAGGACAATCCTTTCTCCGTTGGCTGTAGAGAGGAAGGTCTTTGTCATCAATCTACCTCTGGACTGGAAATTTCTGAGGCGTGGGGACCTTGTCCTTTACAAAGGGTATGCTCAGCTCCCAGCACTGCTTTCTTGGTGGTCTGAGGTTCCCAGATCTGTTTGTCTCCCTTACCTTCATATTTCAAGCGGCTGCCAAGGCACAGTACAACCCCACATATTGAGTCCTGCCCTGCTAACACAACTGGCACCCATCCTCTCTCAGCACCATCACAGGGGCAGGGTTTACAACATAAGAGAATGTTACACAACACTGTCACACACATTTCTATACACATATTTTGAGGAACACAATTCAGTCCATGACATCCCACCTTTTATCACCCAAAATAATAATAATAACATCCTTGTAACATGTAAAACATATTCACTTCATCATAGCAAAAGTCTTAAGTCCACGTCCAAAATCCAGAACTTTTTCTTGAACTGTGAAATCTAGAACACAAATTATCTCTTTCTGAAATACAACAGACAGGCACAAGTTAAGACGCTTCCATTACAAGTGGGAGAAAGAAGGCACAACAGGCCACAATCAAGTCAGCAGTGCATAGTACATTAACCCTCAACAACTTGAAAATAGTCTTTCATTTTCTGAAACATTTTACACAATGGCCCTGCCTTCTAGACTCTAGGTGTTGGTCTCATGCTGCAGATTCACAGTGGAGTCCTCTTGACCTTGTGCTACAGATTCACTTTCTAGGCCTAATAGGACAGCAACTGTACTCCTTTGGCTTTAGGTGTACCATTTTCCTAGTCCATCTGAGTGGCATCTCCACCTTAGAAACACCAAGAGCCATGGCACCACTCTTAGAAATCCCTGAGGTCATGGCCATACCTTTCGAGACCGAAGCAGCTTGGCTTTTCCTGTTCCTTGTTTCCAGCTTCTGCTTTCTGTGGCCTCACCACCCAGTTCTCAGGCCCAAACCTGTCCTGCTGTGGTAAGCATTCCAAAGCTCTGCACCCATTTGAGTGCCAGGAAGCACCCCCACTCTGCCAGGAAACCTCCTGCACACGGGCACTCAAGTCTCTTGTTCTGTGGATCAGCGAGGCTAGCTCTGCTGATTTAAGTGCCAGAAGGCACCTTCCTCAGCCAAGAACCCTTCTGCACACAAGCACTCAGTTTTCCTGTTCCATGGGTCAGTTCCAGTGCTGTCTTACACTGGTCTGGTTCTCCTGCTGCCTGTATTACTGCTGCTGCTTCTGGTGGTCCTCTCCTGTTCATTTGTCACCATCTGTGCTTTCTTCAGTGTTAACAGTTCTCCCCAGTTCCTTCTGAGTCTTCTCTCCATTTGGTTTCAGAACTACTTCCACGTTTTAGGTATCATTAGAGTAGCACCCTACTTCTGATACCAGATTCTGTCTTAGCCATCTAGTGCTGCTTTTAACAGACATACCGTAAGTGAATGGCTTTAAAAAGAGAAATTTTATTTTGTCACAGTTCACTAGGCTAAAAGTCCAAATGCGGGATGTCAGCTCCAGGGAAGCCTTTCTCTGTCGGCCCTGGAGCAAGGTCTTTGTTGGCAGTCTGCCCTTGGAATGGAAGTTTCTGAGGCACAGGGACCCTGGTCTTCTCCAAAGGACATGCTCAGCTCCCAGCACTGCTGTTTTGGTGATATGAGGCCCCCAAATTTCCATTTGCCCTCCCCTTTCCTTTATACCTCAAGAGGCTGCCCCAGTGGACAGTATAACCCCACACATTTAGTCCTGCCCACCAACACAACTGCCACCCATCTCCCCTCATTAACCTCATAGGAACAGGGTTTACAACAAAAAGGAACATCACACAACACTTGGAATCATGGTCCAGCCAAACCACCATACACATTTCTGCACACGTATTTTGAGGAACCCAATTCAATCCATGACACTAACCATGAGGTCGCCCAGGGACTGATCCTTCCTAATAACATCTCCCAACCATATAAAATATAGTCTCCCCATTCTTGCTTATAAGGAGCATTCTGGTTGTACTTCTGGTTGTACACAGATTTGTTTGTTCTTTTGACAGTCCATGCCATATTTGATATTCTTCTCCAACATACAATTCAGAGGCATCAATTCTTCTTTGGTCTTTCCGTTAATTGTCCAGCTTTCACTTGCATATTAGACAATTGAAACTGCCATAGCTTGGCTCAGGCACATCTTAGTCTTGAAGGGACATCTTTGCTTTTCAACACCTTAAAGACATCTTTTCAACAGATTTCCGGAAATGCAGTGCATCTTTCGATTTCTTGACTGCTGCTTCCGTGTGTGTTGACTGGGGATCCAAGAAGGATGAAATCCTTGACAATTTTGATGTTTTCTCCACTTATCACGGTGTTGCTTACTAGTACAATTGTGAGGATTTCTGTTTTCTTGATGGTGAGGTATAATTGATACTGATAGCTGTGGTCTTTGGTCTTCATCAGTGTTTTAAGTCCTCTCCATTTTAAACAAGTAAGGATATATCATCTGCATAACAAAAGTTTTTAATGAGTCTTCCTTCAATCCTGACACCCCACTGTTCTTCACGTAGTCCAACTTCTTAGATTATTTGTTCAGCATACAGATTGAATATGTATGGTGAATAACCCTGACACAAACTTTTTCTGACTTTAAGTCATGTGTATGCCCTTGTTCTGTTCACAGGATTGCCTCTTGATCTATGCACAGGTTCCCAGTGAGCACAATGAAGTGTTCTGGAATTCTTATTCTTTGCAATGTTATCCATAATTTGTTATGATCTACACAGTTGAATGTCTTTGCATTGTCAATACAAGACAGGTAAACATCTTTCTAGCATTCTCTTCTTTCAGCCAGGATCCATCTGACAGCTGGAGTGAAGTCCCTCGCTCCACATCCTCTTATGAGTCCACATTGAATTTCTGACAGTTCCCTGTTGATATGTTGCAGCCGGTTTTGAATGATCTTCAGGAAAATTTTACTTGTGTGTGATATTAATGATATTGTTTGATAATTTCCACATTAATTGAAATCACCCTTCTTAGAAAGAGGCATAAATGTGGATCTTTTCCAGTCATTTGGCCAAATAGCTGTCTTCCAAATTTCTTGGCATGGACAAGCAAGCAATTCCAGCTCCGTGTCTGTTTGTTGAAATGCCTCAACTGGTTTTCTGTCAGTTCTCAGAGTTTTGCTTTTTGCCAGTGCATTCAGTGCAGCTTGGGTTTCTACCTTCAGAATCAGTGGTTCCTGGTCATATGAGGTCCAACAATTAAGTCCACACACTTAATTGTTTTATGAAAAAAGACTTACAAAACTCTTTTTTGGAAAAAGAATTCCAAAATTGCCTTGAAGGGTGGACTAGGCACTGGTGTCACTGCATTGCTTCCCAAGGGGGTATTTTGAAGGTGACCATAGTGATATTCAGCAATGAGGTAGATAGCACTTTTTCTAGGATGAGTTCGTGAACTTAATTGGCAGTCCGTGTATGCCAACTCCTGAAATGGTTAATGTTGATCAGTCCTTGTCAGTATGGAAGATCTATGTATTCCTTCCATCTTCTTTTGATGCTTCCTCTGTTGTTTAACATTTTCCTCTTAAAATCCTTCAGTACTGTAACTTGAGGCTTGAGGTTTTTTTCTTCGGCGCTTTAAGTTTGAGAAATGCTGAGCATGTCCTTCCCTCTTGGTTTTCTATCACAAGGTCTTTGCATATGTCATTATAATACTTCACTTTGTCTTCTCAAAACAGCCTTGAAATCTTCTGTTCACCTCTTTTACTTCATCTGTTTTTCCTTTTGCTGTAGCTACTCAGTGTTCAAGAGCAAGTTTCAGAGTCCCTGACACCCACTGCAGTCTCTTCTTCGTCCTGTCTGTGTGATGACAGCTGGTCCCTTCAGGTACCTTGTTCCTGATTTCCCTTGACAGTATGTCTGGCCTTCCGTCTCCAGAGCTCAGCACATCAGATTTATTTTTAAGGTGGCCTCTAACTTTAGGTGGGACATACTCAAGGTCATACTTCAAATCTCATAGACTTTTTCTAGTTCTCTTCAGTTTCATCTGGAAATTGGATATGAGCAATTGATAATCTGTTCCACAGCTGGTCCCTGGCCTTGTTCCCACTGATGATATTGAACTTTTCCATCGTCTCTTTCCACAAATGTAGTCAATTTGATTCTTGTGTATTCCACCTGGTGAGTTCCATGTGTACAGCTGCCATCTATGTTAGAGGAAAAAGGTATTTGCAATGAAGATGTCATTAGTCATGCCAAACTGTATCACACAATCTCACGCATCATTTCTATTATCAAGGCCATATTTTCCAACTACCGGTTCCTTCTTGTTTCCAACCTTTGTATTCCAATCACCAGTATTTATCAATGCATCCTGATTGCATGTTAAATCAATTTCAGACTACAGAAATTGGTAAAAATCCTCAACTTTTTCATCTTTGGCCTTAGGGGTTGGTGATAAATTTGAACAGTATTAACTGATCTTCCTTGTAGGCACATGGATATTATCCTATCACTGACAGTGTTGTACTTAAGGGTAAATCTTGAAGTGTTCTTTCTGATGATGAACCCAGTACCATTCCTCTTCCAGCTGTCATTTCCAGCATAGTAGACCATATGATTGTCCAGTTCAGAATGGTCAATACCAGTCCACTTCAGCTCACTAATGCCTAGGATATTGATATTTATGCATTCTATTTCATTTTTGACAACTTCCAATTTTCTTAGATTCACAATTTGCACATACCATGTTCTGATTATTTGTAGATGTTTGCAGCTGTCTCTTCTCATTTTGAGTCATACCACATCAGCAAACGAAGGCCTGAAAGCTTGACTCCATCCATGTCACTAAGGTTGACTCTACTTCAAGGAGACAGCTCTTCCCCAGTCATCTTTTGGGTGCCTTCTAACCTGAGGAGCTCATTTTCCAATACTATACCAGACGATGTTCCACTGCTACTTATAAGATTTTCACTGGTCAATTCATTTCAGAAGTAGACTGCCAGTGTCCTTTTTCCTAGTCTGTCTTATTCTGGAAGCTCAGCTGAAAGCTGTCTGCCATGGCGATCCCCCTGATATTTGAATACCAGTGGCTCAGCTTCCAGCACTGCCGCAACAGGCAAGCCCCCACAGTATGACAAACGGAGAGACACATAAGGGTTTTAACATCATAGTGAGACTTACTTGATCACAGTCTTCATTCTGGGTATGGTGAAAAGAGAAGGAGAAGGAGGTGGTAACCAGTGTGACTGATGGCCTTCAGTATGACAACTTGCAACAAACAGGGCCAACTTCACAGCAGTGGGTTTGTTGTTGTTGTTGTTTGTTTCAAAGAGAACACATTGGTGGTTGAATAGAAGAATTCTCACTTTTCCTGCAGGACAGCTGGATTCAATCCCAAGCCAATGCACTTTGAATGTAGCCAAGACCCAACTGTCTAGTGGGTACTTGTGTGCGACTGTGATACTGACCAGGTTTCAGCAGAGTTCCGGATTAAGATGGACCAGCAAGAAAGACCCAGCAATCTACTTTCAAAATTAGCCAATGAAAACCCTACACATCACAATCCCTGAGCTGGGTAACCTTAGTCTTAGCCCCTTGGGTAACCTTCCTCACCAGGTTGTTATGAGGATTGATAAGACAATGCACTAATGTGATCCTCTGGCACCTGGTACATGCCAACAATTTAATAAACTTGGGCCATTTTAAACTTGTTGACTATTATCTATATTTCAAAGCATTGTTTAAGAATTATAATCTAACTGAGGACTCTAGATTATTTAAAAAGATTTTCTATTCCTAATGAACTAAAGTGGCACTTGTTGGCTGGACTCTGCTGCCAGTGCCACTCAAGACAATGGAGTACCAGCCGTTACATGGTTATGTGACCACAGTGGAAACATAGGCCCTGCTCTCAAGGAATTAGATTCTCCTACAAAAGAAAGACAAGCTTAGAAGTAAACACAAAATAAGGAGACAGATGTAAAACAGAGAAAACAATCCACATTCACTTGCAATAAAGATAGAGACTCAGATAGACAAAATAACTTGCTCAAGGTCACACAGCTGAGAAAGGACTGAGCAGGGATTGGAGCTCTGGCCTGACTTACTATTGAATCTCATGTTCTTTCCACTGTGCATAAGGGATAGAGGGGGTTCATTTTTGGAGTTCCTGGGTGGTGCAGTTAACACACTCAGCTGCTAACCAAAAGTTTAGCAGTTTGAGTCTACCTAGAGACACCTCAGAAGAAAGGTCTGGCAAACTGCTTTCAAAAAATCAACCACTGAAAATGCTATGGATCGTAGTTGTACTGTGACACACATGAGGGTTCCATTTTTAGAGCCAATATACACTCCAACAGATTGAAGTTCCTAGAAAGCAAAGTTCCCCAAAACCCTTCCAGTGACTCAGACTTAATGAAAATAAGAAAAGCTTACAGAATGAATAAATAAGATAGAATGGGAGTTTTAAATCTCACAACCATAATTACAACAAAATGCATAAATGATCCAGGAATAAAACACTATACATTTTTACAGAGGGACTTAAAAGTCCTGAATAAATGAATAATAAGGAGATTTACCATATGCCTACATTTGAAGACTGACTATTGGGAGGATGTTAATTTTTCCGGATTAGTGCATGACTTTAACCAATTCTAATCAAAATCCAGAGGGAATTTTCTTTAGAACATGGAAAAATGAGTCTACATTTCATCTGGGAGAATGAAGAAAGTGAGTCACAAAAATATTAAAAAACAAAGCATACTGGTGGAAAACTAGGCATACTGGAAATAAAGATTTGTTTATACATCTATAAAATTTGAAACTGTGGTATTGGTGCAAGAACACACAGGTCAATAAAACAGAACATGTAGTCCAAAACAGATGCTGGCCCATATGAGAATTGGATATCAAGTCAAGGATGCTTCAGTGAGGACAGGATGGATGATTCAACAAACAAAGACAGGAAAAGCCAGTATTTAGGAAAAAAAAAATGACAGAACCTCGCCTCACGGTATTATCCAAAAAAGAAAATGCAGTTGAATATTTATCTTGTTTCTTGATAGGAACAAAATTTCCAGACACAGACAAGGAAGGAACTTACACTGGAAACAACAAACAAATTAAACTATGTGCACATTTAAAATTCATCAGTCAAAAATCAACACAAGTGACGTATTATGTGTGTGTATGTATGTATATGCATGTTTGAAAGCTTCCCTAGCTAAAAAATACAAGTTTTGAAAATCAACATAAACTTAAAAGGCAATCAACCAACTGGGAATAGAATATTTACCATCAATATGCCATATAAACAATTATTACCTTTAAGATAATAGCTCTTTCAAATAACTGACTCTTTCAAACAACTGACATCTGCAAAAGCATCAGGAGACACAAAGCGACCATTTATTACTTCTCAGTATTTAACCCCTCCTCCTCCTTCCTCACAGCTCTTCTAGGAAAGTCCCCTCCACTGTGAGCTCCAGCAGGTGATTATATGACTTGGTTACCCCAATCCACATGGTAAAACCTGCTCCTGCATTTAGGACCAGAAAGTTGATGTCATTTTCTCCAGCTGTTGTTATTAGGGGCCATCGAGTCAACTCCAGCTCACAGCTACCACACGTGCAACCAAATGAAACCCCACCGAGTCCTGCACCATCCTCACAGTTGTTGCTGTGCTGGAGCCCGTTGTTGTAGCTGCTGTGTCAATCCATCTCCTTGAGGATCTTCCTGCTTTAGGCTGGCCCTCTACCAATTACCATACCCTTCTCCAGGAACTAGTCCCTCCTAATAACATGCCCAAATTATGTAAGCTGGAATTCTTGCCACCTTTGCTTCTGAGGAGACTTCTAGCTGTATTTCTTCTAAGACAGATTAGTTCGTTCTTCTGGCAGTCCGTGGGGAGCAGCCATGGGTGCTGGAAAATCGCACACAGCATGATCCTCCAGGCTGAAATTGAACTTGGTTTCTGGAATGGTCACTTCCTGGGGTGGCCCACTGCTCACGGGCTGGAAAACCAGGCTAACTTTCCTCTGAGTCTCTTCTCCAGCCTCTACCCTATTTAGAGTCTTTGACTACAGGTCTACAAACACCAGCTTTGCAGCTTTGCTTTCTCCCTTCTTTTGTCCAAGATCCACAGACAAGGTTATGATGGGCCTGATCTACTCTGGGTCTCCTTAGCTAGTGAGACTCTGGAGTTCTGCCGCTAATGCTCAGCAGCTGTGAAGACAGGGCCTCAGACCCTGTTTCTAAGCTAACGAAACCCACCAGCCTGGCCACCCCCACTGAGTCCTCCTTGGAAACACAGATCATCACTAGTCTGGCCCACTCCGGCTGTACCCTGCTCACCTCAGCTTCCTTTCAGAACAAGAAGATCCCAAGGGAGAACTCAGCACAGAACCTCCCAGAGTTCTGGCCTAGGTTTGGGGAGTTTAGGACTGAAGGCAAGGGCAGTGATGCTCCTTAGAATTCCTACCTGCCATGAAGGAGACCCAGGCTCAGTTTCCAACCAAGAAATCTCAAATGCAGCTACCACCTGTCCTGGGAGGTCTGTGTGTTGCTGTGATGCTCAGCAGGCTTCAGTGGAACTTCCAGGCTGAGACAGACTAGGAAATCTGGCAATCTACTTCTAAAAAATCAGCCAGTGATAACCCAGTAGAGCGCACAGAGCCAGTCCTATTGTGCCTGAGGTCCCATGAGTCAGGGGCCAACACAAAGGCAGCTAAGAACAGCGCCAAGGTAGCCAGTGATGTAGGGGGTAGGGGTAGGTAGGGAGAGTCAAAGAGCAGGCACACTGTACCAGCTGTCTGGTGGGGTTTCTTCAGATTTACAGCACCAGAAATGGGTTTTCTCCGTATACTCAGAGAGAACCAACCTCTCAGTGACAGGCAATTAAAATAAATCAGGATACCTGCTGAACAAATCTGATCACCAATGTAGTCATCAGCAGCAGTGTCCTTCTCCTGGTGGGCTTAGAACCCTCTCCCCAACAGCAGGCACTTCCATGTGTCGCAAGGCCAGAAATCACCAAATGGGCATGGCACTAGGACCACTGGAGAAGCAGATCCTCCCTCTGGTCCAAGGAGCTTGGTGATCTGAGCCGCCCCTGTTCAGACCCAAGGTCTGCACAAAAATGTGTTTTTCCAAGTTTGCTCTTAGAATATCAACATTTTAAAGAGAGCCATTCCCTCTTTTTCATAATTACTTAGTTTTTAAATTACTTCCTTTCCTAGTTATTATTTTTGCATTCTTTTAAATTATATTTTGAATATAATATAGATGCAAATAAATGTATCACATATAAGTTAAAATGTATAATGTTAAAATGACCACTCTTCAATTCACCAACCAACTTAAAAGCTAGAACATTACAAGTAAAATGCTATCTTAGTCAACACCACAAGTGGGTGATTTTAACAAAGAGAAATTTATTTCCTCACATTAAAGTAGGCTAGAAGCCCAAAGTTAGAACATCAGAGAGGAAGCTTTCTCTCTCTGGTGGCTCTGGAAGAAGATCCTACTCATCAGTCTTTCCCTGGACTAGGAGCTTCTCTGCACAGGAACCCCAGAGCCAAAGGAAATCCTTTGTTCCTAGTGCAGAATTTTTGGTGGCATGAGTTCCTCCCGTCTCTCTGCTCCCTTCTTTCTTTCATATACCAAAAGAAATTGGCTCAAGACCCAATCTAATCTTGTAAGTTGAGTCCTGCCTCATTAATGTAATTGCCACCTATCATCCCTCATTTAACATCACAGAGGCAGGATACAACACATGGGAAAATCACATCAGATGACAAAATGACTGGGAATTGTAGCCTAGCCAAATTGATACACACATTTGGGGGGACATAATTCAATCTGTGACACATATCTATCTATCCCTGACTCTTACTTTCCCCCACCAAGAGTAGTCAAATCCTGAATTTTGTGTCCATCATTTCTCAGTTCTCCACGTAGTGTTTATGGAAGTAGATTGCCAGACTTCCCAGTCTGTCTCAGCCTGGAAGTTCCACTGGAGCCTGCTATGAATTATAAAATGGACATGTACTGGATGTAGTCTTTTGCAGACTGTTATATCACTCAGTAGCATACTTCTAAGATTCAACAAAATACAAGACACTCAATGAGATGGACTGACACAATAGCTGTAACAATGGACTCAAGCACACGAGATCCGACAGTTAATCCACGAATGTAACTATTCTAAGTGCTACCTGCCTGACTGCTGAATCCTACCATGGTCACCTTGAAGTATTCCTCTTGGGAAGTTATGCATCAAAGTCAGTGCCTGGCCCACCCTTCAAAGCAATTTTGGAACTCTTTCTGGAATGGCCATTACATACAGTGGCACAGTGGCAAGTTCATAAACTTAGTTGTCTAACTGTCTGTGAGGGTGTTTTTAGCCAGTAAATGAACAGCTGCCTTGCAGTACCCTCTCTACCCACCTGATCTGACTCCCAATGACTTTTTGTCGTTACCCAAAGATGAAGGAAATGTCGAAAAGTAGACATTTTGAGGATATCCAGGACATCAAGGGTAACACCACTACAGCTCTGAAGGCAATTAAAGAAGAAGCGTTTCAAAATGGCTTGGAAAAGTGGGCTGGGCACTGGCGTCAGTGCACGGCTCCCCGAGGGGAGTGCTCCGTGGTGACGGCAGTGCTGTTCAGCAACGAGACACATAGAGCTTTTTCTAGGAAGAGGTGAGGAACTAAACTGGCAGTCCTTGTAACCATTGTGAGGATGGCACCCAGCTGGGCAGTGTCGGGTGCTGCTGTATGGGTCCCTGTGAGTCAGAACCAACTCTACAGCACCCAACAATAACAAGTTTCACTTAGTTTCCAATAGCTGAGGTTTGTTCCTCTTAACCGTCAAATAAGAGTGCATCATTGATTCTCCTAAAGATGAAAAAGTCCAAGAATTAAGCTTGAAGCAAGGATCGTTCCAGATAGTAAAAAACACACCAGGTCTCATTTTCCCCACCTCTCAGCTCTAATGTCATCACCCTTCTCAGACAGACTCTCCTCTTACAGTGGCAAAATGACCACCTGGCAGATTCAGGATCTCACACTCACTGGCTCCAAGAGGAGGAATACGAACAAAAGACTGGACCTGACTCCCCGGGCGAGGTTAGGTCATGAGCCCATCTTTGGTCCAATCTGTGTCCAGGGACGTGGAACATACTGACTGGGTTCAGGCCTGTCAATGCCACCCCTGGAACTGGTGGTGAAGTCACCCCACCCAATCCGTATTTACTAAGAATAGAGGAGGGGTGTACGCACTCAGAAGAAAGTCACGTCACTCTTACCAGAAGGTAGACAAACAAGCCACAGACGTCCATGCGGCAACCTCATTTCTTTTAACAGTGTGCACTGGCTCAGGCTTTGGCCAGCTAACAAGGCACAATGGAACACATCTCCTCCAAAGTCCGCGTTCAGCGACACCGTGCCAGTAGCTGGAAATTGGCCATGGTGGAAGTGTTTATACCATAGAAATAGGCAAGTGCTACAAACGAGTGCTTTAATTTCCTCAGAGAGACAGCTGCTACACATCTACCAGTGCCCCACAGCAAACTCACTTTGTGTTGGTATGGTTCTGTCTGTCCCTACGTCACAGTGTGACTGGGCCAAGACCCCTGTCCTTTGGGGGATGTCATTTTGGCAAGCTGTAAAGTGGGGAGGTTGGCCTCACTCTTTGTGAAGGTATCTTCTATCTCCAGCAGTCTGTGAGTCTGCAACATCTTGAAAAGTGTGATGTGTGCTGGGGGAGGCTACAACCAACATGTGGGAGAGTGTGTGCATGTGTGCAGTGGGCGGTGGGTGTGAGTTTAAGCATGTGTATGTATGTGTGTGTGTGTGGTATGTGGGTATGGGCATGTGTGTGTGTTCATCTATAGGATTAAGTATATGTGAACGTGCTGAGGGGATATGGGGATATGTGTGTGGGGGTGGGGTGTATGTGGTATATATGTGTGTCGTGTGTGTGAATGCATGTGTGGATGTGTGGTGTACGTGTATTATGTGTGAAAGGTGTAAGTTTTAAGTTTGCTTTCTCCACAGCCACTGCCTTTGAGTCAATTCTGACTCATAGCAACCACACAGGACAGAAAAGCACTAGCCCACAGTTTCTAAGACTGCAGTCTTTACAGAAGCAGACTGACACCTCTTTTTCTCACATAGCAGCTATTGACTTTGAACTGCTAACCTTTCAGTGCTTTAACCACTGTACAACCAGGCCTCCTTACCTTCGAGTTTGCTTTCTCCACATCCGAAATCATAAACACAAGCACTGGCTATAAAGCCCAGCACAATTTGGTGAGCTGTACCTCTTCACTTGGGCTATTAAATCATTTTCCCGCCAAAGGTACACATGTTGTGGCATAAGGAGCAAACTGTTGACAGATGGCAGAGAAACTTCACAGGCCCATAACTGAGACTTATTTTCATACATTTGTGCCAGTTTGAAATCTAATTGCCAATAAAACAATACTGTGATACTGCCACATCTAATACCTCCACCACTCTCCAAAGTTACACTTGAATCCACTAGTAAATTCTAATCTCCCAGAGAAAAATATTTCCCTCTCTCCACCAGAAAAGCAGCACTATAAATCCAAGTACAGTGGTTCATTTTCAAATGCAAAACTCCTTTCCCTGGTCCCCAAAGAGCCCTCATCCGGCTAATGTTAGTGCCTGCCAGAGAGCGGTAGATATGCTTTGTTTACTTGACAGAGGCACAGATGTGGCTGGTGAGCCAGTGAAGAGCTCTTCTGCAGAGAAACACTTTGATGGACCAGGCTACCCCAAATTTGGGGTGACCCAGCATTCCATTGCCTTGCAATAGTTCCCCCCTAAGGAAGGTAAAGTCGAGAGGCCCTGCACCTGTACTGCGAGAGGGTGGTAGAGAACCCTGGCCTCCCCTCCTGCCTTTCTTTCTTCACTCTCCTGATGAAAAGGTTGGAGGAGAGATCGATCCAGATCAGTCTGAAGCTGCAAACAAGAAATAGGCTTTCAGTGGGACGAATGAACATGGGGGCTGGGTTTGTTAGTCTCTACCAAAAAGCTATTCTATAACCTGAAACCACAAGCCTGCTGTTGGTAGTCACAGTCATCCTTCACACGTCAAAATTCCCCTCAGTTTGCAAAATAAGAGTTACTGATGTTTGAACCCGTACCAGCTTGCAACCAGGTCCAGAGATGCAGGGACAATGACAGCATTTATGGTCCTTGCTTACATGGTCTTCACGTTAGCTCTGGGGGGGGGGTGTAATTTCTCCCATTTCACAGCCAATAAACTGAGACTCAGAGAAATGAAGTAATTCTTCCTGCAGGATGCAGTGATTAGCATAAGTGAGGTTCAAACCTCCAAATCCAGTTCTTCAGTTACAAGGATTAAGTAAGAGAATTAACTCTGAAAGCTCAATGACTTGGTTCCCTTGCTGCCGCCTCTATCTCCCCCTGTGGTCTAGCTCTTTACCGGGGACCAAACAGTCCATACTTCCCGCCTGAGAAGTTTTTAAATATTTAAAGATTGTTATCACAACTTCCTGGAGTCTTCCCTTCACCATGCAAAATACACTTAGTTTTCGTAGGCATTCTTCAAATGATGGACTGAGATCTAGACCAGTACTTCTGTAACTGTAATGAGCACAGAATTATCTGGAGACACTGCGACATGATTTTGAATCAAGTCTCTGTGGGACCTGCGGTTCTGCATTTGTAACCAGTTCTGACATAATATGGATGTTGCTGGTCCAGGGACTACACTTTGAGGAGTGAGGGCATCAGCCAACACTATCCAGTACTGTAACCACTGGCTAAAAGTGGCTAGTCACCTGTGAGGTGTTGCTAGTGTAACTGAGGAACTACACGTTTTGTTGTATTTAATTTTTGGTAACTAAAATTATTTGAAACAACAAAAGCAGTAGAAAATATTTTTCCACTAAACACAACTTACTATTTTGGTAGGACTATATTTTTCATTGAAGGGCTCTGGTGGCACAACAGTTAAGCCATAGGCTGCTAACTGAAAAGCTGGCCGTTCAAGCCCACCCAACAACTCCTTGAGGAAGACCTGATGTCTTAACTATCAAGAGCGGCCATAACTGAAATACTATAAATGGATGGCTTTAACTAACAGAAATCTATTCTCTCACAGTGTAGGAGGTTAGAAGTCCAAACTCAAGGCTTTCCTTCTCTGTCAGCTCTGGGGAACACCCTTGCCGTAAGTCCTCCCCTGGGTCTAGGAGTTCCTTAGTCCGGGAACCCAGGGTTCCTGCACTCTGCTCCTGGTTCTTTCTTTACATCTCAAAAGAGATTGACTCAAAATGTAGCCTAATCCTGTAGTTTGTGCCCTGCCTTATTCGCAACTGCCTCTAATCCTTCCTCATTAACATCACAGAGGTTAGGGTTTACAGTAGGATAGTTACACAAGATCACAAAACGGAGGACAATCACTGGGAATCATGGCCTAGCCACTCAGACACACAAATTTTAGGGGACACAATTCTGTCCATAACACATGGCAATCTATAAGACACTTCTACTGTCGTACGGTGTCCCTGTGAGTTGAAATCAGCTCAACAGCACTTAATGAGGACGAGAACAGGCTTCACGCAGGATGCTTGGGTCCAGTCCCTGCCATGCATCTTGTATGCAGCTACCAGCCATCTCTCCGCGGAGGCCCGTGTGCTGCTAGGACGCTCAGCAGTCTCAACAGAGCTTCCAGACACAGACTGGGAAGAAGAGCCTGGCAGTCTACTCCAAAAATTCACAAACCAAAATCCTAAGGACTCAAAATACAACCTAATCCTGTAGTTGGTGGCCTGCCTTATTAACCGCCTCTAGAGATCTGACTCACCCCAATGGTGCAGGGCGGGGCAGTGCTTCTTTTCACCACGCACGAGGTTGTCATGAATTGGGGACTAACTTGACAGCAGTTAATAACAGCAGATACTTCATTTTAATCACTGAAAATTTATCAGCTGAACTGAGATATGCCATGCGGTGTAAAAGACACACTGGATTTCAAAGACTTGGCACTTACGACTTAGGAAAAAAAGAAGTAACATCTCATTAATTATTTATATTGATTACATGTTGAAATGATAATACTTTGAGTATACACAGTCAAATTAAATATGTTATGAAAATTCATTTTCACCTGCTTTATCTCAATTTTTATGTGGCTACTAAAAAAATTCAATGGTGTGCATTTGGTTTGCACTGTATTTTTATTAGACAGCAGGGGTATAAGTCATTAGATCTGAATCATAGCGCCCTCCTTGCCAGAGCTCTGGATTATCAACATCCTACTGACATATAAGGTCTAGACACCATTCTCAAACAGACGCAGCCCAAGGTTACTGAGTGTTTCACATGAGCTTGAGGGCAACAATGTCACATGGGTCCCTGTGTCACTTTCATATCACCTGAACTCTGGTGGTGTGGTGGTTAAGTTACAGCTGCTAACCAAAACGTTGCTGCTGGAATCCATCAGGCACTCCTTGAAAACTCTGTAAGACAGTTCTACTCTGTACTACAGAGTCACTACGGATCAGAATTCACTCAAGGGCAAAAGATTTGGTTGTTTTTCTTATTGTGTTTTTGGTGGGGTTTTTCTTTTTTTTTTTTTTTTTTGGTATGTCACTCTCCTAGCTCCTGTGATGGCCGGCATCCGTAGCTCATAGACAGAGCCTCACATGTCGTCGTCTGCCTGTGTGTGACTCCCTCTCTGTAAAACACCACTCAGAAGGAATTAGGGTTGCCGTCATTAGCTGTCATCAAGGCAGCTCTGACTCACGAAACTTCACATGTAATAGAACAAAACACTGCCTGGTTCTGCACCACTATTATAGTCCTTGGCCCATTTGAGTCCATTATTGTGACTATGGTGTCATGTCATCTCATTGAGAAGTTTCCTTACCTTCACTGGCCCAAATTGGTGTCTTTCTCTAGCTAACAGACTGCCTTAATGACACTTTCAAAGTAATTTAGTGAAACTCACACACAGTATTCTGTGATACATAAAACCCACTCCTTGCCATTAAGTTGATTCCAACTGGTGACCCTATAGGACAGAAGTAGAACTGCTCCACAGAGTTTCCAAAGAGTGCCTGGAGGATTCCAGCTGCCAAACTTTTGGTCAGCAATAGAGCACTTAACCACTATGCCACGAGGGTTTCGTCTGTGATACATAGGGTTTTCTTTTTCTTTCTCTCTTTTTTTTTTTGAGTTTAAAGAACAGGAATTTATTGTCTCATAGTTTTAAAGGCTAGAAGCCCAAATGAGGGCATTGGATCTACAGAAGGATCTTTTTTTGTTAATAGTCCCAGGAAACATTGGTGTTCCTTTTACCGTTTAATTTGTATATTGCATTTCTCATTTCTTCTTTTTCTACAATTTATTCTATTTTTGTTATTGTTCAGAATATGTGGAAACAAGTGCTATATCTGCTGATTGAAAAGTCAGCAGTTCAAATCTGCCAGGCACTCCTTAGAAACTCTACAGAGCAGTTCTATTCTGACCTCTAGGGTCACTGTGAGGACCCAACCCGACGGCAGTAGATGGGTTGGTTGAGAACATGCATCAGTTCAATCATTTCTATATGCGTAATTCAGTGACACAGATGACGTGCTTCAAGTTGTATAACTATTCTCAATCTCCTTTTGTAAGTTGTTTCTCCTCCACTAACATAAATTCACTGTCCTTTAAGTTTCCTAGCTGCTCTTTCAAGTTGCTGTCATCAATTTCATCCCATATAGGCAGGTCTTAAAAGAGCACAGTGTTCAACGCAGACTTTCTCTACTAGTTAAGCTAAACTATTGGTTGGTTTTAGGATGCCTCCAGGGGATATTTTTGGTTTAAGGTACAAAGATTCTCTCAGAACAATAGTTTCAGAGTTCATCCAGACCCCATGGCTCCACAGTGTCCGGATTCCATGAGAATCTGAAATTTGCTACTGCATTTTCTTCCTTTAAATCAGAAGTTTTCTACACAATTCTTAATCAAAATGTTCAGTAATGGTAATCAGATACCATCCAGTTCTTCCGGTCTCCTGGCAAAGGAGGCTGTTGTTCCCGGAGGTGGTTAGCCACACATTCTATACCCACTTCCTATTCCTTCCTCTCTTGCTCCAGGTGAATAGAGACCAACTGTCCATGTCTTGAATGGTCATTTGCAAGTTTTTAAGATCCCAGGCGCTATACGTTGAACTAGGAGGTAGAACAGAAGCAGTAAACACATCATTAGACCGATTAACTGGGATGTCCCATTAAACCATAACCTAAATCTCATAACCAAATAACCCAATCCCATGAGATATTTGGTTGTACATAAACAACTTCAGCAGCTACTTTTTTTGTTATTGTAAATATATCTATCACACAACTGTTGTCAATTCAAGTTTTTACCATTGTATAACCTACTGACAGCAATTATGTTAATCTGCTATCAACCCTATCCTTAAGTGATGGGATTTTTACATCACATAAACCCAGACTCAGTACTCTATGAGCAACCAATCCCCTCTCTATCTTTACACTCCCTCCTGCCCATGGTAACTGTTTTATTCAGCTGGTACTGCTCCAACAGAAATGCCAAAGTGGATGGTCTTTAATAAGAAAGAAAAGCTTAGTCTTACACAGTCCAGTAGGCTACAAGTCCAAATTCAACATGTCTGCTCCAGGGGAAGGCATTCCCTCTGTTGGCTCCGGAAGAAGCTCTTGTGTTGCATCAGTGTTTGGTCACGGAGCATCTTGGTGCAGGAACCTCAGGTCAGAAGCACGCACTCTTCTCTCAGCGCTGTTTTCTTGGTTGCTATGAGGTTCCCAACTCTCTACTTGCTTCCCTTTCCTTTCATCTCTTGTAAGATAAATGGTGGTGCAAGCCACACTACAGGGAAACTTCCTTTACCAGTGGAACAGGGTAGTGGTAGTGACCTTAGAAAGGGATTTAGAGTCCCTCCCTAATCCTCGTCAACATACAGCATAGAAAAACCATGAAACGGAAGACAATCATAAAACATTGGGATCATGGCCCAGTCAAATGGCTACACACATTTTGTGGGGGACACAGTTCAATCTATGACAGTAACCACTAATAAACCTTGGTCTCCATACATCTCTCTTCCTTCCTTCCTTCTTTCCTTCCTCCTTTCCTTCCTTCCTTCCTTTCTATGTAAGTGAAGCTTTATAATATTTGTTTACTGCAATTGACTTATCTCACTCAGCGCAATCTCTTCACCGGTTATTGGCAAGTCAATTCCAACCCACAGGGACCCTATGAGTCTGAGTAGAACTGCCTTGTAGGGTTTCTGGGAAGCAGTTGATAGATCTGAACTGCCAACCTTTTGGTAACAGCACCAACAGGATTCTTAATGTCTTCCAGCTTATTCATATGTTAGTATGTATCAAGACTTCATTTCTCCTACTGACTAAGTAGGATTCTGTTTCTACATATGTACTTCACTTTGTTTACCCATTCATTCACTGAGATGGGCATTTAGGTTGTTTCCACCTTTTGGCTATTGTGAATAATGTGCAATGAACATCAGTGTACAAGTCTCTGTTTGAGACTCTGCTTTTTTTAGTGGAATTGCCAGGTCATATAGTAATTCACCACAATGGCAGTATCATTTTTCATTTCCACCAGTGGTGGATAAAGATTCCAGTTTCCTCACATCATCGTCAATCTTTGCTATTTTCTGTTTTTCTATCTTAACCATCCTAATAGAGGTAACCCCATGTGTCTGCCAGTTTGTCTCACCATGAGGGCTTGCATGTTGCTGTGATACTGGAAGCTATACATCAGCATTCAGATACTAGCAAGGTCATGCATGACAGGCAGTTTTCAGCTGAGTTTCCATACTAAGACAGACGAGTAAGAAGGACCTAGCAGTCCACTTTTGAAAAGAATCCGTCGGCAAAAACCTTATAAATAGCAGCACAACATTCTCTGATGACAAGTCTGCTTCAAAAGACCTCTTTTATATGTTGTAAAGCAAAGATGTCACCTTGAAGACTAAGGTGAGCCCGACCCGAGTCATGATATTTTCATTCGCATCACATGCTTAGGAAACCTGGACAATGTATAAGGAAGACAGAAGAAAAACTGATGCCTTTGAACTGGAGAAGAATATTGAATATATTATGGACTATCAAAAGAACATGCAGGCAATTCAGTTTCTCATTCAAAAATCTATACACTAATTATTTTGTGACATTGGTTGCAGTCCCCATATTGTATTGGCACTTACCTCCTTTATCTTAACACCCCAGATTCCCTGTGTTCATGTATTTAGTTTTCTTGTGACTTCTTGCCTTCCAGTCTGCTTTTGGACAAACGTTACCAATTCAGTTTCATATACTTGTTCAAACTAACAAGTTTATTCCTCATATGTGCTATTGTTTGGTTTATAAGTGTATCTTTTGCTGCAAGGTGAACTTCATAGTTCCAGGGGTTCCTCTGCTCTTCTGTCAGAGCAGTCAGTCTGGCCTTTTTTTGAGTTGGAATTTTGTTCTATATTGTACTCCCATTCTGTCAGACACCCTCTGCTGTGATCCCTGTCAGAGAGGTTGGTGGTGGTAGACATGTACCATCCAGGACTTCTGTACTCAGGCTGATGGAAGCTATGGTTCATGTAGCCCATTAGTCTTTGGACTAATGTTTGCCTTGTGTCTTTGGTCTTCTTCATTCTCCTTTTGCTCCAAATGTGATCAGGCTGGTAAATACAGTTTAAATGACCACTTGCAAGCTTTTAAGACTCCAGACATCAAAGTAGGACATAAAACATTTTCATAATCAATTTAGAAGTCCTCCAAGACCATGGCACCTACCCCTCAGCTCCAGTAGCTTGGTCCCTTAAGGTCATTTTATTTGGGTGCATCTAGGAAGCTTCTACAGCTTCTTGCCTTGGTCAAGTTGTACTGATTTCCCCAGTATTGTATGTTGTCTTTCCCTTCACCAAAGTCAACAACTGTCTACTGTGTAGTTAGTGATTTTTTTGTCCCCAGTTCTCCCCTTAAATATGGTATTTATGCCATGTATAAGGCTCCTAGCATTGTTCATATTTTTATTTCCATGACCGTCACTGTTTTTGATCCACTTTGAGTTAGTCTTTGTGTGTGGTGTGACATATGGATCCTGTTTCATTTTTTTAACAGATGGATATCCAGTTTTACCACCACTGTGTGTTAAAAAGACCATGTTTTCCCCCCAGTTGAATAGATTTTCTTTCTTTGTTAAAGACCAGCTGACCGTGGGTGGATGGATTTACATCTGGGTTCTCCGATCTGTTCCAGCTATGTGTATATCTTCGTGCTGGCACCAGGCTGCTTGGACTACCGTGGCTGTATAGTACGTTTTGAGATCAAGTAGCGCGAGTTCTCTTACTTTGTTGTTTCTCTTCAGTAATGCTTTACTTATCTGGAGTCTTTTTTAACATAAAGTTGGTGATCAGCATTTACATCTTGTTAAAGCATATTAGCATTTGGGTCAGGATTATGTTATATCTATAGATCATTTTGGATAGAATGAACATTATCACAATACTGAGTCTTCCTATCCATAAGCATAGCATGTTTTTCCATTTATGTAGGTGTCATTCGGTTTCTCACAATAGAGTTCTATATTTTTCTTTGTAGAGATCTTTTACATCCCTGGTGAGATTTATTCCTAAGTATTTTATGTTTTTATGGAGCAATTATAAATGATATTGTTTTCTTGATTTGGTTTTCAAAGTTCTCTTTGCTGATAAATAGGAATCCAACAGATATTTGTATGTTGACCTTGTATCCTGCTACCCTGCTGAATCCTTCTATCAGTTTCAGTAGTTTTCTTGTGAAATCTTTAGGAATATCTATGCATAGTATCATATCATATGCAAATAGGGACAGTTTTACTCCTTCCTTTCCAGTTTGGATGTCCTTCATTTCTTTTGCTTGTCTTATTGCTCGAACTAGGACTTCCAGCACAATGTTAAACAGGAGAGGTAATAAAGGACATTTTTGCTTGTCCCAGTTCTCAGGAAGAATGTTTTTAGCCTCTCTCCATTGAGAATGATATTGGCTGTTGATTTTGTATAGATATTCTTTATTATGTTGAGGAATTTCCCTTCTATTCCTATTTTATTGAGTTTTTATCAGGAATGGTGTTGAACTCTATCAAATGTATTTTCTACATCAATTGAGATAATCATATTATTCTTTTCTTTTGTTCTATTTGTGTGGCAGATTACATTGATTTTCTAATGTTGCAGCATCTTTGCATACCTAGTATGAATCCCATGTAGTCATGACATATTATTTATTTGATATCATGCTGAATTCTATTGGCTAGAATTTTGTAAAGATTTTTTGCATCTATATTCATGAGGGATATTGGTCTGTAGTTTTCTTTTATTGTGGTGTCTTTGCCTGACTTGGGTATCAGGGTTATACTGGCTTCATAGAAGGAATTCATGAATATTCCTCCTTTGTCTATGCTCTGAGATAGTTTGAGCAGTACTGGTGTGAGCTCTTCTCTGAATGTTTGGTAGAAGCCACCAGTGTAGCTGTCCAAGCCACAGCTTTTGTTGTTGTTTCCTTTTTTGTTGCAGTTGTTGTTGTGTTTTGTTGTTTAATTATGACTTCAGTCTCTTCTCTTGTTATAAGTCTGTTCTGATTTTGTATTTCAGTTTATTTTAATACACACAGGTAGTGTGTTTCTAGGAATTTGTCTATTCCCTCTAGATTCTAAAGTTTGTTGAAGTAGGGTGTTTCATGGTATTTTGTTATGATCATTTTTATTTCATTTAGGTCTGTTGTAGCATCCCCTATGTCATTATTTGCTTCTGTTCCTGTTTTTCTTGTCATTTTGAGCAGTGGTTTATTTATTTCGTTGATCTCTTAAGAGAGTCAACTTTCAATATTGTTGATTCTTTCTTCTGTTCTTCTGTTCTCTCTTTCATTGTTGGAACTCTGGTGGTACAACAGTTGAAAGCTCAACTGCTAACTTAAAGGCTGGCAGCTCAAATCCACCAGCTCCTTGGAAATTCTATGTGACAGTTCTTCTCTGTCTTATGGGATTGCTATGAGTCAGGATTGACTCAGAGTAACAGGCTTCATTTGGGTTATTTCTTTTATTTCTGCTTTAACCTTTATTTCCTTGCTTCTGGTGCCTGAGAGCTTCTTTTGCTCCTCTGTTTTTATTTGTTTGAGTTGTAGAGCTAACATTTCTTCTTTTTTGATATATGTGTTAATGGCTATAAATTGACTTTTGAGCTCTGCATTTGCTGCATTCCAAAGATTTTGGTATGATGAGTTTTCATTTTCACTTGATTCTAGGAATTTTTTAATTATTATTATGATTTCTTATATCACCCAGTGGTTCTTAGGCAAGGCGTTATTGAGTCTCCATGTAATTGATTTTTCCCCTGATCTTCTTGTTACTGGTTTCTATTTTCATGGTATTGTGATCAGAGAAAATGCTTTGTATTATTTTGATGTTTGAGATTTCACTGATGATTGCTCTGTTGTTTAAAATATGGTCTATTCTAGGGAGTGTTCCACGTGCCTTGGAAAAAAATGTATAATTTGCTACATTGGATGGAGTATTCTACACATGTGTGTGACGTAAATTTAGATCTTCTGTATCTTTGCTGAGTTTCTTTCTAGCTGTTTCATCCTTCACCAAGAGTGATATGGTGAAGTCTCCTACTATTAGTGTGGAATTACTTCACTTTTCTGTGCTGTTAGAGTTCATTTTATGTATTTTGGACCATTTTTGTGAAGAAGGCTTTTGGGAATTTGATTGGAGCTGCACTGAATCTGTAGATCACTTTGGGTAGTACTGACATCTTAACAACACTGTCTTCCAATCCATGAGTACAAAAAGTATTTCCATTTATTGTCCTCCTTAGTATCTTTCAGCAGTGTTTTATAATTTCCACTGGATAAATTTGTTCCTGGTCATTTTATTCTCTTAGACAGCACTTGGCTTGGCTTATTCTCTTATATGCTGGAAGTGTTTCCCTAATTTCCCTTTCACATTTCTCATTGGTGGTGTGTAGAAACCCAAGTGATTTTTGTTACTGACCTGTATCCTGAAAGTTTGCTAACTTTCTCTGTTAGTCCTAGAAGCTTTCTACTGGACTCTGGAGTTTTCTATGTAATGGATCATAATAGAGATAATTTTGCTTCTTCTTTTCCAATCTGCATAAACTTTATCTCTTTTTCTAGTCTTATTGCTCTGTCTAGGGCTTCTAGTACAATGTTGAATAGAACTGATGAGAGCTGTCACCCTTATCTTGTTCCTTATTTCAAGAGGAAAGTTATCATTGCACTTAATGGAGATTAGGTATAATGTCGGCTGTTAGCTTTTCACACATGCTCTAAATCTTATTGAAGAAATTCCCATCTATCCCAATCCCTTTGAGGGTTTTCATCAAAAAAGGGTGTTGAATTTTATCAAATGCTTTTTCTGCATCCATAGTGTGATCATGTGGTTCTTTGCACATGTTTTATTGATACAGTATATTATTTTCTAATGTTGAACTCTGTCTGCATTCTCGGAATAAATCCCATTTGGTCACACTGTATGGATCCATAGAATTTTCACTAGTTAATTTTTAAAAGTAGGTCTCCAGGCCTTTCTTCATAGTCTGTCTTAGTCTGGAAGATCTACTGAAACCTGACCACCCCCACCTGGGTGATTCTGTTGGTACTTGAAACACCAATTGTACAGTTTCCAGCATCATACCAACAAACTAGACACCACAGTATGACAAAACGATAGGTAGGTTGTTGGATATTAACATCACGACCTACTTTACTTTAACTTGGCCTTGTTTAACTTAACTGATCACAGAAGAAAAACTATTTCCAAACAAGATCATTTTCACAAATACACAGTTAGGACTTTAGCATATCTTCCTGGGAGCCATAATTCAATCTATAATGCTGTCTTAGAGAAAAAACTATGGATGCATGTGATGATTAAGGTTGTGTATCAGCTTGACTGTGCCATAATTCTTTGTTTTGACAGTTATACAATGTTATTGTCACAGCCATTATGGAAAGCACTGCGGTACCAGTAGGGCAGAGCCTCTGGTAGCTCACTGCCCCTCAGCCTTTGTTGCTATGCGTTTCACCTCCTACTTCCGGTCTGCTCACCTTGCAATATTTTGGCTTGTAGATCCAACCGCTGTCATGTTCTTGTCTTCTGATGTTCAGTTCTTGGGACTTGAGCTAGCAGCTCTTGGGATTCATCAGTCTCCACAGGATCTAAGAATGGTGTTTCCTGACCCTCTCGTTGTGGTTTCCCCAGCTTTCAACTACTTGAATCAAGAGAAACCTTACTCCTTCCATCTTAACCCAATATTACGAGGACAGAGTGGCTGGAGCGGGGGACCGGGGACCATGGTTGTAGGCAAAATCGAGACCAATTGGCACAACTAGCATTTTGCTAAGTAGGATCTCTGCACCCCACATTGGTGAGTGGTATCTGGGATCTTAAAAGCTGTCAAGCTGCCATCCGAGGGCACAGCAAATGGTTCCAACTCAGCAGGAACAGATGATAACTGAGTATCAAAATGACATGAAGAAAAGACAACCCAGAAGACAGAGAAACCCACATGAGTGGGTGCCTACATCAACTTGGAAACAGAAGAACCAGATGGTGCCCGGGCACCACCAGTGATAGCCGTGATAGAGCTCACTAAGTTGAGTCTCACTGGCAACACAAGAATAAAAAGGAGTGCACCCTGAGATCTTCACTAAAAGACCGCAGTTGAGGGTCCAGCAGCATCAGGGTTCCCCTGGGAGCATGGCCCCTGGCCCTAATGCTGCCCTTGCCCATAAATCATAATGAAGGTCCACTCTTCAGACAGGAATGTATTGGACTTGGCGATGCAGAGTGACCATATATTGGATGCACTTTATGGTTCTATGCATCCATAGTATATCATCCTGCTGAACTCTGGCTGGAGGAAGGGGAGTGGGTGGAGAGGAGGAGAACAGAGACTGTTGGGAAGATGAAACACATATGGAGTAGAGAGGAATAGTGTGCTGTCACAGGGCAGGGAAAACAGTGGAAGCTGCATATAGGTGGGCATGCAGATTTATATGGGAATGTACATTTTCACTCAGTCACAATGAAAAAAAGAAAAAGAGAAATCTTGCAGTCTTGCCTGCTGAACTTCACAGAATGTGAACAGGAATCTTGGCCTCTGACATGATTACCTTAGATTCGCCAGCTTCTGCAACTGCATAAGACCTGTATTCCAGCCCAGATCTTGGGACATTTCAGCCTCTACAACAGCTTGAGCTGTTGTATGTATAAATCTCTTTTTGTATATATTTGTATATTTTACTGGTTTTGCTTCTCTAGAGAACCCAGTCTAAGACAATGCACATAAAAGTCAAAGTAAAAGGAAGTTCATTACAGTGCTGTTTATAACAGTAAGTAGTGAGGAACAATTTACGATGTTTACTGGTAACTGGTTCAAAGAGAATACAGGTCTACCAAATATTTAACAACATGAAAGTTTGTTTTTAATGTATTTAAGTCCTGACAGCATGTTACATAATAGTACATAAAGAATGATACTATTTTTAGATATATATTCATATATGTGTAAACAAGACTGGCAGAAAAGTACATCAGAATGTTAAACATGATTATTGATGATGGGATTAGATCATTTTTATTTTTTGTGCTGAGTGTTCTTGCTTACATTATCTTGTTTAGTGCTCATAGTGGCTCTGTGGATTAGGCAAACTCATCTGCATTTTACAAAGGAGATCAAAGCATAAGATCAGAGAGGTTAACCAAGTAGGTCCAGGCCACTTGATGAGCAGCACAGTGTCACTGAAAATCCAGCCTTCTTGCTGGCAGAGCTCACAGTCTTTTCAACAACAGTCACCGCTGCCCTCCTAGGTGGTGGGGCATGGAGAGTCCCTTAAGTATAGAATACCCTGATTTCAGCAGATTGTCTAATTACGGCTGATTCTCTCACTTGTGCGTTAGATCCCCCTTGCCTGCTCAAGGGCGTGTCTTAGTAATCCCTCCACTCTCTCAGTCGTCAGTTTCCCCTCCTCATTCCCTTCAACATAGAAATATGCTCTTATTACTCTTTTATTAAAGAAGAAAAGCCCCTCCTAACCCCACTTCTTCCCCTACCAAATACCACCCTATTTCTCTTCCTATTATAGCAAAACTCCTTGAAAGATGAGCTCACAGAAGGATTCAAAAAATGGTAATGATTATTAGAAATGTGGTCACGCATGGAAATGAGACAGTTAGGTGGCCAGCTACGTAAGACACTTCATGACAATTGTCCCACTTTCTCATGAGCCAATGGATCAAGGCATAAAAGATTCTGCCATATTACAGCTGTGCTGACCTTCACCGAGAGCAAGACCTAGCCTTGGAAGTGGCAGTGGTAGCTTCAGAACGAATTATCTCTTGCTACCTGGAGGAAGTCTATAGAAATAAAATGATGAAACTTTCCACTACTAAGCCCCAGGATAGGCCCTATTTTTTTAAGAACAGCAGCATAGTGCTCCTCCCCAGGGTGAGCATCAAACTCAGTCTAGCTCTATGTACAAGTCATACAATCATCAATATCATCCTCTGTTTTCTTTTTGTTGTTGTTGCTGTTGTACCTTAAATGAAGGTTCACAGAGAAAACTAGTTTTTCATTAGACAATTAATATGCATATTGTTTAGAGACATTGGCTGCCAATCCCATGACACATCAACACTCTTCTCTCCTGGACTTGGGTTTTCCATTACCAGCCTTCCTACCTTCTCATTCTTGCCCCTCAGCTAGTCTGCCCAGTTAGTTCTGTCTTGTTTTGTTGGCCTATCTAATCTTTGGCTGAAGACTGAGCCTCAGGAGCAACCTCAGTGCTGTATTAAAAGGGTGTCTGGCAGCCACACTCTCAGGGTTTCTCCAGTCTCTGTCACACTAATCAGTCTGATTTTTATGGGTTTTGTTCCATTTTTTTTATGAGTTAGATTTTCTTCTACATTTTTCTCTATCTCTGTCCAGGAGCCTCTATTGTCATCTCCATCAGCATTGTCAGTGACTGTAGCCAGGCACCATCAAGTTGTGCTGGACTCCGTCTGGTAGAGGCTATAGTACATGTGGTCTGTTAGTCTTTGGGACTAATCCTTCACCTGTGTCTTTGGTTTTCTTCATTCTCTCTTGCTCCAGAAATGGTGGAACCAGTGGGACCCCTTAGATAGCCCCTCACCGTGTTTTAAGACCCCAGATACTACTCGCCAAAACAGGATGTAGGACATTTTCTTTATAAACTATGTTGCACCAGTTAAGCTAGATGCGCCCCCACAACCAAGGTCCCCATGCCCTTAGCCCGATAATTCAGTCCCTTAGGGAATTTGGATGTGTCTGTGAAGCTCCATGACCTTGCCTTAGTCAAGCTTGCTGACTTCCCCAGTACTATGGGCTGTCTCATCCTACACCAAAGGCACCACTTATCTGTTGTCCATCCTGAACACGCTCAGTAAGGGCTCCTCGTTTATTTTCTGAGTACCGCTGTCACCTGGTCTACTAGAAGATACATAGTTTCTGGAATTAGACAGCTCTGTTTGAACCCCACCTATATTTCTTACTAGCTATGTGACCTTGGGAAAGGTACCTAAACTCTCTGAACCTCTATTTCCTTAACTGTAAATAAACTACCCGGAAGATCAACAAAGAGAGCAAATCCACACAGTCTAAGAACTTGGTGCCTAGCACTGAGGTGTCTCTAAAAGTGTACCGATAACACTAGCGATGACTCGAATTCAGTGGGTTACAGTAGTGGGAAGTAGCGGTCCCCACACATTTCCCCTTTTATGTGGGTCGCCATGAGTCGGGTCTGACTCGATGACACTTGGCTTGGCTGGCTACCTTAAATGAAACGTTTATCTTCTGGTCACCAACTTGTCCTCTGCATAGGTGGACACCTCTAGTCTCAAGTCGTAAGGGAGACCATACAACGCAGAGTGCATGGGATTTTTTTTTTGTAAAATACGTGTAATAAAACATTTGCCATTTTAACTATTTTTAACTGTACAATTCAGTGACATTAATTCTAATCACCGTATTGTGCAACATCACCACTACCAATTTTCAAATATTTATCATCTCTCTAAAGAGAAACTCAATATCCCTTAAGCAATAAATTCCCATATCCTTTCCTCACCCCTGTTCCAGCCCTTGGTAACTGCTAGTAAACTTTGGTCTCTATGCATTTGCCTATTTAAACTATTTAATACAAGTGGAGTCATGTACTTGGGACCGGAAGAACCAGATGGTGCCCGGCCACCACCAGTGACAGCCACAGTGGAGCTCACAGAGAGGAGTCTCACTGGCAACACAAGAATAAAAAGGAGTGCATCATGAGATCTCCACTAAAAGACCTCAATTGATGGTCCAGTGGTTTTGGGGTTCCTCTGAGAGCATGGCCCCCGGCCCTGATGCTGCCCTTTCCCATAAATTATAACAAAGGTCCACTCTTTGGACAGGAATGGATTGGATTTGGCAATGCAGAGTGACCACATATTGGAAGCACTTTGTGGTTATAAACATCTACAGGATTTCATCTTGCTGACCTCTGGCTGGAGGAAGGGGAGTGGACGGAGAGGAGGGGAAAGGAGGCTGTTGGGAGGATGAGACATGTATGGAGCAGAGAGGAATAGTGTGCAGTCACCGGACAGGGAGAGCAGTGGAAGCTGCATATAGGTGGGCATGTAAATTTATACGTGAATGTACATTATCACTCAGTTATGCTAAATAAAAAAAAAAAATGGGGTCATACAGATTTTGTCATTTTGTGTCTGACTTATTCTACACAGCAAATTTTCAAGGTTCATCTATGTGACAGCAAGTATAGAACTTCTTTTTGTCTTCATGGCTGAATAAAACTCCACTGTAAGAATATACCACACCATGCTCATCCATTCGTTTGTTGATGGACGCTTGGGTTATCTCTAACTTTTTACTATTGTGAATAGTGTTGCACTGGTGTACAAATATTCATTTGAATTTCTGTTTTCTGTTCTTTGGGGTACATACTTGGGGTAGAGTTGCTGGGTCATATGGTAACTCTATTTTTAGTTTGTTGAGGAAACACCAAACTATTTTCTGAAGGACTGTACCATTTTACATTCTCACCAGCAGTGGTTTGAATTTCTCTACATCCTCACCAACACATGTTACTTTCTTTTTTTCTGGTAATAGCGATCTTAGCAGGGGTGAAGTGGTATCATGTTGTGGTTTTGACCTGCATTTTCCTAATGATTAGTGACCTCAAGTGCCTTTCCATGTGCTTCAGGTGCAAGGGTTTCATCAAAAACTACCAGGAAATTACAAGAGCATGTTAGGCTTTTAGTGGCATAATTTGAAAGGATTATAGGAGTTTGGCTCCTGAGTGGAATAACATGAGAACCACCAAAAAACAAACCTGTTGACGTCAAGTCTACTCTGATTCATAGCAACCCTATACGACAGAGTAGAACTTCCCATAGGGTTTCCAAGGAGCACCCAATAGATTCAAACTGACCTTCTGGTTAGTAGCTGTAGCTGTTAACCATGACACCCCCAGGGTTTCCATT
This sequence comes from Heterohyrax brucei, assembly GCA_028571685.1. Classification (NCBI taxonomy): domain Eukaryota; kingdom Metazoa; phylum Chordata; class Mammalia; order Hyracoidea; family Procaviidae; genus Heterohyrax; species Heterohyrax brucei. Next base: position 80,964,768 of record CM053154.1, on the reverse strand, counting down.
GAAGGTCTGGCTGTCTCCACAAGATCATGACTACTTCTGACTACTCCCATAAAAGAAATACTTTCCCTATGTCTCTCCAGGGCAGCCACAGAACATACAGGTCAGGCTGGGTTGCTGCTGTTACCCCCATCAAGAAGATATCTCTCCTGCCCCCAACTGGAGAAAATGCACACAGTACTTCCTGTGCAGAGTCCTACCTGCATCTCAATGACAAGACTCAGGTCCCCACCATCAGAGAGCACCACATCTTGCCTGGAGTGGCAGGCATGTAATGCTTTACAAGAACCCAGAGATAGGGTTCTTGCTTCTCCTTTTCCTTATTGGCTGCATCCAAGTGGACAGAGGCAATGTCAGTCCTTGTATTTGCTTTACTTATACCTGGGGAGAGTGTGATTTCTGGGTGATGGCCAACTCAGTTAGAGAGAAAATAATTTAATCTTAGTTTTCACTTTGGAACTAAGGGAGAATTCTCTCATTCAGCTAAGACAGTCAGCAGGGCAGATATCTGCAATGTTAGATTCTATTTGCAATTTAAGTACTGCCACCTGGTAACAGTAATGAGGCCTCAGTCACTGATACGATTTACCAGGTACCTGCTCTACTAAAAAGTCTGATAGGTATAGCTGTGATATTTCAGGAATAACTATCAAAAATAGAACCTTTATTGAGAGAGTTAAGCTTAATCAATAATCCAAACTTTGAACTTAAAAACAATAAGTTGGCCACCTTCAAAATAAATGCCTCTGAGATAATTCAGCATTATTCTCACACATCTGGAAATTCCACATGATCTCCTTCCCTAATCTTAAGTGGGAAGCAACAGCCTTCTTGTGTAAACCTAACTAAATCCATTGCCTTCAAGTTGATTCTGACTCATAGCAATCCTTAGTCCCCCCAAATTGAAAAGACCATGAACTCTTTGAAAAAATTAGTAGTCAAGAGAGAACCATGTGTGCCACCCAAGGGCCTTTCATATGACTTGTTGTTGTTTTAGGTGATGTCCGAACTCTTTTCAACTCATAGCAACTCCACGTAACAGAATAGAATTGCACCAGACAGGTCAAAAGGAGTCAGCCAAAGACTTCTGCTGGAGCTTTGGGGAAAAGGTGTCTTGTCTCTGTTGCACTCTTCAGCTAGGAGGATGGAAATCTAGAGTGGATAGTGGCTATCTTTCAGAAAGCATGCTTGAAAAATAAGCCAATGCAGAAGTAAGCAGAGCCACAGATATTCTTGATCGTAAAACAGATCCAGAATGACTAAATCTTTCATTTGTCAGTTACAAGAATCAATAAATTCTCTTTTTCCTTAACCCAGTTACAACAAAATAAAATATAGTAACTAATATCATTATGAGAACACTGCTGGTGTAGTGATTTAAGTGTTACGGCGGTTCTAATTCACCAAGTGCTCCTTGGAAACTCTAGGCCGTAGTTTTACTTTATATCATAGGATTGCTGTAAGTCTGAAGGGACTCAGTGGTAACGTGTTTGCTGTGGTTTGGTTGATACTTATTTACAGCTTATTTTACTCCATACAGGAGGTCCATGTGCAGCACAAGAAGTTTGTAATCAGCTACTAATCTGGAAGTCGGCACTTCAAGCCCACCCAGCAGCAACATGGAAGACCAGCCTAGCAATCTTCTTCTGTAAAGATTACAGCCAAGAAAACCCTGTGGAGTGAGCCTTGTACATTGGTGCCCATTGCAGTACTATTCACAATAACCAAAAGGTGGCAGCAACCTAAATGTCCATCAGCTGATGAATGGATAAAGAAAATGTGGTACATATATACAATAGAATACTATTCAGCCAGCAGAAGAAATAAGTCTTGATACAGGCTATGGTACGGATGGAGCTTGAAAAATGTGAAGCAAAATAAGCCAGTTACAAAAGGGCAAATACTGTATAACTTCACTTACATTTAAAAAAAAAAACCCCACATACACAAGGAAACCTCCCCGAAAAAACCCTATGCAACATAGCTTTATTCTGTAACACATGAGGTCTCCATGAATTGAAACAACATGACAGGAAGAGATTGTCTTAGTCATCTAGTGATGGCTTTAACTAACAGAAACTTACCTGCCTCAGTCCGGTAGGCCAATAAGAGTCCAAATTCAGGACATCACCTCCAGGGGAAGGCTTTCTTTGTCAGCTCTGGAGGAAGGTCCTCGTCATCAATCTTCCCCTGGACTGGGAGATTCTGAGTTGCTGGATCCCAGATCCAAAGGACAGCTTGCTCACAGCACTGCTTCTTTCCTAAGGATATGAGAGTCCCAACTCTCTGATTACTTTCCTTCCCTTTCCTTTACATCCCAAAAGATTTCCTCAAGGGATAGTATAATCTCACAGACTGAGTCCTGCCTCACAACCCCAACCGTGACCCATCCTCCCTCGTTAACATAAGAACATCACACAATACCCAGAATCACGGCCTAGCCAAATTGCTGCACACGTTTTTGGGAGGACACGATTCAATCCACTGCCAAGCCAAGCTACACACATTCAATTTAGTTTTATATTTCATGCATGTTACAAATGCTTACCATGAATTTTTTCAGTTTATTGTAACAAATATTAAGTAGATATTACTATTATTATTTATTTTTGAAGTGAGAAAAATCAAGACACAGAGAAGTTAAGTAACTATCCCAAGTTCACACAGCCAGTAAACAGTAGACCCAGGATTGAAATCTAAAGAGTTGCTTCTAAATCTACTTTGTTAACCACAAGCTACAAGAGCTATAAATACAATCAATGATTCTAACCAACAGGACAGACTTTCAGCCTAAAAACAATGTGTGTAACCCTATCCTTAATCAGGAGGGATTTTTATGGCTGACTGTCGGTAAACGTAAAGATCTAACAAACGTCATTTAGGTTATCAGGCTACGTTCTAGCTTCTGCCTGAATTACCATTCTCAGACGGGACTAGAATGTCTGCATTCCTCTCCCTGTCTCCTCCTATCCCTATCTCTTCTTCTCCCTGTCTCTGAGGATACAGAGTTAAAACCTCAGAGAAAGATACAGAAATTTTGGGTAATTCACACTGTTTGTTAGATGTAATGAAACCTTATGATGTAAAGAAGTCTTGTGACTCTTATTGTTCTGTGACAAACCCTTACCCCTTTCAATTCTGGCTATAAAAACCACTAGAAATGTAACTCAAATGGGACAGCTTTTGGTTCACTGTCTCCCAGATTACTAGCAAATCTGCAAATAAAATATTCCCTGAACCCCACACTGTCTGAATTTTCCCGTACAGGGACAGGCAAAACAAACTTGCTCTTGTTCAGCAACATGAGAATTCGGGAAAGCATGGCCTCAAGTAATCCCAATTCAACTAAACTGCTCACTGCTGCTCAGCAACCCTTTTTGATGACCTCTTGTCAATTCCCAGCAGAACTCCCACCTCAGTGGTTCTAAATGTTCCCTTACTTTACTGAGAAAACAGAGGTCTTCTGACATGATTTTTCTCAATAACATCCTTCTCAAACTCAAAATTTGTTCTTCCTACACTCGCGGAATTCTGTTGCTGTTAAGTGTTCTCCAGTTGGTTTTCAGCTCAGAGACTTCATGTGGCACAATAGGCCTTTGGCTGTAATCTAAGGGAGTAGATCATCAGGTCTTTCTCCTGCACAGCTTCTTGGTGGGTATGAACCACCAAACTTTCAGTTAGTAGCTGAATGCTTCACCATTGCACCACCAGGCCTCCTTTTCTGAAATCTTTTTACCCCTTTATAAAGCTTAGCTCAAAAACCCTTTCTGGCCCCAGACAATCTCCTAACTCAGAACTAAAGCTATTCCTGAAGTCTATCTTTCAGCCGAAGACTAGGCACTGACACAAAACAAACAGTAACACACATAAGGAACATGTTTCTTAGGTTCAGTCAAGTATGTGAAACCAAATGTGCAATCCTGATTAAAAACAAAGAGAGGAAGGGACAGAAAAACTGGATGAATGGACTCATGGAAACGGGGGGGGGGGGTGGCGATAACAGGCACAGTGTGGCAACGGGCCACCAAACAATTTGTGTATAAACTTTTTAACGAGAAAAAAGTTTGCATTTTACATTTTCACCTGAACCACAATAAAGAAAATAAAAGTTTTTTGTGCTTTAAGTGAAAATTTACAATTCAAGTCAGTTTCTCATACAAAAACTTATATAGCCCCTGCTATGTGGACTTACTTGCATACTTCTCCTTTCCACCCTTTATTTCATGTGTCCGTTGTACTAGATCCTGTCCCTTTCTACCCTCTCCATTACCTCCAGACTGGAGTTGACCATTAGTCTCACGTATCTACTTGAGTGAAAAAGCACACTCTTCATCACTATCATTTCATGTCTTGTGTTCTTATGTTGTTGGCTTCCTTTGAGTCAATTCCAACTCATAGCAACCCTGTGAACAGAAGGAAATACTGCCCGGTCTTGCACCATGCCCACAACCATTTTTATGCTTAAGCCATTGTTGAAGCCCCTGTCAGTCCATCTTGTCAAGGGTCTTCCTTTTCTTTGCTAAACCTCTACTTTACCAAGCATGATATCCTTCTGCAGGAATTGATCCCTCCTGACAACATGTTCAAAGTACGTAACACACAGTCTCGCCACCCTTGCCTCCAAGGAGCACTCTGGTTGCACTTTTTCAGGAACAGACGTTCATTCTTTTGGCAGTCCATGGTATGTTCAATATTCTTCTACAACATCACAATTCAAAGGAATCAATTCTTCTTCAGTCTTCCTCATACATTGTCCAGCTTTCACACACATATGATGTCATTGAAAATATCGTGGCTTGAGATAGGCACCTCTTAATCTTCAAGGTGACATCTTTACTTTTCAATATTTTAAAGAGGCCTTTTGCAGCAGGATTTCCTAATGCAATAAGTCTTTTGATTTCTTCACTGCTGCTGGGGAACCAAGTAAAATGAAATCTTTGACAACTTCCATCCTTTCTCCATTTATCATGATGTTGCTTACTTGTCCTGATGTGAGAATTTTTGTTTTCTCAATGTAGAAGTGCACCCATACTGAAGGCTATGGTCTTCGATCTTCATCAGTAAGTGTTTCAACTCGTCTTTACTTTCAGTAAGCAAGGTTGTGTCATCCACCTAATGCAGGTTGTTAATTAGTCTTCCTCCAATCCTGATGTCTTGTGCTTCTTCAGATAGTCCAACTTCTCAGAATATTTGCTCAGCATATAGATTGAGACGTTATAGTGCTGGAATACAACCCTGATGCACACCATTCCTGACTTTAAACCACACAGTGTCCCCTTGTTCTGCTTGCATGACTGCCTCTTGATCCCTGGATAGATTCCTCATGAGTACAATTAAGTGTTTTGGAATTCTGATTCTCCATGATGTTATCCACAATTTGCTAGGATCCATACAATCAAATGCCTTTGCATAGTCAATGAAACACAGGTAAATATCTTTCTGGTATTCTCTGCTTTCAGCCGAGGTCCATTTGACAGCAGCAGTGATAGCCCTAGTTCCATATTCTCTTCTGAATCCAGCTTGAATTTGTGGCAGTTCCCTGTTGATAATACTGTTGCAGTCACTCTTCAATGATCTTGAGCAAAATTTTTGCTTGCTTGTGACATTCGTGATATGATTCGATAATTTCCACCTTTAATTGGATCACCTTAGAAACAGGCATAAATATGGATCACTTCCAGTCACTTGGCCAGGTAGCTGTCTTCCAAATTTCTTAGCATAGATAAATGAGCACTTCCAAGTGCTCCATCCATTGAAACATTTCAATTGATATTCCATCAATTCCTGGAGACTTGTTTTTCGCCGATGACTTCAATGCAGTTTTAATTTCTTCCTTCAGTATTATCAGTTCCTGATCATACGCTACCTCTTGAAATGGTCAAACGTCAACCAATTCCTTCTGGTATAATGACTTTGTGTAATCCTTCCATCTTCTTTTAATGCTTTCTGAGTGATTTGATACTTGCCTTATAGAAGCCTTCACTATTGCAACTCGAGGCTTGAATTTTTTCTTCACTTCTTTCAGTTTGGGAAATGCAAACTTTTAGTTTTCTATCTCCAGCTCTTTGCGCATATGATTATAATACTTGGTCTTCTCAATCTGCTCTTTGCAATCTGTTCAGTTCTTTTACTTCATCATTTCTTCCTTTTGCTTTAGCTGCTCAATATTCAAGAGCAAGTTTCAGAGTCTCCTCTGACATCCAATTTGGTCTCTTGTTTCTTTCTTGTCTTTTCAATGACCTCTTGTTTTCTTCATGTATGATGTCTTTGATGGCATTCCACAACTCATAAGGTCTTCTATCATTTGTTTTCAATACATCAAATCTGTTCTTGAGATGGTCTCTAAACTCAGGTGGGATATACTCGAGCTCATACTTTGGCTGTCATAGATTTGTTCTAATGGTTTTCAGTTTCAGTTTGAACATGCATATGAGCAGTTCTGTGCCACCGTCAGCACCTCATCTTGTTCCAGTTGATAATACTGAGCTTTCTCATTGTCTCTTTCCACAGATGTAGTCAGTTTGATTCATGTGTATTCCATCTGAAGTCCACGTGTACAGTCCCTGTTTGTGTTGGTGATAAAAGGTATGTGCAGTGAATAAGTCATTGGTCTTGCAAAATTCTGTCATACATGTTTTAGTCAGTTAGTGTTGCTCTAACAGAAATACCAGAGAGTGGATGGCTTTAACAAATGAAAGTTTATTCTTACACAGTCTAGTAGTTTATGCTTAACACTAGTCCAAATTCGAGAGGTCTGCTCCAGAGGAAGACTTTCCCCCTTGTCGACTCTTGGAGGAAAGTCTGCTATTGCATCAGTCTTTGACCAGAGAGCGTCATGGCACAGGAACCTTGGGTCTGAAGGATACGCTTTTTCTCCTGGTGCTACTTTCTTGATGGTATAAGGTTCCTGATTCCATGCCTGTTTCCCTTTCCTTTTTATCTCTTTCAGGATGAAAGGATTAAGGGTGGGGCAAGCCATACTCCAGGGAAACTCCCTTTACAGTGGAACAGGGAGATGACCCTATGAAGGGATTTCCAGTCCCACCCTAATCCTTTAACATACAGCTTTGGAAAATCACAAAATGGAAGACAGTCACAAAATACTGTGAATCATGGCCCAGCGACATGGCTACACATATTTTTGGGAGGACACAATTCAATTCATGACAATACAGTCTCCAGCATTGATCGAAAAAGTTCCTTCTTCTTGGTTTCCAACCTTTGCATTCCAATTACCAATAGTTACCAATGCATTTTGATTGTATGGTCAATCAATTTTATACTGCAGAAGTTGGTAAAAATCTTCAGTTTCTTCATCTTTGGCCTTAGTGATTGGTACATAAATTTCAATACCAGTTGTATTAACTGGGCTTCCTTGTAGCCAAATAGCTATTATCCTATCACTCACAGCACTGGGCTTCAGGACAGATCTTGAAATGTTCTTTTTGACGATGAATGCTACAACAACCCTCTTTAAGTGTTCATTCCTGGCAAAGTAGACCATATGATTGATTCAAAATGGCCAATACCAGTCCATTTCAGCTCACTGATGCCTAGGATACAATGAGGTCTGACAATTAAGTCTACAAAATTAATTGCCATTAGACCTGTTGTCATATTATTCTTGATGTCCTGAATGTCACCAAAATGTCTTCTTTTCAATATTTCCTTTATCTTCAGGGAAAGAGAAAAGATACTGGGGACCAGCTAAGGAAAGTAGGGAGGATATTCCAATACAGTTTTTTGTTTACTGGCTAAAAACGCCCTCACAGACAAAGTAGACAATTAAGTTCATGAACTTGCTGCTGTGCCACTATGTGCAAATGACCATTCCAGAAAGAGTTACAGAATTGCTTTCAAGGGTGGACTAGACACTGGTGTCAGTGCATACCTTTCAAGGAAAGTACTTCAAAGGTGACCATAGTGATATTCAGCAATGAGGTGTGTAGCACTTTTTTCTAGGATGAGTTCACACACTTAATTGTCAGACCTCATATATGCATTCTATTTCATTTTTTGTGAGTTGATTTTTCACCTTTTTCAGAGCTGATTTTGTAGCTGTTGAGACTCCTGTGTTACATTTCTTGATATGGTATGTTGCATCTTTGTTGTGCTTTATGGCTGACCCTATAGAAACCCAATTTTAATTACTACCAGTCTTGTCAACTTCCTCTCCATCTGGAAGGACTATAATGACTGTAGTACATCCCTCTTGTTAATATGATGACACCACAGTTTTCATGATAATCACTGGATTGTTTCTTTCAGTATTAAAGCTTTGATTGAGTTTGGAGCCTTCCCTAACTGAGTAGAATTCTGAATGATTTGTCGTTCTAAAATATAAAGTTAGTGGTTTTGCTCTTCTAAGCCAAAGCCAAGAGCTTTTTTCAGTATTTCTTGTAGCTTTGGTTTGGTTGTTACAAAGTCTCTGAGTTTCTGTTTATCTGGAAATGTCTTCATTCCATTTTTGTATATGAAAGATAGTTTTGCAGGGTAAGTAATTCTTGGTTGGAAGTTCTTCTCCTTCAAGGCTTTGAATGTGTCGTGCCACTGTCTCTGTGCCAGCATGGTTTCTACTGAGAAATCTGATATGAAATCCTACTGGGTTTCCCCCTGAATGTTAGCTTTGCTTTGAGTCTTGTTGCCTTTAAAAGTTGCTGCTTATGTTTCATTTTGTTAAGCTTGATTATAATGTCTTGGAGTCTTTCTTTTGAGATCTATAGTGAGTAGCATAGAATATGCATCTGGGATATCTACACTTGCTTCCTTCATGATTTCTGTGAAGTTTTCTGTCAACAGCTCAGCAACGATACTGTCTGTGTTCTCAGGTGTCTCACCCTGTTCAAGGACTCCAATTAATCGAAGGCTGTTCCTCTTAATAGAGTCCACATGTTTCTTAATACTTCTTCATTTTTCTTGTTTCTTTTTTCTGACTTCTCCTCATAGAGTCTGGCATCAGTAGCTCTGTCTTTCAAGTCAGAAATTGTTTTTTCAATTTGTTCCATTCTGTTTTCTTGGCTTTGAATGGAAGTTTCTGTGTCTTTGATTTTGTTCTTGATCTTTTGGATTTCAGAGTACCAGTGTTCCATCAGATTGAACAGCTTGCTTAATTTTTCATTTTGTTCTGCTGCATTTTGTATAAGGTCTAGAAGGGCTTTGTATATAATCCTTTTGTATTCACTTTCTGATAATTTCAGAAAAGTTTCTTCATCCAGAAAAATCCTTGGTTGTTTTATTTGAGAGCCTTCTGAAGCCATGGGTGATTTCTTGTTTGCTATTGTTTTTTGGGTTTCATGTGAGTCAGTAAAGGCTGGGAGAGATACTGTGAGGATGGACCACAGACATTTCTCTAGACTGTCTTAAAATGTAAAACAAAAGATATCTGACCACTTCCCAGTCAGTCATGTTTTCAGGTGTAGAGATAGCTCTTCCAACCCCAAACGATACAAAGTAGTTCAAAATACAGCAATACTACTGCCCTGTTGGCCTCTGCTGACAGGGCCAAGCCTTAGGCAACACTATGTAAACTACTGCTTTTTTGGCAGAAAAGTGCTCTCCTGTGGGCAGGCTCTGGCTCCCAAGCTAAGAATTAAGTCCAGCTGCAGCCACCGTATCTAAGATGGCACCCTCCACATGGTCACTGTCTCTTCCATACAAACTGCCCTGTGGCAGAGGTGGAAAGTGGGACTAAAGGTGCAGAGACGTGGTGAGTCCTCAGCCTCTGTTGCTCGGCCCCCACCATAGGCGACACTCTGTAAACTACTGCTTTTCTGTCAGAAAAGCCCTGTCCTGTTTGCAGGCACTGGCTCCCAGGCTAAGAATAAGGTCCCACTAAAATTTCCATATCCAACATGGTGTCCCACACATAGGCACTGCTGGTTCTGTAGAAACCACACTGTGGCAGAAGTAAAAAGACAGGCTTGAGGTGGCTAGATGCACAGTGTCCTAAGCCTGGCTCTCAAAATATGGCAATTTCGCCTGCCTATCCTGCTGGCCAAGACAGAGGAAAAAAAGTCAAAATGGTGTGTTACTTTCAGACCATGTGAGCCAAGGCTAGCCAGGAGTGGGAGTCAGCGAAAGAGAGGAGGTTTTTCACTCAGTGGTATGAAGTCCAAATTAACAGCGCTGTGACGTGTCCCGGAGCTCACTAGGTGACCAGAAGTCTCCATTTGATTATCAATTCAGGTGTCATGGATTGACTTGTGTCCCCCCCAAAATAGATGTAGCCATGTGGCTGGGCCATGATTCCCAGTATGTTGTGAGTGTCCTCCATTGTGGTTTTCCTATGCTGTATGTTAAAGGATTAGTGTGGGGCTATAAATCCTTTCATAGGATTACTTCCCTGCTCCACTGTAAAGGGAGTTTCCCTGAAGTATGGCTTGCCCCACCCTTAATCCTTTCATCCCGCAAGAGATAAAAGGAAAGGAAAGCAGGATGAGAATTGGGAACCTCACCCCATCAAGAAAGCAGCACCAGGAGAGGATCATGTCCTTCAGACCTGAGGTTCCTGCGCCTAGATGCTTCCTGGACAAAGATTGATACAGTACCGGACTTTCCTCCAGAGCCAGCAAGGGGGAAAGTCTTCCTCTGGAGCAGACACCCTGAATATGGATTTGCAGCGTACCAGACTATGTAAGAATAAACCTTCCTTTGTTAAAGCCATCCACTCTGTGCTATTTCTGTTAGAACAGCCCTAGCTGACTAAAAAATCTGGTCTTGGTTTCCAGAAGGATATAGGGAGATGTGTGCTTAGTTTGCCACCTTGACTCCACCGCATTCTATTTCATTTTTGATGATTTCCAATTTTCCTAAATTCATACTTGGTATATTCCACTTTCCCATTATTAATGAATATTTGCAGCTGTTTCATCTCATTTTGAGTCTTACCACATCTTCAGACAAAGGTCCCAAAAGCCTAATTCCATACACATCGTTAAAGCCAACTCTACTTTGAGGAGGCAGCTTTTCCCTAGCTGTCTTTTGAGTGGCTTCCAGCCTGGGGGGACTCATTTCTGGCACTATGTCTGACAATGTCCCACTGCTCTTCATAAGGTTTTCACTGGCTAATTATTTTCAGAAGTAGACTCCCAGGTTCTTCTTCTTAGTCTGTCTTAGCCTGAAAGCTCATCTGAAACCTGTGTGCCGTAAGTGACCCTCCTGGTATTTGTATAATGGTAGCATAGCTTCCAACATCGCAGCTAAACATACACCCCCACAGTACAACACACTGACAGACAAGTGGGGGGGGTGGGGGGGTTATATTTTATAGTCCAGTTTAATCTTTGTCTGAAGAGTTGGCTTTGAGAATGGTTTTAGTTCTGGGCTAACAGGGACTCCAGGGGCCATGTATTCTAGGGTCCCTCCAGTCTCAGTCAGACCATCAAGTCTGGTCTTTTCTGTCAGTCATCACTCTTTTCTCCCTCTTCATCAGGGGTTTGCTGTTATGTTCCCTGATGGTAGCTGGGTATCATCTAGTGCTTCTGGTATCAGGCTGATGGAGTCTCTGGTTTATGTGGCCCTTTCTGTCCCTTGGACTCATATTTTTCTTATGTCTTTGGTGTTCATTCTCTTTGTTCCAGGTTGATCAGGACCAACTAATGCATTTTAAATGCTAGCTTTTAAGACACCAGACTCCACTCACTGAAGTGGAATGTAGAACATTTTCCTAATAAACTTTGTTATGCCAGTTGACCTAGATGTCCCCTGAAACCATGGTCCCCAGATCCTGTCCCCTGTTATTTTGTCCTTTGAAGCATTTGGCTATACTGAGGAAACTTCTTAGCTTTCGGTTTAATCTAGCTGTGTTGAGCTCACTGTATTGTATGTTGTCCTTCCATTCACCTAAAATAATTCTTGTCTACTATCTTATCTCATGAATAGTTCTCTTACTCCCTTCCCATCTTCTTAACTATCAAAGAATGTTGTCTTCTGTGTTTAAACTTTTTTTGAGTTTTTATAATAGTGATCTCATACAACATCTGTCCTTTTGGAACTGACTAATTTCACTTAATACAATGCCTTCCCGCTTTATCCATGTTATGAGATATTTCACGAATTAATCATTGTTCGTGATCACTGAATAGTATCCCATTGTGTGAACATATCCTTATTTGTTTATTCATTCATCTGTTCATGGGCACCTACATTGCTTTCATGTTTTTGCTGCAGTGAACAAGGGTGTGAGTATGTGTACTTGTGTGACGGGTCTTATTTCTCTAGAATATATTTCAAGGAATAGGATTGCTGGGCCCTGCGGTACTGCTGAAAGAACAAAGAGATCTGCCCCAGAAGAAGTACAACTGAAGTGTTCCTTAGGAGCAAGGGTAGAGACTACATCTTACATACTTCAGATATGTTGTTAGGATGGATCAATCTTCAAGAAGTGCACAATGCTTGATAAAGAAGAGAGTCAGAGTGAAAGAGGGAGACCCTCAACAAGGTGGATTGACACAGTGACTGCAACAATGGGCTTAAGTATAACAGCTGTGGGCATGGCACAGGATTCTGCAGTGTTTTTTTCTGTTGTATATGGGGTCACTATGAGTCAGAACCAATTCAAAGTCACCTAACATCAACAACAACATGGTACTTCTACCTTTTTAAGGAAACACCAAATCAACTTACAAAGTGGTTTGACCCTTTTACATCCCCACTAGCAGTGTTGCAATGTTCCAATCTCTCTACAACCTCTCCAACATTTATTATTTCATGTTTTTTGGATTAATGCTAACCTTGTTTGGGTCAGATGGTATCTCATTGTAATTTTGATTGGCATTTCTCTAATGACTAATGATGATGAGCATTTTCTCAAGTATCTGTGAGCAGTCTGAATGTCTTCTTTGGTGAAATGCCTGTTAATTCTCTTTGCCTATTTTTAAATTGGGTTATTTGCCTTATTGCTGAGGTTTTACAGGGTCTTATAGACTTTGGAGATTAGATGCTGATCAGATTCATCATGATAAGAATTTGGGGGAGCGGAGTCAAGATGGCAGACTAAACACAAGTCTCCCTAAATCCCTCTGGAAACCAAGACCTGAAATGATAATTAACTGGAGCCTTCTTGACACCTAGTGAGCCTTGGGATGCAGCACAGGGCTGTTAATTTGGACTTCATACCAGTTTACGCAAAACCTCATCTCTTTCACTGACTCCACTCTTGACAAGCACAGGCTTATACAGACAGAAGGTAATTCACCATTTTGATTTCTTTTCCCTCTGCCTTGGCCAGTGGGTAGAGCTGGGACTTAACTAGATGCTGGTCTCTGATGCACTGCTAGTGGGACTGGCAAACATAACTGCCAGGTTCTGAGAGCCTGGCTTTGGATCCTGTGCACCTTGGCCCCTCTGGCCTATCTTTCTGCCTCTGCCATGTGGTAGTCGTACAGATGCGCTTTTGTGGGACGCCGTCTTGAGCCACTGGGAAATGGAGAAGCCCAGGTGGAGGCCTCAGCAGGACTTTGTTTCTAGGCTGGGAGGTGCCAACTGCCAGGGGGAGAGTGCTTTCCCAGCAGGGAGGTGGTGTTTCACACAGTGTCACCTGTGGATGGTGTGCAGCGGAGGACACTGTGGACTCTGGACATTTCAGCACTCTTGGTCTCTCTTTCTGCCAGGAGCCTGGTCCTGGCCAGCTGGCGAGCTTGTGCGGGACTCCATCTTGTTTCTTTAGGAGATGGAGTCAGCCCTACAGAAGCCTCAGCTGGACCTAATTTCTGGGCTGTGAGGCAGTGCCTACCCAGAAGAGACCGCTTTTCCAGCAGAAAAGCAGAATTCTACACGGTATCGCCTACAGCTGGGGGCCAACAGCAGAGGTCAGAAGGCCAGCAGCCTTTCTGTATTTTGAGCTAGTTTATAACATCTGGTGTTCATTATAGAGGTGCTTACTTTGCCAGCTGGGAAGAAGGACATAGACACCTGAAAACCTGACTGACTTTGGAAGTTGCCAAATACCTTTTACTTCTCATCTTAAGATGGCCTCGAGAAACAACTGTCATACATCTTCACAGCATCTCTCCCAGCCTCTATTGACCCACATGAAGCCCAAAAAGTAACAAACTTTGGAGAAGATGGTAATCCAAAAATCATCCATGGCATCAGAAGGCCCCCAAAAGAAACCACCTCAGAATTTCCCAGACAAAGAAGCTTTTCTGAAACTATCAGAAGGTGAATACAAAATAATTATATAGAGAGCCCTCCTAGACCTTATACAAAATGCAGCAGAGCAAAATGAGAAATTAAGCAAGCTGTTTGATCTGATGAAATATCAGTACTTGGAAATCCAACAGATCAAGAACAAAATCAAAGACATAGAAACTTCAACTGAAAGCCAAGAAGACTGAATGGAACAAACAGAAAAGAGACTTGCTGATATGGAAGACAGAGCTACTGACTCCAGTATCTATGAGGAGAAATCAGAAAAAAGAAACAAGAAAAATGAAGAAGCATTAAGAAGCGTGTGGGACTCTATTAAGAAGAACTATCTATGATTAACTGGAGTTCCTGAACAGGGCAAGACACCTGAGAACACAGAAAGTATTGTTGCTGAGCTGCTGACAGAAAACTTCCCAGAAATTATGAAAGAAGAGAATATAGATATCCAAGATACATATCGAACACCACTCAATATAGGTCTCAATAGAATATCATAGCTGAAGACTATGAAAGACTATAGTCTAGCAAATCTGAAAATCTAGAGGAAATGGACAAATCCCTTGATTCATACCACCTACCAAAATTATCACAAGGTGAACCAGAACAAATTAATAAACCCATCACAAAGGAAGAGATTGAAAAAGTCATCCAAAAACTGCCAACCAAAAAAAGCCCTGGCCCATTTGGTTTCACCACAGAATTCTACCAAGCTTTTAGAGAAGACTTATCTCCAATACTACTATTTCACAGTATAAAAATGGATGAAATACTCCCAAATTCGTTCTATGAAGCCAGCATAACCCTGATACCAAAACCAGGAAAAGATCCAACAAAAAGGAGAACTACAGACCAATATCACTCATGAATCTAGATGCAAAAATCTTCAACAAAATTCTTGCCAATAGAATACAACAACATCACCAAAAACTAGTCCATCATGACCAAGTTGGATTCATACCAGGGATGCATGGCTGGTTCAACGTCATAAAAACAATGTGATCAACCACATAAATATCACAAAACACAAGAATCACCCAGTCTTATCTATTGATGCAGAAAAGGCATTTGATAAAGTCCAACATCGATTCATGCTAAAAACTCTCAGCCAAATAGGAATAGATGGCAAATTCCTGGAGGCAATAAAGACCATTTATACAAAATCAACTGCCATCTTGAATGTAGAGAGACTGAAACTGTTTCCCTTGAGAACAGGAGTTAGACAAGGATGCCCGCTCTCACCTCTGCTATTCAACATTGTACTAGAAGCTCTAGCCAGAGCAATTAGACAAGACCAAGAAATGAAGGGCATCTGCACTGGCAAAGAAGAAGTCAAAATCTCCCTGTTTGCTGATGATATAATTGTATTTGCGGAGAATCCCAAAGAATGTATAAGTAAACTACTCAAACTGGTAAAAGAGTTCAGCAAAGTCTCAGAATATGATATAAACAGAAGTAAATCAGTAGGATTCCTTTATACCAACAACAAGATTATTAAGGAAGAAATCACCAAGTCAATATCATTTACTATAGCCCCTAACAAGATTAAGTACCTAGGAATAACTTTAACCAGAGAAATAACAGACCTCTACATAGAGAACTACAAATGCTTACTACAAGAAACTAAGAGAATTACATAAATGGAGAAACCTACCCTGCTCATGAGTAGGAAGACTCAACACTGTGAAAATTTCTATTTTACCCAAGGCAATCTACTTATATAATGGAATCCTAATACAAGTTCCAGTGACATTTTTTAGTGAGATGGAGAAACAAATTACCAATTTTGTCTGGAAAGGGAAGAAGCCCTGGATAAGTAAAGCACTAGTAAAGAAAAGAACACACTAGGAGGCCCCTCACTACCCAACTTTAGAACCAATTACACCGCCACAGTAGTCAGAACAGCCTGGTACTGGCACAAAAACAAACAGATAAATCAATGGAACAGAACTGAGACCCCAGAGATGGCATCATCTGCCTATGAACAGTTGATATTCAACAAAAGGCCCTAAGACATTAAACTGGGGTAAAAGCAACCTCTTCAACAAATGGTGCTGGCAAAATTGGACATCCATCTGCAGTAAATTAAAATAAGACCTATATCTTATACTTTATACAAAAACCAACTCAAACTGGATAAAAGACCTAAATATCAAACCTAAAATGATAAAGCTCATCCAAGAAAAAGTAGGAACAACAATGGAAGTTTTAATACACTACGTAGACACAGACTACAGATACAAACTACAGACAACAGAAAATAGATAAATGGTAACTACTAAAAATCAGTCTTACTCATCCAAAGATTTTATTCACAGGATTAAAAGGCCACCTAGAGAATGGGAAAAAATATTTGGCAACTATATGTCAGACTGACGCCTGATCTCAATAATCTATAAGGTACTACAAAATTTCAATAAGAAAAAGATAAATCATCAAATTAAGCAAAGGGCAAAGGAGATGGACAGAGATTTTTCTATAGAGGAGATCCAGGCAGCCAAAACAAATGTGAACACGCTCACAATCGTTAGCTGTTACAGAAATTCAAATCAAAACAATAATGAGATACCATCTCACCCCAACAAGGTTGGCCATGATCCAAAAAACACAAGCAACAAATGCTGGAGAGGCTGTGGGGAGACTGGAACTCTCCTGCACTGTTGGTGGGATTGCAAAAGGATGTAACCTCTTTGGAAAGCAATCTGGCTCTCCCTTAAAAAAGTGGATATAGATACACCATTTGACCTAGGAATTCCACTGCTTGGAATATATCCTACAGAATCAAAGCCATTCACACCAACTGATACATGCACACGAATGTTCACCGCAGCACAGTCCACAATATCAAAAAGATGGACTCAACCCAGATGCCCAACAACAGAGGAATGGATAGGTGAACTAATGGAACACTATGCAATGATAAAGAACAACGATGATAGCAGGAAACATCTCTTAACCTGGTTTCAACTGGAGGACATGATGCTGAATGAAAGTAGTCAGTGACAAAAGGACAAATATTGTATGAGACCCCTACTATAAGAACTTAAAAACAGACTTGTGTGTAGAAGAGAAGACTCTTTGACACCTGCAAGGGTGAGGAGGGAGGGAGCGTTGGGGGGGAGGGTTTATATTAAATAGTTAATAGAAACTTGGTTTGATGAAATCAGTGACAGCACACATTAGAAAGAAGATCAATATTAACTAGACTTCAACACAATTTGAGTACTCCCATTTTAACCCAATATTGCAAGGATGGAGTAGCTGGGGCGGGGGGGCTGGGGACCATACTCTCAGGTGAAATCAAGGCCAGCTGGCACAGCTAGCATTTTGCTAATGAGGACTCTCAGCACCCCACATCAGTGAGTCTGGGGTCTTAAAAGCTGCCAAGCTGCCATCTCAGGGTACAGCAAATGGTCCCAACTCAACAGGAATGGATGACCACCAAGGACTAGAATGACATGGGGGAAAGAAAACCCAGAAGAAATAGAGACCCATGTGAGTGGGTCTGTACATAGACTCGTGACCAGTAGAACCGGATGGTTCCTGGCCACCACCAGTGATAGCCGTGATGGAGCTCACAAAATTGAGTCTCACTGGCAACAGAAGAATAAATAGGGATGCACCCTGAGATCTCCATTAAAAGACCCCAATTGATGGTCCAGGGGCTTCGGGGTTCACCCGGGACCACGGCCCCTGGCCCTGATGCTGCCCCTGTCCATAAATCATAATGAAGGTCAACTTTTCGGACAGCAATATATTGGACTTGGTGATGCAGAGTGACCATATCTTGTGGGAACTTTATGGTTCTATGCATCTGTGGGATGTCATCCTGCTGACCTCTTACTGGAGGAAGAGGAGTGGGTGGAAAGGAAGGGATAGAAGACTGTTGGGAGGATAGGACATGCATGGAGCAGAGAGGAAGGGTGTGCTGTGACTGGGCAGGGAGAGCAATGGGAGCTGCATATAGGTGAGCATGCAAATTTATATGGGAACGTACATTTTCACTCAATCATAACAAAAAAAGAAAATTCCCGGTCTGTATGTTGCTGGTTTACTCTTTGGATGAGCATAAGTATTTGATTTTTAGGAACTCCCAGTTATCTAATTTCTCTTCTGGCATTTGTGCACTGTTAATAATGTTTTGCATTCTGTTTATGTCATCTATTGGGGTTCCTAGCATTGTCCCTATTTTTTCTTACATGATCTTCACCATTTTAAAGTTTATATTTAGGTCTTTGATGAACCTTGAGTTCATTTTTGTGCATGGTATGAGGTATGAGTCTTGTTTCATTTTCTTGTGGATTGATTTCGGTTACACCAGCATCATTTGTTAAAGAGAGTGTCTTTTCCCCAGTTTACAAACTTTGGGCCTTTTTCAAATATCAGCTGTTTATAGGTGGATGATTTTACATCTGGAGTCTCAATTCTGTTCCATTGGTCTATGTGTCTGTTGTTGTACCAGTAGCAAACAGTTGATTACTGTGGTGGTACAATAGGTTCTAAAGTCAGGTAGTGTGAGGACTCTCACTTTGTTCATCTTCTTCAGTAATGCTTTACTTTTCCAGGGTCTCTTTCTTTTCTATACAAAATTGGTGATTTGTTTCTCCACCTCATTAAGAAAACAAAAGCCTTTGGAATTTAGACTGAGATTGCATTGTATTTACACATCACTTTGGATAGACTAGACAATTTCACAATGTTGAGCCTTCCTGTCCATGAGCAAGATATGTATGTTTGGTTTCTTGTAGTCATGTTTTGCAGTTTTCTGTGTATAGGTCTTTTATGTCTCTGGTTAGATTGACTCATAAATATTTTATCTTCTTGGGGGCTGTTGTAAATGGTATTGATTCAGTGATTTCCTTTGATGTTCTCTTTGTTGATGTAGATGAATCCAACTGATATTTGTGTGTTTATCTTTTATCCTGATATTTTGTTGAACTCATATTAGTTCCAGTATTATTGCTTTTTTTTTTTTTAGATTTCTTAGTGTTTTTTTTTGTGTGTATAAGATCATACCATCTGTAAACAGAGACACTTTTACTTCTTCCTTACAAATATGTTGCTGGCATAGTAGTTAAGTGCTACATCTGCTAACCAAAAGGTCAGCAGTTCGAATCTGCCAGGTGCTCCTTGGAAACTCTATGGAGTAGTTTTACTCTGTCCTGTAGGGTCTCTGTGAATCAGAATTGACTCAATGGCAGAGGGTTTTGTTTTTTTGGTGGGTTTTTTTGTTCATTCATTTGTTTGTTTATATTTCCTTTTCCAGGCTAATTGCTCTGGCTAGAGCCTCCAGCACTATGTTGAATAACAGTGGTGATAAAGGGCATCCTTGTTTGATTCCTTTCTCAGGGGTAATCCTTTCAGAAACTCTCTATTTAGGATGTGGTTGACTATTGGCTTTCTATAAATACTCTTACTTATTCTGGGAAATTTCCTTTCTATTCCTATTTTCCTAAGAGTTTTTATCATGAATGAGTATTAGACCTGGTTCAATGCCTTTTCTGCATTAATTAATAAGATCATGTGGTTCTTGTCTTTTATTTGTGTGATGAATTACATTGATTGGTTTTCTAGTGTCCAACCATCCCAGCATACCTGATATGAATCCCATTTGGTCATGGTGTATTATTTTTTTGATATATTGTTGAATTTTATTGGCTAGAATTTTGGTAAGGATTTTTGCATCTAAATTCATGAAAGATATTTGGTCTGTAGTTTTCTTTTTTTGTGGCATCTTTACCTGGTTTGAGTTTCAGGGTCGTGCTGGCTTCATAGAATGAGTTTGGGAGCATCCTATCCTTTTTTATGCTCTGGAATATCTTTATGAGTAGTAGTGCTAACTGTTTTCTGAAAGTTTGGTAGAATTCTCCAGGTAAGGCATTAGGGCCAGAGGGTTTTTTTGTTTTTTTTTTTTTTGGTTGGGAACTTTTAAATTACCTTTTCAATTTCTTATATTGTTATAGGTTTATTTAGTTTCTCTACTGTTTGTGTTAGTTTAGGTAGGTAGTATGTTTCTAGAAATTTCTCCATTTCCTCTATGGTTTCAAATATGTTAAAGTACAATATTCCATACTATTGTGTTATAATTTTTTTTCAGTTGGGTCTATTGTAAAATCACCCATCTCGTTTCTTATTCAGGTTATGTGCTTCCTCTCCTGTTTTTCTTTTGTCAGTGTGGCCAGCAGTTTATTGATTTTGTTGATCTTTTTAAATAAACAGCTTTTGGTCTTGTCAACGCCTTCAACTATCTTTCTATTCTCTATGTCATTTAATCTGTTCTAGTTTTTATTATTTGGTTTCTTCTGGTGCCTGTGGGCTTCTTTTGCTGCTCTGTTTTTATTTGTTCAAGTTGTAGGGTTAATACTTTGGTTTTGACCCTTTCTGCTTTTTGGATGTGTGCATTTATTGCTATAAAGTTACCTTTGAGCCTGCTTTTGCTGCATCCCAAAGATTCTGTCAGAAGTGTCTTCATTTTCGTTTGATTCTGTGAATTTCTTATTTCATCTTTAGTATTTTCTATAACCTAGTAGTTTTTAGACAAGGCGTTGTTCAGTTTTCATATGTTTGATTTTTTCCCCCTTTACTTTTTCTGTTATTGATTTCTACTTTTATGGCTTTACAGTCACAAAAGATACTTTATACTATTTCAGTGCTTTGGACTGTGTTAAACCTTGTAAAGCATAATAAAAAACTTCTTTTTAATCCTTTCTCCATGAAGTCCTAGCAAAAACAGAAATCCTTAAGTAATATACATATTAGAGACTGGACATATAGTTGATGGGTATTTTAAGAAATAATACTTTATGTATTTGTATGAATAGCAAAATAACACTGTTTACTTCATCACAACTTTACAAGCCAAGCTGGACCTTTTCCCACTCCACAGCTAAGCACAGACTAGTGTCCTTACCCCTCTGTGGGTCCTTTCTCTGAGATGCTGCTCCTTTGGTTTAATTGTCCCAAAATGGGAAAATAATTTCATGTATTGGAGTGTCATAATATGATGGCATATAATAGCATAAAGAAACAATATTCCACATAAAAAGCAGAATAGAAAACTGAATAAAGTTGAACCTAAAATATAAATAGGAAAGATCACTAAGTAGATAATAAGAACTAAAAATCCACTAACACACTGATACTTGGTGTCTTTTCCCAATGGGACAACATGTGACTTCTTTCCTTCTCTCTCTCTCTCTCTCTTTTTTTTTTTTTACTCTTTCTATTCTTATGTATTTTTTAAATTTTCTATTTGTAGATACTGAAAAAGCATTTGTTTTTTGTTGTTGTTTTTAATGGTGAAAATTACATAAAAGACCACAAGAAAATTAATCACTTAAGTAAAACTCTACTTAGTTACCATTCTCTGTTTCCCAACCTTCCCACTCAAAAAAAAGAGAAAGAAATTGGATAAATATATCTGTACTTACTTTCTTCTCTTTCTTTATTCATAACCCATTACTCCTGCCTACTTGGCACTCTGGTTGTCCTCCAAAATACTCCCAAGAAAGCCTCTCAGAAACATTTCTAATTTCTAATCCTCTAGGCGCACCACTATTCTCTTTTTTAATGGAACTTTTCATTTTAGATACACATTGACACACACACAGCCATGTGCCACATAATATCCATTCAAGCAATGGCCAAACACTCATACATATGTGGTCCCATAGAGCTTTGCTAGATATATCTGGCATATAAGACTAAATTTAAATGTATATGCTTGTCTTGACCCAGGAAGAAATGGGCAGAGAAAGCAGGAAAAGAAGAGAAGGAATCTCACACAAATATGGGGACAAGTCTTAAGAGGTCAGTGAATTTGCACAAGTCATGTGAGTAGTCAAATAGCTGCTAGATTTGGTAAAACCTTCCCAGCCTGCTCATGGCCCAGTGAGTAGCTGCTCTTCCAAATCAGATTAGTGCAGCCAGGCTCCAGGGGGATGCAGGGCTCAAGAAGACTGGCACACTGGGGAAGGAACCAAGAGACAGGGTCTATGAGAGATCTTAGGAAAGGTCAGAGAGTAGAGGATATAGGTCCAGAGAAGACAGAAAGAGAGCTATCCTGGAAAACCCACTGAATTGGGGGAACTAGAGAGGGTAACAGCAGCTGAACAACATAGTGTTTGGATGGCATACAAATTACATAGCATCCTATTTCACAGAACTTATCATAGACATTAAGTGACACAGGAACGCATATACGTGTATACATACATACACACACATATACATATGCACACACACATACCTCTATGGGGCAGTTCTACTCTGTCCTCTAGGGTCTTTATGATGGCAATAGATCAATCAATACAATCAAGGATCCCTGGAGGTACAATGGTTAAGGCAATCAGCTGCTAACAAACCCACCAAGAACTCCTGGGAGAAAAGACCTGGTGATCTGTTCCCATAAAGATTTACAGTCTAGGCACCCCAATGAGGTTGGTCATAATTCAAAAAACACAAAACAACAAATGCTGAAGAGGCTGCAGAGAGATTGGAACTCTCCCACACTGCTGGTGGGAACACAAAATGGGACAAGCTCTTTGGAAAGCAATTCGGCACTTCCTTAAAAAGCAAGAAATAGAAGTACCATATGATCCAGCAATCCCACTGCTTGGAACATATCCTACAGAAATTAAGGCTGTCACATGAACAGATACATGTACATGAATGTTTATTTCAGTACTGTCCACAATAGCAAAAAGATGGAATCAAGCTAGGTGTCCATCAACAGAAGAATGGATAAACAAACTATGATGCACATACACAATGGTACACAATGCAGTGATAAAGAACAATGATGATTGCAGGGAGTATCCCGTAACTTGGTTTCAACTGAAGACATTATGCTGTACAAAACCAGTCAGCTACAAAAGGACAAGTGTTGTGTGAGACCTCTGTTATAAGTAAAAATGAATTTATGTACAGAAGAAAAGACTCTACAAGGGTGGGGAGGGAGGGAGCGGGTTGTTCATAGATTAGCTAGTCAATAGGAATTCAATTAGGTGAAAGGAGTGACAACACTCAATAGACAGCAGATCAGCATAGCTGGACTACACTATAAACTGAAAGGTTGTCTACACCCAACATTTCAAACAATAGAGCAGCAGGGACAGGGGTCTGGGGACCATGTTTTCAGGGTGCATCGAGGACAATTGGCATAACTAGTCATTTGCTAAGAGTGTCTTCTGCACCTTCTACTGGTGAGTGGTGTCTGGGGTCTTAAAAGCTAGCAAGCTGCCATCTGAGGAACATCAGTTGGTTCCAACGAATCTGGAACAGATGATGACCGAGAACATCAAAGACACAAGGAAAAATGAGACCAGGAGACAGAAGGCCTCATACGAATGGAACACTGCATCAGCACGAGACCAGAAGAACCAGATAGTACTCGGCCACCACCAAAGGCAGCCCTGAAAAAATGCAACGGCAAGTAACAACAATACTGTAATGAACTCCTCCTATAAGCCTGTCATGGATTGAATTGTGTCCACCCAAACATAAGTGTAGACATGTGGCCAGGCCATGATTCCCAATATTCTGTGATTGTCTTCCATTTTGTGTTTTGCTGTGCTGTGTGTTAAAGGATTAGGGTGGGACTGTAAATCCCTTCAGAAGATCACCTCCCTGCTCCACTATAAAAGGAGTTTCCCAGGAGAACGGCTTGCACCACCCTAAATCCTTTCATCATGCAAGAGATAAAACTCGAAAGGGAAGCAGGCAGAGGACGAGTAACATCACGCCATCAAGAAAGCAGCACTGGGAGAAGAGCACATCCTCCAGACCTGAGATTCCTGCACCTAGATGCTCCCTGGACAAAGACTGATATAATACCAGACTTTCCTCCAGAGCCAACAAGTGGAAAAGCCTTCCCATGAGCGGACATCCTGAATTTGGACTTGTAGCCTACCGGACTATGTAAGAATAAACTTTCCTTTGTTAAAGCCATCCACTCTGTGGTATTTCTGTTACAGCAGCACCAGCTGACTAAACCAAAGCCAATCCTGGTCCCTGGGTTTTACGAACAGTTTGCATTCACCACGAACCTAGAGATTGGTGGTTGGAACCCATCAGATGGCACAACCACAGAAAGGCCTGGTAACACGCTTCTAAGAAAATCCCGTAGACTATTGCTATTCTGTATGAGTCAGAATAAACTCAACAGCAACTGATTTGGTTTAGTTTTATAAGCCTAACACCCAGCTTTCACCAATCAATTCATGGCCAATCTTGTTTTGTCTATACCCCACTCATTTTTTCCCACCTGTTTATTTTTCAAATCCGATTTTCTTAAGGGTTCTTCCCACCCCCACACACATAGAAGAACATTGTAAAAGATACAGAAATTTAAAAAAAAAATAGTATGCTTATTTTTTGTTGTGAATGACAAAATTTTTTAAAAGATAAAACCTCAAATCAGTCTAACCGGCTCGTATGAGGGAAACCAAATGGAGTCCAGTAGCTTCAGGTATGCCTGGTTCTGGGAACTCAAATAATGTCACCTGAGTGACAATTCACCTTTGAATTATGGTGTTGGTGAAGAATATTAAATATACCATGGACTGCCAGAAGAACACACCAATCTATTTTTTCAGAAGTACAGCCTGAATGCTTCTTAGAAGTAAAGCTGGTGAGACTTCCTCTCACAAACTCTGGACATGGTATCAGGAGGGACTAGCCCTCGGAGATGGACATCGTGCTTGGTAAAGTAGGAGGTCACTGTAGAAGACGAAGATCACCAATGAGATGGATTGACACAGCAGCTACAACAATAGACTCCAGCATAGCTATCATGAGGGTGGCAAAGGGATGGACAGTGTTTCATTCTGTTGTACACAGTGGTTATGAGTCAGAACTGACTTAGTGGTGCCTCATGAAAACAGCACCTGGGAGGGCAAACAAGCATTTCGGCTGCACAGTCTCCTACAAAAAGCCAGAAGCAAAATGATGACCCATATTCCCAATACTCACAATAATCACATTTGACATGTTGATGTGTTTCCCTCCAGTCTGTTTCTCATACACCCTTAGCCTGCTCACATGCAAATTTTAAACCAAGTCAAATATTCCTCCCTAGAAGATACAATAAAGACATGAATAAATTTTCACTGGCTTCATCACCCTGATTACAGTACTGACATGTCACTACCAGTCCTTACAGGTAGACATCCAGGAGGGTGCATTTGCAACACCTGTTCGTACTGTCTACAGCTGTCATTCTACAGTGACAGTGCTGTCTGATAGAACTTTCTACAGTGGCGGAAATGTGCTGTATCTGTGCTGTACACTATGGTAGGCATTCACCACAGATGCTTGCATTTCCAATGTGTCTAGTAAGGACTGATAAACTGAATTTTTAGCTTTAATTTTAAATAACTTAAAATGTTAACAGCTTTATTGGGATATAATTACGTGCCATAAATTTCGAACTTTTAAAGTGTGCAATTCACTGAGTGGCTCTTTAGTATATTACAGAGCTGTGAAGCCATCACCACTGTCTAATTTTAAGAGTTTTCAACGCCCCATATCCTTATCCATTTCAAGTCACTCTCCTTTCTGTCCTCCTCTCCAGCCTCTGGCAAACATTAATGTATTTTCGGGCCTTGGATTTATTTATTCTAGACATTTAATATAAATTGTAGCATACAATACTGTTTTGTTTCTTTTTCACTTAGCATAATGTTTCCACGTTCCAGCCGTGTTAATGTGTTACTGTTGCCATGGAGTCATTCTGACTCATAATGACCCTGCAGAATAGAACAGAACTGTCTTACAGTGTTTCCTAAGCCAGAGTCTTTATCTAAGCAGGCTGCCACATCTTTCTGCCAAGGAGTGGCTTAACCACTGCACTACCAGGTCTCTCGTGCATGTTGATGTATGAATACTCTAGAGGGCCGCTAGGGTCGCCATGAGTCGGACCCGACTCGACAGCACTTGGCTTGGCTGGCTGGTATACGAAGCATATTAACCAATGGATGGGTGTTGAAGTGTGTATCGCTACTTCATTTATTTTAATTGTCAGATAAAATTCCATTGTACAGATACACCACATTTTGTTTATCTATCAGCTAAAAGTGGAGTTTCTGGGTCATATGGCAACTGCACACATAAACATTTTGAGGAACTTCAAAACTATTTTCCAAGGTGGCTATACTATTTTACAATCCCACCAACAGTGTCAACACTTGTTACCATCTGGCTTTTTTATTTTTGCAATGACCATGAGTCTGAATTGACTCAATAGCAATTTCTTAAGCAAGTGTAAAGTGCTATCTCATTGTTTTTTGAATACGTGTCCCTAATGACTAATGATGTTGAGCATCATTTTAAGTGCTTATTGGGCCTTTGCATATCTTCTTTAGAGAAGTGCCTATTCACATCTGTCATGGATTGACTTGTGTCTCCCCAAAACTATGTGTAGGCATGTGGCTGGGCCGTGATTCCCAGGATCTTGTGACTGTCCTCCATTTTGTGGTTTTCCTATGCTGTATTTTAAAGGATTAAGGCGGGGCTGTAAATCCCTTCATAGGATCACCTCCCTGCTCCACTGTAAAGGGAGTTTCCCTGAAGTATGGCTTGCCCCATCCTTAATCCTTTCATCCTGCAAGAGACAAAAGCAGAGAAGCAGTCACTGAATTGGAAACCTGGTACCATCAAGAAAGCAGCACCAGGTGAAGAGCGCATCCTTCAGACCTGAGGTTCCTGTGCCTAGATGCTCCCTGGACAGAGACTGATGCAATACCGGACTTTGCTCCTGAGCCAACAAGGTGAAAGCCTTCCCCTGGCGCAGACACCCTGAACATGGACTTGTAGCCTACTGTACTGTGTAAGAATAAACCTTCTTTTGTTAAAGCCATCCACTCTGTGATAATTCTGTTAGAGAAGCCCTAGCTGACTAAAACAACATCTTTTGCCCATTTTTTAATTGAATTATTTTATCTTTTCATTGCTAAGTTGTAGGAATTCTTTATTGTAAATACAAGTCTCTCATCATGTACATGATTTGTGAATATTTTCCTCTCCTGTGTCTTTTATTAGTGTCTTTTGAAGCACAAGAAGTTTTCATTTTCATGAAATCCAAATTATCAGCTTTTTCTGTTGTCACTTTCTGAATCTTACCTGAGAAACTGGTGCCTAATGAAAGGTCATGAAGATTTAACCCTATGTTCTTTTTAACAGTTTTATAGTTTAAGTTCTTGTACTTAGGTTTATGATCCATTTTAAGTTAACTTTTATACGGCATGAGGTGAGGGTTCAATTTTATTCTTTTGCACGTGAGTATCCAATTGTTCCAACACCATTTGGTGAAAAAACTGTTATTTTCCCCTGGGTTGTTTCAGCACCCTGTATGGAAGATCAATTGACCATAAATGTAAGGATTTATTCCTCAAATCTGAACTCAGTTCCGTTGGTCTATGGTCTATATGTCTGTCCTTATGACAGTAGCACATAGTCTTCTCTACTGTACATTTACAGTAAAATTTTGAATTAGGAAATGTGAGTCCTTCAACTTTGTTCTTTTTCAATACAGTTTTGACTGTTCTGGGCCCCTTGCATTTCCATAAGACTTTTAGGATCAGCCTGTTGTAGGACCTCACTTAAGTAATTTTTGTGTATGTGTGCATGCACACACACACACACACGCACACACACACACACAGAGTCAGTTGAGATTTTGATAGAGATTGCACTGAATCTATAAATCTTTTTCATGCATCTTTAAAAGATCAGAATTTGTTAAAATATAAACACAACAATAAGCATTCAAAAATTCACAATAATTTCTTAATATTATCCAATGCCCAGTGATCAGCAGACACTGTGGGCTCCTGATCTCCTGCTACATCACAGAGCACTCTCCTCTTTTTATGGGATACAAACCTGACCTAAACTTTCTCAAGAGATGTCTGTCTTCCCCAAAACTCTGTCTTTAACCCTCTAGTCTTCTCTCTTCACATTCTTTTAGGCATCTCAATTTCTTTCATCGTTATTAGTTGTTGTGGGGTCAATTTTGACTCCTAAAGATAAAAGTTAATTCAGTTTAGCCGTGTGTTGTAAGACTTCACTTACATAAAAAGAAATAAAAGTCAAATATATAGCGACCGAGGCTTATTAGTGGCCAGCACAGGCAGAAGGGAGGAAGAAAGCGGGGTTACTTCATATGGAGCATTCAGTTCCAATTTATGGTGACATAAAAATCACACTGATTAAGCGTGAGGTGGTACAGTTGATTATTGAAAGTAATATACCTATAAAAAGTTGAATTAACAAAAGTTGTGTAATAGAAGTACTTACAACAAAGACAGAATAAGAGCGTCTGCTGAGTTTGCTTACATACGACCAAACATTTCATGGTATTTGGCTACTCAGTTTGGAGGTTTAGTGTCATGGTTTCAGGTGTCATCTCAATTAGTTGGTCTAAAAATGTGTTTAATGCTTCTGTTCTGCTTCCTAGTTCACTGGACAGTATCTAGGGTCTTCAAAGCTTGCAAACAGCTATTCAAGTCACAGACAGACAATCAGTCTCTACTTTCCTGGAGCAACAGAGGAAGAAAGATTCAGAAACTAGGAGAAGGAAATTGAGTATGTGACTAATTGCCTGCATAAACAACTGCCTCCTTTGCCACAAGACCAGAAAAACTGGATGGTGCCTGCCTACCATTATTGAGCTTTTAATCAAAGATTCTACAAAAGCAATGTGATCAAAAGGTGCCAATGTAGAATAGAATTTCAAATTCTCACAGACTCCAGATTTCCTGGAGCACGGAGTTTGGATAAACCCTGAAAATTATTGTCAAAATAATCTTTAAGCTTTAAACCAACAATACCCCTGAAGTCTTCTTAGACCAAACAGCAGTTTAGCCTAACTAGGAAAGAATGTCGTCTTGAGCATTATGCTCGTTTAAGAACTATATGGGAACAAAGTGATAACAGCAACTAGACAGTTCCTTCTGAGGGCAGTGAGTTTCTGTTAATGAAGGAGGAACAACTCAGAAAAAGAGGGTGAAATGTTGCACAACTCAAAAAGTATAATTAATATCATGGAAATGTACACTTAAAATCAGTGAATTTGTGGGGGGGGCAGACTTTTTATTGTGCCTCAGAGGGGAGTTTATAGGGTAAATTAGTTTCTCATTCAAAAATGCATACACACACTGTGTTCTGACATTGGCTACAATCCCCAAAATGTGTCAACACTCTGCCCTCTTCGCTTAGCACCTTGGGTTCCCTGTGTCCTTTCTTTCAGTGTTCCTGTCCCTTCCTTATCTTTGCTTTGGGCCAGATGTTGCCCATTTGTTCTTGTACACATGACTGAACTGAGAAGCTGGTTCCTCACTGTGACTATTGGTTTTATAAGTCTGCCTAATCTTTAGCTGAAAGGTGGGCCCTAGGGTGGCTTTGGTTCTGAGGTGGCAGCATGTTCCAGGAGCTATAATCTTGGGTCCCTAGAGTCTCTGTTAGACCAGTAAGTCTGATCATTTCTTGTGAATTTGAATTTTGTTCTACGTTTTTCTCCCACTCTGTCCAGAACCCTCTGTTACAATTCTAGTCAAACCGTCAGTGGGGGTAGCAAGCACCATCCACTTCTACACTCAGGCTAGTGCAGGCTATGATTTATGTGGTCCATTAGTCAGTCCTTTGCACTAAGACTTTCCTTGTAGTCTTGGTTTTCTTCATTCTTCTTTGTTCCAAGCATGACGGGACCAATAGCTGTATTTTAAATTGCCACTTGCAAGCTTTTAAGACCCCAGTTGCTACTCACCCAAATTAGAATGAAGGACATTTTCTTCATGAACTATGTTATGCCAGTTGACTTAGATATTATTTCCTGAGACCATGTATCATGGATACAGCTGTGTTCCCCAAGAAACGTGTGTAGCCATTTGACTGAGCCATCATTCCCAATATTTTGTGATTTTGCTATACATCCTAATCTCTGTCTGTGGCTAACAGATAGGATAATTATGTTAAGTGAGAATTAGAGAGGGACTGCAACACCCTTGCTAAGGAGGTTTCCCTGGAGTGTGGCTTGTACCACCTTTTATTGTTTCCTCCTACCAGAGATAAAAAGAGAGGCAAATAAGCAGAGAGTTAGAAACCTCATACCATCAAGAAAGCCGCACTGAGAGTTGAGCGTGTCCTTCAGACCTGAGGTGCCTGCACCAAGATGCTCGCTGACCGAAGACTGAGGTAACACAGGGACTTTGTTCCAGAGCCAACAGAGAGAAAGCCTGCCCCTGGAGCAGACATCCTAAATTTGGACTTGTAGCCTACTGGACTACGCAACGATAAACTTTTCTTTGTTAAAGCCATCCTGTCTTGGTATTTCTGTTACAGCAGCACTAGATGACTAAAACACAATAGTGGCCAGCCCGTGATCCCAGTAACTTAGTCCCTTATGGTGTCTGGATATGTCTAGGAAGCTTCCATGGCTTTGCTTTGGTCAAGGTGCACTGACTTCCCCTTCAGCAAAGTTAACACTTGTGAGCTGTCTAGGTAGTGAATTCTCTCTACTCCTCCCCTCCCCTCTCTGGTGACCATCAAAGATTGTTTTTCTTCTATGTATAAACTTTTCATTGGTTTTTTATAGTAGTGATCTTATACAATATTTGTCCTTTTGTGATTGACTTATTTCACTCAGCATAGTGCTCTCCAGATTCACTCATGCTGTGAAATGTTTCACAGATTCATCATTGCTCTTCATCATTGAGTAATATTCATAGTGAGTGTATGTACTATAATTTGTTTATCTTTTCATCTGCTGATGGGAATTTAGATAGTTTCCATCTTTTTGCTATTGTGAATAATGCTGTAATGAATATAGATGTGCATATGTCTATTTGAGTAACAGCTCTTATTTCTCTAGGATGTAATTCCTAGTAGTAGTATTGCTGGATCATATGGTATTTCTGCTTCCAGGCATGATAGTTAAAGCTGTTTGTCAACTTGGCTGTGCCATGATGCTCAGTGGTTTGGCAATAATGATATAGTTTGGCAATTGTATAAAGATGTGATCACCTTCAGGATGAAATTTGCTACAATGTGATCACCTCCTTGATGGTATTGGCTATAAGTAAGCAGTCAGTTCAGAGGAAATTTCCTTGGGGGTGCAGCATGCATCCAATACAGATGGACTTTCTGGCAAGGCTCACAGGCTTTTTGCTTACTCTGGATCCTGCAGCTGGCTCTTGTACACGTGACCTCCAGTTCTAGGGACTTCATCTGGAACCCTTACCTGCAATTTTGTCTGTTGATCTTGGGATTTGTTGGTCTCTGAGGCCTGTGAGCCAGAGCCCTGCTGTCTGACCAGATGATGTTAGATTCACCAGTCCCTGCAGCTACATTAGTCAGGAGAAGCCTGACCCACTGAATGGGGGCTTTCCAGCATCTACAACCACATAAGCAATTTCCTTGATTTTACACACACACACACACACACACACACACATGCTTTACAAAACCCTGGTGGTGTAACAGTTAAGAGTCAAAAGTCAGCAGTTTGAATCCACCAGGCACTTCTTGGAGACCCAATGGGGCAGTTCTGCTCATCCCTTTAGGACCTGTATGAGTCATAATCACCTCAGTGCAATGGGTTTGGGTTTTTTTGTTTGTTTTTGTTCTTGTTTATATGTACACATTACTGGTTTAGCTTGTTTAGAGAACTCAGCCTAAGACATTTATCACAAAGACCTGAGTGCTGCTTAACTGTGGGTGTTTTGAAGCTGTGAATAAATAGAGAGTAGAAGAGCTTTAAGGTGCCCAGTCCGCCATGAGTCGGATCCGACTCGACGGCACTTGGCTAATAGCAAAAGCTAGATTATCTTGGAAAGACTACTGATGGAATTATGGATACAAGAAGTAATTCTGGTAAGGACTTAAAAGGAATTGAGGATGGCTGTAACGATGGAGACAGTGCAGACAGTGAGAAGCAACCAGCAGAGAAACAGTAGCAACAGAATCAAGAGACTGACACAGGAGCTAACTGACAGAGCAGAACGGAGGGCCTTCAAGCAGGATGCTTCTTGATACAGTGCAGTGCATCTGGGCAGTTGTCAATGGAGCTGGACTTGCTGGCCCACAAAAAATGAGAGCTGAGTGCCTGCTGGCTGAGGTTTATTGGCAGAGTGGGCTACCTACAAGCACTTACTGTCAGCACTAAAGAGCTTTAGACCACTTGCCTGAGCAGGGCAGATGAGGGTTGGCCCAAGGACCTGAGGGGCTGAGAGGTCAAGGAATGAGGAAGCAGAAGCCAAAGAGACAAGGAGCCCAGAAAGCTGAGCTACCTCAGCCTCAAAGGTAGGGCCACAACCTGTGGAGTCTCAGAAGATGGCCATGGGTTCTGGGGTTTCACAGGGTGGGGCCATAGCCTCCTAAGTTTCAAAGAGTAAGATCTTCACTAACTCAGTTCTGGACTGTGGGGCTGCCTTTCACTAGTGCCAGGGGGATTGGGCCAGATTAGATTTCTAAAGCTGGTGGGGGTTGGGGTTGACTACCATGTTCAAGGGGCAGAAGAATGTGGTATGCTAGGGCCAAAGGGATAGAGTCAACACTCAGATAGACTAGGACAATGAGACCACAGAAATGCAAGGGAGGACAGTTGCCCTTCCAGTGGGCCTGGAAGACAGAGTTGAAGACCAGGGTCAAGGGGCCTTCACCAGAATCCAGAGATTGCATCCAACACCCAGAATTTGGAGGACAGAACTATTTCCTAAATGGTCTCAGAAAGCAGAGAATCATTTTCAAAGCTTCAGAGCTAATATAATGTGTTCTGCTAACTTGCTCGGTGCCTGTTATCCCTTCTTTATCTCTAACTTTCCCATATGTAATGAAAGTGTCTGCCTTGTGCCTGTTCTATTATCTTACTTTGGAAGCAAACAACTTGTATTCTAGATTGCACAGATGAAGTGGAATTTTATCTCAGGACAAATTTTAGACTTGAAGTTGATTTAAGAATTTGAGGATGATATGATGGGTTGAATGTGTCTTACATGTGGCAAAGACAGGAATTTGGCAGGTCAAAAGGCTAAATGTTATACATTGAATTGCATCCTCTAAAAGTGTGTTCAACTTGGTTAGGCCATGATTCCAATATTTTGTGATTGTCCACAGTTTTGTGATCTGATATGATTTTTCATTTGTGTTGTAAATCCTAACCTCTCTGATGTTAATGAGGCAGGAGCAGAGACAGTTATATTAATGAGCCATGTCTCAATCTACAGGATTATGTCGTATCTTGGAATATGAAAGACAGAATAAAGCAGAAAGGCGGGGAAACTCATGCCACCAAGAAAGAAGAGCTGGGAGAAAGCACATCCTTTGGACCCAGGGTTCCTGTGTTAAGAATCTCCTAGACCAGGGGAAGATTGATAACAAAAGTTTTTCTGCAGAGCTGACAAACAGAAAGCCTTCCCCTGCTGTATTCGGACTTCTGACTTCCTAAACTATGAAATAATAAACTTTTGTTTGTTAAAGATATCCATTGTGGTATCTCTGCTCTAGATAGCCAAGACACTAGCTTTTGAAGGAGGTGCCATATCATTTTCAGTAGCAAGTGTACTATTTTACATTCCCATCAGCCTTGCATAAGAGTTCCAATCTCCCTGCAACCTCTCCCACATTTGTTATTTTCTAGGGTTTGTTCTGTTTGTTTTTATTAATGTCAGAAATGTCAGGGTAAGATGGCATCTCATTGTAGTTTTGATTTTCATTTCTCTAATGGCTAATGATTATGAGTTTCCTCTTGTGTCTGTTAGCTGCCAGAATACCTTCTTTGGTGAAGTGGAATTGGTGCATGTTTTGCTGTGTCTTTTCTCAACAACAACAAAATAAATAACATTAAGAAAGAGAACCCTGCTCTGTGATGAGCCCTGTTCTAAGCACTTTGCACATAATAAGATCTTTAAGTCAAACCCCTATGAAGTCCGTAGTTTTATCCTCATTTTATGAATGATAAAACAGAGAGATAAGTTATACACTTTTCTCAAGGTTCCATGGCTAGTATGTGATGGACTGGGGTTCAAACACAGGCCCTCTGGCCTCAGAGACTCTGTTCTAAATACTACACTTTACCACTTCCTTAATGGCCAGTCACTAGGTCTACATTGGCTTTCATTTCCCCACTTCAAATTGAATCAGTAGTCTCTTCTGTCCTTTCTAGGTTAAGGAGGCAGAATAGCATAGTTTCAACTTAATATTTCTTGATAGTGGGCCAGACATGTCTCTCCCATACGTGATAAGAATGCAGTTAAATGACCACCTAGTAAGGACTACCGAAACATTTGAAGCAAGCCTCCAATAAAAAAAAGCAAGTGATCAAGAAATATAGAAAAATAGATACATGAAGAAGCTGTGATAATTCAGCAAACAGATGAGCAGGGAGCTTTAAGAGGATGCTTCATTCATGAAGCAAGAAACATAAAACATATAACAACTACAAGATATCATGCAAAACAGAACAAGGAAGAGTTTCTGAAAACTGGAAAAGGCACTCCATGGAAAGGGTTAGATAAAATAAGGGAAATTCTCCATAATGTAGAACAAAAAAGAAAAAGAAGGCACAAAAATAGTTTACAGAGAAAATACACTACACCATTTAAAAAATTCCAATATTTAACTAAGAAGAAAAACCTCACAAAGGAAGTGTCAGAGACAGTGACTTGTGGACAGGCTTTCCAAGCGGAGGGAACGGAATGTACAAACATAGAGGCCAAGAAAGCACGGGCTGTTTAGAGAACAGCAAGCAGTTCTGTGTGACAGAAGGACAGAATTCCTGGGAGGAAAGGCAGGGAGATGAGAATTCAGCGACTGATCCAAAAGGCCTCCCATGACACACAAAGGTGACAGGCCTTTAGTTACAAGCTTTTGAGGATGCTTAAGCAGAAGGAGTGAAAAGATCATCTTTGTAATAAGAAAGATTAGTCTGGAGGCCAAATTAACTGTTCCAGTTATCCACTACTGTACAACAAACCAGCTGAAACTCTATGGCTTTAAAGCAATGGTCTTGTGTTTCTCTCACAAAACATTTTCTCACTAATTTGGACGGGTCTCAACAGGGACAGTTGTCTTTGCTTCATGTGGCATTAGCTGAGCAACCTTAAATGCTGAGAGTGGCTCAGTGGTTTATAGGCTGGAATCACGAGATGGCTGCTACAGCTTCTGCCTCACACTCCCTTCCAGAGAAGCAAGAGAACAGCTTGTCCTATATTCCTGCAAACGTCTCCCTGAGTCTCATCTTTATGCTCATCCCTAACCCAGTCACTATAGCTCAGGCAAGGCAGTGGACTGATTGGCCCAGCTTCAGTTACACAGTCTATCCTCTAGCTAGAGAGAAGCCTCCTCCACTCTAATATGGATTGAGAATGGTGAGGAAGTATATCTCCAAACTATAAGCAGAGAAGTTACTGCAGGAAGAGAGATGGATTCATGGAAGGCAAGCATCATATATGCACACCTTTGTTTCTTTGGGCCTCCTCTCTCCCTACTTGCTTTTCCATTCCTTCTTCCAAGTTTTGCAGAGTAGAAGGAATGCTAATTCCTCTAACTGGAGAACTCTGTACTTGGAGGACCCATTTACACTCTGCTCAATATGACTCATGGAGCATAAACTAATTAATTCTTAGAGTGAGAACATCCATACCAGGTTTCTCCCAAATCGTAACGAAACCATTATCAGCCTAAACCTTAACACCTCCTTACTCAATCCACTGCTAATTACATGCTTTAGTGTCATCTACACTGTTGCCCCAGTGCCAGGCAGCCCTGCAGCCCTAATACCTAGAGTCTCTTTAGTCTGTGCAGCCAGAGGACCCCAGGCCTGTGAGAGGAGTGGAATTTCATTATGAGTACTGGGGATGCAACTTGTTAAGTAGATGACTGTGGACATGGTGAAAGAACAACATATTTCCAGTTCTTATAATCAGAAAATCTTTGAATAAAATGGTTCTTCTATTTCTTCTTACACACCTCTGGTGACAGTGAGCTCACCACCTCAAAGAGCAGCACATGACACAGCTTTGCACATATCATTGAGAATTTTGGAAGTCTGTGTTTAATTTATTAGTGAATTATATCCAACCATGAAGAAGCTTAAATGAATATGTCCAAGGCAAAGGAATAAAATGACCAGCAAAGGGAAAAGCAGACAGGGAAATAATGGAAGAGTAAGATTAGCAGTAGTAGAAAGGCAGACCAACGCATTCTGCAGAGCTAAAAAATTAACATTAAGCTTCCTTGTGTCCAGAACGAAGAAGGAAGCAGGATCAGTTGTAAATTCACAGCCTCAGTAAGAAAAAAAATTTTTTTATTATGATTGCCTGAAAATGTACATTCCCATATAAATTTGCATGCCCACCTATATGCAGCTCCCGCTGTTCTCCTTGTCCAGTGACAGCACACTCTTCCTCTCCACTCCATACTTGTCTTATCTTCCCAAAAATCTCCTATCCCCTCCTTTCCACCCACTCTCCTGCCTCCAGTAAGAGGTCAGCAGGATGACATGCTATAGATCCACAGAACCCTGAAGTACACACACAATATGGTCACTCTGTGTCACCAAGTCCAATCATTCCTGTCCAAAAAATTGATCTCCATAATGATTTATGGACAAGGGCAGCATCAGGGGTAGGAGCCCTGCTCCCAGGGGAACTCTGAGGCACCTGGACCATTAAATGCAGTCTTAGGAAAAAAAAAATTTATTGTTAAAGCAACTTGTTACTGAAACCTGTTTTTCCTGCTCCTGTGTGTTCATAGTGAATGAAAACCCCCTTCCTTCTAAATCATAAAACTGAAGCCAAGTAACAGTTGGGCAAACTAGCAAAGAATGTATACATCAAGAAAATCAAATTCTCAAAGACTGAAGATTTTCTGGAGCCATAAAAGTTGGAAAAATCCTAAAAACTATTGCCTTAAAATAATATCTACATCTTAAACTAATAATGTCCACTGAAAAGTCACTGGAACTACCTGATATGGAATTCAGAAGTCCAATATTCTGGACTCTCCATAAACTTAACAAAGAGATCAGGGAAAACACAAATGAGTTTTAAAAAGTAAAAATAGGCAAAATAATGGAAAACATGGTGTGGGGGGGAATGTCCTAAATCAAGGAAAATGCAAAGCAAAAGAAGAATCCAGGAAAATAATACAAGTACAAAATGTCAAAATAAATATAAACAATTAGAAAACATATCAAAAAGCAATTAGAAACCCAAAAGATAAGCAACAAAATTTCTCAAACAGACAAATCAACACAAGGCTTTGGCAGCAAATTTGAAATAATGGAAGATGGACACAGAAAACTGGAAGACAAATTCATGGCTGGCACTTGAATTAAGAAAAGTTAAGAATTAAGTGGAATACAATCAAGGGCTATGTTTGCACATGATGGAAATTCTAAAACAGAAGGAGAAAATGGAAAACACAGAGAAGATTGTTGAAAAATTGCTGAAAGAAAACTTCCCTGATATCATGAGAAATGAAAAGCTGACCATTCTAGCTCAACAAACCTCATTTAGGATAGATCCCCAAAAGAAAGTCACCAAGATGTACTCAAAATCACACTTGCCAACACCAAAGACAAAGAACCTTCAGAACACTTGATGAAAAAAATAAAAAGTCACTTACAAAGGAGAAAAAATAACACTAAGTTCTGATTATGCAGCAGAAACTGTGCGGGCAGGAAAGCAATGTGATGACATAAATCTTGAAAGACATTACCACCAAAAGGTAATATATACTATGAACTCTTTCTCAAATAAGATTGCATTATTAGAACATTTTGAGGTAAACAGAAATGAAGGAAATTTGTAAAAACCAACCAAACTTACAAGAAACACTAAAGTAAAACTCTGGTGCCATAGTAGTTAATAAGAGTTTGGCTGCTAACCAAAAGGTCAGCAGTTCAAATCCACCAGATATTCCCTGCAAATTCTTTGGGCAGTTTACTCTCTCCTATAGGATCTCTATGAGTCAGAACTGACTCAGTGGTGATGAGTTTTGGTTTTCTGGTCTGGTTAGAGAACCAACAACATCAGACAAAAACTTGAATCTTAGATACCAGACAGCATCAGCCAGATACCAGCACAGATAATGAAGTCTCAATAATGAAATAAAAGACTTAGAACAGGAAAACAAAAACATCAGTCTGTAAAGGATGACAACGTCAAAACGATAAAAGGGGGGCTACATAGATTTCTCAAATGGAGAGAAAGTCAAGCTAATATCAAGTACAAAATCACTGGTTTATTCTTAGAAATATTAGTGTAAATTTCATGTCCAAAAGAACATCAACAAATCTAATCACCAAATAAAGAAGTAAAAAATACTCAGTAAACACAAAATCTTTAATAAGGAAAGAAATGAAAAGATTCTACAAATGAAAGGAATTCATCTCAGTAAAGTAAGAGGAACAAAGAGAACATTAGAACCACAAAAACACACACACACACAAAACGACAGCAGTAAACTCACAGCCATCAGTAATCACACTAAATGTAAATGGCTTAAATATACCTACAAAGAGACAGAGAGTGACAGAATTAGTTATTTTTAAAAAGCACAACCAACCAATATGCTGTCTTCAAGAGACACATCCTAGACCCAAAACACAAATATATTAAAAATTGAAGGATAGAAGAAATACACTGAGCAAACAGCAACCAAAAAGAAAGCAGGAGTGGGAATACCAATCTCAGATAAAATAGTCTTTAGAAAAACAGCCATCATAAGAGATAAGGAAGCACATTATATAATGATTAAAGGAGCAATCCACCAAGAAGATGTAATCTTAATCAATGCCTATGCACCCAGTGACAAGGCCTTAAAATACATAAAACAATTATAGCAGAACTAAAAAGAGAAATAGACAGTTACACAATAATAATAGGTGACTACAACACATCACTCTTGGTAAAAGATAGAACAGCTAGAAAGAAACTCAACAAAGGAGATCCTAAGGCCAAAATCAACTAAATTGATCTCACAGACATGTACAACTACAACCAACAGCAACAAAGTGTATGTTCTTTTCCAACACACATGAAACTGTCTCCAGAATAGATCACATTTTAAGCCAAAAAGCCACCCTCGGTAAAATCCAAACATCAGAATAATACAAAGCATTCTTTCTGATCATAATGCCATAAATGTAGAAATTAATAACTTGAAGAGCAAGGGGGAAAAAAGTAGTATGGATTCTGATTAATATCTTCCTTAAAAACCACTGTGTAATTGAAAATAATCAATGATAATTCAAAAATTCCTAGAATCAAATGAGAATGAAAACAATTCATACCAGAACGTTTGGGACATAGCAAAGGCAGTGCTCCTAGGTCAATTTGTAGTAAAAAAAAAAAAAAAATCACACATAGAAAAAGAAGAATGGGCCAAAATAAAAACATTATCTGTGCTACACAAACATATAGAAAGAGAACAGCAAAAGAAGCCTATAGTCCAACACAAATACATAGAACACAAACAGCAAAAAAAAGCCTACAGTCCTACACACATAGAAAGTGAAGAGCAAAATAAACCCATAGTCACCGGAAGAAAAAAAATAACAAATTATCAGAACAGGAATAAATGAGAGAACAGGAAAACAATGGAAAGAATCAATAACACAAAAATTAATTCTTGAAAAGATCAACAAAATAAACAAAACAATGCAAACTGACCAAAAAAAAAAAAAACAGAAGAAGCAAATAATCCAAATAAGAAGTGAGATGGGAGGACATTACAACAGATCAAACTGAAATAAAAAGGATCATAACTGAGTACCATGAAAACTTATACTCCAACAAATTGAAAACTTAGAGGAAAGGGACAAAGCTCTACAGATAATATGTAATCCTGATCCACACTACTTACCTAAACTAACAGAAACTAAAGTAAAAAACTAAACATACACGTAAACAGAGAAGAGACTAAAGGAGTAATAAATTTCCAGTAACCAAAAAGCCCTGGCCTGTATGGCTTCACTGGAGAATCCTACCAAATACTCAGAGAGAAGTTTACACCAATGCTACTCAAACTAATTCAGAGCATCAACAACAAAGGAATACTCGCACATTTCTTCTATGATGCCAACAGAACCCTTACGCCAGAGTCAGGCAAAGACATCACAAAAAAGAAAATTATCAAGCAATATCTCCCATGAACATAGCTGCAAAAATTCTCAATGAAATTCCAGGTAATAGAATTCACTGTCTTATCAAAAATATAATACATTATGATCAAATGAGATTTATAGTAAGTATGCTAAGATGGTTCAAAGATGGTTAGAAGTGCTACAGCTGATAACCAAATGGTAGGCAGTTAGAGTCCACCAAGTGCTCCTTGGAAACTCTATGGGCCAGTTCTACTCTGACCTGTAGGGTTGCTATAAATCAGAATTGACTCGACAGTAGCTGGTTGGTATTTTTCTGTGTTTAGGGGAGAGAGAGGGGTTCCCCCAAAGTGATCTACAGATCAGATGGAACCCCAATCCAAATACCAATAGTTTTTTTTAGCAAGGTGGAAAAATTAATCACCAACTTTACATTAAAGAGGCTCTAGATAAGCAAAGCACTACTAAAGAAAAGGAATAAAGTAGGAGGCCTCACTCTATCTGATCTCAGAACCTACTTAGTGCTTATTGGGGAGAGGGTGGCCCAAAACACAGGCAGAGACACACCAGTCCCAGGGCTCAGTGAAGTTTATTGAAAAAGAAGGGGAGTAAATGTCTGAGCCAAGAATGGCTCAACCTACCTCTCCCTAGTTGGGCAAGTTTTTTTTGTAGTTTTCAAGTTTCAGCGGGGTAGTGTAGGGTGAGGGGGGTTATGATTTGATAAGGAAAGAAAGAAGGGTAGCAAGAAATTCTGGTTAGGGGGTTTACGGTCTGAATAAGGAAGAAGTGTTAATTAGAAAGGGAAGGGTTAGGGTCTTGTTTATGGTCAAGATTTTTGATAAGGGAAAAGCTTTCAGTTAGGAGGGTGAGGAAGACAGGCATAAAGTTACTTACGGTTTTATGATCATACTGGGTGGGGTCTACTGGACTGCTTTTGGTCATCCCTGTGGGGCGTGCATACAAGGCTATTTCTAGCTATTGATGAGATCTCATCACTGGATAGGATGACCTCCCTGAATTTCAAGGAGAGAGTCATCTCAGTGACCTCCCTGAATTTCAGGGACAGAGTTCCTCCACTGCTACGGTACTCAAAACAGCCTGGTACTGGCTGGCACAAGACAGAAACATAGACCACTGGAACAGAATTGAGAACCCAGATGTAAATTCATTCACCTACGGTCAGCTAATCTTTGACAAAGGACCAAAGCCCTCTGAATGGTGAAAGGATAGTCTTTAACGAATGGTGCTGGCAAAACCAAATTGTCTACCATACCTCACAGCATAAACTATACAAACACACACTGTTGAAACGAGACATAAGTAACTCCATTTCGAGCCTCAGACTCCATTTTGAGGAAGAGGAAAGGTGCAGTGAAAATTCAGGGTATTAAAGCAAAAGGCTCCAGGAAGCAACTTAGCAGGAAATAACAGGAAATACCATAGAGTAACTATACCATAATTTCGCCTTTGTCTTGCAAAAGATAGGGCCTGGAGACAGCCTCGTAAATAACTCCTGGACCCAGCCCTAACCACAATCTAGTAAAACATCCACTAACGATTACATTTTACATTTTACAACCTACGGAAATTCCATGTGGCTGATACATTTACTAACGACTATATTTTGTAACTTACAGAAATTCCATACGGCCTTGGCCAAGGTCAGCTCCTCCTCCCTGCTTTGCGATTTCACAGCTTAAATGCTGCATGCTAGGGAAGCTTGGGATCGCCTCCTGTTCTGTGTAGTTTGGAGTGTGTCCCTGGTGCACCAGCCTTTTTCCCATTGGGCACATTTTTAATAAAACTTAACTTTTAAAGAGAAACTGCGTTGCGTCTTGAAATCCGGACCCTAACAACACAAAACTAATTCTAAATGAATCAAAGATCTAAATATAAAACCTAAAATGATGAAGATCATGGAAGGAAAAAAAGGAACAATGCCAGAAGCCCTAATACATGACATAAATACAATACAATCTGTTTTAATCATCTGCTGCTGCTCTGACAGAAATCCCACCAGTGGATGGCTTTAACAAGGAAAGTTCATTCTTAACACAGTCCAGTAGGCTGTAAATCCAAATTCTGGGTGTCTGCTCTAGGGGAAGCACATTCCCCCTTGTCGACTCTAGAGGAAAGTTCTTGTGTTGCATCGGTCTTTGTTCAGGGAACATTTGGGCGCAGGAACCTCAGGTCTGAAGGATGTACTCCAATCCCAGTGCGCTTTCTTGATGGTGTGAGGTTCCCAGTTTTCTGCTTGCTTCCCTTTCCTTCTATTTCTTGTAAGATGAAAGGATAAAGGGTGCTGCAAGATACGCTCTAGGGAAACTCCCTTTACAATGAAGCAGGGAAGTGACTTTATGAAAGGATTTACAGTCTGTTATGGATTGAATCGTGTTGTCCCCCAAAAAATATGTATAACCATGTGGCTGGGCCATGATTCCCAGTATCTTGTGATTGTCCTCCATTTTGTGGTTTTCCTATGTGGGGCTGCAAATCCCTTCATAGGATAACCTCCCTGCTCTACCGTAATGGGAGTTTCCCTGGAGTATGGCTTGCCCTACCCTTAATCCTTTCAGCCTGCAAGAGATTAAAGGAAAGAGAAGCAAGCAGAGAATCGGGAACCTCACACCATCAAACAAGCAGCACCGAGAGAAGAGTGTGTCCCTCAGACGTGAGGTTCCTGTGCCAAGATGCTCCCTGGACAAAGACTGATACAATACCAGACATTCCTCCAGAGCAGACAAGGTGGAAAGCCTTCCCCTGGAGCAGACATCCTGAATTTGGACTTGTAGCCTACCGGACTGTATAAGAATAAACCTGCCTCTGTTAAAGCCAT
Source organism: Heterohyrax brucei (assembly GCA_028571685.1). Taxonomy (NCBI): domain Eukaryota; kingdom Metazoa; phylum Chordata; class Mammalia; order Hyracoidea; family Procaviidae; genus Heterohyrax; species Heterohyrax brucei. The sequence continues at coordinate 80,921,689 of CM053154.1, read as the reverse complement.
CCACTCTGTGGTATTTCTGTTAGAGCAGCCGTAGCTGACTAGAACACAGTCCCACCCTAATCCTCTCTACCGTAATCCGCTCTGTTAACCACAGCAGAGATTAGGATTTACAGTATAAGAAAATCACAAAATAGAGGACAATCACAGAATACAGGGAAGCCAAATTACTACACTTATTTTGGGGTGACACAATTTAATCTGTGACACAAAACATACCAAACAATGCACAAGTCCCCAAGGATAAACTAGATAAATGAGAGCTCCCAGAAACTAAACATACTCATCAGAAAACTTCACCAGAAGAGTAAACAGAAAGCTGACAAACCAGAAAAAAACACTTTTGGCTACAATATCACCAACAAGAGTCAAATCAGTAAAATCTACAGAACACTTCAGCACCTCAACAAAAAGAAAAAACGAATCACCCAATTAAAAACAAACAAAGGCAATGAACAGACACTTTATCAACGAAGATATTCTAAGAACTGTTTTATGTTACCAGAAAAGCCCAAGAGCTTGGCTACCTGCCTCAAAAAGCCAGTTCACTGAGACAGAAGCTTTTGGAGTGAGATCAAAGGGTTTATAGTGAGATATAATTCTTTTAGGGTCCGGATTTCTGACTTCTGTAGAAATTAAGGTGGACTATATAGGCTACCGCTTTTGGAAACGACTGGTTCTCCTAGCTACCTTAAGTCAAATATGTTCTGCTATTTTACTCCGGACACTGTTTAAAAAAACAGCCATTTAAGCCTTACATTTTCATGTCTTGATCCACCTCAGACATAAGACGAATTATAAAACCTTGAGGCAGAACCTCACTCTACACTCCCAATTGGTAGAAGAGACCCTTGAGATATTTTAAGTAGCAGAGATTTGGGTGGCAGAGAGAAAAGAATAAAACAAAGCCCAGTTGTGGCTATAGCCCTTCACCTCAAGATAACCCAGTTAGCCCCAGAGATGAGGACTTAAGTGTACCTCACTATGTGGACCCCGATAAACACAAATATTGTCGAAAATGAGGCCACCAAAAGGCGGAGTGTCCTGAGTGCCCTGAAATAGGATGCTCAGTCGAGTTCTTCAACACAAGGCCCAGATGGACAGTCCCTCTTGGACTGTCAGAAGAGAAGTCTAAGACACTGACCACTGACAGCGGGCCGAAGCCCGTATGCATCCTGGACACACATCAACATCTCCATAGAAAAAGCTAAGGGTTATGCTCTGATGAGGACTTGAAAAGTAAAATTAGACTTGTCTTAGACAAGAGGGCCACCTTCTCTATGTTGGTTTACCCAGTGGGCCCTCTCTCTCCAAGTGGGACTGTATAAAACTTATCTGATAGAAGTTGACTCTTATGCCTGGTAGTGCCTAATGGGGCTACAGTTAAAAGACATTCCTTTCCACGTGTCCCTGAATACCATATTGAGTTGCTGGGACAAAAATATCTGGGTTGGCTGTTTAAAACCAAGATGTCTTTCATACCTATGCAGTTCTGCTGAGTTAGGTTTTAAGATCCTGTGAAGAACTGACTCCACAACACCATCTGAAGATTGCCTGAGTTGGTCACCTTTACCACTCAGGTTAGTGGAGCCAGCGGTCTATAAATAGTTTGAGCCTGTACATTCCTGGAGCAGTCTCCTTATTAACTATTATAACCATCCTCACATTTACAGCTTTGGGCCCTGTATCCTGAAAATAGTTACCAAGGAAATGGCCCCGACCCCACCAGCTGTGGGGAGTGTTTGTTATTGACACTCTCCCATTGGAGCCAACATACTCTCAAGTCCAATAGGACATCAGGGCTTTTCACATCTCCCATGGGGCCTCCCTTACAGTGTTAACCTTCACACACCAGCCCCCAGTGGCCCCTATTCAGCAGGAAGTATCAAAATGGTCTGCACCCCCTTTCCCAAGATTGCAAAGGTTTAAAACAAAAGGGGGGATTGAAACGGGAGACCAAAACTATGTGTCAGGGGTGCTCAAAACTAAGGGGACCTGAGAGACATTGTTTCAGATCACTGCTAACGCAAAAGGAAAGACATGACCTCCATACTGCACAGGCCTCAGGCCGTGATGCTAGGATGGGGCCCTCTGTAGTTTCCACTACAGATTCAGTGAACTACAAACAATAAATGACTCCTTTTGTCTTGATAAAACCAATGATAAAAGAATCAAGCAGGACTTCGAAGGATGGAAAATTAACTTGTGTTTGAGCATTATTCGGCTTCTACCCAGCTGACTTCCACTCAGTTGACCCCCAGATAGACCAGCTGCCCACAGTGTTCCCTAGATCTGCACGTGGTCTTTCCCTTTAAATACTCAGACTTTGCCTGACCAAGTTGGACAGGCTTCGAGGATGAGACTATCTCCCTGTCCCTCTGCTGCTTGCCAATAAAACCTTTGATCTCACCCCAAAAGTTCCTGTCTCAGTGAATTGGCTTTTTGCAATAGGTAGCCAAACTCCTGGGCTTTTCCAGTAACACTTACAGTGACAGACACGTGAGGAAATGCTTGCAATCATTAGCCATTAGAGAAATGCAAATCAAAGCTACAGTGAGATACCATTTCAACCCAAAATTGCTGCCTTTAATCAAAACAGAAAATAACAAATACTGGAGAGATTACAGGGAGACAAGAACACTTAACACTCCACTGGTAGGGCAGTAAAATGGTACAACCATTATGGAAAACAAGGTGGCATTTCCTTAAAAAGCTAGAAATAGAAATACCAGTAAGATCCAGGAATACCACTCCTAGGGAATATACCCTAGAGAAATGTTGTCACATGACTAGACATGTGCACACCCATGCTCATTATAGCCTTATTCACAGTAGCAAAAGGGCAGAAAATAACCTTAGTGCCCATCAACAGATGAGTGGACAAAGAAATTATGGTACATACACCCTACGGAATACTAGCCAAGGATAAAGAATAATAATGAATCCGTGAAACATCTCACCCATGGATTAATCTGGAGGGTGTTATGATTAGTGAAATAAGTCAATCATAAAATGACAGATAGTGTATAAAACCACTATTATAAAAACCAAAGAAAAGGTTTACACACAGACGGAAACAATCTTTGATCTATGAAGGTGAGAAGGGAGAGAGGGGGAAATCATTGATTAAATAGTAAACAAGTGTTCAGTGAAGGGAAAGACAATACGCAGTATACAAGAAGTCAACACAACTTGTCTAAGGCAAAGCACAGATGCTAAATCTCTGGGGAAATAAGTTACCGGGCTAAGGGCTGGAGACTACAGTCTTAGGGGACATCTAGGTAAACTGGTATAACATAGTTCAAAATAAAATGAAGAATTAGGTGATGCCCAAACTCAAAACCAAACCCACTGCCATCCAGTCGATGCCGACTCGTGGAGACCCTATAGGACAGAGTAGAACTGTCCTATAGAGTTTCCAAGGAGTGCTGGTGGATTTGAACTGCCAACCTTCTGGTTAGCAGCAGTAGCACTTAACCACTATGCCACCAGGGTTTTCAAGCTACCATTACTGAATGATTTAACCAAAGATTTTGTAGACGAATCCTGATCAAAGTGGGAAAAATGTGTAAAGAAATTCAAATTCTCATAGAGTCCAGTCTCTGGAGTCATGGAGGTTGGGTGATCTCTCAAAACCTGAGGAAATCTTTAAACATTGACTCCTAATGATTCCCTGGGATCATCCTTGGGACACTGGTTTAGTTTAATTGGAAAGAAGTATCTTCCTTGAGTGTTGTATTCTTTTAGAGAATTATCAATATGAGATTCAACTGGCAATATCAGCTTGAAGGGTAAGATGGGAAATTTAAGGAGAAGTAAGTTTGTACTGACAACAGTGAAATGATTCATAAAAGGGCATGGAAAAAGATGGCACAGCTTGAGAAATGTGACTACTGTCAGCAGCTCATACATGTAGAAACTGCAAAACTAGTCTATGTTTTGCTGTGTCTATCTTCAAGAAAAAATAAAATATAAAAAATAAAAAGAAGGCCTAGAGACTGCATCATTCCACACACTCCTGTGTTCTTGTGATGCCCAAGTCACTGGGGTGTGCACTCTGGGACATTCTCCAGCTACTGCCATTTATTACTTTTGTGACTTTGTATAAGTCCCTTAACTCATGAGCTTCATTTTTCTCATCTTAACACATACACGGATAAAGAAGGTAAATATTTTGAAGAGTAGGGAAATGCAAATATGTGACATCCCTCAACTGAAGGACTGAGTTCCCCTCTACCTTCCCACCCTAATTGTCGGCCATTCACTTTCACAGCCCCTGTGCTCACAGTGAATCTAGCTTCCTGGCGCATCCCAAATCTGCCTCATGCTCTCCAGCTACCCAGTCTTTGCTCAGCTGTGCTTTCTACACAAATGTCTTTCCCTCTGCTCCTACTCCACCGCCAAACTCTAACCTGTAAACCAGACCACATGAAATACCAGGTCCGCCAAGAAAGCTGCCACGATTTCTGAAGCTGTTATTTATACTTACCTTCCCCAAATCCTCTACCCTGTAGCTATCCCTCTCTCAGCATTACTGTATCAGAAGGGTGATGGTAAAATCATGTTGTCATGAATTGAATTGTGTCCCCCCCAAAACAGGTGTAGCCACGTGGCTGGGCCATGGTTCCCAGTATCTTGTAACTGTCCTCCATCTTGTGGTTTTCCTCTGCTGTACGTTAAAGGGTTAGGGTGGGTCTGTCAATCCCTTTATAAAATCACCTCCCTGCCCCACTGTAAAGGGAGTTTCCTTGGAGTATGGCTTGCCCCACCCTTAGTCCTTTCAGCCTGCAAGAGATAAAAGGAAAAGGAAGCAGTCTGAGAATTGGGAACCTCACACCATCAAGCAAGCAGCATCAAGAGAAGAGTGCATGCTTCAGACCTGAGGTCCCTGAGCCAAGACACTCCCTGGACAAAGACTAATAGGACTTTCCTCCAGAGCCAACAAGGGGGAGAAACTTCCCCTGTACTGGAAATCCTGAATTTGGACTCAGTCTACCAGACTGTGTAAGGATAAATCTTCCTTTGTTAAAGCCATGCACTCTGTGGTATTTCTGTTAGAGCAGCCCTAGCTGACTAAGACACATGTGATGGATGTAATTACTGTCTCTGAACTGTGTATGTGAAGATTGTTTAAATGACAACTGTTTTGCTACATACACATTTACCGTGATATAAAAAATCATTTAAAAACAAAACTAGTGTATCTGCACATAAATTCCTTCCCATTGTTTCTCAGAAAATTTAAATGGTCTTCTGAATCTCAACTCTCAAAAAACAAGAAAAAGTATCACATTTCTTCTGTGAAAATTACAACATAGAGATATTCCTGGCTTGAAAGATTCATGTCAAGTCAAAACCACCAGCAGAAAATGATGACACGCAGAGCTGAAGGCTCAGGCCAACATCTGTCAGTTCTGCTTACAGCTGTGGCATCAGTGTGTGTGTGTGTTTTGCCCTTTTTTGCCGTCAATAATGAGTTATTGCAAATAAAATAAATATTAGTCAGTTTATATGCACAGTACACATTATACAAATCCTATGAGTAGTGTCCTAAGAAATAATTTTAAAAGGAAGAGTCCTTAAATTAGTAGTTTTAACACGTGTCTCTGCATAGTACTATCAATCTTATTAGGAGATCTCAATGTTATGTTATTTTGAATACTACCCAATAATGTTCACTGGCATTTTCTAGTATTTTAATATCTACATAGAGTATAGTTCCTCTTACTAGCCTAATATTACTTATTTTCAATGCAAAACAGTCATATATAATAATAAGTAAAGAGAATACAGAATTTAGGAAGTTTCAAGAAAAATTTAGGATTTTGAGATTCCCCAAATTTCCCCAGAACTCTAATTGTTTTGTTCCTGAATCCAAAAGATTGGTATCGCTATATGAACATATTCCTGCTTTCTACTCTGTATTATAAGGATGGTGAGACTATGTCTCATGTACTTTGGACACGTTATCAGGAGGGATTAGTCCCTGGAGAAGGACACCATGGACGGTAAAGTAGAGGGTCAGTGAAAAAGAGGAAGACCTTCAGTGAGCTGGACAGACTTAGCGGCAGTGACAATCAGCCCCGTGGGCCCGGGTGTGAGCGATTGGGAGCACGGCACAGGGCTGGAGCGTGTTTCTTTCCATTGTGTAAGCAGTCGTTATGAGTCAGAACCAACTCAATGGCACTTAACGACAACTTTGTATTATAGTCATTTGTGTGTGAGCTCTTCTCAGAAACTGTTGAGCTGGAAGACGGGGTTCACTCCTGGTTCACTGCTACATCGCCCTGCCTCACCTCTGCACTGCTTAACACAAACCTCACACCCAGAAAACAGAGGCAGCTGCTCAAAACAGAAAGACCACGGGCACTAGGATTTGAATTTCAGTTGTCACTTTCTCTTTGTTGGGACTTAGGTGAGTGGCTTAAACTCTTTAAGCTTTAGCTTCTTCATCTGTAAAATGGGATAATTACAACGGTCATCTCAGGGTTGTGATGGGAATCAAATGAAATAGTGTATATGAAATACGCCCAGTACATTTTTGACTTTTCTTTCCAATAAAAGCTGGGTATCAGCAGGCTGGATGGTTGAATGGATGGGTGGCTAAACTGCACTAGAGATAATGGCAAGCCCTTCTCATACACACAATCCCCGTCCCTAGTTTCAAGTCCTGCCCCCATCAGAGGGAGAGTCTAAACTAAAACAATTAAATGAGAGGCAGTGACATTCCCTGGGTTACTGGAAAATATCAAATGCTAGTGTGCTTTTTCTGATGCCACAGTCCCCAAAAGAAGCAAGAACAAATCCCACGTCCTTGGAAAATCTGAATGAGTGTGTGGTCCTTTAGGACAGGCTCACCATCCAGCTAATAAAGACATTGTGGGGGGGGGCGGGTTTCTTCAGTATAGGTGTAGACTGTGCTTCTCTGATGGAAAAAAAAAATTTAAATGCTTTTGAGCAATGGGCTCACCTGATAGGTCACATAGAAAACCAGCAAGCAGGTTTATGGCTCTCACTCATAAGAACATGGAGTAAGCACAGCAGACTCCACTTTCCTCTTTTCCTCACTGGCATAGAATTTCCCTCTTCCAGACATACATTAGCCTATAAGACTGGGCCAAGTCAGCCATGAGATTAGTCGGGACTCTTTCAGCCGCAAGTAACAGACAACTAGCTCAAAGTGGCTTCAGAAAATATTTAAATTTATTTTTTCCAGTAACTTTAAAGCCTAGGGTAGGCCTAGCTTCAGAAAAACTGAATACAAAAGCTCAGATCCTTTCTTCAAGTGCTTCTCTCTCTCTCCATCTTTCAGTTTAGCCTCCATCTATTTTGAATTCACTCTCAGGAATATCACCTACCCATAATGATTTTGGCTGGCTTACCTCCCACTATATTAGCAAATACAAAAAAAAGAGAACTTCTACATTAGCAATAAATAACTAGAAAATAATTTTTTAAAATACTTTTTTGTAATAGCACCAAAAATATAAAATACTTAAGAAAGAACTTAATAAAAGACCTCTTCAAACTCAAAACAACAAAACACTGCTAAGAAAAACTGCATAAATGGGAAGCTATATACCATGTTCATGGATTAGAAGAGTTAATATGGTTAGGATGTCGTGATGATTAAAGTTACAGGCTGGATTGGCTAGGCTATGATTCTTTGTAGTGTGGCAGACTTTGGACTGATTGTTCTTCCATAATGTAATATAATATTATCACCTCTGTGATGAAATCTGATATAATGTAGTCACTTTCATGATAAGATCTGGTATAACGCAATCACTTTCATGATGAAATCTGCTATGAATGACCTAACAACTGAAAGTAGAGTTTCCTAGGTGGGGGATGTAGCCTACCTCTAGTATACAAATGTATGTTCCAGCAAGGCTCACTCTTGCTCTGGATCTTGCATCTATCTCATCATCATCTGACCTCTGGTTGTTGGGACTTGAGCCAGCAGCCTGCCATCTGACCCGCTGCTTTTGAGTTTGTCAGAACCTGCAACTACATGAGTCAGGAGAAGCCTCCAGCATGAAAAACGAACCATGGAGTTGGGACTTACCAGTCTTTACAGTCATATGAAAAGTTTCCTTAAATTAAATCTCTTTATATAAGTTTATTCAGAAACCTGGGCAGCACAGTGGTTAAGTGCTATGCCTGCTCACCAAAAGGTCGGCAGTTCAAATCTCCCAGGTGCTCCTTGGAAACTCTATGGGGCAGTTCTACTCTGCCCTATAGAGTTGCTATGAGCCAGAATTGACTTTGTGGCAGTGGGTTTCTGGGTTATGTAGATTTATATACATATATATACATTTCACTGGTTATGCTCCTCTAGAGAACCCATCCCTAAGTAAATGCAAACTTTCTCCAAAATAACCTGTAGATTAAATGAAATCTCAACATCTAGCATGTTTTTTGAAAAAATCGTCAAATTGGTTCTAAAATTTATAGGCTAATTCAAAGGGCCTAGAATAGCAAAAAAAACAACTGGAAACAGAATAAAGTTGGAAAATTCATAGTATTTGATTTCAATTCTTATTATACAACTACAATAATCAGTAATGTGATATTGGTTTAAGAAGATACAAATAGCCAACACTTCTGACTCCCCAGGGAACAGCAAATCCAAAGAGGGTACACAAAGGTACTAAGAGTACAGAGGCCTGGGATCAAGAGGAGAGGCTAACATGGGCAGAAACTTTGCAGCCTGAGGACAAATGGCTAAAACCACAGATTCTAGTAGCATGCCCTATAAGGCCAGCAGAGACCAGTCACACGTTGGTGGGCACCTGTCCAAGGGAACAGACCAGACTGTCGCTATCCCCCTGATACCGACCCGCGGCGGAGTGACAGCAACAGACCGACACCACGTCCTCTGGTCTTCAAGCAGAGAGAGCGTTTATTTTCAGTAGTTCCACTAGGGCATGTCCCAGGCATGCGCAGGCAAGATGTTTACTGCTCTAAGGTCTCTGGGTCTGGGTGCGGCTACAAGCCAAGGCGCCATCTTTGGGTGCGGCCGCTCGGGGGGTGTGGGGCCAGCTCGCCACATCTCCCCCTTTTACTTTATATTTGCATGAAAGTGCCTGTCTTAGGTCATCTCTGGCTAGAGCGCTCCTTACCCATCATTGGGATACCCCACAGCTTGGTGGGATCCCTGTCTTAGGTTGGTAACACTCCCAAGAGAGGTTGCCCGTCTTTGGCTATCCTTCCAGCATTTGCAGCCACACTCCGGCTGAAGTTGATGCTGGTTCTTCAGCATTTGCGATAGCCTGCACCAAAAGCGCCATGTTCATTTGCTGTTGCCTCCTGTGGCGACGAAGGTATAGAATCAACCACAGACCCAGGAAGCATAGGATGCATGCCAGGGAGCCAGAGCCTGCCCATTCTCGAACAGTATGTAGGGCTGACTGGACCCAGTTCATCAAGGTGACAGCGGTAGAGGTGTCAATACGTTTGGAGTTTATTACAGCGATCTCGCCTCGCAATTAATTGTCCACTTCAGCGGTCCAGTTGCCTAGTAGCTGACGAGACAGTTGTCTGGAGAGACTAGCTGCGTGAGAGATATTGTTAAACTGCACAGAAGTAACACAGAGGCCAGGGAACCGCCACTCACAGCCCAGCTGCACCACATGCACTAGGCAGTCTTGGACAAGTTCGAGGCTTGCGCCAGAGCTGGGCGTAAGAGGGTCGCTCGACCGGCCAAGGGACATATCGGAGTAATCTAGTTACAAGGGCTGTGTGAAATGCAGTAGCATTCCAGCAGAGGGAGTAAAAACAGGTTGAATTGGTACAGGATATAGGGTGGAACCATTACAAAGAAGAAACATGAAGGGAGGGTAAACACACACGGGGGTAGGGGAAAAAGTAAGATTTTGGTTAGAGGATTTCTCCTGTAGCGTTAATTCGAAGGATTTGGTGGCATTCCAACACACACTGGCATTTTTAATAATTCCACCCATTATCAGGGCCATAGCAGAAATATCGGTGCAGCTGCCACCAACGCCACACACGAGCCAGATGTCGAAAGGGTTCGTCGGTAAGGCCTGAGTAGGGCTTTGCCAAGTATAGTTGCTGCCAAACATTGTAGCATTGATTTGGGTACCAATAGCTGGGGAGAAAGTAGAGTAAGGCTTTACTGTCCACTGGAGGCGGTGGCTCTGACTACCTGTCCAGAGACTAGGCCAGTCCCATGTGCTTTTGCATTTTGGGGCCAATTGAGGCTATGAGGGGATGCTGCCATTGGCTTTAGGTACCCTGAGCGGTATTTGGCCTTGCAGGAGGGTACCATTTGTTCGAGGGTTGCTACTATTGCTAGGGGTATCAAACCATCCAGCAGACTGATTATACAGGGTAATGCAACTGGGGTTGTAGTCAGAGCTATCAACTTCTGAACTAAAATTAGTGAGTATATGAAAGCACAAAAAACCTTGAAAGCTTATATTAAGGGGGCACAGTTCAGGGGCAAAGTCAGCTTGGTTGTGAATATGCGGGGAAAGACGGAAGCAGTATGATGCACAGGTAGGGGAAGGGGTAGGACATCTAACAACCCCCACTGGTACTTATCCTGATTTTCTTGGTATTGTTCAGTCACTGCTTTCCCCAGGGTCACCTCCAGCAGGAGCAGAAGAGGGAGAAGACTTCTCGGCATCTTGCTTCGCAACTGGTCTGGTTAAGCGTTCAGGGATCCAGACAGGGTCCTGAGCATCCTGTGGAAATACACATACGGCCCCTCGGGTCCATATCAGCACTGGGTCAGGGCCTTTCCAAGCTCCGGAGAGTATATCTTTCCACATGACCTGTGCTTGGGACGCCCCATGGGGGCCCATATGCCTGTCAGCAGCTGAGCGCCCTGTGGCGTCCAACGATAAAAAAGTTAGAATCAGAATCCAAATACCCATTACTCCTGGGGGCAGGCTGCCTTGCATATCTGCTCTAGTTAGATCTGCCCCTAACTTGTTCCAGGCTGCAACAGTAAGATGGCCCGAAGCTAAGAACCAGGGAGCCACCTCTTCCACTGCGGAGAGGAAGCACTCAATCGTCTGTTGCTTTAATCCAATACCCCTCTGTCTAAGCAGGCTTTTACAAGCAGTTAGTAGATATTCAGCAGAGGGCTGGTTCCCCATTTTCTTGGTGCTGTGCCTAACAGCTCCGGGCGTCCCCGAAGCCTTTCAGGCGTTTAGTCTAGACTACCCCTCCTTGGGGCTGATTGTCCCTCCCAGGGATCTTTCCAATTGCCCTTCTTAGGGTTTCATAGGATTGCCCCTTCCAGGGGTCTTTGAAATCGCCCCTCCCAGGGGTTCTTACCAGTGCTGTAGATCGGGCCAGAGGAAGGTTGGGGTCCCGTTGGCTCCCCGTACGGGCCACCAGATGCGCAGGCAAGATGTTTACTGCTCTAAGGTCTCTGGGTCTGGGTGTGGCTACAAGCCAAGGCGCCATCTTTGGGTGCGGCTGCTCGGGGGGTGTGGGGCCGGCTCGCTACACCAGACCATCTCCTGAATGTGGAAGACACCACGTAGACCTGAGACTACTTCTCCCCAGTGCCTGGAGAATGCTGCAAAGCCCTCCAACCCCAACACACCATTCTGGAGAGGGGAATGGGAAGGAGTAAAAATGTTATTAGACTAAGATTTTACTTAGAGAGCCATTCAATCATCCCAAAGGGACCATTTAAACCAGCACTGATAGAAAGAAGAAGAAAACGAACAGTAGGAGCACTTTATTTATTTATTTTCCCCCACAAGAATTTTTTTTTAAAAAAATGCAAATAATTTATTGTTGTAGAAGCTGGGCACATGCAGTTTGGAAACAAAGTATAAACATTTCAAATTGCACTTCCTAGAGATAAGCATTTACTATTTCGGTATGTGTTTTTCCAACATGGTTTGGTTTTGTTGTTGTATGTATACATATCATGAACATCGTTTCCTATCTTTAATTAGCATTTTCATGTGTTTGTAAGATGTTAAGTTGGTAGATACGTTGCTGTGTATTTAATTCCTCATTGTTTAGGATGGTTGGCTGCCCCCTCTCTCTCTCAGTAGGAGCACTTTAAAGAAGAGTGAGAATGATACTTAACCAATATGTTGAATTTTGTATTCCCCTCTAGCAAAAGGGCTTATAAAGAAGGGCAAATAAGCTAAATAGGCTACAGTTTGGAGTAAGTTAAAGCATGGTGTGAGAAAGTGTGTAGGTTTGCCACACAGATCTCATTTAATTTCAGTGTCAGAAAAAGCACAGTTAAGCGCCCAGGTCACTGAAAGGCAAAGCTGAGGACTAAACCAGGCATAACTGATTCCAACGGCACATTCTTTCTGCTGTCAAGTGCCCCCTCTCTGCCTTGGTCTCCTTTCGCTCTGTTCTGCTGCCTCTGGAATCTTTGCCTGCAGCCTCCCCCTGACCTCAACCATACCTTTCTCTTGAAGAGTATTCCTGACTAAACTAGGCCCTGCCTGGCTACCACCTGCTAAGGGAGTAATGACTCCATGAATCTCAGAGATAGCCCCAGTAATCGCAGACTCCCAGGCTATGGACTGTCAGCAGTCCAGTCCGCACTCCAGGTGGTCTCCCATGGCCTGAGGGGACAAAACCAAACTCCTCACCCTTACATTCCACATTCCCTATCTGGCTATAACTGGTCTTTCTCCCCAATCTGATTGTCCTTATATATACTTGGTGCCAATCAGAACTACCTCTTACTGTCCCCAAACTCCTGTGTGCACTCTCATCTCTACATCGTCACTTGCAAAAATCCATGTAAGTCCTCTCGTCCTTTGAGGCTCACCTCAGAGCTACTCCGCCCAACAGCGGCCTCTGACTCCTCTGTACTCCTCTAAAACTCATTCACTGCCCTAGGTGGACACATGAGGTGGACACATGAGGTCGCCATACTGTTATGTTAGGAGCCTTCCAGTCAGTACTGACTCAAAGGCACCCTGCGTACAACAGAATGAAACAGCGCCCTCTTCTGCACCAACCTCGCAACTGTTGCTATGCTTGAGTCCATCCTCGCAACCACTGTGTCAATCTATCTCATAGATGAGCTTCCTGTTTTTCACTGACCCTCTACTTTACCAAGCATGGTATCCTTCTCCAAGGATTGGTTTCCTCTTGATAACATGTCCAAAGTGCATGAAATGAAGTCTCACCATCTCGGCTTCTAAGGAGCTTTCTGGCCATACTTCTTCCAAAACAAATTTATTCATTCTTCTGGTAGTCCACAATATATTCAATATTCTCTGTCAATACCTTAATTCAAAGGCATCAGTTCTTCGTTGATCTTTTGTATTCATTGTCCAGCTTTCACATGCATGTATGAGGATATTGAAAGCAGTTTGACTTAAATCAAGCACAAATTAGTTTTCAGAGTGACATCTTTGCTTTTAAACACTTTAAAGAAGTCTTCACATTCAACCATGCAATAAGTCATTTGATTTCTTCACCGCTGCTTCCATGGGCATTGATTGTGGATCCCAGTGAAACGAAATCCTTGACAACTTCAACCTTCAGGTCCTCTTTGCTTTCAGCCAACATGGTTACATCATTTGCATATCACAGATTGTTAGTATCACGGACTGAATTGTGTCAACCAAAAATATACGTTAACTTCCTTAGGCCATGATTCCCAGTATTATGTGGTTGTCCTCTGTTTTGTGATTGACATAATTTTCCTATGTGTTATAAATCCTAATCTCTGCCTGTGGTTAGTAAGGGAAGATTAGATTATGTTAAACACGATTAGGGTGCAATGTAACACGCTTACTCAGATCATATCTCTGATCCAATGTAAAGAAAGTTTCCCTGGGGGATGGCTTGCATCACTTTTTGCCTTGCAAGACATTAAATGAAAGAGAAACAAACAGAGTGATGGGGGCCTCCTACCACCAAGAAAGCAGCACCAGGAGCAGAGCACCTCCTTTGGACCTGAGGTTCCTGTGCAGAAAAGCTCCTAGTCTACAGGAAGGTCGATAACAAGGATATTCCTCCAGAGCTAACAAAGAGAGAAACGCTTTCCCTAAAGTTGGCTCCCTGAATTTGGATTTCCAGCCTATTTGACTGTGAAAGAACAAACTTTTGTTAAAGCCATCCACTTGTGATGTTTGTTACAGGAGCACTACTAGATAACTAAGAAAATGAGTCTTCCTCCAATCCTGATGCTGCATTCTTCATATAGTCCAGCCTCTCAGATTATTTGCTTAACAATGCCACACCACCCTGGTGTAAGAGGCCCTTCCAGAATCAAGAAAAACCCTGGTGGCATAGCGGTTAAGTGCTACAGCTGCTAACCAAAAGGCTAGCAGTTCAAATCCACTAGGCACTCCTTAGAAACTGTGAGGCAGTTCTATTATATTCCACAATGTCACTGTGAGTTGGAACTGACTTGATGGCAATGGGACAGGTTTTGGGTTCGGGCTCTAGGACAGGGAAAGAGAGAGTCACTTTTCTTGCGAGTTACCCTTTTGTGAGAGAGAGGAAAAAAATCAGAAAGATCCTCAGGACAGAGCAAGAGGGAAAGTTTCCTGGACATCTACTGTGTGCTAGACCCTGTGAGGCACCTGGCATGCCTTCTGTCGGTTAACTGTCAGGGCAACTCTGTAAGGTAATGGGGCTCTTTCTTCTGCAAGAGGAAGCGCCCGCCCAGGTACCGGCGCTTACTGCCTCCACCTTGCCTCTTTATTTCTGAGCTATTGGACAGGGACGACCTCCACCTCTCTGGAGGGCAGGAGAGGGATAGAAGGCATCTGGAGGGCGGGTGGCAGGTCAGCTGCCTTTTCTAAGTACGGCTCTGACAACAGGCAGAAAGAAGGGGAGTTGAAAGGCCAGCTAGGGTGAGAGCTGACAGGCAACAATCAGGCCTAGAGAAAAAAAATGCAAATGAAATGCAGCTGAGGAGGAGAATTGTGGAGACCTGAGGCTGGTTCCAAAACACACACACACACAGAGCCTCAGCCTCACATCCCACGTCATTCAATTCCCCTGCGTGTTCTAAACCTAGATGATCAGATAATAAGAGGTTGAGTGGTATGCATAACATCAAGATGATTAAATTTGTTTACTGATAATTCTTTCAGGTTCCCATGAATATCATGTAATTTCCTTGCTGTATTTCAAACAGATTTGGGCTAATGCATTATTGACAGCACCCTTGCAGACCAGCTCGACAATGTCATTCAGGATAATTATTTCACAACAGATTTCCAGAGCCCCTAGTTCCTGTTGGGATTTACTCAGGCATAAATTACAGAGCTGAATATTTAATCAGTGTCCCCATTAGAACCCCGTGGCTTATTTTTAGCAATCAAGGCGGGGGAGCCGGTGGGAGAAAGGATATTTGTATTATTTCAGCATGAATACATTTCTTCTGGTCTGGGTTGGTTTTGCTTTTTTCCCTTCTTTTTCTCCCCAAAGCACAACCGAGCAGAAAAGCAGCCGGAAGCATCCTTGCCTTTTTTAGAAATAAACACAAGCATTAATCTTTTGACTGCATTAAATTAAATATTAATGTTAACGGATTATATAATGGGAAGTTAAAAAAAAGATTAACATTTACAGCACATTCTCTCTCTGTGACTCATCCATTACACAGATTAGTCCCTCTCAGTGCTCCCTAAGCAATGGCACCTTAGAAAGCAGGACCAGGAGGCGGAGGCTGGTGATTGTAGGCACTTCTTTAAGAAAGCTGAGGGAAAGGAGTCAATGGGCAGGCCTGGCCATACCTGCCCCCGCTTCCTGGTAGTTCAGCCTTGCAAGTAATCATCTCAGAACTAATGAGCAGCGCTGAGGGGAGCTGCACTGGAATCTGGCAGTGTTTGTATTTCTGGTTATTTGTGTTGTTCCAGCAGCAGAATCAATCAAGCCGTGAGCCTGAGCTGAGCGCCCATTCCGTAGCTGAGGGCAATGCTGCCCTGCAGCCTGGCCTCGAGCATCAAACAGAACGACAGGGAGCTCCCCGTGGCCAGCTGACCCAGCCACCTTCACCGCTCGTAAGCAAACTGGCCTCTTCTCTACGGTTATTGTTTCTCTTAGTCACCACCCTGTCTATACCGACTTGTGGGGACCCCATGTGTGCAGGGTAGAACTGCTCCACGGGGCTTTCTTTAGTGTAACCATCACAAAAGCAGACTGCCAGGCCTCTCTTCTGTGGTTCAAAGTGCCAACCTTGAGAGTAGTCAACACAGAAGATTTGCACCACGTGAGAACCTCTCCTCTAGTCTGTGCAACTGGCCATCACCACCACCACCACCACCCCTTTTTTTCCAGGGCACAGTTAAATGCTTAGCTGCTAAGCGAAAGATTGGCAGTTCAAACCTACTCAGTGACTCTTTGAGAGGAAGACCAGGTAATCTGCTCCTGTTAAGATTACAGCCAAAGATTATCCTATGGGGCAGTTCTACAGGGTCGTTATGAGGTGCCTGACAACACAATCTCCTTTTAAAAGAGTGTGTCCCCTCAGTTTCTGAGACTTCCTCTTCCTCCTCCTTTCCTTTGGAGGTTCCTTATCAGGCAGTGTCTTCTCCCACCCCACCGCCATCAAAAGCCATGAGGCAGTGTAAGCCTCTCCTGCTGTTCCTTCCTGTCTCCTCCTCCTCTTTCTCTACTGGATTGCTAATTCCACCTCATACTCTCTCCACCACTGTTTACTTCAGACCCACAAGCGCCCCTCAGCCTACAAGTTCCCTGGCTGTCTAAATTCAGGCTCTACCTGACTCCCGGGTTTCCCTCTCTACCAGTGCCAGAGGGATCATCTCACGGTGCAGGGTAACTCAGCACCTTCAGTGCCTCCCACGGCCTTCCAGTGAGGTCTCCTCACAGCCTTTAGGACGAAGAACCTTCACAACCAACCCTGACTCGGAGCTTTGTCTATTCTCCGACCACCGCCTGCCACACATGCCTTGTTCCAGCCATGTTAGACTCATCAGAAAAGATTTCTGTCTCTGCTGAGGACAAATGAGGGCAGGGGAACTCAAAGCATTCACAAAACAGCTGTTAGCTGCTGTTGAGCAGATTCCCAACTCCCAGCAACCCCATGCACAAGGGAGCAAAACGCTGCCCGGTCCTGCACCATCCCCGTGATAGGATGCAGATGGAATCACTGTAAGCCATGGCATTTTCACTGATTTTCAGAAATAGATCCCCAGGCCTTTCTTCCTGGTTTGTCTCAGACAGAAGCTCCTGTGAAACCTATTCAGCATTATAGCAACACAAATGACTCCGCTTTATAGCAACACAAAGGACTCCGCTGAGCAGGGAGCAAACCCAGCCTCAGGTGTTGGCTGTGCGCCACACGCCTTGGTCAGAGAGCAAGCCCAACCTCACTCACTAAGCAGTACTCTGGATGCATCAGCTTCCAAGAGCTACTGTAACAGAAGACCGCAAAGTAAGCTGACTTTAAAGAACAGAAATTCATTCTCTTCTGGGGCCTAGGGGTCTGAGATCAGGGTATTGGCCATGTTGCTTCCTTCAAGAACTCAGAGGGAGAATCTGTTACAGGCCTGTCTTCTAATTTCTAGTAGTTCCAGGCATTCCTTGGCTGTGGCTTGTAGCTTGCAGCCTCATGTGGCATCTGTGATCATTGAGGTTATGTGTCCACATGGCTGGGACATGATTCTCAGTGGTATGGCAGTTATCATATAGTTTGACAATCATATGATGATGTGATCACCTCCATGATGGGATCTGCCATGCATCACCCATCAGTTGAAAGGGACTTTCCTTGGGGGTGTGGCCTGCATCCAATATACGTGGATATTCTGGCAAGATTCGAGGGCTTTTGCTTGCTCAGGATCCTGCAGCTGACTTCTGTTTGTCTGACCTCCAGTTCTTGGGACCTGAGCTAGCAGCTTACCTCCTGTCTTGCCTGCCAATCCAGAGTTTTCAGTTTTCACAGCCTGTGAACAAAAGCCTCCCTGTCTTAACTTGCTGTTCTTGGGTTCGCCAGCCCATGCAGCTCTGTGACTCATGAGAAGCCTCCAGCCTGACCTATAAATTTAGGACATTCCAGCCTCTATGACTGCATGTGCCATTTCCTTGATATAAATGTCTTTATATAAATATTTATACAATGTATTGGTTTTGCTTTTCTAGAGAACCCAGCCTAAGACAGCATCCTTCCTCTGTCTTCTTGTCTCTATGTCTTTTCTCTCTCTCTTTTTTTTTATAAGGACATCAGTCATATAGGATTAGGACCTACTTATTCTTAACTAATAACATCTCCCAAAACCTTATTTCCAAATACAGTCACATCCACAGATACGGAGTTAGAACTTCAACATATCTTCTTTTGCGGGGCAGGTAAGGGGGCAGACACAATTCAATTCATCACAGTGCATCTACAGCTTGTTGTGGTGGCTAATATGAAGTTTCATCCTGGTTCCCCTCTCTAGGATAAGAATGAGTTTTTCATTCTAAGAATGAGTCTTTCATTCTGCACAATGTTCTGGCTATGCCAGAATAACAAGATCATTCCACTGGGCTGATCAGGAATCATCAGGCATGTGAGCTAGATGTTGAAGGAGTAACAAGGTTTCAACAGGCAGGAAATACTCATTCCATTCCCTTACATGTCCTAACTGGCACATCCACCACCCATCTGCTGTTTGTCATATTGTGGTGGCTTATGACTTGCTGTGATGCTGAAGACATGTACTCGTGGTGCACAGGTTTCAACAGAGCTTCCAGAATAAGCCAGACTAGGTGGAAAAACTTGCTGTCTACTTCCAAAAATTATCCAGTGGAAACTTGATGGATCACAACAGAACACTGCTCAGCTCTTGCTTTAGATATACAATCAAGCACTAGAGGAGAACATCGTGCTTGATGACGTGGAGAGCCGGAGAGGGTTAGGGACAGCCACAGTGAGATGGACTGCTCAGCAGCCACGACGACAGGCGTGCAATGCTGGTGGCAGTGAGGATGAGGCGGGCTGGGCAACATTCTGTTCTGTGGCGCGACAGCCGGAGCCGGAGCCGACTCGGTGGCAGTGCCACTCTGTCTAGTTGGCACTTGGCATCAGGAAGTGGGAAAAAGGGGCCTGTCGCGACGCCGCGGTGCGCTCGCCCTCCCCGTCACCTTGGCACTGGGTGCCTTCCCCTCCCCGTGAGAAGGCGGCAGTGGGCCTAGCCCAGGGAAGCTCTACTCGGGCCCCAGGCACCTGAGAATCCTAAGTTCTTTCAGCCTGTGCAAGGCAGGGAACACTCTCAGGGCCATGAAGGGATGACTCCTACTGCTGCCCCAGGTAGCTGGTGACCTTCCACCACTAACACTGCACAGGGCTAGGAGCTGATGAACTAGTTCTAATCCTGGCTCAGCCACTGCCAGTAGTGTGACCTTGGGCAAGTGTCCTAAGGTGGCTGAGTCTCCATCTCTTTACTTGCAGTAAAGGGTTAAGGACAATGATCCTGCACAACGCAAGTCAGACACGGGGCAAAGGGGAGTAGAAAAAGGTCCCTGCTGATGAGGGTGACCCTGTACACCAGCATATGTCCCCTCTGCCCTGGCACCTCTGGGGTCCTGGACTCCATCACCTACGTGCCTAGAGGAGCCTTCAGTGAGGCCACTGCCACGACTGCTTGGCAAGCACAGACCTGCCCCCAGAGCGTCAATCTTCAATCCATCCACAGCCTAGACTGGTGGTTTCTGAATCTTCACATCTCCCTTTTCTTTTGCAAGGTACAGAAAGAGGACTAGTGCCCTGGCCAGTTGTGAGCATCTGATCGCAGATCCTCCTAACATCTGTGCCACAACTCCCTTTCTTTTGCCAGGGCACAAACACCGGCCTGGTTCTTTCGACTTGCAGCCTTGGCCACTTGAATAGTCCAAGGATCACAAACATTACAGGTTTATACAGCATCAATCACTATAACCAAGAGACGGAAACGACCCAAGTGTCCATCGACAGATGAGTGTATAAACAGAATGCAGCACGTACTTTAAAAAAGGGGAGCATCTGACTTCCTTGAACTTCACAACAGGAAAGGCAACTCCAGATCAACAGCCCAAGGCAGACTCCAGTGAGGTGGAGGTAAGACATGTCTCCATCCTCTAGCGCTGACACCAGCCATCCCTTCCAAAGCACTCTCTACATCTCTGCTGGGTTGGATAACTGGTTGCACTGGCCACACAGAACTCACAGACAATATGAGATTTCTTCAGGAAGCTGTTGCTAGGTGCCATCCCATTGTTTCTGACTCACAGCGACCCCATGTACAACAGAACTAAACAGTCCTCCGCCCTGTGCCATCTTCACAACTGTTGCAATGCTGGAGCACATCCTCACAGCAACTGTGTCAGTCCATCTCGTGGAGGGGCTTCCTCTCTTACTGACCCTCTACTTTACCAAACATCATGTCCCTCTCCAGAAATTTGTCCCTGCTGATAACATGTCCAAACTACATAAGATACAGTCTCGCCGTCTGTTTTAGTCATCTGGTAGTGCTCTAACAAAAATACCACCGAATGGATAGCTTTAACAAAGGAAAGTTTATTTTGACACAGTCCAGGAGGCTACAAGTCCAAATTCAGGGTGTCTGCTCCAGGGGAAGGCTGTCCCTCTGCCAGCTTTGGAGGAAGGTCTTTGTGTTGCATCAGTCTGTCTTTGTTCACGGAGCATCTTGGCACAGACACCTCAGGTCTTCTGAAGGACACACTCTTTTCCTGGTGCTGCTTTCTAAATGGTGTGAGGTTCCCAATTTTCTGCTTGTTTCCCTTTTCTTTTACCTCTTGTAAGATAAAAGCATAAAGGGTGGTACAAGCCACACTCCAGGGAAACCTCCTGAGAAGGGAGGTAACCTTAGAAAGGGATTTACTGTCCCACCCTAATCCTCTTTAACATACAGCACAGGAAAAATCACAAAATAGAGGACAATCATAAAATATTGGGAATCATGTCCCAGCCAAATGGCTATACACACTTTTAGCAAGGGACACAGTTCAATCCATGACACCATCCTACTAAGGAGCATTCTGGCTATACATCTTACAAGACAGATTTGTTCATTCTTCTGGCAGTCCATGGTATATTCAATATTCTTTGCCAACACCATAATTCAAAAATATCTTCCTTATTCACTGTCCAGCTTTCGAATGCATATGAGGCAATAGAAAAATACCGTTGCTTGGGTCAGGTGATCTTAGCCCTCCAAGTGACATCTTCACTTTTTAAGACTTTAAAGAGGTCTTTTGAAGCTTATTTGCCCAATGCAAGAAAATCCTAGTGGTGAAGCAGTTAAATGCTACAGCTGCTAACCCAAAGGTTGTCAGTTGAAATCCATCAGGTGCTCCTTGGAAACTCTATGGGGCAGTTCTACTCTGCCCTATAGAGTCACTATAAGTCAGAATCGACTCAGTGGCAGTGGGCAGTGGGCTTGATTTAGGTTTGGTTTGCCGAGTGCAGCACTTCATTTGACTTCTTGACTACCACTTCCATGCGTGTTGATTACAGATCTAAGTAAAATGAGATCCTTAGCTTTAGTATCTTCTCCACTTATCATGCTGTTGCTTATTGTTTCAGTTGTAAGGATTTTTGTTTTCTTGATGTTGAGCTGTAAGGAGGATGAAATGATGGGATTCTCCACAGAGCCACACATTCTTTTTCATATAGTCCTGCTTCTTGGACTACTTGCTCAGCATACAAATTGAATATGCAGTGCCGTCGAGTTGGGTCCAACTCATTACAGCTGAGTGAGTATTGTAAAAGGGTACAACCCTGATGAGTGCCTCTCCTGATGTGAAACCCCTTGTGTTCCAACAACTGCCTCTGTCTGTGTATGGGTTCCACATGAGCACAATTAAGTGTTCTAGAATTCCAGTTCTTCTCAATGTTATCCATAATTTGCTATGATCTATGTAGTTCAATGCCTTTGTATTGTCAATAAAACACAGGTAAATATCTTTCTGGTATTATCTGTGTTCAGCCAAGATCCATCTGACATCAGCAATAATATCCCTTATCCTACACCTTTTGCTGAATCTGGCTTGCATTTCTGGCAGTTCTCTGTCAATCTACTGCTGCGATTCAGGTAAAGTTCTTCCTTCAGGACAGCTTCTTGGCCATGGCCAGAGGCAGGCCTCTCCCTGGTCCTCAGCCTGTAAGCCCCTCTGCCCTGCTCCAACTGTTAGGGTCCGTGATTTTCAAGATGCGACACTGTTACTTTAAAGGTTAAATTTTATTTAAAAATATGCCCAATAGGAAAAATACTGGTGCACCAGGGACGCACCCCAAGCTACACAGAGCAGGGGGCGACGGGGAGTTTCCTCAGCGCCCAGTATTTAAGTCGTGAGATTGCAAAGTAGGGAGGGTGAACTGATCTTTACATTGCTTGGTTAACTCCTATTAGTTGTAAAATGTGGTCAAGGTCTAGGGGTCACTTGCAGGCTGTCACTTGCAAGGTTGCCCCCAGGCTTGTCTTGTGACAGTGTTTTGTAAGACAAAGGCAAGATTATTCTATGGTATTTTCTGCTATTAAGTTGTTTCCTGGGGCTTTCTTCAATACCTCCAAGTTTTACCGGGCCCTTCCTCATTTCAACACAACAATTGTTACAAAGCTGTTTTAACTCAGCCACCAAGTGCCCAGAGGTACCCACTCCGCCAGCAAGCCTCATGCCTGACGGTGCTTAGCTTTCTGGCTCAGAAAGCCCAACCTGCCGTCTCCTGTGAATCTCCTGGTTCCACTACCTCTGCTGCTGCTTCGCACCTCTTCTCACCATCTCCAGTGTTTCAGGTCTCTTTCTCTGTGTGCTGAGTCTAGGAGTTACTTAGCACAGGAATCCCAGGTCTAAAGGATGTGCTGTGTTCCTAGCTCTTCTTTCTTAATGCTAGTGAGGTCCCCTCGGTCCTTCCTTTCTGCCTCTAAGAGGGCTCACTTGAAGCCTGGCATTATGGTAAAACTGACCAAACCCCTCTTTGGGGTTCCATACACCTTATTTGCATGGCCCCACCGCATCCCCAAAGGTGCCATGCAGCTTATTTGCATTATTAGCAAGCTTCACAATCTCCTTGGTGGGCCGCAAGCACCTTATGTGCATTAAGAAAAAAAAGAAGAAAAAAAAACCTAACCTGTTGCTGTTGAGTCATAGTTCTCCTCAACTATTCTGAGGGAGTTGCAAAGACTACAGCTAACAGGGCCATGTTAAGTAAGTCACTGTACTACAGTCTACCCCCTGGCTATTCTAGCCGTGGTTCCCTGGTACTTAGAGAATAATTTCCCCTCCCGATCATTTTACCACTCCAAGACAATCACCAACAATTAATTCTTCAGTAGGGCAGCAGTTCCTAAGTGGGAGGTTACTCAGGTACCAGCCATTCATTTCTGCTGCAAGTGTCCATCTGACCTTTTCGTTCTCTAAAAGTCATCTCATCTCCACCCTTTCTGGCCTCTGATAAAATTTAACTGAGATAGGATTATTGCCTTCCTCTGAGCTTCATGATGCATCAGCATACAAAACCTTTAAGGGACTTGAGGTTTGGCCTCTGGACTCTGGTCTGTAGTGCCTCCCCCTTAGTCCACACTTTCATACTTACAGATTCAACAATACAGTTTTTATAATTGCAGTTAACCCTGTTAACAACCATGACTCACAGCTAAATCATATAATCATCTCAGCATCTTCCCCGACCCCCTCTTGCCCAGACCCCTCAGGAAACTATTCAGTTGGGATCCTGCCTTGCCCCCTTCGTTTTGAATGCAAGCACACCCATGCAAGCATGTAACCAGCTGCATCATGCCTTTATCTCCCTCCATTATACATAACCAATTTCTAAATTGCCTGTCCCTATCAAACAACTGGGAAACCCCAGTGGCATACTGGTTAAGTGTTACAGCTGCTAACTAAAAGGTCAGCAATTTGAATCTGCCAGGTACTTCTTGAAAACTCTATAGAGCAGTTCTATTCTGTTCTACAAGGTTGCTATGAGTCAGAATCGTCTTGGTGGCAGTGGGTTTGGTTTTTGGTTTTATCAAACAAGTTCTGTGAAGAAACAAGCACATTTGTTGATCTGAAGAATCTTTTGTTCTCATTGGAACTTGGAGCATCTGCATCCATAAGCAAAGTCCCGTCCAATGCAAGTATCAATTTGCAGCAATCTCCATTAGCTTACAGTCTCAAACACATTTCTCTTCATTCGGATGGGTTCTGGTCAGCTCATACTTAGCCCCCATGGGTTAGGTCAATAGGCACCAGCTGTAAGCTCTGCAGTCCACAAAACTCCCTGCACTTCAGACCAACCAACCTCTTCTCTCTCTCTGCCTAGCCTCCCTGGGCTAGGTGAGTAGGTGTCAATGAAATATGAATGATATGTCAATGAAACTCAGCCTATCCCTTCATTGATGTAACTCCCCCACTTCCCTCACCTTGTGCCCCCAGATGGTCACCCCAAGTGAGCATACCAGGCTGCCTACTCAGCAGCTCCCTTTAACTTCTAGTTCAGGAAGGGTTTCTTCTAAAGGGCACTGACTTTTCCTGTCTGGATGCATCCAGTAGCAAATTACTTGCTCAAAATGCAAAAAGCATACTAGTCTTTTTTTTTTTTCTTGCAGGTCCTTCCCTCAAATACATATTTCCTGCTCTTCCCAGCAGTTCTGAGTGGGTCTACATATCTTTTCAAATTCAAATTCCCTGACTCTGAAGGTCCTTGGTGAGTTCTCAGGTTTTCAAGGTAAGCTTCTAAACTCAATAGACAGGGCTGCTGTATTGAAATGAACAGCTTGTGTTTCTTTCAGGAAAATCTTAATTGCCCTTTTAACAAATCTAATCAAGGGTTGGATAAAGATATTATGCTATCTGAAATCTATACTACTCAACATTCATTTCCATCATATCTGTAGGTCTGTTTTCCAACACTAGGTAAAAGAAATATTCACTATCCATAGTATATTTAAACAAACATGTAACCCTTTTTAAAACATACGAGTTTTATCTTCTCCACACCTTGACTTCTTCCCATTCACACGAGGTCTGACAATTAAGTCCACAAACTTCATTACTCTAAGTGCTACATACCTCATTGCTGAACATCACTACAGTCACCTTCGAAGTACTCTCCTTGGGAGGCTATGCACTGATGCCAGTGCCTAGTCCACCCTTCAAAGCAAGTTTGGAACTCTTCCTGGAATGGCTATTGCACATGTTGGAAAGGGGGCAAGTTTGTGAACTTAGTTGTATAGTTGCCTATGAGGGAGTTTTTAGCCAGTAAACAAAATAACTGTATTGTAACATCCTTTCCACTCGTCTGATCTGGCCCCTAATGACTTTCTTCTTTACCCAAAGATAGAAAAAAAAAGACATTTTTATGACACCAGAGTCGTATGACAACTCTGATGATCATTTCCTAGGGGAGTGTCGAGGTCACCTAGGGAACCTGATCTCTGCTGCCACATAGTAACATATTTTACTCCAGAATCTAACTTTTTCTAGGGATAACAAAGGTCATGGTTTGCATTATAGAACACACACAGTATTGATAAGGTTGCCAGAGGAATCTGATCTGCCACATATCAACAGTTCTCCCTAGCAGTCTGTGATGTAGATATGATGAGTTCTTCCTGGCGGTTATGATGCAAATAGAACAGTTCCTCCCCGTGATTGTGAAGTGGCTACAGTAGCCTCAAGTCCAATCAAAAGCCAAGTTACTATCTCCCCCTCCCATCTATGACATCACCCCCTGCTTTTGCGTATAAAAAGCACCCCCAAAATCTATGTGGGGTCTTTTTCCTCTCATGGAGACTGACCTGTTCCCTCTTTGGAACATACTTTCGCTTAATAAACTTTTCCGTTATTTGCTACTAAAAAGGATACATTCTCGTGTGCTTTGGGGAAGTGGGATTCTTGTTTGCCACCTGTCGGAATATCAAACTTGCTAGTTCAATCTCTGGAACCCAAATCAGGTCACTCAGGGTCTAATCAGCTGCATGACCTTGGAATGGAGTACTTTGAAGGTGACCTTAGTGATATTCAGCAATGAGGTATGATAACACTTTTTCTAGGATGAGCTCAGGAACTTATTGTCAGACCTCAGATAGCATTCTTGCAGGCTGTATGTCACTGAATGAATTCAGGTTGGGTTTTTATAACCCATCTATACCCAGAGTATAGCTGGGGACAACAAATCAATGATGGGAATCTGAAGAATTTCGTTTTTTGAATGGCAGGCTGCTGCTTGTCCCCTGATTGCATAAAGCACACGAATTTCAAGATGGTTCCTGCCGTGGGGGCTTCCGGGACTGGTAGCAGGACTTATTATGGTGTGTTACACTTGCACAGTTTCTTGCTTCCTTGGTTTGATTTCCTGGTCCTGAGTGTAGCTCACTAGTACCCTGTTAGAAGGACAGAGAGTGGTCACCTTTGTCTCGTCTGTGCATGTCTCTGAATTTGGTCTAGACTGCCTTTTCTGAAAAACAACTGTAGGGTAATTTAAGCAACTCTTCCTCAGATGCAGGTGATAAAATAAGTTGCTTATCACTCTGAAATGTTCCAAGGTGTAGTTAGGCTGGCCCTCCACTTCGTTATTTCAGTAACAGGTTATAATTCAGGATATGGTTCTTCAGTCAGGACAGCTTCTTGGCCAGAACGGCTTCTCAGCTGTACCCAAAGGAAGGCCTATGTTGGGCCCTCAGCCTCTCAGCTCTTTGGCCCATTGGTCTGGCTTCTGCCCTGCTCGGACAAATGTTACAAAACTCCACCAGTAGGTGCCTAGATACATCCTACTCCACTGGCAATTCTCAGCCCAAAGGTGCTCATCCCTCACTTCAAGGTTCAGCAAGCCTGGCTCTACCGTGTGTCTACCAGCAAGCCTCCTGCCCATAGGCACTCGGCTTTCTTGCTCCGTGGGCCAAGAAGACCACCATGATACCCCTGCCATTCTCCTCACTCTGCTGCCTCTGATGCTGCCGTTTCTTTGCCACTACTTCTTGCCATCACTCATTGTCTTTGGTGGGATGGCTCTGTCTCCCAGTCTAGGAAGTTCTCAGTGCAGGGATCTAAGTCTGAAGTACACCCTCCACCCCTAGGGGTAACCAGGTGTTAACCTAGTTTCTTTCTTCATAATAGTGGATCCTTTCCACTTCTCAGATAGCTCATTTTAACCTTAGCTGGACGGCAAAGCTGACCAGTCTCCTCATTAACATTTCATATGCCTTATTTGCATGGTGCCCCTCCACAAGCATGCTATACACCTTATTTGCATTATTAGCAAGCTGTTCAAATCCCTTGGATGGCCACAAGCACATTATTTGTGTAGCCCCACCAGATCATTTTCTGGGAGTCACAAAGATGATGGCTAGAAGAGCCATATTAAGTAATTAACTGCATCATACACATATATTATATGGAATATTATTGGGCCATAAAGAATAATGAAGTCTTGATACCTGTACGATGTGGATGAACCTTGAAAACATTCTGAGTAAAAGAAGTCAGAGACAAAGAGATAAATACTGCATGATCCTACTTATGTGAAATATCTAGAATAGAGAAATACATAGCGACCAAAGTTTATTTGCTGCTTCCAGAGGCCGGGTGAGAGGGAAAGGGGAGTTATTATTTAAGGGATACAGAGTTTCTATTTGGGACAACTGAAAACTTTTGGAAATAGTAGTGATGGTTGCACTACTTGGTCAATGTAATTAATGTCACTGAATCATACATGCAAAAATGATTTAAATGGCAAAGGTTTGTTCAGAAAAATTCCTTAAAAAGAATGGCAATGATTTTGTTATATACATTTGGCCTTAGTAACATTTTTAAAAAACAGAAACATCACAGGAGCTAGGAGTTTGGTTTTGTAGGTGTTATTATTGCTGCTGCTGCTGCTCTGGTTGTTTGATTCTGTTTTTATTTTTTAATATGTGTGTGCTTTAAAAGTTCATGTATTTTTGTGTTTACATGTGTGTGTTTTAAAAATTAGATATGTGTGTATATAATTTGTGTTTTATGTATGTATGTGTTTTAAAAATTAAATTACCAGAAGGAATACAGTGAAAAGTCAGTCTCATTCCCATCTACCTCTAGCCCTAACCTCTAATGTGTGCTTTCCGAGATACATCCATCATAGCTAGAAAAATCTTTGACACACATTTTAACATAGTATAGATGGTTCTCAGCCTTGCTTTTTTTTCTCCACTTAATGTATTTGAGAAGAGGTTGGCCCAAATCAGTACATACAGATTTATTTCATTCTTTTTAACGGTGCAGAATATTTTATGGTATGCATATACTGGGATTTATTTAACCAGTGCCCTGTTTGTGTGCACCTAGCTATTTACAGTTTGGTGCTATGAAAAGTAGAGCTGCAGTGAGCTTCCTTGCCGACACATCATAGCACACACAGGGTCCACAGACAACCCACAGAAGTCACCCATTCAGCCCATGCCCCAGGGACCACTGTGGTGCTGTCTGATGTCCTTTCCTTGGATGGATAAGAAACTGTCCAGGAGAGGCTTAGACACTTACCCAGTGACACTTAGCTAAACAATGACAGAGCAGAATGAGATTCTCTGCCTCTGTGGAGTTACTAGAATTTGCAGTTAACAACTCATGTCAATTCTCCATTTCAGATAGGAAAACTGAATCTCTTAGAGAGGGAGAGCATATGCCCATAATCCTTAATTCTCAAACTTGAGTGGGCATCAGCACCACGCGGAACCTTTTAAACACAGTACCAAATGGGGGCTCCACCTCTAGATGCTCCCATTCAGTGGTCTGAGTCCTCAGCTCCTACCTTCTGGGTAATGCTGCTGTTGCAGGGACCATACTCTGAGAGCTACTGTCCTCAGGGTTCCATAGTATTGTTTCATGTGATTCAGGGAAGGATTTGTAGGTTATGGCCCCCCATCTACCCACCTACCCATGATCTGAATAGAGAGGCTCCACTTTTTTCTGCTGTAAGGAAAAGATTATCTTAAGTTCTTATTAGTGTATAACAGCAACCAGAATAGATCACAGGTAGTCCTAACCATCCAGTGATGAGAACCCACTCCTGAAGCATGGTTTAGAAGTCCCTGGGAGGTGTGCTGTGCTGTTCAAGAAGGAAAACGGCCTTCTCAGCCAACCTCTGCCTCACATTGTACAGAGAGGGGTTCAGTGAAGGGAGTTGTCACAACCAAGAGTAGGCCCAGAAAGACAGCAGGGCCATCCCAAAGCATGACACAGCCAGCTCGGCCTCTGCCCTGGGGCCTTGCACTGGCACCTCGACAGCTGGCTCTGCCCTTGGCCTGAACTTGTGACCAACTTCCATGCAAAGCAAGGAGAGATCCAGCCACCAACAATTCCCTCACTCCCTCCTCCCCAAAGCTCCCACGTAGGCTGTCATTGTCCACCTCAAGACCTGTGGTGCAAAACTAAAGCCAAGTTTGTTCCACCTGTCACTGACAGCCAAAATTCAGAGACAGTGTGGGGTTCAATACTTTATTTGCAGATAGCCAGCAAATTCAGAGGACAACAAAAACAGTTTCTCAAAAAACTGTCCCATTTGGGTTATATTTCCAGGGGGTTTTATATCCAGAATTCAAAGGAATAGGTGTCTGTCACAGAACAATAGTCAGGAGTCACAAGATTTCACTACATCATAAGGTTTCATTACATCTCATCAAAGAGTGTGAATTACCCAAAAGTTCACTATCTTTCTCTGAGGTCTTAATCGATTCTGTTTCCTGAGAGATAAGGAGAGGAATGCAGACCTACTAGTCCAGCCTGAGGGTGGTAATTGAGGCAGAAGATGGAATGTAGCTTAACAACCAAGTAACCTTTTCTGGGTTCTTACATCTGCCATCATCCCAAGTAGGCTGTCATTGTCCACCTGAAGATTTGGGCCTCCTGGCTCTCACAGACTGAAGGTAAATGCACCATTTTGACGTTTATTTCTGTCTTAACCGGTGGGCAGAGCTGAGTCTTGGCTATCGGCTAGACTCAGATGCACTGCTTGGGAGGATAGGCAGGCAAAATTCCCATATTTTGAGAGCCAGGCTTAAGACTCTGTTAATCTAGCCACTTTGGGCCTGTCTTTTTATCACTGCCACAGTGTGGTTTGCACAGAACCACACTGCCAGAGTGGGGGACACCATTTTGGATACGGAGATTTTAGCGGGACCTAATTCTTAGCCTGGGAACCAGTGCCATCAAACAGGACAGCGCTTCTCTGACAGAAAAGCAGTAATTTACACAGTGTCACTTACAATGGGGGCCTGGCAACAGAGGCAGAGGAATCACTACCTCTTGGCACCTTTACCCCCTCTATCTGCTGCCTGTGTGGAAGGTGCCATCTTGGGTATGGTGGCTGCAGCTGGACCTATTTCTTAGCTTGGGAGCCAGAACCTGCCCACAGGAGAGCGCCTCTCTACCAGAAAAGCAGTAGTTTTCACAGTATCGCCTAAGGCTGGGCCCTGCCAGCAGAGGACAACAGGGCAGTACCTTTGCTGTATTCTCATCTAGTTTGTATCATCTGGGGTTGGATACAGAGGTGCTTATTTTGCCAGTTGGGAAGACGGACCTCTACACTTGAAAACCTGCCTGACTTGGGATGTGGTCAGATACCTTTTGCTTTACATTTTAAGACAGCCTAGAGAAACATCTGCAGTCTATCCTCACAGCATCTCTTCCAGCCTCTACTTACTCACATGGGACCCAAAAAGCAACAGACACTTGTGGCATACAAGAAATCACCCATGGCTTCAGAAGGCTCCAAAGCAAAACAACCAAGGAGTTTTCCAGATGAAGAAACTTTTATCAAAGCATGAGAAAGTGAATACAAAATGATTATATACAGAGCCCTTCTAGACCTTATACAAAATGCAGTAGAACAAAAGGAAAAATTAAGCAAGCTGTTTGATTTGATAGAACACCAGTACTCTGAAATCCAACAGATCAAGAACAAAATCAAAGACATAGAAACTTCCATTTAAAGACAAGAAAACAGAATGGAACACATGGAAAAAAGAATTTCTGACTTGGAAGACAGAGCTACTGGTGCCAGAGTCTATGAGCAGAAATCAGAAAAAAGAAACAAGAAAAATGAAGAAGCACGTGGGACTGTATTAAGAGAAACAACCTTTGATTAATTGGAGTCCCTGAACAGGGTGAGACATCTGAGAACACAGAGAGTATCGCTGCTGAGCTGCTGACAGAAAACTTCCCAGAAATCATGAAGGAAGAGAATGCAGACATCTAAGATGTATATTGTATGCCACCAAATATAGGTCTCAAAAGAAAGACTCCAAGATATATCATAATCAAGCTTAACAAAATGAAACATAAGCAGCAACTCTTAAAGGCAGCAAGACTCAAGGCAAAGCTAACATTCGGAGGGAATCCCAGTAGGTTTTCATCAGATTTCTTAGCAAAACCATGCTGGCACAGAGACAATGGCATGACACATTCAAACCCTTGAAGGAGAAGAACTTCCAACCAAGAATTATATATCCTGCAAAACTATCTTTCAAATACAAAAATAAAAAGAAAACATTCCCAGATAAACAGAAACTCAGAGACTTTGTAAAAACCAAACCAAAACTACAAGAAATACTGAAAGAAGTTCTTGGCTTTGGCTTAGAAGAACAAAACCATTAACTTTATATTTTCGAATGACGCATTACTCAGAACTCTACTCAGTTAGGGAAGGCTCCAAAATCAATCACAGCTTTCATACTGAAAGAAGCAATCCAGTGATTATCATGAAAAATATGGTGCCATCATATTAAAAAGAGGGATGTACTACAGTCGTTATAGTCCTTTCAGATGGAGAGGAAGATGACACGACTGGTAGTAATTAAAATTGGGTTTGTATCTAGTTTATTAAGGGGGGTCATAGGGGCAGCTTTAAAGCACAATAAAGATGTATCATACCATTTCAAGAAATGTAACACAGGAGTCTCAGCAACTACAAAAACATCTCTCAAAAAGGTTAAAAATCAACTCACAAAAAAAATGTCCCAGAACAGACTAATAAGAACAACAGAGAAAACATCAACACAAAAATAAACATATCACAATGGTAGCAGTGAACATATACCAATCAATAATCACATTGACTGTGAATAGACTGAATGCTCCAATAAAGAGACTCTGAGCAATATCTTCGATAAAAAGACATGACTCAATCATAAGTTGTCTACAAGAAACTCACTTGAGACCTAAAGATAGGAACAAACTGAAAATTAAAGGATGGAAGACTACATATCAAGCTAACAATGAACAAAGAAGAACAGGTGTGGCAATTTTAATCTCAGACAAAATAAATTTTAATGTAAAATCCACCACCATGGACAAAGATGGACACTATTTATTGTGGAAACTTTCAGTACACAACCAAGACTTAACTATATTAAATACTTATGCACCTAAATACATTGAAGAAACACTGACTACACTCAAAAAAGAGTTAGATCACTCCACAATAATAGTGGGAGACTTGAACACTCCATGCTCAATACTGGACAGATCATCTAGAAAAAAGCTCAGCAAAGATACAGAAAACCTCATTGCCACAATCAACAAACTAAACCTCATCGATATATACAGAACTTTCCACCCATCAGCAGACAACTACACCTTCTTCTCCAGTTCACATGGAACATTCTCCAGAATTGACCATGTGTCAGGACATAATGCAATTCTCAAGAAAATCCATATCATTGAATTACCGCAAAGCATCTTCTCAGATCATAAAGCCATAAAAGTTGAAATCAATAGCAGAAAAAACATAGACAGAAAGTGGAACTCTTGTAAATTGAACAACATCTTGCTCAAAAAAACATGGGTTATAGAAGAAATCAAGGATGAAATAAAGAAATTCATGGATTCCAATGAGAATGAAAACAATTCCTACGAGAATCTATGGGATACAGCCAAAGCAGTGCTCAGAGGTCTGTTTATCTCCATAAATGAGATAGAAAGAAATGAGAAAGAAACCAAATCCAGGAACTAACCCTACAGCTTGAACAAGTAGACAGAGAACAACAGAGGAACCTCTCATGCACCAGAAGAAACCAAATCATAAAGATTAGAGCAGAGCTAAATGAATTAGAGAATAGAAAAACAATTAAAAAGACCAAAAGCTGGTTTTTTGAAAAGATCAACAAAATTGGCAAACCACTGGCTAAACTTACTAAAGAAAAGCAGGAAAGGAAACAAATAACCCAAATTAGAAATGGGAGGGGAGTTGTCTACAACAGATCCAACAGAAATCAAAAACATCGTAACAGAATACTATGAAAGACTGTACTCTAACAAATTTGAAAACCTAGAGGAAATGGACAAATTCTTTGATTCATACCACCTACCCAAATTATTACAATGTGAAGCAGAACAACTTAATAAACCCATCACAAAGGAAGACATTGAAAATGTCATCAAAACACTGCCAACCAAGAAAAGACCAGGCCCAGATGGCTTCACTGCAGAATTCTACCAAGCTTATAGAGAAGAGTTATCTCCAATACTGCTGAGACTATTTCACAGTATAGAAAGGGATGGAGTACTCCCAAATTCATTCTATGAAGCCAGTATAACCCTGATACCCCGATACCAAAGCCAGGGAAAGACCCAACAAAAATGAGAACTACAGACCGATATCACTCATGAATCTAGATGCAAAAATCTTCAACAAAATTCTTGCCAATAGAATACAACAACGTATCCAAAAAATAATCCATCATGACCAAGTGGGATTCATACTAGGGATGCAAGGCTGGTTCAACATCAGAAAAACAATTAATGTGATTAACCACATAAATAATACAAAAGACAAGAATCACCTGATTTTGTCCATTGATGCAGAAAAGGCATTTGATAAACTCCAACACCCATTCATGCTAAAAACTCTTAGCAAAATAGGCATAAAAGGAAAATTCCTCAACACAAAAAGGGCCATTTATACAAAGCCAACTGCCTACATCATCCTGAATGGAGAGAGACTGAAAGACTTTCCCTTGAAACAGGAACTACACAAGGATGCCCACTCTCACCTCTCCTATTCAACATGGTACTAGAAGTTCTAGCCAGAGCAATTAGACAAGACCAAGAAATAAAGGGTGTCTGCATCAGCAAAGAAGAAGTCAAAATCTCCCTGTTTGCAGATGATATGATTGTATATGCAGAGAATCCCGGAGAATTTATTAGTAAACTACTCAGACTGATAGAGGACTTCAACAAAGTCTCAGGATACAAGATAAACATAATTAAATCAGTAGGATTTCTTTATACCAACAACGAGATTGTTAATGAAGAAATCGTCAAATCAATACCACTTACTATAGCCCCTAAGAAGATAAAGTACCTAGGAATTAATCTAACCAGAGGAATAACAGACCTTTACAAAGAGAATTACAAGCCCTTACTACAAGAAACTAAGAGAGATTTAGCTAAATGGAAACACCAACCCTGCTCATGGATAGGAAGACTTAACACCGTGAAAATGTCTATTTTACCAAAAGCAATGTACTTATATAATGCAATCCCAGTACAAGTTCCAGTGTCATTTTTTAATGAGATGGAGAAATAAATCACCAAATTTGTTTGGAAAGGGAAGAAGCCCCAGATAAGTAAGGTACTACTAAAGAAGAACACACCAGGAGGCCTCTCATTACCCGACCTTAGAACATACTATACTGCCACAGTGGTCAAAACAGCCTGGTAACTGGTACAAGACCTGACAGATCGATCAGTGGAACAGAATTGAGACCCCAGAGATGACACCATCTGCCTATGAACAGTTGATATTCGACAAAGGCCGTAAGACATTAAACTGGGGTAAAAACAGTATCTTCAACAAATGGTGGTGGCAAAATTGGATATCCATCTGCAATAAATTGAAACAAGATCCATATCTTACACCTTATACAAAAACCAACTCCAACTGGATAAAAGACCTAAATATCAAACCTAAAACGATAAAGCTCGTCGAAGAAAAAGTAGGAACAACAATAGAAGTTTTAATATACAATGCAGACAGACTTCAAAATCTGTCAAACAAACCACAATCAACAGAAAAAAAAATAGATAAATGGGAACTATTAAGAATCAAACACTTTTGCTCATCCAAAGACTTTGTTAGGAGAATTAAAAGGACACCTACAGAATGGGAAAAAACATTTGGCAATTCTATGTCAGACCAACACCTGATCTCCATAATCTATAAGATACTACCAAATATCAATAAGAAGAAGATAAACCATCCAATTAAGCGATGGGCAAAGGAGATGGGCAGACATTTCTCTAAAGAGATCCAGGCAGCCAAAAAACACATGCAATCATGTTCATGATCTTTAGTTATTAAAAAAATTCAAATCAAGACGACAATGAGATACCATCTCACTCCAGCAAGGTTAGCCATGATCCAAAAAACACAAAACAACAAATGCTGGAGAGGGTCTGAAGAAAGTGGAACTCTTCTACACTATTGGTCGGATTGCAAAATGGTCTAGCCTCTTTGGAAAGCAATCTGGTGCTTCTTTAAAAAAATGGATATTGATATACCATTTGATCTAGTAATTCCACTACTTGGAATATATCCTACAGAATCAAGGCCTTTTACACCAACAGACACAGGCACAAGAATGTTTATTGCAGCACAGTCCATGATAGCAAAAAGATGGAATCAACCCAGGTGCCCAAAAACAGAGGAATGGATAGGTAAACTATGGTATATCTACTCAATGGAGCACTATGCAATGATAAAGAATAATGATGATTCCAGGAAACATCTCATAACCTGGTTTTAGTTGGAGGACATTATGCTAAGTAGGCAGTGACAAAAGGACAAATATTGTATGAGACCCCTATGATAAGAATTCAAAAACAGACTTATGTATAGACTTGTGTATAGAAGAATAGACTCCTTGACAGCTGCAACAGAGAGGAGGGAGAAAGGGTGAGAAGGGGAGGGTTTAGATTAGATAGTTGCTAGAAATCTGGTTGGGTGAAATCGGTGATAGCACACATTAGAAACAAGAACAACATTAAGTGGACTTCAGCAAAACTTGAATACTCCTTCCATCTTAACCCAATATTGCAAGGACAGAGTAGCTGGGGCAGGGGACAGGGGACCATGCTTTTAGGCGAAATCGAGGCCAATCAGCACAACTAGCATTTTACTAAGCAGGCTCTCTACACTCTACATTGGTGAGTGGCATCTGGGGTCTTAAAAGCTGCCAAGCTGCCATCCGAGAGCACAGAAAATGGTCCCAACTCAGCAGGAACGGATGCTCACTGAGGACCAAAATGACATGGGGCAAAGACAACCCAGGAGATAGAGAGACTCACATGAGTGGGTGCCTACATTGACTTGGGACCCGAAGAACCGGATGGTGCCTGGCCACCACCGGTGATAGCCACAATGGAGATCTCTAAGATGAGTCTCACTGGCAACACAAGAATAAAAGGTGTTGCACCCTGAGATCTCCACTAAAAGACTCAATTGATGGTCCAGCAGTTTCAGGGTTCCCCTGGGACCACGGCCCCTGGCCCTGGTGCTGCCCTTGCCCGTAAATCATAATGAAGGTCCACTCTTTGGACATGAATGGATTGGACTTGGCAGTGCAGAGTGACCATATATTGGATGCGCTTTATGGTTCTATGCATCTATAGGATATCATCCTGCTCACCTCTCGCTGGAGGAAGGAGAGTGGGTGGAGAGGGGAAAGGAGACTGTTCAGAGGATGAGACATGTATGGAGCAGAGAGGAATAGTGTGCTGTCACTGGGCTGGGAGAGCAGTGGAAGCTGCATGTAGGTGGGCATGTAAATTTATACGGGAATGTACAGTTTCACTCAGTCATAATAAAAAAAATAGAAAAAGAAAAAAAAAGATTTGGACCTCAACCTCCTGGTGCCCAGGTCCTTTTCTCAACACAGCAGAAGCATGGATGCACCAGTCGATTCAGAAACATGACAGAAATGCACAAAGGAAGATGGCAGCAGCATCTAGCTTCACCATCACCGTGATCTGTGGTGTTTGTAGTTATCATACATCCATTTGTGGCTGCCCCACATCTGAGCCATGTTACTAATGGATGATCTTGCTTCATGAGCTTTGCCACACAGGTCAGAGATGTAGTCAGTATTTCCCTACCCCTCCTTTGCAGCTACCACCCAGACATAGCACCACTGAACAGCCAGACAGATTCCCAGGACTTTGTGATCCAGAGAGGCAGGTTCAGGAGAGAGTATCTACTAGAACTAGGCACAGTCTTCAGGTTCCAACATCATTCATGGTGTGGTCCAGCCTCACACTCAATGAGGACCAGAATAACATGAACAAGCCTTTCTTGTCACCTGGTTCAGACCATGGTCCCAGTGTCCAGCTTGCCCACTGATGCTCTGAGCTATCATCTTCTCTTTCAACTAATTCCTTTACTACTTAAATCAGAGTTCTCTTGTCTGCAACAATTAGCTTGGACTAATAGCTGAGAAGACTCTGTTCCTGAAATTCAGGGAGTGTATGGAAAGGACTCTGTCCCTCTATCCCCGACTTTCAAGTTGGGGAGATCATTGAGGGAACTCTGTCCCTGAAATTCAGGGAGGTCATCTTATCCAATGATCAGACCTTCCCATTAGCTGAAAACAGCCTGGTATGCATGCCCCACAGGGATGACCCAAAACAGCCTGGTATGCCCCACCCAGTATAACCATAAAACCACAAATAACTTTATGCCTGCCACTCCCACCCTCCTAATCAAAATTCTTTCTTGACCACAAACCACCCTAATCCCTTCCCTTTTCTAATCAATACTTCTTCCTTATCAGACCATAAGTCACCTTACCAGAATTTCTTGCTACACCTCCTGTCTTTTTAACATTCTTTCCTTATCAGACCATAAATCTCCTCACCCTCACACTACCTCATCAGAACTTTAAAACTATAAAAAACTTGCCCTACTGGCCAGGGGCGGGCTGAGCCACATCTCAGTTCAGACCCTACTTTCTTTCTGTTTGAATAAATCTCACTGGACTCTTGAGCTGGTGTGTCTCTACTCCCGTTTTGCACCATTCTCCCCACAACAACAGCCACCCCAGAAATCCTGGTGACATACTTGTTAATTGCTATAGCTACTAACCGGAAAGTCAGCAGTTCAAATCCACTAGGTGCTCCTTGGAAACTCTAGGGGCAGTTGTACTCTGTCCTATAGCACCTCTAAGTCAGAACCAACTCAACAGCAATGGGCTTAGTTGCTGCTTTTTTTAGCAATCACCCTGATGACTGTTAATAGCAGCTGTAATTGCTCAGTGGTTAAGCACTCAGCTGCTAACCAAAAAGCTGGCATTTCAAACCCACTAGCCACTCCATGGGAGAAAGCTGTAGTACTCGGCTTCCATACAGATCACAGCCTTAGAGACTTGACAGAACCGTTTAACTCTGTCCTATAGGGTCACTGTGAATTGGAATTGACTTGACAGCAATAGGTCTTGTTTTTTTCAACACTCATCCCAATGTCAGAGAGAGTCCTCTGAAGTAAGAGTAACCTGTGCCATGAGCTTTCTGTCCCATGTCTGACACTGTCAGCTAGTGAGCCACCGCCAGGGAGCTGGGGCCCTTGACTTGTCAGTAATAATTGTTCCTTATACTTAAGCGCCGACTCTGTCCTTTCTAAAGTGATCCTGTCCACCATCCCTTCTCATCACCACAGCCTTCAGGTGAGGTATTTGCTATTGTCATGACAGATAGTAGCAGCCGAGGAAGAGGAGAAGACTGGGATTTAGGGCACCTGAGGGCAATTTTTCTGTTGTTATCTTTACCCCTTACAACAATATCGAAAAACCACCATTTGTTAAGAGCTGGCTATTTGCAAGTGCTGTGCTGTGCTAACCACTTCATATACACCATGTGACCTTGTAATATAAATATTTTTGATTTTTCTCCAAAAGTAATATAAATATCTTGACACATTATTTTAGTAAGAAGGAAACAAGCTAGAGAAGTTAGGTAACTTGCCTAAGGCCCTCTAGCTGCTACAGGCAGGACAAGGACTTGAATCGAGATCTACCTGGCTCCAAAGCCAGAGTTCTTAACCATCAAAATAAACGGTTTCCACCATTCTGCCATGGCCTGGTTCTCTCGACAAGCCACTTAAGCCTCTCTGGACTGCAGGGTCCCCTGCTGCAAAGTGACTACTCTGAAGCTTAGCAATTCTCCAGGAGGAAACTAAGTTCCCTCAAAACAAAGTGACTTGCCAGGCTGCCACTGGAGAAAGAACTAGGAGATCCAACAATTAAGTCTACGAAATTAATTGTTCTCAGTGCTACATACCTCACTGCTGAATATCAACTGTGATCACGTTTGAAATCCTCTCCTTGGAAAGCTGTGCGCCAGCACCAGTGCCGTGTGCACCCTTCAAAGCAATTTTGGAACTCTTTCTGGAATGGCCATTGCTCACGTTAGCAAGGGGGCAAGTTTACAAACTTAATTGTAGAGTTGTCTGTGAGGGAGTTTTTAGCCAGTAAACAAATAACTGTATTAGAACACACTCCCTACTCACCTGGTCTGGCCCCCCAATGACTTTTTTCTTTACCCAGAGATAAAGGAAATACTGAAAGGAAGACATTTGGATGACATTCAAGATATTAAGGGCAATACAACAACAGCTGTGTTGGCAAGGAAGAGTTCCAAAATTGCTCTGAAGCGTGGACTAGGCACTGGCATCAGTGCATAGCTTCCTAAGGGGATTTCTTTGAACGTGACCATAGTGATATTCAGCAATGAGGTAGGTAGCACTTTATCTAGGGTGAACTCATAAACTTAATTGTCAGTCCTCATAAGTTAGAACCCAGAGCTCCTGCATCGAGCATCCACAGAGCCTTGGTTTTCCAGCCTTGTAGTTAGAAAATTCTTGCTCCTGCTTTCTGAGCTTCCTTAATAGCAGGGGGGATGCTTGGACAGGTGGTCACTGCCGTATTATTAACTGGATACTTATTCTCTGCACCTCCTAATTGGGAAGGATTCTAATTCCAAGGCCAAGGAATTAGCAAATCCTGGGGGCTGGTTGAATCTGCCCAGTACTTCTCCTTCCCTGGC
This sequence comes from Heterohyrax brucei, assembly GCA_028571685.1. Lineage (NCBI taxonomy): Eukaryota > Metazoa > Chordata > Mammalia > Hyracoidea > Procaviidae > Heterohyrax > Heterohyrax brucei. The sequence goes on along the minus strand of CM053154.1, from coordinate 80,881,696 downwards.
TTGTCCTGGCTCAGCACAGAAAGGGAGCCAGGAGTCCAGGGAGGGATGGCTGCAAGAGGACTAGCTTTCCACCATTTGTGGGTATGGAAGCAGAGACCCTAACTTAGGCTGCGAGGAGGGGAGGCTGGGCCCTAGGTCTGTTGCAGAGGCCCACATATCTGACTCAGCCCTTTTCAGAGTAGCAGTTTGGGTGGAGCCACACGCCACCCACTAGCCCAATGCCCCACCTCACAAAAAATACCAAACCCATTTCCACTGAGTCAATTCCAACTTACAGTGACCCTACAGGACAGAGTAGAACTGCCCCATAGAATTGCCAAAGAACACCTGGTGGATTGAAATGCTGACCTTCTGGTTAGCAGGCTTTCCCATACTGCCGGGAGCCAGCCCCGACACTTTTCAGGGTCCTGCGCGGAGGGAGGGAAGGCATCGGCGGGAAAATTAACAAAGGAGACAAGAAAGAATTTTCTGGTTTAAGGCAGCCCGACCCAGAGAAGAGAGCGGCTGTCTTACTTTATTATTATTTATAGTCGAGGTAATGTAATTTCCACCCTGCCCCCTGACCACACAGCCATTGGCTAATTTGAAACCGAAACCTCGTGATTGGCTAATTTGAAACCGAAACCTCGTGATCTTGAGGTGATGTGATTTTTACCCTGCCCCCCCCCACCACCACAGAGCTATTAGCTGAGCTGAAACTGAAACCTCTTGATCTTGTTAATTGTCAAGGCTTTCTAGATAATGGCCCGAGGCAGGTGTGTTGTGGTGTTAATTGACAGTGAAAACAAAGTTATGCCTCGAGCTCAGTCAGCCCTACTTATACCTCAAGGTTAAAAGGTACAGGAGGAAGGGTCTAAAGGTTATAATCTCTATTTGTTCCTACTTTGCTCTTTATTTTATCTCCTCCTGCGGGGACAGTAAACACCTACCGTCCCCCACCCTATGTCTTTCTTGAGCTGTTCTAAAAAGGATAATTCTTTTCACATGGGTGGGGATGTGCAGTTGGGGGAAGTCAGCAGGGCTGGGCATTCCCGGGCTCAGCGTTTGTCCTTGTGTAGGAAGACGAGGGGGTATTTTGGGGGAGAGTTTAATTAGGGTGAAAAATGTACAGCCAGAAATATGTCAGGGGTGAGGTGCATCCACCCACCATCACAAAGGCTTGTAGCTCTGCTCACAGAGGTCTTTGTGGGTGATGGGCTTCGGCATCCTACCAACCCAGTGGAATTAATTAGAGCATTTATGGTTAAATACAAGAGGGGATATCCCTCCTCAACAATGTTTCCATTAGCTGAAGAAATGACTATGACATCACACAATTAATACTCCTCCACCAAGTAAATTAAGCCTTGAGATTTCACTCACTACCTGTGGTTTATACATTTTAACTGGCTCTATTCTGCCACCTGAGTTGATGGGAGAACATGGCAGTGCAAGGGAAGGAGTTAGAAACAGCACCAGCCATACATGAAGCTTCTGGAAGAAAGAAGGTGTCCAAGGGTGAGAGGAGGAGGGACTGTCTTTCAATGGCTGCTCCCCAGTATTGTTGTCTGTACTCAAGGGTGGGAGCAACAATGAAGAGGCAACCATCTGCCTCCACCTTCCCCTCTGTTTGTCTACTTCTTGTACCCTTTCCTGGTCCCATACCAAGTCAACAATTTGACGGGCACTGATGGAGCTCTTAGGCTGTGCTAAGTGTGTCCTGTGCTGGGTGGTGCATAGGCAACATGTTTAAAACTCACTGGGTTGCAAGAAACAGAAATCTGTGCAAACTAGCTGTTTTAGTCAGCTAGTGCTGCTCTAACAGAAATAACACAGAGTGGATGGCTTTAACAAAGGAAGGTTTATTGTTACACAGTCCAGTAGGCTACAAGTCCAAATTCAGGATGTCTGCTCCAGGGGAAGGCTTTCCCCTTGTCAGTCCTGGAGGAAAGTCCGGTATTGCATCAGTCTTTGTTCAGGGAGCATCTTGGCACAGGAACCTCAGGTCTGAAGGACGTGCTCTTCTCCAGGTGCTGCCCTTTCCTTTTATCTCTTCTAAAATGAAAGGATTAAGGGTGGGGCAAGCCATACTCCAGGGAAACTGCCTTTACAGTGGAGCAGGGAGGTGATCCTATGAAGGGATTTACAGTCCCACCCTAATCCTTTAACATACAGTGCAGGAAAATCACAAAATGGAAGATGATCACAAAATATTGGGAATCATGACCCAGCCACATGGCTACACATATTTGGTGGGGGGGGACACAATTCAATCCATGACACTAGCCTTGGGTGGCATTATTATGAAGATACCAAACTGCCACAAGGAAGATGATCACGCCCCTACTGTGCTTCCATCCATCTCTTTTAGGGCCTCGGGCTTCTTGTCTTCCTCTCTCTTGACATATCTGCTTTCTTTTTCTCTCTCCCAATAAACATGCTTCTCACCTTCCTGCCCACAGCCTCTATAGCCTCCCAAACATGGCGACTTCAGTTTCCATCCCCTGAATGGCCTTCCACTTCAACTCCTGAAATTAGTGGACTCAGTTTCTGTGTCTCAAGTCAGATTCTTACAGAGAAAAGAAGAACTGGTCCAGCTTGAGTCACATGCCCACCTCCACTCTTGCCTAGGTTACCAATATTATGTGATTGTGCACCATTTTGTCATCTGATATGATTTCCCTGTGCTGTAAATTCTACCTCTATGTTGTCAATGAGGCAGAATTTAGAGGCAATTATGTTAATAAAACAGAACTAAAGCTTACAAGATTAAGTTGTGTCTTAAGTCAATCATGTTTTAGATATGAGAAGTGAACAGAGACAGGAGATGTCACACTACCAAAAAAAACTGTGCCGCAAGTAGAAAGTGTCCTTTGGACCTTGGGTCCTTGCACTGAGAAGCTCCTAGTCCAAAGGAAGACTGGTGACAAGGACCTTCCTCCAGAGTCAGCAGGGAGAGAGACTTGCCCTAAAGCTGGCTCCCTGAATTCAGACTTCTGGCCTCCTCGACTATGACAGGATAAACTTCTACTTGATAAAGCCATCCACTTGTGGTATTTCTGTTATAAAACCACCAGATAAATAAGATACAAAAGGAGTAGCTAGGTCAAGCACAAGCCTCTATATGCTTTGGGTCAATCTGGCCATTTGCAGATTTCACACTGAGATGACTTTCATATTCTTTCTTAAATATTAATTTCACCAAGGTGCTACATTATATGCCAGCATCCCTGGAGGCCTTTCTGCAGGAGTGTAAGTTTGAATCTCATTCTGCAAGTCAGGTGTGCAAGCAGCCATTAGGCTGCTTTGTGAGCCTAGCAAGGCATTCCACATGCACATCTCAACACACACTGGTTATTCTCTATTCATTACTTATGACATAAAGTGGGTTGTAATGAAAAAAATTTTATTAGTAGGGGGAAAAAATGTCTTCCCTGTATCGATCAGCCAAAACAAGCTCTGGATAATGGCATACAGAAATGTGAACACACATCAAGATGATATTAGGATGCAACATTCTGAATCCTGTGAGGCCACAGCAGTAGTTTCAAAATGTGTTCCCTGAATCAGTATCACTGGAGAACCTACAATGTATGCAAATGATCAGTGCTCCCTACACATGGTAAATCAGAAACTGTAGAGGCAGGCCCATGTGGTTCAGCAAGCTCTCCAGGTTGTTCTGATGCAATGGGTTGCTTATGTGTTATGAGGGCTCCCTAGGGGAAGTGGGACAGGGGGCCCTGCCATCCTAACTCTCCATGCGCAGTCATTGGCCCAGTGGTTACATGTAATGGGCCTTCCTAGACTCAGTAATTGTGCCTTGAAGGAATGAATGTCTGTACCCACTGAGTGAATGAATAGAACATTGAAAACAGGATAACCACATTGCCTATTCTAGGTATTTGACATTGGTAAGATCATACAGTGTTTTTCATCTTGTGTTCACTCAGCATGGTGTTTTCAAGTTCATCCATGCTATAGCATGTATCAAGACTTCATTTCTCTCTGTGGCTGATTAATACTCCATTGAGTCAACATTGAGGGAAAGCTTTGAGTTTTTATATATGGTGACAGAAAATCTGGCAATGAATATTGGTGATGGTTGTGTAACCTGCTCCTACAAATGCCAGTAAATTTCCATTAATCCTTAAACTAGTCCAAGCCACAGCCCAGATGTACAGAAGGGCCGACTGTGACCACTGATCAGCCTCAACAGTAATAGGTAGAACAAATTAGGAAGAAAATCACCACCTAGATCCCATTCTGAAGTGAGAGGTCCATCAAGAACCATGTCACTTACTGTTTTCTGGCCACCTTCCAGAGTTTTCCTACCCTAGTACACCTGGCTGGCTGCCACTTTGCTGCCCAAATCACACATAAGTCCTGCTTCCCCATAACTTAGGGAGTCGGATCTGAGGAACTTCTTCTGGCCCCTTGCTCTGCAATTGCAATAAAGTTACCTTTCTCTTTGTCAAAGACCAGCCTCCAGATTATTGACAAATCTGAGCACACCGGACAAGGACCCACCATCCCACAACTGCAATAATGTGATTGATTTCATTGGTATAACTAAATCATATATGTGAAAAATGTTGCATTGGCAATGTTGGGTGATAACACATTTTTTACAATAGTGAAAAGAAAAAGAAAGAAGGAAAACTGAACTACAAATCGAAAAGAAATTGGGAGAATTGCTAGTTGGGTATTTGTTCAGAGTTCATAATCCAGCAGGGAGGAGGAGAAGTGTATGCAAGGGCTGCGTATGTACTGTAGTGACCCCCACCCCGGCACCCCACCAACCTTCTACCCCTTCTGCCCACTCCTCACTACTCCCAACCCAGCTCTGAGACCTGAGTGGCAGGCCTGGGCCACTGAGTTCCTCCAGCCTAAGACCCAGGTGCAAACTCCTGTCCAAATGACTTCCTCAAAGAAAAACCCCGGGATCCAGGGTGAGTTTCATCCTAAATGGCCTGTGAGGGACCTATAAATTAATTACTTAATATCATTCACAGAAGGCCAGTTGGTTTTGAGATGAATGGAACTAATGCTGTTCTTGGCATCTGCCTTAAACAAGGCGCCAGGAATACAAAGGAAGGCTTTTTTTCAACTTCCAAACTTGGAGACTAAATAGGCTGGAGGGATGGGATGGGATATCCTATTCAAAGAAGGAATAAAGGTTTCTTTGGTGAACAAATATTAATCTCAATATTCACAAGGTGATAAAATGTATGTTTGAGATCTCCACAATGAGATGTTCATAAATAGATAAGCTCTAAGTGGATGCTTTTTCAGCCTTGATTTTCTTTTACCGAAATATAATTAACACTTCCTGAAACCAGCTAGCTTGGAATAATTTAGTTCAATTGTAAGTATGCAAAACACTTAACAATTAGCTCCATGAAACGAGACTAGCAAGCCCTGAGCCGACTTCATTAATGCCCTAAGTGCATATGCCCTATCATAGAGCTTTCAGAAACATTGTAAAAATCTGAAATGCCCCCATAGAATGGAATGAGGAGGGAGTTTCTGATTATTTCCATTCATTTGAAGGCTACGTCTCAGAAGCGCAGCAGTCTAAAAGATGATGGCAATTGGTTTTAATATTTTTACAGCCACCTCCGAAGTAGTAAAAAGAAAAGAAACTAAGGCATTGTAACGAGATCTTGAAAGCTAGCATGGTTTAACCTGCTGCAGTGAAGGGCAGGCTAGGAGGAGGAAGAAGCTCATGGCTTCTCAAAGGCTCTAGGTTTAGCTGTGTGTCCTCAGGCGTGTCCTCTCAACTTTTTGAGTTTTCTCATTTGTAAAGTGGGGGTAACCAGTAATGCTAAAACAGGTAAGGATCAGAACAAAGTCCCTCCCTGGGTGTTACAAATGTTTAATGCATTTGGGAGCTAACCAATAGGTTAGAGGTTCAAGTCCACCCAGAGGTGACTAGGAAGAGAGGCCAGGAAATCGACTTCTGAAAAATCAGCCGTCATGAACCCTATGGAACACAGTGCTACTCTGACACACATGGGGTCACCATTAGTCATAATTGACAGCAACTGGTCACTTTTTAATTTTTTTTTAGGATTAGAATACAGCACCTGTCATGAGTTGAATTGTGTCCCCCCCAAAATAGGTGTAGCCACGTGGCTGGGCCATGAGTCCCAGTATCTTGTGACTGTCCTCCATTCTGTGGTTTTCCTATGCTGTAGGATAAAGGATTAGGATGGGACTGTAAATCCCTTTATAAGATCACCTCCCAGCTCCACTGTAAAGGGAGTTTCCCTGGAGTGTGGCTTGCCCCACCCTTAATCCATTCATGTGCAAGAGATAAAAGGAAAGGGAGACAGGCTGAGAATTGGGAACCTCGTGCCATCAAGAAAGCAGCACCAGGAGAAAAGCAAGAGTGCGTCCTTCAGACCTGAAGTTCCTGCGTCAGGATGCTCCCTGGACAAAGACTTATGCAGTACTGGACTTTCCTCCAGAGCCGACAAGGGGGAGAGCCTTCCCCTGGAGCAGACACCCTGAATATGGACTTGTAGCCTACTGGACTGTGTAAGAATAAACCTTCCTTTGTTAAAGCCATCCACTCTGTGGTATTTCTGTTAGAACAGCCCTAGCTGACTAAAACAGCATCCCTGACCCATTAGAATGGACACTGGAGGTAAAGGGCCAGTCCCATGGAAACCTTCAACCTGTGCAACCTGATTACACATCCCAATGGCAGAAAAACAATAACAGAGTAAGCTCCAAGAGCTGCTGAGAGAGGATTCCATGATTAATGAACAGGAAAGGACTTTGAAAATGAAAAACTTGTATTTAAATCTGGTGGATTTGGACATTTCTACTTTTCTTTTTAGATACTGGCTGGGGCAAATACCTCATGAGGCTGAGATACTCTCAGGCTTCTTTTGATTTTCTGAAATTCTGCGCAGAGTGGAAAATGAAGAATTACCAAATCTAGAATGCAAAAAAGATACGGTGAAAGGATACAACCCTGACTTTAAACCACGTAGTGTTCCCTTGTTCTGTTCTCATAACTGCCTCTAGATGCACGTACAGATTCCTTAAGAGCACAATTAGGTGTTCTGGAATCCCCATTCTCCACAAGGTTAGCCATAGTTTAGTATAAGCCACACAGTCAAATGCTTTTGCATAGTCGATGAAACACAAGGAAATGTCTTGCTGGTATTCTTTGCTTTCAGCCAAGATCCATCTGTCATCAGCGATGATACCCCTGGTTCCACATCCTCTCCTGAACCCAGCTTGAATTTCTGGCAGTTTCTTGTCAATATATGGTTGTAGTCACTTTTGAATGGTCTGGAGAAGAATTGTACTTGCGTGTGATGTCAACAATACTATTTGGTAATTTCCACATTCAGCTGGATCACCTTTCTTTGGAATGGGCATAAATATGGACACCTTCCAAGTCAGTTGGCGACGAAGCTGTCCTCCGAATTTCTTGGCATAGATGAGTAAGTACTTCGAGCACTGCATCTGTTTTTTGAAATATCTCAGGTGACATCCCACCAATTCCGGGAGTCTTGCTTTTTTCACTAGCGCCTTCAATGCAGCTTCAACTTCTTCTTTCAGTACCATTGGTTCCTGATCATATTCTACCTCTTCAAGTGGCTGAACTTCGACTAGTTTTGTTTGGTATGATGACTCTGTGTATTCCTTCCATCTTGTTTTCATGCTCTTTGAGTCATTTAATAGTTTCTCTGCAGAGTCCTTCACTATTGCAATTCAGGCTTGAATTTTTTCTTCAGTTCTTTCAGCTTGAGAAATGCAGATCGTGTTCTTCCCTTCTGGTTTTCCATTTCCAGCTCTTTGCATGTGTCATTACAATACTTTCTTTTGTCTTCTCGAGCTGTTCTCTGAACTCCTTTGTTTAAGTCTGTTGCTTCTCCATTCCTTCCTTTTACTTTAGCTGCTCATTGTTCAAGAGCAAGTTTCAAAGTCTCCCCAGACATCCAGTTTGGTCTTTTCTTCCTTTCTTTCCTTTCTTTTCAATGATCTCTTGCTCTCTTCATGGATGATGTCTTTGATGTCATTCCACAATTCGTCTGGTCTTCAGTCATTAGAGATCAACACATCAAATCTGTTCTTGAGATAGTCTTTAAACTCAGGAGGGATATACTCAAGGTCATACTTTGGCTATCGTGGACTTGTTCTAATTTTCTTCAGTTTCAAATAATCTGAGAAGCTGTATTGTAGGAAGAACGAGGCATCAGGATTGGAAGACAACTCATTAACAACCTGTGTTATGCAGACAACACCACCTTACTTGCTGGAAATGAAGGAGATCTGAGGCATCTACTGATGAAGATCAAACACCACAGCCTTCAGTATGGATTGCACCTCAACATCAGGAAAACAAAAATCCTCACAACTGGACCAGTAAGCAACATTGTCGTAAATGGAGAAAGGATTGAGGTTGTCAAAAATTTCATTTTACTTGGGTCCACAATCAGTGCCCTTGGAAGCAGCAGTCAAGAAGTCAAAAGATGCATTGCACTGGGAAAATCTGCTGCAAAGGACCTCTTCAAAGTATTCAAAGGTAAGGATGTCACTTTGAAGACTAAAATGCACCTGACCCAAGCCATGGTATTTTCAGTCACATTGTATGCATGTGAAAGCAGACTATGAGCAAAGAAGACAGAAGAAGAAACAATGCCTTTGAATTGTGGTGTTGGAGAAGAATGTTGAAGGTATGATGGACTGCCAAAAGAACCAACAGATGTATTCTGGAAGTACAACCAGAGTGCTCCTTGGAAACAAAGATGGCAAGACTGTGTCTTCCATACTCTGGACATGTTGTCAGGAAAGATCAGTCCCTAGAGAAGGACATCATGCTTGGTAGAGTGGAGGGTCAGCGGAAAAGAGGAAAATCGTTGACAAGATGGATCAACACAGTGGCGGCAACAATGGGCTTAAGCATAAAAATAATTGTGGACATGGCACAAGACGTGGCAGTGTCTTGTTCTGCTGTTCACAGGGTCACTATGAGTCTGAACTGACTCGACGGCACCTAGTAACAACAACGACAACAACAGAATGCAAAAAAAAGGCGGGGGGCAGCGAATTTTAAATACATACATTTACCAAAGTATTGTTGTAGCCTACTTACCCAAAACAAAGGGGTAAGAGAGGCAATAGTGGTTCGGTGGTAGAATTCTCTTCTTTCACATGGAGACTCAGATTCGACTCCCAGCCAGTGAGTGCACCCGATGCGTAAACTGCTACCTGTCTGTCAGTGGAGGTTGGTGTGTTGCCATTACACTGAACAGGTTTCAGCAGAGCTTCCAGACTAAGATGGACTAGGAAGAAAGGCCTGGCAACCTATTTTCAAAAATCAGACAATAGAAACATATGGCTCAAGGATCCCTAGTTGCATAATGTTTATGTACTCCACTGCTAACAGAAAGGTTGGCAATTCCAACCTAACATCTGTTCCGTAGGAAAACAGTCCCAACAATTTTCTCCCTCAAAGATTGCAGCCTAGAGAACTTTATGCGACAGTTTTATTTGTCATGTAGGGTCACTAGTGGTCAGAAACAACAGCACCTGAAAACAATAACAACCATTTTTTAAAATGATTTTAAAAACCTGTGGATCACAACAGTCTGATCCCTAACCCGTTGTAGAGATGGTGCAGGACCAGACACTGCTGCAGCTGAGCACGTGTGTGGCACGAGGTAGGGGCTGACTTAATCTCAGCTAACAACAACCACACCCCAAAAGAAAGCACAGTGCAATGTGATTTGGTTCATTACAAAATGAATACTGTATTCCTGAAAATTATGAAGTCACAAGGCACTTTGGGACATGATGGCCAGGACCAAGACCCAACTCTCAAACTGTAAGGAGCTGTAAAACGGCAGAAGTAGAAGTAAGTACCAGTGTGGCCAACACCCGTCTGACTTCAGTGGGGGCTAATGCAAACTGAGATCAGCCCAAGGCTGGTCCCCAGGAGTTAGAGGTCTCACCTACTCATTCTCCAACCTTTTCACCAATTCTCACATTAGCCATCCCTCCCACAGCACTCTGCTTCTCTTCTGGGTTCAGTAACTTGTTGCAATGGCCCCATAGAACTCACAGACCATACCTAGAGTTAAGTGATTTATTAAGGATGTCAGCTGAGGGTACCAGTAAGGCTCAGGGTCGAGAAACATGCAGGCCAACTCTCCCTTCAGTGCACGACAGCTCTCCCAGCAACTCTAGCCCATTCAGGCCTCCTCTCTGCCCTCAGGACAGTCTTTAACTCATGCAGCTTGTCACTGCTGACTGGACCCCGGACCCCTTCTGGACCTCTCACTGCCTTCACTGTTACAGCCCGTGACCAGTGTTACAGCTCCACAGGAAGTTTCTTGTCTCCTCTCTCTCTCTCTCTCTCTCTCTCTGTCTGCTTCTTTTAGCTTCCTCCTGTAGCTCTGTTCCAGCTTCTTTTTGTCTCTGAAATACCTCAGTGGGGCTGGCTGCATGTATATGGAAAATACATATATGCTATTATATAACATGTAATTATTATATGTATATGTGCGCACACAGGCACATGACTCCTTGTGAATTTCAAGGCACAGTCTCCCTGTGGGGGAGAGGGGCACAAACTGACCAATATTCTCTCAGTGGCCTATAGATGTATCATTTGCATAGTAGGCACAATTCACCATACTTGCATAATCTGTTGACTAATCCCTGCAAGGTACATACCAATCGTTGGGAAGGCTGCAGCCCAAGTCCTGATAAAAAGTATCAAAACCAAGTCATTAACAGCTGGCTCAGGAAATGTGAATCAACCTGGACAAAAGGAACAAACTGTCTGGGGTAGAAAATTCGGGCAAAGGTGACTCCTCAGGGTTCAGGGGGAAAATTTCTTAAGCTGTTTTTCTAAAGAAGCAAGGCAAAAGCCACATAAAGGGACTGATTTCACCACCAGCCCACACTTTTCTTCTTCCAGTCCTGCCTGTGGGCTGTTACAACATCACAGTCTTATAACAGCAAAAGTTCACCTCCAGGCCCTTAACAATGTTAGATGTGCCACATGTCCCTCTCAGGCCCTGGCCCTGGGTGGGGAAAATCAAAATACTTTGATCCCCTTCGAAAGAGGAAGGTATCCATGAGTTGGTACCAGCTCAGGAAAGCACTGTCTGAAAGCAAGTTCTTCCCCACCCCCGATCCCTAGTACTGTCTGTGGCACTGCCTGGAGCCCTTGAGCAAGTGGCACTGATCATGACCCCCAGAGTCTATTTAACCCAGGAAAGGAGGCTCTTCTGGATGAGAGGAGTGTTGTACATCTAAGTCTGGAAAATAAATTAGCAGCATGAATTGAGTAGAACCTTACCAAATGCCAGGCCATATCAGGTACTTTTCCTGCCTTAAACTCTTTTAGAGACAAGGAACTGAGGCCCAGAAACAGTCCAAGACCACACAGCTATAACAGTAAATTTGGGAATCCTGCACAGATCTACGTATGAGCTCAAGCTCACTCTGTCTGCATGTATCTGTCACACTTTTCAAGGAAACAGATGTAGGTGGGAAGTACGCGTATATAGCACACAGCCTGGCCTGGAGGAGATAACTTTTTACATGCCTATGGCAGCTGAATAGATAATATTAAATAAGGAGCTGGTGTTAGTTTCCTGGCTTGAGATACATTGCTATCAAACAACCTATACACAGAAGAGGAAGTGCTCTGGAAAATATGATGAAAAACTGTATATTGAAAGAGAGCGCAAAGTATGATAGGCAGGCATTTGAGTCAAATCCTGATTCTGCTACTTGGGCTTCTATTTCCTCATCTGTAGAATGGGCTTAGTGACATCCACCTGCTTGGGGTATTGTTGTGATAAAATAGAAATAACTCGTGAAGTGAGCTTTAACAGTGTTCTATATATGTTAGCTGGGCAGGAAGGAAGGCCAGGCTTGACCTTACATACCAGCACTGTTGTAGGAAAAAGACAAGTTCGGCCCACAGAGCAGAAAACACCTTAAATACCATCTTGTCTTTTAAAAGGAAGAGGATTTATTACAGGTGGTGCCCCAGCCAGACTCAGGTCCGAAAAATAGCCACGCACCCCGTTCCATTATCAAACACCTATTTATATGTTTTCTCAAAGAAGCAAAGGAATTTTCATACATTCTTCCAACTGGCAACTACAGGTTTACAGATTTTCATATTGCAATTTCATTGTCATAGCAGTTTCACAAATTATCATTTTACCTTCTAACTAGTGTTAACATGGTTACAAAAATAAAGATAAGTAAATTCTTAAGTTGAGAGGAGGGGCTCTCCTTTCTCTAGGGTCAAACTGCTCACAGGAAGCACTTGCGTGGGGGTTTCTCTTGTGCCAGAATCCATACTCCTGGTGCTTTTAACAAGGCTGTAACTCTTCAGGTTTGAAGCCCTCAGGCTTCTGGTATTTTAGGAAAGGCTACAATTCTTCAGGCTTTCCTCTCTCAGCAGAAGGCTAATGCTGCTTGACCTTGAGCCAAATCCTTTTCCTATCTGGACACAAGCCTCCTTCCATATACAGTGAAAAAGATGGACTAAATGCACTCCACAGCCCTTCCTCACTCTGACTTCAAGGAAGAAAATCTTATAAGCTTCCTCTGACTTCAGACCAAAGACATTTGGAGCTCAGCTTCCTGAAACTGCAAGTATTCTTGTTTCTCAGGTCCCTGGGCAGCTTCTGAATGCATGGGAATGCATAAACAGGTCTCAGAGAATCTTGCTCATAGCAACTTTACTTGGATGCCCTTAAGCCTCTTCAACAAAAATCATTTATCAGACAGACAAAAACATGGCAGTGACTTCAGGGACTGGAGCCTGACCCCAAACTGTGTCTCAAATGTGGATTAATGGCCTGTGCGATGCACCCAGGAAGACTGGTGTGGCACAGCTTGGTGCCGACATCGTCTGGGAAGAGGAGCTCCACACCTTCCATTCTCATACGTCTGGCAGACTTCAGCAGTTGATTGGCGTGGCGTAGTGCTGCAGAACAGGCCAGGCATGTGGAGAGTTGCTACCTCCTGGCCCAGAGGCTCAGAGGCCTGCCCTAGAGGACTCAGCAGGTTGGGGACAGGACGGTTAAGTGCAGGTTAAGAAGGGCATTATTGTTCTTCGCTGCCCCTGATGGCGATGTGGCCTTGGGCAAGTTACTTTCCATCTCTGCACTTCAGTTTCATCTATTATAAAATGCAGGAAATAATGGTTGAAAACATTAAATGAGTTAAAATGTGCAAGGTTCTTAGGAAAATGCCTGGCCCATACAAAGCACTATATATTATTTTTAATTATCAGCTTGTTGACTTGGCTCCAAGTCACCTGACTCCTACATCAGTGTTCTTTGCATTATATCAAAGCCACCTCCTTCTGCCAGGTTAGTGCTCAGGCATTATCACATCTTCTCTCCTCAGTAAAAATGGGAGCTTCAGGCCAAAAGAGACCCCAAGATTGTCTCTCATGTCCCCATCTCCTCCAAAATAGGACTAATTCCTTCAGAGTCAGATCTGACCCAACGGCACTTGGCTGGTTCCTTCTTAAGGAAGTAGCTTCAGAATTGATTAGCCAGAATGCAAGAACGTTGCTATAATGACTTAAGAGTTAAAAACTAACAGCCAAAAGTTAAGGAACTGAACTGAGTGGCAGGGAGAGGGGGAGATGATTTCAAAGTAACAAGGAGTTGCCAAACCTGACTCAGCAGGAATTAGCACCTGTTGGCCAGATCCAGGCAATGAAGCAAGCAGTAGCACTTGGGACATGTTTTCCACTACAGGAGAGACCATGCTGTGGAAAGTCTACTCATGCATTCAGAATCAGTGAAAAGTGGCACAATATCAGCAAAAGAAAGTAACTTGCAACTAACCCACAATGCAAATCAAAAAACATTCCTTTGGGATAAATATCTCTCCCATGTACCTGGCCTTCTCCCACTTTGCACTCTGTCAAGCTGGCTTCAGAGACTGGCACATTCCCTGGGCCAGAAGTAGGACCCCTTACACCCCTGAGTCATTCTCCTGGCCTTGGAAAGGAAACACAGGAAAAAATAATCTGCCAGCTCCCCTAAACTGGGAACTCAAGACAGAAACAATCTCTTTGCCTAGGTACAGGAATAAGGGATCTACAGACTTTGAACGTCTTTCACCCCTGCATAGACCTATGTGGGCCCACTGCAGCAATGTAGGCCCTCATTAGCACAGTACAACAGGGTATATACCTGAACACTAATTTCACTGTATCTGCTATATGGTGGAAAGACAGGTTCATGACATTTGACACTGTACTGCCTATTAAGAAGAGTCCTCATCTATCCACAGCAAGGGCCTGAGGTCTGGTGGCTCTGCCCACACCACCTAGCCACTCTCAACACTCTTGGGGTCCAAGAATAAGTGATGCCTCCCAGTCCTTACAGCCAACATCACTGGATATCATAGTGTCCTGCAAAATCCACCCATCTACATGCCTTAGGGAACAGGGACAGTTTCCTTCACAGATATTCAGGGCTGGCTATCAGCTGCCTTCCTTGCTCAGCACTCAACCACCTACAGCAGTCAAATAACTATGGCCATATCAGTCACCCCTGCTTGTCTAGGGCTGTAGTTAAGAGCCTGCACCACACACTTGGTGACCTGGAGACTTGAGCTGAATCCATACAAGAAACGTTAAATAGACTCCTGGGCTCATATACCTAGTAACAGTTTCAGAGATGCTTGTCTTAGTCATCTAGTGCTGCTATAACAGAAATATCACAAGTGGATGGCTTTAACAAGCAGAAATTTATTCTCTCTAGTAGGTTATAAGTTCAAGTTCAGGGCCTCAGCTCTAGGGTCAAGTTTTCTGTGTTGGCCCTAGAGGAAAGTCCTTGTGATACATCAGTCCTCCTTTGGTCTAGGAGCATCACAGCATAGGAACCTTAAGTCCAAAGGATGCACTCCACTGCTGGTACTGCTTTTTTGGTAGTATAAAGTTCACTATTTTCTGCTTGCTTCCCTTTCCTTTAATCCCTTATAAGAGAAAAAAGGATAAAAGGGAGTACAAGCCACACAGCAGGAAAACTCCTTTTTCCTTGGATCAAGGAGGTGACTTAGGTAAAGGTGTTATAATCTCACCCAAATCCTCTTGAACACAATCCAGTCTTGCTCTATTAATGACAAGCAGTGATTAGGATTTATAACATAGAAAAATCACATAATGGCGGACAACCAGACAATACTGGTAATCATGGCCCAGCCAATTTGCTACACACATTTTTGGGGGAACACAATTCAATCCATGCCAGTGCCATTAATCAAACCAGTTCACATGACCAGCCTTTTTGGATATTTCAAAACAAAATGAGAAGCTAGGACACAGTAGGCAAACATTAAATAAACAACTTATCAATGGCTCAGAGACAATAGTCAATATCAAATCACACAGAGTTATAGACATGATGGTTTCAGAAAGCTCCCAAAACAAAGAATCAAGAAATCTTCTGAATGAAGAGAACTTTTAGGAATTACTAGAGGTAGAATACAAAAGTGTAATATACAGAATTCTTCAAGAGATCAGAAAGGAGATCATGCAAAATGCAGAACAAGCCAAGAAGCATACACACACACACACACAGCAATAGAGGAATGTAAAAAGATTAGAGAAGGGCATAATGACAGATTTAACAGGCTGCAAGAATCCATAAAGAGACAGCAGAGATCCAGAAGATTAACTATAAAATTTAAGAATTAGGGGTGGAGTCAAGATGGCAGACTAAATGCACTTCTCCCTAAATCCCTCCAGAAACCAACACCTGAAATGATAATTAAATGAAGCCTTATGGACACCTAGTGAGACCTGGGATGTGGCATAGGGCTGTTAATTTGGACTTCATACCACTGAATGCAGGACCTCCTGTCTTTCACTGACCCCAGTCTCGGCGAGCAGAGGCTTGCACAGACCGAAGGTAACTCACCATTGTGATTTTTTTTTCCTCTGTCTTGGCCGGTGGGCAGAGCTGGGACTTGATTAGCTGCTGGTCTTGGACGCACTGCTGGTGGGACCAGCCAGTGTAATTGCCAAGTTCTGAAAGCCTAGCTTTGGACTCTATACACCTCGGCTCCCCTGGCCTATCTTTCTGCCTCTGCCATGTGGTAGCCATCAAGATTCACTTGTGCAGTATGCCATCTTGATCCACTGAGAAACAGAGAAGCCCAGGCAGAGGCCCTGGGCAGACTTGGTTCCTAGGCTGGAAGGTGGTGCCTGCTGTGGGGAGAGTGCTTTCCAAGCAGAGAGGCAGTGTTTTGCACATTGTCATCTGGGGCTGGGGCCCAGCATCGGAGGTTGGGCTGTGGACTCTGGGCATTTCAGCACTCTTGGCCTCTCTTTCTGCCAGGAGCCTGGTCCTGGCCAACTGGTGAGCTAGTGCGGGACTCCATCTTGTTTCCCTAGGAGGTGGAGTCATCCCTACAGAAGCCTCAGCTGGACCTAATTCCTGGGCTGGGAGGCAGTGCCTACCCAGAAGAGACCGCTTTTCCAGCAGAAAAGCAGAATTCTACACAGTATCGCCTACAGCTGGGGTCCAACAGCAGAGGCCAACAGGCCAATAGCCTTGCTGTATTTTGAGCTAGTTTACAACATCTGGTGTTCATTATAGAGATGCGTACTTTGCCAGCTGAGAAGAGGGACGTAGACACCTGAAAATCTGACTGACTTTGGAAGTTGCCAAATACTTTTTACTTCTCATATTAAGACAGCCTAGAGAAACAACTGTGGTACATCTTCACAGTATCTCTCCTAGCCTCCATTGACCCACATGAAGCCCCAAAAGGTAACAAACTTTGGAGAAGACAGTAACCCAGAAATCACCCATGGCATCAGAAGGCCCCCAAAAGAAACCATCTCAAAACTTCCCAGATGAAGAAGCTTCTCTGAAACTATCAGAAGGTGAATACAAAAGGATTATATAGAGAGCCCTTCTAGACCTTATACAAAATGCAGCAGAGCAAAGCAAAAAATTAAGCAAGCTGTTCGATCTGATGGACCATCAGTACTTGGAAATCCAACAAATCAAGAACAAAATCAAAGACATAGAAACTTCAACTCAAAGCAAAGGAAACAGAATGGAACAAATGGAAAAGAGTTCTGATTTGCAAGACAGAGCTACTGACTCCAGCATCTATGAGGAGAAATCAGAAAAAAGAAACAAGAAAAATGAGCCAAGCCAAGAAAAATGAAGCAGCATTAAAAAGCATCTGGGACTCTACTAAGAAGGACAATCTATGATTAATTAGAGTTCCTGAACAGGGTGAGACATCTGAGAACACAGAAAGTATTGCTGCTGAGCTGCTGACAGAAAACTCCCCAGAAATTATGAAAGAAGACAATATGGATATTCAAGATATATACTGAACACCACTCAATATAGATCTCAATAGAAAGACTCCAAGACATATTATAATCAAGCTTCACAAAATGAAACATAAGCAGCAATTAAAGGCATCCAGACTCAAAACAAAGCTAACATGCAGAGGGAAACCCTGTAGGCTTTCATCGGATTTCTCAGCAGAAATGATGCTGGCACAGAGACAGTGGCATGACACATTCAAAGCCTTGAAGGAGAAGAACTTCCAACCAAGAATTATATATCTTTCAAAACTATCTTCTAAATATGAAAATGAAATTAAGACGTTCACAGATAAACAGAAATTCAGAGATTTTGTAAAAACCAAACCAAAGCTACAAGAAACACTGAAAGAATCTCTTGGCTTGGAAGAACAAAACCACTAACTTTATATTTCAGAAGGACACATCCTACTCAGTTAGGGAAGGCTCCAAACACAATCAAAGCCATAATAGTGAAAGAAATGATCTAGTGATCATATCATGTAAACTATGATATCATCATATCAAGAAGAGGGATATACTATAGTCGTTGGAGTCCTTCCAGATGGAGAGGAAGTTGACACTGGTAGCAGTCAAAACTCGGTTTATATATAGTTTATTAAGCAGAAACTTTGGAACAGCTGTAAAGTACAATAAAGAAGCAACATACCGTTTCAATAAATCTAATACAGGAGTTTCAACAACCACAAAACCAACTCTGAAAAAGGTGAAAAATCAACTCACAAAGAGGAAGGTGGCAGAACAGATTAATAAGGACAACAAAGAAAATATCAACACAAAAATAAACATACCACAATAGCAGCACTGAACACATATCTATCAATAATTACATTAAATGTGAATGGACTAAACACTCCAGTAAAGAGACATCAAGTGACATCTTGGATCGAAAGACATGACACATCTGTACGCTGCTTACAAGAAACTCACTTTGGACTTAAAGATATGAATGAACTGAAAATTAAAGGATAGAATAATACATGTTAAGCTTACAATATACAAAGAAGAGTAAGTGTGCAATACTAATCTCAGATAAAATAGATTTTAATGTAAAATCCACCATTGTGGAGAACAATTGACACTATTGCTGAAAGGTTCAATACACAAGCAGGACTTAACAATATTAAATATTTATGCACCTAATATTAGAGTACCTAAATACATCAAAGAAACACTGACTACACTCAAAAAGGAGATAGGTCACTTCACAATAATAGTAGGAGACTTCAACACTCCACTCTCAATATTGGACAGATTGTCTAGAAAAAAGCTCAATAAAGACACAGAAGACCTTTTTGCTGCAATTAACCAACTAGACTTCATCGACATATACAGAACTTTCTACCCATCAGTGGACAACTACAGCTCCTTCTCCAGTGCACATGGAACATTCTCCAGAATAGACTATGTGTTAGGACATAAAACAATTCTCAGCAAAATCCATACCACTGAATTAATGCAAAGCATCTTCTCAGGTGATAAAGCCATAAAAGTCTAAATCAACAGCAGAAAAAAACATAGAAAGTGGAACTCATGGAAACTTAACAACACCTTGCTCAAAAAAACATGGGTTATAGAAGAAATCAAGGATGAAATAAAGAAATTCGTGGATTCCAACAAGAACGAAAACACTTCCTACCAGAACCTATGGGATACAGCCAAAGCAGTGCTCAGAGGCCAGTTTATCTCCATAAATACATACATCTGGAAGGAAGAAAGAAACCAAGTCAAAGAACTAACCCTACAGCTTGAACAAGTAGAGAGAGAACAACAGAGGAACCCATCAATCACCAGAAGAAAACAGATCATAAACATTAGAGCAGAACTAAATGGATTAGAGAATAGAAGAACAATTGAAAAAAATTGAAAAGACCAAAAGCTGGTTTTTTGAAAAGATCAACAAAATTGACAAACTACTGGCTAACCTCACTAAAGAAAAACAGGAAAGGAAACAACCCAAATAAGAAACAAGAGGAGAATTTTCACAACAGATCCAACAGAAGTCAAAAATATCATAGTGAATACTATGAAAGACTGTATTCTAGCAAATCTGAAAATCTAGAGGAAATGGACAAATTCCTTGATTCATATCACCTACCAAAATTATCATAAGGTGAAGCAGAACAGCTTAATAAACCCATCACAAAGGAAGAGATTGAAAAAGTCATCAAAAAAATTGCCAACGAAAAAAAGCCCAGGCCCAGATGGTTTCACCACAGAATTCTACAAAGCTTTTAGAGAAGTGTTATCTCCAGTACTACTGAGACTATTTCACAGTATAGAAAGGGATATAATACTCCAAAATTCATTCTATGAAGCCAGCATAACCCTGATACCAAAGCCAGGGAAAAACCCAACAAAAAAGGAGAACTACAGACCGATATCACTCATGAATCTAGATGCAAAAATCTTCAACAAAATTCTTGCCAATAGACTACAGCAACATATCAAAAAAATAATCCATCATGACTAAGTTGGATTCATACCAGGGATGAAAATTTAAGAATTAGGCAACTCGATACAAAGTCATACAAATCAAACTGAGTCAATGGAAGTCAGAATTAGTAATACTGAAGATAAAGCTCTTGACACTAACATATTTGAAGAAAAATTAGATTAAATAATTTTTTAAAATAAGAGTTATGTAGAACTCTATTAAGAGGAATAACCTATGAGTGACTGTAGTAGTGCCAGAATGAGGTGGAGAACAGAAAATACAGTGAAAATTGTTGAACATTTGTTGGCAGAAAGCTTTCCTGACATCATGAAGGATGAAAGTATTCACTGAGCCCCACACAGGTGGATTCCAAAAGAAAGTCACCAAGATATACTACAATCAAACTTGTCAAAACAAAAAACATAGAATATAAAAAATAGCTAAGAATAAATGAAAAGTCATCTACAAAGGACAGTCAATAACACTGAGCTTGTTGTATTCAACAGAAACCATGTAGGCAAGAAGACAAGACATATATAAAGTCCTCAAGCAAAAAAATTTGCCAGCCAAGAATTACACATCCAGCAA
This sequence comes from Heterohyrax brucei, assembly GCA_028571685.1. Lineage (NCBI taxonomy): Eukaryota > Metazoa > Chordata > Mammalia > Hyracoidea > Procaviidae > Heterohyrax > Heterohyrax brucei. Next base: position 80,861,327 of record CM053154.1, on the reverse strand, counting down.
AACCGTCTTTCAGATATGATGGTGAAATCAGGACACTTCCAAACAAACAGAAATTTGGGGATTTACAGTAACCAAACCAAAATTACAAGAAATACTAAAGGAAGTCCTTTACTTAGATAATCAATAACATTAGATAACAACCCAAGACTGGAACACAGGACCCAGCAAACATATCAATTCAAACAGGGAAATCACAAAAATAAACCAAGCCTAAAACACTAAAAATAGGAAACAGAGAAGTCATTATGCAAAAGAGAACAACATTATGACAAAAAGAGAGAATAACAAATGTAGTCAATTTTCATATGGAGAGGAAGTGAAGGCAATATGAAGAAATAAAAATGGGTTTAAACTTAGAATAATAGAGCTAAATATTAAGGCAACCACAAAGGAAACTAACAATCCTACACATCAAAATAAATGACAAGCATAAAGACTGAGCAAATGAAAAAAATCAACAATGAAAAAGATGAAAAGAAAACATGTAAAGAAAAATGACTCAGCATAGAAAATTATGAACAAATGCCCAAAACTATATCAAAATGACAGCACTAAACTCATACCTATCAATAGTTCCGCTGAATATGAAAGTATTAAAAGGCTCAATAAAGAGACAGAAAGTGGCAGAATGGATTAAAAAACCTGACCTGTCTGTATGATGTGTGCAAGAGAAACATCTTTGACTTAAAGATACAAAACAAACTACAATTCAAAGGATAGGAAAAAAATACCAAACAACGACCAAAAGAGAACAAGGGTGGCAATATTAACTTTTGATGAAATAGACTTTAAATTAAAATCTACCACAATAGGTAAGAAAAGACACTCTACAATGATTAAAGGGTCAGTACATGAGGAGGACATAACCATAATGAATATCTACATACCCAATGACAGAGCTTCAAAACATATAAAACAAACTCTAACAGCACTGAAAAGAGAAATAGACAGGTCTACAATAATAATAGGAAACTTCAACACATCACTTTCAGTGAAGGACAGAACAACCAGAAAGCAGCTTGGTAAAGACACTGAGGATCTAAATGCCACAATTAACCTGCTTGACCTCATAGACATACGAGGTCCAACACCAATGCCTACTCGACTCTTCAAAGCAATTTTGGAACTCTTTCTGGAATAGCCCTCTGCCGAGGCCTGTCACCCACAAAGGCCTCTGTGCCTATGTGATGGTGGGTGGACGCATCTCACGCCTGACATATTTCTGGCCGTACTCTCCCTGATGATATTTTGCATCCTAATTAAACTGTCCTCAAAAATACCCCCTTATTTCCTGGCACAAGGATCAAAGAAGATGCCTTCTAAGAAGGGTTTTACAACCCCCTCGGCTTAATAAATCCCGACACAGAATGCCCAGCCCGGGAACGCCCAGCCCGGGAACACCCAGCCCGGGAATGCCAAGGCCGGCCCAACACCTCTGGCTTCCCCCAACTGCACATCCCCCTCCACATGTGAAATGCAAGATTGCAGGAAGGCCCTGGGAAGCTCCCCAGGGACGACACCCCACACAGCTCTTAGATATAGACATCCTATTCCCTGCATCAGGAAGATGGATAGGCTCCCAAGTCTATTATATTTGGTATGGCAAATGAGTAATTACTAAAGAAATACTCTTCTTAGAACAGCTTAAGAAAGGCATAGGGTGGGGGACAGTAGGTGTTTACTGTCCCCACAGGAAGAGAAAAAATAAAGAGCAAAGAAGGAACAAATAGAGACAGCCAGAGTATAACCTTTAGACCCCTCCTCCTGCACCTTTTAAGCTTGAGGTATAGATAGAGCTGATTGAGCTCAAGGCATAACTTTGTTTTCACTGTTGATTATAACCACAATATACTTGCCTTGGGCCATTACCTAAAAAACCCTAATGATTAACAGGAAAAAAGACCTGGTTGGTATCAGCCAACAGCTTATGTGGTCAAAGAAATCACATCACTCACTGAATATATAAAAAATAAAGAAAGACAGGCCTTGACAGGCTGCCAATCTCCAGATTCCTGGTTGTCTGTGTCTCATCATTTCTTCAACGATGCCACACATCCCTTTGTGATCCCAGACCCTGCCGAGGCTGGCTTCCGGCAGCCCTCGCACATGGCAGCAAGTTCATGAATTTAACTGTATGGTTGTCTGTGAGGGAGATTTTAGCTAGTAAACAAGTAACTGTATTGGAACACCCTACCTACTCACCTGATCTGGCCACAGGTGACTTTTTTCTTTACCAGAAGATAGAGGAAATATTGAAGGGAAGACATTTTGATGACATTCAGGATATCAAAGGTAACATGACAGCAGCTCTGATGGCCATTCCAGAAAAAGAGTTCCAAAGTTGCTTTGAAGGTTACACTGGCATCAGTGCATAGCTTCCCATGGTGAGTGCTTGAGCAATGAGGTATGCAGCAGTTTTTCTAAAGTGAGTTTGCAAACTTAACTGTCACTCCTCATATGTGAAATGTTCCACCCAAAAGTAGCCAGGTACACTTTCTTTTCCAAGGCCCATAGAACATTCTCCAAAATAGACTACATATTAGGCCATAAAGCAAACCTTAACAAAATCCAAAGCATTAAAGTATTACAAAGCATCTTTTCTGACCATGAGGTCATAAAAGTAAAAATCAGTAACAGAAAAAGCAAGGAAAAATTTTCAAACCCATGGAAACTGAACAACACTTTGCTCAAAAATTACTGGGTTATAAAAGAAATTAAGGATGAAATAAATTCACAGAATCAAATGAGAATCAAAACACATTCTACCAAAATGTTTGGGACACAGCAAAAGCAGGGCTCAGAGGTCAATTTATAGCAATAAACGCACATACCCAAAAGCAGAAAGGGCCCAATCAAAGAATTAGCCCTACAACTTGAACTGACAGAAAGATAGCAGCAAAGGAACCCTTCATGTGACAGCACTCAGTAGAAGGCAGGTCAGAATAAATGGACCATACCATAAACTAAAAGGTTTTCTAAATTTAGCCCAGTATTTCAAAGGATAGAGTAACTGGGACAGGGATCTGGGGATGTGTTTACAGGGGACATTGAGGTGAACTGGCCTAACTAGCCTTTTGTTAGGAGAGTTTCTGCACCTCTTATTGGTAAGTGGCATCTCCAGTAAATTGCCATCTGAGGGACATCAATTTGTCCCAATCCACCTGGAACAGATGACAACCAAGAACATCAAAGACACAAGGAAAAATGGGCCCAGGAGGCAGAAGGACCCATATGATTGAGAGACTGCATCAGCATGAGACCAGAAGAACCAGATGTGCCCAGCCACCACCAAGACAGCCTTGACAGAGGACACAATGTAAAGTCTCTAATACAACATGAGAAAAAGAGGTGTGCAGTTCAAGAACTCTACTAAAAGACCAGAACTGATGGTCTGACAACCTGGAGGGTCCCCTGGAAACATGTGCCCTAGCCTTGCTGCTGCCCCAGACCTGAAACCAGTCCTGTGTTCAACACTTCAGACTAAGAATGGACTGGACTTGGGGACACAGAGTGAGCATGTAGTATGTGTACTTTATGAGTCAATATATTTAAAGACAGCTGTCCTACTGGTTTCTTTCTAGAGGGGAAAAAAAAGGGTGGAGAGCAGGGGACAGGTGTTCATTGCGAGGGTACTAGTAGTAAAGCATGAAAAGGAGGAGTGTGCTGTCACAGGGTGGAGAGAGCAGATAGAGTTGTAGAGAGGCGAGTATGCAAAACTGATCTAGATTGTATACTTTTACTTAATCATAATCTTAAAAAGAAACCCTCAATCACCAGAGGAAAGCTAATAACAAAAATTAGAGCAGAAATAGAGAATAGAAAAGCAATTGAAAGAGTTAACAAGACTAAAAGTTGGTTCTTTAAAAAGATCAAAAAAATCAATAAACCGATGGCCAAACTGACAAAAGAAAAACAGAAGAAGCAAATAACCCAAATAAAAAAAAAGGCAGTATCACAACAGAGCCAACTGAAATTTAAAACTCGTAACAAAATACTATGAAAAATTGTACTCTTAACAAATTTAAAAATTTAAAAGAAATGGACAAATTTCTAGAAACACGCTACCCACCTAAACTACACAGAGGTAGAACAACTAATAAAACTTATAACAAAAGAAGTTGAAAAGGTCACTTACAAACTAAGGGAAAAAAAAAGCTCTGGCCATGACAGTATCACTGGAGAACTCAACCAACCTCTCAGAGAAAAGTTAACACCATTATTAGTAAAGATATTTCTGATCATAGAAAAATATGGAATACTCTCAAACTTGTTCTACAAAGCCAGAGTAACCTTGATACCAAAAGCAGGTAAAAACACCACAAAAAAGGAAAATTACAACCAGTATCCCTCATGACGTTGTACACAAAAAACCTCAACAAAATTATAACCAATAGAATTCAACAATATATCAAAGCAATAATTCACCATGACCCGGCAGCATTCATACCAGTTATGCAGGAATGGTTCAACATTAGCAAAATGATCACTGAAATCAATCACAAAAGATAAGAATCATGTGATTTTACCAACTGATGCAGAAAAGGCATTGGACTGAGGGAAGGTGATCTCTTTCTCTCCATCTCCTCCCTGCTGCAACTAAGCTCAGAGACTGGGCTGTCCACATATGGTCCCCTAGCCCAGGGGCCTTCCAAGAGAGCAAGCCATAGTTGGCTGAGTGTTGTGATCACCAGTTGTCGTAGTCATCCAGTGATGCCACAACAGAAATACTACAAGTGGTGGCTTCAACAAAGAGAAATTTGTTTTCTCACAGTCTAGTAGCCTAGAAGTCCAAATTCAGGACATCGGCTTCAGGAGAAATCTTTCTCTTTGTCAAGTCTGGAGGAAGGTCCTTCTCATCAGTCTTCCCCTAGACCAGGAGCTTCCCTGCTCACAAACCCCATATCCAAATGACTTGCTCTGTTCCCAGCACAGCTTTCTTGATAGTATGAGGTCCCCACTTCTACTGACTTCCCTTTCTTTTTATCTCTTTTAAGATAAAAGGTGATGCAGGTCACACCTCAAAAAAACTTTTACATTGGATCAGAGATGTGACCTAGGTGAGGGTATTAAAGAGCCATCCAAACTGTCTTCAACATAATACAATCTTGCCTCATTAACCACAGGCAGAGATTAGGATTTACAACACATAGGAAAAGTATATCAATCACAAAATGTAGGACAACCACCTAATACTGGGAATTATGGCCTAATCAAGTTGACACATATTTCTGTGTGACATATTCAATCCATGACACTAGTCAAGGAGAGTCACCCGCTATTTTGTGTATTAAAAGCCTTGATGTTAAGGTCTCCTTTCATGCTGACCATTTCTCTCTTCTCTCTCTCACACACATACACACAACTTGTCTTTTCAGTGAAGACATAACCCTGACATCAGGGAACCCACAGAAGCACAGGGGGAGAGGGTTGGTGGAGGCAGCAGCAGATAAACATGGCCCTGCTCAGCCAGCTGGCCAGCCAAGCTCCCAGACACAAACACAGTGTGACGATAAGGCCCATGAGGAGGCCACCAGTCCCTATCTGTGATCCTGGGATGGGCAGATAGGCAGCACCACGTGGGGAGGAGCAGGAGTGAGGCCAGGAAGCAGACAGCCAGCCGGGAGGAAGGTGCATTTTCATGACAACCACACTGGAATCTGGGGAGAAGCAGAACTACTATTTGCAACTTCTAGATAAAGGCTCTGACTCCTGGTCACCTTTCACTCCACCTCCCGCAGATGATCCAATTCTCTTTTGCAGGAGAGAGACAAAAGGAGACTCAGGTGGACCACTTGCTCCTGTCCTGAGGTGCCACTTCCTTTCATTCCTGAATCATGAAAGGGACTTTCTGAACAGTTCTGGGACCAGAGGGACCTGCCTTTGTGGATACGAGAGGGCCAGAAGCCTCTGCCCAGTGGAAGAACAGATCCCTTCTGCCAAGCCCAGAACCACTCTCAAGCTGACACAGTGCAGATCCTTCCCTTCTTGGGGGCTCCTACCCCCCTTCTTGTGTTGTGAACATGGTCTAGAGTTATACCCCAAAGTCAGATGTTCTCTAATTGTTCTAGTATATCAGCTTTTCCATACAAGTAGACTGGAAGCTTCCAGAGGTTTAGAGTATGAAATTTATAGTTTGGCTCTCCAGGTTCAAAGCCTGTCCCTGCCACTTCTATGTTGAGTAACCTTTGACACTCCGCTTACTCTTTTGAATGTGTTTCCTCTGCTGCAATAGTGCCGACCTCATCAGGCAGCTGTGAGGAAGAAGGGAAATTCATTCAGATGGAGAGCTCGTCCCAAATTTGGGGCACATGGTAACCTTGATAAGCTTTAGCCTTTCTCATTCTTATGGAAACCACTATGTATTATGCCAGTACCATTACACACACACATCATAGCACTAGCTCTATTGTTCCATTAGACCACATGTCACTTGAGGACAGTCGCTGGGCTTTATTCATCCTGCCATCCCCGAGTTCCCAGCTCCAGCTCTGGTACAGACTGGAAGAATGAAGAATGAATGAATGGTTTCTTTACAGCACATTTAGCTCCAGAATTGTTTGGCTCTAGCTATCATGAAAGTGCACTCTTAGTCTATACCAGTTGTCTGGGAGAATCAGGGGTCTAGCAGGGGCCTATCAAACTTGGCACAGATGCTTCTACTGTGGAGAATGCACAGATAGATGAGTCGGAGTGGGGCCAGCAGCAGAGACACTCCAGCTCCCTCTAAGCCCCAGGAACAGTCTCAGCTGGGACCCTGGCTCACTGCCAGTCTTGCTCTCACTCTCTTCAAATGCGCACATACAAATACACAACCAGACCAAGGGCAAAAGTCACCAAGCTGGCCTCATCTAAAAGGTTCTAGTCCTCCTGGACAGTTAGGTGAAGGCCAGGAATTATGGGATACATTGGGGCTCCCAGCTGAGTCCTTTTACCTGAGGGTACCTCTTAACATGTGCAAAATGCCAGTATCTACAGTGATAGGTCCAGCTAGGCTGCCTGTACTGGTGAACAGAAGGAAACTGACATCCAGATTTTGGAGCAAACCAGTGACCAAGGAATAAACGGAAGTCAAAAGACACAAAGATTCAGAATGCAGACCAAGAGCTGAGCTCAGAGGAATGACAAAGTTAATGGTACTGAGTCAGCCCCAGGGCAGCTACCTTACCCAAACAGATTCCCACCCTCAAGTGGTTCCTACAGGCCAGATGCCCTCAGAGAGAAGCCTTCCCTATGCATCACTGTACTTACCTACTGATGACAAGATGTCACAGTAGCTATTATGTAATCAGTCACCCCACCCTATCATTCATACCATCATAGAAGGGATAGCACAGGTGACAGGTTGCTAATGCGAAGTCATCCATAACCCTGATGTTCCTTGTATACCTCATGCTCTCCATGGCTCCATGCTTTAGTTCTTCCTGTTTACTTTCCCCAGAATGCCCTTCCTACATTTCTCGCCTTACAAGACTGACCTCTGAGGTCATCCCTCACAGAAGCTTTCTCCTGTGCTTTTTCTTAGCTCTTACCAGTCAATATTGAGAGTATACTTGGTTTATGGTTCCCACTGGACCAAGAGATGTTATGGACTGAGATATATCCCTCAAAAATATGTGCTGGAGTCCTAACTATTGAACCTGTAAATATGACCCTGTTTGGAAGTTGGGTTTTCTTTTGATAAGTTAATGAGGTCACATCAGAATAGAGTGGGTGCTAAACTCAATCATTTTTGAGCAGAATAATTGGAATGTATGGATCATTGGATTTGCCATGAGACTAGAAGAACTGGTGGTACCAAACTGCCATTTGAGTATTTTAATCAAAGATTCTATAGAAGAGCCTGATTAAAAGGAGGGCAATGCAGAATGAAATTTCAAGTTCTCATGGACTCTGACTTTCTGGAGCCATGAGGGCTGGAAGAACCCCCAGAATTATTGCCCTGAGATAACCCTTAAACTAAAAATATTCCCTAAAGTCTTCTTAAAACTGAACAACTGCTTAACTAATAAAGAATGTCTTCCTCGAGCACTATGCTCCTTTAACAGCCAACTATAAAGGGATCAAATTGACAACAACTTGAAGGATTAGATAAGAGGAACCTTAGAGGGCAGTGAGATTATGGGGAAGGGGCAACTCAGAAAAAGAGGGTGAGAATGGTTGCACAACTCAGATAATGTAATCAGTGTCACTGAAATGCACATGTAGATATTCCCAATGACAACAAAAAGAATATTTTTTAAAAGAGCAGAATAATCAGAGATACAAAAGAGGAAAATAAACACCGTATGAGGACCTATCTACAAGCAAAGGAACACCAAAGATGGCTGCAGTCATCAGAAACCAGGAGAGAGGCTCACAGAAGGAACTGACATGGCCAAGACCCTGATTTGGATTTGCAGGTTCCAGAACAGTGAGAAAATCCATTTCTGTTCTTTAAAACCATTGACCCATGATCTTTGTATTACAGCATCTCTAGGAAACTAAGACAAAAACTTCTTTAGGGCAGGGACCATTCTTGGTCATCCTTGCATTCCCAGCAGCTACCACAGGACGGGGCTATAATACCTGCTCAGTTGAGCAGTGTCGAGCAAGTCCTTCTCACAGACAAAGTACTGGTTTGGATTGTGGAGCAGGGCATAAGAGCAGAAGTCATGTGGCTGCTTGCAAGCACATGTGGTGGTAGAGACAGCGCCACAGACGATGCTCAGGGCTGGTGACAGAGGCTACAGTCTCCAGCCTGGAGATGATACGGGTGAGCATGGGAGCAATTTAAGTTCTTGGGGCTGAGATATGACTTGAGGCTAAGAGGTAAGGAGGCAATGAGAACCCTCCCAGATCTCCTATCATCATCCCAATCACACAGAAGTCTTCCCTTGAAGCATGCACAATAGACTGTCAATTGGAACGTTTACTTTGTCCCTGGGACATGAAGCTAAGAGCAAACAGATGCCCACTGTCACACAGCTAGAGAGAGCCACCCACAACAGACCTGTCCCCAGGATTTCACAAAGTGAAAGTAGCCCTTCTTATACCAGGCCCCAGCCATACCATCATCCACCACCCACACTCACTTACCCACGCACCCATATCCACATACACACTCAGTCTACATACAGAAGGGGATAAGTAGGTAACTAGCTGAACCCATTTTGTGAAAAGTGTTGCAAAGAAAGGGGCTCCAAGAGAATTGCTCTAAGAAATTGGGGGTGCACACCAGATGAGAGGCTTGCTGAGCTGCAGAATTTGCAGCCTCACCCTGGCAGAGATGAAGGAGGGCTTAGTGAGATGGGTCAGAGCACCCCAGAGCTTGGAAACATGTATAAGCCCGGACTGAGGTGCCCACTTCAGGATCTTAGGAGGTAAGAGGCTTGCCGGAAGAGTCTATGACACCAGCAGAGAACGGAGGTCCATTAGTGGAGCAGCCACATCCCTAGTACCATAGCCCCTTAGAAGGAACAGAAGTGGCCTCAGCTGGCCAGTGGAGACACAGAAGTTAGCTAATGAACCAAGAACCAGCCACAGCACAGCCCAGGAGAAACAATGCTCCTAGAAAGGAGATCGGGCGCACATCACTCCTAGGGATGCCCTCCCCATTGATCATGAATATCACTGGCATCAGTTGGGCATAGGCCTAAGGGAACCAGGCCACTTTCTCCACATACGCACCACTTCAGGCCAGGGAGCAAGCTGTAGTAACACCAGACCAAAGTCACCACATTTCCCACCTCCAACAGGTGATCATGTCTCTCAGATGCCCCTAAAGCCCACTGTCTCTGCCCCTACCCCAGAGGAGTTGACCCCAGGCTCTGGGGTAGGAGGAGAAGAGCAGAAACCAGCCCCCTTCCCACTTCAGTTCCCCAGGGATGAGTCTGCCCTACAACCTGCGAGAGAAGAGTTTCAATTCAGAGATGAGATGGCAATTTTGAACCAGATTGAACCTTAAATGACCTTAAAGCTATAGACTCTGCTTTGGCCAATTTTAAGGGTATTTTGACAGGGGTCAGCAGAAAGCAGTGACTGGAGAACAATAAAGCCATTCCACACCTACATCCACCAAGTCTGAACTCATCAATAATCCAATTACACGGAACACCATGTAGAAGACCCTCTCTGGCCTGAAGGCCAGAAAAAAGAGGAAAGAGGTGGTCATGTCTCAGCCCCCACCTCTGTTTCTCAACACAACAGAACTTAGGTAAAAATCTCCCTAGTCTTAATTAGGAGACAAAAAATAGCCAGACATGCCTCTCACTACATGTCTTTATTTGTACTGTCATCTGCCCTGGCATTTTAATATCTAACTTTCTCTTGGAAGACAGATGCCTGGATGTTCACACCCCGTTCTAATAGCTTAATACTCTGGGACTGGAGCAGGGAGGAGGCCTTGGGAAGGGAGTGGAGAGGAAAGCTGCAGCCACACTGAGCACAACTTTGGAGCAAATGGGTTTGAATATTCATTAAACAACATTTAATTTAAACACCCAAACTCTGAAAGCAGCAGCATATGGCCTGTTTTATTTTACATAAACTGAATAGAAGTTTGGGCCATTCATTTCTGCAGAGATAATGTTCTTTACCAATGAAGAATCTTTTCCTTTAAGGGCAGCCTAGCCCTGGCGTGGGACCACTGCCCCATTGCCCCCATGGGCACCAATAAAGTCCATGCTAAGGCCTCTGAACTGGCAGAGTGATGCAAACCAAATCCAATCAGGCATTGGGGGCAGATGAAAACTTTATTAAGGAAAGCATGAAGATTCTAGAGGCCTCTTGGCTCCTTGGTTTTCAGCTTGGGAAAGTAGATTGGATATAATTCTCATTCTCCCAAAGTGGGTCTCCTTGGCACTTCAGGGATGGAGTGGCATTCCAGACAGCACAATCCTGACCTCCATTGCTAGGACATGTTACCCTGCAGCCACCAAACTGACTCAGGACCCTCCCTAAGTCCTGTCCAGGACTCAGAGTAAAAGCCAGGTGTGCGTATCCACACACTTGTGTGTGTGTGTGTGTGTGCGTGTGTCCATGCAGATCCATAGGCAGGTGTAAATATGAAAATGTGTGTACAATTCTGTGGGAGCAATATATACATGGGGCCCATGTGCTGGGTACGCGTGTGTGTATGTGCACATACACACAATGCCTGTCTGAGATGGCCTGTAGTTGTGTGTGTGTGTGTAACTGTATATGTATCCACAATTGTACCAGCAGTCCACTGGGAACGCAGGCAGTTTCCTCTGTAACTATGTATGCAGGTAAGTATTTTGGTAGGTATATAGGGTCACTATGAGTTGGAAGGGACTCGACAACAGTGGTTTGGGGTTTGGTTTACAGCTGCACACATCCACATAATGTCAAAATGCATCTACATATATACAAGGGGAAGGTGACTTGGTTTTGCTTTTTTAGTAACAACTACCAGTCACTAAGAAGAGTCCCTAGATGGTGCAAATGGTTAACACACTCAGCTGCCAGCCAAAAGTTTAGAGGTTCGAGTCCACCCAGAGATGCCTTGGAAGAAAATTCTGATGATCTGCTTCCAAAAAATCAGCCATTGAAAACCCTGTGCTGCACAGTTCTACTCTGACACACAGTCACCATGAGTCAGAAGTGACTCAATGGTAGTCATATGTTCAGTGCTTCTGCTCTACTTCCTAGTTCATTGCTTAGTGCTGGAGTCTCAAAAGCTTGCAAACAGCCATCCAAGGATGTAATTAGTCTCTATTCAACTACAGCGCCAGAGGAAGAAAGGCAGTCAGGAATAGGAGGCAAGCAGGGAAGGTGTGGCTAATTGTCTTCATGAACAACTGCTTCTTTTGCCATGAGACCAGAAGAACTGGATGGTGCCCAGCTACCATCACTGAATATTTTGATCAAAGATTCCATGGAAGAATCTTGATCAGAAGGGAGAACGTAGAAAAGAATTTCAAATTTGCATGGAATCTAGACTTTCTGGAGCCACAGAGGGTGGATGAACTGCTGAAATTAATGCTCTGAGATAATCTTTAAACTTTAAACCAAAAATATCCCCTGAAGTCTTCTTAAAACCAAGCAATAGTTTATCTTAATTAGTAGAAAAATGTTTCACTTAAGCATCATGCTCTTTTCAGAACTACCTATATGGAATCAAACTGCCAACAGCAACTTGAAAGATTAAACAGCAACCTTGCAGATGCGCAGTGAGAAGAACAACTCAGAAAAGAAGATGAGAATCACTGCACAACTCAGAAAATGTAATCAATGTCACTGAAATACACATGTAGAGACTGTTGATATGTGTTTTGTTTCATATACTCTCAACAAAAAAATTAGGCGAAAACTTAACAGTAACTGGTTTGTTGTTTCAGGTTTATCACTCAGGGCTTCTTAATTTGGGGGCTATAGACAGCTTCCATAGAATCCATAGATAGAATTCATGGAGTCCATCAACTTGGATATAAAAATAAAACCTACACCTTTATTTTCATGAATATCTAACTCTATTCATTTATGGATATAGACAACAAACCTCTGTAGTCTGAGCCATTCTAGTGACACTGTCACCAATAGACATCACAGATATTTTCATTTAACATCATAGCTGTTACAGATATTGCAAATGTCATTTACACTCTCCATCGCTACTTTGAATTATAGGAGTTATTAGACCTGCCACAAAATGTTATTATTTCATTAAAAAAAAAAGCTTCTATGCCACTTTATCACTCATTTTAAAATATTTTGCTAACTGAGCTAATAGAATTGGTTTACATTGTAAGTTAGTACTTTTTATGCAATTATAAATACTCTAAGAGGTGGCTCATTGGTCACCAGCCTACTGAAAAGGTCCGGGTAGAAGAAAGGTAAGGCACCCCCACACTGGTGTGTGGGAAAACGGGCGTATATGCAGCCACCTGCAACTCCCAGACAGTGATCACAGGTGCTGATGGGAATACAGCACCTCCCATTCCATGTGTCCACCAAGGCAGTGGCTTAACTAGGTGACTTCTCTTTGGAATAAAACTTCTCCTTGGAATAAGACCCTCACTAACAGAAGCATGTGTAACAGTGGTATCTAAGAAGTCAGTGACTCTGTAGGAAGGGAGATTTCTTTCCATGGTCCCAATGGTGATAGAAACCATGCTGGCAGCCCCAGCTGACTCTGGAAGCAAGAGCTGCAGGCATCACTTTGACACTTAACCTTCCAGACCTGATAGGACAAAGACTCAGCAGAGGAGCAAAGGCTTGGGTAGGGCTTTGAAGGATGCTTCTAGCAAATGCCACATCTGGCTGTCACCATCCCTACTCCTCATCATTGCCTGTCCATCCAAGGATCAGTACAAAAAGAAAACCAACCAGTTGCAGCCAGCTCCAACCCATGGTGGCCCCACGTGTATCAGAGTAGAGTTGTGCTCCACAGGGTTTCAACAGTTGCTCTTTCAGAAGGAGATCACCAGCCTTTCTTCCCAGGCACATCTGGATCAACTCAAACCTCCAAACTTTCAGCTGGCTGCCAAGCCTGTCAATCATTTGCACCACTCAGGGATCCAAGTGTCAGTTCCAAAACCAAAATCAAATCCATTGCCATCAAGTCAATTCTGACTAATGACAACCCCATGTCTTACAGAATAGAACTGCTCTATATGGTTTTCTTAGCTGTACTCTTTATGAAAACAGGTTGCTAGGTCTTTCATCAGTGAAGCCACTGAATAGGTTCAAACTGCAAACATTTAGGTTATTAGCAGAGTACAAACCATTTGAACCACCCAAGGACCTAATTATTGATTAAGAATCTTGTAATCACAAGTGACAAGAAAGCCACTTCAAACTATCCAAAACAATACACAGCATTTATTAGCCCAACAACTAGTCTGGGGGCATAGGAGAACAGGGCTTTGGCTTTTTCTCAACTTTTCCCTGCTCTGAATGTCAACTTTGTCTTCAAGCTGGCTTTTCTCATGGTAGCGATTGTCACCAGCAGACCATCTGCTTATCTAAATGTCACAGCATCTGAAGCAACACAAAGCTTCTAGTGCCAAGTTTCAAATAGAAGCCCTCAAGCCACTTTGATTGAACCAATCTCAATCAGTCACATAAATCAGGGGTAATTCTATGCATTCATTGGCTAAGGTCTGGGTAATTGCTCATTCCCAATCTGTCACTACGGCAGGAGTGAATTCCACAGTTTGATTGGCTTAGAGCAACCAAGATCCAGCCACCCTCAAGAGAATAATGGGGTGGTGGGGTGGTACACGACAGATGTCTGAAGAGGCAATTGAAAGCTCCCCCAAGACTTATCTTTTCATGAACTGCTAAGTAGGTATCTCAGTTCTCAAGCAAACTGGCAGTGCCCTGGGGCAGGGGCCACTTTACAGCTTACTATTAGCCTCAAAATAACCACTGAGAAAGGCACTTAATACATACCCTTAGTCACAACAGGCCCTTGACCTATCACTGCTGCACAACCCTATGGCAGCTCCCAACAAAAGATGAGAATGCGTTAACAAGAACCCCCAGTCTGGGAGGCAGGAGGGCTGGATTCTGCCCCTAACTTAGTAGAGAAGTTCTTTTGTGGGCCTCAGTTTTTCCCATGTGAATAACGAGATGATTAGACAAACTATAACCAAAGCCTCATCTCAACCAGTAGGTCATATTCCACAGCAAGGGAAGAGCTGTCTAGCCTTGGTATTTTGTAGACTCAAGAATTGCCAACACCTCATCTGAGACCCTGCAACCACCTCTAGCTAGTCTCCTTACCTCCACTCCACTCCTGCTCTTCTCTCCAGTCCATTCCACACACAGCAACCATTCGGTCATTATTCATGCTTGAGCAACTACTGGGTACCAGGGTCTGTTCCACATGCTGGGGACAGCACAGCGAACAAAATAGACACACACACACACACACACAAATCCATGCCTTTGTAAAGATTCCTTTCTTTTGGGGAATCAGTCAGTAAACAATGAGAAATATATACAGCATGCCTAATGGAAGAGGATGTTAATGACAAAAATTAAAGTAGGGAAGGAAGTTTCTAAGGAGGTTGCCTTCTTTGGTGATGGTCGGGGAAGTTGTTACTGAGACTTGAGTAAAGCTAGGAAGGGAGAACATGCTCGCTGAGGTTAGCTGTGAGGAGAGAAAGCCAACTGAGAGAGAAACTCATGCAAATGCCCAATGTGGTGCAGTGTACTACCTCATACATTCCTTCTAGCCATGCACATGGGAGACATGTGGCAGCCTGCTTCCGCAAAGTTTATAGCCTTGGAAACTCATTAGAAAGTTCTACTATGTCCTACAGGATCCCTATACTTCAGAACTAACTCAACAGCAGTGGGTTTGGTTTTTGGTTAGCCATGCATGGTCTTGTAACTCCCACAAGATTGAGTGGGACTATGTAAATAAAGTGCTTGTGGCCCACCAAAAGGCTTGCACAGCCTGCTAATAATGCAAATAAGATGAATGGAACCTTTGTGGGTTACTTATTGCCTCCCTTATAAGCCCCATGAGTATGATCTGTGAGTTCTGAGTGGCCATCAAATCCAGCAGAGAAATAGTGTCCTGGGAGGGACTGCTGGTGTTAGAACTGGTAAAAAGGTTGGTGGGTAGAAGCATGTTTGACCTTTACTTCAAAGGGATCAGCCTGGGGCTGATGTTGACCTTCTTTCTCTACCCCTTTGTGAAGTTAGACATGACATGACATCTTGTCACACCATTTTTGCAGGCAAGGGCCTGTGTTACAGGCCAGAGATGTGGTGAGTGAGCAAGTAACAGAGCGATGGAAGAGCACGTCAGAAGCCCCCAGGAACCATCCAGTGCTGGGCCCTGGGGTGATGACGAGGCTTCCATTCTGAGTGAGCTGCGGAGCTGCTGCAGATTTGTGAGCAGAGCAAGTGACCTGACCTAACATTTTCACAGAGTCACTCTGGCTGCTATATGCAGGATCAGTTGAAGGGGCAAAGGTCAGCCAGCAAGGAGGCCAGAGCAGTAACACAACGAGAGGTGCTGAGAAGCACTCCAATTCTGGGTGTGTTTTGAAAAGTGACTCAAAAGACCTGCTGATGGGCTAGAGATGGAATATGAAAGATGTCAAAGCTAATAACAAGATTTTTAACCTGAGCACCTAGCAGGGAGAAGGGATGAACTTGCCCTCCCCTGCATGGGAAGGGCCAGCACAGAAGCAGCTGGAGCGGGCAATGTCAGCAGCTCTGATTCTGATCAGTGCCCTTTGCAAAAGGTAAGCTTGACTGTAACATTTCCCTGTGTTTTCCTCTGACTCCTGAATAAAATCTGGCCTACTATTTCCATATGTTCCTGGCCCTTGATCTCTACATCCCACAAGCTCACAATTTTCTCCTGCCTTCAGTTCTTGGCACCTGCTTTTCTTCTTCCTGGGAGACTCTTCCCCATGCTTGCATCTCCAAGCCCCAATTCCCCTATCTACAAGAGTAGGAAGTAGTGTAGGACCAGAAGACACCTTCAAGCTTCCTCTTCCTACAGCCTTCTACCCTACAATCCTGCCTGGATTTTTACACTCTCCCTCACCTTGTGCCAGGAAAGGTTAGCAGCAGGCAGAACTTAGCTAAGAGGCCTCTGAGTAGCACAAATGGCTTGCATATGACTGCTAACCTCAAGGTTAGTGGTTTAAATTCACCCAGCAGTGCTGCAGAAGACAGACCCAGTGATCTGACTGCATAAAGATTACAGCCAAGAAAACCCCTATGGGACACAATTCTACTATGTGACACATGGAGTTGCCGGGAGTCAGGATTGACAGCAACTAACAATAAGAAAAGAGCAGGAAGAAAACAAACAAAACAACCCACCTAAGAGTGTCTACACCATGGTCTGGAAGAAGCACAGCATAGAATCTCCAAAGACCAGTCTGAAATACAAGTAACAAGACTTGAAGCAAAAGAGATTAGGAGGGATGTCAAAGTCAAGCACCCATGCAAGTATGAGCAGAGGTAGGTATGACAAACTGCCTGTGATGAAGCAGACAAGAACCCAAAGCTGAGCACAGCCTCTTCCTGGAAAACTTCCCTACCATTCTTGTTCATCCTTCATAGCCAATCCCTTAGCTATTCCACGTTCCTCCTGTGCACACTCAAGCTCTCCACCTACCTGTCCCGCAAAGCATACAGGCCTGGAATCTGAAGGAGCCTCACACCCAATCCCTCCTCTGGGAAAACTGAGTTGGGGAGAGTGAGGACTTCATTCGCATTACATGCTTCTTAGTTGCCATTGAGTCAAGTCCAACTCATGGTGACCTTATTATGTATGAAAGAAAAAAACATGGTCCAGACCTGTGCCATCCTCTCAGTTGCTGCGTGTTCACATCCACTTTACTGACTGTTACACCAGTCCGTTTCACCAAGGAGCTCATACATCCTCATTGGCCCTCGACATCATCAGGCATGATGTCTTTCTCCAGCAATGGCTCCTTCCTGATGACATGTCCTAAACAAGCGAGTTAGACAATATTCTGCTTGTGGTGCATAGGTTTTCACTGGCTAATTTTCAGAAGTAGATCACCAAAGTCTTCTTCCTAATCTGACATTGTCTGGAAGCTCCACTGACACCTGTCCACTGCCTCAGGACACTCTGCTCCATAAAGGGGTTCTTGGGGGCCGTATCAGTCTTCCTCCCTCACCTTGGGCCTCAGACTAAACCTGGCTTACCTTCACATCAATTCACTTCACTCACAACAGTATACCTGACACCTCACATACAGAAGGTATGTCTTAAACCTTTTGTGGAATCAAGTCTCCATTATACTGTGCCCCAGACACTAGCCTTCTACTGGGAAGGGCATCAGTTATCTGGTGGACCACTTGACCAGGACACTTTCCTAGTCCTAGACCCTGGCTCCCTCCTCATCCATCATTTCTTCTCACCTTCAGGATGTGGAAAAGCCAGAAACAGATTCCTTTCGCTCTCACTCTCCCTCACCTTCCACTCAGGGATGTTACAGAAATGAATGGAATAACAGATGAAGTGCTTCCAAGGAAACAGGCTACATAAATCCAAAGTGTTGCTATTAAATTCCAAATTTAGCCCTCAAGACTGGTGAGACATGACGGATTTGGGCTGCAAGCAATCCCAGACACAAGGCCCCTGGAAAACCAGAAGCCATGAAGTAGAAGCTTTGGGAGTTAAAGAAATCCTAAAAATTCTCCAGACCTATACTTTATCCAGGGCCCAAGAAGCCTCTAGTGCAATCTGACAAAGCAAACAGACTCTGCTTCTATGCCACCATAACAGGAAGTTCACTCTTCTCAAGGCAACCCCTGCCTTCTTTAAAGCTGTGAGTTTTGAAAACATCCTCTCATCAAGCCAAACCATTTCCCTATGTCTTCCACACTCCAAGACAAATCTCGCCCTTATCTCACATAATAGCCCTGCACAAACAGCAGACCTCTCTCCTCACTTTCACCTAAACACTTTCAAGCCCTAGTCTCAAGGCAAATCACTGTCTTGATACTCTTTTCTGAATGGGCTCCACTTTATAATTTCCAGGAATAAGACAACCCCCAGGATTGTTCAGATAACACAGAGCAAAGCTGTACCAACCAACGCCTCACTGTAAGTGCCCCTTTCCTACAGAGGCAGCTAGGGCAATGTGGGCTTTATTTTTAGCATCCACATCACACTGTGAAATCATATTTTTTTTTCATATTATCTACATTTAGGATTTAACCTATGACCTGACCCAGGTATATTTGGTTGTTCATGGCCTCCAAGGAATCCTAAGAAAGAGACTCAAGCTGGGTGGGACCTTGTTGGAACAAAGAACCATGGCACAGGAAGAGTCCAGCCACTGGAACCATACTGACCTAATTAACCCTCAGCAAAAGACTTAAATCCTAAGTGTCAATTTTCTTATCTCAGAAATGGAGACAGCAATCCCCTCTTTGCCGAACTGTCATGTGCGATGCATAGCATGGTGCTGCATAGAAGGTACTGTTCTAACAGAAAGTACCATGAGTGAAATCTTCATGAAGAGAAAGTTGTATTGCCACAGTCTAGTAAGCTGCAAATCCATTTACAAATTATAAATCCATCTGAGATGAGAAATCATCACAGTCCGTCTGGTAGGCTGAGAGTCCAAATTCAAGGAGAGCATCTTGACACAGGAACCTCAGGTCCAAAGGATGTGCCTGCTCTCAGTCATACTTGCTTGGTGGTACAAGTTTCCCAGCTGCTTCTGCTCACTTCTCTCCCTTATATCCCACAAGCTTGTAGCTTGAGTCTTGCCTCATTAAGACAACTGCAGCCCATTCTCTGTCATCAGGATCACAGAGGCAGATTCACAAACACATGGGATGAATGGCACCATACTGTGACTCCTAGCCAAGGCAAATCAACGCACACATTTTGAGGGGGATACAGTTCAATCCATGACAGTGCACAATAAAAGGAAAGCATCACTGTCATCTGCAAAAACTGGCAGCAGTTTCCTGGACAGAAAACCCTAGAAGTGGCAAAGTGGTCAACTGATTTTCAATAAAGCAGCCAAGACAATTCTTGAGGAACGAATAGTCTCTTCAACAAATGGTGCTGGGACAACTGGATCTCCACATGCAAAAAGAGTGAAGTTGAACCCTTGCCTCTCACTACATCTAAGAATTACCTCAAAAGAGCTAAAAAGATAAAATTCTTAGAAGAAAACAGTTAAATCTTGCAGTCTCGCGTTATATAACATCAAATGCATGAATAACAAAAGAAAAAATAATGTGAACTTAAAACTAAAACTTTTACACTTTGTAAGTGTAAATACACTGTCAAGAAAGTGAAAATACAACTGATAAAGTGGGAGAAAATATTTACAAAATCATGTGTCTGAAAAGAGCCTTGTGTGCAGAATGTATATTAAACAAAAAACTATCACAACTTAATAAAAAGACAACCCAATTTTAAAAAGGGCAAGGACAACCTTTCACCTGAAACATAATAAAATCCTTAAAAATAAATAAATAAATATGTGCAAGGATTTGAGAAAACATTTCTTCAAAGATATACAAATCAATTAAGAAGCACAAGATGCTCAACACTGTTAGTCATTAAAAAGTGCAAAACCATAGTGAGATACCACCTCACACCCACTAGAATGTCTAAAATAAAAAAAGACAGACAATAACAAATGTTGGTGAGGATATGAAGAAACAAACCCTCATTCACTGCTGGTGGGAATGTAGAATGGTACGGCTACTTTGAAGAACACTTGAGCAGAATCTCAAAAAGTTAAACATAGAGTATCACATGACCAGCAATTCCTTTCTCAGGTGTAGACCCAAGAGAAAAAAGAACATATGTCCATACAAAAACATGAACACAAATGTTCACAGCAACAGAATGATTCATTGGCAAAACAGTCAAAAAGTAAAAACCGCACCATCAACAGAATGTACTATATCCATTCCTTGGAATATTGTTTAGTCATAAGGGAATGATGTTCTGATGCATGTTACAATATGATGAACCTTAAAAATACTATGATGAGTGAAAGAAGCCAGTCACAAAATACTGCATGTTGTATAATTTATATTAAGTGTTCAGAAGACACAAATCCACAGACACATAGATTAGTGGTTGCCAGAGCCTGGCAAAGAGGGACTATGGGTAAGGACCTTCTTTTTGGCATGATGAAAATGTTCTGAAATTAAACAGTGGTGGTGATGGTGGCATGACTCTGTAAATATATTTTTTAAAAAAAAAGAACAGCAGAATCATATAGTTCAAGAGGCTGAATTTTATGGTACATGAATTGTATCTCAATAACGTTTCATTTAATGAAAGGAATGAAGTACTGTACATACTACAACATGGAAGAACCTTGAAAACAATATGCTAAGTGAAAGAATTCAATCACAAAAGACTACATAGTCTATAATTCCATTTATATGAAAAGTCCAAAATCAGCTAATCTATAGAGACAGAAAGCAGATTAGTGGTTGCCTCGGGCTGGGGGGTAGGAGGGGAGGCGGTGAGGAGAAACTATTAAAATCATTTCTTTGGGGGGATGATGAAAATATCCTAAAATTAGTGATGATGGTTGCACAAATCTATGAATCTACTAAAACCACTGAATTGTATTCATTTAAGGGGTGACTATTACAGTATATGAGTTAAATCTCAATAAAGCTATTATTTTTTAAAGTGGCACGGGATGGTGTGGAGGTGATGTGAAGAGAAAGCAGAAATACCAGCAGTGTGAGTGATGGCGACATTGGGCCCAGCAGCAGCTCCTCTATCTTCCCCCTTTCTCAGCAAGGCCCTCCTTAGCCCCAGTAAAGTGATGAGCAGGCTCTGAGCCCCAACATTCTGGCCATAACTGGCAGGACTAGGCATAGATCCCTCTCCTGAGCTGGTCCCAGAATTGACAAGTAGAGTATAAGATCCAATTAATGTTTGTTAGATGCTAGGAACAGGAAGCAAGGGGAAGCTGGGCTGCTGGTGTAGCTGAGGGGAAGAAAGGGAGCAAAGAAAGCCAACTGGCAAAGTAGACTCAAAGAGAAGGAAGGAGGAGGAATAGGAGACAGAAAAACTGATTTGTTCTGGAATGATTTTCTGGTCCCAATCCCAGAGAGCCTGCCAGCATTTCTTACTCTTCAATTCTCATAGACAGCTTACCGTAAATTCCCTTTTTGAACTGAGTGGCTCCTATCCAAAGGTCCCCTACTAAGCATCTATTTTCTTCTTCCTGCTGTGGCAAAACCTGGTAGCTGCCCATAAGACTGTTCCCCCAACCTGTGCCCAAGCTGGAGCTTGCTTACATTTTCCACTTCCCCCGCAGTCAGGCTTGGCCAGGAGACTAGCCCCGGCCACTGGAATGAGAGCAGAGATGATGCAGGTGACTTGAGGCCAGGCCCTTGTGGAGAACGGGCTGCCTCTCCTGTCTTTATTTCTATTCTGCCAGGTGGATACAGGTCATGATGAGGCCCTAAAGAAGGCAGAGGCACAGGATGGAAGAGGCCTGGGTTCTCCAATTACTGTGCAAAGGAAGCTTCCACTGACCAGCCAACAGCCAGCCTCTGACTATTAAAAGTAGTAGGAATAAATGTGTATTGTGTTTGTACCAATCACATTTTAGGGGCTACTTGTAATAGCAGTTTAGCCTACCCTAACCTGACATAAGACTGAGGGCCAGTTTCTCTCTCCTACCATACATAAAGGAAGGCATATTAAGATCCCAGGGTCAAGATTAGGGTAAGGCAGGCAAGGCATTTAGGGTGCAAAATCTAAGAAGGCACCACTCTGTGGGCCAGTGCAAACACTGATCCTGCTCTCATCCCAGTCTGCGGGACCACCTCCTTAGGTCTCACATCCTCGTGCCTCACCTGTCTCACTCCAGTCCCACCTGTTATCCCCACTTGTAACTGGCAACCATGCTTCAGAATGGAGCCAACTCTGTTGACAGCACTGCAGAGACACAGAATATTTCTAGGTCCTCGATGACAGTGTTGAAGTGCTGCACAAATCAACCCAGAAGTCTCTTGTGAGTGAAGGTGGCCTCTTACACAAGCTAATACATGTCTTTGTTGACTAAAGCAGCTTACACTGAGTTCCCAGGGTCCTGCCACTAAAGGTCTCCTACTTAACCCACCACCTAAACCAAAGACAAAGCCAGCACAGGTAGCAGCAGAAACAGTTGAATTCTCATCCTCCTAGAGAACACTTTCATACCAGTGACAGACTCTGCAAGAGAACAAGGGTACCAAATGAATAGCAAGCAGCGGTACCCAGACCACACTGCAGTGTCTGGTCATCTTAAAAATAAAGGGAGAGGGGATGGGAAGTAAACAAAAAGGAGTGTAGAGCTCCTACAGATCTAAGTCAGTTATAACCAGGAAGGACCTTGGATCACTGGTTTTTATTTCTCCTACATCTACTCTCTGGTTGTAGTAAAGCGCTCTGTGGTTATACAGTGGGAGGCAGGAGTGTGGTGGTAACCATACAAAAATAACAATGATAAAGATAGCTGTCTATCAGTCAGTTGACTCACAGTGACCAGACGTACAACAGAACATTGCCCAGTCGTACAACATCCTCAAGAATGCGGGCACAGTAGACTCCACCATTACAGTTATAATGCCAGTCCCTCTCACCAAGTAGCCCTTGCCCTTGGTGCCCTCTACTTGACCAAACATGAAGTCCTTCTCTAGCAACTGATCCCTGAAGACTCTGTTTTGATCATTAGGCTTTCACTGGCTAATTTTCAGAAGTAGATCACCAGCATTTCTTCCTAGTCTGGAAGTTTCATTGAAACTTGTCCACAGTAGGAGACCCCGCTGGTATGTGAAATATCAGTGCCATTGCTTCCAGCATCCTAGCAACACACAAGCCCTCACAGTATGATAAGAGATGATCAAGTTCATCTGCATCAGCTGGGTAGTAAGCCCGCAGTGAAAAGTCAGCAACCTCAGCCCCCTGCCTACCATCAATGAGTTGAGGGAGTTGGGGCAAGTCCCCCATCCTCTCTGTGCCTGTGACCTCACCCATGAACAGGAGTACCCCAGCACTGCTTGTATGCATGAGTGGAAGAACTCTCTCTTTTTCCTCCAAGGAAGCCAGATGGAGAAAGCACCTTGACTGGCATTTCCACCCAGCAAAGACAGCTGAAGCTCAGTGGTATTTGCCGAGGGGCTGAGAATCTTCTGCCCAGACTTGCTGCCTGTCACCAGGAATGGTGGGGGCTGGGCCAGGACTAGACCCAGACACTCTGGGATCCGCTGCTCAGGGCTCTGGGTATGCTCACCTGCAGCTTCTTGCCAACACAATTCCACAGACTTATCACCCAGACGCTGTGGCTCGGCAAAACTAGAAGGTGGGCAGTCACCATGAAGTGTAGGGTGCGAATCTCTGGATTAATGAGCTGAATGGCACAGCCCTCTACACTGTGATGGCCCTTCCCTTGAGGCAGTGTATTTTCAGAAGAAATACACACCGCAGCTGGGAGGAGGAGAACAGGATGTAAATCTTTCCTCCTTCCAAGCAAGGCAGAATAGAAGTCTATAGTGGCAAATCCTTGATGTCTAAAGATCTGGGCCTTTTTAAAAATCCAATCTGATAGGTTCCACCTTACTGCTTTGCACGAGTCCCTGGAAACTTTCACTTAAATGGATACAAGAGACGGATGTCAAGTAGCAGGGCTCTCAACTCCCTGCAAACCGGGCTCCCTGGAAAGTCTGTCCTTTCCTCAACCCTCCAGGGGAGGATGTGATATGTGGGGAGAAAAGGATGCAGAACACCTTCTCAATGCCACCCCCTCATCTTACAGTCAGGAAACTGAGATCACTAGTATGACTGGGACACAATCAAGGCTTGGAGACTGGTCTCCTGGCACCAGCACTGTACCCTCTCCTTGACCTGTCAACCAAGGCATCACATTGCAGAGAAAAAGAACACTGAATCGGGAAGCAGGCACTGGAGTTCTAGCCCAGCTTTCTCCAAAAAAAAACCCCAGGCCGGTAGGCTGTGAGAGAGAAAGAAATGGCTGCATGCAGAGTCTGCAGAGATTGCAGCATGGATGGGTAGCCATGGCTATGCTCGCGTGAATAGCAAAGAACCATCCAGGTTCGACTTGCCTACGAGGGCCGAATCCTATAAACAAGATTACCACCCCATCAGACCTTCTCTGAGAAGAAAGAGGAACCTCTCCAGTTGATCTGCTATCAGGCTTTTTTCTTGCTTCCACAAGACTGGCAGTCACAACAAAGCTGGTACCCTCCTTGTGTGTGCCCACAGCGCCCCCTGGTGGGAGTTTGTGCGGCTCATAGACCAAAAACTAAACAGTTGCCATAGAGTTGATTCCTACTCATGATGTCCCCATATGTGTCACAAGAGAATTATGCTTCACAGGGTTTTCAGTGGCTGATTTCTTGCAGCCAGATTGAGGCTTTCTTCTGAGAAGCCTCTGGGTAGACTCAAACTTCCAACCTGTCAGTGAACAATCAAAGCATTTAAATGTTTGTGACACCCAGGGACTACAGGTGGCTCACAAACTTTTTATTTCACCAAAAGGAAAGCAAATGATTAAGGCTGTGGGTGGCACTATCCTGCCTGGTTCCACAACTGTCTCCCTCCAAAACATCCGTCATTCTCGTTAGCTTGGCAATTCCCAGACTTGAGTTTGCTTTAAAATCACCTAGAGGGCTTCTTCAAACACAGGCTGCTAAACCCATCCCAGTTTCTGATTCAGTAGGTCTGGGATGGAGCCCAAGAATCTGTATTTGTAACCAATTCCCAGGTGATGTTCATGCTGCCTGTGTGGGACATCACTTTGAGAACCAGTGCCTTAGCTAATACCTACGTACCCTTCACATGTCCTTAGGGACTTTCCACAAAACTTATAGAATGTCAGAGCTGTGTAACTGGACAAATTCCCTAACCTCTCTGAGCCTCAATGTCTTCATCTGTAAAACAAGGATAATAGTACCTTCCCATTCAGTGTTTGTAAAACTTAACAACTTAATTAGCAGAGTATTTGACACATAGTAGGCACTCAATGTCAGTTGTACCAGCTGTCAAGTTTCGGAGCCACTAGTCTAGCCTCTGTACCTCATATCCCAAACCAGCTGCCATTAACATCAACTCATGCGTCACAATGGGACAGGGCTCTATAGGGTTTTCAATGGCTGATTTTTAGACGTACATCACCAGGCTTCTGTTCTGAGGCACCACTGGGTGGAATCAAACCTCCAAACTTCCAGGTGTTGGTCAAGCATGTTAGCACATTAACTGCACCACCCAGGGACTCCATACCTTATAGATAAACAGAAGTCCAAAAACAGAAGCGTTTTGCCCATCCATGGCTCTATGTGGTCGGTGGCTGGATCAAGATCAGAACTACGTCTCCTGAATTCTAGTCTTGTTCTCCAGACTGCTTAAATATCATCTCACTCAACCCTTAATCTTTGCACAAATCCCCTCTCCAACATGGATGACGGGCAGTGGAGGAGTTTAAGCATCTCCTGTGCAGAGGAGCTCAGCATATGGCAAGGACATTTCTCTACTGCTGAACAGTTAATCCTTGTTTTTTCTTTTATTCAGCAAAAATATCGAACAGGAGAAAGATTTCTAAAATGTGTATTTGCCATGCTGTTTCCCCACTTAAAACTGATGACACGCTAGTGCCTTCAGGGTAAAAATACAAGCCTGGCACACAAGGTTCTTCCTTGTCATCGACCCCATGGGAGGGCTGACTGTTCCAGTCTCATCTCCCACCAGGCTCTCTCTTGCACCCTGGCACCTACCCAGGCCACCAGAATTGTTTACTTGTCTTTTTTCCACACCAAGATCTTTGAAAACAAGGATGGGCTCTCATTTTTCTCCCTGAAAACTGAACACAATGCCTAGCACACAGCCAGTTCTGCAATCCTTGCTTCCTGTCAGTTGTTCACACTTGTTTCCAAAGTGTTCGGAAAAAGGCTTTCTCATGAGCCTCACAATAGCCTTGTAAAATTAGGTACCCAGCACCGATACCCTTGGGAGCCCCATATTAAAGTTAACCCAAGGAAAAGACCAAGTGACCCGCCCAAGGCCACCAAGCTGGACTATATGAGAGGAAAGGTACCAGCAGATGGGGGAGCAGCCCAGGAGGCAGGTAAGGGCTTTAAAGAGCAAGCACTTACCCAAGGGGCACGACCACCCCCGTAGCTGCACTAAGCAGGCCTGTGATGGATTGACTTGTGTCCCCCCAAAAATATGTGTAGCCATGTGGCTGGGACATGATTCCCAGTATCTTGTGACTGTCCTCCATTCTGTGGTTTTCCTATGCTGTATGTTAAAGGATTAGGGTGGGGCTGTAAATCCCTTCAGGGGATCACCTCCCTGCTCCACTGTAAAAGGAGTTTCCCTGGAGTATGGCTTGCCCCACCCTTAATCCTTTCATCCTGCAAGAGGTAAAAGGGCAGAGAAGCAGCTTCTGAATTGGGAACCTCATACCATCAAGGAAGCAGCACCGGGAGAAGAGCGCGTCCTTCAGACCTGAGGTTCCTGTGCCAAGATGCTCCCTGGACAAAGACTGATGCAATACTGGACTTTCCTCCAGAGCCAACAAGGGCAAAAGCCTTCCCCTGGAGCAGACACTCTGAATATGGGCTTGTAGCCTACCGGACTGTGTAAGAATAAACCTTCCTTTGTTGAAGCCATCCACTCTGTGGTATTTCTGTTAGAGCAGCCCTAGCTGACTAAAACAGAATTGGGTACCGTGAAAGTGGGGTGCTGCTCTAACACCTAAAATGTGGGAGCCACTTCAAAACTGTGAGTGGATAGAAGATTCAGAAGGAACGAAGACGGCGCAGACAGTGAGAAACAACAGAGGACTGGCGGCGGCAGCAGTGGCAGCAGCAGAACCAGAGGCAGCAGCACTGGAGCCGACCCACAGAGCGAGAGAGCCGAGTGCCTGTGCACTTAGCTTTCCTCGCGGAATGGGGTGCCTCCGGGCACTTGTATTGATGGAGCTGGCCTTGCTGACCCAGAGCGAGAGCTGAGTACCTTTGGGCAGGACGCTTTCCAGCAAGAGTGGGGTGCCTTCAGGCACTTAAATCAGTGCAGCTACAAAGCTTTGGAACACTTGCCCCAGCAGGACAGATGCAGGCCTGAGGCTCAGGCCATGTGGCCACAGGAAGCTGAAGATGAAGAGACAAAACAGCGTGAGAAGCTGAGCTGCCTCAGTCTCAAAAGGTATGGCATGACCTCAGGAGTTTGAAAGGGTGGAACCATGGTGTTCTGTGTTTGTAAGGGTGGAATTGCCACTCAGTTGGGCTTAGGGTACTGTTAAAGCCGATGGGGCAGAGTTGCAGTCCAAGTGGGCCTTGAAGGCAGAGTTGCAGCACAGGACTGGGGTCTCCACTTGGAAACCAGAGTGTGGCCAATACCTAGATTGGAAGGCAGGGCCACTGTGTAAAATGTCTCAGAAAATGTGTTTTCAGTGCTTTGAACGCTAATGTAATGTGTTCTGCTGACTCACTTGTTGCCTGTTAATACCTTCTTTCCCTGCAATTTCTCCTGTTTACAATGGAATGTCTACCTTGTGCCTGTTCTTCCACTGTACCTTTAGAAGCAGATAGCTTTCCTTCTAGGTTTCACAGATGTAGAAGTTTTTTGGACTTGGAACTGATTTAAGACCTATCACATGGGATGGACATGATTTTGCTATGGTGATGAATGTGTTACAAGTTTCTATGATGTGATTTTTGGGGTGCCAAAGGGTGTAATGTCATGGACCGACTTGTGTCCCCCCAAAAATATGTGTAGCCATATGGCTGGGCTATGATTCCCAGTATCTTGTGACTGTCCTCCATTTTGTGGTTTTCCTATGCTGCATGTTAAAGGATTAGGGTGGGGCTGTAAATCCCTTCAGGGGGTTTGGCTTGCCCCACTCTTAGTCCTTTCATCCTATGAGAGATAAAAGGACAGAGAAGGCAGAGAATTGGGAACCTCGTATCATCAAGCAAGCAGCACCGGGAGAAGAGCACATCCTTCAGATGGTTCCTATGCCAAGATGCCCCCTGAACAGACTGATGCAATATTGGACTTTCCTTCAGAGCCGACAAGGGGGAAAGCCTTACCCTGGAGCAGACACCCTGAATATGGACTTGCAGCCTACCAGGCTATGTAAGAATAAACCTTCCTTTGTTAAAGCCATCCACTCTGTGGTATTTCTGTTAGAGCAGCCCTAGCTGACTAAAACAAGGCCTGTTACCAGTCTGATGTTCCAGAAGCTAGAAAATCTGGATCTTGATGTAAAACTTACCAAGCTTCAAAAATGCTGTGACTGTCCAACAAACCTTGCCAGTTTGTGACTTCCATACCCAAGGCCAGGCAGTTTCCCTGGCAGAGGTGGCCCACCCAGAGTTAATCACAAACCCCAGTCACTGGTTTAATGACTGCAAACAACTCTGCCCTCCGTGAGCACATTCCAATAAGAAAGCCCCATTTTTACTGATGTCCACTTTCATCAGATTCAGCTGAATGTCAGCTCAGTACTTTGTCCCCTAAACTAACCCTTCACTCCCACTCCAGTGATTCTACTAGGCCCCACTCTGAACCTTCTGCCTGCCAATCCCCTGCCCGCACCCCTTTTCTTGCCCCTGCTCACTCACCAGCTCGCAGCTTCACCTGGCTGGCAGCACTCCAGGGCTCTGGCCATGCACACAGCCCAGGCCTCCTGTTCCTGCACCACAGCACACAGGGTGGCCACGCGCCCCCCAGACACGTGCTTGCTCTGGACCA
Organism: Heterohyrax brucei; assembly: GCA_028571685.1. Taxonomy (NCBI): domain Eukaryota; kingdom Metazoa; phylum Chordata; class Mammalia; order Hyracoidea; family Procaviidae; genus Heterohyrax; species Heterohyrax brucei. The sequence continues at coordinate 80,832,121 of CM053154.1, read as the reverse complement.
CATCGTTATATGTGTTGGTGCAGCAGCCAGCAGGTCAAACCCATCAGAACTGCAACTACAGCACAGGTCTGTCTTCTAGGGTCACAGGGTCAGCATCAACTCCATGGCAAGGAGGTTTGTCGTTTCCTCCGTTTGCTGCTCCCACACCCTACATTTTCTAATGCTGTGACCTCAAACCCTTCACTCCGTACCACATTACACACAAAGACCACACCAACACCGCCACCACTTACCCCAACCCTCTAGTGCGCAGCAGCAACTCCCCAGGTCAGAGGCCTTCACCATGTCACCACCAAAATGTTTAACTGCAGTGCTGCTTCAGTCATTTTTCTCCTCCTGGGTCCCCTTTCTTAAGTCAGCACTTCAAACTCACCAGCTGCCCCTTAGAAACTCTGCAGGTTAAGCCTACCCAGACCTACACACTTGCCGAGTCAAAACTGACTCAAAGGCAGCTGCATTTGACCAGCTCTTTCCACTCGTTTTGAGATCACCTCGTCACTCTTCACCCGACATAGTTTCTATCATTTATGAGCCTGACTCCCAGAAGAGCCCAATACATGATGCTAAGCCACTAAGACATCACCTACAGAAAACAATTTCGAGTGCTCAACTGCTGTAGAAGGCAAGAGGTTCAAGGTCACCCAGAAGGACCTCACAAGAACTCTGGCCAAAAACTGTAGCCAATAAAAACCTTATGAAACACAGCGCTGACATATGGGTCACCATGGTAAATGCAGCAAGTAGCTAATGCGTCTTCCCACCCCGCACCCTGATGAGCTTCAACTCCCATTCCCTACTGACACAGAATCCGTAACAAAGCTGTAGCAGTTTGGAAGGGTCATAGCTCCTGCTATTGTGAGGTTTCTTGCATGTTGGAATTCCTGCCTCTTTGTTAATGAGGGTGGATGGGTGCTGTTGTGTTGGTAAAGCAAGATTCAATGTGGGGTTACTCGGGCCTTGAGGCAATCTAGAAATAGAAAGATTTGGGGGACCCTCATACCACCAAAAAGGCAGTGACAGGAGCTGAGCGCTTCCTTTGCAGAGGCCCGAAGTCCCTGGGCCTCTGAAGCTTCCAGTTCAGGAGACTGAATCACTTCAACAGCAGCAGCGTGTTTCATAAAAACCTTGTCGTCCAAAGACCCATTACTATCACACAACCACGCCACATGTTCATTAGTTTCCCCCAAATTCCCTACTCATAATTTACCCCATAAACAAACCTGCACTACTACTGATCAGAATTTTGACTGTATTTCACAATGATGAAAATACGATCTTGTAATTTTACTTTCTACTGAGATCAAGTGATTTACTAAGGCCAAAAAGGGGTTCAAATTTCATGTCTCCTCTAACGACCAAAAAACACATGCGGCGCTCAAGTGCTCACTCATCTATGCCCAGAAATTTGAAGGACAGCACCTGGCCAACTGACTGGAAGAGATCTATCATTTATGCTCATTCTGAAGAAAGGTGATCCAACCAAAAGTGGAAAACAGTATCAATATCACACACAAGTAAAATTTTACTCAAGATCCTTCAAAAGATCATCATTTTCGCTAGTATCATGTAAAATGGGAATCCTAGAACACTTAATTGTGCTCACAACGAATATGCATATGGATCAAGAGTGAGCTGTGCAAATACAACACGCGGACATTGCATGGCGCGGTTGAAGTCAAAGGATTGTGCCCTTTTTACACTGTTTCAACCTTGTGAAGAATAATCTGAGAAGCTGCATTATATGAAGAACAAGACATCAGGATTGGAAGACGACACATTAACTACGCAGACACCATCTTACTTGCTGGAAGCAAACCTTTTAAGGATTGATGGAGATCAAAGACCACAGCCTTCAGTAGGGACTGCACCTCAGTATGAAGACAACAAAATTCTTCACTACTGGACCAGTAAGCAACATCACTGTACATGGAGAAAGGATTCAGGTTGTCAAGGATTTTATTTTACTTGAGCCCACAATCAACGCCCGTGGAAAAAGCACTCAAGAAATCAAGACACAATGCACTGGGAAAATCTGCTGCAAAGGATTTCTTTATTGAAAAGACGTTACCTTGAAGACTCAAGTGCACCTGACCCAAGCCACGGTATTTTCAATCACATCATATGCAAGTGAAAGCTGGACAGTCAACAAAGACAGAAGAATTGATGCCTTTAAATTGCGGTGCTGCGTAAGAATGTTAAAATGTACCACAGACCACCAGAGAATAGAACTGTTCTAGAAGTCCAAGAGTGCTCCTTGGAAGCAGAGATGACAAGACTGCATCTTACATACTCTGGACATGCTATCAGGAGGGATCAGACCCTGCAAAAGGACACCATGCTTGGCAGACTAGGGGGTTAGCAAGAAAGAGAAGACCCTCAGTGACGTGGTGGCCACATCTGCTTAAACATGATTGTGGACATGGCACAAGACCAGGCAGTGTTTCTTTCTGTTGTTCATAGGAGACGCTATGAATTGCAACCAACTCGACAGCACCTAACAGCAATGACCATATTTGTGTGTATAGCTAGACTGGTCCTACATGCTCCCATGATGCCAACACGCTACACCTGAAACCTTCAAGCTACCAGAGGGAAGGACAACCACTGCTCATCATACCAAGTATTCTCTGACTGCTTCATGGGACAGATAACACGTGAACCAAGGCATCAGTGTAAACTAACAACAGCACAGATCGATTATGTAACTTCAAATACAAGTCAAACAACAAAACACACAAAATTTTTTATACTTTATTAATCCTCTGGCGAAAAATCCATGCAATCATTGCAAATCAAGTCACTGCTGAACCTTTACTCCTTCTGTGAAACAAAGAAAAACAAGGTTATTGTTAGTAATGGTCCTTAAAAATCTTTAAAAATTCAATTTCCAAGTATTCTAGCAAATTCCAAAATTAATGAACAAGTATTAGTGAACTAGAATCAAGTTATGTTCATACTGATCACAAAACTTTCAACTTCAAAACAGAAAACTTAGGAATACTCAAGTTAGAAATGAAAAAAAGTTTACTACTACTGTATTTACACAACAAAAACCGTATCATTAGTAGTTTTAAGACATAACTCTTCAGAACATTTGTAAATCTAATTCACATGCTCTACTTTAAAAACACTGCATCAGTAAACCAAGAAGTCCACTTATCTAAGTGAGTAGCTTGAATTATACCTGTTATCCAATCTCCAGCTCACTGAATCAGTGGCAGGGAAGGGACAGAGAAGAGGGAAAAGAAGAAACATTTCATTAATAGTCTCTTTTCAAACTCCAAAATAATGTGCATTTAAGTACATGCTACCAGATATATTAAAGATGCTCATTTTTCCTATTCAATTCTACAGAGCATTCTACCGACAGCTAAACATCCATTTCTACTCAGTGATTTTATTCCTCTCAATTCTAAGTCCATCTTGCCTGATTACTAGGGCTCTTATGCAAACAAGGCAGTGCAATGACTTCACAACAAATAGATCCCTACGACAATGGCTGTGCCCATTCAGATTGCCAGTGCGTACATTTACATGAAGTGGGCAGACCCAAGCCTCCTCCACAGACTTGAGAATCATCATAAGCCAAGGTGTAATTTTAACATTAGTGAGACAGCTCTAAATGATCAGGCAAGTCTTAACGGTTCAATACATTCAAATAACCACTCACAGTCACAAAAATACGCAAACTAGGATTTGAGGAAACAAAAATCAACTAGAGTAAAAGCTGATCTCCAAGTATGAGACTACCTACTTAGCTCAAAACTATATTGTATCCAAGAGTAAATATCAATTCTAACATCTGGACAAAGCTGAATTCACACACCGCACACATACACACACAAACTACTGTTGCCTGTGAGGCAGAGCTCATGTGCTCAATTATATACTCATTTCCCAAGAGCCTTTAAGAACAGTGCCAGAAAGTGCACCAGTGCAAACCTGAAGCATGACAGTGATGGCTCAGGTCTCAACAGGTAGCACCTGTGGGCATGTCATCACTGAGCACTAACACACTAGAATCAAAGGCCGAATGGATAAAGAATCCATGTATCTAGCGCCCTCCAGAAGAGGTGGAAGTACAAATTTTGAATGCACCTTTTCTCATTCGTCAGAACCTGTGCCAACAGACAACAAACAGGAAGCAGTTTTAAGGACTAATTCCACTAAGTCTGTATCACTGAGAAATCACCTGACTACAGTCCCAGGAAGGCAATACTAGGTGTAGGTGCCTTGTCTGGCAAGTAGCACTGTAAAAGGAAGCATGTGACGCAGGGACCTCACCATTTATTACACTATGCCCACTAATGCTTGACTGTTTAACTGAGCAAAACGTGTTTAAGGTGGCACAGTGCACCATTCTGACCAAATGCTTGCCAGCAGAAGTGCATTCAAAGACTCTAGATGTGACTTAACAATACCTCCATAATATTTCAATTAAAATGAGGACACCAAATGGAAGGGTGGAGACTCAATAATAAATGGTTAAAGGCTTTGAGTGGAGACTACTGGGACAGAGAGAATCTTTACCAGATTTCACGGACAAGTTCATTACCAAAGCTGCCAGAGCATCCAACTGGTGAGGGAAAAAAAAGAAACATGGCTCCCCAAAAGGAAGGGTCCACTCACTACTGTGTGAGCGGGCCCTTCCCCAAGGCCAGCAACTACAGCCCTTTGACCAATGAGATGTCCAGGGCACGCAGTTCTGCTACAAACAGTATTTCCCGAGCCTAAGTTGAAAGGTGCCAGTGTGGTAGGGCACCCACCACTTTACCAGATCACTTCACAACATAGCATGCATTATTGAATTCTTAAAATAAATGATTGGAAGTTGTTCTAATCTGGTCATGATACATGATTTCAAAACATAGCACTAGTACAATACATGGTTTTAAAACACACTGGAAAATTATTCAAAGCCAACATGCAAAGCATCAAAGCAAATTCAATGCAGGTAATGCACCACAGCGTGCTCACGATCTCAGTACCTTCATTTCTGATGAAGCAAAATCCAAGAAAGTGGAGAGAAAAAGGCAAAAACAAAGTTACAACTGAAGTTCACAGAACACTTGGTTATTTGTCAATTTAGTGATCCAACACCTTAATTCCATTCTACTGTTCACGATTAGCTAGCCAAGCTGGTAAAAAGCTGTTTATCATTGGCTAACTGGAGAGGAAAGCAATTGGAAGATATCTCTGCTGCCTCTAGCGTGCCAAGAAAACATGAGCCACATTGATTCAACCGTGTATGAAAGAGCTGTCAATTTAAGAAAATAAGTCAAATCCCAGTGAGCCAATTCTGTTCCCATGTAATGGTCCATGCCAATTAGCAGTAGAACAAAAGAAAAATTTTGTGACAGGGTGTGAAGAGCCCAGCAGGGTAAGTGAACCGATGTGGCTCAAGCTACTCTACTAAGATACACTATGCTACACAGCTTCTCAGAAACACATTACCTTCTGCAATCCAGAAGAAGTAGGAAAAAAAAGAAACATTAAGAAAGGTTATTAAGAAAACAAAACTTGACAGAAGCTAAGACCTACATGTGCTGATACTTCTGTATTTTCCCTGATGAGCCATACCTTTTTGCCTGCCCCAACGTTGGCCTTTGCAGTCCCCCTGACTTTCTTCATTCTGTTCTTGCGTTCCTTGCGCTGTTTCCTTGAGGTCTTTTTCTTCTCATAAAGACCATGCTGAAGAAGGGTTACACAAAAGTGACTTGCAAACATGAACTCATCATTACTGACTACCTGGCACAGAAACTGACAGATCAGAGCTCCAGAAATGTTCTTACTGAACCAAAGCCTTCCAACGATATTTGACAAGTATTGTGCTAGAACAGAAAGGGTTACCAGAGACAGTCGGCACAGAAAAACACCCCTGCCAACCTGCCCACTCATTCTGCACAGAAGTGAAGGAGCTGGCTGCTCTCTCCAGCCCTAAGCCTACAGCTCACTAGGTTCCCGTATTTTTTCCTTCTTTTGCTATCAAACCAAGACACCCCCCAACAGCTTCCCCCTTTAGGGTGTCTTCTCAATTCAACTCCCTCTTGCTTCCTGGTGACAGAAGCCTTTCACCAAGAGCTCTAGCTCCCCCACGGCAGACCTGGCTGATCTGCTCACCTTAGTCTTCTACTCATCTTCATCCTGCCCACCTACAAGCTCAATTCCTGCTGCCTACAAGATACTGCATGCCAATCTTTGCAAGGATCTCAGCCTGTCATCTCCTCACAAGGAACCATTCTCAGACCACTTGCAACATCCCGGAGTGGCTTAACTAGTAAGCATGGTACACTCAGACCTGGGTGTACTTGAACTCAACTGTAGACAACAATTTCACATGTTTCACCTAGAGACCTATCTGTGGCAATTAGTTTTAAACTGCTGAATGACGGCATCTCACAGCTTGGTGACAGAAAACTGGCAGGCCTGCAGCAACTGTTCATTGGCACCGCTTAAGCAGCACCCAGGGCACATTCCCTACTTTCCATACCTTAGTTATGTCTCTGGTTCACATCTTTAATGTCATGAAAAAACAGGTGACACTGAACTACAAATCAGTAACACAAGGAAGCCCATGTGCATCTTGCTTATTGGGTAATTTATCCCTATCTATTATCACCACGATTTTAGCTCATGACAGGAGGAAACAGGTCAAAGGGTAAAAGGTGTAAGAAGCATTTCAAAGTAGTGATATACAAAAGACAAACTGTATTGCTTTTTAGCCAATTCCAACTCATAGCTACCCTACAAGGCAGAGTAGAATTGCCACAAAGTTTCCAAGAAGCACCTGGTCGGTTTGAACTGTCAACCTTTTGGTTAGCAGCTGTAGTTTTTAATCACTATACCACCAGTTTCCAAAGTAAGATAAAACCAAACCAAATCCACTGCCATCAAGTTGGGGCTAACTCATAGTGACCCCAGAGGTCAGAGCAGAACTGCCCCATAGTTTCCAAGGAGTGCCTGTCAGATGTGAACTGCCAACCTTTTCGTTAGCAGACACAGCACTTCACCCACTACTCCACCAGAGTTTCCAACTGCATCACCAGGGATCCAAAAATCTAAACTCAGGAGCTTGGTGCATTTTTTTAACGATATTACTGAATTTGGCCCAAAGCTACCTTTCCAAACCTATCCACTTCCCCTCTACAACATGAGACTCATCCCTGTACCAATCTCTACAACCATGTTTCCAAATTCAGTTCAAATGGTGCCTCCTCAAAATGCTGCATCTATGCAGTTACAGGAGGTTGTCCTACTGGTCTCTTTCTAGATGCAAGACAAGACAGGAGGGGACACCAGCTTGTTAAGTGGGTATTACAAGTCTAAAACAAAAAAGAGGAATGTGCTGTCATTTTGAGCAAGGACAGAAGGAGCTGCATATAGGCAGGCATGCAACATTGCTTTGTATACTTTCACTTAATCATAATAAAATTAATAAACAAATAAAACCCCTCCCTGAACCTTTCCCCTACAAAGAACCTTTCCTTTTAATTCCTTAAGAGTTCTTGACATGTTTCTACATTGTCCCCCACAGACCACTTACTCTGTTGGGGCATTCTACTGCACCCAGAACACAATGTTATTGGAAAATCAAGTCTTCTGGACTTATGGAAGATGGGCAAGATACCTACTCTAGCAAGTCTGTGTTTAGGCTCATTTTTCTTTGCATAATCCAAGGAATCATAAATCATGCCGAAGCCAGTAGTCTTTCCACCACCAAAATGGGTTCTGAATCCAAAAACAAAGATGACATCTGGTGTAGTCTTGTACATTTTGGCTAGTTTTTCCCGAATTTCTGTCTTAGGTACTGTTGCCTTCCCAGGGTGAAGGACATCAATGACCTGAAAAAAGACATCCAGTTTATTATTTATCATCATGGAAAACATCTTTGAAGAATAGTTACCCACGCTGTGACGTGCCCTTCCTTACCATCTGTTTCCGCTGGAGGAGCCGGTTGGTCATGAACTTCCTGGTCCGAATAGTTACCGTGTCATTCTAAAAACAACACACTGGTTAATAAAACTATTCCACTTTATTTTGCCCCTGCTGTAATTTTCCAAGATCTAAAATAGCACTGTCTACTTTGGTAGCCATCAGAATAGACGATTAATTATCAGTAAAATAAATACAATTTAAAACTTCATTCCCCAGTTGCAGAAGCTACACTGCAAGCTGGACAGCACACATAAAGAACAATTCTGTCATTGCAGAAGTTTTGCTGGGCAGTGCTACTCTAGAATGTCTGCCATCAGAAGTCAACACACAGTGAACACACAGAAAGATACACTGAAGTACATCGTCCACAAAAAGGCACTGCATTTACACCCCGTTTTAGTGCAGGATGAGACGGTCTCTGACAGGCTCCTATCACAAAAGGCAGGCCTACCCATCAACCCAACACTTGCTGTACTGTTCATCTAAAAAAAGGAGGGATGGACATTCAAACAGCCACCAGACACTTGAAATGAAGCTCAGTGGTATCAACCATCGGAGTTGCAAATCAAAACCGCAGTGAGATACATTTCACTCCCTATCAGGTTGGTAAGATTTAAAAACAAACAAACAAAAAAAAACAGATGGTTAGGTTATGGGGAAATTGGAACCCTTGCCCACTGCTGGTAAAAATTCAAAATGGTACACAGCCTTTGTGGAAAACATTGTTGTCAGGTCCTCAAAAAACCAAAAATAAAAATGGCCGTATGACCCAACAATTCCATTCCTAAGTATAAACCCAAGACATGAAAGCAGACTCAGACACTTGTATACCAATGCTCACTGCAGCACTATTCACACACGCCAAGAGGTCAAAACAACGTCACCCCTTTTTAACAGATGAATGAAGAAAGTACCTACGTCTGATGGAAATTTAGATATATGTCACAGTATGGACAGAGCTTGAAAACATTATGCTGAGCAAAATAAACCAAAAGGACAGATACTTTATGACATCACTATATAAAAGGAAACAGCAAATATATAGACACCAAAGTTCATTAGTTGTCACCAAGGGTAGGTGGGAAGGGGAAAGTGGGGGGGTTAACAGTGACAGAAATATCACATTTATTAAAGACAGTGTTGCACAGCCAATTACAATTGCCATCAACAAGCTACCTAAAAAGCTGAATTGGCAATTTACAATGGAAAGGCCAGGCTGCTGAAGCTGTTTATGTGCAACCAAACACCTCACAGGATTTGGTTCCTTGGTTTGGTGGTTTGGGGTCATGGTTTAAAGGGATCCCAGTTAATTGGGCTAATAACGCAGTTAGTGTTTCTGTTCTACTCCTCCAGCCCAGGCTGTGCAGTGGTTATGAGCCTGGCTACTAATTAAGAGGACGCAGTTCAAATCCACCAACTGCTCACTGGAAACCCTACAGAGCAGCCCTACTGTCCTATGGGGTCACTATGCATCAGGATTGACAACAATGTCTTTTTCTGTTGTTCTACCTCCTAGTTTATTGCATACAGTCTTAAAAGCTTGGAAATGACCATGGAAGGCACAATTGGTCTCTATTCAGCTGGGTCATCTAAGAAGGGCAATCAGAAACAGGAGGAAGACAGTTAATGTGTGGCTCGCTGCCACACAACCACACCAGAATATTCTGGTCTAAGATTCCACATTCTGGACAACAGAATTTCAAATTCTCATAGACTCCACACTTTCTGAAGCCAAGGAGAATGATGAACCCTGTAACCACTGCCCTGAGATAATCTTTAAACCTTAAGCCAAATATATCCCCTAAAGTCTTCTTTAAGCAGTTTAGCTAACCAGTAAAAAAAAAAAAGTCTGCTTTGGGCACTGTCATGGTTTGAATTGTGTCCCCCCAAAAATGTGTGCAGCCATGTGGCTGGGATATGGTTCCCAGTATCTTGGAAATGTCCTTCATTGTGTGGTTTTGCTAACCTGTAGGTTAAAGGATTAGGGTGGGGCTGTGAATTCCTGCTATGGGGAACGTTTCCCTGGAGTACGGCTTGCCCCACCCTTAATGCTTTTAGCTTGCAAGGAATAAAAGGAAAAAGAACCAAGGACAATTTGAGAACCTCGCTACCATCAAGCAAGCAGCACCGGGAGCAGAGCGCGTCGTTCAGACCAGAGGTTCTTGCGTTAGGACACTCCCTGGACAATGACTGATGCAATACCGGACTTTCCTCCAGAGCCGTCAAGGGGAAAGTCTTTCCCTGGAGCGGACACCCTGAATATGGACTTGCAACCTACCGGACTGTGTAAGAATAAACCTTTCTTTGTTAAAGCCATCCACTCTGTGGTATTTCTGTTAGAGCAGCCCTAGTTGACTAAAACAGGCACTATGCCCTTTTAGGATCTATATGGAAACCCTGGTGGACTAGTGGGTTAAGTGCTATAGCTGGTAACCAAAAGGTCAGCCAATTCAAATCTGCCAGGTCCTCCTTGGAAACTCCATGGGGCACTTCTACTCTCACCTCTAGGGTCACTACGAATTAAATGCGACTCAATGGCAATGGGTTTGTTTTTTTTTGTATTTTTAGGATCTATGGAATCAAACTAACAGCAAGATTAGACAGGACCTTTAAGGAGCAGTGAGTTCACATTAATGAGGAATGAGGGGGGAATAACTGAAAATGAGGGTGAGAATGTTTGCACCTGAGGAATAAAGATAACAGGACAGTCTTGCAAAGTATCTTTTAAAGAAACTTTCACATAAGGCGGAAATCCTGGCAGTGTAGTGGTTAAGTGCTAAGGCTGCTAAAAACAAGACTGTAGTTTCCATCTACCAGGTGCTCCTTGGAAACTATCTCAGTTCTATTGTCCTAGAGTTGGGAAACATTACTAATGTAGTGGTTAAGCGCTATGGCTGGTAACCAAAATATCCGATTACACTTGATGGCAATGGTTTTGTTTTTTACACACGCCAGTAAAACAGAACACCAAGTCTCCACTGTAATCTTTCTGTTACTATCTAGCTAATAGAAAACTTGCTAGACCAAGACCCACCCTCTTGACTGTCATTATTGAAACCTTAGGGAAGGCATTCAAAATATATGATCAGTTTCTAGCCAATCTACAGAAAGGTGAAACTTTCAATGGTTTTGCCCATTCGTAACAATACATACTGATGCTTCTGTGACATTGCTTGGACTTGGGCAGATGTGGCTGTGGCAGCGTGCTTGTCTGTTTCTCCATTTTTGTCTGTTCTGAGACATGGCTCTGGCAGCCTGCTTGTCCACTTTCCACTTAATAGCCTCCCATTGTTAAGGAAGTAAACTGTGTGCAGACACTGCCAAGTCACCTAAACTTGACAACTACTCCAGGGAAAACCAGTGGCTTATACACACATCACAATCACAAAACCGTGTTTACAACTAGCTTCACATAAACTTGCACTACCTACATGTGACCCACTCTTAGAATATTCAACTCTATAATCAACTCCATGGAAATGATACGCCCTTCAGAAAGGTCTTTTACACAAAAAATAACCACCAAGAAGGCAGACATGTAGCAAGCTTAAGGTGACTTAAAAAGGCTTTCACCAGCACTGAACTGCTACATTTTCAGTGATTCACAAAGCAAAGTAGTTCAACACTCAATTCTTAGAAAGGTCACAGGAGGAAAAACCAGCAGAGCGTAGTTAACCTTTAACGGTGGACCTACCCAGTCATGACTTACAGCAAGACTTTTACCAGCTTCCCTTTCCAAGGCCTCCGTTTCGCCCAGTACAATACAAGAGAATTCATTCAGCTGACAATTTTCTAGCTTACACGCGACAAAGTTTCACTCGCCACCAGCTCATCAGGCGCTGCCAGCACTCTCTGCACCTCTTAGGCCGCTATCACGTGCACACCGCCTATCCCAACCCGGCAGGCTGGCATTAAGTGCTTCCTATTGATAAGGTCGTTTTACAACCAGCTCCAAAAAGCTGACAAGCCCAACAGCTCTGGAGCCCAAGTGCCCGGGTCCACTGCACCGCCCCGCCAACCACGACTCCATCACCGGCAGCACCAGAGCTCTCTGTCCCTGCAATACACGAGCAGGGAGGGGCAACCGGGGTTTGGGCAGCGATCGTGTAAACGGGGGAATCGGGAAACGAAGGATGGCTCAGATATTCGACAGGTGACCGCAAAGCTCACGGAGACTCACCATGATGGCAGCAGCTGCTCAGCCCGCCGGCGAAGAAGAGAAAGACGCTGTTTTCAGGCCAATCATATCAACGCATATGGAAGGACCCCCACAAGACGCATGCGTGGGGGCGTGGCGAGGGCTACGGGGCTGACCGCGTCATTGCCAGATTGAAAGTGCCAAAGGGCCATAGCCCTAAGATTTTAGACCAGCCAATCTGGAGCCGAAACAGCTCTAGCCAATTAGATTCACGGGTGCTCACTTTCAGTTCCTGGTATTGAATTGTTTGGAAGAGTTCTGGTTGGTCGCTGTCCACGTGGCTGGTCTCAGCGACTTTGTGTGCGGCGTAGTGAAACACTGCCCAGTCCCCCGCCATAGGTCTGAGCCAATCTTCTCAGTAACTAAGTCAATCCATCTGGTTGAGGGGCTTCCTCTTTTTTGCTCTTATCATCCACCAAGCAATGATATCCTTGTTCGAGTTAGTCCATCGTAATAAAATGTCCAAATACAGTAAAACGAAGTCTTGCCCTCCTTGCTTCTAAGGAGCATAAACTGTCTTTACATAGAATTTTGGTTACAGAATTAAAATTGCCCCCACCTTAGGAGCCCTGAAGTCCCGTTTACACAGTGGTTAAGTGCTGTGCTGCTAACTGATAGATCCGAAGTTTGAACCTAGGAACCCTGTGGCCATCAGCTGCCTGGGGGGAGAAAGCTGTTGCAGTCAGTTTCAGTAAAAATTGACAACCTTGAAAACCCTAAAGGGAAATCTTTTGGGGTAGTTGTGCTCTGCTCCACAAAGGGTTTGTGTTCTTGAGTAAGAACTTAGTAGAGATGGAAGATAGCTTGTATGATCCTCTTGGCTAGCTTCCTCAGTTAACTGCTATGGAAATTTCAGAAATACTGACTCCAAATCGTATTTCAAATATAAAAGGCTGTTTTAGTTTATTATTGTTGTTGTTCCTCGCCCCCCCGCCCCTCCCCCTCCGACTTGTCTGGCGAGTCTCTGATTAAACAGAAAATAATAAATTAAAAAACAAACTTTGTTTTTTTTTTCCTCGAATTTGTTTTCCTTAAAAGTGAAACAGACACGTGAAGATTAAAAAACAAACAAACAAACAAAGCGTGCATGCTCAAAGAGAGTAGAAACAGCTTACTAAAGGGTGTGGACCTGGAGATCAGGGAGTTGATTTTGAGGACTGCTCTCCTATGATCCTCACCATAGCACTCATGGAACAACTGCTATGTATGTGTTGTGTTGTAATTACCTTTACTTGCACTCTATCATTTAATTTTCCCAATTACTTTACAAAATATAGTACTTACTACCCTTCCCAGAGTTGGGAAACTGGGACAGGAGAGGCTGAGTAACTAGCGCAAAGTCATATAACTTTTAAGAGGTGCTACCTAGATTCTGTGGATGCAGTGTGATTTCAGAGGCTTCATTCTTAATCTCTAGTTGATGAAAAGTCGTTCATTATAGAATCTTACTGGTACTGTATAATATTGGTAACATTACTCCAAGGATATATTGTGATTAAATGCTAAAATGCTTTAGCAAAATCTGATGTGCTTTGCTGCCTGTGATATTTGTGTTTTACTAGCTGGATTCCATGGAGTCTAAAATGAGATCAGTGCTGAGCCTGTGGTGGTTTCCTTGCTAGACCAAAACTAAAAAAGCAAATCTGTGGCCTTGAGTGGATTCCAACTCACAGTGACCCTGTAGGACAGAGAGAGCTGCCCTCCTAGGGTTTCCAAAGCTGTAAATCTTTATGAAATCTGACTTCCATGTCTCTCTCCATGCAGCAGCTGTTAAGTTTGAGCTCACACACTTTCAGTTAGCAGCAAAGCACTTAACTACCATACCACCAAGGATCCTCATTCCTGATCATAATAGATCATTAAGGCTGTAGGCAAGCAATTTATTTTTTCAATACATGAAAGATCTTTACCATTCTCCCTTCACCTTTTTTCAGAGCTTACTGAGGCTCAATTTTTAGACTCTTTTTTGCAATCAAGAAAATAAGGTTAGTTGTTTTTTCAAAATAATTCTTTTGTTTTTTAATTCTTTATTCACCAAGAGAAACTATTCGTTAGCTGGTGTATTTGTTTCATAGTTCAGAACATTGGTCATTGACTACTTCCATGGTACTCAATCCAAGAAATTCTTTACATTTCGAATCAATTTGCGTTGGAAACGATACCAGCGTTCTTCACCGCCTCAAATCTTTCATGGAATCATAATTTCTACGGAAATCCACATAGGCCTTCTTTTTTGGTTGACCTGCTCCAACTTAAAGGAAGCTGCCGTGCCCGGGGACAACAATTTGCTCCAAAGAAGCCGGGCCAAAAGGTCTCGCATCTGAGGTTTCATCAAAACACCAGAAGCATGGTAGTTATTCTCCCTTATCACCAACGTCCTCCCTGACTGACTGAAGTTTTTCAAAATAATTTTATCTACTGGAAATGCATGCACAGCTGTTTGGGGCTACTCTAATTTCCCTTGGCATCCTCCAAATGTTGCCTTCCAGTCTGGGGCTGGTTCATTTTAGTCTCCATCTTCCCGTAAAGAAGTATACCCAAAACCAAACCCACTGCCATTAAGTTGATTTCGACTCATAGCGACTCTATAAGATAGGGTAGAGCTGCCCTGTAGGGCTGCCAAGGAGCGCCAAGGAGCGCCTGGTGGATTTCAACTACCAACCTTTTGGTTAGCAGCCGTAGCACTTAACCAGTACACCACCAGAGTTTCATTTAAAGAAGTATAGCCTCTTAGATAGTATTGATGTTGATAATGAGGATTTTCAATTTCATGCAAATTTTGGCTCTATGAAGCAAGACGTTCTTAGCTTTTCTTTCTCTGCACGGGTCTGAAGGCACCGGAAACGAGATTTAAAAAAAAAACAAAATTAGTACTCGGTGCAATTCCCCGTAGGCGCCGCGAGGTGGCGGTATAGGGAGAGGCCAGAAAGCGGCTACCCAAAGAAAGCCTCTCTTGACAGACAGTTGCGCCCGCGAGTAACGGAAGAGGACGCGGACACGTGGGCTGCTATACTGGTAGCTCGGAAGATGCCACCGATCTTTTGGTGCTGACCGAGTTTAGAAGTGCTTAAAAACCTACGTGGAGCATCATTTCTGTAATCCAGCTCCCGGAGTCGCGAGGAGGGGACTCTCACAGCCGTCACCATGGTGAAGGAGCAGTTCCGGGAAACGGATGTGGCCAAGAAAATGTAAGGCGGACCAGGATGGACAGAGGGAGGAGAAATAAGGGGTTGAAAGGGCCCAGAAGGTCAGGGGTCCCGGGTTTCGAAGAGTCATAGGTCAGAGGCTGCTGGGAAAGGAAGGCCAGGGATCAACAGAAGAGGTCACCAAGGCTTAGAAGTAGCTGGCTAGGTCAGAGAGTATTGGCCAAGCCGAAAAGCGTTCAGTCCCCGAAAGGTAGCTGATCAGGGAGTCTCCAGGCTCGAGCGGAGAAGTCTAAATGTGGTTGGAGCCTTGGTGTTGCAGGGTCCTAGGGCCGAGGTTGGAATTCTCCCAAGGTTAAACGACACTTGCTAACATTCCGGAGCCAAGACTGTCTAATTCGGGTTTTGCCCTTAGAGCGCCTGTCACAAAGGCTATATTTGCTGACCAGAAGGATGGGGTTGCCAGCTAGAAAGCAGAACCAGGTGGATGATTTCAGAAAAGAGGCAGATAGTCTGGGCATTCTCTTCCACAGCTTATTATGAGGCCTCAGAGCTTTCAATACAGAAGTGAAATCTTAGGACATCAATTGTTCTTGCAGTAGACACTGAAGAGAGTCCTGTGTAGAGTGTGTTAGGTCCAACGCCTAACCTTTTTCATTCAGGTGAGCAAGACCTTTACTAGTTATCTGATTGCAGAAGGTAGACAGGTCAGCGTTGGGTGTGGTAAGTACAAAGTAAGGTAGGCATTAATAAGGTAACTAGGATTATATCTAGTTAGTTAAGGTAATTATCACTAGTAACAACATGTGCAAGTAAAACTTTGCCAAAGATCATTCAAAAGGTACCGCACAGTGTGTTGACAGGGAGCTTCCAGAAATTCAAGCTGAATTGAGAAGAGAACATGGAACAAGGCTATCTATCATTGCTGATGTCAGGTGGATCCTGGCTGAAAGAGTGGATACTGCAAAGATGTTGATCTGTGCTTTATTGACTATGTAAAGGCATGCAACTGTGTAGATCTTAACAAAACATGGATAACCTTGAGAAGAATGAGAGTTCCAGAATACGTAAGGAAGCTGTACCTAGATCAAGAGGCAGTTGTTCAAGCAGAACAGGGGGATACTGGGTGGTTTAAAGTAAGGAAAGCTGTGCATCGAGGATATATCCTACGTTGTTCTTATTCAGTCTGTATGCTGGGCAAGTAATCTAAGAAGCAGAACTGTATGAAAAAAGAATGGGACATCAGGATTGGAGGAAGACTCATAACAACCTGTTGTAAAAATGACACAGCCTTGCTTGCTGAAAGTGAAGAAGACTTGAAGCACTTGGTGATGAACATCAAAGACTACAGCCTTCAGTATGAATTACATCTCAACATAAAGAAAACAAAAGTCCTCAACTGAATCAATAAATGCTATCATCATAAATGGAAAAAAGATTAAAGTTGTCATGAATTTCATTTTACTTGGATCCACAGTCAACACCCATGGACACAGTAGTCAAGAAATCAAAAGAAGCATTGGACAAATCTGTTGCAAAAGACCTTTTTAAAGCATTAAAAGGCAAAAATGTTACTTTAAGGACTAAAGTGTGCCTTACCCAAGTGATGGTATTTTCAGTCACTTCCTGTGCATGTGAAGGGACAGTGAATAAGGAAGACCAAAGAACTGACACCTTTGAATTGTGTTGATGAAGAATATTGAGTGCCATAAACTGCCAAAAGAACATACCAGTCTGTCTTGGAAGAAGTATAACCAGAATACTCCTTAGAAGTAAAGATAGCAAGGCTGTGTCTCGCATATCTTGGACATATAATTAGGAGAGATCAGCCCATGCAGAAGGACGTCATGCTTGGTAAAATTCAGCGAAAAAGAGGAAGACCCTCGACAAGGTGCGTTGACACAGTGGCTACAACAGTGGGCTCTAGCATAATGATTGTGAGGATCAGGCAACATTTTGTTGTATTGTAAATTACATAGGGTTCCTATGAGTTAAAACTGCCTTGATAGCAACCTAACAACAACAACATAGGCATAGAGAGTTCTGAGGACACCTAATGGCAGGCATCCCCAGGCAGGAGACAGCAGAGTGGTGGGAAAGAGGTGAGTGGGTAATGAGAGTTGTCCAAGAAAAAATCATACTAGGCAAGGTTAAAAGGTGACTTTTATTCCAAAGGAAGTGGAAAGGAATAAGGGATGGAAGGAAGAAACACTGTAAGGGGAAGAGGGAGAGCAGACCCATCTGTATTCCATTTCCACTGAAACACAACATCGCATGCTTCTTAAAGTTGTGAGGAGAAGCTGGGTGAGGGAGGTACCAAGATTGCAATTTAGGGCTCAGAATGTTTCCTTTCTTATGACAAGGCCATCTGGATTCTGGGAGACCTTGGAGCAAGTAAAGGGGGAGATACAGAAGGGCAAAATGATCTTGCTTGGGCAGTAAATCCTTAAGTTACAGTCAGCACCCTACAATAGGTACTGATGTTTTCCTGAACACTTAAAGAGCATAAAAGAGTGCGGGGATTTCTTTAAAAACTCAAGTGGAATTCAGCTTTTATCAGAAAGTAGCAGGAGGCTTGAAACTATGTTAAGAAGTAAGCTTGTAGGCAATGAGGAAACTTTGAAGGGTTTTAAGCAGGACAGGGTCTAAGTTCTTCTTGAAAGCCTTTTTTTTTCTTTTCCTTTTTAGAGGAAGCAAGATTAGAGGGAGGGAGACTTCAGAAGTCATTGCAGGGATCCAGGCAGGGGATGATGGTTGCCTGCACAAGGGCAGGGTAGAGTCACTGGGAAAAAGTGGATTTCAGAGGTGGTTAATCCTGGTGTCTTGGTGAGTAAGTACTGCTCCTGCTAAGCAGAAGGTCAGCAGTTCATATCTGCAAGGCACTCCCTGAATACTATGGGCAGTGTTCAGGGTCGCTATGAGTCAGAATCAACGGTGATGGATTTGGCTTTTTATAGAGTATGAAATTGGCAGTACTGGTGGGGAGGGAGGTAATGGAGAAGTGAGATTGATAGACAAAATTTCTTGTTTGAGCAGCTGTGTAGATGTTGCCATTCAGTGGAATGGGAACCATGCATTTTACCTAGGTGAATGCAGTGGCCTCCCAGGTAGTCTCTCCAAATCCACCCTGGCTCACCATGCAAGCTAGCCCCAATGGGCAGCCCCATGCACACACAGTCTGCTCTCACAAAACAGCTAAAGTGAGTCTGTGAAAATGCAAATTAGATCCATGTGGCTCCACCTGAAAATCCTCAGGCATCTTCTTGCACTGATGTTTAAATTCCTTACCTGAGTTCCCAAGTCCTGCAGCATCTGGCCCCTGCATACCTCGCTGACTTCCTCTTGCACCTCTAGCCTTCTGTGTTTCAGCCAGATTGGTGTCATGCAGTTCCTTGAAAAATGGAAAGCTTGTGCCTGCCCTAGATCCTTGTCCTAGCCATCCTCTCTGCTTCCCATGTTCTTCCTTCTAGTTGTCTTGCAGCTGGATCCCTCGTCTTTGGAATCTCTCCTTAAATGTCAGTTTTACGAAGATGACTTCTCATTCTCTTTACAACCTTGTCTTAATTATCTACTGCTGCTATATCAGAAATACCCAAAGTAGATAACCTGAAGGAACAGAAATTTCTCATGCTTCAGAAGGCTGGAAGTTCAATTTCAGGGTAACATTTCTAGGGGAGACTCTCAGCGTGTTCTGGGTCGCTATAGGTTGGAATTGCTGGGTTTGCGATGGGATAGGGGTTAGAGGAATCCTGGTTGTGCAGTGGTTACACACTCGGCTGTTAACTGGAAGGTCAGCAGTTTGAACCCACCAGTAGCTGCAGAGTAGAAGACCTGGTGATCTGTTCCCGTAAAAATTATAGCCCCAGAAATTATATGGGGCAATTTTACTCTGTCTTAGAGAGTTGCTTTGAGTCAGGATCAACTTGGCGATACACAACAATAGAAGACACTAGCCAGAGGTGGAAGAAAACGTGACTATTTGGTATCACCAAATCTGAAAAAAGAAAGTGTTTCAAGACAAAGGGGGAGGAAGGTATTTAACTGTCAGTACTCCAAAGACGTAAACTGAAACAAGTTCTTAACTGGATTTTAGAACAGGAGGCCATCTTGGGCATCTTGGAGAGTGCCATTCATCTGATGGTCACAGTGAAAACTGGCTTTATGTAGGCTGATGGGATATTGGTGAAGGAAAGTGGGAGAAGGTTGAGTGTATTAAACATTGGTAGGAAAGAGCCTGTAGAGAAAGTTGGAAAGGTAAACTTGGTTATAGTGGACCATGTATGTGATTACAGGATTGTTGCTTGTTTTTTGCCCTTGTTGAAAACATATCAGTTTGGTAGTTTCTGCATGTACCATTTAGTGACGTTCACTCTTCACCCTCCTTTTTCTGAATTGTTCCTCCTCCATTAACATAAATTTAGTGTGCTAAGAGTCTTGTCTAATCTTTTGAGTTGTCATTTGGATCCCATGTAGATGGTTCTTCAAAGAGCATAATGCTCAAGGCTGCCATTTTTTACTAGTTAAACTATTGTTTGGTTTTAAGAAGACTTCCGGGGATATTTTTGGTTTAAGGTTTAAAAGATTATCTGAGGGCAGTATCTTCAGGGGTTCATCCAACCTTCATAGCTCCAGAAAGTCTGGAGTCCATGAGAGTTTGAAATTTTGTTCTCCATTTTCCTGTTTTTGATCAGGATTCTTCTGTGGAGTCACTCAGAATGTTCAGTAATGGTAGCCTGCCTGGCACCGTCTGGTTCTGGCCTCATGGCAGATGAGGTGGTTGTTCCTGGAGGCAGTTAGCCACACAGTTTAATATTCTCTTCGTATTCCTGACTCTCCTTCCTCTGATGTTCCAGAAGAAAGACTAATTGTTGTGCCCTGGGTGCCACTTGCAGGCTTTAAAGATCTCAGGCACCACACAATAACCTGTGAAGTAGGACTGCAACAGTGAACATGTTACTAGATTGATTAACTGAGATATCCCATGAAACCATGACCTTGAAACCTCCAAACCAAGGAACCACATCCATGAGGTTTTCAGTTGTGCATAAGTAGCCTCGACAGCTACTCTTTGTGTTGCCATTGTTGTAAATACATCTGTCACACAACTTTTGCATGTTCTTTTTACAGGTGACAGTGTATTAACAACAATAGCATCAGCTGTGCAACCTGACCCTTAATGTGCTATTTCCGTCACTGTTAACTCCTCTTACTCGTCCCCTCCCTCCTCCGGTAACCACTAATAAACCTCCTCCTCTGTAGGGTTGCCCTTCTTGTCTTTGTATCAGTGAGGTCACATGATGTGTGATGTTTTGTAACTAGTTTCTTTGGCCCGCACAGTGTCTATGCTCCCTGTTGTAGCATGTATCAAGACTTCTCCTTCTGGCTGAGTGATGTTCCATTTTGTGTATTTACCATGTTTGTGTATCCAGTCATTTGTTAATGGGCTTTTAGCCTGTTTCCACCTTTTGGTATTGTGAGTAATGCGGCCATGAACATTGGCTTAAGTCCCTGCTTTCAAGACTGTTGGAGAAATAGCTGTTGAAGTCCTTTGCTCGTTTTTTGATTGTGTTGTCTTGGAATTGTAGGAATTCTTTGTATATTCTGAATAGTAACACCTTATCGCGTATACAGGCGGTCTGTAGTTTTTGAACATCTGACTTAGACAACTTACACTTTAGACTACCGTAAAGCCTATTTTACTAAAAATTTGAGTTAACTACATAAAATGTTTCATAATAATGAATACACATACTGTTTTGTGATGGTCATGAAAATACTGTGCAGTTTGGAAGTGTTTCTTAAATGTTTTGTATGCATAGGAAGGTAAAATATATGCTATGTGCCAAGACAACATTTGACTGACAGTAAGAACTGGAAACCCTGGTGGCGTAGTAGTTAAGTGCTACAGCCACTAACCAAAAGGTCAGCAGTTTGAATCCACCAGGCACTCCTTGGAAAGTCTATGGGGCAGTTCCACTCTGTTCTGTAGGGTTACTGTGAGTTGGAATCAACTTGACATCAACAGTTTTTGTTTGTTTTGCTGTCTCTTATGACTTACATACAAATTCCACTTACAGACTTAGAAATTGGAATCATTTGTAACCCCAGGAGTGCGTATATTTGTGTGGCTACTGGTGCTTCAGTGGTAGAATTGTCTACTTCCGTGCAGGAAGTGGTCTGGGTTCAGTTACCAGGCGGTGAACCTCATGGACATCCACCACCTGTCTGTCACTTGTAGTTTGTGTGTTGCAGTGATGAACAAGTTATAACAGAGCTTCTAGGCATTGTAAAGCAGTAGTAGCTCATCAGAACCTATCTAACTTCAGGGGATGAGAGCCTAGATCAGTGCAAAGCTGGTGTCTGTGAGGCAGAGGTCAGACATAACTCTGCTCCAAACTTTTTACCAACCATCCTTCCCACAGCACCCTTCTTTTCTGCTAGGTTGATAATTCCTTGTAATGGTGACACAAAACTCAACAGCCATACTTAAAGTTAAGTAGTTCTGGAAATAACAGTACAACTCAGGGTCGGGAAGCATGTAGGCAAGGTCTGGAAGGCTCTCTCTTGAAGAGCACATCCTTCCCTTATTCACTGCAGAGCATGTCTCAGTTCTTCAGGCAGACAGGCCCTTGTCTCTGCCGTGCAAGCAAGCAAGCCCTTTTCTCTTCCAGGTGTACCCTTTTTTGGCTGTGCTGGCCTTTTCTATCTTCCATTTGGACAGGCGCACCTGCCGTTGGCCTCCCCACTGCTGACCGACCCAGTTCATAGACAGTGTGGCCTTTTTCTTCAGTTTCTTAGCTGCATTCCTAGCCGCAGGTTTCTGTCATCACGACTGATTGTGTGATAGGGTAGCTTCTGGGCTGTAGCTACCAGCTCTCCTGCAGGGTGCCTTCCATGCCTCTTGCTGTCTTGAGTGTTACAGCCCTTTATTAACATCTTTTAGGAGTTTCTTTGCCTCCTCTCTGTCTGCTTCTCTGCTTGCATCTCTTGCCTTTTCACCTGCTTCATTTTTCTTGTTTGTCTGCCAACCACTGTGGGGTTGGCTGCACTTGTAAGTAATCTCTTTGTCAATGTGGCCATCTCATAAGGGGCCACAAATGGACCAGTCCTCTCTCTGTAGGCCACTGTGTCTGCCCTTCATTTGCATAATAGGCTTTAGTTGTTCATTTGTAAGGTTAAGTATACAGACTAATCCCTGCAAGGTGTGTAAAGTACATTAGTCCCTGGACATGCTGCATCCCAGAGCCAGACAAAATGTACCAAACCACAGATTGTTTACTGCTTAGCTGGGAAATGTCAGTCAACCTGGAGAAAAGCCACAAACCTTTCGGGTAGAAAACTTGGGGAGAGTATGTCTCAAGCTGTTTTTTCTAATGACCAAAGGCACAAGGCCGTGTAGAGGAACTCATTTTACCACAAACTGACTAGGAAGGAAGGCCCGATTTGCTTCTGAAAATCAACCAATGAAAAACCTGTCTATCACAAGGTTCCAGTCTGCAACCAACCAAGATGTTGTGGGACCAGCCCTGTTTCACTAAGTTATGTGCTGGGTTACAGTGAGCTGCCTGCCAGCTCAGTAGCAGCTAATGTCAGATACATAATTTGCAAATATTTTACTCCATTCTATAAATTGCTTTTTCACTTTCTTGGTAATATCCTTTGGTGCACGGAAGTTTTTAATGTTGGTGCAGTCCAATTTATTTTTTCGTTTATTCCTGCTTATGTTGTCATGTCTAAGAAGCCATTGACAAATCCAGGGTCCTGATGATTGACCACTGTTTCCTTATAGAAGTGTTATATATATGGTGAGAGGTGGATGTTGGTAATGATTTTGATGTAATTACATCTCTTTTCTTGCTGTTCCAGAAGCCACATCTGTTTTGGCATGAAGTCTCCTGAGGAGATGCGCCAACAGGCACACATCCAGGTTGTAAGTAAGAACTTATACAGCCAGGACAACAACCACGCCCCCTTGCTGTATGGAGTGCTAGACCACAGGATGGTAAGACCCCTCTGCTGTACCCCCCTCCCAAGTCCTGTGTTTTGACTTGCTGATGAAACTGGGGAGGGCTCCGTTCTTCTCCTTTGCTTCCCCCATGTATCTCAGACCCAGTCAGAGGGTCCAGCCTTCAGTCTGCTAGATGTGGATACCTTGCAGCTTCCCAGTTGATCCCGAGCCACCGTGATAGATGTGAGGCTGATCCCACTTTCCTTTCCAGTGGAGTGATAACTGAATGTGCTTTTATCCAAAGGGTACAAGTGAAAAGGATCGTCCTTGTGAAACCTGTGGGAAAAACTTGGCCGACTGTCTAGGTCACTATGGATATATTGACTTGGAGTTGCCTTGTTTTCATGTGGGATACTTCAGAGCAGTTATAGGTATCCTACAGGTAAGCACTCATGTCAGTTTCTGGGGCATGAGTTCTAGATTTAGGTTAGAGAGATTAGCGTGAGCTTAGGAATTGTGAGTGGCAAGGGCTACGACAAGGGGAGCTTTTATGCTAGGTACATGATATTTTTATTTTGCACTACATTAAAGTGCGAGAGGATTGTTTATTCCTTTATTTTCCTGGAGACGGTGCTGCACATCTATATGTGCACATGTGTGTGTTTACAGATATACACATATGTATATAGTAAAGAATACTCAGACAATGTAGAATAGCACAAATCGAAAAATGAAAGTTAGCAAAACTCCTTGTACCCAGTGTGGCTACCACCAGTGTTCTGGTAAGCGTTGGACACCGCATCCTACTTGTATGTTTATCTGTGTCTGCTGTGTTCAGTGCCCTGGACAAGGATGTGGCATTTTACAAAGAAAAGAATTGTTCTTCATCACTCATCCTGTTATGTGTTCTGTCTGATTTTTAAAAGATGATCTGCAAAACTTGCTGCCACATAATGCTGTCCCAGGAGGAGAAGAAGCAGTTTCTAGATTATCTAAAGAGGCCTGGCCTGACTTACCTTCAGAAACGAGGCCTGAAAAAGAAGATCTCTGATAAGTGCCGGAAAAAAAACGTTTGCCATCACTGTGGTGCTTTCAATGGTGAGTAGGGTGTGTGAAAGGCTCTTCTGTCGCCTCCATTAGTTTCATGTGCTTTCCCAGGGGCAACTTTTTTTCCGTATTTAGACTGCAGAACTGGCAGCTGGTTCACTGGCAGCGGCTGCACCTCTTATCTTTTGTGGCTGTCAACATTTTCAGTTGTTTTACTAACCAGATTATACCTCTGGCCAGTCTAAGAACCTAATTTCAAAATCTAATTCTCTTTATTCTCTCTAAATAAATTAACTTTTATAGGTACTGTAAAGAAATGTGGATTACTGAAGATAATTCATGAGAAATACAAGACCAACAAAAAAATAGTTGATCCAGTTGTATCACATTTCCTTCAGTCTTTTGAAACAGCCATCGAACATAACAAAGAAGTAGAGCCCCTCCTGGGAAGGGCCCAGGTGAGCCAGAAACACACACCCACCCTCTGCCCACCTCCTCCATTATCTTAGTTAGCTAGTGCTGCTGTAACAGAAATAACACAGGTGGATGGTTTAAAGGACAGAAGGCTACTTTCTCATGGTCCAAGAGGTCCGCATTGCAGGTGCCGACTCTGGGGAAAGACCCTCGGGTCAGCTTCGATAGCCCGTGTTCCTCCTTCCTTGTGATCTTCCTCTGGCGTCTCTCTTCTCTTGTTGATGCTTGCTTATCTGCATCCAATCTGCTCTTTTTGTAACTCAGAAGTGAGTAGGTTTGGGGCACACGCTACACTTCTATGGCTTCATTCACATAAAACCCTTTTCTCAAGTAGCATTACACCCACAGGTATAGAGATTAAGATTATAACACGTATTTTGGGGAGACACAGTTCAGTCTGCAGCAGCTGTGCATCACACACCCTCTTGTCACTCTCACAGTCATGTCTCCCTCACCTTTTTCCAGAATGAAAAGCCCAGTTAAGTTAGCAGAAATGTTTGGGTACTAAGTTAGTGGCTGAGCTGAGAATGTCATGTAAAAAATACCTGGTGCGACAAGTCTTTATCTGGCACTGAGTTTAACAGCATGTTTTTAATCATACAGGTAGTGATACATTTCTGTTGTAAAAGATTTTAAAATTATAGATGTACAGAACATAACTGAAAGATTCTGTTCCATCATGGACAATAAGGTACAGAAAGATTTCGATAACTCCCTTTACAGCCATCAATTTGTTTTAATTGGCTCAAAATTAACTAATTTTATGAAATATCTTGGGGTTTTTGTTGTTGTTGTTCTTGATTTGATTAGTGCTTAATCCTCACTATACTGTCAAGTTGTTAAGTGCCATCGACTTGATTCCAACTCATAGCAACCCCTATATACTGTAGAACGAAACACTGCCCAGTCCTGTGCCATCCTCTCGGTGGTTGCTGTCTGAGCCCATTGTTGCAAGCATTGTGTCAGTCTCTGTCTCATCAGGGTCCTCTTTTCTTGTTGACCTTCTACCTTGCCAAGTGTAATGTTCTTTTTGAAGGACTGGTCTCTACTGATTATGTGTTCAAAGTACATTAGATGAAGACTTGGCCATCCTCACGTCCAAGCAGCATTCTGGCTCTGGTTTTTCCAAGACAGATTTGTTCATTCTTCATACTCTTCATCAGTACCATAATTAAAGACATCAGTTCTTGTTTTGTCTTTGTTTTTCACTGTCCAGCTTTCACGTGCATATGAGGCAGTTGAAAACACCATGCCTTCGGTCAGGCCCACCTTAGTCATTAGTGTGATATCTTTGCTTTTCAATACTTTAACGAGGTCTCTGGCAGCAGGTTTGCCCAGTGCAGTACATCGTTTGACTTCTTGGCTGTTGCTTCTGTAGATGTTGATTGTGGGTCCAAGTAAAATGAAATCCTTGGGAACTTCAGTCTTTTCCCCATTTATCATGATATTGGTTATTGGTCCAATTGTGAAGACTTTTATTTTCCTTATATTGAGGTGTAATCCATACTGAAGACTGGTCTTTTATCTTTGTTGGTAAGTACTTCCAGTCCTCTTTGCTTTCATCAAGCAGTATTGTGCTGTCTGCATGTGGTAGGTTGTTATTAAGTGTTCTTCCAGTCTTGATGCTATTTTCTTCTTCACGCAGTCAAGCTTCTCAGATTATTTGCTCAGCATGTAGATGAATTTAAACCACTTTATATCCCCTTGTTCTGTTGAAACAACTGCCTCTTGATCTATGTACAGATTGCACATGAGCATAATTAAGTGTTCTGGAATTCCCATTCTTTACAATGTTACCCATGACCTCTTACGAGTCACACAGTTGAATGCCTTTGTATTAGTCAATAAAACACAGGTAAACATATTTCTGATAGTCTGTGCTTTCAAAGTTGATAGTATATGAAACTAACATGCCATTTGAATAGCTACCGAGCTCCAGACCTCCACTGGACATGTGAAGGACCCTCTAGAACCAAGGTCTACCCTTAGGGTCCTGTAGCCTACGTATGACGAGGAAACTAATAGGTCAGAGCGCTGCCTGACCCACAAATGGCAAAGACTGTGAGTTCAGTGGGAAATCAGAAGTTGGGAGATGTCACTTTGTCCTTGGTGGTTAGGGAAGACTTTGAGGAAAGGTATGGCCTTTAGACTTTAGTGATCTGGTCTTTAAACTTGAATAGAACTTGAAGAGTCAAGGGCAGTAAGTTAGGCATGTCCAGGGTTATCAGTATGTAGTTGCTCTGAAATGGAAGATATGTTTGAAAGGCCATGAGAGCACTAATAATTACAGCTTGCATTTAGTGCTTGCTGTTACATGCAGGAAGCCAAGCAGTTCCCATGAACTATTGTTTTATACAGTGAGAAGGTAGATGTGTCATTCCACAGCTATGCAACTGAGGAGCACTCCAAGGTAGTGGCTTGTGCAGGAGTAAGACCAGAAGCTGGAGGCGTCCTGGTTAGTGGACCTGCAGTGATCCTGTTTTGCTGCCCTTATTTGTGTCTCCCCTCCAGTCACACTGTGTTGCTTTTAGGTTAGCGTCCATGACTTCCCACCATATCACTGTTAGTGCACTCCTTCTCTGTCATGGCACACTTAGCAGCATCAGTACCTAGGAGACCTTTTTCTTTGAAAAGTCTGCTAAATGATTTGGCCAGGGCCATATCCATTTCCCACTTATGATTCTCTTGTCTGGCACATCCACCTTGGCTCTCGGAGCGTTCCCCACGTGCCACCACTTTCCTGTCAACCCCATCCTACTTTTCTCAAGTTTACATCTTAGAGGTAAATTACTAACCTTTATAAAGTAGCATAGAACCCAGCAGTGTTCATTCTCTTGTACATAAGGTCGCTGTGAGTTGGAGATAACTACTGATGACCTCAGCAGCAGAGTAGTGGTTAAGAGCCGTGGCTTTGGGATCAGACAGACCTGAGGTTGCCACTTACTAGCTCTGTGACTTTGAGTGAGTAGCCTAACCTGGCCTTCAGTCTTTTCATCTATAAATGGGGGCTACAGGAATATCAGGTAAGGAGGGTAAAGGTACAGTGAGCAGCCCCTGTTTGTCAGTGGAGGATTGCTTGTTGCTCTGATGCTGGAAGCTGTACTATTGGTGCAGGTTTCAGCTGAGATGACAGACTATGAAGAAGGACCCAGCAGTCTACTACTGAAAGAAATTAACCAGAGAAAACCTTATGAATAGCAGTCAAACAGTGTCAGATATGGTGCCAGAAAGTGAGCCCCCAAGGTTGGAAGACACTCAGAAGACAATTGGGGAAGAGCTGACTCCTCAGAATAGAGCTGACCTTAATGACACGGAAGGACTTTGGGGTCTTCTTTCACTGATGTGTCATGACTCAAAATGAGAAGAAACATCGGACAGGAATGGATTGGACTTGGCGATGCAGAGTGACCATGGTGGTCACTTGAAGAGCACACTTGTGTGCTCTTCGTGGCTCTATAGAATATCATCCTGCTGACCTCTTACTGGAGGAAGGGGAGTTGGGTGGAGAGGAGGGGAAAGGAGACTGTTGGGAAGATGGGACATGAATGGAGCAGAGAGGAAGAGTGTGCTGTCACTATGCAGGGAGAGCAGTGGTAGCTGCATATAGGTGGGCTTGAAATTTATGTAGAAATGTACATTTTCATTCAGTCATAATAAAGAAAAAGAAGAAAGAGCTGCAGGCATCCATTAATAATCGGAACATGGAATGGATGAAGTATGAATCTAGGAAAATTGGAAATTGTCGAAAATGAAATGGAATGCATAGACGTTGATATCCTAGGCATTAGTGAGCTGAAATGGACCAGCTTGAGCTATTTTGAATCCAACACTCATATGGTCGACTGTGCTGGGAATGAAAACTTGAAGAGGAACAGTGTTGTATTCATCATCAAAAAGAATATTTCAAGATCTGTCCTGAAGTACAATGCTGTCAGTGATAGGATAATATCCATACTGCCTACAGGGGAAGCCAGTTAATATGACTATTATTCAAATATATGCACCAACCACTAAGGCCAAAGATGAAGAAATTGAAGATTTTTACCAGCTTCTGCAGTTTGAAATTGATCGAGCATGCAGTCAGAATGCATTGATAATTACTGGTGACCAGAATGCAAAAGTTGGAAACGAAGAAGAATCGGTAGTTGGAAAACATGGCCTTGATGATTGAAATGATGCCAGAGATCTCATGATAGAATTGTGCAAGACTAACAGCTTCATTGCAAATACATTTTTTTTAACCAACACAAATGGCAACTGTACACATGGACCACACCAGATGGAATACATAGGAACCAAATTGACTACATCTGTGGAAAAAGACAATGGAACAACTCCATATCAGCGGTCAGAACAAGACCAGATATTGACTGTGGCACAGATCATCAAATGCTCATATGCAAATTCAAATTGAAAGGAAAGAAAATTAGAACAAGTCCACA
This sequence comes from Heterohyrax brucei, assembly GCA_028571685.1. NCBI lineage: Eukaryota > Metazoa > Chordata > Mammalia > Hyracoidea > Procaviidae > Heterohyrax > Heterohyrax brucei. The sequence continues at coordinate 80,802,934 of CM053154.1, read as the reverse complement.
AGAGCCAAAGTATGATCTTGGGTATATCCCTGCTGAGTATAAAGACCATCTCAAGAACAGATTTGATGTGTTGAGCACTAATTACTGAAGAGCAGACGAATTGTGGAATACCATCATCCATGAAGAGTGCAAGAGGTCATTAAAAAGATAGCAAAGAAAGACCAAATTGGATGGCCGAAGAGACTCTGAAACTTGCTCTCAAACACTGAGCAGCTAAAGCAAAAGGAAGGAAAGGTGAAATAAAAGACCTAAACAGAAGATTTCAAAGAACAGCTCGAGATGACAAAATATTATAATGACATGTGCCAAGAGCTGGAAATGGAAAACCAGAAGGGAAGAACACGTTCTACATTTCTGAAGCTGCAAGAACTGCAGAAAAAATTCAAGCCTCAAGTTGCAGTAGTGAAGAACTCTGTAGGAAAACTATTAAACGACTCAGGAAGCATCAAAAGAGCGTGGAAGGAATATACAGAGTCATTATACCACAACTGGCCAGTGTTCAACCATTTGAAACAGTAGCATATGATCAAGAGCCAGTGGTACTGCAGGAAGAAGTCAAAGCTGCGGTGAAGGCATTGGCAAAAAGCATTACTCCAGGAATTGATAGAATATTAATTGAATTAATTGAATTAACTGAAAGTGCTGGCTTATCTATGCCAAGGGATTTGGAGGACAGCTACCTGGCCAACTGACTGGAAGAAATCCATATTTATGCCCATTCCGAAGAAAGGTGATCCAACTGAATGCAGAAATTCCTGGACAATATCATTAGTGTCACACGCAAATAAAATTTTGCTCGAGATCTTTCCAAAGTGACTGTGATAGTATATTGACAAGGGACTGCCAGAAATTTAAGATGGAATCAGAAGAGGATTTGAAACCGGGGCTATCATTGGCTGTTATCAGATGGATCTTGGCTGAAAGCAGAGAATACCAGAAAGATGTTTACCTCTGTTTCCTTGACAATGCAAAGACATTTGACTGTAAGGGTCATATAGCTACCATTGCAGAGAATGGAAATTCTAGGACACTTAGTTGTGCTCTTGAGGAATCTGTATATGGATCAAGAGGTAGTCATGTGAACAGCAGAAGGGAACACTACATGGTTTAAAATCAGGAAAGGTGTGCCTCAAGATTGTATCCGTTCACCATACCTTTTCCATCTGTATGCCCAGCAGCTACTCCCAAGAAGCTGGATTCTACAAAGAAGAACGAGGCATCAGGATTGGAGGATGACTCATTAACAACCTGTGTTAGGCAGATGACACCACTGTAGTTGCTAGCAGTGAAGACGATTTGAAACACTTACTGATGAAGATCAGAGACCTCAGCCTTCAGTGTGGATTGCACCTCACCATCGAGAAAACAAAAATTCTCACAACTGGACCAGTAAGCAACATTGTTGTAAATGGAGATAAGATTGATGTTGTCAAGGATTTCATTTTACTTGGGTACACAATCAACACCCATGGAAGCAGCAGTCAAGAAATCAAAAGATGGATTACATTGGGAAAATCTGCTGCCAAGGACCTCTTTCCAGTATTGAAAAGTAAAGATGTCACCTTGAAAACTAAAGTGTGCCTGACCCAAGCCGTGGTATTTTCAGTCACATCATATGCATGTGAAAGCTGGACGATCAACAGAGAAGACAGAAGAAGAATTGATGCCTTTGAACTGTAGTGCTGGGGAGGAATGTTGAATGTACCACAGGGCACCAAAAGAACCAATAGGTCTGTTGTGGAAGAAGTACAACCAGAGTGCTCCTTTGGAAGCAAAGATGCTGAGAATGCGTCTTACATACCTTGAACATGTTGTCAGGAAAGATCAATCCCTAGAGAAGGACATCATGCTTGGTACAGTTGAGGGTCAGCGAAAAAGAGAAAGAACCTTGACTGGATGGATTGACACAGTGGTTGCAACAATGGGCTTAAGCTTAAAAATAATTGTGGACATGGCACAACACCAGGCAGTGTTTCGTTCTGTTGTTCGCTATGAGGGTCACTATGAGTCAGAACTGATTCAGCAACACCTAATAGCAACAGCAATACAAGAGTATCTGCTTTAGGACTCTTGTGAGGATTGAGAGCTGAATTCTAGATCAAGTGTTAAGTTATTTGACACAGAGCAAGTGGTTAGTGCGTGTTACCCAGTGACCGTTGTTTTTGTCTCTGCCACTGGCACCCTTATAACAATAGTGCTATCCTGGATGAAACAACCCAGCCTCTGCTTGTCAGCCCAGCTCATAGTGTTCCGCCAACTTCCTCCTAATTAGCATTCCACCCTTTCCTTACCTTCTTCCATGAAGCCATCTTGGTACTGGGACATGCCCGCTTTGATCTTACCCTGCCTAAACCACAGTTATATTCTCTGTGCCACATACAGCACTTGATCACATCACTTATGGTCTGTCGAGTGTTTCTCCTTGTTTTTTTGTAAGATTAACAAGTTCTGTTTTTCTGAGGCCGTTTTTTGATGCCTCACATGGTGTCTGAACAGTGGCAGATCATCTGTATCATCGGTCGATCCTGATCCAACCTGTACCGCCTGGGGAGAGGAGAGAGGGCCCAAACAGGAGTTCACCATTTGTCTCCTCCGACCTGCAGTTACCTCAGTGAATACAATCTTAGGGAGTGTGTTTGCATTTCGCAGAGGGGGGACCACATGCAAACAAGAGCTCATTAAGATATCTCAGGATGACCTCTGGTCCTGACTGTTTCTCCTACTCTTACTTTTTAGGTATTTAGAAATACCTTTACAGGCAGCATACCATGATTAAATTGGAGGAGAGACTAGAGGAATGGTATTTAACGTATTCTGGGCATAAACTCCTCTGCCCCGCAGGTGTTAGACAAAAACTACAAACTGTTTCCTAAAGAATAATTTCTGCTCACACACAATTTTAATACAAGCGCAGGGGATCATGAGTTCTGTCTCGCTTACCAGGTGGAAGTGCTTCTCTCTGTGTTACGATGTCCCTAGCAAACTGACCTAACTGCCCTTGCTGGCACCCTTGCAATCATAGCTATGTCACCAGCAGCTGAGGCAGCATACACTGTCACCAGAGAACCCCAGTTAGAATATTCTTTGTGCACACTGAACCCCACCTGTACTGTTTCTTCAGCCCCAGGTTTCTGTTTTCTAGTGTGTAACAGGATACATCAGAAGCCTCTTCATGTGCGTATTGGTGGGCAGTTATTCTATCACCTTTGAATTTTCTTTTTTAAACTGAGCAGGCCTTTTCTTTAACTGCTGTTGCTAGGAGATTGTTTCTAGACTCTTGCCCATATTCAGGACCTCTGAGTGTCCTTCATTTCCATAATTCTGTTGTCTGTTACTGACTGATACTCCTGATGAGATCTGGCCTTTGTGTGTTCCCAAAAATGTAATCACAGTCCAGTATTTATACCTGAATGCTTCCAGTGGTAGTGAGGTGCCCGTGGCTGGAAGACAGGGACGTTGTAGCAGGGAATTCTGCTCTGGGTGAGGACCTTGAGGACCAGCCTGTCTTGAGGGATTCTTTCCATCTGCCCAAGTACATCAGTGACCACAGTAACTTTCTCTTGCTACAGTGCTCTAAGTGCTTTCTTCTGTTTCTCATTAAGTTGTACATAACACATTTGGCTTGTACCTGGTACTCAGTCACACAGACTTCGATTCCAAGGAGTTTTAGTAAATAGATACAAGACGTAGCTGACCATTCTTAATGTCTCTGAAAATTTGGGTAGTTCCAGTAACATGATTAAGTGGTTTAGCACAGTATTTACATTAAAGGAAGTTATTACAAAGGCAGTATAAGCTTATTATAGAAATAGTTAAAAAGAGAAACAAAATGATTATAATTCTACTCACCTAAAGAGAATCCTGATAACACCTTGATGACACCATATATTTGTTCTTCTCTGCATAGATACATATTCGCCCCCAACATGAGGTGATACATGCTTATTTCATGCCAGTGTTTGTGAACTATTTTCCATGTTAATAGCTACATTTCTGTGTTGCCTTTTTTCAGTAGCTTCATAGTTTGTTTATTTAACCTGTAACCTGTCGAATTTTTTCCAACTCTTCACAATTAAAAGCAACTTCAGTAAATATTATTGTAGCTCAGTCTGTGTGTTTGTTCATAAAAGTATACCCTTAGAATAATTAGAAGTGGAATAATTGGCTTAAATAATTGGAATAAGGAGCATGCACATTTTTAAGGCTCTTACAACAAAGCATGTTATCAACAAAAATTTCTGCCATCACTTACACTTACTATCAGTTAAATGACAAGTTAGAAAACATAAAGAAGTAAACCGTTGCCCAGGCTTTGAAAAAATAACGTGTCCATTCCTTCCTGTCCTCCTTTCTATAGGAGAACTTGAATCCCTTAGTAGTTCTGAATTTATTTAAACGAATCCCTGCTGAAGATGTTCCTCTACTTCTAATGAACCCGGAAGCTGGAAAGCCCTCTGATTTGATCCTCACACGACTTTTGGTGCCCCCTCTGTGTATCAGACCCTCTGTGGTGAGTGATTTGAAGTCTGGCACCAATGAAGATGATCTCACAATGAAATTGACAGAAATCATTTTCCTAAATGATGTCATTAAAAAGGTCAGTGCTTCCCATTAGCTTTTCCAATGATATCAGTTTTGGAATATGTATCTACAAAAATGTCTAGTCAAGAAAATCAAGCTAAGGTTACTGTTACTGAACATTGTGATCAAAGATTCTATAGAACAGTTCTGATCAAAGTAGGGGAAAGGTAGGACAGAATTTCAAATTCTTATGGACTCCAGACATCTGGGAGCCATGGCAATTGGATGAACCCCCGAAGTTATTGCCCTGACAGAATCTTTAAACTTTAAACAAAAAATATCCCCTGAAGTCTTCCTAAAATCAAACAGTGTAGCTTACCTTGTTTAAAACGTCTGCTTTAACCATTGTACTGTTTCAAGAACTGTGTATATGAGATCAAGTTGACAACAGCAACTCAAAAGATTGGATAGGAACCTTAGAGGGCAGGGTGTTTATGTTGATGAAGGAGGAACAACTCGGAAAAGGATGGTGAGATTTATTGTACAACTCGAATGTGATAGGTGTCACTGAATTATACATATAGAAACTTGAATTGTTCTGTATTTTCTGTGTGAATTATGAACAACAAAATGAAAAAAATTTAAAGAAAAAGTCCAGCCAGCCTAGAAACAATTTGTTTCTGTTCATCTTCTTTTCATTTTCAGCATCGAATATCTGGTGCCAAGACGCAGATGATCATGGAGGACTGGGACTTCCTGCAGCTGCAGTGCGCCCTCTACATTAACAGCGAACTTTCGGGCATTCCCCTCAACATGGCACCCAAGAAATGGACCAGAGGTTTTGTCCAGCGCCTGAAGGGAAAACAGGGTACGTTTCAGTCAAAGTGCGGGAAACACTCTGCTGTCTTTGGTAGAAGATTTTTGGGCAAGCGCTGGTGACTCAACGCATAAGTGTTTGGCTGCTAAACAAAAGACCAGGGGTTCAGATGCCCTGGCCACTCCTTGGAGCATGCCCACTTGGGGCATGTTCTCCTCTATCCTGCGGTGTTGCTATGAGTTGGAATCAGCTTGATGGCAGTAGGTTTTATTGTTGATATATGTAAAGCTCATTTAGTCAGAAATTGGAAGTTCTCCTCAATTTCTCAGTTTATGTGTTCTCCTAAAAAGCGTATCCTGTGTCATTGGGTTCTGTAACATATTTTTATATGTGTAGGTCGATTTAGAGGCAACCTTTCAGGAAAAAGAGTGGATTTTTCTGGCAGAACAGTCATCTCTCCTGACCCCAACCTCCGGATTGATGAGGTCGCAGTGCCAGTTCATGTGGCCAAAATTCTCACCTTTCCTGAAAAGGTAACTACCACTTACCTGCTCAGTTCCTCACAGTAAATCTGGTCTTCTGCATTGTATTTTTATGTTCCACACAACAGAGAGTGGAATGTCCCCAATAACCCAGCTCATCCACACTAGTAACCCAGCTAACCCACAGCTTCGTGTGTCTGAGGGTGTGTTTGTACCTTTCCAGTTTGTTTATGTAGAACAGTTGATTGTTATTTGTTGCAGCTGTGTTCTATGAAGTCTTCAGAAACAGTGAATTGGCAATTTCTGAACCAGCATTGTTCAGTAGGACGGCTGGGAACATACATATTGGACACCTAACGTTGTTTGTTGCTCTGCAGATGCCCATGTTAGCAAGTGACTGCAAGACACCAGGGATATTAATGATTTGGGGGTTATAAATAAATTTTATAATGTAGGCAAAATTGCAAATATAGAATCTACAAATAATGAGAATTGACTGTATGTATAGTATCTGTAATGTGCAGCCATATTTATATCTAACTAAATGTGCGTATCTACACATACATATATAGTGTTCTGAAATTTCTTTCTGAATTAATGACATCTTGGACATCTTTCCATGCTGGTCTGTACTTCATGTTTTAAAATACTAAATGCCACTATAATTGAAAAAAAAAAGATTTGCACAGAAAGAAGGAGTGAGGGAAGGAGGGAAGGAAGCCATCTTTGATGGCTACTAGACATGGGAGACGGAAGAAGGGAGAGTTACTAACTAGAAAGAGGATACATGTTAGTGTTGTTGAAGAGAAAGGTAATACACTGTGTGGGGAAAGTCAGCACGACATGACACTGAGAGCAATGTGAGAATAAAGGGCAGCTATGATAATTCATATTAAAAAGTTATGGATATCAATAATATCCAAAGAATTTACAAGGTTATTTTATAAAAGCAGTATTCTAAAATTTGCTGGATTTTTATTGTCTTTAGGACCTCATAGATGCTCTGTTATGAAAGGAATGTAAATTGTAAGATGTATATATAGCTTTGGAAGGAAAAAAAATGACTGATAAGCAACACCCCCATTTAATTTTGAGGGATGAATTATTTGAAAACTTTAGAATCACTGAGTCAGAGAATGAGAACCCATAATGAATGTGTGTGATTTTTTTTTCAAAATATATACAAGAAAGCACACCAGTTCAGCAATTTCTGCACATACAATTCAGTTGCCTTGATTATATTCTTCAAATTATGCAATCATTCTTGCTGTCATTTTCCAAATTATGCAGCCATCAGTAATATAAACTCACCATCTGTTGTCAGTGTAATCCTATATAGGTAGTTCTTTAAAAGAATGTAATGCTCAAAGCAAACACGCTTGTACTAATTAAACTATTGTTTAGTTTCAAGATGATCTCAGGTGATAGTTTCTGCTTTAAAGTTTAAAGATTCTGTCAGGGCAATCATCCAGCCTCAGTGACTCCAGAAATTCTAGATTTCATCAGAATTTTAAGTTCTGTCCCACATTTGCTCCCTTTTGATCAGGATTCTTCTATAGAGTCTTTGATCAAAACATTCTATAGTGGTAGCTAGGCACTATTTGGTTCTAGTCTCACAGCAAAGGTCTCATGGAGGTGATTGAGTTGAGCATTTTAATGCTATTGCCACATACTCAGGCTGCAATAGTTTATATTCATTTACACTCAAAATTTACATTTATCATGAGTGTAAAAGGGTATTTACATTGCTTTTGTTGTTTCTCGGCAGTGCTTTCGATAGCTGCAAGATACGATAATAGGACAATATTGATTGGCATTGTCCTTGAATTTCATTGTTGGGCCAGAACATAGATGTTTGTGGTAAAGTTTGTGTGGCTTGAATCACTAATGATCCAAGAACTTCTTTCTGTGAAGTGGTATTCCATGAGACTGGTGTCCAGGGCATTACAGAACATCCAACCTGTGTGAACCAGAGCCTGTGATGCTTGTTTCTTGGCTTTTAAACATTAAAAGCCCAGGATAAATAATTGCAGTTGTTGTCTGTTTCTAGAATCGCAGATGGAGTGCTGTAAATTAGTCCCACCCACTCGTTTTATGAGTTGGATCCGACTCGACAGCACTTGGCTTGGCTTGGCACTCATTTTACTGATGGCTAGCGAGCGAGTAACCAACTTGAGCCTGAAACTGGGTCTCTGTTTGACAGTTTATGTTCCTCCTTACACTCAAGACCCTAGATAGCAAGGTGCCCAGGGGTATCTCTCTGTACTGGAATCAGCACAAAGAATGGAAAAATTAATATACTGTGTTTAATAGGGTATGTATTCATGTGTCTGTGTCTGTGTATATGCCATATAGTAGTATATAAAAACCTAAGAGGATCTCATATTTTTATCATGGTCTTGCAGGTGAACAAAGCAAACATCAATTTTTTGAGGAAACTGGTTCAGAATGGCCCTGAAGTTCACCCGGGAGCCAATTTCATTCAGCAGAGGCATATGCAGATGAAAAGGTAATGCTTTCCAATCTAGCTTGATTTAACTGGCTTCTCATGACAAAGTTTACTACACCATGCTTAGCCATAGAATGCAATCTGATACACATTTTTGTGACTCAGTGTGGCATATATAAAATATCTGCTTGAATTGTGGTGTGTCTCTTGGTATGTCATTGGCTTTATTGGATTATTTAAAAGAGATGAGATCAGTTGCTCACTCTCATTTAACATTAGTGAGTGTAGATGCACAAAATACATTAGAAAGTCAATCATTATATGAATCTCCCAGGCCCTTTAGGCTGACATCGGTGTACTCATAATCCAGGGGCATTAATCTTTTCAACTCTGCCTTTTCCCAGAGAATTTTATCAACAGGGTCATATAGGCAAAGTTGATTCATTGCTGCATTTCATTGATTCTAAGACATTTTGTTCATATTTTAGTATTTTAAAAATCAGGCTATTTCGCACAATTAGTGTTATACTATAGTTTAATTCCCAACTTTTTTCTCTGTTGGTGGTACGTAAAGTACATAAAATGGAGAAATTTTAGATTCAATAAAATACGTTGGTGTTAGAAATTAAATCCTGATATTTAGGGGGACAAGTTGCTGAAGAAACTTCACTCTCAGAGGCCATATTTATTGTGGCACATTAGGTTTTTGAAGTATGGAAATCGAGAAAAGATGGCTCAGGAGCTGAAGTATGGTGACATCGTTGAGAGACACCTCATAGATGGGGATGTGGTGCTGTTCAACCGGCAGCCCTCACTGCACAAACTGAGCATTATGGCTCATCTGGTGAGTTTAAATCTCTGATTTTATTTTCTGTCAAGTGAAGTTTACAGTGAATAGTCACTGCTAAATTGTGGACTCCTAAAATGAAAATTGCCTGTAAGCTCTAATTTTGATAACTTTGATCTCCCTCTCTTCCAGCTTTTAATGTGAATGAAACTTTTTTAATTTCAAGCTTCCTTTCAGTGTTTTTAATATTTTTATGCAATAGTCATACAGAGCAGTAAAACAGGAGCTAATTGGAAATCAGTGTGAAAGTAATTAGCAAGAAATATTTGCAAACGAAAATATATAAAAGTAGAAGATTACATAGTCAGATACATCACAGCATCTCTCCAAAGTGAAGACTAGAAACAGGTGAAACAGACATAAATGATGACCCTGGAACCCCAAACATCAAATGAAAAGATAAAGAATTAGATCAAACGTTGACCAGAAAAAGAAACTGAAAGATAGCAGTGAACAGGGAGAAATATGAAGAGGAGGTCCCCTACCAGTCAGCTCTGCACAGTGAGGCCATTTTTAGACAAAGCCAGCAACAACCCAGAGTGAGGAGCACAGGAAGTCAACTTTATGGAACTCCCAGTAGAAGACAGAAACTGTCAACCAGAGTGAAGCAAATGAGCAGGTCATGAACTGGAACTAAGGAAGGAAAGTACAGGAAGGACGATAAGAGCTTCAACATACACAGAACAGAGACAGAGCCAGGACCCAGAAAAAGGGTAACTCCCCAGCAATGGCCATGTCTTAGCAGTAGGGTGGGTGGTGAACATGGACCAACAGATGAGCCTCCTCTCTTTTTGTTTCTCTGTCTTTGCCTTCCCTGTCAGCCACCCTCATCCACAAGAATGGCTGCATAACCTTCAGTCACCCACCACTACCCAGGTGGGGATAACATCTGTACTTCCTATAACCTGCCAAAGGAATCACCTGTGCACCCCTCAGACCACCCACCCAACCTGTCCACCACCAAGAAGGGTGCCTGGTCATGGCTCCTGGTCATGGCTCCTGGTCATGGTCATGGCTCCTGGTCATGGCTCCCCCCACCCCACATTGGAGAGAATACTAGCCCACCTCCTAGTCAACAACCTCATCCCTCTACTGCCAGGGAGAACACTTGTATGCCAAGTGCCCCACACCCTTGGTGGCGGAGGGAGTGACCCTGGATACCCATCTTGCTCTTTCCCTGATGCCTGGTAAGCAACTATGAGCATTCTCATACTGCATGGTAGTGCCTGCACAGTATGCCCTCAGCCATCTCACGTATATGTTGAACAGTGATCCAGGCTTGCCCTGCCTGCCATTACCCTTACCAACTAAGGGTAGGGAGTGAAACCTCTGTGCAGCTAGACAAATAGTCACTGAGGCATGCTAGGTCCACCCACACTGATAAAATCATAAATAAAACACCTTGCTGCTTCCAAGACTGCAGACAATATCAGGTCATATGAAGAGATAAGGTAGTTTAAACATTTGACCAAACTAAAGGTATACAAAACCTTTCTGAGGAAGAGATGGTTATGGTACTGCCTGATGAGAAATACTTTTGTAGAATTCTCAAAGAGATCAAGGAAAACACAGAAAAAAACCCTAGAAGAATTCAGTAAAACAATGTAAGAACAAAATGACAAATTAAATAGGCAATTAGAAATCATACAAAAACCGCAACTAGAAATCTGGAAGCTTTACAACATAATATCAGGGCTAACTCAATGAAAGGACACAGAAGTGAAACTGAAACAGTGGAAGAAAGAATCTGCAAAATAGAAGACAAATCCCTGATACTGATTTGCTTGAAGAACAATCAGAAAAATGAATTAAAAAAATGAAGAAAGCCTAAGAGTTACATGGGATTTTGTGAAATCAATCTACATGTAAGTAAAATCTCAGAATGTGGGAAGACTGAAAAAACTAAAAAAAAACGAGAATTTTTGAGGATTTACTAGAAGAAAATGTACCTAATAGCATGAAAGACGAGACGATATCCATCCAGGAAGTTCATATAGAATAGACCCCCCAAGGATGGTCACCAAAACATAATCAGACTTTCTAAGTGCAAAGATACAGGCACAATTCTAAAAGCAGCTTACTAAAAATGAAGTATCACCTACAAAGGGACTTCAGTAGGACTAAGCTGTGCTTTCTCAGCAAAGACTATGCAGACAAGAGGACAACAGGAAAACGTAATATATAACTTTGGAAGAAAGGAATGACCAACCAAGAATCATATACTAGGCAAAATTGTCTCTCAAATATGATGATGATTTTAGGACTTTCTGCGAAATTAGGATTATTTGTCAAAATCAGACTACCCTCACAGAACATTATGTCCTGCAGATAGAGAACCAGTGATAGAAGACAACAACCCAAGAGCAAGTCCAGATAAAGACATTTCAAAAGGTAAATAAACCTGCTGAACTGAAAATGGAATCTGAACTATCAGTCTGAAGTTGACAACAGTTTCAAAGCAAAAAAGGAGAACAAATGGTATAGAGAACTTAGAAGAAGAAGTCAAGGCAGCATCTGTCATTAATGAACTGTTTAAAACAAACGATGATAAAGATAAACCTCTCAGTAACTACAAAGAGAATTAACTTTTTCATCATAGTAAGGAAGAAGAAAATAAAAAAGACCTAGTACCCTGACAGGGGTCACAACAGAGTAGCAGACAGAGCAGGAGAAAAATGTAGAACAAAATTCAAATTTATGTAAGAAGATCAAACTTAGTAATCCCCCAAACTGTGCCTCCCCCCCCCCCCAGTAGCTCTGCTGACCCAGAATTGAAACCATTCCTGAAGCTCACTTTGCAGACAAAGCTTAGATGGGCCTATAAAACAAAAAGTAACATACATGAGGAATCTGCTTCTTGGTTCAATCCAACATCTGAGACCAAATGAACCCAAAGAACTCAGGAGGGACAGGGGCAGTACGCTCTCACATTGTGGGGATTGCATCCTATGTCACAAAAAAGTATATGAATAAATTTCTGAATGAGAGATCAACTTGAGCTGTAAACTTTCACCAAAAGCACAATAAAGCTAAAAAAAGGACTCAGTAGACACAAAAATCGACAAAATCAAAGGAAGTGAAATCTGGTGATCTGTGAACAAAAAGAACTCGACATAGAAAATTAAGTGAAACAAAGAAACCCAACACACACACAAGTATAACAATGGGTTAGCAATAAATTCAAGTGTATTGATAATCACACTGTGTGTAAATGAGTTAAATGCACCAGTCAAGAGTCAGAGTAGCAGAATCAATGGAAAAAAAAAACACCATGATCAATATGATGCCTACAAGAGACAAAATTTATATCTAGTATCTTCAGATAACAAAAATTTTTTAAAAAAACCAAGGCTGTTGCCAGGGTTAACTCCAACTCACAACAGCCCTATAGGACAGAGTAGAACTGTCCCCTAGAGTTTCCACGGAGTGCTTGGCAGCTTTGAATTGCCAACCTTTTTGTTAGCAGATGTAGCACTTAACCACTATGCCTCCAGGGTTTCCATAAAGACATTAAGAAGTTAAAAATCAAAAGATGTAAAAAATATATATGGAGCAAACAGTAACCAAAAAAGAGCGTAAATGAGAATATTAATCCCTAATAAAACAGACTTTAAACCAGACGTCATTAAGAAACAAGGAAGGACATGACAAAATGATTGTGATCAGTCCTCCAAGGAAACATAATTACAGTAAATATCTGCATATCCAGTGACAGATCTATAATATACATAAATCCTAACAAATGAAAAGAGCAATACATGTTTTTACAATATTAGTAGCAGATTTTAACACACTGCATGTGGGAATTGATGAAACAACTAGAGAGAAATTCAGCAATGATAAAGATGATCTAAATAATACAGTCAACCAGCTTGACCTATATAGAGCTGTACAAACATATACAGAGTATTCCACCCAACAACAGCACAGTGCAGTCTCCTCCATTGCACATGGTCATTTTCTAGAATAGACCATATCATAGGCCACAAAGCAAGCCTCACTAAATTGAAAAATGTCAGCACTGCAAAAGAACTAACTGCAATAAATAGATCATAGCAATGCTACAAAAAGGTACTTCAACAAATTTGAAATCCTAGAGGAAATGGACAGGTGACCAGAAAAGCACAGCCTATCTAAACTAATACAAATTGAAGTTAAAAATCTGAGTAAGACCCATAATAAAAGAGAAATTGAAGGTCGTAAACTACTAAAAACAACAAGAAAGCTATAACCTGGGTGATTTCATAGGAGAATTCTACCAAACATGCAAAGAAGAGTTGATACCAGTACTACTCGTACTGTTTAATAACATAGAAAAGAAGGAATAGTTATTAAGTCATTTCAGGAAGCCAACATAACCCTGATACCAAAGTCTGGCAGAGATACCACTGAAAAAGAAAATTACAGACAAGTGTCCTCTAATGAACATTGATGCAAAAATTCTGAAAAAAAATTCTAGCCAGTAGACTCCAACAACATACCAATAAAAGAGAAACATCATGACCAAGTGGAATTCATACCAGGTATTGCAGGATAGTTTAACATTAGAATGTCAATCAACATAATCCATCATATAAACAATGAAAAGGAAAAGAATTCAATGTTTATCTCAATCAGTACAGAAGGGGTATTTGTAAATTCTAACACCCATCCCTGATTAAAAACTATCACCAAAATAGGCATAGAATGGAAATTCCTCAACATAGTAAAGGATGTATGCACAAAATCAATAGCCATTGTTATTCTTAATGGAGAGAGATCGAAAACATTCCTCCTGAAAGCAGTTCTGAAAATGAGAACGGGAAAAGGATGCACTTGGTCACCGCTGATGTTCACCACTGAACTAGAAGTCCTAGATAGAGCAATAAAACAAGAAAGGTAAATGGGGTGTGTCATATTGGTGATGAAAGAGTAAAACCATCTGTATTTGCAGATGGTATGATCCTGTACATAGAAAATCCCAGAGAATGCATAAGAAAGCTACTGAAACTAATAGAAGAATTCAGCGGAGTGGTAGGGTACAAGATCAGCCTTTAAAAATCAGTCAGATTACACCCTTTGGAAAGGGTGTCAGGAACACAGTTCAATTTACAATAGGTACCCAAAAGATAAAATATGTAGGAATAAATCTAAATAGGGACATGAAAGATTTATGCAAAGAAAACAATAAAATACAGAAAACTAGGAGATCTTCATAAGTGGAAAAACACCATGCTCAAGAATGGAAAGACTTAACATTGTAAAAATGTTACCATGAAGAGCAATCTGTAGCAACCCTGATCCAAAATCCAGCAACATTCTTTTTGTTTTTCTTCTTTTTATTATGATTAAATGAAAATGTACATTCGCGTCTATATTTGCATGCCCACCTATATGCAGCTCCCACTGCTCTCCCTGCATGGTGATAGCACACTCTTCCTCTCTGTTCCGTACATGTCTTATCCTCCCAGCAATCTCCTATCCCCTCCTCTCCACCCACTCCCCTGCCTCCAGTAAGAGGTCAGCAGGACAACATCCTATAGATGCATAAAACCCTGAAGTGCACACATGATATGGTCACTGTGTGTCGCCAAGTCCAGTCCAATCCTGTCCAAAGAGTTGACCTCCCGTATGATTTATGGACAGGGGCAGCATTAGGGCCAGGGGCCATGCTCCCAAGGGAACTCCAAGGCCCCTGGACCATCAGTTGTGATCTTTTAGTGGCGCTCTCAGGTTGCAGCCCTTTTTATTCTTGTGACCAGCAACATTCTTAAATGAGATGGAAGAACTAATCACCAACTTTATGTGGAAAGAGACCACCTATTAGCAAAGCATCATTGAAGAAAAAGTAAAGTAGGCCCCACACTACCTACCTGATCTTAGAACCTACTATACATTAGTCAGAACAGCCTGATTCTGATACAAAAATAGACACACAGACTAATGGAATGGAATTAAGAACCTAGAAATAAATCTGTCTACCTATGGGCTCTTGATATTTGACAAAGAGTCATTAAATGGGGATGCAGTTGTCTTGCAAAACTGGATATCTGTTCACAGAAAAATGAAATGGGATACATACCTCATCCCACACACAAATACTGAAAATGGATCAAAGAACAATGTAAAACCTAAAACTGTAAAGCTTATGAAAGAAACATAGGGATGATGCTAGGGGCCCTAATTTAAGGCATATTGAATACCAAGCATAATTAAAAATGTAAAAATTCCATAAGATTACTTGATAACTGGAACCTCATAAAAATTGAAAATCAAGTGCTCAAAAAAAAAGAAAAAAAACTTTTTGAAGAGTATAAAAAGAGAACCTACAGACTGGGGGAAAATTCTTGGCAGTGGATATCTCTGATAAAGATTTTTTGTTTTTGCTTTTTTTTTAATTTTTTTCTTTTCTGATAAAGATTTAACCTCTAAAATGTACAGAAAACTTGAACAACAATAAAAAGACAAAGCATAGATACCTTACCACATTGAGGCAGCCAACAAATGCGTGAAAAGATACAATCACTAGCCATTCAAAAGCAAACCCACTGTGATGAGTCAGTTCTGATTCCCAGGAACCCTAGTGAACATCTTAAACCCCAAGGTTGTCAGTCTTTATGGAAGCAGACCTCCACACGTTTTGCTTCTGCTCAGCAAGCAACGGTTTCAAACCACCCACCTGCCAACATTCTGTCACTTTACCCACTGTGCCTTCAGGGCTCCTTCATCAGCCATTGCTATTAGCTGCCATCTAAGCACAAACAACTCATAGGAACCTTCTGTACAACATGAAGGAACACTGCCTGGTACTGTCCCATCCTCACTGTTGTGTGTTTGATCCTGTCATTGCAGCCACCGTGTCATTTCATCTTATTGAAGGTCTCACCCTTTTCCCTGTACTCTGCCTTACCAAGCGTGATGCCTTACCATACCTTCTCCAGGAACTGGCTTCTCTCATAACACATCCACAGTGTGTAAGACCAAGGGTCCCCATCCTCACCTCTAAGGACCATTCTGGCTATACTTCTTCCAGGATAAATTTGCTCATTCTCGTAAGCAGTCGATAATGTACTGGATATTCTTTGCCAGCACTGCGGTCTAGAGGCATCAGTTCTTCTCTGATGTTCCTTATTCATTGTTCAGCTTTCACATGTGCCACCGACCTTTCACTGTGAATAATGACAAGTTTGGAATGTTAATGCTTGCTTTGTTGCATTTAATTTTGCTTAACTCTGAGGTCATTCTGTTTAATTACAGATTATAAAATATATAAAACAAAATAAAAGGGCAATTTGTCAAAAAATATACATACATACGTACACACATGTACATGTGCATAAACTGTATTAAAATGGGGCATAGAAAATTGACCTTTAATTTAACTTAGCATCTTAGCTAAGGAACTAAAATGCTTAGAAGATTATTTTTTCCTTTTTTTGCAATGACTCTCCATTGAAAACCTTAAACCATATTTTTGTATGTGATTAGTTTTGCAACACTAGGAGTCCTTTTTTCTGGAGATTTGAAGTGGAAATGATATGCAACTTTGATTTGTTGAATAGTCATAAGTTCTCCTACCTGCAAAGTAGTTAAATACAGAAGCCTTTGCAAACAATATTAAGCAGACCATTAAAGTAGTATTTTCCTAAGTTCCGTTTTTGAGTAGTTTATGAAGACGTAACATCAGTCTTTTGATGGAAATAACAAAGTAGTAGTTTATGCTTAAGGAGTCATGGTGGCTTAATAGTGAAGTACTCTGCTGCTAACCAAAAGGTTAGGACTCCGTCAGCCCCACTGTGTGAGGAAGATACAGCCATCTGCTTCCGTAAAGTCCTAATAGGTTCTCTGTAAGTGGGATTCAGCTGAGTAGCATCTTAAGAGATTTTGGGGAGTTCACTAATACCTTCCCGTTTTGGAATCTTTTGCATAGCTGGAGCATACTAAAATAGAGATTTGTTTTTACTTTGAAATTTTTAAATATATACAAAGGCAGAAGGAATCGTAAACTCATCTTTTTAGATAAGGAGGAGTTATAATGAACTCCCACATTCCCACCCACTGTATTCTACAGTTTTCAAGATTTTACCATACTTGTATTACTTTTTTCTCTTAGGAACCCAGATACCATATCTTTTCCCATGTGTATTGGGTTTACACTATACAACAAATACAGGCATTTTCCTTTATAACCACAGTGCCATTATCACACTAAACATAATCAGTAGTCATTCTTTGGTATTGTCTAGTGCTGAGCCCATATTCAAATTTCCCCAGTTATCTCAAAAAGTTCTTTTTGTAGCTATGTTATCTGAATCACAGTCCCAATAAAGACTACATACTGTAGTTTGTTGACATGTGTCCATTAATCTAAAACTCTTACCCCTTCTCTTTAAGTTTCAGTGTATTAGCTTGAGGAAACACAGTCATTTGTCATGAAGAATATTCCATGTTCTCTATTTGTGATTTATGTGTGGAATTTTTTCTCCCTCTTCCTTTAATTTCTGTAACCTGGAAGTCAATTCTCAAGGTGTGATCAGATTCAGGTTCACCTTTTAGGCAAGAGTAACTGAAAGGCATTATTGGCTCCTTGCTTTGTTTCAGGCAGCACATGCTGTTTGTGGTACCACTTTTAGTTATGCTGAGATGATGAGAGTCTTACATGCTTTAGCCTGGTGTTTTCCTTTTTTTCTGCTGGTTTCTTGCATTTTTTATCACTGCCTGTGCTATTTCTGTGGGGTTGCAAAATGGTGCTTTTCTAAGTCTTGCGTTCCTTTCACATTTACAACCTGGGCTTCTGTAATGAAGAATTTTCCTTGTTAACTAGGGCTATTTGCTTATGCAGAAGTGTAGTTCTGTAAGGAAAAGTAACATAAATGTGTAATCCTTTTCCACATTATCAATTTGGGGAGTAAGAATTTGATGTTAAGTAGCTTCCAACTAGTTTGGTTTGGTACTTATTTTTTGCATTTTCAGTATTATTATTTTTATTCAGTGTGGTTATTTTCTCCTCCTAAATTTATTTTGTTGTTGAAAGTATACAGAGCAAACCTCACCAGTTCACCTGTTTCTGTGTGTACTGTTCAGTGACACTGATTACATTTTCTGAGTTGTGCAGCCATTCTCACCCTCCTTTTCTGAGTTGTTCCTCCCCCATTAACATAAACTCCCTGTCCCCTGTAGTTCCTGCCTAACCTTTTTGCTTTTGTCATTTTGCTCCTGTAGCGATGGTTCTTCAGATAGCGTAATGGCCAAGTTAGACATATGTTAGTAGTTAAGCTAAACTGTTGTTTTGTTTTAAGATGACTTCAGGGTTATTTTTTATTTAAAGTCTGAAGATTATGTTACAACAATAGTTTCAGGAGGTTCATCCATCCTCCATGGCTCCAGAAAGTCTGCAGTCCATGAAAATTTGGAATTTTTGTCTGTATTTCCCATCTTTTGATCAGGATTCTTCCATGAAATCTTTGATCAAAACGTTCAGTAATGGTAGCTTGGCACTATCCAGTTCTTCTGGTCTCGTGGCAAACAAGGCAGGTGGTTCCTAAAGGCAGTCAGCCACACATAACAATATCCCTCTTCTGTACAACATATTTTGTTCAACTTCTGCCATTAATCTTTTTGATGTTCAAACTGTGACATCATTGGCCAGTGGGAGGCCCTTCACATCAACTTGTATGTAAACTTGGTGTTTACCTCATGATGTTAAAACAAATTTGTTAATTTGGTTTCGGCTAATAAAACAACCTGAATGAGTCACAAATGACAAGTATCACTTGACAGAACATACTAGAAATTTGTTTCCTTAAAGTGTTCCCTTTTTAGAAAGCTGTGTTTCAGTGTTTTAAAATTTAGAAGTTTTGGATAATCACTGACTCCTTTCCCCATGTTGTGTTGTGTCCAACAGGCCAGGGTCAAGCCCCACCGGACCTTCAGATTCAATGAGTGTGTCTGTACACCTTACAACGCAGACTTTGATGGCGATGAAATGAATCTTCATCTTCCTCAAACAGAAGAAGCTAAAGCAGAGGCCCTTGTTCTAATGGGGGTATGTAGGGGGTTGTAGCCCAGTGTTTGTGTGTTACAGGTCCTTGACAAGAGGGAGAAGGAGAAGTGTGCTCTTTTGGAAATCTCACCACAACAGGCAATTGCAGCAAAGCTGTGCTCTGCTGTTCTTAGCTCTACTGCTATACTAACCAGCTATACTGCCACAACTCTTCTTACTGATTTCTTTTGGGCCCTTGAACATTCTCATTGGAAATTATGGTATATAGCTAAGTATATGTAACAGGTCTCATTGAAGGCACTGAATATTATTTTTTGTTTGTTTTTTGTTTTCAACTTTTTATTTTTTATTAATTATAATAAAAGAATAAAATTCCTAGATTTATCAATTATCTCATCTGTTGTAAACCCTGAGCCCCGCCACTCATGTAGCCAACACAGTCCTATTCTTCTGTGGATAATTCTCTTGTTAAGTCATTGTAACAGGGCTCTCATACAAAATGTGTCCTTTTGACACTGATTGGTTTCACTCAGCATGATCTCTTCCAAATGAGACCCTGTTATGAGATGTTTTCTAAGATTGTCATTGTTTTTTATCATAGCATAGTGTTCCATTGAGTATATGTACCCTAGGTTGCTAATCCGTTCATCTGTTGATGGGGATCAGGGTTGATTCCATCTTTTTGCTGTTGTGGTCTGTGCTGCAACAAGCATTCATGTACATGTTGCTGTTGTGCTCTGTGCTGCAACAAGCATTCATGTACATGTGTCTGTTCATGTGACAACCTTTGTTTCTGAAGGATAAGTTCCAAGCAGTGCAATTACAGGATCAAATGCTGTATCTATTTCCAGCTTTTTAAGGAAGTGCCAAATTGTTTTCCAAAGAGGCTGTACCGTTTTGCAATCCCACCAGCAGTACAGGAGAGTTCTGATTTCTCCATAGCCTCTCCAGCATTTGTTGTTTTGTGGTTTTTAGATTATGGCGAACCTTGTTGGGGTGAGATGGTATCTCATTATAGTTTTGATTTCAATTTCTTTAATAGCTAATGATCGTGAGCAATTCTGCATGTGTCTTTCGGGTGCCTGTATATCCTCTTTTTTTTTTTTATTTAATATGACTGAGTGAAAATGTACATTCCCATATAAATTTACATGCCCACCTATATGCAGCTTCCACTGCTGTCCTGTCCGGTTACAGCACACTATTCCTCTCTGCTCCATACATGTCTCATTCTCCCAACAGTCTCCTTTCCCCTCCTCTCCGTCCACTCTCCTTCCTCCAGCCAGAGGTCAGCAAGATGATGTCCTATAGATGCATAGAACCATAAAGTGCATCCAGTATATGTTCACTCTCGATCGCCAAGTCCAATCCATTCGTGTCCAAAGAGTGGACCTTCATTATGATTTATGGTCAAGGACAGCATCAGAGCGAGGGGCCATGCTCCCAGGGGAACCCCGAAACCGCTGGACCATCCATTGAGGTCTTTTAGTGGAGATCTCAGGATGCACTCCTTTTTATTCTTGTGTTGCCAGTGAGACTCAACTTAGTGAGCTCCATCGTGGCTATCAGTGGTGGTGGCCGGGCACCATCCAGTTCTTCCGATCCCAAGTCGACATAAGCACCCACCCATGTGGGTCTCTCTGTCTGCTGGGTTGTCGTTACCCCATGTCATTTTGGTCCTCGGTGAGCATCCGTTTCTGCTGAATTGGGACCATTTGCTATGCCCTCAGATGGCAGCTTGTCAGCTTTTAAGATCCCAGATGCCACTCACCAGTGTGGGATGCAGAGAGCCCTCCTAGCAAAACACTAATTGTGCCATTTGGCCTCGATTTCACCTAACAGCATGGTCCCCTGTGCCCTGCCACAGCTACTGTATCCTTGCAATATTGGGTTAAAATGGAAGGAGTACTCAAGTTATGCTGAAGTCCACATAATGTTATTGTTTCTAATAGGTGCTATCACTGATTTCACCCAACCAGATTTCTAGCAACTATCTAGTCTAAACCCTCCTCACCTCGCCCTCTCTCCCTCCCCTCCCTTGCATCTGTCAAAGAGTCTTTTCTTCTATACACAAGTCTGTTTTTGAGATCTTATTATAGAGGTCTCATACAATATTTGTCCTTTTGTCACTGACTACTTTCACTCAATGTAAGGTCTTCCAGTTGAAACCAGGTTATGAGATGTTTCCTGGAGTCATCGTTATTCTTTATCATTGTGTAGTGCTCCATTGAGGATGTGTACCATTGTTTACCTATCCATTTTTCTGTTGTTGGGCATCTGGGTTGATTCCATCTTTTTGCGATTGCGGACTGTGCTGCGATAAACATTCTCGTGCATGTGTCCGTTGGTGTGAAAGGCCTTGATTCTGTAGGATATATTCCAAGTAGTGGAATTACTGGGTCAAATGGTTTATCTATATCCATTTTTTTAGGAAGCACCAGATTGCTTTCCAAAGAGGCTGGACCAGTTTGCAACCCCACCAGCAGTATAGGAGGGTTCCTCTTTCTCCACAGCCTCTCCAGCATTTGATGTTTTGTGTTTTTTGGATCATGGCCAACCTTGTTGGGGTGAGATGGTATCTCATCATAGACTTGATTTGGATTTCTTTAATAACTAAAGATCGTGAACATGTCTGCATGTGTTTTTTGCCTGCCTGGATGTCCTCTTTAGAGAAATGTCTGTCCATCTCCTTTGCTGATCGCTTAATTGGATGATTTATCTTCTTATTGATATTTTGTAATATCTTACAGATTATGGAGATCAGGCGTCAGTCTGGCATAGAGTTGCCGAATATTTTTTCCCATTCTGTAGGTGTTCTTTTAATTCTATTAATAAAGTCTTTGGATGAGCAAAAGTGTTTGATCCTTAATAGTTCCCATTTATCTGTTTTCTCTTCTGTTGATTGTGGTTTGTTAGACAGATTTTGGAGTCTGTCCACACTGTGTATTAAACCTTCCATTGTTGTTCCTACCTTTTCTTGGATGAGCTTTATCATTTTAGGTTTGATATTTAGGTCTTTTATCCAGTTGGAGTTGGTTTTTGCATAAGGTGTAAGATATGGATCTTGTTTCAGTTTATTGCAGATGGATATCCAATTTTGCCAGCACCATTTGTTGAAGATACTATTTTTACCCCAGTTTAATGTCTTAGGGCCTATCAACTGTTCATAGGCAGATGATGTCATCTCTGGGGTCTCAATTCTGTTTCATTGATCCATCTGTCTGTTCTTGTACCAGTACCAGGCTGTTTTGACCACTGTGGCAGTGTAGTATGTTCTAAGGTCGGGTAACGAGAGGCCTCCCAGTGTGTTCTTCTTCTTTAGTAGTACCTTACTTATCTGGGGCTTCTTCCCTTTCCAGACACATTGGTGATTTGTTTCTCCATCTCATTAAACAATGACACTTATATTGGGATTGCATTATGTAAGTAGATTGCTTTGGGTAAAATAGACATTTCCACAATGTTAAGTCTTCCTATCCATGAGCAGGGTAGGTTTTTCCATTTATCTAAGTCTCTCTTAGTTTCTTGTAGTAAGGGCTTGTAGTTCTCTTTGTAAAGGTCTGTTATTTCTCTGGTTAGATTAATCCCTAGGTACCTTTATCTTCTTAGGGGCTATAGTAAATGGTATTGATTTGATGATTTCTTCATTAACAGTCTCGTTGTTGGTATAAAGGAATCCTACTGATTTACTTATGTTTATCTTGTATCCTGAGACTTGGCTGAACTCTTCTATCAGTTTTGAGTAGTTTCCTTATAGATTCTTTGGGATTCTCTGCATATACAATCATATCATCTGCAAACAGGGAGATTTTAACTTCTTCATTGCCAATGCGGGTGCCCTTTATTTCTTGGTCTTGTCTAATTGCTCTGGCTAGATCGTCTAGTACAATGTTGAATAGGAGAGGTGAGAGTGGACATCCTTGTCTAGTTCCTGTTCTCGAGGGAAAGTCTTTCAGTCTCTCCATTCAGGATGATCTAGGCAATTGGCTTTGTATAAATGGCTCTTGTTGCATTGAGGAACTTGCCATCTATGCCTATTTTGTTAAGAGTTTTTAGCATGAATGGGTGTTGGACTTTATCAAATGCCTTTTCTGCATCAATGGACAAAATCAGGTGATTCTTGTCTTTTGTGATATTTATGTGGTTAATCACATTAATTGTTTTTCTGATGTGGAACCAGCCTTGCATCCCTGATATGAATCCCACTTGGTCATGATGGATTATTTTCTTGATATGTTGTTGTATTCTATTGGCAAGAATTTTGTTGAAGATTTTTGCATCTAGATTCATGAGTGATATCCGTCTGTAGTTCTCATTTTTGTTGGGTCTTTCCCTGGCTTTGGTATCAGGGTTCTGCTGGCTTCATAGAATGAGTTTGGTAGTATTCCATCCCTTTCTATACTGTGAAATAGTCTCAGTAGTGTTGGAGATAACTCTTCTCTAAAAGCTTGGTAGAATTCTGCAGTGAAGCCATCTGGGCCCAGTCTTTTTTTGATTGGCAGTGTTTTGATGATATTTTCAATCTCTTTCTTTGTGATGGGTTTATTAAGTTGTTCTGCTTCACATTGTGATAATTTACATAGGTGGTGTGAGTCAAGGAATTTTTCCATTTCCTCTAGGTTTTGAAATTTGTTAGAGTACAGTCTTTCATAGTATTCTGTCATGATATTTTTGATTTCTGTTGGATCTGTTGTGACAGCTCCCCTCTCATTTCTAATTTGGGTTATTTGTTTCCTTTCCTGCTTTTCTTTAGTTAGTTTAGCCAGTAGTTTGTCAATTTTGTTGATCTTTTCAACAAACCAGCTTTTGGTCTTTTCAATTTTTTCAATTCTTTTTCTGTTCTCTAATTCATTTAACTCTGGTCTAATCTTTATCATCTGGTTTCTTCTGGTGTCTGAGGGGTTCCTCTGTTGTTCTGTCTCTGCTTGTTCAAGCTGTAGGGTTAGTTCCTTGATTTCCTTTCTTTTTTCCTTCCAGATGTTTACATTTATAGAGATAAACAGACCTCTGAGCACTGCTTTGGCTGTATCCCATAGGTTCTGATAGGAAGTGTTTTCGTTGTCATTGGAATCCATTAATTTCTTTGTTTCATCCTTGATTTCTTCTATAACCCATTTTTTTTGAGCAAGATGTTGTTCAGTTTCCAAGAGTTCCATGTTCTATCTATGTTTTTTCTGCTATTGATTTCAACTTTTATGGCTTTATGGTCTGAGAAGATGCTATGCAGTAATTCAGTGGTATGGATTTTGTTGAGAATTGCATTTATGTCTTAACATATGGTCAATTCTGGAGAATGTTCCATGTGCACTGGAGAAGAAGGTGTAGTTGTCTGCTGATGGGTGGAAAGTCCTGTATATATCAGTGAGGTTAGTTGGTTAATTGTGGCAGTGAGGTCTTCTGTATCTTTACTGAGCTTTTTTCTAGATGATCTGTCCAGTATTGAGAGTGCAGTGTTGAAGTCTCCCATTATTATTGTGGATTCATCTAACTCTTTTTTGAGTGTAGTCAATGTTTCTTCGACATATTTAGGTGCTCTTATATTAGGTGCATAAATATTTAATATAGTTAAGTCTGGCCTGTGTACTGAACCTTTCAGCAATAAATAGTGTCCATCTTTGTGCACGATGGTGGATTTTACAGTAAAATTGATTTTGCTTGAGATTAGAATTGCCACATCTGCTCTTCTTTGTTCATTGTTAGCTTCATATATATTCTTCCATCCTTTAATTTTCAGTTTGTTTCTATCTTTAGGTCTCAAGTGAGTTTCTTGTAGACAACATATGGATGGGTCATTTCTTTTGATCCAAGATGTCACTCAATGTCTCTTTACTGGAGCATTCAGTCCGTTCACATTCAATGTAATTATTGATAGGTATATGTTCACTGCTGCCATTGTGATATGTTTATTTTTGTGTTGATGTTTTCTCTGTTCTTATTAGTCTCTTCTGGGACATTCTTTTTTGTGAGTTTATTTTTCACCTTTTTCAGAGCTGTTTTTGTAGTTTTTGAGACTGCTGTGTTACATATCTTGAAATGGTATGATGTATCTTTGTTGTTCTTTATGGCTGACCCTATGATCCCCCTTAATAAACTATATATAAACCCAATTTTAATTACTTCCAGTCTTGTCATCTTCCTCTCCATCTGGAAGGACTATAATGACTGTAGTACATCCCTCTTTTTAATATGGTGGCACCATAGTTTTCATGATAATCACTGGATTGCTTCTTTCAGTATGAAAGCTGTGATTGACTTTGGAGCCTTCCCTAACTCTAAAGTAGAGTTTTGAGTAGTGTGTCCTTCTAAAATATAAAGTTAGTGGTTTCATTCTTCTAAGCCAAAGCCAAGAACTTCTTTCAGTATTTCTTGTAGTTTGGGTTTGGTTTTTACAAAGTCTCTGAGTTTCTATTTATCTGGGAATGTCTTCATTTCTTTTTTGTATTTGAAAGATAGTTTTGCAGGATCTATAATTCTTGGTTTGAAGTTCTTCTCCTTCATGGCTTTGAATGTGTCATGCCACTGTCTCTGTGCCAGCATGGTTTCTGCTGAGAAATCTGACAATAGCCTACAGGGTTTGCCTCTGAATGTTAGCTTTGCCTTGAGTCTTGCTGCCTTTAAGAGTTGCTGCTTATGTTTCATTTTGTTAAGCTTGATTATATCTTGGAGTCTTTCTTTTGAGATCTGTATTGGGTGGTGTATGATATGCATCTGAGATGTCTGTATTCTCTTCCTTCATGATTTCTGGGAAGTTTTCTGTTAGCCTCTCAGCAGCGATACTCCCTGTGTTCTCAGATGTCTCACCCTGTTCAGGGACTCCAATTAATCGAAGGTTGATCCTCTTCATAGAGTCCCACATGCTTCTTAATGTTTCTTCATTTTTCTTGTTTCTTTTTCCGGATTTCTGCTCGTAGACGCTGGCATCAGTAGCTCTGTCTTCCAAGTCAGAAATTCTTTTTTCCATTTGTTCCATTCTGTTTTCTTGGCTTTGCATTGAAGTTTCTATGTCTTTGATTTTGTTCTTGATCTGTTGGATTTCAGAGTACTGGTGTTCCATCAGATCGAACAGCTTGTTTAATTTCTCCTCTTGTTCTGCTGCATTTTGTATAAGGTCTAAAAGGGCTCTATATATAATTATTTTATATTTACTTTGTGATGCTTTCAGAAAAGTTTCTTCTTCTGGAAAACTCCTTGGTTGCTTTGTTTGGAAGCCTTCTGAAGCCATGGGTGATTTCTTGTGTGCCACAAGTGTCTGTTCCTTTTTGGGTCCCATGTGAGTAAGTAGAGGCTGGAAGAGATACTGTGAGGATGGACTGCAGATGTTTCTCTAGGCTGTCTTAAAATATAAGCAAAAGGTATGTGACCACTTCCGAAGTCAGTCAGGTTTTCAGGTATAGAGGCCCCTATTCCCACCTAACAAAGTAAGCACCTCTATATCCAACCCCAGATGATACAAACTAGTTGAGAATACAGCAGTGCTACTCCCCTGTTCGCTTCTGCCCAGCCTTAGGCAACATTGTGTGAGGTATTGCTTTACTGGTAGAAAAGCGCTCTCCTGTGGGCAGATTCTGGCTCCCAAGCTAAGAATTAGGTCCAGCTGCAGCCACTGTATCCAAGATGTCGCCCTCCACATAGGCAGCAGATAGAGGGGCTAAAGGTGCCACAAGGTAGTGATTCCTCTGCTTCTGTTGCAGGCCCCCACCGTAGGCGGCACGGTGTAAGTTACCGCTTTTCTGTCGGAGAAGCGCTGTCCTGTTTGCAGGCGCTGGCTCCCAGGCTAAGAATTAGGTCCCACTAAAATCTCCGTACCCAACATGGTGTCCCACACCCTGACAGTGCAATTCCGTACAAACCCCACTGTGACAGAGATAAAAAGACAGGCCCAAAGTGGCTAGATTAACAGAGTCCTAAGCCTGGCTCTCAAAATATGGGAATTTCACCTGCCTATCTCCCCAGCAGCGTCTGAGTCTAGCCGCTAGGCCAGACCCAGCTCTGCCTGCTGGCCAAGACAGAGGAAAAAAAGTCAAAATGGTGCGTTTACCTTCAGTCTGTGAGAGCCAAGGCTAACCAGGAGTGGGAGTCAACGAAAGAGAGGAGGTTTGTCGCTCAGTGGTATGAAGTCCAAATTAATAGCCCTGTGCCGTGTCCTGGGGCTGATTAGGTGATCAGAAGGCTCCGTTTGATTATCAATTCAGGTCTTGGTTTCAAGAGGGGTATAGGGAGATGTGTGCTTAGTCCGCCATCTTGAGTCCACCTCTCCCTGTATATCCTCTTTAGAGAAATGTCTATCTCCTTCACCCATTGCTTAATTTGATTGTTTATCCTTTCTTGTTGATATTTTTCATACCTTATAGGTTATGCAAATCATGCATCAGTCTGACATATAGTTGCCAATTTTTTTTTCCCATTCTGTAGGTGGTCTTTTAATTCTTTTAATGAAGTCTTTGGATGAGCAAAAGTGTTTCATTCTTAGTAGTTCCCATTTATCTATTTTCTCTTGTGTTGTACATGCTTTGTTTGTCAGATTTTGAAGTCTGTCTGCATTGTGTATTAAAACTTCTGTTGTTGATACTATTTTTTCTTGGATGAGCTTTATTGTTTTAGATTTTATATTTAGGTCTTTTATCTAATTTGAGTTGGTTTTTTTAATAACATGTGAGAGATGAGTTTTATTTCATTTTTTTGCAGGTGGATATCCAATTTTGCCAGCATTTGTTAAAGAGACTGTTCTTACTCCAGTTTAAAATCTTTGGGGCCTTTGTCGAATATCAACTGTTCATAGGAGGATGGTGGCATCTCTGGGGTCTCAGCTCTGTTCCATTGGTCTATATGTCTCTTTTTGTACCAGAACCATGCTGTTTTGACTACTGTGACAGTATAATAGGTTTTAAGTCGGGTAGTGAGAGGCCTCCTGGTGTGTTCTTCTTCAGTTGTGCTTTACTTATTCGAGGTTTCTTCCCTTTCCAAAGTTGATTGTTTATTTCTCCATCTCATTAAAAAATGTCACTGGAATTTGTATTGGGATTGCATTATATAAGTAGATTGCTTTGGGCAAAATAGACATTTTCACAGTGTTGAGTCTTCCTATCCATAAGCAAGGTAGATTACTCCATTTATGTAAGTCTCTCTATTTTCTAATCTATAAGTATGAATTCTTGAGAGAAAATATCTACAGTTCTAGAAAGATAAGACAAAAGTACAGCAAGACCCTGACATTGGGTATCACTGGAGAAGGAGTTTTTCTATATAAGTAAATTTTCTAGTAGCTGGAAGTTCTCTGAGCACCAGTATGCTGTATTTCAACAATCTGAATGGAAACCTTCCTAACTTATATTACGTGCCTCTTTATCTTCTTAAAGTACAACTTAATGACTTTATAATAACTCTTAGAAATCATTGTCATTGAGTTGCTTCTGACTCATAGCCACTATATAGGACTGAGTAGAACTGTCCCATAGAGTTTCCAGGGAGCACCTTGTGAATTCAAACTGCCAGCCTTTGGGTTAGCAGGTGTACCTCTTAACCACAATGCTACCAGGATTTAGTAACTCTTATCACTATTTTATTTTAGATGTGGTTGAGGAGTGTCGTCATATGCTACAGGGTTTCTGTGGTGAGTGAGGCAGGAGCTTGCTCTTAAGGAGTTTATGGTTGAACTCTTAAATGTTGTAGTACCTGTACATGTAATACATATGTGTCCTGCATATACTGTATACCCAGCTGTAATATAGTGTTATGTGGCATGTACTGTATAGGGCTCTTTGCACCTAAACTTAGTGGTCCTGAGCTGTTGAGTTTTTAGAGCTAGTATTCCAAATTACTATTTTATAAACTGGTGTGTCTTAATATAAGTTTTCATACCTCCAAAAACTTTTTTCCTTTTTAATTTTATTTATTGTGATTGAATAAAAGTGTACAATCCAATTTAAATTTACACGCCCACTTGAGTGCAGCTCCTACTGCCCAGTGACAGCACACTCCTACTGTCTGTTCTGTATATGTCATATCCTCTTAACAATCTCCTGACCCCAATTCTCCACCCTCTCCACTACCCTCTATTTAAAGAGGTCAGTAGGACAACATCCTATAGGTGCATAGAACCATAAAGTGCACACATGATATAGTCTCTGTGTCGCTGAGTCTAATCCATTCCTGTCCAAGGAGTTGACCTCAGTAATGATTTATGAACAGGGGCAGCATCAGGTTACCCTAGGAGCATGGCCCCTAGAGCTGATGCTGCGCCTGTTCGTAAATCATTAATGAGGTCTAAAACAGTTTTTTGTATCCTTTCTGATATAATGCTGTTTATTCTAAAATAAGCAGTACTGAGTTCTTCCAGAGAAGATTCTATGTATAAAGTCCATGCAGATTTGGTAGGAGACTGGAAGAGGAGCTGCTTTCATGAATCTTTCCCAAGTCCTTCATGGCTGGAGTTGACAGATACCTTTTCGGATAAATGAAGTGTTTGGTGTATCACATATTTTGTATACGTGTTTAGGTTTTCCTTTGGGGAATTTAATGCCTATAAGAAATTCATATGGCTAAAATCAATTAAGATCCCTAACTTTTAAAACATTGATTCATGTTTATTCAAAGACTGTAGTATAATGACAAATGCTTAATAAGGTAAAATTCCTACACATCACAGCTTTTCCTTTGTCTTTATCTCTACATCTTTTTATCTGTTCATTCCTTGTCTATGGAGTTAGGATCATCCAACCCATTTCCATCAAGTCTATTCCAACTCATAACAACAGAGCAGAACTGCCCCATAGAGTTTCCAAGGAGCAGCTAATAGATTTGAACTGCCAACCTTTGATTCGCAGCCAAGCTGTCAACCACTGAGCCACCAGGGCTTCCAAGACAAGAGCTCCCTTAGGATTTGAACCAAGATGTTGAGATGTTACGGGCATGGTTTATGTAGTAACTTTTGTTTTCCTTTTTTTGTGCTTAATGTGTCATAAAGGTCCGATGTTGTACAGTCTTCCTAATTGTTTGTTGTAATGGCTGTCTAGTATTTCAGTAAGTTCATACATTGTAATTCATCTGCCCCCTGCTACTGAAAATGTAGGTGGCTTTCTTTGTTTTGCTCTGACAAATAACCCGATAGAAGCCACCTTTACACATTTGGAGTCTTCTTTTGGGTCATTTTGTTGGACTTGCTGGGCTTTTAAAATGATTTAGTGGATGTTTATTGCATCTATAGTGTGCCAAGCAATCTTTCAGCACACTGAACACTGCACAGAAAAGTCAGAGTTCTTGCTTTCATCCCCATTCTGGTATGGGAAGACTGAAAATATACAAATATATCAGGTGGTGATAAGTTGTGGAAGATCAGAAGAAAGCAGATTAAGGAGGAAAGAGAAAGGTAGAGACCTTACATGGGATGTTCAAGGAGGGCCACTAGAAAAGTAACATTTCAGCAGAGATCTGCAGAAGCAGGAGAATAAGCAGTGTGGATGTCAAACAGAAAAACAGCCCAGGCAGAGGAGGTAGCAGGTGAAAAGGCCATGTGGTCTAACCAGACCTGGAATAGCAAGGACCTAGCCTGTTCTCTTCTGAGCTTCAATATCTATAGCATTGTAATGAGTGCTGTGTTGGGTGTTACTGAAGAGTAAGTCAATTATGATACATTTTTAATAGTAAGTCTTGTGTAGCCCTGAAAAATGATGTAATTGTGTGCTTATTGGCATGGAATTCTGATTTATTTTTTTATTTAAAAAGTTGGTTATGTGTATATGGTATCATTTTGTTTGGTTTGGTAAAGAGAGGTATATATTGTTTGTGAAAATGTTTGTTACAGAAAGCTGGGAAGGGTATATGCTAAAATCCTAAACAGTAGTTACTTCTGTTTGATAGTTCCATGCATATTTTGTTTTACAGGGTTTTTTTTTTTTTAATGTCTACAGTTTTAGATTTTTTTCTATACTGAACTTGGTACTTTTAGAATACAAAGTGATATTGAAAATGCTAGAAGTGATAATAGTTCCTAGCCAACACTCAGCCAGTTAATTAGAATTTGCCTTTGAAGATCCAAGCTGTAGATATTTTGCCATAACAATGTATTTCATTGATTGCGCACTTAAAAATGATTAAAATAGTGAATTTCATAGTACATGTTATACAAGAATAAAAAATTCTTTTTAATAACAAAGATAAAATATTCCCAGGATGTTAGAACAGGAGACACCTTAGTTCCCTTCTAGACAGTGGTCTGAGTGTCCAGTGAAAACACTGGTATCTACTGCAGCAACGCAGCAGTCCTATTCTTGGTGCATCAGGGGAGGGCTCTCACCTGGCTGTGTGTCCAGACTACCCGAGAGACTTTTCCACAATACAGCTATTTCAGTCCTGTGTACTCTTCCCTTTGCAGCCCACCCACTCCCTCCTCAGTGAGAGGAGCAGCTAGGAAAGTATGTAATAAAGAGATCCAGTTAAACATCATTCCTCAACCCTGGTGGAAGATGGCTGCTCTGTGGTTCAGAAGAAGGCAATAGTGGATCTCTGCTATGAGGACTTGTCTCTCTGGTTGAAGAGATCCTGAAGCCCCTCAAATGCACACAAGCAGCCTCCTCCTTAACAGTAGCAAAGATACACTCTGGTGCTAAGATTTTGTCAATTATATACTACTTCGCACCGTCTTTGCCTGGTGTGGGCATTAAATGTTTAATCAAATTCTCTCGTTAAGTTGATTGCTGTAAGACTTTAACACCGTAACCAAGCCAGTTCTGTCATCATTGTGAAAAGTAGAATTGGTTGACATCAAAAGTATCACACTTCTGCTCACCACTCATGGAAGTGAATTGTCTTCGGAAGAGCAAAGTAACAATAATGTCTTACGTGTCCGGTGTGTTAATCATCTAGTGCTGCTGTAACAGAAGTACCACAAGTAGATGGCTTTAAAAAGAGAAGTTTATTCTGTCACAGTCTTGTAGGCTACAAGCCCAAATTCAGGGCATCAACTCCAGGGGAAGTCTTTTTCTTCTGGCTCTGGAGGAAGGTCTTTGTTAGCAGTCTTGCCCTAGATTGGGAAGCTTCTAGGCACAGGCACCCCAGGTGTTTCCAAAGGATGCACTCAGCCCCTGGCACTACTTCTTGGTTGTGTGAGGTCCCCAAGTCTCTGCTGGCTTCCCTTTATGTCCTGAAAGTTTGCCTCAAGACACAGTATAGTCTTACACGTTGAGTTCTGTCTCACCAACACAACTGCCATCCATCCTCCTTTAACATCAGAGGCAAGGTTTACAGCATATGAGAACATCATACAACACTGGAAGTCATGGCTTAGTCAGAGTACTACACACATTTTTGGAGGGACACAATTCATTCCATGACATATGATGTTCTTTACATGATTCCAGAACAAGTGCACTGTGTATTTCATCTTACCTTTAGTGGGAACCTCGGAGGTAATCTTGCTGGTACTGTCTCTCTCGTTGAGAGCTGTAGGAAGTGAAGTTAGTATCAAAGCTGTGAAGGAGATCGTGGCTGCCCTTTTCTCCGTTTCATCTTTCTGCCACTGTTTATTTGTTCATACCAGTTAGAAGTCCTTGTGATGCCCATCTTGGTGATAGCATGGCATGTCCAAGATTGACTAAATTATCCCTTTTATTTTTCCTTCAGACTAAAGCAAACCTCGTAACCCCAAGGAATGGGGAGCCACTGATTGCTGCTATTCAGGATTTTCTAACAGGTGAGTTTGTGATAGTCACTCAAAAGGAAACGTCTGTGGAATGCAGTGATTATCATAATGTTGTCATAGGATGGTTTGACAAGCTGATTAGTGTATTTAATTGTGTTATTTATTTACTAAGCTTGGTTGCGAACCTACTTGAGATGATTTTTGTTGGTTACCCATATTTTAGCAAGTATTTGTTGAGCTCCTGCCGTAGGCTAGGCATTTTGCTGGATAGTAAAGAGACCTGGTAGAGAATGAGAGAGGGGCAAGCTTGGAGAGGAAAGAAAAGGGGCCCCTAGTCTCTGTGAAAGAACCCCTAGTGGTGCAGTGGTTAAGCATTTGGTTGCTGACTGAGAAGTTCGTGAGTTGGACCCACCAGCTGCTCTGCAGGAAAGAGATGAGATAGTCTGCTGTGTAAAGTTGACAACTTAGGGAAACCTTGTGGGGCAGTTCTACTCTGTCCTACAGGATTGCTGTGAGTCCATACAACTCAATGGCGTGGGTTTGGTTGGTTTTTGTTTTGTTTTGTTTTTGAGATGCTAAAACCAAAAAAGTCAGTTGTCAACATGTCAGCTCTGACTTAAAGCTATCTTGCACATCGGAGTACAACTGTGTTCTGGAGGGTTTTCACTACTCTGATTTTTCAGAAGTATATCCCCAGGCCTTTTTTCTGAGGTACCTCTGGTTAGACTGAGACCACCAACCTTTTGATTACCAGCTGAGCTTGTTAGCCGTTTGCACCACCCAGGGACTCCACTTGTAGTAAAAAAAAAAGACAAGAAAAATTAGAAAAACCTGTTGCTGTCAACTTGATTTGGACTCATAGCAACCCTATACAGCAGAATAAGACTGCCCATGGAGTTTCTAAACAGCACCTGGTGGATTCAGACTGCCAGTCTTTTGGTCAGCAGCTGTACCTGTTAACCACTCTGCCACCAGGTTTTAAACAATATCTTTCTATGTCAGGAGCTCAGAGTCTAATTGGAGGAAAGTGCCTCTCTTTTTAATTTACTGTTTTAGGAATATTCCAGGTTTATTTTAAAACTTATATTGTGGTTTTCTCACAGTTTAATTCCTTTGTTTTGTGTTTTAAAATTTTAGGTGCCTATCTCCTCACTCTTAAAGATACTTTCTTTGACCGAGCCAAGACTTGCCAAATCATTGCTTCGATATTGGTTGGCAAGGATGAAAAAATTAAAGTTCGCCTCCCGCCTCCTACAATATTAAAGGTTGGTGCAGTTGTTGTGTGTGTTTGTATCCATACTGGTGGGGTGAGTATAATTACTGATGTCTGTAAACTGAGTCTGAATTCTACCAGGTTTGACTGTGATCACAGCACAGTCTGGCATTCTTTGGGCGCAAGGTGGTTGAGACCAGTCTCCCCTGATGCTCTGATTTCTTTTCCCTCCTTCAGCCTGTCACTCTGTGGACCGGAAAGCAGATCTTCAGTGTCATCCTCAGACCAAGCTACGACAATCCAGTGAGGGCCAACCTCCGAACCAAGGGCAAGCAGTACTGTGGCAAAGGGGAAGACCTTTGTGTCAATGATTCCTGTGAGTTAACAAGTGGAGTTGGCGGAGGGGAGGGCGTGGAGGGAAAACAACGACCAGGGATCAGTTTTGCAGGTACCTTCACTTGACAAGCAAACAACCTGATATTTCTCAGTGGCCTTGGGCAGGAAGTTCACTCTTCAGGAAACTGGCTTTTGTTTCTCCTCTCAGTTTTCGTTTGCCATCTTTCTAAAAGGACGGCTTGTTGACACGTGATCCAATGGTTAGAATCACCCTCCCTAAATGTATTTAAGTGACTAGTTTTTCCCAGTGTATACAGTTGTTTTTTATTTTGTGTTTTTTGTCTTGCTTTGCTATCAACAAAACTCTCATTATTTAAAGCACATTATTTTGTGTCAAAAATGTGTTCATTGTCTAAAATTATAACTCAAGTATAACTTAAAAGACCAATGTGTTGTGTATTATAATTGTGCTTTAGAGGAAAGTTTACAGAGAAAATTAGCTTCTCATTAAAAAATTTATACACAAACTGTTCCATGACATGGGTTGTAGTCACCATAATGTGTCAACACTCTCCTCCTTTCCCCCTGAATTCCCCGTTGCCATTCATCCAGGCTTCCTCTCCCTTCCTGCCTTCTCGTCTTGAGCTTTGAGCAGGTGTTGCCCATTTTGCTCTCACATACGTGTCTGAACTAAGAAGCACATTATTCGTGCATTATTCTTTGTTTTATAGGCCTGTCCAGTTTTTGGTGCACGGTGAACTTGGGGAGTAGCCTCAGTTCTCAGTTAGCAGGGTATCCAGAGTCCATAGTCTCAGGGGTTTCTCCAGTAAGTCTGGTCTTTTTTGTGAATTTCAATTCTATTCTACATTTTTCTCTTGCTTTGTGTGGGACCCCCTGTTGTCATCCCTGTCAAGAGTGATTGGTGGTGGTGGCTGGGCATCTGTTTTTAACCTTTCTCACCAGGTCAGTGGTTTTTGATAACATGAAAACTAGGTGTGACAGTGATAGATTTAAATCCAAGTTATCTGAGTCATCTAAAATAGTATAATACTGTGTGTGCTGCCATTTAGCCAGCTATTTATTGCAGGTCCGCTCCAAGATAGAGAGCTTACTCTAGAATGTAAGTCAGCTGGGTCACTGACACTGTCTCTACTTCAGGTGACTTTCTTCTTGTAGCGCTGTTTCAGAGGACTTCACTGATTGACTTCCTGGCGTGAGCTGCTTATCTCATCTCACAGCCTAAGCAGTTCTCAGGCTGTTTGAGTAGCAGTGATCTCCAGGGCTCTGAAGAACTGAATTTCAGAGTCACTGTGAAAGCCAGGAATCCTCCTGCCTCCAGATGAAGAGTTAAATGTATTAAAGGATACAGATAATTCTCGTGTTTATAAACACTCCTTTAAAAATGTACTCTTTGGTCTTTAAGATATTATCGCTGCTTGTTTGGAAGAACTGCATTTTGTGTTTCTTAGACATAAATTTCATTTTGTTACAGACTATTCATGATGATGTAGCAGTTAGTTTTCACTATCTTAGATAAATAACGAATTGTTTTAAAGCGTTCTTTGCTGCTTGTTATATCATCTGATGCTCAAAATGCACACATGACAACGATGACAAGTGCTTGCTGTTGTCATTCACAGTTCACGGAAGAGGAGAGTGAGGGTCACCTAGCATGTTTCAGAGTTAGGGCTACGAGTTAACTAGCTAGACCTTTCATACTTTGCAAAAGTATCTAGGTTTGCCTTTATTCCTTCAAAAAAATCTTTATAGAGAATTTCTGTTTGCTCTTTAACCTTCAGTGTCGGTACATATTTTCTCCATAATAATTCATTGTTTGTGTGTTCATAATCATTTTTATCCTTCTAGATGTTACTATCCAGAACAGTGAGTTGATGAGTGGCAGTATGGACAAAGGAACGTTGGGATCAGGATCCAAGAACAATATTTTTTACATTTTGCTGCGAGACTGGGGGCAGAATGAAGCTGCTGATGCAATGTCCCGTCTTGCAAGGCTGGCTCCCGTCTACCTCTGTAAGTACCTCAGCATCCTGATTTTATTGCTCTAGTTGTTGGGATTTTAGGCTGTGATTTTTTTTTTTCTTTTAGTGTTGTTCCATTACCCTCCATACCCAACACCTCTGCATGCATAAATAGAAAAGGATACTCTGCGCTAAGTTATTTGTGATTTTATTAATGAAATGAACTCAGTACTCACTAGTTGGGTTACAATTCAGAATCTGCTTTTCAGTTCTCTTCTGAAAAACCTATTAGTGGCTCCTTTAAAAAAAATATGTTAGCAGCTCCTTATTTTCTATCATATACCAGTATGGTACGTAAAAAGGTCCTTTATGTCCTCACTGTAGCCTTGAGGACCTTCCAGTGATTCAGATTCACCAGGTCCCTGAGTGTCCCCTCCTATCCCTGCACTGTTGTTTCCTTTGTGTGCCCATGCTTTGAGAATGACGTGTGTGAAGCACAGTTTGCATGTCTGAAAACGTCTTTATTCTACCCTTGTACCTTTTTTTTTTTTTACTCTTATACTTGGTTGATATTTTGGCTGTGTATAAGATTGTAAATTGAAAATTATTCTCTCTGAATTTTGAAGTTAATTGCTCTGCCCCATTCTAGCTTCTACGGTTGTGAAACTGTGTACAAATAAAAATTATACTGCCATTCTTATTTCCAAAATGTTGTATTGGCATTGTTTTCTCATTCTGGAAGCTTTGAGAGCCCCTTTTGTTCGTGGTGTTCTGAAATTTCACAAATTTTACTTTTTTTTGCCAGTCATTTTCCTGGATACCCAATAAATGTTTTAAATCTGTAACTATGTATCCTTTGTTCTGGAAACTTCCTTGTGTTATTTCTTAATTAATTCCCCCCCTGTGCTATGGTTCTTTTTAAAATTTCTGTTACCTTTTTATTAGAACTTCTGTATAGATTCTCAAAATTTCGTCTCTTTCTTTTTCTCTTCTTAATTTCAGCAAGAATTCTTTCACATTATCTTTCAGCACTTTTTTGTTTTCCACTTGCATGTATTCAAGGAGTCTTAGTGGCACAACTGTTATAAGCATTCAGCTGCTAAACAAAAGTTGGTGGTTCAAACCTGAGTAGCAACTCCATAGGAGAAAGAACTTACAGTGTGCTTCCATAAAGATTACAGCTGAGGAAACC
Source organism: Heterohyrax brucei (assembly GCA_028571685.1). Classification (NCBI taxonomy): domain Eukaryota; kingdom Metazoa; phylum Chordata; class Mammalia; order Hyracoidea; family Procaviidae; genus Heterohyrax; species Heterohyrax brucei. The sequence goes on along the minus strand of CM053154.1, from coordinate 80,765,480 downwards.
CCGTGGGGCAATTCCACTCTGTCAAATGGGGTCACTGTGAGTCCAAATCAACTTGAAACCACCCAACAACAAAACATGTATACCTTAATTTCCAGTCTTGTTTTTCATTATATTCACAGATAATTGTTCATCTTTTCTCACTGTTTTCTTGTTCTTGACTCCTGGATGTATCTCTAATGATGGTTTATGATTTTATTTGTTCCAGGAGTTTTCTGTTTCTTTTCAGTCTCTTTTTCCTTTGTGTTTTTTTTGTCTTACATCTTTTATGTTAAAGACTTTCTTCAAATATCTAGTGGCCTGTGGCTATCCAGTCAGACTTTAAGAGTTAAGCTTAACTAGTAAAAGTGGTCTGCTGTGAACATTGTAATCTTTTAAGAACTGTTTATGTGGAATCAAATTTACAACAACTCTAAAGGTTGGATGGGAACCTCATTGGGTTTATGGTAATGAAGGAGGAACAACTCAAAACAAGGGTGAGGTGGGTTGCACAACTGGAAGGATATAATCAGTGTCACTATATTATACTTCTAAGAACTGTTGAATTGGTATATGTTGTACCGTATAGATTCTCAACAACAACATTTAAAAAAGAAAGTAAAGTAGCCTAGAATTCACAGAAATGTTCCACATCATTTGTTGATTTCAAGCATTTCTTGATTGTGCAGTCCAGCCAGTGGTACGTCCCTGTGTGGTTTTGTGGCCATAAGTCTTCCCAGATGCAAAATTAAACCTAGGAAGCCATGGCTAGATAAAGCTCTTTTCATTAAGGCTAAGCATGTGCAATTGGAGAGTTATTATCCATAAAAATTAGATAATGCACCATAGTGAAACTAGATTGCTATGATGTTGTTGTTAGGTACTGTCAAGTCGATTCACAGGGACCCTGTAAGCAATGAAACAAAACACTGCTTGGTCCTGAGCCATGCCCACGATCATTTTTATGCTTAAGTCTGTTGTTGCAGCCTCTCTGTCAATCTGTTGCCTTGAGGGTCTTCTTTTTTAGTGACTCTCTGCTTTACCAAGCATGATGTCCTACAGGGACTGACCGCTCCTGACAGTATGTCCAAAGTATGTAAGATACAGACTCACTATCCTTGCTTCCAAGGAGCAGTCTGGTTGTACTTTTTCCAGGACAGATCTGTTTGTTCTTTGGCACTCTGTGGTATATTTAGTATTTGTCTCCAATACCACAGTTTAAAGCCATCAGTTTTTCTGCCTTCCTTATTCATTCTCCAGGTTTTGCATGTATATGGTGCGATTGAAAATATTCAGCTCACATTAATCTTCAGAGTGACATCTTCTCAAAAAAAATTTTTTTATTATTATGATTGAGTGAAAATCTGCATTCCCGTATAAATTCGCGTGCCCACCTATGTGCAGCTCCCACTGCTCTCCCTGCCTGGTGACAGCACACTCTTCCTCTCCATGCTGCACGTCACATATCCTCCTGACAATCTCCTGTCCCCTCCTCTCCATCCTCTCCGCCTCCAATAAGAAGTCAGCAGGACAACATCCTATAGATGCCTAGAACCATAAAGTGCACACACAATATGGTCACTCTGTGTCACCAAGTCCAATCCGTTCATGTCCAGAGAGTTCACCTTAATTATGATTTATGGACAAGGTCAGCATCACGGTCAGGGGCCATGCTCCCAGGGGACTTCGAGGCCCCTAGACCATCAGTTGTGATTTTTCAGTGGAGATCTCAGGGTGCACCCCTTTTTATTCTTGTGTTGCCAGTAAGACTCAACTTTGTGAGCCCCCTCATGGCTATCACTGGTGGTAGCCGGGCACCATCCAGTTCTTCTGGTCATATGTCGGTGTACTCACCTGGTCACCTGGGTCTCTCTCTCTTCTGGGTTTTGTTTCCCCCATGTGATTTTGGTCCTTGGTGATCATCTGTTCCTCCTGAGATGGGACCACTGGCAAAACGCTAGTTGTGCCAGTTGGTCTCAATTTCCCCTGAGAGCATGGTCCCCGGTCCCCTGCCCCAGCTATTCTCTCCTTGCAATATTGCGTTAAGATAGGAGGAGTAATCATGTTATGAAGTCCAGTTAAAATTGATCTTCTTTCTAAGGTGTGCTGTCATAGATTTCACCCAGCCAAATCTCTATCAACTGTCTAATCTGTACCCCACCCTCTCCCTCTTCCCTCCCCACCCTTGCAGCCATTAAAGAGTCTTTTCTTCTATGCATGAGTCTGCTTTTAAGTTCTCATTGTAGAGCTGTCATACAATGTTTGTCCTTTCGTCCCTGACTACTTTCACTCAACATAATGTCCTCCAGTTGAAACCAGGTTATGAGATGCTTCCTAAAATCATGTTCTTTATCATTGCATAGTGCTCCATTGAATATTTATATCATAGTTTACCTATCCATTCCTCCGTTGTTGGGCATCTGGGTGGATTCCAACTTTTTGCTATTGTGGACTGTGCTGCAATAAACATTTGTGTGCATGTATCTGTTGGTGTGAATGGCCTTGATTCTGTAGGATATATTCCAGGCAGTGGAATTATACTGGGTCAAATGGTATATCTGTTTCCAGCTTTTTAAGGAAGTGCTAGATGGCTTTCCAAAAGGGTTGCACCATTTTGCTATCCCACCAGTGGTATAGGAGAGTTCCAATTTCTCTATAGCTTCTCCAACATTTGTTGTTTTGTGTTTTTTGGATCATGGCCAATTCTGTTGGGGTGAGATGGTATCTCATTGCAGTTTTGATTTGGATTTCTTTAATAGCTAATGATGGTGAGCCTTTCCACATATGTCTTTTGGTTGCCTGGATGTCATCTTTAGTGAAGTTTCTGTCTATCTCTTCTGCCTGTCACTTAATAGGGTTGTTTACCTTTTTCTTATTGATATTTTGCAGTGCCTTGTAGATTATGGAGATCAGACCTCAATCTGACATGTACTTGCTAAGTATTTTTTCCTGTTCTGTTGGTGGTATTTTAATTTTTTTGATAAAGTCTTCACAAGAGCAAAAGTGTTTGATTCTTAGTAGTTTCCATTTATGTATTTTTCTCTTCTGGGGTCTCAGCTCTGTTCCATTGGTCTATATCTCTTTTTGTACCAGTACCAGGCTGTTTTGACTACTGTGGCTGTGTAATAGGTTCTAAGGGCAGATGGTGTGAGGCATCCCACCGTGTTCCTCTTATTCAGTAGTGCTTTGTTTATCCAGGGTTTCTTCTCTTTCTAATCTATTCACATTCAATGTAATTATTGATAGGCTTGTGTTTAGTGCTGTCATTGTGATATGTTTATTTTTGTGTTGATGTTTTCTCTGTTGTTCTTATTAATCTGTTCTGGGACATTCTTCTTTGTGAGTTGATTTTTCACCTTTTTCAGGGTTGGTTTTGTGGTTGTTGAGACTCCTGTATTACATTTCTTGATTTGATATGTTGCATCTTTATTGTGCTTTTATGGCTGCCCCTATGATCCCCCTTAATAAGCTATATATAAACTCAACTTTAATTACTATCAGTCTTATTAACTTCCACTGCATCTGAAAGGACTGTAACGACTGTAGTACATCCCTCTTTTTAATATGATGACATCATAGTTCTCATGATGTGATCACTGGATCATTTCTTTTTCACTGTTATAGCCTTGATTGAGTTTGGAGGCTTCCCTAACTGAGTAGGTTTCTGGGTGATGGGTCCTGTATTTGCTTCTAAAATATAAAGTTAGTAGTTTTGTTCTTCCGAGCCAAGAGATTCTTTCAGTATTTCTTGTAGCTTTAGTTTGGTTTTTACGAAGTCTCTGAGTTTCTGTTTATCTGCGAATGTCTTCATTTCATTTTCATATTTAAAAGATAGTTTTGCAGGATATATTATTCTTGGTTGGAAGTTCTTTTCCTTCAAGGCTTTGAATGTGCCATGGCACTGTCTCCATGCCAGCATTGTTTCCACTGAGAAATCCGACAAAAGCCCACAGGGTTTCCGTCTAAATATTAGCTTCGCTTTGAGTCTTGTGGCCTTTAAGAGTTTCTGCTTATGTTTCATTTTGTTAAGCTTGATCATAATATATGTCTTGGAGTCTTTCTTTTATGATCTACATTGAGTGATGTTTTATATGCACCTTGGATATCTGTATTCTCTTCTCTCATAATTTCTGGGTAGTTTTATTTCAGCAGCTCAGCAACAATACTCCAATACTCTCTGTGTTCTCAGATGTCTCGCCCTGTTCAGAAACTCTAATTAATCATAGATTGTTCCCCTTGATACAGTCTTACATACTTCTTAATGCTTCTTCATACTTTTTGTGTGTGTGATTTCTCCTCATAGATGCTGGAGTCAGTAGCTCTGTCTTCCAAGTTATAAACTCTCTTTTCCATTTTTTCCATTCTGTTTTCTTGGCTTTGAATGGAAGTTTCTATGTCTTTGATTTTGTTCTTGATCTGTTGGATTTCAGAGTACTAGTGTTCCATCAGATTGAACAGCTTGCTTAATTTTTCCTTTTGCTCTGCTGCATTTTGTATAAGGTCTAGGAGGGCTCTATACATAATCCTTTTGTGTTCACCTTCCGATAGTTTCAGAAAGGTTTCTTTGTCTGGGCAGTTCTTTGGTTGTTTCTTTTGGGGATCTTCTGAAGCCATGGGTGATTTCTTGGTTACACTTTTACCCAGAGTTTGTTGCTTTGGGGGCATCGTGTTGGTCAGTAGAGGCTGGGAGAGATGCTGTGAGGATGGACCACAGTTTTTCCTCTAGGCCATCTTAACATGAAAGGTAAGAGGTATCTGACAACTTCCAAAGTCAGTCAGGTTTTCAGGTGTGCAGGTCCCTGTTCCCAGCTGGCTAAGTAAGCACCTCTATATGCAACCCCAGATGATAAAAACTAGTTCAGAATACAGCAATGCTACTGCCCTGTTGGCTTCTGCTGACAGAGCCCAGCATTAGGTGACACTGTGCAGAATACTGCCTTACTGCCCGAAAAGCACTGTCCTCCGGGCAGGTACTGCCTTGCAGTCTAGGAATTAGATCCCGCTGCAGTCTCCATATGGGTATATCCACCTCCCGGTGGAACAAGATGGTATCCCGCACAAGTTCCCTGCCTGCCTTGGTATAGGCTACCCCATGGCGGAGGCAGAAAGAGAGGACAAAGGTGCTGAGATGCACAGAGTCCAAAGCCGGGTTCTCAAAATATGGCAGTTTTGCCTGCCAATCCCACCAGCAGTGCATCTGAGATTAGCTGCTAGGGAAGTCCCAGCTCCACCTGTTGGCTAAGACAGAGGAAAAAAAGTTAAAATGACGAGTTACCTTCAGTCCATGAAAGTCAGCACTCAGCAAGAGGGGGAATCAGTGAAAGGGAGGAAATTTTCTGTTCAGAGGTATGAAGTCCAAATTAACAGCCCTATGCCATGTCCTAGGGCTCACTAGATGCCCAGAAGGCTCTATTTAATTATCAGTGGAGGTCTTGGTTTCCAGAGGGATTTAGGGAGATGTATGTTTAGTCCACCATCTTGACTCTGCCCTCTTTTCTTTCCAAAGTTGGTGATTTGTTTCTCTATCTCATTAAAAAATGTCACTGGAATTTCTATTGGGATTGCTTTGCATATGTAGATCACTTTGGGTAAAGTAGATATTTTCACAGTGTTAAGTCTTCCTGTCTATGAGCATGTTAGGTTTCTCTGTTTATGTAAGTCTCTCCTCGTTTCTTGTAGTAAGGTCTTAGAGTTCTCTTTGTATAGGTCTCTTATTTCTCTAGTTAGAGTTATTCCTAGGTATTTTATCTTCTTAGGGGCTACAGTAAATGATATTGATTTGATGATTTCTTCTTTAATGATCTTTTTGTTGGTCTAAAGGAATCCTGCTGATTTACTTGTGTTTATCTTATATCCCAATACTTTGCTGAACTCTTCTGTTAATGTGAGTAGTTTACTTATGGATTCTTTAGGATTCTCAGTGTATGCAATTGTATCATCCACAAATAGGGAGATTCTTCCTTCTTTGCTGATGCAGATGCCCTTTATTTCCTTGTCTGGTCTAATTGCTCTGGCTAGATCTTGTAGCACAATGTTGAATAGAAGTGGTGAGAGTCAGCATCCTTGTCCAGTTTCCATTCTTAAGGGGAATTCTTTCAGTGTCTCCATTCAGGATGATGTAGGTGGTTTGGCTTTGCATAGATGCCCCTTATTGCATTGAGGAATGTGCCTTCTATTTCTATTTTGCTAAAAGTTTTTAGCATGAATGTATGTTGGACTTTGTCAAATGCGTTTTCTTCATCAGTTGACAAAATCAAGTGATTGTTTTGTGTTATTTATGTGGTTGATGACATTGATTGTTTTTCTGATGTTGAACCAGCTTTGCATTCCTGTTATAAATCCAACTGGGTCATGGTGAATTACTTTTTGATAATGTTGTTGAAGATTTCTGCCTCTAGGTTCACGAGTGATATTTGTCTGTAATTTTCCTTTTTTATTTGGTTTTTCCCTGACTTTGGTATCAGGATTATGCTGCTTCATAGAATGAATTTGGGAGTATTCCATCCCTTTCTATGCTGTGAAATAGTCTCAGTAGTACTGGATGGAGTTAACTATTCTCTAAAAGCTTGATAGAATTGTGTGGTGAAGGCATCTGGGCCAGGGCTTTTTTTGGTTGGTAGTTTTTGGACCAGTTTTTTCAGTCTCTTCCTGTGTGATGGGTTTATTAACTTGTTCTCCTTGAGATAATTTTGGTAGGTGATATGAACCTAGGAATTTGTCCATTTGCTCTAGGTTTCCATATCTGTTAGAGTATGGTCTTTCATAATACTTTTAATTTCAGTTGGGTCTGTTGTGGCATCTCCCATCTAATTTCTTATTCGGGTTATTTTGTTTCCTGTTTTTCTTTTGTAAGTTTAGCCAACAGTTTGTCAATTTTGTTGATCTTTTCAAAAACCCTGCTTTTCATTTTGGCAGTTTTTTCAGTTTAGGCTTCTCTAATTTGTTTAGTTTTGCTGTAATCTGTATTATCTGTTTTCTTCTCTTGCCTAAGGGGTTCCTCTGTTTTTCTCCTACTTGTTCAAGCTTTAGGATTAATTCTTTGGTTTCGATCCTTTCTTCCATCCGGATGTGTGCACTTACAGAGGTAAATGGACTTCTGAGCACTGCTTTGGCTGTATCCCATATGTTCTAGTAAGCTGTGTTTTATTCTAATTTGAATGCATAAATTTCTTTATTTCATCCTTGATTTCTTCTATAACCCATGACTTTTTTAGCAAGGTGTTGTTCAGTTCCCATGAATTCCAGTTTCTGTCTGTGTTATTTTTGTGCTGTTGCTTTCGACTTTTAAGGCTTTATGGTCTGAGAAGATGCTTTGTAATAATTCTGTGGTCTGTATTTTGTTGAGATTTGCTTAATGTGCTAACACATGGTCTATTCTGCAAAGTGTTCCATGTGCATTGGAGGAAAAGGTGTACTTACCTGTTGTTGGATAAAAAGTTCTGTATATGTTGATGAGATCTAATTGGTTGTCACAATAATATCTTCTGTGTCTTTACTGAGGTTTTTTTCTCAATGACCTATCCATTACTGAAAGTGGAAACGAAGTCTCCAACTATTATTGTGGAGTGATCTCTCATTTTTCTGTGTAGTCAGTGTATTTAGATGCTTCAGTGTTCGATGCAGCGCTTGGCTTGGCTTGGCTAGTGTTCGGTGCAGAAATGTTTAATATTATTAATTCCAGCCTTTGTATTGAACCTTTCAGCAGTAATGACCATCCTTGCCCACAGTGGTGGATTTACCTTAAAATCAATTTTATCTGAGATTAGTATCGCCACACCTGTGCTTCTTTGTATATTGTTAGCTTGGTATGTATTATCCCCTCCTTTAATTTTCAGTTTGTTTGTATCTTTAAGTCTAAAGTGTGTTTCCTGTGAGCAACATATGGATGGGTTGTGTCTTTTGATCCAAGATGTCATGCATTGTCTCTTTATCGGAGCATTCAGTCTGTTTTCATTCAGTGTAACTACTGATAGATACGTGTTTAGTGCTGTCATTTTGCTATGTTTATTTTTGTGTTGGTGTTTTCTATGTTGCTCTTAATATTCCTTTCTGGGTCATTCTTCTTTATGAGTTGACTTTTCATCCTTTTTGGTGTTGATTTTGTGTTTTTTGAGACTCCTCTATTACGTTTCTTGTTTTGTCATGTTGCGTTGCTACTGTGCTTTGTAGCTACCCCAGTGATTTCCCTTAATATTATAAGTTTAAACCTGATTTTAACTTCTACATCTTTTTTAACTTCTTCTCCATTTGAAGGGACTGTGACTGCTGTAGTGTATCCCTCTTTTTAATGTGATGGTATCATAGTTTTTGAGATATGATCACAAGTTTCTTTCTTTTAATATTGATTGAATTTTGTGCCTTCTCTACCTGAGTAGGTTTCTGAGTGTTGTGGCTTACATTGTCTCCTTTCTAAGCAAACCTTTCTTTCAGTGTTTCTTGTAGTTTTGGTTTCCTTTTTACAAAGTCTTTAAGCTTCTGTTTATCTGCAAATGTCTTAATTTCTTTTTCATATTTGAAAGACAATTTTGCAAGATATATAATTCTTGGAAATTTTTCGCCTTCAGGGCTTTGAGGTTTCTTCCTGCTGTCTCCTTGCTAACATCGTTTCTGCTAAGAAGTCAGTCAAAAGCCTACAGAGCTTCCCTTTGAATGTTACCTTTGCTTTGAGTCTCACTTCCCTTAAGAGTTCCTGCTTGTGTTTCATTGTATTAAGCTTGATTATAGTATGTCTTGGTGTTTTTCTTTTGGGGTCTAGTTTTTGTGGCATTTGATACATGTCTTGGATATCTGTGTTCTCTTTTATAATTTCAGGGAAGTTTTCTGTCAGCAACACAAAAACAATACTCTGTGTGTTTTCAGCTATTCCTCCCTGTTCAGGAACCCCAATTAATCATAGATTATTCCTCTTGATAGAATCCCACATGTTTCTTAATGCTTCTTCATTTTTCTTATTTCTCATAAATGCTGCTGGGCAGTAGCTGTATCTTCAGGGTCACTAAGTCTGACTTCCATTTTCTCATTTCTGCTGTTTGGACTTTGAATTGTCTGATTTGTAATTTGGTTATTGATCTGTTGCATTTCAAAGTATTGATGTTCCATCAGTTCAAATAGCTTGCTTAATTTTTCATTTTGCTCTGCTGCTTTTTGTTTAATCGCTAGGAGGGCTTTCTGTATATTTCTTTTGTACTCAACCTCTGATAGTTTGACAAAGGCTTCATCTGGGAAGTTTGTTTTTGATTCTTTACTTTGGGAGTTTTCTGGAGCCATGGTGGGTTGTTTGTTTAAATGCTTAGCTCTGGTCTGTTGCTTGTGGGCCATCTAGAGGCTGTTCAGTTTCTCTGGTGTTGCCTCAGCTCCTGCTACTTCTGAGACGGGAGTTGCTCAGCAGCTGCCTCTCTGTACTGTAGTGACTGGCCCCAGTGGAGTCTCTGGGGTGGCAGGCTCTGCCTCCTGCCTGGCTAAGACACCACCCTACTTACGGAGTCGCTGGGGGGCTGTTCAAGCAACCCTGTGGTACAGGTCAATAAAGGCTGGAAGAGACACCATCAGGCTGCACAGTAGTTATTTCTCCAAGCAGTCTTATTTTAAAAAGCTGAAAGCTATCTGACAGCTTCTGTAATCAGTCAGGCTGTCAGGTGTGGCAGGCCCCACCTTCCAGCTAACAACAGAAGCGCCTCTTCAGCAGTTCCCAGAAGCTATGATGTAGTTTAAAATAGGGAGGTGCTATTGCCCTGCTGCCATCCTCTGCCAGGCCCTACCTGTAAGGCAACACTGTGCTAAACACAGCCTTTCTGCTTGAAAAGCACTCCCCAGACTGGCACTGCCTCCCAGCCTGGGAATTAGCCTCTGCTGAGGCTTCCAGTTGGATGACTTCACCTCCCAGCTGTCCAAGAGTGTGTCCATGTCAAGCTACCCCTCCCACCACGAAACAGCAGAATCTGTGACGGAGCTCAGAAAAGAGAGGGTGGAGAGGTTGTGGTGTCCTCAGTCCACTGCTGGGATCTCAAAACATGGCTATCCCACACACTGTCTCTCCACTGTGGCATACGCTGTTCGCTTCAGCACTGCTGCGTAGCATATTTGCTGGCTCGTGCCCTTCCCCCACCTGCTGGTCAGCAAAAAGAAAAATAAATTAAAAGCACCAGTACCTGCAGTCCGCACAAGTGACTGGTTGACAGGAGCAGGGCTCAGCAAGAGAGGAAATTCCCCATTTAGTGGCATGTCATCCAATCCAACAGTCCTGTGCAGTATCCTTGGGCCCACTAGGTGTCCAGAAAGCTCTGTTCAATAATCAGTCCAGACCTTAGTTTTCAGAGGGAGTTAAAGAGGCATGTGCGTAGTCCACCATGTTGGCTCCGCCCTCTGATTTTATTTCTTAGGAAGTAAACTCCTACCTCCCACTTGAGGAGGGACCTGGGGCTTTTTTATATGTACTCTCCACGAGTTTGCCTTGTTTCTAGCACACAGGTTTATCTCTGGCATCTGAGAACCTGGAGATTTAGATTCTGAACCTCTCCAAGTTTCTGCAGGCTCAGTGGTCCTCAGAAACCCCTTTCCCCGCCCTTCTAGCGCAGTTGCCGCTTATCCATCCACTTCTGTAGGTACATGTTGGTTAGGATGGTTAATGGTACTTAGTCTCCTCACAAGTGGCATTTATGTTCGTTTCTTGTTCTCTGGGTTTTGTAATGATTTCTGGGAAAGGGAGGGCACAGAAAGGCCTCCGCTGTGGTATCTGAGAACCAGGAGTCAGATGGCTCTGTTTCCATAGTTGGCTCCCTTGGATTATACTTTAGTATGTAATGTTGATCTGTTTTACATTATAGTTAGTTGCAAACATTACTGTGTCTCCCATCTAAGAGAAGTCAGTGAGTCTTGGTGGTTTTATAAGACTTCCTGGGGAATGACATACTAAGTTTTTGATTCATTGAATTACAGAAAATTCTGTGATGTTATCGACTTGTTTCCACATGATAGGTTTACTGACTAATATCCCTGGCTGTCTCTTTGTGCTCTACCTGCCAATTACTCTGCAGCTAACCGGGGATTCTCCATTGGGATTGGTGACGTCACACCTGGTCAAGGATTGCTAACAGCTAAATACGAGCTGCTGAATGCTGGCTACAAAAAATGTGATGAGTACATTGAGGCCTTAAACACAGGCAAGCTGCAGCAGCAGCCAGGCTGCACTGCTGAGGAGACTCTGGAGGTGGGTATCTCCTGGTTCCATTTGGTCGTTTCAGGCATATTGGCTCAAAGGACACCACTGGGCCATGGAGAGAAGGCAGCAAAGGAGAGCAGGAATCAAGTACATCAGCCCCCATTCCATCTGGACTCTGATGGTTGTAGGTGTTCTCATTTCTCTGTGAAAGGAGGGGATTTGGCTAGACCCTTTCCCTCCTTCCAGCTTTCGTATTCGAGGTGACAAACCACAGGTTCATTTATTCAGATGGGGCTTCTTTTCCCCAGATGTCACATGCTGGCCGTCTCTGTAGGTAGTGCTGAAATGCGTCTCCTCTTTCTGCTTCCTATATCCTTCCAGTAGAAATGGCACCACAGCTCTTCAGGTAGTCTTTGAAAGAAACTCAGGTACATAAGAGGAGGAATTTGTGTTCAGTAGTCACATACCCAATCTGTTACCCCTTCACATCTGAAGCTAGACTAGCTGAGAACTCAACCAGCTTTTGTTCAAATCAGAATCACCACTAGTCTGTGAGGACTCGGCTTTCTCTAAAGCCAAGAGGCTGCCCAGTCTGAGGCACCTGCCAGTCTTTTGCTGGCTTTCTTCTGCCTCACATGCAGCGTGTGGCTCAGCTGTAACTCGCTCGGCTGTGAACGAGTGACTCTTCAAGCAGTAGCTGCTCTTGTGATGAAGTGAGCATTGCAAAGCACCGAGGAAGGTATTCTTCCAAGGATAATTCCTTATCAACCAGCGAGATAACCAACCACCATTCATCATTTCCCTGAGTCTTTATTTTAAAGGAAAGAGCAGTAAGTGTTTCTCCCTGGTACCAGCCTAGACAGTTACTGGAGCCTCGGCAGCACGGGTGTTTAATACAGCCGTAACTCCTGACTGACCTAGCCCTCCACTGTGAGCTGCGCTCAGAGGCCAGAGTGTTCCTGTAGAGTCATCTCACCGTGCACTTAACTTGGCGAAATTCAAGTATGTGTGCTTGGCGGGAAAAAATAGACAAGGTGTTATTTAAAAGATGCCAGCACTTCTCACGTTCAGCGAATGTATTATCTTACCCTTTATCCATTTATGCATGTGTGTTGTGACAGAGAGCACTAGACACAAAGCCACTGCTTTATGGGCCATTTGAAGGATCTTCCCATTCTGTGTAACTAATCAGTTTTGCCTTCACAGTGATTGCAGAGCCCTGTGTAAGATGCAGGGCTTTGTGGATAGGGAATTTTGGTCTCCTGAGACTCTGAAGCCTTTGCTGATTTGAAATCTAACGTGTTAAATTTTTTCAAAGTTTTCTCGATGTTGAATTTAACGTTTATAACCCACCGTGACAATGAGGACGACCCTCTGTGCATGTCTTCCCTCTAACCAGGCACTGATACTGAAGGAGCTGTCTGTGATCCGGGACCATGCAGGCAGCGCCTGCCTCCGTGAGCTTGACAAGAGCAATAGCCCCCTCATCATGGCTCTCTGTGGCTCGAAAGGTAACGGTGCTCTTCTCGGGCCCACTTTCATCTCAGTCTCCACACGGGCTAGCTGTTTGTGTTCTGGAAAATGTAGTCATTATTTCATTTATACGGGTACATATTTAAAAATAATAGAAAGAGAGAGAATTAATTGTACTTCAGGAATTTTAACTACTTTGGAGGAACTTCTGGCACTGTGAATAAACAAACTATAGATTTCTTTTGTTTAGTGATGTGGCAAAACAGTCACCCAGGAACTTAAAGCATTAGGTGTCGTGGTACTGCACTCAACTACAAAACCTTCAGTGCTCCTATTTCTGTAATTTTTTTTTCTTAACAGAAGGGAGTACAATCTCTTTAATTTTGCTGCCTTTCACCCCATTATTCTCCTACTTCCTGCTCATGGTACATAGCCTCCCACTTTCTTGTCCTTTCCTGTGTCTTTGCTTCCTACTCCTCCACCCACTGTGGAATTCCTCCCCACGTGTTTTTATGTCCAGCTCACTGTGTTCTCCTAAAGCCTGAACTGATGGCTTCGGTCTTCTGAGTGGCTCCCTTGACTCCTCCTTCTGTCTGTTTGCTCTTGAGTACCATAGCCCTTCCTCTGCCTTCGTTGTGTCACTGTCAGCTTCCTGTCTGTTACTCTAGCTCTGCTGCTGACTGTTCTGGACTGTGTATTTGGTGAGGAGAAGGCCCTGTGCGGTGTTCCTGTTTTGTCCCATAGCACTGCATGCATAGTACCATTAATGTCACCCCAGTAAACGAATGTTCATTTCTGACCTGTTTCCCAGGTTCTTTCATTAATATATCACAGATGATTGCCTGTGTGGGACAGCAGGCCATCAGTGGTTCTCGAGTGCCAGATGGTTTTGAAAACAGGTCTTTGCCTCACTTTGAAAAACACTCCAAGGTAAGCAGTAGTGGATTCGGTGAAAGCCTGGAAGTTGAATATCGGCAATTCAGAACAAGATAATTAAAGTGTCTCCTGGAAGGAGTGATGGAAAGAGTAGAAGCAGCTTAGGGTTCTTCCCACTTCACCCCAAACTAAGGACCTCATGCTTGGAGCTGAAAAATTTTGTCCAGCACACTCTCTATGTTTTCTCTAAGGAGAAAGATTTCGGACTACCATTGAGTCTGCATCAGTAGTCAAAATTTATAGTGTCTGTATAATAACATGGAAACTTTGGTGGCATAGTGGGTTAAATGCTACATCTGCTAACCAAAATGTTGGCAGTTCAAATCTGCCAGGTGCTCCTTGGAAACTCAATGGGCAATTCTACTCTTACCTCTAGGGTCTCTGTGAATCAGATACGAGGCGACAGTAGTGGGTTTTGTTTTGTTTTGTTTTTTTGGTGTAATACATGTAATGCAATGACCAAAAAATTCCACGTTCTCTCTGGAATTCTCAGGCTTAATTTTCATTAACTTCTCAGTTCCATTGGCTCTGGTGGTTTGGACTCAATTGTAAGCAGGTTTACTGAGAGAAACAACATGCTACTCTTTTTCCAGACTCAGGGCCAGACAGACCCTAAATCTTTCATTGGGAACTCAGATTAGATTGGATCAGTCAGTAAATTCTGGATCTGGATTCACCTGTTCCCTTTAAACGATAGATGTCTCAGCTGCTCCTGGCCCCTGTAACTAGTGTTTCTAGCCCACATGGCAGATGGGGCTGCTACACTGATAGTATGTAGATGCTCAGTGTAAGATAGCCCGGGAATATTTCCGGCTTCCTGCCCAGGGTCAGCATTTCTCAGCTGCCAGCAACTAGGCGGTTGCTGAAGGAGAATCTGGCAGGCTGACGATAAGGCCTGTTGCAGACTGAAAGCTCTAAGGCACCCTGACCCAGCGCTAGACTCTGGGACAACTCTGCTGACCTGAAATTAGGTCTGCGTATACTAGCAGACCTTTAGTAAGAGAAGGAAGTAAAGGGTTGGCCTGGTGATTTAGGTTGCCCCTTAAGGAGCACGGACCTGTCCAGATCAAAGGGTGTTTCACACCCTTTGATATACAGGTATACAGCTGTACTGAGATACACTTTATGTACCCTTGGAAACCCTGGTGGCACAGTGGTTAAGGGCTATGGCTGCTAACCAGAAGGTTGGCAAAGATCCGCTAGACACTCCTTTGAAACTCTATAGGGCCATTCTACTCTGTCCTGTAGGGTCACTGTGAGTCACAATCGACTCGACAGCATTGAGTGTGGTGGATTTAGTTTTGTATTCACACACCCTAAAAATTCACCCATTTAAAGCATCCAGAGAGGGCTGTTCCATCTGGATATGATATGTCAGTGTGCAGCTGTCACCACAGTTAACTGAGAACATTTTTAATACTCTAAAATGAATTCCCATACACATGAGCAAAGCATGGTTAAATTGTGGAAGTAGGCAGGTCACTGGCCCATAAGAAGTGGCTTATTTCCTGGCTGACATAGTCGCTGTACACTGTGCAGTGCTTCCCTGCTTCCACCTGGTGCTCTGGAGGTGTAGCTGGGCTCAGCTTCCTCCTCCCACGCCCCTGTTTGACTGAGAACCACTCCCACCCTGGCTGGGACCTCACCCTTCTTTGTGGTAAGGATGGTTTGTGCCGAGTGGTTTCTGATTTAGGAGAGGGTTTATACAGCCTGCCATTTTACAGATGTGCATAAGCCAGGTGTTTATGACATAAAGATAGAACATTTTCAGATTGGAATGGATTTTTGAATTCTGGGCTTTAAATAGTTTTTGCTTGGTTTTCTTTTTTCTCTGCCTGTCTTTAGCTTCCAGCTGCCAAAGGCTTTGTGGCTAATAGCTTTTATTCTGGTTTGACACCAACCGAGTTTTTCTTTCACACAATGGCTGGCCGGGAAGGCCTGGTCGACACAGCCGTAAAGACAGCTGAAACAGGATACATGCAGGTAACCCAAGAAATGCAGGCCACCATCAGTGGAACAGCTCCGGGTCTGTGTTGAATGTTTACATATTTCTACATGTAAAATATAATTTATCTGGTCTTGATATTTAAAGGAAAATTAAAAGTGTAGGTTCCCTAGATGTAGTTAATAGATTCCAAATCCTCCTACGTACCTCAAATGCACAAGACAAGACATATGTCTCCAGAGTTCCAGTGGGGAAGGGTGGATTGAAAGTAGATCCCGACACCTGACCTCTGTCTCCTGATACCCAGAAATGGGCATGCTAACTCACGCCTCCTGGCACTGAAAAGACTTGGGGAAAGCACTCTGCAGCTAGTTTGTGTAATTCATTATTAAAAATACTTCTCCATGACTCCACTCAACCTGTGCCAGAGCCTGCAGGTGGCTTGAACAGTGGGAGGGAAGACTTTCTCTGCCGTGTGTGTTTTTCCAGACACAGGCGTGGGGTACAAGACCAACTGAGAGGGTTCTTTGCCTGTGCTCCTGAAACTTCACCATAAAAGTACCCCTGGTGGCAGAGGAGTGTGAAATTACAGCCCCATTGTGTTCTTCCATCAGATCACAAACAAAGAATCTATTTTCAATTTCCCGTTATCTTTTCTATACTCTGTCATTTAACTTTTCTTTATTTCTTTTTTTTTTTTTTTTTAATGTTTTTAACTGCTTGGCAACACCAAATAAAGTCAGCGCTCCAGAGAGCTGAGTCATGTACTTGTTGCGGCTTTGTATCCCATTCATGCCCACTGTGTATCCCAGTTTGACAGGCCTGGTCCTCGCAAGCTGGAGGCCCAGATAGATAAACCAGAGAGGGGTGAAGGAGTGGCCTGGAACCAGCAAGAGTGATGAGAGTTAAAACAGACTGCATTCAGTAGATGCCTGTTTCCATAACCTCTGATGTCCTTATGAATCGTTACTTGAGACTTGAGTCATCCTTCAGTGGGAAGCTGCCCTTCAGTTTTGGAGCTGCTGCTTTTGCCAGAAACCCATCAGCCTGTGAAATGCTTTTGGCACCTTTGCCGTAATGTGTTTTGCCTCTGTTTTTTGAAGTAGAGAGTCTGAATTTCCCAGAGCAGTGTGAGTTTAGAAAAGATGAGTTCTGGCATGAGGGATTTTTGTTTTGAAGTTGCCAAGAGGAAGAACTCTCGCTTTAATTCACTGAACCACCACCACGTTGCTGGCTGCTGTGTTCTGCTGGTGGAAGATTTTCCCTGGGCAGATTTGAAAAACGGCAGCTGCCTGCTGGGTCACAATAATGCTGTCCATTCTCTCTCCTGTCCCGTCTGTCTCAGAAGAGGGCCTGTGCCTAATCTTCCATGATTCATGTTGAAGTCCCCAGGAGTCTTGGCTTAAAATGTGTTTAAAAATGCAAACCCATTTGCATTAATTTATACCTTAAGGAAAAAGAGAAGGAAGACAAAATAGCCTAGGAAGAGTTAGTGTCTTTGGGTGATGGCGTTTAAATTGTGTGTATTCTAAACTGTGGTACACTGAAGTGCTGGAGTGGGAGCATATCCCAAGTCCACCCCCACAGTCTAGTGGGACAGTCTTGGTGGTGGTGTTCTTGGGGGACTTTTTTTGGGAGTTCTAGTTTTAATGTTTTCTGTTTTTAATGTGGTTTAATGTAATGTTTAATGTTTTTAATGTGTTTTAATGTAATTCAAGTACTTGTAACCTTGAAACCAGGAGTCGTAAATCTCATAGAGCTAGTCCTCAAAAGCGTTTGAGCTTTCTGTTTCCTCACTTTGTTTTCCCTCAGAGGCGGCTTGTAAAATCTCTCGAAGATCTCTGCTCACAGTATGATTTGACCGTCCGCAGCTCTACTGGAGATATTATCCAGTTTATTTATGGGGGAGATGGCTTAGACCCTGCAGCTATGGAGGGAAAAGATGAACCCCTAGAGTTTAAAAGAGTTCTAGACAACATCAAAGTAAGACTGAGCATTATATATAGGGGTGAAGTGTTTTCCAGAAGTGTTTTTAGAATATCGTACACAGTGTTCCCGTTGTGTCTGCTAAATCACTGCGTTAGTGTTTTCCTCTTTGAGTTACTCTGTGTAATTTTCTTAGATGTTAAGGGGTTAAAAAAAGAAATTCAGTGGAAAGCCTAGTATTACTATCAGTCAACAGAAGAGGGCTGTGGCTTCTCTCTGTGTCTAGTCAGGGTGTATAGGAGTGGCCAGTTTTAAAATTCCCGGATGTTGAAAAACTGGCACATTTTGTATATAATAAAGAAGAGTATAATTTGGAACCACCTTTCTGGGGGGTAGTTTGACAGTACTCATCTGCCTCTCAGGTGTGTATGCCTTTTGACCCACCACATCCGCTTAACATTTGCCCGGTAGAAATAATCTAAGTGTACAAAGAGTGTTTCTTGTAGCAGTTTATGGTGAAGGTAAACTGTCAGTAGAAGGAGAAGTCCAGTGTACTATGGTCTGTTGGTGGACTGGAACAGAGTCATTGACATGTCGGGGCAATCCCGTGAGTTTGAGGGAGAGGGTATCTTCATTCTTGAAATACAGTTTCTTGATTTTTTTTTTTAACAACAATTTATATTTTAATGCAAATTTGGGAATATAATGAGGGTTGGGAGTAACAGAACAACACTTTTTGAACAGTCCAAAGTCTCAGTTAATTCTCTCTTCACTTTCATGTTAAAGGTAGAATCTAAACTGTGTTTTCAAAGGGAAAAAAAATACCTCTTGCTGAAAGTTTACCCTGGCTGGTTTTATAAAGTCATTGTAAATTCTTGTCTTGAATACTGCCCTCCTGCTCCATGGACCCCACCAGGTGACATGATTTCTCTTTAATACTTGAGGCTGTCTTCCCATGTCAGAATGAGCCTGCTCTCAGTAAGAACGAGCTGGTCCTGACCACGGAGTCCATCATGCAGAAGAGTGAGTTTCTGTGCTGCCAAGACAGCTTCCTGCAGGTGAGCAGTGCTGAGCTGGGTTGCTCCTGCCTTCACTGTTATTAAGAAGTATGTTTGCCAAGTGCCAGCGGGTGGCTCTTAGAAGGTGGGGTTTTAATGTCTCACTGTTCTTTGCTAAAAAAAATTCAGTGGCCTTGGCAAGGTCTCACCAGCCAGCATGAAAAGTTTATCTCGTGCCTCTCTTAGTTTTTAGCGTTCGTGCAATTATTTCCCTATTCGAAAAAAAGAAGCTTTAGATAACTGACTTTTTTCTTTTTAAATCTAATCCATGTCACCAGCCCTCTAGACACTTTCTTATCTTGGGGGTCAACTCGTCCCTCTGACATTTTGTATCCAGTTTTAAGTTGTACAAAACCAAAGCAAACCTGCTGCTGTCCGGTCAGTTCTGACTCTTAGCTGCCCTATGGTGTGGTTTTTCTTGCCAGTTTTTGAAACTGCTCTTTATCTAACTATATTGCTGATTAGAAAACCAAGGAGCTAGCTCTCCTGTTGAAATACCCTTCTCAGGTTTTTTGGTTGGTTGGTTGAATTTCATGACCTGCTTCAGCAGCTCCTTCATGTTTATAATCTGGGTTCTGATGAAAGCAAAGGGGGGCAGCGATCAGTAAATGGTTTCCTGGAGTATTGACAGCTGATGTAAATACCACACAAAGTCTGCGGGCAAAGTGCGAGCGCGTCCCTCTGGGACTTCAAAACTGAAAACAAGGAAGTGAAGCTTAACTAAGAGAGTTTTAGTTGGGAGACTATTCACTCCTTCCATTTCATTTCCTGAAGTGTGAAAGGTATAAAAGCAGCTCTTCCATCTGGAACATGTTCAGGTTGTGAGTTCTTTATTTTCCTTTTTTCCACAGGTTTTGATCTTTTTTATTTTTAATAAATTAGAATTGTAATTGGGTTTTCCTACAAGGTTATAGTTACTTATTTATTTTTCTGTTTATCCTCCAAGATCTTAACTGAGACAGGTTATGAGAAGTATAATAAGGTACTGTGATTTTCAGGCCTGTGAGTTTGAATACGAAGGAGGTGTCTAGCAGCCCTCCTGCAGCTTGCCAGCATCGGAGGTGACAGGTTGCTGTCCTGGTTCTGGCACACACGGCTTGTCTCTCTGCACTTTGCACTGTTGCTCTTGCCTTTGGCAAGGTGTGAGGGTGACCCCTGGCCCACAGTGTCTGTTTAATCAGTGAACCCTACTGGCACTCACTGGATATCTCACGTCTTATCCTGGGACACAGAACTAAACTGTACCTCACCTTCCAGTTGCTGACAATCTACTGACTCCCACTTTGCCCAGAAAAACTCCAGAATCTACTGGCCTGACCAATTTGTCTGAGCCCATGAAATGTTTGCATGCAGAGGTGCTGTCACACCCTGCCCCTGCCAGAGCCCGATGCCCATGCTCAGAGACAAGCTGTGGAGCCAGTGTGGAAATTTAACCCCTGGCTGGTCTTGTGACTAGTGGCTGGCCATGTATGAGTTCCTTCTAGCTTGCATGGGTTGGCAAAGTTTAATTCCTAGCAGTGTGTTTGAGTTTTCACTTTTGCAAAGCGAGCTTTTTTGTTTTTTAAACCTAACCTCCAGGATATTTGACCTAACTTGTTTACAAGGTGAGTCACTCCTTTCTGCAGAGCCACTGGACATTTGTCCATTTGGGTGGTCGCTGGAAGGTCTCATCATTTCCAGGGCCTGACTGGGGCGTGGTTTTATATCTGCGCCTTCTTTACGTCTTATGTGTGTAGAGCTCCTCACTGATGCAAACTCTCTGCCTGGCACAAGTTTGCACTCCTGGTTCCATGTGCCTGCAGATGAGCTTATAACCCCAGTGTCTGAACGGCCACCTGTAGGCCGAGCAACCTTTCAGGAACTTTCCACAACCAGTCTTGTATACAGGGTAGATGAGTCACTAATGTGAACAAGACTGTTTATGTGGAACACTCTAGTGAAGAGATGAGTGGCAATGGGTGAACATGAGCAGTCCCACCTGGTAAAGCCTTGCCTGCAGGAGTGATTGCACCATTGCCCTCTGCAAATTTTTCTAAGAACTTCCACCTCTAGTTTGCAGTTACTGACTTTTACATTCAAAAAGGTGGCATCAAATTTGTGATTGATAAGTGAGCCAGGAGAGTTTAAGTTCTTGCAAATTAACAGATGTCCCTTTTTGATATAGATGAGTATTGAGAGATGGCTGAGTGGGATGACCACCTACCATTTGTCTCCACTGTTTCTCAGTACATGGCAGGGGATTTGGCCAATGAGGGCAGGCAAAGAAAGCCTAGCTCATGAGCAAGGGACAACAAGGTTGTGATAGACCCCTTGGCAGCCCCTTGGATACTCTGACTCCCAGGAAACAGACTGAAATTTCCAGTGGACCAGGACAGCAGCATAGAAGCCTCCACCCCAGAGCAGAGCTAGAGACAGCATGTGACATCACAGAAGCTTTGTAGCCTTGGGCAAGGCCCAGACGTACAGTACCTCAGTGCCCTCCTCTCCCGAGTAGTGACTTAGTGCCATGTCGCCTTCCCAGGAGGGCATGCCGTGCTAGGCAGCAGCTGAGCTGAATGTGACATGTAACCCATAGACCATGTGGATGTAAGGTGCTAATGCTATTTAAACCTAAGTTTCAGGAAAAGTATTAACTAGAAATTGTTAGGTAGTGTATGGAAAGCTAAGGAGATTTAATTTTGCAAGGTTGGGATGAAGCTAGGCCAGTATCCTGTTAAATGCTGTATTCTTTGTGGGTGCCTTATAGGATTTTGCTTTTGCAACAGTGGGTTTCTGGTGAGGCCTGCTTTAATACAGCTGTTTCAGGCTGTGCAGTAGACCAAGTAGACTTTTGGTAGGGCATGCTGAGCCTACCTCAGGACCAGGGAGCCAAGAAACGTGACCTCAGGGCACTTCTGAGTGACTACAATATGTAGTCCACTCATCCACCAGCTCACCTGTCCACCCATGTGTGTGGATCTGTCCTCAAGCAGCCACACTAAGCAGTTGGACTCCTAGAATTGGCCAGAATGCCATTCAAGGTCACTCCACCACTCTTCCTTTGAGAGATGTGGTATTTCAGGGAAAGTCACTGAAGACAAGTGATCTAGCCACCCATGTTGTCCTCGGATAGCTGCCTCCCCACGACCTCGTCACGTCATCCTCTGAGGCTTCCGGTCATTGCTCAGTATGACTCTGTTGGTTTGCCCTGGGGCATTCTGTAAGCATCACCCATCACACTTACCATGTGACCCACTGCAAGCTTGGCGTTGATGGATGTAGTTCATTAAATAGCATAAAGGGGGTTTCTGAGAAGATCAAGAAAACCAGAGATAAATATGGCATCAATGATAATTGCATGACAGAGGTAACACCCTCCAAGATGTGGTAGTCATTTGTGATTGCTCCCCAAGAGAAGGTACTCACTGATCCTGGTGCTAGAAAGGACAAGAAGTCTCCTGAAGCACAGGTCTATGTTTATTTCAGCGACACTATAAATTGTGAAACAGATTATCTTCCCCTTAGAATAACTGACAACATCTGGAGTCAAAACTTCAGTCTCTAACCTGCCTTGCATAGGTACGTTTCACCTTCTTTTCCATCTGGGGTGTGGATATGTATGGTATATTCCTTGGAAAAACAACTTGTAATAGACCCGATATCTAGATTGCATCATTTTAAGGCTACAGCTAAATATGATGGACTCGTCATGTGTTACTGAAATTTAGGAACTGAGGTGCCGTGGTGGTGCAGTGGTTAAGAGCCTGAAGGCTGGCCGAAAGGTCAGATCCACCAGTCACTCCTCAGAAACCTTTGGGGCAGTTCTGTTCTCTCCTGTAGGGTTGGTATGAGTTGGAATCATCTTGGCAGCAAGATGATTTGGTTTTTTTATGGACTGAATTATGAGCAATATATGAAACTGATAATTTACTGTGTGTTCTTTCAGGAAATAAAAAAATTCATAAAGGGGGTTTCTGAAAAGATCAAGAAAACCAGAGATAAATATGGCATCAATGATAATGGCACAACAGAGGTAACATCTTCCCAGATGCAGTAGTCATTGAAGTGTTTCAAAACACTACCTTCCCTAACTCTGCTCTTGTTTTTTCAGCCCCGCGTGTTGTACCAGTTGGACCGGATCACCCCCACCCAGATAGAAAAGTTTTTGGAAACCTGTAGAGACAAGTATATGAGGTAGGGTTGCTAATTAGCTTAGAGTAGGGGACATTCACCTAGTTGTGTCGTGTCCTCTGACACTTGTCCTCACAGGAAGAGTCCTATGCCAATGCTGTTTGGTGATTGCTAGCAGAAGGACCTGTGCTTGAACAGGCTGTCAACCCATTCAGGGAGCCCAGCAGGTCTCTGGGCCAAGTGTTCCTTGATGTGGAAATAATTACGAGATTTTTGAGTGTCCTCACCCAGTGGACAAACTGTCACAATGCATGTCTGGTGCCAGTTGCTCTGTCCCACCTTCATTGTCGTTTGTTAGCCTCACGTGTAGCTCTTCACCGGCCAGGGCCACTGCGTGTTGGCTGCAGATAGCCACACGTTGGGCAGTGGTGTCTGCAGACCCCTCTGTCAGCAGTCACACCCCTTCCTGCACCTAGTCCTTATTGATGCCCAGGCTCAACCTGGCTCATTGCCAATTCCTTCGTGACCTTAAACACATATTTTCTATTGAAAAGCAGTCATCAGAAGCCTCTCCCAGCAGGTTGTAGACTTTTTTGGTGATGTTTTCATCTTTACCTTTGCTCCCCAGGGCCCAGATGGAGCCGGGCTCTGCAGTGGGTGCGTTGTGTGCCCAGAGCATAGGTGAGCCAGGCACCCAGATGACCCTGAAGACTTTCCACTTTGCAGGCGTGGCCTCCATGAACATCACCCTGGGCGTACCCCGCATCAAAGAGATCATCAACGCCTCCAAGGCCATCAGGTGCCCAGCTTCATCACCCTGTTGCTTGAGAAAGCGATCCTGTGGTCACACGCAGATGTGTAATACTCTAATGGGACAGTGTCTCATGCTTTAGGTGGTGTGTTACATTAATCATACTGTTGTTGTATTTGGTTAGGCACTGAAGAAGCAATAGTGCTCTGTAACGCCAAGTCACAAGAGAGTAAACAAAACAAACGATGACAGGAAAAATTGGAGCAGTGTGTCAGTACAAATACCACCCCTTTGATGTCATTATTCCTGGCCTAAGTAGGCTTCACTGTTGAGTCTGTCACTTGGCTATTTCCTGTGAGCCTCTGAAGATGTAATGATTGGATTTGTGGATGACCTGAGACTAGAAAAAATAGAAATACATTACAGTGCATTGGATGACTAGGTCAGGATTCACCTGTGATCTGAAGCCGACAGTAAATAGCATTGACAGGAGTTGGTTGTGCCGAACAATTGCAGATGTCCAGGTCATTGGGGACCCCACCTGTGCCACTTCTGGGAGTCGAGGCTGCAGGCCAGTAAGGGTGAAAGCTGACCACTGGTGGGTGAAGATGCTGGAGGTGTCTTGGATAAGGCGGATGATGCAGGTTGGGGGAGAGAGGTGGAGGAGTTTGTGGTACACAGTGAGTCAGTCGACTTAAGAAACAACTAAAATAACTGCTTATTAGGATGAAGAAAAAAGATATGTTCACTCTGTAAGAAGAATTTTGTGAAAGTTATCTCATTCAGTGTTGGAGTGAGTTAACTTCAGAAGTTCAAAAAAATAGCAGGTCGTAATGACAGTGTGAAGTGAAAGCCTTGATAGCCTGTCTGTCACACAGCAAATGCTCAGTGAATTTCAGTTGCCACTGTTACCTGATTGGCAACAGTGTTTGGATTTGACCTGGCGGTGGTCTTCACCTTGGCTCCTTCCTACACCGTAATCCTTTTTACTGTCCTCCCAGCACTCCAATTATCACAGCTCAGCTGGACAAAGATGATGATGCTGATTATGCTCGCCTTGTCAAAGGAAGAATTGAGAAAACCCTCCTGGGAGAGGTGAGAAGAAATCCCTCTTGGTAATAAGAAACTAGAGCAGCAGGGAAATCAGCCAGCTGCAGCTAGTTTACCAGTTGGTCCTGTCCACTCTCTCCTGTGCCCTTGAAAGCGAGCAAGCAGGGGGCGCTCTTGGGCAAGGGGGATTGACGGCTTAACATTCCGATCTTTTAACACTGCAGATCTCTGAGTATATTGAAGAAGTGTTTCTTCCCGATGATTGCTTTATTCTCGTCAAACTCTCCCTGGAACGGATTAGACTTCTGAGGCTGGAAGTGAGTCACGTAATTAAATGTGGGTTAGAAGTCATCCTTGTTTGGTTTCAAGACAGATACTGACAAACTGGGGCAAAAGCTGAGCTAGATGCAAGATGCACAGAGGCTTCTACTGGATTTCCGTTTTGTGTGATTCTGTTGATCATTCACATTCTCTCATTCTAAACCCGATCCTTGCCATGTAAACACACAGAGGAAATGAAGTTGAAATTTTATGCAGACCACAGTATCAATTCCCTTGTGACGCAGTGCCGTGATAATCAGACTCCTCTTGCATTCTCCCAGAGCCCGGGGGTACCACAGAGCACGGCTGTGTCAGACTGACCTGAGGGTCCCTAGTACCTGGCACAGTGCCTTGCTGGCTCAGGAAATGTATTTGGGTGGGTGGAGTAGCCTGGCTGGGTACATTGGTGTGTGTGGAGAAGACACAGTTAGAAGATGATCAGCCACTTCCACAAACAGGCATCTGTCTCTTTCTCTCCTGTCTTTTATTATTGTGAGCTGCTGTCAGCTCAGGCTGGCTATCAACCCCTTGCACAATAAATGAAATGCTGGCCAGCCTGTGCCATCCCTGTGATCTCAGTTGTAGATTGGATTGTGCTCCTAAGGATTTTCGTTGGCTGATTTTTAGAAGTAGATTGCCAGGCCTTTCTTCCTACTCTGTATCAGTTGGGAAGCTCTGCTAAACATTCTCAGCATCACACCAACATGCAGACCACTACCACAGACAGGTATTGCATTGGCATGAATAAGACCCAAGTCTCCTGCACGGAAGACAGCAAATCTACCAGTGAACCATCACTGTACTATCCTTGAAATGTATTGCCAGTCCATTCACTCAAGTACCAAATTCATCCATACGACAGTTGATGGTGAAAATTAACTACAAGATACCCAGTTTGGGGATTTCTATTGCTGCCTGCCTTGTGGCTTTTTTTTAACAGAAGAGATGAGTTGTGTGCAAGCAGATAGCACATGAACCATAGTGGTGATGTCAGATTAGGAAGTCTTAGCTATCAATGGGGCTCTGATTATAGAGTTGCTATGAGTCAGAGTCAACTTGACAGCAGTGGGTTTGGCTTTTTGTTTGTTTGAGGTGTCTTAGTGCTGCTATGGCAGAAATACCACAAGTGTGTGGCTTAAATAAGCAGGAATTTCTTTTCTCACAGTTCAGGAGGCTCTTCAGTTCAAATTTAGGATGTGGCTCTAGGGGAAGGCTTAATGCTCTCTCTGCTCTGGGGAAAGGTCCTTGTCTTTTTTTCAGCTTCTGTTTCTTGATTCCTTGGAGATCTTGTATAGTCTGGCGTCTGTCTTTCTCAGCTCTTCTTGCTTACTTGTGCAATTTGCTCATTATCTCAAAAGAAGATGACTTAAAATGCACACTACACAAACATTGTCTCATTAACATAACAAAGAAAACTTTTTCCTGAATGGAATTATAACCACAGCTGTAGAAGCGAAGATTTATAACATGTATTTTTAGGGAACTTAATCGAGAACAAAGGGGAGGCTTCAGTGAAGCTTTCAAAATCATCCTTCCTGGTCTCCAACCTGCAGCTCTTTGGCGTTTCCCGTGGAGGGTATGGGTATTGCTATCAATTGGGCTTGTATTGTTAACAGGGGCAGAAATTAATTCTGTGTGGGAAGAAGGTGAAAAAAGCTACTTTTTTATGGCTACAGCACAAATTATATGTAAGTCCACCCAGAGTTGCCTTGATGGAGAGGCAATTAGGGAAAACATGATTAAAGACTTCTTTGGAGGTTGATGATAGATTAAGAAACCTTGGAACTGAGGCCTCCAGGTGATACCCTATTGTGTGGCCTGTGCTGGTCTTTTACAGGTGAATGCTGAGACGGTGCGATATTCCATCTGCACATCCAGACTCCGTGTGAAGCCTGGTGACGTGGCTGTGCATGGTGAGGCTGTGGTGTGTGTCACCCCCAGAGAAAACAGCAAGAGCTCCATGTACTACGTGCTGCAGTTCCTGAAGGAGGACCTCCCTAAGGTGAAACTTCAGAGTGTCCCCCAGGGCCCCACCCGACCTGATGCCCCAGGACTTGGCGAAAAGTGAAACAGTGTTTGCCTACAGTGTGAACACTAGTGTTGGGGAACCCTTGAGGACTCTTAGCAGTGTGACACTGCCTCCTTTACTGCTGAGGCTGAGGGTGGTGCTCTGTTTCCTTGGCCACCTTCTAAGGGGTCAGTCTGTTTTTTCCCCTTCTTAGCACTGCCACACCTACTCCACCTGTTGGAATTCTCCGCTGTCTATCCCCAAACTGTAGATTGCAGCAAGTCCCCTGGCCTTGTGCTTTCCTTCCTAACTCCCAAAACAACATACAGGCACTTTAGGTGTAGTATGCTGCTGGTAATCACCACTGCAGAAGTGACACACCCAAGTGTGACTCCGCAGGCTCTCTGCTGCTATGGGTTCCAAGGCTGCTGGGGAGGAGAACTTGCAGACTGCTCTGCCGTCCAGCCTCCTTGTCTCTGAATCCAGGTGGTGGTGCAAGGCATCCCAGAGGTGTCCAGAGCTGTCATCCACATCGACGAGCAGAGTGGGAAGGAGAAGTACAAGCTTCTGGTGGAAGGCGATAACCTGCGGGCTGTTATGGCCACACATGGAGTGAAGGGCACCCAGACCACTTCTAATAACACCTATGAGGTACTGTGCAGGGGCCCGTCACAGTCTGCTGTCTCCTGGTAGGGACTTCTGCTGGCCCCTGGCTGGTTTCTACGCATTTCTGTGTCTTTGCAGTTTGAGTCTGCCTCTGAAAAGTGCTCAGCCATTCATTTCTGGCAAATAGCATCAGGTTTGCTTTAGACCAGTAGGGGAAAGGAAGAAATAAAGAGAAGCTGAGGTAGCATCCCCGAGGCGGCAGCTTCCACTCATCTGTAGTTCTCTGCAGGTGGAGAGAACCCTGGGCATTGAAGCTGCACGGACAACGATCATCAGTGAGGTCCAGTACACAATGGCCAACCACGGCATGAGCATTGACAGGAGGCACGTGATGCTGCTCTCTGACCTGATGACCTACAAGGTGCGCGAGTGAGTCCCGGCGGCCTGGCTTCCGGGTTCCAGGGAGCACGGCGGTTAAGACCTATGGAGACTGCAGTGCTCTTACTGATCACCTCTGAGGAAATAAGACCTCACAGGCACCTAAAATCAAAGCACAGTGGTGGGACTGGGGGTGCTGGTAAAATCTCTGATCAGCTGCAAGCCAGCCAGCCACAAGGACACAGCAAAATGCCACATCCAGTTGGTTAAGTGAGGAGAGGGAAATGGTGTTCGTTTTTTTCCTTATTATACGGTGTATCTTAGGGCAAAATTTGTTGTTTTGGGGGCCTTCCCTCCAGCTGATTTAGACTTTTAGCCACCCCATGTCACAGAGAACTGCTCCGCAGCGTTTTCTTGGCTATAATCTCTATGGAGGCAGGTTGCCCGGTCTCCAGGGAGCCAGTAGAGCCATTGGATTAGCTATTGCACTACCAGGGCTCCTTAAAGCAAAACTAGCCGTTGCGCGAAACCCAGAGATTTCTGTGCTGTGTATTCTGTGTGAGATGCATCGGTTATATTTCTTCTCTAGCCATTTCAAGTAAAGATAGAGTATATGTGATCTGTAATGGGAAGGCAAGGATGCTGAGGCTAGTTACTTCTTTTTCCCAAAAAATAGTGTTCCTTCCCGGAGTACCAGAGGGCAGCAGCTTTTTCATATCTTTCCTGTACAAAGGCTATGTTACGTTACAGAACGTTAGAAACTAATTCTAAAGTGAAGGCTGTCATTTTGAGTTTATCCCTTCCAGTTTTTATTCTGTGTCCATATTTTTTTTACCGCAGTTATACTAGTGTACATGCAGTTTTTATCCTGATTTTTATTTAAAATTACAAGTATTTTGTCTTATACATAAAGCATATAATATATAAATATGCTTTTTTAATGATGGCATGGTAGTCCTTTGAATGCATGCACTTAGGTATGCTTAACACTTTATCAACCTGGAGGCATTTAGATTCATTCAGTTTCTAGTTCTCTGAGCCTTAATGAGTGTCTTCTGAAGTCTTCCTTTTTTTAAACTCAGATTCTTAATTCTGATCCCCAATGAAATTAAATTTTATTTTTATTTCTAAATTATTTATTCCAGCAGTATCTAGTTGTGAGTGTAAAGATTCATGTTGTCAGTGACCAATGGCCTGAGGGGCATATGGAGTTTGGACAAATGACTGTTAAGATCCTTGTCTCACCTACAGTTGTCATTTGAACAACTTGACTTGGCTTTGCATGTTAAGGAGGTGTGGTTGACGTGATTTGGTGAGTGGTCTGAGATTCAGCCTTCTCCCTTGGTGCAGGGTGAGGTCCTGGGCATTACGAGGTTCGGCCTGGCGAAAATGAAGGAGAGTGTGCTGATGCTGGCCTCCTTCGAGAAGACAGCAGACCACCTATTTGACGCTGCCTACTTTGGGCAGAAGGACTCTGTGTGTGGTAGGTTCAACTTGAATGTAGGAGCACCATCAAGGGCTGTGTCCTTGACAGTGTAGACAGGACTAGGGCTTCTTAGAGAGGAGTGAACAGACTGAGTCTGGAGATGACATTCTTTTGTCCGTAAAGCCTGACTAGAAAATTCTATCATCCCTGTGTCTGTCAGAGGCTTCTTGTCTCTCAGTACAGTTATGAAAGCACACTGTTTTAGTTCTTAGAAGAAAAAATTCACCCTGGACATGTAGGAATTTTCCTCATCCGTGAAACTGTAGTCTGCTCCACTAATTTGATGCCCTTAGTGTGGTCTGGAGGTTGCTGAGACAGAGCATTCCAAGAGGCAGCAGAGAGGTCCTGCTGTCCTGGCTCCCGAAGAGAAGTAGTTCTCATGTCTTCTCCCTGGTGATGGTCTCATGTGCTGAACAAGTATCCCACCAAATCATGAGCATCAGTATTGTGCCCTCTCACAGATTAGCAGACTGAGGTCAGTCAGAAGGCAAAATGCTTATGTCTCTTCTCCTAGCCTTGTCCACCCCCAACACTCACAAATGGCGTTCAGAGCCCGGCTGCCACTCTAAGGTTGTTTCCTGGTGGCTGTTTCCTGTGTCACCTCCCACTCATTTGTAAAACAGGTGATGCTTGATGAGGGCCTCAGTCAGACTAATGCCAATTTTTGTTGGTGAGATTAATTTAACTGTGGCTTCCTTGTGTAAAGGGGGATCTAGCTCTGAGATGGAAGGAAAGAGAAATGCCATACTTCTTTAGGATGAAGATGGGTGAAAAAAAAGCAAATAAAGAAGACAGCGAGGCTCGGGGAGAGGGAAGTTCAGTGGAAGAAGGCCAATGCCAAGGCAAAAGAAAGAACCAGTCTAAAACTCAGCTGCCCCAAGAGTGACACAGGAAGCTGAGCATTATGTCTTCACTACAACCCAGCGCCTTCCTCCAGCCCACCCACCACCAGCTTCCCCTCCTTGGGGAACCTGGCACAATCCCCACCCTTTTCTGGTCACTGGGCACCTTGTAAGTCAGGGCCAGTCTGCACTGCATTCTCATGTTGTTGGACCAGAGTTCCCGGTTAGCACAGAGCCTAGAACATAGTATGTATTTAATTGCTTGTGTAATCAAAAGCCTGATACAAAGCCCAACATTTGTACTTCATAAAGGCTGAAATGTAGCCTGGAGAAAGAATCAGACCCTGCCCAGTGCATCTTAACTCTACAAGAGCCTGGCCTCTGGACTGTTTCTGACTAGGCCCATGGGTCTGCAGGGCTTGGCAAGCTGTGCTGCCTGGCCCAGCCCCGAGCCCAGAGCACAGCTAACAGCTTCCTGCCGCTATTTCCAGTGGGCTGGTGGTGTGTGTGCCACTGTGCCCTGTTCCTTGCTTTTCCACTAGGCTCTGTGTTAAGGAAAGTCTGGGTGGCAAATACAAAGTTGTCAGGAAGCTTCATTCAGTACCCTTGCTCAATGCAGTGTTCTCAAAAGTGAGTGCTACCATGTGCCTTTGGCTCAGAAGGGAGATGAGAGCTTGCTAAGCTATCCAGTTACCTGGCTCTGAGTAGGCACCATTCCTCTCTGAGTTGGGGTAAACACCCTCCAGGCCTCCAGGACATCTGTAGGAACATGGTGCTGGGCACTGCCACACAGCCACCCTCATTGTGGAGGTGGGAGCTGAAGCAACTTGCCAAAGCAGAACCGGTTGATGTGAGTGGAATTGGGACTCAGGTTCTGATTTTCCATCTCCTGCATCAGTAGTGTCTCCATCTGTATCTGAGATGTGCTCTAATCTCCACTCTGGCTGCTTTCAGGAGTGTCCGAGTGCATCATCATGGGAATCCCGATGAACATTGGAACCGGGCTCTTCAAGCTGCTTCACAAGGCCGACAAGGACCCAGACCCTCCCAAGAGGCCTCTGATCTTCGACACAAGCGAATTTCACATTCCCCTTGTCACATAGTCTGGGGCAAGAGAGACTGTTCCTGATCTTGGGTCCCTTGTTTTGTCTGAAACAGGGCTCAAGACCACAGCTGACTTAAAAAGCTTATGCTCCCTGGCACAGAGCAACTGGCGTCCCCAGCTTCTGCCAGCAGTCACAGAAGGCACCTGGGACCCTCAGAAGGAGCTCCTCGTGTGACAAGGAGCAGCTCACATAAGGAAGCCTGATCATGCCACACTGCTGGGAGAACAGGAGAAGATGTGTCCGTCTGTCTGACTGACGGCTTCAGCCTGCTGTGTCCTTCAGCTCCCAGTGCCTCTGCTCTTCTGTCATGCTGAAGTCCCAGTGTGGGAGACCCATGTAAATGTTGTCAGGATTATTTATTTGCTCCATTTGAGAGACTTAGGAATTTTGTTGTTGTTTGGTTTTTTTTTAAAACCAAGAAGTTCTAAAACCAGCACTGAAACACCACTAAAAAACTGATTACATGAATAAGACCATTAGGATTTCTAACTGGGCTGAGCCTGCCGTGAGGGCCAGGCTGCTGTGAAGTGTCCTCCAGACACCCCTGGCTCTCAGTTGTTCTCTCATATCTCTGTCCTCATCAACTGTGACAAGAGTCAGACCCATTCTGCATGACATGGAGAAGCCTGGCTGGCTTTGGGGTCTACTGAGATAAGAGCCAGCCTCCCTGAGCCTGTAGGGTATACACATGGGTGACGCATGAGGCAGGCCCAGTGCATCTGCCCCTCAGCCCTGGCATCCATGCCCATCGGGGCCAAAGAGTGCACAAGGAAGGTGCAGAATTAGAGGCCCAAAATATGCCCCAGAGGCAGTGGTAGGAGAGGGAAACTCCTGGGTATAGGCAGGTGCCAGCTTTAAGGATTAACAGAGCCACGCAGAGAGGAAGGACAGAGCTGTAAGGGGTAACAGAGCCACCCAGACAGAGGAAGGATGGAGGCTGGGGTGTCAGCTGAAGCAGGGGATGTGCCCCAGTGGCAGCAAAAGTTCCTTAAAGAGTGTAGGCCTCCTGACAGTAGAAAACACCCCTCCAGGCTATGAGGAGCAGACAGCAGGACAGCCCAGGAAAGCTGCTACTACTCAAATCATTTGCTCGGCTTCTGAACAATAACTGCACCATTGCTGATAGGATTTTTGACGAGGGGTGGGGGGTGCGACATAAGAAAGAAATGTCATTTGCCTGCCTTCTGAAGAAAAGAATGGTTTTGCTTTAGAGACAGTGTATTCTTTGTTCTGAGTTTGCTCATTAGGGCTGGCCCAGAGCCAGGGAGAAGTAGTGGTGACGGCTGCAGCTCCCTCCCTCTGGCCCTTCCTCACCCAGAGCTGAGCTCCGTTGTTCTGGTGCTTCCTTCATACCTGCTAGGGCCATAGAAAATCAAGGCGGCTGAGTTGGGAGTGAGGTGATAATTAAAAATGGGGCTTCAACCCACCTTTCGTGTTCAACATGCTTCCTGCTTTCCTGTTCCATACACTTGGTGTCTACTGAAATGATACAACTGACCACCAAAGAGGTTATTGCTGAGCAGAAGGTGATTTGGGTGACTAAAGAGATGAATGTGGTAAATTACAGGAGGCAG
Source organism: Heterohyrax brucei (assembly GCA_028571685.1). Taxonomy (NCBI): domain Eukaryota; kingdom Metazoa; phylum Chordata; class Mammalia; order Hyracoidea; family Procaviidae; genus Heterohyrax; species Heterohyrax brucei. The sequence goes on along the minus strand of CM053154.1, from coordinate 80,732,776 downwards.
ATGAAATTCAAGCAGTCTTTTGGGATTAAATTTGCATTCTTGGAGTATTCATCAAGTTTGGGGCTAATGCTGCTGGGCTCCCAAGTATAAGCATTGGTTCTTGGGTCTACATCACAGTGAATGCTTGCTGTCCTGTACTGACGGCATTCTAAATTGTAAATGCTCTACGTGAGTTGTGACCAATGCTTAGATTAGAAATTCTATTCTGGATTGCTGTTTGGCCCTGCTATCTTCCTGTACCCGGGTTGTTCCATGGACTTCTCTTACAGTGTCGGTGACATGAGAAAACGCTATTTATCTTAGTGGTCACCTCCCCCACCCCCATGTCTTTAAACTGAATAAGCCTGATTTAAGTTGAAGGATTGAGTCCTTCACAGATACCCATTATGCAGGCAGTCTGCTTGAGACCTCACTGAGGTTATTCTCATGCCACCTACAAGAGCCTCACTTAGTTGCCTGGGATGTTGTGTAGTACAAGTGGCAGACAGGGCAGGATTGAATGGCAGGAGGTAGCACCAGCATCTGTTCTCCTGTGGGACACACACTTGGCAGTGGAGGAGACCCCAGCAGCCATGTGCTGGTGTGAGTGTGAGGATGGCTGAAGCCACAGCCTGCTTACATGTGTGAGTGCATGTGAGACATCAGATTGTCCTGGGTGCAGGGGCAGATTTGAGTTCAGATCAGCCTATGGTGTAACATTACTGGGTGAGGCAGGGTCCTCTGGTGTGGCAGTGCCAGTACTGTGGGACACTGACATTGGCAGGGCCACCTAGTCAGACCTACTCTGTCCCCTACTGTTTGCTTCATGACTGAGTATTCATTGTCTTCTCCATGATGTGATCATCTGCTCTGGCCCTAGCACTGGTTTTAAACCAGCACACAGCTCAAGCCAGCCCAAAACAGATTCTCAGAGGCAGTGCTATAGACAGTTAGGGTTTTACTCCTTTACCTGTTTGGAAGAAATGAAAACATCCGTCAATAGATAAATATTTCTGACCTGTGATGTATCCTGTCTTTTGGCCTCTGTATATATCTTGTACAGAGGGATTAAAATAGCTGTTTCACTCCAGTGCAGCCCCTGCCATTTTGACATTTGAGGGTGGGAAGAGATACCCTGGAGCTTTTTAGTATCGGCTGGAGTAAATTATGGTAGCTAGTTTTTATTTCAGGTTCATCCATGTGTACTTATGTTGTTTCATGCCTAGTTGAATCTGATACTGCATACTGATTGTTTTTCTTGCATAGTTTTTCCTATCTCTTGGCAGAGAGTCCTTAATCTTCTACCAAAACTCAGATAAGGGAAGACTTGCCATACATAAAACTCAAGTAGAGTGGGCTTTGTTGGTTGTCAACAGGGCAACTGGAATATGCATAGAGGTTTCCTGTGCCACAAGCCCATGTCTGAGTACTGGAGGGCAACAGTGAGTAGCCACCACCATCCCAGTTACTTAGAAGTGGGGGAAACAGAATTGTCCCAGTGATGTAGCTGATTCAAACCCAGGAGAGGGATCAAATGTATCCTAAACTCATGCCTTTGGGAGTACCTCCTGGCTAGGACTGAGTACCTGAGTTAACAGTGCATACATTCATTCAGCAAATACTGTTGTGGGTACTAGAATTATAGCAGGAAACAAGCAAGTCAGGTATTAAAGCATCTAAAAAATAGTCCTTCGGCAAAAGGAAGTAGAACAAGATTTAGGATCATGCTTGGAACAGATGTGTCCATCCTGATCTGGGATCAAAGCTTCAGAATCTGAGGGCTTATTTCTGTGGGTTGATTTGATGTATCAGACCTCATCCTGATCCTGCTGAGCCTGCCCAACCCCTTGGTTCCAATCCTTCCTTACAGGGGCATTCATATCTGTAATTTGGCTTCTTTGGGGGCTGTGGTTTCTAGAGGATGCATTAAAAGAAGAGCACAAGCTTGCAGTCACATGAAAGGATGCTACCATCCTCTGCCCACCCCCAACACATTAACATTGTTAGTAAGTGGGCATTTAAGTCCATAAATATTTGCTGACTTGCTGTACCAGGTGGTGTACCAGGTTCTTGTGGGAAGGAGTGGTGAAGATATGCCCAGCCCCTGCATTGGTCAGGGCTGTATTGTGTTTAAAAGTCTGGGCTGTCATCCTACCGTGGGATTCAAAGCCCTCCTCCCTCTGTCTGGCCAATAACCTCAGACAAATGGCTTCATCACTTCTTGCCTAGGGTTGCTGTGAGGTTTAAATGTTAGGCATGTGAAGGGCTTAGCATAGTGCCTGCCATACAGTACACGTCATTAAATGTTCTTTGCGATGGTGGTAGTTTCTTTTACTGAAAAACATAACCTGTGAGAGAGAAAGCTGGGAAGGGGCTGACATGGACAGTCATGTTGTTGAGAGCCTCAGCATTTTAATTTGGTAAATGGAATCTCAGAGTTGTCATTGGCATAACCAGAATTGCTGTGGTTGATTTTTAGAGATTTATGTATTTATTTAGACAGATTTATTGTTAACAGAGTACCTCCTGAAGTAATGACTTTTTTTTTTTTTAACAGAAATCGCCATTTTAAAGGCATTAGTAAAGGAATGATAATAGTGGTTGCCTCTGGCAATAAGAAATCAGTCACTGAAGGCTAGAGGATCAGGAGGAGGAGGACTTGTTTTTTGTTCCATGGTCTGTTGTTACGCCTTCCTAAGTTGGTACCTGCTGAAGGTACTATCACTTTGTTAGTTAACATCAATATCTGATGTTAAAGAAGTCAGGATATCTCAGAGTAGACTTTGCCTTGGGAAGTACGTGAGCATCTGCTTCAGAAGGAGAGCGGCCCTTCCCAGTGTACAAGAGCATCAAGCAAGTAGGCAGCAATTCAGGAGAAAGGAGACTGTTATCAGCTATGGCCAAAAGAACAAAAACAAACATGCCACCTTCAAGCTGAGTCTGACTCATAGTGACCCTATAGGTCAGAGTAGAACTACCCCATGGAGTTTCCAGAGCTACAGATCTACGGAAGCAGACTGCCACATTTTTCTCCCACAAAGCAGCTGATGGTTTCAAGCCACTAGCCGTTCAGTTAGCAGCCAAGTGCTTAACCACTGTGCGACCAGGATTCTTAGTTATAGCGAAGTGAACATTGCTTTGCATACATTTAAGTTTCTTTTGTTTGTTTCTTTTGACATATAGAGGCCAGAGGTAGGCACCCCTGAGCCTGACATGGCAGCTCCACAAAGGTGCCTGACCCAGGCTGCTTCCAGCCTCTGTTTCACCATCCTTAATAGATGCCCCATCTCACCCCTCATGGTCCAAGATGTGCCAAGCACCAGGCTGGTCAGCCAGGAGAAGGGGGAGAAGAAGGGCATAGCACTTACCTTTAAGGAAAGGTCCCAAAAGTTACTTGACCCTTCTGTTTACATCCTTCCACAAGAACTTACGTACCCAAGTCCAATTTCCAGGCAGGCTGGAAGATACAGTTTTGGTTCTGTCTGACCATGCACACAGCTAAAAATACAGGCAAAGAAGGAAGAGAGAGTAGGAATTGGGGAACAGTTATGTCTATTGGCTCTAGTGTACCAGGATTCTATTTTCTTGCTTCACAAAGGTCAGAAATCCCTAAGTCCCTTGGAACTAAAGTATTACTGGGATGGAGCAAAGATAACCAAGGGACCAGGAAACCTCTTAAGGAACCAAGACCCTGACCCCCTCACCCTCCCTTTTCCTTTTCCTTCTTTTCCCTTCCATTTCCCTTTCCATTTCTCTTCCTTGCCATTCGAATTAAACATCGAGGCTGTTCAAAATGCCTTGGCCATTCATTCCACAAATAATACTGTTTATGGTTTACCTACTATGTCCTGGCCCTGGTACTAGGTGCACAGTGTACATTAGTGAGCAAAACTACCCTGGCCAGTTCCTTTGCAGGATTACACTCTAGCCAGCATTATCCAGTATAGAAAGACTACAAGTCACAGAGACAATTTTTAAACTTCTAAGAGCAACATCGAAATCCACTAATAGAAACTGGTGATACTGTTTTTAGCAATATGTTTTTATTTAACCCAGCATATCCAAAATGTCATTTCAACATATAACAATATAAAAGTTACTGAGATGCTTTATATTCTTTTCATGCTAGGTTTTCAAAATGCAGTTAGCATACCAAGTTTTAAGTGCACATTAGTCATATGTAGCTAAAACTACTTGCCATGAAGTTGATTCTGTCTCATGGCAACCCCATGAATGTCAGAGCAGAGTTATGTTCCCTAGAGTTTTCAATGGCTAATTTTTTTTTTTTGGAAGTAGATCACCAGGCATTTCTTTCACAGTACCTCTGGGTAGGCTGGAACCTCCAATCTTTTGGTTATAATCTGAGCAAGTAACCATTTCCACCACCCACAGACTCCCATTATGTGTTGAGTGACTACAGTGTTCATATCATCAGTAGAAGAGACAGGAAACATGTAATTATAATCCATGCCTATTGGAACCAGCCACACCCTTTCCAGAAACTTGAAGCAAAATATATCTCAGGAGCTCAGAACCCAGAAGAATGCCAACAGCCTACCATTTCCATACTTGATCTCACCTCACCATCCAGGGAGCTTTCCAATAAACGCCTCTTGGGGCATAAACTGGCCAGAAACTTTTTTGTGGCCTGTTAGCCTCACCCAAAACTCAAGCTCTAGCTGACAGTGAATAATCCACAAAGAATCAGGAACCCTGGTGGTACAGTTATAAAGCACTCAGCCACTAACTGAAAGGTCTGTGGGTTGAACCCTGCCAACTGCTGCACCAGAAAAAAGACCTGGCAATCCGTTCAGTCAAGATTATAGCCTAGAAAACCCCATGGTGCCATGGTACTGTCACATTGGGTTACTGAGTCAGAATCTGTTGTATACAGCAGCAGCAACAGTCCACACAAAGCAGTCTTTGAGCAGTACAGATGGTTAACACTGCCAAGACTGGAGAGATTCAAGTCCCCCCAGAGAAGCTTCCAAAGATCTACTGAAAAATCAACCATTGAAAGCACTGTAAAACTTGGACACCTTAACAAATAACCCAGTTACAAGATGAGCGCAAGACTTGGATAGATATTCATCAAAGAGCACATTCAGGTAGCCACCAGACAATGAAAAGGTGCTTAGCATCATTGGCCATCAAAAGAAAAAAAAAAAACCCTTGCTGTTGAGTTGATTCCGACACACAATGACCCTATAAGGCAGAGTACGGGGTCCCATGATTAAGGCCCGAACTTAATTGTTCTAGGTGTTGCTTACGTCATTACTAAACATCGTTGCAGTCACCTTCAAAGTGCTCCCTTGAGAATGTATGCATCAATGCTAGCGCCAGGCCTACCCTTCAAAGCATTCTGGAACTCTTTCTGGAGTGGCCGTTGCACATGGTGGCACAGTGGCCAGTTCACAAACTTAATTGTATAGTTGTCTGTGAGACTTTTTAGCCAGTAAACAAATGACTATATTGGAACACCATACTCACCTGATCTGGCCCCCAGTGACTTCTTTACCTGAAGATAAAGAAAATATTGAAAGGAAGACAATGATGACATTCAGGACATTAAGAGTAATAAGATGACAGCTCTGATAGCCATTCCAGGAAAAGAGTTCCAGAATTGCTTGGAAGGGTGGAGAAGGCACTGGCATTGGTGTATAGCTTCCCAAGGGGAGTACTTTGAAGGTGATCATAGTGATTCAGCAATGAAGTATGTAGCACTTTTTCGAAGATAAGTTTGCAAAATTAATTGTTGGACCTCATAGAACTGCCCCATAGGATTCCAGAGAGCACTTAGTGGATTGGAACTGCTGACTCTTTGTGGTTAGCAGCTGTAGCTCTTGACCACCATGCTGTGAAGATTTCCCATTAGCCATCAGAGAGATACAAATCAAAACTACAATGAGGTAACAATTTCACTTCCACTAAGATGGCTAAGGAAACTCCGGTAGCATAGTGGTTCAGTGCTACAGGGGCTAACCAAAAGATCAGCAGTTCAGGCCCATAAGGTGTTGGAAAACTATGGGGCAGTTCTGCTCCATCGTGTAAGTTCATTATACATTGGAATTAACATCATTGGGTTTGGTTTTTAGTTTAGGATGAGTGAGGTGAAACAAAGAAAACAAATGTTGGTGGGGATATAAGGAAATTGGAATCCTTAACCATTGTAAGAATGTGAAATGGTACAGCCATTGTGGAAAACAGTGTGGTGGTTTCTCAAAAAACTAAAAATAGACCTGTACAATGACCCAGCAGTTCTAGGTGCATACCTGAAAGACTTGAAAGCAGAGACTCAGAGCTTTGTACACCAGTGCTCATTATAATGCTATTCACAACAGCTAAAAGATGCAGAGAACATAAGTGTTTCATCAACATGAAAGGATAAACAAAATGTGCTACATGCACTCAATGGGATATTACCAGTAGGAGAAATGAAGTGTTGGTACATAGATGAAGCTGGAAGCAGTTGTGCTGAGTGAAAGACAGTCAACACCAGGAGGACAAATGTATGACCTCACGTATGTAAAAAGACAAGAAAAGGCAAATGTATAGAGAGCAAAGTTTGTTAGTGGTTACCAGGGGCCAAAGTGAAGGAGACAGAGGGAAAATGGTGATGGAAGTAATTGTACTGACTAAGAGTTGGGTTGCACAACCAATTATTGTGATTGCTATCACTAAGTTGTTAGTTGTAAAAAGTTGAATTGGTAGAAGTTGTATAATAGATTGTCTGCAACAATGACCAAAAAAGGCTACTAAGCTTACGTACAAACGAACATTGCATGGGATTTGGTTCCTTGGTTTGGAGGTCTGGGTCATGGTTTCATGGCACATCTCAGTTAATTGGCCTAACATCATCTTTAGTGTTTTTATTCTACCTCCTACTTCTTTGCATAGTTCCCAGAATCTTAAACACTTATAAATGCCATCCTGCTGTCTCTATGCGCTTGGAAAATCAGAGGAAGAAGGAGAGTCAGGAATAGGAAGAGGATATGAAATGTGTGACTAACTGCCTCCATGAACAACTGCGTGTTTTGCCTTGAGAACAGAACTGGATGATCCCAAACTACCACTACTGAATTCGTGGATCGAAATTCTGTAGAAGAATCTTGATTAAAACGCAAAAGTGCAGAACAGAATTTTAAATTACTATGAACTCCAGATTTCCTGGAGCCATGAAAGTTAGAAGAACCATTGAAACTAGCCCTGGCAGTACTCCCTGAAGTCTTAAAACCAAATAATAAGTTAGCTCAACTAATTTAAAAGCTTCAACTAGTTTAAGCAAGTTAGCATAACTAGGTTAGAAGATTTGCTTTGAGCATTGTGCTCTTTTTTTTCCCCTATCTATATGGGATCAAATTGACAAGAGCAACTCGAAAGATTAGATAGGAACCTTAGAGGGTAGTGAATTTGTTAATGGAGGAGAACAAACTTAAAAAATGTAATGAATGTCACTAAGTGCTACAAGTAGAAACTGTCGATGTATGTTTTGCTTAGTAAATTCTCAGCAACAACAGCAAAATAAACATTAAAGAAAACGCTGTGGAGCACAGTTCTACTCTGACAGACACAGGGTCACCAAGAGTCAGAATTGTCTTGGTGGCAGTTAGGTTAATAGACATTACTAAGGCACCACAAGCCTAGCATACAAAGACTCAAGTCTCATAGCCTCCTTTGGGAGCTTCTCGGGTTGCCCCATGCTTTAGACCTATGCTCCCATGCATTTTCATTTTCTGAAGGGATATCTGGGGGCCAGGAGCATCAGGGTTAGAAGAATCACATCTTGTACCTTTCACCATGTGCCGCTATCCAGGAAGGAAATGTCCAGTTCATTTATTCAGGCTCATCAAGTGTTCATGACTTTGTGATAAGGTTGCCAATGAGGGGAGTGTGTCATAAGCACAGAGGGTCATGTTAGAATTAAAATCAACCATACTCTCCCCAGATAGAGTACACCAGTCTGTCAGGTGTATAAGATAAGCTAGATATTCACCTTTCATTAAGACAGTGCTGGGCTAAGTATAGATCCATACACTTACAAATCCACAGCAGAATACCCCTGTACTAAGATAATGAAGACTGGAACGTAACACAGCTCTGCACTCCATTCACAGCATTGCGTTAGGCATGCTCCCTCCCTCTGATCTCAGTAACCTACTCTTTAAGATGAAGTCATATCTCCTGCCGTGTCTGTGTTACAGGGGGTCTTGTGAGGCATCCAAGAAGTCTGAAAGTGTGCTACCAGAATACCTGGTTTGGGTTGCCTCAGCGTCAGTCTCCCATTTCCCTTCACATCTAACCCCTTCTGTGGAATTAGGATCCTGAGACCTGGAACAAGCCCTGTCCTATGCCCAGGGCCCCCAGCCCCTGTGAGTGTGTGTGCTACAATCTGACGTTCTCTAGCTCCCTGCTCAAGTTTGTTTTTCTCAATAACACAAGCCACCATCGAACTTACTTATTTTGTTAATAATCTGCGTCTTCTCCAGGAGTTAGTACCATGAAGATAGTGCTTAGCATAGTGCCTGCATGTAGTAAACCAAAAAAACAGTTGCCATCAAACCAACTCCAACCTCCAACCCATTGTTTCCGAGTAGAATTATGCTAACAAGGGTTTCCCAGTGGCAAACTTTCAGGATATAGCTCAAAAACAAACGACAAGAAAGCCAAACCACTGCCATTGAGTCAACTCTTAACTCACAGCGATCCTACTGGATAGAGCAAAACCGTCCCCATGGAGTTTCCAAGGGATGCCTGAAGGATTTGAACTGCTGACCTTTTGGTTAGCAGACATAGCACTTGGCCACTACACCACGAGGGTTTCTGGATGTAGTTCAAGGTCCTTTAAAAATTGGGTGAATAAATGTGTAAATAAGGAAGTTCTCTCTTAAAATTTAGCAACCAAAAGAGGAATAAGGGTGTTGCAGCCCTAGCAGGTCTGACTGAATCCCTGATCAGTCACATTTGTTCTGGACTCACGGCTCCCCTCATCCTGGCTCACCGTCTTATTGAGGGCATCCTCGCCATAGGGTCTCTGTTCAAGGATTGCACGGCCTCACAAAAGGCGAAGGACCCAGAGAAGGCCCTTCACAGGGCCAGACCCAGCATGACTGGGTCATGACCACCTTTCCCCACCTCCTCCTGCTCCTGCCTGCTGGCCTGGCCCCAATCCTGGCTTCTGACAGGAGATCCAGAGCCAAGCGATTATAGCTTATACCACCATGGGTGATTTATTTAAGAGTTTCCAAATAATCACTTAAGTGTCACTATGGCAACCTGAAGAGTTGCCATGGAGATTGGCACAGGAAATGTCCCCATAGAGACCCATGGGAAACTCTAGGAAATCATTGCCAGGTGGACAGGGCTGGGGAAGGGGGAGCTGGACAAATAAGGGAGCCCCACAGATGTGTGTGCTGGCATGATGAGGGGGGTTGAAGGAGCAGAGTAGGAGAAAGCAGACAAGTTAATGATCTTCACAAACTAGGGTCCACATAATAACTAGCTCCTATGGCATGCATGGCGTATGTGTGGGAGGAAAGAGGAAACCAGTAATAGTGGTGGCCCCTGGGGAGAGGGAAGGTGAGGACCAGCTTATTTTTCTGGTGTATGCTCCTTTGTACTGTTTGAATTTCTTTTATCATAGTTAAGTAAATACTGATTATTTCAAAATTTATTTACTGAGCATTTACTATGCTATCCTCCAAATGACCCTGGGAGGTAGGTGTTAGCCCCATTATGTGGATGAGTAAACTGATGTTCAGAAGGGCTCAGGAACTGACCCATAGTTACCCAGGAAATCAAACCCAGGACTCTGCAGCTCTCCTAGGCAAGTCTAGGTTCTCTGACTTCAGCCCAGCTCTGCCACTGACACTACAAGCCCCTTAGATTGCCATTGTCCATCAACCTCAGCTTCCTCACTGGGTAGTTTGGGCTGGAAGAAGATTAAAAGCCCTTCCGGCCTGACATCCTGTGACTTTGCCCTTTGAGAAGAATTTCTGAGGGCAGTGGCCATACGCTTGCTCTTGCTTCTCTCCCTCGCCCGCTTGCTAAAACCCACCCACAGCGTGGATCTTCCTAGTTCTCAGGAGGAGGAGGACCCTTGAACTAATAATGGCAACATAAAGGGGCCTTTGGAGAACCTCTAAATCCTTCCTTAGTGAAAGAAGAGAGTGTGGCAGAGGGGAGGAAAGATAAGGCATCAGGACACCTGTCCAGCCACCTCTTCACACCCACCGGACAAATTGGCATTAGTTCTTGAAACCCTTGGTGACCGCACGTGTATCGGAACAGAACTGGGCTCCGCAGGGCTTTCTTTTTTTCTCCATGAGGTTTATCCTCCGTCTCTTCAGAAGTAGATCACTAGGCCTTTCTTTCAAGACACCTTGGGGTGGACTCCAGCTGCCATTTGCTTTGGTTACCACCCGGTGTGTTCACCATTTGCACCCCCAGGGACTCCTCATGTTCATTAGGTCACCTGTAATCAAGAAGATACATGTTGAATGTATGGAGCAGAGAGGAATAGTGTGCTGTCACCGGACAGGGAGAGCAGTGGAAGCCACATATAGGTGGGCATGTAAATTTATACGGGAATGTACATTTTCACTCAGTCATCTTAAATAAAAAATAAAAAAATAAAATAAAGATACATGTTGGCAAGGAGGTGGAGAGATTTAGTCATACACTGCTGGTGGCAATGTAAAATGGTGCAGTCACTTTGGAAAACAGTTCCTCAGATGATCAAACAGAGTTACCATATGACCAAGTATATACTTCCAAGTGTATACCCGAGGGAAATGAAAACATATGTCTACATAAGAACTCATAAATAAATGTTCATAGCAGCATTATTCTGTTATGAACAGAAACGTGAGTAGTTTGCAAAAACAGTTTGGGAACATTTGGTTTGGAAACAAGCAAAATGTCTTATCAACTGGTGAGTAGATAAATAAAATATGGATTAACCATACAGTGGAATGTTATTTGGCAGTTAAAAGGAATGAAGTACTGATACATGGTATGTGACATTGGTGAACCTTGCAAACCCGAGGCTGAATGAAAGAAGCCATCATAATGGACCACATCGGCTTCCGTTTATATGAAATGCCCCCAAATAGGCAAATCCACAGAGACAGAAGGTAGATTCGTGGTTGCCAAGGGCAGGGAGAAGTGGGTAAGGAGCTGAGGGCTGAGGGCTGAGGAATGCAGTGTTTCTTTCTGAGGTGATAAAAATATTCTAAAAGTGATTGTGGTGATGGTTGCACAACTTTTGTGAATAAAAGCCATGTAATTGTGCACTTTTAATGGTATGTGAATTACATCTTAATATAGCTGTTTGTGGTGGGTGGCGGGGTATACTAACCCAAAGTCACTCACCACTGTGTGGTGGCACTAGGGGACCTGCCTCTTGGGCAGCCTAGTTTCATCACCTTCCACTGTCTCTAAGAGAGGACATCTCAGGGACCATCTAAGGTGGACATCTCAGGGGCCAACTCAGAAGCTGCTTCTGAAAATGAGTGGGTGCCAAGTTGTAGCACCTTTGGGTATAACATCACTTCCTTCATCCTGAGCAGCATCCTTTAACAAACCAGGCCGCCTTGCGATGTTGTTTGGAGAAGGGTCCACTGCCAAAATGAAAGAAAAAAGAAAAGCTTAAAAGCTACTGTCCAGAGAAAAAAGATGACAAAGTGACTTATGAGGCTTTGGCCTCATTCTGTCTGACTCCAAGTTTGCCCTAGCCCCAGAGCCAAGTCCTTCCCCTCTGCACATCACCTCCCTCACCCATTAACTAGACTATAGCTGTGTTTTCCTCCGGGCCATCATATACAGCTATGTACGTTGTGACTTGCCAAGGACCAGGGTACAGCTACAACCCAGCCCTGCACTGCCCTCCAAGCTGTGGGCCTGCCAGGAGGAATCAGCATCTGCTGCTAATCTGATGTTGTTAGCTGTGATTGCGTTACCTCCGCATCATGCAACCTGTACACAATTGCACAAAAGGCTGCCCCTTCCTTTAAGCATCCCCGTGATTGCTTGTGGGTGGGACCACTGTGATCTGTAGGGATTTTTGTTGTTTTTCATGATTATGGAGTTAATTAAGGAAGTGACAGGTTACATTGTGGGATACAGTTCTTTGATCAGGACACTGTCTTCCTGACTGTGCCCTCAGGCAGGCCTCTCCTGGTAAGCCCTGCTGAGGACTACTGCCACCAGGCCCTGCTTGGGCCACGCCTCTGCCCTTTTTGCAAATGTCACAGCTCTTTAGTTCCACCAATAAGGCACCACACTTTGCCAGGAAGTCTCCTACCCAAAGGCACTCAACTGTCTTGGTCTGTGAGTCAGCAACCCGCACTGCAGCCATCGGCTCCGTGGGCCAGGAAGCCCGCTGCAGCCCTCTGGTGATGGCTGCACTGCTCGCAGTCTGACACCACTTGTCTCCAGTGTTACAGTTTTCTTTGTCTCCTGTATATAAGAGGTTCTTAATGCAGTGACCCTAGGCCGAAAGGACATGCTCCACTCCCAGCTCTTCTTTCTTCGTTGTACTGAGGTCCTCCTCTGTAGGGTTTTCATGGTTTTCCTCCTAGTCTGTCTTTGTCTAGAATCTCTGCTGAAACCTGTTCAGATCAAAGCATCAGGCAAGCCTCCACTGACAAGCAGGTAGTGGAAGCACATGCAACGCACTGGGAGGGAAAATTCTACCACTGAACCACCAATGTAAAAGCGACCAAATGGGCCCACAGCAGCCCTGATCCACCTGCTCAGGCCGCTGTCTGGATGAAAACAGGTAAGAGTCAAAGTGCATTTGGTATAGCACTGAGCACTCCAGAAATACAGTTATCACTGTTTCTGGAAGGCCAGAGGCAGGGCTCACAGTGCTGTGACAGCATCAGGGAAAGCTTCAATTTTTCGTTATTGGGGGAAGGATGTGCACATAAAGTCACTTGTATTAAGTCTCAAAAGAAGGTGATCTGGAACAAATGCCTTGCTTTTAGAAAAATAAATTTTCCAGATAATTAATATCTTTTTTAACTTGTAAGTTTTTCTTATAATAAAAGTAGTAAGTGTTCCATTAAATAGTTTAGAAAATACGGCTAAACAAAAAGGAGGAAATTAAAATTGCCTACAATCCTAATGGAAACCCTGGAGCATAGTGGTTAAGTGCTATGGCTATTAACCAAAAGATCAGCAGTTCTAATCCACCAAGTCCTCCTTGGAAACACTTATGGAATAGTTCTATTCCATACTGTGGGATCACTGTGAGTCAGAATCCACTCCACAGTAGTGGGGTTTTTTCGTTTTAATAACTCACCACCCAGCGATAGCCATTAATAGTTTCATACATAATCTTCCAAGCATTTCTGATTAGGAATGCTTACACTTGTTTTATCAGAATGAGAGCATGTTGCGTATACCATTTGATGGTTTCACAAAGCCAGTGCTGGTCACAAGCATCTCTCCATGTCAGCAGGTATGCCATAAAGCTAATATATGCAATGTTCCCTCGTATTGGATGTGCTGTCTTTTTTTTAGTTTATATTTATGAATTTTCTGATTTTTTTTTCCCCTGTCAAAAGAGTACAGCAGACACCCCTGTAGTTATTCACTGTGACTCGGCGGCGCTGATTATTTGTATTGATTTTCCCAGAATGCATTACTTGGGGAAAGGGGAAACTCAAGTGTAGCAAAGAAGATTTTTTTATTCTTGAAATAAAACACCAAAGATTTCCCAAACTTGTTTAATCACAAGAATCCCCTGAAACAGTGATTAAAGATACCAGTTCCCAGCCTCAGCCCAAACCTACTGAATCAGGATGGTGAGAAGAGGGCTGTGTCCCTCAAAGCCAGACAGAGTCTCTGCAGCAGGACGTTCCCACCCCATTCATGTCCAGCATCAGGACCATCTGTCAATGCTCTCTTAGCGCCACACTTCTTTAGTCCTCTCCAGAGCTCTATGGGAACCCTAGGGCAGGGAAGACATCCCAGCACAGGGTTGCAACACCTCCCACAGTCAGGTCACAAGGGAACAGAAAAGGAAAACTAGATTCTGGTCTGACCCCCGTTCTCCAGAAGAGGAGAAGGAAGCCAGATAGGAAAAACAGAAGTTGAAGGGCAGAAGCGTAAAATCTCCATAGATAATGTTTCATAGTATTCTTTCTGACTGATGGGATTATTGGGGGATTTTATTCTTTAAATTTATAGACTTAAAAGCAATGTTTTGTTTCTTTAATACTTTGTACAGTGACTTGTGGAATCCCTGGGTGGTACAGGGACTCTTAGTTAACATGCTCAGCTATGAACTGAATGGTGGGTGGTTTGAGTCCACCCAAAGGCCTCAGAAGAAAGGCCTGGCAATCTGCTGAAAAATCAGCTATTTTTTCTTAAAAGAAAAAAAATATCTGTATATTTACTGGAAATCCTAGTGATGTAGTGGTTAAGTGCTGTATCTGTTGAAGTTATATAGCTTATTAGACCACTAGTGATCTGATTCAGGTTCCAGAGATCGAGCTAGCAAGTTCAGTCTCCCAATGGGCAGCAAACTGGGCTCCCTTTCCCCCAAAGCACACAAGGATGAGTCCTTTTTGGTAGCCAATGACAGAAATTTATTAAGGGGAAATATGTTCCAAAGAGGAAATGGGTCAGTCTGTAATAGTGGAAAAAGATCCAGTATACATGTTTAGGGTGCTTTTCATTGGCAAAAGCAGGGGGTGATGTCATAGATGGGAAGGGGAAGTAGGTAACTTGGTTTCTGATTGGGTTTGAGGCTACTATAGCCACTTCACAACTGCCAGGAGGAATTGTTATATTTGTATCACAACTGCCAGGAAGAACTTATATTTTCATCACATATAGCCAGGAAGAACTGTTGTTCTATGGCAGATCAGGTTCCCTTGGTAACCTTATCAATACCATGTATGTTCTCTTATGTACACATAGAAAATGACAGATTCTGGAGTAAAATACGTGGCATTAGGGATCAGGTTCCTTAGCTAACCTTGTTACATCTACTTACCAAAAGGTTGGAGGTAGGAATCTACCAGGGCCTCCTTAGAAAGTCCGTGGTGCAGTTCTACTCTGCCTGACAGGGTTGCTATGAGTTGGAATAGACTTGACAGTAGTGGGTTTGGTTTTGGTTTATGTATTTACTACTATCTTTAAAAAAAAAAAAAAGGATTTAAAAACCTATGGTGCACAGTTCGACCCTCACATGGCCACCATGAGTCAAAGTCAATGCCACTGCCACTGGTTTAGTTTTTGGTTATGATGACTTGTGCCGGACCTCAGAAATTGATTAACACTATACAGTTTTGTGCAAACAGGGCCCATACTCTCTTGGAAATGCTGTTGATAAATTAATCCAGTAACTGACCACATGCACATACAATTGTACTGTCAAAATAAGCTTTTTGTGCCATGAGATGCATGCTCTGAAGAAAAGGAAACTGACCCAGTCTAGAAGGTCAGAGTCCTCTTCTCTGGGATCTGAGAGCTGAGCAGATTATTTTTACCTGGAGGAAGAGCCTGGGGCCAGGAAGATGAGGAGGCTTTCCCACTAGATGAGTGGCCTTGAAGTGGGAGAAGAGTTGAAGGAGATTTTGCAGGTTTGAGGCGTCTGGAAGTGTGCTGCAAGATAAGAGCAACAGTCAGTTCTTCACTAAAACCACTGATGTTGCCGCCATTTTGGGCTCTCTAGAGGCATTATCTCATTTGATACAAGGACCCTTTGAGGTAAGCCCCGTTAGGATCATCAATTTCACAAAGGGGCCAGATGATGCAGGTTCAGTTTCATACAGACCAACAGCAGCTTGCAAACTGCAAGTTATGACCTGTTAGTGAGCCGTGAAACCAGCAATTTCAAAACCCTTTTATTTTGTAATTAGGAGTCTCTGGGTGATACAAACAGTTAATGCTCTTGGCAGCTGCTACTGAGAGGTTAGAGGTTTGAGTCCCTGCAGGGATGCCTTGGAAGAAAGACCAGGTGATCTGCTTCCAAAAAAATCAGCCTTTGAAAACCCCACAGAACAAGCAGTTTCACTGTGAAATACATGTGTTCATCATGAGTCAGAGTCAGTGGCAACTGGCTTTTCATTCATTTTGAAATAATAGACCTAGAAAATATTATAAAAACAATACAGAATTCCTATACACCCTTTGCTCAGCTTCTCTTAATGTTAACACTTTACCTTGGTACAACATGATTAACTAAACCACAGAAAACTAATCCACTAATATCCTTTTTCTGGTTCAGTGTCCAATTCAGGGTACCACATTACATTTAATTATAATATTTTTCCAGTTCCCTCCATCTGTAACATTTATGTAGTCTTTCCTTGTCTTTCATGACCTTAAGAACTTGAAACCAGCATTAAAAAAAAATAGAACAGATGAATAAACAAAGTATACTATATTTACACAATAGAACACTATGCAATGATAAAGAACAACACTGATTTTATGAAACATAGCCTGGAATCAACTGGAAGACGTTAGGCTGAATGCAATCCAGTCAGTTGCAAAAGGACAAATATTATATGAGACCACTATAATAAGGACTTAGGAAAAGGCTTATGCACAGAAGAAAATACTCTTTGATGGCTACAAGGGTGGGGAGGGAGGCAGAGGGCAATTCATAGATTAGATAGTCAGTAGGAATTCAGTTAGGGGAAGGGAGTGACAGCACACAGCAGGAGGCAGATCAGCATAACTGGACTAGACCACAGCTAAAAGGTTTTCTAAATACAACCCAACATTTTAAACAACAGAGCACCAGGGACAGGGGTCTAGGAACCATGGTCTAAGGAGATATCGAGGTCAGTTAGCATTATCAGGTTTTTTTTCTAAGAAATTGTTTGGCATCCCATACTGATGACTGGCACCTTGGGTCTTAAAAGCCAGCAAGTTGCCGTCTAAGGAACATCGGTTGGTCCCAACCCACCTGGAGCCATGAAAACCAAGAACATCAAAGACATGAGGGATGTATGAGCCCAGGAGACAGAAAGGTCCATACGAGTGGGAGAATACATCAGCATGAGACCAAAAGAACTAGATGGTGCCCAGCCGTGACCAAAGGCAGCCCTGAAAAAGGAATGTGCAGATCAAGAACTCTGTTGAAAGACCAGGCTTGAAGGTCTGACAGCCTGGAGGGTCCCCTGAGAACATGGCCCCTGGACTTGCTGCTGCCCCGGGGCTGAGATGGGTCTGAAGCTAACACTTGAGGCAAAGAATGGTCTAGACTTGGAGACACAGAGTGATGCATGTGGTGTGTGTATTTTATAGTTTAATATATATATGAGGCTGTCCTACTGGTTTCTTTTTAGAGGGGAGAGGAGAGGAAAGGTTGGAGAGGAGGGGACAGGTGTCAGTTGAGGGGATACTGGAAATAAAGAGTGGAAAGGATGAGTGTGCTGTCATAGGGTAAGGAGAGCAGATAGAGTTGCATAGAAACAGGTGCTCAGAGTTTTGTTTGGCAAATTGTCTTAGATTGTAAACTTTAAGTTAATCACAATAAAATTTTTTTTAAAAATGGAGTAGCCTAGAGAATGTCAGCATCCAGATATTTAGCAGACACTGTGACAAAAGCTTTTGTTTCATTTATGCATGTACATGTTCTGGGTCTCAATGTAAAAAGTATTTTTTGTCCAGTCACAGTTTGAAAAAAAAGTGAAAAGCAGGGACATATTCCAGGGAAGGGTCTTAATCATAAAAGCAATGGATCATATGGAATTATTTTAGGCAGAGCAGTAATATGAGTAGACTTAAAATTTAAAAGCCCACTTGGTGCCATGTGGAAAAGAACTTCAACTCTGGAAAGAAAGAACATGTGCCGTCTATAAAGAGGGAAGGTCATTGACTCAGAGAGGGAGAAAGGGGGCTGGTGTTAGTGATTTGGAGAAGAAGAGGATGTGAGCTGGTCGTCTGGGATATGACACTGTGAGCAGAATCAACCAAGGAAGTACTTTATGCTGGCCTGGGAGCCCTAAGGGTCCACATGAAGTTCGTAGTCATGGGTCCAAAGAGCTCCCAGACAAGGTGACTGTGGGTTTTATAACCAGGTCAGCTGTCCACAGGTACAGAATGGGAGGAGAGGTGGGTTCAGCCACACTGGTGGCTTTATCCAGGCAGTGCATTGAAGTTTTAAACTCTGCTATCACTTAATTTTGTGTCTGAGCATTTTCCCATGTCTTTAATTGTACATAATTATTAGCATACATGAGACTATTTGCAATAATTTACTGAACTATTTCCTAGTTGTTGAACTAGTAAACTGTTGTCAATTTTTAACTGTACTTAATACTACAATAAACTTATGAAACAGTAAAAAAAAGTAATGTTATATTAATAATGGATGTATGAGCATGTGTTAAGAGAATTTGGATTTGTCTGACTGCTTTCTTCTCTCTTTTGTATCTCAAAAGAGATTGGCTTGAGATACTATCTAATCTTGTAGATCTCATTGATGTAACTGCTGCTAATCCATCATAGTGATAGGATTTACAACACATATGAAAATATCATCAAATTACAGATTGGTGGACAATCACACAATACTGGGAACCATGACCTACCCAAGCTGACAGATGTTTTGAGGGGACACAATTCAGTGGATGATGCTGTGGAATAACAGTACAACAGGTGTAGCAGAGGATAATCATGAGCTTATTTTAAGACATACTGATTTAGTAGTAGAAAATTTGGTGGCGTGGTGGTTAAGTGCCATGTGTCCTAACAAAAGGCTGGCAGTTCAAATCTGCCAGTTGCTCCTTGGAAACTATGGAGCAGTTCTACCCTGTCCTATAGGGTCACTATGGGTTGGAATCGATTCGACAGCATTGGGGTTTTGGGTTTGGATTTAGAAGTACGAAATGGATAAGTAGAGTAGGCAGCAATATACCCAGGTCTGCAGGTGGACTTCCAAAGAGGCTAGACTGGAGATAAAAAATTAGAGAATTAACCTGCAGATTAGATTGCCTACTGAGAGACCACAGAGAGCTAGGGCATGAGGACAGAGACTCAAGGGATTATAACAGTGGCTGAGTAGAAGAGACAGAGAGGGAATTGGTCAGAGAAGGAGGTGGAAAATCAGAGACTGATAGCAAGAATTGGACAGAGGGTAGGTGGAGTGGTCGCCAGGACCACGTACTGCTGAGATGGCAAATAGCTGGGGACAACAGCTGTCCAACAGCCTTAGAGACATGTTGGTCGGTAGTGAGCCCGGCAAGTTTTATGTCCACATCCATGTGTGGCCAGAAACCAGGCAGGAGTGAGCTGAGAGGTCAGACAGTTACAATTTTTGTAGCAGACAGAAAACATGCAACTTTGTAACTATTTATGAGCAATAATTAAATGTAAATCTCTTAATGACAAAAGCACATTAGAAGATGGTCTATGTACTGTGTCCTACCATTTTAGTAAAAATATTTCTGTTTACAATGACATGAAACAGAATCTGCAACAATATAAATGCAAATGATTAGCAATCTTGGTTGTAGAGTCATGGGTGATTTTTATATTTATACTTGCCTGTGGTTTCTAATTTTCCCTTGATAAGTCTGGGTGAAACATAAACTTTAAAAATAAAATCTTTGACCCTGTGCACTGCGCACTTTTTAGACTGCACCTCTGGCATATGAAGACCAGGAAGATTCCTACATTTTAGAAAATGAAACAGTAGAATTCTGCACCGACTCTTTTGCAAGATGATTTTTAAGTTTGTGTCATTGCATACGCTTTATAGTATCACTCTTAGTGGTTGCATGGTGCTCTAGTATGTGCATGTGGTGTAATTTATCTGTCTATGAGATGGGTAATACTTTGAGGTGTAGGGCTGTTGGATGAAGCCATCTTTAATGTCTGTGATTTTGCACCATTTACTCTTAGTTTGTTTCGTGTCTACACTCCCTAGATGACTTTGTACAGTGATGATTCCTACATTTCTCTCTTTAGTCTCAGCCACCCCACTGAGCTCCAGAATTGAATATCTAAGTGCCCCCACAATATTTCCACACAAATATATATACATTTTTTACTGTGACTGAATGAAAGTTTACAATACAATTTAAATTTGCATGCCCGCATATCTGCAGCTCCTACTGCTCTCCTTGCCCAGTGACAGCACACTCCTCCTTTCCGTTCTATACATGTCATATCCTCTTAACAATCTCTTGTCCCCTCCTCCTCACCCTCTCCACTCCCCTCTATTAAGTGACCAGTAGGACAACATCCTATAGATGCATAGATAGAATCATAAAGTGCGTACACGGTATGGTCACTCTGCGTCCCCAAGTCCAATCCATTCCTGTCCGAAGAGTTGATCTCAGTCCAGGCTTTGGACCGTCAATTGCAGTCTTTTAGTTCACACGATAATTAAAAAGATAGCTCACACTCAACACGTCCAAATTCATATTTTGATTTCCATTGACCCCACCTGCCTCTCCCAGGCTTTCTTATCTTTCTAAGTGATCACTCCAGTCTATGGCTTCCTCAGTGGAAACACTTGCACTCATCATTGACTCCTCTTTCTCTCACACTCACATCCCATCCATCAGAAAATTCTCTCAGCCATAACAATAGGGGGGTACAAAATCATAGAAACCTTTATTAAACAAAAATATTAAAATGTAAAGTTATCATTTCTCAGCATTTCCTCCATCTAGGTCTATACACTCCTGAAGGTGGTGTTTCCACCTCTCTAACCCTTCCCCAAAGAATTCTGCACTTTTCAATTTATATTTTGTCAAAATGACAGTTTGGGTATCCTCAAAGGACTCAAATTGTGTTCCTTTTAAATGTTCTTTGAGCTCTGGGAACGAAAAGAAGCCTGAAGAAGCAAGATCGGGGTTGTAAAGTGTATAGGGTAAGGTTTCCCAGCAAAATTGTCATAGAACAAGCCTTGCCACCCTTAAAGAATGAGCAGGTGCATTATCATGATGGGAAAAAATTCTCAGAGCAACTTTACTGGCCTTTTTCTCACCAGTGTAGCTTTCAGTTTTCTTAAAACTTCTTCATAACAAGTCCCCAATATCGTCTTGTGTCTTTGAAGAAAATCTATTAAGTTTACCCCTTTGGAATCCAGAAAAGTGGTTGCTACAAACTTCTAAGCAGTTTTTCCTCTCTTGGTTCATCTTTGAGTTCCTCCCAATCTTCCTTAAAATATTTGATCTGTCTAAAAACTGTAGTTCTGGGGAAGATATCCACTTGTATTTTGTTCAAAATTTAATAATAGCCCTGACCTCAAAATTGGTTTTCTTTCTTCACATAAATAGTACTATCTTTTAAATTTATACTTTAGATGAAGGTTTACAGAACAAACTAGTTTATCATTAAACAGTTAGTATACAGATTGTCATGGCATTGGTTAACAACCCCACAACAGGTCAGTGCTCTGCCTTCTCAACCTTGCATTCTCTATTACCAGCTTTCCTGTCTCTTCCTGCCTTCTAGACCTTGCCGCTGGGCTAATGTGCCCCTTTAGTCTTTTTTTTTTGTTTTATGGGCCTGTACAGTCTTTGGCTGAATAGTGAACCTCAGGAGTGACTTCATTAATGCTTTGAAAGAGTGTCTAAGGGCGATACTTTCAGGGCTTCTCAAGTCCTCTCAGGTCAGCAAGTCTAGTCTTTGTTTTGAATTTTCTTCTATATTTTCTCCAGCTCCGTCTTGGACACTCGGTCGTGATCCATGTCAGAGCAGACAGTGGTGGTAGCCAGGTACCATCGAGTTGTTCTGGCTTCAGTCAGGTGGAGGCCATGGCTATTATCATGGTTAGGTGCCATCAAGTCGGTTCCAACTCATAGCGACTCCAGGCACAACAGAACGAAACACTGCCTGGTCCTGTGCCGTGTCCACAGTTGTTTTTATGCTTAAGCCCACTGTTGTAACCACTGTGTCAATCCATCTTGTCAAGAGTCTTCCTCTTTTTTGCTGACCTTCCACTCCTTCCTGACATGGCCAAAATATGTAAGATGCAGTCTTAGCATCTGTGCTTCCAAGGAGCACTCTGGTTTTACCTCTTTCCAAACACATCTGTTGGTTCTTTTGGCGGTCCATGGTACATTCAACATTCTTCTCCAACACCACGATTCAAAGACATCAACTCTTCTGTCTTCTTTGTTCGTGGCCCAGCTTTCACATGCATACGATGTGACTGAAAATACCCTGGCTTGGGTCAGGTGCATTTTAGTCTTCAAGGTGACATCCTTACTTCTGAATACTTTAAAGAGGTCCTTTGCAGAAGATTTTCCCAGTGCAATGCATCTTTTGATTTTTTGACTGCTGCTTCCATGGGTAGTCTTGTGGACTCAAGTAAAATGAAATCCTTGATAACCTCAGTCCTTTACCCATTTATGACAACGTTGCTTACTGGTCCAGTTGTGAAGATTTTTGTTTTCCTGATGTTGAGGTACAATCCATACTGAAGGCTGTGGTCTTGGTCTTCATCAGTGACTCAAATCTTCCTCACTTCCAGCAAGTAAGGTGGTGTTGTCTGTGTAACGCAGGTTGTTAAGGCATCCTCCAGTCCTAATGCCTTGTTATTTTCAGTATAATCCAGCTTTTCGAGTGTTTGCTCGGCATACAGATTGTAAAGGTATACTGAAAGGATACAAGCTGACGCACACTTTTCCTGACTTTAAACCATGCAGTGTCCCCTTGTTCTGTTTGCATAACTGCCTCTTGATCCATCTACAGATTCCTTAAGAGTACAATGAAGTGTCCTGCAATTCCCGTTTTACGCAGTGGTAGCCATAATTTGTTATGATCCGCACAGTTGAATGCCCTTGCATAGTCCACGAAACACAGGTAAATATTTTTCTGGTTTTCCCTGTTTCCAGCCAAGATCCTTCTGACATCAGCAATGATATCCCTGGTTCCATGTCCTTTTCTGAATCCAGTTTGAATTTCTGGCAGTTCCTTGTCAATATATTGTTGCAGTCGTTTTTGAATGACCTTGAGCAAAACTTTACTTGTATGTGATATTAAGGACATTGTTTCATATTCAGTTGCATCAACTTTCTCTGGAATGGGCATAAATAAGGATCTCTTCGAGTCAGTTGGCCAGCTAGTTGTCCTCCAAATTTCTTAGCATAGATAAGTGAGCACTTCCAGCACTGCATCTGTTTGCTGAAGTATGTTAATTGATTTTCCATCAATTCCTGGAGGCTTATTTTTTTTGCCAGTGCCTTCAATGCAACTTCAGCTTCTTCCTCCAATACCATCAGTTCCCTATCATATGCTACCTCTTCAAATGGCTGAGCATTGAACAGTTTTTTTCTAGTATAATGATGCTCTATATTCTTTCCATCTTCTTTTGATGCTCTCTAAGTCGTTTAACAACTTCCCTGTAGAATCCTTCACTGTTACAGCTCAAGGCTTGTACTTTTTCTTCAGTTCTTTCAGCTTGAGAAATACAGAATGTGTCCTTCCCTTCTGGTTTTCCATTTCCAGCTCTTTGTACACGCCATCATAATACTTTCTTTTGTGTTCTCAAGCTGCGCTTTGAAATCTTCTCTTTAGGTCTTTTGCTTTGCCAATCCTTCGTTTTGCTTTTGCTGCTCGATGTTCAAGAGCAAGTTTTAGAGTCCCTGACATCCAATTTGGTCATTTCTTTCCTTCCTGCTCTTGTCACGAATGATGTCTTTGATGGCATTCCACAGTTTGTCTGGTCTTCTATCATTAGTAGACAACACACCTGTTCTTGAGATGGTCTGTAAACTCAAGAGGGATATACTCAAGGTCATGCTTTGGCTCTTGTGGACTTGTTCTAATTTCCTTCAGTTTCAATTTGATTTTACACATGAGTAAACTGATCTGTGCTACAGTCAGCACCTGGTCTTGTTGTAACTGCTGATATGGCGGAACCAGATACTGCTGTGAAGGTGAAGTCTTCATATCATGGTCTTGCTGTTTCAGTGTTTCTTGGGATGATCTAAGATGAATTTCAGCTCTTGCTGCAACACAAGTGTTGTTGGCACGATTTTGTTGCAACCAGGCAGTGAGTGTGGAACTGCTGATGGTCTGACTCAGCTTTTAGAGCAGTTGTTCTTGATTGGCTGCACCCTGGTATAAGCTGGGAAGCCTTTGGGAAAAACATACATATATAAATGCCCTGGTCTGACACTAGACCAATTAATTCAGATAGAATCTAGGTTGTGTATTTCCTAAAATGTCCTGAGTGTTCTGTTGTGCAGCCAGCATTGAGAATCACCCACAGAACATGATTCTTATCCCCCATGGAGATCCTTGTTAGGACTAACTGCACCAGGGCTTTTCCTCCACTGTAGTCTGGAGCACTGTTTGTATCACTTGGGTCTCTTAACTGGTAGAAGACTGTTCTGCCCTGCAGAGTTCTGGGCTGATTGCGTTGATTGGGTATATTAGCTGATAGGAGGAGTAAAGATAGAGTGAGTGGCCCCTACTTGTCTGTCAGTGGAGGCTTGCTTGGTGTGGGAAGCTATGCCACTGGTATTTTGGTACCAGCAGGATAACCCATGGTAGACAAGTTTCAGCTGAGCTTCTAGACTAAGACAGACTAGGAAGTAGGACCCAGCAGTCTACTTCTGAAAGGAATTAGCCAAGGAAAACCTTATGGATAGCAGCTGCACATTGTCAGATACAGTGCCAGAAAGTGAGCCTCCAAGGCTGGAAGGCACTCAGAAGACCACTGGGGAAGAGCTGCATCCTCAAACTAGAGTCGACCTTAACGATGTGGATTGAGTAAAGCCTTCAGGATTTTCATTTGCTGATGTGGCATGACTCAAAATGGGAAGAAACAGCTGGAAACATCCATTAATAATCAGAACATGCAATGTACAAAGTATGAATCTAGGAAAATTGGAATAGTCCAAAATGAAATGAAATGCATAAAAATAGATATCCTAGTTATTAGTGAGTTGAAATGGACTGTATCAACATTTTGGATATGACAATCATGTGGTCTACTATGCTGGGAACAAAAACTTGAAGAGGAACAGTGTTGCATTCATTCATCATCAAAAGAACATTTCAAGATCTGTGCTGAAGTACAATGCTGTCAGTGACAGGTAATCTCCATATGCCTACAAGGAAGGCTAGTTAATACAACTACTATTCAAATCTACACACCAACCACTAAGGCCAAAGATGAAGAGACTGAAGATTTTTACCAGCTTCTGAGGTCTGAAATTGATCGAACATGCAATCAGGACACATTGATAAATTACTGGTGACTGGAAATAAAAGTTGGAAACAAAGAAGAAGGATCAGGAGTGAGAAAATACAGCCTTGGTGATAGAAGAGAGATCACACGACAGAATTTTGCAAGACTAACGACTTTTTCATTGCAAATACCTTTTTTAACCAGCACCAATGGTGACTGTACACACGGACCTTACCATGTGGAGTATACAGGAACCAAATCGACAATACCAGATGGAGGCCAGGATAGATGTGGTCTATTAGTTAAAAATATCCTTTTTTTTTTTTTTTTTGAAGGTGCCCTCATAAAACTAGGACAAATTTATTACCGAGAGAACTTGTTAGTAGCCATATTAATACTCATTTTGTTTGGAATAAATCCATGCATGTATAAACTGAAATCCTAGTAACAATACTTTTTGACTTACCCTCTTATATTCACAATCATCTACTTTTAGCACCTTCACATTTGCCATCCTAATCCAAGCCAGCATCAGCCCTGGCCTGGATTGTTGCAAGTAGTCTCCTTCTTCCATCCTGTGCCTCCCCATAGTCTACGCTATCCTCTACATAGTCTCTTCTAGCCTCTCTGGGGAGAGATCTTTCTAAAATGTAGCCTAGAAGACATCTGTCTTCTACTCATAACTCTCCAGTAGCTCCCATCTCAAAGGAAATAAAAGCTGAAGTCCTCACTAGGGCCTACAAGGCCCTGCATGATTAATCTCCATGCCCAGACTTCAACTCTTCCCCTTCACTTTGCTGTCTGCATCAGCCCCAGCCTCCTTACTGATCTGAAAATTCAGAGCAGTCACACATCTCAGGGCCTGTCCACTTGCTGTTCCCTCTGCTTTGAACTTTCCTTGCTTAGATATCCCAGTGACTCCCTCGTTTTCTCTAG
The DNA here is from genome assembly GCA_028571685.1 of Heterohyrax brucei. Taxonomy (NCBI): domain Eukaryota; kingdom Metazoa; phylum Chordata; class Mammalia; order Hyracoidea; family Procaviidae; genus Heterohyrax; species Heterohyrax brucei. The sequence continues at coordinate 80,706,741 of CM053154.1, read as the reverse complement.
TTTTCTGATCACATGTGGCCTTCTCAGAGGAACCTTTGCTGCAGTCCTTAAGTAGCTCCCATTTCCCATCCCCACCTTCACTTTTTCTGTCCTCCTATCCTGCTTGATTTTGTTCATATCACTGACTGAAACATGCTGGTAGTAGTGTAGGAACCTGTCTCATTTCACACAGGGGAATGATGAGAATCACCATCTGCACAAAGCTGATTCCCATGAGGTAGAATTCACTCTCCAACCTTTTTACCAATTCTGACACCAGCTATGGTATAATGGATTGCTTTTTTGTGTCCTTTCTGACCATGGTCTTGTAACTCCCACCCTAGTGATTGAGAGTGACTATGCAGATAAGGTAATTGTGGTCCACCAAGGAGATTGGATAGCTTGCTAATAGTGCAAATGGGGTGGGGAGGGGATGCAAATAGGGTCTATGGAACTCTAGTGAAGGGACTCATCAATTTTGCCATCCTGCAAATGAGCCATCTCAGAGCTGGGAAGGAGAGGATCTCACCATCACCAAGGAAGAAGAGCCCAAAGTAAAGTGCATCGTTCTGACCCAGGATCCCTGTACTGAAAAACTCCCGGAACAGGAGCGAGAGAGCATAACACTGAAGACTGCTAAAAGAAGTGGCAGAGAAATGGCAGCAGGAAAAACCAGCAGGAACCAGTGCAGTGGGCTTCTCCACAGCCCACTGAGCAAGAAAGCTAAATGCTTTTGGACAGGAGGTTTGCTAGCAGAGTGAGGTACCTCTAGACACTTAGTGGAGCTAGGTATGGTGATCAACAGAGCTATAGTTGAGCTCCTTCAGCTCAGGCTTAGTTAAAGTGCCTCGGGACACTTATCAGTGGATCTAAAAGAGATTTGTGATGCTTGGCTGAGCAGAGCAGAGAATGAGGACCAGAGAGAGGCCTCCCTGGAAGCACAGCTGAGAAGAGGCTGTCCTAATGGAAGAACTGTATCCTGAGCATTCCTCAACTGGAACTGTAAACTATTATTTCCCTAGTAAACCCTATGATCGTGAGTATGGTTTGTGAGTTATGTGTGCTGATTGCAGTGTATTATGAAACTCAGCAGAGAAGTAGAGAGTGCCAGGGGAGTGATGGTTGGTGTTAAAAGTGGTAAAGATGGTGTAGAGACAAAACATGTCTGACCTGTGCCTCAGAGGAATCAGCCTTGGGCTGTTGATCTTTATCCTCCTCCCCCTTGTGAAGTTAAAGAAAGGCAGATGCCTTCGGCACACCATTTTCATAGCAGTCATTCCTCCCACGGCACTGTCTACTTCTTTTCTGGGTTTGATAGTCTGTTGCACTGATCCCATGAAACTCACAGGCCATACTTACTGTTAAATGGTTTATTAAGGAAATAAAAGGGTATACAATGCAGGATAAGGATCAGGAATCATGTAAACAAGGTCTGGAATGTTCCCCAAAGTGGAGGGTGCATCGCTCCCCTTTTTAGAGCGAACAGCTCTCTCATCTGTCCAAGGATACAGGCCCTTCTCTCTGCCACTTACACCCCATCTTTGCTGAGCAGGACTTGTTTCAGCCCCTTGAAGACAGATTCTTTCCAGCCCCCTCAGGATGCCTCTTTGCTTTCACCCTGTCTGTCATCAACTCTGTCACAGGGCTCCTTACGAGCCTGTTACCACCAGCTCTGCTGCTAGGTTACTTCTAGACCTGTCTCCTTCTTCACTGTTACAGCGATTTACCCATGCTACAGCTTTTTGAGGAGCTTGCTTTCTGCTTTTTCTTTCTTCTTTCTTCCTGCTGCTTCTGTCTGCTTCTTGTCTGAAAAACCTCTGCGGGGCTGGCTACACATGCACACTATCTCCTCATCGATTTTGAGTCACAGCCTTCCCACCAGGACCACAAACTGACCAGTCTCCTCTTGGTAGGCCACAAACACTTCATTTGCATAGGAGGCCAGAGTAATGGCATTTGCACAGTCTTTAGTCTCTTCACTTGCGTGGTATATTGACTAGTCCTTGCATGCTGCATACCAATCATAGGGCAGGCTACAGCCTAGGACTACACAAAAAGTATCAAACCATTCTTGTATATAGTTTACACAGGAAATACCAGTCAACCTAGACAAAAGGAACAAATTTTCTAGTGTAGAAAAGTAAGGCCAGTGTAACTCCCATGGGCTTACAGGAAAAATTTCTCAAGCCTTTTTTCCAGTGAAGCAATGCAAAAGGCCACATAAATGAACCCATTTTCCCACACTGACACTATTAGACACCTCCTTGCTATAGACTGAATTATGTCCCCTAAAAATGTGTGTCAATTTGGCTAGGCCTTCATTCCCATTAGTGTATGATTGTCCATCATTTTGTCATCTGATCTAATTTGCCTAGGTATTGTAAACCTCCTATCTAAGATGTTAATGAGATGGGATCAGTAGCAGTTCTGTTAACGAAGTGGGACTCAATCTACGTGATCAGATTGTGTTCTAAGATAATCTCTTTTGAGATATACGAGACAGAAGTGAGCAGAGAGACACAGAGACCTCTTAACACCAAGAAACAAGAGCTAAGAGAACAGCACATCCTTTGGACTTGGCATCCCTGTAATGAGAAGCTCTGTGACCAGGAAGACTGATGACAAGGACCCTCCTTCTGGCCAACAAGGGAATAATTAATATTCCCACTCTTGTTGTATAGAAAAAGTGATCAAAGCAATGAGAAGTAACCCTTGAAGGGCCTTTCCAGTGAAGTCCTGACATCTGCTTCCACACTTTGGCATCGGCCAGGGCAGGGAACTCTGTCTGTGACTTGTGTCACTTTGCTCCCTTGCCAATACAAGCTTTTCAATATACACACACATACATTAAGTAAATGTATGTATGTATGTAAATTGCATGCACGTATTTATAAATGTATATGTGTATATGTGCACATGTGTTAGTCATCTGGTACTGCTCTGACAGAAAATACCAGGAGTGGAAGACTTCATGAGGAGAAATTTTATTGTCACCATCTGGTAAGCCACAAATCCATTCATAAGTTATAAGTGCATTCTAGGAAAAGTTAGCACAGTCCAGCTGGCTGAATCCAAATTCAGTAAGAGCAAAGGATGTGTCTGCTCTCCCTGCTGCTTTCTAGGCAGCACGAGGTTCCCAAGTATCTGCTTGCTTCTCTCTCTGCTTATCTCGAGTAGGATGAAAAGATAAAGGGTGGTGCCCACCTCACTCCAAAGAAACTCCCCTAGCAAGGGTGTTGCTGTCCCACCCTAATCCTCTTTTAACACAATCATCTCATCTATTAGCCACAGGCAGAAATTAGGATTTACAGCATCAGAAAATCATAAAATGGAAGGCAATCACAGAATACAGGGAATCCTGGACCAGCAAAGTTACTACACATATTTTGGGGGGGACGCTATTCAGTCCATGACAGCACATATGTAAGCATGCATACGCATGTGTGGTGAAAGTAAAGAGGACTTAAAGCAGTTGCTGATGAAGATCAGAAACTACAATATTCAGTATGGATTACACCTCAACATAAAGAAAACAAACATCTTCACAACTGGACCAATAAGTAACATCATGATCAATTGAGGAAATATTGAAACTGTCAAGAGTTTCAATTTGCTTGAATCCACAATCATGAAAGCAATGATCAGGAAATCAAACAAGACCTTGCACTGGGCAAATCTTCTCCCAAAGACCTCTTTAAAGTGTTAAAAAGCAAAGGCATCATTTTGAGGACTAACGCGCACCGGACCCAATCGTCTCCTATGCACGTGAAAGCTGGACAAGGGGTAAGAGAAACAGAAGAAGAATGGCGCCCTTTGAATTACGGTATCGGTAGAGGATACTGAATATACCGTGGGCTGCCAGACAAACTAACATAGTTGTCTTAAAAGAAGTGCAAACCAAAATGGTCCTTAGAAGCAATGATGGCAAAATTTTGTGTCACATACTTTGGACATGTTGTCAGGAAGGATCAGTCCCTGGGGGACGTCATACCTGGTAAAGTAGAGGAATAGCAAAAAAAAAAAAAAGAGGAAACCCCTAAATAAGACGGATGGACACAGTGGCTGTCATGGATTGAATTGTGTCCGCAAAAATGTCTGTCAACTTGGCTAGGTCAAGATTCCCAGTATTTCATGATCATCTACCATTTTGTCATCTAATGTGATTTCCCTGTGTGTTGTAAATCCTATCACTAGGATGTAATGAGATGGATCAGCAGTAGTTATAGTGATGAGGTCTACAAGATTAGATAGTGTCTTAAACCAATTTCTTTTGAGATATAAAAGAGATGATGAGCAGAGAGACAGAGGGAGCTCCTACCCTCAAGAAAGCAGCACCAGGAGCAGAGGACCCCGGGGTTTCTGCATGGATCCAGGGGAAGACTGATGACAGGAACCTTCCTTCAGAGGCAACAGAGAAAGCATTCCCCTGGAGATGACACTTTGCGTTTGGAGTTGTAGCCTACGAGACTGTGAGAGAATAAATTTCTCTTTGTTGAGGCCACAAAGCCAGCCACTTGTGGTGTTTCTGTTGTAGCAGCACTAGATGACCAAGACAGTGCCTACAGCAATGGACTCCAACACAGTGATGGTTGTGAGGGTGACACAGGACCAGGCAGTGTTTTGTTCTGCTGTAGATAGCATTATGAGTCAGAACCTACAACAACATGTGTAATTGCTTATGTCACAGGAGAAAATATCTCTTTCATTTGCATTTGTTTATTTACTCCTTAGGTTCAACTTTTTGTGGCCCATTCATTTCTTCTTTGGTAGTCAGCCTGTTCTTAAAGCTGAAAGCATGACAAGGAAAGTGAACTAGCTTTGCTTCCTCGCCTCCACTGGCATTTCAGACCCTCTGCTTTTGATAACATGCCCTGCCTTTGGTAGCAGATATATTAACCAGAGTTCTTGCTAATGAGAAATAGAAACCAAATCTGGCTGGTGAAGCAGAAGAGATTTTGTTTTGGTTTTGGAAACATACCAAGTAGCTTGAAGAATCACTGCAAGGGCTGGAGACCCAAGATGAGAACCAAGGGCAGTTGGTAGCAGTGAACCAGGCTGGGTCACAGATCCAGGCATGGTTTGGCTAGGACACTGAGTACCATGCCACTGGACCTGGTGTTGCCTCAGTCCCCATGTTCAAAGTGAGGTTCTTCATCTCCCTCTGCTCTACCTGGCGGGAGCACCCAGGTGGCCATGCTGGCCACCATGGACCAGAGGACACAAATAACAAATAATTGTCATCTGGGGAATGAGAAAGAGGATGCTTTCACATCAAGTAGAAAGGGAGAAATTTGAATGGTGGGTTGTCTTAAAGATGTCCGGGTGCCCTCATGTTTTTAAAGTACTTAACAGGCATAAAGTGTCTTTGTGTCCACAAAAACAACACAAAATGGCCACCGTTGACTAGGTTTTGCTATGTAGCAAGCACCTTGCTGAACATGTTAAATGTTGTATCTTATGTGTTTTAGCTCTTACATGAATTTTTTAAGGCTGGTATTGCTCTCCATGTTTCCTAAATGAGAAAACCAAGCCCTGGGTTGTTCTATCACTTTCCCAAGGGCACTCCGTAATACCAGAGCCAAAATGCACATATGGCTCTGTCTGATTCTGAAGTCACCTCTCCCTAGAGCCTTTCCAAGAGACTGATTTGACAGTCACAACATACACAACACCGTCCCCTTCTTCCAGGTCTACTGATTCTGTGTCCCTTCTGTAAGGACTTTTGGATTCTCTTCCAGACCCAAGTAGACTCCAAACACAAGGACTATCCATCTGACGGTCATAAGGAAAAGACTTCGGTGATGAAATTTTCTGCATGTCCCCTGTTAAAGCCAGCACACAAAGAAAATCTATATTCAGAAAGATACTTTAAAACTCCTGTTTCTGATACCGTTTCACACACTTTAGCATGGCTATTACCGGAAAAATGGAAAACAACAGTTGATGAGAGTACAGAGAAATCAGAACCCTTGCTTATTGCTGGTGGGAATGTAAAACAGTGCAGCAGCTATGAAAAACAGCTTGGCAGTTCCTCAAAAAGTTAAATACAGAATTATCATGTGATCCAACAATTCCACTCCTGGGCATATGCCCCAAAGACTTGAAAGCAAAGACTCAAGGGCTACTTGTACACCAATGTTCAATGCAACACTGTTCACAAAAGCCAAAAGGTGGAAACACCAGAGGTGTCCATCAACTGAAGGATGGATAAACAAAATGTGATACATAAATACAATGAACTGTTATCTGATCATAAAGAACAAAGTTCTGGTACATGATATGATATGTATGAACTTCGAAATATGTCAGACACTTCAGTGTATGAAACATGCACAATGCACAGAGATCAAAGTTGATTAGCTTACTAGAAGTTTGGGGGCTATGGGAATGGGGGAGTTACAGCTTAATGGGTTCTCAGTTTGATTTGAAAAGCTTTCAGAAACAGTGGTGATGGTTTGCATAACATGGTGAATGTCATTAATGTCACCTGAAATAGTTACATGGCAATTTTGCTGTTATATGTACACGACCACAAGAAAATTAAAAAAAAAGAAAGAAAAGAAAAAGACTGGTTGCATGTATAACAGAGTGGCTGGTATCAGACTTAGGTTTCCTTGACCCTTGCTGTTATAAAGTATAAAAGCTGGACAAAATATATTAAACAACTGTTTGTAAATGGAACGTCTGTTAGTACTGGGCAGCAATCACCGGGAGAAAGTTCACCTGACTTCATCCTGACGATGTTTTCAAAACTGTGGGAAACAGTGTCCAAGGGGAGGGTGCCAGCCTTTCTGGGTGGGGGAGGCAGCTGGGGTAGGGGTGGGGGACAGGGCATACACAGGAAGAAGCCCCTGCAGCAAAGGAGCCCTAAAAAGTCTCTCTTGAGGGCACAAGGAACCTTTTAGAGTGATGGCACTGTTTTACATTTTCACTGTAGTAATGGTCACATATGTGTTTACATTTGTCAAAGCTCACTGAATTGAATTTTAAAACTGGAAAATCATGAAGTAGGAATAAAACTATTATTTGGAGAAAAGGAAGCAAATGTCAAAAGAATGAACTACTTATAAAAATGGAAGGTGTTTATCTCCGATGAGGAGGTACAAGAGGGCTCTTTCTCACAGTAAGTTTTGTACCCTTTTTTAAGTGTAATTTTAGGAAAAGTTAAAACCTTGGTTTAATTTCTACCAGAAGGTATAAGCTAAAGCAGGCAAAATGAGGAAGCAGTGCTGAGGATGCACAGACAAGGAGGCAGGGTCATAGGAGGAAAGCTTAGGATGTAAACTGGCATGAAAAGAGTACTGTTAGGAAGGGCAATGGAACTTACAAACCCAGGCAAGCCTGGCTGGGGATGAAGTTGTTGTTAGGCACCCTCAAGTTGGTTCTGACTCACAGTGACCCTGTAGGTCAGAGCAGAACTGCCCCATAGGGTTTCCCAGAAATGCCTGGTGGACTTGAACTGCCAGCCTCTTGGTTAGCAGCCACAGCACTTCACCACTAGGCCATCAGGATTTCCAGGGGATGAAGGTAGACCTCTATAGACGCATTCAGAACTGGCACAAAACACAGCCCTGGAAAATGACTTCCCAGGATACCGTCTGTTCCCCCAGGGGTGGGAGGCGGGAGCTTCCTCAGGGAAGGGGACACAAGATGGAAGTTTCTGGAGCCTAAAGCAGCCATGTCTCCCACCCTTTCCAGTGCCTCTCTACCCTCTGCCACCCCTCCCCCCAACTGCCCACACAGCCCTGTACCGTCCCCCGTGACTCCTGTCTCAGGGCATGACCAGGGCTTATGCTTGCGGAGATCAAACTGGGAAAAGTTAAAACCTTGGTTTAATTTCTACCAGAAGGTATAAGCTAAAGCAGGCAAAATGAGGAAGCAGTGCTGAGGATGCACAGACAAGGAGGGATGGATGGCCCAAGGAAATTAGGACAGGCTTCAGTACCAGCTGGCCAGCCTGGCTTTGCTTTTGTCCCAGTATCCCTATCCCGCCACATTTGTAATGTCTGGGCAGAAGGCTCAGCCAACCCACCTGTGCAGCTTCCCTAGACATTCCACACCCAAACAGCGGTGCCGAGAGCCAAGCGGCAGAAAAAGGGACGGTATTAGGAGAGATTTAAGGTGAGGAAGTGACTCAGTCCAGCATAAGCTTGCAGGCAGCTGGAACTGGTCTCGGGAGGCAGCGGCGGGCAACCCCTCTGTTTTAGCTTTCCGAGGTGGCCTGAAAGGAGAGTCGCTCCGCCCCACTCGCCGCTAGATGAGAGGGTGGCGCTGGCTGGGCTGCTGCCCGGGACTCCCAGAGCATCCCGGCGGCCACCGGCCGGATGGCAGTCCTTGGTCGTGCATACCAGCGGGGTGCTCTCTCCTGGGTCTGTCCTTGGGCAGTGGAGCCTGTGAGAGAAACTACCCTGTGGAGGAGCAGCTCCCCACCACAAAGCAGCCCACTAGAACAAAAGGTGGTTCTTGGGGCCGGGCAGGCAGAAACAAATCCCTGGGGCTCAGAGGGAAGCCGTGTCGCCCAGAGTGTGTGTGGCCTTGCAGTCAGACAGTTCACATTCCAGCTCTTGACCTGGGACAAGACTCCAGCGTCTTGGAGACCGTTTCTTTACTGAACAGACCCTAGGAACAAAACCACTTCCTCTATTTGTGGTCGAGTTCATTCACTCACTTAATAAAACTGTGATATGCCAGACGTGCTAGGCTTAGCAAGAATTTTTAAATACTGCCAAGCCATTTTAAATACTACAAGGACACAATGTCATCTTTCCACATTCTGAGCTCTAGCTGGGGAGAGAAACAGGAGCACAGCTACAGCAACACAGGGTCTGGCACATAACTGGCGCCGGGTTACAATTCACTGAACACTCATTGAAAAGTACGGTAAGACTGAACACGATACAAGGAAGTGCAGAGAAGGAAGCGCTGATTTTTGTTCAGCAGTGGAGGGGCATTGGGAGTCATGGAGGAAAGCCATTTGAGCTGCACCTTAAAGGATGAGTACAGTCTGACCAGACCAGAGAATTTTGGCTCTGACTCTTACCAGCTCAGGAAAATCCTGACTTCTCTGAGTCTCAGTTTCATCATCTGTAAAATGTCAAAAATACCAGCACTAAACGGCTGTAGTTTGCAGTAAATGATTGACTGTTTATCAACAGTCTAACCTAGGAACTGGCACATAATACACATTCATTTAATGGTAACTTCCAGTATCATTATTAATATCATTGTTAATAATTCTCCCCCACTCCAAAAAAAAAAAAACAACACAGTTGCACTTGAGTTGTTCCATTTCAAGGTGAATTCACAAGTTTCAGAGTAGGACTGCTTCATAGTTTTCAACAGCTGTGATCTTTCAGAAGCAAATCACCAGGCCTTTCTTCTGAGGCTCCTTTGGGTGGCTTTCCACCACCCACCTTTCAGTTTGTAGCTGAGCGCTTAAGTGTCTGTCCCACCCAGGGACTCTATGATCATTATTTTTGTATTTTGGTTCACCTTGGGCAATGGCTGTAGCTGAAGCTGAGCAGATAAGTTGTGTTCTGATTACAAAGGATCCGAAGTGGAACACCCAAGAGCTTGGTCATATTTTTCCAGTTTTAGGATTCCTGGAAGGTTTTAGAGGCAGTGAATTGCTGGGATGTTAGAAATGTGTTTTCTTGCAGTTAAGTTTATATAATTACCTGGGCTAGATGTGTAGGGGTCTTAGGCCATCCCAATGGGTTTCAGTATAGTGCTAATATACCTTATAAGGTACTTGAAGTACCAGTTCTTTAGGACATGTCCAGGAGAAAAGCCCTAACCTAGAAAAATAAAGAGTAGAGGACTCAGAAGAGAATGACAAGACTATAACTGGTTAAAACACTTGCTTTAAAATTGGCCATGCAGACACTACAGTTTCCTAGGTGAAAAGTGTGATGTTATAGATTGAATTATACACGCGTCCTAAAAGATGTGTTGGACTCCTAACCCCTAGTACCAGTGAATGTGACACTTTCTGGAAATAGGATCTTTGAGGATGTTTTCAGTCACATTAACATAACTGAGGAAACCATGGTGGCGTACTGGTTAAGTGCAGTTCAAATCTGCCAGGTGCTCTTTGGAAACTCTATGGGCAGTTCTGCTCTGTCTATAGGGTCACTATGAGTCAAAATCAACTCACCAGCACTGGGTTTGGTTTTTTGGTAATGTAACTGATGCCATGTTAGGATGGCTCCTAATCCAACATGAATGATGTTCTTATAAAAAGAAGAGACACTCTATGAGAAAGCAAAACTGTCAACCATGAAAAGATTGGTGATATCAAGGCAGAAGAGGGGTGAATAGGTGGTACATGAGACATTTTTAGGACAGCAAAACTATTTTGTATAATATTGTAGTGGTGGATACATGACATTAAGGATTTATCAAAACAATATACTGTACAACACAGAGTGAACCCTCCTGTGAACTGTGGACTTCAGTTAATAATGAAGCATCAATATTGCTTCATTAAATGTAACAAATGTACCTATACTCCAAAGCAAGATGTTAACAACAAGTGATGTGCAGGGGTATATGGGAACTTTTTGTACTTTCTGCACAATATTTCTGTTCACTTAAACTGCTCTGAAAACAAAGTCTGTTAAAAACTTAAGAAGAAAGAAGAGTGAGTTGGGAAGACAATGGAAAACCCAATCCACAGCGTTAACTACAAAAAATCACTAATAACCCTTGACCACCAGAAGTGAAAATAGACAAATGGGAACTCTTAAAAATAAAACTCTTATCTGAGGACCATGCTCTGAGGGGACATCGAGGCCAATTGGCATAACTAATGTATTGCTAAGAGAGTCCTCTCCACCCCATATTGGTGAGTGGGGTCTGGGGTCTTAAAAGTTAGCAAGCTGCCATCTGAGGTACACCAAATGGTCCTAACTCAGCAGGAACAGATGATCACCAAGGACCAAAGCGACATGGGGGAAAGAGAACTCAGAAGGCAGAAAGACCCATCTGAATGGGTGGGTGACTACATCAACATGGGACCAGAAGAACCAGATGGTGCCCAGCCACGACCAGTGACAGCCGTGATGTGTCTCACAAAGGTGAGTCTCAGTGGCAACACTAGAATAAAAAGGGGTGCACCCTGAGAACTCCACTAAAAGACTGCAATTGATGGTCCAAAGGCCTTGGCGTTCCCCTGGAAACATGGCCCCTAGTCCTGATGCTGCCTCTGTCCATAAATGATTACTGAGATCAGCTCTTTGGACTGGAATAGATGGGACTTGGCAACACAGAGTGACTATATTGTGTGTACACTTTATGGTTCTAACATCTACAAGATATTATCCTACTGGCTTCTTACTAGAGGTGAGTGGAGAGGGTGGAGAAGAGGGGACAGGAGATTTTTAAGAAGATATGACGTGTATGGAACTGAAAGGAGGAGTGTGCTGTCACCGGGCAAGGAGAGCAGTAGGAGCTGCAGATATGCAGGCATGTAAATTTAAACTAGATTGTGCACTTGCACTCAATCACAATAAATAAATAAAATAAAATACAAAAATCAAACATGTTCTCACCCAAAGCCTGCATTCAAAGAGTAAACTAAACGCATGTCTCCCTAAATCCCTCTGGAAACCAAGACCTGATATGATAGTTAAATGAAGGCTTCTGGACACCTACTGAGCCCTGGGATGTGGCATAGGGCTGTTAATTTGGACTTCATACCACTGAACACAAAACCTTCTCTTTTTCACTGACCCTACTCTCTGCCAGCACAGGCTTGCACAGACTGAAGGTAACTCACCGTTTCAATTTTTTTTCTTTCGTCTTGGCTGGCAGGCAGAACTGGGACTTGACTAGCTGCTGGTCTTGGATGCACTGCTGGTGGGACCAGCAAGCGTAATTGCTAGGTTCTGAGAGCCTGACTTTGGACTCTATACACCTCGGCTCCTCTCGCCTATCAGGAAACAGAGAAGCCCAGGCAGAGGCCCTGGCTGGACTTGGTTCTTAGGCTGGGAGGTGGCTCCTGCCAGTGGGAGAGTGCTTTTCTAGCAGGGAGATGGTGTTTTGCACAGTGTCGCTTGGGGCCAGGGCCCAGTGGCAGAGGCTGTGGACTCTGAACATTTTCGCACTCTTGGCCTCTCTATCTGCTGGGCGCCTGGTCCCAGCCCCCTGGCAAGTTTATGCAGGATGCCATCTTGTTTTGCTGGGAGGTGGGGTCACCCATACAGAAGCCTCAGCTGGACCTAATTCCTGGGCCGCAAGGCAGTTCCTACCCAGAAAAGACTGCTTTTCCAACAGAAAAGCAGCCAGCCATGCCAAGTGCCGTCAAAAGTTCTACACAATATCACCTACAGTTAGGGCCCAACAGCAGAGGCCAGCAGGCCAGTAGCTTTTCTGTATTTTGAGCTAGTTTATAACATCTGGTGTTCAATATAGAGGCGCTTATTTTGCCAGCTGGGAAGAGGGACATATACGTGTGAAAACCTGACTGACTTTAATTTCTCATCTTAAGAAAGCTTAGAGAAACAACAGTGGTACATCTTCACAACATCTCTCCCAGCCTCTACTGACCCACACGATGCCCCCAAAAGCAGCAAACGTAAGAGAGGACAGTAACCTGGAAGTCACCAATGGCATCAGAAGGCCCCCAAAAGAAACCACCTCAGAATTTCCCAGATGAAGAAGCTTTTATGAAACTATCAGAAGGTGAATAAAAAAGGATTATATAGAGAGCCCTCCTAGAACTTATACAAAATGCAGCAGAGCAAAATGAAAAACTAAGCAGGCTGTTCAAGTTGATGGAATATTGGTACTCTGAAATCCAACAGATCAGGAACAAAATCAAAGATAGAAATTTCAATTCAAAGCCAAGAAAACAGAATGGAACAAATGGAGAAGAGAATTTCCGATTTGGAAGACAGAGGCACTGACTCCAGCATTTACGAGGAAAAATCAGAAAAAAGAAACAAGAAAAATGAAGAAGCATTAAGCAGCATGTGGGACTCTACTAATAAGAACAATCTACGATTAACTGGAGTTCCTGACCAGGGCAAGACACCTGAGAACACAGAGAATATTATGACCGAGCTGCTGACAGAAAACTTCCCAGAAATTATGAAAGAAGAGAATATAGATATCCGAGATATATATCGAATACCACTGAATATAGCTCTCAATAGAAAGACTCCAAGACATATTATAATCAAGCTCAACAAAATGAAACATAAGCAGCAACTCTTAAAGGCGGCAAGACTCAAAACAAAGCTAACATTCAGAGGGAAACCCTGTAGATTTTCTTCAGATTTCTCAGCAGAAATCAGGATGGCATGGAGACAGTGGCATCACACATTCAAAGCCTTGAAGGAGAAGAACTTCCAAGCAAAAATTACATGTCCTGCAAAACTATCTTTTGAATATGAAAATGAAATTAAGACATTCGCAGATAAATAAAAACTCAGAGATCTTGTAAAAACCAAACCAAAGCTACAAGAAATACTGAAAGAATCTCTTGGCTTGGAAGAACAAAACCACTAACTTTGAGTTTTAGAAGGACACATTATCCAGAATCCTACTCAGTTAGGGAAGGCTCCAAACACAATCAAAGCTGTAATAATGAAAGAAACGATCTAGTGCTCATATCATGTAAACTATGTGTGGTGGTCAGGATTATGTCAACTTGTCTACTACATATATGGCTGCTGTATTAAGTGGCAAGGCAGGGTTTGTGGTGGCTCTCTGCCCCTTGGCTCTCATCTCGTGACCTTTTACTACGGCTGCTGGTCACTCACGTGGCCAGGAACTCCTGCTCTCTTGTTCCAGCATCTGGTTCCGGGACTTAACTAGCAGCTGTTGGACTCATCAGTCCTTACAGTAGGCACTTGAGAGTCCTGCTTCCTGACCTGCCGATCCTGGGTTCGCCAGCCTCTGCCTGCTCCTGCTCCCTGACCTGCTGATCCTGGTTTTGCCAGCCTCTGTCGCTTCGTCTCGCCACCAGCTTGGGATCCACTGACCTACACAACCGGTGATCTAGAACTCTGGTCTCTGACTTGCTGACTTTGGATTCCTCAGCTTCCATGGCCATGTGAGCCTTGTGCCAGAGCTTGGGACATTCAGCTTCTCTGATTATGCGAGCTGTTTCCTATATTTGTATCTATCTATTTATCTATCTATATATTATAAATCTTTCCTTGTACCTATACATGTTACTGATTTTGCTTCCCTAGAAAACCCAGCCTAAGACACTATGATATCATCATATTAAAATATGGGGAGTACTACAGTTGTTATAGTCCTTCCAGATGGAGAGGAAGCTGACAAGACTGGTAGCAATAAAAATTGGGTTTATATATAGTTTATTAAGCGGGATCATAGGGACAGCCATAAAACACAATAAAGAAGCAACATACCATATCAAGAAATGCAATACGGAAGTCTTAACAACCACAAAACCAACCTTGAAAAAGGTGAAAAACCAACTCACAAAGAAGAAGGTCGCAGAACAGATTAAAAAGAACAACAGAGAAAACATCAACTCAAAAATAAACGTATCACAATGGCAGCACTGAACACATACCTATCAATAATTACATTGAAAGTGAATGGACTGAATGCTCCAGCAAAGAGACATTGAGTGACATCTTGCATCAAAAGACATGACACGTCTATATGTTGCCTACAAGAAACTCACCTTAGACCTAAAGATATGAACAAACTGAAAATCAAACAATGGAAGAATATATATCAAGCTAACAATGAACAAAGAAGAGCAGGGGTGGCAATTCTAATCTCAGATAAAATCGATTTTAATGTAAAATACACCATCGTGGACAAGGATGGACACGATTTATTACTGAAAGGTTCAATACACAAGCGGGACTTAACAATACTAAATATTTATGCATCTAATATTAGAGTACCTAAATACGTCAAAGAAACACTGACTACACTCAAAAAGGAGATAGATTACTCCACAATAATAGTAGGAGACTTCAACACTCTGCTGTCAATATTGGACACACCATTTAGATAAAAGCTCAATAAAGACACAAAAGACCTTATTGCCACAATGAACCAACCAGACCTGGTCGACATGTACAGAACTTTCTGTGCATCAGCAGACAACTACGCCTTCTTCTCCAGTGCACATGGAACATTCTCCAGAATAGACCATGTCTTAGGACATACGGCAATTCTCAACAAAACCCATACCATTAACTTAATGCAAAGCATCTTCTCAGATCATAAAGCCATAAAAGTTGAAATCAATAGCAGAAAAAACATAGGTAGAAAGCAGAACTCATGTAAACTGCACAACACCTTGCTCAAAAAAGCATGGGTTATAGAAGAAATCAAGGATGAAATAAAGAAATTTATGGATTCCAACAACAACGAAAACACTGCATACCAGAACCTATGGGATACAGTCAAAGCAGTGCTCAGACGTCAGTTTATCTCTGTAAATGCACACATCTGTAAGGCAGAAAGAAACCAAATCAAAGAACTGACCGTACAGCTTGAACAAGTAGAGAGAGAACAACAGAGGAACCCCTCAGACACCAGAAGAAAACGGATCATAAACATCAGAGCAGAACTAAATGAATTAGAGACTAGAAGAACAATTGAAAAAACTGAAAAGACCAAAAGCTGTTTTTTTGAAAAGATCAACAAAATTGACAAACCACTGGGTAAACTTACTAAAGAAAAACACGAAAGGAAACAAATAACCCAAATAAGAAGTGAGAGGGGAGTTGTCACAACAGATCTAACAGAAATCAAAAATACCATAGCTGAATACTATGAAAGACTGTATTCTAACAAATTTGAAAACCTAGAGGAAATGGACAAATTCCTTGATTCATATTGCCTACCAAAATTATCACAAGGTGAGGCAGAACAACTTAATAAACCTCTCACAAAGGAAGAGATTGAAAAAGTCATCAAAAACTGCCAACCAAAAAAAGCCCGGGCCCAGACAGCTTCACTGCAGAATTCTACCAAGCTTTTAGAGAAGAGTTATCTCCAATATTGCTGAGACTATTTCACAGTATAGAAAGGGATGGAATACTACCAAACTCATTCTATGAAGCCAGCAGAACCCTGATACCAAAGCCAGGAAAAGACCCAACAAATAAGGAGAACTTCAGACTGGTATCACTCATGAGTCTAGATGCAAAAATCTTCAACAAAATTCTTGCCAATAGAATACAATAACATATCAAAAAAATAATCCATCATGACCAAGTTGGATTCATACCAGGGATGCAAGGCTGGTTCAACATCAGAAAAACAATTAATGTGATAAACCACATAAATACCACAAAAGACAAGAATCACCTGATCTTGTCTATTGATGTAGAAAAGGCATTTGGTAAACCCCAACACCCATTCATGCTAAAAACTCTCAGCAAAATAGGAATAGATGGCCAATTCCTCAATGCAATAAAGGCCATTTATACAAAGCCAACTGTCTACGTCATCCTGAAAGCAGAGACTGAAACAGTTGCCCTTAAGAAAAGGAACTAGACAAGGATGCCCACTCTCACCTCTCCTATTCAACATTGTACTAGAAGTTCTAGCAAGAGCAATTAAACAAGATCAAGGAGTAAAGGGCATCTGCGCTGGCAAAGAAGAACTAAAAATCTCCCTATTTGCAGATGAGATGATTGTATATGCAGAGAATCCCAAAGAATGCATAAGGAAACTACTTAAGCTGATAGAGGAGTTTGGCAAAGTCTTAGGTTACAAGATAAACATAAGTAAATCAGTAGGATTCCTTTATACCAACAACGAGATTATCAAGGAAGAAATCACCAAGTCACTACCACTTACTATAGCCCCTAAGAAGATAAAGTCCCTAGGAATAAATCTAACCAGAGAAATAACAGACCTTTACAAATAGAGCTACAAACCCTTACTACAAGAAACTAAGAGAGGGTTACATAAATGGAGAAATCTACCCTGCTTATGGATAGGAAGACTTAAAATTGTGAAAATGTCTATTTTACCTAAAGCAGTCTACTTATGTAACGCAATCCCAATACAAGTTCCAGTGACATCTTTTAATGAGATGGAGGAACAAATTACCAACTTTGTCTGGAAAGGGAAGAAACTCTGGATAAGCAAATCATTACTAAAGAAGAACACACTGGGAGCCTCTCATTACCCAACCTTAGAACCTATTACACTGCCACAGTAGTCAAAACAGCCTGGTACTGATACAAAAACAGACAGATAGATCAGTGGAACAGAATTGAGACCCCAGAGATGACATCATCCACCTATGAACAGTTGATATTGAACAAAGGCCCTATGACATCAAACTAGGGTAAAAACAATCTCTTCAACAAATGGTGCTGGCAAAATTGGATGTCCATCTGCACTAAATTAAAACAAGACCCAGTTGGAGTTGATTTTTGTATAAGGTATAAGATATGGACCTTGTTTTAATTTATTGCAGATGGATATCCAATTTTGCCAGCACCATTTGTTGAAGATACTGTTTTTATCCCAGTTTAATGACTTAGGGCCTTTGTCAAATATCATCCCCTGGGAGCATGGCCCCTCGCCCTGATGCTGCCCTTGCCCATAAATCGTAACGAAGGTCTACTCTTTGGACACGAATGGATTGGACTTTGTGATGCAGAGTGACCATACATTGGATGCACTTTATGGTTATATGCATCTATAGGATACCATCCTGCTGACCTCTGGCCGGAGGAAGGAGAGTGGATGGAGAGGAGGAGACAGGAGACTGTTGGGAGGACGAGACATGTATGGAGCAGAGAGGAATAGTGTGCTGTTACCGGACAGGGAGAGCAGTGGAAGCTGCATATAGGTGGGCATGTAAATTTATATGGGAATGTACATTTTCACTCAGTCATAATAAAAATAAATAAATCAAACAAGACCCATATCTTACATCTTGCCATATCTGACTGGACAACACTTGGCTGGCTGGCTATAGAAAAACCAACTCAAACTGGATTAAAAGACCAAAATACCAAATCTAAAACGATAAAGCTCAGCCAAGGAAAAGTAGGAACAACAATGGAAGGTTTAATACACAGCATAGACAGATTTCAAAATCTGTCAAACAAACCACAAACAACAGAAAAGAAAATAGATAAATGAGAACTACTAATAATCAATCACTTTTGGTCATTCAAAGACTTTATTAATAGAATTAAAAGGCCACCTACAGAATGGGAAAAAGTATTTGGCAACTCTATGTCAGACCGATACCTGATCTCCATAATCTATAAGGTACTGCAAATTATCAATAAGAAAAAGATAAATCACCCAATTAAGCGATGGGCAAAGGAGATGGACAGACATTTCTCTAAAGAGGACATCCAGGCAGCCCCAAAACACATGCGGACATGCTCATAATCGTTAGCTACTAAAGAAATTCAAATCAAAATGACAATGAGATAGCATCTCACCCCAACAAGGTTGGCCATGATCCAAAAAATACAAAACACTAAATGCTGGAGAGGCTGTGGGGAGATTGGAACTCTCCTACACTGCTGGTGGGATTGCAAAATGGTGCAACCTCTTTGAAAAGCCATCTGGTGCTACCTTAAAATAATGGATATAGATATACCGTTTGACCCAGTAATTCCACTGCTTGGGATGTATCCTACAGAATCAAGGCCATTCACACCAACTGGTACAGGCACACGAATGTCCATTGCAGCACAGTCCACAATAGCAAAAAAGATGGAATCAACCCAGATGCCCAACAACAGAAGAATGGGTAGGTAATCTGTGGTATATATACTCAATGGAACACTGTGCAATGATAAAGAACAACGATGATTGCAGGAAACATCTTTTAACCTGGGTCAACTGGAGAACATTATGTTGACAAAAACTGGTCAGTGACAAAAGGACAAATATTTCATGAAACCCCTATGATGAGAACTTAAAACAGACTCATGCATAACAGAAAAGACTCTTTGATGGCTGCCAAGGGCAGGGAGGATGGGAGGGTGAGGGGGGAGGGTTTAGATTAGATAGTTGTTAGAAATTTGGTTGGGTGAAATTGGTGACAGCACACGTTAATAAGAAGATCAATATTAACAGGACTTCAACATAACTTGTGTACTCTGCCCATCTTAACCCAATACTGCAAGGACAGAGTAGCTGCAGCGGGGGTCGGGGACCATGCTCTCAGGGGAAATTGAGGCCAATTGGCACAACTAGCATTTTGCTAATGAGGTCTGTCCACACCCCACATTGGTGAGTGACCTCTGAGGTCTTAAAAGCTGCCAGGCTGCCATCTGAGGGTACAGCAAATGGTCGCAACTCAGCAGGAAAAGATGATCACCAAGGTCCGTAACGACACAGGGGAAAGAGAATCCAGAAGACAGACAGACTCACATAGGTGGATGTCTACATCAACTTGTGATCGGAAGTACCAGATGGTGCCTGACCACCACCAGTGATAACTGTGATGGAGCTCACAAAGTTGAGTCGCACTGGCAACATAAGTATAAATAAGCATGCACCCTGAGATCTCCACTAAAAGACCGTAATTGATGGTCCAGGGGCCTCTGAGTTCTCTTGGGAGCAGGGCCCCTGGCCCTGATGCGGTCCATGTCCAGAAATCATAATGAAGGTCAACTTTTCAGACAGCAATGTATTGGACTTGGTGACACAAAGTGACCATATTGTGTGGCACTTTATGGTTCTAGGCATCTATAAGAGGTCATCCTGTCAACCTCATACTAGAGGAAGGGGAATGGGTGGAGAGGAGCAGATAGGAAACTGTTGGGAAGATAAGTTATGTGTGGAGCAGAGAGGAAGAGTGTGCTGTCACCATGCAGGGAGAGCAGTGGAAGCTGCATGTGGGTCAGCATGAAAACTTACATGTGAATGTATGTTTTCATTCAATCATAATAAAAAAAATTTTTTTTTAAAGAGTAAAAGTCTTCCTACAGAGTAGGAAACAATTTTTGGTTACCACATCACTGATCCTCATCTAATCTCTCTAATTTGCAAGATACTCCAAAATCTCAACAAGAAAAAGACAAGCAATCCAATTAAAGCATGCGCAAAGGACATGAATAGGCACTTCACAAAAGAAGACATACAGGACGCCAACAGATACATGAGGAAATGCTCATGATCACTAGATTTTGGAGAAATTGAGATCAAAGCTGCAATGAGATATCATCTCACCCCAACAAAAGTGACAGTAACAGAAAAAACACAAAATGCTGGCGAAGATTTGGAGAGACTGGAATTCTTCTACCCTGTTGGTGGGAATGTCAAATGGTACAAACACTTTGGAAATCAATTTGGCACTGTCTTAGAAAGCTAGAAATAGAAACAGCGTATGATCCAGCAATCCCACTCCTTGGAATATATCCCAGAGAAACAAGGGACACCACTAAAACAGATACATGCATGCTGATGTTTATTGCAACTCTCCCCACAATAGGAAAAAGATGGAAGCAATCTAGATGTCCATCAACAGCTGAATGATTAAATAACTATGGTATATATATACAATGGAGTACTACACAATGATAAGAAAAATGATGGCTTAAGAAATATCTGACAGTGTGGGACCATCTGGAGGACATTATGCTGAGTAAAATTAGCCAGATGCAAAAGGACAAATATTGTATGAGACCATTAATATAAGGATGCAACAAACCATTTTAGCACGTAAGAAATCAATTACTGACAGCTACAAGGGTGGGGAGGGAGGGAAAGGAATTTGTACAAATTAGAGGTTAGGACTAGGGTTGGCTATAGGGTATGACAACGCATAGGAGAAAGGAGGTACCCATTATTGCACAATTTCAAAACTAAATTGTTCCCCAAATGCAGCCCACCTCTTTGGAAGGACAAATAACAGGGGGTGGAGTTGGGGGACCACATTCTCAGGGGATATCTAGACTAATTGGCATGCCCAAGTTCTTTTTTTCTTTTGTCTTAAGAAAAGGGTCTGCACACCACTTGGGTGAGTGGCATCCGGGGTCTCAAAAGCTAACAAGCTGCCATCCAAGAAGCACCAACTGGTTCCAACACACCTGGACCAGAGGTAAATGGTGGACATCAAGGATAGGGAGAAAATATGAACCCACCAGGTGGAAGGAGCCATTCAAGCCAGAATCTGCCTCAGTATGGGACCTGAAGAACTAGGTGGTGTCCAACCACCATCAAGGACTGCCTGGAGGGGGTACATGAAAATGTTATGCATACCACTTGGGTGAGTGTCATCTGGAGTCTTAAAAGCTAACAAGCTGCCATCTAAGTAGCACCAATTAGTCCCAATCCACCTGGACAAGAGCTGAATGTAGGATATCAAAGACCAGAGGAAAATATGAGCCCAGCTGATGGAACGTGCCATATAATCAAGAGATTGCTTTAACACAGGACGAGCAGAATCAGATAGTGCCCAGCCACCATCAGTGATTGCTAGGGTGGGGTGCACAATATAGAGCCCCTGATGTAGCAAGAGAGATGGAAGCATGCAGAACTAGAACTCTACCAAATGACCACAATCGATGGCATGTCAGTTTGGAAAGTCCCCCAGGAACTGTAGCCTCCAGACTCTCTAACCCCAAGCCACACCCAGCAGCAATGCCGCTCCTTAGACAAAGACTGCACTGGACTATACAAGACATGCAGTGATCCTAGCACCAAGCTTTTGGACTTAAATAAATGCACAGAGGCTGACCAAGAAAGCTATTGCTAGAGGTGAGAAGACAGAGTGAGGGGGGACAGGTCTTGATCAAACAGGCCTGAGAATTTCTGGATGATAAGGGGGAGTGTGCTGTCATGGGAGGGTGAGGAGGGAGGGAAGAGTAGATAGAGTAGAACAGTGATGTGAGTTCCAAATGTTGTATGGCAAATCGGAATTGTATGTTTGCACTTAAATCACAATAAAATTAATTTTATTAAAAAAAAAAAAAAAAGAAGAGTAAGGGAAGGGAGGCCTGGTGCAGACACTGTTTTGACAGTGGAGGGTAGAGGGTGAGTGTCTTTTTCCCCCTTTCTCCCTGTCAGTGTGGATGACTCATTACCTTGCCAGTTAGTGCTTCTTGAATCACTGTTATGTGTTAGCACATCTATCTCTTTCTGTCTTTAATATATTCAATCGGCTGACAATTCCTAAAAGTTCTTGAAGTGTCAGGCAGGAGGGAGGGGCACGTGGGGGGACTTAACAAACAAGATGAATGAATTTAGCCTCTTTATTCCAGTAGGGAAGGTTGACAACCATGGGAGGCATATGAAGTGAGCTGTCTCAGGGCCCCAACCAGGCTTCCTGGAGCTCCACAAGCCTTGCCAACTAGGAAAGAGGTGGAGGGACTCAGGAGCACGGTTAATCAGGGCTGATGTGCAAATCAGCAAGCTGCTCTCCAAGCTTCAAGTAAAAACCTGTCCACTCTCCCCAGGATGGGGGTAAAGAGAGACCTAGCTCGTGATTTTCCAGACTTGCTGAAAAGAGTCAGCTGGAATGCTAGTTTAAAATGCAGATCCTCAGGTCTCATCCTTGGAGGACCTAGTATGAGGTAGAGTCCTGGAATCTGGAGGTTAAACTCGCCCCTCTGGTGTTACATACATTCTGAGGCATTGGTGGTTGAGTGGTAGAATTCTCACTTCCCGCACCAGAGACTTTGGTTTCATTCCATGTCAAAGTACTTCATGTTCATCCAGCATCCATGGAGGCTTGCAACGTGGTGGCAATCTACTTCTGAAAATCAGCTCTTGGCAATCCTGTGGATTTGCAAAGGTTTAATCTGCAACTGTTCATGGGTGTGGTGCAGGACTGAGTGTCACTTTGTTCCCAAGTACATGAGGTTGCCAAGAGATAGGCTGACTCAATGGCAACTAACCACAACAACATACCTTCTGCTGTCTTCTGAATGCAAGATGCATTTTACTGTTTGGGAAGAAGCAAAGGGACTGCCAGAGGATTAGCAAGGTGGCCCTTTTGTTCCCAAGAAAGTACTAGACTTGAGGTTTTCCCAGGACTCCTTTTTCCTTTTTAAATAATATTATATTTTCAATGAAAATTAACAAAGCACTTCAGATTCCCCTTCAACAATTTTTATACAATTTGTCCTATGCCATGGGTTACAATTTTTTTAACGTGTCAGCACTGTCATTATTTCTGTTCTGGTCACTCTGTTTCCATTGATCTAACTTCCCTTCCCTTCCTTGCCTTCTCACCTTTGCTCTTGGGTGAACATTGACCATTTGGTTTCATGTAGTTTATTGTTTAAGAGAGCACATTACTCATGTGTGCTACTCTTTATTTTATAAGCCACCCTAATATTTGGTTGAAGGGTGACCTGCAGAAATAGCTTCAATTGCGTGTTGAAACATTATCTTAGGGCAATTGTCTTGGAGAATTCCTGCAGTTTCTCTGAGTTCAGTAGGGCTGGGTTTTTTGTATATTTTTCTTGCATCCTGTGCAGAATCTATTGTATCCCCGGTAAGAATCATTGATATTGGCACCATACAGTTCTTCTGCTCTTGGGTTTGAAGAGGTTGTACTTTCTGTGGACTAATATTCTGTGGGTTGGAGTCTTCTTTGATCCTTTGATTTCCATCATTCTCTTTTGGTCAATATGAGTAGATAACAATAGTTGTATCACTGTATCTTAGACCTTTCCAATACTTCTCTTGAAAGCTGATGACTGTTTTGTTGAACTAAGGTGAACTAAGAATTATGAGAGAGATCTTAGCTGAACTATAAATAACTGTAGCTTTCAGTCTGGAACACTTTAAATATGCTTTCATTAATATTTGTGTTCATTTGTAAACATTCAGAGGCAGTACCCTGGAGTGTTTAAGAGCTCTGTCTCTTGACTGGGCTTTTAATCTTTGCTTTTTATTTGCCAGCTGGGACTGTGGGTCCTTCAGCAGACTACTCTGTGATTCAATTTAAGCATCTATGTAATGGGCATGCTAATAAAGGTATATAACACAAGAGGTTGGCTTGAGGATTAAAAGAGTTGATACATGTAAAACTATTAAGATAGTGCAGGGCACATATTCATTTTCTTACGTGCCGTTGAGTCAGTTCTGACTCATAGTGACCTTCTAGTACACAGTAGAGCTGCCCCTCAGGGTTTCCTAGGCTGTAGGGTTTCCGCTGCTTATGTGAGATGGATCTTGGCTGAAAGCAGAGAATACCAAAAGATGTTTACCTGTGTTTCATTGACTATACAAAGGCATTCGACTGTGTGGATCGTAACAAATTATGGATAACCTTGTGGAGACTTGGAATTGCAGAACTTAAATGTGCTCATTAGGAATCTATATGTGGATCAAAAGCCAGTTGTGCAAAGAGAACAGGAGGACACTGCATGGTTTAAAGTTAGAAAAAGTGTGCATCAGGGTTGTATCTTTCACCGTACCCTTTCAATCTGTATGCTGAACAAATAATCTGAGAAGCTTACTATATGAAGAAGAATGAGGTGTAAGGATTGGAGCAAGATACATTAACAACCTGCATTGTACAGAGGATACAACCTTGCTTTCTGGAAGCAAAGAAGATTTGAAACATTTGCTGAGGGAGATCAAAGACCAGGATCTTCAATATGGATTGCACCTCAAACATTAAGAAACGAAAAGTCCTCACCACTGGACCAGTAGGTAACATCATGAAAAATGGAGAAAGGATTGAGGTTGTCAAGAATGCATTTTACTTGGGTCCAAAACCAACACACATGGAAGCAGCAGTCAAGAAATCAGAAGACACATTGCATTAGGAAAATATGCTGCAAAGAACCTCTTTAAGATGTTTAAATTTAAGATGTCCCCTTGAAGACTAAGGTGTACTTGACCCAACCCATGGCATTTTCAATCACATCATATACATGTGAAAGCTGGACAGCGAACAAGGATAACAGAAGAAAAATTGATGTGTTTGAACTGTGATGTTGGAAAAGGATAGTGAATCTACCATGGACTGCCAAAAGAACAAGCAGGTCTGTTCTGGAAGAAGTACAACCACAGTGCTCCTTGGAAGCAAAGATAATGAGACTTAAAGAGACTTAAAGAGACTTAAGAGACAAAGATAATGAATCTTACATACTTTGGACATGTTTTCAGGAGGATCAGTCACTGTAGGACATCATGCTTGGTAAAGTGGAGGGTCCGTAAAAAAGGGGAAGTTTCTCAACAAGATAGATTGACACTATGGTTGCACCAATGGGCTTAAGCAGAAAAACAGCTGTGGACATGGTGCAGGACTGGGCAGTCATTCTGTTGTGCATAGGGTTGCTATGAATCAGAACCAATCAGTACCTAACAACAATAACAATCTTTACAGGAACAACTTGCCAGGCTTTTTCTCCCATGGAATGGCTCATGGGTTCTAACCTCTGACCTTTCAGTTAGCAGCTGAGTGCTTAATCACAGTGCCACCAGGGTTACTTCAGGAACATAGTCAGTACTAAAAAGTAGTTGTGGTTAGGTGCCATAGAGTTGATTCTGACTCATAGCAACGCTATGTGCAACAGAACAAGACACTGCCCAATCCTGTGCCATTCTTGTAATTGTTGCTAGTGCATTGTTACAGCCACTGTATCAATCCATCTTGCCAAGGGTTTCCCTCTTATTCATGGACCTGCTACCGTATCAAATATGATGTCCTTCTCCAGGTACTAGTTCCTCCTGACAGCATATCTGTCTTAGGCTGAGTTCCCTGGGAAACAAAACCAGTAACACATATAACATATATAGAAAAAAGCTTCTATAAAGGAAACAGCTCATGTAATTGTAAAGGCTAAGACATCCCAAGTCTAAATCAGAGCCCAAGCCTCATGCAGCAGTAGAAGCTGGTGAACCCAAGGTCAGCAGGTCAGAGGTTAGAGTTCCAGCTCACAGACTGTGAAGGTAGACAAATCCCAAGACGGCAGGCAAGACTGCAAGTTTTCTGCCGATTCATGGAGCTTTGGGGGCTGGCAAACCCAGGATGGGCAGTTCAGGGAACAAGACTCTTACAGGCTGTGAGTGTTGATGAATCCCAAGAACTACTAATTCAAGTCCCAAGAACCAGATGTAAAAAGACAGATGTAAAAAAAACTGTAGCAGCTGTTGGATCCACAAGATAAACCTTTCACAAGGTGAGCAGATAGGAAGTAGGTGGCAGAAGGCAGAGAGATGAAGGCTGAGGGGTTGGGCGAACCACCACTGGCCCCGCCTCTGTCACTTTTTACCGGTGACAAAACATTGAGAATATGATTCATTCAGCCAAGTCAACAGTCTTCACCACCACAATGTCCAAGGTACATGAGATCAAGTCTCACCGTCCTCACTTTCAAAGTGCACTGTGGCGGCACTTCTTTCAACACAGACTTGTTTGTTCTTCTTGGAAGTCCGTAGTATATTAAACATTCATCGTATATTCAGGATATTCTGTACAGTTCACCAGTTTAGCAAATTCTTCACCAAATTAATAATTCAAATGCACCAATTCTGGAGTCTTCCTCACATTTTATTGCCCAGCTTTTATATGCATGGGAGGTGGCTTGGGTCACAAGCACCTTAGTCCTCAAAGCAGCATCTTTGCTTTTTAATGCTTTAAAGAGATCTTTTGTAGAGGATTTACCCAGTGTAGTTCTTGGCTTGATTTCTTGACTGCTGCTTCTGTGGGAGTTGATTACAGATCCAAGTAAAATGAAGTCTTTGACAACTTCAATATTTTCTTCATTTATCATGATGTTGCTTATTAGTCTAGTTGTGACAACTTTTGTTTTCTTTATGTTAAGGTATAATCCATTCTGAAGGATGTAGTCTTTGATCTTCATCACTTGGAGCAAGCAAGGTTCTGTCATCTGCATATTACAGGCTGTTAATGAGTCCTCCACCAGTCCACTAATCCTGATGCCTCATTCTTCTTCATACAGTCCAGCTTCTCAGTTTATCTGATCAGCATGCAGACTGAATAGATACAGTGAAAAAATGCAATTCTGATGCACCCCCTTTCTGATTTTAAACCATACAGTTTCTCCTTGTTCTGTTTGAATGACTGGCTCTTGGTCTCTGTGCATGTTCCACATGAGCACAATTAAGTGCTCTGGAATTCCCATTCTTTGCAATGTTATCCATAATTTGTCATGATCTACATAGCTGAATACCTTTACATCATCAATAAAACACAGGTAAACATCTTTCTAGTATTCTTTGCTATCAGCCAACAGTCACCGGCATCAACAGTGATGTCTCTCATTGCATGGCCTTTTCTGAATCTGGCTTGAATTTCTGGCAGTTCCCTGTTGATGTATTGCTGCTTCTGTTTTTTAATTACCTTTAGAACATTTTACTTGTGTGTGATATTAATGGTATTGTTTGATAATTTCTACATTGTGTTAGATCACCTTTCTTTGAAATGGACACATATTGGCCAGATAGCTGTCTTTCAAATTTCTTGGTGTAGATGAGTGAGCACATCCAGTGATACATCCATTTGTTTGAAACATCCCAACTGGTATTCCATCAATTCCTGGAGTCTTGGATTTTTGTCAGTGCAGTTTGAACTTCTTCCTTCAGTACCATTAATTAGTGATCATATGCTACCTCCTGAGACGTCTGAATGTCGACCAATTCCTTTTGTTACAGTAACTGTATGTGTTCCATCCATCTTCTTTTGATGCTTCCTGCATTGTTCAATATTTGCCCATAGAATCCTTTAGAATTATAACCTGAGGCTTGAATTTTTTTTCAGGTCTCTCACCTTGAGAAATGTTGAGCATATTCTTCCTTTTTGACTTTTTCTAATTTCAGGTCTTTGTACATTTTATTATAATACTTACTTTGTTGTCTCAAGCCACCTTTTGAAATCTTCTGTTCAGCTCTTTCACTTCATTATTTCTTTGATTCACTTTAACTACTCTATGTTTAAGGGCAAGTTTCAGAGTCTCTTCTGATATCTATTTTGGTCTTTCCTGCCCTTTCAGTGCACCTTTTGTTTTCTTTGTGTATGATTTTTTTTTTTTATGTCATTACACAGTTTGTCTGGTCTTCAATCATTAGTGTTCAGTGTGTAAAATCTGTTCTTGAGTATTGTGGGCTTGTTTAAATTTTCTTTGGCCTCAGTTTGCACTTGCACATGAGCAACTGACAGTCTGTTCTAGTTGACCCCTGGTCTTGTTCTGACTGATGACACTGAGCTTGTTCCATTGTCTCTCTCTACAGATTTAATCAATTTAATCCCTGTGTTTTCCATTTTGTGAGGGATATATGCATTGTTGCCTTTTATTTACTGTTGAAAAAGGTATTCTCAGTGAAGAAGTCATTGGTCTTCCAAATTCTATTATGTGGGCTCTAGAGTTATTTCTAGCACCTAGGCCACATTTTCCAAGTACAGATCCTTCTTCATTTTGAACTTTGGCATTGCAATCATCAGTAATTATCAATGTGTCTTAATTGTATGTTTGATATATCTCAGACTGCAGAAGTTGGTTAAAACCCTCCAATTTCTTCATCTTGGAGAACTTGTGGCATAGTGATTAAGAGCTGTGGCTGATAATGAAAAGGTTGGTTCTTTGAATCCATGAGGGACTCCTCAGAAACCCTATGTGCATTTCTACTCTGTCCTATAGATACGAGCACCACGAGTCAGAATCGACTTGATGGCAATGCATATTTTTTTGGTTTTGGCACTAGTGGTTGTTGCATAAATCTGAGTAATACAAAGTGACAGACGAGTGAGGGGAGAAAAAGAATAGTAACTATTATTGTGTTCCATTTGTCTTTGTCCTGTGGCAAGAAGATGTGTGGTCAGCCTTGAGTGAGTCATCCTCAGATAAGAAGAGACTCTTCTGGAGCCAGTCACTATCTAAATAAAAGAGGCTCACAGGGAGAGGCTGGTAGGGCTTACACTCCCTGAATCCCAGGAGTTAAAAATCCTGTGGAAAGCTGAGTTCTGTGAGCAGGGCACAGCTGGCCTCCCTTGCTGAACTTGTCTGTGACTCTGGGTATCTCGCTCACGTGTGCATTTTTTTGCTCTGCTTAGATCTCTTCAGCTTCTCTGTAGATACACACTGAAACTTGTGGAATCACTGAAAAGGCCCATGCATTGCTTTTCAAGTCTGAGGAGTTGGAGGGAAGAAACTGGAGACAAAGACAGGCTTCTTGGTAGCCACTGGAGGAGAGGATCTTGGGCAAGTAAGCACTTTTCTGTTCTTCAGTTTCCTCCCATGAAAAACTGAGGGAACTAGACCTGGGAAAAGATTATGTTAACAGAGGGAAGCTGGTTAAATGGCAGCTAAATTGAGATCAGAGGCACCCCCGAGAATACGGAAGTATCAAAGGGCACCCCTGTAATTTTTCTTCCCGAAAGATTTTATACCCAGAGTTATGAGCACATCTCACAGGTAAGAAAAATGAATCACAAAAGTTAGAAAAGGCTTCGTGACCTTGCACTCAAGCAGCTGCCTTTGCTGACTCTGATGAAAAAACATTTCGTGTGCGTATCCTTGCCTAAAGCAGGTGTTTTAGTCATCTAGTGCTGCTGTAACAGAAATACCACAAAGTGGATGGCTTTAGCAAAGAAAAGTTTATTCTTACACAGTCCAGTAGACTACAAGTACGAATTCAGGGTGTGTGCACCAGGGGAAGGTTTCCCCTCTGTTAGTTCTGGAGGAAAGTCCTTGTGTTGCATCATTCTTTGGTTGGGGAGCGTCTTGGCACAGGAACCTCAGGTCTGAAGGATGTGCTTTTCTCCTGGTGCTGCTTCCTTGCTGATAAGAGGCTCCCAACTCTGCTTGCTCCTCTTTCCTTTTGTCTTTTATAGGATGAAAGGATAAAAGGTGATGCAAACCAGACATGAGGAAAACTGCCTTTACAGTGAAGCAGGGAGGTGACTTTAGAAAGGCATCTACAGTCCCCTCCTAGTCCTCTTCACATACACAATTGGAAAATCACAAAACGGAGGACAATCATAAAATGTTGGGAATCACGGTCCAGCCACACAGCGACACATGTGTTTGGGTGGACACAGTTCAATCCATGATACCAGGCCTCCCAGGGATATACTTTCCTACCAAGGAAATGTTTGGCAGTAAAATAGCGGAGCTGCATGGTTCCCACTACAAAATGAAAGCCAGCTATTTCTCCAGCTGTCCCTTGTCCACACAGGAGGTCTGCTTAGAAAGGTGGTGTTGTTGAGACCATTAGACGTTGTTTCTAAGGTCACTGATGTTGACTGTAATTCTATCACTTTCCAGTTTCCTGGCCTGGAGCAGGCTGACTTGCTTCTGCACCTCAGTGTGGAAATTGTTACAGCTACTCAGTGAAAAGGAGGAACAAGAGACTGTGGGAAAAGTCGGAGCAAGGTCAGTTGTTGAGTGCCTTGTGAGGGTAGAGGCCTAGCGGGGCTCTGATGTACCCAGGCCAGAAAGCCCATGTAGCACTACCCCTTCTAGCGAGCAGTTTCTGGCTCTGGGAAACACTCATTACCTCTAAGAGTCTTCAGTTCTAGTTTATATGCGCAGATTTTGATTCCCAGTTTGGAGTTGATTGATTTCTTTGAAGGCATCAGCAGTTTCAATTGCATTTTTAAAAGCTCTTTTGTGCCTTCCAGTCCCCTCTGCTCTGTCCTACAGGTGGCTAAGTGCCAGAATCAACTCCAAGACAGTGGGTTTTAGGCCTCTTCCTGGCACAGAGATTCACATCCCTGCAGGGTGGGAGATGCACACAGCTGGAAGGGCGGTGTGAGGTAGAGATAGGTCCCTCATCTGTGAAGTGGGGCTGGTCGCTGCACCTAAGTGGGTGCTCTAGGGTGAGCATTTGGCACAGTGCCTGGTCTGTGTCAGCACCCAGTAAGGGAACCTTATTATTGTTTACTCTGTGACTGGGGCTGGATTTCTCCCAGACCTGATCTTCTCAGAATTTTAATCTCTAGACTAGACTAGAGAGTTGGGAGTTCTGGTGTTAGGGACCTCCCAAGTGGAATTGGAGGGGAAGCAGAATCAGTAATCTTTTCTCCTTCCACAAATCCTTCTGAGCTTCTATCGTGCATCAGACTAGGTGCTAGAGACACAGAGGTGAACTGGACAGGTGTTCAGTGAAGCTTGAACTAGTGGGAGGCAGTCACTCAACAAAGAGTCACATACAAAACAGCATAAAATGTGATGTGTGACAGCAAGGAATCTTACTGCTTGAGGAGAAGAGAACTCAATTTTCATAATTTGGAGGAATGTAGGGACTACATGGGCCTCTCAGAAAGTGACTTTTAGACTGAAACCTAAAGGATGAAAAGATGCTAGCCCCTTTGCCTCACGTTCCATCACCTAGGTTCTTTCTTTGTTTCTTTTTTTAAAAAAAATTATCTTGTTGCTGCTGTTGTTGAGAATATACACAGCAAAAACCTACTAAACCCTCTACCGTTGAGTCAATTCTGTCTCACGGTGACCCTATAGACAGAGTAACTGCCCCAGAGAGTTTCTGAAGAGCACCTGTTATATTTGAACTGCTGACTTTCTGGTTAGCAGCTGCAGCACTTAATCATTATGCCACCAGGATTTCCGTGTACCCCCAAATAGGTATCAATTCACCTATTTCTGCATGTACAATTCAGAGACAGTGATCATATATTTTTGAGTTGTACAACAGTCTCACCTTCCTTTTCTGAGTTGTCCCACCCTCATGAACACAAGCTCACTGCCCTCTAAGGTTCCTATCTTATCTTTCAA
Organism: Heterohyrax brucei; assembly: GCA_028571685.1. Classification (NCBI taxonomy): domain Eukaryota; kingdom Metazoa; phylum Chordata; class Mammalia; order Hyracoidea; family Procaviidae; genus Heterohyrax; species Heterohyrax brucei. Next base: position 80,675,119 of record CM053154.1, on the reverse strand, counting down.
GTGGATGTCTTCAGTATGATCCCACATGGATAGTTCTTGTTGTTGTTAGGTACCATCGAGCTGGTTCCAACTCACAGCAACTGTGTGAACAACAGAACGAAATACTGCCTGGTCTTTTGTCATGTCCGCAATTGTTTTTATGCTTAAGCCCATTGTTGCAGCCACTGTGTCAATCAGTCTTGTCAAGGGTCTTCGTCTTTTTCACTGACCCTCCACTCTACCAAGCACGATGTCCTTCTCCAGGACTGATCCTTCCCGACAACATGGTTAAAGTGCATAAGATGTAGTCTTGTCATCTTCACTTCCAAGGAGCACTCTGGTTGTATTTCATCCGGAACAGATCTGTTGGTTCTTTTGGAAGTCTGTGATTCAGTCAACATTCTTCTCCACCACCACAATTCAAAGGCATCAATTCTTCTCCCATCTTTGTTCATTGTCCAGCTTTCGCATGCATATAATGCAATTGAAAATACCGTGGGTTGGGTCAGGTATACTTTAGTCTTCAAGGTGACATCTTTACTTTTGAATACTCTAAAGAGGTCTTTTGCAGCAGATTTTCCCAATGCAATGCATCTTTTGATTTCTTAACTGCTGCTTCCACCTGTGTTGATTGTGGACCCAAGTAAAATGAAACCCTTGACAACCTCAATCTTTTCTCCATTTATGACAATATTGCTTACTGTTCCAGTTGTGAGGGTTTTTGTTTTCCTAATGTCGAGGTGCAATCCATACTGAAGACTGTGGTCCTTGATCTTCAGCAGTGTCTCAAATCTTCTTCACGTCCAGCAAGTAACGTGGTGTTGTCTGTGAAACACAGGTTGTTAATGAGTCGTCCTCCAATCGTGATGCCTCATTCTTCTTCATAGAATCCAGCTTCTTGGATTATTTGCTTGGCATATAGATTAAAAAGGTATGGTGAAAGATACAACCCTGAGGCACACCTTTCCTGACTTGAAACCATGCAGTGTCCCCTTGTTCTGTTCACATGACTGCCTCCTGATCTGCATACAAATTCCTTAAGAGCACAAATAGGTGTCCTGGAATTCCCATTCTCTGCAACATTAGCCATAATTTGTTATGGTCCACACAGTCAAATGCTTTTGTATAGTCAGTGAAACACAGATAAATGTCTTTCTGGTATTCTCAGCTTTCAGCCAAGATCCATCTGACATCAGTGATGATATCCCTGGTTCCACATCCTCTTCTGAATCCGGTTTTAATTTCTGGCAGTTCCTTGTCAATATACTTTTGAAGTCACTTTTGAATGATCTTGAGCAATATTTTACTTGTATGTGATATCAGTGATATTGTTTGGTTATTTCCACATTTGGTTGGATCACTTTTCTTTAGAATGGGCGTAAGTGCAGATCTCTTCCGGTCAGTTGGCTGGTAGCTGTCCTCCAAATTTCTTGGCATAGAGGATTGAGTACTTCCAGTACTGCTTCTGTTTGTTGAAACATCTTAATTGAGGGTGGGCGGAGTCAGGATGGCGGACTAAGCACACGTCTCCTTATATCCCTCTGGAAACCAAGACCTGAATTGATAATCAAACGGAGCCTTCTGGTCACCTAATCAGCCCCAGGACACGGCACAGGACTGTTACTTTGGACTTCATGCCACTGAGCGAAAAACCTGCTCTCTTTCACTGACTCCCGCACCTGGCTATACCTGGCTCTCATGGACAGAAGGTAAATGCACCATTTTGACTTTGTTTTTCCTCTGTCTTGGCTAGTGGGCGGAGTAGGGTCTTGCCTAGCCGCTAGACTCAGATGCACTGGTGGGGGGATAGGCAGGCGAAATTCCCGTATTTTGAGAGCCAGGCTTAGGACTCTGTTAATCTAGCCACTTTGAGCCTTTCGCTTTATATCTACCTCGGCAGGGTTTGTACAGAATTTGGCAGTCAGTGTGCGGCACACCACGTTGGATATGGAGATTCTAGCGGGATCTCAGTCTTAGCCTGGGAGCCAGTGCCTGCAAACAGGACAGCACTTCTCTGACAGAAAAGCAGTAATTCACCCAGTGCCACCTGCTTTGGGGGTCCTGCAACAGAATCAGAGGAATCACTACCTCTCGGCATCTTTAGCCCCTCTATCTGCTGCCTGTGTGGAGGACACCATCTTGGGTACAGTGGCCGCAGCTGGACCTAATTCTTAGCTTGGGAGCCAGAGCCTGCCCACAGGAGAGTGCTTTTCTATCAGAAAAGCAGTACTCTACGCAGTGTTGTCGGTCCTGTCATCAGAGGCCAACAGGGCAGTAGCATTGCTGTATTCTGAACTAGTTTGTATCATCTGGGGTTGGATATAGTGGCACTTACTTTGCCAGTTGAGAAGTGGGACCTCTACACCTGAAAACCTAACTGACTTGTGAAGTGGTCAGATATCTTTTGCTTTACATTTTAAGACAGCCTAGAGAAACATCTGCAGTCCATCCTGACAGTACCTCTTCCAGCTCTACATACTCACATGGGTCCCAAAAAGCAACAGACACTTGTGGCATACAAGAAATCAGTCATGGCTTCAGAAGGCTCCCAAGCAAAGCAACCAAGGAGTTTTCCAGATGAAGAAACTTTTATGAAAGCATCAGAAAGTGAATACAAAATGATTATATACAGAGCCCTTCTAGACCTTATACAAAATGCAGCAGAACAAAATGAAAAATTAAGCAAGTTGTTCGATCTGATGGAACACCAGTACTCTGAAATCCAACAGATCAAGAAGAAAATCAAAGACATACAAACTTCCATGCAAAGCCAAGAAAACAGAATGGAACAAATGAAAAAAGAATTTCTGACTTGGAAGACAGAGCTACTGAGGCCAGCGTCTATGAGCAGAAATCAGAAAAAAGAAACAAGAAAAATGAAGAAACATTAAAAAGCATGTGGGACTCTATTAAGAGGAACAACCTTCGATTAATTGGAGTATCTGAACAGGGTGAGACATCTGAGAACACAGAGTATTGTTGCTGAGCTGCTGAAAGAAAACTTCCCAGAAATCGTGAAGGAAGAGAATATAGACATCTCAGATGCATATTGTACACCACCCAACATAGATCTCAAAAGAAAGACTCCAAGACATATTATAATCAAGCTCAACAAAATGAAACATAAGCAGCAACTCCTAAAGGTAGCAAGACTCAAAGCAAAGCTAACATTCAGAGGGAAACCCTGTAGGCTCTCTTCAGATTTCTCAGCAGAAACCATGCTGGCACGGAAACAGTGGCATGACACATTCAAAGCCTTGAAGGAGAAGAACTTCCAACCAAGAATTATATATCCTGCAAAACTATCTTTCAAATACGAAAATGAAATTAAGACATTCCCAGATAAACAGAAACTCAGAGACTTTGTAAAAACCAAACCCAAACTACAAGAAATATTGAATGAAGTTCTTGGCTCTGGCTTAGAAGAACAAAATCACTAACTTTATATTTTAGAACGACATACTACTCAAAACTCTACTCAGGAAAGGCTCCAAAGCCAATCACAGCTTTGATAAGGAAAGAAGCAATCCAATGATCATCATGAAAACTATGGTGTCATCATAATAAAAAGAGGGATGTACTACATACTCATGTTATAGTCCTTCCAGATGGAGAGGAAGATGACAAGACTGGTAGTAATTAAAATTGGATTTATATATAGTTTACTAAGGGGGATTATAGGGGAAGCTGTAAAACACAACAAAGATGTACCATACCATTTCAAGAAATGTAACACAGGAGTCTCAATAACCACAAAACCAGCTCTGAAAAAGGTGAAAAATCAACTCACAAAAAAGAACATCCCAGAACAGACTAATAAGAACAACAGAGAAAACACCAACATAAAAATAAACCTATCACAATGGCAGCAGTGAACACATATTTATCAATAATTACATTGAATGTGAATGGACTGAATGCTCCAGTAAAGAGACATCGAGTGACATCTTGGATTAAAAGACATGACGCATCCATATGTTGTCTACAAGAAACTCACTTGAGACCTAAAGATAGGAACAAACTGAAAATTAAGGGATGGAAGAATATATATCAAGCTAACAATGAACAAAGAAGAGCAGGGGTGGCAATTCTAATCTCAATTTTAATGTCAAATCCACCATCGTGGACAAAGATGGACACTATTTATTGCTGAAAGGTTCAGTACACAAGCAAGGCTTAACTATATTAAATATTTATGCACCTAATATCAGAGCACCTAAATACGTCGAAGAAACACTAGCTATACTCAAAAGAGAGTTAGATGACTCCACCATAATAGTGGGAGACTTCAGCACTCCACTCTCTATACTAGACAGATCTTCTAGAAAAAAGCTCAGTAAAGAAACATCTTAATTGATATTCCATCAATTCCTGGAGATTTTTTTTTTGCCAATGCTTTCAATGCAGCTTTGACTTCTTCCTTCAGTACTGTCTGTTTCTGATCATATGCTCCCTCTTCAAGCGGCTGAACAACCATCAGTTTTTTCTGGTATAATGACTCTGTGTATTCCTTCCACCTTCTTTTGATGCTCCCTGATTCATTTAATAGTTTGCTGTAGAATTCTTCACTACTCCAACTCGAGGCTTGAATTTTTTCTTCAGCTCTTTCAGCTTGAGAAATGCAGAACGTGTTCTTCCCTTTCTTTCCATTTCCAGCTGTTTGAACAGGTCATTATAATACTTTGTTTTGTCTTTTCGAGCTGCTCTTTGAAATCTTCAGTTTAGGTCTTTTACATCACCATTCCTTCCTTTTGCTTTAGCTGCTTGACATTCGAGAGCAAGTTTCAGAGTCTCTTCTGACATCCAGTTTGGTGTTTTCTTTCTCTCCTGTCTTTTTAATGACTTCTTGCTCTCTTCATGAATGACGTCTTTGATGTCATTCCACAGTTCGCCTGGTCTTCGATCATTAGTGATCAATACATCAAATCTATTCTTGAGATGGTCTTTGAACTCAGGAGGGATATACTCAAGGTCACATTTTGCCTCTTGTGGACTTGTTCTAATTTTCTTCAGTTTCAATTTGAATTTGCACATGAGCAATTGATGATCTATGCCGCAGTCAGCATCTGGTCTTGTTCTGACTGGTGCTATGGAGTTTTTCCATTGTCTTTTCCCACAGATGTAATCAATTTTGTTCCTGTGTATACCATCTGGTGACGTCCATGTGTACAGTCACCATTTGTGTTGGGTAAAAAAGGTATTTACAATGAAAACGTTATTAGTCTAGCACAATTCTATCACACAATCTCCAGCATTATTTCTGTCACCAAGGCTGTATTTTCCATCTACTGATCTTACTTCTTTGTTTCCAACTTTTGCATTCCAGTCGCTAGAAATTATCAATGCATCCTGATCGACATCAGACTGCAGACGCTGATAAAAATCTTCAACCTCTTCATCTTTGGCCTTAGTGGTTGGTGCAGAAATTTGAACAATAGTCATGTTAACTGGCCTCCCTTGTAGACGGTATGGGTATTATCCTATCACTGATAGCATTGTACTTCAGGACAGATTTCGAAATGTTCCTTTTGGTGATGAATGTAACACCATTTCTCTTCAAGTTTTCATTCCCAGCATAGTAGACCATGTGACTGTCAGATTCCAAATGGCCATAACCAGTCCATTTCAGCTTACTAATGCCCAGGATGTCAATGTTTATGTGTTGCATTTCGTTTCAGACAATCTCCAATTTTCCTAGATTCATACTTCATACATTCCATATCTTGATTATTAGTGGATGTTTGCAGCTGTCTCTTCTCATTTTGAGTCATACCACATCAGCGAATGAAGATCCCAAAGGCTTTACTCCATCCACATCATTAAGGGCAACTCTACTTAGAGGAGATAGCTTTTCCCTAGTTGTCTTCTGAGTGCCTTCCAACGTGGGGAGCTCACTTTCTGGCACCATATCTGACAATGTGCAGCTGCTATACATAAGGCTTTCCCTGGCTAATTCCTTTCAGAAGTAGACTGCTGGGTCCTACTTCCTAGTCTGTCTTAGCCTGGAAGCTCAGGTGAAACTTGTATCACGGGTGAATCTGCTGGTACCTGAATACCAGTGGCATAGCTTCCTGCTTCACAGCAACACACAAGCCTCCACTGACAGACAAGGGGGGGCTACCCACTCTATCTTTACCTTCTTTACGTGATGGTGCTACCCTCCTTACCTGATGGTGTTACCCTGCTTCCCTGATGCTATTACCCTCCTTCCCTGATGCTGTTACCTTCCTTACCTGATGCTATTACCCTCCTTACCTGATGCTGTCATCTGCCTTACCTGATACTGTTATATTCCTGGCCTGATGCTCTTACCCTGCTTAAGATTATTCTTAAAAGAGCAGAATTACCAATTCCCTAGGTTCTTTCAATCCACAAGTATTTCAAAAGCATCTGCTATAGGTTGCCCTATCTGAGGCATGTGAAGGATATTAAAACAAGCAAACAGAATACAGCAGTGCACAGTCCCTGTCCCTCAGGGTTTGGGTGACAAACACATACTAAGAAAAAATCATGAACAATGCAAAGTAAGTGATTCTAAGCACAAGCCTATTTGCCATTCTGGGGATGAAAACGTAGAGATAGCTGGAGAGTTTTCTGGCCATAAAGGATGAGTAGTGCAATGAATAAGCACTTAGCTGCTAACTGAAAGGTTGGTAGTTTGACTCTACCCAGTGGCTCCACAAAAGGAAGACTTGGCTGTCTGCCCCCACAAAGATTCTAAACCTGAAGCCAAACGTGTTGCCACTGAGTTGATTTCAACTCATAGTGACCCTGTGGAACAGAGAAGAAATGCCCCATAGGGTTTCCAAGGAGCATCTAGTGGATTTGAACTGCTGAACTTTGGGTTAGCAACAAGAGTTCTCAATCACTATGCCACCAGGGTTTCTTCAACATGATTACAGCCTAGAAATCCTGTGGGCAGTTCTACTTTATCCCATGCAATCACTATAAGTAGGTATTAACTCAATAGCACCTAACTCCCTCCCCCAACCACCAAGTATGAGAGGACTTTAGACAGGTGAAGTGGATCCAGAAGGGGCGGGGTCTAAGGAGACAGAGCACATTATATTGGCAGAGGTCAGAGAAGGTTGACCACTGGAGCGTTTGGGGAAATAATAGGGGGTGAAGGTGGGTGACAGCAAGCTTTGGACGTTCATCTTATCTGCGCTTGTCTGATAGGCAATGTGGAGCTAGTGAAGATTCTTGAGGACAAGAGGGAGAAACATAGTTCGCTGAGGAGACGATTTCCGCAATGCAGGAAGCACAAGTAGGAGGTTGTCCAGCAGATGCCTGGCTTGGTACCCTAGGACTTACTGAGAAGGCTGCTCAGATCCTGGGCCCCTCATTCTTTAGGTTACGCTCCATTGTTACTAAACTGTCAATCCTTTGGGAGGGATAAACCAGAAGATGTTATCACACAGTATCAGATCCTTTCCAAGTGTGACTTCAAACTGGTTTCTATAGAAGAGACACACCTTGTGAGTGTTTTAACAGGAAGAACAGACAAAGAGTGAGAAACTGGGCTGCAGAACAAAGTTGTGTGGGTGCCAAACTAAAACAAAACCAAACTTGTTGCTATTGATTCCGACTCATGATGACCCCAAAGGACAGAGTAGGTTCCCAAGGAGTGGCTGGTGAATTCCACTGCCGATCTTGTGGTTAGCAGCCATAGTTTGATGAAGATATTAATCACTGTGCCAGCAGGGCTCTTTGTGTGGCCGACCCGAGGAGCTAAAAGCTGAAACTGAGGATTCTCAATTAGGACAGAGGTTTAGTAGAAAAAGCAATGAATTTAGTTGATGACCTTAAACTTTCACTTCAGTTCTGACAGTTACTGGTTACATGGTTTTGAGTAATCAGCTTTTCACTCTTGTTTACAAAGTGAGTTTGCAGCTTTAGGGCTTACCCAGTGTCTGGCCCACAGTAAGCATTTAAAAAATAGTCATTAATTAACCAACCATTAATTAATTTCTTCAGGATTCCTTAAATGCTCTGATTCTCTGATCTCAAAATTTTGCCCTGTCCCTGGCTCTCTGCGTAAGATTCATTACTGGATATGGCTGCTCCCACATTTCCCATTTAATAACCTTACAGCATTTTACTTTGAGCCTTCGAAGTAAGCAGCAAATTAAGTCTTTTTAAGAAATGTATGACTATGACTTCATGACTTGAGAAGCTAACAAGAGTCAAGGTGAAGCTAATTTTTTTCCTAAGTAGGTATAGTTCATTTCATAGTTGTAATTAACTAACCTAAGCTGTGGTCATAAAACTGATTCCAACCTTATAGTGACCCAGAAACTCTGGTGGTGAAGTAGTTAAGTGCTGCACTTGCTAACAAAAAGGCGGTTCAAATCTACCAAGTGCTTCTTGGAAACTCTATGGGTGTGTTCTATTCTGTCTTACAGGGTTGCTATGAGTCCGAATTGACAGTAGTGGGTTTTTTTTAGTTTTCATAGTGACCCTGTACAACAGCATAGAACTGCCCTATCGGGTTTCCAAGGCTGCAAGCTTTTATGGAAACATGTTGCCACATCTTTGTCCTGCAGAGCCACTGGGTGGGTTTGAACCATTGACCTTTTGACTCGCAGCTGAGCTGTTAACCACTGTACTATCAGATTTCCTTTTATAGTCATAGCATTCCTGAAAGGTTATGTGAAATGTGGCATTCTTATAAATAGAATTCCATTATGACCATCATTGGAGATTGATTGTTTTAAGGAACTCTGCAAGGAAATCCTTTTAAACGGTAGAGCTCAGAAGTTGGGCTGCTTGCAATTTCCCATGGAAACCATCCTAGAAAGATGGATCCTCCGCCTGCACACTCCAAATTAACACTCCTACATGCACACTGTTTGTACTCACAGACACCCATTCACACCAAAACAGTTCTATTCATACCCACAGGCCCCTCACAACCTTCTGTGTATACAAACTCATGCACACATGCCCACGCACATGCCTATACCACGCACTCTCCCATGCAGACTTATTTACCTCCAAGGGAACTGGACGCATAGAGCCAAGAACTAGAATCTGTTTCTCCAGGGAACAGCTGTAGCTTATCCATTAGGACATAAAACCCAGGGTCAGAGGTCCCTGGTGCCTCAGTTTGCAGAGAAGGCCTTGCTTTCTAGGTGTCTTTGTTTTAAAACTTACCCTCCAATCAGCAGTAAAGAACTAGATTCTGTTTTTCAAAAATAGCATAAATTATTACCCCCAGAGCAAGAACTGGGTAGAATGGTAGGTTTGCCTTCATTCACACAATAGGTTGTTTTTGAACTCCTGGATAGCACAAATGGTTAATGTGCTTGGTTGCCACCCAAAAGGTTGGAGAGCTGAGTCCAACCAGAGGTGCCTCAGAAGAAAGCCCTGGTAATCTACTTCCCAAAAAATCAGCCACTGAGACTCCTATGGAGGACCTTTCTACTCTGACACAAATGGGGTTGTTAGGAGTTGGAGTGGACTCCACAGCGGCTGACACTGCTGTTGTTGTTAGGTGCTGTTGAGCAGTTCTAACTGCCAGCGACACTGTCACAATGGCACCATCTTCACAGTCATTGCTGTGTTTGAGTCCATTTTCTGTCACCACTGTGTCAATCCATCTTGTCAAAGGGCTCCCTCTTTCTCACTGACCCTTTGAAGCATGATGTCTTTTTCCTGATAACGTGTCCAAAGGACATGAGATGAAATCTTGATTTCCGTTTTTTCTAGATTCATACTTCATTCATTTCACATTGTGATAACTAAAGGATAGTTCAGGCTGTTTCTTCCCATTCTGAGTCATGTTGCATCAGCAAAGGAAGGGCCTGAAAGCCTTTCTCCATCTATATCATTAGACTCTAAGGAGGCAGCTCTTCCCCAGTTGTCTTTTGAATGCCTTTCAACTTGAAGGACTTATCTCTGGGCACTGTACCAGACAATGTTCCATGGCTTATCACAATGTTTCCATTGGTCAAAGTTTTTAGAAGTAGGCCTCTAGGTCCTTTTTCCTGCTGCCTCAGTCAGGAAGCTCTGCTGAAAACTCCCCATCATTGGTGATCCTGCTGATATTGAAATCTTGGTGGCATATCTTCCAGCATCCCAGAAACATGCAAGCCTGCACACTACAGCAAACAGAGAGGTGTGTGGTGGTACTGGTAATGGTACCCTTAATTACAAAGTAGTGGTGGTTCAGTAGAAACCCTGGTGGTATAGTGGTTAACTGCTATGGTTACTAACCAAAAGGTCAGCAGTTCAAATCTTCTAGGTGCTCCTTGGAAACTCTATGGAACAGTTCTGCTCTATCCTATAGGGTCGCTGTGAGTCAGAATTGACTCGACGGCAGTGGGTTTGGTTTTGTTTTTTTTGGTGATTCAGTGCTAGAAATCTCATCTTCCATGCAGGAGATCTGAGTTTATAACCACAGGCACAGAGGTTGGGATTTACAGAACATAGTTTGGGGGGACATAATTCAATCCATATCAGTGTCCTAAAGGCTGTCACTCATAAAGTCCCTTGCTGTCAAGTCAATTCTGATTCATAGGGACCCTACAGTACAGAGTATACATGCCCCGTGGAGTTTCCAAGGAGTGCCTTGTGGGTTTGAACTGCCAGCTTTTTTGTTAGCAGCCTCAACCACAGTGAACTGCTGAGCCACCAAGGGTTTCCCAAAGGGTGTCCAGTGCTACATGTCAAGGTCATTGGTCAAAGGAATCCTGAAGTAAATATTTTTATAAACTATCATCTCGTAAATGTATCTTTTGCATAACATCTTTGAGTTTCTGATGAAGCTTTTGTTGGGTTTAGTTTCCAGAAAGCGCTCTTAGCAAATGGTTTTTTCCACTGCTTCTTATGGCTTCTAGGAAAAATAGACAAATAAATAAATGCTTCCTACTACAGCATTGTCATGAGCGACAATTGACTTAGTGATCGTCTGGGTTTTGGTTTACCATCCTTTTCGGGGTCCCTCCCTCTTGCCCCTTCCTGTGTCAGGTACCCTTTGAAACTGGGACCCACTTGCAGTTCTAGCCATAAACAAATTAGTTTCCAACTTCTCCTTTCTTCCTATTTCCATCGTTCTCCCATTCCCTAAATTTCCAGCTAATCCAGCTAAGAAAAGAAATTCCAGGTGTGTCTTGAAGTGTAGAGGTCTTTGGGAATGCTTTAGGCTGCACAGTTGCTGAAAGAGAAGTCAGGGGTCAGCAGGAAGAACCGCCCCTCGGGTGAGAGGGGCAGGAGACAGTGGGGAGCTTATCTAGAACCCTGGCCCTGTGCAATAACGTTGACTTCCCTTCACTTAAAAAATCTTGCATGGGCATATAAACCGACACTCTCTGAGTAGAGGGGTATCTTAACATAATTTAGCTCCATTTTGGAGTCCTTCTTGAGTTACAGGAGGCTGTCTTAGTCATCTGGTACTGCTCCAACAGAAACACCTTGAGTGGATGGCTTTTAGAAAAGTTTATTCTTACACAGTCCAGCAGGTAACAAGTCCAAATTCTGAGTGTCTGCTCCAGGGGACGGCTTTCCCTCTTTGTTGGCTCTGGAAGAAGGTCCTTGTGTTGCATCAGTCAGGGAGCACCTTGGTGCAAGAAACTCCCGTCTGGAGGATGCACTCTACTCCCAGTGCTGCTTTCTTGATGGTATGGGATTCCCAACTCTCGGCTTGCTGCCCTTTCTTTTTATCTCTTGTAGGATTAAAAGATCAGGTGGTGCAAACGACACTCCAGGGAAACTCCCTTCACATGGGAGCTGGGAGGTGACCTTAGGAAGGGTATTGGAGTCTCACCCTAATCCTCTCAAACACAGTCCACTCTATTAACCACAGGCAGAGATTAGGATTTATAGCATAGGAAAAATCACAAAATGAAGGGCAATCACGCAATACTGGGAATCACAGCCCTGCCAAATTACTACACACATTTTTGGGGGGACACAATTCAATCCATAACAGAAGTTTTAAAGAACTTGATGCAAGTTACAATGTATCTGGATGGTGCAAAGAGTTAATGGGCTTGGCTGCAAGGTTGGACGCTTTAGTTCACCTAGAGGCACCTTGGAAGAAAGGCCTGGTAATCTACTTCTGAAAAGTCAGTTGTTGAAAGCCCTAAGGACTACAGCTCTACTCTGGTATACCTGAGGTTGCCGTGAGTTGGTATCGAGTCCCTGGCAAGTGTTTTTTTAAATGGAATCTTTACCCCAGAAAAACACATAAATGTTCACTAAAACAAAACAAAAAAATCAGATAAAATGAAGTTTTGTAGATACTTCCATGATTTCCATAGACCCAAGGCTAAGAACCCCTAATTTAATAAACTTTCTGCCCTGTTTTCCTGATCAGAAAACCAAGATTAGGAAAGGTAAGTAATTTGCTCCACGCTTCTGAAACCTGGTGCCATAGTGGTTAAGAGCTGTCCTAGCACCTGGTACTGCTCTAACAGAAAATACCACGAGTGGAAGGTTTCATGGGGAGAAGCTTTTACGGAGACAGTCGGTAAACTGAAAATCCATTTACAAACTGTAAGTCCACTCAGTAAGAGAATTTATCACAGTCCAGTAGGCTGAGTCCAAATCCAGTGAGAGCATCTCGGCACAGGAACCTCGGGTCCAAAGGACATGCTGTGCTCTCGGTGCTTCTGTCTTGGTGGTATGAGGCTCCCAACTTGTTCAGCTCACTTCTCTCCCTTATGTTCCACAAGCTTGTAGCTTGGGACCTGCCTCACTAACACAACTGTTGCCTATTCTCCATCATCAATCTCACAGAGGCAGGATTCACAACACATGGGAGGAAGGCACCATATTGGGACTCAGTGAAATCAAATCAACAGACATTTTTTGGGGGACACAATTCAACCCACGGCAAGAGCTTAGCTGCTAACCAAAAGGTCCGTAGTTTGAGTCCACCAGCTGTTCCTTGGAAACCCTACGGGGCAGTTCTACTTTGTCCTGTAGGGTCACAGTAGTCAGAAGTGACTCCACCGCCATGCATTTGTTTTTTATTTTTTGGTTATGCGGCTATTTAAAGGGAAGGTCAAAGCCTAATTGTAAATTCTGATTCTCTTGTTATAACCACTATATAAATAGTTTATATCTATTAAATAAATATTGCTCCCTTGCTGATGGAGCCGAATATTCAAGAAAACTGTTTTTTTTTTTTGGAAATGGTAAATGATGGTGGTAGGAGTGACAATGTTAGTAGAAACGGCACGTGTGGCTCCCAGTGTTTGTAAATGAGATTCACTCCAATACAGACAAAAGTGGACCTGGAATTCCAGTCTAGAACAGTGTGATAGGGGTTCGAGAGCAATCATTTGGGACTCCAGCTTTTAAGAAGGTTGTCCTCCAGCCAGGGCAGTACTGCTGTGGTAGAAGGCAGAAAATGTTCATGGGTTTGGAACTGCAGATCCTGACTGAGATTTTTGGGGAAGCAAGTTTCCACAGCCCATTGATTTGCCTGCTACTGGTGATGTTAGTGGTTAAGTTCCACAGCTGCTAACCAGAAGGCTAGCAGTTCAAATCCACTAGATGCTCCTTGGAAGCTCTGTGGGGCAGTTCTACTCTGACCTATAGGGCTGCTATGAGTTGGCGTCAACTCAGTGGAAGTAGGTGTGGTGCTTTTTTCTTTTTTTTGAGGCCAGCTGGAGTCTGAGGTGACCTCTATGGGAAGAGCACCTCTGTCTTGGAAAAGATGAACAACTCCACCAGAGACCCCAGAGACCTGCACCACCTTCTACTTCATCCAGCATTACCCTCCCACCCACACACCGCACTCCATCCAAACCCTTTAGATTCTAAGACCAATCCATGTCAAATAGGGTAAAGGGTAGGGGGAGTGATTGAGAAAGATCCTGATTAACCAGGTCTCATTTTAGGGAAAGTCTTGGTCATCTAGTCCTGCTACAACAGAAACAGCACAAGTGGATGGCTTTGACAAACAGGAGGTTTATTCTTTCACTATTCAGTGGTCTACATAAGTCCGAAGTCAGGGTGCTAGCTCAGGGGAAGATTTTCTCCCCACTAGCTCTGGAGGAAGGTTCTTGTCATGAGTCTTCCCTTGTTCTGGGAGCATCTCAGTGCAGGAGCTTCAGTTCCAAAGGACATGCTCCGCTTGTGGCTCTGCATTCTCGGTGGTATGAGGTCCCCATGTCTCTCTGCTGCCTTTTCTGTTTTGTGTCTCAAAAAGAGATTGGCTTAACACACTATCTAATCTTGTAGCGCTTATCAACATAACTGCCACTGATTTATCTCATTATATCCTAGTGATAGGATTTATAACACACAGGGAAATCACATCAGATGAGAAAGGGATAGATGATCAATGCGATGACCCAGCCAAGCTGACAGGTATTTGGAGGGGAAACAAGTCAATCCATGACATCCGGGAACTTTATTGAGAAATTTTCAAGAACTTCTTTTAGGTGGAAAACCTCGGAGATAAGGAGGTCTTAATTGGACATGTCCGAGTTTAGGGGACTCCCGCAGTTGTCTCCTGGCTTTATTCTGGAGTTCTCAGGTTAGGAAACCCTGGAGTGTGGGCAGGTTTGATTTGTGGGGACTCCAAGAGACTGGGGTATGGCCATGTACCACGCGGAGGGGATAGGGATGCTGGCTACTTTCCGCGGGGACCCTAACTCCGCGCACCGCACCTCTGGTGGCGCCTGGGCCTCGAGGGACCAGTAAAGCAAGCAAAAGAGCGCCGCGTCCGTGCCTCCCAGAGGGCCGGGAGCGGGGAGGCGGGGACCCCTTCTTTTCGCCCATCCCCTTGGTCACCGCCTCCTCTTGGGGCCGACCTCTCTGATGCTCGGAGGGATCGCCAGGGGAGGGAAGGGCAAGGAGGGACGGGCTGGCGGTGGTGGTGCTCGGGCCGTGGCGGAGCGGATGACGGCCGTGGGGCCTCGGTGAGCCGGCTTGGGGCGCACGGGCCGAGGCGGCCGCGAAGCCCTGGCCTGAGCCGTCGGGGACCGTGCCAGCACCTCCCTGGCTAGTTTCCTCTAGGAGTCGTAATCGGTTTAGGGGCCCGGGGCTTCAGTGCAAGTTTGCCAGCGGAGCCGGGGAGGGAGCGCGCGCGGAGGGGGAGGGGAGCATGCCCGGCTGCCGCCGGGCTTCGGGGCGCGCCCCGGCCGCCGTCCCCACCTCCTCCGCCTCCTTCTCCTCCTCCGTCTCCTCCTCCTCCTCTCCCAGTCCCGCCGCCGCCGCCGCCGTCAACATGGCTGCGCTCCTGCGCCCGGGGGGCGGTCGCTGCTGAGAGCGGCCCGCCGCCGCGGGTCGGCGCCCGCGCAGGCCCAGCCCATGGCCCCCGCGGCCGCGCGGCTCCCGGGGCGCTAGGGCTGCCGCCCGGTGCTCGCCGGCGGGAGGCGTCGCGGGCCCCTGGCCGCCGCCGCCCGCGCGTCCGCCGTCCGCCGGCCTCGGGAACCCGGCGGCCCGTCCGGAGGGGCGGGGCGGCCCGCCACCATGGAGCCCCAGCGCCGGGAGCTGCTGGCTCAGTGTCAGCAGAGCCTGGCCCAGGCCATGACGGAGGTGGAGACGGTGCTCGGGCTGCTGGAGGCCGCGGGAGCGCTGAGCCCCGGCGAGCGGCGGCAGCTGGACGAGGAGGCGGGAGGCGCCAAGGCGGAGCTGCTGCTCAAGCTGCTCCTGGCCAAAGAGCGGGACCACTTCCAGGACCTGCGGGCGGCGCTGGAGAAGACGCAGCCTCACCTGCTGCCCTTTCTCTACCTGAACGGCGTCGCCGGGCCGCCGCAGCCCTCTGAGGGCGCGGGTGAGTGTCAGATCCGCGCCTCCCGGCCTCTCGCACTGGGGTTCCACGATGTCTTTCCCCAGCTTTCCAAGTGGGAACTCTCGAGAGCCACTCATCTACCTGGCGCTGCCTTGTCCCATATGTGGGAGGGAGCAATACCTGGATCCCTGATGCACAGCTGGCCCCGTTCCCGCTGTTCGCTGTGAATAATGCCCGGCACAGAGGGGCTTGAACTTCCCAGGTGCCAGAAAAGCAGGTCGGACGGAGGCCACCAGATCGAGCCACACGAGGACCCCAGAGAGATGTCTGTCATCCTCTTTTCTAACCTCTTCACCACCCGCTAGTTCGTTGGGGGCCTGTGCTAGCCTTTTATCTAGAAGACTGGGGGAACCGGGCTAGGACTGCTCTCAAACTTTGGGCCATGCAACCCTGTTTCAGGATGACTTGTTGCTTTTCACTTTTCACTGTCTCAGCTCTCTTGCTCCCCAGCGCTGTGGTTGATTATGCACAATGCCTGCTAGGTTTCTGCGGGCCGGGGAAAAGTTGGGGAGTTGCATTGCACTATGGGAAAATCCTAGTGGAGGCTGCTGCAGCCTCAGTTCTCTGCCCTGACTGGGCTGAACTGCCTGAGGAGGAAAGACTGGTGGGTTCGTTTCCTTAGTGGTGCCTTTTGGGCCTCTTGTGTCCTTGGGCTGCGGAGTGACTGATTTGACAGTGTGCCTAGTGTTGGCAAGGGAACATCTGGGTGGTCGGGAGCTGTTGAAGGTTTGTCGCAAGTAGTAGGCTTGGCGTGGCTTGGTTGAAGGGTTTGTAGCGAGCCTCCTAAAGGCGGAAGAGAGAAAACTAGCATTTATTAGGCATCTGCTGTGTGGCAGGTACTCTGCTTTGTCATTCGTTTAATTGTTGTTACTGCCCTGTGAGCTCTATTATCCCTACATTGTCAGAAAGAAAACTTTGGCTCAGAGTTGTTAAAACGCTTGTTTTAGGCACCAGGATTTTCGAATGATGACGTCTCCTTTTATTTAACATGTTTGGAGTCAGGGAACACTGAGTGCCACCTTTTCTAGGCCTTGTCCCAGTTTTAAGAGTGAACCAAGAGGTCTGAGAAATTGACCTTTGAACTTGTAGGCAAAAGGCTGATTAGACCCTTTATTTGGCTGTTAAAAACCTCACTTAATAAGGGAGTGATTTTATAAGCTGTTCCTCATAACAGCTCTGATGTATATTGGTCATCTCTACCCTGCTTTTTTTTTGCTGAAGGAAACCGACATGCAGAGAGACCAGGTTTTCTTCACCACACAGCTGGTCATTTTATTGGCAGCCCATCCATCTCCACTGGGGGCTTTTGACTCTTGTATCTTTGTCCTTCCAACCTGCACTGGGCCTATTCAACTGTGGTTGTATCTGGATTGCTGGGTAAACCTAGTCCTCTCCTAGGGTGGTGCTTTGGAAGACGCTAAGAAGGGACTGTCACATGTGGCCATGGGGAGGGGGCAGAGGAGGACCTCATCACGGTAGAGGTCAGAGTAAGTTTCCAAGGAGCACCTGGTGGATTTGCACTGCTGGCTTTCTGGTTAGCAGATGTAGCACTTAACCCACTAGAACACCAGGTTTTCCTCTACCTCTCTATCTACCTATTTATAGCCCCTAGGGAGTGCAGTTTGTGCTCAGCTATTAATGAACTCATCTGGTGGTACCATGGAAGAAAGGCCTGGTGATCAGCTTTCTTAAGATTACAGCCAAGAAAACTCTGTGGAGTTTCCATGTGTCAGAATTGACTCAATGGCAGTGCTTTTTTTCACTAGAAGTTACAGTACAGACTGGAAGACCTCATTAAGCCAAGCCAAGCCAAGCGCCGTTGAGTCGGATCCAACTCATGGCGACCCTAGGGGCCAGTATAGATCTGTACTAGCTGTAATCACTGGAAATCAATAGATAAGTTGCCATTAACTGTGTTCCTATCTTTCCATGTCTGGTAGAGAAGGTAGGGCCTCTTGGGATGCAGTTCTAGGACCGGTCCCTGACCTTTAAGAAAAAGATGGAATAGGGTTTGGATTTTACCCCCTGAGACAGTGATTTCAGATCTTGTTTTACCACAATGCAAAATTTTGTGGCTTATCAGAGGGTTGTGAAATTCTCTGAAAAATAATTTTCAAGGTGAAGTTAAGTCAATTTTAGTTAATACATTAGGTTGAAAGAAAATAGGATAGCATTCAGTGTGTCAGGATGCCACCTAGAGTTTCTGGGGAATGATGTGGTGTGAAGGTAAATAGTAGAGTTTTAGGTTCTTGTAAAGGTGGATTTATTGTGTGGTGGTTTTCCAGCTTGACCCTTTAGCCAGAGAACCATTATGGGCAAAAAGCTCAGTGCATTAACAGGCTTCTTTGGTTGAAGGCATGGAGGCGCCTGCCTTGTCCCCAGGAGTGAAAGCCAAGGAGATCCAGTACTGTATTCTTCTTCCACTCTCCAGCAGTTTCCACTCTGCACACGAATCAGCATCTCTTAGTGTAAGTCAGCCTTGGCGTAAGACTCTTGTGGGATCTTGAGAGAAGAACCAGCTTGCTTCCCTAGGAACTGTAATGTTAGGAGACGGCCACTGTTTTATATCCCTCTACATGCAGGAGGTGGTGCCGTTACCCATTTAGGGCCTTCCATGGTGGAGTTCATATGTATATGGGCCCCTGGACCACAGTGCACCTTCCCCTGGCTTGCACTTGTGCCCTGTGGGAGTCTGTAGTGCTCTAGGCTCCAGCTGACAGTCGGCCCATGGAGCCGGGCACCAGAAGGAGACTGGGGAGAGGACATGCCCAGGTGCTAAAGCAGCTCTTGGTCAGTGAGGCCCCCATGTATTTATAGCCGCACCATGTGGAGACACTGAGGGCATGGAAATAAGTGAGAAATGGCGGTGTCCTTGGTTTGTTTTGGGGGCTGGGGAGGGTCGCAGTGATGGTAGGTGGAGACTTCTGTTCCAGAATTGATACTGTGTTGCTGTTTAGCATTGTGTGTCTTCTGATGCACTTTCACATCTCCCTTGATTCTTCTGGCAGCCCTAGTGAGATGAGCTTGGTCCCTGGGTGACATGCATGGTTTATGCTTGAGCACAAACTAAAGATAGGTGGTTCAGGACCACATAGCAACAACTTGACAGAAAGGCCAGATGTTCTGTTTGTGTAAGGCTTACAGCCAAGGTGACCCTGTGGAGCTTAGTTCTCTGTAACACGCAGAGTTGCCATGAGTTGGAATCAACTCAGTGATAGTGGGTTTGGTTTTTGGTTAGTGTCTTCATTATCCGGTGCAGCTGTAACAGAAGTATCACAAGTGGATGGCTTTAACAAAGAGAAATTTATTCTTTCACAGTCTGGTAGGCTGCGAGGCCAGATGCAGAGCATCAGCTCCAAAAGAAAGCTTTCTCTCTCTTTCGGCTCTGGAGGAAGGTCCTTGTCATCAGTCTTCCCCTGGTTGAGGAGCTTCTCAGCTCCACTACACTGAGCTGATTTGGATCGTAGACCCTCGTAGACGCTTGGTATGTATTCGACTGTCCCATCTTGCCTTCTTCTCCTGCCTCTGAACAGGAGCTGCCCATCTGGTCTCTTGTATTTGCTTGAATGAAGAAGCATGCTCCATGTGTGTTATTTTTTGTTTGATAGTCTTGTCTAATCTTTGTCCCTTAGGGTTGACAAGGAGTGCCTGGCAGATTTGAACTGCCAGTGTTTCAGTTAGCAGCCATATCTCTTAAGCAGTGGACCATCAGGGTTTACCCCTGGGTCCAGAGGACATCACGCTATTCTCCTAGCTCTAGTTTCTTGATAGTGTGAGGTTCAGTCTCCGCTTGCTTCTGTCTTTTGTATCTCAAGAGAGTTTGGTTTAAGACACACTCACATCTTGTAGATTGAATCTTGCCTCATTAACATCACCGCCACTAGTCCCGTTTCATTAACATCATAGAGGCAGGATTTACAACACGTGGAAAAATCGCTATCAGGTGACTAAATGGTGAAAAATCACACAATACTGGGAATCATCGCCTAGATAAATGGGTGCATGTATTTTGGGGGGCCACAATTGAACCTATGACAGTTAGATGAGTACTGTTCAGTATCTTCATGTTCTGATCTGACAGGTGTGAAGTCCTGGAAAGTTGGAAAAGTGACCATTTTTACTATGCTTTAGGTGAAAGTTTACTGCCATGGTCAAGGACAGAAAGTTCCTCAAGTTGAAACTTGAATCTGGGGCTAAGCCTAGCACTATGGGCTCCTTGTCTGGGACAGTTTGCCTACTTAACTGGTTAGACCCTCCCCCTCCAGTTTCGGGTTATTCCCAGATACTGGGAACGCTGAATTGGTGTAGTCTGTCCTGATACATGGATCTATAGAGAAGTGCTCACCTTTGACCCAGCTGGCAGTAGGGAGAGGAGGGAGAGTTGGCTCAAGTCTAGTGGTTTCCCCACAGACGTGCCAGAATCATTGGTGGCACCAGAACCCTTGCTACCTTTTTCTTTTTTGTTTGATTCTGTTAGTAACGTATAGGTTTTCTCATTTGAAGATCTAACTGCCTGCCCCTGGAGTGAAGCCTCTTCCTGGTATGAGCGTCTGTGTCTTCATCTGTAAGATGGGACTAAGGACACCTAGCTGCTTGCCTCAGAGTCACTGGGACAGCAGCATTGGGATCCAGAGAAGACCTAAGTCCCTGGTCTTGGGCTTGACCTGGATGGGGTGGGGTGGAGACAGAGGCAGAAGTGTGTAAAGATGCAATTCCAGCCCCAGCTTGCTACCTAGTTGAGACAAGGGGACCGTCAGGAGAGGCATACTCTTATGAGGAGGGTCATTTGAGTGATAGAGATGAAAGCAAGCCTTTTCCTTGTTTTAAAAACTCTATATGCTGCATAAGGAGTCCTGGTGGTACAGTGGTTAAGCACTCACCTGCTAACTGAAAAGTTGGTGGTACAAACCCACCAGCTGCTCTGCAGAAGAAAGATGTGGCAGTCTGCTTCCATAAAGATTTATGATTTTGCAAACCCTATGAGGCACTGCTCATCTGTCCTTCAGGGTCAGTGTGATTTGGAATCAAATCAGTAGCAGTGAGTGGGTTTGGTTCGGTATACTATCTGCTTTCCCCAAATACTCTCATCAGCTGTAATTACCACTTCCATGTGGAGGGCTCCCCAAACCATTTCACCCCCAGGTCTCCCTTCTGGGGCATACAGACTGAACTGTGACTGCTTCTTGGACTTCTCTCCTTGAGTACTCAGGGCTGAATATATCCTCCCCTCTTCCCTTTCTTGCCCACCTCTTCTCCTCTGGGCATCCTGTCTAGTTTTCCTAGCTAGCAGGCTGACCTGGCCTTACCAAAATGAAGAGAATGCAGATGCCAGCATCTGTTGGCAGCTGAGGAAGGCTTACGGAGGACTGGAACTTGAGCTGGGTGTTGAACGGGATACTTAATGCACAGATCGGGAGAGGGAAGATCTTTCAGGACCTAGCAAATACAGAGCCAAGACTGAGTGGTGGAGGGGGGCAGTGTGTTTTCGGACTATACAGACCAGCTTGAGTAAAGCAGAGAGTTTGCATTGGCTCTGGGTGGAAGGGAGGTGGGATTGCAAAGGTAAACTGGAGGACCATGATGGCTGTGCCACAGAGGGGCTTAGCTGTTGCTTACAGTTTAGGCAGCTTTGGAAAGTTGGAAAATTACCATTTTTTAGTGTGATTTAGGTGAAAGTTTACCACTCAAGTTAATTTCTCATGCAAAAATGTGTACACATACTGTTTTGTGAGATTGGTTGCAATCCCCACAATGTGACAGCATACTCATGCTTTCTACCCTAAGTCCCCTGTGTCCACTCGGTCAGTTCCTATCCTGTCTTGCCTTCTTTCTTGCCTCCAGATAGGAGTTACCCATTTGGTCTCTTATATCTACTTGAATTAAGAAGCATGTTTGTTATTTTTTGTTTGACAGTCTTGTCTAATCTTTGCCTGGAAAGTGGCCTTTGGGAATGGTTTCAATTCTGGGTTAACAGTGTTACCCAGAGCCACAGTTTTGGGGGTAGACAATTATTATTAAAAAGTTATTAGAAAGAAATAAATCTGTTAGGCTTTTCAGAAGGATGAGTGCAGGTGGCAGCTGACTGTCATGTATGGATTTATTAGAGAGAGGTTACCAGGAGCCCTGGTGGCACAGTAGTTAAGATCTGGGCTTGAATCTACCAGCTGCTCCTTGGAAACCCTATGGAGCAGTTCGGTGTCCTATAAAGTTGCCATAAGTAGCAATCGACTTGATGATAACACAGTTGGATTTTTGGTTTTAGCGGTTACCTGGGCTTTTTGTTCTTACTCTATTTAATTTGAGTACGAGCCACCTTTTCTTTATCCTGGAGGGTCAGCAGGGGAAAGGACAGAAGTAGAAGCTCTAAGCATTGTCATTTTTCTGTAGGTTACTTTAACTGTGCTACTTGAGAAGAGTTGGTCAATGCTGGACAATACTGGCTAGAAGTTTCTGAGTGAAGGGCGGACTTGATTTAGCCCTTCGTGTGTTCTTTCAGAAGTCCCTGGGTGTGTAAGTGGTTAAAGTGCTTGTGGCAACTAACTGAAAGGTTGGAGGTTCAAGTCCACTGAGAGACACCTCAGAAGAAAGGTTTGGTGATCTACTTCCAAAAAATCAGCCATTGAAAATCCTGTGGAGCACAGTTCTACTCTGACATACACAGGGTCGCCATGAGTCAGAGTCAACTTGATAGCTGGTTTGGTTTTGGTATTCATCCAGACACCTTCATTGCTAGTGACAGAAGCTTATCTCAAACTGGCTTAGTCAGGACAGAGGTTTATTGACTTCTGTTACAGTTAGGATGGCTGACCTCTGAATGCTACATTCTTTTCCAATGGATCTGGAACATGGCCTCATGCTCTGAGGTCTGAGCTTTCGTCTTCACAGTGCCTTACTTCAGAAGAAAGGGAGCTCTGTCCCATCCATTCCAGGCAGAGAGGTCCCCTTGGAGGGATTCTGATTGGCCTGGCTAGGGTCATGTATCCATCTGAGGCCCAGTCACCCTGGCCAGCTTTTTGCAGTGGGACCACCCTTTAGGGCAGGGTGATAGGATCTGTGATGGGCAGTCCATGCCAGTATTGCATGGAGATTTGGGGGCAGGGGTGGGGGAAGCAGAAGCAGTTCTTTAAAAGAAGAAAAGAAGGAGGGATACTGAACAGGCAAAGACAGCAAATTGAATATCTGTCACATGTGGTCCCATCTTTTTATGATGTCACAGGTAGCAAATGAGGTCATGACTTGGGCGGAGAGGTGTGGAGAGGTGGTGGTGTTCAGGCCTTACGAGGTTTTAGACCTTGAGCAAGGCAGTTAGCATTTCTGAGTTTTTCTCCTACTCTATGAAACAAATACAGGCACACTTTGTTTTATTGCGCTTCACTTTGTTGCATTTACTATGATTTTTACAAATTGAATGTTTATGTCAACCCTGCATCAAGCAGTTCTGTTGGTGCCATTTTTCCAGCATTACATGCCTACTTGGTGTTGCCTGTTGCATTTTGGTAATTCTTCCAATATTTCAAACATTTTCATTATTGTTATTGTATCTGTTATGGTGATTTGTGATGTTACTGTCGTAATTGTCTTGGGACACCATGAATAGTGCCCATGTAAGACGACAAACTTAATGTTCTCTACATTCTGATCGCTCCACTGAACAGCTCTTCCTCTGTCTTTCTCCCTCTCCTTGGGCCTCTGTATTCCCTGAGACACTGGGGTTGAAATTAGGCCAGTTAATAACCCTACAATGGCCTGCAAGTGTTCATGTGAAAGGAAGACTTGCATGTCAAAAGCTTTAGAAATGAGGAAGCTTAGTGAGGAACGCATGTTTAAGCTGAGAGAGGCCAAAAGCTAGGCCTCTTGTGCCAAACAGCCAAGTTGTAAATGCAAAGGAAAAGTTTCTTGAAGGAATTTCAAAGTGCTACTCTGGTGAACACATGAATGATAGGAAAGTTTTAGCGGTCTGGATAGAAGATCGAAACAGTCACAACATTCCCTTAAACCAAAGCATAATCCATAGCAAGGTCCTGACTCTCTTTTATTGTCTGAAGGCTGAGAAAGGTGAGGAAGCTACAGAAGAAAAATTCAAAGTTGGCAGAGGTAAGTTCACAAGGTTTAAGTGAAGAAGGTGTCTCCATAATATAAAAGTGCAAAGTGAAGCAGCGGGTGCTGATGTGGAAGCTGCAGCAAGTTACCCCGAAGATCTAGCTAATTGATGGAGGTGGCTACACTAAACAACAGTTTTTTGTATACGCCAAACAGCCTTACACTGGAAGAAGATGCTCCAAAACTAGAGAGGAGAAGTCAGTGCCTGGCTTTAGAGCTTCAAAACTTGAAAGGATAGATTGACTCTCTTGTTAGTACTAATGCAGCTGATAACTAAGTTCAAGCCAATGCTTGTTGGCAATTCCAAAAATTCTGGGCCCCTTAAGAAATATGCTAAATCTACTCTTCTATGCTCTGTAAATGGAGCAACAAAGCCTGGATGACAGCATATCTGTTTACAACATGGTTTATTGAATATTTTAAGCCTGCTGTTGAGACTTACTGCTCAGAAAAAGGAAAAAAAAATCCTTTCAAAATATTACTGCTCATTTATAATGCACCTCGTTACCCAAGAGCTCTAATGGAGATGTACAAGGAGAGTATTGTTGTTTTCATATCTGCTAACACAACATATATTCCGCAGCCCATGGGTCCAGGAGAATTTCAACTGTCAAGTCTTATTATTTAAAAATACATTTCATAAGGCTGTAGTTGCCATAAATTGTGATTTCCTCTGATGGATCTGGGCAAAGTCAGTTGAAAAGGATTCACTGTTCTTGATACTAGTAAGAACATTCATGGAAGGAGGTCAAAATAACATTAACAGGAGTTTGGAAGAAGTTAATTACAACCCTCATGGATGACTTGAAGGGTACAAGAGTTCAGTGGAAGAAGTAATTGCAAATGTGATGGAAATAGGAAGATAACTAGAATTAAAAAAATTAGAAGTAGAGCCTAAAGATGTGACTGAATTGCTGCAATCTCAAGTTAAAACTTGAGTGAATGAGGCATTGCTTCTTGTAGATTAACAAAGAAAGTAGTTTCTTGAGATGAAATCTACTCTTGTTAAAGATTCTTTGAAATTGTTGAAGTAACAACAAAGGATTAAGAGTATTGCATATACTTAGTTGATAAAGCAGTGCCAGGGTTTGAGAGGATAGTCTCCAGTTTTACAGAACATTCTACTACATAGGTAAAATGCTATCACACTGCACTGCATGCATGCTACAAAGAAAAGGAGAATAAATCTGTGTAGCAGATGTCATTGTGTAAGAAATTTCCACATCCATGCAGCCTTCAGCACCAACCTGACTGGGCAGCAGCCATCAACATTGAGGAAAACCCACCAGCAGCAAAAAGATTATGACATGCTGCAAGCTCAGAATTTTTTAACCGTATTTTTTAAATTAAGGTGTGTACATTGGTTTTTTAATTTATTAAGATGTACTTTAGATGGCTACTGACTTAATACACATACTGTTTTATGACGTTGGTTAACAACACCACGACATGTCATCACTCCCCTTCTCAACCTTGATTCCTCATTATCAGCTTTCCTGTTCCCTCCTGTCTTCTTTCTTTGCCCCAGGGCTGGTGTGCCCATTTAGTGTAGTTTTGTTTTACAGGCCTATCTAGTCTTTGACTGAAGGGTGAACATCAGAAGTCGTTTAATTTCTAGCAGTAAGGGTGTTTGGGAGCCATACTTTCCAGGTTTCTCCAATCTCTGTGAGACCAGTAAGCCTGTTTATTTATTTATTTGTTTATTTGGTAAGTTAGAATTTTGTTCTCCATTTTTCCAGCTCTGCCTGGGCACTTCTGTTGTGTGACTCCTGACGGAACAGTCCTTGGTGGTGGTAGCTGAGCGCCATCTAGTTGTTCTGGACTCAGAACAGAGTTGTGATAGTTGTGGTCCATTAGTCCTATGGGCTACTCTTTCCCTTGTATCTTTTATGTTCTTCTTTCTCCCTTGTTCCAGATGGCATGAGACCAGTGGAATATCTTAGATGGCTGCTCACAAGCTTTTAAAACTCCAGATGCTACTCACCAAAGTAGAATGTAGAACATTTTCTTTATAAAGTATGTTATGCCCATTGAGCTACATGTTTCCTGAGATCATGGTTCTCACAGCCCACAGGCCAGTAATGTGGTTCCTCCGGGGGTTTGGATGTATTTGTGGAGCTTCCATGACCTTGTCTTAGACAAGCTGTGCTGGCTTCACTACTGCTGTACAGTATTATTCTTATTAGATGTAATGCTTTTGTGCACTTACAATGTATTACAGTGTAGTATAAGCATAGGGAACCCTGGTGGCTCAGTGGGTAGATGCTACATCTGCTGATCAAAAGCTTAGCAGTTCAGATCTGCCAGGTTCTCCTTGGCAACTCTGTGAGGCAGTTCCACTCTGTCTTATAACTTTTATATGCACTGGGAGACCTAAAAATTGTGTGACTCGGATTGTTGTAATGCTTGCTTTATTGTCGTAGTGTGGAACTGAACCTGCAGTACCTCTGAAGTATACCTGTAACTGCTTCACTGGGCTGTTTAACAATCAGTAGTAAGACAAAAGGTGGGGTGTTTTGTCAGTGTGGTTAACAATACAGCATAGAAGTGGCAGAAACAGACGGGAAAAAGTATGACCTTAAAAGCAGAGCACTTGGATTCCCCTGATAACTCAGAGAATATTGTGAAGATCATAATATGTAAACACATTTTTTAAAATAATAGTTTTTATGTTTTTCATTGTGTTTTAAGTGATAGTTTACAATTCTAGTTGGTTTTTCATACAAAAACATATACACACCTTGTGATGTGACCCTAGCTGTTCTCCCTACACTGTGGTAGCATACTTCAACCCTCTACCCCATAGTTCCCATATCCATTTAATGAGTTCCTGTCTTCTGTCTCTGTCTTCTCATCTTGTCTCTAGAGAGGAATTGCCTAGTCTCCTGTATTTACCCAAGCCAAGAAGCACACTTGTCACCAGTATCATTTTATGTCTTATGTACCAGTTCAGGCTTTATCTGAGGAGTTGACTGCTAGAATGGTTTCGATTTTGGGATAACAGAGAATCCGGGGGCTGTGCCCCCCAGGGACCCACCCGTCTGTAAGACCATGATGTCTGGTCTTTTTACTAGAGTTCAAGTTCTGCATCCCACATTTCTCCTGCTCTGTTAGGGATTCTTTGTTGAATTCCCCATGTGGGCAGTCTTTGGTGGCCAGGCATCATCTAGTTCTTCTGGTCTTATGTTGATGTAGTGTCTGGTGTATGTGGCCCTTTCTGTCTCTTGGACTTACACGTTCCTTGTGTTTTGATGCTCTTCTTTGCTCCAGGTGTGCTGACACTACTGATATTTCTTACATGGCTGCTTCTTAGCTGTTAAGGCCCCAGGTGCCACTTAAACCAAAGTAGGATGCAAAATGTTTTAATAAACTTTGTTCTGCCAGTTGACCTAGATGTCCTCTGAAACTATTGACTCCAAACCACTGACCCTGCTACTCTGTCCCTTGAAGTGTTTGGTTTTATTTGGAATACTTGTACACTTTGAGCTTAGTCCATTTGTGCTGACTCTCTCCACTTAAAACAATTCTTATCAATTCTCTAATTAGTGAATACTGAATACTAACTCCCCCATCCCCAACCATCAAAGAATGTTTTCTTCTTCACTTAAACCTCTTTTTGGGTTCTTATAATAGTGGTCTCATACAATATTTGTCCTTTTGCAATTGACTAATTTCACTCAGCGTGCCTTTCAGATTCTTCCATGTTATGAAATGTTTTCCAAATTCATCTTTGTTCTTTATCATTGTATTATATTCCATTATGTCAATATATTTTAGTTTGTTTATTCATTCTTCCATTGATGGTCACTTAGGTTGATTCCATCTTTTTGCTATTGTGGACAGTCTGCATGTATCTCTTCTTTAGGATGGATTCCAAGAAGTGGATTGCTGGATCATATAGTATTTCTGTCATTTCGTTGTGTTGTGAGGACTTGCGTGTGATGCTGGAAGGTCTGCAACCAGTATTCAGATACCAGCAAGGTCAACCATTGTGGGTAGGTTTCAGCTGAGCTTCCAGACTAGGACAGACTAGGAAGAAGAACCTGGTGGTCTACTTCTGAACAGTATTAGCAAGTGAAAACTTTCTAAATAGCAGCGGAATGTTGTCAGATACAGTGCTGGAAAATGAGCCTCCCCCACCCCCCCACCGTTGGAAGTCACTCAAAAGATGACTGGAGAAGAGCTGCTTCCTCAAAGTAGAGTTGACCTTAATGATGCTGATGAAGTTAAGCTTTTGGGACCATCATTTGCTGCTGTGGTAAGATGCATAATGAAATGAAACAGCTGCAAACATCCATTAATAATCGGCACATGTAATGTATGAAATATGCATCTATGAAAGTTGAAAATCATCAAAAATGAAATGGAACTTGTAAACATTGATATCATAGGCATTACTGAACTGAAATGGACCAGTACTGGCCCTTTTGCGTTGGACAGTCATACGCTCTACTATGCAGGGAGTGAAAACTTGAAGAGGAATGGTCTTGTGTTCATTGTCAAAAAGAACATTTCAAGATCTGTCCTGAGGTACAGTGCTGTCAGTGATAGGATAATATCCACATGTCTACAAGGAAGGCCAGTTAATACAACTGTTAACTCAAATTTGCATACCAACTACTGAGGCCAAAGATGAGGAGACTGAAGATTATTATTAGCTTCTGCAGTTCAAAATTGACTGAAAAGGCACTCAGGATGTATTGATATTACTGGCAATTGGACTGTAAAATTTGGAGGCAAAGAAAAAGGATCAGTAGTTGAAAAATATGGCCTTGGTCATAGAAACGATACCAGGGATCACATGATAGAATTTTGCAATACCAATGACATCGTTGCAAATACCTTTTTTTTCAGAAAAATAAATGGTGAGTAAACACATGGACCTCACCAGATATAGAATACACAGGAATTCAATCGACTACTGCTGTGGAAAGCTCAGTGTCATCAGTTAGACCAAGATCAGGTGCTGACTGTGGAACAATCAACTGCTCATATGCATGTTCAAGCTGAAAATGAAGAAAATTAGAATAAGTCCAGAAG
This sequence comes from Heterohyrax brucei, assembly GCA_028571685.1. Lineage (NCBI taxonomy): Eukaryota > Metazoa > Chordata > Mammalia > Hyracoidea > Procaviidae > Heterohyrax > Heterohyrax brucei. Next base: position 80,646,249 of record CM053154.1, on the reverse strand, counting down.
GGCCGAAGTACAGCCTTGAGTATATCCCACCCGACAGCCAGATGAGTTGTGGAATGACATCGAAGACATTTTACCTGAGGAAAGCAAGAGGACATTAAAAAGACAAAGAAAGAAAAGACCAAATTTTGTCAGTAGAGACTCTGTAGCTTTCTCTTGAACATCAGTTAGCTAAAGCAAAAGGAAGAAATGGTGAAGTAAAAGAACTGAATAGAAGATTTCAAAGGATGGTTTGAGAAGACAAAGTATTATAATGACGTGTGCAAAGAGCTGGAGACAGAAAACGAAAAGGGAAGAATATGCTCCACATTTCTCAAGCTGAAACACCTGAGGAAAAAATTTAAGGCTCAAGTTGTAATACTGATTTTACAGGGAAAATATTAAATGACTCAAGAAGCATAAAGAAAAGATGGGGAAATCATTGTACCAAAAAGACTTGGTTGATGTTCAGCCATTTCACGAGGAAGCTTATGAACAGGAACTGATGGTACTGAAGGAAGAAGTCAAAGCTGCATTGAAGGCATTGGCGAAAAACAGGGCTCCAGGAATTGATGGAATATCAATTGAGATGTTTTGGGAAACAGATGCAGCACTGAAAGTGCTCACTCATCTATGCCAGGAAATTGGGAAGACACCTACCTGGCCAAATGACTGGAAGAGATCTATATTTATGCTAATTCCTGAGAAAGGTGATGCAACTGAATATGGAAATTATTAAACAATGTCATTAATGTCACATGCAAGTAAAATTTTGCTAAAGATCTTTCAAAAGCAACTACAACAGTGTATTGACAGAGAACTGCCAGAATTTCAAGCCAGATTCAGAAGAAGACATGGAACCAGGGATATCATTGCTGATGTCAGATGGATCATGGCTGAAGCAGAGAATTTCAGAAAGATATTTACCTTTGTTTTATTGACTATGCAGAGATATTCAACTGAGGATTATAACAAATTATGGATAACATTGCAGAGAGTGGGAATTCCAGAGCACTTAGTTATGCTCATGAGGAATCTGTACATGGATCAAGAGGCAGTTGATTTAAGAGAACAAAGGTACACTGCATGGTTTAAAGTCAGGAAAGGTGTGCATCAGGATTGTATTCTTTCACCATACTTTTTTAATCTGTACACCAAACAAATAATCTGAGAATCTGGACTATATGAAGAAGAACGAGGCATTGAGATTGGAGGATGACTCATCAATAACCTGTGTTATGCAGATAACATAACCCTGCTTGAGGAACATGAAGAGGATTTGAAACACTTATGAAGATCAAAGACCACAGCCTTCAGTATGCATTGCCTCTGAGTATTAAGAAAACAAAAGCCATCACAACTGGACCAGTAAGCAGCATCATGATAAATGGAGAAAGGATCAAGTTTGTCAAGGATTTCCTTTTACTTGGTTCTACAATCAACACCCATGGAAGCATCAGTCAGGAAATCAAAAGATGTATTATGTTGGGAAAATATCCTGCAAAAGACCTCTTTAAAGTGTTGAAGAGTAATGATGTCACCTTGAAGATTAAGGTTCACCTGATCTGAGCCATGATAACTTTCAGTCATATCATATGCATCTGAAAGCTGGACAATGAAAAAGCAGGATGGAAGAATTGATGCTTTTGAATTGTGGTACTGAATGTACCATGGACTGCCAAGAGAACAAACAGATGTGTCCTGGAAGAAGTACAACCAGTGTGCTCCTTGGAAGGAAGGATGATGAGACTATGTCTTACATACTTTGAACATGTTGTCAGGAGGGATCTGTCTCTGGAGAAGGACATTATCGATTGACATAGTGGCTTTAACAATGAGCTTAAGCATAAAAACAGTTGTGGGCACGGCACAGGACTGAGTACTGTTTTGTTCTGTTGTACATAGTGTTGCTTGAGTCGGCACCAATTCAGTGGTACCCAACAACAACAACAACAGAGTATTTCTAACTTTGTAAGAAAGTGCAAAATTGATTTCTAGCATGGTTGCACCATTTTACGATCCCACTAGCAGTGTGTAAGTGGTCTAGTCTCTCCACATCCTCTCGAACATTAATGGTTTTTTTGTGTTTTCTTGATCAGTTCCAGACTTGTCAGGGTGAGATGGTATCTCGTAGTTTTGATTTGCATTTCTCTAATGACTAACGTTTGTGAGAATTTCCTTAGGTATGTTTTAGCTGCCTAGGTGTCTTCTTTGATAAAGTGACTGTTTGTATCCTTTGCGCATTTTTGAATTGGGTTATTCGTCTTTTTGTTGTTGAGGTTTTGAAGTATCTAGTGGATTTTAGAGATAAGGTGCTTGTCTACTTGATGTAGCCAAAATTTTTTACCCAATCTGTAGGTTGTCTTTTTACTCTTTTGGTGAACTCTTTGAACAGCATAAGTGTTTGATTTTTAGGAGTTCCCAAACCACCTCCCCCTTCCAAACAGACCCACTGCTGTTGGGTGGATTCTCATATCAACCCTATAGGACAGAGTAAAACAACTCTCATAGAGTTTCCAGAGTGCCTAGTGAATTTGAACTGCTGACCTTTTGGTTAACTATTGTACCATCAAAGTTTCACCATTTATCTATTTTCTCGTCTGATATTTGTGCGTTGCTAGTAATGTTTTGTATTCTGTTTATGCCTTGTATTAAGGCTTTCCAATGTTGTCCCTATATTTTCTTTCATTCTTTCAGTCATTTTAGATTTTGTATTTTGGTCTTTGATCTATTTTTAGTTAGTTTTTGTACACTGTGAGAGATAGGGATCTTGTTTCATTTTTTCGCTGATGCATATCTAGGTATGCCAACACTATTTGTTAGAAAGAAACTGTCTTTTCTCCAATTTATGGACTTTAGGCTTTTGTCAAATATCGTCTGCTCATAGGTGGATGATTTTTTTCTCTGGATTCTCTCTTCTGTTCCATTGGCCTATGTGTCAGTTGTACCAGTCAGTACCAGGCTGTTTTGACCACTGTGGCAGTGTAATAGCTTCTAAAGTCAGGTAGTGTGAGGCCTTTTGCTTTCTTCTTCTTCAGTAATACTTTACTTATCTGAGGTTTCTTCCCTTTCCGTATAAAGCTGGTGATTCTCTACCCCACTGAAAAATCCCATTGGAATTTGGACTGGGATTGCATTGTAGCTGTTGATTGCGTTGGGTAGCGTAGACATTTTCACAATGTTGAGTCTTCCTATCCATGAGCAAGGTAGGGTTTTCTACTTATGTAGGTCTGATTTGTTTTCTTGCGGTAGAATTTTGTAGTTTTCTTTGTATAGATCTTCTGCATCTTGGGTAGATTTATTCCTAAGTATTTTATCTTCTTGGAGGCTATTGCAAGTGGTATTATTTGGTGATTTCTTCTTTGAAGTTCTCTTTATTGGTGTAGAGGAATCCAACTGATTTATGTATGTTTATCTTGTATCCTGATATTTTACTGAACTCTTCTGTAAGTCATTTTTTTTGATGGATTCTTTAGGGTTTTCTCTGTATAAGATCATATCATCTCACAGAGGCTTTCTTCTTATTTACTAATTTGGGTGCCCCTTATTTCTTTTTCTACCCTGATTGTTCTAGCTAGAACCTGTAGCACAGTGTTGAATAAAAGCAGTGACAAAGAGCATCATTTTCTGGTTCCTGTTCTTCGTGGGAGTGTTTTCAGACTTTGTTCAGTTAGGATGATGTTTGATGTTGGCTTTGTATAAATGCCCTTTATTAGGCTGAGGAAATTCCCTTCTGTTTCTATTTGGCTGAGAGTTTTTAACATGAATGGGTATTGGACTTTGTCAAATGCCTTTTCTGCATGGACTACTAAGGTCATGTTTTTTTTTTTTTTTTAATTTTGTTTATGTGGTTAATTGTTTTTCTAAGGCCATGAGTCAGATCCGACTCAATGGCATTTGGCTTGGCTTGGCAGTGTTGTACTATTTCTGCATACTTCGTATGAATCCCACTTGGTCATGGTGAGGTTTTTTTTTTGATATGTCATTGAGTTCTTTTGGTCAGAATTTTGTTAAGCCTTTTTCCATCTACATTTTTGAGATATATTCGTCTGTAGTTTCCTTTTTTCTGATGTCTCTGTTAAGTGCTGTGAATGCTAACTAGAAAGTTAGCAGATTGAATCCACCGGGAGCTTCTTGGAAACTGTCAGGTGATTCTACTCTGTCCTGTAGGTTCACTATGAGTCAGAATTGGCTCAGTGGCAGTGAGTGTTTTTCAGGGAGAGGTTATCTGGTTTTGGTAGGAGGGTTATGGTGGCTTCATAGCGTGATGTTGGAAATATTCCATGCTTCTCTGTGCTCTGAAATGCCTTTAGTAATAGTGGTGTTAACTCTTCTCTGAAAGTTTGGTAAAATTTTTCATTAAGACTGTCTGTGCCAGGAGTTTTTTTGTTGGGAGCTTTTAAATTACCTTTTCAATCTCTTCTTTTGTTATGGGTTTATTTAGTTGTTCTACCTCTGTCTGTGTTAGCTGGGTAGGTAGTGTTTTTCTAGAAATTTGTCCATTTCCCTAGGTTTTAAATTTGTTAATGTGCAGTTTTTCATAGTATTCTGTTATGATTTTTTAACATTTCAGTTGGGTCTCTTATGATGTCACCCATCTCATTTCTTATTCAGGTTATTTGTTTCCTCACCCATTTTTCTTTTGTCAGCTTGGTTAGTGGTTTATCAGTTTTGTTGATGTTTTCAAAGAACTGGCTTTTTTGTCTTGTTAACTCTTTTATTCATTTTTCTATTCTCTAATTAATTGAGTACCACTGTAAATTTTATTATTTGCTTTCTTCTGGTGCTCAAGGGGAGTTCTTTTGCTGGTATCTTTTGAGTTGTTTGAGTTGTAGGGTTAATAATTTGATTTGGGTGTTCTTTTTCTTTTTGGGTGTGTGTATTTATTGAAATAAATTGATCTCTGAGCACTGTTATTGCTGTGTCCCAAAGGTTCTGGTAGGATGTACTTTCATCTTCATGATTGTTTTTGTTCTGTCCATGATTTTCTCTATAGCCCAGTAGTCTTTTGTTTCTTAATTTTTTACTGTGATTAAGGGAAAGTGTATAAACCATGTAAATTTTCTACATAAAACTCCAAGTACCTACTTCTCTGTACCTCTGTCTGTTCTCACCCTGTGGTAGCACATTCTTCTTTTTCACTCTTCCAGTATCTAGTCAACCAGCACGTATCCCTTCCTCTCCATCCTGTCCTCTCCCTTCTAAAAAGAAACCAGTCGGACAGCCTCATATATGTACTAAACCATGAAGTACATACACCATATGCATCCTTCTGCGTCCCCAAGTCCAGTTCATTCTTTGTTTGAAGTTTAGTAGTTTTTGAGCAAGATACTCAGTTTCCTTGTGTTTGATTCCCCCCCGCCCCATGTTTTTCTGTTTTAACTCGTGGTTTATGGCTTTGTGGTCTGCAAAGATGCTTTCCAGTATTTCAGTGCTTTGGATTTTGTTAAGGCTTGCTTTATGGCCTAGTATGTGGTCTATTCTAAAGAATGTTCCATGTGCATTGGAAAACAAAGTATACTTGTCTTCTTGAGTTTAATGTGCTGTATATGGCTGTAAGGTCAGGTTGGTTGACTGTGGCATTTGGATCTTCCATGTCTTTATAAAGCTCCTTTCTGAATGTTTTGTTCTTTATGAAAGTGTTGTGTTCAAGTCTTCTGTTGTTACTGTGGCGCTGTCTATTTCTCTTGTCAATGCCATTCAGGTTTGTTTGTTGTATTTAGGAGCCCTATCATGGGGTGGGTAAATATTTAATATGGCCATGTCCTCCTGATGTGTTGAGTGTTTAATCATTATATTGTGTCCTTGTTCACTGTAGTGTATATTACTTTAAAGTCTGTTTAATCAGAAATTAATATTGCCATTTCTGCTGTTTTTGTCTATATATTTTTCCATCCTTTGAGTTTTAGTTTGTGACTTTTAGTGTGTATCTGCTATACGCAGCATATAGATGGGTCATGTTTTTAAAATCTGTTATGCCATTTTCTGTCTCTTTATTGGTCTCTTCATTTAAGTAATTTACATTCAGCATAATTATTGATAGGTATGAATTTAGTATTGTCATTTTGATGCCTTTTTTGTTCTTTCTTGACAGTTTCTTGTTCCACTTATTTTTTTTGTGCTTTGTTGTTTTCCTTTATATGTTTTCTTTTCATATTTTTCATTGTTGCTTGTTTATATTTACTGAAACTTCATGTTTTTCTTGTTTTGATGTGTAGGATTGTTAATTTTCTTTATGGTTACCTTAATGTTTATCCCTAGTTTTCTAAATTTAAACCAGTCTTTACTTTCTGTGTATAGCTTCACTTCCTTTCTATACGAAAGATTCATGACTATGTTTTTAATTCCTGTTTTTGTTATAATGTCATCTTTTATATATTGACATTTCTGTTTCTCTATTTGCAGTGTTCTAGCTTTAATTTATGTTTTAATTGCCCTACCAGGATTGATATGTGTTCGCTGTGTCCTGCATTGTAGTGTTGGGTTGTTATCTGATGTTACTGATTTTGTAACTGAAGGACTCTTTTTAGTATTTCTTGTAATTTTGCTTGGGGTTTTGCAAATTCTCTAATTGTCTGTTTACCTGGAAATGCCCTAATTTCACCATTGTATTTGAGAGACAGTTTTGCTGGATAGATAATTCTTGGTTGGTAATTTTTTTCCTTCAAGGCTTTGTATGTGTTGTACCACTGCCTCTTGCCTGCATGGTTTCTGTTGTGCAGTCCAGGCTTAGTCCAAATGACTCTCCTGTGTAGATTAGTTTTCATTTATTTCTAAAAACCAAAACCAAACCTATTGCCGTCGAGTTGATGCTGACTCATAGCAGCCCTGTAAGACAGAGTAGAACTGCCCCATAGAGTTTCCAAGGAGTGCCTGGGAGATTTGAACTGCTGACCTTTTGGTTAGCAGACATAGCACTTACCCATTGCATCACCAGGGTTTCCATTTATCCCTAGCCACTTTTAGAACTTCTCTTTATCTTTGGTTTTGGTAAGATTGATTACATGTCTTGGCATCTTTCTTTTGGGATCTACTTCGTATGAAGTTCAATGCACATATTGATGTCTTCTTATTTTGATGATATGAGGACTTTTTCTGTCAATTCTCTCTGTATTTTTTGGAACCTGCCCTCTTCTGTTACTCCATTCATAAGTTATTCCTCTTGATAAAGCCCCACATAACTGTTAGTGTTTCTTCACTGTTTAGAATTCTTTTGTCTGATTTTTCCTCAAATATGTTGGTGTCCATTGGTTTGTCTTCAGTCTCATTAATTCTGTGTTCCATTGCCTTAGTTCTGCTCCATTGACTTCCTGTTGAGTTGTTGAATTCTGTAATTTTGTTATTAATCTGCTGAATTTCTGTCTCTTTGCTTTCTTACAGCCTGTTAAATTTGACGTTATGCTCTGCTACATTTTGCCTGATCTTCCTAATCACTTGAAAAGTTCTAAGTATTAATGTTTTTATTCTACCTTCTCTTCTGGAAAATTTCTTGATTCAGTGTTTTGGGAGCTTTTGGAAGCCACCATGGTCTGCTTCTTTAAGTGATTTAATAATGACTTTTGTCTCTGGTGAAACCCTGGTGGTATTGTCGTTAAGTGCTGTGGCTAGTAACCAAAAGGTTGGTGATTCAGATTTGTCAGGCACTCCCTGAAAACTCTATGGGGCAGTTCTACTCTGTCTGTAGGGTCACTGTGAGTCAGAATTGACTCGATGGCAGTGAGTTTGGTTTTTGGTTTTGTCTCTGAGCCATTGTTAACTTGTTGAATTTATTGATGTTTGCTTACTGTCTTCTCACTTCTTTTTTTCTTGTTGTTGTTGTGTTTTAAAATGCCCATGGGAGCAAGTTTGATTATTGGTGTCTTAGTGATTCTAGGGAAACCCTGGTGGTGTAGTGAGTTAAGTGCTATGTCTGCTAACCGAAAGGTCGTCAGTTCAAATCTGCCAGGTACTCCTTGGAAATTCTATGGGGCAGTTCTACTCTGACCCCTAGAGTCACTGTGAGTTGGACCCAACTCAACAGCAGTGGTTTTTTTTTTTTTTTTTTAGTGATTCGAGTGTCCTGTTGTTAAGTGTTAGAGCTGTTACTAGCATGTGGGCCCAGGCCTCTGTTTGCTTTTCTTGTATGTATTCAGCTCAGATGCTCAGTTAGTCAGTCAGCAAATGTGTGGTTTAGTCTCTCCCCTACAGCCATAGATGGGCAGGGGTAATTGATGTAGGCATAGGTTCCCGGCTGTGTGTGCTGAGAAAGGTAGGGGCTGACAGCTGTCCATGAGTTTCTGTGAGGATGTCTTGTACCTATTCCTTCAGGTGAGTAGGTAGGTAGCTTTTGCTGCAGGACAGTATGCACTGTGGATGTTGTATGCAGTGCTGAAAGGCTTTCAATGTCTGTGGACCCCTTATACCTGTGCCTAGGCAAAGGACCTGTTTCTGCCCTGCATTCCTGGCTTAAGGGACCAGGGAGATTTTCCTCCTGTTAAATTTTTTCCCCCTTGTTTCCCTTCCTAAATCTAGAAGAATGGCTCAGGGGACACATAAGTGGTTCTACTTTTGCCCCGGGTACTATGGCAGAATATGGAGCCTGATGCAGTATAGAGAAGGGGGAAGCACTGGAAAAAGGGATGGAGGTTTAGCCAAAGGAATGTTTTAGGTCTGCATGTCATTGATCTGATGCAAGCCACTTAACTTTTCATGATTGAATGAAGCATTAGTGGGCTCTGTGCTCCTCAGTCTCTTCTGCTGAGGAAGATGCTCTCCAGACACCGCTGTTTCACTTAACCACACTAGCCACCAATCCTCCAGTGGGATGCAAATTCCCACTGGGTCAAGTCTGGCCAGTCCTCGGTTCTTCTGGATATGCTTTCCCTGTTGCTTACTCTGATTTCTCAGCTTTCCCTTTGATGTTTCTGCTCCTAGAAGGTCATATATAATCAATTCACTTGATATTTTGGATCTTTTCTATTAAAGGGATCCCCAGAAGCATCTGACTACCCTGCCACCTTAGTCTGGCTTCCTGTAAGCACTTCTTGCAAACTCTTGTGAGTAGTTGTCAGATGTCAGGTGTTGTGCTCACTGTAGCTGTAGGTCAGTAAGAGAAGAACATAATCTTCATGAAATTTTTGTATGCCACTCTTAATGTCTAGAATGGAGCCTGGCCCAAGGTAGGTGTTTAGTAAATATTGGTTGAAGGAATAGTCAGTCAGCTGTTTGTAAGTGAGTTGTGTGTCCCCATCTAAGTCCAGGTCCATTTCAGAAATACATGTGATTCCTTAGTGGTGACTTAACAGTGGCAGAAGGCTGTGGGAGAGGAGGAAGGCTTGAGTAAGTCCCAAGTAAAAACGTGGATGTCACTACCTGTAGTCTGTCTGTAATGGAAGCAGGTGGTGTGACATCGGTATCTACATTCTCCAAGGTCATCCATCAGGTTACCAGCAATATGAGGCTGGATACTGGAAGCCATGTGGAACACCCACATTGCTTGTTGTAGGTTTGGAGAAACTTTTCCTTTTTACACATAGAATTTGAATGTCTATTTGGTATCCTTGAGATAGTTCTGGGTGGGGATATGCTCCAACTGTGCAACATCTTGACCTTGAACAAACTGTAGATTAACTGAGGCTTGCATTTTTTTCACTTCCACAGTAAAAATAGAGCAGGTTTGACATCAATTGGGGATTTGCTCAGTCCTGTGGAGTTCTTGTTTCCAAGTTGACATTTGGTCCAAAGGAGAATGATAGCTGAGTTAAACTTTCTAGCTCTCCACCGAAATTACTATTATCTGATTGTCATGTTAGTGTTGAGTGATTTGTGATGCCCTGTTCTATTTTTTAAGGAAGTAAGCAGAATAGGAGAAATACTTCTCATTTTTCTGTCTCATCCCTTCCAACCACCTTTACTTCCTGCAGGCCAGTGAGAGAGGCTCTTTAGGAATTTCCTGTAGCCCTGGAAGATGTGAGATAGAGCAACAGCAGGCATGGAATGAGGGGACTGAGCTGTGAAACCTTCTGTGAGGTGGGGATGCTGAGTATGTTCAGAAGGGAAGAATTTTAAATGGAACTGAGCTGGGGGAATTGGATCTCTTTTCCTTTCACTTTTTTCCTGGGACAGATTGTCTGTCTCTGAATTGTATTGTCTCCATTGATATTTTGGGGGTAGAGTTCCACTAATATGCAGCAGAAACATTTTAAATTAAGCAAACATGTTTGGAGGGTCCCAAGTTGGCAGTCCAACTCTCTGAGGCCTGTGTGTAGGTAACTGCAAGTTGGCTGTGGACCTTGACGTTCATCTCACACTAGTTTTTTTATAGCTCATGGATTTTGAGTTTTTATTAAGGAAATCCGTGCTGCCTGCAGAACTTTAACTCAGGGATGGAGTCTTCTATCATTTACTTTCCTTTTTCATTTAAACATCATATATATATATATATTTTCACTTTTCCAAACATAGTTTGGAAAACACTTTGGACTTGAAAGAAAGACTGTAGTTGCAGTCGTCATGTGTGAGTCTGTTGAGGTGCTGAGTTTCTAGCAAGCACCATCCCTGTGGTGTTCATATCTGGTAGCTAAGGGAGGTTCACAGGTTTCTGTACTGTTTCCAGTACTGATGTCGTCTACTCCACAGGCCGTGAAGTACAGTCATGTGCTGCACAGTGTTCATTCAGGCGACATTCAGCCATATATATGTCTCTGATTCTGTATGATTGCAATAGAGTTCAGAAATCCTAATCAGAGAATAGAACATAGTGGACACAGCTGAATGCAGTGAATGCAACAAGTATGTTTCATGTCTCTTGTATACAAAGTGGAAACTCTGGTGGCGTAGTGGTTAAGTGCTGTGTCAGCTAACCATGAGGTCAGCAGTTTGAATCCTCCAGGTGCTCCTTGGAAACTCTGTGGAGCAGTTCTACTCTGTCTTATAGGGTCGCTATGAATCAGAATCAACTTGACAGCAGTGGATAGTGAGTTGATACACAGAGTGATTGCACAGCCAGGCATATAATGGTACAGTACATGTGTAACCTACAATGCATATGCCTTGATAGTCTGTTTTATAGATGCCTGTGTTGCTAGCTCGTGTATTGACTGTACAGTACTTTCTATTGTTACTTTGATGTGAACTTTTCCTGCTTACGAAGAAAATGTTCTAGTTTCATGTATTGTGCATCTCTTGAACGTTGTAGTGTTATCTCTCTTTAACTTTCTTTTGAAAATATTGTGGTGAAGTGCATCATGGCTCCCAAATGCAGCAAAACCAGTGCTGGTTGATAACAGCAGCAAGAGGCAAAGGAGATGTGTCTGTTTGGAAGTGAAATAAAAGGTATTAAACAACGTCAAAGATGGAAATCAGTGAATGACTTAGGCATGTTCATATAATGTGCAAATCATATAAAGTCCTATTCCATAGAGTGTACTGTGGATGTTAAGTGATGCATGACTGAATTCTTCTTACCCCATTCAGGGTTGATTTGACTTTTCAATCTTGAATTTAGGGTAGTTTGCTTTAAAGATTTTCTTTCAAAACACATAGATCAACATTTCCCAAGGAAGCATCCTCTAAACACTTGCTGGTGTGACATTGGTGGTATTACTTAATGAAAGGGGCTCTGGTCAAATAAATCCGGGCAGTGCTGATTTGACCAGGCCACTCTGCTTTCTTTACAGTAGGACTCTGCAAAACACTAATAGACTGCATGCTTTGGGGCTTCACTAGGGTGGGTTCTGTAGTGCAGTATTTCCCAAACACATGTGACCCCAAAACCCTCCTTCATGAGCATCTTATGACATCATTGTTATGAATGCACTTTTCGGAAACTTTGCATCAGTGTATGAAATGGGAATGTCAACACGTACTCTTGCATGTTGCTTTTTTCCCAGCTTTCTCAGTTGGAGCATGTCATGGATTGAACCATGTCCCCCCCAAAATGTGTGTAACCGTTTGGCTGGGCCATCTACCTCAGTATTTTGTGATTTTCCTAACTGTACATTCTGTCTCTGCCTGTGGTTAGTAGATGGGATGATTACGTTAAAGGAGCATTGGAGTAGGACTGCAGCAGCCTTGCTAAGGAGTTTCCCTGGCGTGTGGCTTGCACCACCTTTTCCCTTTTCATCCTGCGGGAGATAAAAAGAGAGGGGAGCAAGCGGAGAATCAGGAACTTCATACCATCAAGAAAGCAGCACTGGGAGCAGAGTGCGTCCTTCAGACCTGAGGCTCCTGTACCAGGATGTTCCCTGACCAAAGACTGATGCAACACAAAGAGTTTTCTTCAGAGCCGACAGAGGAAAGCTTTTCTCTGGAGCAGACTTATAGCCTACTGGACTGTTTAAGGATAAATTCTTCCTTGTTAAAGCCATCTACTTACGGTATTTCTATTACAGCAGTACCAGATACCTAAAACAGAGCGCCCAAACCTTAGACTTTCTCTTTCTTCTAAATCCTGATAATTTCATGTTATTATGGGGCCACTATCCATCATTTTTAAGGTATGTGACCTTGGATGAGATGCATAACCTCCCTGGACCTATTTCCCTGATGTGGCTGGGCAGAAGTGAAGTCTGTCTTTGGGATGGTTAAACCTCTTCTCTCTGAGAATGAGTTAAGCAGGACTGGGCTTTGGTCTGCAGTTGAAATTTCCGGAGGAGACCTGTCCTGGTTGTTTGACAATTGCATGTCTGAGGCTGGTTAACTGTCCCATGACTCTTTGTTAAGTCCATGTGTGCAGCTGATGTGGGGAACAGGGACAATGGTGATCTCTGTCCTCACAGTGTTGTGTTACTTCTGCCAAGATGCAGGACATGGATGAATGTCCCAGGTGGCCTGAGCATCATTGGTTCATTTGAAGCCAGGGAGCAAGGGCACATAGAACAAGGGCCCATAATAAGACACAATGAGTGTCTGGATCCCAGTGTTAGGTGCTTCCATTGAAAGCTTTGTGACTCCAGCGAGTCAATTAACCTTCCTGGGCTTGCTTTCCTCATCTCTAAAAGAGGGGATAATAGGTATCTCCTAAGGGCTTTGGTGAATTGAGAGGACTTTTATGAATTTTGTAGCACCCTGCCTGGCAAGGGCAGTGGCTGCTGCTCCTGCAGCTGTTGGAGATGAAATGTCCCTGAGTAGAAAGCCAGTCTCTTGTCTGGGCTTGGCATCAGGAGGCATCTCAAAGCTCAGGCCTTGCCTGGAGTGAAAAAAATGGGATGCCCACTGGAGAAGCCTGGAGTGTCCGTGGGACAAGGGTGCCTGTGTGGCTGCACAGATACACTGACCAGGGTTTGGTCCTAGAGGTTGCATTTGAAGGAAAGTATCACCGTAAGCTGGGAGGAGTTCGGCTCTGAAAAGACCTAGGTGACAGTTTATTCTGGAGGACAGGAGGCTTAGAGGGGGTTTTGAAGGCCCCTCTGTTCAGATCAGTGCAGGCTAAATAAGAATTCTCTGCTTTTAAATTGTGGTAAATATATACATAACAGAACATTTGCCATTTCAACAGTCTTCGCAGGTACAGTTCATTTGTATCGATTATGCTCACTGTGGTGATCATGGGTCACCCAGACGGGCTCAGTGTCTTCTGAGCTCTAGTCCTTTCCTCTTCTCTCCTGAGGCCTGCCCCTGGTGACTTTTAATAAACTTTGGTCTCTGTACACTTGCCTATTCTGGATTTTTCGTGAAGTGGGGTCACACCCTGGTACTCCCAAAGGGCTGAAGGTGGACCGATTGGTGGAAGATACTAGAGGTAGAATCCAGCTCAACTTATGGAAGACTTTTCTCTCCCTATCCTTTCCTTTCTTTTAAGCTTTTTGCTGTATTTCAAACAGTTGTAGAACTGGAGAGGTTAATATAATGAATAACTGTGTATCTGTCACCCGACTTTCTGGACAACTTTTGTTTTCCCTAGTATTTTAAAACAAGTCGTAGGTCCTAGACAGTGTATCATTTTACCTGTAAGTACTTCAGGGTGTAGCTCTAAGAGATAAGGCCTTTTTAAAAAACATACCATTGTGCAGTCAATAGTATTAGTAAGTTCTTAATGTCACCTAATTCCCAGTGTCTTTTTGTGGATGGCATGTTTACGTTGGAATTTTAACAAGATGAACGTGTTGCATTTAGTTGATGTCATCTAGAAAGTCTCGTGTAATATCTAGAAGCTTCCCTTCCCCCAGCATTAAGTTTGTTTTATTTTTTAATTATGATTGAATGAAAATGTACATTCCCATATGAATTTGCATGCTCACCTATATGCAGCTCCCACTGCTCTCCGTGCCCGCAGAGCACACCCTTCCTCTCTACTCCATATATATCCTGTCCTCCGAACAGTCTCCTATCCCCTCTTCTCTGGCCATTCCCCTTCCTCTAGCAAGAGGTCAGCAGGAAGACATCCTATAGATGTATAGAACCATAAAGTTCCCACAAGGTATGGTCACTCTGTGTTGCCAAGTGCAATCCATTGCTGTCCGAAAAGTTGATCTTCATTATGATTTATGGATAGGAGCAGCATCAGGGCCAGGGGACATGCTCTCAGGGGAACCTTGAAGCTCCTGGACTGTCAACTGTGGTCTTTTAGTGGAGATCTCAGGGTGCACACGTATTTATTCTTGTGTTGCCAGTGAGACTCAGTTTTGTGAGTCGCATCATGGCTATCACTGGTGGTGGCCTGGCACCATCCAGTTCTTCTGATCATGAGTCGATGTAGAGACCCACTCACGTGGGTCTTTCTGTCTTTCGGGTTCTCTTCCCCCCATATCGTTCTTGTCCTCAGTGATCATCTGTTGCTGTTGAGTTGGGACCATTTGCTGTACCCTCAGATGGCAGCTTGGCAGCTTTTAAGACCACAGATGCCACTCACCGATGTGGGGTGCTGAGAGTCCTCATTAGCAAATTGCTAGCTGTGCCAATTGGCCTTAATTTCGCCTGAGAGCATGGTCCCTGGCCCCCTACCCTAGCCAATCTGTCCTTGCAATATTGGGTTAAGATGGGAGAGGTACTAAAATTGTGTTGAAATCCAGTTATTATTGATCTTTCTAATGTGTGCTGTCACCAATTTCACCCAACCAAATTTCTATTAACTACCTACTCTAAACCCTCCCCCTCCCTCCCTCCCTCCCTCCCTACACTTGCAGGCATCAAAGAGTCTTCTATGCATGAGTCTGTTTTTAAATTCTTTTTTTTTTTTTTCAATTATGACTGAGTGAAAATGTACATTCCCATATAAACTTACATGTCCACCTATATGCAGCTTCCACTGCTCTCCCTGCCTGGTGACAGCACACTATTCCTCTCTGCTCCATATATGTCTGATCCTCCCAACAATCTCCTTTCCCCTCGTCTCCACCCACTACCCTTCCAGCCAGAGGTCAGCAGGATGATATCCTATAGATGCATGAAACCATAAAGTGCGTCCAATATATGGTCACTCTGCATCACTAAGTCTAATCCATTGGTGTCTGAAGAGTGGACCTTCGTTCTGATTTATGGGCAAGGGCAGCATCAGGGACAGGGGCCATGCTCGTAGGGGAACCTCGAAGCTGCTGGACCATCCATTGAGGTCTTTTAGTGGAGATCTCAGGGTGCACCCCTTTTTATTCTTGGGTTGCCAACTTAGTGAGCTCCATCACGGCTATCACTGGTGGTGGTTGGGCACCATCCGGTTCTTCTGGTCTCAAGTCTATGTAGGCACCCACTCATGTGGGTCTCTCTATCTTCTGGGTTGTCTACCCCGTATTATTTTGGTCCTCGGTGATCATCCTTTCCTGCTGAGTTGGGACCATTTGCTGTGCCCTCGGATGGCAGCTTGGTGGCTTTTAAGACCCCAGATGCCACTCACCAATGAGGGGTGCAGAGAGCCCTCTTAGCAAAATGCAAGTTGTGCCAATTGGCCTTGATTTGACCTAAGTGCATGGTCTCCTGCCCCCTGCCCCAGCTCCTCTATCCTTGCAATATTGGGTTAAGATGGAAGGAGTATTCAAGTTATGCTGAAGTCCACTTAATATTGCTCTTGTTTCTAATGTGTGCCAACACCAATTTCACCCAATCAGATTTCTACCAACTGTCTAATCTAAACCCTAGCCCACTTGCCCTTCCTCCTTCCTTTCCCTGCAGCTGTCAAAGAGTCTTTTCTTCTACACATAAGTCTGTTTTTGAGATCTTATCATAGGGGTCTCATACAGTATTTGTCCTTTTGTCACTGACTACTTTCACTCAACATAATGTCTTCGAGTTGAAACCAGGTTATGAAATGTTTCCTGGAATCATCATTGTTCTTTATCATTGCATAGTGCTCCATTAAGTATATATACCATAGTTTACCTATCCATTTCTCTGTTGTTGGGCATCTGGGTTGATTCCATCTTTTTGCTATTGTGGACTGTGCTACGATAAACATTCTTGTGCATGTGTCCGTTGATGTGAAAGGCCTTGATTCTGTAGGATATATTCCAAGTAGTGGAATTACTGGGTCAAATGGTTTATCTATATCCATTTTTCTAAGGAAGTGCCAGATTGCTTTCCAAAGAGGCTGGACCATTTGCAACCCCACCAACAGTGTAGGAGAGTTCAACTTTCTCCCCACACTCGGCATTTGTTGTTTTGTATTTTTTGGATCGTGGCCAACCTTGTTGGGGTGAGATGGTATCTCATTGTAGTCTTCATTTGAATTTCTTTAATAACTAAAGATCTTGAACATGTCCACATGTGTTTTTTGGCTGCCTGGATCTCCTCTTTGGAGAAATGTCTGTCCATCTCCTTTGCCCATCGCTTAATTGGATGGTTTATCTTCTTCTTATTGATATTTTGCAGTATCTTATAGATTATGCAGATCAGGCGTCAGACTGACATAGAGTTGCCAGATATTTTTTCCCATTCTGTAGATGGCCTTTTAATTCTATTAATAAAGTCTTTGGATGAGCAAAAGTGTTTGATTCTTAATAGTTCCCATTTATCTATTTTCTCTTCTGTTGATTGTGGTTTGTTTGACAGATATTGAAGTCTGTCTGTGTTGTGTATTAAAAGTTCCATTGTTGTTCCTTTATCGTTTTAGGTTTGATATGTAGGTTTTAGCTGTATCGTTTTAGGTTTGATATTTAGGTCTTTTATCCAGTTGGAGTTGATTTTTGTATAAGGTGTAAGATATGGATCTTGTTTCAATTTATTGCAGATGGATATCCAATTTTGCTAGTACCATTTGTTGAAGATACTGTTTTTACCCAAGTTGAATGTCTTAGGGCCTTTGTCGAATATCAACTGTTCATAGGCAGATGGTGTCATCTCTGGGGTCTCAGTTTTGTTTCATTGATTGATCTGTCTGTTCTTGTACCAGTACCAGGCTGTTTTGACCACTGTGGCAGTGTAGTATGTTCTAAGGTCGGGTAATGAGAGGCCTCCCAGTGTGTTCTTCTTCTTTAGTAGCACCTTACTTATTCAGGGCTTCTTCCCTTTCCAAACAAAATTGGTGATTTGTTTCTCCATCTCATTAAAAAATGATGTGGAACTTGTATTGTGATTGCATTATATAAGTAGATTGCTTTGGGTAAAATAGACATTTTCACAATGTTAAGTCTTCCTATCCATGAGCAGGGTAGTGCTGGGAGCCAGCCCCGGCATCCTTTTGGGGTCCTGCATGGAGGGAGGGAGAGGCGTCGGCGGGAAAAGAATTGAGAGAGACAGGAAAGAGTTTTGGAGAATGGCAGCCCGAAAAAGACTGTCTTTATTTTTATAGTAAAAGTGATGTGAGTTTCACCCTGCCCACTGACCACACAGCCATTGGCTAATTTGAAACCAAAACCTCGTGATTGGCTAATTTGAAACCGAAACCTCGTGATCTTGAGGTGACGTGATTTTTACCTTGCCCCCCCCCCCACCACACGAGCTATTAGTTAACTTGAAACTGAAACCTCGTGATCTTATTGTCAAGGCTTTCTAGATAATGGCCCGAGGCGGATGTGTTGTGGTGATAATTGACAGTGAAAACAAAGTTATGCCCCGAGCTCAGTCAGCCCTACTTATACCTCAAGGTTAAAAGGTATAGGAGGAAGGGTCTAAAGGTTATAATCTCTATTTGTTCCTACTTTACTCTTTATTTTATCTCGTCCTGCGGGGACAGTAAACACCTACCGTCCCCCACCCTATACCTTTCTTAAACTGTTCTAAAAAGGATAATTCTTTTCACATTGGGGGGGAGGTGCGGTTGGGGAAGTCAGCAGGGCTGGTTTGGCCCTGGCATTCCTGGGTGTGGGTGTTCCAGGCATCAGCGTTTGTCCTTGTGCAGGGAGGTGAGGGAGTATTTTTGAGGAGAGTTTAATTATGATGAAAAATATACAGCCAGAAATATGTCAGGGGTCAGAAGCGTCCGTCTGCCATCACAGAGGCTTGTAGTTTTGCTCACAGAGGTCTTTGTGGGTGATGGGCTTCGGCAGAGTAGGTTTTTCCATTTATCTAAGTCTCTCTTAGTTTCTTGTAGTAACGGTTTGTAGTTCTCTTTGTAAAGGTCTGTTATTTCTCTGGTTAGATTAATTCCTAGGTACTTTATCTTCTTAGAGCTATAGTAAATGATCTTGATTTGATTTCTTTGTTAAACAGTGTCGTTGTTGGTATAAAGGAATCTTACTGGTTTACTTATGTTTACCTTGTATCCTGACACTTTGCTGAACTCTTCTGTCAGTTTGAGTAGTTTCCTTATGGATTCTTTGAGACTCCCTGCATATACAATCATATCATCTGCGAGTAGGGAGATTTTTAGTTCTTCTTTGCCAATGCAGATGCCCTTTATTTCATGGTCTTGTCTAATTGCTCTGGCTAGAACTTCTAGTAAAATGTTGAATAGGAGATATGAGAGTGAGCATCTTTGTCTAGTTCCCGTTCTCAAGGGAAGCTGTTTCAGTCTCTCTCCATTCAGGATGACGTAGGCAGTTGACTTTGTATAAATGGCCTTTATTGCATTGAGGAATTGGCCATCTACTCCTATTTTGCTGAGAGTTTTTTGCATGAATGGGTGTAGGACTTTGTCAAATAAATTTTCTGCATCAATAGACAAGATCAAGTGATTCTTGTCATTTGTGATATTTAGGTGGTTAATCACATTAATTGTTTTTCTGATGTTGAACCATCCATGCATCCCTGATGTGAACCCAACTTGATCATGATGGATTATTTTTTTGATATGTTGTTGTATTCTATTAGCAAGAATTTTATTGAAGATTTTTGCATCTAGATTCATGAGAGATATTGGTCTGTAGTTCTCCTTTTTCGTTTTTTTTCCCCCTGGCTTTGTTATCAGGGTTATGCTGGCTTCATAGAGTGAATCTGGGAGTATTCTGTCCCTTTATATACTGTGAAATAGTCTCAGTAGTATTTGTGGTAGTTCTTCTCTAAAAGCCTGGTAGAATTCTGCAATGAAGCCATCTGGGCCCAGCGTTTTCTGAGTGCGCAGTTTTTTTTATGGCTTTTTCAATCTCTTCCTTTGTGATGGGTTTATTAAGTTGTTCTGCTTCACCTTGTGATAACTTGGGGAAGTGACGTGAATCATGGAACTTGTCCATTTCTTCTAGATTTTCAAATTTGTTAGAGTACAGTCTTTCATAGTATCCTGTTAACGATGTTTTTGATTTCTGTTGGATCTGTTGTGACAACTCCCCTCTGATTTATTTGGGTTATTTGTTTCCTTTTCTGTTTTTCTTTAATAAGTTTAGCCAATGGTTTTTGAATTTTATTAATCCTTTCAGAAAACCAGCTTTTGGTCTTTTCAGTTTTTCTTCTCTTCTTTAATTCATTTAGTTTTGCTCTATTCTTTATGGTCTGTTTTCTTCTGGTGTCTGAGGGGTTCCTATTCTCTCTTTACTTGTTCAATCTGTACAGTCACTTCTTTGATTTGGTTTCTTTCTTCCTTCCAGATGTGTGCATTTATGGAGATAAACAGACCTCTGTGTACTGCTTTAGCTGTATCCTATAGGTTCTGGTAGGAAGTGTTTTCATTCTCATTGGAATCCATAAATTTCTTTATTTCATCCTCCGTTTTTTCTATAACCCGTGGTTTTTTGAGCAAGATGTTCAGTTTCCATGAATTCCAGTTTGTATGTTTTTTTTGCTGTTGATTTAGACTTTTGTGGCTCTATGATGCTTTGCAGTAATTCAGTGGTATGGATTTTGTTGACAATTGCTTTGTATCCTAACACGTGGTCTATTCTGGAGAGTGTTCCATGTGCACTGGAGAAGAAGGTGTAGTTGTCCACTGATGGACAGAAAGTTCTGTATATGTTGATCAGGTCTTATTGGTTCATTGTGGCAATAAGGTCTTTTGTGTCTTTATTGAGCTTTTATCTAAATGGTTTGTCCAGTATTGACAGTGGAGTGTTGAAGTCTCCTACTAGTATTGTGGAGTGACCTATCTCCTTTTTGAGTGTAGTCAGTGTTTCTTTGACGTATTTAGGTACTCTGATATTAGCTGGAGAAATATTTAATGCTGTTAAGTTCTGCTTGTGTATTGAAGCTTTCAGCAATAAATAGTATCCATCGTTGTCCATGATGGTGGATTTTACATTAAAATAGATTTTATCTGAGATTAGTATTGCCACCCTTGCTCTTCTTTGTTCATTGTTAGCTTGATATATATTCTTCCATCCTTTAATTTTCAGTTTGTTCGTATCTTTAGGTCTAAGGTGAGTTTCTTGTAGGCAGCATATAGATGGGTCATGTGTTTTGACACAAGGTGTCACTCGATGTCTCTTTACTGGAGCATTGTTCTATTCACATTCAATATGATTATTGATAAGTATGTGTTCAGTGCTGCCATTGTGATATGTTTATTATTGTGTTGATCTTTTCTCTGTTGTTCTTATTAATCTGTTCTGCAACCTTCTTCTTTGTCAATTGATTTTTGACCTTTTTCAGAGTTGGTTTTGTGGTTGTTGAGATTCCTGTATTACATTTCTTGATATGGTATGTTGCTTCTTTATTGTGCTTTGTGGCTGCTCCTATGGTCCCACTTAATAAACTATATATAACCGCAAATTTGATTGCTACCAGTCTTGTCAACTTCCTCTCCATCTGGAAGGACTCTACCAACTGTAGTACATCCCTCTTTTTAATATGATGATATCATAGTTTACATCATATGATTACTAGATCGTTACTTTCACTGTTATAGCTTTGATTGTGTTTGGAGCCTTCTCTAACTGAGTAGAATTCTGGATAGTGTGTCCTTCTAAAATATAAAGTTAGCGATTTTGTTTTTCCAAGCCAAGTAATTCTTTCAGTATTTCTTGTAGCTTTTGTTTCATTTTTACAGAGTCTCTGTATTTCTGTTTATCTGCAAATGTCTTAATTTCATTTTCATATTTGAAAGAATTTTGCGGGATTTATAATTCTTGGTTCAAACTTCTTCTCCTTCAAAGCTTGCAATGTGTCATGCCTCTGTCTCTGTGCCAGCATCGTTTCTGCTGAGAAATCCGATGAAAGCCTGCGGGGTTTCCCTCTGAATGTTAGCTTTGCTTTGAGTCTTGCTGCCTTGAAGAGTTTCTGCTTACGTTTCGTTTTGTTAAGCTTGTTTATAATATGTCTTAGAGTCTTTCTATTGAGATCTATATTGTGTGGTGTTCGATATGTATCTTGGATAGCTATATTCTCTTCTTTCATAATTTCTGGGAAGTTTTCTGTCAGCAGGTGAGCAACAATACTCTTTGTGTTCTAAGGTGTTTTCCCCTGTTCAGGAACTCTAATTAATTGTAGATTGTTCTTCTTTATAAGTCCCACATACTTCTTCCAGTTTGAGTTGGTTTTTGTATAAGGTGTAAGAGATGGGTCTTGTTTCAGTTTTTTGCAGATGGATATCCAGTTTTGCCAACAACATTTGTCAAAGAGACTGTTCTTACCCCAATTTAAAATCTTAGGGCCTTTGTCAAATATCAGCTGTTCATAGGAGGATGGTGGCATCTGTCAGGTCTCTACTCTGTTCCATTGGTCTATATGTCTCTTTTTGTACCAGTACCAGGCTATTTTGACAACTATGGCAGTGTAATAGGTTCTAAAGTCAGGTAGTGAGAGGCCTCCCGATGTGTTCTTGGTTCTTCAGTAGTGCCTTACTTATCCAAAGTTTCTTACCTTTCCATGTAAAAGTGATGATTCCACATGCTTCTTAATGCTTCTTCATTTTTCTTGTTTCTTTTTTCTGATTTCTCCTCATTGATGCTGGAGTCAGTATCTCTTCCAGATCAGAAAATGCCTTTTCCATTTGTTCCATTCTGTTTTCTTGGCTGTGAATTGAAGTTTCCATGTCTTTGATTTTAATCTTGATCTGTTGGATTTCCGGTACTGATGTTCCATCAGTTTGAACAGGTTAGTTAAGTTTTTGTTTTGCTCTGCTGCATTTTGTATAAGGTCTAAGAGGGCTCTCTATATAATCATTTTGTATTCACCTTCTGATAGTTTCATAAGAGCTTCTTTGTCTGGGAAGTTCTGAGGTGGTTTCTTTTGGAGGCCTTCTGATGCCATGGGTGATTTCCAGGTTACTGTTTTCTCCAGAGTTTGTTGCTTTTGGGGCTTCATGTGGATCAGTAGAAGCTGGGAGAGATGCTGTGAAAATTGACCACAGTTATTTCCCTAGGCCATCTTTAGTCTGTTAAAGCCTGTGCTTGCCAAGAGTGGGGTAGGTGAAAGACAGGAGGTTTTGCGTTCAGTGATATGATGTCCAAATTAACAGGCCTATGCCGCATCTCAGGGCTTACTAGGTGTCCAAAAGACCCCATTTAATTACCATTTCAGGTCTTGGTTTCCAGAGGGATTTAGGGAGACATGTGTTTAGTATGCCATCTTGACTCCACCCCCACCAGCATTAAGTTTAGAAAGAGACTTTTTAGAATGATTCTTAAATGGTTTAATTAATTACATTATTCTGGTGTTGAAAAAGTCTCTGTGTAGGTTGGAAGAGCACAAGATGGTTTTTCAGAGAATGGGCTGTGGGATCTGACTGTAGAACTGTTTAACCTCAGTTTCCTCACAGGATTGTTGTAAACAATGACATGAAATAACACCAGTGAAGTATAAATGCCCTTTGTGTTTTAATTTTTTAGCTGTGGAATGCTTTCATGTGAGTAGGCTCTTAGGTGAAGTCACATAGATAAAGGAGACAAAAGGTGGGCTCTGTTGACTGGGAGGGGAGGCCTTGTAATCATCCTGAGGCACCTCCCCAGGCTTTCTGAGTTCTCTGCGGTACCATGGAATGCACTCGCCTGGATGCTTTTGCTTCCCCTCATCCCCGTGCTGAGAGAGAAGAGCTGTCTGGAAACCTTACCCTTCTTTTCCTGAGCCAAACTGGGTTGGTGAGTCAGAGCAGAACCCAGAGGCTGCATGGTGGCAACTGTGTTTCCATGGAATACTCTTGGCTGCTAGCTTCCTATGTTTACCGTTGCAGGTTTCCCTTAGGGATGAACCACCCTCTTAAAAATGCAAATGACTGCAGTGTGCTAATAAAAAATCCACTCTCTGCTGCTCTGTAATGTGGGGAGGAGCAGACTAAAACTCTATCAGATGGTTAGTTACCATGAGAGGTGGTTACCTTTTTTGAAAAAAATTACTCCATTTATTATTATTATTTTAAAGTATTGTCATGAATTGGGCTTAGCCCTATCCTGCGTAAGAGATGTGGGCACTATCAAATGTATAAATATAAATATTTGGGTTATTTATATGCTGTCTGCGTTAGGCAGTAATGCTGTCTGTGTAGGGAACAGTGCTGTTATGGATTGAATTGTGTTTCCCCAAAATGTTAATCAACTTGGTGAGGCCATGATTCCCAGGATTGTGTGATTGTCTGCCATTTATTGTCTGATGGGATTATTGTGTATGTTATAAATCCTAACCTCCATGATGTTAATGAGGCAGAAGTGGAGCCAATTATGTTAATAAGGCAGGACTCCATTTACAGGGTTAAGCTGTATCTTGAGTCCATCTTTTTTGAGATACAAAACAGCAACTCAGAGAGGAGAGGGACCTCATGCCACCAGCAAAATAGTGCCAAGAGCAGAATGTGCCCTTTGAACCTAGAGTTCCTGCACCGAGAAGCTTCTAAACCTGGGGAAGATTGAAGACAGGAACTTTACCCCAGAACTGACGGAGAGAAAAAGCCTTTCCCTGGAGCTGGCACCCTGAATGTAGACTTCTACCCTCCTAGATTGTGAAAAAATAAATTTCTGTTTATTACAGCCATGCGCCTATGGTATTTCTTTTTGTGTGTGTGTTATTTCTGTTATAGCAGCACTAGATAACTAATTCAAGTGCCATGCAAGATCTGCTCCTGGAACTCAGAGCTGCAGCCCTGGCACAGACTGAAGCCCGGTGTGTTTCTCTGCCCATAGTGTTTTTATAGGTATGGTGGGTCCCTCTCAGGCAGTGCTCAGGCCTCTCTCTCAGAGTCTTCCTTGGTTTGCTTGTTTGAATGATATCTTTCTCGCTCTTTAATATGGCCTCCAGGACCCTCAGACAACAAATAATTTTCTTTTGTGGTAGTAAAAATATATGTAACAAAACATTTGCCATTCCAACATTTTTTATATGTACAATTCAGTGACATTTATGGTGTACATCGTGTGGGGCAACAGTCACCACTACCGGTTTCCAGATTTTAAGTTTGCCTCCAGCAGAATCTCAGTGCCTCTTTATCAGTAACTCTCCCTTTCTCCCCTCCATCCCACTCCTGGCAACCAAACGAATCTTCCCGTACGACCTTTTGACCACTGTGAACAAAACTGTGAGCATCTGCGCCAAATGTGATGAAAATCTGTCTAACCAGTACTGTAGGACGTGATCACAAAACAGATGGAAGTAACAATTTTATTGGTATGTCTTAATGTAAAAAGTTATACTGGATTGCTTTTAAAAAATATTATGACCCTTTCATTACTCATGATAACCCCTGTTCTCATCTGGTGAGAACGTTCTTTTCCTGTTTACGTTTCATAAACAACCAGAGATCTTTGAACACCGGGGCTGAAAGGAATATTAGAGACCACTTTGCCAAAACTCCTAATTTTTCCAATGAGCAGCAGCAGCTCAAAGACCAAAGTGACGTGTCTGGGACCTTACAGCATGCTGCTGCCTGCGCTGGATGCAGGATCCAGGTCTCTTCCAAGGCTAGGGCTCCTTCTGAGACATCTCTGCCAGGAATAGCCTGAGCAGGGAATCTTGGGAGCCTTGGCAGGATTTTTCTGATCTGGGCCTAACTTTGCAGGGCCAACGTTTACAATGAAGCGGAGTAAGAAACACAGCATCACACTTCACTTAGTTAGGCTATAGCTCCTCATTCGTGATCACTTGAAAAAAATCTTTATTAGCTTGTGCAGTTGATGTTTATGTTCTGTGATCAGCAAACAAGACCAAGAGAAATTCAGCAGCTTGCCCAGGGTTACCAGCTGCTGGAGTCCTTGTCCAAAGGTCCTAGCTTGTTGATAGTTGCAGGTGAGTTGTCTCTAGCTCTTGACGATCCTAATGTACAGCAGGACGAGACGTTGCTTAGTTTGGTGCTGTCTTCGTGATTGTTGGTTGGTTTGAGTTCATTGTCAGCAGCCACTAGGTAGTAGTTTTTAACCTGGGGACTCATCCTCCAGCACTGTATCAGGCAGTACTGTGTTGTGATCTGTAGGATTTTCACTGCCTGGTTTTCAGAAGTAGATTATCTGGCCTTATTCCTAGTCTGGTTTAGTCTGGAAGCTTTACTGAAACTTCTCCACCATGGGTTGCCCAGCTGGTCTTTAAAATAATGCTGGCATGGCTTCTGTCATCATAGCAACATGCAAACCACCACAGTATGGCAAACTGGCAGACAGATGGTAGAAAGAGTTTGTAAAAAATAAACCTACTGCCTTTGAATTGTTTTTAACTCATAGTGACCCCATAGGACAGTTTAGAACTGCCCCATAGAGTTTCCAAGGAGCACCTGGTAGATAAACTATTATGCCACCAGAGTTCTCAAGGAAAGAGTCTAAAAAAAGACTCTGTTCTTGTCCTCTGGGCTGCCGTGAGAAGGTTCATTGAGGTTTCCGTATCCTGAGCTGTGGAGCCCCTTCCTTTTGTCATGTCAGCACCCATTCATTCATTACATGCCTTCTGAACATCTGCCATACTAGGGGTGCTGTTTGGCTGCAGACATGGGACCGACTTCTAAATTGAGTGCTGAGTCAGAGGACAGGTTTGGAGTTGGCAGGAGTAGCTCCATGTCTCATTCCTTCTGTGACACAGCAGAAACTTGTGGTGCTGACTGCTGTGGCTTCTTATTAGTTACAGGTCAGAGTGCAGGCAGGAAAATGTTGCAGAGAAAACAACCTTTAATAAACAGAAGAGGATAAAGTTCTCCACACCCTGGCTGTCCTCATTAAGAACTGGATCCAGGGAAGAGTGAGAAAGTAAGCAGTACCAACAATATGCTGGTTCTCCGTTGTTCCCCGAGGGCAGTGTAACTGGATGGTGGCGGCTTAGAGATTAGGGCCTAGGGTGTGCACCTGTGCTTCTCCTAGCAGGGTTTCTGTGACAAATGGCAGAAACACCTTTCTCTAGCCTGTCGTATTTCTCCCTCTACTTTATGGGCCCAGGCAGGGGAACAAAACAGGGACCAATTGTCCTTGCCTCCCGTGAGAAATGTGGTTACAGGGAGGTTGTGAATTTTCATATAGCATCATTCTTTACCGTCAGCCTTGCTTGTGTCGGGTTTCTCATGAAAACTCAGTGGAGCTGGTTATGGTTTCTTATGTGAGGTCACATAGCCTGTAGGGTAGAGCCTAGACAGGTTGGGACCTACGTTTTACCTGTCTAGCCAGCCGCTCTTCACTTGAAGGACACAGTGGTCCTTCTGCACCAGACTCCATTTAAGTACTAAGCCTACAGATGAGGTAGACTGAAAGCAGAGAATACTTGAAAGATGTTTATATGTGTTTCATTGACTAGGCAGAGGCATTTGACTTTGTGGATTGTAACAAATTATGACTAACACTGTGTAAAACGGGGATTCCAGAACACTGAATTGTGCTCTTGAGGAATCTGTACATGGATCAAGAGACAGTCATGCAAACAGAGCAAGGGGACAAGGCATGGTTTCAACTCAGGAAGGGTGTGCATCAGGGTTGTATCCTTTCACCATACCTTTTCAATCTGTATGTTGAGTAGATAATCTGAGAAGCTGGATTCTGTGAAGAAGAACAAGGCATCAGGATTTTAGGACAACTCATTAACAACCCGAGTTATACAGACAACACTGCCTTATCGTGCTGGAAGTGAAGGAGATTTGAAATGCTGACGGAGAGCAAGGACCACAGCCTTCCGTATGGATTGCACCTCAACATCAAGAAAATAAAATTCCTCACAACTGGACCAGTAAGCAACATCGTTATAAATGGAGAAAGGATTCAGGTTGTCAAGGATTTCATTTTACTTGGTTCCACAGTCAACACCCATGGAAGCAGCAGTTGAGAAATCAAAAAATGCATTGTATTGGGAAAATCTGCTTCAAAGGACCTTTTTAAAGTATTGAAAAGTAAAGATGTCACCTTGAAAACTAAGATGTGCCTAACCCAAGCCGTGGTATTTTTAGTCACATCATGTGCATGTGAAAGCTGGACAGTGAACAAGGAAGACAGAAGAACGGATGCCTTTGACTTGTGGTGTTGGAGAAGAATATTGAATTTACCATGGAGTGCCAAAAAGAACAAACAGATCTGTTCCGGAAGAAGTACAACTAGAGTGTTCCTTGGAAGCAAAGATAGCAAGACTATGTCTTACAGACTTTGGACTAGTTGTCAGGAAGGATCAGTCCCTGAAGAAGGACGTCATGCTTGGCAAAGTGGAGAGTCAGCAAAAAAGAGGAGTCCCTCAACGAGATGGATTGATACAGTGGCCACAATGATGGACTTAAACATAAAAAACAGTTTTGGACATGGCACGACACGGGGCAGTGTTTTGTTCTGTTGTACATAGCATCGCTACAAGTTGGAACCGACACAGTGGCCCCTAACAACAACAACAGATGAGGACGATATCAGCACCATCCACCAACATTACCCTAGATCCACGCGGAGCCCCTTAAATTGGTTGTTTCTGTTTGTGGAAATACTTGTCCCTGTTGTTCATCTGTAGTGGCATAGTGGCTAAGAGCTAATGGCCACTAATCTACCAGGAACTCTTTGGGAAACCCTATGGGGCAGTTCTACTCTCTCCTGTTGCTATAAGTTGGAATCGAGTTGACAACAATGGTTATTTATTTATTTTTTTTAATTTCATTTGTTCACTGAAGATCTTCCTGGTTAATTACCCCACCTTATTCTGGAGCTCCTGGAAATATTAAGAGGTAACCAGCCAAGTTATTGACTGACATCCCACTTAACATTTTTCATTTTTGTAGTTTATAGCAAAGGGTTTTTTCGCTTCTTAAAAAAATTACTGTGAAAAAAATATGCAAAATTGCCTTTATAAACATTCTTAGATGTACAGTTTAGTGACAGTAATTATATTTACTGTGTTGTACAACCATCACCACTAGGCAAGAGTTTTTGTGTGTAAAAATCTGTAAGAATGGTGACAAGGTGGTTCCCACACCTAGGAGTGCACTGTCTTGTGGGAGAGGCCTGACTTGAATGACCAGGCATCCTTAGTATAGACTGCTGGTGACAAGTGACAGAGGGTATGTGGACTTGGGGACACCTCAAGGTGGAGAGTTACGGAGTTGGGAGTAGGCAGATGTAGAAGAGGAAGGGCAGTAAGGCAGCTCTTACTGGAGACTGGAGGAAGAGAACCTGTTCTGTGAATAGTGGGTCTTTGCGAGAAGTCAGGGCTTTTGATGGGGGCATGCACTCAGGAGCTGCTGGAAAGACTAAGGCCAGGCCACCCAGACTCCACTGCAGTGCTGGAGACAGGACTGGCCTGCTGCTGCCTGCAGTCCTTCACCTTGTGGGTGGTTCTCCTGCCAGGCAGCCTGAGGCAATGCTGCAGGGGTAATTCATAGAATTATGGTGGGTGGAAGGGTGGGCTGTGGGTTGTGAGGGCACCAGGGCCAGAGGTGGATGAGGTGAAGGGTATGGACATATACTGGTCATCCCAGTGTCTTATTAGCTCCAGTGAGGTGTGATGTGGATTGGGAAGCCATTTTATCCCTACTTTTTATGTCTGAAAATGATAGCTGGAGTGTTTGGAAATCCTGAGGCTGTGAATTCTTTGAGGAATTTGATTTGAGTTCTGATCTGCCGGCTTTCTCTTTGGGAAGAAGAGGGGAAGTGGTTAAAGGATGAGTGACTGTTGCTGTCTGTGGCGTCCCCATGGCCATTTCCTGCTTGTCTAAGCCTTGGTGTCCTCTTGTCTGAAATGAGACTGTGGGATATACCGCTTCACTGCAGAGCTGCTGTGACACGGGATGGTACAGGTAACAGCCACATGCTGTGCAGCTGTTAGGTGTTTCTACTGCATGGAATGCCTTGTGTGTTATTTTTGTGTTACATGGTCTCACTAGCAACCTACTTGTTTCCTTACTGCCTTGTGAGTGAGGAAACAGGTGGGACAAGCCGGGCAACTTGGAGTCAGCTTGGAAGAGTAGTTAAAAGACTGGATTTGAGCCAAGGTGCTGAGTTCAAATCCTGGTGTGCCACTTAGTGTAACTGGGCAAGCTGCTTGCCTTTTCTGTGCCTTAATTTCTGTGTCTGTGAAATAATGATAACAAAAGGACCTTGTGTTGCAAGGATTAAAAGAGTTAGTATTTGTGAAGTGTTTAGAGCAGTACCAGGCACTTAGTAAGCACTATGCAAGCTTGAGGTACTATTTTTATAGTTATTACTGGCTGTTCCTGTGGCTGTTTAAATGCTACTGTGGGGACAGACCCCACTGTGACTTCAGTGCAGATGGATTGTTTGTCCCCTCGACTGTGTCCCTCACTCTGGATGCTGTCCGTAGACTACTGTTGAGATAAATAAGTATGAAAATTCAGAATAAGCATTTAGAAAGCTTCAGAGCAGTTCACGACTCATTGAGCAGGTATAGATCATTTCAGGTGTTGCCAGGTCACGTGGCGCTTGCTGTGCTGAGAGTCATCTATTGTAGGCTACATGATTGCAGAGAGAGAAAGCGTAGTGGCTTGGCTTGATTGCTGCCCACACCCAAAAAGTCCATTTCCTTGGGAGGAACCTCTTGCCAGTGGGAGCCTACCAGATGGGCATTTTGCAGGCAGGTGTGTGATGTTTGTGCTCAAGCCGTGGTGGTCTCCTGGCACAGACTTAGATTACTGAGCAGTTATTTCTGTTCAGCTCCTTTGACACTGAGCTTTCTTGCAGTTGTAGCAGGCATGGTTCCTGCAGGTGTGGTAACAATCCCCATCACGATAAAGCAGTGAGCACCGTCCTTTCTACCTGGTAGACTGGTGGAAGCTAGAGAGCTGGCCATTGCTGATCACTGGTGGGTGTGGGATGTGGGAATCCTGAGGCCTGCTCTTGCCATGCTGGAGCATCTGGTGGGCTAGCGAAGGTCTGAGCCCGCAGACCTTCTCCTGGGTATGAAGCCTCACATTCTCACACAGGCCTCCTGCGGGGTTGTGTGGCAGAAGCCATTAAGGTGTCTGTCCATCCCTGTGAGAGTGAATGGGTAAAGTGGGTAGGTGTGTCCGGAGTCCTCAGCAATACTTACAAAGGATTGGTTAGGTGTATGGAGTCCTCCCTTCTCAGCTCAGCTTCCTTCAGGATGATTGTGTGTGCCTTGACTGAGTTGGAAACCTCAAGAAGACTGTTCACCCTGAAGTGTCCGTCAGGACCTATCCATACTGCCACTGAGGGGAGGCAGGGAGGGCAACTGCAGTTCATGGAAAAAGTGACTCAGTAGGGAGAAAAGGTGTTTCTAACAATTACCTGTGTGAGTTGTGTGCAAAAGCTGAATTTAAACATTGCCATATGAAACTGCATCAGCAATTCTCACAAAGACCTACGTCCTCTTTCTTGGCCATGGTGGGTGGTTCCGTATTTATTGACCATATGATAGGGCAAACTGGAGTAAGCAGAAAAAAACAAAAATCAAATCCATTCTTGTGAAATTGATTCTGACTCATCAGTGAACCTAACGGTTAGAGTAGAGTTGCTCCAGAGTTTCCAAGAAGAATCTGGTGGATTCAAACCGCTGATGTTTTTGGTTTACAGCTATGCCACTGGACTTTCCTGATTACACAGGGAGGTGGGATTTTAGCTTCTGGAGGTAGCATCCTGCTTAGGAGAAGAAGCAACTTTTTTTTTTTTTTTTTAATTTAACATGACTGACTGAAAATGTACATTCCTGTATAAATTTACATACCCACCTATATGCAGCTTCCCCTGCTCTCCTTGTCCAGTGACAGCATGCTGTTCCTCTCTGCTCCATACATGTCTCATCCTCCCAACAGCCTGTTTTCCGCTCCTTTCCACCTACTCTCCTTCCTCCAGCCAGACATCAGCAGGATGATATCCTATAGATGTATAGAACTATTAAATGCAACCAATATATGGTCACTCTGCATTGCCAAGTCCAATCCATTCCTGTCCAAACAGTGGACCTTTGTTATAATTTATGGGTAAGGGCAGCATCAGGGCCAGGGGCCATGCTCTCAGGGGAACCCCAAAACCACTGGACCATCAATTGAGATCTTTTAGTGGAGATCTCAGGATGCACCCCTTTTTATTCTGGTGTTGCCAGTGAGACTCAACCTAGTGAGCTCCATCGTGGCTATCACTGGTGGTGGCCAGGCACCATCCGGTTCTTCCGGTCTCAAGTTGATGAAGGCAACCACTCTGTCTTCTAGGTTGTCTTTACCGCATGTCATTTGGGTCCTCGGTGAGCATCCGTTCCTGCTGAGTTGGAACCATTTGTTGTGCCCTCGGATGGCAGCTTGGCAGCTTTTAAGACCCCAGACGCCACTCACCAATGTGGGGTGCAGAGAGCTCTCTTAGCAAAATGCTAGTTGTGCCAATTGGTCTTGATTTCGCCTAAGAGCATGGTTCCCTGCCCCCCGCCCCAGCTAGTCTATCCTTGCAATATTGGGTTAAGATGGAAGGAGTACTCAAGTTATGCTGAAGTCCACTTAATGTTGTTCTTGTTTCTAACGTGTGCTATCACCGCTTTCTCCCAGCCAGATTTCTAGCAACTATCTAAACTAAACCCTCCCCCCTCGCCCTCCCTCCCGTCCCTCCCCTCCCTTGCATCTGTCAAAGAGTCTTTTCTTTTATACACAAGTCTGTTTTTGAGATCTTATTGTAGAGGTCTCATACAGTATTTGTCCTTTTGTCGCTGACTACTTTCACTCAACATAATGTCTTCCAGTTGAAACCAGGTTAGGAGATGTTTCCTGGAATCATCGTTATTCTTTATCATTGTGTAATGCTCCATTGAGTATATGTACCATAGTTTACCTCTCCATTCTTCTGTTGTTGGGCATTTGGGTTGATTCCATCTTTTTGCTATCATGGATTGTGCTGCGATAAACATTCTTGTGCATGTGTCTGTTGGTGTGAAAGGCCTTGATTCTGTAGGATATATTCCAAGTAGTGGAATTACTGGGTCAAATGGTATATCGATGTCCATTTTTTTAAGGAAGCGCCAGATTGCTTTCCAAAGAGGCCGGACCATTTTGCAACCCCGCCAACAGTATAGGAGGGTTCCACTTTCTCCACAGCCTCTCCAGCATTTGTTGTTTTGTGTTTTCTGGATCATGGCCAATCTTGTTGGGGTGAGATGGTATCTCATTGTCATCTTGATTTGAATTTCTTTAATAACTAAAGATCATGAACATGTCCGCATGTGTTTTTTGGCTGCCTGGATCTCCTCTTTAGTGAAATGGCTGTCTGTCTCCTTTGCCCATGGCTTAATTGGATGGTTTATCTTCTTCTTATTGATATTTTGTAGTATCTTACAGATTATGGAGATCAGGCGTTGGTCTGACATAGAGTTGCCAAGTATTTTTTCCCATTCTGTGGGTGTTTTTTTAATTCTATTAATAAAGTCTTTGGATGAGCAAAAGTGTTTGATTCTTAATAGTTCCCATTTATGTATTTTCTCTTCTGTTGATTGTGGTTTCTTTGACAGATTTTGGAGTCTGTCCTCATTGTGTATTAAAAGTTCCATTGTTGTTCCTACCTTTTCTTGGATGAGCTTTATTGTTTTAGGTTTGATATTTAGGTCTTTTATCCAGTTGGAGTTGGTTTTTGTGTAAGGTGTAAGATATGGATCTTGATTCAGTTTCTTGCAGATGGATAACCAATTTTGCCAGCACCATTTGTTGAAGATACTGTTTTTACCTCAGTTTAATGTCTTAGGGCCTTTATCGAATATCACCTGTTCATAGGCAGATGGTGTCATCTCTGGGGTCTCAATTCTGTTCCATTGATTGATCTGTCTGTTCTTGTACCAGTACCAGGCTGTTATGACCACTGTGGCAGTGTAGTATGTTCTAAGGTCGGGTAATGAGAGGCCTCCCAGTGTGTTGTTCTTCTTTAGCAGTACCTTACTTATCTGGGGCTTCTTCCCTTTCCAAACAAAATTGGTGATTTGTTTCTCCATCTCATTAAAAAATGATGTGGAACTTGTATTGGGATTGCATTATATAATAAACTGCTTTGGGTAAAATAAACATTTTCACAATGTTAAGTCTTCCTATCCATGAACAGGGTAGGTTTTTCCATTTATGTAAGTCTCTCCTAGTTTCTTGTAGTAAGGGCAGAAGAAGCAACTTTTTAATTACCAGAAACAACTACTTGAGGGGAGGAAGTGATTGCCCATTTACTGGAAGTATTTAATTAGAACCTGGAGATGACAGAGAAGGAATTCTCCCATTCTGATGGTTGAAATGAGTGCCATCTGTAATTCCTTCCAGCTCTAGTTGAACTAGACTTCAAGTTTTAGCTCTGGTACTATTTTTTTTTTTAACTGTGATTAAGTCAGAGTTTACAATCCAAGTCAATTTTCCATATAAAACCTTGAGTATCTGCCTCTGTGCAGCTTCATCTGCTCTTCTCATCCTGTGACCACACCTCTTTTCCAGTATTCCAGGATGCACTCAGCCAACACTTGTCCCCCCTCCTCTTCACCCTCTATGTCTAAAAAGAAAACAGTAGGACAGCCTCATATATATATATTAAACCATTGGTACTTCTTTCAAAAAACATTACTTGGCTTAAAATATATATTGGATGAATAACCATGTTTCTTGTAGAAAATTTAGAAAAAGCAGAATTGCAGGTAATCTTACTCATC
Source organism: Heterohyrax brucei (assembly GCA_028571685.1). Lineage (NCBI taxonomy): Eukaryota > Metazoa > Chordata > Mammalia > Hyracoidea > Procaviidae > Heterohyrax > Heterohyrax brucei. The sequence continues at coordinate 80,612,067 of CM053154.1, read as the reverse complement.
AGAGGTAAGTATGTTTTTTAAAAAACAGTTTATTGTGTTTTAGGTGAAAGTTTACATAGCAGATTCGTTTTCTAATCAATAATTCAGATACCAAAACCAAAATCCAGTGCCACTGAGTCAATTCTGACTCACAGTGACCCCATAGGGCAGAGTAGAACTGCTCCATAGAGTTTCCAAGAAGCGCCTGGCTGGATCTGAACTGCCTACCTTTCGGTTAGCAAACATAGCACTTAACCACTTAACCCACTACCAAGGTTTCCAGTTCATACAGAAGTTCCATTGTGTTGATTGTAATTCCTGAAATGTGTTAACGCTATCCTAGTTTGCTTCCTGGGTTCCCATTTCCACTTGTCTGGTGTCCCTGCCCTTCCCTGCCTTCTCATCGTTGGATTTAGGCAAGTTTTGCCCTTTTGGTCTCCTCTAGTTGTTTTTTCTAAGGAGCACCATCTTCGTGTGTATTTATTGTTTATTTTATAGCTCTGTATGTTATTATTTGGCTGAACAGTGGATTCTGGGAGTGTCTCCCCTTTTATTTGAGGAGGTCGTCTTAGAGCAATTGTCAGGGATTTCTCTAGTCTCAGACCAGTAAGCCTTCTCTCTAAATAGCTGACCAAAATAATTTAAAAAAAAAAAAAAATCACTCTTAGTGAGTGCACAGTATTATGCTATTAAGATTTATAGGACAATATTTTCTTGATTGGAGAGAAAGACATTTTTCCTTTTTATTTGTATGTACAGTGCTGCAGTGACTGTCCTTATGCATATGTCTCTGTGCACTTTATTTCTTCAAGATAAATTTCTGGAAGTAGCCCAATTAGGTTGAAGGGTGTGGATATTTTTAAGGTTATTGGGACAAATTGCTGAATTGAGGGTGTTGTTTCTGAGTCCTTGCTCAGTGTCCACAGGGGCAGTCTTTGGGCTGTTTTCTTCAGAATCACTGGGAGGCTTCTGACAGAAGACGACTCCCAGGGCCTGCCTTAGACTGCCCCAGTCACACTTGTTTCTCGTGCAGCCCGTGGCGAGTTGGAAAACAGTGGCAGTGGCATGAAACGCCCACGGTTCAGGGCCTTTCCTCTTGATGCCGTTTGCCCTCTCCAAAGTGGGCATTTCAGAGTGGCTTTGATGAGCGTAGGGTGCTCTAGACTATAAATATAGAAGTGAGTATTTCTCTTCTTAATGCCCCAAGCTGAGAAGGGCCTCATTGTTGGCTTTGGGGCTGGGCAGGTCCAGATCTGGGAAGAGACCCCTGGGAAAAGTGGGTCAGAATGGAAGCTCATCTTTTCATCTTTTCCCCGTGGGGTACTTCCGGCTGATGTACTTGATGGAGCAGGATGCTGTTGGCCGAGGCCTGCTCTAGGCCCTGGCGTCTTTCTGCCCAGTCAGCAAAGAGGAGCTGCCTCTGCCCCTGGAGCCTGCTTCCTTTGTTGAGGAGTGTGTGCCAGGCAGAAGTCTTGAGGGCCTGAGCCTGGTGTGTGTCACCCACCTAATGTCAGAGGGGAGGTAAAGGTCTGCCCTCCATAGTGTGGATTGCAGACTTCACTGAAGGTGGCTTTCTTCTGAGGGACACTTTTACCTGGTTATATGCTACTTTTCAACACCAAAGTAAGTTATCTCCATGGGGTTGCTCAGATGTACTCAGCCACGTGTAACCTTCAAGAAGTTACTGTTTGCTAGTTGTCACTGCAGAGGCCTGGTCTTCTTATGGCTATGCCCTGTTCCTTGGTCTGAGGGTCTAGAAGGAATATTATTCATTCACTTACTCAGGCAAACATGTTGAACTGTGGCAGTGTCAAGATGGACCTGTATTAGGGAGCTGATCACATCTGGACTGTCATAGGACTGGTAAGTAGTGTTCAGCTCTGGGTAGAGGCGAGGCTCTTTAGAATCAGCTCCAAGGAAGGTCTTATGGAGGGAGAAGTTGGGGTGGATGGGTAGGGGTAGGAAGAGGTAAAGTCGCTGGAGAACTGTGCCTTGAGGGATGGACGAGTAGGAACTGTCACACAGGGGGACTGCAGCCTGGGGACAGTCAGTAAGGCTGGAAGGGGAAAGGTGGCTTGGACTGGGTGACCCTGTGGGAGATGAGCTGAAAAAGAGGCAAGAGCCATGTCCTGGCTCTCTGTGGCCTCACAAGTCTAGTTCTGCCATTTCGGAGCTGTGTGGCTTAGGCCAGGTGCCTGATGTTGCACATCCTTTGTTTCCTCATTGATAGGGGTAGGATTCCTTGGGTAGCACAAATGGTCAAGTGTTTGGCTTACAAATGGAAAAGCTGTGAGTTTGAATATTCTGAGGAACCCTGAAGTTCCTCAGAAGAAAGGCTTGGCCATCTACCTGGAACAGATCCTGGCCATGGAAAACCCTGTTGAGAGCAGTTCTACTCTAAAACACATGAGGTCGCTGTGAGCTGGAAATGAGTTGATGGTGCAGATGCAGGTAGTAAGAGTAGCTTCAAAACCAAACCAAACCAAACCAAAACAGCAGACCAGTTGCTGTCGAGTTGGTTTTGACTCATGGCAGACAGCCCTATATGTCCTAGTAGAACTGTGCTCCATGGAGTTTTCAGTGACTGAGTTTTTAGAATTACATCACCAGGTCTTTCTTCTGAGGCCCCTCTGGGTAACTTGAACTGCTAGCTTTTGGCTAACAGCCTAGAGTTCACTGTTGGTATTACCCAGGGACTCTAGATGAACTCTAGAGGTGAACTACTATGAAAACTAGATGAGAAAACATAATTTACACAGTGTATATTGAAAACTTGATACACAATGAAATGCTCAGTGTTTGTTTCCTCCCTTTAAATGCTAGAGTGAATTTTTTTTTTTTTTACCTTATCCTGAGAGATTGAAGGGAGCCACAGAAGATTATAGTACAGAGAACTGCGAAGATTATATCTGTTTGTTATTGTGCTTTGGACATTTGTGTATGTTTACTGTAGAATTCTGTTCTGTTTGTATGAAATGTCTAGAGCAGGTAAATCCATGGAGACAGAATGTGAGTTGGCGGTTGCCAGGGTTTGGAGTGGTGTGGTAGGGAGCAACTGCTTAATGGGGACGGCATTTCCTTTGGGATGATGAAAATGTTTTGGACTTAAAGAGAGGTGGGTTTGCAATTTTATGCATGTACTAAATGCCACTGAACTGTTAATTTTTATTTTTTAATTTATGTTTTTGAAATAGTATTGTATTGTGTTTTTGGTGAAAGTTTACGTAGCAAATGATACTTTCTCCACAACTTGTTCTGTGACATTAGTTACATTTTTTGACAGTGTGTCAGCATTGTCTTTGGTCACGTACTGTTTGTTCCCTTTCCAGTACTTTAGTTTCCCTGATGCCTATCTTTTCATCTTTCCTTTAGAGTCATTGTTGACCGTTTATTCTCATAGTTTTTAAGACAACTTTGGTGGCCTAGTGGCAGAACTTCAGGATATGGGTGGGTGAGTGGAGACCTCCCTTATGAGGTCTCCTGTTTAGGGGACCAGTGTTGCTCAGTGGGCTGCTGGACTAACAACTGAAGCTCTGGGCAGTGATTTTAGAGGGAGAAACTAGGATTTGAAATGTGTGTCCTGGTTACTGAGCTTCCCGTGAAGGAGTCTACAGAACTGGGCACTTGCCAACTGGAAGTATGGTAATTAGAAACTGGCAGGAGAGAGACAGAGCCTGTGGGAGTAGGCCACGACAGCAACAGTGTGGTAAGATAGCACCTGCGACCAGTGCCGGTAATGATTGCATTGATTGTCGTCTCAGGGCGATCCAGTGTGTGTCTCAGAACTGTGCTCCAGGGAGTTGTCAGTGGCTAATTTTCAGAAGCAGATCCCCAGGCCTTTCTCCCAGGGTGCTTCTGGGTGGACTCAGATCTTAAACCTTTCAGTTAGTAGCCAAGCACGTTAATGTGTATGCCACCAAGCACTCTGTTATTACCTGTACTTCTAGCAGTACAGTGGACATTTATTGACCATCTCATGCTTTTAGCCACACTAAGATGAAAGATTGTTACTGTCCCCATTTTACAGATGAGAGCTGTGGTAGAGAGAGGTTTAGTCACTTGCACAGAGGCCCACGCTAATTAGGAATAGATCTCACTCTGGCTGGTTGGAAACCAGAGGGCTCGCCCTCGCCCCTTCTCCTTACTGCCTTCCCTGAATTAGACTGAGTGGTGGTGGAAAGTTGGGTGGCTTTCGGGGCTTCTAGGTTTGGAGTTTATGGCTGCTGGTTCCTGCCGGCAGATCTGTGTTCCCTATAAGGACAAGCACAGGGCACTGAGCGTGGATCACTGATAGGTCCTGGGTGGGCTGGATGGTGACTGCTAGGGGTGCTTCAGGAGTGGCAGGGAGGGCTATCAGTTCCTTCATTGTTAAAGAGGTGGGTGACAGGCCTCCCTCGTTCCTGCCAACCACAAGACTTCCTGATTGATGCCCTTCCTGTTTTGCGTCTTCTTCCCCCAAACCTCCTGGGGGCTGATTTTTGAAGTGGGACCGCAGGCATGTGAGGGACATGGATGCTGCAGAGATGGCACTGAGACCACCTCATTGGGAGGCAGGCAGGAGCTCACTGTGTCTTAGAGAATGTTTACTGCTCTCTCCTGCCTGACCACAGGGGCCTCACGAATCAGCCCTGCAGGTGGACATGTGGGCAAATTCAGGCGAAATGGGAGTTATCAGAGCTCACGGACAGGTCTGCCGCAGTACCCCTCCTCCCGCTGTTCTTCCCTGATGGCTAGGGCACTCCTCCTGCCCAGTGCCCAGGTAGCCAGTGTGGTCAGTTAATGGCAGCACCCTTGAGCTGCAGGCTTCTTTGCACGTGTGGGTAGAAGAAAGATGCAGACCTACTGCCTTGTCCTGGCAGTTGCTAGTGTCTCAGCGACCATGGATCTGTGCCCCCTTCTTGGGGCCTTTGCATCTAGCATTCACCTGGTGACCCTACCCAGCACAGCACCATCCTCAACTTCCTCACCTGCTGCCTTGCCTGCCCAGGCGTGCACAGACTTGCTATTAGTCAGACTTTGGAGGGACAGGGGCCACGATTCCTCAGGAACACAGACAAGCTCCGGCCTGAAGGGACAGACTGAAGGGACAAAACAGAGACCAGCCTTGTGACTCATTTGTCCTGAGGAGCTGTTTCCATGCTGGTGCCAAATAGTGTCATGGCAGGGAGGGGGTCAGATTAAAAGATAATTATATTTATTGGCAAGAGGGACTCAGCCCTTTTTGGGCTTCAGTGACCAGAGCTGTGGCTGGTGTTCTGCAGGAGGCCCCTGGCCTCTGCTTTGGGTCCCGCTGCCTCTCGTCTTGCCCCCTGCCCAGGCCCTCCCCTCTCCTACACTGTCTGTGGGACCTGGCCAGGACAATGCAGATGAAGCTGCAGACAAGTGGGCATGCAGAATTGATTTGGATTATACACTTTCACTGTCAGGAGGTGCCAGCACCTACACACCCTCCACAATGGAGAGGTTGTAAAGTCCTAGTGAGCAACTCAGTAGGATGTGCTTTCTTTTATTCTCCTCCCTCTCCAGGAAAAAGAGAGAGTTCCCAGTGAACTGAAGAGGTGTGGCTGGAGGGGCAGAGAGTGCAGCAGTAGAAGCTGTACCTCAGCCTTCGGGGAGGCCAGGGTGCTGGGTGGGGTGCAGGACCACTCCTGGTGGTGGCTGACTGCTGTGTGTCACTTGGCCACCAGTGCAGATGGAGGAGGCTGTTCTGGCCCTTTGAGATGGGAAGGAGGTCACAGGGGGAAAGGTGCTTGTTGAAGCAGGAGCTGTCCTGAGGCCTAAGCTTCCTGGCAGCTGTGGGGGTCAGGAGTAATTTTGTGTGGTCTGCTATTCTTGGACTCTGCATGGACCCTTGTGAAACTTTTAGAGAGGTTCTGGGAAGGAAATGCTGGTGGTGTAGTGGTTAAGAGCTACAGTTGCTAACTGAAAGGTTGGCAGTTCAAATCCACCAGCTGCTCCTTGAAACTCTGTGAGGCAATTCTGCTGTGTTCTATAGGGTCACTAGGAGTTAGAATCAACTGGATGGCAGTGAGTTTGGTTTTTCTGGCAGGGGGTGTGGGGGAAGTACCCAGAGGTCTATATTGTCTATGGGGAGTGGCACTGGAGAGTGTTGCTGTTTTTCCATTACTGTCAGGGGACCCAGGCTAAGGGGATGAGAGTCAGTCTGACAGATTGTTTTTTAATATCTACTTGTTTTAAAATTGTGATTCAGTGAAAGTATATAATCCAAATCAATTTTGCAGGCCCACCTGTCTGCAGCTCCATCGGCTCTCGTCACTCAGTGACAGCACACTACTCCTTTTCACTCTGTACTTTGTGTCCCCTCCTCTCCACCTTCTTCGCTTTTATGTAGAAAAATACCAGTAGAGAAGCCTCTTTTACATGTATAGAACCATAAATTACGTATACTGCATGCTCACAGTATGTCAGTATGTCTCCAAGTCCAGTCTAGTCTGAAGAGTTGACCTCAGTACTGGTTTCTGGTCAGGCCAGCAGCATGTCTAGGGTGCATGTTCCCAGGGGGCCCTCCAGGCTGTCCGACTGTCAACTCTGGTCTTTTAGTAGGGTCTGACGGAAGATTTTTAAACATCTTCTCCACATCTCATTTTGGGACTTAGGCACATTTGTACCTGTTTGCCTACGTTGTCACTCATCTATTTTTAAATCAGCTGTTACATAGCATCCATCTTAATGAATTACGTGGCCAGAGAGATTGAGTCACTTATGTCTTTCTTCAAACTTTTCTTTTAAAAAATTTGTAATGGTGTTTTTCGTCAACATTTTGTTTTGATAATTTTCAGACCTATAGAAAAGTTGAAAGACGAGTACAGTAGATGCTTGTATAAGTTTTAACCTAGGTTCACCGTGGTTACCAGCCTACTACAGTTGTTTTTTTCACTCTGTCACACTCTCCGTGTATGTCTACATGTAATTTTTTTCTAATCTATTTGCAAAAAAGTTGTAGTCACTGTGACATTTCACTCTTAAACACTGAAGCATGCATTGTTAGTGGACGAAAGTCTGCTCCTACAGTTAAGATACACCATTCCCAAAAAACAACACTGGTAAAAAAATATCTAACGTAGAGACCTTTTCAAACTTCTCTAACTGTCCTAAAAATGTCTTTCATAGATTTTTAAAAAAAAGCCCGGGATTTGATGACATCTGTTTGGCTGTTATGCTAATGTTATGGAAAACAAGCAAACATAGGTTTTAAACTTGATTGTCAGCAATTGACTTACCTTTATTAGAACATACTGTTATAACTGTAAGTGTGTGTATACACTCTTCCTAGAAATGAGGAGAGCAAGACCTCATCTTGCTTACCTGGACAAGTCATTGGGGGGACCAGTCATTAGAGAAGGGCATCATGATTGGTGAAGGAGGGGACCAGTGAAAAAGAGAGAGACCCTCAACAAGATGGATTGATACGGTGACTGTAACTTTGGGCTCAGCCCTCACACCAGCTGTGAGGAGGGCGCAGGACCGGCTGGTGCTTCCGTCAGTTGTACGTGAGGTTGCTGTGAGTTGGAGCCTGCTTGAGGGCATCTAACAGCAATACACACATACCAGTAATGTCTCCTAAGGAATCTTAGAAGTCACCAGAGTGGGGAGAAGCCTGGACCATCTGCTTTCCTGCTTTTGCACAGTTTGTTTCGTAACTGTTGAGACTTTCAGTGCCCCAGTGTGAATTACTAGACGCTGAGGTCTGCTTGTATGTTTTAAATTTTTTCAGTTTATGAAGTCTGGCACCTCCATGTCTGCACATTTTAAACTGTCCGGCTAAATTCTTTTAAGTACCCGTGGTTCAAGCATACCATTGCCTGGAATGTTACAGGGCATGTGATAGAAGACAAAGAAAAACCAGTAGCCTCTTCTATAAAGCTCAAAACCTTCCCCCTTCTTTCTCTGTGGAGTCACTGGCTTCCTTAGCTCTGAGAACCTTCTGAGTACCCTGCCTGTAGACCCAAATGGCAGGACCAAATCACAGCTGTGAAGAGGGAAGACCTCAGAGAAAGAGTTAACCCATTCTGCCCTATCGAGGCCTCGTGGCTCTGTTGGCCAAAGACCTGCTCTTTGCCTCCCTTGGGAAATAGTATGGGGCGGTATATGAGCCACTGATTGCACTCAATCATACTGGGTTTAATTGGCAGAACCAGCTTGTGACTTTACTTTCCTGAACACTACTTGGACATCTCATAGAGTGGTATTGAGGACGAAGAGAAGAAGTAGGATGATTGCTTTGAAATTACAGAGGAAGGAACATACCCTTGATTTCAAGACTGTCCAGCTGGGAACTTGGCAGCTCATCACCCCTGGACTTGTGAGAGCCTACTACAGGTTGGGCTTGTCTTGGATGGGAGGGAGGGTAGGTGATACCCCAAGGAGTGAGAGAGCAGTGGTAGCTCATCAGGGAGGACTTCTTGGAGGAGGTTGGTCTTGAGGTCATCCTGTCTGTGAGAAGGACCTAGGCAGAGTGGGCAGCAGTATAGTGGGAATTGGCAAGCAAAAAAAGCCAGGCCTGCCCCTACCCTAAAGGAAAACCCCTAAAACAAACCCACAATGATAGGCCTTTAGCTTTGTTGTCTGAAGGAAGTAGTTACTTGAGATTCTGAGTTGTTCTTCATACTCTGTCACGCACGCATACACACACACACAAAGGTTTACTTTGCTGACCACACAGCATGTCCATTCATGCCTAAAATTAATAAGGAAAAAGAAAAGTGTCCAAAATCTTGGAGGCAACCCTATTAGTAGTATGCTGGGGAAAACGTAGCTTTTATTACATACGAAGCATTGTGCTAAGTGTTAGTTCATGTTCACAGAAATCCTGGAGGTGGGTTCTGTTGTATCCTTATTTTGTGGAGAAGTAGAGTGAGGCTTAGAGTGGTTGAGTATAGGGCTGTGGGTCACACAGCTGGGAAGTACTTGTGCTAAGAGTCCAGACCATATAGGCCGGCTGTGACCACTTTGCCATACTGAAACTGGTATCCTACTAATGTGTGTGTACATGCAGGTCCTGACACACACATCCTAAGATTCAGGTGATAGGTAGTTGTTGTAGAGTCTGAACCACTGGGTGGTAGAGATGGAAGGAAGGATGTTACACTTCTGTGCCTCCTTGCCCCCACAGCTCCCTTTGGTCTGTGACTTGGGGTTTAGTAATGGGGTTTAGCCTGTTTTGCCCATAGCCTGTAGTTGCCTGCAGGACAGAAGGAGGTCATCCTGTCTGCGGAAAGGACCCAGGGTGGCCATGTTGGGGAGAGGGGAGCTAGAAGAGAGGGATAGCCCCAGCTAGTGGGAAGGGGTTTAGGCCCAGAGGGTGAGGATAGGGTTGGTGGTGCCTAAACCAGTTTTCCCCCCTCACCCCTATTAAACACGTGTTTCCTCCAGGGAGAGTTAGAAAACCAACTCATGGTATCTACAGTAACTTCAAGCCTATAGTGGTGAGATTATTATTATTATTTTGTACTGGGCTGGTCTGAGCTTCCCAGCTCTTCTGTCCTTTTACCCCAAGATATGGGCAGTCCAAAGCTGATGCCTATGTCTGGCATGTGGGGACCAGCTAGGAGAGGTGGGATTGATGGATGTTGCTGTCTGGGGTTCATGGACTTCTGGTGTCCTTTGTGCCCCTGTTGACCCAGGAGCAGTTATTGGAGCAAGGAGAGTGTGCCAGATGCCAGAGCCACTGTAGGACCCAGTGCTGGTGGGAGGGCTGGTGGCCAGCAGGAATGAGCATGGCCTCTTGGGACCTTGTTTTCCCGTCTGTAGAGGGGGATGATGATGTCTGCTCTCACCACTGAGCTGATGGCCTGCGGGATACGTGGTATTAGGGGCTTGCAGGTACAGACCTTTGCCTCCCAGCAGCCCCGTTGGTGTGTTGTACTTTTACTCTTCCGTGCCTGCTCACAGTCTTCTTTTCTCTCTCCTTGCCAGTGTTGCCAGGTAGGCAAGGTGAGGTTTATTTATCTCTCAACTATGGTAAAACAGACTGAATTTCAGAGGGCAGTGGTGTCCTTGGTTGTGTATGGAGCCAGCATGGCAGTGTCAGAAGCAGGGCTTGAACCGGCCCCGAACCAGTGCCCAACCGTAATGCTACACAGCATGCTGGTCTTGCTGTTCTGGGGTTTTTGTTCCTTCACCCACTTAACCAGAACCTACTGTATATAGTTTGAGAGAGAAGGAAGAAAGCTGGGTGACACAGGAAGCTGGGGCTCAGATTCACCTTTGTTTGCCCCTGACTGTGGTATTGGGCTGCCTCTCTGGATCATTTATTCGTTCAACAGACATTTATTGAGCACCTAATAATTGCGTGGCCCTGGCCTAGATGCTGGGGCCGCAGAAGTGAGTCAAGTAAGACCTGCTCTCAGGGAACTCACGCTCTGGTGTGGAAGCAGCTTGATGATGCAGTACAGAGGCGGTGCCTGTACGGTACACAGTCAGTGCTGATACAGTACACGGGGGTAATGTCCAAGGGGAGCACTGAGGTGGGCAGCGTCTGACTCACTGAAGCTTCAGTTTTCCCATCTGTAAGGCAAGTGCCCTCGACTTCTTGATCTTTGGGATCACTTCTGTCTTTAATATTCAGTGACTCCTTATGTAAAAAGTGTGAGATTAGTGTCTAGACTGTATTTAGTGTGAAGCAAAATACATGTTTAAAGGTGCTCCCAGGTCAATTAAGAGAGAGGAGACTTGTGTGTCATCAAGTTGATTCGAACTCATAGCCACCTTATGAGATAGGGTAGAACTGCTCTGTAGGGTTTACTATGCTGTAGTCTTCATGAGAGCAGATCATTAAGTCTTTTCTCCTGCGGAGCTACTGGTGGATATAAACCCCTGACGTTTTGATTAGGAGCCAAGTGCTTAACCATTGCGCCACCAGGGTTCCTTGGGAGGAGTGTACTGTTCTATAAATATGTATGCATACATAAACAGTTATTCATTCTTAGATGGGACAAATAATGTTTGTTTTGCACAGCCGGGGAGTGTTTTCCCCTCACATTGGCTTGGCTTATGGACTAGGTATTAGTGCCGGCAGGCTGTTTATGGATTGTAGGAGGGAGGGTTTGAGGGCTTGTGTCAGATGTGCTGCTGTGGGTTGGGTGTGATTCTGTTAGCTGGAGCATCCCAGAGATGCTGCCACCGTCCAGATTCTTAAGGCCGTGTCTGGTCTGTGGGTGTGTCTTTCCTCAAAAGTCAAGAACTTGTGGGCACCACAAATGAGGACCTGGAGAGCAGGACGTGGTGGTTATTGTAGGCCTGAGACTCTTGAGCAAGGCTGCCAGAAGGGCCAGGGCTGGGGCTAGGCCTTAAGGAGGGTCAGGTTTGGAGATGGCTGGAGAGGCCCTGTACCCCAGGCTTAGCTGTCTGCTCTGAGAGAAAGTCTTTGTGTGACTAGGAAATAGTGACATGCTGCTTGTTAGGGGAATCAAAAGACTTTTTGCATGATGTCCTGTGGAGTGATGTGTATTGGGCACTGGAGGGAAACCTGGGCATGGGAAAAGAACGGTGGTAAATTGTTCGCTCTCTCTGTGTGTGAGAGCGAGAGGGAGAGACAGAGGTGAGCTTACTTGCCAGCATACGAATGTGATGCTGGTGGTGGCAGGGGTGTTTGTTAACTGCCCATGCGGAGCAGGGAGACGCGAGGAATTGCCTCCTGGCCTCCACTGAGTATCTATGTACCAAGCGCTAGTTATGTGCTGTGGGGGCTATAGAGATGAACAAAAGCCACATCCTTGAGAAGGCCTCAGCAGGACTGCTCCCTCATCTGTGGACCCAGTGCAAAATGGAGAATGCGGGGCTTCCTGTGTAGAAGGTACTGAGGAGTTCAGGGTGGCAGCGACAGAGCACTGAACCAAGTGTGGGGCCTGTGAGACTGCCCAAGTTGTGCACCCATGAAGCTAACTTGGGGCCCCAGTTTGTAGGAGAACATAGGCCTCGTAGAAGTCAGCTGGAACCCTAGGGAGGTCTCAGGAGGGTTACAGTAGAATAGGTCATTTCCAAGTAGCCAGTTAAAACTCAATTGGTGTCAAATGGACCCTGACCCATGGTGACTCTGTGTGGTTGACCTGAATTGTGCTCCATGGGTGCAACGTGATGGATTTTTCTGTATAGCTGACATTTTTGGACCAGGGTTTGTAGTTTTACCAAGGGGCCAGGCCCCAGTTTTGCAGAGGGCCAGACAGTTTACTGTGCCTGTAGGGTGATGGTGGCCTACTGAGAAGATTGGTCAGTTTGTAGTCTTGTTGGGAGGAGTGGGCTTATAAAAAAGCCAGTTGCACAGACTTTGAGGAGGACCTTCCTACCATCAAGAAGACAAGCCAAGAGTGGAGCATGTCTTTTGGACCTGGGATCCCTTTGCCTAGAACTTCCTAGAACAGGAGACAGAACTGTTAACACCGTAGACTGCACAAGACATTGTAAGTGGTGAGAACCAGGAATCTAGCATGAGACAGCTGTAGTGTGTTTCCTGGACTCCAAAATGAGGCAGCTGTGGTGGGCTTGTTGACCCGAGGAGTGAGGTGGCTGCCATGGGCTTGTTGGCTGATGAGTGAGAAAGCACAGCACCTTCAGATAGGAGGCTTAGTGGTGGCGTGGGGTGCCTCTGGCCACTCAGTGGCAGAGCCGAAAGAGCTGTGGCACTTGCCCGAGCCGGCCCAGCATCAGAAGCTAGGCTCCAAGCGTGGACAGAGATCGGTGCTGGGCCCGACCTGCAGGCACACCTGAGATGGAGCTGAGAGCCATCTTGGTTGGAAGCCGTCCTGATGGATAAACTGTATTCTGTCTCCTGAGTTGTTCCTGTTTCTTACAAGTGGATCCTGATCCCGAGATTTTAGCCTCTTACTTCCTCAGTAGACCACATAACTCTGATTATAGTCTGTGAGTTCTGTGTGGCCATTTTAGCAGTTTACAGAACCCAGCCAAGAAGTAGAGTGCTGTAGGGAGGCTGGCTGGTGTCAGAACTGATAAAAGGTTAGAGAGTGGAGGTGTGTCTGAAGACTACCTCATAGGAATCAACTGTGGGCTGTTGATGACCCTTATTTCCCCTCCTGAAGTTGGAGGACGTCTGATACTGGTGTATTATGACAGTTTTCAATGGCTGCAGTTTCTGGAAGTGGATAGCTAAGCCTTTCTACCAAGGTGCCTCAGGGTTAACTCAAACCTCCAACCTTTTGCATTGTGAAGGTTGTTAATGTGTGTACCATACAGAAACTCCAATTTCCAAGTGGAAGAATGTGTTGTTTTCCTAGGGGTGATGTGGCAAGTTACCTCAAACCAGGAGATTTACAGCAACGGAAATTCGTTCTCTTGGAGTTCTGAAGCTAGAAGTCCAAAATCAGGATGTCAGCAGAGCCATACTGTCTCTGAAAGCCTAAGGAGAGAATGTGTCCTTACCTGTCACAGCTCCTCGGACTCCTTGGCTTGTGGTGGCATCACTCCAGTTTCTCCTTCTGTCTTCACTGTGTCTTTGTGTGTCCTCTTCTTTACCAACACCTAACATTGGATTTAGGGTCCAACCTAATCCAGTATGCCTCATCTTAACTTAATTATATCTTTTTCCAAGGGTGGACATGAATTTTTTTTATTTCAATAATATATTTTACTGAAACTACTGTACAAGGTCTAACAATTAAGTCTGCAAACTGAGTTGTTCTAAGTGCTGTATAATGCATTGCTGAAGATCATTATGGTCACCTTTGAAGTCCTCCCCTTTAGGAAGCTGTGCACTGACACCAGTGCCTAGTCCACCCTTCAGAGCTGTTTTGGAACTGTTTCTGGAATGGCCATTGTACACAGTGACGTGGTGGCAAGTTTGTGAACTTAATTGTCTAGTTGTCTCTGAGGGAGCTTTTAGCCAGTCAACAAGCAGCTGTATTGGAACACCCTCCCAACTCACTGACCTGGCCCCCAGTGACTTTTTTCTTTACCTGAAGATAAAGGAAATATTGAAGGGAAGACATTTTGATGACATTCAGGACTTCAAGGGTAGTACAACAGCTCTGATGGCCATTCCAGAAAAAGAGTTCCAAAGTTGCTTTGAAGGATGTACTAGGCATTGGCATCAGTGCACAGCTTCCCAAAGGGAGTACTTCAGAGGTGACTGTAGTGACTTTCAGCAATGAGGTGTGTAGCACTTTTTCTTAGGATGAGTTTGCAAACTTAATTGGCAGTCTTGTAGCCCAAATTATACCATTTCAGCATGTGATCCATACACAAAAAATGTGAATGAAGTATTGCACTCCTTTTTTTTTAAATTGTCAGTCTTCAACAATTGGTGTGTACTTTTCTCTTAAGAAAAGAAAAAAATCAGTTGCTATTGAATTGACTCTAACTCATGGCGACCCTGTGTTCTAACCCAGAGCAGAACTGTGCTCCACAGGGTTTTCAGTGGCTGAGTTTTTGGAAGTAGATCATTAGGCTTTCTTTCCAAGGCACTTCAGGTGGTCTTGAACTTCCAGTATGTTTTTCTTTTGATCATTAGATTCTCATTTCTTATTCTTTTCTCATGTGTACAAGTAGAGAAAATGGAAGTAGGGCCTCTATTTGATCCAGGGCAGCTCTCTGGGCATGAAGTTTTTGAGGACACCATTCAATCCACTGCAGGAGGTCTGAGAAGGCTCCTTGGAAGAATTCTGTCTAAGGTGGGCCTGGATGGTGGTGCATGTGGACAGGGTGGGGGCAGTAGTGGAGACAGGAGCACATGGGCAAGGACGGTGAGTGATGAGTGGCACCTCAGTTTGGCCAGAGGCCTGAGTGGCGGTTAGAGGTAGTAGGATGGGTGCAGACAGGCTAGGTCCAGCACAAGGAGGCCTTTGAATGCTGGCTTCAAGGCAGCTTTTGTTCTGCAGCCAGTGAGGAGAACTGGGCTCTCCTGGGAGCTTAGAGATGGCTCCCAGCTGATTGGGAAGCTCTCTCTGGAGGTGGTCCTTGCTGACATGCAGTCGATCAGTGACTATGCAGTAGCTACATAGAGACCTTTGACATTTGTTCTTCACTTAATTTTCGGGGAGTCATTATAGATGGTGAAGCTGAGGTATAGGGAAGTATTGCTTGTGTTGTACCCCTAGTGGTAGATGGCAGACCCTATAGACAGGAGGCTAATTGAGATGTGAATGAAATAGTTGAATTGTGAGAGGTGTCCCCAGCATGGAAAACATGGAGAGGAAGTGGTGAGGAGAATGAGGGACTGTGGAAGTAGGACAGGTGGAACTGGGCAGCTGATGTGGTCCCACAGTCCAGCATTCCTGCCAGCTGAAGACCTCGTACAGTCCTGTTGGGTGGTGATCCTGACACACAGCACGGATAAGTCTGACTTTGAGAAGCTGCCAGCCTTTCTTATTGGTAAATCCTGCCAGCTGTTGTCTGTTTCTTTGAGCCCCAGTTGCCTCTCTCCTGCTTCTTTTTATCGTTATCACCTTTTGGGCCTGTAAAGACAGTAGTCTATTCCCTTCTGTTTTTTTCTCTTTTTGTAGCATCTTGTTATTTACTTCTTCCCAAATTTATTGTGGCTGTAGTGCTGAATGAAAACCCTGGTGGCTTAGTGTTTAAGTGCTACAGCTGCTAACCGGAAGGTCGGCAGTTCAGATCTGCCAGGCGCTCCTTGGAAAGTCTCTGGGGCAGTTCTCCCTCTGTAGTGTAGAGTCGCTATGAGTCGGAATTGACTTGATGGCAGTGGGTTTGCTGGGTAGTGCCGAATGTGGCTGTTTAGGGATGGGTACTGTAGCTGGGTAGAAGAGCTGGGTAGAGGGTTTGGCTTTCTGTGGGTCTTCGCAGATGTTTCTGACTTTTGGATCTTCCTGCACTTTACAGATTGTTCACATTCTGTGATCCCCACACACCAGAGGTCAGGAGTGCCACTCCCCATGATTTTGCCAACTGACCCATATCCCCACACATTTCCAAACCTCTGACAGGAGCTGTCAGCCGCTCTCACCAGCACTCCCTCCGCACCCCCTCCCCGCCCCCGCCGCTGCCCCGAATACTCCTGTGACAAATTCGGGACTCCTCCCAGTGGCCACTACCTTTCCTCCTGCCCTCCAGTATCAGAGCATCAGAGGATACAATGCTTAGTATAGAGGCAAGGACAGAGACAAAGCATTCTGGAACTGACCTTGCCTGAACCCTCCCCAGGTGTCCAGAAGCTGAATCTTGCAGGCCTCCAGCAGTCCTGGGCTTGCCTGGTAGGTGACCTGCAGGAACTTGGTAACTTGATACTGCCTTGCTAATTGTCTGCTGAGGTCACAGTGAGCTCTTGTCACCACCCATCCAGCTGGACCATGATCCCTGACTGGGCAGACTGGTTGAGCCACTGTTCCGGGCAGTCACGGGAGACAAGTATCCTTTGTGGGGAGCACGGCCAGTGTGGCCAGGGGACATGATTATGAGGGCTTCTGGGTTGCACTGGACCCAGGGCAGCTGGCTGTGAGCCAGAAGACCCAGAACAGACTCCATTTTTTTTTTTTTTTAATACTTGGGGCCACAGAGTTGCACAGAATAATCTACCTTTCTTGTTGCTACTAAAGACAATGTTTTTTAAATGTTTTTATGGTGACTGAAAAGAAAGCAAGGAGTCTTGGTGGTGCAGCTTTTTGAGTACTTAGCCGCTAACCAGATGATTAGTGGTTTGAACCTACCTGCTGCCCTGGGAGAGGAAGATGTAGCAGTCTGCTTCTGTAAGGATTACAGTGTTGGAAACACTATGGAACAGATCCACTTTGTCCTGTAGGGTCACTAGCAGTCATAATCAGCTAGATGGCCGTAGGTTTGGTTTTGGAATGAAGGACTTTCATTGGATCTTCTGTTCAGCCAGGGTCTGGGAGCATACTCATGGGCTGTGGCTCCTCTTCCTAGCCAGTTTTCTGACCCCGTCTGTTTGAAAACCGAGGAGATCACTCTCTCAGAAGATGTGGAGAATTGGAGATGTAAATGTTTTAGTTTTGGCAGTTCTTCCTCATTTGTCTTCAGGGAGTTACTCTGTTGTGTGTGTGTGTGTCACCCCCTCACCCCGTGTGCCCCTAGCCCCAACACTCACACTCAAAACACACCACACACCTTGAAGGAACTTAGTAAAATGTCTTTTAACTTGGTCTAAATAGGCTTAGAGTAAAGCATGAGAGGAATATTATGTATTAAGAGTGGTTAAGACCATCCTGTCACATGCCTTTACCTTAGAATTCCAGAGGAGTCTCTCGTGGCGCCCCCAGTTTGTTACTGAGTACCTTAGTTACCTGGTGCTACGGTAATAGAAACACTGCAAATAGATGGCTTTCACAAAAATGATTTTCTCACAGTTTATGAAGTTGTTGTTGCTAAGTGCTGAGTGGGTTTCAGCTCGTGGCCCACTGCGCACAGAGAAGGAAGCACTGTCCTCCTGATCGTCACCATTATTGTTAGACTTGAGCCCGTTGTGGCTGCCACTCTGTCTTCTATTTCAGTGAGCGTCTACTGTGCCAGGCATGATGTCCTTCTCCGTAGACTGATCCCTCCACATGACATGTGTGAAGTGTGTGACATGTAGTTTTGCTATCCTTGCTCTTTAGGAACGTTCTGGTTGTACTTCCTCTAAGACACATTTGTTTGTTCCTTTAGTAGCCCATGGTATATACTATATTATTTGCAAACAGCACAATTGAAAACGTCAATCCTTCTGTCTTCCGTATTTGTTGTCCAGCTTGCAAGCATGAGGTGGTTGCAAACACTATGGCTTGGGTCAGTTGCATCTTAGTCTTCAAAGTGATGTCTTTTCTTTTCAGTACTTGAAAGACGTCTTTTGCAGCACGTTTGCTCAGTTCAGTACATCATTTGATTTCTTGATTGCCACTTCCACGAGTGTTGATTGTGGATTGACGTAAAATGAAATTCTTGACCACTTCAGTCTTTTCTGTTTATCGTGATGTTGCTTATTGGGCCAGTTGTGAGGACTTTTATTTTCTTTATATTGTGATGTAATTCATACTGAAGGCTGTGGTCTTTGATCTTCATCATTAAGTGCTTCAAGTTATTTTCATGTTTAGCCAAGACGGACATTTTCCTTTAATTGTGATACCCCGTTCTTCTTCATAGAGTCTAGCTTCTCAGATTATTTGCTCAGTGTATAGATTGAATTAGTATGGGGAAAAGATAAAACCCTGATACATACCTTTCCTAACTTTAAATCACACAGTATTCCCTTGTTCTGTTCAAATGACTGCCTCTTGATTAAGTGCTGGATCCTCATGAACACAATTATGTGTTCTGGAATTTCCATTCTTTGCAGTGTTATCTGCAATGTGTTAAGTGATGAACAGTCGAATTCTTATGTATAGTCAATAAAACACAGGTAAACATCTTCCTGTTATTTTTTTGCTTTCGGCCAGGATCCACCTGCAATCAGTAATGATATGTGTGGTTCCGTGTCCTCTTCTGAATTTGTCTTGAGCTTCTGAAGTTCTAATTCAGGATAGCAGCTCTGGGGGAAGGCTTTCTCTCTGTGTTGGCGCTGTTGGAAAGGTCTTTGTCTCTTTGGCATCTCTCTTCCCCATCTCCGCTTCATCTTGCTTATTTGATCTTTAATGCTTGTGCAGGGTGTATCTTGAGTCAATCTCTTGCAGGTTAGATGGTGTTCATTGTCCAACTTGCAAGAGATTGACTCAAGATACACCTTGCACTAACACTGCCTCATTAGCATAATGAGACAAGGTTATAACTACAGGCATAGAAATTAGGATTTATAGCAGATTTGGCGTGAACAGAGTTTAATCCGTAATGCTAAGAGGTTGGTGGTTCCAATCCACCCAGTGTGGGAGAAAAGAAAGACCTGGTAATCTATTTCTGTAAGATCAAAGCCATTGAAAAAAAAACCCTATGCCCAGTTGTACTCTGACATACAAGGAGTCACCTGGAATCAGAATCTGCTTGATAGCAAAGGGTTGAGTTTGGGTTTTAAAGGTGGGTTTAGAACATAACCATTTATCTTTTGAGACAATTTTTAGAAGTTTCAGAGAATGAACTTTGTGTGAAAACATGACTGGCCTTTAAAATGGTTCCAGAAGAATCAATAACCTTAAACTGTCTGAAAGTTCTACCGTTAACCCCCTCCTTCTCTTACCCTGTACATACAAGAGTTCTCATTTCTTCTGTCATCATAGTTTTGTTGCTCCTAGGCCTTGACGTTGAAATGGTTTTCTTCTTTAATATTCTTTTGTACCATTTCCTTTGCCAGGACCTCACAGGTCTACTGGAAGGGAAAAGTCCTAATGCAGATTGGGGCTGTCTGAGCAGGGAGCTTGCAAGAGAGAAAGGGTAGCTGCTCTGTCTTCCCATGTGTACCCAGTCAAAGTTGTTTCTTTATAGCTGACTTGTGAGGGGGCTGAGCAAACAGGCTGCTACTGCTTTTGGCCTCCTGGGAATTCGGGTGCCTCTCTCTGCACTTTGTGTCTTCTGTGTTCTCTGCTGCTCCTGATAGCCCTCCCCACCCAGCCTCTCTCATCTTTGATGTAGTCACCGTGGACAAAAGGCTCAGAAAATGAAAGACCAAGTTGTAGATGCAGAATGTTTGCCTGCAAGGAAAATGCATGTTTGCACAAAATCCCATCTGACAGTTTCCATTGAAATGAAGAGGTCAGAGTCCCAGCAGGCCCTAGGAAATACGAAAACTGATGCTTTGTTGGGCTGAATGCTGATGGTTGATACATGTCTGAACCCTGTCCTTCACTAGAGATCTGAATTGTCCAGATGCGATCTGATGGCTGGCTGTTGCTGTCGCTGCAAGGGTCTATTGCCTGTGGCTCTGAGCCAGCTCATTTGGCCTTCAAGGACTCCTCTTTGTTTTTCTGAAATATGATGAAATGGACTAAGCTTTTAAAAATAGATATTTTCTGGAATGGCTTGGATGGGATTACTGGCTGTGTCAGTCTTAACTTCTGCCCTCCAAGTCCCTTATCTCATCCCTGCTGGCTGGGCACTGGCCAGGCCTACTTGCAGTTTTTTTTTTGTTCTTTCAGTTTTTAAAATCTCTTTTTATTCTTTCTAAAAAATATTCCTTTTAATCACTTGTTTATTTATACGCAGGCTGGAGAATTTGTGGACTCCTTTAATTATCTTTTTTTCTTCAATTTTTTTTTTTCCTGATTACCAAAGCTATACAGTGCTCATTAAAAGAAAACAGATTCCAGATACGTATGCCACAGAAAGCATGGTATCTTAGTTGTCTTGGGCTGCTGTAACAGAACCACCACAAGGGTGTAGCCTTAGGAAAAGAAATCTATTTCTCATTTTTCCAGAGACTGCCCCTGAATTTAGGGTGCTGACACTAGGAGAAGATTCTCTGTTGTGGGCTTTAGGGGAAGATCTTTGTCTTAGTTTCTGTAATCCTGACATTTCTTAGGTTCTTGGTGATCATCATGTGACACCTGTCTTCCCTCTGTTTAGGCTGCTTTGTTTCTCTGTGTTGCTTCTTATAACGTAGAAGTTATTAGATGCACCTTATACTGATAGGGCCTTACCAACATAACGACAAACATGATAGTTCCAAATGGCATTACATTCATGGGTATAAGGTTAGGATTCCAGCGCATATTTTGGGGGACACAGTTCAATCCGCAACACTTGGATTCCCGTAGTCATCTGCTGGGAGCATGAGTTTGGGGAGACAGGCTGTATAAAATATCCTTCTGGTAGCTCGTTGAGGTAGGGCAGGGAGGGAGGACGGGTTTCGGATTTAGAGGCAGCTCTAAAGGGCACAGGGCCCTGGAGGTGACTAAGTCTGATTTCAAGTCTAGCTGAATGCTGTTGAGTTAGTTGTCTGACTGCTGTGGACCTCAGGGCTCTTGCCTGTAAAATGGGGCTAATACTAACCCGCTTTCCTGGGTTGCAGTGTGTTTTAGGTAAGATAATACACACATTAGAGGTTTTTTGTGGGAGGATCCTGTCTCTTGTTGCGTGATGGCTGTGTTGGAAAGAGCCCACAGTGGATCTGCTGCAGCATGGTGTTCAGTCGGTGGTGGAAACTGTTACTGTTATTTCACCGTTCTGCCTAATGGGGACCTCCACGGGTGGCTGTAAAGGGTTCTGGAAGCTCTGCGGGCAGAGATGGCCGTGGAGACCAGGCTGCTCTGAGAATCACTTGAGGAACATTTTAAAAATCCAAGTTCCTGGGCTGCTCCTCTGAAGTGGTGACTTTCTGGTGTAGGAAGGTATTATGGATTGAATTGTCTCCCCCAAATGTATGTTAACTTGACTAGGGCGTGATTTAGAATGTTGTCAGATTTTGTCATCTGATGTGATTTTTGCATATGTTTTAAGTCCTGCCTCTATACAGTTAATGAAGCAGAATTAGAGGCACTTATGTTAATGAGACAAAACTCAATCTCCAAGATTAGGTTGTATTTTGAGTCAATGTCATTTGAGATATAAAAGAGAGAAGTGAGCAGAGAGACATGGGGACCTCATACCACCAAGAAAGAAGAGCCAGGAGAGTAGCGTCCTTTCTGCTGGAGTCCCTGCACTGAGAAGCTCCTTGACTGGGGAGGATTGATGGCAAGACCTGACAGAGAGAAATCCTTACCTTGGGGCTGGCACCCTGAATTTGGACTTCTAGTGTCCCTAGACTGTGAGAGAATACATTTGTCTTAGTTAAAGCCCTCCACTTGTGGTATTTTGACTGTGGTAGCGCTGGATAACGGAGACAGAAGGAGACAGTAGCTTGGTGATTCTGATGACCCCCAGGTTTGGCAGTCACTGGTCAGAAGCCACCAGGGCCATGCTGCAGAGGGTACCTGTAGCTTTGTGGGTATTGCACACCGTTTCTGGACTTGCAGGTGCCAGCGCCCAGCTGCCTTCATCTCCTCCTTTTCTACTTCCTGTTTGTCACAGTTGTGGTTGCCAGTGGACTGGGAGTTTACATTGATACTGTCACCAACTTGCTCTTTGACCTGAATGGGTCATGTTACCTCTTGATTTCTGTAGGTTCCCTTAAGCTCCGAGGAGGTCAGTGTTTAAAAAAATAAACAAACAAAAAACATGGCTCCAAAGCTTACTATTTGTGCTTTAACTAAGTATTTGCCTTGAGCTTGTGTTTACGGTAGAATTCCTGGTGCTGTTAAAAGCTGGGTAAGGGCTGTGGCTACTAACCAAAGGGTCAGCCCTTCAAATTCGTCAGGCACCTCTTGGAAACTCTATGGGGCCCTTCTGGTCTGACTTAAAGGGTCACTGTGAATTGGAATCGACTCAACAGCAATTTTTTTTTCCCTTGGTTTGGGGATAGCAAGCCCAGTGGTCTGGGCTTGGTGGCTGCCCTCAGCAGGGGGTTCCAGGCCAGCTGAGTGGGTACTGGGCAGTGTCTCATCTGCTCACTGCAGGTGGTCAGTGGCCTCAGGGTCAGTAGGAGACTGAGATCTTTTGGAATGGTGCACTTTGGTCTCATTTGTTCTCTGTGGTTCTGGATGAGTGAGTTTAAGGCTTTTATTTTTTTTTTCCCCTTGCACAAAAGAGCAAAACATTTTTTCTTTTTACTCAAGATCAGCTTTCTCTCTTGAAGACTGCTTATGTGTGAAAGATAACCCACATCTTTTTGTGCATTTGAATTGCCTTTCTGATTGCCTCCCCTATTTCCCATGGGCGACGTGGAGCAACCTGAAGGCAAGGCACTGTGCGAGCAGATCTTGCTTTGCCTGGGCCCTTTTTCGCAGAGTTGGGGGAGGACTGTGATTTGTTCTATGAGTGTGGGGGTATGAGACGGGCGATGCATCGAGGTGGAGGTGAATGTGAGCACTGGGCTGCACTGACGTGTGATATATGTGGAACTGGAGCGTGATGGAAGCTTTGCTACTGGAGAAGGGTGCTTCCTGAGGGTGAGGCTGAGATGTTTCAACGTTAATTGGTGAAGAAGAGCTGCCTGGCAGGTTACCCAGAGGGACACTTGCTAATGGGGTGTGTTGGTGCCATGAGTCTGTAGCTTAGCATTTCGGTTAGAAAATGCCTCTCCCCTACTCTGAATGTGACAAGGAGAACGTTCCCACCAGGTGAGCGTGTGCAACTGCCAAAGGTCCCTCCAGGTTTGAGGATGGGCTCTTTTTATTGTGAACATCACCTTTCCTACAATCCACACAAAGTGCCGTGTAAATGAGAGGTGGGCCTTCCTTGACGCTGCGGTACTAAGAGGAAGGAGGTAGCTACCCAGTGTCCTAAGGCCCTTCCTGGGCTGGGAGGCCATCTGCCTGGGGCTGAGCCTCACTGAGCTCTTCCCTAAAGGACTGAGTTCTTCTTTCCACTTTCTGTTTTCTTAGGGCTTCATAGAAAGAACAGATGGAAAAGATAGTTTTCGTTTTCTTTCTCCTGAGGACACTTGCAGTCTCAGAAATTTAATGTATGACTGGAAAACATATTGGATTTTAGGACTTGATTCCAATCAGTAGTGAGTTATACTGTGCCAGCTGTGAACTTAGCACCATGAAAGAGTGTGTTTGAAGGTAGAGGGCCCTTAGAAACCATACAGTCCAGGGGTGATGCCTGCCTCCTGCTTACTCATGAAGATGTTATTAGTCCCTCATGAGCTCCTTTCTAGTGGGTCTAGATGTGACCTCGTGTCCCTTCCTTTAAAAGAATTTTTAGATACCGTCTCACCCCAACAAGATTGGCCATGATCCAGAAAACACAAAACAACAGATGCTGGAGAGGCTGTGGAGAAAGTGGAACCCTCCTACACTGTTGGTGGGGTTGCAAATGGTCCAGCCTCTTTGGAAAGCAATCTGGCGCTTCCTTAAAAAAATGGATATTGATATACCATTTGACCCAGTAATTCCACTACTTGGAATATATCCTACAGAATCAAGGCCTTTCACACCAATGGACACATGCACCAGAATGTTTATTGCAGCACAGTCCACGATAGCAAAAAGATGGAATCAACCCAGATGCCCAACAACAGAAGAATGGATAGGTAAACTATGGTACATATACTCAGTGGAGCACTACGCAATGATAAAGAATAATGATGATTCCAGGAAACATCTCCTAACCTGTTTTAAACTGGAAGACATTATGTTGAGTGAAAGTAGTCAGCAACAAAGGGACAAATGGTCCCAACTCAGCAGAAACGGATGCTCACCGAGGACCAAAATGACATGCGGTAAAGACAACCTGGAAGACAGAGAGACCCACAAGGGTGGGTGCCTACATCGACTTGGGACCGGAAGAACCGGATGGTGCCCACCACCAGTGATAGCCACGATGGAGCTCACTAGGTTGAGTCTCACTGGCAACACAAGAATAAAAAGGGGTGCATCCTGAGATCTCCACTAAAAGACCTCAATTGATGGTCCAGCAGTTTTGGGGTTCCCCTGAGAGCATGACCCCTGGCCCTGATGCTGCCCTTACCCATAAATTATAACAAAGGTCCACTCTTCGGACACGAATGGTCTGGACTTGGTGATGCACAGTGACCATATATTGGATGCACTTTATGTTTCTATACATCTATAGGATATCATCCGGCTGACCTCCGGCTGGAGGAAGGAGAGTGGGTGGAGAGCAGGGGAAAGGAGGCTGTTGGGAGGATGAGACAGGTATGGAGCAGAGAGGAATAGTGTGCTGTCACCGGACAGGGAGAGCAGTGGAAGCTGCATATAGGTGGCATGTAAAGTTACATGGGAATGTACATTTTCACTCAGTCCTGTTAAATAAAAAATAAAAATAATAAAAAGAATTTTTAAAATAAAAAATTATTGTAGTGAAAATACAATGTACGACTCAGTGGCAGTAATCATATGCACGCTGTAGTACAAATATTTCCATTGTTTATTTCTAGAAATGTTTTATCACTCCGTATGGAAACTCAGTACCCACTGAGTAATAGTTCCCCGTTCACTCCTTTTCCCGCCAGGCTCTGATAATGTCTAGTCTACTTTCTCCTTACATTTGCATGTTCTAGATAACCTGTGTAAGTGGGCTAATACAATATATGTCCTCTTGTGCAGTGTCATAACATGTATCAGAACTTTATCCCTATTTCATGACTGAATAATACTACATTGTATGGCTGTGCCACATCTTGTTTCCACGTTTTGACTGTTGTGAATAATGCTGCGGTGAATGTTGGTATATAGCTTATCTGTTTCAGTCCTTGCTTTAAATCCTTTTGGATATATGCTTAGGACTGGAATTGCTGGGTCATGCAGTATCCTCTGGAGCCCTGGGGTGCAGTGGTTAAGAGCTTGACTGATAACCAGAGCCCAGCAGTTTGAATCCACGAGCCCCTCTTTGGAAACCTTATAGGGCAATTTGTCTCAATCCTGTAGGTTTGCTGTGAGTTGGAATTGACTTAATGGCAATGGGTTTGGTATTTTTGTTTTTAATGTAGCCTCCCACTTTTTTAACATAATATTTCAGGCAGTTTTTTTCTTTTTTAAATTTTATTGAGATGAAAATATATGTAGCAGAACTTTTGCCAAGTCAGCAGTTTTTATGATTGTAATTCAGTGGTTGTGAGGATGGCACAGGATCAGGCAGTGTTTTGTTCCGTTGTATAGAAAGTCACTGTAGATCTAAACTGACTCCATGGCACTTAACAGCAACAGCAGTGTGATTCAGCGGCATTGATTATGCTCATCGTGTCGGGCCACTGTTACCACTGTCTGCTCCCAGATTATTCCACCACAGCAAGAAGCTCAGTGTCCTCTAAGCTTTGATTGGTACCTCTTGCCTTTTCTGATGTAATTCAGGCCCTTCGGTTCTTGGGTGAAGGATTCAAGGCCCGTCAGTTGCCTCACTTAATGGGCTTCCTTAGCAAGACACAGCATTGGCTTCTGGATGACCGATCGTGCGTTTCCCTGTCTGCTTTCAGGCATGTCCTCCCAGGACTTGATGTGGTGAACGGGCCGCCTTCCTCCTGCCCGTCTCTTTGCCTTCTCCAGCACTTCGTTCTCATGCTTCTCCGGCCTTCCTGAGCATTCTGTCTCCGTTTCTTCTAGAAACCCTTATTTCTTTACCATGTCCTCACAACACAAAGAGTGCTGGTGGCTCCGTGGTTAAAGTGCTCAGCTGCTAACTGACAGGTCTGTGGTTTGAAACGACCAGTGACTCTGCAGGAGAAAGATGTGGCAGTCAGCTTCCGTAACGATTTACAGCCTAGGAAGCCCTCTGGGTGGCTCTGTCTTTTGGGTGCTTGTCAGCCAGAATTGCCTCTGTGGCGGTGGGTTTGGTTTTCTGGTAGCTTCACATATTCCCCTTCCCAGGATTCTTTCCTACAAATGTCTGAAGTAGTGCTGACCACACAGTAGTTGTTAAGTCGGCCCTCGGTCCCACCTTCCCACTCCTCTGCTGGTTTCCTTATTGTCTTTACTTGTCACTCACGTTCTTTGAGCTCTGTGAGGTGACTTGCACATGGAATGTGCTACTCTGAAATACTCTGCCTAGCTCCAGGCTCTGGTTTCTGACTGTGTGGAGGTGTCTTCATGGAGATTTTCTTTGGCAGATTTGACCAGATGTGTCTTAACACGATCTCATCATTCCATTTAACTAGCTCTTCCCTCCACAAGTCTCTGCCATTGGCTGTATAATCTTCTTCCTGGACACCCCAGCCCCAAACCCCAGCAACATTTTTGTGTTTTGCCCACCCCCTCTCTCATCTAGTCCTCCTCACTTCTGCCCAAGTCTCTTGTAGTCTTCTCCCCTGCCCCAATGCCTTCCCTCTCCACCATCAGTTCAGGGGGTTCTTGCAGGAACATATTTACTTCCAGGGCCTCTTCTCTCTTGTTCATGGTTGCTGGAGACAGCTTCTGGAGGTTGTCCCTTCTTACTTAATTCTGTGCTCAGACAGCTCAGGCATTCTTGAATTCTAAGGTGGAGAAGCTCACTCAGGCTTTGGTCTATAAAACCAAAAAAACAAAACCAAACTCACTGCTGTCAAGTTGACTGTCTCTCATAGTGACCTTATAGTAACTAAAATGGTTGTAGGGTTGAGTGGAGCATGATGGGGTTTGAAGCATCTATAGCTCAAAAACTTTAAATAAACAGTGATCCCAAAACCTCATCAACTCATTCCATTGCCTAGTAACTTCTGACCCAAGGTGGAGATATTTCTTTAGCTTATGCCAGAGATTGTACTTGTCTCTCTCCTGTGTGGAACTGAAGAAGTTTATGGCTGGAGGAGTGAGGGGGTTAGCCCGGGGATTCAGAGCCAAGACCAAAGGATGAGGCTCGCCTCTCAGGATGTGCAGGAGAGATGGTGGGAACCCATCTTTCTCAAGTCTTTGACCATGGACAGGATAACCCTGGCTGCAGTGTTACATGCTGGCCTGTAAGGCACTCCCAGCACACCCGCTGTCAGAGCTACTGATCCATAAGTTGTGGCTCCTCTCCTCACCTGAGCATCTTTACTGAGCAGAAGGACAGCTGCCCACATCCTCTGCTGCTGGTAAGAGTTGTGTCTGAATTTGTACCTGCCACTTAGCTTTGTGGTCTTGGGTCAGTTACTTAGCCTCTCTGAGCCAGTAGGTTGCCATCAGAAAGTTCAGTTCATGTTAGTATGTGTCTGATAGGGTTGTTAGGAGGATTAAATGAAATAATTTATATTAATAGTGTATTTCCTGTGACAAATGCTCAATGAATGTTAATTGCTACTAGTAGTCAGACTATAGTAGTAGATTCGATAAAAACTTGAGCCATAGCATGTAAGATGCCTAGTAAACAGTAGGGTTTCTTTGTGAAGCTGTCTGACTTATTTCTGTCAGTTTCCTTGGTATCCAGGGAAGGTCAAGGGGTAGGTGGAGTATAGATACAGTTTGTATTGGTGTCAGGAGGGCCATCTGTCTGTCTGCCCCATGAAGCAGCCAGGCATATCAGGCCATTCTCTAAGTCCCTGACCATGTGCCGTTATACTCGGTTTCTTCACTTGGCTCTTCTCCCACCTCAGTGCCTGCTCCTTCTCAGTCTCCTTGGTTGATTCCCCTTCCTGTCCTTCAATTCCAAATGTGCAGATTTCAGTTCCTGGACCTGGTCTCTGCCCTCCTTATCATTCTGTTTTCCTGGTTCATCCCATCAAATCTCCTTGCTCTAAATGTGAAACATATGCTGATGTTTCCAACTTATATCTGTAGTCCCAGCCTTGCCCCAGAACCTCAAATGCGTATATGTTCAGCTGCATACTTGAGATCTCCACTTGAGTGCCTTTAGGCACCTGAAATGTAACCTTGCTAAAGAGGAACTCGTGACTCCTTGCTGCTTCACCCAGCTAGTCCTTCTGCAGGCTTCTTCCTCTTAGGAAATGACCAAGGTCCATCCTTTCGCTTACCAAGCCAAGAACCTTGGTACCATCCTTGGGTTCTCTCTCCATATTTACTATGTTGGCAGATCCTTTCAGCTCTGTGTCCAAAGAATTTCCCTAAATCCAGCCTCTTGTCCTCTGCCCTGCTATTGTCGGCCTGGTCCAAGCCACCAGCATCACTCACGTATATTATTGCGGCTGCTGTCCTCCTGTTTTTTACCATTCTCCCTTACCTAAGGGCATTTGGCACAGCATCCAGTGATCTTGTTAAAATGTGCATCAGACCATGTCTCTAGTCAAAACCTTCCAGGGGTTTTCTACACTTGAAGTAAATCCCAGTATCCTCACTGTGTCCCATGAGGCCCTGTGTGAGCCAGCCCTGCCATCCCTCTGTGTCCCCCCACAGTTCACTGTGACTACATTGGCCTCCTTGCTATTTCTTGAGCTGACTGTAGGGACTTTGCATATACTATTCCTCTGCCAGGAACAGCTTTCCGCCAACATTCTGTACTTCTTTCGATCTCTGGTCAAATGTGACCTTCCCATAGAGGCCTCCTTGGCCATTGTATATGAAATAGCCACCTCTTGTCACTCTACCCCATCATCTACCATAGCTGTAATCAGCTGATACAGTTTAGATTTGTTTATTGGTTTCTCTCTCTCTCTCTTTCACATACACACACGCACACACACACACACGCACTATGCTCATGTTCGTGCCACAGGGGCAGGGACTCAGACTGTCTTATTGTCTGCTGCAGTGCTCAGTAAGCATTTGGTGAGTGGTTGGGTGCAGGCTTCCTGGGACAACCTTGCTCATCAAGGGTTGGTGTCTTGCTCAGAGCATTCTTCATCCAAGGGGACTGACTGCCCATAGTGATCATAAACACTGGAGGAGAAGGTCAGTGCAGGGCTGGTAGGATGCCAAGCCCACAGGAGCACTCTGGTTGGTTCTCTTTGAATCAAGAAATTAGCCGGGAATGCTGGGGATGGTTTGGAAGTGGCCACGGTTGTGTAGAACAGAGACAGAAGAGAGGAGGAGAAGGAAATAGAGGCACAGGGCTATGTCCAGACAAGAGCATACTTATGCAAGGGAGAGTTTTTAGCTTGCATGGGTGGTAGCACTAGGAAATATACAGATGATTTAATAGAGTTGAACACTACTAACACCTTCCAGGGAACCTTGGTGGTGTAGTGGTTGAAAGCTATAGCTGCTAACCAAAAGATCAGCAATTCAAATCTACCAGATGTTCCTTGGAAACTGCACGGGACAGTCCTACTTTGTCCAGTAGGGTCACTGTGAGTTGGAATTGACTCAGTGGCAACAAGTTTTTTTTTTTTTTTTTCCATTTTTATAAAATGGGTCATAGAAGGCTGGGTAGTGGTCTGCCAGTTCCACTTTGTAGTCTGGACTCTGCTTTCGGTCTTGCCTTCCTTAGACGGCTGCAGAGAGGCTCAAATAGTGATAATGAAAGCTGGTGCTGATGGATTGCTTGTTGTGTTCAAAGGGTTCTAGGTGTCTTTTCTCATTTAGTCTTCATTGTCCTCTAGTTCCCTAGTTCCTCTAGTTCCTCTAGTTCCGAAACTTGGTGACCTCACGTGTTTCAGGGTAGTGCTGTGCTCCACAGGGTTTTCAAGGACCGAGTTTTGGAAAGGAGATCACCAGTCCCTTTCTTCTGAGGTATCTTGAGGTGGACTCAAGCTGCTGACTGGTTAGCAGCTGAATGTGTTAACCATTTGTGTCGCCCTGGGACTCCGTAGTCCTCATAACACACTGTTACTCTTCCTGGTTGCACAGATGAGGAAATGAGGCACAGAAAGTTTAAGCAGCTTGGTCCCAGTCACACATTGGAGTCCAGGTGGGGCTCCAAGCTCAAGCTTGGAACCAGTACTATCTTAGCTGTCTGGTGCTGCTGTAATAGAAATACCACAAGTGAATGGCTTTAACAAAGAAAAATTTATTTTCTCACAATCCAGTAGGCTGTCAGTCTAAATTCAAGGCATAGCTTCAGGGGAAGACTTTCTTTGTCGGCTCTGATGGAAGGTCCTTGTCTCAGTCTTCCCCTGATTGGGAGCTTCTTACTGAGCACAGGGATGTTGTGTCCAAAGGATGTTCTCTTCTCTTGGTTCTTATTTCCTGATGGTATGAGGTCCTCATGTCACTCTGCTTGCTTCTGTGTTCTATATCTCAAAAGAGGTTGACTCAAGACACAATCCAGTCTTGCAGACTGAGTCCTGTCACGTTAACATAGCTGCCAGTAATTCCGTCTCATCTACGTCGTAGAGATAGGATTTACAACACAGAGGAAAATCACAGCAGATAACAAAGTGGTGGATAGTCACACAATACTGGAATCATGGCCTAGCCAACTTGATAGATGTTTTTAAAGGACGCAGTTCAGTCCTTGACTAGTACCTTGAGATAGTAGATGTCATTGGGCTACGTAATACAGCCTTGAGGGAGGGAGGTAGCCCTTGGGGCTAGAACAAAGAGCTGTGATCCAGGTGCCTTTCAGAGAGCTACTGCCTGTCTGTGGGAGTCTGCTGTTGCTCACAGAGGTTTATTCCAGCTGACGTGCTCACCACAAGGGTGTCTGGCTGGAGCATAGTGTGGGGCTGGCTGCCCCAGCTGTTCGTGCAAAGGATGCAGCAGCTCTTCCATCTCTTATCTGTGCTCCTTTTTGGGGGGGGCGGTGCTGGTCAGCCATGGCTGTAACCATTAATAATAACCATGTCCCCTGATGTACTTGCATTTAGTAGTGGATTCTTTTTCAATTGTTGTATAACTGTATATAACACAGCATCTGCCAATTAAAATTTTTCAGGTGTGCAGTTTAGTGATCTCAGTTACATTAATCATGTGTAGCCTTCACCTATAATCACTGCCAAATTTGCTGTCACTACAAACAGAAACTTAATTGCTTTGTAAGCAGCGACTCCAGTAGGGGGACTCTGGAAGCCTATTCCAGTCTCGTCCCCGACCCTGTACGGTGCAAATGATGGTCCCAGCTACCCTTTTGTGTACTAATCAGATTCTGCTTTGGGGTCCTGTCCTGTACTTTCTGGATGCAGAACTGTCACCCATCCTGGGCAGGAGGTGATAGCAGAAAGCAGGGCTTGTTTTTTGGTGCTGGAAAGCCAGAGTCCAGATCTGGTCCCATCTGGCACTGTGGGATCTATGGCCCCACTATTCCTCTTCCTCTGCCCCCATCCTGGAGCTGAGGAGTTCTAAGAGGGAGAAGACAAGGAGGAAAGCAAGCTTTCTGCCTGCTGTTTTTACCTTTGGAAATTCAGCAGCCTTCCGTCTTTCCTTCTCTGTGTGCCAGGAAAAAAGCCAGTCCTACATTTAGTGGTATTGAATGATTTATTTGGGTGTTTGTGTTTTTGTTTGCACTCCCTTTTCACAATTTTGACTTGGGGCATTTTAGGCAGGATGGGGTGCTGGAGGTCACAGATGCTGAAATCAGGTCACAGATGCTGAGGGTATCCTCAAGATCAGAAAATTCAGCCCTGTTGTAGGTGACACTGAGTCCAGTGAGAAAGACTTAGGGAGGTTCCTTTTCAGGCTTCCCCATGGCCGTGCTCACACTGCAGATGTTAATTCTCCAGGCACCTGGCACAAAGACCCCCATTTCCCTTTTTTTAAAAAAAATTATTGTGGTAAAATATATATAACAAAACATTTGTTATCCCAACTATTTTTCATGTCTGGTTCAGTGATACTACTTATGTTCTTCATACTGTGCTTCTTAAAATGACTGAAAAGGGGCAAAAACAGCATCATTACTATGCTATTTTAGCAGTATCAATGGTCTTATTCTGAAACTTTGCTCAGGACATGACAGGTGCATCTCAATGGGGAAAACCATCCTAACAAAGCTGAGGGACAGGTCGTTGCCTAACCCAGTGATAGCAAGTGGTGTCCTCAGTGTCAACATATTCATGGCATGTGTTTCCTCACCCCAAGGTGGGCATGTAGGATGCGTAGTGCAGGACTTCCTTGATGGTTGCACCAGTCTCTGTGGCTACTTCACTGTCAGGGCCAAGGGCACCCCGTGCCTTCGTGAAATGCTGGGTCTCCAGGGGTGGCTGCAGCATCTGTAGCCTTGGGCCACGCTTAGAGGGAGGGCCTTGGAGATGTTAGGGAGAGACTGTGGCTATACTGAACATAGTTTTGTAAGAGGGCTTTGCTTTTTCTTTTAGTTTTCATTGTGGTGAAATAATATGTAACGACATTCCTGGGGGTATACTTTTAGGGCACGCTTCAGTGGCATTAGTTCATGGTGTTAGCAGCAATAACTGCTGTCATTGCGCTTAACAAAAACTGTACCGCTTAAGTGATACCCCACATTTCTCTCTCCTACCTGCCTCAGGTAACCACTGAGGAACCTTGGTCTCTGGTTTCATGTAAGTGGGGTGATAACAATATTTGTTTGACTTATTTCAAAAATAACTTTTTCATGGTTCATCCATGTTGTAGTATGTATCAGAGCTTTGTTTCTCTTTATGGTCGAGTAATATTCCATTATAAAGTTACACCAAATCTTGTTTATCTGGTCTTCTGTGGATGGACACGGGTTGTTTCAGCCTTTTGGCTATTGTGAATAAGCTACATGAAACACTGGTGTACAAGTATCTGTTTGCATCACTGCCTGAAGTCTTTTGAGTATATCCCTAGTGATGGAATTGCTAGATCATAGGATAGTCCTGTGTATAACTGTTTGAGGAACCACTGAACTGTTTCCCATAGTGGCTGTACTATTTTATGGTCCCATCAACAGTGGGCATCTTAGCAGCCGAAGGAACTGACCCTTCTGGTGTCCTAGAGGTCCTTAGAAGGAGGGAGGCAGACTGCACGAGCTGAGTAATGTCCATAATTTTTTACCCTCAGAACTCCTCATCTCTGTTGCTCATGGAACTCAGTGGTACTCCAGGGAGGGTGAGTTGTGGTGTTGGAGAATAATATTGAATATACTGTGGACTGTCAGAAAACCAAACAGATCTGTCTTGGAAGAAGTACAGCCAGAGTACTTCTTAGAAGCAAGGATGGCGAGACTGTGTCTTACATGCTTTAAACATGCTGTCAGGAGGGATCAGTCCCTGGAGAAGGACATCATGCTTGGTAAAGTAGAGGGTCAGTGGACAAGAGGAAGACCCACAAGGTGATGGCTTAACACAGTAGCTGCAACAACAGACTCAAGCATGATGATTGTGGTCATAGTGCAGGACCGGGCAGTGTTTTGTTCTGTTATAATGTAGGGTTGCTAGGAGTTGGAACCGACTTGACGGCACCTAACAACAGCAACAGCAACAGCGGGGGGGGGGGGGGGAGAGGTTGGACTGCCCTCTGGGACCTACTTCTGCACCCAGTACAGGCAGAAGAGGGCAGAACAAGTTGGGGCTACAAGGCCATGTTCCTTTTCTCTGTCTTTAGCCTGGATTCCTGGCTGAGCTCAGAATTCCTGTCTGGGGGTCTTTGCAGTGTGGGAAGGAGGGCAGTGAGAACTCATGCCCATGCCCAGAGCAGGGAGGCCCTGGAGGGAGCCAGCCCTGCCGTACTACGTCTCACAGGCCCAGGGACCAAGTTCTGCCTGCGGCTTCCATTCAAGCTGATCTGGTTCTCCTGTGCTTCAAGTGCACTATTGTCCAGGCCTGCCCTTGGCCCTTCCTCGGTGAAGTCTTACCTGACTGCTTTTATACCATTAGAGCCAAGCAGCAGGATTGTGTTTAGATGTTACAGAGCAGAGGCTTTGTGATAGACCGCTGGGATTGATATCCTCTTGGCCACCCCTGGTTAGCTCTGTGGTGACCTTAAGCAAATTACACAATTATTCTAATCTTCCTTCTCTGTGAAATGGGCCTAATGACAAGTCTCAAGATTGTTACGGAAATTAAGTAAGAATGCTTGCAAAGTACTTAGCACAGTCCTGGTACTTCTTTGAAAAAACCAAACCCACTGCTGTGGTGGAATTGAGAGCTGAGCCTGGGTAGGCTGACTCCAGTGTCTCCATTCTGGTCACTGTGATGCTCTGCCTGGTTGTATAGGCTCAGAGAGGGGAGGGAACTTCCCCAAAGTATCGTAGGTCCTGGCGTGTCTTCTTCTTACCAGAGCTGGCCCAGTGCCTTGCAGAGCTCCGGGGATGTGTCAGGAGCCTGACAGATATGTGCGAGGATGGGAATGATTTAGGTGCTGTGGTCACCCTGTGTATTGGATGGGGTTTATCAGGGTGTAAGCTGGGTAAGGCTAGTGAGTGGGTTAGATTCCCTGATGGTGAGTGTCTCTGGGGGCCAGCAGCACCTCACTATTCTGTCTTGGCGGATGTCAGGGGAGAACAGCATTCCCTTCCTCTTCCCCAGTGCTAGGAGTGGGAGGGAGCATGTCCTCCCAGTGAGCCTCAGGTCAGCAAGGCCAGCAAGGCCAGCAAGCTGACTTCCAGAGAACAGGGACACCCAGTGTGTTGGATACAGGTTGAAACAAGTCACTTCAGCCAGGCACGGGCTTCATTTGTAGGAAGCTTGAGTCATCAAGGCTTTTGGAGGCTCCAGGTTAATGGAAGGGTGTGTTAGGGGACTTGTTCTCCTCTCTTGGCTCCTGCAAGCTGCAGGACGGGGCCCAGGAGGGTTGGGGTGTTCTTGGTATGCGTGAATGGTTTTACTGGAAGTTCTTTTGAAGTGGTCTCTGTGACCCAGTGGAGGCTTTATAGAACCAATTTAATCCCTTCTGACAGACCTGTTTTAAGACTAAACACCTACTCAAGCCCCTGGTCCTCCTCAGTCCAGGCTAACCGCCCTCAGGTTCTTCAGTGATGCCTCAGAAAATTTGATAGTGAGGCCACTGGCCATTTCTGGCTACTGTCCTAGTCTTGCTGTTATGCAAGTCCTTTTTTTCTTGTTTTCTTTTTTCTCAACCCTTTTTTCATCTCTGTTTCTTTCAGAATTTTAGATGACGGCTTATAAGGTAAATGAGCTTTTCATTCAGAAATTTTATACACACATTGCTTGGTGTCAGTAGTTGCAATTCCTTTAACATGTCAGAACTCGTCCACTTTCCCTTCCCGCCCTGGGATTCGCAGCATCCATTCATGCAGTTTCCGTGTTCTTCCTACCTTCTCATCTTTGCTGTGGGGCAGATATTGTCTCATATACTTGATTGACCTAAGAAACACATTCTTCACATGTGTTAATTGTGTATTTTATAGGTCCATCTAATCTTTGGACTTTGTGTGTGAGTTGACTTCAGAGTTAGCAGGGTGTCGGGGTGTGGTCTGGAGGGGGGCGGGCTCTAGTTGCTGTTAGACCAGTATTCTGTTTGTTTGTGTGTGTGTGTGTGTGTGCGCCTGTGAATTTGAATATTGTTCTATATTTTTTCCTTTGTCCAGGACCCTCTATTGCAGTCTCTGTCACAACAGTTTGTGGTGGTAACCTGCCACCATCTAGTTCTGGGCTTAGGCTGGAGGAGGCTGGAGCCCGTGTGATCCATTAGTCTTCTGAACTAACATTTTCTTTGCCTCTTTGTGTTCGTTCGCTTTTGTTTTGAACATGTGTCTTAGATGGCTACTCGCAAGCTTTTAAGACCCCACATGCTACTCATCAAAGTGAGATGTAGAACATTTTCTTTTTTATTTAATATGACTGAGTGAAAATGTACATTCCCGTATAAATTTACATGCCCACCTATATGCAGCTTCCACTGCTCTCCCTGCCCGGTGACAGCACGCTATTCCTCTCTGCTCCATACATGTCTCATCCTCCCAATAGCCTCCTTTCTGCTCCTCTCCACCCACTCTCCTTCCTCCAGCCAGAGGTCAGCAGGATGATATCCTATACATGTATAGAACCATAAAGTGCAACCGATCTATGGTCACTGTGCATTGCCAAGTCCAATCCATTCCTGTCCAAACAGTGGACCTTCATTATAATTTATGGGTAAGGGCAGCATCAGGGCCAGGGGCCATGCTCTCAGGGGAACCCCAAAACCGCTGGACCATCAATTGAGGCCTTTTAGTGGAGATCTCAGGATGCACCCTTTTTTATTCTTGTGTTTCCAGTGAGACTCAACCTAGTGAGCTCCATCGTGGCTATCACTGGTGGTGGCCGGGCACTATCCGGTTCTTCCTGTCCCAAGTCGATGAAGGCACCCACTCATGTGGGTCTCTCTGTCTTCTAGGTTGTCTTTACTGCATGTCATTTTGGTCCTCGGTGAGCATCCGTTCCTGCTGAGTTGGGACCATTTCCTGTGTCCTCGATGGCAGCTTGGCAGCTTTTAAGACCCCAGACGCCACTCACCAATGTGGGGTGCAGGGAGCTCTCTTAGCAAAATCCTAGTTGTGCCAATTGGCCTCGATTTTGCCTAAGAGCATGGTCCCCTGCCCCCCACCCCAGCTACTCTATCCTTGCAATATTGGGTTAAGATGGAAGGAGTAGTCAAGTTATGCTGAAGTCCTCTTAATGTTGTTCTTGTTTCTAACGTGTGCTGTCACCGCTTTCTCCCAATCAGATTTCTAGCAACTATCTAAACTAAACCTTCCCCCCCCCTCCCCTCCCTTGCAGCTGTCAGAGTCTTGTCTTCTATACACAAGTCTGTTTTTGAGATCTTATCGTAGAGGTCTCATACAGTGTTTGTCCCTTTGTCACTGACTACTTTCACTCAACATAATGTCTTCCAGTTGAAACCAGGTTAGGAGATGTTTCCTGGAATCATCATTATTCTTTATCATTGCGTAGTGCTCCACTGAGTATATGTACCATAGTTTACCTATCCATTCTTCTGTTGTTGGGCATCTGGGTTGATTCCATCTTTTTGCTATCATGGACTGTGCTGCAGTAAACATTCTGGTGCATGTGTCCGTTGGTGTGAAAGGCCTTGATTCTGTAGGATATATTCCAAGTAGTGGAATTACTGAGTCAAATGGCATATTGATGTCCATTTTTTTAAGGAAGCGCCAGATTGCTTTCCAAAGAGGCTGGACCGTTTGCAACCCCACCAACAGTGTAGGAGGGTTTCACTTTCTCCACAGCCTCTCCAGCATTTGTTGTTTTGTGTTTTCTGGATCATGGCCAATCTTATTGGGGTGAGATGAGAACATTTTCTTTATGAACTGTATTATACCTACTGACCTAGATGTTCCTGAGACTGTGGTCCCTAGTCCTCAGGCCCAGGAGCTCAGTCCCTGAAAGTGTCTGTATGTGTCTAAGAAGCTTCTTTTACTTTGCTTTGGTTAAGTTGTGCTGATTTCCCCTATATTGTTTGTTGTCTTTCCCTTTACCTTGTTAGTAACTGTCTACCCCCACCTTACCTCCCACAATCAAAGATTGTTTTTTTCTGTGTCTGAACCTTTTCATGGTTTTTTATAATAGTAGTTTCATACAATATTTGTCCTTTTGTGATTGAGTTATTTTACTCAGCGTAATGCCCTCTGGATTCATCTATGTCGTGAGATGTTTCCTGGGTTCAGCATTGTTCTTTATCATTGTGTAGTGTTCCATAGTGTATATATGTCATAACTTGTTGATCCATTCATCTGTTGATGGGCACTCAGCTTATTTCTTTTTGCTGTTGTGAATAATACTGAAATGAACATGAATGTGCATATGTCTGCTCTTGTGGTGGTTCTTATTTCCCTAGGATGTGTTCCTGGGAGTGGGATTACTAGATCATATAGCATTTATATTTTCAGCTTTTAAGGAGATGCCATATCACTTTCCATAGTAGTTGTACCATTTTACATTCCTATCAGCAGTGTGTAAGTGTTCCAATCTCCTTACGAACTCTCTAACATTTGTTATTTTCTGTTTTTTTAGATTAGCACCAGTAATGTTGGAGTGAGGTGGCATGTCATTGTTATTTTTAATTTGCATATCTCCAGTGAATAATGACTGGGAACATTTCCTCATGTATCTGTTAGCTACCTGACTGTCTTCTCTGGTGAAGTATCTGTTCATATCCATTGCCCATTTTTTTAATTGGATTATTTGTCTTTTTGTTGTTGACGCATTGAAGTACTCAATAGATTCTGGAGATTAGACCCTTGTTGGATATGTTGTAGCCAAATTTCTTTTTCCAATATGTAGGTTCTCTTTTCATTGACATAGTGTTTACTTTTTAGGAGTTCCCAGTTACGTAGTTTATCATCTAGTGTCTATGCATTGTTAATTATAGGTTGTATCTATATTAGGACTTCTTGTGTTATCCTTATTTTATTCTTCCATGATCTTTATTGTTTTAGTTTTTCAATTTAGGTCTTGGATCCATTTTGAATTAGCTTTTGGGCGTGATGTGAGATATGAGTACTGTTTGATTTTTTACACATGAACGTCTAGTTTTATCAGCACCATTTATTAAAAAGTATCTTTTCCCCATTTTATGGACTTAGGTCCTTTGTCAAAGATGAGCTGACCACACAGGTGGGTGGATTGACATCTGGGTTGTTGATTCTATTCCATTGGTCTGTATGTCTATCATTGTGTTAGTAATAGGTTGTTTTGACTACTGTAGCTGTATAGTAGGTTCTGAGATGAGGTATAGTGCTGCTGTTATTTGGATTGGGATTGCATTATATCTGTAGATGGCTTTGGGTTGGATTGACATTTTCATAATGTTGAGCCTGCCTGTCCATGAGCATGGTATATTTTTCCATTTATGTAGGTTTCTTTTGCATCAAGACTTTTTCCTTTCAACATACTTAATCTGTAAAATGAGCAAATAATCTGAGAAGTTGGACTGTATGAAGAAGAATGGGACCTCAGGATTGTAGGAAGACTCATTAACAACCTGCAATATGCAGATGATACGACCTCGCTTGCTGAATGTGAAGAGGACTTGAAGCACTTCTGGCTACAGGATTCGGTATGGATTATACCTCAGCATAAAGAAAACAAAAATCCTCGTAACTGGGCAAATCAGCACATCATGATAAATAGAGAAAAGACAAGTTGCTAAGGATTTCATTTTCTTGGATCCATAAGCAACACCTACAGAAGCTCACAAAACCCACTGCTATCTAGCTGATTCTGACTCAGAGCAACCCTCTAGGACAGAGTAGAACTGCCCCATAGGATTTCTGAGATGTGCCTGGAGGATCTGAACCTCTGACCTTTTGGTTAGCAGATGTAGCACTTAACCACTATACCAACAGAGGTTGCTCTGTGGAAGCAGTAGTCAGGGGTTCAGGTGACTCCTTGCACTGGACAGATCTGCTGCAGAAGGGCTCTTTAAGTCATTTTCAAGTCATTTTAAGGACCAAGTCATTTTTTTTTAATTTTTATTTTTATTTAACATAACTGACTGAAAATGTACATTCACATATAAATTTACATGCCCCCCTATATGCAGCATCCACTGCTCTCCCTGTCTGGTGACTGCACACTGTTCCTCTCTGCTCCATACATGTCTCATCCTCCCAACAGTCTCCTTTCCCCTCCTCTCTGTCCACTCCCCTTCCTCCAGCCAGAGGTCAGAAAGATGATATCCTATAGATGTGTAGAACCATAAAGTGCTTCCAATATATGGTTACTCTGCATTGCCAAGTCCAATCCATTCCTGTCCAAAGAGTGGACCTTTGTTATAATTTATGGGAACGGGCAGCTCTCAGAGGAACCCCAAAACCGCTGGACCATCAATTGAGGTCTTTTAGTGGAGATCTCATGATGCACCTCTTTTTATTCTTGTGTTGCCAGTGAGGCTCCTCTCTGTGAGCTCCGTCGTGGCTATCACTGGTGGTGGCCGGGCACCATATGGTTCTTCCAGTCCCAAGTCGATGTAGGCACCCACTCTTGTGGGTCTCTCTGCCTTCTCGGTTGTCTTTACCACATGTCATTTTGGCCCTCGGTGAGCATCCGTTCCTGCTGAGTTGGGACCATTTGCTGTGTCCTCGGAAGGACCAAGTCGTTTTAAGGACTAAAGTATACCTGACCTTAGCCATGGTGTTTTTATTGCTTCTTATGAGTGTAAAAGGTGGATGGTGAATAAAGAAGACTGAAGAATTGATGCCTTTGAATTTTAGTGTTGAAGAATATTTAATATACCATGGACTGTCAGACATATGAACAAAGCTGTCTTGGAGGAAGTACAGCAGGCTGTACCTTAGAAGCAAGGATGACAAGACTTTGTCTCACATACGTTGTACATGTTAACAGGAGGGACCAGTCTCTGGAGAAGGATATTATACTTGATAAAGTAGAGGGTCAGTGAAAAACAGGAAAGAGGAATACCTTCCAAAAGACGAATTGCCATAGTGATTGCAACAGTGTGCTCAAGCATTAACAATTGTGAGGATGGCAGAAGACCAGGCAGTGTTTTGTTCTATTGTGCACAGGGTTGCCGTGAGTCAGAAGCAACTCAATGGCACTTAACAACATCAGAGATCTCTTGGTTTCTTGCAACAGCGTTGTGTAGTTCTTTTTGTAGAAGTCTTTTCACATCTCTGGTTAGATGTAGTCCTAAGTATTGTATCTTTTCAGAGGCTATTATAAATGATACTGTTTTCCTGATTTTCTTTTTAAAGTTGTCTTTATTGCTGTATGGGAAGCCAGCTGATCTTGTATGTTCACAATGTATTGTGCTATCTGCTGACTCTATTAGTTACACTAGTTTTCTTCAGGAATCTTTAGGTATTTCTTTCTATAGGATCATATCATGTACAAGTGGAGATAGTTTTACTTCTTCTTTTCAGTTTGAATGTCCTTTATTTCTTTTTCTTGCCTTATTGGTCTAGCTAGGACTTCAAGCACTGTATTAACTAGGAATGATCATAAATGGTGCCCTTGTCCTGTCCCCATTCTCAGGGAAAATGCTTTCAGTCACTGTTTAGAGTGATGATGGTTTTTTTTTTTTAAATCATTGCTGTCTAGTTGATTTTGACTCATAGCAACCCTGAGGACAGGCTAGAACTGCCCCCTAGGTTTTCTCTTAGTCATCTAGTGCTGCTATAACAGAAGTACCACGAGTGGATCGCTATAACAAAGAGAAATTCATTCTCCCAGTAGGCTAGAACTGGGTCCATGGGAAAACTTTCTCTCTCCGTTAGCTCTATAGGAAGGTGTCATCAATCCTTCCATGGCCAAGGAACTTTTCTGCACAGGCACACCAGTTCCAAAGGATGCACTCTGCTCCTAGCACTGCTTTCTTGGTGGTATGAAGCGCACATGTCTGTCTGTTAGCTTCTTCCTTTTGTATTTTAAAAGACATTGGCATAACACGCTATCCAATCTTGTAGACCTCATCAAATATAATTGCTAGTAGGGTCAGATCTGACTTGACGGCACTTGGTTTGGCTATCTTATTAAATCATAATGATAGAATTTATAAACATAAGAAAATCCCGTCAAATGACAAAACAGTAGACAGTCATACAATATTGGGAATCATGGCTCAGGCAAATTGATACACACATTTTTGGGGGGAACATGATTCAGTCCATAACAGGTTTCTACGGAACAGTTGGTAGATTCCAACTACCTTTTAGTTAGCAGGAAAGCTCTTGACCACTATACCAACAGGGCCCCTGGTTTTGATAGATGGCCTTTATTATGTGGAGGAGTGTTCTGAGAGTTTGTGTTATGAATCGGTAGTAGACTTTTATCAAATGCCTTTTCTGTGTGATTGAAGTGATTCCTGTGTTTCTTTTGTTCTGTTTATGCGATAAGTTTTGTTGATGGATTTTCTGATGCTGAACCACCTTGCGTATCTGGTATGAATCACATTTGATCATGGTGTATTATATGTTTTAGCATTTATATTTATGGGAAATAGTGGCTTATAATATTCTTTTTGGGGGCATCATTGCTTGGCATTGGTATCAGGGTTATGCTGACTTCACAGAAGAAATTTGGGGTGTTCCCTCCTTTTCTGTGCTCTGAAATATTTTGAATAGTACTGGTGTGAGCTCTTTTTTGCATGTTTGGTAGAATTCTCTAGAAAAGCCATCTGTTCCAGGACTTTTTTTTGATTGAAAATTTTACTTTATTTTTTAAACCTCTTCAGTCTCATCTCTTGTTAGGAGTCTTTTCAGATTTTCTATCTCGAAATGTGTTTCTTGAGGTAAGTAGTATGTTTCTAGAAATTCACCCATTTCCTCTAGATTTTCAAATTTCTTGGAGAACAGCTTTTCATAGTATTCTGTTATGATTCTTTTTATTTCAGTTAGGTCTGCTGTAATGTTCTGCATCTCATTTCATATCTGGGTTTGTTTCCTTTCTTGTTTTTCTTTTCTCAGTTTGGCCGTTGGTTTGTTGATCTTTCAAAGGAAGCAGCTTTTTGTTTTGTTGATTCTATTTGTGTTTTCTCTATTTCATTTATCTCTCATCTAATCTTTATTATTTCCGTTTCCTTCTTCTGGTGACTATAGGCTTCTTTTGGTGTTCTCTGAGTTGTAGAGCTAGCATTTTGATTTTGTCCTCATCTCTTTTTTGGATGATGTGTGTCCCAGCTTTCCTGCACACCTTGGAGTTAGGCTGTCTCTCTGTCCCACCGTGGGTCAATCTGCAAGGTCTCTTCTTTCTCTGTGAGTCTCTCCTGTTGTCCTTGCATTATCCCCTCTCTCCCTTTGGGTCCCCTCATCTTCTGATGGTCTTCCTTTTCCCCTCAGATTCTTCCGCTTTGAGTTTGCCTTCCTTGCTTCCTCTCATCTCTTTATCTGTCTTCTTTTCCTTCTGAGGGTATTCAGAGTTGAGATGAAAGAAAACCTCTTAAGTTTGCCCCTCACATTTCTCTTCTCATTAGTTCTTAGCAGCCTACTGTCCTTAAAGTCCTAAGGCTTGTTCAAAGGCTTTATTGCAAAAAGCCCACCTCTGGCTCACCCCACTTCCTTGCTTAGTTCTTTTGATTCTAAGCATAAAACATCACATTTAGTTCTAAGTGCAAAGCATTGCATTTTCCCCATTATCTGCCCCCCTCCCCCAAGAATCTCTGCATGTTGTTCTTTTATCTAACTCCAAATTTAGTTTCTGAGTCAGTTGGCCTCTCTGTTAGTTTTTTGTCAGCTGTAGTCTGGATAGGCAAAGCATACCTTTTCACTTTAAAACCACTAATTAATGAAAAAATGTCAGCACTAAAATTGAACAGGGAAAGGGCCTTATGTATCATCTGGTTGACATCTTCATTTATGTAGACCAGGAAATGGAGTTCCACAAAGCAGAACTGAATGCTCAGCATGACCCAGTGAGTCATACATGGGGTTAGGAGTTGAGTTTCCTGACCCTCATTTTTTTTCTAGGTGCCAGATGGGTAATATCCTGGCTTTGGAAATACTGAAACTCAAACCAAACTGTCCTGGGTTGTATGTCCACAGTCTAGGAGTTAACAACATCAAGTGTTTACCCCCAAAAACAAAAACTACTTCTTCCTGGCTTTGGTGGCAGTGTAATTGCTCATAATTTTATCAGTAGCTTTAATAAGAAGGCAGACACTGGCTTAGTTACTAAGGCCTCTAACCGAATACAGTTAGAGAGTAAGAGACAGACAGTCAGGCACAGAGAACAAATGGTGCCTTTGGTGTTGCACTTATGCTCTGTTACCCTCTGCATGGAAGCCAGTCGTTCTGATAAAAGTCTATAGGAAATCCTCAGGCCTCATTGTAATCTGGACTGTGTTACTCCCTTGGTAAGCCTTTCCCCAGATCCCTTAACAAGGAGCCCTTAACAGGTAGAAGCACCCGCACTGGACCTTGCTGTCTGCATGTTCTTCACTTGCCCCTTGAGTCTGGGTTTCCATTGTTGGTGCAGTGCATTTTCCCATGGCCCAGCATATACTGAGTATAGACAAGTGACCCCTTTGGAGTTAGTAACAAATGGTCTCCCCTTCTGTCCCCAGGCTCCACCTACAGTGTCCTGTCCATCATGCCCTCAGACTCCGAGAGCAGTGGTTCCCTCAGCAGTGTGGGTGAGTACCACCATCCCAGGTGCCAGATGGATCAGGGTCTGGGTGTGAGCTAGAGCAGCCTGGGGGCTTGTGAGGGGGATGTTGGTCCTCAGATGACTTATGGAATCATCTTCTGTTGATGCCATTCACGTTTTCTCCCATCAGCAGTAAGCCCTGTCAGTGGAAGAGGGAGAAAATCTGGTTCCAGTATTAGAAGGAAGGTTGGTACCAGGGGAGGTACCTGTTTAGCCATCTCATTGTGTCAGGGCGTAGGACTGCTGAGTGAACCTGTCACTCTCCCTCCCTTCAGAGGCCTTGTAGACACTCAGTGACCACTGTTTATGAGACTTGTTCCCTTTGAGATTCTGTGGGCAGCCTATGGGCAGTGTCCTGCTGTGGGTACAGGAGTAGGCAGTCCATGCTGCATTGGATGCTTTTGTTCCAATAGGGCCTATAAGGTAAGGCCCTGCTTATGTCTTTGAACACATGCTAGCAGGAGGGTCAGAATGGTCTCTCAGCCTTCTAATACCTCTATGACAATTCCTTGTGTTAAATTCCCTCTATTTAACATCTCAGGATCCCACAGGCAGTGCAAATGGTTAACTTACTTGGCTGCTAGCCACAA
Source organism: Heterohyrax brucei (assembly GCA_028571685.1). NCBI lineage: Eukaryota > Metazoa > Chordata > Mammalia > Hyracoidea > Procaviidae > Heterohyrax > Heterohyrax brucei. Next base: position 80,567,367 of record CM053154.1, on the reverse strand, counting down.
GATGGGAGGTTCCAGTCAACCCAGAGGCAACTTTGAAAACAAGCTGAGAGATCTGCTTCCAGAAATTCAGCCACCAGATACTTAGTGCAGCACAGTTCTACTGTGACCCACATGGGGTTTCTATGAGTTGGAGTTGACTTGATAGCTGGTATTGCATAGCCCTGTGCAGTTTGTGTTGTCTTATTGGACTCTGAGGGGCTTACACCTACAGTGGTGAATCCTGGAGTTTTGGAGTCAGGAGAGCTCACAGAAGTGAGCTGGTCCAGAAGTCATCTGGTCCAATTATTTCATTTTCCTTTGTCTGGATCTATGAGGAAATTGACACCAGAGAGAAAGTCTCGCTCCTGAGAGTCCGGAACTGACAAGGACAGACTTTTCTTATGCTGATTTGACTAACACTTCCTGAACCCCTCCAGCATGTTGGACATGGTCCTAGTGCTTGTGGACCTTCAGGTCTATTGGGGAAGACAGTTCAATAAGTAATTATATTAAGAGTTATCAATGTAATGATAAGGAAAGTAGGTATCAGCAGAGTCTCCTCATTCTGTCTAGGGGTCAGAGAGGACTCTTCTGTGACCACAATTCAGAGCTTCTGTTATTCTTGTATGACATTGTTCTGCCTGCTTTGGGTGCCTTGAGACACATAAATTGCATGATGGAATTTTTGGAGTGTTGAGCATTTGACTGACTTCTTCAGGAAGTACACTGAGGTGGGCATTCAGGGTAAACACTGCAATAAGGTGGGGTATATTGGGGACTCAGGGAGCCCTGAGTACACCCCTGTTTCCTCTCTGCCTTGTCTAGGGCTCCATCGTCCCCTTGGGGAAAAAGCAGCGTGATTTAACAGTAATATAACTGACTCATTTATACTGCAACTTTAAGACTCAAAGTGTCACCTTTCCTAGGAGCATTTGAATTTTAAAAAGGGACTCCAGAGAAAAGTATAGTTAACTCATAGCCACCAAAAAACCAAAGCCAACACTCTCGAGTTGATTCCAAGTCATAGCAAGCGTCTAGGTCAGAGTAGATTTCCCCCATAGAGTTTCCAAAGACCGCCTGGTAGATTTGAAGTGCTGACCTTCTGGTTAGCAGATGTAGCACTTAACCACTATTGCACCGGGATTTCCTAAACTCACATGAGACTGGGTCAGCCTTGGGATTGATGAGCGAGTAGTGGCCCCAGGTGCTTCTTGGGAGTCACAGGCAGGCAGAGAGCAGTACTTTCTCCGATGTGCTTCCTGTAGCAGGCAGAGCCGTAGTGCTAAAAGAACTGTTTGCGTTCCTTCCAGTCAAATCCTGTGTGTCCAAGGGGAACTAAAGTTTACTGTCTTCTTTGGAGTTGATGTTGTCTTTGTGTATGTAGCCCCATTTCTCCACAGGAGGCCTTTGGCTACAAGCAACAGCAAACACCTACTCACACCAAATTAAACAATAAGGAAACATATTGTCTCACGTAACAAGCAGTCCAAGTCAGGGGCCAGAATGTGGTGCTGTGGCTCTGCTTCCTTGTGGCCGTGCTGGCTCTGCCCTCCTCTGTAATCTCTCGGTCAGGCTCCTGGCGTGGTGCCTGTGTCACTGTTTGCAGCCGTTACAGCTGCACCGAAAGATATCCAGAACTGCGATATCCAGTATGGTTGACACCAGTGACAGGTGATTCAGCTTAAATTATTGAAAACAAAATCAAATAGAAAAAAATCCTAGTTTCTCAGTTACACTAGCCACATTTCAAGTGTTTAGTAGCTACACATACCTGTTGTTGTTAAGTGCCGTGTGCACAACAGAAGGCAACACTGCCTAGTCCTGTGCTATGTCCACATCGTTTTTATGCTCAGGCCCATTGTTGCAGTCATGTGTCAATCCATGTGGCCAGTGGCTGCCATACTGGACAGTGCGGATGTAGAGTATGCCCATCACAAATGTTCTGAGGAGGAAGAGGGTCATCTCCTCTGGCGAAATCTTTCCCAGATGTCCCTTGGCACAGATGGTGCCCCTCCTGCCATGGACCTTAGTTGGGTCACTGGAGCATGGGTTAGAAATGCAGATTCTCAAGCTATACCGTGTACTTGCTCATGAGGAATTTTGAAGGGCGGTCCTGCAATGTGTGTTTTAGCAGTCTTCCTGATGTTGTGGCTACAGGCTCAAGATTTTTTATAAAAATTGTGGTTAACATAATTTTGCCCATTTTAGCTATCTACAGTGTCTACTTTAGTAGCATTAATTATATTCACAGTGTTGTTCGACCATCACCACTTTTCCGGAATTTTTTGTCATCCGAACAGAAGCTCAGTACTCATTGAACAATAGCACCCCATTCCCTTCCCCTCCCTCCCCTGTGCGTCCCTGGTAACCACTGATCTACTTTTGTCTCTGTACATTTGCCATTTGCCTGTAGATATTTCATGTAAGTGGGACCATACAATATTTGTTCTTTTGTGTCTGCCTTCTTTCACTCAGGGTAGTGTGTTCAAGGTTCACCATGTTGTAGCATGTATCAGAACTTCACTTCTCTTTATTGTTGTTGTTGTTAGGTGCTGTGGAGTCAGTTCGGACTCATAGCAACCCTGTGAACAACAGGACGAAACACTGCCCGGTCTTGCACCACGTCCACAGTCGTTTTTATGCTTAGGCCTATTGTTGCAGCCACTGTGTCAGTCCATCTCATTGAGGGTCTTCCTCATTTTCGCTGACCCTCCGCTCTACCGAGCGTGATGTCCTTCTCCAGGGACTGATCCTTCCTGACAGCATGCACTCTTGCCATCTTTGCTTCCAAGGAGCACTCTGGCTTACTTCTTCCACAACAGATCTGTTTGTTCTTTTCGTGGTCCGTGGTCCATTCAGCATTCTTCTCTGTTACCACAATTCAAAGGCATCAGTTCTCCTCCTGTCTTCTTTGTTAATTGTCCATTGTTCATTTCTCTTTATGGCTGAATAATATTATATGAACATGCCAGGGATCAGTGGTGGGTCAGTGCTAGAATTCTCACTGGGAGATTCAGGTTCGTTTCCAGCCAGTATATCTGATGTGCAGCCATTGCTTGTCTGTCAGTAGTGACTTGCGTGTTGCTGTGATGCTGGACAGGTTTCAGCAGAGCTTCCAGACTTAAATGGATGAGGAAGAAAGGCCTTGTGATTTACTTCAGAAAATCAACCAATGAAAATCCTATGGATCCTGCTGGTCTATGAGAGATCATGGGGATGATGCAGGACCAGGCAACATTTTGTTATATTGTTCTTGAGGTCACCGTGATTTGGGGCTGACTTGGTGGCAGCTAACAAGCACATAGTATATGAATATTCTGTGTTTTGTTTGTCCATTCATCCATTTATGAACACTTGGGTTGTTCATACCTTTTGTTCTTGTGTATAGTGGGGCAGTGACCACTGCAGGCAGCTGTTCAAGTTTGAAAAGCATTGGTTTAACGTAACCCGTGGTAAAAGCACTAGGATGTCTGTCATGAACTGAATTATGTCCCCACCAAAATCTGTGTAGCAGTTTGGCTGGGCCACAAGTCCTGTTATTGGGTGGTGGTACTCCATTTTGCAGTTTTCCTGTTTTGTAAATCCTAATCTCTGCCTGTGGTTAATAGGACAAGATTAGATTACATGAAAGAGGATTAGGGTGGGACTCTAACACCCTTACCCACTGATCCAGTGTACAGGGGTTTCCCTGCGGTGTAGCTTCCACCACCTCTTATCCTTCAGGAGATAAAAGGAAAGGGAAGCAGGCAGAGAGCAGGAACCTTATACCACCAAGAAAACAGCACCTGGAGCAGAGCATGTCCTTCAGACCCAAGGTTCCTACACCAAGATGCTCCCAGACCAAAGAAAGACTGGTGCAGCATAACAACTTTCCTCCAGAACCCAGAGAGAGAAAGTGTTTTCCTGGAGCTAATTTGTAGCTAATAAACTGTGAGAGAATAGAAACCTTGGGGTATGGTGGTTAGGTGCTGTGTCTGCTAACTGAAAGGTGTCAGCAGTTCCGATGTACCAGACACTCCTTGCAAACTTTATAGGGCAGTTGTGCTCTGTTCTGTAGGGTGACTGTGAGTCAGAAACTTGATGGCAGTGGGTCTGTGTTTTTTTGTTGTTGTTGTTAAAGTGATCTACCTGTGGTATTGCTGTTACAGCACCACTAGATGATGGAGGCAATGTCTAACTAGTTTGAACTAGTTTCTTGGTGTGCAGTGAAGGTGAGGTTGGCCACAGGACCATTCTAGAAGGGTTGGATGGGGCACTGATGAGATCAGATGGGGACTGGCCGATGTTATTTGTTTGGTCTTCCTCCATGAACCTAAAGAAAGCCAAGAGCGAGGTCCCTGTACTAAAAACAATACCTACATTTTCCCATCTGTATCTCCCTAAAAAGCACATTTTGGCAAAGAAGGGCAAATTGTATTTATCCTGCCAGAAAACTGATGAAGCCATGGGGATAGTGTTTCCCAGCAGTAGCTGGGTTTCTGGAGGTCCTCGGTACTCTCTCCCATTTCACACCTTCAGCTTGACTCTGCATACAGTCTATCAAGTACTTGCTAGTCGTCTGTTGGCTTCCCTTCCGCCTGAGCTCTTTTCAGGCGGTCTTCATCGGTCGGCGTGGCTTCCCTGAGGGGCCCCTCACTCTCATTTGGCCATTTTGGTAACCTGGCCTCAGCCCTGCTAGCTTGTGGAATGTCTGCTTGTTTCAGGCAGTTGATATTTTTTCCCTCCTATTTCATGTGTTCTTATTTGCCTTTTCTCATCTGGGATGTCTGGGGAGGTTCTAAGGAGGAGAAGAGACAATCTCAGGTAGCCTGCCTAAAGCGCGCTCTAAATTCCCTGCAAAGTTAAGTAATAAGAGCCATGTCTTATTCAATAAAGAAGTCTCCAGCTTTATTTATTTGCCACAGGAGGAGCTGAAGGGCTTCTCTGGGATATGTGGGAAGGTTCCTGGCAAGTACAGCTTCTACTTGGTGGGAAGGTAGGGGTGCGTCATAGGGGAGGCGGGGCTGCTGCTGACTCCCTGTGCCCTCTGGCCCTGCCTTCCCCGGCCCCGCTTTGGGACGTGTGTCTTGTAGTCCATACCCAGTGCACATGTGGACCACGGGGGTGTGTGGGTCCTAATCTTAGTCTAGCCACTGAGACAGAGAGAGGTAAGCCACCGACCATTCTGCAGCCCTTAAAACAAAAATGAATAACTCAGGGGAAGGGCAATTTGGTTCTGATGGGAAGAATCAGTGTACGTTTCCTGGCACTAGAGATGGCCTTCCAGGAACGGTGCTCCAGACAGACGGAGAGAGCAGTGGGGAGCAAGGGGTATCACTGCTTGTCCTGGTGTGAGTTTCTACAGCAGCAAAGCCTGAGTAAGACTCCAGAGCAAGTGGAACATTTGGGAGGAGATCTGGGAGCTAGGCAGCCCATGGCTGCTGTGCTGGAATCCGGACTACCTTTAACCTTTTATCCCTTTCATTCTGAGTTCTGAGAGGGCCGTGAGCAGGAGCCAAGCACTGGACGAATACGGAGAATGTCCCTCTCAGAATTCTGTAGTTGGGAGGGTGGAAAAGGGACTGCCATTTTTTTTTTGTTTTTCCTTTTTGAAATGTTTTATAGTACTTTAAGTGAAAGCTTATAATCCAAGTCAATTTACCACATAAAATGCCACCCACATTCACCACTATGCAACTCTAGCTGCTCTCCCCACCCTGTGACAGCACGCGCCCCCTTCCTACCCTTGTTTGTGTATCCATTCCATCAACTTCTGTCTCCCATGTCCTACCTCCCATCTCAGCTGTGAACAGGAGCTGCTCTGACAGCCTCATGTATATGTTTAAGTGAAGATGCATACACTTCACCAGCATCTCTCTATGTCTCTCTCTTTTTTTTTTAAAATACCATTTTAAAATCTGCTGTATCAAACCCCGTACAGAGACCTCTATGTGACTCCATCAGCCATCCCAGCCTGGTGACAGCACTCTCATGTCTTCCACTCTGTACATCCCGTATTCATTCAGTCTCTTCCCTCATCTCCACCCTCTCCGTGCCTCTCTCCCGTCCCCTTTCATTATTTTAGGGTAGCTGTTCCAACAGCCGTATGTCTTACAGTCTAGTCCAGTTTTTGTCTAAGGAGTTGTCTTTGGTGCAAGTTTCAGCTCTGGGGTTCATTCTATGTCTTAGCTTCCAGTCCAGTCTTTGAAGAGTCGGCTTTGGTACTGGTCTTAGCTCTGGAATAACAGAGAGTCCAGGGACCATGTCCTCAGGGCACCCTCTAGTCTGTCAGACCATCAAGTCTGGTCTTTTAATAGCATCCTGGTTCTGCACACTTGTTTTTCTCCTGTTACATCAGGGACCCTACATTGTGTTTCCTGTCAGGGTGGTCATTAGTGGTTGCCAGATACCATCTAGTTCTTCTGATCCCATGTTGATGCAGTCTCCAGATCATATGGCATATTCTGTCTCCTGGTCTCCTATTTTCCTTATGTCTTTGATGTCCTTCATTGTCCTCTGCCTCAGGTATATTGGCACCAACTGATACTACTTAGATGGCTGCTTATTAGCATTTAAGACCCAGACACCACTTACCAAAGTGAGATGCAAAGCATTTTCTTAAAATAATGCAAAACAAAACCTTAATTATATCAGTTGACCTAGATGTCCTCTGAAACCATGGTCCCCAGACTCCTACCACTGCTATTCTGGCCTTTGAAATGTTGGGTTGTATTTAGGAAGCCTCGTGGTTGTGGTGTAATACAGCAGTGTTCATCTCCCTTCTACTGCATGCTGTTACATCCTTCACTTAGCTCAGTTCCTACATACTATCTATTCAGAGTACCTGTCTCCCTCCCAGCTTTCCTTAGTAACAGTCACAGGTTATTTTTTTCAGTGCTTAAACCCTTTCTTGAGTCCTTATTAGTGGTCTCATACAATATTTGTGTTTTTGCAACTGACTGATTTCACTCAGCATAAGGTCTTCCAGATGGCTCCATGTTATCAGATGTTTCCCCAAATCATTCTTCTTTATTGTTGCATACCATTCCATTGTGTGACTCTACCATAGTTTGTTTATCTGTTCATTTGTTGATGGATACCTACGTTGATTCCATCTTGTTTCTGTTGTGGACAGTGCTGCAATAAACATCGGTGTGCGTGTATCTTATTCATGTGACAGCATTTATTTCTCAGGGATATATTACAGAAAGTGGGGTTACTGGATCATTTGGCATTTGTGTTTCTAGCTTTTAAAGGAGGTGCCAAGTCAGTTTCCAAAGTGGTTGTACGTTTTACATTTTACATTCTCGCCAGCAGTATAGAAGAGTTCTAGTTTCTCTACAACCTCTCTAACATTCATTATTTTTGTTCTTTGAATTAATGCCAGCTTTGTTGGGGTGCGATGATACCTCATTGTAGTTTTGATGTGGCTTTCTCTAATGGCTAATGATCATGGGCATTTCCTCACACATCTGTTAGCATCCTGGATGTCTTGTTCCGTGAAGTGTCTTTTCCTATCGTTTGTCCATTTTTTAATTGGGTTATTTGTCTTTTTGTTGTTAAGATTTTGCAGTACCTTGTAGATTATTGAGCTTAGACATTGCTTGGACTTGTGGTAGCTGCAGTTTTTTCTCCAGTGTATAGATAGTGATTTTTACTCTTGGTGAAGTCTTTGGATGAGCATAAATGTTTGATTTTTAGGAGTTCCTACATATCTATTTTCTCTTCTGGGGTTCGTGCATTGTTAGTAACATTTTGTAGCTTTCTTATACTGTGTATTAGGGCTCCCAGCATTGTCTCTATTTTTTCTTCCATGATCTTTATTGCTTTAGATTTTACATTTTGATGTTTGATCCATTTTGAGTTAGTTTTTGTGCACACTGTGAGATATGGGTGTTGCTTGATTTCTTTGTAGGTGAATATCTAGTTATGGCAACACCGTTTGTTAAATGGAGTGTCTTCCCCGGTTTATGGACTTTGGACCTTTGACAAGTATCTGTTGCTCTTAGGTGGATGATGTTACATCTGGATTCTCGTTTATGTTCTGTTGGTCTGCGTATCTGTATTTGCACCAGTATCAGGTTGTTTTGACTACCGTGGCAGTGGCATAGGTTCTAAAGTCAGGTACTGTGATGCCTCCTATTTTGTTCCTCTTTAGTAATGCTTATCAGTGACTTTTTCCCTTTCCATATGAAGTTGGCAATTTGTTTCTCCATTTCATTAAAAAACGTGATTGGAATTTGTATTGGGGTTGCATTGTATTCATAGATCGCTTTGGACAGAATAGATATTTTCACCATGTTAAGTCATACTATCCATGAGCAAGGTAGGTTTCTCCACTTCTGTAGGTCTCTTGGTTTCTTGCAGTATAATTTTATAATTTTCTTTGCGTAGATCTTTTGCATCTCTGGTTAGATTTATTCCTAAGTATTTTATCTTCTTGGGCACTATTGTAAATGTTATTGATTTGGTGATTTTCTGTTTGATGGTCTCTTTGTTGATACACAGGAGTCCAACTCATTTATATATGTTTATCGTACATCCTGATACTTGGCTGAACTCTTAGTTCCAGTAGTTATTTATTTATTTATTTTGAGGATCCTTTAAGGTTTTCTGTATGTAAGATCACATCATCTGTGAGGAGAGATACTTTTACTTCTTCCTTACCAATTTGGATGTCCGTTATTTCTTTTTTTTAGCATGATTGCTCAGGCTAGAACTTCCAGCACAGTGTTGAATAGCAGGGATAATAGATGGCATCCTGGTCTAATTTCCATTCTCAAGGGCAGTGCGTTCAAACTCTCTCCATTTAGGATGATTTTGGCTTTGCATAAATGCTCCTTATTATATTGAGGAATTTCCTTTCTATTCGCATTTTGCTGAGAGTTTTTGACATCAATGGGTGTTGGACTTTGTCAAGTGTCTTTTCTGCATCAATTGATAAAATGAAGTCGTTCTTGTCTTTTGTTTTGTGTGGTTGATTACATTACTTGTTTTTCTAATGTTGAACCCATCCCCGCATCCGTGGTATGAATCCCACTTGGTGTTGGTGAATTATTTTATTGGTATGTTGTTTAAATTCTGCTGGCTAGATTTTTGTTGAGGATTTTTGCATCCAAGTTCATGAGAGATATTGGCCTGTAATTTTCCTTCTTTTGTGCTGTCTTTACCTGGTTTTGGTATCAGGGCTAGGCTGGCTTTGTAGAATGAATTTGGAAGTGTTCCATCCTTTTCTTTGCTCTGAAATTCCTTTAGTAATAGTTGTATTAACTCATGTCGAAAAGTTTGGTACAATTCTCCAGTGAAGCCATAAGGACAAGGGTTTTTGTTGTTGTTGTTGTTGGGAGTTTATTCCTCTTTCTGTCTTTTTTTTGTGATGAGCTTATTTAGTTCTATTTCTGTTTGTGCTAGTTTGGTAGGTAGGTGTTTTTCTGGCAACTTGTCTACTTCCTGTAGCTTTTCAAATTTATTAGAGTGTAGTTTTTCATAGTATCGTTATGATTATTTTAATTTCATTTGGGTCTCTTTTGATATTACCCATTTCATTTCATATTTGAGTTATTTGCTTCCTGTCCTGGTTTGCCCAGTGGTTATTGATTTTGTTGATCTTTTCAAAAACACCAGCTTTTAGTCTTGTTAACTCTTTCAGTTGTTTTTCTGTACTCTAATTCATTTAGTTGTGCTCTGATTTTTATGATCTGTTTTCTCCTAGTGCTTTTTCTTCATTTCCACTAATTTGGCCCTCCCTTTTTTCAGTTCTACTCATTTGGCTTTCTCCTGAGTTGTTTAATTCTATAATTTTATTACTAATTTTCTAGATTTCTAATTCTTATCAACCTAAGAGTTCTTACAGCCTACTCAGCTGCATTTTGCCTCATCTCCTTCATGATATCTTGAAGATTAATCTTTTGTATTCTCCCTCTAATAACTGTGGGAAATTCCCTTTCTCTGGAAAATTTGAATCTTTGTTTTGGGAGCTTCCTGAAGTCATAATGGTTTGCCTCTTTAAGTGATTTGAAATGAGCTGTCTTTTCAAGCCATCAGTAAGTTGTATTTATTTATTCTATATTTATCTGCTGTGTTCTACCTTCTTTTGTTATTTTGCTTTGAAGTGTCCAAATAAGTTGATCATATGTGATAGTTTGATTATTATAGCCTTGAAATCTCTAATGTCCTTTCACACTGGCTGCAGTCATGTCATGGTGGGTCAGGACTGGTGAATCCTACTCTCCCTTCCCCATAGTACAGTCCAGTTTCTCAACTTCCCTGTTATGTTTTGATGGGCTATCTAATATATCCCAGTGCTGGGATTCCGCCTTCTGTTGTTTCATTTGAAGAAGGTGAAAATTTCATCACCCCATAGAAGCAGGTTATTGGACTTACCCTTGATTATAGCAGAGACTAGAAATTCTCAAAGTGTGCTTGAGTGTCCCTGGGGTACCGTCAGGAGGCCCACAAGATCAAAGCTGCCTTCTCTACTCATTCTCAACAAGGTTAGAGTGGAGTTTTCTAGAAATTACATGCATGGTGTAAGCAGCAGACAGGAGAACCTAGCCATCCAGTTTGCTCTGAAGCCAGATAGTACAAAGCTTTATAAAAATGTACAGCAATGCCACTTTTCTCACTACAGTTTTGTTTTGTTATAGAAAAAATAGTGACTTTTTCATGTAAAAATGTTAGGCTAATATGTAGTAGGTTTTTTGGTTATTTTTATTTATTTTCTTTTCACTTTTTTTTAATATTGTAATTAAGTGAAAGTATATAATCCAAATCAATTTTGAACATCTGCCTATCTGCAGCTCCATCTGCTCTCCTCACCCAGTGGCAGCACGTTCTTCCTTTTCACTCCATATTTGTAGCATCCTCTTAAGGAGCACCTGTCCCCTCCTCTTCACCCTCTTCTCTCCCATCTAGAAAGAAACCAGTAGAACAACCTCCTATAAATGTATAGAACCATGAAATACACCCACCATATGGCCACACGGTGTCCCTGAGTCCAGTCAGTTCTTGCCTGAAGAGTTGACCTCAGTCCTGGTTTCTGGTCAGGGCCAGCGGCAGGTCTAGAGGCTATGTTCCCAGGAGACCTTCCAGGCTGTCCAGTCATCAGTTCTCGTCTTTATTAGTGGAGTTCTCGAGTTGCACACCTCTTTTTCTCATGTTGCCTCAGTGACTCTTATGTCCCCCATCACAGCTACCTTTGGTGGTGGCCAGGTATCATTGGGTTCCTCTGGTCTCCTGTTGACACAGTCTCCCATTCATATGGGTCCTTCTGTCTCCTGGGCTCATTTTTCCTCGTAGCTTTGATGTTCTCGGTCATCATCTGTTCTAGATGGATTGGGGCCATATGCTGTAGCTCAGATGGCTAGCTTTTAAGACCCCCAATTCCACTCACCCACAAAGCACTATCAACAAAGAGAAATTAGATGAATGGGAACTACTAAAAGCAGAACTACTAAAAACAGACAAGACCACCAGTTACTACTGAGTCCGTCCTAACTCCTGGTGACCTCACGTGTGTCAGAATAGAACTATGCTCCAGAGGGCTTTTAGTGGCTGATTTTTCAGAAGTAGGTTGCTAGGCCTTTCTTCTGAGGATTGTTTAGGGGTACTTGAACCACCAACTTCTTGGTTAACAGCTGAGAGCTTTAATCAGCTGCACCATTCAGGGACTCTAGAGTGAGGAAGAGACATTGAAATCCCAGTTCTGTCACTGGTCTGAGATCTGGACATGCTAACCTTAGTAAGGTTTTTTTTTCCTTATCTGTAGCATGTGGATAAGAGCAGTGTCTACCTCATGGGTGTTAAGTAGAATAAAGTATGAAAAACACTTTTAAAAAATGTTGGCCAAGCCAAGTGCTGTCGAGTCGGAGTTGCTGTTGAGTCGACTCCAACTCATGGTGACTTGATGTTTATCAGTGGAGAACTGTGGTCCCTATTGTTTTCAGTAGATTGCCAGGCATTTCTTCTGAGGTGTCTCTGAGTAGATTTGAAACACCAACCTTTCAGTCAGAGCTTGTTAACTGTGTGTAGCAATCAGGGATTCTGGCCACCAAGTAACTGCGACTAATTGTTGTTTGGGAGGTATCAGGATTGTGATGAAGGACCTCAGAATCTAGGCTGCCTGGCCTCACAGGTATTGTTGATGGGTGTCACTTAGTCAATTCCAGCTCCTAATGACCTCATGTGACTAATTAGAACTTCCTCTTAGGGCTTTCTTGGCTATTAATCTTTCTGGAAGCAGATCACCAAGTCTTTTTTTCCACAAGAGCCACTGGGTGGTTCAAACTACCAACCTTTGGTTAGCAAAGTAACTGTTGTACCACCAGGGCTCCATAGATTCAGGTGGTACCAGATTTGAAAAACATTGAGCTGAGTCTCACTTCATGTGATGTTCTAGCTTGTCTCTACCATGATGCCTTGTCTTCTCTGGTGCCTCTGGAAGGTACAAGGCCACAAGCGTGTGTGCCTGTTTTTTGTCTTGAGCAGAGGGACACACAGTTTGGGTAATGAGCCAAACAAGGAGGATTTATTGGACTTTCTGAGTCTAGGCCTTTGCTCAACTCTAGAGCAGCTGAGGGTGGTGGTCAGGATGGCATAGGAAGTTGGAAGACACTCTACTTGCCTGTCACACTTTCTTAGGTCCAGGGGGAGAACAAATGTATTCGTGGGGTGAGTCAACACCCCTGGATCATGTGTGTAAAATGGGATGGCTGAAGCCCCACTCTGATCCCACTGAGGATCTTGCGACACTAGAGGAGGTGGCAAGGGAACCTGCTTTATGGAATTCAGTATAGAAGCACAACGGATTGTGCTTACTTCTGGAGCCGTTGAGTGAGGTGCTTTCTTCCTGGAAACCGGATTTGTTGTTGTTTATCAGAGGTGGGTGGTGATTGCTATTTCTTCTAAGAGCTGGAGGCACATGGTTCCCTCAGGACATTTTTAGTCTTAGAGACAGGTGATCAGGACCTGCTTGGGCTGGGCAGCCCGGAGGCCCCAACTTACCTGCATTGTATTGTGCTCGCCTTGCTGGTGGGTGACCCGCGGGTGACCCCTCGAAGCCTGCATGCCTTGGCTGGTTGGGCAGGTCCTACAGGCACATTGAAAGTTTGGAACAGGAGCTTCTGTATCACGTCAAGCTTGGCTGTGGAGGAAGAAGAGATGGCAGATAGGCCCCAGTTTCAGAACCAGCTGCTTCCTCTTGAGTAGCTCTGCTGGGTTCTCCATGTGCTGTCCTCCTTGACTCGGTCTTCTGCTCTGCTCAATGCCTCAGGTTGACCTCTTCTTTCCCACCTGCTGGGGAGAAGTTGTGCCCAGCGATGGGTGACAGCATGTTTACCCAGACCAGGCAAGGTGGCAAGGATCAGGGCCAAGATTGTGCCTCCTGAAGGTGTCAAAGCCAGGCTGGGAGTGGATGGGATGTCTTTGGGATCCTGAGCTATGGCTACCTGAGGCAATAACATAATTTGGGATGACTGGTGGTTGAATACATGGAAGTTGGAGCCAGGCTGGACTCAGGCCTCAGTCCCAGCTCTCCTTACTGGGACTCAGTGTTCCTTCTATGGAAGGGGGCACTAGGAACACCCACCTCACTAAATACTTGTGGGTAGCCGACGCAAGCCTGGACCCCACATCAGGTCTGGCACACTGTGAGTGCTGTCGACATGCAAGTTCATGCTCCTGCTCTCCTCCCACCAGGGACCACTGGGAAGGCACCGTCGCCACCACCCCTTCTCACCGAGCGGCAGATGAATGAGAAGGTGGAGAACCTCTCCATTCAGCTGCAGCTGATGACTCGAGAGAGGAATGAGCTACGGAAGCGCCTTGCCTTTGCAACTCATGGAACAACATTTGACAAAAGGTAGTAACACCAATCAGCAATCCTGTCTAGGCCCAGTGAGCAAAGGTTACTACCTTTGTTGTCACCCCCACACACTCACACTCACACTTAGCAACTGATGGTGTCAGTGCTGTACTCTCCCCACCTCATATCCAAAATGCCTACCCTAGGCATTGAAGAGCACAGGCTTGTACTGCTTTCTTCAGGTCAAACTGGGAGCCCATGGCTCCCATCGTAGGACGGAGAGGTGCGTGCATGTTTGTGCGTATACTGTATCTGCGTGTATCTCATCACCCAGCTAGAGATGCCCTTGGAAGTGATGTACTTGTCTTTGTAACACATCAGCCTGGGCCACCCTCCTAGCACTTCCCACTTGCCTCTGTAGATGATCATTTGGTGGGTGATCTGGGCAGCAGCTCAAGGGGTCTGGTCCTGCTTTGATGCCCCTTCACTGCTTGATTGTATGACCCTGGGCTCATCACTCTCCCTTTCTGTAAACCTCTGCCTTCCAGCCCTGAGAGAATAGGCTTCATCCCCATCGTGCTCTCATAGATACACTTACCCCATTGGTGAGCCCATCTGTGTGTGGGTGTGGGTGTGCCACTGTCTCCAAGAAGACCCCAGCCTGCCTCACTATTGAGTGGATCTTTGTGTGGTTCATAAAAACATGAATTGTCCCATTGCCACATATATTCCAGTTGGTACTTTGGTGTTTCTTGAGGAAAATCTTTGACCCATTCTTTCACTGGGACTAGAGGTTGGTATCCAAAAGGGTGGCCACAGAGGGACCACCTTTTATATCCTTTATATACTTGCATGTTCTGAGAGGGCTTTATGGGGGAGGGGTGCTGGACAGTTTATCTTTTTGCGATGATGCTAGTAGGGGCCTTGAGGGGAGAGGGGAATCATTTAACCCCCCTCGATTTAACCTCTTTCCTTTAGGAGCATCAATGGTCTGTGCCTTGTCCTGAGGAAGTCTCCTCTGGGATGATGTCAGGACTGCAAAACCTGATCCTGGAGATGGTTTTTATGAGAATATGACCCTCGGTCAGATGTCACAAGGCAGGAGGAGTGAAGACACAGGCTCTCAAGCAGGAGTCGACAAACTAAGGCCTGTGGGCCAAATTTGGCCCACTGCCTGTTTTTATAAATAAAGTTTTATTGGAACACAGCCATGCTTATTCATTTATATATTGTCTATGGCAGGTTTCTTGCCACAGTGTCAGAGTTAAGTGGTTAATACAGAGAATGTACTGTCCTAAAAGCCCGAAATATTTGTTACTTGGTCTGTATAGAGCAAGCTTGCTGAGCCCTGCTCTTGGGCACAGTTCTGCAGCTTGAGCATGCATCAGAATCACTTGGAAGGCTTGGTAAAGCACAGAGTGCTAGTTATCTCTCTACATAGCCTGGCTGGGGAGGTGGCTGGGCCTAAGAGACTGCATCTGTAACAGTTCCCTGGTGCTGCTGGTCTAGGAACCCCAATTTGAGAAACACTATACTTGGATAGTATTCTCAACCTTGGCTGTACATTGAACTGTCCCTCAGGGATTTTTTAAAAAGCCCTGAGGTCTGGGTTCTACCCCTAGAGATGCTAATGTAATTAATTGGTCTTGGAATATAAAAAAAAAAAAAAAAAAATTTGTTGTTGAGAATGTACACAGCAGAACGTACATCAGTTTAACAATTTCTGCATGTAAAATTCATTGACACTGAATTCATCAAGTTGTACAAGCATTCTCACCCTCCTTTTCTGAATTAATCTTTTACCATTAACATAAACTCACTGCCCCCTAAGTTTCCTACCTAATCTTTTGAGATGTTGGTACTAATTGGATCCTGTATAATTTTTAATGGAACAGTATGCTCAAGACAGACATTGTTATTTGAGACAGACATTTTTTACTTGTTAAGCTACACTATGGTTTGGAGAAGACTTTAGGAGATATTTTTGGTTTAAGGTTTAAAGATTATCCCAGGGCAACAGTTCTGGGAATTCATCCAACCGCCATGGTTCCAGAAAATCTGCTGAAATCTCTTCTGTATTTTCTCCCTTTTGATCAGCATTCTTGTATGGATTTTTTTTTTTTTTTTAAACTTGAACAAATAGAAATGTATTCTGTCACAGTTTAGGAGGCTGCAAGTCCGAATTCAGGTGCCCGCTTCAGGGGAAGGCTTTCTGTTTTTGTGAATTCAGGAAGAAGGTGCTTGTTATCAGTCTTCCCCTGCTCTAGGAGCTTCTCTGCATCAGAACCTCAGGAGCAAAAGATGCTGCTTTCTTGGTAATATGACGTCTCCCTGCCTCTCTGCTCACTTCTGTCTTTTGTATCTGAAAAGACATTGGCTCAAGTCATAGTCTAATGTGGTATGTGGATTGATTCCTGCTTCATTAACATAACTGTCACTGATCCGCAACATTATAGAAGTTACAATACATAGGAAAAATCACATCAGATGACATAATAGTGGATAATCACACAATACTGGGAATTATGGACCAGCCAAGCTGACAGCTATTTTTGGGAGATGCAGTTCAGTCTGTAACAGATGCTAAACCCTTATCAAGGATTTTCTTCTAGTTAGTAGATTGTCTTTCCATTTTCTGAATATTATTAAAACTTTTTATGCCATCCAACTTACTGTTTTCTTCTTTTGTTGTTTATGCTTCTGATGACAAATATAAGAATTCATTACCAAACACAAGATTGTGAAGATTTACCCCTATATATTTTTATCTAATTGTTTTATAGTTTTAGCTCTTATGTTTACGTCTTTGATCCATATTGAGTTAATTTTTTACTCTTTTGAATGTAATTATGGAGTTTTTCCACTAAGGTTTGTTAAAGAGACTTATTTTTTTTTCCACCAGGTAGTCTTGGCATCTTTGTCAAAAATGAACTGGCCATAGATGTTTGTATTTTTTCCTGTACTCTCAATTCTGTTCAGCAGTTTTATGTGTCCTTAGGCCATTACAACACTATTTTGATTGCTGTAGCTTTGTAGTGAGTTTTGAAATATAAAAATGTGTATCTTCCAACTTTGTTTTTGGTTTTCAATATTGTTTTGGCTATTTGTGGTCTCTTGCAGTTCCATATGAATTTGGGGATTAGCTTTTGTATTTCTTTTGAGCCTGAGGCAGCTCAGATTCTTGTGTTCTTTGTCTCTGCAGCTTCTGCTTCTCGGTTTCTTAGCCTCTAGGCTCCTCTGGGCCTCTTGCCCGTATCTGCCCTGGAGGGGCAAGTGTTCCAAAGCTCTGTAGTTGTGCCAGTAAGTCCCTCGGGGCAGCTACTCTGTCAGGAAGCCTCCTGCACACAGGCACGCAGCTCCTTAGCTCCATGGGTCAGCTCTAGCACTGTCTGGAGCCGATCTCCGGTTCTGCTGCTGCCAGCCATCTGCTGCTGTTTCTCACCATCTGTGCCTTCTCCAGTCTTCACAGTTCTCTTCATTTCCTTCTGTCTTCTGTCCACTCACATTTCCAAAACTACTTCCACATTTTAGGTATTTCACATAGCAGTACCCTACTCTCTTGGTACCAAATTCTGTTTTAGTTATCTAGCACTTCTGTAACAAATACCACAAGTGGATGGCTTTAATAAAATGAAATGTATTTTCTCATAGTCTAATAGGCTAGAGGAAACACTAGTGGTGTGGTGGTTAAGGGCTATGGCTGCTAACCAAAACGCTGGCAGTTCAAATCTGCTAGGCGCTCCTTGGAAACTATGGGGCAGTTCAACTCTGTCCTGTGAGGTTGCTGTGAGTCAGAATCAACTCAATGGCAGTGGGTTTGGTTTTGGTTTAGTAGACTAGAAGCCCAAATTCAGGACGTCAGCTCTAGGAGAAAGCTTTCTCTCTCTGTTGGCCTTCTCATCAGCCTTTCCTTGGACTAGGAACTTATCTGTGCAGGGACCCTGGTTCCAAAGGATGCACTGTGTTTCTGATACTGCTTTCTTGGTGGTATGAGGTCCCTTTTCCTTAGCATTTTTAATCAAATGTTCAGTAATTGTAGGTGCCAGCAAGTTCTTCCAGTCTCATGGCAAAGGTGTTAGTTATTTATGGAGGCAGTGAGCCTCACGTTCCATATCCTCTTCCTGTTTCTGATTCTCCTTCCTCCGTTGCTCCACGTGAATAGAGGCCAGTTGTCTGTGGTTTGTAACTTTTAAGACTGTAGGTACTACACAGTGGAGTAAGAGTAGAACATACACACTGAAGATGGCATTAAGCCAGTTAATTCGGGTGTGCCATGAAACCATGACCAGGGATCTAAATCCCATGGAGTGTTTGGCTGTACGTAAGCAGTCTTAGTAGCTGCTCTGTTCTTGCTGTCGTTGCTGTAGCAGCAACTCTTGCCATTTCAGCTTTTTACAGATGACAACTTATTGATAGCAATTACATTAACCAACGTGGCCTTTTAATTTTTGTTGTGTTTGTTCTGAATATAGAACATACACAAGTGCACAGTTTCTTCATGTACTGTTCAGTGACACTGATTACATTTTCCCAGTTGTATGAGCATTCTCACTCACCTTTTTCAAATTGTTCATCTCCATTAGCATAACCTCACTGCCCCTAAATTTCCTGTCTAATCCTTTAAGTTTCCATTGTCAATTTGATCCCATATAATTCTTTTTACCCCTACCATCAAAATTTATTCATCACTGTCCTACTGATGTATAACTTTTAGTTTGATCCCATAGAATTCCTTAAAAATATATATTTTTGTTGTTCAGAATACACAGCAGAACATCAACAAATCCAACATCTCTGCGTGTACAATTCCGTTAACACTGGTTACATTCTTGGAGTCATGCAGCCATTCTGTATCTGACCTTTTGAGTTGTTGTTTCAGTTGGCTCCCGTATAGATGGATCGTAAAAGAGCACCGTACTCAAGGCAGACATTCTTTACTAGTTACGCTAAACTTCTGTTCAGTTTTAAGATGACTTGAGGGCGTGTTTTTGGTTTAATTTTTAAAGATTATTTCAGGGCAATAGTTTTCAGGGGTTTATCCACCCTCTTTGGCTCCAGAAAGTCTGGAGTCCATAAGAATTTGAAATTCCGTTCTACCTTTTCCTTTTGCAGGCATTTTCCCCTTTTGATCAGGATTCTTCTGTAGAATCTTTGATCAAGACGATCAGTAATGGTAGCTAGCCACCCAGTTCTTCTGGTCTCATGGCAAAGGTAGATAATTCTTTTAAAAAGCACAATACTCAAGAAGATTATTAATTAAGCAGAAGTAGTGTTTGGTTTAAAGGAAACTTCAGGAGATACTTTTGATTCAAAAGGGAAAGTGTAAAGATGATTTCAGGGCAAGTTTCAGGAGTTCATCCAGCTGCATGGCTCCAGAAAATCCGGATTCTATAAGAATTGGAAATTCTGTTCTACATTTTCCCCTTATGGGCACTGGTGTTTTAATGGGTACCCAAGATTGAAAAGCACTGTTCCATAGAGGGAAACCCTCACCCCCTTGTGGAGACTGCTAGGGTCCCACCCCAGATAGGTGGGTGGGCCTGTCGGTGGTCTCCGGGAAGCTCCTAGTGAACAAGACGACTTGCTCAGCTCTCCAGCTGCATGGGGGAGCTCATGCAGCCAAGTGTCTTTCATTGTGGGTTTCTGATTGTAATGGTCTGTGTGAGGCCAGGACATCTGGGTTTATCAAGCACCCAGGTGATTTTGTTGAATAGGAGATCAGTATTTGGGAACTGCTGGGCCAGAGTAACCCAGGAAAGCTTTGTGGGAGGAGACAGGGCATGCCTCCCCAGCTGAGAGACACTGATTGTCAGTACGAATTTGGGGCTTGAGTTCATGGGTCTGTTTTCCTCTCTGGGCCAGGCCCTACCACAGGCTGAATCCAGACTATGAGAGGCTGAAGATCCAGTGTGTTCGAGCCATGTCAGACCTGCAGAACCTCCAGAACCAGCACACCAATGCCCTGAAGAGGTGCGAGGAAGTGGCCAAAGAGACTGACTTCTACCAGTGAGTGGGATCTGCTTGGCAAGGGCTCCCAGCATCCATGCCACAGCTGACGTCTGTGCTTTCCCAGTGTCTACACAATGGCCACTTTCTGCCTTTTGCCCGTGTCCATGTAACAGCCACCTGCTGCCCTTCCCTGAACTTGGAGCCAGGGTTCCTGGATCTGGGCCTGCCTCTGTCATGTAGCAAACATTCAGTCCTCAGCAAGTGGCTTTGTGCTTTGGGGGCCTGAGTTGTTCTGAGTGTAAAATAAAACTATTAATCCTTCACTCCATCTTATTGCCTGCTCCAGAAGCACGGTAGATAGAAAATTGATTTAAAACCCTTGGCACTGGGCCAGGAAAGTGACTGGCTTCTTGGTCAGGGGCTTTGCTGCAGCTTGTGGTTGTGTCACAGGCAGGTGGGACAGGTTTCCCTTTGGTCTCCTGGACAACCCCCGCTCCCCCAGTGGTGTTTGCCAGCTCATCTGCTGATGTTTGCTGAGGCCTCTGTACTGGGAAGGTACCATGTTTATAGGATGTGGACGCTTATTTTCTTTCTTGGCCTCACAAATTTGTCTGTTTGGGGTGTCAGATTTTTAAAGAGTGGTTTGGGTTTTTCTGGAATTTGGCTGATCCCAGGGTTTGGCCTGCCTCTGGGTGCTGGTGACCCAACTGTGTTGGCTCCCATCTGGTGGGGCCCCCAGGAGGGGCTGGTTATGCCTTTGTGGGGTGTGCAGGCTGGCTGAGGCTCATCTATGTGTATTTTTGTGTGTGGGATTTCAGCACACTCCACACCCGGCTTTTGAGTGATCAGACTCAGCTTAAGGATGATGTGGACATGTTAAGACGGGAGAATGGGCAGCTACTGCGGGAACGGAACTTGCTACAGCAGTCATGGGAAGACATGAAGCGGCTCCATGAGGAGGATCAGAAGGAGATTGGTGACCTCCGAGCCCAGCAGCAGCAGGTATAGCTGGGCTGTGTGACTGGGGACAGATCACGGCTAGCCATCCATTCACCCATCCATACTTGGCTGCCCATGTATCCACTTGCCCGCCCAGACATCTGCTTGCCCTCTACCTACCCATCCATCCAGCAACCCACCCACCCATCCGTTGCTGATGCACCCATCACCTGCTCATCCATCCATCAGCCAGCCAGCCAGCCAGCCATGCATTCATGCCAGTCTTTCTAGGGTATCTACTACATGTTAGGCACTGGGATATCAGTGACTAAACCTTCAGCCCGTGATCTCCTGGAGTCTGCAGTTCAGTGCAGGAGACAAGTATTAAATAATCACACATACCCCTCTGTATATTACAGGTGCTATCAAGGAGATGGCACAAGGTACTAGACAGTGTAAAACAGGGATTTGACTTAGTCTAGAGGCCTGTAGCTTATTTCCTTTTTATGGACCAGGAAAGATTATGGTTGGAAAAATATTTGACTGTGTGAGATAGAACAACTATCACTGCTATTTTTCTGGGTGAGAGTGCGACCTGTTGCTTTTCTGTTCTCTCCGTTCCAAGATCGTGTCTGTGCTTGTTAAGCTTTTGGTTCACTTTGACTAGAAGACATGAGTAGCAGCCTGGTCAGAACATGGGCCTGCCAGGAATAATGTTGGGAGTTCTACAAAGCAGACTCTGGTATTCTCAGCCATTCTTTCAGCAGTGATTTATTGAGCCCCTTTTGTGCTGGGTGCTGGATATACAGTTGTGAAGGAAATATAAGTTCTTTACCTCTTATGTTTCATAATCTGGAACTGTCTAGGCTGTCCAGGGGTGTGGAAAGGGCTGGTGGTGTGTTCAGTGTCTGTAGATGCCTTGGATGTTTGGGGTTAAAAGGCAGTCCCGGTGTCCTGTGGGTACTATAGCATAGGTCGAGGTGATGCAGAGACCCCCATCCCTATGAAAATCATTTATGGTCCTCCCCTGAGTTAAAGCAGGACCTTTAGGTCTTGCCAGGAACAGTGTTGCTATGTAACAGTCGAAAGTTGTGTGATGGCTTACCATGACATATTCATTGTTTTCTTTTAACATTTTTTAATTTTGATGCCATTATACAAATTGACCAAAAAGCTGTAAGAACAGTACAAAGAATTTGTGTCTCCCCGTCCCCATTATCATGCAAGACTTTTCATTTGAAGGGCACTGATTTTATGTTAATAGTGGTAGAATATTTTGGAAAAGGATAGCTATAATGGTGGCTCAACATGAAAACTGTAATCACTGGTGAAACTTTTGGCGTATATACTTTCACCACACACAGAACCAAGGAGAAGTTGCCAACATGCTGCCTCATCACATTGCCTAATGTGTATTTCCTTAAACAAGGATATTCTCCTGTCTACCAGCAAGACAACTATCAACATCAGGAAAATAACCTTGCTGCATTATTACCATGTGATCATCAGACCTCATTTGAGTTTTGCTGGTTCTCTCAATGTCTTTTATTGTAAGAGGCACACAGTTTAGAATAAATAATTGTATTTCGCTGTCATGTCTCTTTGTTGTTCTTAGGTGCCTATGAAGTCCGTTTGGACCCATAGAGACCCTGTGTACAATAGAAGGAAACACTGCCTTGTCTGTGCCATCCTCTCAGTCATCACTATGGTTGAGCCTACTGTTGCAGACACTGTGTCAGTCCATCTCATTGAGGGTCTTCTGTTTTTTCACTGACCCTCTACTTTATCAAACATGATGTTTTTCTCCAAAGACTGTTCCTCCCTGATAATATATCCAAAGTAGATAAGATGAAATCTTGCTGTCCTTATTTCTAAGGAACACTCTGGCTATATTTCTCCTGAGACAGATTTGTTCATTCTTCTATCAGTCTAGGGGAACAGACCCTCAGGCTTCTCTTGACCTTCTTGACCTTGATGGCTTGATGCCAGTTATTTTGTAGGATGTCACTCAACTTGAATTTTTGTGATCTTTATGGTTAGAGCCAGTCTATGCATCTTTGGTAGGAATATCACAGAAGTAACACTGCCTTGTTCTCACTGCCTCCTATCAATAGGGTTGTGGTTCCATTTGACTCATTAGTGGTTTCCTATTCCAGTTTACTTTGATCGTTTGCTTGACTAAGGTGGTATCTTCAGGCATCTCACATTTTTTCCTTTGTGATATGTAAGCACTTTATAGAGAGGTCTTTTGAAACTGTAAATATCCCATTCCTCATAAGTTTTTCCATCTATCCACCCACCCACCCACACATCCATCCACCCACACACCCACCCACCCATCCATCCACCCACACACCCACCACCCCATCCATCCGTCCATCCATCCATCCATCCATCCAGACTTGTGATTGCCAATGTTATTCAACAGATTATAATCTATGATTTATGGCAGTGTCTTACATTTGCTTCTGTGTCTGTCTGACATTTTCCTTCATTTTTGAGCATTTCCTTGCTCTTTGGTACAAGCTGTTCTAGGGGCGTTTTGTACTTTGCCTGCCCTAGCCCTAGAAATCAGCTATTGCCCCAAGGAGCCCTCATTCCTTTTAGTGGAACATGGTATTTAGAAGCAGTATCCGAATATGGATGTGCTCATGCTGTTGGGTAACATTGCTCCCAAGCCCCTTGCAGTGGACAAAGGTAGGAAACATCTAGACATAGACATGATTTTGTTTATTTTAGTTGCCATAGCAACACCGTGCACAACAAACAAAACGTTGCCATTTTCTTAATTGTTGGTATGCTGGAGTTCACTGTTGTGGCCCCTGCATTTTTTGAGTGCTTTCTAACCTAGGGTTTCATATTCCAGCAGTATGAAAAAGAAACCAGTTGCTACTGAGTCAATTCTGACTCATAGCAGTCCTATAGGACAGGGTAGAACTGCCCCACAGGGTTTCCAAGGGCGCCTAGTAAATTTGAACAGTCAACCTCTTGGTTAGCACTTGAGCCCCTGATCATGGTGTCACTAGGGCTCCCGCCACGCTTATCTGACAGTATTCTCTTTTGATCCATAGGATTTTCATTGGCTGATTTTTGGAAGTAGTTTGCTTGGTGTTTCTTCCTAGTCTGTCTTAATCTGGAAGCTCCACTGAGACCTGTTCACCATGGATGACTCTGCTCGTATTTGCAGCATAGCCACTAGTGGCACAGCTTCGGGCATCACAGCAACACAAGACTGACCACAGTGTGACAGAGCGGCAGCTGGAAGTGGCTGTATATACATGTATACATACTACACATATTTACAGCTATGTATCTGTATCTAGATAAAACTAGTTACCTCTGAGTCTATTCCAAAGCCTAGTGACCCTGTAGTATAGAACAGAACTGCCCCATAGGGTTTCTGAGGAGTAGCCTGGTGGATTTGAACTGCTCGGGTTTTTTGGTTAGCGGCTATAATTCTTACCTCCGGTGCCACCAAGGTTTTATATCTAGATTGAAAAAAAACCAAACTGATTGCCATTGATTCAATTCCAACTCATATCTAGATATACGAGGTCCAACTTAATTGTTTTAAGTGCCACATAATTCATTGCTGATTATCACTACAGTCACCTTTGAAGTACTCTCTTTGGAAAGCTATGGACTGTTCCCAGCGCCTAGTCTACCCTTCAAAGCAATTTTGGAACTCTTTCTGGAAAGGCCATTGCACATGGTGGCATGGTGGGAAGTTCGCAAACTTAATTGTCTAGTTGTCTGTGAGGGAATTCTTAGCCAATAACAAATAACTGTATTGGAACACCCTATCTACTCACCTGATTTGGTCCCCAGTAACTTTTTTCTTTACCCAAAGATAAAGGAAACACTGAAAGGAAAACATTTTGATGACACTCAGGAGATCAAGGGTAATACTATTGCAGCTCTGATGGCCATTCCAGAAAAAGAGTTCCAAAATTACTTTGAAGGGCGGACCAGGCGCTGGCATCAGTGCATAGCTTCCCAAGGGGAGTAATTCAAAGGTGACTAGTGGTATTCAGCAATGAAGTATGTAGCACTTTTTCTAGGATGAGTTGGCGAACTTAAGTGTTAAACCTTGTTATGTATCAAAATCCCTGAATTCACACTGTTATCTCCAATCCCAGTTGAGTACTGTAGGATTAATTTTAGCGTTCCCACTTTCTGTATTCGTAACTACCTTCCCTGAGTGTGAAAAATCTGATTCACATCGTCATTAGTGCATGTGCCTCTTGGATCATTCCCTTGTATGTAACCCATCTCCCATCCACTCTGCACTCCCCTACCCTATACTTAGTCATTCATTGTCAGTTGATGGACATTTGAGTTTGTTCCCACTGTGGGGCTATCACAAATAATGCTGCTATGAACACTTGTGCATAGGCTTTCGTGTGGACATGTTTTTGTATCTCTTGGATATATACCTAGGAATGAGTGGAATTCTTGGGTCATGTATTTACTCTATGCTTAACTTTTTGAGGAACCACATCCCAGCCCTTCTCATCCTTCCAGGGCCCTCATGTGTTGTGGGTCCTTCCCCATCCTTTGCACAACTTGATGCCCACTCTGGGTCACTTTCCCCCATTACCTAATGGTGTTAAGGGTTAAACTTTTCAGAAAAAGAAATGGAGAGACTTTCTTTTCCTTTTTATATCATTTTCACTTTCTAATTCCAAAATTAATGTACATTTTGTAACAAGTAATGAGACTCAAATTATACAGAAATTTAATAGGAAGTACAATTCTTCCTGTAGTCTTAGTCACGGAAATAACTCTTCAAGAACTCCCAGTGAGAGGTATGAGTCTTGTACCTGTATGTATAGAACCCTCGTTGACTTATTAAATTGCACAAAAATGGAATCATACATTTTGTTGCTCAAAAAGTTTTAAACTGCTGCAGAGAATTGTGTAACCTGGAAGTTGTTGCTTGCCATCAAGTTGGCTTTGACTCATGGTGACCTTATGTATAAAAGGATGAAATGCTGCCTGATGCCACTCCATCTCCATGATCCTTGATGTGTTTGAGCTCCTTGTTGAGGTCACTGGGTCATTCCATTTCACTGAGGATTGTCTTCATTTTCATTCACCCTCTACCAAACATGATGTGTTTTTCCAACGATTGATCTTTCCTGACAACATGTCCAGAGTAAGTGAGTCGAAGTCTCCTTGCTCCTAACTCTGATTTGTTTGTTCTTCTGGCAGTCGACAGTAGTACCATCGTTGATTTAGCCAGTATCCCATTGGCCAACTCCTGGGCTGTTTTCAGTATTTCCCCATTATATACTACATTCTATTAAAAGCTTTGCTTCTGTTACCTATTTTCATTGAGGTTGGATTTGCTTCCGAAAGGTCACAATCTTGAAAACGCTATGGAGTTATTGTGCTCGGTGCAGACAGGGTCACCATGTGTTGGTATCACCTCGGTGGCAATGTTTTTATCTGCAGATGTAGTGCAGGCCCGGAAGATGAATGTCCTTTGAGATATCTTGTCTTTTATTTTTTTATGGGTACTCTGACTGGGAACTTGGTTTTGTGGGATCACACTTGGAGGCTGGGTGGGGTTGGCATTTTTCTGTCGATCTTGACAGATTCTTGATGTTGGAAGAGGCTACTGGGAGGGGGAGGCAAGTGTAGATGAATGCAGCATGAGTGCATTTGGGGGCAAAGGGCTTGTGTGCAGCGGGGAACACCCTGGGTCCTTCAAGGCTGTCCTATGTCCTATCAGACTCACAGCTGATCATGTATAACCTCTGAGAAGCTGTTTCAACACTCTGGGCCTTCCTTTCCCATCCCTGTCACAGCATTAATGATGAAATGAGATACCCAGCAGACAGCCCTGTCCTGGTGGGTAGTAAGGAACAGTCTGCGTCTGTTGCATGTCTCTGCAAGCAGAGCACCCTTTCCCCTGCAGGCCCACTGAGCTTCCTACTGTAGCCACTAGACCTGCGGGTTTTCTGGTTTTTAGAGCTAAAATATTTTGAACTCCTAGGAAACCCTTTTTGGAGTCTAGAGTATGCAGCAGGTAAGGTGGAGCTGTCAGGGCCAGTCAAGGCCAGCCCAGCCCCTGCTGCTGAGGTACCTAGTTAGAAATCACAGTCAATGGAGGCAGCCAGAGGGACAGCAGCTGAGCCAGGCTGAAGATCTGGCCACTCTTCAGCACTGGGGCTTTGACTGGGGACAGCCATCTGAGGGTGGCTGGTGCCGCTTCGTATCCCCCCTGGCTCACCCTTTGTGTCTGTACTGGTTTGTGTGCTGATGTTTTTTCACACTGGTCTCCTTGGCTAAGATTACCTTTTGCATTGGGATTCAGTTTGGATTTGACTCCTCTTTAAAAGGTTCATAATTTCAAGTGCTCTTGCTGCTCCAGTTGATTCCAAGAGAACTTCCCACAGCTTTGCTAGAAAGTGACAGAGGAGAGCTTTCTCAGCATAGCAGAATTTACCTCAGGGTTGTTGTGGAGGTTAAATGAGATGCTGCGTATAAAGCACCTGCCGTGTGGGAAGCATCCGTCAACATTGCTGTTACTGTTATTCTAGTCCTGTCAAGTCTAGACTAATATTTGATCTCAATCAAGAGGTAGAAAAACTGGAACCTTCATATTTTGCTGATGGAAACATTAAATGGTACAGCCACTCTGGAAAACAGTTTGGCAGCTCCTTAAAAAGTTTAAACTAGAATTACCTTAGCCAGTGCCATTGAGTCAATTCCATCTCTTAGTGACCCCGTGACCCAGCAGTTCAACTCCCAGATATATATAGTAGAGGGAGATGAACCATGTGCATGCAAACACTGCTTCACAAATGGTCATAGCAGCATTATTTATAATAGCCAAAAAGTAGACAGATCCCAAGTGTTCATGAACAGATGAATGGATACATAAAATGTGACATAGCCACACAATGGAGTATTGCTCAGCCATGAAAAAGAATAGTTCTGATGAAGGTTTTGATGTGGGTGAACCTTGAAAACAGTATGTTAAGTGAAAGAAACCAGACGCAAAAGGCTACATTATAAAATACATTTATATGTATTATCCAGAGTAGGCCAGCCTATAGAGACAGAAAGCAGAGTGGTAGTTGCTTGGAACTGCAATAACTGATTAATGAGTACGGTTACCTTTTTTTGATGATGAAAACGTTCTGGAGTTAGTGGTAGTGTGAATGTGCTAAAAACCACTGATTTAAACAGTTTAAAGGGGTAAATTGTGTGTTTACATGTATTTAAAAAAAGAACAAGTTACCTCCTCATAAAAACCAGTCTGTCCTCATGAGACAGAGTTTCCTTAGAGTTTAGAAGGCTTTGTATAAGCAGTGAGACTGTTAGCACCCCCACCCCCTACTCTTAGTCTCTTCTGTTGTTCCCACAAATGAAGTAGAGGTTTTTCTCCCCTGCCTCCTCCTGCATTCCTTGCTTGTCCTCTTTCTGGGGCTAACCCTTAGTGGAGAGGGCTGCTGAGGTTCACTAAGTCTGTTCAGCTGGACCAAGCCCAAGCCTCTTAGGGAGTGTCACCTGGAGACTTCACTGATAGGAGGCCCCTATTACTGCAGGGGAAGGGTCCTTGAGCTGCCCAGGGTCACCTGCTCTGTCCAGCCCCTGCCTTTTCCTCACCTTCACCAGGTCCAGGGCTAGGTGCTCTGACTTTGAAGAGTTCAGGCAATGGATAGGTTAGCAGCAGCAGCAGAAGTGGGGATTGGGGTGGGTGGTCCAGGATGACCAGGTTTGCTTCCCACCAGGCCTGAGGGCAATGGTCTAACTCCCAAGACAAGGCTGGTTTTGTTGCCTGATTCCTCCCATGCTTTGTTAACGTGAAGAGGCCCTTCCTGGGTAAATGGTGCTGTTTGGCTTGTGTGTTTACTTGAGGGATTTGTGGGGCCCTCCTGTACCCTGTGTGATTTATCCCAGAGGACTTGCAACAGATCTGAAAGGGCAGGAGCCAAGCAGTGGCTTGGCCCCTTCCAACTGGAGAGTGCTTTGTCCTCTGTATGGGTGGCTGGAGGAGGGTCACAGCCTGCGAGTTCCACTACTGCGTCCTCTGAACTCTACCCTGAATGCCCAAGAGATCATGGGTGGAGACTGTCAGGTTTGCTTGGGGTAGAAAAGTTGAGGATGTATGCTTGTCTTTTTTATTTACTGAAATAATATATTCTTTAGTGGAAAAGAAAAGAAACAAAAACTTCAAACAGTAATCCTAATCCTCACCTCAGCCCCAGTCTCACTCCCTAGGGGTGACCAACTGTTGTTTTAACCACTTAGAACGGCACTTTGTAGGCAGTTTTCCTTGCCATATTTAATACACTTGTAAAGTTTTATTTTCTGAATCCACCGTCTTTTTTACTGATGGGTCTCCTTACATTTTGTGTGAATTCGGAACATCAAACAAAGTCAGTCAAGATGTAGAAAAACTGGAACCTTCATATTTTGCTGATGGAAACGTTAAATGATAGCCACTCTGGAAAACAGTTTGGCAGCTCCTTAAAAAGTTTAAACTAGAATTACCATAGCCAGTGCCACTGAGTCAATTCCATCTCTTAGTGACCCCTGGACCCAGCAGTTGAACTCCCAGATGTATGTAGTAGAGGGAGATGAACCATGTGCATGCAAACACTGCTTTCATAGTCTAATTGTCACTAACCCCCCTTCCCTTCTGTGTGTGCTGGGGGTCTTGCCTGCAAACCTTTTTCATACTACAATTTCTTAGCAGGTACTTAACATATATCCTTCCTTAGGGTCTTTTGTGTGTAAATTTGATGAAATATTATGCTTACAGGTTAAAATTGCCGGGTTCAAGGCAACGTGCATTCTCTTCCTTATAGTTTCTGTCCATTTATTTGGGAAACCTACAGTGCACCGAGAGTACCATTCTCCTTGCCCGACCCCTGTAATTCATGCAAACTGACTTTGTTTTCGCGGGTAGCCCAGGTTAATGCCCCTTCCGGGGCCTGGAGGAAGTAAGGAAGGAAAGGAGGCAAGAATGGAGGGAGGGTAAGAGGCAAAGGGCTTTGTCCTCTGAAGGGTCTCCCTGACAGGGGAACCCCAGTCCTGGACACGGAACACTGGTCGGTTGCAGGAGGGGCCGAGGAAGGGGCTGAGGGGCTGCACGGAGGGAACCAGGCGCCGAGTTCGTGCCGCCTCCGTCGCATTTCCACCTCCCTCCTCCGCTGCTGCCACCTCCCCCCACTCCGCACAGGCTGGCTGTCCCAAGGTCAGGTCTGTGGCCGGAGAGAAATGGTCTTTAAAGACTGCTACTTGCCTGAGGTGGCGGCCTTTTATTACTTTTCTCCTGTAGAATTCTGGACCAAACTTAAATGTTTGCTCTCAGACTTACTTTCGCTTTACTTTCACCTCCGGCTAGAATACTGAATGTTTCACAAATGTGTGTAGCGTCCTTCCGTCCGTAGATACGAGAATACGTGTCCGTACTCACGTGTGTACGCGTGTCTGCGTACCAGTATGCGTGCACATGCGTACTGCATACGTATGTGTACGAACGTATGTACGTGTCAGTACATCTGTCGGTAGGCGTCCGCACGTACGCTGGTACGTGTCCTTACCTAAGTGGTAGGTAAGGGTCCTTACGTAGGTGGCTACGTGTCTTTACTTACATGATTTTGTGTCCCCACCTACATGGGCACGTGTCCTTACTTACGTGTGCGTAGGTATTTATACAGCTGTCTGCTCAGAACACAGAGCATCTAGACCGTGGTGGCGAACTGATTTAGAGCTCAGGCTGCTAACCAAAAAACCGCACTTGGAATCCACCGTTCATTCCTTGGGAACCCTCTGCAGCAGTTCCTATAGGATCACTAACAGTCGGCATGGACCCAATGGCACATTACAACAACCCAATGCCATATTACGGCAACCAGGTAGGACGGTTTTTTTCATTCTCCGATGTTAACTAGGGTCTTGATTCCCCCACAGTTCCTTAGAGCCTGTCGATGGCACAGCATAGAATGAATCTGAGCTCCTCGCATAGAGAAAAGTTGAAGGTGTTTGGGGGCATGTGAATACCTTGTTGAGTATCTTTATGGTGTCCTGTAGAAGAGAATTGTTTTCCATGATTCCAGGGCCAGGATGAGAAGAAGAAACAGGGAAGGGAGTCTCAGTTTAGATTAAGGAAGACTTTCGTGTAGGGTTTTCTGTGGCGGAGTGAGGGGTGTGTGGTGTATTTATGGTGAAAACAACAGAGTAGTGGCCAATTTTTCCCAGAGTTGCTCCCTACTCCCAAGAAACATTTATCAAAGTTGGATTGAGCATCAGAAAGGATACGTTGGTCTGATCCAGGATTTTGCCTGGACTTCCTGGCAGCCTTGTTCACTTGGCTCTGTAGGCCTGGCTCTCAGTTCCTCCACGGTGGATCATATTGGCTGCTGTTTTCCATGAAGAGATCCTGCACCTTGGTATGAACTCCAGATTCTGTTATGTGCTAGTGAAAATGGCCTCTCCTGGGTCGGGGCCCAGACTGAGATTTTTATTTTCTGCCAGTTCAAGATACCTTTAAAATGGTTTGCCTCTTACCAGACTTGATGGTCTGCCTGAGACTGGAGGAACCCCAGGACTTTCTTTTAACCCAGAATTAACACTATTCCTGGGAGCAACTCTTCAGGAAAAAAATTAAACTGGACTATAAGACATAACTAAAATGATACTCGTAAAGAGTGTGCTTCTTAGTTCAGTCAGATACACAGACTAGAAGGACATCTCTTGTCCAGAGGTGAGATGAGAAGGCAAAAAAGGACAGGAGCTGGGTGAGTGGATGGGAAAGCTGGGGTGGTTAAGGAGGAAGGGCCGCTATGTGACTGGGATGGCAGCTAGGTTTACATAACAATATGTGTAAAAATTTTTGCATGAGAAACTAATTTAGCTGTGAACTTTTACCTAGAGGACATTAAAAATGAATAAATAATGTGAAGATAAAAGAAGATTTGTCTTTTAATGAAGCTTAAAAGACGGGATAATGGAAAGAGAACGTTTGGCTGGTCTACTCAGGGCTGCCACCTTGTGGCCAACTCGAGGAACGACACTAGAGCCTTTGCCCAGGCAAACCAGGAAAAACCCCCAAACCAAACATGCTGCTTTTTGTAGAGCACTGGGACTGAAAGTGAGTCTGTAGGACAGAGTAGAAATGCCCAATAGGATTTCCAAGGCTGTAATCTTTACAGAAGCAGACTGTTAAGAACGTTTCCCTGCAGGGTGGCTGGTGGTCTGAACTGCTGCCATTTTTGTTAACAGCCTAGTGTTTTAACAACTCTACCACCGGGGCTTCCTTGTGGCCAATCAGGTTCCACTTATTTGGAGCCGTTAGGGTTCTGACCTGGCTCAGGAGCTGTTCAGTGAGTAAAGTAAACTCAGTAAGCTGCAGTAATTATTATTGGAATTTCTGAGGAACTGCTTATGAATAAGGACTGTCCAGTGTAGATGCTAGAATTATTCCAGACTTGGTTAGTAGTGATTAGTTGAGTCAAAAGTCAAGAGAACTGTTTATCTTGGGGCATTGGCTCAGTGTGTGGTCATGGGTAAGTACCTTCCTTCTCACCTCTCGGTGGGGACACTGCATCAGGTGAGGTCTTGAACAAAGCTAAGTGTCAGTTTGTCATGGACTTATGGCCCAGTTCTTATTTGTCAGGTAACTTGTGGAAAAGAATGATAGTTACATTAATCTGAAAAACACAAAGTAATGAATGTTAGAGGGGTTATGGATAGACCAGAATATTTACACACTGCTGGCAGGAATGTAAAATGGTAAACCACTTTGGAAATCAATTTGGCACTTGCTTAAAAAGGTAGAAATAGAGTACCATACAATCAAGCAATCCCTTTTCTTGGAATGTACCCCAGGTAAATAAGAGCCCCTCACACAGATGAATGTATGCACAGCCATGTTTATTGCAACACCGTTCACAACAGCAAAAAGACGGAAGTAGCCTAGCTGTCCCTCACCAGATGAATGGATAAACAGATTTATGATATGTCCACACAGTGGAATGCTGCACATCTGTCAAGAACAACCATGAGTCTGTGGAGCATAACATGGAGCAATCGGAAAGGCACTGTGCCGGGTGAAATCAGTCGCAAAAGGACAAATACTGTATGGGATCACTATTAGAAGACTTCAAGAAAAGGTTTAAATACAGAAGAAAACATTCTGTGATGGTTACAACGGTAGGGTGGAGGGAGAAGGAGGGATATTCATTAACTACATCGTAGACAAGAATTATTTTAGGTGAAGGAAGATGACACACAGTACAGAAAAAGCCAGCACAATTGGACTAAACTAAAAGCTAAGAAGTTTCCTGAATACAACCAAACTCTTTGAGGGACAGAGTAGCAGGGGTGAGGGTCTACAGATCATGGTTTCAGGGGGTGTCTAGGTCAACTGGCATAACTTTGGTGAGTGGCTTCTGGAGTCTTAAAAGCTAGCAAGTGTCATTGGTTCCAGGCCCCCTGAACTAAGGAGAATGAAAGAACACCAAAGTCATAAGGAAATGATCAGCCCAAGACACAGAAACAGAAACCAAACCAAACCCAGTGCCATCGAGTCGATTCTGACTCACAGCGACCCTTTAGGACAGAGTGGAACTGCCCCTAGAGTTTCCAAGGAGCTCCTGGCAGATTGGAGCTGTCGACCTTTTAGTTGGCAGCTGTAGCACTTAACCCACTATGCCACCAGGGATTCCAGCAGACAGGAAGGACAGCATAAACCAGACACCCCATCTGCCTGAGACTGGAAGAACTAGGTGGTGCCCACCTGCCCCAGTGACCGCCCTGACAAGGAACAAAACAGAGAATCCCTGATAAAGCAAGAGAAAAGTGGGATGCAGAACTCAAATTCATATAAAAAGACCAGACTTGATGGTCTTACAGACTGGAGGAACAACCTCGGAAGACATGGCCTCTGGACTCTGTGCTAGCCCAGAACTAAAACCATTCCCAAAGCCAGTTTTTCAGACAAAGATTAGACTGAATTATAAGATTACATAAAAGATACTAGTAAAGAGTGTGCTTCTTGGCTCAAGTAAATGCACGAGACCAAATGGCCAGCTCCTGCCTGGAGGCGAGATAAAGAAGGCAGAAGGGGACAGGAGCTGGTTGATGGACACTCGTAACAAACAGTGGAGGGCAGGACCATGCTGTCATATTTTACAGCAAACAGTTGGGGTCACATAACATGTAAGTTTTGTATGAGACACTGACTGGAATTGCAAACTTTCACTGAAAGCATGATAAAAGGAAAAAAAATGCTGTATCTTCATCTCACACTACACCCTAAGTTATGTTCCAAGTCAATTAAATATTTAAATGTGAAACTTCAGTATTTTCAGAAAAAAAGAAATGACTATCTTTATGATTTCAAGGTAGGAAAGAGTTTCTTAAACCACAAACCAGAAAGGAAGTGATGAGAAACATGTGATAAGCAATAAACACATGAAAAATTGCTTAGTCTTCCTATAAATTAGGGATTCAGGCTTATTAAAAATATGTGGCGGTGATGCTTTAAACAGTCTGAGTGAAAACTTGGTCAGGATGTGTTGGCAACACTCAGCCTCAGAACTCCTATCTACAGCTGTTGGGGGTGTAAATTCTAACTTCATAGGTGTTACCTACCAGATGTGATGAAGTGTATACCCCAAGACATAGCCAATCCTTTTCTGAGTATCTACCTCACAGAAAAAGCTCATATGGATCTATCTATACAACAGGATATCACTCAACCATAAAGAGACAAAGTCCTGATACATGATACACATGAGTGAACCTTCAAAACATTACAGTGAGTATTGTGTGGTCCCATTTATATGAAATATCTAGAGAAGGCATATATATGGAGACCAAAATTATTCATGGCTACCAGGGTTAGCAAGAAAAGAGAAAGGGAGTTCATTGCTTAGTATTCATTGCCACCTTGGGAATCTGCCCCATAGTCATCTGCAACCTCTTTCTTGCTGGCAGACAGAGCGGTCATATTGGTATTTTGTGCCTAGATAGTACAAGGGATTTGTGGCTAGACTGAGCCCATTTCTGATGTGCTGTAGCTTCCCCGTGTCCACTAGTTTCATAGAGCCAGTTGACCATGTCATGTGAGTGGGCCAACAACCTAGTTGGTGACTTCAGTCACCTTCAGATCAAGGAAGGGAGTTCTTATGGGATCGACATGTCCTACCTAATGCGCTGTCTCAATTCCTAGAATGCTTTTTACAGGTATGTGCACCACGTGAGTATCCCATTAATAGTCCAGTATTCCATTTCCCATTTGCCTGAGTGTATAGCCAGGTCATTGGTCACTGTCCGTGAATTGGTAAAAATACAAATATATGGGCTCTTGCCATTGTGCAGTTCTTCCCTTACTGCTAGGAAGACAGCATGCAGTTCAGCCCATTGAGATGACCTGTTCTTACCTCCTTGAGTCTTTCTATCTGCTAGTCTTAATGTGCAGCAGTTTTGCACAACCCATGTTGTTCACGTACCCTGGTACAGCCATCCGTGAACAAGCAGACCTTTGTTGGTCATTAGAAAGTTGTTCCACTGTCAATGTAGCGGTGGGATTTTCAGCTTCTCAGATACTTCCAGGGTTAGGACCTATGGGAAAAGAGGCTACTTCTCATGGATAAGATGGGCACCTCCTTGAATTCCTCCAGTAGGTTATTCATGTGTGAACTATTTCCATCTTATTATAGAACTCATTTGGGCGCTATCTTTTTTTAATTTATTTTTTATTTTTTTATTGTGATTGAGTGAAAATGTACATTCCCATGTAAATTTACATGCCCATGGATGTGCAGCTCCCACTGCTCACCCTGCCCAGTGACAGCACACTCTTCCTCTCTGTTCCATACATGTCTTATTCTCCTAACAATTTCCTGTCCCCTTGTTTCCACCCACTCCGCCGCCTCCAGTAAGAAGTCGGCAAGACGACATCCTCTAGATGCATAGGACCATGAAGGGCACACGTAATATGGTCGCTCTGTGTCACCAAGTCCCATCCATTCCTGTCTGAAGAGTTGACCTCCATTATGATTTATGGACAAGGGCAGCATCAAGGCCAGGTGCCATGCTCCCAGGGGAACTCCAAGGCCCCTGGACCATCAGTTGCAATCTTTTAGTGGAGATCTCAGGGTGTACCCCTTTTTATTCTTGTGTTGCCCGTGAGTCGCAACTATGTGAGCTCCATCATGGCTATCACTGGTGGTGGCTGGGCACCATATGATTCCTCCAGTTACAAGTTGATGTAGTCACCCACTCTCATGGGTCTCTCTGTTCTGTGGGTTCTCATTACCCCATGTTGTTTTGGTCCTTGGTGGTCATCTGTTCCTGCTGAGTTGGGACCGCTTGCTGTACCCTCAGATGGCAGCTTGGCAGCTTTTAAGACCCCAGATGCCACTCACCATTGTGGGGTGCAGAAGGCTTACCCAGCAAGATGGTAGTTGTGCCAGTTGGCCTTGATTTCCCCTCAGAGCATGGTCCCTGGCCCCCTGCCCCAGCTACTCTGTCTTTGTGATATTAGGTTAAGATGGGAGGAGAAATCATGTTATGTTGGAGTCCAGTTAATATTGATTTTCTTTCAAATGTGTGCTGTCACCGATTTCACCCAACAGAATTTCTATAATCTCAACTCTACCCCCCCTTCCTCCCTCCCCACCCTTGCAGCCATCAAAGAGTTTTTTCTTCTATGCATGAGTCTGTTTTTAAGTTCTTATCATAGGAGTTTCATACAATATTTTTCCTTTTGTCTCTGACTGCTTCCACTCAGCACAATGTCCTCCAACTGAAACCAGGTTATGAGATATTTCCCAAAATCATTGTTGTTCTTTATCATTACGTAGTGTTTCATTGCGTATGTATACCATAGTTTACCTATCCATTTCTCTGTCGTTGGGTATATCTTGTTTATTATAGTGTTTCTCTGATATTACCGAAGATACGGGTATTTCAGGTCCCATAATGATTTTATACCCTTCTGTCATTGAGGTAATCTGACTCAATGCTTCAAAACCCACCAAACCAAACCCACTGCTGTTGAGTCAGTTCCGACACATAGTGATCCTATAGGACAGAGTAGAACTGCTTCACAGAGTTTCCAAGAACACATGGCAGAATTGAACTGCTGACCTTTTGGTTAGCAGATGTAGTACTTAAACCAGCTTTGCCACCAGGGTTTACCAATGCCTGATAGCAGGTGAGTAATTGCTTTTCAGATGACGTGTATCGTGCTGCAGCATCTGTAAGTTTTTCTAGTCTGGAATCCCCTTGGTTGCCACAGGGCGGCAGTCTCAGGATTTTGCTGTAGGGTCCAGTTTTCATAAACATATGTGGTAGATAACCTCTAAAATCATGTCTGAATGTAGATAATAAGGGCCTAAAGACAGGGAGAATAAGATGCTTTCTGTAATGCAGACATAGCCTGCTGTGTCTGGCACCCTTTTGAAGTCATGCAGTTTTCTTCCAATAGGTTTTATGGATGAGGGCCAGTAATATTCCCAGTTGAGGAATGTGCATTCTCCAGAATCCACATAAACCAATCAAATATTGGGCTTCCTGCGTAGTCTTGGGGGTAGCTAGTGACAACAGCTAATCTCATGTCTGTGGAATGTCACGAGTGAGTCCTGCCCAAGTTACTCCCAAAGAATTTTACCTTTGGGGCAAGGCCATAGATTTTTGCTGAATTTATTAACTAGTCTCTTTGGGTTATGTGGGCCACCACTGTATTGTGATCAGTCTTAGTCTGCTCCTTGATGTTTGCATATTTTTTTTATTGTAGTGGTGTTGGATTTTTTGTATAGATTTTTAGAAAGCAGACCTTTGTTGGATTTTTCATAGTGAAAACTCTTTTAGTCTGTAGGTTCCCTTTTTACTCTTGTAGTGAATTTTTTTGATGCGCATAAGTTAATTTTCAGAAGACCCCAATTATCTGGCTTATCTTCTTGTGTTTGTGTATTATTAGACATGGTTAGTATGCTATTTATACCTTGTATTAAGGCCTCTAGTGTTAACTCTGTTTTTTGTTCTGTGATCTTTATCGTTTTGGGTTTTATATTTAAGTTTTTAATCCACTTGAATTAGCTTTTGTGTATGAAGTTTCATTTTCTTTACAGATGAGCAACCAATTTTGCCAGTGCCATTGTTAAAAAAGCTGTCTTTTCCCCCATTTAATGGACTTGGTTCATTCATTGAAGATCAGATGATGACTGGAGGTGGATGGATTTAGAGCTGAAGTTTCAGTTCAGTTCCATTGGTCAATATGTCTGTCACTGTACCAGTACTGTCAGGCTTTTTTGTTGACTTTAACTGTATAGTAGGTTTTGAGGTCAGATAGTGAGACTCCTCCTACATTGTTCTTCTTAGTGCTTCACTTAGTGCTTCACTGCTTCACTTACCTTTCGATATAAAGCTAATGATTAGTGTTTCTGTGTTGTTAAAGAATGCTTTTGGTGTTTGGATAAGGATTGCATTGTATTTGTAGATTGCTTTGTGTAGAACTGACATTTTCCCAGTGATAAGTCAACCTATTCTTGAGCATCTCAGGCTTTTCCATTTATGTAGGTCTTATTTCGTTTTTTGCAGTAGTGTTTTGTGGTTTTCTTTGCATAGATCTTTTATATTACTGGTTAGATTTATTCCTAAGCATTTTATTTTTTTAGGGGATAGTATTAATGGTATTGCTTTACTGATTTCCTTTTCGTGGCTCTCTTTATTGCTGTATAGGAATCCAACTGATTTTTGTATGTTTATCTTATATTTTGCTACTTTGCTTATTCTGTTTGTTTCCTGTGGAGTCCTTTGGGTTCTGTATGTATAGTATTATGTCATCTGCGAACAGGGATAGTTTTTGTCTACCTTACCAATTTCAATGTCTTTTATTTCTTTTTCTTGCATTATTGTTTGCAATAGAACTTCTAGCACAGTGTTAAATAGGAGTGGTGATAAAGGACATCCTTGTTTCTGTTATCGGGGGGAATGTTTTCAGCCTCTTTCCATTAATAATGGTGTTGGCCTGATTTTTGCATACTCCTTTAATTTCTGTTTATCTGGAAGTGTTCTAATTTTGCTGTCATATTTGAGCAAAAGTTTTGCAGGATATATAATTCTTGATTGGCATTTTTTTTTTTTCCTTTTAAGATTTTATATATGTCATCCCATTGTCTTCTTGCCTGCATGGTTTCTGATGAGTAACCTGAGCTTACTCTGATTGTTTCCCATTTGTATGAGGCTTTTTTTTTTTTGAGCTGTTGTAAGGATTTTATCTTTGATTTTAGTGAGTGTGATTACATGTCTTGATGTTTTTCTTTTGGGATCTATCCTTTGAGGGGTTTGTTGAGCTTCTTGGATGGTTGGTTTTTCATTTTTCATGGTGTAGAGAAGTTTTCTGTCAGCAAATTTTCAGTGATCCTCTCTGTGTTTTTTTCCCCCCACTGTTCTGAAGCTCCAGTCACATGCATATGTTTGTTTCTGATCTTATCCCACTTTGTTCTGAGAGTTTCTTCATTTGTCTTTGTTTTTTCCTCTACTTTGGTTGTATTTATTTATTTTTCTTCTTGTGGATGCTTTGGGATTTTCTGTGTATATAGGATTGTATCGTCTGTGAGTAAAGATGAATTTACTTCTTTTCCAATCTAGATACTTTTTATTTCTTTTCATTGTCTCATGTTCTGGCTAGGACTTCTAAAACACTATTAGGATCAGTGGTTTCCTGACTGTATTTCTCAGTGTACAGTCTTGTTGCACAAAAGTGAAGCATTTTTTATGAACTAGTGAAGGTTTTAGCTGTCCTAGGAACTCATGTACTCTTTTTAAAATTAGTTTTATATTTTGATGACCTTGGAAAAGTTCTGCTTTGAAGAGAAAACAGACTGAAAGCCACAGGTGTGCTGAGTTCTGTGAAGTGGTTCCTCTGACAGTTTGTGGTTCTGTGCTCTCCTGCTTAGGGCTTAGAGGAGCTTGCTTGCTTACTTTGTCTTTGCAATTGGGATTGTTACTTCTCTTCTCTGTGCTTCCTTCAGCTAACTGTACATGATGAGCACTGACTCTGCTTCCAAAGGCAATATTCCATCTTCTCAAGATTTGATTCTCAAAGCTGCAAAAACCTTATGATAATTTAGACACCATATTGACCAAACTCTAGAGCCACAAAGACTAAAGGTGTTTTTCTTGTTCAAACGCATCATCAAAGGAATAAC
The DNA here is from genome assembly GCA_028571685.1 of Heterohyrax brucei. Classification (NCBI taxonomy): domain Eukaryota; kingdom Metazoa; phylum Chordata; class Mammalia; order Hyracoidea; family Procaviidae; genus Heterohyrax; species Heterohyrax brucei. The sequence continues at coordinate 80,527,536 of CM053154.1, read as the reverse complement.
AAAATAGAAACTCAGAGCGGTAGAGTGACCCACACAAGGTCTCAGATCAACTCAGGTGCTCAGAAGTCCACAGACCCTGTGGCATCCTTTTAACTCATCTGTCTGTAGTTTCCCTCTTCATGTCCTAAGCAGCATCCATGTGAGCCTTAGTACCTGTCAGTGAGATCATAAGACTCCTTGGTTAACCCTCCTGCATTTTCTCTTCCAGGGTACAGGCTCCACTGTGAGCCCTGAAGTCGTGTTGCACCCACTTCTCCATCCTTTTCAGTATCCCCACCTTCTTGGTCACTTGACTCCAGTTGCTAGCCTGCCCTTCACTTTTTCCCTAGAATACATCAGATAGTTTGTGTCTCATGGTCTTTGCATTTGCTCTATTTTGTGCCCCATGTGCTCTTGGCTGCAGCTGCTTATTATTTTTCTCTTAGATCAGAAGTCACCTTAGAGAGGCCTTCACAGGCCTTAGCTGTTCTGATAGGCTTCTACTTGCTGCTCAGAAGTCTTTTTGTAGCCTGTTCTTATTCTAGTCTGTTTTGTTTTCTTGATAATCCTTTCCATGCTTTGAAATTATGCTAATTTATTTGGTCTCTCTACCTACCTATCATATCTGTCTCCTCCCTCTAGGATAAAAGGTCCATGAAGGTTCATAGTCTCTGTCAGTCCTGTTCAGTGTTACCAGCGTACACAACCTATGAGGTACTGTTGTTAGGCTTCTCAACAGCACCCCCGTGAGTCATTAGGCAGACTTGTAGGACTTCGCATGTAGCTGTACCCATGCCTAATTTGTAGTATAGTGACAGGATGCAGAGTGGAATCACAAAGTCCAGAGGAAAAGAGGCAGAAGTTTTGAAAAGTCCACTTGCTATGGAGTCACATAGGATAGTCTTCAATCCTCCAGCATCAAATTTTGACAACATGTGTAAGGTTTTGTCTACCAAGGAAACCATTAGATATCCTAATACCCAAGGCTTTTATGAGGGCTGGTCGTGTAGACACCTGTGCCTAGGATGTACTGAAATTCTGTTGCCTCAGCAAGGAAAGAAGGTGTTTAGAATGAGCCACATTGTACAGCCTAGGCACCATGAGCCGTTCTTACCATTTAGGGAAATTGTTTATCAATTTAGGAAACTGTTTACCAGATGCCACCCAAGGCTGACCTTGGATGCAGGGCTAAGGATGGGAGGCTTAGGTGTTAACCCTTTTCTGTACAGGATTTAGTGAATGCATGTGAAGGAATGACTGAGTGAATCAACCCAGTGTGACTCAGGGCCTGTAGAATTAAACAGGTAACTCCTGAAGGTCAGCGGGCATGGCCTGTTCCCTCCCTCCTCTACAGTCCCATGATGACAGATGGGTGGTAACATCTGCCTCCTTCCCCCAGCTCCAGGCCTTTGGTGAGAGTAACCCTCTCTGCTCTCCAGGTATTGAGGTACAATGGCTCATCTGATCTCCTCAATAAGCTGTATGATACAGCCATGGACAAACTGGAGGTGGCGAAGAAGGACTATGAAGCCCTGCGGAAGCGTTACAGTGAGAAAGTGGCCATCCACAGCTCAGACCTGAGCCGCCTGGAGCAGGTGCAGGAGGAGAACCAGCGCCTGCTGAAGCAGACAGAGATGCTGACCCAGCAAAGGGACACAGCCATCCAGCTGCAACACCAGTGTGCCATCTCCCTGCGGAGGTACGAGCCAGAGCTGCCTGCCTGTCTCCTGCTCTCAGAGATATGCAGAGAGCCCAGAGAATTTGCTGTGCTGCTGTGCCCTTTTTTGTAGGCTTCCAGTGTCTTCAGCCACTTCCGGGGAGTAAAATCAGCACAAGCTGTTGTACTTTTCTTTACAAGAGCAAAAATACAACTTATTTCTGGGAAGTATTCCCAGGAAGCCTTTTTTCGGCATTGTCTTAGTTATGTAGTGCTGCCGTAATACAAATACCATGAGCAGGTGGCTTAAAAAAATATAAATGTATCTTCTTACTTTTCTGAAGGCTAAAACTGCATTTTAGGGTCTCAGATTCCTCTGTGAGACCTTTGTAGTAGACTCTAGTGTCTGCTGGGATCCTTGGTATTCCTTTGCTTGTAGATAATCCTTCTGTGTTGTCTGTCTTCCCTTCATGTGCATCTCTTTGTTGATTCCACTGTTTTTATAACTCAGAAGCAGATCAGTTTAAGATCTATCTTAAATTGTTATGACCTCAGCTGATTGGTTGATTACATTGCATTAGATTACATTATGAAAGATAATCTCCTCTACGTAAGGCCGGCTGATTTAGTCCCATGTAACTACTGCAGGACAGTAAGTCCACTAGTGTTTGACCAAACCACTGGGAACCCTAGCCCAGTAAAGTTGACCCATAAAATTAACTGTCACAGATGTTCAGTGTGTCTCATGGTTATGGTTCCTTTTTCCCTTCTGGACAACTCTTGTGTGTTCTGAGCATCCTGGTTCTCAGGGTTTCCCACAAGCCTCTCCTGTCAGCCAACCAACCAGCAAATAGGGAAGTTGATTGTCCTGGGCAGCAGTTCTTCTACAGTTGCATTTTGTCTTAGAGTGTGTAGTCTTCCGGGAGATGTAGGGCCTGCCCATGAACAGTTTTATAAGGAACATTCTGTTGAACACTAGTTCTCTAAAGTGTAACTTGGTTTCATGTAAAAAGAGTGTTCTGTGGGTAAGTAGGCTTGGTCATTGCTGGGTCAAATACAGTTTTCTTTATGGCAGGCCTTCTCAGGGCCTTTAGTATCATACAGTAGAAATTGCTGAGAAAGAGACCCAGAATACAGTGTTTCCCAAACATAAGTCATCATAGAACACAGTTTTAAATGGAACCGTTGCCACATTGGTATTCTAAGGAACACAGTTTGAGAAATGCTGCTCTAGAGCTTGAAGGGCCGCCTGTTGGAGGGTGCTTCTTGGTCTGGGAATACTGGGCTGTGACCTAGGGCCAGTTGCTCCCTGCCTCAAGGCCTTATTGTCTGTATTGTCAGTGAGGTAATTGAACTAAATGATCCTTAAGGCCACTTTTTTCTCTTATATGTTGTGAAATTTTTTTTTCTAAAGCGAACCCTACCTGTAAAAGAAATAATATGAATTTTAGTAGAGCAGAGGACATGAAAGTCCTAGGTGTAGCATTTGTCAGCAACTTGAGAAAATTTGAGGTCCCTGGTGTTGGTTCTCTGTGATGTTTCCCTTTTGAGGATGCTGGAGAGTGACCTCACTTGGCTGTCCAGTACTGCTGAATGACCCAGCAGCTGATGGGCAGGGCATGGCCCTGCCTCCATGTTCCAGTGCCTCTCTCCACAGGTTTGAGGCAATCTACCATGAGCTGACCAAGGCTACGGCCCAGAACAAGGACTTGCAGTGGGAGATGGAGCTGCTGCAGTCAGAGCTGTCAGAGCTGAGGAGCACGCAAGCAAAGACCGTGAAGGAGTCGGAGAAGTACAAGGAAGAGCGGGATGCGGTGTATAGCGAGTACAAGCTCATCATGAGCGAGCGGGACCAGGTCATCTCTGAACTGGACAAACTGCAGACTGAGGTAGAGCTGGCCGAGTCAAAGCTCAAGAGCAGCACATCTGGGAAGACATTGGCCAGTGAGGAGATGGAGGTGCTGCGGCAGGTGGGTGGGCAACAGGTAGGTGGGTGACCTTGTGGCTTCTTATAAAGCAGCAAGGGAGGGGGTTGCAGAGTACATGGTGTTTGGCTCAGAGGTCCACTTCTGAGTCGGGGTGCAGGGCTTCTCATTGTAGGCCCAGAGGCTAGCTGGGTTATCAGGCATTGCCCAACTAACTGATGAGCCTGGGCTCAGTGCCAAGTTGTGGGCCGGGACTGGCTGGGGGGAACACAGTAGAGGCCCAGCTGTGTTCCCAGGCTTCTCAGGCTTACTGTCCAGGAAGAAAGTCAGATGGTACACACAGACACTCTCGTACCCGTCCCCACGTCCTTGTTCAGCTAAGTGCTATTAAGCCAGCAGATAGCTCAAAGGCTTGTACATTATGAAGGAAGATTCCAGGACCAGGTTCCCAAGGCCGTAGCCACATATACCTTTGTGAGTCAGAAGAGCACCCTATGGGCTCTTTGCCATCAGCTGCTCCTGCGTCTGATGGAGACTGCCTCTTAAAGGGGTGGCTTGGGCTTGTCCTGGGAACTTGTTCTGCTAGGCTGAGCCTGAGGCCCTTTTGTAGAAGCTGACCTCCTTGAAGCCATGCCTCCATTGTCAGGGGATCTGGGTGTTCGGTAGCATTGGATTAGGCTGCTCAGCTGGACTGCTACTTTAGCAGTGTTGATTTCCTGCCTCCTTTCTACACAGCCACCCCAACCTCGTTGCTGGCGTTCCCCTCCCCTGTGTGTAGGTTCATTCTGCAGGGGCTTGCATAGGCCTAGGACTCCCCTGGATGTGAGAGATCCTTCCAAGCCCATCGTGTAGTGCCGTTTAGAGCCACTGAACTTGTTCATAGCAGGTCTTTTCCCCAACAAAGTAGTCTTCTGTTCCTGCCTCTCCATCATTCTTCTCATCACTGCAGGTCTGTTAGAACATGGATTTTAAAATTGGTCTATGAGGAGCAAAAAGCAAAGTGCTAAGGCTCAGGGAAATTGGCAGAGAGACAGTGTGCTTGGGAAGGGTGTAGCTGCATCGCTGTCTGGCCATCACAGTACAAAGCTGATGCCCAGCGGTGACCGGAGCGCTGTGTGTGCACCGAAAGTCACACCTCCTGTGCTGGGCAATGGGAGGGCTGGGGGGTCAGGACTCCTCGATGCATTCTCTTTTAGTCTGTCTGTGCCTTAGTTTCCTTATCTACAAAATATAAATCATAGTAGCATGTGTCTCACAAGATCATTGTGAAACTCAAGCCGTTTAGTGTAGGAAAATACTTAGAATCATGTCCCACATGGAGTGGTAACAATTTCAGTCTTTACTTTTGCTGTTAAGATCATTAGCTGAATAATGACTGTGTGAATTATTATTGTTATTACTATTTGAATCTTACTACCATGTTAACATTAGGGTGAACCCTGTGAAACTGCTTTTGTAGGTAAAAGAGGTAAAAAGAGGGCCATTTTATACAAAGGGGTTAAGACTTTTGCAGACCATTGAATTGAAAACTCGTGGTATACTCTTGAAAAGGAATGTTTACTTAGGTGAGAGTCTAAAAAGATGTTATGAATGGATTTTTGATAAGCAGAGATAGTGCGTTGTTGTCAGATGGTGTCGAGTCGATTCCAACTTACAGCAACCCTATAGGACAGAGCAGAGCCACCCCATGGGATTTCCAAGGAACAGCTGGTACATTGGGACTGCTAAGCTTTTGGGTAACAGCCAAGTTTGTAACCACTATGCTACCAAAACAATTTAGTAAGTCTCCTAGAGAAGCCAGCAGCTCTTTTTATATTCTAGAATATGGGCTGCTTAGTTGTTGGGAGAGTGTGCTTGTATCAAACGAGGGAAACAGAATGACCACGAAGAAAACTTAAAATGACCAAGTCATTAACAAGGGTCAGGGAATGCCAGACATGAGAAGTGTCCTACACAGGAGAGCCTGTGATGGGACAGTGAGGCCACTTGGGTAGGTGTTTGAGCTTGGAGAGGTCAGAGGTGCTCTCTGGAGACACTGGCAGGCGCAGGGCAGTGAGAGGAAGAATGCCAAATTCCTTGCGTGCTAGCCCATTGTGAGCCTTGCTGATATGTGTCTGCAGCCACACTTTTCTAAGGCTGTGCCCTTCAGACTATGAGTCTAGTTCCTGTGCCTAGGCAGGGTGTATTGACTGGGCTTCGAGTCTCCTGTCACCTGAGGCAGGAATCTCTCCTAGGTACTCTTCCTAGCCAGCAGGCAGGCATGAAAGCCCCACTCCCAATCCCTGCAGCCAGGTATTTCTGGAGTGGCTATCTCCCACCTCTTCTGACGTTTGTCTGGCTTGGGTCTACCTAGCTCCGAGGCTGGATGCAGAATCCGATCCCCTCCTGTGGCCTGGTGTGGCCCCCTGAGGTCACCCTCTTGCATGCCCCACTCCAGGCCTCTCCAGCAGCTGCCTGGTTGGGGGCTGAGCTGAGCAGGGCCTGTAGCTACTCTGGCTTCCTCTTTTCAGAACTGTCATCATGGTGCTCAGCTGAGTGAATGGTTCTTGATTCAGACATAGATTATGTCCCGTAGTCCTCTATACTCTCTCCCATTCTTTCTGTGTTTGCCTTCTCTCCTCTCTTGCTGCTCTCACCTTTCCAGGGCTCTTCCCCTGGGTGGGTTGGGTCAGAGAGTGGGCAGGGGGCAACACCAGGAGGTCCAAGGACTTCTTTGGCCCTTTCTCAGTTCTAGATTCCAGTCTATTCTACTCTCTCCTCTCCTGCCTGCCAGGTCCCTGGGAGGTATGTCCTGGGAGTCCCTCTTGCAAGGGCCACCATCCCAGCCTTCGGCCATCAGCTAACTCAGTCCTGTCAATGCTTATGGCTTTTAGTGTGTCTCCAGTTATACTTGGAAACTCTGGCTGAGTGTGACATCTGCTAACCAAAAGGTCAGCAGTTTGAATCCACTGGGCACTCCTTGGGAACTCCATGGGGCAGTTCTGCCCTGTCCTCTACATTGCTATGAATTGGCGTCGACTCAGTGGCAGTGGGTTTGCTTGGTGTTGGTTACAGTTATATTTGAAATTTTAACTGGGCATGTGTTTCTGTGGGGAGGCGTCAAGATTCCAGTACATCTGATTAGCGTTTTCAGTGAACAGAGATAAGCAGTACTTCACCCTAAAAAATACTGGTGCCTCGTATTTAAAAACAACTCAATATGCCAGAATATAAAATCTAGTATGACAGACACAGAAGGTGGAAAAAGTGTGGTGATTTTTCTTCTTCAAGTGTGACCAGTGTCTGCACCCTCCACTGTAGCCTGGCTGCTATGTAATGTAATTATGTTAGGAAAGCTCTTTAAAGAGCTAAAGTAAATTTGGGGAAGTGTGAACTAGGATGCTGCAGGAGGCATTCTGCCTGGACCTCTGAGGCCTGTGGCTGAGCAGAGGCTGGAACAGCAGCCCTGGACTGTACTGTGCGGAGTTCTAAGAGTTTGGGCTGGACCCTAACCCTGTGTCACTAGCTGTTTGACTGTGGCCGTACACATGTAGTTGTTGGTGCAGGTGTGGGAGGAGGAGGCTGTGTGCTGTGATAAGTTCTGGCTATGATCCAAGTGCTCCAACTCTCTGATTGGCTCCTCAAGCCACAGCTCAGTGCTAGTGCTGGGGGCACTTTCAGTCCAGAAAGCTTAGTAAAGGGTCCCCTCTGCTTTTCCCCACACTCTCCAGATCAAGGACACAGTAACAGTGGACACTGGGAAAGCCAACAAGGAGGTTGAAGTCTTACGAAAGCAGTGTAAGACTCTGTGCCAGGAGCTGAAGGAAGCCCTCCAGGAGACAGATGTGGCCAAGTGCCGGCGAGACTGGGCTTTCCAGGAGCGGGACAAGATCGTGGCAGAGCGTGACAGCATCCGGTACAGGGCAGCCTGTGTCCTTGGGTTCCCCTACTGAGACATAGGTGGAGTCTGTGGGAGGATCACATGGCTTGCAGTGTGCAGGAGGGTAGGGACTCCTGCATCCTCTCTTCTCTCCCTGGTGGAGGCCCTGACTCCCCTCCCCGTTTCCCTGTGTCTGTCCTTCCTACATCACTTCACCCTGAATGTTGTGAGCTGCTCCTGTCCAGACACAGTCCCTGTAAAGTGGCGTAGCTGTCTTTCCTCTTCAAGGGGCTATGTGAGTCACTAGCAGTACACAGGATCACACAGCGGTACTTGATGGGTGCCTGCTGTGTGCTGGGGTCTCAGGTCCCTCAAGCAAGAGGATAGGGAATAAAAGTGGCCTCTGAGACTGGCAGACACATATGATGTGTGTGAGGGGGTGGGTGCTGTGTGGGGCCTGGGCCGGATCCATAGGTCGGGGTGGCAGGGAGGAGGACTCGGGCCTGGCAACCTCAGGACGGTTAGGCAGGGGTGTCCACAGCCATCCCAGGGCAGCCAAGAGAGGGGTGCCTGCATGGTGATCCCACTGTGGTTGGCTAGGTGTGGTAGGGGTATGTGTAAGAAACTGGTGAGCAGAGGGAACTGCTGGTGGGAAGGTTTCAGCAGAGTGGCACTTGAGCTGGAACGTGAAGTATGAGTGGAATTTCCCAGGTAGCAGTGGGGAAGGGTACTGAGGACAGAAGGAGTAGCATGGGCAAGGTGTGGTATGCCGAGGGTGAGGTGTGGGCATGGCACGCACTGAAGAGAGCTGTGGGGAGAGGAGCTGATGTCTGGAGGGCCCCAAAGGGTGAGCCACAGAGGGGGCTCGATCCTTGCTCGAATAGAACCAGGAAAGGCCTAGAGAATAGTGCCATGGGGGCACATGACTTGGTCGTTGAAGGGCTTCTGAGTGATAACCGTGTAGTTGTTTGGAGGAGAGACCGATGTCCAAAGGGGTTGATCTGGTTGCGAGAATGGAGTGGTGAGGCTTGGCTGATGGAGAGCCGCTTCCTGCCTGATGCAGCGAGGGTTGCCTGGATGTGGGGGCGTTGGGTAGTAGACGGTGGTGGACATGGCCAGGGAGGTGCCACTGGAGCTGGGGCTCAGTGGGTGCTGCCCATCCAATCCTGCCCTGACCTTCTCCACAGTCTTCTCCAGGTACGGCCCTGGAGCTGAGAGTGGGGTGGGGTTTGGGCTGTAGAGAGGTAGATACATCAGGGACAGGATGCAGTTCCGAGGTGCACAGAGAAGACTGCCCTCCGCCAGGGATGCCTGTCTTCTGCTGTGGAGTAGCTGAGGAGGTTCTGGGATCCCAGAAGCCACACCTTTCTTAATTCTGCATGGCAGCTGTGTGGAACTTGGGACTGGCTCTCCCTGGGCAGCTTCTGGTCTAGTAGGGAGCAGCTGTAGAAGGCCCTACATTTGGGTAGTTAGGAGATGTGTCGTGAATGCCGGAAACAGAACTGGGGGCCCTCACTGCAGAGGGGAGACCCCTGCTAGGCGTTTGAGCAGTGCTTGCAGGAGGGCAAGGGGGTGCTGTCACTCACACCAGACACATCGAGGGTGGAGTCATGGGAAGAGCTCTGGACCTGGGTGTTTGGAACCTTATGCTCAGTGCCCAGTGTCCTTGGGGGTATCTTTCTGTCTCTGTCTTCCCTTGTGCCCTGGGATGGGGTGGCCTGGGTGATTACTGTGAATCCCAGATGTTCCTGTGTGCATCTGGGGCAGGGCAGGAATCTGAGTGTTTGGGAGTCAGGCTCCCCTATAAGCTCTTCCTTCACCTGCCTGTGACCTAACCTTGCTCTCTGCCTCCTTTCTGTCAGGACACTATGTGACAACCTGCGGCGGGAACGGGACCGAGCTGTGAGTGAGCTGGCCGAGGCCCTGCGCGGTCTGGATGACACTCGCAAGCAGAAGAATGACGTTGTTCGGGAGCTTAAAGAACTCAAGTAGGCTTGAGGGGTGTCTGTCTGAAGATGTGTGCGCACCCCTCCTGTGAGGGCAAGGGCAGCCTCGAGCATGTTGGACTGGTCTCAGTATGACCACCTTGCCCAGGTGGTCTGTCCTAGGTCTGAATGCCTCCGTGTTGAAAATTGGTTAGAAATTCTTTGGAGATGGCACCAGCCCTCTGGTTAGCATGTGACGTCAGCGTGGGACACGTGAAAAGGCACATGGGGAGGAATCTCTGGGATGTGAGATGTGGTTCTTGTCACTTGGGGACATGCCAATCATTTATTTATCCTGAGGCACTCCTGGGGGGTGTTCTCTAGGGGGGCCAGGCCCTGGATAGACACAGTGCTAAACAAGCAAAGTCTCTGCTCAGAGTCCACAGGAGGAGACAGACCAAAGGCCGGGGCCATTTGGGAATGAAACATGTAAATGAATGTTAATTGTAGACTGTGGTTTGTTGGTGTGAAGGCAGCCTGTGTATTTTAGGAGAGGCTGTTGGGGTGTGAGACAACTCCCCTGGGTGACGGCACCACTTCTGAGAAGGTCATTTAAGATGTCATGGCCTGAAGCAGTGGATTGAGAATATAAACATCAAAGTTAAACAGCGGAATTGGCAGAAGGCAAGAGCTGCCAGCACAGGCTGGAACAGGACTGCAGTTGAGAATGGTCACTGCCACCTACTCTCTGAAGTCCCCTAAGCTGGTGTGTGGGATAGGGGCAGTGAGCTAGTGTGTAAGTCTGAGTGTGTGTTTAGTGCACATGCCCTGAGAGAGGGCAGTCAGATGGGTGATGTCCTCCCTTCCCTCCCCCATTCAGTAAAATTTTCTAAACTAAAATCAAGGGCTTTGTCATTAAGTAAAAAACCCAGAAGCTCTGGGGGCTTTCTTGCTCCTGGGATAGTCCAGAGGTTAGCAGGTGAAGTGGTAGGTGCTCCCCAGGGACCCACCAGGATTCCAGCAAATGATGGAATCAAATTATTTCAAATCCTGGCACCTCCAGGTCTTGCGCGTGGGAGAACATTTGGTATTTTAATTGACTAGAGGTGCTTGAAAGTGGTTAAGAGACCTTCGGTCTATTCTTTGGTTCTCCACCTGTGTATCTGCACCTTCTTTTCTGCTGTATTGTCAACCTGGTTACTGAGGAGGGATCAGCACCGCTCCCAAGGAAATCCTGATCTGTAGATGCAGACGGGCAGGCCGCCGGAACCTGTGAATGCTTTGAATGCAGAGTTTGGAGGGAAGAGCCCTTCAATAGCCCTGCAAGGGCAGGCAGGGGAGGTGGCCCAGGAAGAGGAGGCACTAGAATGTTCTAGAGCAGGCCAGTGAGAACACAGGCCAGGCACAGGTGTGTACATGGAGGCATGCGCACTGCGTCAGGAGACCAGAGTAGGCTGCAAATGTACTGGAGCCCAACAGGCATCATTGATGCGCCTGGAAAGGCAGCTTAGGTCCACATTTTAACAAGTTTGTTATGGGGGGGTTATGGAAAGCCCTTCTGAGTCTTTTTCTTCCTTGTAACGTGGTCTTTTACAGAGCTAAAGTTTTTAATTTTATGAGTTCTATTGTTGTTTTTAATAAACAGTTTTATATCTAACATCATTCACCTATCTCTAATCTTAAACGTTATTTTACTATATGTTCTTCTGAAAGATACAGAGTTTTATATTTTACATTTCAAAATATGATTGTTTTCAGTTAAATTTTATGTAAGGGGTGAGGTATATTTTTTGCCAGTGGATGTCCGATTGCTCCAGCACCGTTTGAAAAGATTGTCCTTTCTCCCCTGGGTTGGTTAAATACTTTTGCCAAAAATCGGTTGACAAACTTCTGTAGGTCTGTTTCTGAATTCTTTATTCTGTCCCTTTGTTCTGTGTATCTGTCTCCCTGCCAGTACACATAGTCTTGTATACTGTACCTGTAGTTAGTAAGCTTTAAAATCACATAGAATGTGTCACTCCCACTGGTGTTCATTTCCTGAACTGTTTTAACTATTCTGGTTCTTTGGCCTTTCCACTTTAAATTTTAGAACAGTCTTCTCTGTGTATCTACAAAAATTGTTGCTGGAATTTTGGTAGAAATTGTGATAAACCTGTAGGTGAGTTTGGGGAGAAATTCAGACATTTTTAAAAATAGTCACTAACTGCCTAATGATTATGAAGAAGTCTTGTTCTGACTCTCCAGGTTAGTGAGGGGGTTAGTGTGGAGTCATGAGGTGGTGGTAGTTCAGTGGTAGAAAACTCACCTTCTGTGTGGGAGATCCAGGTTCAGTTCCCATCCAGTGTACCTTATTAGCAGCCTCTACCTGTCTGTCAGTGGAGGCTTGCATGTTGCTGAATAGGTTTCAGTGGAGCTTCCACCCTTAGATGGACTAGAAGAAAGGCTTAATGATTTAATTCTAAAAATCAGCCAGTGAAAACCCTGTGGGTCACAGCAGTCCCGTCTAGAGCTGATCATGGTGATGGCAAGGCACGGGGCAGCATTTCGTTCTGTTGTGCATGGGATGACCATGAGTTTGGGGCCAACTTGACAGCTGCTAACAACAGCAGTATGAGGTTGGGGAGGTTTGCTGGGATGGCCCAGCTTGGCTGGCAGCCGGGGAAAGATAGTAGCCTCCCGTCCCCAGTAGCCTGTGCCATGCTGTCTGTGTTCACAGGGAACAAATGGAATCCCAGTTGGGAAAAGAAGCCCGGTTCCGGCAGCTGCTGGCTCACAGCTCCCATGATTCAGCCATTGACACAGACTCCATGGAGTGGGAAACAGAAATTGTAGAGTTTGAAAGGGAAAAGGTGAGCTACCTTTGCAGTTCTGTGCCCAGTCTTCTTGGCATGAGCACTTTGGCCCGTGGAATGAGGAGATGACTTTCTTGTAGTGTTCCCCAGTTTCCGTGGCTCCTAATGTGGCAGCTCAGCTTTTCCTCCCTGGGTGTGGATGCATCCTTTGCTGCACTTCTGAGCAGGGTTGCATTTGGGCATGTCGTTGTGTCATGTGGCAGACACTCGGATGGTGCCCAGAAACAGAGAAGAGTAGAGCCCTAGAGGGTATGGGTTGGATGTGTGTCTGTCTGCAGTGGCTAAGGGGTAGACTGTAACTATCCATAGGTTCACTTATCAGGGCTTGATTGCCCGTAGGTTTCCATATCGGGATCAGTTGCCTGTAGGTTCCCATAGCAGGGGTTGATTGCCTATCAGACATGGTGATGGGACTGTCACCCCCACTGGAGTGAGGGTGAGAGAGTTTGAGAGCCAAGTGTTCCTCAGTGCTTCTTTGTAACAGGTGCTGCTGCTGCTGTCTTCACAGGAGGATATTGACTTGAAGACTCTTGGGTTTGACATGGCAGAAGGTGTGAATGAGCCCTGTTTTCCAGGGGACTGTGGCATATTTGTCACTAAAGTGGACAAAGGAAGTGTTGCTGATGGTCGATTAAGGTATGAGTTGAGGAGGCCCAGATCCTGGAGGGAGGGTGGGCCTCTTCAACCCAGTGTAAAGGACAGTAGGCCCAGAGGAAACTAAAGAGTATCCTAGGACCTGGGAGGCCTTGCCCAGTCTGTCCCAGGCCTGCAGATGCAACTGTTAATACTGTTATTAAAGGAAACTCCTGCCTGTTGGTTGCCTCTGAATCTGGGTTTTCCTTAGTGATAGTGAGAAAACACCAATATAGGGCTTGCTGTGTGCTAAGTGGAGTCCATGGGCAGTGCAAATGGTTAACATACTTGGCTGCTAATCAAAACATTGGAGGTTTGAGACTACCCAGAGGTGCCTCAGAAGAAAGACCTAGGAATCTGATATCAAAAAATCAGCAATTAAACTATATGGAGTACAGTTCCATTCTGACACATATGAGTTGCCATGAGTTGGAGTTGATGCAGTGGCAACTGGAAAAATGTACTAAGTACCACTTTAACCACTTTATATAAATTAGTTATTTATACTTTACAGTCCAATGAGGTAGGTCCTGTGATTACCCCATTTTACAGAAGAGGACACTGAGGCACAGAAAGGCTAGTTTACATTGCTAGTAAGTGGTAGAGCCGGAATTTGACGTAGATAGTCAACCCCCCAAATCTTCAAATTTAAGCATGGCACAGCCTGGGAGAGCTCTTTCTGAATGTGTATGTGGGCCCTGCTTTCTGTGCTTCTGCAACTGGGACTGGTGGGGGGTGCTAGCAAGTCCCAGTCCTGCCTGGGTGCCGACCAAGCTTTACCCTTCTAAGGGTCAATGACTGGCTCCTGAGGATCAACGGTGTCGACCTCGTCAACAAGGACAAGAAGCAGGCCGTCGAGGCTCTGCTCCGTGGGGAGGGGACCATCAGCATGGTGGTGCGGCGGAGGAGGTCCCTCGGGGGCAGGGTGGTCACACCGCTGCACATCAACCTGAGTGGACAGACAGGTAATGGGCTGTGGAAGGTCTGGCTCTCTTTTCAGGAGTACCTCCTTCCCGGGGATAGGACACTGAGGTCACAAAAACACCTGTGTGTTTTCCCAGTGGCAGATCATCTGTGATCTGGGTCTTGGTGTCCCTGAGTGTTTGATTCAACTCAGTGCACCAGACATATATTGAATCCCCTGAGTGCTGTGATCCTACAGGGTGCTAGGATGGTTGGACAGGGTGCATTTGCCAATCTCCCTGTTCATAAGTTAGTCAACAAAGATGAGATGGGATAACCAGAGGGCAGGGCTGCCGGGTGGCTGGGGTGGGGCTCACCAGTGACCATCATCTGCCTGTGGCTTGCAGACAGCGGCATCAGTCTGGAGAGTGGAGTGTATGCTGCAGCCGTGGTGCCCGGGAGCCCTGCTGCCAAGGAAGGGACCCTTGTGGTGGGAGACAGGATTGTTGCAGTAAGTCTCAGGGAAGAGGCCGTGGTGGTCATCCACCATTAAACTGCACTGGGGAGGTTTGAAAAGGAAGTCACAAACTGAGTTTTCATGTTACACTTGTTTGTGGGCATTACGCTTCATGTGAGCATTTAAATTGGACCCTTTTTTGGGGGGTCATGATATGTTTACATTTACTGTGGAGAGTTAGGAAATACAGAAAATGTTTAAGAAGAAAATAGAAAAATTGCTTACATTGCTACCACCAGTAGATAACCTTTAGTAACATTTTTATTTCTGTGTAGAATTTGCGCTATACGTGACAGTGTACCTAGGACAGTATCTCTGCAGCTATTATCTATCTAATAAAATGGTGTCATCTGAGCAGAATTTTTTGAATCTTTTCTATGAACACTATTTCCATTTATCTTTTCATTCTATTACCAAAGTAAGACTTGCTAATTGTGTAAACTACTCAAGCAATGTAAGATCATTATAGAGGGAAAAGTGGTAGTCCCCATTCTTCCTTTTAACCCTTTAGTCCTGCTCCCAGAAGCAGTGTCTGTTGAGTATTTGGTGGGGGTGCCCCTAGACCTTAAATGCACATACAAATCAATTGCATAGGGATCTGATTTTTGTTTCTAAAACATAATAATGGTAGAATTATTTGTACTTCAAATTATCTTATAAATAGTGAAAAATAAAATTTTTGTCACCAAAAACACTACCACCACCACCATGATAACGGGATCATGCTATGTTGTTTGATAGTTTGCGTTCTACATTGTGGCTCTCATTCCGAGTCCTCATTATTTTTATCTGTCTCACAGTGTTCTGTTTTTGATTATATGCAGGTTAAGTTAAATTATCACCCATTTGATGGTTGTATGAGTTGTAGTTTCAGTTTCTGCAACTGGGACCAGTCCTGTAATAAGCTTCCTCTGTGTGCATGTCCACTGTGAGGACCCCTAATGCTGTCTTTGGAGATGAGACACCTAGAAATGCTGTGAAATTGCTGAGCTGTAGGACAGGCACACTCACTGTACCGTGTTCTCATGCAAATAATGCATGCCTTCTATGTTGGTATGCCACCCGTGTCTCCCCTCCTCAGGTAGTTTCATAAACTCACTGTGCTGGTTTTTAACGCATAGCAAGGTGGTTTGCACAGTAGTCAGTTTCCTGTTCAACAGTTTGTACACAAATTGCCTTTCCTTTTATTGTAACACCCAGATGCTTATACCCACCATTCTTAATCTTGGCAACCACTAATCTGCTCTCCGTCTCTCTGATTTTGTCATCTTAATAGTCCCTGGGTAGTGCAGATGCACTTGGCAGCTTACTGAAAGGTTGGAGGTTCGAGTCTACCCCCAGACACATAAGAAGAGAGGCCTGACAAATCTAATTAAAAAAATCAGCTATTGAAAACCCAGTGGAGCATGGTTCTACTCTGACACACATGGGGTTGCCATGAGTCGGAGTTGACCCCACAGCAACTTTTTTTATACAAATGGAGTCATGTGTCATGTGATCTTTTGAGATTGTCTCAAAAGATCATTTCATTCAGCATAATGCCCTTGAGGCCCATCCAGTTTGTTGGGTCTGTTGCTAGTTTGTTCCTTTATATTGCTGAGTGGGTGGCCTAATTGGGATATACTTGTTTGTTTAACCATTCACTCATTTACATCTACTGTGAAAAGACTTGAACAGGTCTGTCAGGGGTAAGGAGCCCTGGTAGTACAGTGGTAGAGCTGGTAGAGCTATAGCTGGGAGCCAAAAGGGCAGCAGTTCACATCTACCAGCTGCTCCTTGGAGACCTTATGGGGTGGTTCTACTCTGTCATGTAAGGTTGCCGTGAGTCAGAATCGACTCGACAGTAACGGATTTGTTTTTCTGGTGGAGGATATGGACAGAGATTCATAAAACAATGTTATGAGATTCTTTGGGGACCATGATGATACTTAATTTCACATGGCACTATATAGTTGACAGAGTTTATTCACCCCTGTGAACTTCACTTTTGATGTCTCACTGCCCCTGGAGGCATACATATTTATCTCCAGTTTTTACATGAAGAAGTGAGACTTGGAGGTAGAGAGCTGCAGTCAGGCATCACGCAGCAGAAAGCAGCAAGGCTGAGCTCTCACTGGACAAGCAGCTTCTCCTAGAGTAATGATAAGGGCTTGTGATTCCTCTGCTCTGGAAGCACTGTGGCTGGGCTTCTGTGCCTTCCTAGGGAGGGACTGTATCCTTTGCCATCTGCAGGCTTGGCAGCATACAGAACCAGGGGTTGTGTCTACCATGAGATGGCAGGTGGTACAGCCCATGTCCCAGGGGGCCAGTGAGCCCAGGCTGGCCATGCTGCCAGTGGGCCTTACTGGCGCTTTGTTGACACTAGATCAATGGCATTGCCTTGGACAACAAGTCTCTGAATGAATGTGAATCTCTGCTGCGGAGCTGCCAGGACTCCCTGACTCTCTCCCTCCTGAAGGTAAGCCCCGCCCCACCTGGTTCTTGCTCACTATCCGGGGTGGGCAAGGCCTAAGCCTTGTGTACCTAAGCTCTCTTATGACATCACTGGTACACGTCTGGTTTACAAAGACATATGCTACCTAGGAGTGGACTTGTGGGCTGATATGTTAGTACTGTGTGTGAATCTGGGCTGGATCCTGATTTAAAACCAGAAGACAAAAACTGCCTTGATGGAAATTTTGGGGATGATTGTACATTTGAATGTGGGTTGGATATTTAGGCGATACTAAGGAATTATCGTTAATTTCCCTGGATGTGATGATTGTATTATGGTTCTATAGAAGAATGACCTTGTTTGGGGGAGGTATGTGTTAAAGTTGTTAAGGGGTAAAATGTCCTAATATTTGTAACTTACTTTCAAATAGTCTTAAATATATAGATACAGATAGTAGATAAAGACATTCTGGTAAAATACTGATTAATCCAGATGTGGGCCTATGAGTGTTTGTACTTTTTAATACAAAGTTGGAAAAAAGAAGCCCATTTCGTTAAGACGTGTATTTTTTTATTATGGTAAATATACAAGGTCTGACAATTAAGTCCCCTAACTCATCCTAGAAAAAGTGCTGTGTACTTTATTGCTGAATATCGCTATAGTCACCTTTGAAATACTCCCTTTGGGAAGCTTTGCACCAGTGCCAGCACCTAGTCTACCCTTCAAAGCAATTTTGGAGCTCTCTCTGGAATGGCCGTCAGAGCTGTCATCGTGTTACCCTTGATGTCCTGAATGTCATCAAATGTCTTCCTTTCTTTATTTCCTTTATCTTTGGGTAAAGAAAGAAGTCACTGGGGGCCAGATCAGGTGAGTGGGGAGGGTGTTCCAATACAGTTATTTGTTTATTGGCTGAAAACTGCCTCAGACACAGTGCTGTATGCGTTGGTGCATTGTCATGATGCAAGAACCCGAAGTTACTGGTGGAAAGTTTAGGTCGTTTTCTTCTAACTTTATCACACAACCTTTCAGCACTGCCTGATAGTAAACTGGGTTATCCGTTTATCGGGTTGGTACAAATTCATAATGATGTCCTTCTGGTATCAAAAAAGTTAGCAACATCATTTTGACTCTTGATTTGGACTGATGGAACTTTTTTGGCCGTGGAGAATTGGCTGACTTTCATTGTGCAACTTTGGCGCTTTGTTTCAGGGTCATATTGGTACACCCATGTTTCATCACCAGTGATAACACGGCCCAAAACATCATCTTGCCTCTCCAAAAGGTCTTGGCAAACTTCGACACTCCTTTGCTTTTGTTCATCGGTGAGCTTCTTCGGGATCATTTTTGCGTACACCTTTCTCATGCCAAGATGTTCAGTGAAGATTTTCCTGTTTCTGTATTGATGTTTATTGGTCTGCTATGCTTCTCACAGTCAGCCAATGATTTTGATGCACAATTCAACAAATTTTGCAATGTTTTCATCAGTTCTGCTCGTGATTGGCCGTCCTGATCTCTCATCATCAGTGACACTTTCTCTCCTCTTAAAAAAACGTGCATTTCATTTATATGCTGCCATTTTCTTCATGGCATTATCCCCACAAACTTGGACTAAGGTGGTCCTGATTTCACTTCTGCTCTTGCCACATTTAACAAGAAGCTTAGTGCTTGTTTGTTGCTCTAATTCAAGCTCCAACTTTTCTTGTGACAGCACACAAAAACACTCAACAACAATAATGAATGACACCCAACAAGACACCGTCACATGTCAGCACGAACACAGCTGTGAGACACTGATTTACCAAGTTTATGAAACCTTTCCAAGTTGTTTGTACAGTGCCGCCACCGTAAATGCAGTGGCAGGTTCACGAACTTCATTGTCAGACCTCGTATGTGCATGTAACATAAAATCTGCCATTTTAACAATTTTCGAATGTACAATTCAGTGTCATTAATTATATTCAGTGTTGTGCATTTATCCCCACTGTTTGTCTCTAGGAATTTGTTGTAACCTCAAACAGAAACTCTGTACCCGTTGAGCAGTAACGCCCTAGTCTCCCCTCTCCACAGCCTTTGGTAACCACAGCTCTACTTTTTGTCTCTGTATTTGCTTATTCTAGATGTGTCCTGTAAGTACTGTCAGACAGCAGGTGTCCTTTTGTGACTGGCTTTATGCAGCATCATGTTTCCAGGGTTCACCCATGTTGTAGTATGTTTCAGAACTTCATTTCTCTTTATGGCCAAATAAAATATTCCAGTGTATGGATACAGTATTTTTTGTTTATTCACTCGTCTGTTGGTGGAAATTTATTGTTTTTACCTTTTGGCTATTGCGAAAAGTGCTGCAGTGCACTTTGGTGTACAGTTATCTATTTGCATCCCTGCTTTCAAGTCTTTTTGGTGCATACCTAGAGGTGGAATTACTGGTCATATGTAATTCTGTATCTGTCTTTTTGAGGAATCACCAGACTGTTTTCCAACAGCAGCTGTAACCATTTTACATTTCTACAAGCAATGCATGAGGATTCAAACTAAGAGTTGTGGATATCTATCTGTCTGTCTGTCTGATGTATCTTTATTGTGCTATAAGTGAAAGCTTACAATCCAAGTGGGTTTTTGATACAAAAACATAGACATGTTATGCAACCCTAATTGCTGTCCCTGCACTGTAACAGTACATTGTTGCTCCCTACCCCATATTTCCCATGTCCATTCGGCCAGCTCCTGTCCTCTCTGTCCTCTTATCTCTCCTCTGGACAGGAGCTTCCCATTAAGCCTCAGGCATCTACTTAAACCAAGAGGCACACTCTTCACCAGTATCATATAGTCTAAACCACCCACCAAACCAACTGCCATTGAGTCGATTCTGACTTACAGTGACCCTGTAGGTCAGAGTAGAACTGCTCCATGGAGTTTCCAAGGAGCACCTGGCGGATGTGAACTGCCAGCCTTTTGGTTAGCAGACCTAACAGTTAACCACTGTGCCACCAGGATGTTCATCATAGTGCTCAGTCCAGTCCTTTTCTGAAGAGTTTCCCTTAGGGACAGTCTTAGTCCTGGGCAGTCCAAGGGCCAAGTCTTCCAGGGCCCTCCAGTCTGTTAGGTCATCAAGTCTGGTCTTTTTCATAGACTCCCCTGTTGTGTCACTGCTGGTAGCCAGCTTCCATCTAGTTCTTTCAGTCTCATGCTGATGCAGTGTCTCATTTATGTGGCGTTTTCTGTCTCTTGTGCTCATGTTTTCCTTATGTCTTTGGTGTTCTTCATTCTCTTTTGCTCTGTGTGGTTTGGGACCAATTGATGCTTTTTAGCTGGCTGCTTTCTAGCTTTTAAGACTCCAAACACTATTCACAAAAGTGAGATGCAGGACATTTTATTACTAAGCTTTGTTATGCCAGTTGACCTAGATGTCCTCTGAAACCATGGCCCCCAGCCCCTCGTCCTTGCTACTCGGTCTCTCAAAGCGTTTGCTTGTTTTTAGGAAACATCTTAGCTTTTTGTTTAGTCTAGTTGTTGTGTTGACTTCTCTTGTATAGAGTGTTGTCCTTTCTTTTACCTAAAATGATTCTTGTCTACTGTGTAGTTAGTTGGAAACCCTGGTGGTGTAGTGGTTAAGTGCTATGGCTACTAACGTAAACGTCAGCAGTTCAGATCTGCCAGGTGCTCCTGGGAAACTGTGTTGGGCAGTTCCACTCTGTCCTATCAGGTTGCTATAAGTTGGCATCGACTCAGTGGCACTGGGTTTGGTTTTTGGTATGTAGTTAGTGAAATACCCTTTCCCACTCTGTAATCGTCAAAGAATTTTTTTTCTGTCTGCAAACCTTTTCTTGAGTTCTCTTAATAGTGGTCTCATACAATATTTGCCCTTTTGCAGCTGACGAATTCCATTCAGCATAATGCCTTCTACATTCCTCCATGTTATGAGATACTTCACAAATTCATTGTTCTTCTTTATGATTGCGCAGTAGCCCATTATGTGACTGTACCATAATTTGGCTATCCACTCATCCACGGATTGGGCATCCAGGTGTTCCATCTTTTTGCTGTTGTGAACAATGCTGTAACGAACATGCATGTGTGTGTGTCGTATAACTGCTCTTATTTCTTCTGTGGGGTATATTCCAAGGAGGGAGATTTCTGGACTGTATGTTATTTTCTATTTCTAACATTTTAAGATAGTGCCAAATTGAGTTCCAAAGTGATTGTACCATTTTACATGCCTACGGACAGTGCGTAAGTGTTGCATTCTCTCTGTAGCCTCTCCAGCATTTATTCTGTTTTTCTGGATTAATGCTGGCCTCTTTGGTGTGAGAAAATATTTCACTGTAGTTTTGATTTACATTTCCTCTTGTATCATCAGCCACCTGAATGTCTTCTTTGGCCGAGTCCCTGTTCATTGCCCGTTTTTGAGTTGGGTTATTTTTGTTGTTGAGGTTTTGTAGTATCTCACAGATTTTAGAGATTAGACGCTGATCAGAATTGTCATAACCAAGAATTTTTTTCCAGGCCATAGGTTGTCCTTTTACTCTTTTGGTGAAGTCTTTGGATGAGCATAAGTGTTTGATTTTTAGGAGTTTCCAGTTGTCTATTTTATTTTCTAGTTTGTGAATGTTAGTAATATTTTGTAGTTGGTTTATGCCATGTACTAAGGCTCCCAGCATTGTTGCTATTTTTTCTTCCATGGTCTTTATTGTCTTAGATTTTATATTTAGGTCTTTGATCCAATCTGAATTAGTTTTTTGATTCAGTTTGAATAGTTTTTGTGCATAATGTGAGGTGTGAGTCTTGTTTCATTTTTTTGCAGATAGATACCCAGTTCTGCCGATACCATTTGTTTAAAGAGACTGCCCTTTCCCACCAATTAACAGACTTTGAGCCTTTGTCAAATACTGGCTGCTCATTAGGTGGATGATTTTATGTCTGGATTAAGTAATGTGCTTTTTATAATGCATTTTTACTTTAATACTTGATTTTATATATATATATATATTACTGTTTAATAATTTATTTTGAAAAGATACAAGACACCGTGCAGGTCATTTCAGAAAGTGCTCAGATGAGAAAGGACTACGTGGCTTACCTATGAGTTTAAAACATGACTGTAAACCAAAATGTTCCCAGGAAGTTATACACGAGAAACACCTAGGGATCTTGTTAAAAGTGTAGATTCTGATTCAGAATACCTGGATTGAAAGTATGAATTCTTAGCAGGGAGCTTGCTAGAAGTGCACATTCTCAGAAGGAGTTGGAAGAACCAGTTTGAAGACCTGGTTCCGAGTGGCCAGGGCAATGAAAGCAGCAGGTGGACAGCCTCACCTGTCAGAGGGAGAGGTGGGGCATGCACTGCATACATTGTATGCCTGTGTGTGCTTGTGTGACTGTCTTTTGACACAACTCTGCCCACAGGACGGTCTGCAATGACAGCTCTACCGTCTCACCCTCTCTCACTCCTCTGCCATCCCTGCCTAGGTGTTCCCCCAGAGCTCCTCATGGAGCGGCCAGAACATCTTTGAAAACCTCAAGGACACGGAAAAGCTGTTGGGTGTTCGAACCCATGGCCCGGAGGTCCAGGCTCACAGTAAACGGAACTTGACGCGGCATAATAACTCCACGCAGACAGACATCTTCTACCTGGACAGGCTGGAGCACAGGAAGGAGACAGGCCCCCCGGGAGGCAGCAACCCCTTCCTGCACAAGCCAGTCCCTGGGGTTCCCTTTCCAGTCTCCCCTGAGGCCTGCCCTAGCACCTCCCAGCGCAGCCTAAATTCCTTCCGCTCAGACCCTTCTGGGGAGAGCAGCTACGGGAGGTCGTCGTTGCTGCCCCTCGAGGCTGAGACAAGCCCTTGTGGGACAATAGAGGTCCCCCTGGACAAGGCAGAGCCTGAGAGCTCGAGCAGCAGTGGGACCTGGCCTAAGGCCGTGCTTAGCTCAGCAGTGGAACCTGAGAAGCTTTCCGTGTACAAGAAGCCAAAGCAAAGAAAGTCTATCTTCAATGCAAATACTTTCAAACGCCCCCAAACACCCCCTAAAATAGAATATCTGCTTCCAGGCCCTGGATCTGCTCATTCCCCCTCGAGCTCCACAAGGGTGGGGCCTCTGACACCCCCAAAACCTCCCAAGAGGAGTGACTCCATTAGATTCCAGCATAGGCTGGAGACCAGTTCCGAGTCAGAGGCCACTCTGGTGGGCAGCTCCCCATCCACCAGTCCGCCAGTGACCCTGCCCCCTGACCAGGATGCCACAGAGCCCTTGCATGCATCACCCCCTCGCAAGGCCAGGGTCCGCATTGCTTCTGGCTACCACCCACAAGGGGAAGGGGATGCCTCCTACCTACCGGCCAAGAAGTCCTGTGAGGAGGACCTCACCTTGCAGAAGGCAGACGAGCCGGGGCAGAAGCGCCGCAGGCCTAAGTCTGCTCCTGGGTTGCG
This sequence comes from Heterohyrax brucei, assembly GCA_028571685.1. Classification (NCBI taxonomy): domain Eukaryota; kingdom Metazoa; phylum Chordata; class Mammalia; order Hyracoidea; family Procaviidae; genus Heterohyrax; species Heterohyrax brucei. The sequence continues at coordinate 80,504,430 of CM053154.1, read as the reverse complement.
GCCCAAACTGGCTGTGGTGGAGCCTCCGGCCCAGAGTCTGGAGGTAGAGCTCTGCCCTGGGGCAGGGCAGGGCCTAGACGGGGTAGCGGGTTGTAGTTTCTCCATAACGTGGCTGTGTACCACTAAGGGTTGCCTTTGCCTGGAATGGGAGGACAGGTAGAGGTCAGTGGGAAACAGCAGAAGAGCAGTTTCCTTCCCCAGAGACTGAATGGAGAGTCAAGTGAGGTGAGCACATTAGAGGGCACATGAAGTCAAGAGAGGGAACCCTTTCTTGGGCCCAGCACTTATTCAGTACCCAGCGTTTGCACTTCTACACCTAAACCCTGGGGTTTTAGCTTGTCTTAAGGTGTGTAGGGAGACCAGGTAGCATACATGCTGTTGTTCACCGTGGGCAGGACAGCATGATTGCCTTTGTGTTATAGTTTCTAGAAGGGAGAGATTGCTGCAGGATGGATCAGCATTTCAGGAAATGAGCCACGCCACTCCTGGCAGACAGAACATTCGATCCAGCTATGCAGGTCGTGTCAAGCTATTGTGTATGCCTGATGCGCATGTGTTCTTACCTTCTCCAGTGCATTGTTGTCAGTTGCTGGCAAGTCGGTCCCTGACTCAGAGTGACCTTATGTCACTGGAGTATACCATTGTGAGCTGTAGGGTTTTCATGGGCTGATTTTTCAGAGGAGTATTGCCAGGCCTGTCTTCCTAGTCTTATTCTGAAATTGCATAGTCAGCACTATGTTAACATACAAGCCTCCACTTGCTGTTGGTGGCTGTACATGAGATGCATTGGCTATGAATCAAACTGGTTCTCTTGTATAGAAGGCAGGAATTTTGTCACTGAACCACCACTGACCCCGTTCTATATACAATCTCTGTTCATCTGATCAGAGATTTTTTTCATTTGAGCCTTGCTTCTAAAGTCATTTTAAAGGAAGTGCTTCCCTCCCAGGTGTATAAGGCGACATGAACAGTGACTTCTGTCCTGACTTCCACCTTGAGTGTTTGGGAAGAGCTAGAGCCTAGAATGCTGAAGTTTACGTGCACACATGCCCTCCTGTTTCCTTGCATCCTGCAAACACCTCTTGTCTTGATTTCACAGGAACAGAAGGGCATACCAGCCAGTGGAGAGCTCTCTCCAGAGCTCCAGGAATGGTCTCCTTACTCGCCCGTGCATTCTAGCCGCCATGGCAACCCCCCACCCTACCCCAGCAGGGCCTCTGTGGGTGAGTCTGCCATGGTAGGGGCTGGGGAGAGGGTTGGGGGTCAGGGACTCTGAGGCTACCTCTCTCAGGAGGAAGGAGGCAGTGGTTGCTATGTGTGTTTGGCCTTAAGGCCCAAAGAACTGGGAATTGCTGGCCTGCCTGTGACATTTTATCTTGCGGTTGTGACATTTGGGAAGCAGAAGTATTATAGAGGGCTGGACATGGAGAGTGGCAAGTAGCCTAAAGCCAGATAGCAAATTGGAGGTTATAATGCTGGTCTCCCTAATCCTTTCCCCAAAAGATTTTGCAGCTTCTTCTTGGGATGTAGGATACTGTAATTCCAAGGCTGTGTAGGTGTGGCCCGTATTCTCACCCAGCTCATTTTCAGGCACTGCTCCCCGGAGTGTGACTTTGAGCACCACCATAAGCTCTTTCCTGAGGGACTCCACCTACACCACGCGGAGCCCCAAGGTCAGCCTCTGCAACTCCCCGTCTGTCCCCAGAGCAGTTGGTGACCAGGGTTTGCATCCCAGGTAGGTGAAGTCATCCCACTCCTCCATGGTGCCCCCCATCCAAGGTCACCTAGAGTTTTATACAGCAAGTGGCTAATGGGCAGATAAGCTTCCCTGTCTACCCAGGAAGGTGCCGATTAGAGCAGTGCTGGGATTCAGGGAAAAGGGAACTTTTCAAGATGCTGTCCGTAATCACAACACTGGTGTGAAAAGGTGAGACTGACGGCCACTGACAATCAAGGGCTGCTCATGTGCTGGGCTCTGTGCTCAGAATTCTGTAAGTAACATCTAATTTCATCTTCACAGCCAGTTTGTGAGCTAAGAACTTTTTTTCCCTTACTTTTCTTTTTATTGTACTTTATAAGAAGGTTTACAGAACAAACTAGCTTCTCATGAAACAGTATACATATTGTTGTATGACATTGGTTAACAGTCCCACAACATGTCAACCTTGAGTTCCCTATGACCAGATTTTCTATCCCCTCCTGCTTTCTAGTCCTTGCCCCTGGGCTGGTGTGCCCTTTTAGTCTTGTTTTGTTTTATAGGCCCATGTAATCTTTGGCTGAAGGGTGAATCTCAGGAGTGATTTCGTTACTGAACTAAAATCGTGTCTGGCAGCTATACTCTTGGAGTTTCTATAGTCTCTGTCAGGACACTAAGTCTGGTGTTTTTTGTGAGTTAAAGTTTTGTTCTACATTTCTCTCCAGCTCTGTCTGGGACCCTCTGATGTGATCCCTCTCAGAGTAGTCAGTGGTGATAGCCAGGTACCATCTAGTTGTATTGGACTCAGTCTGGCAGAGGCCGTGGTAGTCGTGGTCCATCTTTCCCTTGTACCTTTCTTCGCCTTTGCTTCTGAAGGGTTGGGACCAGTGGAGTATCTTCGATGGCTTGTCACAAGCTTTTAAGACCCCCAATAAGTCTTAAAAGCTAGCAAGTGGTCATCTAAGATGTATCAGTTGGTCCCAACCCACCTGGAGCAAAGGAAAAGGAAGAACACCAAAGACATAAGGAGAATATGGGCCTAAGAGACAGAGCCGCATACACTAGAGACTCCGTTAGCATGAGACTGGAAGAACTAGTTGGTACCTGGCTACCACCAGTGACTCACTCCCGTGACAGGGACACAACACAGTCCTTGATGAGGTGAGAGAAATGTAGGGTGCAGAGCTAAGGCTTACATAAAAAGACCAGGCTTGATGGTTTGACTGAAGCTGGAGGAACCCTGGAAGACCTGGTCCCAGATTCTTCTGTTAGTCCAGAACTGAAACCATTTGGAAGCCAACTCTTCAAAGAATAGATTGGACTATAAGACATAAAATAATGCTGATTAAGAGTCTGCTTTTTGGCTCAGGAAGACTCATGAGACTAACCAGGCAGCTTCAGTCTGTAGGTGGGATGAAAAGACGGAGGTAGACAGGAGCTGGGTGAATGGATATGGGTAATATAGGGTGGAGAGAAGGAATAAGATGTCCCAGCGTAGGGAGAGCAGTAGCGGGTCATGTGACACTAAGTGTATAAGTTTTTGTATGAGAAACTGAATTGTAGACTTTCACTTAAACCACACTTGAGAAAAAAAGACCACAGATGCTAGTCACTGAAGTAGAATATAGAACATTTTCATTATAAACTATGTTATGACAGTTGAGCTTGAATGTTCCCTGAGACCATGGTCTCTGAGCTAAGTGCTTTCATTGTCTCTGTTTTATGGATGAGGAAACTGAATCTTACAGAGTGGAAAGGGCACTGGGCCAAGGTCGCTCTTTCTTATTCATCCATTTAATGATTTGACACATGTTTATTGAGCGGCTGTTACATGCCATGGGCTCTTCTGGTTTGGGGGGCATAGAATGGTGAACCAAAGATAGCGAGCATCCTGCTGACACGGTGCCTTGTGTTCTCCTACGGGGAGTCAGACAGGAAGGGTGGGTAGAGAAGTAACAGTTGGTGCTGAGTGGCTCATAAGACAGTAAAACAGGGTGATCAGCTGAGTGCGACCTTGAAGAGGGTGATGAGTTAGCTTAGGTAGTCAGGGAGGGCTGGGAGGCAGGGAGAATGTTGTTTGGACCAGAAGGATGGAAGAGGGCCCACACAAAGGAGACCGTGGTGCCCAGGCTCAGTGGGAGCAGCCTAGTCGATTTGACGGTGCGAGTGGCTGGGGCGTGGTGTGTGGACAGTTACTTGGGAGAAGGTCATAAGTCATAGGGACCTATGACCTGCAGGCGGTAATAAAGTGTTGGATATTATTCCACATACACTGGAGATATCCAGAGGGCTTTAAGCAGGGGAAAGCCATCATCTCCTCCATGACTAGAAAAAGACATTACTAGGATTTGGTCACAAGTCAGCCTACTGGGGCCATGCCTGTGCTCTCTGCCTTCCAGTCCCTGGTCTCCTAGCCTGCTTCCCTGAATGATGCTCACAGGCGCTCATCCCCAGTCCTCAGGGCCCACGCAACATCTCCCATCACATCCTTAGAGGAGAAATTCTCCCACCAGGTTTCAGAGCCTCCTAGTTTTCCCTATGGGAGTGCCGTCCTTACAGTAAGCCAAATCCTAGCCCTCTGGCTGAAGTAGATTTGAAACTCTCTGCTCCATCTGTGTGGCCCTCTTACTGTGTGAAGGACCTTCATTGGGTGCCACCCCTGAGAAGTGACAGTGGGCAGAGGTCCTGTCCCTGGTGGGTGGTAAATGTACTGGATTTGTCCATGAGTAGCAGAGATATTGGGCATGAGGCCCTGCCTCCCATTGACTCTGGGAGGCATTGTCCCAGCCCAGTCTAGGGCTCACCTCCAGCCCTGGCGTCCCTCACCTCTTTGCTTCTCTCCCAGTGCCCAGCACCAAGTCCGCCTGAGTCTGGATCTGAGCCACAGGGCCTACAGCGAGTACTCAGAGATGAAAGCCTCTCACGGGTCCAACTCTCTGCCCTCTAGTACCCGCCTTGGTAAGGGTGCTGGGGACCCACTTGCTATAGCGAGCCATGGCCTTTTTCATCTCTGCCTCGTATTCTTACACACTCATCTACTGACACCCTGCCTGCCGAGCTCCCCTCCCCTGGTGGAGGCCGAGGCCAGCTTATTCCCATGGAGTGCTGACTCCTTCCCAGCGTACACTCACAGTGCACCCAGTCACTTGTGCTTTCTTCCACATCTCTTGAAATTTTCTCGGTGGCTGTTAGGTCCTTCCAGATGACCCTCTGGCAGCAGAGCGTTGCTCCCTGTCCCTGAGCTTCTGGGTTGTTGTGGAGGTTTGTGTTGCTGTTCACTTCCAGAGCATGTAACCCAGAGTAGAGTCTCAAAGTTATCTCATAGCCTCTGAGTGGGACTGTTCCTTCACTTGTCCCTGTTCCGAGTGAGACCTGTGATCCTCTTCCAGAGCACTGTATACCTGCATGGTTTATTGAGATACGAAAGGTTCAACATCTTCTCTTCAGTTATCCACATAAGGCCCCCTAGGGGATCAATTCCAAGGCTTGGCTGTGAATTTCTCCATAATGTCTTTCGAGATTAGTGTGGTGTCAAGGAAGTGAGGGATGGTGTTTAATCACAAGGCCTAACATTCTGTTCTTTATGCAACAGTAGGGTCTTCAAGTAACTTGCATTTTAAGGCAGAACGGATTAAAATCCCATCAACACCAAGATACACTCGATCTGTGGTGGGCTCTGATAGAGGTAAGAATTTCTCAACACTTCCCTCCCCACTTGCTTGTCCTGCTGTTTCATGTAATTGTCATGTGGAGTCTTGTGTACAGCTCCTAACTCATACTGGATTTAGTCCCTCAGGAAGAACTCTCAAGCCCCATCCCACTGAGGCCAGCTCAGTGATGTGCAGATAAAAAAGCAATACATCAAGACCCATAGGTCTATATAACACCAAGAAAGAGCCCTAATTAAAATACAGACTTGTAGTTAGTGATAAACCCAAACCAGACCCACTGCTGTTGAGCAGTTCCAACTCGTAGCAACCTCATGGGGTTTCTGAGGCTGTCAGTCTCTGTGGAAGGAGATTGTCACATCCTTTCCTCTTGGAGCTGGTGGTGGTTTCAGATTGCCAGTTTTTCAGTTGGCAGTTGTCACTTCAGCCACTGTGCCACCAGGGCTCCTGTTAGTTGTAAGCTACCAATATTGGCTCATCAGTTGTAACAAATGTACCATGTGAGTGCAAGGTATTACTAAGACAGTGTGTGGAGGGGGAGAAGGAATATATGGGAACTCCATGCTGTCTGCGCAAGCTTTCACTGAACCTGAAACTGCTGTAAAAAATACAGTATTTTTTTTAAGAACAAAGAGAGCACTTACAGAGTCAAGCATGTGAATTTAAGGACCACATGGTACGGTTGAGATGTGGTCATTTGTCTGGGTTACGTCTTCCTCTGGTCTTGGCCGCTGGAGAACTTGGGAGTGTGATGGAGGCCTTGGTGACCTGTTCGTCTCTCGGCAGGCTCATTGTCATACTCGGAATGCGGCACTCCTCCTCAGTCGCCCCTGAACATCAACGCCTTGTGCTCTTACAGCCAGTCCCAGGCCTCAGCCTCCACATTGCCTAGAATTGCTGTCAACCCTGCGTCCCTTGGGGACCGGAAAAAGGACAGGTGAGCACAACTCAGGCAGCATCCATGATGTGCCTAGACTGGTGGCCAGTATGCTCCTGTGGTGGCCAGAGGCGTGTCAAGAGGAGTGGCTTGTTGGAAGGGAAGTCAGGAGTTCTGTTTTGATTTGGTCTCAGGGCCAGGCCACTGCAGTGTGGGTTACCCAGCTGTCAACTGGTCTTGCTCTGGCATGTCACTAATAAATGCTGTGGGCATGTATCAAAGGAACCGACCCCAGCGGGAGAGGGTTAGACAGGTAGGCTCCTTTCTGTGGGTGCCCATGGGAGGAGGTCGGTGGGCCTGCTTGGAGCTGGAGATAAATCTGGTAGTGATGATACTACACTGCGGCCACTATTTCTAAGCACTGTACGTGTATTATACCATGAAATCCTCACCTTGGCCCTAGGTGCAGAGTAGTATTATTGTTAGCCCCATTTAAGGCATGAGGAAACTGAGGCCAGAAAGTTGACGTTGTCTTTCCATGGTCACAGGGTTAGTGACTGTCTTAAGCTAAATTGAGTCAGAACCCAGTCTTTGCATTTTGGTCCCAGAACGCATTGTACCTCCTGGTTTTTTATTTTTATTTTTATTAAAGCTTTTAATTGTGAAACATACACATAGAAAAAAGTACATCAAGCATAAATATACAGCTTAGCAGTTACTAGTTCATTTTTAAATACATGGATCTTAAGGGCATCTGAAAAGAGTTTAGGTTCACCTTACGACTTGCTGTCTGTTTAGAGTCTAAGAAGGCCACCCTGTACCTGCAAGCACTTTGCTGCACACAGTGTGCTTCTCCCTGCTCTACCTCATAGTGGAATTTTGTGGATTGTCTTTATAGTTAAAAAAAATGTAGGCTAGAATAAACTCAAACTTGCATTTATTTAATCACATGAAAAGAACACAGGCACTCTTGTCCAGTCAGACCCCAAAAGCAGATGATCGCCCTGTGTAGCTGTGTACCTCAGAAGGAGCTTTGATGGGTGGGCCCTATGTTTAGAAGACGTATATTTGACTTGAAAATTTGACTTGTAAAACAAGCCCAGCTAGTATTAAGCTGAGAGCCTGAGGGAGAGCAGGAATACTTGGAGACCTGGACACCTGGCCACAGTAGGGGAACAGAGCATAATTTGTATAGGGTGTTCTTGAACTTCCCACCCTGGGTAAGGACACATAGCTGCTGTGCTGCATCCATGGGTTGGTTTTCTTAACGTCAGCTCTGGTCACTGAGAGAACAGGTACTTCCTCTGAAGAAAGTGAGTTCCTTGAAAGCACAAAGACCTGATTGCCTTGCACTTAACCTTAGCTTAGCCCCCTACAGTGAACAAAAAGCCCAGAGCTAACCTAGGAAGGAGCAAAGTATCAGCGGTTCTCACCCTCGGGGTGCCTGTGCTCTCTGACCTCATTAGAGATGGAGGTTCACGTGGGAAACCTGACTGACAAATGATTTAAAACAAACCATTGCCACTGAGTTTGTTCTGACCCATATGTGACCCTGTGGGACAGAGTGGGGATGCCCTGTATGGTTACCAGTGCTGTCATCTGTGCAGAAGCCGACTGGCACATCTTCCTACTCGGCAACTGGCGAATTTAAACTACTGACCTTTTCGTTAGCAGCTGAGTGCTTAACCACTGTACCACCAGAGCTCCTGAAGAATAGTTTACACATAAATCCCCTTTTTCCCTGCTGGTTCTGAAGTACATGGTTATGTAAGTACTTATTATAGAAAATTGACAAAAGTAGGAAAAAGGAAAAAAAATCAGATATAAACTCATCAACCAGAGATTCAATTGCTTTAACCTTTTGGTTCATAGGTATATTTTTATCTGTGCTTCATTTATTTGGGAACACTTTCTAGGGTCGCCATGAGTCAGATCTGACTCAATGGCACTTGGCTGGCTTTGGCTTCTGTATATATTCATATGCTACTGATTATTACGTTTTTGGTGTTTGTCATATTATGAAGTGTACTTTATAAACTTATTTTTAAAACCAGTGTAATTCTGAGAAAAATTATTTGTGCTGCTTATAAAAAATTCAGACTATCTCAAAGAACAGGGGAAAACAGTAGGCATTACTGCAGATGCGCCTAGGGATACCACTGCTAACATTTGGTCAGGGTCTTCCATAAGCCAAAAGAACCTCATGCTGTCGAGTTGGTCACAACACTGAGTTACTCTGTGTGACAGGGTGGAGCTGCCCATTAGAGTTTCCGAGGAGTGGCTGGTGAGTTTGAACCGCCAACCTTTTGGTTAGTAGCCTGAGCTTTTAACGACTATGCTACTGGCGCTCCAGTGTCCACTATAGAAATCTCTTCATGCATAAATACACATGTAAATGTGTGTACAAGTTTACTTAAGTAGAATTACGCTAGAGTGATGTCTTGTCTCACAGCATGTCCCCTGCATCTTCCCGTGTCTTCATTCGTAGCGGCTTTGTGACCTCTGTTGGAGAGCTATCACTGTAATGTAGTTGCCTGCGCTTCTACTGAGATAAATGTATTGTTGGGAGGTAGGACAGTGGAAAGGCCTTCTGTGAGGAGTGAAGAGCCCCAGATTGAATGGGCAAGGGTTGGGCACTTTCTAAGTGTTCTTACAACTCTAGGTTGATGTTCTAACGTGCACAATTGTGGATATGACTGTGGGTGCAGGACGGGCTGATCTCTCTGACCTGGAGGGTTAAGGGAAGCACTGTAGAGGAGGTGAGCTTGGAAAGGAGAGGTCATTTGGGAGGGTAGAAGAGGTGAAAGGACAGTTCAGGGGGAATTTTAATCTCAGCGATCGTAAACGTGGTCCTGAGCAGTGGGGAATTGACCTGAGGTCTGGTGAGTACAAGATTGCTTTGCCTGTGAGTGTTAATGGCTGGATTGGTTTAAATGTCTCCCACTCACCACATGAATCCCCCCAAACAGTATGCTTTGGAGGGGGAACCTGACTGATGGAGGTCAGTTTCGCTCCTGTCCTGTGTGAGCTGTGATTTTATCTTGGGAGGCAGAGCCAAGGTTTTCATGCTGTGAGAGGATGAGGCCCCAGAGCATGAGGTACCAGTCCCTTAGAGAGGCTCTGATTCACTCAGTTGCCTTCCTTTGAATTATAATTTGGGCATCTGTGGTTGTCTTTGTTCTCTGAGCTCTTCTCTTCTTTTTAACTTTTGCCCCTTGCAGATATCTGTACCACCACAGACCTCTCCTAAGACTGCCTGTGGCTACCAGGCCCAGGTCCTCCTCACTGAGGAGTCTGAGGTTTGCTGAAAGGCTCCCCCAGCCAGTTCCCTCATGCCCTAGGGCAAGGTGGATGCCCCCCAGGTGCCAGCAAATGCATGATCCTCTGGATACTTCATGTGCCCACCCCACCCCCTTTTTATGGCCTGCGTTTGCAGTAGCTTAATTTCCATGATCACTGTCTTCACCCAGTGAAGCCAATCATAAAAACTTGATATTTTCTGTTGTCTCTCCTTGAGCAAATATTATCCCAAAAGGTTTTTTTTACCTTAGAGGGGGTCTTGAGATACCACTGGGGTTTGTAAACTGCATATTGTGGGAGCAACTCCACTCACCTAATGAGACTGAGTATTTTTTTTTTCTGCATATATCAGTGCTTATAGCTCACATGACAGTTCTTTTTGCGTTTGGGACTGTGTGCTTTTGGAGTCCATGTGGGAGGTACCTTGTTTGCATTGCATGAGAGTTCAGGGACATACTGTCGTTTGCCATTGGCAGGTTGGTCAGCTGTAGTCTTGTCTAGCTGTGCTTGGTGCAGGAGTACCCTGCTTTCTGTTGCCTGTTTTCAGTACAGTTGCATGCTCCTTCCAAGCCTTTCCTCAGGTGGGCCTGAGTCCTGAAATCATCAACTCTTTCCAGACCTCAGGTGGAGGAGCCACGTTATGTCAAGGTGCAGAAGGGTTCAGAGCCACTGGGGATCTCCATCGTGAGTGGAGAGAAGGGTGGTATCTACGTCTCCAAGGTGACCACTGGCAGCATCGCTCACCAGGCAGGCCTTGAGTATGGAGATCAGTTACTCGAGGTAAGAGGCAGCTGACTTCTGCCCTGTGTTCATGGGCATGCCCACCTGTCTTACCTTCCTTCCTTTCCCTCTCTTTTCTGCTGAGGAAAAGCACTGCTTCCCAAACCCCCAGGGTCTCTTTCATGCTCATACTACCCTTCCCTCTCTTTAACATCATCACCATCACTGACCCGTTGTGGCTATGTTCCCAGTTCAATGGTATCAACCTTCGGAGTGCCACGGAGCAGCAGGCCCGGCTCATCATTGGGCAGCAGTGTGAAACCATCACCATCTTGGCCCAGTACCACCCGTACATGCACCAGCTCAGCAACCACTCCCGGTCCAGGTGAAGGCTGACTGGGTGCTGGCAAAGAAATCGGGGTGGGGGCAGAGTGTTGCACATGGGGTGTGGGGAAATCCAGGGTGCAGCTGTAAGTTGGAGAGATTCTGCTGCCTTTGAGAGGGAGAATGTGTCTTCCTGGTATAAGGTGTGGGAGTGGGTGGCTGGGGTCCCCCACCCAACAAGAGGCCTTGTGGGTGGAAGTTGATTGGTGTAGGGGTGGGATTATCCCAGAGTACTCCCTGTTCACAGGCAGACGTGGCAGTCTTGCTGTCCGTGCCCCTGTGTTGTGGGTTAGGGGTAGATGGGAGGACAGACATGGCCCTGCAGAGCAGGACATCACAGCTCAGTGGGGACAGGATTTGCAAACACAAAAGGACATGGTTCACCCAGGAGCTCCAACACTAGGCCAGAGACGTTTTCTTTCTTTTTTTTTTTTTTTAACTTTTTACAGATGTACAATTTATTGACAACAATTACAGCGGTCAGCTGTGCAACTGTACCTTTAATCAGTGTGCTATTTCCATCACTGTGAACTACCCCTTCTCCCTCCCTCCTGCCCCTGATAAACCACTAATAAACTTTGTTCTCTATACATTTGCCTTTGTCTTTTATATAAGTGAGGTTGTGTATTTGTCCTTTTGTGATTGACTTATTTCAGTTAACGTAATGTCTTCTACCTCCATCCACACTGTAGTTGGTGTCTCGCCGTCATTTCTCCCACACCCTGACTGCTGTTCCGTTGTGCCTACATGCCACATTTTGTCTGTCCATTCATCCGTTCATGGCCATTTAGCTTGTTTCCACCTTTTGGCTATTGTGAATAATGCAGCAGTGAACATTGGCATACAAGTCTCTGTGTCTCTGCTTTCAAGCCTTTTGGGTATATATCTAGGAGTGAAATTGCTGGGCCCCGTGGTAGTTCTGGAAACCCTGGTGGTTAAGTGCTATGGCTGCTAACCCAAAGGTCAGCAGTTCAGATCCACCAGCTGCTCCTTGGAAACTCTGTGGGACAGTTCTTCCCTGTCCGACACGGTCGCTGTGAGTTGAAATTGACTCCACGGCAGTGGGTTTGGATTTTGGGGGTGGTAGTTCTATTTCTTTTCTGTAGTGGCTGCACCAATTGTTGTTAAGTAGTTGGATTTTTATGGGTATTTTAGTTACTAGATTCTTGTCAGGTGTCCTAGTTCATCTGGTGCTGCTGTAACAGAAATGCCACAAGTGAATGGCTTTAACAAAGACAAATTTACTTTCTCCCAGTCTAGTAGGCTAGAAATCCAAATTTGGGGTATTACCTGTAGGAGAAAACTTTCTATCCCTGTCATCTCTGGAGGAAAGTCCTTGTCATCAGTCTTCTCCTGTGCTAGGAACTTCACTCAGGAACCCTGGACGTACTCTGCTCCCAGTGCAGCTGTTTTTGGTGTTACGAGGTCCCCACTCTGCTTGCTTGCCTTTCCTTTTATCTCTTTGACATTAAAAATGATGTTGGTTACACACCAGGGAAATTCCTGTCCATTGGATCAGGGATGCGATATAACACTAAAGGTGTTACAGTCCCACCCTAATCCTCCGTAACGTAAAATCGCTGTCACAGAATGGAGGTCAGCCACATAATACTGGGAATCATGGCCTAATCAAGTTGACATCAGATATGTGATTTCTGAAGATAACTCTCCCAGTTGGTAGCTTGGCTTTTCACTTTTTTCATCTTTTGATGTGGTTGTCTGTTTTTATGAGGTCTCTTATTTATCGTATCTTGTGTTGTTTCTACTGTTGTTATTATGTAATACATTGTCAAAAGCTGGGTCTGACAGTGTTGCCCCTGATTTTTCATCTAAGAACAGTACGGTTTTCATAACTAGCAACACACAAACTTCAGAGGATAAGCTAGATAACTGAGATCTTCTAAAAGTTAAACACTGAAAAATATTATGCTTTGGGTGAAAGTTTGGAATCCAACTCCATCTGTCAGACAAAACCCTGCATACACACCACTATGCAACTTGAGCTGTGTGATCACCCTATGACAGCACATTCCTCCTTTCCGCCCTGCACTTCCCGTGTCTGTTCATCCAGATCCTGTCCCGCTCTACCCTCTCATCTCACCTCGGGACAGGAGCTACTCAGCCTCACGTATACACTTAAGCCAAGAAGCACAGTCTTTGTCAGTATCATTTTATGTCTTATAGTGTACTCTGATCCTTGTCTGAAGAGTTGGCTTTGGTACTGGTTTCCGTTTGGGGCTAACAGAGAGTCCAGGACCCGTGTCTTCCAGGGACCCTCCAGTCTGCTGGACCATCAAGTCGGGTCTTTTAATAGAGTTGTATGTCTGCACACTCCTTTTTCTCCCATTGTGTCAGGAACTCTATGTTTTCTTCCCAGTAGGGGCAGTCATTGGTTCTGGCCAGGCACCATCTAGTTCTTCTGTCTCATGCTGACGTAGTCTCCAGACCATATGACTCCTTCTGTCTCTTGGACTCATATTTTCCTTGTGTCTTTGATGTCCCTTCATTTTCCTCTGCTCCGTGTGGATTGGGATGGAAAGTAAAACACTTTTGCCTATCAAAAGACTTCACCAAAGAAGTACAAAGAACCTGTAGACTGGGAAAAAAAATTTGGCTAGTACAATTCCGATGAAGATCTAATCTCTAAAATCTATGGGAAAACCCGACACCTCTAACAGCAAAAAGTCAATCCAGTTAAAAACTAGGCAAAGGAAACAGACACTTCACCAAATAAGACATTTCAAGTGCTAACAAGTACATTAGGAAATGCTCGCAATCACTAGCCATTAGTGAAATGTAAATCAACACCACTGTGAGATGCCATCTCATTCTGACATTACTGGCACAAATAAAACAAATAATAAGTATTGGAGAGGCTGCAGGGAGATTGGAACTCTTAATCACTGCTGGTAGGAATGCAAATGATGCGACCATTTTGGAAAACAATATGGCCCTTCCTTAGAAATCTAGAAATACAAACTAAAAAAAAATAAAAATTAAAAAAACTTATCTCAAAAAAGAAATGTAGAAATAGAAATATCATAGCATCCAGCAGTGTCTCTTAGGAATAGATCCTAGAGAAGAGCCATCACGTGAACAGACCCACGCACACCTGTGTTCACTGCAGCACTGTTGGCAGGAGAAAAAGGTGGCAGTAGTCATAGAGATACTCACCAACAGACGAGCGGACAGACGCGTGCACACGCAGCGGAGTCCTGGGCAACAGCAGAGAACAGCGATGAATCTGTAGCATCTCACAGCATTGATAAACTTCAGGACATTACGCTGAGTGAAATCAGTCAGTCGCGAAAGGACCAATATATGAGACCACTACTGTAAAAACTTGTGAAAAGGTTTAGATACCAAAGGAAACAATCTAAAGGACAAGCAGTACACAGCACTGCGGAAGCCGGTACAGCTTGACCAAGGCAAAGTCAGGGAAGCTCCAGAGACACACGCAAGCTCCCTGAGGGACAGAATTACGGGGCTGAGGGTTGTGGGAACTGTGGTTCAGGAAACGTCTAACTGGCCTAACATGGTTTATAAGGAAAATGTTCTACATTCTTCTTTGGTGAGTAATGTCTCGGGTCCTAAAAGCCTGTGAGTGGCCATTTAAGGTGCTTAAATTTGCACTTCAGGAGAACGAGAAAATTAAAGACACAAGGGAAAAATTAGTTCCAGGGACTAATGGACCACAGTTACCACAGCCTCTGCCATACTGAGTCGGAGACAACTAGACGGTGCCTGGCTACCACCGCTGATCGCTGACCAGGGTCACACTCGAAGGTCCCAGACGGAGCTGGGGAAAAATACAGAACAAAATTCTAACTCAAAAAAACACTAGATTTACTGGCCTGACAGGCTGGAGAAACTCCGAGAGTATGGCTCCCAGGCACCTTCCTTTTAGCTCAGTTATGAAGTCACTCCGGATGTTCACCCTTCAGTCAAAGATGTTGTTTTATCAACAGGCGCAGGAAACAAAGGGAGACGAAAAGGGTATACCAGCCCAGGGGTGAGAACTGAAAGGCTGGAGAGGACAGAATGCTGATAATACGAGAACCCAAAGTTGAGAAGGGAGAGAGCATTGACATGTTGTCAGGTAGTTAACCAGTGTCATAAAACAAGATTTATGCTAAGTGTTTAATGGGAGGCTAGTTCTGTAAACCTTCATGTAATGTATAATCTTAAAAAAAGAAGAGAAAGGATATAGTTTGCACGTTTAGGTCCTTAATCCATTTTGAATCTGTTTCTGTGTATGGTGTGAGGCATGGATCCTTCTGTTTCATTTGTCAGCATGCAATGTTTATTGAAGAAACTCTTGTTTCCTGATTGAGTGGACTTAACTCCTTTGTCAAAAATCAGTTGACCATAGATGTGTGAGTTCATTTCTGGACTCGCAGTTCTGTTACATTGTGTGTGTTATACCAGTACCAGTCTGTTCGGATTACTGTAGTGTTATACCAAAACCAAATGAAATTTGTTTCTGTGGAGTTGATTCCAACTCTTGGGGTTTCTAAGGGGCCTCTGGTAGCTTCAAACTGCTGACCTTTAGGATGGCAGCTGAGCTTTTAACTACAGAAGACTGGAATAGAACCAAAATTCCTCAACATGGTTCAGAGCATGTATGAAAAGCTGGTAGTCAATATTACACTTAACAGAGAAGGACTGAGAACTTTGCCCTTTATATCAGGAACAAATAGCTTTTGACTATTTAAAATAGCTTTTAACTATTTTATCTCCAGGGCTTTGTAGCTGTTTTAAGATCAGGAAGTGTGACCCCTGCTTTATTCTTTTAACTTCAACACTTGGCTTCTGCTGTACCTGTTTAGGTCTCTTGCCATTCCATGTGAAATTGAGGATTTGTTTTCTGCTAAGCTGCTTGGAATTTTGATTGGGAGTGTGTTGTTTTAGGTAGTATTGACATCTTAACAATATTGAATGTTCCACGAATACGGAACATCATGGCTTTTGTTCTGTTTGTTTGTTTAAGTCTTCTTTAATCTCTTTCAGCAATGTTTCATGATTTTCGTTGTAGCTGTTTTATTCTCTTAGATGCTATTGTGAATGAAGTTGTTTCCCTGACTTCCCTGTCACTTTCTTCATTGCTGATGCATCCAAATGCAACTGATTTTTGTTTTTTGATCTGATACCCCGCTACATTGCTAAATTCCTCCGTTAGCTGTAGAAGTTTTCTTATGGACTGTCTGGGGAGTTTCTGTATATAGAATCATATCATCTGTGAGTATGGGTCATTTTTTAAATCTTCTTTTCCAGTCTGTATGCATTCCATTTTTAATTGTCGTCAAAGCTCTTGCCGGGAGCTCAAATACAATATTAGAAGTGGTAAGAGTAGGGACTCGTGTCTTGTTCCTGATATCAAGGGCAAAGTTCTCAGTCTTTCTCTGTTAAGTGTAATATTGGCTACTGGCTTTTCATATATGCTCTGAACCATCTTGAGGGATTTTGCTTCTATTCCAGTCTTCTTTAGATTTTTCATCAAGAAAGGGTGTTGGATTTTATCACATGGTTTTTCTGCATGCGTAGAGATGATCACGTACTTGTTTTCCTTTTTCCTATTGATATGGTTTTGATTGATGTTGACTGATTTACTGATGTTGAGCCACCATGAATTACTGGAATAAACCCCTTGTCATAGTGTGGAAACTCTGGTAGTGGTTAAGTGTCATGCCTGCTAACTGAGGGACTGGCAGTTCAAATCCACCAGGCGCTCCTTGGAAACTCTGTGGAGCAGTTAGTTCTACATTGCCTTGTAAGGCTCCTTTGAGTCAGAATGGACTTCACAGCACTGGGTTTGTTTTGATTTTGGTCATAGGGTATGACTCTTCTAACATGCTGTTGGATTCTCTTTGCTAGTATTTTGTCGAGGATTTTTGCATCTACATTCGTAAGAGATATTGGCATGTGGTTTTCTATTCCTGTGGCATCTTTGTCTGGTTTTAGTATCAGGGTTATGTTTGCTTCGTAGAATGAATTAGGGAGTATTCCTTCCTTTTCTGTCTTTTGGAAGAATTTAAGTGGTGTTGATGTCAGTACTTCTCTAAATGTTTGTTGACAATTCCCCAGTGAAGCCGTCTAATCCAGGACATGTTTTTGTTGAGGTTTTTAATCAGTGATTCTGGGTTGTTATGGGTTTCTCTGTTACCTCTTGTGTCAGTTTGGGTCAGTTGTGTGCTTCCAAGAATTTGTCCATTTCATCTAGGTTATCCGGTTTGTTGACATGTGGTTGTTTGTAGTATTCTATCATAACTCTGTTTCTTTTGGTCAGTTGTAATGTCACTTCTTTCATTTTCATTTTATTTGCATCTTTTGTTGATGTAGCTAAAGACTCGTTAGTTTGTCTTTTCAAAGAACCAACTTTTGGTTTTATTTGATTTGGTTTTATTTTTTTGGTTTTGTTTTTTATTTAAGCTCTGATCCTCGTTATTTTCTTTCTTCTGGTAGGTTTAGGCATGGTTTGTGCTTTTGCTCTTTCCTGGAATTGTTGAGTCAGGTTGTTGACTTGAGATCTTTCTTCTTTCTTGTTGTAGCCATTTATTGTTGTAATTTTCTCTCTGAGTACTGCCTTCTCTGCAGCCCATACATTTTTGTGTGTTGTGCTTTCATTTTCATTCGACTCTAGGAAATTTGAGATTCCTGTTTTGAATTCTTCCTTGCCCCACTGGGAGTTTGATGTGTGTTGTTTAATTTCAGCATTCTCCTAAACTCTATGGGGCAGTCCCACTATGTCTGGTAGGGATGCTGTGAGTTGGAATTGACTCAGCAGCAGACTTGGTGTATTTTGTTTGTTTTCCAGGGTTTTTTTTTTCATGTTACCGATTTCTAGCTTCATTCCATTGTGGTCAGAAAAAACACTTCGCATGATTTCAGTCTTTTGAAATGTACTTAAATGTATTTATTTAAATATGAATATTCCTGTTTTGGGGTGTTTAGTTATTTTATAGTGTCATTCAAGTCCTCCATTTCTTAGATGAAATTTTTTCCAGATGTTTTGTCCAGTGTTGAAAGTGGAATATTAAAATCACTGTTGTTCTACTGTTACACTCTTCAGTTCTATAAGTTTGTTTTATATAGTTAGGTACTCTGATGTTGAGTGAATGTATATTTATGATGGTTACATTTTCTAAATTGATGCTTTTATCGCTATGTAATGCCCATCTTTCTCGTTCCTAACAGATCTTCTCTTAAAGTCTACTTTGTCAGATACTAAGTTTATCACCTCAGCTCTTTTTTGATTATTGTTGGTATTGACTATTTTCTCTTTACTTTTCCTTTCCCTAAGTTTAAGGTGTGACTCCTGTACACAGCAGCTAGTGGTTTTTGAACTCTACCATTCTGGGCCTTTTGAGTGGAGCATTTAGCTTTGGTACCTTCACTGTAATTGTTGACGAGAAGTGGCTCACGTCTGCCAGCTTGTTTTTTGTATGTCTTAAGCCTTCTTTTGTTTGTGCTTTACTACTGTGCTTATTTTTGTGGTTTTTTGGTTTATTGCAACAATTAGTTCACTCCTTTCCTTTTGTGTGTATTTTTTATGTACTTTCTTAGTGGTTACCATGAGTATTGCATTGAAGAGCTTGGTTTTATAATATCCTAGCATAAAGTTGGTAACAGCATTAGTAGCATACAAACAACTTGGTGTCATTTCTCTCCTCCCCTTTTGGTGTTATCACTAATTGTGCCTTTACATTTCATGTGTTCTGTAGTGTGGTTTTATCCTTGCTGTTTTGTTATTTTAAAATATGAAGGATAAAACATTTCGAATTATCAAGCCTGAATACCTTATTCCTAGCCCTTATCCTTGTCCTTGCATTTCCATTTATTAGGGATCTTTCCTTTTATGTATAACTTCTAATTGCTTTCTAGTGGCTTTTGCCTTCCATCTGCAGAACTCACGTTAGTATATTTTGTAGGGCTGGTCTGGTGGATGTGAACTCTCTCAGCTTCTGCTGAGAATGTTGTATTTCACCCTCATTCTTAAAGGATAGTTTCACTTGGTACCGTTCTCTTGGCTGATGTGTTTGTCTGTTGTGTGTGTCTTTCAGCACTCTAAATGTATCATTGCATTGGGCCAGAGACCTTTGAGAGGATCCAAAGTAGAGGACACAGTGGGGCCTGGACTCACCAGAGGAACAAACCAGGGGTTCCTGTGGGTGAATGAGGGGTCATGGGGCCTGGTCTCCACAGCCCAAACCCACTTTCAGTGGGAGCAGTCGAGGCTCTGACCTTATTCTTCTTACCCCTCTTCAGTTCTCACTTGGACCCTGCCGGCAACCACTCCATGCTGCAGAGCAGCGGCAGCGCCACCCCGGAGCCTGCCTCTGTCGCCGACCCTGTGATGGAGCAGGAGGAGGGCCCAGGGAACCCTCCAGCCAAGCAGAGTACATCCAGCTCCAGGTTAGCAAATGAACACTGGAACCTCCACCGCCCATTGTGGCTGCAGGGCCATGCACATTCTCCTTTTGTAATTTCTTCCTACTTCAGACACATTCAACTTGGCCTTGTGTTCAGAGCATACTTCATTCAGCAGATGTTTACCAAGCAGTTTCTGCAGACCGGGAACTGTGAAGAGGTGGCCTCTTGCCATCAAGGAACTTACAGTCTAGTACTGGAAAATAATTGATGGTTTTGGTACTCAGACCTAAGGGAAAGGCTTGGGAAAGAGTTTATGGTTAGACATGCAGCTAGGCTCTGCAGAATAAGCCATAATGCACAGGACACACTTGTGATGAACACGGCTAGCCGGTGACACAGTGGGGAAGGTGGGTAGCGTCTTGTGCTGTGGGTAACACAGCTAGTCTTAAAGATCTTAAGCAGGAAGGTCCACGGCATAGCAAGATCTTAAACAGGGTGGCCGTGCTGCCTCTTTCCTCCTTCATTCTTACCCTCCTTGCATTTCTTCTCTGTTCACTTGTCCTCTTGGCTCATTGTTCGGAGTGTTTTTCCCCTCTGTTCTCGTCTCCTGCCCTGCTGTCTCTTCAGCTCACTCAGCAGCTATCACACAAGGGCCCACTGTGCCAGGCTCAGGGCACCAGCTGCCCACAGGGAAGTTTGCGGTCATAGAGCTCTGGGATAAGAGGTGACAGTCAGTGTCACACAGCACAGAGGGAGGGCCGCAGGGGCACTACAGGCCATGAGCAGATCAGCTAGCCCAGGAAGTAGTCAGCTCTGCATTCCTTGAACCGAGAACAATCATGTTGGAATATATGTGCAGCAGAATTTTAATTACAAACAGGCTTTTGTCTGCGGTCCCTTTTTAAGTCTCCATTGCTGCCCACATTTCTTTCCCTCAGCTTATTTTTATTTTCCCTCCTAGATTGTAAGTTCCTTGATGGCAATGGACCATCTCTTCTGGGCTGTGAAAGCTGTTCTGTAAACATTTGGCAAATGAATTGTGCTCTTGGATAGGGAGGCCAAGTCTAAGATATCTTAAGCAGAAATGATTTTGGAGAGCAAGTGACATGTACTTGGGAAGGATGCAGCCCAGGGGTAGGGTTGACATCTGGGACCTTGATTTTGACTCTGACCCTAATGGGTTATATGACCCTGGCTTTGATCAGTCTTTTCATCCACTGTAAGCTTCGGCATCGTGTCCTGTCAAATGAATCAGTAGAATAAGCAGTAGTGATGAGGAACCGCTCTCTTCCCTGTGGTTCCCAGACCTCCTCTGACAGTGTGGGTCACACAGAAAGCAGGGGTTTAGCCACTACCTTTTCCATGTCGTCTTCCCTCCCAGGACGTGACTGAGGAACTTTATTTTCCTTCCTGAAAGGGTTGTAGGTGATGTCAACAAGAAGACCTCAGAGCCACGCGTTGTCTTCATCAGAAAGGCTCAGCTGGAGCTTGGGGTGCATCTGTGTGGCGGGAACCTGCATGGGGTGTTTGTGGCTGAGGTAGAGGAAGACAGCCCCGCCAGGGGTTCCGATGGCCTCATGCCAGGGGACCTTATCCTCGAGGTGAGTGCTGAGCTGCTGAGCAAGCCTGCCCCCCGCCCCAGCCCCCAGTCCTACAGGCCGGGCTTGCTGCAGCCTCCGACAGTGCTCAAGACAGAGGGGCACACACTCTGGTGCAGTGGTTCCGTCAGCCTGCTTATGTGATCCTTGTAAACTCAGAAAGCTGCGGAGACCCTTGGGGTAAATCTCTGGGAAACTCAAGTAGCCCACTGATGGAGCCCAAGGGCAGAGCCAGGCCTGGGCATTGGGAATCTGGGGGGAAGCTACTCTGCTCTCGTAAATGGCAGGACTGGTTGAATAGGGGACTGTTGTTTACCCCTCACTGGATCCACTGCTTGATGGCTGAGGTACTTCATCAGTATTTAAAGGTACACCTAGAATAAGCAAAGTGAAGTGCCATATTTTGAATAACCCAAATCTGCTGGGGATGAGAGCAAGGTTTCCCACAGGACAAACTCTGGATGTTGTAGTGTCTGTAGGACATGGGCACTGGGGTGACCAGATGGGCCAGCCCCAGCTCCACAGGGGAGGCAGGCAGCGGCTCAGGTAAAGGGTTGTTGACATCTGCCTTACCTCTACACCAGGCCCTTGTGGCCAGGACTGGGTTTGCCTTCTGGCCTCACTCGGCTTGTTCCTGGGCAGTGCGGCAAGCTGGATGTGCGGAAGAAGACAGTGGAGGAGGTGTATGTGGAGATGCTGAAGCCCAAGGACAGCATCCGCCTGAAGGTGCAGCACCGCCCTGAGGAGCTCACCAGGGTCAAGGGCCTGCCTGGGGATGGCTTCTACGTCAGGTATCAGAAGCTGCATCAAAGGCTGGGGACCACAGGAGAGAGGGTTCTCAGTGCAGGTGCTGTTCCTCGTAAATGTCTTTGTGCTTGTTGGCTCCAGAGGGGAGGCTGTGATAGTCCTCAGCTGGCTGTCTGGTTCACAAAGTCATGGTGAGATGCTTGTGACTTGAGGGTTTGAAGGACCAGGCTTGCTTATTTGGTTTGCGGGCCTGGAAAATTCTGAGGTCATGGGTCCCGTTTCCAATGGACTGCATGCCTCTCTTGACCTAGGATTGCAGAGCCCTCTGCCAGGTGTGAGTGAGCCTCACAGCATCCATGGTGTTCTGGAATGTTGTGGGTGGATGGGGACATGCATCAGGCACTTCTAGGAGGGCCTCAGGGCTTCCTTCACATTGCCTAAGGTCTGAGACCACAGAAAGAATAAGAAGCACTGGTGAGCTGAGTACAGATCCCTGTGTGTGCACCCCTGATAATGGGAGATGGTGGATTTCTCAGCAAGGGAGTTTCCAACCTGTAGGAACCATAATGCTTGCCCTTTAGAAGGAGAAGGCATGGCCTTAGACCTACGTAAGCAGTTCTTCATTGGGTGGCATGAGGTAGCTGCTGTTCATGGGAGCCCTCAGTCTTACGGAGCTGTTTTTTCCATCTGGAAGGAAGGAACATCTTTGTCCTGTTAAGTAAAATAATGTGGCTCTCTTTTTTGGGAGCCCCCAGTGGAATGGGAGAGGCGATTCCTAGCCTTGGAGAGTAACAGTTTCCAGTCTGGGGAAAGCTTGGGGCAGGACGGTAGCCTGTGGAAGGCTAGGGGCTCCTCTTATGGCTTTTCCACCTCTCCTTACCCAGAGCCCTGTACAACCGTTTGGCAGAGGTGGAGCACGAGCTGAGCTTTAAGAAGGACGATATCCTCTACGTTGATGACACCTTGCCACAGGGCACATTTGGCTACTGGATGGCCTGGCAGCTGGATGAGAATGCCCAGAAGATCCAGCACGGGCAGATTCCCAGCAAATATGTGTATGTGTGTCCTAGTGGTGGGTTTTGGGTATGGGTAGGAGTACAGAGGAGCAGAGGGGTCTGGAGTACAAGGAGGACTATCATGCAGCTCATTGTAACCTCGGGCCTGTCTGCTTTTCTGATGTTGCTCGTCTGAAAAACCTGCTCTGAACATAAGCCCACACCATGCAGAGCACAGTGACAACTCAGAAAGTGTAGGTTCAAAGGCGTCTAGCAAGAGCTGCCCTGGCAGTTCCTTTTGACTCTGACCTGAATGTCATGGTCAGACTTGGTCTGCTCTGAGAGCTCGCCCCTTGGACACTGATGTTCAAAGCCACTCTCACAGCGGGGGTGTGAAGGGACTTCGGGGTGTGGGAGACAGAGCTGTGAACCTGCAGCACCTTGTTGGGGGAGGCCTGGACCTCACCCTGGCAGTGTGGGTGCGGAGGTGGTGCCTGTTGCCTTTCCTGTCACTGCTAATCTCTGTGACCACAGGATGGACCAGGAATTCTCCAGGAGGCTCAGCATATCTGAAGTCAAAGATGACAATGCCGGCAAGACGCTGTCAGCAGCCGCGCGCAGGTCTTTCTTCCGCAGGAAACAGAAGCAGAAACGCCGTGGGTCCAAGGACGGGAAAGACCTTGCTGCCGACACCCTCTCCAGTGACTCTCTTCCCCTCTTTGAAGGTACGTGACTGGGCTTGCTTTTCTAGTGGGCTGCCGGGTAAGGTTTACTGTTTTGTCACAGAGTTCTGAACACAGAGTCTTAAACAAAGTGGAGGTTTGCTTTTCTGTCACCTGAAAGCATTTTGGCAGTAGGCATCCAGGTTGGCACCGTGGCATCAGTTTTCATGGCCTCTGATCGTTCTGTGATTTCCATTTCGACAGTCTCTGGCAGCTGTCACAGGTCACTGAAGCACCAGTCATTTTGCCCATGTCTCAGCTAGCAGTGACCAGCAAAGCCAAAGGATGTCTCAGCCAAGTGAGCCTCTTTAGAACAACTTTCCTAGTCAAGCTTTTGCTTCATGGCTCCCATTTACATCTGTTGGCCACTTGTATCTGTGAGGAGGATGAGAAAGGTAGCATTTCTTCTGGGTGCATTACCAGCTCAGTGACACAGATTTTGTTAGAAGAGTGGGAGCAAGAGGGCATTAAAAGTCATCTCTGCACAGTGGTGGTGTTCTGAGTGTGTTCGAGGTGTTACAGGTACTTAGGAGGTGGTGGCCAGGGGCTGCTGGATCCTGGTGCAGCTTTTTTCTAGCCTTGCTCCTGTGTCAGTTAGTGAGTCCTACCAGATGCTTCCAGGGTCGGATGCTTCCACACGGCTAGAGTGGAGTGTCACAGGTGTCAGGGACCCTGAATGGGTGGCTCACTGGAAAGGGTGAGTTTGTCCTGTAAAGCAGGAGTCTCTTCTGATTTCTGCTCCCAGGACCTCAGTGTATGTCCACTGTCTTTGAAAATGAGCCACCTAGGAGGGTAGGTTTTGCTGGGTCAGTGAGCGGCAGAAGACGGGACAGCTGGCTTTCTCCTTCCCATTGTTCTTTATTTTTTAAGTCCAGACTTTCAACTCCAGCAAGTTGAGTTGCTCAGACCCTTAACCCACTGTCACGGTCAGTTAGGACAGGGGCTGCAGACTACAGCCTTCTGCCCAAATGTGGCATAAACTAAAAAATCAGAACTATTGCTGTCGAGTCAAGTCTGACTCACAGTGACCCCACAGGGCAGAGCAGAACTGCCCCATAGTTTCCAAGGAGCACTTGGTGGATTGAACTGCTGACATTTTGGTTAACAGCTGTAGCACTTAACCACTATGTCACTAGGGTTTTCTACCACCTGCTTTTGGGTGGCCTGTGAGCAAATGTTGTTTTTACATTTTTGAGAGTAAAATGTAAAAAGGACTATTAGAACAAAAAAAGTCTATTAGCCTTTTGGAGATAACAGTTATTTCATTTTGCCTTCAAAGCCTAAAATATTTACTGTCTTGCACTTTGCAGAAAAAGTTTCCCACCTCCTTATTGGGGGTTAGGTTTCTTTGTTTTGTCCCCCTTTGTCCTTTTCCTTTGATCTCCACTCTCCTTTCTCCTAATCTCCGTTCTCCTTTCATCTAAAGGCACCGTTTCCAGTGTGTTTGATGCCTGTCTTTGGATGTGTATGTATCTTAGTAAAAGAACCGTTGGTCTCTTCTTCCTGTTAGTTGTTCACTGTTGTATCATACAGTGAAACCTACGTGAGCCAGAACTCGACAGAACCGCCTTGTCTTCCTGGATCTGATAGTTTTTCTGCCTTTGACAGGATGCAGTCTTACCACTTCTCTTCTGTTCATTCTGGTGGAAGATATTTGAGGTTTCCACCTCTGACAGGTTTCCGTCTTCAACAGGTTTTACAGTCTGCTTTGAAGTTGTTGTTAGGTGTGTGCACTCGTTGGAGTGCTAGAGCATCCTGGTAGACTCACTCTTCTATCTGATTGAATTGCTTTCATTTTCCTGCCTTAAAGTCCGTTTTGTCTCATATGATTACCGCATCAGCTGTCTTTTTATGGGTGTTTGCATGATTCATCTTTTTCTGTCTTCTTTACTTTTAGCTTTTCTATAGTTTTATGTGTTTCTTATTAGGTAGCACATGTTTGTTTTAATCCACTGTGACAATCCTTTTAAAAAGATGTTTTGAAGATCATATCTGTATGGAAAAGTACACACATGTTTACAGAAGAGTACATAGTACAAATTTTGTAATAAAATACAGTTACTGATGTATTTGTATTTATACTGACAGTCTTATTCTTTCTTTTCATTTTAGGTGTTGTATGTTTTTGTTTCTCTCCTTTCATGCTTTATTTAGATTAAGCAAGCATTTTTAAAATCATCCGCCCTCTCCTTCATCTACAAGTTCTTAGTTGTTTGTTTTCGTTATAGTCTTTTGGAGATCCCAGCAGGTCTCACAACATGTATCTTTTGACTTTATTAATATAAGTCATCACCTTGATCACTTCCTTATTAATTGGGCAGAGCAGAACATTGCAACCCTGTTTCCTGCCCTCTCACCCTCTCCTTTATTATCCTTTTAATTCTGCATATATTTTAAACTCAAGACAGTATTGTCAATTTGATGTCACTTATATATATTCTTTACCCTTGCCTTCATACTTTCTTGCAATTCTGTGTTTTCTTCCAGTTTCATTTTTTTCTGAGTACTGCTGAGTAGTGCCTCTCGATGTTTCCTGTAGTGCAGGTTTGGACGTTGGTGATGAATTCTCAATTTTTTTTGTTGGTCTGGAAACACCTGTTTGACAACTGTATTTGAGGAGTGCTCTCCTGGGTATATAGTGTTCTGGGGTGTCAGATAGATGATGTAAGCATTTGAAGATGCCATGCACTGTTACATGGCTTTCATTTTGTGTGAGTTTCCCAGGGTACCTGCAGCAAGCTGCCACAAAGCAGGAAGCTTTAAACAACACAGATGTGTTCATTCACGGTTCTGGAGAACGGAAGTTTGAAATCAGTTGCACTTGACTGAAAGTGTCAGACTGGGGTCCCCACAGAGGCTCTAGGGGAGAGTCTGTTCTTGCCTCGCCCAGCTTCTGGCAGCTGCTGACAGTCCTTCAGCCACATCATCAGCATCTTTGAATCTCTCTCCTCCTCCTTCATATCACCTTCTCTTCTGGGTACGCCTCTTCCCAGATTCCCTCTGCTGCTCTCATAAGATTACATGTGATTACAGTTAGGGCCCATCCAGATAATTCACAATATGCTGCTTCTTGTGAGGTGATTATAGTTCTTAATTATCACAGCTTTTGCTATGTAAGATGGTATTCACAGATTCAGGGGATTAAGAGGTGACTGTATATTTGGGAGAAGACCGATTTTCAGACTACCACTTGTTGTTCCTGTTGAGAAGTCATTTTTTATATTATTTTTGTTGTTGAACTTACTTTGCTATTGTTCCCTCTCCTTCAAGCTGCTTTCATGGTATTTCTCCATTTTCCGTTTTCAGTAGTTGGACTGAGGTGAAGTGAATAAATCTCACCCTGGTCATTAACTATGTGGTAAGGATCAGTAGGAATCCAGTCTCCAACATGTGGGGATGGAGCCAGTTCTCACCTCTTCATTGCCAGGTGCCCAAGTGACACTGTCTCTCTAGTCCTAGCTGTTTGGGGCGGGGACTGAGCTTACAATGTCAATGAACAATCACCTTCTTTCAGACCAGCTTCCCATGTAGCCTTTCTTTGACCCTAGCCACCTGGACATAGGTCAGAACTCACAAGTTAGAAGCATATTTACTTTCAGACTGCGAAGTAGGTAGAAGTCAGCCCCTGCTGGCTCTCAGCTGTCCGTATGGGTTTGTTTATTTGCTGGAATGGCTCCCAGTGTCTACTGAGAATACAGAGAGGAAGACTGAACATTTATTATAACCATATAGGATAAAAATGAAGAGTCACATAGGGTAAGGTCTGGGAGGGGTTCTTCCAGGCATGGTCACCAACCAGGAAGCTTATCTGAGCCTCAGGATTCAGGGCTGTTTTCAGCCTCACCGTGTGGCCATGATAGATTGCATCATACCCTATAAGGCCAGTCAGTATTGGGCTCCTAAGTTGTCCCTCTTGGTCTGGTCAGCCCTCACTCATTAGCCTCAGATGTAGTGCTGTTAGAACAAACCAGGAACACAAGCTGGATTGCTTTCTGTGGTTTGCCTTAATGTGACTGTGGTTGGTTGACACTTCTTGAATCTGTAGCTTGATGTTTGGAAAATTCTTGGGTTGTCTTTCCTTAATTGTTCTTCTCATCTTTCTTTCTGTAATGTAGTGTTTTTTGACCTGTTACAGTTACATGCTGCTGCTGTAACAAAAAATACCAGTATGTAGTGGAAGCATAGACATTTATTTCCCACAGTCAGGAGCCTTCTGTTTGTTGTTAGGTGCTGTTGAGTTGGTACCGCATTCAGGCACTGCCCTGGTGGAGGTCCTTTTTCTCTCTGAGTGTCTGGTAGCCCCAAATCCTTAGGTTCCTGGGCTTTGAGATACATCCACCCTGTGAGTCTGTTTCCCTGTGGCATCTTTCTCCTGTGTGTGTCTCTGTCACTCTTCTACTGTTTTTGTAGCCCAGAAGTGATTATGCTTAGAATCAACATACTCTGATATGACCTGTTAACATTATAAAAGAAAACTCACGTTTCCAGACTGGATGATATCCACAGGTGCGAGGCCCAGGGATTTAACACATGCTTGTGGAAGACACAGTTCAATCCACACAGTGTCGCATGTCAGCTCCACTTTTTTTTTTTTGTAATTTTCATCCCTCTTTTTTTTTTTTCTGTGTCTGCTTCAGCCTGGATATTTTTTTACTGATGCTTCTCCTGTTCTTAAGTCCACTTTTCTTTGGCATTTTAGTATGTTCTTAATTTCAGAAATTACATGTTTATTTTTAGCTCCAGAGTTTTCATTCTCTTCTTTTTTTAATTGACTTTGTAATTTTCTGATGAAATTGTTTTATCCATTTCTCATCTCTTATTTTTTTCACATTAATCATATTTGAAGACTTGATTAATTCTAATGTCTGGTTATCGCTGAGTCTCTTTTTATTGTGTTTTTCTTGGTCCTGCTCTTTGCTCTTTGGTATGCCTGGTAATATTTTTTTTTTTTTTTGAAATGTCAGAAATGATGTATAGGGAATCATCGGGGCTCTGGGTTATGTTGCTGTGGTGACTCGCAGTGGTGTCAGTCAGCTCTGTCTCAGCTTTAGCTTGTCCGCCTGCTGCTCGGTCTCCTAGGCTCTTTGTAGCCCCTCTCGTCCTTACTCTCCTAGGTGCGTCCCATCTCCACACCGCAGAGCACAGTGGGCATTGTGGTCCCTTAGGGGCCTGTGCCTTAGCATCTTTGGAGGATGTGTAGAGGCCTGGTGCCTGCTGTGTAATCAGGTTGTTACATTATGACTGACACTTGTAACCCCTGAGGTCAAGCCTGTGCTCTGTGTATCTCTCCCCAGTGGGCCATTTTTCTCTGCTGGACTTCACCCTCACTTGGCTGCATTGTGTGATTGGTGAGATGTGCCCCAGCTCTATGCTTCTGTGACTGTGAGGATTGGCAATGACACAGGTTACTCAGGGAGGAATATGTGCCTTCTAAATGAGTATCCTACAGGAGGGAGTGTTAGTAGTCATCAAGGGAGAATACGGTTCTTTTTGAAGTGAGTTGAGGAAGTACTGACTTAATGCCTGAAACAAGGGGAGTAGATAAAATTCACAGTATACACATGGAGTGGGACACTCAAAAGGAGCAAAAGGGTCCACTGTGTAAATCAACACAGACATGTTCCAGAAAGACAACTCTGAGCAACAGAATCATCTACGGAGTGTTTCCAGTATTATTTAATGTTTGTTAAGTAGTCACACACACATCACGTGTTCTAGTGTTTATGAAAATCTGAGTATCAGTACATGATAACAAAATGTCTGGAAGGATAGATTTCCAACTCATTACAGTGGTTACCTCCAAGCAGGCTAGTAGGGAGTTCGAGTAGGGAAAGAGGTGAAGCAGAGGACTGTATCTGTGATAGTCTGTGCTCTTCTTTTCCTGGGGGAGATTCTTTACATGAGCCTCCTCAGGGCCATTCCTCAGAAATAAGTAGGGATCCCTCAGTGGCGAAGGTCATGTGTGGAATTTCCCAAAGTTACTGGACCACTAAACCCGTCTTCTGCTGTTCAAAAACAGGTCACCTATGCTTCTGATCTTCGGTGGAGCTCCAGGTTTGGAAAGGCTATATAGAGCCATGTAGATGTATGTAGATTTTGTCACTGGACAGGAGGAAGTAAACAGTCAAGTGGGCACGTTAAGACCCACAAAGCAGTGTTTGAGCAGAGGGAGGTGCTGAGTGACTGTCAGATGTTCTCAGTCGTGAGGGAGGCTGCACTGAACTCCATTAAGGACTGACCTGACTCAAGAGTGGTGAACTGGTCTAGTCAGCCTGGTGCATGGGAGTTTCAGGGCTGACGCTAAGATGGATTCATCAGCCTACATGGCTCCGGGTTTGTGGAATGAAGTGGGCGGGCAGGTCTCCCAAGGAGGGGAGCACAGATGAGCAAGGTTAGGGAGCAGTGGGCCCCCAGCCCTTGCCCTGTCTCTGTTCCCAGATGACATTATGTCTCTCTCTCACCAGAATCTGTGAGCCTGGCCTACCAGCGGGTACAGAAAGTAGACTCCACCACTCTGCGGCCAGTTGTGATTTTGGGGCCCTTGATGGATGTGGTAAAGGAAATGCTCGTGAATGAGGCACCTGGGAAGTTCTGCAGATGCCCACTTGGTAAGGGGCATCCTCTTGCCTGCTGGATCATGTGTCTCCACACCAGCCCTGCCCTGTAAGGCGCACTGGCCCCGAGGCCGGTCACAGTGTTTCGTAGGTGCTTCCTGAAAAAGGGATAAGGGCTGGCTCACATCTGGGTACAGCCCCAGGTTCCTTCTTCTCAGCAGATGAGTGACTGCATTTCTAAAAGCTGCGGCAGGGCATCCTCTGCCTCTGTTAGGGCCAGGATGTGTTGCTATACTCAGGCGTCGACTGCGCGGTGGTGTCCTGACTCCTACATTTGTGCCTTGCAGAGGTAATGAAGGCCTCACAACAGGCCATTGAGCGAGGCGTCAAGGATTGCCTCTTTGTTGACTATAAGAGAAGGAGTGGCCACTTCGATGTGACCACAGTGGCTTCAATAATGGAGATCACAGAAAAGGTAACTGTTGCTTTTGGCCAGGGCTGCAGGCACCTGTCTGGGCCTAGGCCCAGGCTCCCTCAGGTGTGTGTCTGGCTGTTGTGTCCGTGACCTTCTCCCTGTGTGTCTCCACCTCAGTAACCCCATCTATGCATTTCACCCTGTGTGTGCCTTCTCCTCCCTGTCCTTGTGCTGTGGGAGGGCAAGTCCTTGCTGCTTTGTGCTTCTCCATCCCTGTATCCCTTGGCAAGAGTCACTCGGTGCACTTGCCACCACCCCTCTCTGGAGTCTTTGAACTTGGGGAGGTTGAGGAGACTTTCCCAGTGAGTTCTAAAACAGGGTACCAAGTATGCCTGCTGACCTCTGTAGAACTTTATGTTCATGGGCTTATTTTGCGGAGAAGGACTTGACCTCCATCGGGGGCCCCTGCCCTTGAAGGAGTTCAGAACTGTTGACCGTGTGTCCTTCTTGAGAATAGTTGGCTCTGTTTGCAGCATGAAAGAAGTGGGGAATCTGCAAGGTGTGGGAAGGGCAGCCGTTGTGCCTGGCCCTGTCCTTTTTGGTAGTTAGTCCCCCTTGCTGGGCTGTGACTCCCTCCTGGATTGGCTTCTTACAGTTCTCATCACACACTGCCTAACTGAAGTGGCAGGCCTCCAGTCAAGGGTGGCCAGGAAGGTAGGAAGGTCACCAGTGGAACCCTTTGGTGGGGGAAGTGGGGAGTCACAGGGTGGCTGTGGCCTTTCTCTGGCTCACACTCTGCTTGGAGGCTCATGGGACCGAGGAACATGTTTCAGTCACAGCTGTGCAAAGACACACTCTCCTCCCTGACTGCAGCTCTGTCTTAAGCTCTCTGATTATTTGCTCTGCGTGGCAGAAAGAAAGGTTCTGAGTCCAGGGTAGGGGAAGGCTTTGAATAAGGTCTGGTATCCAAGCAAAGACAAAACAGGAAGTCTGGAGTTGGCCATCCAGACCCCACTTGGTCCTGCTCCTCATCCAGCTGTCTTTGCAGCCAGCAGCCAGAGGGAGATGTCTCCCTGGGTAAGGTTCCCTCACAACTCATTGTGTGCTCTTCATCAAAGTGTGTCTTGTTCACAGTTGAAATCTTAACAGTGTTTCTGGAGTAAGGAAGAGCTAGCTGTATGCAGTGAGTGGTCGTGCCCTCTGGTGGCAGGAAAGAGTTTCTTGCCTTGGATTTGAGGCAGGCTCGGCCTAGATGCTAACTCCCCTCTTGTCTCCCTCAGAACCGGCACTGTCTCCTGGACATCGCCCCTTATGCCATTGAGCGGCTCCATAATGTGCACATCTACCCCATCGTCATCTTCATCCACTACAAGAGCGCAAAGCAGATCAAGTAGGTGGCTGACGGCCAAGGCTTGCCTGCCTGGGACCTCAGGGGTAGGCTGGGAGCACAGGTAGCCCCAAGCAGCACGGATGTGTGTATTGGGGTAGAAGAATAGAAACATGCTTGTTAGCCTCAAAATAGGCATCATGTGTAGTTAAGGGCCCCTTTCTTTCCTCAGGTCCCTGACTGTGGGGGTGTTGCCACAATCTCAGCGTTGTCTGCATGAGTCCCCCTCCTGCCTCTCCTTCCCATTTACTCTTCCCTTGCCTCTAGCTTGGTGCTTAGAAGGATGCAAGGAACTAGGAGACCTAGGCTTGGTCCAGCTCAGCTGTGTTGTACCTGACTTGTGACTTTGATGAGGCTTTTGCTTTCATGAACAAAAGTACTTTACTTTCCTCATTGGCTGGACCAGCTGCATGCAAGTCCTCTTCTTGTTTCGCCATCCTGTGCTTCTGAGCTCTGTACCTGCAGTTGGGGGCCAGCTGGTGTGTCTGCTCTGCACGCAAAAAACACTAGGGCACCCATCTGCCCCTTCCTGCCCAAAGCTGCCCCTGGGGCACCGAGCTGCCACTGTGCTTTCTGAGGGGTGCACACAGAGGACCTCACCACAGCATGGCCCCATCTTGATGGTGACAGAGGGAAGGATGAGGAGAGGTCATAAGAGAGGCAAGAAGCTCACCTGGTTTGCTGGGTGTCCTAATAGGGAGCAGAGAGACCCCACCTACCTGCGGGACAAGGTGACTCAGAGGCATTCCAAAGAGCAGTTTGAGATGGCTCAGAAGATTGAACAGGAGTACAGCAAGTATTTCACAGGTAGGTGGGCCCTGGGCTGTGGGAGAAGCAGCAGGCAGGATGCAGAGGCTTTCCAAAGACTCAGTCTTAGAAACGGTGACAGCAGGCACTGACTGGGGGCCTAGTAAATGAATGCTCTTATAGGTACTTTCTGCTGAAATGAAATGTTCTCATTCCATCACTGGTCCACCCCAGAAAGTTATAAACTATAGGTTGTAAACATTACTAGTTTGGGCATCAAGTCATGTTCTAGCCTTTTCCACTTGGATTCTTACCTGTGTAGTGGTGGGCCCTGGTGAGCCAGCAGTACATGTGGCAGTGACCTCCTGTGTACCCCACAGTGTCTTCAGGGCAGGTCTTGTGAAGAAAAGCCACAGGCTCTTCCTCTCTGGCCTTAGGAACAAAAGTAGCCTGGCTGTGATTTACCTACTGCCATTCTCCTTTCTGGTTTTCAAACGTCTTCCATGCAATGGAAGAGGCCCTGGTGGTGCAGTGGTTAAGTACAAGGCTTCTCACCAGGATTGCCGTTTGAACCTACCAGCTGCTCTACAGGAAGAAGATGGGATAGTCTGCTGCCATGAAGATTGCAGCCTGCCCCCTGTAGGGCAGTTCTATTCTACTTGGTCCTGTAGGGTTGCCATAAGTCAGAATCAACTGATTTTCCATGAAATTAGTCATTTATAGAAGATCATATTGTTGTCCTAGAGAGGAGTGGATGGTGATTTGAATTATAAAAAGTATTGTGATTTAGTATAGTACTTCTCACACAGCCTGTGATCAAGGGCCAGTATTTTGGTGTGTTAATTTCTAATCCACTGCAGACCAAAGTTTTTGTCAAGTACGTGAAAAATCAATTACTTAGGGAAGTAGGGAAGTGAAATTGAAAAACCTAGACTTCAAAATGCACACCGAGATAATTTTTATTAGATCCAACACATGTAAAATTACTCTGGCGAGTTTCTGTAGCAGTTTTCATGTATACCTGTCTAATAGTCAGAAACAGCTTGTCAGCCAGCTCCAGGGAGGGATTGCCCAGTAAGCATACAAGCTTAATTGTGTTTACTGCCTGATCTGTACTGTATGAGTTCACACAGGTGTCACTATGCACCTTGCTTTTACCGTAAGCATGTGCATACTGTGCTTACTGGCTAATCTGCCCCTGGCTGCTGCTGTTTAGTGGATCTTCCTAGGAGCGACCTGTTGACCACACCCATGGTATTGGACCCTGCAGACTACAGCTGGGCCAAAATTCTGTCCGTTTCCTTGTTTTCACCGTGAATCTTCTCTCGACTGTAGCTCACAGAGCCTGTCTGGCTCCAGGCCATGGAGTTTCTCGTTCCCTGAAACTCATTGTTCCTCTTCTGTCCATTGGATTATCACTATATCCCCATGCTAGTGGTTTTTACTGTGGGACCAGTAGGCTCACCCAGCCCATGCTTATCATGGTGGTGAGGGTAGGCAAATTGTAGTCATCATGTTTCAGGGCCCAGGGAATCCTAAGGAGATTTGACCCTGGGCCTCATTGGAGCCCATATTTTCAGTATTCTGAACAGTTGACCAAAAGGACAGAGAAGAAATAGGGCTGACTTAATCTCCACTCTTGTCTTTTTCTTCCTCACCCTCTCACAGATGGAGGAGAGTGGGGTGGGAAGTGGGCAGGAGTGCCAGGTACCTCAAAACAAGCAGCAACCCAGGTCTTGCAGTGAGCTGAAACATGTTTGTGTTTGGGGGGGGCTCTTTTGCAGGGATCGTCCAAGGAGGGGCCCTGTCGAACATTTGTGTTCAGATCCTGGCCATGGTCACTCAAGAGCAGAATAAAGTCCTGTGGGTCCCAGCCTGCCCAGTGTAGAGGAGCTCTGTGTTGTGGAGGACTGCTGTGATCCCACCAGCACAAATGCCGGGCCTGGTGCATTTCAGCAACGGAAACAGAAACTTGTCTGTCCATCTGTGTGGAGGGTGGTACAGGGGGCCATGGCCCAGGCAGTGGCTGGCGCGGGCTGGCAGGTAGCATGCCTTTCACAAATGTGCTTTAAGATTCAGCCAAACCTACAACTCCACAGACTTTCCATAGAAGTTTCGGCACCGGCCTTTCTTTGGCCAGCTGACCAGAGGTGCTGTGAGGATAGCCTTCCAGATCACAAGTTTACAAGCCTTTGTCAAGTATTTGGTGGTTTATGTTTACTTGAACGGCTTCGTGTTGTCAGTGCCCAGCCCCTTTCACTTCTGTTCACCCTTTCTGTTGCTGGCGTGGCTTTTGTTCCAGTGAAACAGCTCTGCAACCTCGTCCGGGGCTGCTTCGCTTTGGGGGCTTCTCATCAGTGGGACCAGTGCTCTGAGTCGGCGGCTGCCCCTCTGGAAGGGCGATGGGGTGACTGCAGCTCCTTGGCCCACTGGAGGGGGCCGAGCCAGGGCCTCTGTCTGTCGGTGCAGCAGGGTTCCCCAACACGGGGAAGACGGACTAGGCCATCCAAATGGCCTTCTCTCTCAGACTCTCTCTCCTGCCTTCCATGTTCTCTCATTTTCTTTTCATCTGCGCCTGCTGTTTAAGTGCTGCATCTGGTCCCCCAGCCCTGTGAGTTCACGATGATAACGTGAGGCTCCGTGCAGGGGTTAAGCTCAGGCCAACACATGCCACGGGGTCCTCAGTAGGTTCTGTAAATACTAAAGAGCCTTTTTCTGCACCATTTTTGCAGGATAATTCATAAGTCTTTATATGTGAGAGGGTGGCGTGGTGGTCAGCCCTTTAGTAGTATGAAAACATTCATGTTTCAGGCTTTGACTTGAGAGCTTTTAAGGAAAGCATCATGATTTGTGTTGTCACTGTCACAAATAAAAACAGGGGTCTTTTTCGTCTGAGTTGCAACCCCCATGGCAAACCCCGTGCTCAGTGGGGGTGTCTTCATTTGGGGTCTGTATTTGCACTTCTGATGCTGGGTCACTCGGCTGCAACTGTGTCCTGTTCTGAGGTGCTGTACTGGGCCCTCTGCCGTCATAGCCAGACCTGCGTTTTAAAACTTTTCCTAATGTTTCCCTTTGCTAGCAGGAAATATCTGATTGCATTTTTTTTCTTTGTAATTCTAAGTGCTAGGTTATAGTTTAGCAATTACTGGTGTTTGTTAAAAAGGGATATATTTTCTTGCACAGTTGGTCAAGAGAAAAGTTTCAGTTCTCAGCGCTGTCCTTTGTTTTACAGGTACAAATTTCTAGTTCAGACAACCAAGAAAAACTGTAGACTGTGTCTTAACCTGTTCCTTTGATGCCCTTTGGGGGTTGTTTTTTCTAGATTGCAGATTAGAGTGGGACAGCAGTGGTGAGGTAAGCTGACAGGTACTGTTGTGACAGACTGGGATTCTCTGTGCTGCAGTGTTCCTTTGTATCAAAAGCTAAGTGGACTTTAGTACAACCAATAAAGGTCAGTTTCCATAACTGGTTGTAATGAGATTTTTGTATGTCACTTGTGCTTCCTCTCTCCCTGCTGCTCTCTCAGCACCCCTTTATGCTGAAATTTGAGACAGCTTTCCTCCCCACTCATGGTGTTATAGTTAACTGCTATGGTTGCTACACAAAAGTTTGGCAATTTGAATCCACTGTGCACTTCTTTGAAACTCTATAGGGCTGTCCTACCATGTGCTGTGGGGTCACTATGAGTCAGAGTGGACTTGAAGGCAAGAGGTTTGGGTTCTTTGGTTTTCCTCCTGAGAATGTAGCTGGGAATGGCTCATATGGAGGTCTTTTTATAGCTCCTATGATAGTCAGCATCCCTGTTACCTGGACCAGCCTCTCTCTGACTCCCTCCCTTCTGTCCCTTCCATCTGTGGGTGCCTAGCTGTGGTGGCTGCTGTGGTGAACACACTCAGGCAGCTGGTATATGTAAGGCTTTACACACTGTGCCCTCAGGCCTGCAGGTGGGGGCTGGGCTGCAGAAAGCAAAGCGGAATAATCTAGTGCTCCAGGAATTTGAGTGTCTCTCATGTTCTCAGTCAAGGCCCCATCTGCAAGGGTTAGACAAGGCCTAGGCCAGGCCCTAGGGTAGGAGTCAGATTTGGCTCAGGGCTGCATTGGAAAAGAGGGTTGGGATAACCAGCAATGCAAGGCTCTCCAGTGTAGCCTGTTTGGGCTCCAATGGTCCATGTTCTGGGATAGTGGGAAAGCGAGGAAAAGTGAGAAGTTTCACTTGTGGCAACCAGGTGACCAGGACTGGCCATGTAAAATGCTCTGAGACTTAGAGGGGTTTGAGTGCACGATGTTCCAGAAAACTCTCATGGTGCTATCGTGGCAGACGAACGAATGGGAACATAGAGGCATTGGTGCCTCTTTGGGCCTCCACTGCTGGATGAATGTCTCACTAAGCTGTGGAGTCACGGAGCTGCTTGGGGCTTTGGCTGTTGAGGGGCACTGAGAGCTGATGTGGCACCCTGTGACCCAGGGCAGGTCCCTTGCCCTTAGCCTGAGTGTGTCCAAATGCACATGGCCACAGTGCCTGGCTGCACCTGTCACAGCCTAACCTGGGCCATCCTTGGGGGGACAGCCTCCCCCTGGATTTTAAGTCACCCACCTGGCAATGGGGGGAGGACATGTCTGCTTGTTTTAGGAATAATTTCTTTGGAAAAACTGATTTGTGATTCCAAAACTTGACCAGCACTTCAACATCACCAACGATTTTATTTTCTTTAAACCTTTTTGTATTTTGTGCATTTTCTACAGTGAACATGTAGGTTTTCTTTTCTAATTACTAGGAAACAAAGTGCCTTTTTAAAGGAGGTCCATGAAATCACTGACATCATGGACATTTGGATGCACCATAGCCTGGAAGGCAGGCGGGGATGTATAACAATGGGACAAGGGACTCAGTCCTGTAGAAATTCGTAGTGTGAGGGGTGGTACTACCACAGCCAAATAGATCGCCACTGCATATGGGCTTAGATCCTTCTGGAAAGGCTTGCTGAGAAGCCGAGAGGAGAGCTCACTTTCAGCCCTAGACACAGGGCCTTGGGCAAGTTGCACTCTGTGGGCCTGAGCGATCAGCCTCTTCAAACTCCATAGTGACCTCTAAGGCCCTTCCTGCATTCACCTCTGTGATTCTTTGATCCAGGGAGGAAACTGCAAGCTCTAGGGTGTGGAGCATTTCACTGCTCCTGCTCTTGCAGGAGGCTGAAGGAAACCCCAATTCCAGGAGCGAGGACACAGGGTATTTTCCTCTGAGGGTGGAAGGGGCTGCCTGGCCACCAGTGCTTGGGAGCAGAAAAAAGATTCCAGAGTAGGGGCTAGAGTGTCCACAACCACGGCCTCTGGCTTTTCTTCTCACTTGAGACAAAGGTCTGAGATTGAACGGGACAGCTGCCCGGCCTGGGCTTGTGCTGGGAAGCTGAGCTGCTGTGCTCAGGGCTTGGGGTGATGGAGCAGAGGACGGCATGGGCCATGAATGTGAAGGAAGGAGAATGTGAGCAAGTGCAGACTGGACACAAGGACCAGCATGACCTCAGAACTGAGGCACTGGCCCTGGTATTGGGATGCTGATGCTCTCTCCAAGAGGAGCCAGTGAAAGAAGAGAGGCTCTGGGAGAAATATGCCCTGCAGAGGAGATGCCGGCCTCCTGACTCCTGCTGAGTTACTAGCCTGTGGATTCCTCTCACCTAGAGTATAGTTGTGGGCCTCTTGATGGTTCTCCCTTCAGTTTTCCTTGCTATTGTTGGCTTATGCCTACTTTTTAAAAAAAAATAAACTGTAATATGTGTCATACATGCAGAAGAGCCTGTACAGTGTAACTGTGCAGTTCACAGGACAGTGAGCAGTGTGTTCGCACCGGCTAGGTTAAGGAAGAGAACACTGCCGCTGCCTTAGAAGCCCACACATGGCCTACCCAGCTGAGTACCCCAACTCATGGTGTCATCATTTCCTGTGCCGGAAGACTTGAGCTTCCCTGAGGATTTAAGAGAGCCTCTTCCGGGAAATTCTGAGCAGGTCCTGGGCAGACCAGCGTTCTGTAGCCAGAGTGGGTGGCAGGAGTGTCCATGGACCAGGTCCTGGTTGTGCTCAGAGGAAAGGGAGCTGCTGTTTGTTTTTATGCTCACCAGAGCCTAATTTCAAGAACAGGTCAAAGCTAAACCCTTCTGTGGAATGAAGTGAAGATTTCTAGCTCATTTGGATAACTGGCCATTCATCACCACCTGGTCGAGGTGAACCCAGTACAAATAAGACTGTGGGGACCAGGGCCCTCTTTTGTGCCTCAGCACTCACAGCTGTCAGCATTTCTGTTGACCTAACTAGTTGCTCTCTAAGTCTGGCACCAGCTGTCATCCTGGTACCTTTCTAAGTTTTTCTGACAATACCGTGGAAATTTCCTGGATTTATTTCTTTGAGTTTATGTGTTATATTGAGTTGAGTCCCCCAAAAATGTGCATAATAATTTGGCTGGGCCATGAATCCCACCATTGTGTGATTGCCCTCCAATTTGTGATTTTCCTGTACTATAAATTGAAATCTCTGCCTGTGGTTAATAGACCAAGATATGTTAAAGAGGATTAGAGTGGGACTGTAACACCCTTCCTAAAGTCACTGTCTCCCAGCTCTAGTGTAAAGAGGGTTTCCCTGGAATGTGGCTTGTACCACCCCTACAAGCGGTAAAGGGAAAGAGAGAAAGTGGGGACCTCATACCACCAAGAAGCAGTACGGGGAGCAGAGTGCATCCTTCAGACCCCGAGGTCCCTGTGCCAAGTTACCCTCAGACCAAAGAAAGACTGATGTTAACACCAAGACCTGCTTCCAAAACCGACAAAAGAGGGAAGAAGCTTTCTTCTGGAGCTGACACTCTGAATTTGGACTTGTAGCCTATTGGACTATGTAAAAGTAAACTTTTCTTTGTTAAAGCCATCTACTTGTATTTCTGTTAGAGTAGTACCAGATGCTTGAGACAGTTTACTGTCTATTTCTCCTTTGAGGGATCTCTCATTTCCTGTGTCACATGTGAGAATAAAAGGTTAACCTCAGATGTGTATTCTTCCAATAGGAAGGCGACAAGGTTTATCTTCTCTTAGTGTTGGTTCTGGGTTAAGGAAAAAGTAGCGAAGTCTCTGTTTCTTCCTTGTGTACTGATGGTACATCTAAACTTGGGGTGGGGAGGCAAGTGTGACAGAGTTTATACGTAGACCCTCAGAGCTGATGGAATGAGGACTCCAGGAACAACTGCTGTTGTGCTTCTCCTCTCCCTCTAGCTTTTCTTACTCATATGCTGGAGAGCCTGGACTGGTCCCCTCACTTTCTGGTCTGTCTAGCACCATTTTGTGGTTTTGCTATTATTTCAGGAAGTTTCCCTCAACTTGAATTGTACAAACATTTCCTATTGAGTTTTTCAATTTTGTTCTGTTTTTAATTTCCAAAAATACTTTCATTTTTGGAATGTTCCTTTTTTTTTATTCCTGTAGTGTCCTGTGCTTGTTGCATGGATGCAGTGTCTCCTCTTATCTAAGGGTAGCATAGTTTTTGTTTTTGTTTTTTCCCCTTTCTCCCACGTGACTCCAATTCCTCCAACTTTCCTTTAGCACATTACAGGTGTTATACTAGGTGTCTGGTAATCCTTTGATACCTGCTAATGATTAAGATGGGAGATGAAAACATCTAGAATAACAGTAGCATGGTGTGGCCGGGCTGTTTGTTGAGGCATCTCAGAAACAGTCGCTAGGCCGTTCTTTGGAGGTTTGTAAGAATTAGGGACCAGAGCCTTGGGGCATATCTAGTTTAACTGGCCCAAGCTGTTTATAAAGAAAAGATTATATATTCTGCTTTGGTGAGGAGCAGCAGTGTCTGGGGTCTTGAAAGATAACTCCACTTGTCTTACCCATCTGGAGCAAGGGTGGATGAAGAAAACTAAAAACACAAGGGAAATATTGTCCAAAGAACTAACTACCATAGCCTCTAGCAGACTGAGTCCAGCACAACTAGATGGTACCCAGCTCCCATCACCTCTTGTGCTGACAGGGATCACAGTAGAAGGTCCCAGACAGAGTTGGGACTAATAACTTTAATTTCGGTGAGGATTCAGTCATTCCTACCCAGACTATTTAGGAGACTTTCTTACTTAAAGTTCACTGATAAGTGGCTTTCATTACATGCCTGGCTTGATGTTTGACAGTCTGGGGACTGCAGCCTAGCCCACTTGACATATCAAAAATTCCTTCCCAGTGATTTTACTAATAACCTACTCAGCTAGTTGTTTTTCATTTTTATTTAGAGACATCATTTAATTTTATCCTCATAGAAACTCCTATGTGGAGTTTGTAATTTGTAGATAATGAAAAACCAAACCAAACCCACTGCCATCTAGTTGAGACTGACTCCTAGTGACCCTGCAGGACAGAGTAGGACTGCCCCATAGAGTTTCCAAGGAGCACCTGGTGGATTTCAGCTGCTGACTTTTGGGTGAGCAGATGTAGTACTTAACTACCACGCCACCATGCCACATCAGATTGCCTGAACCCTTGTCATTGTATCATGTAGTTTTAGGGGTACAAGAAGACTTGTGCCTGTTTTGGAGTTGCCCTCTCTGGTTTTTCTCAGATACTGAGGTTCTTGAGGATACCTTAGAAGCACTTGCCACCTGTTTTGAGAAAGTCAACCTTCTAAACTATTTTAATATACTCCCACTTAGGACACTGAAGATGAACAGAGATGCCAGGAATTGCAGGGGAACAAGTAAAAGCAGACCCAGCACCCAGGGGCAGGGATGGATCCAACGTCATCTTGCAAATCACAGCATGTAATCATTTATTTTGAAGATGGGGGAAAAATATAAGGATTGAAAACTGCTTGAAGTTCAAAAACAATGTGTGCTGGTGTTGGCCTGCCTTGTAAACATGGAAGTGATACATTTGTGTTGCACTGACCTCTGCAGGTCATCTGCCAATTAATGTGATAAAACAGGCCTGCTGTTTGCATTTTACATGTTTGCATTTTTCACTAGGCTTACATTTTCATGTTTGAAATACATTATCTACTTTCCCTAACACTTTTTATGAATTCTGAGCAGTTAGTTACCTTGTCCTTAAAACAAGTATGTTTTTCAAATTCGCATGCTTTCAAATATTCTAAATAATGTATTATTTCTAAGGAACTGCAGGGGCTAGACAAAGGAAGTGATCCTCCAGGAAGCTACTGCTTGAGGCAGTTGTATTTTGTGGTGAATGGTTTGTTTAAAACTAAAAATCTCAGAGTTGAATCTAAAAGGTGTGCGTCCTTAAAGATGAGAAGGCGGGTTTCTCATTTCAGGGTAAAGCCCGAGCAATTGGTCTGTAAAAATTCAGGCATTAAAAAAAAAAGAAGGCCCAAAGTTGGGAGGTGTGCACCCCTTGTGGGTGCGACCGGCCATCTGGACAGTCCTGGGAGGAAAGGCTTCTGGGATTGTCTGTTGTGGTTTCACTTTGTCAGGACTCAAGTGAGACTGTAGGCCAGGTGCAGACTTATCTTCAGGCACAGGTTCAAGGGCATGCTGGACGAACCGCTATCGTAAGTGATGGAGAGGTGGTGTGTATACGAGGACTTCAGGATGCCCAGGCATGGACTAAGCCTCCTTGGCACAGAAGCCCTCTTCTGGAAGGATTTGGGTCAGGCTTCCTGAAGTTGCTTTCTGTTTTTGCTTCCAAAGTAAAAAAAAAAAAATATATATATATATATATACACATATAAAATATGTACACTGAAATATCTACTTTATCATTCTAGAAAGATACACACTTTTATCCATTTCTTTACCTCTGTTGGCTTCACTGTGTAGGTGCCACTTAATCCCATTCTCACTGGGAGGGTTATATACAGTCTCTGTGGCTTAATTGTCTTCACATAATGCAAAATCTCCAAATACTGGTGTGATTTTTGTAGGCACTATTGTGGTCGCTATGAATTGGAATCGACTTGACAACAATGGGTTTGGTTGTGGGTATTGTGGTGGCAAATGGAGTTGTAATACCAGAGAGGAACTTGGAGAGATCCCACAGGCTAGTACCCGAGAGGCAGGAAAAGGCAAATCCATGTCAGATGGGGCCGTGGAAACAAAGCCCAACTTGCAGGTTCTGTGTCCCCAATAAAGAAGGGGCTACTACCATGCCAGGCAGCCACCCTGGAGAAGAAAGCCAGAGACAACAGGGATAGGTATTTGGATGTGTGGGGGGGTGGGACATCCTAAGGCTGTGAGCTATTAGTGTTTCTTGGTTTTCCTGCACAGTTGAGAATAGAGAACAGGGTTAAAATATATGCATGTATGTGTAAGATGACCTCTGTTGAGCTGGACTTCAAGGCCTCCTTTGTGCCAACACTAGAGACACAGCTCCTACCCTTTGTGGAGTGTATGGTGGCCTCTGTATGTGGGACAGCCTATGTACTCCCTGGGCTAATGGAGGCTGCAGAGTTTCTCCTGAAATCTGACAGAAAAGAGTCTTCATCTGGCCATACCCCCTTGCTGCTTATATAATATTCTGAACCTGATGAGGAGGATTGAGATATGAAGGCACAGGCTCAGAGAAAGGGGACACCAAGTGCTCTTCTTGAAGGGCCCTGGGAAGTTAGGTGAAGGGTGTGATAGCTGCTTGCAGAGGTGAAGTGGTGGTGCAGTTTCTGCTGAGGAAGAAGAGACGTCGACGGCACTCCACAGGCACCCCACAGTTCAGTGGGTTTGCAGTATTATCAGGATATGCTGCAGGCTGTAGCCAGATGCCACCTGGAAGGAAAAAGGCTGGCCGCCTGATAGTCTTGTGTGGTATGCACCATAAAACACCAGCTATTTGTCACATATTTTACTAGATGATTTTCATATGCTATATGCTTTATAGTTTTTTAAGGACAAAACTCCCTACCTTTTAAAATGGTCACTATTCAATTGCAGCATTCTTTTCATTAGAAATAATCTTATTTTTTTATGAGATCAATTTCATTCAATATCTCATGGAGAGCCAAACCTTGTCATGTTGAAACAAAACATTATTTGATGTATTGAGCCTGATAGTCACAACTTGACCCAAAATTGCATACTCAGAAGCGTATTTAAGATAAAATAAATTGTAGAGGAAAAATTAAACCATCTTTTTCTTGTAAATATTAATACAAGCATATGGCAAAAAATGCAAACAGTATGGTAGTGTGTGAAATGAAAAGTAAGTTTGTCATCAACGGTAAGCAGTCTGGCAATTGTCACCTTAACTATGGTAACACTTAGCATCAATACTGATGAAATGCTAGTTAGTATGCTAGCTACTGTGTTCCTCACTGTTGTGACACAGGGTACTCAGCAGGTCTGTGATGTGTTGTCACCAAAATGGCTTAACTTAAGTCTAATCAAAACTTTGAATCCAACTGCCAATTTATGGAAAGTTAAAAGAAGAACAAGTTACAAGACACTGTCCAGAAAATCAGGCAAACCTGAAAGGCAAGACATTCTACAAAGCAATGACCTGGACTACACCGTTGCTATGTGTTTAAAACTGTGTGTATATGAGGGAAGTTAAAAGAATCTTAAGAGATTTATATCACCAAATATAAACAAAAAAGCTGTGAAAGACGTTTGGGAAACATTTGAGGAAACCTGATTATGGGCTAGCTGTTACATGATGTTAGGGAATTACTGTGGTAGGAAACTAAGAGTATTGTGTAGGGGAATATGGTTTAGCAAGGCAAGCTTGGTGATGTGATGTCATTTTCTTTGAAATGGTTCAACAAAATATTATCCCCCCTCCATATTTTTGCCTAGTAAAATCAGAATCTGATTGATTTTCCCACACCTAATGCCATGGAGACTTGTCCGTGTCACAACCAGTGGGTCTATATTGTCCTTTTTAATGGCTGCACGTGTATTTACTTGGGTGAATGTCCCATCATTTAATTAGTTCTATAGATGATGTAGGTTTATTGAGAATAGTTTTTCTACTGTTAAGAGTGTTATCTAACTTGATTTTCAGAGAAACAGTAGAAGTGGCATTAAAGGAAACTGAGGTTGGTTGTTTGTTTAAAGACACACAGTCAAGTAAGAGTTAGAACCAGGCTCTGAGCAGCCGGGTCTGTGTTGCTTGCTGAGGACTAGGCTCTTTCTGTTATGCCATGTTGCCAAACAAGTCTCATGAGATGGGCACCTCTTCTAGTGTCCCCCTTTTTATACTGTTTTATCTTTGGCCTCTCTGAGACTGCTCTTGTAGTTTAATTAATTAAATTAATATTTAATTTAATACAATCAATTAATTAATACACTTTGTGTATAATTTGGGATCAGCTGATCAGATCAGGAAATAGGAGCCATAAAACAGTTGCTTTGCAGGATGAAGGACAAGCAGGAACTACTGTCCTGGAGAGCCAAGCAGCCCTGTCACCACTGTCATCCGTAGAAAATAGGTCCCACACAACTCGCTGTTCTTTCTCGCATTGCATTTCCTGCAGATGTGTCTGGCA
The DNA here is from genome assembly GCA_028571685.1 of Heterohyrax brucei. Classification (NCBI taxonomy): domain Eukaryota; kingdom Metazoa; phylum Chordata; class Mammalia; order Hyracoidea; family Procaviidae; genus Heterohyrax; species Heterohyrax brucei. The sequence goes on along the minus strand of CM053154.1, from coordinate 80,459,788 downwards.
AGATTGTGTGCTTATACTATGGGGGTAAGGGAGTCTGAGAAAACAAATTTGGTCTGGCTTAAAGAGGCAAGACTCACTGATGTGGGAAACTTCCCCCAACGAGGAAGGGTGTTCAGAAGATGCTGGGCAGCTTCAAACAAGACAAATGTGCACCAGAAATCAAAATGTCCCCAATTAGGAGAACTAAATAATGGCATGTTCATAACATGTAATATTATGTAGCTATTTTATAAGCCTATTTTGAAGACATTTAGTAGCAAGGTTGGTCTGCACTTTAAAGTGTGCGTGGGGTAAAGCCCTGAGTTTAGCACAGGGGTGTCCATCCTCAGAGAAGGATTGTCAAGAGGTTTATTGGAGGATCCTGTGAAGGGTTGAAGGGGAAGGACCAGAAGGAGATTGGTGAGCCTTCAAACTGGAGACAGGTCTGACTTCTGCACAGGGCGAGAGGGAAGGAAGGATTGAATAGGAAGGACCTTGGACTGCAGTGGAGTTCTGAGGAGGTCTCATTCAGGCCACTGGGAGGCCTCTGGCAAAGCTTGCTCTTCAGAAGCAATCTGTGGGTGGCAGGTATGGACTGGCATTATTGTCTCTGCTGCACTGAGTCATTGCTAGAAGCAGCCAGAGTGCGGCCATGGCATTCACAAGGCAAGCAGCTAGAAACTGTCCGTCTGTGGTGCGCTCTTGAAGGATGTTCTTGAAGGAGTTTCCAGTGACACTTGCCACAACCTGTCAGTGATTTTCAAGCTTACTTCTTTGCATGCAGAAAGTATCTTGTATCAATGGCTTGCTGCCCTTTTGAGTCCTTGAACTCTTGGGAAGTAGCACAGGCACAGGTGGTGTACCACAGAGTAAGGATCTAGGCAGGCCGCTTTCAGGTCAGGAGCCAGGCCTGCCTTCCAGTCCCTGCCTGCTTTGGGGGCCCTTCTCTGCACATCCTGCCCACCTCTGATGAGGGAACCCAGCCTGACTTTTTGAGTGGTTCTTCCTTGCCTTCTGTAAAAGTTATACCATATAGCTTTGTTCTTTTCCTCCATTTGTGGAAATTCGGCTTGTACTTCATTCTGACAGTTTGTCTTGAGGGGGGTGCGGAAAGCATGAAAGCCCTTTTATAACATTATCCTGTTTTGAGCACTAAGTTAGGGTGCTTTAGAAAAGGGAGAGTCAGCTACCTGCAAAGTAAACCCATTTGCACAGGCAACTTCGTGTTCTAGTTCTGATTTTAATTAACTCAGATTTTGCCTTCTCCCTTCAGCCATATCTGCTGAGGGTTTACTCTTCTGTCAACTTAGTCCATAGTCACAGAGTATAGGTTCTGGGGATTGCAAAGGTCCACAGGTCACCCAGAGAACTCTGAGGACATGCCAGAACCTAGAATGTCAGTGCTTAAAGAAAACTTGAGATTATCCAGTCCCAGCCTTCCAAATTATGAACAAGGAAGTTGGTGTGTACAGAGACAAAATGACTTGCCCAACCTGGGAGAGGGTTCTCTTTGCCCAGTAGAGGTCATTTCTGCACCTCTGTGGCATCCAGTATGATGGCAGGGTTTGCGGGGTCAGCCCCTGGGCCTTGAGGCCCAAGGATACAACCTCTCCTCCCGTTGTCAACACTTCTACGCCAAGACCGAAGGAAAAGAGGTGAGATGCTTGGTAAGAGCGAGTCTGTCTGGTGTCTAGGTGTTGACACACAGTAGGCCATCCAAGATTCACTGATTCTTCAGCACAGTCACAGACACCTTGGGGTGGGGTGCAGAGCTATCATGTCCTGAGAAAGCAGTAAGTAGCAACAGCAACAGTTCTATAGCCGTGACTATGTGCCAGGTACTCCATTAAGTTTTTTTTAAGTATATCGGCTTAATCCTCCTGTCAACCCTGTTTGGGAGTACTGTTATCCACAGTTCCCTACAACAAGGCTGACACTCAGAAAAGTTAAGAAACTTGCCAAGGATCCTACAAGCTAGTCAGTAGCAGTGCTCTGTGCTGTTCTGCTAGCATGCCTGAGAAGGTAGCCATCCGCAACCCAGACCTGGGCCACTGGGGCTGTCCCTATTTGGGAGGGGGCAGACCAGTGTCTGGAGAAGCAGGTACCTGTGCTGACCCAGCAAGGGACGCAGCTTTGCGGAGGAAGAGGGAACCGGAGTAAAGGCAAAGGGACTGCTTGCTTGGCTCGGCCAGTCTTAGGAGGCTGTGGCCTTGGAGGTAATATTCTACTGGCAAATGACCTTCCAGGTGGGCTGCCCTGCTGCGCTTCCATTTCTCGTCTGTGTTCTGCTGACTGGCTCTGCCAGCCCTCCGAGCAATCTCTGTGCACACTGGCTAGTACCATGGATTGAAGCTTGAGGCCACCAGCCTTGCCAGTGTTCGTTTTCAGCATGGGGCAGGAATTGGCAAGACAGCAGGGACAGATAAGGGGTATGAGAATCTTCACTGCTCCAGGCCCCAGGCACTGGTGATCATAGCCCCATCAGTGTCCTGCAGACAGAGGCATAAACTTCAAATATCTCACATGGGATCCCCCTGTGGGTTGCCTAGCCCCTGAGCCACCCTCCTTGCTGCCCCCAGCAGTGGTGGGAAGAGGGGTATCTACTTCCAGAGTGGGTGCCTTTGACTGTGGGAGAGGTAGGCTCTTGAAACATCTTGAAAGAATTGTTTTCAAGAATTGCTTATTTATTTATTAATTTAATTTAATTTAACCAGAAGCTGCTAGAGCTGTGTTGATAGTAGGTTGCCTGGTGGAGGAGATGTAGTCTAAAGATGTTTTACCAACAAAGCTGCCATTTTCAAGTGTCATGCTGTCTTTGTCTATAGGTGGGAGCCAAGTCAGAAATCTCTGCTTTGCGGAGATAATCTCTGAAGAAGCCCTCTAAGCTGTGTCAGTGTGTGGTGAGTGGGCTGAAAGAGGGTCTAGTCTTAGCTGTTTCTTATGCTTTTTTTTTTTTTTTTTTTTTTTTACTTAGATAACATTTTGAAAAAGTACAAACATTTCCCTGTTCTGGTTATACTGACCAGTAAAAAATTATACCAAACTTATGATACATTTTGTCAAAACATAGTCATTTGAACTCCTAACATTAATGTGAACTAAACTTTAGTTTTTCTTTTTGAAGTTTATTTAAATCGCAGAGATAATATCTGCTTGTTGGAGGGTTCAAACACAGAAAAATACAGGATGAAGAAGCAAAGTTCGTTGTCTCTGAAGCCTGTTACTACACTGCTTGCCCAGTGTGTTTGCTCTAGGATTTGGTGGGTTGCTTCAAGACCTTATTTTTTTAGTGTTTTCACATGTGTGCAATTTTATCACACGTAAATGGCATCATGTTACACATATACAGCTTTACTTGCTCTCTCTGTTTTTAATAAAGCAAAACTAGATTTATGTGGACTCACTGCGGTAAGGGAGAGCACCACTTTGACAATCCTAGTTGTGTCTCGGAAAGGACACAACTTAATATTTCTTGTAATGCAAGTCTGCTTTTGGTGGTTGAAAACGTCTGTTTCACATTCATTAAAAGAAATATTTAAGAACATTTTACTGTCAGGTTTTTTTTTTGTAGTCATTTTAAAGTTAGTCACTGTTTCTTAAGCTGCTTGTGAGGGCTTTAGGTACTGAGGACACTCCTGTGTACTTTTACAATGTTCTGTACAATATAGCTTACGTGTCTAAACAATTATCTTAAAGCAGAGAATTTGGGGGGAAGGAAGTCTGTTTTCCTGTGTGTGTGGTATGTGTGTGGTGTGTGTGTGTTTAAATAGAAATGAAGTGAGTGGAACCCGTTTTAAAGTGTCCAATTCCGTGGCACTTTGTGCTTTCACGATGTGCCACCGTCACCACCCAGTACTGAAAGATTTGTCATACCCCAGAGAACATCTGGTGACCATTACGCAGCCATTCCCCATGCCCTGGGTACCACAGCCCCTGACAGCCGTGAGTCTGCCCTCTGTCTCTGTGGATTATCAGTTCTGGGTATTTCACCTAAAGGGAAGTATATGCTATGTGACCTTTTGGGTTTGGCTTCTTTCCCTTAGCATAATGTTTTCAAGGATTATTTGGATTGTAGCATGTATCAGTACTTCATTGCTTTGTATGACTGAATAAACAAATGAGTAAACTTCTGGTTGTATCACATTTTGTTGGTCCAGTCAAACCCTGCTATGTTCAGAGCTTAGGTCTTTGGACTCTTGTGAATTCATTTAGTGGTATTTGCTTGAAAATGTTTTCAGTTCTTTTGGGTATATACCAAGAGTGGAATTGCTGGATTATATGGTAATTCCATATTTAGCTTTCTGAGAAATGCCACCTTCATTTTAGAAGAATGCTTTCCATTGTCGTAGAAATATGGGATGTCAGTTTTTTTTCCTGTCTGTGCTTTAAAAGTGCCATTCCGTTGTCACCTGAGTTATCTGAGTATTTGAGATCTATGGTTTATTGTCTTGAATCTGGAAAACTCTTGGCCATTAGTTCTTCAGATATCTCTGTCGTTCTCTTCTTCTGTGACTGAAGTTGATCTAACTGTTTGACATTATTCCAGAAGATCTTGAGTGTTCTGTTCTGAGTTTTATTTATTTTTCCACTCCCTTTTTTCTTTGTTTTTCAATTTAGATCTTTTCTACTGACCTGCTCTTTGAGCTCAGGAATTCTTTCCTTAGCTGTATACACTGTGGCAATGAGTCTGTCAAAGTAATACTTCATCTCTGACGTTGTGTTTTTTATTTCTTCCTATTTGATTCTTTAATGGTTTTCTTTCACTGCTAAAATGCTAACATCTATCACTGCGTGTTGTCCATCTTTTCCAGTGGGTCCAAGTTCCTGTCTGATAGTTCCAAGATCTAGATTGTCTCCGAGTCGGGCTCTATTGATTGCTTTATCTATGGACAATGTTGTTCTATTTTAATTTCTTGTGTATTGTGCAGTTTTTATGTAATACTGTGTATCACTGTGAAAGACCAGAAGAGTCTGAAGCAAATGGTATTTATCCCTGAAATGGGCATACTTTTTCTGTCAGGTGGTTACTGTGATGTTGTTAGTATGTTTGAATACCTGCTTTGATTTCTTTTGGGTATATACTTAGAGTAAAGCACCAAAGGAAAGCCTGAGCCTGTCTAGTATTAGTTGAGCTGGGTTATGATTTCTTTGGCACTGTCATACTTTCAGTACATCACAGACTTCAGATTTCTTTAGCTGTGAACTGCTGTCACCTTGTGCCTAGGGTGGGATCTGGGATGCTGGTTGAGCCTTAGGGAAGCCAGAAGGTTGTTTTTTTTTTTTTTTTAGTGTCCCCGTTCCACCCTCAGCTTTCAGCAGTCTCTGTGTGTCTCTGCCATGGAGAGAATCTCTTTCTATGGTCTTGCTTTTTCTTGGTGCTAGGCTTATTTGGGGGATGGTAGGGGTTTTTTCTGCAGTCCCTGTCAGCCTCAGTCTTGGGTAGATTATGTACGTAGGTCCTGAAGTGGGGTTTTTCAGCATTCATGCTCCTTCTCCCCAAGGCAACCAGCCTCTGTCATGTACCTGTGCTTGGCTGTGAATAGAAAGCAGCTTCCAGAATTCTGCTCTCACAGTGATAGCAGACTTGTGCTTGATACAGGTATAGGATTTGGAGTGTAGAGGGTTTTATATTTTTTAGTGCTATCTAGTATTGTAACAGTGTGGTATACCCTAATCCAGTTAAATATTTTCCTACTGATGGGAATTTTTGTAAAATGCCATGAAAAACTGCAACTTTATCTACGTATGATTTTTTTTTTTAAGAATAGGTGCCTAGAAGTAAGAATTGCTGGGTTAAATGGTACAGAATTAAAAGGTTGAATAGGTAAAACCAAATTCTTTTTCAACAAGGCTACATTGTTGTGTTCTTCATTTTCTCAATTAAAAACTTCATTCATTAGGGTAGGCTATGATTGCAGTATCCACAAATGGAGAGGGGCAGATTCTGGGTTCTAACTGTGCGGGAGGCATACACACTGGTTTTGCATCCCCACCAGCATCTGGGAGCTACATCTCTGCGTAAATATCAATGCCCCTGAAATCAGAAGCCTTTGTAATGTGATGATCATGTGCACTGCCATTTTGTGCAGTATATGTACAGGGCTATGCCATTTGTGTTCAGAAATCTCAGTGCATCTTGTGATGGCCAAAGGTCAACAAATTCCATGGTTGCTAAAGAACTATGCAAAGCTTGAGGGTTGGGCTGCTCCTATTCATAAGTGTCCTGTGCCCCTCACAGTCTCAGCCTATTGGCTTATATACTGGTAGCACTTTACCAGAACTCATGGGATAGGAGCTACATACAGGTGACTGGAAATAGATTCAAGACTTTTAAAACTACAATAAGATATGTCAACATTTCACTTTCCTTATGCAACAATGGATAGTTTGGCTTATGTGGACATACTTCACATTTCAGCCTTGGTGTCAAGTCTTTCATCACAGTTCTTAGCAATCACCTCAGAGGACTCACTGGCAATCTGATCACTCAAGTGCATATGATTGTTAAAGAAGTGTGGATGACTGTGCTGAACGCCACTGATGACTTCCTAAAGGATTTTGACTCATTTTGATTCTCATCCAGGAATATCAGAGTTTCTTGATGCTTATGAAATACAGATGGAAGGGACAAGCAAATGGTTTGTTTCCGTATGCTGGGGCTGTGATACATCCTGATGCCTTAACAGTCATCTCGGTTATATTTCTTCATCTCACCTCAACCACCCTTTAGCATGGGTGTGTGGACAGTATGGAAGGTGTCTTGTTCATGCCTTCTAACTCTATACAGGCCTTCCTCATAAAAGTGATTCAGTAGTATGACATATATTGTTTACACCCAGCTTGGCCTTGGGGGCTCAAATCTGGCAGCCAGGCATCTTTGTGTAAAACTAGCATGTAAGATCTCTGCACCACGAGGCACGCGTCCCGCTGTTGCCTGGGTGTCTGTTAAGGCTTGCTGCTGCCCATCATTAAGTAAATGCGCTGCCTGCCAAATGTTTTGCCTGTCTCCAGCCTTTGCACCAATCTGTCATGACCATATCAGCTGAGCCTCTCTCACTGGGTCTGCTCGAATCTTGAACCTGTGTTCCTGACATTCAACACCTGCTTCCCAATAATGGGACTGAGACTACTCCGACCAGGTGCAGTCATCATGCTGCAAAACCCCTAGCTGGTGGGGTGCCAGAGCCGGAACTAAGGGCTGCCTTTTGAAAGAAATGTTACCTCGGAGGGAGCGTTGCCTGCTGACTTCCACTTGGCATCATTGAGAGAAATTGGCACCAATAAGGAAATCCTGGACAGCATCCTAAAGCCCTGCCAAGGAAGATCAGAGGATGCCTCTGCCTCAGTGAAGAAGAATTAACTAATCATTATTTTAAAAAATGATGTGACTTAATTGACCTTTCAAATTAGTGGAAAAGTTTTTGTTGTTGTAAAGGATTCAAACAATAAAAAAGGTTCTGATTGGAACTTGTATATCCTGATGTAAAGAAGAAACGATTGCTGGGTGGATTTTGTTTTTTTAGGCTACATTCTCATTCCATGTCCTAGACCTCTTGCTGACCTTCTGGTCACACTTCTTGAAGTGTCCTCTCTGACCCTTCTTGAATTTCAGTACAGGGCTTCTGGGCCACGTTCTTTGACTGTCCCCAGCTGGAAGGATGTTCTTGCTGTGAAGAATCCCTTCCTTTCACCTTATGCTGACAGCACCGCACATTTTCATCTTAGTGGCAGCTACTGACAGATTAGGATCTGTTTGAAAATTTCCATTCCATTTTAATTAAAAAAAAAAAATCATAGGGTTCTGAGTTCATATCAAAGTTGAGAATATTTAGCAGCACCTCCTTTTTTATTCTTTTTTTTATGATTGAGACTATACAATCCCGTATAAATTTGCATACCCGTGTGCTGCCTCATGACAGCACACTCCTCCGTTCTGTACTGGTCATATCCTCCTGACAGTCTCCTATCCTCTCCTCTCTGCCCTCTCGCCTGCATCCAGTAAGAGGTCAGCTGGATGACATCCTATAGATGCGTAGAACCATAAAGTGCACCCATGATGTGGTTGCTCTGTGTCACCAAGTCCAATTCATTTCTGTCCGAAGAATTGACTTCCATTATGATTTATAGACAAGGGCAGCATCAAGGCCAGGGGCCATGCTCCCAAGCAAACCCAAAAGCCCCTGGACCATCAATTGCAGTTTTTTAGTGGAGGTCTCAGGGTGCACCCCTTTTTATCATGCGGCCAGTGAGACTCACCTCTGTGAGCCCCATCATGGCTATCGCTGGTGGTGGCCAGGCCCCACCCAGTTCTTCCGGTCACACGTCAGTGTACTCACTCACTCACGTGGATTTCTCTGTCCTCTGGGTTCTCTTTCCCCCATGTCATTTTGGTCCTCGGAGATTATCTGTTCCTGAGTTGGGACCATTTGGTGTACCTCAGATGGCAGCTTAGCAGCTTTTAAGAACCCAGACGCCAATCACCAATTTGGGGTGCAGAAGACTGTCTTAGCAAAATGCTAGTTATGCCAATTGGCCTCAGTTTTCCCTGAGAGCATGGTCCCCGGCCCCCTGCCCCAGCTACTCCATCTTTGCAATCTTGGGTTAAGATGGGAGGAGTAATCATGTTATGTTGAAGTCCAGTTAAAACTGATCTTCCTTGTAATATGTGCTGTCACTGATTTCACCCAATTAACTTTCTATCAGCTATCTAACCTATACCCCTCCCTCTCTCCCTCCCTCCCTTGCTCCACACCCTTACAGCTGTCAAAGAGTCGTCTTCTATGCAGGAGTTTGCTTTTAAGTTCTAATTGTAGAGCTCTCATACAGTATTTGTCCTTTCCCCACTGACTACTTTCACTCAACATAATGTCCTCCAGTTGAAACCAGGTTATGCGATGCTTCCTAAAATCATCATTGTTCTTTATCAGTGCTTAGTATTCCACTGAGTATATATACCATAGTTTACCTATCTGCTTCTCTGTTGTTGGGCGTCTGGGTTGATTCCATCTTTTTGCTGTTGTGGACTGTTCTGCAATTAACATTTGTGTGCCTGTATCAGTTGGTGTGAATGGCCATGATTCTGCAGGATATATTCCAAGCAGTGGAATTACTTGGTCAAATGGTATATCTATATCCATTTTTTTTTTTTTAAGGAAGCACCAGATTGCTTTCCAAAGAGATTGTACCATTTTGCAATCCCACCAACAGTGTAGGAGAGAGTTCCAATTTCTCCACAGCCTCTCCAGCATTTGTTGTTTTGCATTGTTTTGATTATACCCAGCCTCGTTGGGAAACAGCACTTCCTTTTGCCTGGAGTTTTTTCACCTAGCAATCACAGTTATCTGAAGTAGTCAAAAATGAAAAAGAAAACAATGCATTATAGCAGTGAGCAGAGAGGCCACAAAGCCCTTATATTAGAGTTCATTCTTGCAGCATATAGGAAACCCTGCCAGGCTTTTAGGACATATTCTGGGTGTTACCATTACTAAATTTTGTTATCTGTGCTTCTCAACCCCCAGAAAATGGGGCTAGAGGTTGGGAGAGGGTTGTTTCAGGCAGACACACCAAGTCCAACAAAAATAGAACGATTTAAGAAGAGGTGACAGTTCTGGCCATTTCATCTTCTGTAACCTGCTGAGGGCTCTCAACAGTTCAGGTAAGGCTTGTGTGTCCTCTAGCAGGAAGGTGTGTGAGATAGCGCATGGGGGAGGGCGGCACCAAATGTTAATTTCTTGTCAAACTTGACAAGAGTGGAAGTGAAATCAGGGACATGTTGGTCCAAGTTTATAGGGATAATGTCATGAAGAAAACTGCAGTGTACAAGTGGATTAAACATTTTTCTGAAGGGAGAGGAAGCGTCACTGATGAGGAGAGGTCAGGGCAGCCAGTAACAAGCAGAACTGATGAAAACATTGCCAAACTTTGTACCAAGTAGACAAACAGTTAACCAAGTTTACTATTTGAAAGTGCTGAAAAGACTGCATTAAAAAGGCAAAATTGACCTGAACTTTTCTCTAATGACTCATGACTCTTGCATTGCAACAATGCACCAGCTCACGTGGTGCTGTCTATGAGGAAGTTTTTATCCAGTAAACAAATAGCTGTATTGGAACTCCCTACCTACTACCTGATCTGGATCTCAATGACTTTTTTCTGTACCCACAGATAGAAGAAATGTTGAAAGGAAGATATTCTGATGATATTCAGGACATCAAGGGTAATATAATGACAGATTTGCTGGCCATTACAGAAAAAGAATTCCAAAATTGCTTTGAAGGGTGGGCTAGATGCTGACATCAGTGCTCAGCTTCCCAAGGGAAGGAAGTACTTCAAAGTGATTGTAGTGATATTCAGCACTGAGTTATGTAGCACTTTTCTAGGATGAGTTTGCAAACTTAGTTGTCAGATCTCATATGCAGGAAGGGGTGATGCTGAGATTTGAAGTGGTGGGATCCACCGGTTTTACTCTGTCCCTAACAAACAGTGCCATTTTGGAGAAAGAAGACACCCAGGAGATACTTTTTTCTGAAACAGGGTATGGAGCCTTGTGGCTGGATCCTCTGCACTTGGGAGGCTTCCTATAGGTGCTCAAGCTCTGGAGGTGGAAGCCTGAGGGTTTCTAGGCTCAGGCAGTGGAATGGCTCTTTTGCAGACAGCACATGTCCAGCCAGGTGTTGGGACCTATGCAGGACCTAAGAAGAGAAAATGTTCAGATTCTCTAGGAGCTTCTGGTTTAGTTGGAAGTGAAGTTTAGATAAGACATCCACACAGAAAAAGAGACTACCATACTCCTTGGTTATTGAATTTGTGTAATTTTAATGTGTTTCCTGATATGTGTCCTGTCACCACACATAAGTGGACAGTCTGGACACCAGGCTCCAGGAGGATGGTGAAAGGTGAGCTCTTCCTTGTGGAAGTGGAGGGTGGTAGTGGGTGAGCTCAGGTAGGCTTCCAGAGGAAGGGGGTTTGAAATAGGCCTTGAGCTTTGGGCAGAAATCAGGTAAGAGGGGAGGCATGGGAAATGAGAGACAGCCTCTATTTCCTTTGTTTAGTCTCTTAAGATGTCCCTGCTGAAGACTGAGCTGTGAGGACCTGGGTGGTGTTGATCATCTATATCTCTATCATCTCTTAAAACCAGAGTCAAACCTACTTCTAGTCTGTGCTGGAGACTGGGGTGAGGGAAGTCCGCCCTCCTTTGGTCCTACCCTTGTTGGTTTGTAACTGATCATTGGGTACCATTCATTCCTTTTATTCTTTGAACAGCTATAGATTCTAGGTAGGCACCGAGGAGCAAAGGTGCATAAGACGTGGTCCCTGTCTCAGGGAGCTCACCATCTTGTGGGAGAGAGACGCACCAGCCCAGTGTACACCCAAGGCCCTGAGCGTGTGGTAGAGCTCTGTCCAGGCTGCTCCCTGCCTGCCTATCTCTGTCCACTCAACAGAGCCTCCTGTGTGGGCACTGCAAGTAGATGTCTTGGTCAAAATCTCCTGCAAGTGAATGTCTTAGTCAAAATACAGTCTGCCATCTTTAACTCAAATTAACTTTAAAGCCCTTTTGTGCCTGTGGTACATATATGACCTGTTTTTTGGCTCCGGGGTTTATTGGGAAGGTGCAGACTGTGCGTGCTGCGGCAAAGCATGGATCTTGTGATCGTTTGAAACCAGAGAAATGGCTGTGTGCTGCAGATGGCTGCTTTTACAGGGTATTGTATAAGCTATCTGAACTTTTGGCAGCAAAAATAGAATTGAAAAATTTTATTCATTATACATATATACCAACAGATGCCAGTGGGAGTCTGATGTGTAATTATTTGTTCTTCATATGTACCACTAAACATTTAGTGTAGGCTTATGAGAGGGGACAAGAAAAAAAATCCACAGTACTCAATCAATGATCCAGCATGAGTTCATTAATGAAAACACATGATATCAGCAAAAAATTCAGAGCAGAAAATAATTGGGTTACAAAAGGGTTAAAAGTATACTTAACACAAGATCTTTTTTAAAGATAAGTCCTGAGCTAAAAGCTGAAGGCTCCGTGCTTAATCTCAACAGTCGTTCTCTGTAGAAAGCCCATTCTCTTTTAGGTATTGCCATGGAAGTCAAATTCCTCACACAAAAATGTGCCTGGGCACTTGAGCAAACATCAGTAGAGCTTGGAACACACCTTCAGATGTTTACCACCTAGACAAGGTGGGAAGGAAGTTTAGACGACAACATTAGTTGTTGAGTGTTTGTTTTGGTTGGCAAGCAGTATTCTAAGGACAAATAACAGGAGAAACTTTTTATTGGCTGTAAGGACTTGCTTAAAAATGGGACAGATTTCCTTGAAAGACTGTGAGCTCTCTGTCTCTGACAGAATTTAATGGGGCTCCAGCACTGGTGGAAAGAGCTAACCAAGAGTGATTCTTTATTATTATTATTATGCTGATGATTGAGTGAAAATGTATTATCCCATATAAATTCTCATACCTGCCAATGAGTGGCTCCCACTGCTCTCCCTGCCCGGTGACAGCATGCTCCTTCTCTCTGTTCTCTACATGTCATGTCCTCCTAACAATCCCAAGAGTGATTCTTGAGTTCCTTTGCGCCTCCTCCACCAAACAAATGATGACTGAAAATTAAAATACTGCATACAGCTTCCAGAGGGTGCCCTAATCTATCACTATTAGAGAGGATTCCATTTTTAAGACTATGTGTTGAAAGCTAACACATATAGAACTCTCTGTTGAAGTAATGAAATATTCTGCACCTTGCACACAGGAATGCTTTGTCCTAGGAATTATTTCCCAAGATAACCAATGAGAAATATTGGCTCATTCAGTCAAGTGTCATAATTAGCAAAGATTTATGAATGAAGAGTGCTATGCTTGCTGTTACTCAAAGGAATGTCTACCTTCTTGAGGCTTGAGTTCTACAACCAGTTTCTTTGGAGGTTGAAGAAAACTGTTTTGTTTTTTTTCTATTTCAGCTGTATACTAGCAAAGCTACTTTTTGACTTAGAAAGATTAAACATACACTCTTAGCTGTGGACGGAGCCTCAGGGGTGCCCATGTGTCAGGTGTCTCTTCTCTTCCCTCATTGGCCAGACTTGAAGGTGGACTTGCAGAGTTACATTGGGTCAGGGCAGTGAGTGTCCTTCCACTCCCTTTGGACTGACCTTACTGGATTGTCCCAAGTCTACATCTGTCTGAGTTTTTATGAAGCACTTGTACTGTGCCAGGAGCTCTTCTGAGCACTCAGGATTGAGATGCTGAGAGCCAGCTGGTAGTGCTGATGCTAGGAGCAAGGGTCTGTGACCTCCAACTGCAGAGTCCTGGAGGATCAATCAGTGGGTCCATGGTGTTTCCCCTCTTGAGGTTGAGGAAGAATATCTTCATGTAAAACTTGAGTTTGGACTGTCAGTCAGGAGATGACAACCAAATACACAATCACAGGGGTTGACTTTCTCCTCTAGTCATTAGGCATTGCATTAGGAGCTGAATCCATCATAGGCCCAGGCAGAATGTGGAGTCACAAGCACGCACAGCCAAAGACCTCAATACCAGTCTTGACAAGACCCGTCAAAGAGAAGGCGACTATTAAGAGGAAGGGATGACCTCTGTGAACAGATTGTCTAGAAATGTCCAGCAGTGCTCCTTGGGCCCTAATGAGGGAGAAGAATAAGCTCTAGCCAGCAGAGGGGTGGCCCGAAGACCATCCCAGAAATGAGTGTCTCTTGACTGAGGTCCATGGGAAAGAGGGGGCTTTCAGGTGGTAGACGACCACTGGCGTGTCTTTGGGCTGAGGGGGCTTTTAGCTTTTTTTTTTTTTTTTTCCTATTTCTTATGGCAAGTCCCCTGAGGGAAGGTGGTACTGGCGACTCAAGGGGATTGTCTAGGCACTGGACCCGACTTTGGGGGAAGGTAGAGGAGCTGGAAATACAAAGATGAACAAGACACAGCGCCTGCCTCAGCTTGTTTTGTGAGGCAGACGTTACCTGTAAAACTGCTGCTCTAGAGGCACAAAAAAAACCCTGCGGAAGTCAGAAACTTGTGGGGAAAGTTGAACAAAGCTTCACAGAAAAAGTTACAGTTGAGCTATAGCCGGAAGACTGCGCTGAATTTGGCCAAGCAGAGAAGTGGAGGGTGAGCTAAAAGAACAGCAGGTAGAACGATCTATTAGCTGGCAAGGAAGAACAAGGTTGTTTGAGAGTTACAGTCTGTTCCGTAGAGCTGCAACCAAGTGCCCAGGGGACAGGGGAGAGGGTGACACTAGGAACAGATGGGGTTCTGAAGGGCTTCCCACAGAAAGAGTTTAAAAACTAACATCGATTTAAGACAAGTTTGGCAAGAGCATATTTTGAGGAGTTAATTGCCAGTGGCTTGGAGGTGGTGAGCTTCGGTCAGGAAGGAAAAATAGTTTCAAGGCTGCTGGCAAGACCAGGCTAACATCAAGTGACGCTAAACAGGATACATTGGGGTTGAACTTGATTTAGAAATACAGTGTCTTGTGAAGTCAGGGTGGCTTGCAAATTTTCTCTCCCTTTGTAGCTTGCCCATTGTTGTTCTCTTTATGACCCTTTTGTTCCTTCATTTACTCTCTGTATTTCTTGATATGCAAGAATCAAAAGCAAAGACTTTTCCTTGGAGAAATCCTGCTTTCCTCTCTTTTAAGTGTACGATGTTTTAATCTCAGTACGATGTTCATTGGATTCTTGATTTGTTTCTTTAGAAAAGACTTTTAAACTTCTCTTTTATGATTTCATTTATCTTTTTTGGTGCTACTGAGACTTCGCCTATTTATGAGTAGGTCTATGAGTATGACCTCAAGATTTCAGCATTTTGGAACTGGAATTTTCTTTGTAGTTCAACATGTGGTTTTTGATGCCTTTTTAAAAAGCGCTGCATCTGTGTATGTGGTAGAAATACAAACAAGGTGAAAGAATGTCTCCTTCTTTATGCTTAGCCCCTGCCTATACCACCTTTCCCCTAGAGGCAGCAACTGGCCTAACTGTTGGATTCCTTTTCAGAGTTGGTTCAGAGAGAGTACATGCATATACCAACAAACAGATGTGTACCCATATTCCTTGGTTATTTGTGGGTTTTTTGTTTGTTTGTTTTGTTTTCCTGATGTGTGCATTCCTGTGCAGACCATCTGAGCACCAGGCTCCAGGAAGTTGGACAAAGGAGAGCTCTTTCTTGTAGGGGCTGGGGATGGGATGGGAGTGGGGAGCTCAGGTAGGTTTCCAGAGGAAGTGGATTTGAAACAGGCTTTGACCCATGGGCAGAAGTCAGGTAAGAGGGTAGGCTTGAGAAATGAGAGGCAACCTCTGTTCCCTCTGTTTAGTCTCCTAAGATGTCCCTTCTTTTCTTTTTTAAATTGAGTGAAAGTTTACAATACAATTTAAATTTGCATGCCTGCCTATCTGCAGCTCCTTCTGCTGTCCTTGCCCGCTGACATCACACTCCTCCTTTCTGTTCTATTCATCTCATATCCTCTTAACAGTCTCCTGTCCCCTCTCTACCATCTTCACTCCCTTCTAGTAAGAGGCCGGTAGGACAACATCCTACAGATGCACAGAACCATAAATTGCATACATGATATGGTCACTCTGTGTCCCCGAGTCCAATCCATCCCTAACTGAAGAAGTGAATTCAGTAATGATCTATGATCAGGCGCAGCATCAGATCTAGGGGCCATGCTACCAGGGGAACTCCTAGGCCTTCAGACCATCAACTGCAGTCTTTTAGTGGAGTTCCTAGAAGATGTCCCTTCTTCAGACTGAGTTGTGAGGATGCGGTTGGTGTTGATCATGTATTATCTCTATCATCTCTTAAAACCAGAGACCAACCCATTCCTAGTCTATGCTGGAGATTAGGATTAGAGACGTTCTCCCTCCTTTGGGCCTACCCTCATTGATTCTTCACTGCATTGTTCAATACCATTCATTCCTTTTATTCATTGAGCAGCTATAGATTCTAGCTAGGGACAGGGGAGCAAAGATACACAGTCATAGTTCCTATCTTGAGGAGCTCACACCATTTTGTGGGGGACAGGTATTCCAGCCCTCTCTACATCCAAGGCCCTGAGCACATGGTGGAGCTCTGTCTGGGCAGCTCCCTGCCTGTTTGATTTTATCTGTTCAAGTCCTCCCTTGTGACCACCACTCCTTTCCCTGATGAACACAGAGGATCATTCTAATTCTGGGACTTTTTTTTTTTTTAATTTTTAATTTTTTTATTTTTATTTAACATAACTGAGTGAAAATGTACATTCACGTATAAATTTGCATGCCCACCTATATGCAGCTTCCACTGCTCTCCCTGTCCGGTGACTGCACACTATTCCTCTCTGCTCCATACATGTCTCATTCTCCCAACAGCCTCCTTTCCCCTCCTCTCCGTCCACTTCCCTTCCTCCAGCCAGAGGTCAGCAAGATGATATCCTACAGATGTATAGAACCATAAAGTGCTTCCAATATATGGTCACTCTGCATTGCCAAGTCCAATCCATTCCTGTCCAAAGAGTGGACCTTTGTTATATTTTATGGGAAAGGGCAGCATCAGGGCTGGGAGCCATGCTCTCAGAGGAACCCCAAAACTGCTGGACCATCAATTGAGGTCTTTTAGTGGAGATCTCATGATGCCCCCCTTTTTATTCTTGTGTTGCCAGTGAGACTCCTCTCTGTGAGCTCCATCGTGGCTATCACTGGTGGTGGCCAGGCACCATCCGGTTCTTCCCGTCCCAAGTCGATGTAGGCACCCACTCTTGTGAGTCTCTCTGTCTTCTCAGTTGTCTTTACCGCATGTCATTTTGGTCCTCAGTGAGCATCTGTTCCTGCTGAGTTGGGACCATTTGCTGTGTCCTCGGATGGCAGCTTGGCAGCTTTTAAGACCCCAGATGCCACTCACCAATGTGGGGTGCAGAGAGCTCTCTTAGCAAAATGCTAGTTGTGCCAATTGGCCTGGAATTTGCCTAAGAGCATGGTCCCCCATCCCCCGCCTAATTCTGGGACTTTTCTGTTGTCCTGTTCTCTATGGGACATGAGATGAGACCCTAAGCGTCAAGATGGCCTTCCTAGTCAAGCTCCTGTCAGTGTTTATGGGCAGAGGGTCTGTCATAAAACAAACTCATAAATAGTAGATGGAGCAGGAAGGCTCTGGAACAAAGGACCAATGGGACAGTAAATAACCAATGTAACCAGCACCTGTAGGAAACGATCCCTCCTGCCAGCCTCACTCAGGCTCACTGAGGCACTTGGGACGGTAGCTAGGAGAGTGTGAGAATTGTGGGGAAGGCAGTGAACTTCTTGACAAGAATGAGGCTTCCTGTGAGGTCGGTAAGTCTTGGTCAACACAATATCCTGCGTGAGATAGTTGTCTAAGGTCTTTCCAGGCTTTTGTCTCTTTTGCAAAGTCATTTTGGAACCCCAAAGAACAAGGAACATCAGAAAGGGATGCTTACTGTGGTCACAGAAAAAATGCTGCAGTCTTCCTGAGCCACCATAAAAGCTCCTCTTCCCAGAGGAGCTGGTAACAGGACGGATAAGAAGTGTTTGCTACCCTGACCAGGTTGGATGAGAGCGGGGATTTTAAGGGAGCAGTGCCAGAAGGGCCTGGATGCCAGAGCCTGCATGGGGGCAGCTCAGGAGCCAACTGGAAGATGTGAGGGGAGAAGGACAGAATACTTCATAGTTTGCAGAATTTCCTTTTTTTTTAAACTAAAAGTGAGTCAGGAATTCAACAGAGACATGGAAACACTATCAGACTTGAGTCAGAGCTAATGTTTTAAGTTTGTCTAGCGATTTCAGAATATGGTGCTGCTACTTCCTCAACCTTCACACCTGGCTCCCTCCTCTTTGGGGCCCCAGCATCAGTGAATCTTATTTTGAAGGGCCACAGTATGATGTTTGATTGGAGGGGGTTGAGTCCAAAAGCAGGAACGTGGTCCCTTCAGAGGGACACAGTAGTGAGAGAGATGTGATGCCTAGATATGATGCCTCCTCTTGGCAGCAGGCTATGCCGCAACTGTCCTGCTGGGCTGTTGGCCCTCAGCCCACCAGACCCTGCCTGAGTGTGCTCAGCCACAGGCCCTGTCTTTCCTAGTGCTTACCCTGGGCTCTGGGCACAGCTCCTGGAGCACATGCATCAGCTCAGGCATGACAGAAACCATGAGTATCGATGCAGAAGACACAGAGGATCAGTGAGAGAGAAGAGGATCAGTGAGGAGCAGGGCAAGTTGTAGCGAAGAGTGGCTTGAAAATGTAAAGATAGAGCCCTGCTGTCAGCGAGAGGCCTGGTTCAGGGTCTTGGCAGCCACCGTCAGCCCTGTCAGCAGTGGGTGGAGCCTCAGGGCTGTTGCATCTAAGATTGTTCTCTTTTCCTCCTGCACCTGCCTTCAAGGTGACTTGCAGAGTTGGCCATGTGCAGGTTACCCTGGGCCAGGGTAGCGGGTGTCCCTCCTAGCCCCCGACTCTGCCTTGCTTTGTTTCCCGAGACTGCATCTATCTGACTTTTTCTGGTGTACTCACAGTGTGCCAGGGTACAATATTTTGAATCAGACTTGTGCCATGTCCTTCAGATGCCTGCAGTATGTGGTGGTACTGATGCTAATAGGGCTCACCACCTGCACACACAGCCCTGTCCCGGCATGTGCAATGCATGCACCATGTTGTTAGCTGCTATTAGCAGAGTCCTTTATTATGCTGTGGTCTACCCACCACCCCTCCCACCGCTGCCCCCCATCCGCCACCACGCCTCCATGTTCTGGTCATTCAGGAGATCTTCATGGGTCCCTTTGCACCACGTGTGGTTTTGCATCCTAAGAACAGACTTTGGAAGGTAGACCTGACGCTCCCTCCTCACCCACCCTGCCCTAGTTTTCTATAGGAATCTAGCTCTCCATGTCAGACAAGTGACGATTATCTAGTTTAGGGATCATCTGTCCCGGGAATTAGTTTTTAAACAAAATCGACTTCTCAGATGTTTTCTGTCAAGTACCGTTGTATTCTCCAAGAAGTAAGACTAACATTGCAAATAGCACCTGAAAGAAGGAGAGAGACAAAATTGCAATGGGGGAGAATCTGAGTCTTGAGCTGGCAGGCCTCTATCTGCTGTCGACTCTGGTGTGAGTTGACCGGTAGGCTTTGGTTCCAAGCATCAGCCTCACCTTCTGTACCTCTGAGGTTGCAAACCAGTGTGTATATTACTTATGGAATTGCTCATAGTGTGGCTAAGTATGATACATGCTTCTTATGGATGTAGTAAAATGATTTGTGGTAATTATAAGCAGTTACTCTGAGAGAGTAAGGGATCCAGGATGGGATAAGGATACAATACTTCTTACAACTAATTCTACCCCGTGGCAGGATTATTTGCTATCATATTAGCAGGAGTAAGTAGTAGCTGAAAAGAATGGGGAGAAAATTGAAGCCAAGGCCTGAATTGTGTCCTTAAGTATGGTACTTCCTGGACTGTGAGCTTGTCTTTAGGACTTTATCCGTAGGCCTCCTGTGAGGCATCATTGATGGCTGGGTCCTGTAGAGATTTCTCATTTGCTTCTGCCGGGTAGCTCAGGGACATCACAGGCTCAGAGCCAAGATTTGAGTTCCCCATATATGTGGGTGGTGTATATTTAAACTCCAAGCCTCTGAGTCCTAGGCCTTGGGTAAAATTCTCCGGGAGAGGTTTTCCTGCTGTCAGACTGGGTCACTTAGGTAGATTATCTTGTCTTCTCGTGCCACTGGGCAGACTTTTCTATTTCACTCTTTATCTGAGAGTACCACTCTGGGAGAGTCATAACTTTGAGTGTCTCTAGGCGGAGTGGAAACCCTGGTGACACAGTGGCTAAGTGCTATGGCTGCTAACCAAAATGTTTGTAGTACAAACCTGCCAGGTGCTCCTTGGATACTATGTGGCCGTTCTACTCTGTCCTTTAGGGTTGCTGTAAGTTGGAATCAACTTGACGGCAGTGGGTTTTGGTTTTAGGTGGAGTGTCTTAGTTTCAAACCCCCTAGTAGCATGGCCAGAAAGGCTTCTATCCCCTCTTCCTGTGTAGCAATGAAAGCACAGCTTCCTAAAACATACCTTCAACCAACCCCCTTTTCTGCCTTCAGCCAGTTATAGTAGCTACCTTGGCCGAGAGCTCTGGAGTTCCCTGTCCTTGGTGTTCTGACCCTGGAGGTTTCTGTGACCTTTTTGAAAGCACAGCTCTGACTTAAGATTATGTTTTATATGTTCATCACCTATTTTATATTTGCATTGTTGGAGGGGAAGTGTGTCAGATTATCCTATCTGTCATGATGTCAGTACACAGGCCACATATGCCTCAGCATCATTTTACTGTTTTAAAAAGGGAGTGAACTAGAAGGCTTCACTAGAGCTGGGTAGCAGTTGTATAGGTGTTCCTTCTCAGTATTTCTCCATCTGTTGACATTTCTCATAGTAAATTAATTAAGGGATCTGAACTTCATGTCTTACTTCCTATCTGAAGTCCCTTCTCATTCCAGTTGACAGTGACTTTAAATATTTGAGCAAGTTCCCATCTAGAGCAGGGAGGGTAGGATTCTGTGATGTGAGAAATTTTCAGAGATCAGGACAAGGTGTTTAGCCTTACTGATAGTGGGAAATAAGTTACAGGCCCAAATCCCTGGACTTTCAGCCCCTTCGCTCCAGCTGATCGCCTGTGACCTTGTTTAGCTCTTGGCACAGGGAGTCTTCATTCCAGTGGCTGAAAAATAACCAACTCTTCTTTCCAGACAGACCATGTGTCCCTCTATATGGGATATCGTCCTTTATGAAAGTGACTACAAACCTTCATCCTGCTCACAGCCTCAGATCATCTTGTACCCTGGTGGCCAAGTGGGACGAATAGCAGAGTTAGTTTGACTGCTACTTCTTCCTTTCTTGTCACTCTGTCTGTCTTCACTGTATTCATGGTTGGTAATGAAAACCTCCATGTGGGAAAGAAACAGCCAAGAGCCTGAGAGTAAGGAGAGCTCAGATACAGCCTTTCTGGAGACACAACCATCGCACAGATAGGGATGTCTTAAGGAATGTAGGCCACAGTCATTGTAAGCATTGGGGATGCTGCTTGATGGCAGTTTACTAAGAGGAAAATCAAGCCCTGTGGATTTCAGATTGCTCTTGATAGTGGCTATTTTGCTCTGAAATGCCTAAAATTAATGTGTCACATTAACAAATGTATTACATACATTCACCTAACAAGTTCGAGAAAGAGTACTATGAAGCCAAAGGAAATTGAAACACACACTTCAGTGATAGACGTTAAAACAGCAAGCCAGAATTGTTCAGGAGCTCATCTCTGCTTATTTTAGGGTGCAGCAAAAAGCTCTCTAGCCAGGTGACTGGGGAGAAATCCCTTGGAAGCAGAGTAGGGAGATTTAGGCTCACTGGAATATCTGGCAGGGGCCAATGCTCTTGCTTACTCTTCCCTCAGCCCTGTCTCTCCTCTGTCCTCCTCTGTCCTCCTCCTCTGCTTTCATACTCTCGTGACCCCCATACATGCCTGGTTTCTGACTTCAGCTTGGCAAAGCTGAATTCTATGCTGAGGGATCAGTGGGAGAAAAGTCAAGTGGGCATCACCCGGGGTCGCATTGCCCTCCTAGGAGATGGTGCCTCTTGCCGTAACAGAGCCACCGCTGAGACAGTGCCAGTTTCCTCCTCCTAGTAGCTGCAGTGTTACAAGTTGAAAAGGATTTGCTAAATATTAGGTTGCATTCTGGTAGATGAAGTTCAGATACTATCTTTTAGGACCAGATCTGCCTTCCCTTTACTCCAGTTTGGCAGACTTATCGCTTACAGTCCAGTCCCATTTCTTCCAGGAGCGTGTTCAGCCAAGCCCTTCTCTCATAGGGATCTCTTCATTCTGTAACCTGCGCTTTCACTAACTATCTTTACTACACCTGATCCAAGGACAGTTGTGGCCCCTGAGGGAAACACTCTTCACATCAGACAAGTGGGCCCTTGCCGGAGGAACACAAGCGGACTGGGCGTACCTACGTGCTAAAGTGATTTAACTGAATACTCTGCGGAAAACAAGTGACGGATGTCGCACAGCCAGCTCTCCCCCATCTTTGGGTTGCTCATTCTTGTACCCAACAGACTCAGCCCCATTCTGCTAGTTTTAGTACTGTTTTGAGGTTGTAAATTAAATTTCTTCAAAGGGTTGGACCAGTATTTCTCTTACGTCCCTTTTGACAGCTGACACAGAGACTGGGTGGGTCAGGAGGCCAACAATTGCATGCTGAGTGAACAAGTGGATACTTCCAATTACCAAACCCATCTGCTTCAATGTGAATAAATCTTCAGGAATCAGATTCCACCTCAAAATCCTTAGTTATTCTATCACCTGAAGCACCAAATGTGTACAGCTTGGCTCTCTTATCTCTTTAAAGTCTGCTCCACTTTGCTGCCTCCCCATTTCCCTTATTGCTACAGTTATTCTCTCGTACTCATTAGAAACCGTGGTCACCTTGGGATCCTTTCCTTCTTGGTCCCTAACATCACCAGAGTCCACTGAGTTGAATTATTTCCCTTTTTATTAGCGTAGTTACCACCCAGGTTCAGAACCTTATCATCCAAAGCTGGACTTGTCACCTGCTTCTTTGCTTTATGCAATACAATGGAGCTGATCTTCCTAAATCCCTACTTTCTTAAAGTCACTCAACTCCATCTGAAAAATAAAAACTTCCATGGCTCTAGGAATCAGTGAAATACCATTTGGACAACCTTAGCCTCTGCTCAAGGCCTCCACAATTTGACCTTGAGCTGACTTCTTAGCCTTCCTCTCTGTACCTGCCCTTTTGTACTCTCTCCTCTCACCAGACAGGTTTGCTCACTGTCTCCTCAGTGGATCTTAGGATTCTGAAATCTCTTTGTGTTCATCCAGCATACAAGCCTATTTGATTTTGTCTTTCTGTATCCTGACCTTTCTTCAAGGCTTAGCCAAGCTCAAGTTCCATCTCTGTGACACTTTTGCCAGCCTCTTCCAAAGATCACAGGCCATTAAATTTTGAAGCTGTTTCTTAAGGCTTAACCTTCAGGACCCTACACTCCCAAACCTCGGCGACCTTATTTTATATTTGTAGCTTTGTATTTTTTTTCCTTCTTCTTTTTTTAGTGGTGCTTGAAATGAAAGTTTGCAGTTTAAGTCAGTTTGTCATACAGAAATGTACACACACACTGTTATATGACCCTAGTTGCTCTCTTCACACTGTGAGAGCTCCTCTTTATCCTATATTCCCCATGTCCATTCAACCAGCTCCTGTCTCCCTCTGCCCTCTCATATTGCATCCTGGCAAGTGTTGCCTATTTAGTCTCATGCCTACTTGAGCCAAGAAGGGCACTCTTCACCAATATCATTTAATGTCACATATTATTTTTTTTAAAGAAGGTCTCCCAACTTTATAAGCTTCCCTCCTGCTCCTCATCAATGGTAGCTCTCCTTTGCTGGTTAATTGATCTTGGGGACTAAGCTTGTTAATATGTGTCTTACTACAATAGATCCAGAAATCTCTTCAAAGCTTACCCTCATGCTCCTGTTTCTTCTCCTTCCATTTGCATCAAATCCCCAAGAGCATTTGGACCAAATCCACGAGAGTACACTGACAAAGTCTTTTCTGCAAAACAGTCAAGCTTCTGGATGCAGAGGGAAGGTTGTGACTTTGGCATCAGAGCCTGTATTGTTGAGAGGGTTACTAAGTACAAGGATCTGTAAAATGAGGTGGGTCTTGTACAAGGGACCCTAAGAGAAGTGTAAACAAAGTGCTGTAGTGGGTTAAAGGAGAAAAAATGAGTCCCAGGCCTGGCATTTTACCCACAATTCCTTTAGTGCACCAGGCTATTGCTGTCATCTTCTGAGAATCTTTAAGGCCAAAGGGAGGCTGCTGAGGAAAGACAACTTGCAGAGAAGAATCAGCAGCAGATTGCAATCAGGCCTCAAAGACTGACAGTAGAGGGCTGGGGACAGAGTTTCTCCATAATACCTGGTTAAATCTCCTGCTCCTCTAAGCTCTCCTAGCAGGTGATGGGGCATTCTTAAAGCTGCTGGACTTGCCAACCGGCACCTTCCTTGGTTCCCCAGTAACTTGTGGTCTGATAAGAAGCCAAAGGGATTCCTAGTCCAGCTTTCCAATACATAATGCTATTAGGAAGGGGCTTACTGCTTTTGTTTTCAAATCCCTATTTGTGCTTTGTTAACTATAAAAGTGCAAGCCAAATCAAGACAGTCTGTCTGGGATAGGAAGAAAGAAAGGAGAGAACTTGAGGTGACATGAGCCCTTGTCTTTGTGGGGTCCTCAAGTTCCATTAACTTCAAAGCAATAGCTGCTTAGTTAACCTTCTTTGGGAACTAAATGATTCTCCATGTTCCCTGAGTCAGAACCCCTCACTTTCATTTCTCTGGAATATGAATTCTCTTTGTTCAAGAGAATTTATGCCCTGTTCAAGGCATAAAGAAATGAAAAGAGAAGCTATGAGAGTGATTTCCTTTTCTGAAGAACTGTAATTGATGCTTCCTTTCGCTAGTTGCAAAGTCTGCTGTTACCCATCTGCTGCATGCTACGGTGGCTGCCTTCTGTGCATGGTGACCCCAGCCTATGGAGGTGCTTTCTTGGGGGCTGTGTTTCTGTCTTCCCTCCTGTCCACTATTTGACTTATTTTCCTTTTATTTTGTATCTGGAAACCACGGTGGCGTTGTGAGTGGTTAAGTGCTGCATCTGCTAACCAGACCTCGGCAGTTCAGATCCGCCTGTTGCTCCTCGGAAACTCCATGGGGCAGTTCTGCTCTGATCTGTAGGGTCGCTGAGTCAGGATTGACTTGACGGCAGTGGCTTGGCTTTGCTTGGCTATTTTGTATCAATGAGCTTGATGCTGTATTAGCTTTAAATTTCTGTATGGGTCAATCTGAAGTTTTTTTCTGAGCCTACATTTTACCATTTTTCTAGTCACTTTTTCCTCCTTTATGAGAAACCTAAGCCCAGCGGTACCTGAGGACCTATGGTGGCCCTTTGGGACTGAGCAAAAAGAGGGCCTGTATTGTTGGGAGGGTTACTAAGTACAAGGATCTTCATAACGAGGTGGGTCTAGTATAAGGACCCTAAGCATTCTCAGCATTGGCCTCTGACGGCACCTCCTCCCAGGCCTGGCAGTAGCTCTGAGGTCTCCTTGTAACCCAGCTTCTGACAGCTCCAGGAGGCTCCTGTGTTCATTGAACCCTTCGTGAGGGCTTGGCTCCCTAAACCCTTGGATAGACCAGCTGATTTCCTTTCTCCCTATTTCCAGGATACCTTTTTCCTGTCTTAGGAGAACAGCAGCACCTCTGAGAGCTTCTTTGACAAAGCCCTCCTCTCTACTGTGGACCTAGTCACCCCAGGCCCATCTTGGCAAGGCTGGCTTCCTTGGCAACACGGGTGGGGCTGAGCTGACTAGCTGTCAGTAACAGAACTTTCTGTTGGTCCTCACCAGCCCAGAGAGGTTGCTGAGGCAGTGACTGTTTAACTGCTTTTTATAGATGAGAGGTATGTCTTGAACAGAGTCAAGGTTAAAACTCAGGTATCCTTTCTCCAGAAAACCTATATGGCGTAGTGGTTAAGTGCTGTGGCTGTTAACCAAAAGCTCAGCAGTTGGAACCCACCAGGTACTGCTTGGAATCTCCGTCGGGCAGTTCTACCCTGTCATACAGGGTTGCTATCAGTTGGGATTGATGGCAGTGGGTTTTGGTGGATTCTCTCCCAAGTCCTTTTGTGGCCTTCTACATCCCACTATCTGCCACTGATAGCTCCAGTGTCACCTCTAACCCTAATTAGGAGATGCTGGGCATGGTGCATCTCAGAGCTCGTACCAGAGGATGAGAAACCTACTGCAAGCCTCTTCACTGTTTTCCAAAGCATGGTCTGAGGACACTTGAATCAGAATCGTCTAGCACAATGGATTCAAATGTCGAGTCCCAGACCAGCCCAACTAACTTCCGAATCTCCTGAAGCACCTGAGAATATGAGATTTTTTGTTGTTTAAATAAAATCTGTTGTGTTTTCAGTGAATTGGGAATATGGGTTTTTAATATTCCTAGTGGATACTGACACATGCTAAAATTTTGAAAACCACAGATACAGGGCGTGAAGTTGCAGCAGTGAACAGAAAATCATAATATTTGTAATTAATTTAAAAATTGAATATAATTTATGTATATAAATTATAAAATGTACAGTTTGAATAATTTTGCCAAATATCTCAGACTTGGCCATTGGGTACTCCTTCATATTGGCTCCTGTCACTTTGAGGTGCTCCCAGATTTATGTGTTTTTGTTTTTTGTTAGTTGACTTTTCCCTTTGGTTCTGGGTAACACTTTCTTACTTAATAATTTTTGATTGGGTTTGTGACATTTTCCAGCTTACATTTAGTCGTACTGTATTTTGTTCCTTGAAACAGTGTTAGACTTTGTTCTGGCAGACAGTTAAGTTCATCCCAATCCTTTAGAATTTTGTGTTTAAGCTTTTTAAGCACAGGTCTAGCTTAACTTTATCCTGGCTTTGTCCAAACTACCAAGACACAGTACTTCTGGAACTTTTACTAAATTTGCTGTGCAGTCGACAAAGTCCACTCTGCTTGTGGGAATAAAAATTGATTCCCTGTCCTTTGTGAATTCTGAGAATAATTTGGTTAAGAGTTCTCCAGAAAACTTTCTTTCCCAGGTATATATTTTTTTTGTCTAGCCTCATGCAGTTTTACACTGTACATGTGTAGATTCGTAGTTGAGCAAATATTCATGTGGATCAGTGTAAAGATTTTTGAAGCTCTTTCTCTGCACAGCTTCTTCCTCCCTAGTACTGTGCCCCTTTACCTCCTCATGTAGTTATGTCTCATCATGATCTTAATTTGCACTTCCCTATTTACTAATGAGAAACTCGGGTGGCATAGTGGGTTAAGTGCTGAGGGTCAGCAGTTCAAATCTGCCAGGCACTCCTTGGAAACTCTACCAGGCAGTTATGCTCTGACTTCTAGGGTTGCTATGAGTTGGACCTGACTCGTATGGCAGTACATTTAGTGATGTTAAACTTCTTTTTAGATCCTTATTTGCCAGTTGTACGTACCCTTTGGTGTTTCCATCCCAGTCGCTCCTCCCCTCCTTGGTAACCACCAAAGATTGTTTCTTTTCAGTGTTTCTTCATGTCTTTTGCTCATTTTCTAATTGAATTGTATAGTTTTTACTGTTGCATTTTGAGAATTTCTTTTATATATTTTGATATAAGTTCTTTGGTAGGTGGTTTGCAAATATTTTCTCCCAGTCTGTAGCTTATATTTGCAACTTAATGGGGTGCTTTGATAAGCAAAAGTTTTTAATTTTGATAAAATTCTATTATTGATTATTTTCCTTTTATGTATTATGTTTTTGGTGTGATGCGTAAGAATTCTTTACCAAGCCCTAAGTCCCAAAGATCTTCCCTGATGCTGCCTCATACAAATTTTGTAGTTTTATACTTTACATCTAAGTATATGATCCATTTTTAGTTAATTTTTGTTTAAAATGTTAGCTTTAAGTCAAAGTGATTTTTTTTTTTTTTTTTTGCCTGTGGAAATTCAGTTCTTCAGTGGCATTTGTCAAATTCTTCCTGGCTTGAAATTGCTTTTGCATGTTTGTCAAAATCATTTGGTTATACTTAAGATGGGGTATTTCTGTGTCCTGTATCCTGTTCCATTGGTCTATGTCTATCTTACCATTAATATATGCAATCTTGATTATCACAACTATGCAGTTAAGTCTTGAAATTGGGTGGAGTGATTTGTCCCACTTTATTTAAAAAAATGTTTTAGTTATTGTTTTGCTTTTCCATATAAGTTTTAGAATAACTTTCTGTATATCTGAAAAAATATCATGCTGGAATTTTGTGAGGAATTGTGGTAAACTTATATATTGGTTTCGGGAGGACTGACATCTGTGTTGAGTGTTCAAACCATGAACATGGTATATCTCTCCATTTATTTATATCTTCCTTAATTTCTTTGTATTGTGCTTTAGATGTAGGTTTACAGAACAAGCTAGTTTCTCATTAAACCGTTAGTACACATATTGTTTTATGACATTGGTTAACAGCCCCACAACAGGTCAGCGCTCTCCCTTATCAACATTGGGTTCACTATTACCAGCTTTCCTGTCTCCTTCTGCCTTCTAGTCCTTGACCTTGGGCTGGCATGCCCCTTTAGTCTTGTTTTTGTCTTAGT
The DNA here is from genome assembly GCA_028571685.1 of Heterohyrax brucei. NCBI lineage: Eukaryota > Metazoa > Chordata > Mammalia > Hyracoidea > Procaviidae > Heterohyrax > Heterohyrax brucei. The sequence goes on along the minus strand of CM053154.1, from coordinate 80,431,588 downwards.
GGTCCAATCTTTGGCTGAAGGGTGAACCTGAATGACTTCATTATTGAGCTGAAAGGGTATCTGGGGGCCATGCTCTCAGGGTCTTTCTGGTCTTTCTTTTTGAGTTAGAGTTTTGTTCTGTATTTTTCTCCAGCTCTGTCTGGGACCCTCTGTTACGATCATTGTCAGAACAGTCAGTGATGGTAGTCAGGCACCATCTAGTTGTACTGGATTCACTCTGGTAGAGGCCACTGTAGCTGGAGTCCATTAGTCCTCTGGACTAATCTTTCCCTTGTATCTTTAGTTTTCTTCATTCTTCATTATTGCTGAAGGGATAAGACTGGTGGAACATTCTGAATGGTCACTCACAGGCCTTTAAGTTCTCAGATGGAATTCACCAAAGCAGAATGTAGAATATTTTCTTTATGAACTAACTTATGCCAGTTGAACTAGATGTTCCCCAAGAACATGGTCCCACAGCCCTCAGCCTAGCAATTCAGTCCCTCAGGAAGTTTGGATGTGTCTCTGGAGCTTCTGTGGCCTGAGTTGTGCGGGCTTTCTCAGTACTGTGCGCCATTTTACCCTTTACCAAAGTTACCACTTCTCTGTTGTCTATTTAGTGTATTTCTATCCCCACTTCTTCCCTCCATGGTAACCATCAAAGATTGTTTTTTTTGTGTGTAAATCTTTTCATGAATTTTTACAGTAGTAGTCTCATTTTTCTTTTTGATGGGTAGGTTTGTTAACTTTCCTTGTGGTTATCTGAAAATTACTCTTATCTTCCTATGTTTGAACCAGTCTATCATTACTCGGTATTGCTTTGCCTTCCACTCCACTAAAAAGTTCTATGCCTACACAGTTTATTCCCTCTTTTGTTGTTTTGGTGTTGTTGTCATTTACAGAGCAACCTCTCTGGTTCCCTGTTATAATTCTTTTGGTTTCGGATAGTCCTTAAGAGTTCATTTCCTAAGCTGGTATCTGGCTGGTTTGATGTTGTTTATTCTCAGACTGAAGAATTCCCTTTAATAAATCTTACAAGTTTGGTTTTTATATATTTCCTTAGTTTTTGTTTATCTGGAAATATCCTAATTTCCCCATCATATGTGAATGAGAGTATGGCAGGATATGTTATTCTTGATTGGGATTTTTTTTCCTCCAGGCTTTATACATATCATCCCACTACCTCTTTGCCTGCATGGTTTCTGCCAAATGATGAGATCTTAGTCTGATGGTTTTTCCTCTGTATGTGACTTTTTGTTTTTTCTTGATGGCTCTCAGCATTTTTTCTTTGTCTTTTGTTTTAGCAAGTGTGATTACAATACCCTTTGGTCATTTTCTTTAGGATCTATCCTATATGTTGTTTGTTGAGTTTCTTGGATAATCAGCTTTTCATCTTTTGTGGTATTCGGGAAGTTCCATCAGCAATTCTTCAATGATCCTCTCTGTGTTTTCTTCCCTTATTCTCAAACTTTGATCACTTGAAAATTTTTGCTCTTAACTGTATCCCACAAAATTCTCAGAATTCCTCCATTTTTCTTCATTCTTTTCTCTGACTTTTCCTCAAGCAGAGTTACGTCCTAGTGTTTGTCTTCAATTTTGCTGATCCTGCCATCCATCATTTCAAAACTGCTTGTTAGTCCTAATGTGACATTGTCCATTGGTGAAATTTTGTTGTTTACCTTTTAGATTTCTAATTATAGTTTTTCTCTAATTGTTATTTTTGTGTGATTTCTAGTTGTGAATTTATTTGCATTTTGTTCCTGTAATTTCGTGAATTCTTCTATGAATTTATCTGTCTTCTCCATAAATTTGTATATATTTTTTCCTGATATTTGTCTAGTTTTTGTTTCAACTCTTGGATCACTGTGAATATGAGAGATCTGAATTCCCTCTCAGGTAATTCTAGCACCTTTTTTTTTTCACTAAGAAGTCAACTGGTGATTTATTTTGGATGCCTACTGGAACAATCTTTTCTTTTTTTAAAACATGTTTTGATGTTGTCTGCTGTGTTCAGGACATTCAGTGGATATTTTGTTTATTGACTGTAGATCTGTTTGTTTTGTCTTTTTTGTTTTATTTGGTTATGTGAGAGCAGGAGAGCTATGCATTCTTGTTCATCTGTCATGATATATATATATTTAAATATATTTTACTCTTTCAAGTGTAAGTTTATAATCTTGATCAATTTGCTATATACAGTACTGCACACACACCACTATGCAACTCTAACTGCTCTTCCTCCCCCACCACCCCATTACAGCACACTTCTCCTTTCCACCCTGTACTTCCTGTATCCATTCAACCAATTCCTGTCCCCTTCAGTCGTTTCATCTCACCCCTGGACAAGAGCTTCTCTGACACGTTCATGTATATATTTAAGCAAGAAGCACGTTCCTTGCCAACATCATCTTATGCCTTATAGTCCAGTCCAGTGTTTGTCTGAAGTGTTAGCTTCCATACTGATTTCAGCTCTAGGATTAGTGTGGGGCCATGTCCTCAGGGGACTCTCCAGTCTGATGGACCATCAAATGTGGTCTTTTAATAGAGTTCTATTTTGCACACTCATTTTTTTTCTGCTACATCAGTGACTTGACTTTATGTTCCTTACCAGAGCACTCACTGGTGTTGGCCAGGCACCATCTAGCTCTTCTGGTCTCATGCTAATGTAGTCTGTGGATCATACGGCACCTTCCATCTGCCGAGCTCATATTTTCTTCATGTCTTTGATGTCCTTCATTCTCCTGTGCTAGAGATGGATAGGAACCAGTTGATGCTACTTAGGCGGCCACTTGTTAGCTTTAACATCCCAGACACAACTCACCAAAGTGGGATGGAGAATGTTGCCTTTAAAAAAACTTACTTATAACCAACTCAAACTGGATAAGAGACCTAAATATCAAATCTACAACAATAAAGCTCATTCAAGAAAAAGTAGGAACAACAATGAAAGTTTTAATACATGATGTAGACAGACTTCAAAATCTGTCAAACAAACCACAATCATCAGAAGAGAAAATAGATATATGGGAACTACCAAGAGTCAAGCACTTTTGCTCATTCAAAGACTTTATTAATAGAATTAAAAGGCCACCTACAGAATGGGAAAAAATATTTGGCAACTATATCCCAGACCAACACTTGATCTCCATAATCTATAAAGTACTGCAAAATATCAATAAGAAAAAGATAAATCATCCAATTAAGTGATGGACAGAGGAGGTGGACAAACACTTCTCTCAAGAGGAGATCCAGGCAGCCAAAAAACACATGCACATATGCTCACAATCGTTAGCTATTAAAGAAATTCAAATCAAAACTACAATGAAATACCATCTCAACCCAACAAGGTTGGCCATGATCCAAAAAACGTAAAACAACAAATGCTGGTGAGGCTGTGGAGAGATTGGAACTCTACTACACTGTTGGTGAGATTGCAAAATGGTGCAACCTCTTTGGAAAGCAATCTGACTCTCCCTTAAAAAAATGGAGATAGATACAGCATTTGACCCAGTAATTCCACTGCTTGGAATATACCCTACAGAATCAAGGCCATTCACACCAACTGATACATGCACAAGAATGTTTATTGCAGCACATTCTACAATAGCAAAAAGGTGGAATCAACCCAGATGCCCAACAACAGAAGAATGGATAGGTAATCTATGGTATATATACTTAATGGAACACTATGCAATGATAAAGAACAACTATGATTGCAGGAAACATAACCCGGTTTCAGGTGGAGGACATTATGCTTTTTGAAAGTAGTCAGCAACAAAAGGACAAACATTGTGTGAGAGCTCTACAATTAGAACTTAAAAGCAGACTCCTGCATAGAAGAAAAGACTCTTTGACAGCTACAGGGGTGAGGAATGAGGGAGGGTGGGGGGGAGGGTTTGGATTAATAGTTGATAGAAATTTGGTTGGGTAAAATTGTTGACAGCACACATTAGAAAGAAGATCAATATTAACTGGACTTCAACACAATTTGAGTATCTTCCCATCTTAACCCAATACTGCAAGGACAGAGTAGCTAGGGCAGAGGGCTGGGGACCATGCTGTCAGGTGAAATCAAGGCCAATTGGCACAGCTAGCATTTTGGTAATAAGGACTCTCTGCACCCCACATCGGTGAGTGGCATCTGTGGTCTTAAAAACTGCCAAGCTGCCATCTGAGGGTACAGTAAATGGTCCCAACTTAACAGGAATGGATGATTACTGAGGACTAGAATGACATAGGGGAAAGAGAACTCAGAAGACAGAGAAACCCTGTGGGTCTATACATCAACTCATGACCAGAAGAACCAGATGGTGCCTGGCTACCACCAGTGATAGCCATGATGGAGCTCACAAAGTTGAGTCTCACTGACAACAAGAGAATAATTAGGGGTGCACCCTGAGATCTCCACTAAAAGACCAGAATTGATGGTCCAGGGGCGTCAGGGCTTGCCTGGAAGCATGGCCCTTGGCCCTGATGCTGCCCCTGTCCATAAGTCATAATGAAGGTCAACTTTTTGGATAGCAATGGATTGGACTTGGCGATGCAGAGTGACCGTATCTTGTGGGAACATTATGGTTCTATGCATCTAGAGGATATCATCCTGCTGACCTCTTACTGGAGGAAGGGGAGTGGGTGGAGGGGGGGGATAGGAGACTGTTGGGAGGATAGGACATATGTGGAGCAAAGAGGAAGGGTGTGCTGTCATTGGGCAGGGAGAGAGGTGGGAGCTGCTTATAGGTGAGCATGTGAGTTTATATGGGAATGCACATTTTTATTCAATCATAATGAAAAAAAGAACACTTACTTATGCCAGTTAGCCTATATGTCCCCTGAAATCATGGTCCCCAGGCCCCTCTTCTTGTTACTCTGTCCTTTAAAATGTTGGATTGTATTTAGAAAACCTTTTAGCTTTTAGTGTAGTCTAGTTGTGCTAACCTCCCTTCTATATGCTATCACTACTTTCACCTAGCCCAATTCCTATTGACTAATCTAAGGGTACCCCTTTCCCTCCCTCCCCACCCTTGTAACCATCAAAGATTATTTTTCTCTGTGTTTAAATCTTTTCTTAAATCCTTGTGATAGTGTCACATACAGTATTTGTCCTCTTACAACTGCTGTTCCACTCAGCATGATGTCTTCTAGGTGACTCCAGGTTATGTTTCCTAAGATCATCACTGTTCTTTATCATTGCATAATATTCCATTGTGTGAATATACCATGGTTTGTTTATCCATTCATCTGTTGATGGGCACCTAGGTTGATTTCATCTTTTTGCTGTTGTATAGAGTGCTGGACTAAACATTGCTGAGTATGTATCTATTCATGTGGTACCCTTTATTTCTCTGGAATGTATTCCAAGAAGTAAGTGTCATCATATTATTCACCTCCTTGTCCAATGAGCAGGGCCACTTGCTCAGCTATGGTGCAGCAGGGCAGGTACAGTGAATGGTAAGGGCTGGGATAGTTCTTTTGTGGCATGAAGTAGGGATGACATTGCAGCCCAGGTGTGTAGTGCTGGGGAGATTCCAGAAGACCATGTCTGTGCTACTCAGGGGTGTCACGCAAAACATATGGTGTAGGTAGGCAGGAAGTACGGGGGAGGTTGTGGTGTGTGAAGTTAAGGTGGGTGTAGAAAACAGAGAGGGGAGAGAGAAACAGGAGCCAAAAACAAAACAAAAGAGTGCTAAGGGAGCTTGTAGGTGGAATGGAGAGATGGGAAACTGAGAAATGGATAAAACAAAAAGAAAAAAGAAGAAATAAAATTAGCTAGATAAATATTTGGAAAGGAAAGTGCACTAGGAATCCCACCAGTGTTGCTGTGAAGACCGAGGAAGTATGTCCCATGCTGTAAGGTGTAATTGAATAAAGGGGTAAAGATCTCACACAGTGTCAGGTATTTAGGAGATAGGAGGAAAAGAAAAATATGGCAAGATGAGACTTCAGAGATTAAGAAATGTAGGAAGCAAAAAGAAGAAAGGAGTGGGGAAGGAAGGAAGGAAGAAAGCAGGGAGGGAGGGAGGGAGAGAGAGAGAAAGGGAGGAAGGATGAGAGGGAGGGAGGAAATAGAAATGAATGAATAAATAAGTGAAATGCAATAAAATAAAAATAAATGCATGCATGCCCCCAGGGATTTCACTGACACAGGTGTAAGATTTGGGATGTAGGTCCTAAGCTGTGCTATAGCCTGGTTAGAAGTGACTCGCAAGCTGCCAAAATAAAACAAAAGCAAAAGCAAAAATAAAAGCCCTACACCAAGCAGTTGGACACAGACGAGTTTCCTCTTGGTCAAGAGACTGCAGCCAGCACAAAGCAGTAGTAGGGGAAAGGGGAAAGGAAAAGGGAAAGGCGAGGCTAGGAAAGCATGTATTGCTAGTTACTAGGTGATCTGTGTCCTGTTGGGAGCTCTTGCAGCTGCTTTAGTATGTCCTGGTCACCATTCTGTGATTTGGGTGGGGTGAGTCCAAGCCCCACTGACATTGCACTTCCCAGAAGCCTGAAGCAACTGCAGCTAGCTAGGAAGCTGTGAAGGTAGAGTTGTGGGGAGAAGATGAAGGCTAGGGAAGCTTGTATTGTTGGTTACAATGTTGTTTATCTTCTGTTAGGGTTTCCTAGGAGCCACTTTCCTGTGGTCTCCGTCTGCCAATCTCTGGTATACATCCAAGATAGCAAATCTGTACTGAGTTAGCTGATAGGTGACTTCTATTTACATCTCTTCTACTCTGTTTTCTGTCAGCTTCTTATTTCATTCAGTATTGGCCTGAGGTCTTTGTCTTTTCATTTGACACTTTGGGTTCCAGAACTGACGTTTTCTCTGTTATACTTAGTTTCTCAGGTCTTTGCTGTGGAAGGATGGAGTGGTGCTCCCTTCGGTTACACCATGTTAGCCAGAAGTCCTTCCTTAACTTCTTTCCTGAGCATTTTATAGTTTTCCACATACAGTTTTGGACATATTTTTATTAGAATTGTTGGATTTACACCTGTGTAATTATTTTTTAAGCAATTGTAAGTAATATTGTATTTTAAATTTTATTTCCATAGGTATATAGAAATACATTTGGTTTTGTGTTTTGATCTTATATCTTATAATCTTGCTGAACTTGCTTAATAGTCCTAGGAAGTTCTTTTTGTTGTTTTGGTTTGGTTTTTAGTAGATTCCTTGAGAGTTTCTGTCTAGTTGTTGTGTATGTCATCTGCAATTAGGGGCAGTTTTATTTCTTATTGTAATGCATTGGCTAGAACCTCCAGTATGGTGATGACTAGCAGTAGTCAGAGGGGGATATCCTTGCCTTGTATCAATCTTAGGGGAAAACCATTCAGTTGTTTTCCTTTAAGTACAATGTTAGTTGTATGTTTTTTTGTAGATGTTCTTTGCCAAATCAAGGGAATTTCCCCTCTCTGTTTAGTTTTGTAAGAATTTTTATTATGAGTAAGTTGAATTTCCTCAAATGCCTTTCTTTCTTTCTTTCTTTTTGGAATATTGTGCTTTAGGTGAAAGTTTACAAAGCAAGCTAGATTCTCATTCAACAATTCATATACATATTGTTCTGTGACATTGGTTATAGTCACCACAATGTGTCAGCACCTTTACCACTTCCACCCTGCCTGCCCTGTTTCCATTGATCCGATTTGCCTGTCCCTCCTTGTCTTCTTATTTTGCTTTTGGGAAAATGTTGATCATTTGGTCTCATATAGTTGATTGCTTAAAGGAGAACCTTTCTACCGTGGATATTGTTTACCTTATTGGTCAGTTTGTTATTTGACTGAAAGGTGACTTTGGGGAGTGTCTTCAGTTGCAGGTTTAACGAGTATCTTAGGGAGATAGTCTTGAGGGTCCTTTTAATTTCTTTCAGCCTAAGAAGTCTGGTCTTTTTTTCCAAAAATTTGGATTTTGTTCTACATGGTTTCCTATTCTAACTGGGACTTTCAATTGTTGAAAATATAGCCAGTAAAACATACATCATTTCAACAATTTCTGCATACACATTTCAGTGAAATTTACATGCTTCAAGTTGTGCAACCTTTCCCATCCCCCATTTCCTAATTGTTCCTTCTGCATTAACCTAAACTCCTAGCCCATAAATTTGCTACGTGTCCTTTTAAGATGTCAGTTTGATCCCATGTAGATTATTCTGTAGCACAGCAAAATACTCAAGGCAAATTGTCTTTACTAATTAAGCTAACCTATTGTTTGGTTTAAAGAAGACTTTAGGGGTTATTTTTAAGATTATCTCAGGACAATAGTTTCAGGGGGTTCTGCTAGTCTCAATAGCTCCAGAAAGCCTAAATTCCATGAGAATTTTAAATTTTGTTCTGCACTTTTTGCTGTTTTAATGAAGATTTTTCTAAAGGTTCTTTGATCAAAATGTTCAGTGGTAGCTGGGCACCATGCAGTTCATCAGATCTCATGACAAGGGAAGCAGATATGAATGAAAGCAGTTAGCCACGTATTCCATTCTTCCTTCTATTTTTGAGTTGCCTTTATTGCTCTAGATGAATAGAAACCAACCAATGTACGTTGGGTGCCACTTGTAAGCTTTTAGGGTTCTACAAATGATACAACAAAGTAGGAGAAAGCTCTATAGCACAGAAATACTAAAAATGATACTAGTTCAATTAACTCACTGGGATGTCCCATGAAACCATGACCCTGAACCTCCCCAAGCCAAGAAACCAAATCCTATGAGGTCTTTAGTTGTACACAATCAGTTTCAACAGCTAGTCTTTTGTTGTTGCTATTGTAAAAACATGCATTGCACAATTTGCCAATTCATCTTTCTGTAGGTGTGCAACATATTGGTCTCAACTACACTAATCAGCTGTGCAACTATTACCCTTAATCAATGGAGATTTTCCATCACCATGAACAGAAACTCAGTGCTATAAACAAAAACTTATACCCTTTACTCCTCCCTCCTTTTCCCCTGGTACCCGCTAATAAAGTTTAGTCTCTATATGTTTGTTTATTCTTGCTTTTTTATGTAAGTAAATCATGCCATATGATGTCCTTTTGTGACTGACTTATGTCATGGATTGAATTGTGTTGTAATTTGCCTAGGCCATGATTCCCAGTATTGTGTGATATGCCTATGTGTTGTACATCCTGCCTCTATAATGTTAATAAGGGAGGATGGGAGGTTGTCTTAGTGAGATAGGACTCAATGTATAAGGTTGTACAGTGCCCTGAAGCAGTCTTTTGAGATGTAAAGGAAAAGGAAGCAAGCACAGTGTTGGGGACCTCATGCTACCAAGAAAGCAGTGCTGGGAGCAGAGCACATCCTTTGGAATGGACCCAGGTTCATTCCCTGTGTCACAGAAGCTCCCAGTCCAGGGAAAGCTAGATAGCAAGGACCTGCTTATGGAGATAATAGAGATAGATGTCCCCTGCATCTGAAGCCCTGAATTTGGACTTTTAGCCTACTTTTCTGTGAGAATTAATTTCTCTTTTTTAAAGCCATCTACTTGTGGTATTTCTGTTTCTAGATTACTAGATGACTTAGACAACTTGCTTCAGTCATCACAATGTCTTCAAGCTCCATTGTATGGAGTATTAGAACCTCATTTCCCTTTCTAGCTGAGTACCATGTTTTTATGCAAATAATGTGTGCCTTTTATGGTTATTCACCAACTTATCTCTCCCCCTGTGAAGTATTTTTTTAGTGCACCATAAAACACTGGCATAGTGACACTTAGAAAAATATGTTGGGGTGGGGGAAGGAATCAGTTACCAAACAAATAAATGCATGAGTAGAAATATAGTAATATTCCATTGTATGTATTTATTACATTTTGTTTATCCACTCATTCACTGATGAGCATTTAGGTTGTTTCCACTTTTTGGCTATTGTGAATAGTGTTGCAATGAACATTGTCTGTTCACGTCACTGTTATTCATTCTTTGTCAAATCCTAACAGTGGAACATCATCTGTTCACATCACTGCTTTCCATTCGTTTTCAAATCCTAACGGTGGGATTGCTGGATCATATGGTAGTTTTATTTTCAGATTTTTTGAGGATCTATCCCACTGTTTTCTACAACAGCTATACCATTTTCCATTCGCACCAGCAACGGACAAGGGTTCAGTTTTCTCCACATTCTTGCCAACATTTGTTATTTCTCATTTTTTGTTTGTTTTGTCTCAGTCATCCTAGTGGAAGTTAAACAGTGTCTCACTGTGATTTTGATTTGCATCTCTCTGATGGTTAAAGATGTCCTGGATTGAACTGTGTCCCCCAGATATGTGTTAACTTGGCTAGTCCATCATTCCCAGTACTGAGTGACTGTCCACCATTTGGTCATCTGATGTGATTGTCCTATGATTTTTAAATGCTATCTCTATTATGTTAATGAGGGGATTAGTGGCAGTTGCATGAAGGAGCAAGACTCTATAGGATTAGGTTACATTTTAAACTAATCTCTTTTGAGATATAAAAGAGAGGAGTCAGCAGACAGACAAGGAGAGCTCGTACCGTTAAGAAAGTAGTGTCTGGAGAAGAGGACATCCTTTGAACCCAGGATTCCTGCACTGAGAAGTTCCTTGTCCAGGGGAAGACTGATGATAATGACTTTCCTCCAGAGCCAACAAAGAAAGAAAACCTTTCCCTGAAACTGGTACCCTGAATTTGTACTTCTAACTTCCTTCACTGTGAGAGAATAAACTTCTGTTTGTTGAAGCCATCCATTTGTAGTATTTTTGTTATAGTAGCACTGCTTGGCTAAGATAAATGTTGAGCATCTTTTTTTGGCCATTTGGGTATGCTCTGGTGAAGTGTCTGTCCATGTCTTTTGCCCATTTTGATTGAGTTATTTGCCTTTTTGTTGTTAAGTTCCATAGAGTTTTCAATGGCAAATTTTTTGGAAGTAGATTGCCAAGACTTTCCTCCAAGTCATGAATCCCCAACCTTTGGGTTAGTAGCCAAGACAGTTAACTGTTTTTACCACCCAAAGATTCATTAACACTTTTGTTAAAACCCACTGCCGTTGAGTCAGTTCCAACTCACAACAACCCTATAGGACATAGTAGAACTGCCCCAAAGAGTTTCTGAGGCTGTAAATCTTTACTGAAGCAGATTGCCTCTTTTTTCTCCTGTAGAGTGGTTAGAAGGTTCCAACTACTGACCTTTTGGTTGTCAGTGAAGTGCTTCAGCCACTGTGTCCCCAGGGATCCTCTTAGTACTTACAAACCAAAAACTAAACCAAATCTGTTGCCATCCAGTCAATTCTGACACACAGCAATTCTATAGGATCGAGCAGGATTACCCCATAGGACTTCCAGTCAACCAACTGATGGATCCGAACTGCCAACGTTTTGGTTAGCAACCAAGTTCCTAAGCACTGTGTTGTCAGGGCTCCTTATTACTTATTGATTGTTGTTAGGTGTCACACAGCCAGTTTTGACTCAAAGTGACCCTGCATAAAACACAACGAAACACTGCCTGATGCTGCACCACCCTCACAGTCATTGCTATGTGTGAGCCCATTATGCAGCCTCTGTGTCAATCAATCTCATGGAAGACTTTCTCTTTTTTACCAACCCTCTGTTTTACCAAGCATGATGTCCTTCTCCAGGGACCAAACCCCTCTGATTTACCCAAAGTATGTGATACATAGTCTTACCATTCTTGCTTCCAAGGAGTGGTACTTACAGTTAAGTATATGCTTGATACTTAAATCAAACCAAATCCACTGTCATTGAGTTGATTCTGACTCACAGCGACTCTAGACGACAGAGTAGAACTGCTCAGTTAGAGTTTTCAAGCAGCGCTACGTAGATTTGGATTGCTAATCTTTTGGTTCGCAGCCTTAGTTCTTAACCACTATGCCACTAGGGTTATAGAGCTATTCAAATGTCTATACCATATTAGGTAAACTGTGGTAATCCATGCTTTTCAAGGTTCAGGTTCATTTTCTCAGATTTTAAAATATATATGTGCACAGTAGTTAATTATTTTGATGTTTGCAGAGCCTGTAGTGATATCTCATTTCACTCCTTAACCCAGCTTGTCAGATGAAGGTCTGATGCTGAGAGTATACATGCCCTCTTCCCTAGCGATTTCCTTCTGTCTACTTCTTTTCTCCCTTTGCCTTGGTTTCCTGCTTCCTCCTACTATGATTTTAATGAACATTTGGTCTATCACCCTTTCAGAACAGATACTCAAAATGTGAACCTCAATCTTTCCACCTTTGGAAAATCTTTCTTCAAAGAAACAGGCCTCAACCTGAGAACTTGCTCATCTGCAGCTGTCATGGTGGGAAGGGGCACATTCCAGAGGACAGCTTTATCACCAAGGGTTTGCAACTGTCTCTGGGGAATGACCATTTTCCTTCCATTGCCTGGTCCTCCATGAGCACAGACTGAGGCTGGCTGCCCAAGTCTGCTGGATTCTGATTGGAGGAATGGGCTATGCTGTAGAATAGTACACACATTAATAGAGGAGATGTTGGTGGAGAAACGAGGGGTTGGGTTTTCACAGTTTCAGCAAGTGACTTGGAAAACATGGGAGCCAATGCAGGCCTGTTTGTTGCAACTGTGAATCAAATACCTTATAACTGTCCCAATGATGAATCCAGTGTCCTCTGACTTAGAGGAAGGTCTCCAGCATCTACCAGGGATTCCAGAGTGGCTACTTCCTCTCTGGACACCTTAAACCCAAACCTGGACCCTGCCTAGAATGCATTACCCAGTGGCTTTGCTCTCTCCACCTGGCATCAGCTCACATAGGCTTTACATTACTTGTGCTGACAGCGAGCTGGAAGAAAACCTGGGCATAGACCCCCTGTCCTGCTGGCTGAACTTACAGAGTCTAACTCACAAAGGTATGACTTTAACAGGAGAAACATGGCTGCATTCAGGCAAGCAGGCTTCCTGGATCGTGACACACAGCACCCAGAGAACCTATGCTGTGGGCCTCAGTGTTCAGTAGTTCCAAAGATAACACACCTATCCTGCCTGGAAAGGCTCATTTTCCTCTAAAGTCTCTTCCTTTGTTCAGCTCTCTACAATCACTAATTTTTTATTCATTCATGTCTTCATGAACCACTTCCTCCTGGGAAGTCTTTGAGGATAGGTCCTGTGGGGAGGACATGCAATCAATAATGTTTGTTGAGCACTTACTGGAGACCAGTCATTGTCCCAGGCACCTTCCTTACCTTAACTAAGCTCTCTCGACAACTTCATGAGGTAGATACTATTATTATCTGGAGTTTCAGAGGAAGAAGCCTGGTTGTTTGCCCAAGTTTAGTACAGACACTGGAGTGGCTTACAAGAAGAAGGGAGACTTTTAGGACAGGATCAGTTATTTCTATGTTCTTAGGTTCTTGGGATATTGTCCAAGTCTATGTCACTTAAAGTTACTCTTTTTTGCAGTTCAAGAACCTAAGCAAAATGTAGACTGTAAAAGGTGATCCTGAATGTGTATTTATTATCTAAAACAAAAAAATTACAACCCCCAAACATTGGAGGTTGTGAACTCATCCTAGAAAAAGTGCTACCACATACCTCACTGCTGAATATCACGGAGGTCACTTTCAAAGTACTCTGCTTGGGAAGCTGTACACTGAGGTCAGCACTTAGTCTACCCTTCAAAGTGATTTTGGAACTCTTTTTCCAGAATGGCCATCAGAGCTGTCATCGTATTATCCTTGATGTCCTGAATATCATCAAAATGTCTTCCTTTCAGTATTTGCTTTTTGTGGGGTAAAAGAGTCACTGGGGGCCTGATCAGGTCAGCAGGGAGAGTATTCCAATACAGTTATTTGTTTACTGGTTAAAAACTCCCTTACAGACAACTGTACAATTACCTTGCCACCTTGCCACCATGTGCGATGGCTATTCCAGAAAGAGTTCTAAAATTGCTTTGAAAGGCAGACTAGGCACAGGTATCAGTGTATAGCTTCCCAAGGGGAGGACTTTGAAGGTAACCATAGTGATATTCAGCAATGAGGTAGGTAGCACTTAGAACAATGAAGTTTGTGGGCTTACTTGTTGGAACTTGTAGATGCTCAGTGGCCCTCTCTTCCTGTACCCCAGTCTTTACTCTGACCTCACAGTTAACCTGCCCACTGTGATGTTATTTGCCAGATGTAACATGAGAGGCCACTTTGTTGTTTCAACTGTAAGCAAGTCATTGTCTTTTCCCCTCAAGTGTTTAACTAATGAATCCCAAATCCTGCTGTTTCTCTGTCAGTACTTTCATTAATGATGCAATAGCAACAATCCCAGCAGTGATTTTGCTACCACTCTTGATTGCCTCTTTTTGAGTCCAGTATTTCACATAGTTCTGTTGTTGTTAGCTGCTCTTGAGTTGGTTCTGACTCACAGTGACCCTGTGCATAACAGAACGAAACACTATGTGGTCCTGTGCAATGACCACAATTGTTTTTATGCTTAAGCCCATTGTTCAAGCCACTGTGCCAATCCATCTCGTCGAGGGTCTTCCTCTTTTTCACTGACCCTCTCTACTTTACTGAGCACTGGCTAATTCTTTTCAGAAGTAGACTCTCAGGTCCTTCTTCCTAGTCTATCTGAGTCTGGAAGCTTAGCTGGAACCTGTCCACCACGGGGTGATCCTGCTGGTATTTGAATACCAATGGCATAGCTGCCAGCATCACAGCAACAGGCAAGCCTCGACAGTACGACAAACTGACAGGCAAGTAGGGGTGGCACTGTTGTAGGAGGAAAAAGAGTTGCACTGCATTCAAATGCTTTTTCAGACTGGTGTAATGGTTAAGCCAGATAGCTCTTAACGTTTACCTCCACATATATATTTTTTCCATATCCACAAATCATTCATTTGCAAGTCTGTTTTCCTGATTAATAACATAAATAATTGTACTCATTGTTAGCCATATGAGGTATAATTTATGATAAAATCATTAATGACATATCAACATTATACTTTATTATCTGCTTGTGTTTCCTGGGTCCCTGGAAGGTTGCTATTCTTCATGGCTTACTAAACTGGGACAAAATACTGGAAGCAAGCCAAAAATCCATAAAATGGGACTGATTAAGTGAATTCCGGTACACCTCACAGTGGAATATCACACAGATGTAAAGTCCCAATATGGAATGATCCCCTAGGGTCGCCATGAGGTGGATCTGACTCAATGGCACTTGGCTTTTGGCTCCAAGATGTATTGTTAACAAAAAAGTCAAATACAAAACAATATAGAGAATGCTGCCGTTTTTGGTATAAAGGCGACGACAGGACATTCATTGGCTTGTGAAATCATTAAACACGTCTGCTGCCTGTTGAGAAGGAAACCGTAGGCCTTGAGAGCCTGAATTGAGGGGAATATTCAGTATATATGCTTTATTTTATATACATAAATACCTTTATACTCATGCATTTCCTAAGCAAAAATTCATCCTCTTACAGAATGTATCATGTGGAGGTTTATTTACAATTAACTTAAACACAAGGAGAGGAGTGTAGTGTTACCAAAAGTGTTATAACCTGGCACATAGCTTGGGCAAGACATTTAAAGGGGAAGCAGCCCAATTTGAAATTTATCAAGGGAAGAGATAATGGAAGTTTTACGGGCTCCTGGGAGGGAACTGTCTACCTCAATCAGGAGCAAGCAGTAAACTGAGGAGCAGCATCCACAGTGGCGGGGCTGGCGATCCAAAGTCTTGTGGACAGCAGTGAGACAGCTACAGGTCAGTTCCAATGCTGTCCCTCTCAAGATACTAAATTTGTCTTAGTTCAGTGTGGTCTTTTTATAGCAAACTTGCTTATAGTTCATAACTTATTAATCACACACATTAGTTATCAATCATGACCAAATTTAATTTGTCTCATCTCGTTGCATCACACAAGTTACATCAAAAAAAGTATATATATATTTTTAAATATCCTTTCTTACTATGGCACTGTGGTTTGGCAGTTTTGTTTGTTTGTTTCTTACATTTCTAGGCCACTCTTGTCCCTCTACATCAAAATAAGTTTTTTTTTCCTTTTTAATTACACTTTTTTTATCTTCCTGTCTTAGGCCAGGTTTTCTAGGGAAGCAAAACCAATAGCATTTGTATGTACAAGAAAACATTTATATATATAAAGTATAAGGAAAGATACATACAGAGAGAGGAAGAGGAAACAGCTCATGCAATTGTAGAAGCTGAATGTCCCAAGTCCTGGCACAAGCTTCACATGGCCACAGGAGCTTGTGAACCCAAGGTTAGCAGGGTCAGAGACCAGAGTTCTAGATCACTGGTTGTGTAGGGTGGTGGATCCCAAGCTGGTGGGGAAACGGAGCTGCAGAGGCTGGCGAACCCAGGATCGGCAGGTCAGGGAACAGGACTCTCAAGTGTCGGCTGTAAGGGTTGATGAATCCAACAGCTGCTGGTTCAAGCCCAGGAACTAGATGCCAGAAGAGACCAAGAGCTGCTGGCTACATGAGCAGACCGCCAGAAGGTGGTGGAAGGCAGAGAGAAGAGAGTTGAGGGGTGGAAACCCACCACAGGCCCCGCCCCACCACTTAATACAGCAGCCAAACGTGGAGGAGCCAAGTTGACATAATCCTGACCACCACACTTCCCATGGCATTTTATCTGGTTATAATCAGCTGACAAGTTTTTACATTTTATCTGGTATATCACAGACATCTTGTTCTGGTACAGATTTTTTTTTTTTTTACCGTAAATAACTTTGATTAGTCATACAATTCAGTATGTAAAACAGAACTACCATAAAATGTTCCAAATCTGGAAATTTAACATTTGTGTTCTGTCATCTAATCCACAGTCTATACTGAAATTTTATCAGCTGCCTCAATAATTTATTTATAGCATTTTCTTTTAGTCCAGAACACATCTAAAGACCGCATGCTGCATTTAGTTGTATGTTAATCTCCTTTAATTTGGTATAAAGGAATCTTGGCAGTACAGTGGTTAAGCACTTGGCTGCTAACCCAAGACAAGAGTCAGCGATTAGAACCCACCAGCAGCTCCAGGGGAGAAAGGTGTAGCAATCTGCTTTTGCAAAGACTTATATCCCTGGAAATCTTACGGGGGCACCTTGTTGTACTGTGGCACTATGCGTGATCCTATGGCAACAGGTTAATTTAGAATGGCTCCTTGACCTTGCCTTTCTTTTTGTCAACAGTAGCAACATTAAGTGTCTCTAAGAGGCTTCTTGGCAGTCAGTGCAGACAAGCAGGAGGGGGAATGGGTGAAGGAGAGGCTGGCAGATGCCAGAGGTGGCTATCACTTTCAGCGTGGTTTGTGGTCTAATACACGGACCCTTTTGAGATCATCTTGGAATAACAGGAGTGATTCTGGAGAGGGGGTGAGAGTATGCTCCTGTTTGGGTATGGATGGGTGGGTAAACCTTACACTCATTGTAAACTGGGTCTTGATAGAAATGTGACCCATTTGAGGTTACAGACTAGTGAGACAATGTGACATGTAGGTTATTAGTCTTAGGTACATTTTTTTTTTTTGCCTTTGTTATTACTTGTTTGTTATTGCCACATCCGGCACCCCAGTGACCCGCACTAGGGAGGATTTGAAAGGCTGAGATGGATAGGAAGGGGATAGGAAATCTCATTCGTACATGAAACACGTAACTCACACAAGATAAAGTTACTCACTCACACAAGAAACACACCAGGTAGGACCATGGCCTCTGATGGAGAACCATGAACACTGGTCCACTTTCACGAGCTTTATTTATAGGCTTAACATGTAGAAAGTCAACAAGGTGGTACATAGCCAAAAATGGTCATGATCTTTGTTACAAAGCTCACGGAAGTTGTCTTTAAACAAAGGACAGGAACATGCAAATAGTTTTAACTGGAGCTATTATCCTGCAAAACAGTTTCAAGGAAACAGCTCTAGCTTTGGGTTTATTATTTTACAAATAGCTTGATCTGGGCTAATATCCTGCAAATAGTCTCAAAGCAATAGTTTAGCCTGAATTGCAAATGGTTCAGCCTAGGCCTATTATTCTGCAAACAGTTTCAATGCACCAAGCAAAGACATACAAACATGGCAACAGGGAGGAGGACATTAGTGGAGAAAACTTCTCTGAGTGGGCAGAACTTTCAGCTGTGCAACTGAAAGAAGAGATGATTAGAAGTATGAATCTACCTTGATTCACAGACCGTGGCTAATGGTTTGGCTGGCTGGTCAGATACTTGGAAGGTATACAGTTGAAAAGTTGATCATAAGGAATTCTGGGGAAGAGGTATGTGCGTGGACCTCTCTGAGTGGGCACAGAGCATGAAAAGGTCTGCATCCCATGTGACCGCATCCCGTGCATTACTCTGCTCACGGAAGAGTAATTCCAGCAAAGTGGGATTTTAATAATCAGGTGGATAATACGGCAGTTAGCTGCCCAAAGGATTCACAAGGTGCCAAGGCAGCAGTGATGGGGATTATGCTTAGGGTCAGGACATGGTCTTCCTACCTCCCAAAGCCTGTCTGACTGCAGCCGCTGATGGGTGGTCAGCCTGCCAACGGCAGAGACCAACACTGATACAGCACCATTCCCTTGGTGAATCAGCCGGCCACCTTCACTGTAGGAATAGGACTTTATAATTAGGGGTAATAATAAGAGGAGTCATTCTGCTTTCTGTCTTTCAATTCCCACACCCATGAGCAGACATCGCTGTGGGAGAAAAGCACCACATATTGGTTGCGGATTCAGAGCGTTGATTGTGCTGCGGGAGCCATTAGTCTAGTCCCAGACTGCGTTGCAACTCAGCTGGCACCCCTGAGATTTCCAACGCTGTTTCACTGTCCTATCAAGCTTTAGAATGACAAAGAACATATAGAACCCCGTTCTACGTAAGTTTATGACTCTCCTGGTCTAGAGTATATTTTTTTCTTTTTTAAAAGTGAGTTGGATTTTAATGACTTGACTTGAATTGTAATGGAATTCCATCCATTGTTGCTTCTGACTAAGGAACCCATTTTACTGCAAACCTAGTACAGCAATAGGCTCATACTCATAAAAGTCACTGGTTTGGTACCTTCTCTGTCATTCTGAAGTAATTAGCTTGATACAACAGTGAAACAGCCTTGGAAATCTCTGAGGTGCCAGTTGAGTTGCAACACAGTCTGAGACTAATGTCTTCCACAGCACAATACACGCTCTGAATCAGCAACCAATATATGGTGCTTTTCTCCCACAGCCAGGTTGTTCATGGGTGTGGGAATTGAAGGATAGAAAGCAGAATGACTCCTCTTATTATTACCCCTAATGATTCCCTAGCCAAAGACAAAAAATTTTAAATAGTATCTTGGATACAAATTTGCAGCACAAATTGGCTTTTCATTCGAAAATCTTAATCACAAATTGTTTTCTGACATTAGTTGCAATCCCTGCAATGTGTCAGCACTCTTCCTTTTTCTCTTTGCACTCTGACCTCTCAGTGTCCATTTTCAAGTTTTTCTGCCCCTTTCTGACTTCCCACCTTTGCTTTTGGACAAATATTGTCCATGTGGTCCTGTTTATTTGATTGAACTAAGAAGCACTTTCCTTATATGTTACTGTTTGTCTAACAGATCTCTCCAGTTTGGGACTGAAAGGTGGACTTGGGTAGTGGCTTCAGTTCTAAGTTAGCAGGGTATCCAGGAGCCACAGCCTTGAAGGTTCTTCTAGTTTCTGTCAGACCAAGTCTGGTCTGTTTTTGTGTGTGTGTGAACTTTAATTTTGTTCTACATTTTTCTCCCACTCTGCCCTCATACTGTCAAATTTTTTGCTCCCATCCCTGTAGGAAATCCTGGTTACATAGCGATTAAATGCTTTTTATGCTATCAAAAAGTTGGCAGTTCAAATCTGCCAAATGCTGCTTGAAAACTCTATAGGGCTGTTCTACTCCAACCTATAGGGTCACTATGAGTAAAAATCAGCTCAAAAGCAGTGGGTTTTTGACTTTGGCATCCCTGTAATTTATGACTCTCCTGGTCTAGACTTTTTTTTTCTTTTTTTAAAGTGAATTGGATTTTAACGACATGAATTTTTTAGACTAGTTTGGGCTTGGCCTACAAATGTAATTAGTCCCTATGCTATTTTTAGGCAAAACAGAAATTGTTACTGACATTTCAAAATCAAGTTTTATACAAAAATCTTGATTTATGACTTTTTTGAATTCACTCACAGTCAGCGTCAGCGAGCAGAGCTGAGGCCCCCTCTTTCCAATGGGACATGTGTGCTCCAGGTGCTGCAGCCCTCACCACTTCATACTACTCCTTGTTATAGTCTCGGGTTACTTTCAAGCATTTGAGTTTGAGATTGTCATCTTTGTTTTCAAATATTTAAAAGAAGTTTGGTAAAAATGTGAAACAACTGGAATTTTCATCATCTACTGTGGCAGTGTTAACTGGGATGACCACTTGGGAAATCATCCAGTAATCCATAGTAAATCTGTTTTATTTCAGAGATTGAAGGTAAGAACTTTCCATGACTTGGCCTTTCGTGTCCTAGGTTTATACCCTGGGAGAACTCGTATTGAGAAGACAGGCATAAGCACTATTTGCCTGAACTAGAAAGTGATCCAAATGTCCATTAGCAGAAGAATGATGAACCGTAGTGTGATTCTATGCTGGAGTACGATGCAGCAACCAAAAGGAATGAGTTAGAGCTACAGACAATATGAGTGAAGGACACAGTCACAGATGAGCCCAAAAAAGCAAGAACCAGAAGGATATAGATGATTCATTTCATTTATAGAATACCAAAGCAGAGAGAGTAAACCAGATGATGACCTATTTAGGGAACCACGTGTAGACGGTATGGTTATAAGGAAAAGGAAGGGAAAAATGAACACAAAATTCCAGCTAGTGATTATCTCTGTGGGAGTGCAGGAGACAGAAAACTTCCTAGATAATGTATTTTTTCTTTTCAGTTGAGATCAGTATTTTTTTTAATTTAATTTTATTGTGCTTTAGGTGAACATTTACAGCACAGATTGTTTCTCATTCAAAAATGCATACACAGATTGTTTCATGACACTGGTTACAGTCTTTGCAATGTGTCAGCCTCTCCCCCTTTCCGTTTCCACCCTGGCTCCTCCATATCCATTCGTCCAGTTTTCCTGTCCCCTCTGGCCTTCTTAGCTTTGAGGCAGATTTTGTCCTTTTGGTCTCATATGCTTGACTGAATTAAGAATACTTGCCTGACATGTGTTACTGTTTGTTTTATAGACCTGCCTAATTTTTGACTGAAAGTGGACTTTGGGGAGTTGCTTCAGTTGTAAGTTGGCAGAGTGTCCGGAGACCATAGTTTTGGGGGCTTCCTCCAGTCTCTGTTAGCCCAGCAAATCTGGTCTTTTTTGTGAATTTCAATTGTATTCTGCATTTGTCTCCCAGTCTGTCTGGAACCCTTCACTGTGGTCTCCATCAGAGCAGTTGGTGGTGGCATCTGTGTACTACCTAGTTCTCCTGGGCTCAGGCTGGTGGAGACAGTGGTTTCACGTGGTTCATTTGTCCTCTGGACTAGTATTTTCCTTGTGTCTTGTTTTCTTCATTCTCTTTTGCTCCAGATGAGATGGGACCAGTATGTATATTTTAGATGGTTGGTCGCCATGAGTCAAGTCTGACTTGAGGGCACTTGGCTGGCTTGCAAGCTTTTAAAACCCCAGACACTATTCACCAGAGTAGGATGTAAAACAGTTTCCTTATGAACTGTGTCATGCCACTTGACCTAGATGCCCCCTGAGGCTGTGCTCCCTAGCCCTCAGCCCCCATTACTCAGTGGGCCCTCAAGGTATTAGGGGGTATCATGTAGGGAGCTTCGGTGGCTTTGCTTTGGTCAGGTTTTGACTTCCCCTACGCTGTGTTGCCTTTCCTTTCACTGAAGTTAATACTTGTCTATAGGGTTGCTATGAATCAGAAGTGCCCTGATGGCGTTGGATTGTTGTATTGTTGTATTATTTAGTTAGTCATTTCACCTCCCTATCCTTTCCTTTGTAACTGTCAAAGATTGTTTTTTTCTGTGTGTATGTCTTTTCTTGGGTTTTTGTAATAGCAGTCTGTCTTAGTTATCTAGTGCTGCTATAACAGACATAACGTAAGTGAGTAGTTTTAACAAAAATAAATTTATTCTCTCACAGTCTAGAAGCTTGAATTCAGAATGCCAGCTCCAGAAGATCTGTTTGTCTTCTCTGGGGGGAAATCACTGTCATCAGTCTGCCTTAGTTCAGGAGCCTGTCAGTGCGGCGACCCTGGGTCCAAAGGACGTGCTGTTCTCCTTGGTCTTGTTTCTGGGTGATATGAGATCTCCCTTCCCTCTGTTTGCTTCTCTATTTTATATCTCAAATGAGATTTACTTGCCACCCAACTTAATTTTGTACACTGGGTCTGAAACACTAATATAACTCCACTAATCCCACCTCATTAAAACCCCAGAGGTAGGATTTATATAATATAGGAAAATCATACCAGATGACAAAGTGGTGGAGAAGCACACAACACTGGGAATCATGCCCCAGCCAAGTTGCCAGATATTTGGGGGAGATGCAGTACAGTCCATAGTATGGTCTCATTCTGTGTTTGTGCTTTTGTGTTAGACTTATTGTCCTCCAGATTTACTATTGTTAGAGTTTTTTTTTAATGTGTTTCAAAGTACTGTAATTGGGTATGCAGATATCTATTAGTGTATTTCTTCCTGATAGATTGGCACTTTAATCATTACATGTTGCCTTGTATTTTATGGTTGACTTTGCTTTAAAGTCTATTTTGTCTGAGATTAATATTGCCACTTCTGCTCTTTTTTTGGTTACTGTTTTCTTGATACATGTATTTGTCTATCCTTCAGTTTTTAATATATTTATGTCTTTATGTCCAAGGTATATCTCCTGTAGACAGCATCTTAATGGATCATGGCTTGTCTTTTTTGTTAATCCATTCTGCCATTATTTGTCTCTTTATGGGTACCCTTAAACTTGTACATTTACAGTGATTATTGATAGCTATCCGTTTATTGCTGTCTTCCTGTTGTCTTTTAAAACTTTCTATGGTGCTAGTATTTTTCATTCCTCTTCCTTTTGAGTTCCTGGTGTTTGTGGGTTCTGTTTTATTTTCTTTCACTATTATAGATTTTGTGTTTACTGAGTCTTTATGTTTTTCTTCTTTTTTCAATTTTGATGAGTAAATTTGTCAGCTTTCTTCGTGGTTATCTTGAAGTTTACCCTTCGTATGTTTGCATCTGCCTTTTATTACTTGACAGTGCCTTGATTTCCTTTCCATTTGAAAGTTGTAAACCCACATCATTTATTCCCCTTTTTATTCTTTTGATGTTGTTGTCATTTACAGAGTAAATGTTCTAAGTCTTTTGGCTCTGTTACATTGTTGAAAGTTTTAAGTCTTTTAGCTCTGTTTTATGTTTTAAGTCTTTTAGCTCTGTTACATTACTGAAAGTTCTTTGTTCAGCTTGATATCTGCTTGATACTGTCCTGTGTCCTAGACTTGGATTTTTGTGTTGATTTTGTTGATTCTCTAACTCAAGGACTCCCTTTAATATTGCTTATAGGTTTGGCTTGGTTTTTACAAATTCCATTAGTTTCTGGTTATTTGGAAATGTCCTAATTTCACAATTGCATTTGAGAGAGATTTTTGCAGAATAAGTTAATCTTGGTTGATTGTAGTTTATGCCATCTTTCAAGACTTTGTTTATGTCATCCCATTGCTTTCTTGCCTATGCAGTTTATGCCCAAGAAACAGGTCATAGTCTTGCTGTTTCTATTATGTGGGTAATTTTTTTTCTCTTGGGCTTCTTTTGGAATTTTTTCTTTGTCTTCATTTTTGGCAAGTGTGATTATAATAAGTCTTGGTGACTTTCTTTTGCGGTCCACCTATTTAAAATTCATTGAGCTTTTTATACATTGGCTTTTTGTCTTTTATGATATTAGTGAAGATTTCTGCCAGCAAGCCTTTGACAGTCCTCTCTGCATTTCTCATTTTCTCCTCCTGTTCTGGAACTCTGATCTCTCGCAAATGTTTGCTTTTATATCTCATATAGTTGTTAAGTTTTTCTTTTTCTGCATTTTTCTCCACTTTTTCCTTAAAGTGATGGTCATGAATTTGTCTTCAGTCTTATTGATTCTGTCTTCTGTTGTTTCAATTTCCTACTGAAACCTATTGAGTTGGCCATTTCTGAAACAGTGTTGCTTATCTTTTGGATTTCTAGTTGCTGTTTCTGTATGATTTCCAATCGTTTGTTTATTTTTATTTTTTATTCTTGTGCTATTTTCCTGAATTCTTCTACTGCTTTCTGTGTTTTCCTTGATTCTTGGATATGTTTTTTATTGGTTTTGTCTTTGTTTTTCATGTTTTGTCTGTTTGTTTTGCTGGTTTTATCTGTGTTTTCCTTGATCCCTTTCCTAATCTCTTTGAGAGGCCTAAATGTTAGTCTTTTGAATTCCATATTAGGCAGCTCTTCTACAGGAATATTCTCTGATTTTTAACTTTGGTCACTTGCTGGAGCCATTTTTCTTGCACCTCCTCCCATTTTTTAAAATGTGTTTTGATACTGTCTTCCGTTTCTCAGACCTTTAGGTATTATCTTATTTAATGACTGTATGTACTTTTTATCCTTTTGGGGGGGTTTGATATGTCAGGGTGGGTAGGACATACAAGCTTTGCAGTTGACTTGTCTGTGGGCAGCATAGCTCTCAGCATCTGGTCTGTGTAGGCAGGGTAGCAGCAGACAGGCCAAACCCATTTGCTGTACACTGGTTTGGTGAGGTGACTGAAGACAAACTGGAAGGATGCTGAATACCCCCTGTTGTTTGTCTAGTTGTTTGAGGGCATTCACAGCTCTTGCCAGATGGGCAGCGGTGTCAGATGGGAAGTTGTAAGAGCTTGCACTGTTCAGCAGCTGGTTGAGTGATGAGAGGTGAGGGACTGAACAGGCCCTGTGCTACAAACAGCTTGAGTGCTGTGGCTGCTCTAGCTGAGGTGGTGTGTGGAGGCCTTTAGGAAGGACAAGGAGATGACATGTGGGACTAGGTTGGAAGGAGAAAGAAAAAATAAATAAATAAACAGTTGTGTGACGGGAACCAGCAGGCTGGGTGAGGCTGACCTTGAGGCTGTGGTAGGCTGGTGCACTGGCAGCGTTCTATCCATGGTGCCATGGTAGGGGCTGATGGGAAGGGGGGAGGTTTTGTGTGGGGGGTAGGTGAGAAAGAGAAAGAAAAGTAAGCAAGGGAAAAAGAGAAAAAAGGAGGGAAACATTAGTATTGGTGGATGCCAGAGTGAGAGCGGTGTGGACCCAGAGGACTGATGAGAAGGGAGAAGAGGTGGCTTTTGGTCTAGGCCAGCCAAGCCAAGTGCCACTGAGTCAGACTGGTCTAGGTGGGAGGCCAAAAAAAAGATGTTGTGAAGTGCCATTGAGTGAGTTCTGAACTCATGATGACCCTGTATACGACCAAACAAAATACTGCCTCGTCCTGCACTATACTCACAACTGGTTTAATACTTGAGCCCATTGTTGCAACTACTGTATCAATACATCTCTTTGAGGGCTTTCCTCTTTTTGCTGACCCTCTTCTCCACCAAGCATGGTGGCCTTCTCCAGGGATTGTTTCCTCCTGACAACATGTACAAAGTGTGAAAGACCTAATCTTGCCATCATTGCTTCCAAGGAGCACTCTAGTTGTATTTCTTCCAAGATCAATCTGTTTATTCTTTTGGCAGTCCATAGTATACTCAGTATTCTTCTCCAGTACTGCAATTCAAAGGTGTTAGTATTTCTTCTGTCTTCCTTATTCACTGTCCAGCTTTTATGTGCATATGATGTGACTGAAGGTATATGATTTGGGTCAGGTGCACCTTAGTCTTCAAGGTGACATCTTTGTTTTTCAATAGTTTAAAGAGATCTTTTGCAGCAGACTTTCCCAATGCAATGCATTTTTTTGATTTCTTGACTTCTGCTTCCATGGGTGTTGATTGTGGATTCAAGTACAAGAAAGAAAATAGAGAAAAAAATGTGATGGCAAGGCAGGAGGCACCACGTAGAGGCAGGGTGGACTTGAGTGGGGGCGGGCCAGCAGTACTGTACCCTGGCAGCACAACAGGGCCTGGAAGGAAGGGAGGGAGGTGGTATATGTGGCTACGTAGAAGGAAAAAAGAAAAGGAAGGAGGGGGAGTGAAAAATGGTACAGTAGGGTGGGTTGGGATAGGCGTGGGAGGCGGTGCTCATAATGTGGACCCCAGTGATAGGGTTTGCTAGGATGGGGGAGTTCTTTCGTGCACTCACCAGAAAAGTGAGAGGTAGGAAAGCATGTTTCTCTGATTACTGGGTGCTCTGTTTCCTTTTGGGAGCTCTGTGATGTTGCCTTCCCATATTCCCTGTCTAGGGTTGTTGCTGGCTGTGCTTCAGAATGACCACCTTGTGCGATGTAGGTTAGCAGGAGACCTCCACTCTGTATATCTTCTAGTTCTTTGTTTTCCATCAGTTTCTTTTTCCATTCAGTGTTTGATCTAATCCTGTATGCATTCATGTCCATTCTAGGGATGTTCCATCTGCCTAGGACAGTATATTGGCTCTGCCTACCTGGTCTAGACATCGTAATTCCTGAGGCAAGAATGAAACGCAGCAATGATTCCATGAAAGTTTAAGTTAGACTGCTATCTGGCTACTTGGGACTTTTTATGCCAGTGAATAAACAGGCAAAGAAGCTAATACTGTACTAGATAGGATGATTCACCTTTCTATAAAAGAGAAACTTGATTGCTGCTGCACAGTGGGAGCCAGGAGTACGAGTGCCATGCAGGATACCTCTTTGTGCTCGCACATCATGTGATTACAACTGATGGAAAATGACAACAGTTCAATATATGAAAGAGAAATAATGAACGTAAAACTTTCAGGAATAAATGTTTGGGTCCCCGGATCAGACAAGTCATCATAAGCAGCTGAAGTGCTTGCAGAGAGCAAAGGAAATATGGAACAGGTAGAGAAGAAGATGACCACTTGAAAAAATAATTTCTGTAATGGTTATGATTCTTTTTTATTTTAATATGTGCTAACCAATTTTTTTCCTTTCTCCCATCCTCTTTCCTTAAAATTTGGCATATGATTTTCATATATATTAATCTTATATCTCAGTACTTAAATTACAAGATATTAAAGTGGGAGAGTGTTTTAGCTAGAAGGGGAATGAACCAAGAAATAATAAAGTGACTTTATACCCTCCTTTGAGGAAAAGCTTAGTGTGTGTTTTCAGCTGAGAGGAATGACGGCATCATGTTAGACAAAATCATGTTTGCTACTGTCTTTAAGGGTTATGTGTTGTTAAAAGAGGCGTCTATGGATGCCATCTTGGCAAGGGGCAAACCTGGTGACTTCATACTGGGTCAGCTTGGGTAAACTGGGACTATATTTCTTAGAATTTCCTTCTGTGTCAGTGGTCTCCAAGACCACCCTCAGGATGGATAATTTGCTAGGAGGATTCACACAACTCAAAAAATCTGTTATAATCAAAGTTAAGATTTATTGTACTGACATGTGTGCACTTTATGGTTCTGTGCATCTATAGGATATCATCCTGCTGCCCTCTTACTGGAGTGGGGGAAGAGGGTGGAGAGGAAGGGACAGGAGATTGTTAGGGAGATATGACATGTACAGAAAGGATAGGAGGAGTGTGCTGTCACTGGGCAGGGAGAGCAGTGGGAGCTTCATATAGGGAGGCATGCAAAGTTATACTGGATTGTACACATTCACTGAATCACAATAAATACAAAAAAAGATTTATTGCTGTGAAAGGATACAGATCTAACTTAGCAAAGGAAAAACTGCTTAAAGCTGAGTCCTTGTGGTATGATTGATTACTTCTGTGTGGCCTTTCTAGCCATGGCTCTGTAACTCTCCCCTAGGTTATTAGGCAGGGCTGTGAGATAGAGCGCTTGTGGCCTACCGGGGAGACTGCCCAGTTTTGCCTCAAAAGAGAACCATTCCAGAGCAGAGAGGAGGATCCTACCCCCACCAAGGACTAACAGCCAGGAGTGGGGAGAGCATGGCTCCAGACTTGGGATTCCCATGCTGAGAAGCTCCTGAAAGCAGGAGACTGAGAAAGAGAGAGAGCTGTAACCTGGAAGACAAGTGATGACAGGAGAGACTCAGCATCAGAGACCCAGCAGCAGGAGACGGCGTGGTGGGCTTCCTGGCCTACGGAGAAAGAAAGCTGGGTTCGTTTGGGCAAAAACTGAGGACTAGGGAGAACTGGGCCGGCAGGTACAGATGGGGAGCGGCTGTCCCATGGAAGAACCGGTATCGCGAGTGTTCCTGAACCTGAATTGCAGCTGTTACTTGCCTAATAAGCCTCATAATCATCAGTATGGTCTCTGAGTTCTATGTGGCCACTGCAAAGAATTATCAAGCCCAACAGCGTGCTATGGGAGGGTCAGTTGGTGTTAGAATTGATACAGACAGCAGAGAAAAGAGGCTGCTCTGGCCTCCACCTCGTGGGAATCAGTCTTTCATTATTAATCTTGGTTCTTCCTGCCCCTTGTGAGCTTGAAGAAGGCCAGACACTGCTCCCTTACCATTGTTACAGTCTGGAGAGACTAGGCTTGAGATTTTAGTTGTCCCCTCCCAGAGGAGTGTAGGGACAATGATTATTAGTTCTTCCCTGTAATGATGTGTGACACCACGTATGAAGAACTGCCAACCAGAGGGGTTCACCCGAGCTTTAGTGTCCAGAGTGTTTACTGGAGGGATCAGTCACATAGTCAGGGAGGCGTGTGTGACTGACCTTTGCTATTTAGTTTCCAGCCCAATCCTAGAGGTCAAACTATGTAATCTACTGTCAGGGTTCCTTTATATTTTTATGGAATAAGAATCACATAAGTGAGGTTTAAGAAGGCTCCCCAAAGGTGGAGAGCACATCCTTCCCTTCTTCAGTGCAGGACAGCTTCCCAAAAAACAGCTCTTGCAGCCTCCAGCAGGCCTCTCTGCATACTAGCAGCTGTCTCTGCAGAGATATCAGGCCCTTCCTGGCGTTTTGACCAGAGTTCTTACACATACTTAACATTTGGTGGGTTACTTCCTCTTCGCCATATATTTTACCAGTACAAATCAGTCACTGACAATTCATCCACCGATAGTGCAAGAGCTCCTTTCAGGGTGACGATCACTCAGGGGCCAGGCACTCAGGTCTGCAGCAGACATACTTCTGATCTGATCCAGTTCTCCAGGCAGGTATTACCTCAGATTCACCTGTTCTGGTATCCAGGATTTGGGGACCAAGAGATGATATCTCCTGCTCTGGTCCTCTCCTGAGGTATCAGCATAACAAAACTTTTAAGGAAGTTTAGGTTTGGTCACTGTGCTGGTGTATTCCAGTACACGCCTCTCCTCGTCCACCCTACCATTGCAGTTTTTAGCAATCATCACCCACAGCTGAAGTCTAGTTATATCAGCATCATCCCACACCCCATCTTTCCCAGACCCCTCAGGACAAGAAGAATTTATTTAGTGGAGATCCATCCTTGTCACTGTCATTTTGAGTGTAAGCATACTCATGAAAGTGTGTAAGTTAACCCCTTCTTGCCTTTGTCAAACTGTCCCCTTCTCCATTTCAGACAGCCAGTGTTTAAATTGCCCATCCCTATCAAGTAGTGTACAGTGGCCATTTGTGTTGGTTAAAAAAGGTACTTGCAATGAAGGAGTCACTAGTCTTGCAAAATTCTATCATGTGATCTCTGGCATTATTTCTATCACCAAGGCTGTATTTTCCAACTACCGATCCTTCTTTGTCTCCAACTTTTGCATTCTAATCACCTGTAATAATCAATGCATTCTGATTGCATGTTTGATCGTTTCCAGACTTCAGAAGCAGGCAAGAATCTTCAATCTCATCATCTTTGGCCTTAGTAGTTCATGCATAAATTTGAATAATAGTCGTGGTAACTGTCTTTCCTTGTAGGTATATGGATATTATCCCATCACTGACAGCATTGTACTTCAGGACGGATCTTGAAATCTTCTTCTTTCTTTTTTTTATTGTGATCAAGTACAAGTATACAATCCAAATCAAATTTGTATGCCTGCCTATCTACAGCTCCCCTTCTGCTCTCCTTGCTCAGTGACAGCACACTCTTCCTTTCCATTTTATACATATCATGTCCTCTTAACAATTTCCTGTTTCTTCCTCTCCACCCTCTCCCCTCCCTCCTAGTAAGAGGCCAGTAGGACAGCATCCTATAGATGCATAGAACCATAAAGTGTGCACACCATTTGTCATATTTTGTCCCCGAGTCGAATCCATTCCTGTCCAAAGAGCTGACCTCAGTAATGTTTCCTAGTCATGGGCAGCAGTAGGTCTAAAGGCCATGTTCCTCGGGGAACACTCAGGCCTTCAGACCATCAGTTGCAGTCTTTTAGTGGAGTTCTTGAAGTGTACACTTCTTTTTCTTGTGTTGCCACTGGGACTTGACATTGTATGCCCCATCACGTATGTCTTTGGTGGTGGCCGGGCACCATCTGGTTCTTCTGGTCACATATTGATACAGTCACCCATTCACATGGATCCTTCTGTCTTCTGGACTTTTTTTCCCCTCACATCTTTGTTGTTCTTGATGATTGTCTGTTCTGGCAGAGTTGGGACCACTTGGTGTACCTCAGATGGCAGCTTGCTAGTTTTTAAGACTCCAGATGCCACTCACCAATATGGGGTGCAGAAGACTCTCTTAGCAATAGGCTAGTTATGCCAGTTGGCCTTGATGTCCCTTGAGAGCATGGTCCCCATACTCCCGCCCCTGCTATTCTATCCTTGCAATATTGGGTTAAGGTTAGAAGAGCTTTCAGTTTATGCTGAAGTCCGGTTAATTTGATCTTCTTTCTACTGTGTGCTGTCACTCAACCAAATCTCTATCAACTATCTAATCTATAACCGAATGTCTCCATTCCTCCCTCCCCTCCCTTGCAGCCATCAAAGAGTTTTCTTCTGTACATGAGTCTGTTTTTAAGTCCTTATAGTAGGGGTCTCATACAATATTTGTCCTTGTGCTGCTGACTGATTTCGCTCAATATAATGTCTTCTAGTTGAAACCGGATTACGAGATGCTTCCTAAAATCATCATTGTTCTTTATCACTGTATAGTGTTCCATTGAGTATATGTACCATAGTTTGTTTATCCATTCATCTATTGTTCGGGATCTGAGTTGATTCCATCTTTTTGCTATTATTAATTGTGTTACAACAAACATTCATGTGTACACATCTGTTCATGGAACTGCCCTTGATTCTGTAGGATATATTCTGAGCAGTGGCATTACTGGATCAAATGGCCTATCTATTTCCAGCTTTTTAAGGAATGCCAGATTGCTTTCCAAAGAGGTTGTACCACTTTGCAATGCCACCAGCAGTGTAGGAGAATTCAAGTTTCTCCACTGCCTCTCCAGTATTTGTTGTTTTGTGTTTTTTGGATCATGGCCAACCTTATTGGGGTGAGGTGGTATCTCATTGTAGTTTTGATTTGGATTTCTTTAATGGCTGATGATCGTGAGCATTTCCTCATGTGTCTTTTGGCTGCCTGCATATCCTTTTTAGAGAAGTGTTTGTCCCTCTCCTTTGCCCATTGCTTAATTGGATTATTTACATTTTTCTTGTTGATATTTTGCAGAACCTTGTAGATTATGTAGATTAGATGTCAGTCTAACATGTAGTTGCCAAAATTTTTTTCCCACCCTGTAGGTGGTCTTTTAACTCTTTTGATAGTCTTTGGATGGGCAAAAGTGTTTGATTCTTAGTAGTTCTCATTTATCTGTTTTCTCTTCTCTTGATCATGCTTTGTCACATTTTGAAGTCTGTCTAAGCTGTGTATTAAAATTTCCACTGTTGACCCTATTTTTTTCTCACATGATCTTTATCATTTTAGGTTTGATATTTAGGTCTTTTTATCCAATTTGAGCTGATTTTGTGTAGCCTAAGCCAAGTGCCATTGAGTCAGATCTGACTCATGGTGACCCTAGGGGCCAGGGTAGAATGTGACATATAGGTCTTGTTTCAATTTATTGCAGATGGGTATCCAATTTTGCAAGCACCATTTGTTAAAGAGACTGTTTTTATCCCGGCTTAGAATCTCAGGGCCTTTATCGAATACCAACTGTTCATAGGAGGATGGAAGCATCTCTGGGGTCTCAACTTTGTTCCATTGGTCTGTGTGTCTCTTTTTGTGCCAGTAACAGGCTGTTTTGTCTACTGTGGCAGTGTAATAGGTTCTAAAGTTGGGTAGTGAGAGGCCTCCCAGTGTGTTCTTTTTCTTCAATAATGCTTTGCTTATCCAGGGTTTCTTCCCTTTCCAAACAAAATTGGTGATTTGTTTCTCCATCTCATTAAAAAATGTCCCTTGAATTTGTATTAGGATTGCATTGTATACGTACATTGCTTTGGGTAAAATGACATCTTCACAACGTTAAGTCTTCCTATCCATGAGTAGGGTAGGTTTCTCCATTTATGTAAGTCTCTCTTAGTTTCTTGTAGTAAGGGCTCGTAGTTCTCTTTGTAAAGGTCTGTTATTTCTCTGCTTAGATTTATTCCTACGTATTTCACCTTCTTAGGGGCTATAGTAAATGATATTGATTTGGTGATTTCTTCTTTAATAATATCATTGTTGGTATAAAGGAATACTACTGATTTACTTATGTTTATCTTGTATTCTGACACTTTGCTGAACTCTTCTATCAGTTTCAGTAGCTTCCTTATGTATTCTTTGGGATTCTTTGTGTATACAATCATATCATCTGCAAATAGGGAGATTTTTAGTTCTTCTTTGCCAATGTAGATGCCCTTTACTCCTTGGTCTTGTCTAATTGCTCTGGCTAGAAATTCTAGTACAATGTTGAATAGGAGAGGTGACAGTGGGCATCCTCATCTAGTTCCCATTCTCAAGGGGAATTCTTTCAGTCTCTCTCCATTCAGGATGATGTAAGCAGTTGCCTTTGCATAAATGGCCCTTATTTCATTGAGGAATTTGCCATCTATTCCTACTTTGCTGGATGGGTATTGGACTTTATCAAATGCCTTTTCTGCATCAATAGACAAAATCAGGTTATTCTCATCTTTTGCATTATTTATGTGGTTGATCACATTAGTTGTTTATCTGATGTTGAACCAACCTTGCATTCCTGCTATGAATTCAACTTGGTAGTGATGAATTATTTTTTAGATATATTGTATTCTATTGGCAAGAATTTTGTTGAAGATCTTTGCATCTAGATTCATGAGTGATACTGGTCTGTAGTTCTCCTTGTTTGTTAGGTCTTTCCCTGGCTTTGTTATCAGGGTTATGCTGGCTTAATAGAATGAATTTAGGAGTATTCCATCCCTTTCTATGCTGTGCAATAGTCTGAGTAGTATTGGAGATAACTTCCCTAAAAGCTTGGTAGAGTTCTGCAGTGAAGCCATCCTGGCCAGGGGTTTTTTTGGTTGGTAGTTTTTTGGTGACTTTTTCAACCACTTCATTTGTGATGGGTTTATTAGGTTGTTCTGCTTCACCTTGTGATAATTTTGGTAGGTGATGTGAATCCAAGAATTTGTCCCTTTCCTCTAGGTTTTCAAATTTGTTAGAGTACAGACTTTCATAGTACTCTGTTATATTTTTGATTTCTGATAGATCTATTGTGGCAACTTCCCTCTCTTTTCTTATTTGGGTTATTTGTTTCCTCTCCTGTTTTTCCTTAGTAAATTTAGCCAGTGGTTTGTCAATTTTGTTCATCTTTTCAAAAAACCAGCCTTTGATCTTTTCAAGTTTTTCAGTAGTTCTTCTCTAACCTTTATGATCTGTTTTCTTCTGGTGCCTGACAGGTTCCTCTGTTGCTCTTTCTCTACTTGTTCAAGCTGTAGGGTTAGATCTTTGGTTTGGGTTCTTTCTTGCTTCTGGATGTGTGCATTGATAGAGATAAACTGACCTCTGAGCACTGCTTTGGCTGTATCCCATAGGTTCTGGTAAGAAGTGTTTTCACTCTCATTGGAATCCATAAATTTCTTTATTTCATCCTTGATTTCTTCTATAACCCATGACTTTTTGAGCAAGATGCTGTTCAGTTTCCATGAGCTCCACTTTCTATCTATGTTTTTTTCTGCTGTTGATTTCAACTTCTATGGCTTTATGTTCTGAGAAGAAGCTTTGCATTAATTCAGTGGTATGGATTTTGTAGAGAATTGCTTTAT
This sequence comes from Heterohyrax brucei, assembly GCA_028571685.1. NCBI lineage: Eukaryota > Metazoa > Chordata > Mammalia > Hyracoidea > Procaviidae > Heterohyrax > Heterohyrax brucei. The sequence goes on along the minus strand of CM053154.1, from coordinate 80,397,488 downwards.
GTCCTAACACATGATCTATTCTAGAGAATCTTGTGCACTGCAGAGGAAGGTGTAGTTGTCTGCTGATGGATAGAAAGTTCTGTATATGTCAGTGAGGTCTAGTTAGTTAATTGTGGCAATAAGATCTTCTGTGTCTTTATGCAGCTTTTTTCTGGAAGACCTGTCAAGTACTGAGAGTGGAGTGTTGAAGTCTCTCACTATTGTTGTGGAGTGATCTATCTCATTTTTGATTGTAGTCAATGTTTCTTTGATGTATTAAATGCTCTAGTATTGGGTGCATAAATATTTAACTTGTTAAGTCCTGCTTGTGTATTGAAACTTTCAGCAATAAATAGTGTCCATCCTTGCCTACGATGGTGGATTTTACATTAAAATCTATTTTATCTGAGATTAGTATTGCCACACCTGCTCTTCTTTGTTCATTGTTAGCTTGATACATATTCTTCCATCCTTTAATTTTTAGTTTGTTCATATCTTTAAGTCTACAGTGAGTTTCTTGTAAGCAACATATGGAAGGGTCGTATCTTTTGATCCAAGATGCTGCTTGTTGTCTCTTTACTGGAGTGTTTAGCCCATTCATATTCAGTGTAATTATTGATACATATGTGTTTAGTGCTACCATTGTGATTTGTTTATTTTTGTGTTAATGTTTTTTTCTGTTGTTATTTCTGTTGTTCTGTGACATTCGTCTTTATGAATTGATTTTTCACCTTTTTCAGTGTTGGTTTTGTGGTTGCTAAGACTCCTGTATTATGTTTTTTGATTTGATATGTTGGATCCGACTTGACGGCACTTGGCTTTGGCTGTTGCATCTTTATTGTTCTTTGTGGCTGCCCCGTGATCCCCCTTAATAGTCTATGTTTAAACCCAATTTTAACTATTACAAGCCTTATTAACTTCCTTTCCATCTGAAAGGACTATTACAACTGTAGTACATCCTTCTTTTTAGTGTGATGACATCATAGTTTCCATGATATGATCATTGGATCAGTTCTTTTAATATTGCAGCTTTGATTTTGGAGCCTGCACTAACTGAGTAGGTTTCTCGATGATGTGTCCTATATTTCCTCCTAAAATATAAAATTAATGGTTTTGTTCTTCTAAGCCAAGAGCTTTTTTCAGTATTTCTCATAGCTTCAGTTTGGTTTTTACAAAGTCTCTGAGTTTCTGTTTATATGCAAATGTCTTGATTTCATTTTCATATTTGAAAGATAGTTTTGAAGAATATATAATTCTTGGTTGGAAGTTCTTGCCCTTCAAGGCTTTATGTGTGTCATCCCATTGTCTCTGTACCAGCATCGTTTCTGATGAAAAATCATATGAAAGCCTACAGGGTTTCCCTCTGAATGTTTGCTTTGCTTTGAGTCTTGCTGCCTTGAAAAGTTTCTGCTTGTGTTTCATTTTGTTAAGCTTGATTATAGTATGTCTTGGAGTCTTTCTTTTGGGATCTATATTGAGTGGCATTTGATAGGCATCTTGGATATCTATATTTTCTTCTTGCATAGTTTCTGGGAAGTTTTCTGTCAGCAGCTCAGCCACAATACTCTGTGTTCACAGGCGTCCCAACCTGTTCAGGAACTCCAATTAATTGTAGATCATTCCTCTTAATAGAGTCCCACATGCTTCTTAACGCTTCTTCATTTTTCTTGTTTCTTTTTTCTGATTTCTCCTCATAGATGCTGGAGTCAGTAGCTCTGTCTTCCTTGTCAGAAAGTCTCTTTTCCATTTGTTCCATTCTGTTTTCTTGGGTTTGAACTGAATTTTCTATCTCCTTCATTTTGTTATTGATCTGTTGGATTTCAGAGAACTGGTGTTGCATCAGATCAAACAGCTTGCTTAAGTTTTCATTTTGCTCTGCTGTATTTTGTATAAGGTCTAGGAGAGCTCTATATATAATCTTTTTGTACTTGCCTTCCAATACTTTCAGATAGACTTCTTCATGTGGCAAGTTCTTTGGATCTTTCTTTTGTGGACCTTCTGTAGGTGAATTCTTCCTAATGTTCCAGTCCAAAGTTTGTTGCTTTTCAGGCATCTGGAGGTTGTTTTGTTTCACTGGTGTTACTTTAACAGGATCTAAAGCTCAGTCTGAAAAGGAAGTTGATCAATAGACACCTCTATGTACTCCGGTGATTGGGCTCAGTGGAATCTCTGGGGTAGAAATCTCCACCTCCTGATTGGCAAGGACACAACCCCACTTACAGAGTCACTGTGGAGCCATCAGCTGACCAGATAATGTGAGACAGTAAAGTCTGGAAGAGATGCCGTCCAGATGCATCACAGTTATTTCTCTACCAAAATATAAAAGATACATGACAGCTTCCAAAATTAGACTTTCAGGTGTGCAAGTCCCTCTTCCCAGCTGACATCTCTATATCAAAGACTGCTTTACTGCCAGAAAAGAGCTCTCCAGGCAGGCACCACCTTCCAGCCTGGGAATTAGGTCCAGCTGAGGCCTCTGTATAGGAAGCTCTGCTTCCCAGTGAATCAAGATGGGATCCCATACAAGCTCCCTCGCTGGCCTTGGAAAAGACTATTCAGTGGCACTGAACCAGAGATTCTGTGGTCAGAGGTCCTGAGTTGCACATATTCCAATGCCAGGCTCTCAAAATGTGGCAAACCTACTAGCAGATCACATCAGCAGTGCATCTGAGTCTTGCTGGCAGTCAAACTTCAGCCCCTCCCACCAGATGCAAAAGCTTGGCAATGAATAGGGAACTGAAGAACTGATGTGTTTGAATTTGGTGTTAGCAAAGAGTATTAAACATACTGTGGACTGCCAGCAGAACTGTCTTGAAGCAAATTTACATTCTTTACTTCTAATATCTCACCTGCCATTTGTTACTTTGGAAGCACACATAGTCCCCATGGAGACTATTTTTGTCATTGTTTCTGCCTGTTCCAGAATTCCATAGGAACAGATGGGGGAAGGGTCAAGGTGAAAAGTGCCATAAGAACAGAAGTCTACCTCTAAAAGCTACTGTCTTTGTTAAATTCCTTTCTAATCAATGCTCTAGCATTAATATTAGGGACTCCAAGAGGTTAGAAATAAAGTTTGCATTGTAATTCAGCCACCTGTAAGGTTAGACACTGAATTTGATTTTAAGAAGTCAGCCAGATGGTTACAGCAACTTCTAGGAACTCATACCATTCTGATCCCTTCCCTGGACCTTAATCAGGAGATGTTAAGTCATGGTTTTACCGTTTTCCTTCCTAAAGTCCCACTACACACTTAGTATTAACCAACCAACTCAATTAAATTACTTAATGGAATTGTTTGTTTAAACACAAAGCCTTGCCTGTTTTTTTAAAATTGTGCTTTATATGAAAGTTTACAAAGCAACTTAGTTTCTCATTCACAATTTATATACAAATAGTTTTGTGCCACTGGTTGCAAACTCCACAATATGTCTTCACTTTCTCATTCTCTACCCCGGGTTTCCTTGTTTCCATTCATCCCATTTTCCTGTCTCTTTCTGCCTTCTGGTCTTTGCTGTTAGGCAGATTTGCCCATTTGGTCTCTTTTATGTTACTGAGCTAAGAAGTGTGTTCCTCATGTGTGTTACTGTTTGTTTTAGAGAACTGTATAATCTTTGGCTGAAGGATGGATGAACTTTAGGAGTGACTTCATTCTCAGTTATGGGGTCCATAACCTTTGGGTTCTTCCAGTCTGTCAGACTAGTAAATCTGATCTTTTGTGCGTGTGAATTTGAATTAAAAAAAATTTTTGTTGTTAATGCTTTAGATGAAGGTTTATGGAACGAATTAGTTTCTCATTATAAAGTTAATACACATTTTGTGTTATGATGTTAACAATCCCACAACATGTCAGTACTTTCCCTTCTCAATCTTGGGTTATCTATTGCCAGCTTTCTTGTCCTCTCCTGCCTTCTAGTCCTTGTCTCTGGGATGGAATGCCCCTTTAGTCTCATTTTGCCCATCCAATCTTTGGCTGAACGATGAACCTCAGGAGTGACTTCATTGTTGAACTGCAAGGGTGTCCAGAAGAATGGTCTCAGGGCATCTCTAGTTTCTATCAGGCCAGCAAGTCTGGGCCTTTCTTTTGAGTTATAATTTTGTTCTACATTTTTCTACAGCTCTGTCTGGGACCCTCTCTTGTGATCAGTGGTGGTAACCTGACATACTCTAGTTATACTGGGCTCAGGATGGTGAGAGGCTGTAGTACTTGTAGTCCATTAGTCCTTTGGACTAACGTTTTCCCTTTGTCTTTTGTTTTCCTCATTTTCCTTTGCTCCGGAAGAGATGGGACCAGTAGGTGTATCTTAGATGGCTATTTGCAAGCTTAAGACTCACAAACTACTCACCGGAGTGGGATGTGAACATTCTCTTTAAAGACTATGTTATGTTAATTGACCTAGATGGCCCCCTAGAACCATAGTCCCCACCGCTCAGCTCAGTAACTTGGTTTTTCAGGGTATGTAGATCGATCTATGGAGTTTCTAAGTAACTTTGGTCACTATGCTGACTTCCCCTATAATGTGTACTGCCTTTCCCCTTATCAAAGTTACCACTTAATTCCTGGCCAGTTAGTGATTTTTCCTTCCTACTCCTCCTCTCCTACAAAGATCATTTCCTTCTGTGTATAAACATTATTTTTAGTTCTTATAATAGTTGTCTTATACAGTATTTCTTCTTTATGATTGATTTCAGCATAATGCCCTCCAGATTCATTCACATTGTGAGATGTTTCTCATATTCATACTGTCCTTTATTATTGCATAGGATTCCATTGTGTGTGTGTACCACAGTTTATACATTCATCCGTTGATGGGCATTTTGGTTTTCATCTGTCAGTAGGTGTTAAGGCTTCTATTTGCTATTATGAATAATGCTGTGGTGAATATGAGTGTGCATATGTCTATAAGTGTGACAGCTCTTTTTCTCTAGGATATATTCCAATGAGTGTGATTGTTGAATTGTATAGTATACATATTTCTAACTTTTTAAAGAAGCACTATATCATTTTTTGTAATGATTGCACTGTTTTACATTTCTACCAGCAATGCATAAAACTGGTGATCTCCCCATAGCTTGTCCAATATTGTTTTCTGTTTTTTTGACTAGCACCAGTAATGCTGGGATGAGGAGTATCTTGTCATTTTGATTTGCATTTCTCAAATGGTTAATGATTGCCAGCATTTCCTCATACTTCCTTGGTGAAATATCTGTTCATATCCTTGGCCCATTTTTAATTTGCTTATTTGCCTTCTTATTGTTACAGTGTTGAGGTATCTTATAGATTTAGAAATTAGACCCTTGTTAGATATGTTGTAGCCATTTTTTCCCCTGTCATGTAGATTCTCTTTTTACTGTTTTGGTGGAGATTTTTGAGGGGCATAAATATTTAATTTTTAGGAGCTCCCACTTATCTAGCTTTTGCACATTGTTAGGTGTGGTTTGTATCTTATTTATGTCATAAATTAGAGCCCTTAATGTCCCTGTTTTTTCTTCCATGATCTTTGTTGTTTTAGGTTTTATATTTAGGTCTCTGATCCATTTCAATTAGTTTTTACGTGTGGTGTGAGGTATGGGTCCTGTGTCTTTTATTTTTTCTTCTTCTTTTTACAAATGGACGTCCAGTTTTGTCAGCACCATTTGTTAAACAGAACATCCCCCCTCCTGCCCCCATGTAATAGACTGATACCTTTTCAAAGAGCAGCTGACCATAGGTGGATAGATTTACATCTGGGTTCTCAGTTCTGTTCCATTGGTTTATGTGTTTGTCGTTATATCAACATCTGGCTGTCCTGACTACCATGGTTGTACTATAGGTTCTAAGACTGGGTAGTGTGAGGTCTCCTAATTTGTTCTTCTTTTTGAATAATGTTTTACTTATCTCCATATAAAGTTAATGATTAGTTTTTCCATCTCCTGAAGGAATGTTGTTGGTATTTGACTCAGGACTGAATTGTATCTGTAGCTTTTGGAGTAAAATTGACATTTTCACATTGTTGCATGTTTGTAGCCATAAGAGAGGATGTTTTTCCATTTATGTGTATCTTTTTTGGTTTCTTGCAGTAGTATTTTGTAGTTTTCTTTGTATAAGTCTTTTACATCCCTCGTTAGAATTATTCTTAAGTCTTTTATTAAGTTCTCTTACAAGTGGTATTGTCTTCCCGATTTCCTTTTTGTAGCTACCTTGGTTGGAGTATAGGTGTCCAACTGATTTTTCTATGTTGATCTTGTCTCTTTCTGCCTGCTGAATCTACTAGTTTCAGTAGTTTTCTTGTGAGGTCTTTTGGGTTCTCTTTGTATATGTTTTAGTCATCTAGTCCTTCTATAACAGAAATACTACAAACAGATGGCTTTAAAAAGAGAAATTTATTCTGTCACAGCCTAGTAGGCTGGAAGTACAAATTCAGGGTAACAGCTCCAGGGGAAGGCTTTCTCTGTTGGCTTTGGAAGAAAGTCCTTGTTGTCAAACTTCCCTGACTGGGAACTTCTGAAAAGCAGGGATCCCAGGTCCTTCCCAAAGCAGGTGGTCTTCTCCTGGTGCTGCTTCTTTCTTTATGGTATGAGTTCCCCCAAATTTCTTTGATAGCTTCTTTCTTTTATATCCCAGGAGACTGCCTCAAGACACAATGCAGTTTTACACATTGATTCCTGCCCCACCAACACAACTACCACCCATCCTCCCTCATCAATATCATAGAGACAGGGTTTACAACATACAGGAACATCACACAATAATAGGAATCATGGCCTAGCCAAATGGCTACATACATTTTCGGGGGGACACAATTAAATCATTGACAATATAGTATCATCTTATATGCAAATAGGGACGGTTTTATTTCTTCCTTTCCAATTTGTATGTGCTTTATTTCCTTTTCTTGCCTTACTGCCCTAGTTAGGACTCCTAGCATAATGCTAAATAGGAGTGGTGATAAGCAGCATTCTTCTTTTTCCTGTTCTCAGGGAGAGTGTTTTCAGTCTCTCTCTGTAGAGAATGATGTTGGCTATTGGCTTTACATAGATGCCTTTTATTACGTAGAGGAATTTCCTTTCTATTCCTATTTTATTGAGAATTTTATCAGAAACGAGTGTTGGACTTCATCAAATGCCTCTTCTGCATTGATTGAAACGATTATATGATCATTTTATTTTGTTCTGTATATGTGCTGAATTATGTTGATTGATTTTCTAATGTTGAACTGTCCCTACATATCTGGTATGAATCCTACTTGTTGGTGTTTAATTTTTTTTATATGGTGCTGAATTCTATTGGGTAGAATTTTGTTGAGAATTTTTGTGTCTGTATTCAAGAGAGATACTAGTCTGTAATTTTCCTTTTTTGTAGTGTCTTTGCCTGGCTTTGGTATCAGGGTTATACTGGCTTCACAGAGTGAATTTGGGAGTATTTCTTACATTTTTATGCTCTGAAAGAGTTTGAGCAGTACTAGTCTAAGCTTTTCTCTGAATGTTTGGTAGAATTCTCCAATGAAGCCACCCAGGCCATGGCTTTTTTTATTTTTCAGGGGTGGAGGGTTAAAAAGATGTGTATTTTAATTACCTTTTCAGTCTATTCTGTTGTTATGAGTCTGTTCAAATTTTTTACCTCAATTTGTGTTAGTTTAGGTAGGTAGTGTGTTTCTGGAAGTATGTCCATTTCCTCTAGGTTTTCAAATTTGCTGGACTATAGTTTCTAATAATACTCTATTATGATTCTTCTTCATTTCAGTTGGGTATATTGTACAGTCTTCTGTCTGATTTTTTATTGGGGTTATTTGCTTCCTCTTCTGTTTTTCATTTGTCAGTTTGGGCAATGGTTCATTGATTTTTTTCAAAAATCTTTTTAAAGAATCAACTTTTTGTCTTGTTGATTCTTTCTACTGTTGTTCCGTTTTCTATTTCATTTATTTCTGCTCTGATCTTTTTATATCTTTGTTTCCTCTTATGACTAGGCTTTGATGATATCTTTCCATTTGTTCAAGTTGCCTGCCTGCCTGCCTGCTTTTTTTTTCTAAGTTTAAACCAGTCGCTTAGTACTTGATGTTACCTTGATTTCCTCTCCATTTGAAAGTTCTATAGCTACACCATTTATTTCCCATTGTCACCGTTTATATCTCTAGTACACTGTTTTAAACCTTCTAGTTTTGTTTTACTGTTGAGAGTTCTTTACCTAAGTTGCTGTTGTCCTTTATCCTAGCCTCAAGTTTTTGTCTGATGTAATCGTCTAACCTAAGGACTCCCTTTAATAGTTTTTGTAAATCTGGTTTGGTTTTTAGAAATTCCCTTAATTTTTGTTTATCTGGAAATGTCCTAATTTCACCATCATATTTGAGAGTTTTGCTGTATATATTATTCCTGGTTGGCATTCTTTCTCTCCCCCTCCCCCAGGGTCTTATATGTGTCATCTCTTTGTCTTTCTGTGTGCATATTAATCAGAGTTAGATCTTGTTTCCCCTTTTAAGTGAGTTTATATTTTTCTCAGGCTACTTATTTGTCTTTGGTTTTGGCAATTGGGATTATGATATGTCTTGGTGGTTTCCTTTGGAGTCTATCCTGTATGGGGTTTGTTGAACTTTTTGACTGATCAGCTTGTCATCTGTTATGATGTTAGGGAAGTTCTCTGTCTGCAAATCCTCAACAATCCTCACCAAGTTTTCCATTTTCTCCAGCTGTTATGGAACTCCAATCACATACAAATTCCCACTCTAGATTATGTCACGTGTATTTCTTAAGCTTTCTTCATTTTTCATCATTGTTTTCTCTGATTTTTCCTCAAACACAGTGGCATCCATAATTTGCATGCAATCTTGCTGATTCTGTCTTCCATTGTTTCAGATTTGCTCCTAAAACCCTTATTACATTGGCCATTTCTGAAATTTTGTTGTTTATCCTTTGGATCTTTAGTAGCTGTTTTTGTATGACTTCTAATTGCTTATTTATTCTGACTTTTGTTCTTGCATTATTCTCCTGAAGTTTTCTATTGCTGTGTCAGTGTTTTCCTTGATTTTGGCCATGTTTTCCATAATTTTGTCTACTTTTTATGTGGTTTTGTCTGTGTTTTCATTTATGCATTTCCTAAGCTCTTGTTAGGTGCCATTGAGCCATTTCTGACACATAGCATCCAGTGTACAACAGAATGAAACACCACCCAGTCCTGTGCCATCCTCACAATAATTGCTGTGCTTGAGCCTACTGATGCAGCCAATGTGTGAATTCATTTCATTGAGAGTCTTTCTATTTTTCTTTGGCCATCTGCTTTACCAAGTATGATGTCCTCTGAGACTGGTCCCTCCAGATAATGTTTCCAAAGTACATGCAATGAAGTCTCACCATCCTCACTTCCAAAGAATACTCTGGCTGTATTTTATAGAAGACAGATCTGTTGGATTTTCTGACAGTCTTCACCAATACCATAATTTAGAGGTATCAAATCTTTTTTGATCTTCCTTATTCATTACCAGCTGTCTCATGAGTATTAGATATTTGAGAATATCTTTGTTTCAGCAGACACCATTTAGATTTCAAAGTGACATCTTTGCTTTTCAACACTTTAAAAGTGTCTTTTGCAGCAGATTTTGTCAATGCAGTGTGCTGCTTGATTTCTTGACTGCTGCTTCCGTGGGTGTTGATTGTATATCCAAGCAAGATGAAATTCTTCATAACTTCAATCTTTTCTGGCTTTGTTGGGATGTTTCTCATTGGACCACTTGTGAGGATTTTTGTTTTCTTTATGTTGAGGTGTAATCCATACTGAAGGTGCTAGTCTTTGATCTTCATCTGGAAGTGCTTCAAGTGCTTTTCACTTTAATGTCATCTGCATATTGTGGGTTGATTATGAATCTTCCTCCAATTAACCTAATGCCAATTAGCCTAGATATCCACTGAAACTATAGTCCCCAGACCACTGCCCCTGCTACTTTGTCCTTCTAAATGTTGGGTTGTATTTAGGAAACTATTTTAGTTATCTCATGCTGTTTTAACAGAAATACCACGAGAGGATAGCTTTAAAAAGAGAAATTTTATTTGTCACAGTCCGATAAGCTCAAAGTCCAAATTCAAGGTATTAGCTCCACAGGAAGGCTTTTTTCTGCTGGTGCTGGATGATGGAACTTGTCGTCACTCTTCCTCTGGACTGGAAGCTTCTGAAACACAAGGACCCTGGTTCTTGCCAAAGAGAATCCTCCACTCCTGGCACTACTTTCTATCTTGTTGGTATGACGTTCCTAAATCTCAGCTTGCTTCCCTTTCTTTTATACACCAAGAGGCTGCCCCAAGATCATATCCTTTATTTTATTACCCAAGAGACTGCCCCCAACAACACAATCCCACACATTAAGTCCTGCCCCGTCAACTGTCAACTAAACTGCAGGCCATGCACTCTCATTAACTTCATAGAGGCAAGGTTTACAACAGGAAAAGCATCACACAATACCAGGAATCATGGCCTAGCCAAATTGCTACACACATTTTGGGGAGGAACACAATTCAATGTATAAAAGAATTCTTTAAGCTTTTGGCATAGTCCAGGTGTGCTAACCTCCTTTCCACTGCATGCCATCACTCCCTTCACCTAACCCAATTCCTATCTACTGTCTTAATTTATGACTCTCTCTCTCTCTCTTGCTCCTGACCTTGTAACCATCAAAGAGTATTTTTTCTGTGCTTAAACCTTTTCTTAAGTCTTTATAATAGTGGAGTCATACAATATTTGTCCTTTTACAACTGATTTCATACAGCATAATGTTTTCCAGATGACTCCATTTTATGTTTTCTAAGGTCATCATTGTTCTTTATCATTGTATACTACTCCATTGTGTGAGTATACTTTAGTTTGTTTATCCATTCATCTGTTGATGGGCACCTAGATTGAGTTCATCTTTTTGCTATTGTAGACAGTGCTACAATAAACATTGGTGCACATGTATCTGTTTGTATGGAAGCCCTTATTTCTCTAGGATATATCCCAAGTAGTGGGATTTCTGGATTATATGGTATTTCTATTTCTAGCTTTTTAAGCAACACCAAATTGATTTCCAAAATAGTTGTACAATTTTATGTTTCTATCAGCAGAGTTCATCTGTTCCAGTCTCTCTGCATCCTCTCAACTGTTTATTATTTTGTGCTTATTATTTTGCCTTTTTTTTTGATTAATACCATCCTTGTTGGGATGAAATTCTATCTCACGGTAGTATTGATTTGGATTTTGCTGATGGCTAATGATCATTTCCTCAGTTTCTGTTAGTGTCCTGGATGTCTCCTTTGGTGAAGTGTTTGTTCATATCCTTTGCCCGTTTTTAATTGGGTTATTTGTCTTTTCTGTGTTGAGGTTTTGCGGTACTTTGTAGATTACGGAGATTAGACACTGATCACATTCATGGAAGCCAAAAATTATTTCCTAGTCTGTAGATAGTCTTTTTATTGCTGCAGTGAAGACTTTGGGTGAGCATAAGTATTTGACTTTTAGGGGTTCTCAGTTATCTATGTTCTCTTCTGGTGTTTGTGCATTGTTAGTAATATTTTGTTATCTGTTTATGCCATGTATTAGGGCCACCAGTGTTACCCCTATTTTTTATTCCATGATCTTTATGATTTTAGATTTTATATCTAGGTCTTTGATGCATTTTGAGTTGGTTTTTGTACATAGTGTGAAACATTTTGCTTCATTTTTTTGCAAATGGATATCCAATTTCGCTAACATCATTTGATAAAGAAACTGTCTTTTCCCCAGTTTACAGACTTTGGACTTGGTCAAATATCAGCTGCTCATAGGTGGAGGGATGATGTTATATCTGGATTCTCAATTCTGTTCCACTGGTCTATGTACCAATACCAAGCTATTTTGAGTACTTAGTCAGTGTAATAGGTAGTTTGAGGCCTCCCACTTTGTTCTTCTTCAGTAATGCTTCACTTATCTGTAGCTTCTTTTCTACCCATATGAAGTTGATTTTTTTCTCCATCTCATGAGAAAATGCCATTGGAATTTGTATTGGGATTGTGTTGTATCTATAGATTGCTTTGGGTAAAATAGACAATTTCACGGTGTTTTCCTATCCGTGAGCAAGGTAGGCTTCTTCACTTATGTAGGTTTTTTTGGTTTCTTGCAGTAGGGTCTTGTAATTTTCTTTGTATAGGTCTTTTACTTCTTTGGTTATATTTGTTCCTAAGTACTTTTGCTTCTTACTTACCAATTTGGATGCCCTTTGTTTCTTTATCTTGTCTGATTGCTCTGGCTACAACCTCCAGGACAATGTTGAATAAAAATGGTGACGATGAACATCTTTGTCTGGTTGCTGTTTTCAGTGATAATGCTTTCAGTCTCTCTCCATTTAGGGATGATATTGGCCATTGACTTTGCATAGATACCCTGTATTATGTTGGGGAATGTCCTTTCTATTCCTATTTTGCTAAGAGTTTATTTTATTTTATTTTTTTAATTTTACATGAGTGGGTGTTGGACTTTGTCAAATGACTTCTGTATCAGTTGATAAAGTCAAGTAGTTCTTTTCTCTTGTTTTATTTATGTAGTTGATTACACTGTTTTTCTAATGTACTATCTGAATATCTCTGGTATGAATCCTACCTGGTCACGGTGAATTATTTTATTGATACATTGTTGAATTCTATTGCCTAGAATTTGTGCATCTAAATTCATGAGAGACATTGGTTACCTTGGTGGCCTAGTGGGTAAGTTTGTATGTCTACTAACCAAAAGGCTAGCAGTTCAAATCCACCAGGCGTTCCTTGGAAACTGTGGAGCACTTTGACTGTGTTCTATAGGAATCAACAGCAGTGGGTTTGTTTTTTTGCGTGGTTTTGGTATCAAGTTATGATGGCTTTATAGAATGAGTTTGGGAGAATTCCATCCTTTTCTATGCTCTATTTAGTAATAGTGGAGTTAACTCTTCTCTAAAAGTTTGGTAGAATTCTCCAGTGAAGCCGTCAGTGTCAGAGCTTATTTTAGTTGAGGGTTTTTAAATTACCTTTTCAATCTTTTTTTTTTTTTTTTTTTGGTGATGGGTTTGTTTAGTTCTACCTCTGTGCTAGTTTTTGTAGGTAGTTTGTTTCTAGAAATTTGTCTATTTTCTCTAGGTTTTTGAATTCATTACAGTACATGTTTTCATAGTATTCTGTTATGATTCTTTTAATTTCAGTTGAGTCTGTTGTAACAAGGCCCATCTCATTTCTTATTTGAATTATTTCTTCTTTTTTTTTTTTCGTCACTTTGGCCAATGGTTTATCAATTTTGTTGATCTTTTCAAAAAATAGCTTTTGGTTTTGTTAACTCTTTCAATTGTTTTTCTGTTCTCTAATTTAATTAGTTCTGCTCTAATTTTTATTATTTGTTTTCTTTTATTGTTCAAGGGGTTCTTTTGCAGTTCTCTATTTGTTTGAATTGTAGAGGTAATTCTTTGATTTGGGCTCTTTCTTCCTTTTGGATGTGTAGATTTATTGCAGTAAATTGACCTCTGATCACTGCTTTTGCTTTGTCCTATAGATTTTGGTAAGATGCATTTTCATTTGAATCTGATTCTATGAATTGCTTTATTCTATCTTTGATTTCTTCTATAATCCAGTAGTTTTTGAGCAAGGTGTTGCTCAGTTTCTATGTGTTTGATTTTTTTTACTCCTTTTTTCTGTTATTGATTTCTACCCTTATGGCTGAAAAGGTGACTTATAACATTTCAATACCTGGCATTTTGTGAAGAATTGCTTTGTTACCTAATCTGTGATCAATTCTGGAGAATGTTCCATGTGTGTTGGAAAAGAAAGTATACTTGGCTCTGCTGTTGGTTGGAGTGTTCTGTGTATGTCTATGAGGTCAGTTTAGTTTCCTGTGACATTTAGATCTTCCAGGTCTTCATAATTTTTTTCTAGATGTTCTTTCCTTCACTGAAAGAGATGTGTTGAAGTGTTCTACTATAATTGTTGAGCTGTCTACTTTTGTTTTCAATGCAGTTAGTATTTGTTTCATGTATTTTGGAGCCCTGTCATTGGTTGCATAGGCATTTGGTATGGCTATGTCCTCCTGGAGTATTGTTCCTTTAATCATTATATAATGTCTTTCCTTATTTAATACGGATTTTACTTTGAAGTCAATTTTATCAGAGATTAATACTACACTCTTGATCATTTTCTAATGTTGTTAGCTAGATATGTTTTTTTCCCATCCTTTAAGTTTTAATTTGTTCACATCTTCGAGTCTAAGATATGTCTTCTGTAGGCAGCATATAGATAGGCTGTGTTTCTTTTTAATATCCTATCTACCAGTCTTCATCTCTTGGCACATTTAGTCCATTTTCATTCAGAGTGATTATTGATAGGAGGTTATGCTATCATTTCGAGTTTTTTTTTGTATGTTGTAGACAGTTTCTTTGTTCCATTTAATTTTCTGTGCTGAGTCTTTTTTCTTTATGTGTTTTCTTTTCATCTTTTTCAATGTTGGTAGTTTTGTTTTTGCTGAGACTTCACGTTTTTATTGATTTTTATTTTGATGCACAAGAATGAGAGTTTCCTTTGTGATTTCCTTGATATGTACCCATTTTTCTAAATTTAAATCAGTCTTTAACTTTTTATCACTTAGACTTCCTCTCCATATGTAAGATCTGTGACTACATTTTCTTTTTAGTCCTTCTGTTTTGTTAAAATGCTTACAATTTGATGATATCTCTTCTTTACTTATCTTCATTGTTTTGCCTGTGATTATTTTTGTGATTACACAATTTGGATTGATAACCAATTGCTCTGTTTTGTGTTCTGGTCTTGGGTTTTTGCCTGGTGTTAGTGATTTTCTAACCAAAGGACTCCCTTTAGTATTTTTTGTATTTTGGTTTGGTTTTTGAAAATTCTGTATATTTCTGTTTATCTGATGCCTAATTTCAACACAATATTTGAAAAACAGTGTTGCTGGATATGTAATTCTTGGCTGGCAATTATTTTCTTTCAAGGTTCTCCCATTGTCGTCCCATTGCCTTCTTGTCAGCATGGTCTCCGCTGAGTAGTTTGAGCTTAATCTTACTGATTCTCATTTGTATATTATTTTTGTTTATCCCTAGCTGCTTTTCAAAGCATCTCCTTATCTTTAATCTTTGCAAGTATGATTATAATATGCCTTGGTGTCTTTCTTTTGGGATCTACCATATGTGGAGTTTGATGAGCTTCTTGGATATCTTCTCATCTTTGATGATATCAGGGAAGTTTTATGTCAGCAAATCTTCAACAGTTCTCTCTGTGTTCTCTGTTATCCTCACTTCCAATCACACATGGATTCCTCCTGTTTGTAGAGTTCAACATAATTAGTGTCTCTTGCTTTTTAAAATTCTTTTATCAGATTTTTCCTCAAATATGTTGATGTCACATACTCTATTTAAAGTCTGACTAATTTGGCCTTCCGTTACCTCAATTCTGCTCCTTTGACTTTCTATTCAGTTATCTAATTCTGTAATTTTATTGTTAATTTTCTGAATTCACAGTTCTTGCTGCTCTAATTGTAGCTTGTTCAATTTGTCATTATGCTCTGCTGCATTTTGTCTCATCTTCCTCATCTCTTGAAGCATTCTGAGTATTAATCTTTTGTAGTCTACTTTTGATAGTTACAGAAAGTGCTCTTCCTCTGGAAAATTTCATTTTTTGTTTTTGGAGATTTCTGAAGACATCCTGGTCTGATTTTATAAGGGATTAGAAATTAACTGTTGTCTGGAACCATCAGTAATTTGTGTTTATTTTGTTTGCCTACTGTATTCTAGCTTCATGTTTTGAAGTGTCCAAACAGGCTTATTGTATGTGAGTTTGGTTACTGTTATCTTTTAAGTTCTGATATTCTGTAATCAGGTCATTAGAGCTGTCACTAAACTTGGAAGCTCAAGAATCCATTTACTTTTCTTAAATGGATTCAACTTAGGTATTCAGTTAGTCACCAAGTATGTGGTGTAGCCTCACAGCTACTGTCTTTGATATGTTATGTTGTTAGGTGCTGTTGAGTTGGTTCTGACTCATCGTGACCCTGTGCACAACAGAATGAAACACTGCCATGTCTTGTGCCACATACACAAGTGATTTTATGCTCAAGCCCATTGTTGGAGCCACTACATCAATCCATCCCATCAAGGGTCTTCTTCCTTTGCACTGACCCTCAACTCTACCAAGCATGATGTCCTTCTCCAGGGTCTTATCCCTCTTGACAACATGTCTAAAGTATGTAAGACACAGTCTTCCCATCTTTGCTTCCAAGGGGCATTCTGATTATATTTCTTCCAGAACAGATTTGTTTGTTCTTTTTACACTCCATGGTACAGTCAGCATTCTCCTCTAACACCACAGTTGAAAGGCATCAGTTCTTCTGTCTTCTTTGTTCATTGTCCAGCTTTTACATGCATATGATGTGACTGAGCATACCATAGCTTAGGTCAGGCACACTTTAGTCTTCAAGGTGAAGACTGTCGTTGACGGGCAGCAGAGATTGGTACAGGTATTGGTGTCTGACTGAAGCCACTGAGAAAGGCAGAAGGCTAATAGCCATCCTTGAGTATCTGTGAGGATGGCATATCCTCTTATATCTGAAACTAGGTGTAGGAACAGTTTCTGTCCTGATTTTCTGGCTTAGAGGAGCCAGTAATGTCTTTTGTCTCACATTCCCACAGTTTGTTAACTTTTCTCCTTCTGTATCTCTGAGAATGGCTCAGGGCAGGGTTAAGGAGTCCTACTTCTGGCTGTTAATGGCATCAGACTCCTGAGCAGGGTGCAGTGCAGGGAAGGGAGAGGGGATCCCTGGGAGAAGGAAGAGAGGCCTAAGCTGAAGAAAAGATTTAGATCCTTGAATGTGATAGATTACATGCAAAGACTTAGCTTTTGATGATCTGGGGCTACTTCCCACTGGTTCTGGAGGTGCAAGTGGACTCTCTATGCAGTTTTTCTTGCTGAGGGAGATCCACAGCTTGGCTTACCATGATGGCTGCATCTGTCTCTTGGCAGGTCAGGTATGTGAAATCCTATGTACTTCTGGTGCCATGTTCTCTTCCCCATTGCTCAGTCAGATTTCTCAGCTTTCCCTTTGATGTTCAGGGCTCCTGGGATGTCATATATATTGAATTCTTTTTTTCTTTTGTGTTTTTGCTGTTAGAAGAGTCACAGGTAGCATCCGTCTATTCCACCATTCTGGCCCTGCCTCTATAAGTACTCTTCAGATTTTAAAAAAGATTTTGTGACCATAGGGTTCTGGAGTATTTAAATATGGATTAAGTAATTTCTTGCTGATCCTATCGTTTGTATTCTTCTATGCAATATGAATGAATGTTCCAGAGAGAGAAAGGTTATATTTTAGATTTTATATTCTTCCTCTCCTGCTGCTGAAGAATTGTTGCTGCAGAGTCTCTTTTTCTTTTTTCCTTCATGAAACAGCATAAACTCTGTTATAGCATAGCACCTAAATTTGATGGTAAATCTAGCTAAACTACCTGGCTCTGTTTTTCCTGAGTCAGTTTAGCAGTAGATGTGGTCCCCAGATGTGGAACAAGGAAGGAGAATCTGCTAGTTGTGAAATGCCAGAAACATTCTTTTCATATGTTCTCATTTTCAAAAAATTTACAAAAGATGTTGATATGGAGTCAGACAGATTCTCTTAAATGTTATCTCCTTGTTCAGACATTCTGTAGATTTTATTTCATGATTTCAGTATCTGTGGGCCAGGCGCTGTGATAAGTGCTATGGAGAAAGAGATGAGTGAAACACAGTTGTTGTCATCAACAAGCTCATAAAGTCTTCGCAGAGACAAATAGATCCATGAAAAACTTTCTATATAACAGGAAGTAACAAA
Source organism: Heterohyrax brucei (assembly GCA_028571685.1). Taxonomy (NCBI): domain Eukaryota; kingdom Metazoa; phylum Chordata; class Mammalia; order Hyracoidea; family Procaviidae; genus Heterohyrax; species Heterohyrax brucei. The sequence continues at coordinate 80,379,709 of CM053154.1, read as the reverse complement.
TATTTTCCTTGTAGTAATAAAATAATGCTTTGTAGGCCCAGAGGGAGATAGATTTAACTGAGCCAGGACTGCAGGGTATAAGGCAGTAATAGGGAACATGTCACAGTAGAAGTAATTTTTGACTATTTGGTCTCATATTGATGATTTTTGAAAGGAGCCCATTACATCCTAGAAGCTAGCAAGTGGTCATCTAAGAACCAACAATTGGTCCCAACCCACCTGGAGCAGAGAATGAAGGACATTAAAGACAAGGAAAATATAAGCCCAAGAGACAGAAAAATCCACATAATCCAGAGACTACATCGGTAAGGGACCAAAAGACCTAGATGGTGCCTGGCTACTACCAATGACTACCCTGACAGAGAACACAACAGAGAGGCCCTGTCACAGAGAGAGAAAAGTGGGGTGCAGAACTCAAAACCCTATTAAAAAGGTCAGATTTGATGGTCTAATAGACTGTAGGGTCCCTAGAAGACATGGCTCCTGGGCTGAAACCATTCCAAAGCCAACTGTTTAGACAAAGATTGGAGTAGACTATAAAATGGCACTGGTGAGGAATATACTTCTTGGCTTAGGTAGATTGTTGTTGTTGTCAGGTGCCATAGAATCTGTTCTAACTCATAGTGACCCTATGAACAACAGAACAAAACACTGCCTGGTCTTGTGCCATATCCACAATCATTTTTATGCTTAAGCCCATTGTTGCGGCCACTGTGTCAATCCATTTTTTGTCAAGGGTTTTCCTTATTTTCCCTGACCCTCCACTCTACCAAGCACGATGTCATTCTCCAGGGACTGATCTTTCCTGATAACATGTCCAAAGTATGTAAGACACAGTCTTGCCATCTTTGCTTCCAAGGACCACTCTGCTTACCTTCTTCCAGAACAGATCTTTTTGTTCTTTTGTGGTGTGTGGCCCATTCAACACTTTTCTTCAACACCACAATTGAAAGGTATCAATTCTTCTTCTATCTTTGTCCATGGTCCAGCTTTTGCATGCATATGACGCGATTGAAAATATCATGGCTTGGGTCAGGCGCATTTTAGTTTTCAAGGTGACATTCTTACTTTTGAATACTTTCAAGAGGTCCTTTGTAGCAGATTTTCCCAGTGCAATGCATCTTTTGATTTCTTGACTGCTGCTTCCAAAGGCATTGATTGTGGACCCAAAATGATATCCTTGACAACCTTAATCCTTTCTCGATTTATGATAATGTTGCTAACTGGTCCAGTTGTGAGGATTTTTGTTTTCCTGATGTTGAGGTGCAATCCATACTGAAGGCTGTGGTCCTTGATCTTCAAATAAGGTAGTGCCATCTGCATAATGCAGGTTGTTAATGATTTGTCCTCCAATTTTGATGCCTCGTTCTTCTTTGTATAATCCACCTTCTCAGATTATTTGCTCAGATTAAAAAGGTATGGCAAAAGGATACAGACCTGATGCATGTCTTTCTTGACTTTAAACCATGCAGTGTCCTCTTGTTCTGTTTGCACGACTGCCTCTTGATTCATGTACAGTTTCCTCAAGAGCACAATTAGGTGTTTGGAAATTCCCATTCTCTGCAACATTAGCCATAATTTAGTATGATCCACACAGTTGAATGCTTTTGTATAGACCAGGGGAAGACTGAAGACAAAAGGCTTTCCTCCAGAGCCAACAGATAGAGAAAGACATGCCCAGGAGATGATGACTGAATTTGGACTTTTAGCCTACTTTACTAGGAGGAAATAAATTTCTCTTTGTTAAAGCCATCCACTTGTAGTACTTCTATTACAACAGCACTAGATGACCAAGACAGATGGCTGTTTGCAAGCTTTTAAGACCTCTGGCACTCACCATGTTGAGATGTAGAACATATACTTTATGAACTATTATTCCAATTAGCCAAGCCGTCCCATGAGACTATGGTCCTAAGCCTCCAAATCTGGAAAACCAGTCTCATGAAGTGTTCGCTATGTCTAAGGAGTTTCTGTAATGATATACCTATGGGGCGTAATATGTATATGACTATACACACATGCACACATATACATTATGTACATATGCCTATAGATAAATCATTCTGTGCACACATAGATGAGGACTGCCAATTAAATTCACAAACTCATCCTAAAAAAGTGCTATGTATCTCATTCCTGAATAACACTATGGGTGCCTTCTAAGTATTCCCTTTGGGAAGCTGTGCACTGACACTAGCGCCTAGTCCACCCTTCAGAGCAATTTTGAAACTCTTTCTGGAATGACCAACAGTGCTATTGTCATATTAAGCTTGATGTCCTGAGTGTCATCAAAATGTTTTCCTTTCAATATTTCCTTTATCTTCAGATAAAGAAAAAAGTCACTGGGGGCCTGATCAGGTGAGCAGGGAGAGTGTTCTAATACAGGTGTTTGTTTACTGATTAAAAACTCCCTCACAGACAACTATACAATTAAGTTCACAAACTTGTCACTGTGCCACCATGAGCAATGGACATTCCAGAAAGACTTCCAAAATTGCTTTGAAGGGTGGAGTAAGCCCTGGCATTGGTGCATAGCTTCCCAAGGGGAGTACTTCAAAGGTGGCTATAGTAATATTAAGCAATGAGGTATGTAGCATTTAGAACAATTAAGTTCGTGGACTTTTCAGACTTCGTATACAGCCTTAATAATCTTGAGGAGTTTCTCTTCTATTCCTATTTTGCTGAAATTTTTTAATGAGGAAAGTGCGTTGGATTTTATTAAATGCCTTTTCTGCAGCAGTGGAAATAATTGTAGGATGTTTCCGTTTATTTTATGTGGCTAATTGTCTTAACTGATTTTCTGATGCTGAACCACCCTTGCATTCATGCTTTGAATCTCAGTTGATCATGACGTATGATTTTCTTCACATGTTGTTGATTTCTGTTTGCTAGAATGGTTTTGAGAATTTCTGTGTCTGTATTTATAAGGAATTTTGTCTGCACTTTTCTTTTTTCTGATGTCTTTACCTTGCTTTGGCATCAGAGTGATGCTGGCTTCATAGAATTTGGGGGGATATTCTTTTTCTATTATATTTTGGAAGATTCTGAGTAGAATTGGTGGCAAGTTTCCTTTGAATGTTTGTTAACATTTTCCAGTAAAGCTACCTGGCCGAGGGCTTTTTTCTCCCTTGGAAGTTTTTTGATGACATCTTCACTTTTTTTGTCACACATGTATTTATGATTTCTACTTCTATTTATGTTAGTTTAGCCAGGTAGTATGTTTCTTTAGATTTTCAAACTTGTTGGAGCACATTTTTTTGTATTATTCTTTCATGTTCCTCTGTATTTCAGTTTGGCCTATTGTAATGTCTACAACTTCATTTCTTATTTTGGTTATTTGTATCTTCTCATTTTTTCCTCTGTCAGTTCAGCCAGTGATTTTTCAGTTTTATTGATCTTTTTAAAGAACCAGCTTCTAGTCTTGTTAATTCTTTCTATTGCTCTTCTGTTTTCTATTTCACTTATTTCTGCTTTGATTTTTACTCTTTCCTTTCTTCTGGTAGCATTAGTCTTCTTTTGTTCTTTTCTGTTTATTTAAGTTGTTGGGCTAAGTTATTTGATTGGGACTTTCTTTTTTAATGTATGCATTTACTGTTATAAATTTCCCTCTGAGCATTGCTTTTGCTGTGTCCCAAAGGTTGTGGTATGTTGTATTTTCATTCTTGTTTGATTTTAAGTATTTTTAATTTCACTTTCCACTTATTCTATGATGCAACAGTTTTTTAAGTAACATGTTAGTTTCCATGTGTTTATTTCTTTGTTCTTCTTGTTGATTTCTAGTTTCACATCAATGTGAAATTGTATAATTTCAATCTTTTTAAATTTACCGAGGCTTGCTGTGTGTCTTGAAATATGGTCTATTCTGGAGAATGTTCCATGTACACTGGAGAAGAATGTAATTGTCCTGCTGTTGGGTGTGTGTTCTATATATGTCTGTGAGATCTAGTTGGTTTGTACTGTTATTTAGCCCTTTGGTATTTCTACTGATTTTCTTTCTGGTTGTGCTGTGCATCACTTGAAGTGGTATGTTAAAATATCCTATTATAGCAGGTCTGCTCTCTTTAGCTCTGTTAGAGTTTGTTTTATAAATTTTGGGACTCTGGTATTGGGTGTGTAAAAGCAAACCAAATTCTTGCCATCAACTTGATCCTGAAGCATAGCTACCCTATAGGACAGAGGAGAACTGCTCCACAGTGTTTCCAAGGAGTGGCTGGTGGATTTGAAATGCTGACTTTTTGGTTAGCAACCAAACTCTTGAATAGATATTTATGACTGTTAAGTCTTCTTGATGAATTGGCTGTTTAATCATTATATAATGTACTTTCTGTCTCTTATGATGGATTTTGACTTGAAGTCTTTTTGTCAGATTGTTGCTCTTGCTCTCTTTTGGTTAGTTTGGTTGGCATATTTTTACCGTCTTTTGATTTTTAAACTATTTATGTCTTTGTATCTAAGGTATGTCTCTCGTAGACAACATATTGATGGGTTATGTTTTTTAGCCCATTCTGCCACTTCCTTTCTTTTGACTAATGCATTTACTCTATTTGCATTCATTCTGATTATCAACAGGTATCTTAGTTATCTAGTGCTGCTTTAACAAAAATACCATGAGTGGATGGCTTTAATAAAGAAAAGTTTACTCATACGCAGTCCAGTAGGCTACAAGTCTGAATTCAAGATGTCTGCTCCAGGGGAGGTCTTTCCCTTTTTGTCAGCTCTGGAAGAAGGTCTTTGTGTTGCATCATTCTTGTCACAGAAACCTCAGGTCCAAAGGACATGCTTTGCTCCTCGTGTTGCTTTCTTGATGATATGAACTTCCCTACTGTCTGCTTGTTTCCCTTTCATAGTGTGTTTTGTAGCATAAAAGGATGAAAAGTGGTGCAAGCCACATTCCAGGGAAGCTCCCTTGCCTTGGAGCAGGGAGATGACCTTAGGAAAGGTGTCACAGTCCCACCCTAGCCCTATTTTATGTATTCCAGTCTATTAAGCACAGGCAGAGATTAAGATTTGCACTGTAGGAAAACCCCAAAATGGAGAGCAATACTAGGAGTCACGGCCCATTCAAATTACTACGTACGTATTTTGGGGCATACAATCTAATCCATGAGTATACATAAGAATTTACTGTCTTATATACATAAGAGTTTATTGTCGTATGTTTGTATTTGTGTGTGTGCATGTGTGTGCGTGAGAGAGATATTAATAGTTTTTAAGTTCTTCCTTCTTCCTATGCTGTGTTCACTTGGGATATGGATTTTCTTTTCCTTTCATTTGTTACTGTTGTTTTTGTGCTTACTGAGCCTTTTAAAATTTTTCTTATTTGTGAGTACATCTGTTAATTTTCTTACATTTGTTATCCTAGATTTAAAACAGTCTATTGTATCTTGAAACCACCTTACCTTCCTCTCCATACGGAAGTTCCTCCCTATATTTTGAAGCTGTTGTTAACTACACCTTTATGTCTCTAGTTCCCTAAATCAACTTTGTAGCTTTATTTTACTGTTGTGCTTGGTATCTGAGTGATGTTGTTGTGTGGCTTTATCTTAGGTTGTTGTCTGATGTCATTGCTTTTCTATCCAAAAGACTCCTGTTAATTTCTTGTAGGGTTGGTCTGTTGGTTACAAATTCTCCTAATATTTACTTATCTGGGAATGTCCTAATTTTACCTTCATTTTTGAAAGACAGTTTCATTGGATATATAATTCTTAAGTGGCAGTTCTTTCAGGGCTTTGTCTATGCTGTTCCACTGGCTTCTTTCCTGCATGGTTTCTGACAGAATCAGCACTCAGTCTTAATGAAACCTCTTTGTAAGTGATGTCTCACTTTTTATTAACTGCTCTCAAAGTTCTTTCTTTGTCTTTGACTCTGGAAAGTTTGATTATGATATGTTTTAGTGATTTTCTATCCTGTATGGGCTTCTTGGAAACTCTGGTGTCATAGAGGTTAAGTGCTAAGGCTGCTGACCAAACAACTGGCAGTTTGAATACACCAGGCTCTCCTTGGAAACTCTATGGAGCAGTTCTATTCTGTCCTGTAGGGTTGCTATGAGTTGAACGCAACTCAGTGGTTGTGGGTATGGATTTTTTTCAAGTTTCTTGGATGAAAATCTTCACATCTTTCCTGATATTTGGGAAGTTTTCTGTCATTAAAACTTCAAACATTGTCACAGTATTCCTTTTTTCTCTTTTCTTCTGGGGCTCTTAATATGTATATATTATTCTTCTTGATAGTGTTGCACACAGCCCTTAGATATTCTTTGTTTTTTTTCAATTTTTATTCTGTTTGTTCCTAAAACAAATCAGTGTCAAGGGTTTTGTCCTCCATTTCACTGACTTTTGTCTTCCATTGTTTCAATTCTACTTCTATGTCCTTCCAGTGAGTTATTTCTAATATTTTATTGTTAAGCTTCAGAATTTCTGGTTGTTTTTGTATGATTTCTGTTTCTTTATTGAGTCTGTAATTTGTTTTTACTTATCATTTCTCAAATTCTTCTAGGCTTTCTTCTGTGTTTTCCTTGGTCTTTTTAAGGAGACTTACTACTGGTTTTTTTTTTTTTTTCAATTACTTGTGAGACAGTTCCATTGGGAGTTCTTCATCAGAAAGGGTAGCCATCCCTTTATATTGCTTTTTTGCTTGAGCCATCTTCTTCTGTTTCTTCATATGGCTTGTAATAGATTGCTGTCTTCAAGACATTAAGGTTCTATTTTGTTTACATATTTCTTTACTGATTGCATGCTTATTTGTCTTTTTTTGTATTGTTTTGGTATATCTGGAGCTTAGCTTCTTCCTTTTCTCTTTGTATTTTGTACACTTCTTTATACAGTTTTAATTGTTTTATAATATTAATCTGTGCATGACTATCTCGTTGCTGGTTCATTGGGAGTAATTTTCTCTTATCAGTGGATCTCTTGAGTTGCATACATATGGGACTCCTCTGTGGTTGGGTGCATATATTTTCCTTTATAGGAGTGCATGGAGATGTGCAAGCATGTTCCCTCCACGTTGTGGTTCTCTAGGTGTCAGGTGTTCAGGATCCCTCCACAGCTCTTAGGGGGCTGCAAGGTCCTTCAGCATTGGCACATGCTGTCAGTATAGCCTCTGGAGAGCAAGGCAGGTCATTTTCACAGACCTAGGGTAGAAGTAATACTCCAATGTGTAAGGCAGGCCTTTTGCTTAGTCATGGATTGCTGTTCTAGAGACAGAGTCTCAACATTTGCTTGGAAGACCCAACAGAACTAATAGAGGGTGGGAGAGCTGCATGGTCGGCGAGTTGTTGGGGTTGCCTCATCTAACTGGCTTGGCAGGGTGCACAACAATCAAAGGCTAGGCAGGTAGTGGGTAGGGTAATCTTACCACCAGGCCAGTTGGAGTGCACTGTAGAAATGGGCTGGGTTGGGTAAATAGTAGGTGGATTACTGGGTGTAGTGAGTGACAAGTGGGATGAGTGGTGGGTGGGTTGGATTAAGCGAGTAGCAGACATGTTGCTGGGGGAGCCGTGCCACATGGGCTGGGTAGGATGAGCAGTGGGCTGGTGACAGGGGGTGCCTTGCTGTGCGGGCTGGGCAGGTCACTGGATATCTCCTGCTGATAGGAAATCTTGTCACTAGTTTCTAGACCTTTCCTTTCTTTGTGCCTCCCAGGTCCTCTGGCACACTCACACACCTTCCTGTATTTACCCTTGTTTCTCTGTAGAAGTGTATTCCTGTCTTATCAGTCCTATATCCTAAGACTCCGAAGAGTCATTCCACCTCATTTTGCTCCAGTAACACTTTGTTTCTCTAATTCAGTGATATGGAACTCATGATGTATCTCCTTCTTGGGCTAATACAGATCCAGCATGCAACCTGTTTATTTCTTTCCAAGTTTATTTACATGGTGTCTCTGCCTCCTGCTGTGTTTTCCATGAATTTACCTTCCAGGGCTCTTCACACATGAATGTTATTTGCTGCTATCTCAAAGTGGCTACACTGTGCCAGGCTGGCTGGTCATATATGCTCTGAGAATCTGTATGTGCCTGACAATTTCATTCTCTCTTTTCAATCAGTATGTAGTTCTTCATCTGCTTATTTAACATTTAGGGATCCAAGGCTATTGTTTATATTGGTATCTAAAGTCTTTATTGTAGGGGGATGGTAAGGGATGTCTCTATAAGCTGCAGTCTTAACCAGAAGTCTGGCATCTATGTTTGTTTGTTTCTTTTTAAAATTCTCCTGCTAATTCCAATGTGTAATCAGGCTTAAGAACAACTGCTTTAAAGTAATAGGAAGTTTGGTCAGTTGTAGCAGTTAAATTAGTTTTAACTTTCAATTTCCTAAGTGCTTTGGCTTTTGCTTTCCTAGAACTTGTATTTGCTTCTGATCATGGTTATACTTAACGTTTAGAGTTGCTGGATTAAATATAGGGAACTCAGTTTGAATTTCAGATAAACAAACCTTTTTTTAGTGCAAGTATATAATAAGTATTAGATGTGAGGCACATACTAAACATTATTTGTTTTTATCTGAAATTCGGATTTAACTAAATGTTCGATATTTTGTTTACTAATTCTGGCAGCCTTAATCATGGCTGTATCTCAGGATACTTCTGATTTTCTGTGATATTCCCATGCTCTTGCTGAGGGTTGGTGTTGGGACTCTCCATTTTATGAAGAGGTTGTGTTTATAAGAGGCTCCAGTCTCAGGTTCTCTCTGATCATGACAGAAAGTTGCAGTCATCATTCTTGTGAATGCCCAAAGAAACATTCTCAACACTCCATGGGTTTTGGCAAGCCCTTTGGCCTCTCCTACCATAGGAAGCTTTTATTTGGTGTAAAAGAGTGTTCGTAACGGGCATAAAGCCTGCAATAGTCTCTTTAGATATAATCCGAGAAAGAAAATTCTAGCATTTCTACATGTCAGTGAAAAGCCTACTCTGGAGTAGGCTTTCGTTTAGACAAGAAACCCGTTAGCTATGTGTAGGTAAGGGAAATTGCCACCCATCATCCTGGGAAAAGGGTACAACGTCTTCGGATGTGTGCATTTAGAAAATGTGTCTCCCTTTAGTAGCCTCAGGAGGTGAACCAGTTTACACAAGTTGCTCAGAGTTATCATATATATAAAGGTGCTCAGATCACAAGTTTAGTCACTTCCTGAAACTTCAAGTTAGGAACCTCTAATGTGGTCAGTTGGTATGGCTCTGTACAAGGCTTCTGGTAGAAAATAACCCCAAGGGATCCATTAGGAAGAACAGGGATCTTGGTTGGTGGTCCAGAATCAAAAAGGTCCTGGGAGCCCCTTTGGATTCAGCTCTCCACCCCCAGGGAGATTTGAGGAACCATACTCAACATGTGGATAAGAACTATAGAAGAAGTGAAGTCTTAGAGACCCCACCGTAGCCTGGGCAGGAACCTCGTAACAGACTACCTGAATCAGTCTCACAGAATTGGTCTTCAGCAGTGACACCTTGTGGCAGCATCTAGCCAAGGCAACAAAGAGCTGTGCTTGTTCCATCTCCACCAGGTATCAGGTAGCAGGACTGAAGAACCAGGATAGATTTTTGCAAATACAGCAGAGGAAAGAGTGCTGTGGAGACCTTGGATCTATCATACATAAAGGCAAGTGAGTGCTTAGGCACGTACACAGGTTGGCTCTAGCATTGTGGTAAGGAGTTTGGGGCCACACCACCTGGGTTCACTTGCTTGTTCTGCCACAGCCTGCAGGAAGTCGGCAGTTATGTCATCTCTTCGCCTCAATTTCTTTATCTGCAGAGTGGGAACAGTACTGCCTGACTCCTTAGGTAGTTATCAGGATTAAACAAGTTAATGCATATTAGAATAATGCCTGGAACATGGTAAATGCTCAGTAAATGTTGGAGATTGGTAAAAAGAGATGAGGTAATTTGTCACCCAGATGAGCTAGTTCCTATGACAAGCTGTAGAGGTAGATACTGTGATTCTCACTTTGCAAATAATATCCTTGAATTTCAGAGAATGTAATGATATACTGTATTCATGAACAAACAGGCATAATTAAACTCTGGTCTTCTGGTCTGGCTCACATTTCCAGGAAGCTTGATATAACATGACCTAAAAAGCAGGTCTCACAGAGTCGCTAGGAGTTGGCACTGATTTGACAGCACACAACATTGATTCTTCAGCCAGGATTAGAGCCAGATCCAAGAACATTTTATAGCAATTAAATGTGAAGCCCAGGTGAGCTCCACAAAGGAAACAAACAAACAAACAAAATGTATTTCGCTTCCAATTCTTTTTCTTGAATTCATTTCTCTTGTCCATCTCAAGTGCCTCTGCCTTAGTCTAACCCTCAACTCTTCAAATTTTATTGTGTTTTAGCTGAAAGTTTATAGCACAAATTAGTTTTTTGCAAATTATAAAAATTTTTATACACAAATTGTTTTGCCACATTAGTTGCAATCCCTGCAATGTGTCAGCACTCTCTCCTTTTCCTTTTCCATTGTCGGTTCCCTGTGTTCATTCATCCAGTTTTCCTGCCCCTTCCTGTGTTTACTTTTGGGCAGCTGTTACCCATTTGGTCTAGTATACTAGACTGAACCAAGACACATTGTCTTATTGTTTCTTTTATAGGCCTGCCTAATCTTCAGCGGGAAGACGGACTTTGAGAGTGGCACCAATCTGGGTTAGCAGTGTGTCCTGTGGCCATGGTCCCGGGGGTTCCTCCAGTCTCTGTTAGACCAGTAAGTCTAGTCTTTTTGCCAGTTTAAATTTTGTTTTACATTTTTCTCCCCCTCTGTCCATAACCCTCTGTTGTCATCCCTGTCAGAACTGTCAGTGGCAGTAACCAGGCACAAGCCAGTTCTGGGCTTGGGTTGGTGGGTTCATGTAGTCCATTTGTCCTTTTGGCTAGTATTTTCCTTGTGTCTTTAGTTTTCATCATTCTCCTTTGCTGCACACACAGTGGGACAAATAGATGTCTCATAAATAGCTGCTTGCAAGCTTTTAAGACCCCAGACACTACTTACCAAATTACGACATAGAACGTTTTCTTTATGAACTATGTTATGCCAATTGATCTACATGTCCCCTGAGATCATGGTTCCTGGCTCTCATCTCCAGTGACTCGGCATCTCAAGGTGTTTGGATGTGTCTAGGTAACTTCTATAACTTTGCCTTGGTACTGTTGTACTGATTTCCCCTATATTGTGGATTGTCTTTCCCTTCACCAAACTTAACACCTATCTGTTATCTAGCTGGCGATTTTCCCTTTTCATCTCTCAGCTCCCTCATAACTATCAAAGATTGTTTTTTTCTCTGTGTAAAATTCTTTGGATTTTCATAATAGTGGTCTCACACAATAGTTATCCTTTCATGACTGACTTATTTTGTTCAACCTGATGCCCTCCAGGATCATTCATGCTGTGAGGTGTTTCACAGATTCATCATTGATCATTACGACTGCATGATATTCCACTGCATGTGTGTGTCATAGTTTGTTCATCCATTCTTCTGTGGATGGGCACTGAGATTGTTTCCTTCTTTTTGCTCTTGTGAAAAATGCTGCAATGAACACAGGAATGCATGTGTCTATTCGTATGATGGCTCTTATTTCTAAGGACATGTTCCTAAAAGTTGGACTGTTGGATCATGTATTTCTACATTTAACTTTTAAGGGAGGCACCGTATTGTTTCCTGTTAGTGACTGTATCATTTCACATTCCTACTGTCAGTGCATGTGACTTCCAATTCCCCCGATTCCAACCTCTCTAACATTGGTTCTTTTCTTTTCTTTTGATTTGTGCCAATAATGTCAGGTGATATGGTATCTCATTATACTTTTAATCTGCACTTCTCTAATTGCTAATAATCTGTTCATGTGTCTGTTCACTGCCTGTACCTTCTTTGGTGAAGTGTCTGCTCGGATCCTTTGTTCAATTTTTAATTGCATTATTTGTTTTTTGTTGTTGAGATATCGAAGTATTCTACAGATTTCAGAGATTACATCTTTATGGGAGTTGTCGTAGTTAATTTTTTTTTCCCAGTCTGTAGTTTCTTTTTGCTCTTTTTGGTGAAATCTTTTGATGAGTGTGTTTAATTTTTAGGAGCAACTAGTCATCTAGTTTGCCTTCTAGTGTTTGTTCATGGCCTCTAGTGTTGTCTGTACCTTTTTTTCCCCAAGACCTTATCAATTTTGGTTTTATATTTAGGTCTTTGATCCATTTTGAGTCAGTTTTTTGTATGGTATGAGATATGGATCATGTTTCACTTTTTTCAGATGGACATCAGTTTTGCCAGCATCATTTGTTAAAAAGACTGTCTTTTTCCCATTTAATGGACTTTGGTCCTTTGTCAACGATCAGCTGACAGTAAGTGGGGGGGTTTATGTCTGAATTCTCAATTCTCTTCCATTGGTCTATGTGTCTGCTGTTGTACCATTATCAGGCTGTTTTGACTATTGTGACTGTATAGCAGGGTTTGAGATCAGCAACATGAGTTTTCCAACTTTGTTCTTTTTCTTCAATAATGCTTTGCTTACCTGAGCCCTCTTTCTTTTCCATAAAAACCTGGTGATTTGTTTTTCCACCTCATTAAAGGATGATGTTGGTGTTTGAATGGTGATTGCATTGTGTCTGTAGGTTCCTTTGGGTAAGACTGACATTTTCACAGCATTCCATCTACCATACTGTCCATAAGCATAGTATGTTTCTCCACTTATGTAGGTCTCTTTTGGTATCTTTGAATAGTGTTTTGTTGTTTTCTTTATATATATTTTTTATATCCCTGGCTAGAATTATTCCTAAACGTTTTATTTTTTTAGGGGGTGTTATAAATGATCTTGTTGTCCTGAATTCATTTTCAAAGTTCTCTTTGTCGGTGCATGGGAATCCAACTGATTTTTGTATATTGATGTTGTATTCTGCCACTCCAATGAATCTATCAATACCAGTAGATTTCTTTGTGGAATCTTTGCGGTTCTGTAAGTATAGATGTCTTAGTCATCTAGTGCTGCTGTAACAGAAATACCACAAGAAATTTTATTCTGTTGCAGTCCAGTAAGCTAAAAGTCCAAATTCAGGGTGTCAGCTCCAGGGGAAGGCTTTCTCTGCTGGCTCTGGAGGAAGGTCCTTGTCATCAATACTCCCCTGGACTGAGAACTTTGAGGACATGGTCGGCTCCCAGCACTGCTTTCTTAGTGGTATGAGGTCCCCAAATCTCTCTGCTAGCTTCTTCCCTTTATGTCTCAAGAGAAGCCTCCAGGTATTAAACAATCTTATACATTGAGTCTGGCCCCACTAACACAACTGGTGCCTGTCCTCCCTCATTTACGTCCCATTACTGGGAAACCTGGCCCAGCCAAACAGCCCCAGACATTTTGAGGGGAACACAATTCAATCTATGGCAGTAGGGTTGCTATGAGTTTGAATTGATTTGAAGGCAACGGGTTTGGTTTTGGTTTTAGGTAAGGATCATGCCTGAGAATAGAGATAATTTTGTTCCCTTCTTTCCAATTAAGATGCCCTTTATTTCTTTTACTTGCCTTAATACTCTAGCTAGGACTTCCAGCACAGTGTTAAACAGGAGCAGTTAGGGACGGCTTTGTCTTGTTCCCATTCTCAGGGGAAGTGCTTTCAGCCTCTCTCCATTAAGAATGATGTTAGCTGTTGGTTTTTATGTGGATGAGGTTTATTTTGTTGAGAAATTTTCCTTGTATCACTATTTTCCTGAGAGTTCATCAGGAACGGGTGTTGAATTGACTTTTCTGTGTCAATTGAAATGATATGTAGTTCTTTTCTTTTGTTCTATTTTATGTAGCAGCATACATCCAATTAATTTTCTAACATTGAATGATCTTTGCATACCTGGTATGATAAAAATTTAAAAATAATTAAAAAAAATACAACAGCCTCAAACAACAACAATAAAAAAGCTGTGTAACAGACAACTTACTGGAGAATTCTAGCACACCTTCAGAGAAGAGCTCATGCCAGTGCTAATCAAACTCTTTCAGAAAAAGAAAGACTACTCCTCAGTTCATAGACAGGCAAACCAAACCAAAAACTAGACCTATTGCTAGCCCTTAGTATGAGAGTGGTGTTTTGTAGTCTACCAGTACTATTATGGAGCTATATATTTCTCTTTTCAATGCTGTTAGAGTTTGTTTTATGTATTTTGGAACCCTTTCATTGGATGCATATATATTTATTATGGTTATTTCCTCCTGGTATATTGACCTGTTATTTATGGTATCCTTCATAGTGGATTTTACTTTAACACCTGTTTTGTCACAGATTAATATTTCCACTTCTGCACTTCTTGATTGTTGTTTGCTTGATGTTTTTCCATTCTTTGAGTTTTAGTTTGTGTCTGAGTCAAAGGTGTATCTCTGTCTCTTGTAGGTAGCATATAGATGGATCTTTCTTTTTTTTTTTAAATCCATTCTGTCACTCTCTGTCTCTTTATTGATGCCTTTAGTCCATTTGCATTCAGTCTAATTATTGATAGTTACACATTTACTAGTATCATTTTTGACGTATATATTTTTGGTATGTATGTAGAATTGACAGTTTCTTTGTTCTACTTAATATTCTGTGCTGAATCATTTTTCTTTATAATTTTCTTTTCATCTTGTTTATAGCTGATTTTGTGTTTGCTTTGTTTTCGTGCTTTTCCATTTTGACCAGCAGATTTGTTAGTTTCCTTTGTGGTTACCATAACATTTACCTCTATTTTTCTAAGTTTAAACCATTCTTCTATTTCTTAGTAATTACCTTAAGTTCCTCTCTGTGGGAAAGTTCTGTGACTACACTATTTAGTCCATCTTTTTGGTTTTAATGTTGTGATTGTTTGCTTATTGATATCTTTGTTTCCATATTTTTGGTCTTTTAGCTTTTACTCATTTTTGCAGCTTCCCTATCTTGACAGATGTCTAGTTCTTCTGTGTTGTGTTCTAGTATTGAGTTTTTGTCTAATGTTGTTGTTTCTCCAGTCAAAGGGCTGTCTTTAATATTTCCTGTAATTTGGGTTTGACTTTTACAAATTACCTTAACTTCTGTTTATCTGGAAATGCCCTAACTTTGCCTTTGTATTTGAGAGACAGTTTTGCTGGATACATGATTCTTGGTTGGCAGTTTTTTTTTCCTTCAAGACCTTGTGTATGCCGTCCCATTGCCTTCTTGCCTACTCAGTTTCTACTGAGTAATCACAGCTTGCCTTATTGAACCCCTTTGTTGGTTATTTGTTGGTTATTTTTTGTTTATCCCCAGCTGCTCTTAAAATTCGTTCTTTATACTTGATTTTGGCAAATTTGACTGTAATATGTCTTGGTGGCTTTCTTTGGGGCTACACCCTGTGTGGGGTTCAATAAGCTTCTTCAATAGATATCTTCTCTTCTTTCCAGTATCATGGAAATTATCTGCCAGGAACTCTTCAACAATTCTTTCTGTATTTTCTGTTATCCCCACTTCTGTTATTCTAATTACTCATAGGTTATTTTTCTTGATAGTTGTTGTAGTTAGGTGCTGTCAAGTCAGTTATAACTCACAGCAACCCCATGCATAGCATAAGGAAACACTACATCATCCTGTGCCATGCCCACAATTGTTTTTATGCTTAGGCCCATATTTTTAGCCAGTGTCAGTCCATCTTGTTGGGGTTCTTCTTCTTTTGCAGTGATTCTCCAATCTATGAAACATAATGTCTTTCTCCAGGGATGGATCCCTCCTGACAACACATCCAAAGTACGTAAGATGCAGTCCCGCTGTCTTTTTTTTCCAAGAAGTACTCTGGTCGTACTTCTTCCAGAACAGATCTGTTTGTTCTTTTGCCAGTCCATAATACATTCAGTATTTTTCTCTAATACCACAATTTGAAGGCATCAATTCTTTTTCTGTCTTCCTTATTCACTGTCCAGGTTTTGCACACATATAATGCAACTGAAAATACCATGGCTTGGGTCAAGCACACCTTAGTCTTCAAGGTAGTAGCCTTACTTTTGCAGCAGATGTTTCCAATACAATATGTCTTTTGATTTCTTGACTGCTACTTCCATGGGCATTGATTGTGGACCTGAGTAAAATGAAATTCTCGACAATCTGAATCCTATCTCCATTTACCACAATGTTGCTCACTGGTTCGGCTACGAGGGGTTTTGTTTTCTTGATGTTGAGGTGCAATCCATGCTGAAGGCTGTGGTCTTTGATCTTCATCAGTCAGTGTTTCAAATCCTTTCACTTCCAGCAAGTAAAGTTGTGCAATCTGCATAACGCAGGTTGTTATTGAGTCTTCCTCCCATTCTGATGCCTCATTCTTCTTCATATAGTCCAGCTTTTCAGGTTATTTGCTTAGCATACAGGTTGAAAAGGTGTGGTAAAAGGATAAAGCACTGACTCATACTTTCCTGACTTGAAACCATGCAGTGTCTCCTTATTTTATTCACACAGCTGCCTCTTGGATCTATATATGGATTCCTTAAGAGCACAGTTAAGAGTTCTGGAATTCCTATTCTTCACAATATTGTCCATAATTTGTTATGATCCACAACAGTTGAATGTCTTTGCATAGTCTTCTTGATACAGTACCACATAATTCTTTGGGTTTCTTAGTTTTTTGGGAATTTTTAATCTGATTTTTCTTCAAATATGTTGATATCAAGTGCTTCATCTTTAGTTTCACTAATTCTATCATAGCCTCAATGCTTATTCTATGACTTTCTATTGAGGCATTTAATTCTGAAATGTCCTTGATTATCTTATGGATTTCTGCTTTCTGTATCTCTTTGGATTCTAGCAGCCTGTTAAATTTGTCCTTCTACTCTTGTATAGCTTTCCTAAATTCCTTTTTGCTTTGTCTGTGTGTTCCTTGGCTTGGTTTGAATTTTGCCTGATCTCCTTCCTGACCTCTTGAAGAACTCTGTATATTAATCTCTTGAATTCTACTACCAGTGATTCCAAGACCTTCTCTTCCCCCAGGAAGTTTCCTGATTGTTTGTACTGGTCACTTGCTGAAGCCATCATTGTTTGCCTCTCTTTATGTGATTTTATACTAACTGTTGTCTCTGAGCCATCAATAAGTTATTATATTTATTTTGTTTGCTTACTGTGTCTTTGTTTCTTGTTTTGTTTTGATATACCCAAATAAACTGGTTCATGTGACTAATTTGATTATTGGCATCTTCAAAGCTCTCCTGTGTTGTCACCAGGTGGTTAGAGCTGCTACTAGGTGCATAAGACCATTTACTTTTCTTGTGTGAATTCAATTCAGGTGTACAGGTTGTCAGTCACTGAGTGTGTGTTACTGCCTCTCACCTGTAGTCCTGGATAAGCAGGGTTACTGGAGCACATACAGGGGGTTATATGCTGAACAAGGTAAGGGCTAATAGCTGCTCTTAGCAGGAAGACATGTCCTTGTTCCCTAGAGTGCATAGGTGGATGCATTTTGCAGTTGGACTTTGGGAACCCAGTGCTGTTGGTTGTAAGGACTGAGAGGCACCATTTACTCTCAGGCCCCTGTTGTAAGTGGTTAGGTGGGATATGTGAAGCCAGCAGTCCTCAGGCCCTTGATGTGAGTGGGTGAAGGTCCCAATAATTGGGCAGGGTGGGGTCATATGTCACAAACCTGCTACTCCCCTTAGCTAATACAGTTGAAAATAGGCTTCAGGTACATGCCCTGTTGTACTATGCTGATGGATATGCTGTTGAATAGGCCCACACAGGTCTGGTCAGGGGTGAAAGGCATTTTTAGCCTGTAGACCCCTTATGTCTGTACCTAGGCAAAGGGATAGTGCTTGCTCTGAGTTCCTGTCTTAGAGTGTGTGGTGATGTTTTAAAGCCATGAAACTGGTTTGGACATATTTTGTACTGAGCTCCAAACCTAGGAGATCTGGCAGTTTCTCTGTTTTTTTGTTTACTATCTGTTCCCTTCTCAAAGCCAGGAGATTGGCTTGAATGTGATAGGTTCCACTTTCAGCCTAAGAGGTGAGGCAAATGGTGACCCCTGTTGGAGCGGCATGGAGTGCAGTGAGGAATGGGGCAGGTAAGGGAAAGAAAGGCACTTATCTGTTATGGAAGACCCCAATGAAAGGGGTTATTTCGATCTAGTACAGTAGGTTAGACACTTGCACTTAACTTTCGCATATCCAGCATTGCTTCCTCCTGGCTCTGAAGGTTTGTGCAGACTTTGCCCAGTTTTGCATGATGTGATAAAATACACCCTGAGCACTGCTGTTTGTCTCTGCTCTTGTGCATCAAATTATACAGCCTGCAGGGTGCCAGCTAGGTCAGGCTGGGAACTTCTTCACTGCTCCTGAACTTTCTGTCCATTCCTCTGCCTCTTAGTCTGTCTCCTCCATTTTTTCTTTCATCTCTATGCCTAGATTGTCATATATTACTGATTCACTTGTTTTCTGTCAGGTCTTTGTTAAAAGAGGGACCACAGGAAGTGTCTGGCTGTTTTGCCATCTTGGCTCCTGTCATAGATTGAATTGCATCCACCCGACCCCCAAATGTGTGTAGCCATTTAGCTAGACTGTGATTCCCAGTATTAGATGACATTCCTACGTGTGGTAAACCCTGCTTCTGTGCTGTTAATGCAGGCGGATGGATGGCAGTGTGCTGGTGGGAAAGGACGCAGTGTGTAAAATTATACTGGGCCTTGATGCAACCGCTTGAGATATAAAGTAGAGAAGCTAGCAGAGATCATTGGGAACCTCATACCACCAAGAAGCAGTGCTGGAAACTGAGCACATCCTTTGGAAAAGACCAGGTCTCCTTGCGTATCAGAAGCTCCCAGTCCAGGGAAAGACTGATGACAAGGACTTTCCTCCAGAGCCAAAAGAGAAAGCCTTTGCCTGGAGCTGAGACTCTGAATTTGTGGTTGCAACCTACTTGACTGTGACAGAATAAGATTTCTCTTTTTCAAGGCATCCATTTGTGGTATTTCTGTTAAAGCAGCACTAGATAACTAAGACAGTCCCATCTCACCAATCTGTTTTAGCAAGCTTTCCAGGTAATTCGAACCACTCTGGTGGTGGAAGGGTTAAGCCCTCAACTGGTAATCGAAAGGCTGGCAGTTAGAACTCACCTAGCATCTCTGTAGGAGATAGACCTGGCAATCTCTTCCCATAACAATTACAGAAAACCTTGTGCAGTCAGTTCTCCTGTTACATGGGGTCACTATGAGTTGAAATCATCTCAAAGGCAGCTAATGACAACAACTGTATAATTCTGTTACTACAGTCGTTCTCATCACTATCCTAGAGTTTGATAAGACCAGAGTATTAAACACAATTAGCAACTAATTACCTGCATAGGCTTTCTCAAGAGACATTCAGAAGTTCTTACTCCTAACATTTCTAGAGCCTGTCATTCCAGTGACCCAAGACAACAACTTTAACTCCATGAACTTCCCCTTCTTCTACCAACACATTTATTTTTTATTTATTTTTTTTCTTTTGCTTCAGCTGTGTCTTAGTCATCTAGTGCTGCTGTAACAAAAATAGCACAAGTGGATGGCTTTAACAAAGAGGAACAAAGAAGGTCGGAATGTCACTAGATACTAATTCCTAAGTGACTAGAGTTCCACATGGACTGGGATTGGCTTGGGCACTAGAAGCCTGTCCCCCTTGGGATGTTTGTCTCCTGATTGGCTGTGCGACCTTGGGAAAGTTGCTGACCTTCCTAGCTCCCACTTTCTCTCTTCTGTAGGAGGGATTATTCTGTGCCCCTTGTGCATTTTTCCACTGTGGCTAAATTAACGTGCACTAATAGCAGTGCTGGTGTAGCCTGCACAGAGGTGCCATGCGTGGGCTGTGAGCAATCTGACACAGACGTTTTCATGGTGATAATGTGGTCCAGTGCTACGAAGCAATCCCTGCTGACTTGGTAGCAGCCTGCACTCCTGAGGACTGGGCTAGGGGTCAGCTCTGAGCTCTACCATCTGCTCTCCCAGAAGCACCCTGCTGCATTGGTGTAGTAAGGTAGAGCAGGAAGAACAGGGAATTAGGCAGAAGTATGAGGAGGGGGTGGATGAGGAGGGGTCCAAAGGATAGAATGTTATTTCTCTGTGTGTGAAGATTTACCGAAAGGGAGTCTTTTTAAACAGGAGGTTGGTGTCAATGAGCATGTGCACTGGAAATCATAGGGACTGTGAAACTTTTTCTCATCTGAAACAAATTGTTCAAAAGTGGTAGTTCACAGATGTTTTCTTGGCTACTTGGGGCAACCTGGGGGTAGGAGAATTGAGCTCAGCAACAGGATAGTGACGGGTGTTTGGGAGGACCAGAAAGAGGCCCTCTCTAGCTTTTGCTCTGTGACTCTGCCAGCCTCTCTAGGCTTCTTGTTGCCTCCCTCTGATTCTTCCTGATCCTCCAGTCATCTACAACTCAGATCATCAATTCTTCTTCAGTCTTCCTCATTCACTGTCCAACTTTCATATGTATATGAGGCAACTGAAGTACCATGGCTTGGGTCTGGCATACCTGGGTCGTGGGTCCTCAAAGTTACATCTTTGCTTCTGTTGTGAAGTAGTTACACATAATTAAATCAGATGGCCTTAAATAAAGGAAATTGCCCTCTATAATGTGGGTGGCCACAATCAGTTTAAGGTCTTAAAAGCAAAAAAAGTAGTTTCTCTATAGTGTATGCTGCCAGCTAAACTATTAATAGACTTTTGCCAGGGCTCCTTCACTCTTCATTTTTCCTGTCACCTGGACTAAGGATCTGGGGACACAAGACTGGAGCAATCTCTGGTCCTAACCTGACCTACAGATTTCAAATTTGCCAACTCTCCCATCCCAACAATCTCGTGAGCCAACTCATTAAAATAAGTCTCTTTTTATCTCTATCTCTAAACACATGTATGTATGTCTCATAGGTTCTGTTTCTCTAGACCCTGAGACACTACTTATGAGCAGTATGCCTCAGTTTCTCTATGTCTAAAAAGAGGAAAATAGTAGCACCTACATGTAAGGTTCGTTTGAGGATTAGATAAGTTAGCAACTGTAAAGAATTTAGGATACTGTGTGGTGGCTGCAAGTACTCAGTCAGCACTGGCCTTTACTACTTGGTCCATAGCTCTTGATGACATTTCTGTAGGGGCTCTTCTTGTCTGTAACTTAACTAGATTGTGGGTGGTGGTCCTGTCCCTCCTCAGCTGGTGGCTCTTCTCCTTATTTCTCTGCAAACTGAAAACATGAGTAAGAACTGAGAGAGATGTTACAGGGATGAACTTGTATTTTTAAGAAGAGATCATTCTAGAGCCTTTGTTCCTTATTATTAACAGATTATTTTTAAGAATCAATTTTCCTGCTGACCTCTGGCTGGAGGAAGGAGAGTGGGTGGAGAGGAGGAGAAAGGAGACTGTTGGGAGGAGGAGACATGTATTGGGCAGAGAGGAACAGTGTGCTGTCACCAGGCAGGGAGAGCAGTGGAAGCTGCATATAGGGGGGCATGTAAATTTATACGGGAATGCACATTTTCACTCAGTCATAATAAAAATAAATAAATAGATAAATAAAATAAAAAAAGAATCAATTTTCTTTGAGTACTTACTATGTGCCAGGCCTTGGGTCAGATGGTCCACATCTATTGTTTAATTTAATCGTCGGTACAGCAAAGTGAGACAAGTGTTCCTGACTTTCTACAGACTAAGAAAATGAACCTCCTAGAAGAAAAGTAGCTTGCTAAGGTCGTACCCCGACCTGTGGAGGAGCCAAGAGGTAAACCCAGGTCTGTCCAGCTGCAAAGCTCATGTACTTCACCCTTTTCTAGAGGTAACTTCTGCAGACGGCTAAGCCCAGTTTGAGCCCGGAAACCCCACTTCGTAGATTCCAAAGCCTGAGCATCCCGAGTGCGGCAGCCGGTCCTCCTGATCCGCTTCTCTCTCCCCCCGGAATCAGGCTGCCTGTTTGCATTTTCACTTATCCTCTGTTGGCCAGAGTTTCACTGGCCCATGGACCGCCTTGTTCATTTGGCTTGATTCATTTCTTCAACAAAAGATGAAGCTCCCTGTAGTGAGCTTTGTGCCTTAGGTATTTGCCCACCTCACTTCCCACATGGGACAAGGAGAACAGCAAGCTCCTGGAAGAAGTTGGATGACACCACGTGGATTTTAGCACTTCAGTTCGGCTGCTCACCAGGAGGTGGCACCAGTCTGCAGGCCGAGCATGATTCAAAAGCTGTAGCCTGCCTGGAAAGCTGGCCACCTGACACCCTCTGGCGGGACCTCACCTGGAAAAGCATCCGAGAAGCACTAGTTACTGACTTTACCAGTGGGCTAAGTGGCAAGGAGAAAGGCCCAGGTGAGGAACAAGACTTGTAGGAGAGCCAAAGCCAAACCAAGTGCCGTTGAGTAGGAGAGTGTGGTCAATTTGTAAGCGCTGCCATGAAGTGCACAGGGAGGGTAACGGAATGTCCCCTGCTTCCCCGGAGACAGCCAGCGTGGCCTTGAAGCCCCGGTTCTGCAGTCTTCAGGATGCTGGCTGCCTGCGCTGGCAGAGATGCTTTCCGGAGCCCTGAGAAGACCTGAGCACAGCCTGTAACTTGAGCACGGACAGTGAGAAAGAATACTGAGGACTCTCACGTCCCGGGCCTGGGTGGGGCTGTGTCTTAGCTGGGAGAGGGCACTTGGACCTATGTCACAACAAAAGGCTTCACATTTCCTCTTCGGACATAACCTCCAGATTAGAGTGTGTGTGATGATGAGAGAGTTATTCCCCTGATAAGACACAGGAAAACAAGACTGACGACTCCAGGCACTAAATCTAAGTATTTAAGGTGGCCCATCATTTTTGCAAGCCAGCATTTCTTTGCTTTTGTTTATGGCTGGGATCTAGAAAGTGGAAGAAACTGTATTCATTCATTCACATGCTGACCCACTCATTCAGGATTGACTTAGCACTGCAGTGTGCCAGGCACTGTGTTGGATGCTGAAGACAGAACTGAGAGCTTTGGGGGTGGTTGAATATCACTGGGGGTAATAACTGAGAAAGCAATTGTCACATGTATCAAAAGTGCCCCTGCAGGTAAAGAACACATGACAAGACCCTTAACCTAGTCCAGGGACATCTGGTCTGGAGGAAGAAGCATCTAAACTGAGACCTGAAGATCCTGTGCAAAGTTGGACAAATCCATCTTCTTTCTGGTCCTCAGTGCTTTGTAGACAAGCATATTGGACCAGGTGACCTTTACAGGTCTATGCTGTTAAGTCATCTGGAGAGGGTCACTACTGGTGCCTGCTAAAGATGCTGATGGCAAGGAGGAGACCCAGAAGAAGATGACTGGTGATGATGGTGAGATGAGGATCTGGTGGAACAGAGTTCTGGTGCCCTAAGGGACCCAAATACCCTGTTCCTCTTTGTCAGTGATTCCCACCCACAAGAACATGGTGAATTGGAATCACAGTGGCTTTTGCGAACAAGCATGCTCTCCCCCTGCCCTGTGGAGGGGATTCCGTGCCTTGAGGGAATCAGCCACAGATATGAGAAGGAATGAATGTAGAATATAGTCCTGGGCTTGGTGAAAGCCCCAGAAAGATCCTTCTGTTCATTCAACATGTCTTTTCAAGCACTTCTGCCTGCCCATACTGGAGACTGTTCACTCAGTGTCTACATTATTATTAAAGCCCAATGAATGTCTGTGCAATCCTCCCACTCACAGTGTACATTTTCCTGCTATTTGCAAAGTTTCCTATTTCCCTATCTGCTCCCACACACCCCGACCCATACAAGTATAAATAATAGAGGCCATTTAATGAGCATACATCAACACCATGCCCAGAATTAGATTATTCTCTCACGTAAAACAGTATGTGTGGTTTCCATGCATTGTCTTATCCGACAACCCTGTGAGATAGCATTATAATAATCCCCCTCTCTTTAGAAATGAGTGATTTGAGGCAGAGGCAGGTAAAGTAACTTGCCTGAGTAACAGCCACTCAGTGGCTCCCACTATTGGGAAGTGGCAGAGGTCAGTTTCAAAACTGGATCTGCTTTGAACTGGCTATTCAGCTTCTACTTTTCCATGTATTGGTTTGGTGTGGCCAGTATTTTTCTTCTCTGGGAGACTGGCCAGTCCACATTTGGTCCCTCCCTGCTCATGTCCTCCTGCCTGATGAACCACGGGGCAGCCCAAGCAACCCTGAGAAAGCCACAGGCAAGTCAACTGCCTGTTGCGGCCACAATGTGGCACACGGGTAGGCCCTCCCAATCACAGTGGGACTCAGCCCACCCTGCCCCAACCTGAGAAGCTGCTTCCCACCCTGTCCAGACCTTGACATCAAAGCCCAAATTGGGATGAAAGAGATTCTGAGAAAGGTAGGTGGAAATGGCTATCTTTCTTCATGTGTTTTTTTGGGGTCAGGGAGGCTAAGGGAGGAGTTTTGTCCTGGCTGGTGAAGTAGGGGCAGGGCAGGGTAGTTAGGGAAGGGGTAACTCCTTCTTGTACCAGACTAGTTTAGGATTTATAATGTCATGAATGTGGGGTCGTACTCTATGTGACTGAGGCTGCTAACTGCCTGCCAAATATACATTCTCATCTTCTCCCTTGGTAGCAGGATTCTAGGCAATGTGCCCAGTTGAAAAATTCCACTTTCCAGATTCCTTGGCAGATAGGAGTGGCCAGTGGGATGTGGCTTGGATAGGGCTTTCTGGGAAAGCTGTTGTGATCTTTCCATTGAGTTCCAAGGTTACGAGTGTCTTAGGCTGGGTGCTATAGAGGAACGGAACTAGTGAAGTGTATATCTGTATGTGTATATCCCAAACCAGACCCTTTACAATGCAGTTGATTCTGACTCCTAGTGAATCTAGTACAGAGCAGAATTGCCCCATAGGGTTTCCAAGGGGGGCACTGTCTCTGACTTCTTTTACATAAGAGAATAAACCTTTAGATTGTTTAAGCCATGGGACTTAAGGAACTATGTACCTCAAGCATGTTTTTAAAATGACATGAAAGATTGTCGTAAGTTTAAATAGTAGTCATTCAGACTTACTGAAACTGTTACTAATTCTAAGATTGTCATATTACTTATTAAAATATATTCCAAGGAATATAAATTTCATGGTAATCTGATGCTCATTATCATCTATTTAAAAATGCATGAACAGTTTCTTTTTTAGTAGTCAAATTCTGTCACTTATTTTTCTTACTGAACTCATTTCTATTCCACGCATGCTACAGATTTTCTTCCTATTTTTATGCTTCAAAATCTTTAGTAGATTATTCTGTTTCTCTGCTGTCTACAAAAACAAAAAAATATCTGTCTCTCCCAGCTTCCCTTTCCTCTCTCGTTCCCCTCCCCTTCCCCCTCTCTTGCAAACCCTGGTGGTATAGTGGTTAAGTGCTACATCTGCTAACTTGAAGGTCTCTCCTCCGAGCCAGGACAGTTCTACTCTGTTACATAGGGTCTCTATGAGCCAGAATTGACTCAGTGGCACTGGGTTTGGTTTCGTATATATGTATATACATACATTGTGTGTATACACACACACACACACACACATATATACATGCATATGTATGTGAGTTCATGTCATACACAAGTAAAACTTTGCTAAAGATCATTCAAAAGTGGCTGCAGCAGTACATAGACAGGGAACCACCAGAAATTCAACTCAGATGAAGGACATCATTGCTCATGTTGGAAGATATTGACGGAAAGCACAGAATACCCGAAAGAGGTTTACTTGTGTTTTATTCACTGTGCAAAGGCATTTGACTGTATGGCTCATAACAAACAACATTGCAAAGAATGGGAATTCAAGAACACTTAGTGTGCTCATGAGGAGCCTATACATAGATTAAGAGGCAGGCATTCAAAGAGAGCATTGTTTAAAGTCAAGGAAGGTGTGTATCAGTGTTGTATCCTTTCACATCCTCCTTCAGTCTGTGTGCTCAGTACATAACACAAGAAGCTGGACTATATGAAGAAGAAGAGGGCATAAGGATTGGAGGAAGACTTACTAACCATCTGTAATATGATTACTTGCTGAAGGTGAAGAGGACTTGAAGCACTTACTGATGAAGCTCAAAGAACACAGACATCAGTATGGATTACACTGAACACAAAGAAAAAAATTCTCATAACTGGACCAACAAGCAACATCATGATAAATGCAGAAAGTATTGAAGTTGTCAAGGACTTTGTTTTACTGGACTCCACAATCAACTCCCATGGAAACGGTGGTCAGGAATTTAAACAATGTATTACATTGAGCAAATGTGCTGCAAAAGACCTCTTTAAAGTGCTAAAAAGCAAAGACGTCCCTTTGAGGGTTAAGGTGCCTGACCCAATGCATGCTGTTTTCAGTTGCCTCATCTGCACATGAAAGCTAGACTATGACTAAGGAAAACTGCCTTTGTATTAAGGTGCTGGCGAAGAATACTGGGTATTCCATGGACTGTGAAAAGAATGAACAAGTCAGCTTGGAAGAAATACAGCCTTGGAAGTGAGGATGGCATGGCTTGGAAGAAATACAACCTTGGAAGTGAGGATGGCATGACTTGATTTCAGATACTTTAGACATGTTATCAGGCAGGACCAGTCCTGGAGAAGGGCATCATGCTTGTTAAAATACAGGTCAGTGAAAAGAGGAAGACCCTCGAAGAAATGACTTGACAACATGACTCAAATATAATAATGATTGTGAGGATGGCTCAGGAACAGTGTTTTATTCTGTTGTATATAGGGTCACAATGAGTTGGAATTGACTCTATGGCACCTAATAACAGCAACAAATGCATACACACATAAGTATTCATATGCATATATACAGATCATATATAATTTAAAAAAATTCCTGTGACCACATCTCAAGGTATTAAAAATGTGTTCTGAATTAAATTGTTACAATTTTAATGAATATACAATGCAACTAAACAACATGAGTAAACATAAGTAGATTCAGATTTTAAATATATAATTAGTCAACAAAAGAGTAAAAAATTTGGAAATATGTTTCTTAAGATAGCTGGACCATTTTTCCAATTAGGTTCATTTCTTCATTGTAAAGTATTATTTATTGATAGATTGAGACAGGGTTCAGTTAATTTACTTCCTATTTGTTGTTTTTATAATGATGAGTCCTCAGAAATTAATTCACATAAGATAACCGTGTTCCCCTAGAGTTGATTCTGACTCATAGTGACCCTGTAGGAGAGACCAGAACTGCCCCAGTAGGGTTTCCAAGGACTGGCTGGTGGTTTTGAACCACTGACTTTTTTGGTTAGCAGCTGAGCTGTTCACCACTGTGCCACCAGGGCTCCGTCCTCCTAAATAAGTAGAGAGAAATGCAGGCTGTTTTATTATAGCACTGTCATGTAATCTTTTTAACTTCTTATGAATTGTATGGTAAAAGTCACATAGTGCTATATCATCAAAAACATTTTTAATATTCTGTTGCTAATAGTTTGATTAGGACCTCCTTTAGCTTTGTTAAAATCAAAGATTTGAAATCTATTGACTTGCAAAACAATTTGTAACCCAATTATTAGAGTAATTCATGTTCTCAATTTCTGGGAAGTATAACAAAAAGGCTGTGTACCAAGGCTTATCAAAAGACTATTAATTATACCTCTCCTTCTTCTATAAAGGCGCACTTGTTTAAATTGATATTCTCAAAGAGTTGGAAAAAATCCAAACATAAGTTTCAATTTACTCATTTCAATATATTACTTCTGAAGAAATGCTTTTTGTCTCAGCACAGGCTTTAAATACATTTTTATCCAAATCTTGGAAATGAAGCTTTAGTTTAATTTATAGAAAATGTCCATCACATATCCTAGTTGGCAAAACTAGTTCCCATTTTCAAGCCAATTAGCAAGTCAAGTTTACTTATTTTGAAATATAAAACATATTCAGAAAAGTTCACTCAGCAGAATTTTACAGGTCAGTAAGTACTTAAGAAGCAAACACGTGTGAATTATCACTCTGCCTGCAACCCGGAAGCCCCGCCTCCTGTCCCTTCACAGTCACACCTCACTTCCTTCCCCTAGAGGAAACCACTGTGCTGACTGGGAAGATAATTGCTCTTCTTCTTTATAATTTTACCACATGTGTACTTATCTCTAAAGAATACAGTTAGTTTTGCTTAATTTTGAATTTTTATAAATAGAATTTTGTTGTATGTATTCTTTTGTGTCTTGTTATTGTGTTGATGAAATTCATACATGTTTTTATATTTAGCAGTAGTCTGTTCATTTTCATCGTGGCATAGCTTTCCATTGTCTGAAGTGACCACAGTGTTTTTATACATTCTACTATTGATGGACACTTGGGTTATTTTCCAGTTTGGGACTATAATGAATCATACAATAAATACTTATTTCTGTTCTACCTAGAAGTACGATTGCTGATTCTAGGATGTGCTATCTTCAGTTATAGTAAATAGTGCTAACCTGTTCTCCAAAGTGGTTGTACCAAAATTATCCTCCTACCTGCAGTGTATAAGAGTTTCCATTGCTTCACATCCTTGCCTATTCTTGGTTTTTCATTAGTTCTTCAGCCTCCTATGCAACTATATATTCTCTGTAAATCCTATGTATTTTTTTGTGTTTGTACTTCCTATACATTCTGATGGATATCTAGTGATATTGCACTGTGGTTTTCATTTGCACTTCTCTGATTACAAATGGGGTTGGGTTCCTCCTGTAAATTACTTGTCCAAGGTTCTTGCCATTTTGCTATTGGAATGTTTGTTTCTTGCTTTTTTTATAGGAATATTTTTTATATTTTGGACATGATTTCTTGATCAGTTATATGTGTGGCAAACACCTTCTCCTACACTGTGGTTTGTTTTTAATCCTCTTAATTATTGTTATCGATTTAAGAAAAAGGTTCTTGATTCAACAAGGTCTGAATAACAATCTTTTCTTGTATGGCTAGCACTTTTATGTTCTGGTTGGGAAACTGTCCTATCCTGAGGCCATGAACACGGTCTCTCATACTGTCTTCCAGAAGTTTTATTCTTCTCTTTTACATTCAGGAATACAACCCACCTGAAATTGATTTTTCTCCCTAAATGTAGTTTATTTTGTTGTTGAGAATATATACTGCAAAACATGTACCAATTCAACAGTTTCTACATGTACAATTTAGTGACATGGATTACATTTTTCAAGTTGTGCAACCATTCTCACCCTCTTTTTCTAAGTTGTTCTTCCCTCATTCACATAAATTCACTGCCCACTTAGGGTCCTAGCCAATCTTTCAAATTACTTTTGTCAATTTGGTTTCATACGGATAGTTCTTAAGAGAGTATAATACTCAAGGCAGTCCTGTTCTATTAATTAAGCTAAACCATTGCTCAGTTTTAAGATGACTTTCAGTGTACATTTCTGGTTTAAGTTTTAAAGATAATCTCAGAGTACTAATTTCAGCGATTCATCCACCCTCTATGCTCCAGAAAGTGCCATAAGAGTTTGAATTCTAGTCTGCATTTTCAGTATTTTCATCCAGATGTTTCTATGGAATCTTCCACTAAAATGTTTGGTAATGGTCACTGACCACAATCTAGTTTTTCTGGTCTCATGGCAAAGGAGGCAGTTATTCCTGGGAGGCAGTTAACCATGCGTTCTATATCCTCTTCCTATTCATGAAACTCCAAGAAGGAAGAAGCTCTGTTACTCCAGGTGAATAAGAGACAAATTGCTGTGCTTTGGATAGCTGCTTGCAAGCTTTTAGTACCCCAGGCACTATACAATGAACTAGGAGGTAGAACAGAAGCACTAAACATGTTATTAGGCCAATTAACTGAGCTGTCCCATGCAATCATGATCTTAAAACTTCATATCAAAGAACTAAATCCCACTAGATGTTTACTTATACATAAGCAGCCTCAGCAGCTATTCTCTCTTGCTCTTTTTTTCTTTTTGTGGTCCTTGTTGTAAATGTATCTACTACACAACTTTTGCCAATTCAAATTTTTAAAGGTGTACAACATATTGACAGTGCTTACAATAGTCAACTGTGCAAAACTACCGTTAATCAATGTGGTGTTTTCTATTTACTGTTAACCATCTTTTCCCCCTCCCTTCCCTGGTGACACTAATAATCTTTGGTCTCTATACACTTGCCTTTTCTTGTCTTCATGTAAATGAGTTTGTTTAATATTTATCCTTTTGTGATTGGCTCATTTCACTCAGCATAGTGTCTTCAACCTCTGTTTATACTGTAGGACGTGTCAGGATTTCATTTTTCAGAGGCAGAGCCAAGATGTGCAGTAGTCAGATGCTGCCTGTGGTCCCTCTTATAACAAAGACCAGAAAAAACAAGTGAATTGGTTTTATATGACATTATAGGAGCCCTGAACATCAAAGATAAAGTTGAGAAATCAGACTGAGTGCCAGAGAGAGGGAGAGACAATCCAGAAGCAACAAGGAGTTAGCAGATCAGACTCAGTGGGATCTGGCATCCCACATGGTGGATCTGCTGGTCTGAGTGCAATGAAGCAACCAGAGGGGTGAGAAAGCATCACTGATGAAGAGAGGTCAGGGCAGCCAGTAATGAGCAAAACTAATGAAAACATTGCAAAAATTCATTGAATTGTTTGTCAGAATCATCAGCTAACTATGAGAAGCATAGCAGATGAAGTAAACATTGATAGAGAAACAGAAAGCTCTTAACTGAAAATCTTGGCGTGGGAAAGGTGTGTGCAAAAATGATCCTGAAGGAGCTCACCAATGAATAGAACCTAAGGAGAGTCAAAGTTTGCCAAGACCTTTTGCAGAGGCAAGATGATGTCTTGGGCCATGTTATCACTGGAGATGAAACATGGGTGTACCAATACAACCCTGAAACAAAGCTTTAAAGTGCACAGTGGAAGTCAGACAGTTGTCCAGTTCTCCGTCCAAATCAAGGTCACAATGATGTTGCTAGCTTTTTTTTGATATCAGAAGGAATGTTCATTATGAATTTGTATCAACTGGATGAACAGTTTTACTAAAAAGGGAGCATGAACAAGTTAGATGAAAATGATTTGAACTTTTTGTCAATAACACACGGCTCTTGCATCACAACAATGCACCTGCTCACATGGCACTGTCTGTGAGGGACTTTTTAGCCAGTAAACAAATAACTGTATTGGAACCCCCTACCTACTACCTAATCTGGCCCCTAGTGACTTTTTTCTTTACCCAAAGATAAAGGAAGACATTTTAATGACAGTCAGGACATCCATGGTAATAGAATGACAGCTCTGCTAGCCATTCCAGAAAAAGAGTTCCAAAATTGCTTTGAAGGGTGGACTGGATGCTGACATCAGTGCATAGCTTCCCAAGGTCACAAAAGTGACCATTGTGATATTCAGCAATGAGATATGTAGCACTTTTCTAGGATGAGTTCACTAACATAATTTTTCAGTCCTCATATTCCCTTAATTTTTGTTTATCTGGAAGTGCCCTAATTTCATCACCATATTTAAACAAGAGTTTTGCAGGATATATTATTCTTGATTGGCAAGTTTTTTCTTTCAAGGTTTCATACTTATCATTGCATTTGCCTTCTTGTCTGCATGGTTTCTGCTGGAAAATCAAAGCTTAGTCTTACTGTTTCTCCTCTATGTGACTTTTTGTTTTTCTGAAGCTTCTCAGAATTTTTTTTCTTTGGTTTTAGCAAATATAATGATGATATGCCTTGGTGATTTTTTTTAGAGTCTAGCCTATACAGGGTCTGTTGAGCTTCTTGGATGGTCAGCTTTTTATCTTTCATGATGTTAGGGAAATTTTCTGTCAGCAATCCTTCAATAATCCTCCCTGCTTTCCATTTTCTTCTATGCTTTGGAACTCTGATCACTTGTAAACTTTTACTTTTGATTGTATTCCACATAATTCTCAAGGTTTATTCATTTTTTTCTTCATTCTTTTTTCTGACTTTTGCCTCAGAAATGTATCCAAGTCTTCATGTTCAGTTTTGTTGATCATGTGTTTCATCATTTCACTGATCCTGTGTTCCAAACCTGCTTTTCCATCCTTTTATGGCACTGTCCATTTCTGAAATCTTGTTGTTTATCTTTTGGATTTCTAATTTTTTTTGGTATGACTTCTAGTTGTGAATTTATTTGGGCATTTTCTTTGTGTATTATTTTCATGAAATTTTCCTTGAATTTGTCTATTTTTTTCCTCACTTTTGTCTGCTTTTTGCTTCAACTCTCTGATAGGTCTGAATATTAGAGATTTGTATTCCCTATCAGATATTTCTAGTGCGTTTTGTTCTACTGGACAGCCAACTGTTGTGTTTTTTTGGCCACCTACTTGAGACTCTTTGTTTTTTTGTTTTTTTTTTTTTTTTAGTATGTTTTGATATTGTCTACTGTCTTTGGACCATTCACTATTTATTTTCTTTGTCTATTGATTGTACAACTGTTTTATTTATTGATTTTGGCGTATTTGATCTTATTAGAGCAAGCAGGCTCCCTGTTCTTTGTTGTTTGCTCGTATGGCATCATGATATTTTTCATCTCCTTCTTCAACAAGCAGAGCAGTTGCTCAGCTACGATGCAGCAGGGCAAGTCCATGCCAGCTGATTGCCGGTACAGGCCAGTGAACCCAAGCAGCATGGATGCTGCACTGCCCAGCTGACTGAGCCACTGCTGCTAGCCAAGAGGTGTTGGAGGTACAGAAATGTGGAGAAGAGAATGTGGGGCCTTGCTTGCCCCTAGGTGATTGTCCTCCGCAGAGATCTCTGTAAATATGTTCTCCCACATTCAACTGTCTGCCACTTTCCAACAGGCATCCAGGTTAGTGGATCCTTGGTGGATTAGCTGTTAGAGAACTTTCTCTCTTTTCTCTTCTCACTGTTTTCTGTTAGTTTCTTATTCCATTCTGGTTTTGGCTGAGGTCTTTCTCTCTTTATTGGACACTTTGTGTTCCAGGGTTGACATTTATCACTGTTTTCCTTAATTTTGGGGTCTTTGTTGTGGAGGAATGGCACAGTGCTTCTGTATGTGGTGCCATGTTGACTGGAAGTGTGGGATGATAACACAGCTTTGTTCTTCATTTTGTTACCCTGGTACATAGCACAATATTCAATCATCTTCATGTTCCTTTTTTAGAAACACTCAAAGCCAGCCAAGTGCCGTCAAGTTGGATCCTACTCATGGCGACCCTAAGGGCCAGGGTAGAACTGACCCCGAGAGTATTCAAAATGAATATGAATTTTATTTATAAGAATATTGTGATATGATTAGAAGTCTTCTTAGCATTTTAAAAATAAATTTAGTATAGTTGTTATGTATTATCATTTTATGGATTATTTGACTGAATTTGCTACTCTTTTATTGCCGAATTTTGTATTTATGTTTAAGAGTGAAATTTAGCCTGTAGGATTTTTTTTTTTTCCATATTTTAGTGTCAATATTTTGCAGACTCCATAATATGGATTGGATTATGTCACATCTGGAAGAGTTTGTAAAGTTTTGAATTATTTCTTTCTTAAATGTTTAGATGAACTCCATACAAAAGATAAATGAACTAGGAAGTAAAATAATTTGAATGCATATACTCTAAATAACATAGCCTCAAATATATGAAGTAAAAAACTAACAAACTAAAAAGCTGACAAAATTATAGTCAAATTATAATATACTCTCCTCTATAACTGATAAAATAAGTGGACAAAAATCCAAAAAAGATTTAAACAACACAATTAGCAAAATAAGCCCAGCAGATATGTAGAATAGTATATCCAATAATTTGAAAAGAACACATGTTCTTTTCAAGTTTATGTGGAACACTTACAAAAATTTGACCATGTTGTGACTGAAGGATTAAAATCATACAATGTATTCATTTTTTTAGCACAATGTCATTAAATCCCCAAGCCAAGTGCTGTCGAGATGGATCCGACTAGGGTCATTAAATCAGACATAAATAAAAAGATAGATAGAAAAATTGCTATGTATTTTAAAATTTAAAAGTTTGCTTTTAAAACTGTGGATTGAAGAAATAATCACAATGTAAATCAGAAAATACTTTTAACTGAATGATAATGACAATGCTCACCCACTGCCACTGAGTCAGTTCTGACTCACAGTGACTTTACAGTTTCCAAAGCTGTAAATTTTTTTATGATTGAATGAAAATGTAGATTCCCAGATAAATTTGCATGCCCACCTATCTGCAGCTCCCACTGCTCTCCCTGTCCAGTGACAGCACACTCTTCCTCTCTGCTCCATACATGTCTTATTCTCCCAACAATCTCCTATCACCTCCTTTCCACCCACTCCTCTTCCTCCAGTAAGCAGTCAGCAGGACAACATCCTCTAGATGCATAGAACCATAATGTGCACACAAAATATGGTCACTCTGTGTCGCCAAGTCCAATCCATTGCTGTCTGAAGAGTTGACCTTCATTATGACTTATGGACAGGGGCAGCATCAGGGCCAGAGGCCAAAGCTGTAAATCTTTATGTAAGCGCTCTGTCACATCCTTCTCCCAAAGAGTTACTGGTGGTTTTGAATGGCCAATCTTTTGGTTAGTAGTTGAATGCTTTGACCACTGTACCACCAGGGCTCTTTGACAATGGCAATTAAAAAAAGAGGCCCATTGCCACTGAGTCATTTCCTACTCATAGCAACAGAGTAAGACTGACCCACAAAGTTCTCAAGAAGCACCTGATGGATTCAAACTGCCAAATCTTTCAGTTAGCAGTGAAGTTCTTAACCATTGGGCCACCAGGTCTCCAGTAGTGACAGTAGCACATATTAAAATATGTGAATTGCAGTTAGAAGTATGCTTATGAAGAAATGTATAATTTTAATATATTAATCAATAGAATATAAATTTAAATAAAATATTTTACTTTACATTGAAGTAGATGTTAATATAACCATAAATCAACATAAGTAGTGTATTAATTTAATTTTTTAGCCATATATTTGGATATAAATCTACTGTCTTACTATGCTTTCTCAATTCTTCCTGTTCTAGTTCCTTTTTCCTTCTTCCTTACTTTATTTTAGATTTATTGACTATATTATTATTCCTTTCACACTTCATATGCTTGGAAGTTACACATATTATAATATTCTTTTAGTGTTCAATATATAAATGATAAATTTCAACATTGATTTTTTTTGAAAGTCTAATATTAATTAGCAATATTACTACCTTTCTGGATAGTAGATGGTTGTTAGAGCATTTTAATACCATTATTGTCCTCTTGACTTATAGCTCCATTTTGACATGTATTTAAATTCATTACCTACTTCTTGGTTTTATCATTATCTGTCTTCATTTTACACTGGATTGGTTGAGAACTTAATAAGAAATACCTCTCAAATGCTGCAGAGTCTGAAGGAAACCTCTAAGACTCCGTCTGTATCACATGTGACTTGGGTATCCCTCCACAAGTTGATCTCAGCCCTTTTTTGCCTCTAGACTGTCTACGTGAGCAACACATTTCCACAGACAACAGCTTTCATGTGATGTAGTCATGCTCAACTAGGGAAGGCAGACACAGCACAATAGAAGTAGGGAGCGGGACAACCAGTTTGCAGAAGTCCCCTGGGAAATCAGTACTCTCCCCAGATCCCTGGTAGATATACTTCTCCCCTCAACACCTGTGTTTCATGAGATTAATGCTTGACCCAGCATTGCCTAAAGTGTCAACCCAGTGCCACAAAGGATACAAAAGATGATTCTAGGTGGATCCCAGGAAGGGTGATGAATGTAACTGTGTGTCAGTGCGTGAAACAGTTATTACCCTTTCCCTTTTCCTCATTACTTCTGACTACATTAAGAAGGACTCAGTTTGATATTTGTAGATTTTCAACACTTCTGTAACCTTTGTTCATCTCCCTTTTTAACACAAAACTGAGTTTTAAACAGGAGACTGTTTCTAAAATTTTATAAATCATTTGACTTTTGTTGTGTTTATTTTCACAGTTATTTCGTATTTTCAGCAGTGGATAAGTAGAAACTAAGACTTACCAAGCTCTAGGCAGTGTAGTAAGTGCTTTTTGATTAGTGACTTATTTCATCTCATTTCCTCACAACAACCTTATGGGCAAAGTTCTGATGTTCCCATTTTACAGATATAGGAACAGGCTCAGAGAATATTTGTTTCCTGCCTAGAGAGTCATAGCCAGCGAAGGCCCAAGGCAGGATTTAACACAGCGGCCACATTCTTAGCAACTGCTCCGTCATA
This sequence comes from Heterohyrax brucei, assembly GCA_028571685.1. NCBI lineage: Eukaryota > Metazoa > Chordata > Mammalia > Hyracoidea > Procaviidae > Heterohyrax > Heterohyrax brucei. The sequence continues at coordinate 80,343,623 of CM053154.1, read as the reverse complement.
ACTCTTGTAGAATACTATGTTTTCCTTAGGATGGGGAAGCACTTATTTAAATCACAGTGAGTTAATTTAAAGATAATTCTTATGTAGTGGAAAAAAAATTAGGTAACATGTATATTTGGCAAAAACTGAGACAGCGTTCTGGAAAGATACATATTTGGAAAGCCTCAGCTTAGCCCATGCTCCACTGTTCTTCCCCAGTGACTGAGGGTTCATGTTTCTTGTCTGGATCACTGCAGGGCATAGGCCCAGAGCTGGCCTGGAGGAAGAGAGAGGGCAGGGGCTCCTTTTGGTTTCCATTTAAAAGCTGTTACAAGACAGTTTCTGTATTTTTCACCATGTAATTGCGTTACTAATTCAAGCAGTAGCATATGGTACAATGTGATGCAGCAGACTAGGCTTTCCCCTGTAACCCTAGCATACTGATTACAAGTTGTGGGCGTTAATGAGTTAATACACGGAAACCATTTAGAATAGCCCCTGGCACTTTGTGTAAGTGCCCTTAGAGGACATTGGATGAGAGTGGTTAAAGGAGAATGAGAAGGGTCTGAAGGCTGTGGGCTGGAGGTTCTCTGGCAGCCTCAGGAGAGACAAGTCCTTGATAAGCTCCTATGCATGCTAGCTTGATGATCAAGGCCTGTGCATTTCATTTCAAAGCTTTGTTTCTGGTGGTTGCACAGACCCAGCCCTAGCCACCTGGCAATGTGGAAACTCACTGCCCTGGTCACTTGAGAAGCGGGGTCTGGCCTGTTCTACCGTGTGCCACCAAATGCAGAATTTTACCTCTACAATTGTGGAAAATTAATAGGTTCCCATCCTCATCCCTCAAGTCCCTGTTCTGTGTTGCTGGCAGCCCAGAGCTGGGTGACGGACAACCTCCAGTCAGGCAGAAGTGGGCTTTCTGAGCCTTGGAAGATGTATTTTCTACACTTCTGAAACAGTCACCCTCAGACGCAGAGAGCAGAACAGGCAGGAGTCCAGAGGGCTTCCTGAGGCCGTGCACCTGGAATCAGGCACTGTAACATATTTGTACGTGTCTTTGGGGCTTTCTGCCAAGCTCCACGGCATACAGCGTACCTTTACATTCTCTAGTGCTTCAAGAATAAGGCTTTGTATTGGGCTCAGATCCCAGTGCCACCGCTTACTAGTTGCCTGTCCCTCTGGGCCTCGCTCCCTCATTGGTAAAATGCAGGTTGTCCTAGCACATGCCTTCCAGGGTTATTGTGCAGAACAAATTAAATAGGCAGGGGAAGTGGCTAGTATACGGCAAGTGATCAATTAGTAATCTAATTGGTTAGTGTTATGTCTGCTGCTCTGGGCAGGTCAGGGGTTCTGTATCTCATTGGACAGATGAGGATACTAAGTTGCAGGACAGTGAAGTGGCATCATTAAATTGCACAGCTGGTAAAAGACCCAACAAAAAACCCATTGCTGTCAAGTCAATTCTGCTTTTTAGTGAGGACAGAGTAGAACTGCTCCATAGAATTTCCAAGGAGCAGCTGGTGGATTCAAACTGCAGACCTTTTTGCTAGCACCATAGAACTCTTAACCACTGTGCAACCAGGGCTCCTGGTAAAAGACAGAGCCTTATTTTTAAGCCTCAGCACTCTTTACCTTAGTAATATGGCCCAGACATAGCATGCTGCTCAGCCACTCTATGGGGCCCTCTAAACTGGCTGCACATTGGAATAATGAAGCTCAGGACTTAGAGGTCAGCCTGGTGTCACTGTACTCAGGCAGAAAAGGACCTGGTTTATTTAAGTCTACACAATGGCAAAAAAGACATTTCATGATATATCCTGAAGTACAGTCCTATTGGTGATAGGATAATATCCATATACCCACAAGGACCACCAGTTAATACAACTGTTATTTAAATTTTGCAACAACCACATCTAAATGTCATTCAAAGATGAGGAAATTAAAGATTTTTACCAACTTCTGCTGTTGGAAATTGAGCAAACATGCAAGTGAGACACACTGACAATTATTGGTGATTGGAATGCAGAAGCTAGAAGCAAAGAAGAGAAGTAAGTAGTTGGAAAATATGGCCTTGATGATAGTAATGGCACTGGAGATTGCATGGCAGAATTTTGTAAGAACAAAGACTTCTTCGTTGTAGTTATCTTTTTTTTTTTTTACCAACATAAATAGTGACTAGACATATGAACCTCACCAGATGGGATACACAAGAATTAAACTGACTACATGTGGAAAGAGATGATGGAGAAGCTCCATGTCATCAACAAGAACAGACCATCAACTGCGTATAGGTAAGTTTAAGCTGAAGCTGAAGAAAATTAAAGCAAATGCACCAGAACCATAATACCTCCTTAAGTATATCCCACCTGAATTTGGAGACAAGCTCAGGAATAGATTTGATGCACTGAACTCTGATAACCAAAGACCAGATCAGTTGTGAGATGCCATCAATGATGTCACACATGAAGAAAGCAAAAGTTTGTTAAAAAGAAAAGACCAAAGTGGACGTCAGATGAGACTGAAACTTGCACTTGAATGTAAAGTAAGTAAAGCAAATGGAAGAAATGATGAAGTAAAAGAGCTGAATAGAAGATTTCAAGAGGCAGCTTGAAAAGACAAAGTAATGTAATATAATGAAAGATGCAAAGACCTGAAGTTAGAGAACCAAAAGGGAAGAATATGCTTGGCATTTCTCAAGCTGAAAGATCTAAAGAAAAAAATTCTAGTTTTCAGTTGGAATTTTGAAGAATTCGATGGGTAAAATACAGAATGTCGTAGGAAACATCAAAAGTAGATGGAAGGAATGCACAGAATCACTGTACTGAAAAGAAATGGTGGAGGTTCAGCCATTTCAGCAGGTCACATGTGATTGAAGGTCACAGTACTGAAGGAAGAAATCCAAGCTGCACTGAAGACACTGACAAAAAACAAGACTCTGGGAATTGACAGACTACTGACTGAGAAGTTTCATAGAATGGCTGCAGCGCTGAACTTGCTCATTTATCTTATATCAAGAAATCTGGAAGACAGCTACCTGGCCTGTCTGGCCAATGGTTTGAAAGATAACCATTTATGCCCATTCTCAAATAAGGTGATCCAACAAAATGTGGAAATTATCAAGCAACATCATTAATATCACATGCAAGTAAAATTTTGCTGAAGATCATTCAAAAATTCTTTCAGCAGTACCTAAACAAGGAACTGCCAGAAATTCAAGCTGTGTTCAGAATCAGTGTTTTATTCTGTTGTACATTGTTTGCTATGAGTCAAAACTAACTTGATGATACCTAAAACATGAACAAAAATGTGGGTAAAGTCTTCAGTTGTGAGTGGGCAACGATTAGTAAGTGAATGAACAGGAGCTTCCTTTGTACCTTTTTTCTTAAAGCTAATCATTCTATTTTTGTTGGCAGCTACCATTGAGTTGGTTCCTCCACTCGTCGCAACCCCATACTGATCTATAGAATTTCCCTTGGCTGGTTTTTGGAAGTCGTTCCCAGGCCTTTCTTTAAGTTCCCCTGAAACCTGTTCATCATCAGAATAACACACAAACATCCACCGACAGATGGGTGGTGGCTGCGCAGGAAGCGTGCAGCAGTCAAACAGGGCATCCTGCACAGAAGGTGAGAGTTCTACAACTGAACCACCAATGCCCACAAAGCCAATCCTACTGTGTTTGTTGTTCTTGTTGAATTGTGGTAAATACCTGTGTAACAAAACATCTGCTCTTCTAACATTGTGTTATATGTGTAATTCAGTGACATGAGCTACTTTTATCTTGTTATTTAACCACTGCTGCTCTCTATTTCCAGATTTTTCCGTCGTCTTTAACAGAAACTCACTGAGCTCCCATTTCCCTCTCCTCTTTGCCTGTCTCTGGCAATCACTAGTAAACTTTGGTCTCTACACACCTGCACATTCTAGATATTTCAAGTAAGTGAGATTATAAACTATTTGCCCCTTTGTGACTGACTTAATTAATTCAGCGTGTTTTCAGAGTTCGTTCGTGTTGTAGCATGTATCAGAATTTCATTTCTTTTTATAACTGATTAATGTTTCCTTCTAAGTATGCACGACGTTTTATCTGTTTGTCCATTGATGGGGATTTAGGGTTTTTATCCACCTTTTGGCTATTGTGAATAGTGCTTCACTGAACACTACTATACAAAAATCTGTTTTCCTTCCTGCTTCCTACTGTTTTTTTAAGTGAGTTCTCCATTGCTTACATACTACCTGTGAAAATACATTTTGAATTTTCGTAGGTATGTTAGACATGCACAGGTTCAGCAAGAAGTCTACTATTGTGTGAGTCTTACACTGATGGTTCAGCATGAGGCTCTGGGTTTAGACTGCCTAAGTTCAAGTGTCTGCCTTACCATTTACTAGCTGGATGTTCTTTTGGCTAGCTTCAGTTTCTTCATGTGCAAGATAGTGAAGACAGTGGCTTATATTTGACAAGGAAGTGATGAAGCTTAATTAATCAATGACATGGTAATATAAAGCACTTATCATAAGGCCTTGCACATGGTTGATGCTCCATGAGGATAGCTATTATTATTATTTAGAAGTAGAATCTCATTACACTTACAAAGATAACTTTGACAGCTAAAATAGCAATAAATTGTCTTTCCTAGTCATGGATAAGAATGATGGTCAGTTGGGAGCCCTCTGTCTAAGCTCCTAGATGCCGTTCTTTCCTTGAAGGCAGTCTCTGCAACATATGTGTCCTGTGTCCCATACCACCATGTCCTGCCCTAGGCTCAGTTCTTGGTACATAATACTCTTCCCAGTAGAATAGGAGAAGCTGTTCCAGAATGAGTGACGTGTTGCTAACACCTGGATCTGGGCCATGAAAGACCCAGTTCCATAGACACCAGGCTGTGACTTCAGCAGTGCTCTTTATGATTAAAAGTGATGCTTTCTAAGGAACTTTCCAGACATATTAGAATCAATGGAGTGTGTTGTGATTTGAAACACTCAGTAAATGCTAATAGTAAAAATTGTAATAATGTTCACTGAGCACATACAATCAAAGAATGAGGGGCCACACTGAGGACTTGGTGTGAATTTTAACTTTAATTCTCACAACATCCCAGCCAAGCAAGTACTATTACTATTCTTATTTTACAGGGTGGGAAACTGAGGCATAGAGAGACAAAGACACCATGTTACAAGGTCACATGTCTGGTGAATCAGAATTCAGACTCTGGCAGTCTGACTCCAGAGCCTGAATTTTTTTGCTACAACTTACTGCCCATGACTTAGACATTAGGATGGGTGGACATGCAGATGGATGGGTGGCGAGGTGGGCACAAGGGACAGAAGGAGGAAAGGAAGGGGGATGAGAAGGAGGGAAAGACAAATCAAAATTTGTTTTCTAGAGCTAGGACTTCAGTGCCTCTGGCATCTGGCTGAGTACTGAGTCTTTTCCATCATGCAGTCGTCTCTTTACTCTCTTTACTGGGAGACTTCAGAGATTTCAGCCCTGGTGCTTTAGCAAAACCGCATGTTTTGATGCTGTCTCTGGGAAATCAATGTAACAATGACCCATATAACCCTATTTCACTGTCCCCTCTTTGGAACACCTTCCTAATATGTTTAGGTTGATGCTGCCCAATTACAGTCGTATGTATTCGCAATAAATATATTCTGCTACACTGATTGTTGATGTTTCTCTCCACTTTTAGGTTTTTGACAGTAGCCACATGAGGCTAGTGGTAAACGTATTTGACAATGGAAATCTAGAACATTCCCATCACCACAGACAGGACAGCACTGCTCTGCATTTCAGTATTTGTTTAGTTTTCTTGAGGTAAGACTTTCACATGATGAAATGTTCAAATCAATGTACAGAATCAGTATTACTCCAGAAAGTTCCCTCATGCCACATCCACCCCCAGAATCAACCACTATTTTGATATTTTTAAACTATAGATTCGTTTTTCCTGTTTAGGAAGTACTTCTGATTGCCGTTGCCAAGGGTCCTCTGAAAGCTTTCATAATTTTTCTGTCCTGCCAAGAATACACAGAGAGTGTTGGCTGGAGAGGTGGAGAGCATCTGATGAAAATTGAGGGCCAGAAGGTAAAATGACTGTGAGAAGCCCACCACAAGTCCATCTGAGAGCTGTGCTCAGCAGCCAAGGCTTCTTGGGCAGTGCCAAGGGGCTGTAGAGCCACTTTCCCAGTCTCAACTGCAATGCTGGTGGGATCCCTGGAGGCGTTGCTTTTCTTGTCTTTATTCTTTTTTCCTTTTTGCTTTTCTTCATTGCTCATTTTCACTTGTCTCCTGAATACTTGGTGCTGTGTGCCATCTCTGCCACAGCAGAGGAGCTGTAGAGTACCCAGTGTCTTGGGATCCATTTCCCCAGTCCACACTGTGAAGCCACTGGGCTCCAATGGGGACTTCTTTTTTCTTTTTTTCCCAGTTCTTTGTCTGTATCATCTTTCCCTTCTTTTCTCCTTCTAGACAAGCTATGCAGTGTTGCATGGCTGGGGAGCCACTTCCCTGCTTCACATCACCACAGTGGTGGGCCCACTCAGGCATCTTGTTTTATCCCTATTTCCTTTTCTTGATTTTATCTCTTTCTCTACCTTCCTTCTTTCCCCTTCTCCTGAACACCGGGCAATGTGTGTCATCTCTACTCTCTCACAGGCAATGCAGTGCCCCTCATCTGAGCACCCACTTCCAGTACGTTCTCTTCGGGCGTTTTTTTCCCTTTATTTCTTCTTTTTTTTCCTTTCAGTTTCTTCTCTCTCTCTGCTTCACTTTCTTTCCTTCCTCCCAACAACTTGGTGTCTTTTTTGTTCTCAGTTTCTTGTCTCTCTCTATGTTCCTTACATTTCATTTTCTCAACCATATAGCCACATGTGACTTTCTTTCTACTTCTTTTAAAATCTAGTTTCTTACTTCTTTTTCCTTTCCTTTCCCTTGCCCGTCTAGCTGCGTGTTCCATTTCTGTCTCTTCTTGATGTGCTGTGCCCCACCACCTGGCTAGAAAGTCACCAGTGCATGGCTTCCATGGTCTGTACCACTCTAATGGTAGGCTCCTTCAGCACTTTTTAAGAGATGGGGAGGCTGTTTCTCTCTTCCATTTCTCTTCTTTTTGACATCCACTTAGCTCCATGCATCACAATCTCACTCCTCTCTCCTGCCTGTCTGCACTGTGTATTGGACTCCATACACTCAACCAGCACAAGTACTATCTATGGAAACCTGTCTGCACTGGCACCCCAGTCCCACCTTGTCAGCCCCAATATGTACCCAAAACAACCCACCCCAAACCCCCCTATTTCCCTGGCTGAACCACTGGCCCAGCTCACTGGACCAGGTGGTGAGAATTATCATGTCTACAGACAAGCAAACAGCAAAGAAAGTCCAACTTACTTACTGAGACATAATCAAATAAAACAAAAAATGGAGATGAAACAACCGCATCTATACTTGACAAATGAAGAAGAAAACTACTGAAAGCAGATAATATGAAAACAAACAAACAAAAAGGACAGCATGATTTCAGTAGGTGTCCCAAGTCAAACACCAGATGACCTTCCAGTAGAAGAAAAGGTAGGGAAACTTCCTGATTAAAAAAAACCAGAAAAAAAGAAAAAAGAAAAGAAAGGAAGAAAGAAAAGAAAAATGCTTTGAATCAAGTTGATTCTGACTCCTAGTGACCATATAGGACAGAGTAGAACTGCCCCATAGAGTTTCCAAGGAACACCTGATAGATTTGCACTGCTGACCTTTTGGTTAGCAGTCCTAGTTCTTAACCACCATACCACCAGGGTTTCCTCACTATCTCATAGGGAATTTAAATCTTTCATATTCAGAACTATGCAAGAACTGAAGCAAAAAGCAGACAAAAATGAAGAAAAAATAGAAAAAGTCATGGAAAAAGTATATAAAATCATGGAAAATACAGACAAAACAATGGAATAATTCAGAAAAAAATAATACAGGAACAAAATGTCAAAAGTAAATTCACAACCAGAAAACATACAAAAATAGCAATTAGAAATTCAAAGGGTTAGCAAGTTTCAGAAATGGATAGTGTTACAAAAGTTCTGAGGACCAGATATGAAACAATGGAAAACAGGTTGGCAACACTTAAGAAAATACATGGTACTGCTTTGAGGACAAGGAGAGAAAAGAATGAAGAAACTGAGAATGCTGTGGGATATAATAAAAACCAAACATTTGTGAGTGATTGAAGTTTCAAAAGAGTAGGAGAAAATAGTAAACACAGAGAGGATCATTGAAGAAAAGCAGAAAGAAAAATTCTGTATCATGAATGATGAAAAACTGACCATCCAGGAAACTCAATGAACACCATACAGGATAGACCCCAAAAGAAAATCGCCAAGGTGTATCATAATCACAGTCGCTAAAAGCAAAGAGACAGATCTCCAAAGCAGATTGAGAAATATGGAAAGTTACATAAAGAGAGGAAACAATAAAATTAAACTCTGATTATTGGGCAGAAACTGTGCAGGAAAGACGGCAATGAGCTAACATGTATAAAACCTTGATAGAGAAAAAATTGACAACCAAGAATAATATATCTTGCAAAACTCTCAGTTAAATATGATAGTGAAATGAGGACATTTCCTGATAAACAGAAGGGGAATATGTAAAAACCAAACAAGAATTATTACAAGAATTAGTAAAGAGAGCACTTTAGTTTGATAATAAACAACATCAAATGAAAGTCAGAATCTGGGATGCAAGACTTCATCAGCCAGATACCAGCCTAGGTAATGAATTCTGAAGGATTAACCAAAACTAAAAGATTTATAACAAGGAAGAAGAGGAATTAATCTGAGGATGACTACCATGTTAGAACAATAAACAGGGTCAATGAACAGTATATAGAACTTTCAAATGGAGAGAAAGGCAAGACAATACTAAGAAATAAAAGATAGTTTCAAATGTAGGAAGATAAGGGTAAACTTCAAGGTAATCACAAAGAAAGTTAACATACCTACTCATCAAAATAAAGAAAAAAAATCTCTGTAAACAAAAAAATCTACCCAAAACAACCAACCAAATAAACAAAATAAGTGGAAAGGAAGTCCACAAACAGATGAAGAAATTTAGCACAACAGAGTAAGAGGAACAAAGAAAACATCAACACCACAAAAAGAAAGCACTACAAGATGACAGCAATAAACCTACACCTATCGGTAACTACACTGAAGGTAATTGACCTAAATATAGTCATAAAGAGAGAGTGACAGGATGGATTACAAAAATAAAGGATCCATCCATATGCTGTCTAAAAGAGACATACCTTAGGAACAAAGACATAAATTTATTAAAAATCAAAAGATGGAAAAAATATGTATTAGGCAAACAGCTACCAAAAAAGAGCAGGAGTGGCAATACTAATCTCAGATAACATAGACTTTAAAATAAAATTCACCAAAGAAGGGCACCATATGGTGATTAAAAGGATGCTCAATCATGAAAACATAACCATAATAACTATCTACACATTCAATAACAGGGCTCCAAAAAACATACAACAAACTCTAACAGCACTGAAAAGAGAAGCTGATGGTTCTACAATTGCTGAGGCCCATCACTCACAGAAGCCCCTGTAAGCAAAGCTACACGCTTATGTGATGGCAAGTGGACACATCTCACCCTTGCTGTAGTTTTGGCTGTACTCTTCCTGATAATATTTTGCATCCTAATCAAACCTTCCTCAAAAGTACCCTCTCACCTCCTGGCGCAAGAATTAAGGAAGATGCCTTCTAAAAAGGGCTTTACAACCCCCTAGGCTTAATGAATCCCAGCACAGCACACCCAGCCCGGGAACGCCCAGCCTGGGAATACCGAGGCCGGCCCAGCCCCGCTGGCTTCCCCCAACTGCACATCGCCCTCCACATGTGAAATACAAGATTGCAAGAAGGCCCTGGGAAGCTCCCCAGCGATGACCCCACACACAGCCCTTAGATATAGACATCCTACTCCCTGCATCAGGAAGAAAATAAGAGGAAAGAAGGAACAAATAGAGACAGCCAGATAATAACCTTTAGATGAGCCTACCCCCCTTCCTGCACCTTTTGACCTTGAGGCATAGATAGAGCTGATTGAGCTCAAGGCATAACTTTGTTTTCACTGTTAATTATAACCACCATCTACTTGTCTCGGGCCATTACCTAGAAGGCCCTGATGATTAACATGAAAAGAGACCACTTGTCTCAGGCCGTTATCTAGAAGGCCCTAATGATTAACATGAAAAAAGGCTGCAAGGTATCAACCAACAGCTTATGTGGTCAAAGAGAAATCACCTCACCTCATTGATTATGTAAAAAATAAAGAAAGACAGGCCTTAACAGGCTGCTGACCTCCAGATTCCTGGTTGTTTGAGTCTCATTTCTTCTTCGCTGATGCCACCCATCCCTTCGTGGTCTCAGACCCTGTCAAGGCTGGCCCCCGGCATACAATAATATTATAAGACTTCAAGACACAACTCTTGGTAAAGGACAGAACATTTAGAAAGAAACTCAACAAAAATGCATAAAGTTTAAAGGACACAATCAGCCAACTCCATCTTATATACACATACATAGCACTCCAGCCAACAGCAGCAAAATGCACAATCTTTTCCAGTGCACATGGAATGTTCTCTAGAATAAATCACATCTGAGGCCACAGAGCAACCCTTAACAAAATCCAAAAGATTGAGACAATGCAAAATATCTTCTCTGACCACAGTGCCATCAAAGTAGAAATTTACAACAGAAAGAGCAATGGAAGAAAAAAAAATTACATGGAAACTCAATAACACCTTGCTTAAAAACCACTGGGTCACTGAAGAAATCGAAGATGGAAATAAAAAAATAAAAAATAAAAAAAAGTCCTCCTAGAATCAAAGGAGAATGAAAGCACATACTGCTGAAACCTCTGGGACACAACAAAGGCTGTCATCAGAAGTCAATTTATAGCAATAGTAAACACCAGTTTTAAAGAAAACTACCATCAACAAAAAGCCCTGGCCCAGGAGATTTCTACCCAACATTCAGAGAATAGCTTGCACTACTACTCTTCAAACTATTTTAGAACACGGAAAAGAAGGGAAAAAATAAAAAGATTGGCTATACAACTTAGGCAAATAGAAAACAACAGAAGAAGCCCACAACCACCAGAAGAAAGGAAATAATAAGATCAGAGCAGAAATAAAGGAAATGAAATAGAGAATAGAAAAACAACAGAAGGAATTAACAACACCAAATATTGATTCTTTGAAAGAGTTAACAGAAGTGACAAACTACTGTCTAAAATGACAAAGGAAAAATTGGAAAGGGTGCAAATAATCCAAACAAGAAATAAGTGAGGGTCAATACAACAGACTCAACTGAATTAAAAAGGATCATAACAGAGTATTATGAAAAACTACACTCCAACAACAAATTTGAAAACCTACATATGACAAGATTTTCTAGAAACACTATTTATCCAAATAGTGCAAAATGATGTTGAAAATCTGAAAAGACCCATATCAAGAGAAGAGACTGAGAAAGTAAACACCAGTTTAAAAAAACTACCATCAACAAAAAGCCCTGGCCCAGGAGATTTCTACCCAACATTCAGAGAAGAGCTTGCACCACTACTCCTCAAACTATTTTAGAACACGGAAAAAAAAGGGATACTTCTGAATTCATTCTACAAAATCAGCATAACCTTGATACCCAAACCAGATGAAGACTACAAAAAAAGACAATTACAGTCCAATATTCCTTATGGATATAGATGCAGAAATTCTCAAGCAAAATTCTGGACCATAAATTTCAGCATCACATCAAAAAAATACACCACGACCAAATGGCATTCGTAGCAGAGTGTGCATGGATGGTTCAACATTAGAAAATCAATCAACATAATCCATCACACAAATCACAGAAAAGAATCATGTGATCAGCTCAATCAATGCAGAAAAGGCTGTTGATGAAATCTGACATTTATTCGTGATAAAAACTCTCAATAAAATAGTTATAGAAGGGAAATTCCTGATGTAATAAAGGACATCTATGCAAAACCAACAGCTAACATCATTCTCAATGTTGAGAGATTGAAAACAATCCCCTTGAGAATAGGAACAAGCCAAGGATGCCTCTGTCACCACTCTTACTTTATGTTGTGCTAGATGTCCTAGCTAACGCAATAAAGCAAGAAAAGGAAATGGAGGACACCCAAATTGGTAAGGAAGAAGTAGAACTGTCCTTATCTGAGGAAGATACAATACTATACATAGCCAAGTCAGGTGCCGTGCATAGAAAATTCAAAAGACTCCACAAGAGAACTATTGATGGAAAGATTCAGGAATGTGTCAAGATGCAAGATCAACTTACAAAAATCAGCTGGATTCCTATACACCAATAAAGAGAACAATAAAAAGGAAATGAGGAAATCATCAATCTGTGGTAGTGCTAAAAAATAAAATTAACTACTTAGGACTAAATCTAACAAGTGATGTAAAAGACCTATACAAAAAACAAAAAACTACAAAACACTACTGCAAGAGAACACTAAAATCTACATAAATGGAAAAACATACTATGCTCTTGTATAGGTAGACTCAACATTCTGAAACTGTCAATTCCACCCCAAATCTATGAACAGAACACAATCCTGATTAAATACCTACAGCATTCTTTAAAGAGATGGAAAAACTAATCACTAACTTTATATGAAAAGGGAAGAGGTCCAGAATAAGTAACCCATTATTGAAGAAGAATTATGAAGTAGGAGGACTTGCACTTTCTGACCTCAGAACTTGCTACACAGCTATGGTAGTCCAAACAGCCTGATATGAATAAAATGGTAGATATATTGACCAATGGAACAGAATTGAGAACCCAGGTGTAAATCCATCCACCTATGGTTACCTGATTTTCAACAAAGGCTAAAGTCCATCAAATAGGGAAAAGACCATGTTTTAGTCAGCTAGGCTGCTCTAACAGAAATACCACAGAGTGGATGGCTTTAACAAAGAAAGATTTATTCTTACACAGTCCAGTAGGTTGCAAGTCCATATTCAGGGTGTCCGCTCCAGGGAAAGACTTTCCCCTTGTCAGCTCTGGAGGAAAGTCCGGTATTGCATCAGTCTTTGTCCAGGGAGCGTCCTCACGCAAGAACCTCTGGTCTGAACGACACGCTCTGCTCCCGGTGCTGCTTGCTTGATGGTAGCGAGGTTCTCAAATTGTCCTTTGTTTCTTTTTCCTTTTATTCCTTGCAAGCTAAAAGCATTAAGCGTGGGGCAACCCATACTGCAGGGAAACTACCCCCACAGCAGGAATTCACAGCCCTACCCTAATCCTTTAACATACAGGTTAGCAAAACCACACGATGGAGGACAGTCCCAAGACACTGGGAACCATATCCCAGCCACATGGCTGCACACATTTTTTGGGGGACACAATTCCAACCATGACAGACCATCTTTTTAAAAATGGTACTCTTCAAAACTAGATGTTAAACTGCCAAAAAATGAAACAGGATCCATACTTCACACCATACACAAAAACTAATTCAAAATGGATCAAATAACAAAATATAAAACCCAAAGCTACAAACATCATAGAAGAAAAAATAAGATCAGTGTTAGAGGAAGTAACATGCTAACCAACATGTAAACTCCAGAAGATGAACTAGATAACTGAGATCTTCTAAAAATTAAGCCTTATGCTCATCAAAACACTTCATCAAAAGAGTAAAATGAGAACCTACAGACTGGGAAAACTTCTTTGGCTATTACAAATCACACAAAGATCTAATATCTAAAATCTACAGGAAAAATTCAACACCTCTCTGACAAAAACCAAATAATCCAATTAAAAATATGCAAAAGAAATGAGTAGATACTTTACCAAAGGAGACATTCATGCAGCTAACAGACACGTAAGGAAACGCTCGCAATCGCTAGCTATTAGAGAAATGCAAATCAAAATCATAATGAGATACCATCTCACCCTAGTGTCAATGGAACACACATAAAAAAAACCCAAAAGACAGAAAATAACTAATGTTAGGCTGCGGGGAGATTGGAACTCTTACATGCACTGCTGGTGGGAATGCAAAATGGTACAACCATTCTGGAAAATGATATGGCCCTTCCTTAGAAAGTTAGAGATAGAAATACCAGATGCTCCAAGAATCCCACTCCTAGGAAAATATCTAGAGAAATAAGAGTCATCACATGAATAAATACATGAACACTTGTGTTCATTGCAGAATTGTTCAGGACAGCAAAAAGATGGGAACAACGAAGGTGTCCATCAACAGATAAATGGATAAACTATGGTGCACAGACACAATGGAATGCTAAGCAATGATAAAGAGCAATGCTGAATCTGCAAAGCATCCAACAACATGGGTGAATCTGGAGGGCATTATGCTGAATGAAGGAAGTCATTCACGAAAGGACAAATGTTGTGTGGGACTACTAGTATGGAAATACAGTAAAAGGCTTACAGACAAGAAAACTATCTTTGATGGTTATGAGGGAGGGAAAGGGTAGGAATGGGAAAATACTAAGTAGGCAATTGATAAGTGGTAATTTTGGTGAAGGGTAAGACAGTACACAATACTGGGGAGACCAACACAACCTGTCATGGAAGGTCATGGAAGCTCCGTAGATGCATCCAAACCCCCTCAGGGACTGAATTAGTGTGCTAAACGCTGTGAGGACCACAGTCTTGGGGAACATCTAGTTTGACTGATGTAGGTTTCTAAAGGAAATATTCTATATTTTACTTTGGTGAGTAGCATCTTGTATCTTAAAAGCTTGTGAGTGTCCATCTAAGATTCTCCATTGGTCTTATCTCATCAGGAGCAAGGGAGCAAGCAAAGACAAAGGAAAGATTAGAACAAAGGACTAATGGGCCTCAACTACCACAGCCTACACTAGACTGAGTCCAGCACAACTAAATGATGCCTGGCTACCACCACTGACTTTGCTGACAGGGGTCGCAATAGAAAGGTCCTGGTCAGAGCTGGAGAAAAATATAGCACAATAATTCTAACTCACAAAAAAGACCAGACTTACTGGCCCGTGGACACGCTTCAGCTCAGTAGCGAAGTCACTCCTGAGATTCACCCTTCAGCTAAAGATTAGATGGACCCGTAAAACAAAATAAGACTAAAGGGGCACAGCAGCCCAGGAGCTAAGGGTGGCGAGGGAGGACAAGAAAGGAGACAGGCAGGAGGGGACAGGAAAGCTGGTGGTTGGGTATCCAAGCTCGAGGAGGGAGAATACTGGCATGTGGTGGGGTTGGCAACCAATGACAAAACAGTATGTATAACTGTTTAATGAGAAACTAGTTTTTTTTTTTCCTGTTAAACCTTAATCTCAAATACAATTAAAAAAACTAACAAAAGAGCCAAGCTTTCTTATTTCCATACTTTCTCCCCTGGGCTCACTGGCTTTTCTTATATCTAACAAACAGCCTTTCTTAAGAAAGCTGAAGATGGAATACCTTCCCCTAGGAAACCCATGCTATTGCTGGTTCACCTGTTGAGGCTTTGAGCCACTGGGACAGAATTGGACATGTTTCACAGCGATTCCCTTTCTGGGTTTTGTTGGCTGGCATTCACAAAGTAGTGGTTCAGCCTCTGTTTGTAGGGCTGCCAGGGCCTGGGGATTGGGGTGGTGACATGGACTGCCATCTCCAGAGGGTTGCCTAAGAGGGGGCTGGCCCAGAGGACATCATCCAAAGCTGTAACCACCTGGAGGTAGCCTTATCCTGTAACGAGGATGTCAGGAGATTTGACTCAAATTTGAGATAGATATTGAAAGCTACTTTTGGCTTAAAACTCTGGAAAAAGTAAGAGCTTTACTGTTTTGCTTCCAAACCAAACAAACTAACAGAAAAGGCCTAAAAAGAAAAAAGCAAACCCAACCAGTCACCAAGGCTGAGAAAATTTCCAAGTGATCAGATCTGGCCCCCAGGCTTGCCTCCCTGTATCTGACACCCCCTCAAGGGATGGAGAGAGAAGACAACTGTGTGCTGAGAGCCAGCCCTGAGGACAGGGACTGATATCTGGGAGTAGAGAGCTGGTGAGGAATGACCTTAACTGATCTTTCCTGGGTGAGGGAAGAGGCAGTACTGAGGAGGAGGTGAGAAGAGGATTCAAGAGATATACCTTAGGGAGAAACACCACAGCACGGTGTGGAGACCTCCTGAGGCATCAAAGGGGTTGGAGGACTGCTGGATGCCAGCAGCGTGGTACTTCTAGGCAATGCCCGCAAGCCAGCCATCCCTTCCTGCTGCTTGGTGGTCATGAGTGCTGACTAGCAGCAAAACCTAAAAAGGCTTAGTCATCACCAGAAAGTTACAGAGGAGGCACCTGAGGACACCGTGGCCTGAGGAAGTTCTCAAAGGTGCAGCCTGGGAGGCTGAGGACTTGCTGAAGGGGATGGGGTCCCTGAAGCTGATGGGAAGGATGCAGGTCAGGACGGCTGCAGGGGGGCCACAGGTATTCCTGGCAGTGCTTGCCGGCAGGGCTGAAACATGCAGCAGAAGGAGTCTCCTCACAGCCCAGCCAGATCTGGGAAGAGGAAAGACCTTTTCTCCTAACTGGGCAGGAGCTCATCAGCATGTGTGTGTGTGTGTGTGTGTGTGTGTTTGTACATGCATGTAAGCACATGCATGCGTGTGCGTCCTGGTTCAGAGGGACCATGAGATGCTTAGGGCCGACCTAGGCACCGTAAGGTAATTTTATGTCAGAGGCTTACACAGAAAATTAGGAAGCCCAGGACGTCTTTGCTGTCGGTGAGGGGGTTCCAGCCTCTCCTCTCAGCCCTTTTCTGAGGCCCTACAGTCATGGAACAGAGTTTGCTACCTTCCTGGTTTATCTCTATGTGCATAACCTGGTCTGCCTGACCCTCTCGGCTTCCTCTGTCCAAACGCCTAAAATCAGACTGAGAAACAACAGCAATTTAAAAAATCACAGAGAAAACTCTTCCCTTCCTGTTATCAAGAAAATATCACCGAACTTAGATTTGGAAATTTTACTGGTTACCAAGAGCCTGTCCCCAGACCCTATAGGGAAGGAGAGTTCACCATCCTTTTCAATGTCCCAGGGGGAGTGCCCAGCAAAGACTGCCAAACCATGCTGATTCAATGAGGCGCGGGAGATAGGTCAGTGGTGGCTGATGGAGAGTAGCTGGATTTGGCGGGAGGCAACAGCAAACACCTCCGTATTTTGAATAATGACTAAGTTACCTAGGAAGGTACTGAGTTCTGTGGTCACTGGAGATAAACAAGCTGTGACTGGACTGACACTGGCGGGAAGTGTGTATGTGTGCGTGTTCATGTATGTTCCAGAGAAGGAATGGGAGGGGGTTCAAATAGCCGCTGTGGGTTTGGAATAGACTAGTGTGTCCCATTTAAGTACCACCTTCCAGATTTGGGACATATCTATGATTCACCTGTTAAATCATTTATACATGATTTGTTTTCTTTAAAATAATTCCCTCTTCGGACAAAAATAATATATTTTTCAAAGAAAAGTTGAAATCAACACTAGAAAGGAGAATCATGTGTTACAAATAGAGGCTAGCCTTTAAAAACAACCCATCAACAGCCATCATAATAAAATGAAAACAGTGTCATCAGAGCCCCTGATGGTGTAAGTGGTTAAAGCACTAGGCTGCTAACCAGAAGCCTAGAGGTTTAAGTCTGCTCAGTGGCACCTTAGTGAAAAGGCCTGGTAATCCACTTCCGAAAGGTCATGGCCGTTGAGAGCCCTGTGGAGCACAGTTCCACTGACACATGAGTCAGAGTAAACTCAACGGCAAGTGGTTTTTTCTGGGTTCACATCCCACCTAGATACTGCTGTCTGACTGGTCATATAGGTTGAAATGTACAGAGCAAGTGTCAGAGCAGTGCTTCAGAGAAGGCTTTTCTCCTTAGGGTGACCAGAGGGATGTGGAGTAGATGGGAAATCGGCACTCCGTGTGTGATTCCAGGGCCCCTGACGCCCACCATGGCGCCTCCCGCGGTCACTGCCTGAACCACCCTCCCTTCCAGGTTTCCTTCCTTCTCTGCGATCCAGGCACCTGGTGGGCAGTCGCTAGGCTCTTTTGTAGATTTCACACTCCTTCCAAGCTTTGACTTGGCTCCGACTGGACTCTTGCAGGAATCTTTCAGTCCTTTGTGAATGATTCCCAGATGCGGGCTTCTATCAGCAGGTGGTTCAGAGAGAAGTCTGTGGCACAGGAGTCCCCTAACCCAGGAGTAAAAGCTCACTGATGAGTTCCTGCTCAGAACTTCTCTCAGCCTTTTTCCCTCCTTCCCATTATCCCCACTCTAGAGCCTGGCTGCACTGAAAGCTTTCTGTAGGCTGTTGGTTTGAAAAATAGGATTCCATTCAAGGATCGTCAGCCTCCTTACCCAGGCCTTTACGATGGAGCCTCTCCTTATTTGATTTGGTTCAGGGGTACTTTCAAAAGAAGCAGTAGGCGAGGAGGGTGAAGCCAATGTATCTGAGAGAGAGAGAGAGAGAAAAAAAAACAGTTTTCATTTGGACCTTTGTTTGTAATTCAGAAAAATGCGCTGGAGTGTTTTCATCAACAGCCAGCCAGCAGGGGCGATGTCACTGTTAAGAGCAGCACTGATGCCAGAGTACAGCAGCACCTGGCTCCAAGTGAGTTCATGGCTGGAAAGCTAGGCCTCAGGATCTGAAGGGACATGAAGAGGTAATTACGCACATTGAGTAGAAGTGTTTTTATAAGGAATCCTTTAAAATAGAAGCTCCCTGTGAATTTTAAATAACACTTCATTCCTTATCCAGACTAGGCAAGTGTACAGAGACAAACGTGTATTTGTGGTGCCAGGAGGCTGATGGAGAGGGGAGTGGTGGATTACTGTTTAAGGATTGCTGAGTTTATGTTTAGCATGATGAAAAACATTTAGTTACAGTAATGAATAAAATAACCAAAAGTTTCCTGCTCTCATGAGGGCATGAATGAATAAAGCTTATAAGTTTATGTTTGAGATAATGAATTGGAAAGGAATTTTTAAGTTTTGCTTGTTACAAACCCCTATAGAACAGTCTACTCTGTGTATATGGGGTTGGCATGAGTTGGAATCTACTTAAAGGCAACTGATAAGAACGGGATGCTGAATAAAACAAGGAATTATATTCACAGAGAAATGACAACACTAGCAGACGCATGGCAGTTAAGAAATTATGATACATGCCACAACACTGAAGGACCTGGAAAACATTATGTTAGGTGTAAGAAGCCAGACACAAAAGGACAACTGTGTTGTTCTACTTACATGAAATGTCCAGAATAGATAAATGCACAGAAAGAAAAAGTAGATTAGTGGTTGGGGGAACGAGGAGGTGGGGACAAGGGGGGAGTTTCATTCCTTAAAAATGACTAAAATGGCACATTTATGCTTTCTATATTTTACTACAGTAAAATTAACAAATAAGGTAACTGTTAGGAGTGCCTCCAAGTGGGAGTCAGAGGATGGAGAAACACATCAAGGACTCCCAGATTCCAAAGCGTTGGCCACTAGGGCCGTCTGCTGATCAGTAGGAGGTTGGGTCTGCTGTGTCTTGTCCCCCACTCTTCCGTACTTGAGGTCCTAGGCCAAGGTCTAGGCCAGTGTGATAGGCCTCAGGAAACATGTGTACAATGGAAGGCCAGAGAGAATGGAGAGCCTGTCTAGTCCGTCCTTCCTTCATGAGCACGGAAACTGAGGCTAAGCCCATACTTAGAGATAACAGGAAAGCTGAGAGCCATGCCGGGTCCGGCACGGTGTGCTTCAGAAGTGGGGTATTTCCGTTGCTCCAGGTGGCTGAGATCAGCGGGATGTGTCTCCTAGAGAGCACAGCAGCATAGAGCCCCTGCGTCTTTCCTTTCCTGACTCCCTGTAGCGGGCTCCCCTCCAACTGATCTGGGGAACATCTGCTAATTAGCAGCTCACAGCGGAAAGCCAGCAGGAGCCAGTTAACCTTTGCAGTTTAAAGTGGTTTCGCTGGGAGAAGGGGAAGGGAGAGCCTTGGGGAAAAAACAGAATAATGCCAGTAATAGTAATGGCTGTGTATTCAAGTCTTTCTGTGGGTAGGCACTGGGAACAAATCTCTTTATGTGTATTATTTTTGATTCTTTAACGTTTCTGAAAGATGGTATTGCCCCTGGTTAGATGGGCCTGGCCTCTCTTTTAAACAAAACAAGTGTTGGAAATTTTCTAAACACGATAGGAAAAATAACTATGAGTGGGACTATGTTCCCCAGACGAGTGCTCAGAGGCCCTGTGTTTGCCCAGCAGAGGGGTTAGCAAAGCTCCTCATTCAGTCTAGTGGGCTGTCCTTCATCCTTGGAGTCCTGTGGTTCACAAAGCAAGCTGTCAGCGATGGGGACCCTCCCATAGAAGGAAGTGTGAGAGCTTCAGGGCCGCACAGCCATGGGATCCATCCCAGCTTCACCACAGCGAACTGAGTGTTACCCATGTGCATTCTAAAAATAAGAGGTTAAGATCTACTGCCAGCATTGTACAAAATAACATAGATGTGAATACAAAGATCTCAGATCCACAGCACGGCACAGAGGCATTTAGCAAATTTTAGCTCCTTTTCTTTGCCCACTCTCCAAACCAATCTCTACTTCCAATAGAGATGATGGCCTTGCATTCTTTTCCCCAGGGAATCAGCTTTAACTGATAGTTCTCCAGAAATCACATCTGAAGAATCTAAGAATTGCATTTCAGAAGGAACTCAGAAAAAAAATATTTGCAAGACACATATCTGATAAACTTCTAATATCCAGAATATATGAAAAACTATTAAAATCAACCACGCAAAGACAAACAGCCCAATTAAAAACTGCACAGAGTACTTGAGTAGACTTGCCTTTAAAAAGGATACACAGACACTGAAGAAGCACATGAAAAGACAGTCAATCTTACTAGTCGTTAGGGAAATGTAAACCAGAATTGAAAGTGATACGACTTCACACTCATAGAAAAACCCATTGCTTTTGAGTTAATTCTACCTCACAGTGACTCTATAGGACAGAGTAAAACTGCCCTGTAGAGTTTATAAGCAATGGTTGGTGGATTCAAACTGCTGACTTTTTGGACAGCAGCTGTAATACTTAACTACTATGCCACTAAGGTTTCTTCATACCTATTCAGATGGTCATAGTAATAATAACGAAAACAGAAAATAACAGTGTTGGTGAGGATGTGGAGAGGTCCCAACTCCAGTGCTTTGCTGGTGGAAATGTAAACTAGTACAGTTGCTGTGGAAAATGACTCTATGGTTCCTCAAAAAGTTGAACATAGAGTAATGACACGACCCAGCAATTCCATTCCTAGGGATATGCTGAAAAGAATTAAAAGCAAGTATTAAAAATGTGAACACAAATCTTCATTGTAGCACTGTTTGCAGTAGCCAAAAGATAGAAATAACCTAAATGGCCATCAACAGATGAACAGATGAACAAAATGTAGTAATGCATATGACTGAACATTGCTCAGCTGTAAAGAGACATGCTGTAACACAGAACCTTGACAACATCGCCGTAAGTAAAAAAATCAGACACAAAGGGTCCCATATTGTGTGATTCTATTTATATGGAATACCCAGAATAAGGAAATCCATAGAGACAGAAGCAGAGTTGTGGTTACCAGTTGCTGAGGGGAGGGGAATAGAGGTTAACTGCTGACCAGGCACAGAGTTTCTTGTTGTGGGGACAATGAAAATATTTCTAACTAGATTAAGGTGGAAGTTGCACAGCACTGAATCATTCACTTTAAATGCTTAATTTTGTGGTATGTGAATTTTATCTCAATTTTTTAAAAAGGTAATTGAGGGAGACATTTAGAAGCAGAGGGATTCCCCCCAAGTATCCTGAAGGCCAGCAGTGTAGGAGAGTTCCAATTTCTCCATAGCCTCTCCAGCATTTGTTGTTTTGTGTTTTTTGGATCATGGCCAACCTTGGTGGGGTGAGATCGTATCTCATTGTCATGTTGATTTTGATTTCTTTAATAGCTAGTGATCATGAGCATTTTTACATGTGTCTTTCAGCTGCCTGGATATCCTCTTTAGGGAGATGTCTGTCTCCTTCACCCATCACTTAATTGGATTATTTATCCTTTTCTTGTTGATATTTTGTACCTTATAGATTATGAAGATCAGACGTCTGTCTGACATAGAGTTGCTAAATATTTTCTTTATCCCATTCTGTAGGTGGTCTTTTAATTCTTTTGATGAAGTCTTTAGATGAGCAAAAGTATTTGATTCTTAGTAGTTCCCATTTATCTGTTTTCTCTTCTGTTGATCATGCTTTGTCTGTCAGATTCTGAAGTCTGTCTACATTGTGTATTAAAACTTCCATTGTTGATCCTATTTTATCTTGAATGAGCTTTATAGTTTTAGATTTTGTATTTAGGTCTTTTATCCAATTTGAATTGGTTTTTGTATAAGGTGTGAGATATGTGTCTTGTTTCAATTTTTTGCTGATGGACATCCAATTTTGCCAGCACCATTTGTTAAAGACACTGTTCCTACCCCAGTTAAAATTTTGGGGCCTTTGTCAAATATCAGCTGTTCATAAGAGAATGGTAGCGTCTCTGGGGTCTAAACTGCTCCATTGGTGTATACATCTCTATTTGTACCAGTACCAGGCTTTTTTGACTACTGTGGAAGTGTGATAGTTTCCAAAGTCAGGTAGTGAGAGGCTTCTCTTCTTCAGTAGTGCTTTACTTATCCAGGGTTTCTTCCCTTTCCAAACAAAGTTGAGGATTTGTTTCCCCATCTCATTAAGAAATGTCACTGGAATTTGTGTTCGGATTGCATTATATAAGTAGATTGCTTTGGGTAAAACAGACATTTTCACAATATTGAGTCTTCCTATCCATGAACAGGGTAGATTACTCCATTTATGTAAGTCTCTCTTAGTTTCTTGTAGTAGGATCTTGTAGTTCTCTTTGTAAAGATCTCTTATTTCTCTAGTTAGATTTATTCCTAGGTGTTTTATCTTCTTGTGGGCTGTGATAAATGGAATTGATTTGGTGATTTCTTCTTTAATAATCTCATTGTTGGTATAAAGGAATCCTACTGATTTACTTATGTTTGTCTTGTGTTCTGAGACTTTGCTAAACTCCTTTGTTAGTTCCAATAGTTTGCTTATGGACTCCTTTGGATTCTCTGTATAAACAATATGGAGGTTTTAACCTCTTCATTGCCGATGCAGATGCCCTTTATTTCTTTGTCTTGTCTAATTACTCTGGCTAGAACTTCTAGTACAGTGTTGAATAGAAGTGGTGAGAGTGGACATCCTTGTCTAGTATCTTGTTAACTTCCTCTCCATCTGGAAGGACTGTAACTACTGTAGTATATCCCTCTTTATAATGTGATGATTTCATAGTTTTAATGATATGATAACTGGATCACTTCTTTTAATATTATAGCGTTGGTTGAGTTTTGTGCCTTTCCTAACTGAGTAGGTTTCTGGATGATGTGTCCTGTATTGTCTCCTAAAATATAGAGTTAATGGTTTTGTTTTTCTAAGCCAAGAGCTTCTTTCAGTATTTCTTGTAGCTTTGGTTTGGTTTTTACAAAGCCTCTGAGTTTCTGTTTATCTGGAAATGTCTTAATATCATTTTCATATTTGAAAGACAGGTTTTCAGGATATATAATTCTTGGTTGGAAGTTTTTCTCCTTCAGGGCTTTGAATGTGCCATCTGACTGCCTCTGTGCCAACATGGTTTCTGCTGAGAAGTCAAGTGAAACCCCACAGGGCTTCCCTCTGAATGTTAGCTTTGCTTTGAGTCTTGCTGCCTTTAAGAGATTCTGCTTGTGTTTCATTTTGTTAAGCTTGATTATAATATGCCTTGGTGTCTTTCTTTTGGGGTCTAAATTGTGTGATGTTCTATATGCACCTTGTATACGTATATTCTCTTCTTTCATAATTTCAGGTAATCTTTCTGTCAGCAACTCAGCAACAATACTCTCTGTGTTTTCAGGTTTCTCTTCTGTTCAGGAACTCAGTTAATCATAGATTGTTTGTCTTGATAGAATCCCACATGTTTCTTAATGCTTCTTCATTTTTCTTGTTTCTTTTCTCTGGTTTCTCCTGATACATGCTGGCAGCAGCAGCTCTGTCTTCCAAGTCAGAAAGTCTATTTCCCAGTTGTTCAGTTCTGTTCTCTTGGCTTTGAATTGAATTTTCTAGTTCTCTAATTTTGTTACTGATCTGTTGGATTTCAGAATGCTGGTGTTCCATCAGCTAGAACAGCTTGCTTAAGTTTTCATTTTGTTCTGCTGCATTTTGTACAATGTCTAAGAGGGCTGTCTATATAATTGTTTTGTATGCAAGCTCTGAAAGTTTCACAAAAGCTTCTTTGTCTGGGAAGTTTTTTGGTTCTTTTTTGGAGAGATTTCTAGAGCCATGGGTGGATTGTTCTTCAAGTGTCTGGCCAAGGTCTGTTGCTTTTTGGGCATCTAGAGTTTGTTTATTTTCTCTGGTGTTGCCTTACCAGGTGGTGAGGTGCAGTCTGAGAAGAGAGTTGATCACCAGTCACTGCTATGTACTCCAGTGACTGAGCCCAGTGGAATCTGGTGTAGCAGCCTCCACATCCTGGCTGGCAAAGACATGGCCCTAGTTATGGAATCACTGGGGGGCCATCAGATGACCCTATGTTGTGGGTCAGTAAAGACTGGAAGAGATGCCGTCAGGGTGCACCATAGTTTTTTATCTAGGTAGTCTTATTTTGAAAGCTAAAAGTTATCTGACAGCTTCCAAAATCAGTCAGGGTGTCAGGTGTGCAAGCCCTTCTTTGCAGCTAGCAATGGAGGCACCTCTATATTCATCTCCAGATGTTGTGATCTAGTTCAAAGTATGGACAGTCTATTGTCCTGCCATCGTCCACTGCCAGTCCCCACCTGTAAGGCCACATTGTGCTAAACACAGCTTTTCTGCTGGGACAGTGCTCACTGGGCTGGCACTGCCTCCCAGCCTGGGAATTAGCACCTGCTGAGGTCTCCATTTGGGTAACTTTGCCTCCCAATCGAACAAGAAGACATCCCACACAAGTTGTCTCACCCATTGTGAAATAGCCTTATCAACAGCAGAGGTTTGGAAAGAGAAGGTGGAGGGGCCATGGTGCTATGAGTCCAGAACCAGGCTCTCAAAGTGTGGCTATTCTGCACCCTGATGATGTCAGCAGTGCAGCTGAGCTTTGCTGCTGTTTAAGCCCAACCCCGCTGCTGGCTAATAAAAAGAAAAAAAAGTTTAAAATGCCAGTTACCTTCAGTCTGTGAGAGCCAGTCATTCAACAAGGGCAGGAGTCAGCAAAAGAAAAGTTACTCATTCAGTGGCACATAGTCCAAACTGACAGCTCTATGCTGTGTTCTAGGGCTCACTGGATGTCCAGAAGCCTCCAACATCTAGGCCTTAGTTTTCACAGGGAATTAGAGAGACATGTGTCTAGTCCACCATCTTGACAATGCCCCCTTAACTCTTTTGATGAAGTCTTTCAGTGAGCAAAATTGTTTGATTCTTAGTAGTTCCTATTTATTTTCTCTTCTGTTGATCATGCTTTGTTTCTCAGACTTTGAAGTCTGTCTAAGTTGTGTATTAAAACTTCCATTGTTGATCCTATTTTTTCTTGCATAATCTTCATCATTTTAGGTTTGATATTTAGATCTTTGATCCATTTTGAATTAGTCTTTGTGTAAGTTGGGGGATATGGGTCTTGTTTCAGTTTTCTTGTGGATGAATATTCAATGTTGCCAACACCATTTGTTAAAGAGACTGTTTTATCTCAGTTTACATTCTCAGTGCCTTTGTCAAATATCAACTGTTCATAAGAGGATGGTGGCAGCTCTAGGGTGTCTGCTCTGTTCTTCTGGTCTATGTGTCTCTTTTTGTACCAGTACCAGGCTGTTTTGACTACTGTGGCAATGTAATAGGTTCTAAAGTTGTGTAGTGTGAGATCTCCCACTGTCTTCTTCTTCTTCAGTAGTGCTTTACTTTTTCAAACAAGGTTGGTAATCTGTTTCTCCATCTCATTAAAAAATGACACTGGAATTTGTATTGTGATTGCATTGTATACATAAATAGTATAAAAATAGACATTTTTAAAATGTTAAGTCTTCCTATCCATGAGCAGGGTAGGTTTCTCCATTTATGTAAGTCTCTTTGTTTCTTGCAGTAATGTCTCGTAGTTCTCTCTGTATAAGTCTCTTATTTCTCTAGTTAGATTTATTCCTAGGTATTTTATCTTCTTTTGGGCTGTAGTAAATGGTATTGATTTGGTAATTTCTTCTTTGATGATCTCGTTGTTGGCATAAAGGAATCCTACTGCTTTATTTATGTTTATCTTGTATCCTGAGACTGTGCTGAACTCTTCTACCAGTCTGAGTAGTTTACTTATGGATTCTTTAGGATTCTCTGTGTATACAATCATATCATCTGCAAACAGGGAGACTTTTAATTCTTCTTTGCTGGTGCAGATGCCCTTTGTTTCTTGGTCTTGTCTAATTGCTGTGGTCAGAACTTCTAGTACAACGTTGAGTAAGAGAGTTGAGAGTGGGCATCCTTGTCTAATTCTTGTTCTCAAGGAGAATTGTTTCAGTCTCTTTCCATTCAGGATGATGCAGGCAGTTGGCTTAGTGTGGATGCCTGTTTTAGTCCGCTCTGACAGAAATACCACAGGTGCATGGCTTTTACAAAGGTAGGTTTATTCTTACACAGTCTGGTAGGCCACACTCCAGGGGAAGGCTTTCTCCCTTGTTGGCTCTGGAGAAATGTCTGGTGTTGCATTAGTCTTTGTCCAGGGAACATCTTGGTTCAGGAACCCAGGTCTGAAAGACATGCTTTTCTCCTGGTGCTGCTTTCTTGATGGTGTGAGATTCCCAATTCTCTGCCTACTTTCCTTTCCTTTTATCTCTTGGAGGATGGAAGGATTAAAGGTGGTGCAAACGACACTCCAGGGAAACTCCCATTACAGTGGAGCAGGGAGATGATCTTCTGAAGGGATTTACAGTCCCACCCTAATGCTTTAACATACAGCACAGCAAAATCACAAAATGGAGGATAATCGTAGGATACAGGGAATTGTGGCCACGTGGCTACACTTATTTGGAGGGGGGACATAATTCAATCCATGACAATGCCCCTTATTGCACTGAGGAATTTGCCTTCTATTCCTATTTTCCTGTGAGTTTTTAGCATGACTTGGGTGTTGGACTTTGTCAAATGCGTTTTCTGCATCAATTGACAAAATCAGGTGATTCTTATACTCTGTGCTATTTATGTGGTTGATTACATTAATCGTTTTTCTGATGTAGAACCAGGCTTGCATCCCTGGTATGAAGCCAGCTTTGTCCTGATGAATTATCTCTTTGATTTGTTGTTGAATTCTATTGACTAAAATTCTGTTGAAGACTTTTGCGTCTATGTTCACAAGTGATACTGGTCTGTAATTTTCTTTTTTAGTGAGACCTTTCCCTGGCTTTGGTATCGGAGTTATGTTGGCTTCATAGAATGAATTTGGGAGTATTCTATCCCTTTCTTTGCTGTGAAATAGCCTCAGTAGTATTGGATTTAACTCTTCTCTAAAAGTTTCGTAGAGTTCTCCAGTGAAGCCATCTGGGCCAGGACTTTTTTGGTTGGTAGTTTTTTGATGACCTTTTCAATTCTTTCTTTATGATAGGTTTATTAAGTTGTTCTAATTCTTGTGACAATTTTGGAAGGTGATATTAATGTAGAAATTTGTCTATTTCCTCTAGGTTTCTCCAATCTGATAGAGTGCAGTCTTTTGTAGTATTCTGTTATGATACTTTTGATTTCAGTCAGATCTGTTGTGACATCTCCCATCTTGTTTACTGTTTGAGTTATTTGTTTCCTCTCTTGTTTTTCTTTTGTAAGTATAGCCAATGGTTTATGAATTTCATTGATCTTTTCAAAGAACCTGGCTTTGTGTTGTTATTTTTTTCCGTTGTTCTTTTATTCTCTAATTCACTTAGTTCTGCTCTAATCTTTATTATTTGTTTTCTTCTGGTGCCTGCA
This sequence comes from Heterohyrax brucei, assembly GCA_028571685.1. Lineage (NCBI taxonomy): Eukaryota > Metazoa > Chordata > Mammalia > Hyracoidea > Procaviidae > Heterohyrax > Heterohyrax brucei. The sequence goes on along the minus strand of CM053154.1, from coordinate 80,315,604 downwards.
GGGTTCCTGTATTGCTGTCTTTCTTCTTATTCAAGCTGTAAGGTTGATTCTTTGGTTTGGGCCTTTTGTTTCTTCCAGGTGTGTGCATTGACAGAGATATACTGACCTCTGAGCACTGCTTTTGCTATATCCCTTGGGTTATGCTAGGATGTATTTTCATTTTCATTTGAATCCACAAATATCTTTATTTCATCCTTGGTTTCTTCTATAACCCATGGCTTTTTGAGCAAGGTATTGTTCAGCTTCTGTGAGTTTGAATTTCCGTCTATGGTTTCTGTGCTATTGATTTCAAGTTTTATGTCCTTATGGTCTGAGAAGATGCTTTACAATAATTCAGTGGTTTGGCTTTTGTTGAGATTTGCTTTGTGTTGTAACATGTGGTCTATTCTGGAAAATGTTCCATGTATATTGGAGAAGAAGGTGTACTTATTTGTTGATTGGTAAAAAGTTCTGTATGTATTGATAAGGTCAAGTTGGTTGATTGTTGCAATAAGATTTTCTGCATCTCTACTGAGATTTTTCTTTTGGATGATCTGTCCATTACTCAAAGTGGAGTGTTGAAGTCTCCAATTATTATTGTGAAGTGATCTATCTCAGTTTTCAGTGTTGCTGGTGGTTGTTCTATGTATTTAGATGCTCTGGTATTGGGTGCATGAATATTTAATATTGTTACATCCTGCTTATGTAATGAATCTTTCAGCAATAAACAGTGACCATTCTTGTCCATGATGTTAGATTTTACATTAAAGTCTATATTATCTGAGATGAGTACTGCTGCTCCTGCCCTTCTCTGTATGTTGTTGGTTTGGTATATATATTTCCATTCTTTGATTTTCAGTTTGTTCATATCTTTGAGTCTTAGGTGTATTTCTTGTAGGCTACAGATAGACAGGTAGTGTCTTTTGATCCATGAAGCCACTCACTGTCTCTCTATTGGAGTGTTCAGTCCATTTGCACTCAGTGTAATTATTTATAGGTACATGTTTAGTACTGTTATTTTGATAAATTTATTTTTTTGTCATTGATGTTTTCTGTGTTGCTCTTAATATTCTGTTCTGGGTCATTCTTCTTTGTGGATTGACTTTTCGTCTGTTTCAGTGTTAGCTTTGTGTTTGTTGAGACTGCTGTATCATGCTTCTTGTTTTTATGTCACACTGTTAGTTTGCTTCATGGCTACACCTATGATCCCCCTTGCTATTCTAAGTTTAAACCAGACTTTAACTTCTGCATATCTTTTTAATTTCCTCTCCACCTGAAAAGGTTATAACTACTGTAATATATCCCTTTTTCTTAGTGTGATGATGTCATAGTTTTCATATTATGATCACTGGTTCCTCTCTTTTGATATTGTAGTTTTGATTGAGCTTCGTGACTTCCTTAAGTGAGCAGGATTCTGGATGCAGTGTCCTGCATTGCCTCCTTAAGAATACACTTAATGTTTTTGTTTGTCTAAGCAAAGAGCTTCTTTTAGTATTTCCTGTAGTTTGGGTTTGGTTTCTACAAAGCCTCTAAGCTTCTGTTTATCTGTGAATGTCTTAATTTCATTGTCATATTTGAAAGACAACTTTGCAGAATATAGAATTCTTTGTTGGATGTTTTTGTCCTTCAGGGCTTTAAATGTGTCATTTCACTGTCAAACCGTAGTGTTTTCAATTGAATAGTGTGTGGTACTTATGGGTAATATTGTTTACTTTATGAGCCAATCTTCCACCCTCCCTTTTTCCCTCCCTCCCTCCCTCCCTCCCTCCCTCCCTCCCTCCTTTACTTCCTTCCTTTAAATAATATGAATGTTGCTGTACAATTTTCTCCCATTCTGTCTGAGGACCTCAACTGTGTCCTTGGTCTGAATGGTTGATAGTAGTAGCCAAGCACCATCTAGTTCTGCTGGACTCAGGATAGGTGATGCCATGGTTTGTATAGGAAATTATTGTGTGGACTAATTTCTTCTTTGAGTCTTTGGTTTCCTTATTTCTCTTTTGCTCCAGACAAATATAGACTAATAATTGTATCTTAGATGGCCATTCACAAGCTTTTTTTTTAAAAAAAAAAAATATTGTGCTTTAAGCGAAACGACAATGCAAGTCAATTTGTTCATACAAAAATACAAACTCTGCTATGTAACTCTAGCTGCTCTCCTCTCACTCTTCTTTTCCACCTTGTGTTTCCAATGTCCATTCAAGCAACTCTTGTCATCCTCTGCCTTCTTATTCTGCCACTGGATAAAAGCTTCCCAGTAAGCCTCATGGACCTACTTAAGCCAAACACCTTGTTTGCCAGTATCATTTTAGGTCTCATAGTCCAGTCCAATCTTTGTCTGATCAGTTGGCTTCAGGAAAGGTTTTAGATCTGGGCTAAAGAGAGTCTAGGGGCCATGTCTTCTGAGAATCCTTCAGTCTGTCAGACCATCAAGTCTGGTCTATTTTATAGAGTTCAAGTTCTGCATCCCATTTTCTTCTTGCTACGTTAGGAACTCTTTGTTGTATTCCCTATCAGGCAGTCATTTGTGGTGACCTGGCACCACCCAGTTCTTCTGGTCTCATGCTGATGTAATCTCTGGATCATGTGGCCCTTTCTTGAGTCATTATAATGCCAGCCAAGTGCCGTCGAGTCGGATCCAACTCATGTGGTCTCATGTAGTATTTGTATTTTTGCAACTATATAGGCTTATATTTTCCTTATGTCTTTGATGTCTTTCATCCTCCCCTGCTCCAGGGGAGTTGGGACAAGTTGATGCTACTTAGATGGCCACTTGCCAGCCTTTAAGACCCTAGATGCTTGTCTTAGGCTGGGTTTTCTAGGGAAGCAAAACCAGTAACACGTGTAGGTACAAGGAAAGATTTATGATATATAGATAGATAGATACAAATATAGGAAACAGCTCATGTAATCACAGAAGCTGAATGTCCCAAGCTCTGGCACAAGCCTCACATGGCCATGGAAGCTGAGGAACCCAAGGTCAGCAAGTCAGAGACCAGAGTTCTAGATCACCGGTTGTGTAGGTCAGTGGATCCCAAGCTGGTGGTGAGACGAAGTGACAGAGGCTGGCAAAACCAGGATCAGCAGGTCAGGGAACAGGAGCGGGCAGAGGCTGGTGAACCCAGGATCGGCAGGTCAGGGAGCAGGAGTGGCAGAGGCTGACGAACCCAGGATTGGCAGGTCAGGGAGCAGGACTCTCAAGTGCCGACTGTAAGGACTGATGAGTCCAACAGCTGCTATCTCAAGTCCCGGAACCAGATGCTGGAAGAACAGAGCAGGAGTTCCTGGCTACGTGAGCGACCAGCAGCTGTAGTGAAAGTTCGCGGGATGAGAGCTAAGGGGCAGGGAGCCACCACAAACCCTGCCCTGCCACTTAATACAGCAGCCAAATATGTAGTAGCCAAGTTGACATAATCCTGACTACCACAATGCTGCTCACTAAAGTGGGATGCAGAATATTTTTCTTAAAAAACTTTGTTGTGCCAATTGACCCAATATCTCCTGAAACTATGGTCACCAGACTGCTAACCTGGCTACTGTGTCCTTCAAAGTATTAGGTTATATTTAGGAATTCTCTTAGCTTTGGGTTTAGTCCACCTGTGCTGATCTCCCCTGTACTGTGCACTGTCCCTCCTTCCACCTAATCCAGTTACTGTCTTCTATGTAATCAGTGAATACCCTCATTCCTCCCTGCCCACTCTTGTAACCATCAAGGATTCTTTTCTTCTGTGTTTAAATCTCTTCTTGAGTTCTTATAATAGCAATCTCATACAATATTTTTCCTTTTGCAACTGACTAATGTTACTCAGCACAATGTCTTCCAGATTCTTTCATGCTGGGAGATGTTTCCCAAGATCATCATTGTTCTTTATCTGGCGTGTATTCCATTGTACGAGTATCTCATAGTTTGTTTATCCATTTATCCATTGATGAGCACCGAGGTTGGTTCCACCTTTTTTGGTATTTATTGTAGACAGTGCTGCAATAAACATTAGTGAGCATGTATCTATTCCGTGAGAGCCCTTATTTCTCTAAGATATATATTCCAAGAAGTCGGATCTCTGGATCATATGATATTTCTATTTCTAGCTTTTAAAGAAAGTGCCAGATCGATTTCCAAAGTGGTTGTACTATTTTACACTCCCACCAGCAGTGCGAAAGAGCTTCTCCAATAATTGTTATTTTGTGTTTTTTTTAAATTACTATCAGCCTTGTTGGGGTGAGATGATCTTTCTCTGATGGTTAATGATAGTGAGAGTTCCCTCACATATCTTTTGGATACTGGATACTTTCTTTGGTGAAGTGCTTGTTTATATCCTTTGCTCATTTTTAAATTGGCTTATTTGTCTTTTTGTTGGTGAGATTTTACAGTATATCATGTATTTTGGAGACTAGATGCTTGCTGATCAGATTTGCTGTAGCCAAAAGTTGTCTTTTTACTCTTTTGGTGAAGTCTTTGGGTGAGCATAATTAGTTGATTTTTAGAAGTTTCAAGTTATCTATTTCCTCTTCTAGTGTTTGTACATTGTTAATAATATTTTGTATTCTGTTTATGCCATGTATTAGGGCTATCAGTGTTGTCCCTATTTTTTCTTCCATGATCTTTATTCTTTCAGATTTTATATTCTGGTCTTTGATCAATTTTGAATTGGTTTTTGTCCATGGTGTAAGATATGGGTCTTGTTTCACTTTTTTTCAGATGGATATTGAGTTATACCAACACCACTTATTAAACAGACTGTCTTTTCCTCAGTGTACAAACTTTGTCAAATATCTGGTGCTCATAGGTGGATGATTTCATATCTGAATTCTCTATTCTGCTTCATTGATCTGCGTGTCTGTTTTTGTACTAGTACCAGGCTATTTTGACTACTGTAGCAGTGTAATAGGTTCTAAAGTCAGGTAGTGTGAGGCCTCCCGCTTTGTTCTCCTTCTTCAGTAGTGCCTTATTTATCTGTGGTTTCTTCTCTTTCCATATGAAGCTAGTGATTTGTTTCTCTATCTCATTAAAAAATGCCATTGGAATTTGTATTGGGATTGCATTGTATCTATACATCTCTTTGAGTAGGATAGATATTTTCATGATGTTGAATCTTCCTACCGTTGAGCAAAGAAGACCTCTTTAATGTGTAGATTTCTTTTGGTTTCTTGCAGTACGGCCTTGTAATTTTCTTTTTATAAGTCTTTTATGGCTCTGGTTAGATTTATTACTAAGTATTTTATCTTCTTGGGGCTATCATAAATGGTATACATTCAGTGATTTCCTCTGTGATGTTCTCTTTGTTGGTGTATGATTATCTTACAGACAAAAAGTTGTCTGTTTTTGTTTTCACATCTACTTGGAATGAAGTTATATGAAAATGGCATGCAGGGAGATGCAAAAATCACCCACATGGCAAGAATGCTGAATTTAGAACTTGATATTTCAACATGGAATAGTTTATAGATCACAAAGAAGGGGAATTGATAGATCAAGACAGTGAATTTTGAAGAGGCAGGGAATGCTGAAGAAGAAAGAAATAATGAGGAAAAGGAAGAAGAGAAGTTGTCAAAAATTTTGAAAGGATCACCTGGCATTTTTTTATAAACGAAACCAGGAGCTTCAGTTGCTTGAAAACATGGCCCCACATGCTAATTGCTTTGCTGAAGTTAGGCAGATTTGGGAAGTAGTAAGATGTTGCTGTGAGATATATGACAAGAAAAAGAAAAGGACCACACAGACAGCTGTCACTAGTTTTCTGATGAGAAATGTGGTCCTAACCCCAGGGATAACCCAGATGATTCAGAATCTGTCACAAGGGGAGGTTATTATCACAACTGACAAAATGCCATTGTTGTTCAACTCTTCTTCATGTTTGGAGTAAACTTTTATGATTTGTGTGTTTTTTTATGTATTAAAACAAATTTGTAAATTTACATGTAATGTTTCTAATCCCCAAAGACAGATAAAAATCGGATTTATAAAGATACTGATACTGATAATAAAAGGCAGCAATATGAAAAACTAAAAGAATGAGAGTGAGAGATCTGACTTACTTATATCAGGACAGACTTACAACAGAGTTGTTGAAATGAGACTATGTCATAAGTTGAGGACTACCTGTAGGATTTACAATTCCTCAGTGGGCCTTTAAAGTTTTATTCATATAGATCTGCCATAGTTCTTGTACAGTTTATTCTTATGTGCTTTATCTTTTTTTATTATTATTATAATTGGAATCTTTGTTCCCACTATGTTCTCTAACTAGCTGTTGTTTCTATATGAAGAAGCTACACAACTGAATTCCCTTCTTGCTTATAAAATTTTGTAGTTGATTTAATCATATTATTGTCAAATAATGTTAAATTACTCTCCTGCTTCCTAATGTATTTATCTCATATTTGTCTCCTTATCTAATTACATTGACTTGTACTTTCAGAGCATTGCCAAACAATAATAGTAATGGCAACTTCCTACTCCTAGAGGCCCTGAGAGAAGGTCTTTGCTCATCTGCTGGCTGCTATCAAGCTCCATGAAGAGGAAGGTGGGGGGGTTTCCTACTGGAGGTCTCTGAGGAGAGTCAGTCACACCTTGTTAGAAAGAACCTCCCAGTAAGTACTCTATGAGTATGCCATAGTAGTCCCCATCCATCCCCATACTCCTGAAACCCCAGCTGCATTGGTACTCACCCTAGTATTAATTATCATGTCTATGTGAAGAAATTTGGAAGATGGCTATGTGACCAGCCAACTAGCAAAGTTCCATATTTGTGCCCATTCCATAGAAAGGCAATCCAGCAGAATGTGAAAATTGTCCAACAGTATCTTTAATATCACACTCATGTAAGATTATGTTGAAGATTATTCAAAATGGTTGCAGTGATATCAATAGGGAACTGCCAGAAATTCAAGCTAGATTCAGAAGAGGACATGGAAAGAAGGATATCATTGCTGGCATCAGGTGGATCTTGGCTAAAAGTGGAGAATACAGGAAGGACTTTACTTGTATTTTATTGACTGTGCAAAGGTGCTCAACTGGGTAGATCATAACGAATTATGGATAATATTCCAAAGAATAGGAATTCTAGAACACTTCATTATGCTCACATGAAACCTGTACATAGACCAAAAGGCAGTCATTTGAATGTAATAAGGGGATACTGTATACTTTGAAATCAGGAAAGGTGTGTGTTGGGGTTGTATCCTTTCAACTTCCTTACTGAATCTATATGCTGAGCAAAGAACCTGGCAAGATGGACTATATGAAGAAGATTAGGACTTCAGGACTACAGAAAGCTCATTAATAACTTTTTTTTTCCATACCACTGAGCGAAAAACCTCCTCATTAATAACTTTTGATGTGCAGATGACACAGCTCTTGCTGAAAGAGTAGAGGACTTGAAGGACTTACTGATGAAGGTCACAGACTACTGACCAGTATAAATACAAGAAAAATACAACTGGGCCCATAAGTAATACCATGACAACAGAGAAAAGATTAAAATTGTTGAGGATTTCGTTTCACTTGGATCAATAATCAATGCTCATGGGAGCAGCAGTCAAGAAATGAAATGACATGTTGCACTTGATACATGTGCTGCACAAGATCTCTTTAAAGTGTTAAAAAACCAAGATGCCACGTTAAGGACTAAAGTACACCTCACCTGAGCTGTGATGTTTTTGATTATCTCATATACATGCAAAAGCTTGACCATGAATAAGAAAGACCAAAGAATTGAAGCCTTTGAATTATGAATTTGGTGAAGAATATTGAATATACTATGGGCTGCCAGAAGAATGAGGAAATCTGTATTGGAAGAAGTACAGCTAGAATGATCCTTAGAAGTGAGGATGGTGAGACTACTTTGGACATGTTATCGGGAGGGAACAGCCCCTGGAGGACGATATCATGCTTGGTGGAGGGTCAGCAAGAAACGACTCTAAATGAGATGGACTGACACAGTGGCTGCAACAATGGTCTCAAACACAGCAATGATTCTGAGGATAGCACAGGATCAGGCAGTGTTTTGTTCTATTGTACATGAGGTTGCTCTGAGTCAAAGTGAACTTGAAGGTCCCTAACAACAACAACAACACAGTCACTATCTTCCCCACTAAAATGCTGTATCTCCGAGGACAGAGTCATCTCATTTTGTTCTCTGCTGTTTCCCTCAAGCCTGGTCACATAGGAAACATGCCATTAATATTTGTTCAATGAAATAATACAGTTATAGCTGAAGGCTGTCTCATATAAAAGAAGTGCTTCCTAATGAAGTGCCTGCACATGCTATGACATGTATGAAGGCTGAAAACATGCTGAGTGAAATTAGTCACTCACAAAAGGACAAATCTTGTATGCTCCTACTAAAATGAAATACCTAGGATAAGCAAGTGTATAGAAACCAAAGTTTACTGGTTATTAGGGGCGTGTGTGGAAGGGAGAGGAAAGGGGGACTCAATACTTAGGGAACACTGAACTCCCATTAAGGGTGATGGGAAAATTTGGAAATCAGTGATGGTAATATCCAAATAAGATGATGAACGTAACTAATGTCTCTTGTATATGTAAAGAATGTTGGAAATACCAATGATTTGTTAAATATGCACTTACCACAACTGAAAACAAATATTCCTCATCATATGGTCTCTCACATTTTTACCATTTTTTTTTTTGTTACCCAAACCCTTTCACATATGTTACTCTCCCTTGACCCTCTCAGTGAAACACCTGTGAGTTCTTCCTGTTTAATTCTCATTTTACAGATATGGAGGTTCAGAGAAGCAACAGGTTCAAGACTGCTCAGCTAAGAAATGGCAGAGTGAGATTCTTCTGTGGTCTCTGGGTTCTTTCTGTTGGACTGTGCTGCTTCTTAGCCAACCATCCTGTGAAAACCAGCTCTGGAAGATTTTCCACGTCGATAATAAATGTATCTCTTTTTAAACTCTTGGCTGAGGTGGGAGAAAGTAGTAAGAGAACTTTTGTGCCCAAAAGTTGCCATTGATTTTGCCCCTGCCAGCAATGAGTAGGTGTGTGTGGGAGTCTGGGGAGTGAGGCTGGGCTGGGAGTTGACAAGGAGGTGGTGTGAGAGGAATGGCCTGCACGGTAGCCTGGACATTTCTCAACTCATTATCCCAATGAACAGGTTGCTGATGCTGTTATTTGGAGCCATTGGAAGTAGTGACTCAACTTTGGGCCACTGAGCTCAGCTGAGCCCTTGGTAACTGGCTTTGTAGAAAATGACTCAGACCTCTGGGTCATTGGCCACTTGGTACTTAGCAGCTCTCGCTGCACACACAATCCTATTCCAGAGGAGAGAATAAAGTAGAGAGAGTATCCAGTCCTTACCCTCAGAAGCTCTCGTTCTCAGTCATTTAGCACCTACTCACTTTGAGTCGAAATTGACTCGATGGCACTGGGTATATACCAGGCAAGGTCCCTAGGTGGAGAAAACAGTTAGTAGTGCTTCCCTAGTAATCTAAAGGCTTGTGATTCAAACTCACCCAGCAGCACTTCAGAAGACAAAGCCTACAACTGGGCTTCCATTTATGTTGCAGCCAAGAAAACCCTATGGAGCAGCTTTGTTCTGCAGCACACAGGGTTGCCATGGCAACAGGTTTGCTTGTGTGTTCGTTTTTTTTGGTGGCAAGGGAAGATATGTCGGGCAGGAGTGGTATAAACAGTTCATTTCACTTGGTTACTAACTGACATGTTGGTAGTTCAAGTCTACCCCGTGGTACATTGGAAGAAAGGCCTGGTGATCAACTTTTAGGAAGTCAGCCATTGAAATCCTAATACAGCCCTTTTCTATTGTGACATGCATGGAGTCATCATGAGCTGAAATCAACTCCATAGCAACTGAACCGATGCTGAGTCCCTCTCATTCATTATTCATTTGATCTTCCCTATAGCTCAGGAGGTAGCTACAATGCTGCAGGTTACGGGTCACCAAGTCCTGCAGCCCGGCAGCCTGGAGGGCTCCACCAGCCATGCTCATCCCAGTGCACATCCCACCTTCCCACAGGAGAAGTCAGGATGGCTATCACTAGAGCCCAGCAAAGGGATGGAACGAGGGAGGCTACCTTGAAGTAATGACTTGGAGGAGGCGTGTGAATGGTCCCTAGAGAAGGCAGCAAGGCAGGAGACAGCAGGCTCCGAGAGGGATGAGTGAACAGCTTGGATGGGCAGTAAGCAGAGATGAGAGGGATTAAACCAGGCTCTGCACTAAAGGGTACTTCTGAGCCAGCAGTACCGAGGGCCGTGTTCCCCTGAAATGCCGACCTTGGTGTATTCATGATGTCAGTAAAGTTTAGCTACTGTTTCACCCTCTAGACCTAGTCCAGAATGGATTCTGATTCCACAAGGTCCTTCATTCAACTCCAGGTCAACTATCTCCATGGGAGGGCCGGCTCCCTCCCACATACCTCTGAAGGCATATATGCCACATAAGGACTTTTCAACAACAACTAGAAAAGCTGTTGTTGGGGAATAGATTGCTAATGTTGGCATTTAGGTGGTGTGTAGGCTGCTTGTGGCTTCCCAGCATGACTCATTGCCTGCAAGACCACCACTCTGTCCACCGCTGAGCCCATACTATCGTCCACAGGTCCAGGGAGCTGGAAAGGTTTCCTGCCTTAGTTCTGGCTGTGGTTTTTCCCTCACTGTCTTTGTACAAGGCCTTCCAGTGTCATTGACTCTCCTCTAAATAAGCAAAGTAGACTAGCAACCCTGTGTGACAGCTCGCTGCTGGGTTACTCGGTTTCAATATCGGGATGGAAAATCCTCAGAGGTTATTATTTTCCAGAGGGCTGGCCGCCTCCCACCCTCCTAACCCCAGTGTGATTAGTAACTCCTTAAAATGTAATCCAATCTCTTGGTGAATATCATTGTGAAACAAAATCTGGTGTCCCCTTCCTTGCCTTAAACCCCCGGTAAACCTCCTGTCCACTGGTCAGAGCTGCCCAGAACTGGCCCTCTTTGGGTAGGTCTTAAGATGACTTGGCTTGGAAAGTGGGACGGAGTGAAAGGGGCAGCTGCTACATGTGGAATGAGTGAACTAAGAGGGACTACATGTGAGGCCCACCATCCTGAGTAATTGCAACTTTTTTGCACTCTAGGTAATCCGTGATCCACAAACATGTACATTCTCAGCTAGCACAAGAAATCCTTAGTCAATGATAATATTCATGTGCAGAGATCCAGCCAAATTGGAAGGAAAGTTATGAATTACAGAACAAGTGTGTGAGCACAAACTTGCCTCAAACTTTCCTGAGATCAAGGGCATCATTAGCATCTTAATCTCTCCCTCTTGTTCCCCATCACTTAATCCACTCTAAAGAATAAGAAGGTCGGATTAGCACTCGCTGACCTGATATGTTTCTCACCAGGGCTTTCCTTACACACACACATACATACACCTCTCACTCTCCACAGTTAACTGTTTTACTTCAAGCAGAAATTAAGACCTTAAGAGGCTAACGTGACTTAGTGAAGTTCCTCCAACAGAACAGGGTTCCAAAGACTCTGGATCAAAATCCACAGCCTCCTTACGCTCCCAAAGTCACCTTATGCTCCCAGTTTAAGGAACCTAAAATGATGCCCCGTTGAATCACCCCAACATTTTATCTGGTATTCAAGACCATTCTCTGGGTCTGCATTGCTTGGCAGTTTTCCCTGCACCTCAAAGCATATGTGTGTGCATGGAAGAACACACACATACACATTAACCCCTTCACTTCCCCTCTCCTCAGGAAAGACACTCCTCTCTGTATCTGCCCGATACCTGTGCAGTCTGACTCATTCCTCAAAACTGAGCTGGGTTTCTACTTTTCCCAGAGCTGTATTCTTTGCTACTTCTGCACAGTTCTTTCTCTGACCAGAATACCAGGTGCATTTAGAGTGTGATTCTACCATCTTGTCCTTCAGGTGTCGTTTTTGTGTTAGCCCTTATTTCATTTTGCAGCACTGGTTCTTTCTCCTGAACTAGATTATAAGCATGAAGCAGTGGTGGCTAAGCAGCAGAATTTGTACCATCTGCACAGGAGATCAGAAAGCACGGTGACATAGTGGTTAAGTGCTATGGCTGCCAATCAGAAGGTCAGCAGTTCAAATCTGCCAAGTGTTCATTGCAAACTCTACAGGGAAATTCTGCTCTGCCTATAGGGTTGCTATGAGTCAGAGTTGACTCGACAGCCTTGGATTTGGGTTGGTTTTGGATATAGGGGGTCCAGGTTCAATTCTTGATCAATGCACCTCACGTGAAACCACCTCCTGCCTCTCAGTGGAGGCTTGCTTGTTGCTATGATGCTAAGGAGGTTTCAGCAAAGCTTCCAGGCTAAGAAGGACTAAGAACAACGGCCTGATGTGCTACTATGGAAAATCAACCAATGAAAACCCAATGAATCACAATGGTGTAATTATGGAAATAGTACGGGACCAGGCAGCATTTTATTCCTTTATGCACAGGGTCAGTGTAATTCAGGGGTCAACTTCACGGCAGCTGACAGCTATTACAGATTATAAACACCATGAGGACACAGTTCTCCCTTATTACCTAGCACTGGCCTGAGCCCATGGTAGGCTCTTGGAGAATTCTGAACAATTGAGAATTTTCTATTTCTGTCTCAAAGAATTATTCCTAGTTGCTTAAAAAAAAGCACACCAAAGAAAGCAAAGTGGAAACAGTATAATCAGGAAGCATTTGGATATTTGGATACTTTTTACAGAATGTTCTGAGAGCCTGTTTCTGTATGTGTGTGTGTGTACATGGATGTGCTTGCCCTCTCACGTACAGATGTGGTACTTTAGATCCAAGCAAAATTAAATTTGTTAAAAAGATGTTTGCTGACCACCTGCATGTGGTGCGCCCACACAGTCCTGAAATTATCTTCATCTGAGGGATCTTTTTCTTCTCACATTGTAACAAACCCAACAGAGATGACAGAGCACTGCGACTGGAATGGCGAGTAAGCTGTGAATTAAGAAATGATGTGATAGCATCTTGCAGATTGTAATTAACATGAGGCTTCTATTGTGTCTTATGGGAGCTGCATCTTCTTGCTGACAAGTAATTCCTCGAAATAATAACTCGCCTTTCAGCATCCCGATGTAAGGAGCTCCTTTTGAAAGGCCACTTAGAGTAGTTCAAGGAGAATTACATGGAAATTGGTGGCACAATTACCTGGACTTAAATGCATGGTGAGTCTAAGTGTGGGGAATGAGGCTTTGGCCAAGATTCCAGATAGTACCTGCCCACGGCTTCTGGCTTCATAGAGGGTTTTCTGCAGGACTAACATGGCCCCCTTGAGCATAAGGTGAAGCTCTCATCAGGAGTACTTGAATTCTTTTTTTTTTTTCTTTTCTTTTCTTTAGATGATTCTAGTAAGTTATGGTTGTTTTTGTTGGGTGCTGTTGTACTGACTTTGACTTACAATGACCATGTGAGACCCAGTAGAGCTGCTCCACAGGACTTTATTGGCTGTAATCCTTTATGGAAACAAACTGTGAAGTCTTTATAGACGAGGAACACATCCAGTATAACATCTCAGTGTAGTCCCCACCACCACCACTACCATCATCATCATTATCAAGACTGCTGCCATTTAGTAGCTTGTACTCTATGTCAGACACCTTGATAGGCACCTTACACGTATTATGTTAGGTCTAACAGAAATCTTGCAAGATAGGTAACTATAATCTCCCTTTATGGATGATAAAACTGAGATTCAGACCTGTTCTAGCTCACATAAAGCAACAAATATCAGAGGTGGGATTTCAAGATGAGTCTGTATGTCCAAGGTCTCTGCACATGCTGCAATGCCTTGTTCTCTCCTCATCTTTAAAGCAGGATGGTGATACTTTCTCTCTTGGCTGCCGGTAAAGTTGCTGTGAGAGTTGAATATGATACTGGATGTACAAGTGATTGGCAAACTGAAGTCTTCTGTGGATAGGGAGCTTGCTAGGCAGTACCTAGCAACCATCCAGAGACACTACTCAGCTGCCAATTACGTGAGCAATACTCATGAAAAGGTATTTAATTGGATCTCATTTACAAATGGAGAGTAGGAAGATCTATGTAGAATTTAGGTAGAAAGAAGGAAGAGAAATGAGAAGAGGTAGTTAAGTAGGCAGAGACATCGTGAGTTGACGAGAAAGTGACTGGATTAACTGGGAAGGACTGATGGAACGGGGAATGTACTGGGCAGTGGGGGCATCCTGGCAATTCCCACCAGCATCTCAAATAAACATTTAGTCAAAATCAAAACTTTGTGCTTACACCAGACAGGCATCTGGCTGTGCACAGCTGCAAGAGAAGTTCCTTAGCCTTCCTTCCAACTAGATTATCAGCCTCTTCTATAAAAAAACTCTGGAGCTGCCACTGGCAGTGGGGAACATGAAGGTTCTGTGTTAGAAGATGTGGGATCAGCCCAGCTGAAGGCCTAAGTGTGAGAGATGGGCCAGGGCCAGAGACACGTGGAGTGGGGGTCTCTTACTATATATAACCTGCTTCTCTTGACTTAGCCTCTGGCTTCTGTCTTTACCTGTCTCTCTACCTCTCTTTCATTTAGACACTTGGCTTTAGGAAATACATGCAATTTTCAAGCTTTGACTCTATTTTACTTGTGACAGTTTGGGATTCAGAAACTGGCTCCTACATTAAAGGCAGAGGTAAAAAGGACTGAGCTTTCTAAATGTTTCCTCAGAGGTCCTTCCAAGCCTTCTGTGAGGCTTGGATGCTAAGCCCCATTCCCATGCTGGAGGTCCTGATGGAGATTAGAGAAATTAATTGACATTCTGTTGGGCATCTCTCTGTGAGGGCAGCTCTCCCGGGCCCTGTGGGGTCTGCATTTATTTTGGACCAAGCCAGGAGTGGAGTTTGACTACAAGTAGGTGGAATTGACTCATAGGAGCCAACTCAGGCATCCACTACCATCCAAAAATGAACAAAGAAGGTGGGTGGGGAGTGAGGTCAGGAGTGTTGATGAAGACGGTAATTTGTTGTGAAGAACTTGCAACCACAACCATGCATATCCTCCAGATGAAGCCAAGAGAAGAATTAGAGCCTGAACTTGAGCTCCGCATGCATGTGCTGTGAAAGTAAAGCCTCAGCTCCCCAACAAGGAGCCACCAGCTGGGCCCCACCCGCTGGGATCCACCCTGGAATATAGAAATAAGCAGGGCTGGTGATATAGAAAGGGACTGGTTCCACCAGGCATCTTGTAAGTGGCTTCAGAGACCTACGCTCAATGAGCTTTGAGAAGTCAGGAGCCAATGATTGCGATTGTGCTCACATCTGTGGTGGTTGCAACCTTAAGACATGACACTAGCAGGCATGAACTTCTGTCATCATGTTTTGTTTTGCGTATCAAAAGGCTTCATTCTTGAAATTGCTGATGAGTTTGATAGCGAAGGGGGTGTTGATGTGCTATTTCCTTTGGGAAGGATTTTAGAAGAGTGATGTGAGGAAAAAGGATAATGAAGGAAGATTTCCTCGGTTGAAAGCAATGAATGAATGTTTAGGAAATCAAGCAGCTGAGTAGCAGCAGTGAACACACACTCAGACAGTGAGTCAAAAAATCACCTTGTGATGGTGGCTGTCGCCATTGTGTCAGCTCCAAGTCATGACGACCTTGTGTGTAACAGAGTGAAATGTTGCCTGGACCTGCACCATCTTTATGATCAGCGGTGTGCCTGAGACCACTGTCACTGCTATCGTGTCCGTCCTCAGGCTGCCCTGGTTTTCTCTGACCTCTGCTTTATCTGACATGATGTTCTTTTCTAGTGACTGGGCTTTTCTGATGAAGTGTCCAAAGTGAGCGAGAGTAGGCGTCTTCATGCTCACTTTTAAGGAGTGTACTGCTTATATTCCTTCTAAGACTGATTTGTTCTTTCTTCTTGCATCCACAGTATAGTCTGTATTCTTTGCCAACACCACAGTCCAAATACATAAAATCTTCTGTCTTCATTTTTCATTTGTTCAGCTTTCATATGCATATGAGAACTGACTGTTAGGTTTGCAAACTCATCCTAGAAAAACTGCTACCTACTTCACTGCTGAACATCACTATGGTAACGTGCAAAGTACTCCCCTTGGGAACCTATGCACTGACACTGGCACCTAGTTACTCCTCAAAGCAATTTTGGAACTCTTTTTCTGGAATGGCCATTAGAGCTATCATCGTATAACCCTTGATGTCCTGAATGTCATCAAAATGTCTTCTTTTCAATATTTCCCTCATATTTGGGTAAAGAAAAAGTCATTGGGGGCCAGATCAGGTGAGTAGGGAGCATGTTCCAAGAGAGTTATTGGTTTCCTGGTTAAAAACGCCGTGACAGGCAACTATATAATTAAGTTCATGGACTTGCCACCATGCTACCATGCACAATGGCCATTCCAGAAAGAGTTACGAAGCTGTTTTGGAGAGAGGACTAGGCACTTGCATTGGTGCATAGCTTTCTAAGAGGAGTACTTCAAAGGTGACCACAGTGATATTTAGCAATGAGGTATGTAGCACTTAGAATGACTAAGTTCACGGACTTCATTGACAGACCTCGTATAAGGTGAGTGAATGCTGTATGTGCATAACTAATTGTAATCCAGCACCAGGGAGCTGCCAACCTATTATCTGTTACCGGTGCGTAGATGCTACTGATGTCACTGCTCCCCTGCAGTCTCTGGGGTCTGCAAAGATTTCCAGGAGAAGGAGGAAAGTTATCAGTGTCTCCTCCCCATTCTACTGCACGTGTGCCCCTCCGTCCTGCGCCAGCACCAGGTTATCACAGAGAGAGAGAGAGAGAGAGAGAGAGAGAGAGAGAGAGCGCTCTTCTGTTCAAGAGTGGGACGTGGAGTTCAAAAACTTCTTATCACAGCTTAACGCTCCATCTAAAGACAGTGAGGGATGACTCTGGGATGGTGTTGTGAAACTTTTCTAACATGCTAATTAGATAAGCTTAAGTGGAATGGATCTCAGAAAACAATAATCAAATAGCAGAATCCCCAGAGATTTAGCCATGTAGACTACCAAGTTGTAGCATCACTTGACCCAGGGCTAACCCAACCATTGTCTGGTATTGGGACCATCATGGATAGTCACTCTAGAGTAAGACTTGAAGATCCTTTTCTTTGAAACTTTGTCTCAACGAATCATTCATTTTTCATCCTATTCACTCCGTCACTGGTCCCATCATGTTCTGTCTGCTCTTCAGTTGTATCTGCTGTGTTCCCTCCTTTTTTCCTTGTTTCAATCTGTCAAAATACTTGATGATGTAGAAACCAGGTTTCTAAATCGGAAAATAAGAGACATTAGGAAGAACCATTGCTGACTTCTGGAAGTGTGGTGGATGCCTGAAAGAGTAATTAGATTTTGAATGGTCCAAGAAGTAAAACTGAGACTTATGATTCAAGTCAGTAGAAGGACGTTAGGTGGTCTAGTACTTAGGAACAGAGTCATGATTCAAGCTGCAGATTGTGGAGGAGGCATGCCCACCACTGACATTGTCATCATCATTGTCTTCATCACTGCATCATCATCACCATTTACTGAGCACATGTTGGGTACCAGGCACTCTGCTAAGGGATTTCTGTACGTTATCTCAGTTCCCTTAACTTGCTGGCACCATCTTTCCTCTCCCGGACCCACTGTCTCTATTCCCCGACTCCCATGAATTGTTTTCAGAAGGCTCGAGACAAGGAATCTCAACAAGGTTTGACAGTCTGAGTCGTGTGTGGCAGTAGCTGCAAGGGGCCCACAGAACTTCAGGGCTTAGAAAATAAAGTACTTGCCAGATGCAAAAACAAATTCACCTTCCTCTGTCTGACAGCTGGGTCTAGTCTTTAGTTAACTATGAAGCAGGTAAAATGTATCATTTTTTCCCAGCTTTTTAAAGTTCTGTAACAGTTCGGATCCCACTCAAGGCACTTGGCTTGGCTTGGCAACAGTTAATGTGCTCAGCTGCTGAAAGGTTGGAGGTTCGAGCTTACCTGGTGATCTACTTTTGAAAAACGAGCTGTTAAAAACCCTGTGGAGCACACGAGTCAGAAGTGATTTGATGGCAATTAGATTTTTTAAAATCCCAGGTACCATGCAATATCCCATTATGACTTCTGGTGCTTTCTAGCATTCTCCACCCTATCCCAAATGGAAAACATCAAACAGAAATGAGATATTCACAAGTTTATGTGAAATTTAAAGACTTTGGTTTCTTCCTCCCAAGGTAATTTTTTTCTACAACAGATGTCTTTGTTCCCTTATTATTCAATAAATGTTATGGTTAAGAGAAGAAGTAGAAGTATTTTGCTGGGAGGTTTTTTTTTTAATCTCAGTCTTCTTTTGCTATTAGTTTGTGTAAGTTTTTGTTTTTAACTTCAGTTTGTATTGGTTAGGTAGGTAGTATGTTTCTGAGATTTGTTCATTTCCTCTAGATTTTAAAAAGTGTTGCATTGTAGTTTTCCATAGTGTTCTGTTATAATATTTTTCATTTCAAATCAGACTATTGGGATATCACCCATCTCATTTCTTTTTCTGATTATTTGTTTCCTGTCCTGTTTTTATTTTGTCAGTGTTTTATTGATTTTGTTGAGCTTTTCAGAAAATCAACTTTTGGTCTTGTCGATTCTTTCTATTGTTTATCTCTTCTCTAGTTCATTTATTTCTGCTCTCATCTTTATTATTTCCCTTTTGTTTGGTGCCTGTGGGCTTCCTTTATGGCTCTCTTTCTATTTGTTTAGGCTGTAGTGTTAATATTTTGATTTTGGACCTTTCTTCTTTTTTGATAGGTCCTTTTACTGCTATAAATAGACGTCTAGGACTGCTTTTCTGGTGTCCAGAAGGTTTTGGTAAGATGTGTTTCATTCTCGTTTGAGTCTATCATTTTTTTTTCTTCTGTCTTTTATACCCTGTAGTTTTTAGGGCAAGATGTTG
Source organism: Heterohyrax brucei (assembly GCA_028571685.1). NCBI lineage: Eukaryota > Metazoa > Chordata > Mammalia > Hyracoidea > Procaviidae > Heterohyrax > Heterohyrax brucei. The sequence goes on along the minus strand of CM053154.1, from coordinate 80,296,731 downwards.
CTCATTTCTCATTACTAATTTCTATTTTTATGGCATTATAATCAGAAAAGATGTTTTGTATTATTTTGGTGTTTTGAATTTTGTTGAGGCTTACTTTGTGTCTTAAAATGTAGCTTATTTTGGAGGACGTTCCATATGCATTGAAAGGGAATGTATATTTTGCTGCTGTTGGGTAGAGTTCTGTAAACACCTACAAGATTGAGTTGATTGTGGTGTTTAGATCTTTGGTATCGTTAGCGAGGTTTTTACCCCTAGATGTTCTCTTGTTCTCCAAAAGTAGTGTGTTGAAGACTCCTACTATTATTGTTCCGTTAAGAGTTTGTTTTATGTATTTTGGAGCCCTGTCATTGAGTGAGTGTATACTCATGGCTATGTTCTCCTGGAATAGCAACCCTTTAATCATTATGTAGTGTCCCTTCTCGTCCTTAATAGTGGATTTTATCTTAAAGTTTTATTTTATTGTTAATTAATATTGCCGTTCTTGCTCTTTTTTGGTTTTTGTTTGCATGATATATGCATTTTCTATTCTTTGACTTTCTGTTTGTTTATGTCTTTGTATTTAAAGTGTGTCTCTCATAGATAGCAAATAGATGGATTGTGTGCACATGAGAGCACTTTAGAGACTTGGTAAGAAAGTTGGTTCCTCTGACACCATTCTACATGGGCAAAGTGCAAAAATAGGTAAGAATGAGGCCCTTTGAAAAGTCTAAAATAGTAAAGACGTATAAAAAGTTAATAAGAAAATACTCTGACAACTATCATTTCTCAAGAGTTCGTCATGTCCTAGGTCCTATACAACCTTATGGCGCTAGATGGAAAAAGTGGCAATAGAGTAGTAAGTAAATTGTCCCAGGTCACATTTCCAGAAAGTTGCAGAGCCGGGATTTGAAACCAGATCCATCTGCTTCTGACACATGACTCTTCAGTTTTTGCTGTATTTCTCTTCATGCCATTCACCTGTGGCAAACTTTCTTACTGGAAAAGTTTTCTTTGTTTTCCACAATGACAGAACTTACTCTTGCATGACATGGGGATTTTTCCAAGGAAAGTTCAGCTCTGTAGGCATCTTATTCTCTGTACTGTTCTTGGAAAAAATCGGTCACCTTGACATCACCAGTTTGCCATAAGCCGTGTGGTCATCCTGTCTTCAGGATTTTCAGTCTCAATTTTCCTACAGTATCAGGACAAGTGCCATGACGAGACACAGAGCTTCCTGAAGTATCCATCCAAGGCCATGCTGGCTCCACAGCCTGGATAGAGCCAGAAGAAGGTTTTCCTGGAACATATCTTTAAGCTAGTTAATGATTTAGGAATACCTTGGCTATGAAAGCAAAATGCACACATCTGTAGAACAAAGCCTTTCCCTGTGTTCAGACAATCTCAAAGCGATTCACTTAAACTTGTAAGTAGGGCTGGGTAATTATGTAGTCCTAGAGGAGGCCCACTGTCCACTGGAAATTTGCTTGTAAAAAAATCACATCACAGGGTATTTAAAAATAGGGCCAGAGGTAGAGCCACAGGCTCCATCCTCATTTGACTTCCTAGTAGGGACATCAAGTTGAGAAACAAAATATAAAAATGCTAGTATTTGGCAGATTGGAATTCCAGACTGCATTTCTCAGGCACAGGCCTGGTGCTGTTGGGTCCTCACATGGAAGATGCTTCTCTAAAAGATTCCACTGGGGAATTCCTCAGCCTGTGAGTTCCAGTATTTTTCTCATAAATGGAGCCCAAACCACAGTTCCCCAGCACCATTCTCGATAACTTGTCTCTCCTACAAAGGTTTCTACATGTTTAAGTCAATGGTGCTCTGTCTGTGCCTGGAGAATGAGGCAACTGAGGTGTCAGTGCTTCCCTGCAGAGGTGAGTTACGTGTCGTCTTGTGGAAACTGAAAGGCCAGTTTGTTGCCGGATAAATGGCCTCACTGTGTCCTGTTTGCCTTATCTCACTTGAGTCCCCAAAGCTAGCCGAGCATGGCTGGGAGATGCTATCAGGATAGGAATAAAAAGTAATTTTTTTTATTTGTTTGTGGTTTTCTTCATAAGCATCAATGTATCCAGCAATATCATCTTATCCCATGCTATATCCTCCACCTGATAGATCTGATCCGGCTATGGGTGATCAGGGAGGCCCAGAGTCTCCTGGGGTTAGCAACACGTTTGGTGGTGATTGCTACCATTATCCTGTGTCATGGGTAGCTTCTCTTTCCTTAGTAAACTCATCAGCAAGATGCTGTCACTGTGATTTTGTGGATTCTTGCTCTTTCTTATAGAGTTTCCAGCCTGTTTCTTGACATTCCTGTAAGGAACCTGTTCCCGTATTCCCAGAGTTGGGAAATAAATCATTGTAAAGACACAGGTGCTTCACCAGGAGCTTTTACTTTCCATGGAAGTGTTCCCAGGACTTCAGAGTGAACTCACCAGTCTTTGGTGAGTGTATCTGATCTCAGGTGGCACTTAGTAGCAAATCCAAATTCTCTTTCCTGTCTCCTACTGTAAACTAACCAGGCAAACCATGAATAATCTGGGTTACCTGTTGCTCCCTGAAATGGGCAAGCAAATCATCTCCAATGTGATCCTGGATTACTTTCATTTGGGGCAGGGTGTAGAAGAGGCTTGTTCACTAAATACAACAGAGATATGATTGCAGATGGCAAGCTGGCTCCAAGAATATAATCGTGTTTTCACTGTACAAACCTTTCTTTTTCTTTTGCTGGAGAGGTGCAGGTCTTGTAACAATGCATTACCAAGGCCAGGCCTGATGGCAGAAGCTCCAAGGACACAGAAATATTGTTTCCCACTGCAAGTGCCACTCTTTCAATCACACGGGAACCTCCAGTGCAGGTTTGCTCGGTACTATTGACATTTTGAGCCCGATATTTTCTTTGTTGTTGGAATGTTCTGTGCATTGTAATCTGTCCAACAACAACCCTGGGTTCTACCTACTAGATGTCAGTAGCACCCTCCTATCCAAAAGTGTCTCCATACATTGCCAAATGACCCTGGCAATGGGGCTGGGAGGTCAGAGGCGAAATGGTCGTGCTTGAGAACTACTGCTCCAGTGATACCAGTTTGCTTAGTTCCTGGTATGCATCACTACACATGCATTTGAATCTTTGCTCATGTTCCTACCACCAAGGACATGTCCTTTCTCCACTAGTTCTTTGCCAGCAAACACCTAATCCTTGATTCTCCTTCCACGCAGACTTTCTGTCCTAAGAAACCTTCCTTGACTAGCCCCCTCCCGACAGTGTCCTGTGGAACTTTGCTTAGCTCTACCTTAGCACTGACGATGTTGTAGTGAAATTATTGCATGTGCATCTATAGTGTAGAGGACACTGTGAGCTTCTAGCAGGGTCTTACTAGTTTGCGTCCCTGGTGACCCATGGAGCCTGACATATAGCTTATGTTTCTTAAGCAGAACTTAACAGGGTCCAGGTAGGAAACAGTAGACTACCGGGTGTGCCATCTCTTGGCATATCTTGGCCAGATAAGATGGCCATAGGTCCTTATGTGGATAAATTGGTTTGTACTTAACTGCTAACTTAAATGTTTCCTGGTGGTTTGAACCTACGCAGTGTTACTGTCCAAGAAATCATTGTAATACATTGTCTTCTTGAGCTGCCCTCTGAAATCCTCTTTTCAGTTACTTTACTTCATCATTTCTTTCTTTAGCTTCTCAGTATTCAACAGCAAGTTTGTGAGTCTCTTCTGACATCCATTTTGGTCTTTTCTTTCTTTTTTTTTTTACTTTTTAATGGCCTCTTGCATTCTTCATGTGTTATGTCCTTGTACAGCTTGTCTGCACTTTGGATATTAGTGTTCAATATGTCAAATCTCTTCTTGATCTAGTCTCTAATGTAGGGGGATATACTCAGGGTCATCTGTTGGCTCTTGTGGACTTGTTCTTATTTTCTTTAGCTTCAACCTTACCTTGCATGTAGCATGTGATCAAGAGCTGATGGTACTCAGCTTATAGATCCAAGCTGCACTGAAAACATTGCTGAAAAACAAGGCTCGAAGAATTGACAGAATACCAATTGGATGTTTGAACAAATGGAAGCAATGCTGGAAGTGCTTTCTTGTCTATGCTAAGAAATTTGGAAGAGTGCTACCGTACCTGGCCAACCAACTGGAAAAGATCCATATTTAGTCCTATTCCAAAGAAAGGCAGTCCAACCACATGTGGAAATTATTGACTAATATTAGCATCACACGCAAGTAAAATTTTGCTGAAGATCATTCCAAAGTGGCTGTAGCAGTATATTGATGGGGCATTTCCCGAAATTCAAGTCAGAGTCAGAAAAAGGACACAGAACTAGGGATATCATTGTTGATGGATGATCTGGCTATAAGCAGTCTGTGGTGTATTCAGTATTCCTCATCAACACCATAATTCAGACATTAAGTCTTCTTCAGTCATCCTTATTCACTGCTCAAAATCTACTCTTGTACAACTGAGTGTTTTGTCTGTTCCCTCCTCGTGAAGAAGTGGTCTTTCCCTACATCGATCATAAGGTTTTGGTTGGGGGTTTTATAATATTCCACCCTCCAGACATGGCAGGCACTTGATCCAAGCTTGTTCAGTCATCATTACCATCCTTCTGAACTCAGTGATGGGTTGAGGAATGAGTGTCTGATCCAAACTGAGCCAATCAGAGCACTTCCATGGAAGTTTTCTAATGGGAGATCCAGCTCTGTCATTACTTTCCACTTAGACTGATTCAAATTGGGTTTCTGTTTCCTGCACATAAAACTCTACTGCCCTATAAAGCAACTACAGTGTGAAATTTCTTTGAGGAATAAAAATAACATGTATAGAATAGTTAGTGTGGTAACTGGGGCCTAGATACTAGAAAATACACTGTGAGAAGCGGAGCGTCCGGCCCAAGATGGCGCCCAAGGCCGGAGCCCCTCCTTATTCCACACCTTTGTTTACCAGACTTAGGGCTTTCATAGCGCATGCTTGTGAGCAGTGGCTGCTGATCAGCCTATTGAGAGCACCGCTTTGAGAGGACGTGGCCTTGGATGATTGGAGGAACCTTGGGGATAAAAGCGTGTGGGGGCCGGGTGTAGGAAAAAGAAGAATAAAGCAGAAAGAATAAAGCAAGCAACTTGCAAGGTAGCTCGTATCCATGTGTCCTGTCTTCTTTCCGCGGGCGGACAATTAGGCAGCGACAATACACATTTTAAAAAAATAACAAATGTAACTTTATAAGAAGAATCTCTACTACTTTAACCCATATTTGAATTTAGTCTATTGAATAACTTTTACTTGTGTAGCAAATATATTCAGCACAACATATGCCAATTCAACAGTTTCTACATGCACAATTTAATATTAGTTCTACTCTTCAAGTTGCAAAATCCTCATCTCTTGTTCTTAATTATTCCATCACCATTAATGTAAACTCAGTGGTCCCCAAGCGAAAACTCCTCCTTATTGCTGTTTTTCCTCTGGTAACCACTAAGTAAGCTTTGGTTTATGTATATTTACTTGTTTCATAATTGAAGTCATACAGTATCTGTCCTTTTGTGACTCACTTATGTCAACATAATTCCACACTTCCATGTTGTGGTATGAAACAGAACGTTGTTTCTCTTTACGGTTGAGTAGTATTCTATTGTACGTATGCACTGCATTTTATTTATGCATCCGTCTGTTATACTGGGCATTTAGATCATTTCTACCCTTTGCTATTGTAAAAAATTCTGCAATGCACAGGTTTCTGTTCGTGCTACCACTTTCAGCTGTTTGGGGTATACACCCAGGACTGGAATTTCTGTGTCATGAGGTAGTTCCATGCTCAACATTTGAAGAGCCACGAAACTATTTTGCACAGTGGCTGTGCCATTTTGCATTTCTACAAGCAATGGGTGAGGGTTCCAGTTTCTATATATTCTCTCCAACATCTATTATTTCCTTCTTTCCTTCTTTCCTTCTTTGCTTCCTTCCTTTCTTCCCTCCCTCCCTCCTTCTCACTTTCCCTCTCTCCCTCCTTTCATCATTGCCATTCTAATGGAATGGTTTTGATTTGCATCTCCCTATGAGGTTGCTATGAGTTGGAACTGACTAGGCACTGAGTTTGGTTTTAGTTTCTTAATAGCAATAGGGAAATCCTGGTGGGATAGTTGGTTAAATGCTATGTCTGCTAACCAAAACATCAGTAATTCAGATCTGCCAGGCACTCCTTGGAAGCTCTATGGTTCAGTTCTACTCTGTCTTTTAGGGTTGTTATGAGTCAGAATCAACTTGATGGCAATGGATTTGGTTTGCTTTAATGGCTGTAGCGAAACACTGGTGGTGTAGTGGTTAAGAGAACTATGGCTGCTAATCAAAAGGCTGGTGATTCAATCCACCAGCTGCTCCTTGGAAACACTGGCACAGTTCTAATCTGTCTTATAGGGTTCTAATCTGTCTTATATTTGGAATCAACTTGATGGCAACAGGTTTTAGTTTAATGGCTAATGAGGAAGTTGTGCATCTTTTTCTGTGCTTCCTTATGTAATATCCTTGACTGACAATGACTACCCCTGCCTCACCCCAACATTGCACTTACATTCTTGCCTTGTATGCTGCTTTCTTTTGGTTAGAATCTGTCTGGTGTGTTTCTCCAGTCCTTTACCTTCAACTTTGCTAGGTCCCTAAATTACAGACATTTCTGTGAAATAGCACATAGCTAACCTGTTTAAATCCAGTTGATCAAGTGTTTTATTTACTTGGTGAGTTTAATCTGTTTACATTTACTGTAATGTTAGATACATTTGGATACATTTTAACATGTTACTTTATTCCGTTTACCCTCCTTTCTGTTGCCTGTTCCCTACTCTTCTACCTTCTTGTTTCCACTAGTCATCCCTCTCTGATTTGGAAGCTGTACACTTCGTTGCTCATCTTTTAGTGGTCACTGCTAAAATTTTAATGTTTATTTGAATAAAAAAAAACTCAAGTTAATTCATACCTCTACACTTACAGTCTAAGACTCTTAATATGCTTTAACTCTAGTGAACCATCTTTATCTAATATCTTATTGATATCTGACAGTATTTTGGTTTCGTATTGTCTAGGTGGAACCCTAGAGGCATAGTAGTTAAGAGCTCAGCTGCTAAAGATCAGCAGTTCTGATCTACCAGCTGCTTGTTGGAAACCCTATGGGGCAGTTCTACTCTGTCCTATGAGTTGGAACTGACTTGATGGCAGCTAACAACAGCAACATTGTTTTTGGTACCACTCAAATTTATCATTAATATTATTTTTGTTGATTTATAGATCAATGCTTGCTCAGATTTAGCCATATGGTAAAAAATATCTTTCCTCATCTGTGCTGCTTCTTTATTGTTTCTTTCTTTCTTTTTCTATTGTGATTGAGTGAAAGTATACAATACAATCTGAATTTGTGTGCCTGCCTATCTGCAGCTCCTTCTGCTCTCCTTGCCCGGAGACAGCATATTCCTCCTTTCCGTCTATACATGTCATATCCTCTTCACGATCTCCTGTCCCCTCCTACCCACCCTCTCCACTCCCTTCTAGTATGAGGCCAGTAGGACAACATCATATAGATACACAGATCATAAAGTTCACACATGATATGGTCACACTATATCCCCAAGTCCAATCCATTCCTGTCCGCAGAGTTGACCTCAGTAATGATTTATGATCAGAGGCAGCGTCAGGTCTAGGGGCCACACTCCCAGAAGAACTCCTAGGCTTTCAGACCATCAGTTGCAGTCTTTCAGTGGAGTTCTTAGGATGTGCCCCTTTTTTTCTTCTCATGTTGCCTATGTGGCTCAACATTGTGGGCCCCATCATGGCTCTCGTTGGTGGTGGCTGGGCACCATCTGATTCTCCTGGTCACGTGTTGATACAGTCACCCAATCACATGGGTCTTTCTGTCTTCTGGGTTATTTTACCCTGATGTTGTTGTTGTCCTTGTTGATCATCTGTTCCAGCTGAGTTGGGACAATTAGGTGTACCTCAGATGGCAGTTTGCTAGCTTTTAAGAGCCCAGACGCCACTCACCAATACGGGATGCAGAAGACGCTCTTAGCAATAGGCTAGTTACGCCAACTGGCCTCAGTGTCTCCTGAGAGCATGGTCCCTGTACCCCCCGCCTGCAAAATCCTTGCAATATTGACTTAAAATTGGAAGAGTTCTCAGGTTATGTTGAAGTCCTGTTAAAGTTATCTTCTTTCTAACGTGCTGTCACTGATTTCACCCAGCCAAATTTCTATCAACTGTCTAATCGATAACCAACCATCTCCCTCCCTCTCTCCCCTCCCTTGCAGCCATCAAAGAGTCTTTTCTTCTGTACATGAGTCTGTTTTTAAGCCCTTATAGTATGGGTATCATACAATATTTGTCCTTATGTCACTGACTAATTTCACTCAAGATAATGTCTTCCAATTGAAACCAGGTTATGAGGTGCTTCCTAAATTTGTCGTTGTTCTTTATCATTGCATAGTGTTCCATTGAATATATATACCATAGTTTATCCATTCATCTGTTGTTGGGCATCTGGGTTGGTTCCATCTTTTTGCTATTGTGGACTGTGCTGTAACAAACATTTGTGTGCATATATCTGTTGGTGTGAATGCCCTTAATTCTGTAGGATATATTCCAAGCAGTGAGATTACTGGGTCAAATGGTGTATCTGTTTCCAGCTTTGTAAGGAAGCGCCAGATTACTTTCCAAAGAAGTATCATTTTGCAATCCTACCAGCAGTGTAGGAGAGTTCCAGTTTCTCCCCAGCCCCTCCAGCATTTGTTCTGTATTTTTTTGGATCATGGCCAACCTTGTTGGGGTGAGGTGATATCTCATTCTAGTTTTGATGTGGATTTCTTTAATAGCTAATGATAGTGAGTATTTCCCCATGTTTCTTTCAGCTGCCTGGATATCCTCTTTAGTGAAGTGTCTGTTCATCTCCTTTGCCTGAAGCTTAACTGGGTTATTTGTCATTTTCTTGTTGATATTTTGTAGTACCTTACAGATTATGGAGATCAGACATCAGTCTGACATATAGTTGTCAAATGTTTTTTCCCATTCTGTAGGTGGTGTTTCAATACTTTTGATGAAGTCTTTGTATGAACAAAAGTGTTTGACTCTTAGTACTTCCCACTTATCTATTTTATGTTGATTGTGTTTTGTCAGATTTTGAAGTTTGTCATGTTGTATAACAAAACTTTCATCGTTGATCTTATTTCACCTTGGATGAGCTTTATTGTTTTAGATTTTCTATTTAGGTCTTTTATCCAATTTGAGTTGTTTTTTGTGTAAGGTGTGAGATATGGGTCTTGTTTCAATTTTTTGCTGATGAATGTTCAATTTTGCCAGTACCATTTGTTAAAGAGATTGTTTTTACCCCTGTTTACAGTCTTAGGGCCTGTTCATAGGAGGATGGCGGCATCTCTGGGGTCTCAACTCTGTTCCATTGGTCTACATGTCTCTTTTTGTACCAGTACCAGGCTGTTTTGACTAGTATGGCAATGTAGTAGCTTCTAAAGTCCGATAATGAGAGGCCTCCCAGTGCGTTCTTCTTCAGTAGTGCTTTGCTTATCTTGGGTTATTTCTCTTTCCAAACAAAGTTACTGATTTGTTTCTCCATCTCATTAAAAAATGTCATGGAAATTTGCATTGGGATTGCATTGTATATGTAGATCACTGTAGGTAAAATAGACATTGTCACAATGTTAAGTCTTCCTGTTCATGAGCAGCGTAGGTTTCTCCATTTATGTAAGTCTCTCTTAGTTTCTTGCAGCACAGTCTTTTAGTTCTCTTTATATATAATTCTGTTATTTCTCTAGTTAGATTTATTCCTAGGTATTTTATCTTCTTGGGGGCTATAGTAAAGGATACTGATCTGGTGATTTCTTCTTTAATGATCTCTTTCTTGGTGTAAAGGAATCCTACTGATTTACTTATGTTTATCTCGTATCTTAACACTTTGCTGAACTCTTAGTTTGAGTATAGTTTACTTGTGAATTCTTGGGGATTCTCTACATACACAATCATATCATCTGCAAATAGGGAGATTTTTACTTCTTCTTTGCCAATGAGATGCCATTTATTTCTTTGTCTTGTCTAATTGCTCTGGCCAGAACTTCTAGTACAATGCTGAAAAGGAGAGGTGAGAGTGGGCATCCTTGTTTAGTTCCCATTCTCAAGGGGAATTTTTATGGACTCTCTCCATTCAGGATGATGTATGTGACTGGCTTTGTGTAGATGGCCTTTACTGAATTGAGGAATTTCCCTTCTATTCCTATTTTCCGGAGAGGTTTTAGCATGAATGGTGTCTGGAGTTTGTCAAATACCTTTTCTGCATCAATTGACAAAATCAGATGATTGTTTTGTGTTATTTATGTGACTGACCACATTAGTTGTTTTTCTGAAACAGTCTTGCGTCTCAGGTATGAATCCAACTTGGTCATGATAAATTGTTTTTTTTTTTGGATAGGTTGTTGAATTCTATTGGCAAAGATTTTGTTGAACATTTTTGTATATACAGTCATGAGTGATATTAGCCTGTAGTTCTCCTTTTTGGTTGGATCTTTCCTTGGCTTTAGTACTGGCATTACGCTGGCTTCATAGAATGAATTTGGGAGTGTTCCATCCCTTTCTATGCTGTGGAATAGTCTCAATAGTATTGGGGTTATCTCTTTTGTAAAAGCTTGGTAGAATTCTGTAGTGAAGCCATCTGGGTCAGGGCTTTTCTTGACTGGTAGTTTTTGGATAACTTTTTCAATCTCTTCCTTTGAGATGGGTTTATTAAATTGTTCTCCTTCTCCTTGTGATAATTTTGATAGGTGATATGAATCGAGGAATTTGTCCATTTCCTCTACGTTTTTAAATCTGTTAGAGTACAGTCATTTGTGGTATTCTATTATGATACTTTTGATTTCAGTTGGATCTATTGTGACATCTCCCATCTCATTCCTTATTTGGGTCATTTGTTTCCTTTTCTGTTTTTCTTTAGTAAGTTTAGCCAGTGGTTTGTCAATTTGGTTGATCTTTTCAAAAAACCAGCTTTTGATTTTATCAGGTTTTTCAGTTCTTTTTCCACTCTCTAGTTCATTTAGTTCTGCTCTAACCTTTATTATCTGTTTTCTTCTGGTGTCTGAGGGATTTCTCTGTGGCTCTCTTTGTGTTTATTCAAACTGTAAGCTTAATTCTTTGTTTTGAGTCCTTTCTTCCTTCTGCATGTGTGCATTTATAGAGATAAATTGACCTCTGATCACTGTTTTTGCTGTATCCCATAGGTTCTGGTAGGAAATATTTTCGTTCTTGTTTGAATCCATAAATGTGTTTATTTCATCGTCCTTGATTTCTTCTATAACCCATGGCTTCTTAAGCAAGGTGTTCAGTTTCTATGAGTTCCAATTTCTATCTGTGTTTTTTTTCTGCTATTGATGTCGACTTTTATGGCTTTATGGTGTGAGAGGATGCTTTGTGTTTCTTTCTCATTTTAACTTCTTTCTTCCTGAAATTTATCCATTGAAAATTCTCTCAGGAAGAACATACTGGTGGCGGATTCTCTCAGTTTTTGTCTAAAAATTAGTTCACTTCAGCCTCAAATTTGACTCACCATATATACCTCAGCATATAACTAGATTGATGGTTACTTTTTGTCAACCGTTTGAAGATACTGTTCTGCTGTTCCTTGGGCTCAGCTGCTGTTGAGAAATCTGTGAGGTAACTGTCATTCCTTCATAGGTAATTTCTCCTTTCTGTCTTGTTGCTCTTAATATTTTGCTGTTTCACTTTAATGAATTATAGTTTCTCTATAAGGCATCTGAAGATGAATTTATTTACTTAATCCTTATGTTTATTCCAGCTGAGTCTAATCTGATATTTAACTACTCACTGAGTATTTAAAAATTCAACGGCTGTTTTTTTTTTTAATTTCCAGAAGTCCTGTTTGATTCTTTTTCAAATCTGCTTTTTTTTATCGTCCTTTTCTTCCATTTAAAATTGATTAATTTTATAGTCTTTATTATTTTATTATGAGTCTCTGCGTGTTGCAAAAAATGAACATGCTAATTGTTAACTGAGAGACTGACAGTTTGAGCCCACCCAGACATGCCTCGGAAACCTTGGTGACACAGTGACTAAGTAAGTGCTACGGCTACTAACCAAAAGCTTGACAGTTCAGATCTTCCAGGTCTCATTGGAAACTCTGTGGAGAAATTCTATTCTGTTCTATAGGGTTGCTAGGAGACAGAATCAACAGCTACAGGTTTAGAGATGCCTCAAAAGAAAGGTGTGGCAATCTACTTTTGAAAAATCAGTTGAAAACCTTATAAAGCACAGTTGTGCTCCAACATCCATAGGGTCACCATGAGTTGGAATTAACTTGGTGGCAACTGATTTGTTTTTTGCTCATCATATCATTCTTTTATCTGAAGTCTTGGTATTCTGGCTTGATCTGACTTTCTATCTGTTGATGTTTGCTTATGATGTGATTGTTTCTTCATGGGCTTTGACATTTTGCGTGTAAATTTATTTTACTGAGGCTTTGCCTTAGGGGGTTCTTTGTATCTCGAATAGTATGTATGTATCTTCTTCCTTATCATTATTATTATTTGTATTTCATGTGCATATTAAATGCTCGACGAGTAGTTGTCATTGTTGATGATACAGACAATCTACAAAAGGAACTATATCTCTTTACCCCCTTTATTGGAAGGGGAACTCATGGCTCCACTATATTCCCTCCAAGCTTTTTTTCTTGTGAGTCTGTAAGATTTTCTTTGTTGTTAGTATATAAATTCTTGAGACAAGGGAATGTAGCTGACCTTGAGAAGAGAGAAATGAGCCAAGGTTCTGGAAAGAGGGAAGAGAACAGAAAAATCCTTCAGTCATTGAGAGGGAAACAACAATGGACAGCACATAAACGTGAATAAACAGGAGTACTGTCACTCCCGGCTAGAGGTAGGGAAGTAAAGAAAAGAATGATGTGACGCCAAACCAGAAGGTTGGGGGGAGTACTTCATGGTGTGCATCAGAGGATGTGCACTCAGAGGAAGCAGGCGGAAGCTTAGTAATTAGTTTTCTACTTTGATTAATAATACCAAAGAACAGCAAGAGGTCAGTACTTACCATGTACCTGGCACTGTGCTAAGAGTGTTACCTGAATTATTTCATTTGGTCCTCAGACAACTCATTAAGGAGACACTGACGACTATAGAGATGAGGAAATTAAAATTGGAGAGCCTAAGAAACCTAACCCATATCCCATAGCCAGAGAGTCCAAAAATTCAAACGCACTGCCACTGAGTCAATTCTGACACATACTGACCTTATAGGACAGGGTAGAACTGCCTTTTCAGTTAGCAGCTGAGCTCCTAAGCACCGTGACACAAGGGCTCTAGCCAGAGAGTAGCAGTGATGAAACATAACCCATTTCCACTGAACTCCAAAGCAGGAACCTGCAGACACTTCAGGACAAAGCTAGCACTTTGCTGGGTTATGGTGAGAAATACTTTGCTAGTCCCCTTAGCTACTTCGGGAACCTCCCGGGTGATGGGTGGTGGGGAGAACTGCTGCAGATGGGAAGGCCCTGTTTATCACAGTTGTCAATAGCACAAAGCAAATAGCCCTTAATAGGCACTTAATGAATGTTTACTTAATGGACAAATGATTTTTTTTTCTCTTTTGTAGGACTAAGGAGCTCAGCCCTGGAGAAGGGTTAGGACATGTGACACTGAGATACTCTCCTCTTCTCTCCCTTTCCTTGGCTTGAAAGCCCTGCACAGCAGCTGGAGAAATCAGTTTCCTAGGCATTTTCCTTGGCAAGAAGGCTGGGATTCTGATGAAGTCAGCCAGACTACAGGCCAAGAGTGGTGTCAGGAAGCATTGCCTGGGCACTGGAAGCCTACCCTGGCTGGGTGGCAATTTCTAGATATTGATCCTGCTGAGTCCTATTATTATAAATTTTGGCTGTGGGAGCAGACTACATAATAAAGGGGATTCCTTCCTTGTCTTTACTCCCTGCATACACTCAGCCCAGGCTCCCCCTCAGCCAGTGTAAACCCAAGACTTAATAGGATTGGAATGACCATTATGGGTCTGTACTTCACAGACAGACCTCGCATCTCAAGTACCCGTTTTCTGGGACAGAAGGCAACCCAGCACAAGCTGGTGGCAAGCCTCTCCTACCAGGATCACTACTGGGGATTGTATACTTTTCCTTTATAAGGGAAATTGTTTTTAGCAGCTGTCAAGCTGGCTGCCGGCTCATGGCGACCCCATGCACAATGGAACAAAATTATACCCGGTCCTATGTTACCCTCCAAACAGTTTGCAGATCAGACCACTAGGGCCTGTGACATTTTCATTGGCTGATTTTCAGAAGCAGATTGCTAGCCCTGTCTTCTTAGTCTGTCTTAGTCTGGAAGTGCTGATGAGTCCTGTTTATCACTGTGGCACTGAGAAATGGGTGGTGGCTTTGCATCAGATGCGTTGGCTCTGGCACGGAAGGTGAGAATTCTACCTGTCAACCATGCTTGTTTTGGAACTCGGTTATTTTCCATCCATAACCTGTCTGGGCTTTGCAAGGGAAGTAGAACACCACCAAGAGGCAGCCATTGTGGGGAACTGTATGTTCCTTTAGTCTTATTTCTTACTTGGGTTTCTTTGTTTCTCTCTGATACTGTGAATCTCTCTGTCATTCCTTTAACTTTCTATTTCTTTTCTTACCACCCACTCCTCCGCTCTCTCAGTTCCTCTGCTGCACCTCATACTTCGTTTCTGTAAACTTTTTCATGGTCCATCCCCCAAAGGAATAGCCTGACATGCCTCCTGCCCTTCTCCCTCATCCCCCACGAGGCCTCTCCACAGCCTTGCAAAGGACCTGGCTTCCTGCAATCCTAGGGCTCATTCCACAGAGGCTCTTTAAAGGCCTAACCTGTTCTCAGCCTAAAGCCAGCGTGCCAGCTGAACCTGCTGAGTTGAAAACCTCTAGTCTGGGAGCCCTTGTTGGGCTGACAGGGTTCTGGGCCTCAGCAGAGTGCTAAGATCTAGCTACCGTGGCAGTGAACTCCCTGTGTGTCTGCCATCAGCCCAGGAGACTTTTGAAACTCTGTGCTGACTCAGCGTGGGATTCCTTGGCAGATGAGGCAAAGAGCCCCATGGGGCACAGAACCCTAGATTAGCATTTTAAAGAAAGGTCATTGAGAAAGGATCTCCAAGACCTGCTGGGAGCAGAAAGAATGATAGGAAGGAAAGTTTGTTCATATCTCCCCAACCTCTCAGCAAGCCTACTGCTGACCATGGCATTTGAGAAGGCAGGAAAGGCAGCAAGATGAGAAAGGGGAGAGTTGGAGTCTAACTTCATTTCAGTCACTGATAAGTAAAAACAGTTGTATAACATTTCCAAATTTTACTCTCTTGTGAAAAAGAAAAAGCCAAACAAAGTAATCTCTTACGTGCCTTCCATGCTCACCTGTGTTTTATTGACTATACAAAGGCATTTGACCGTGTGGATCACAGCAAACTATGGATAAACTTGCAAAGGATGGGATTCTAGAACACTTAATTGTGCTAATGCGGAACCTGTACTTAGACAAAGTGCATACTGAGTGGCTTAAATTAAGGAAAGGAGTGTGTCACGGTTGTATTCTTTCACCATGGTTATACAATCTTCATGCTGAGCAAATAATCCAAGAAGTTGGACTATATGAAGAAGAGTAAGACATCAGAAATGGAGGAAGACTCAACCAACAACCTTTGATATGCAGACAACACAATCTTGCTTGCTGAAAGTGAAGAGGGTTTGAAATACTCAGCGAGTAAGATCAAAGACCACAGACTTCAGTATGGATTATACCTCAACATAAAGAAAACAAAAATCCTCACAACTGGACCAGTAAACAATACAGTGATAAACAGTGAAAAAATTAAAATTGTCAAGAATTTTTTGGGTGTTAATTCACAATCAACACCCATGGAAGCAACAGTTAAGAAATCAAACATTTCGTTGCATTGGGCAAATCTTCTGTAAAAGATCTCTTGGTGGGCATGTGAAAAAAAAGAAAAGAAAGAAAGTACAGGGTGGAAAGGAGGGGTGTGTTGTCATGGAGGGGTAGGGGAGAGCAGTTAGAGTTGTACAGTGGTGTGTGTTCAGGGTTTTATATGGCAAATTGATTTATTTGTAAATTGTAAATTGATTGTAAACTTTTACTTGAAGCACAATAAAATATTTCTAAACAACAACAACAAAATGTTAGAAAGCAAAGATATACTTTAAGGACTAAAATGCACCTGACACAACCCATGGTATTTTCAATCATCTGATGTGCATGTGAATACTGGACAATGAATAAGGAAGACCTGAGAATAATTGACACCTTTGACATATGCTGTTGGCAAATAATATTGAACATACCATGGACTGACAGCAGAATGGACAAATCTGTCTTGGAAGAAGTACAGCCAGAATGCTCCATAGAAGGAAGGATGGTGAGACTTTATCTTACATACTTTGGATATGTAATTAGGAGGAACCAGTCCCTGTAGAAGTACAGAGGAAGACTTTCAACTGGGTGGATTACTACAGTGACTGCAACAGTGTGTTCAAGCATGACAAGGATTGTGAGGATGCCACAGGACCAGGAAGTGTTTTGTTCTGTGGTGGATGGAGTTGCTATAAGTCAGAAGTGACTTGATGGCATCTAACAACAAAGTGCCTTCCAAGACTGTGATGGCTGTCACGGAGAAGGGCAGAAGGATAACCAACCACTGAGTATGCTATTGTTGACCAGCCTTATTGGAAGGCCTTGGGCCAAGCACCAGCAATTTGCATGCCTTCAGATAAGGTGTTTAACCCATTTGCACCTAAGCTTCCACATCTGTGAAGTGGAGGTGATATCTTAGGGTACCCTTTAAGAATTAAAACCAGTTGGTAAGTACAATATTTCCCAAGGAGTAAAAATGACGGTTGTAGCCAGTAGTTAAGCCCCTGTCATGGATTCAATTGTGTTCCCCCCAAAATATGCGTAGCCACGTGGCTGGGCCATAATTCCCAGTATTTTGTGATTGTTTTCCATTTTGTGATTTTCATATACTGTGTGTTAAAGGATTGGGGTGAGAATGTAAATCCCTTTATAAGATCACCTCCCTGCTCCACTGTAAAGAAAGTTTCCTTGGAGTGTGTCTTGCCCCACCCTTAATCCTTTCAGCCTGCAAGAGATAAAAGGAAAGGCAAACAGGTTGAGAATTAGAAACCTCACACCATCAAGAAAGCTGCACCACGAGAAGACCACGTCCTTGAGACCTGAGATTCCTGTGCCAAGAAGCTCCCCAGACAAAGACAGACATAATATCAGATTTTCCTCCAGAGCTGACAAGTGGGAAAGCCTTCCCCTGGAGAGGACATCCTGAGTTGGACTTGTAACATACTGGATTGTGTATGAATAAACTTTCCTTTGTTAAGGCCATTCACTATGTGATATTTCTGTTAGAGCAGCACTAGCTGGTTAAAACAGCTTCCTTTTACAGTTCTCTGCTGAATCTGATTGCCAAGGAGACATTAGCATGTTTTTAACATCTCTGAGAACCCCTCCAGTTTCTCCTTTAACAAAAGCAGTCCTCTGCTCATGTCAGGAGACTTTAGCTAATGACACTAAGCTCAGGTTTAATAACACTGTATTTATTTATTCTGATTATTTTTATACTTATCTTCTGTTTCTGGAAAGTGATGTTAGTTTTTCCAATAAGGTAGTTCTTTAGAATTTTCTTTTGTGGGGGCAGAGTCAAGATGGCAGACTAAATACACATCTTCTTAAGTCCTGCTGGAAACTAAGACCTGAATTGATAATTAAACAGGGCCCTCTGGACACCTAGTGAGCCCTAGGGCATAGAGTGAAAAGCTTCCTCTCTTTCACTTAGCCCCCACTATTGGTGAGCACTGGCTTTCATGGATCAAGGATGACTTGTCATTTTAACTTTTTTTCTCTGTCTTGGCTGGTGGGAAGACCTGGGACATGACTGATGGCTGGTCTCGGACACAATGCTGGTAGGATTGGAGGGCGAGATTGCCATATTTTGAAAATCTGGCTTTTGACTCTGTGCTTCTCGGTGCCTTTGGCCTCTCTTCCTGCCTCTGCCATTGACTGGCCTGTGCTGGGGCAGGTGGGAAACTTGTGTGGGATGCCATCTTGTTCCACTGGAAGGCTGAATACTCATATGGAGGCCTCGGCAGGACCTAATTCCTAGGCTGGGAGGCAGTGCCCGCCAGGAAGAAAACGCTTTCCCAGCAGTAAAGCAGTATTCTACAAAGTGTTGCCTGTGGCTGGGGACCAACAGCAGGGGCCAGCAGGGCTGTAGCCTTTCTGTATTTTGAACTAGTTTATAACATCTGGGATTAGATATAGAGATGCTTACTTTGCCAGCTGGGAAGAGGGACCTGTACAACTAAAACCTGACTGACTTTGGAAGTTGTCAAATATTTTTTAACCTTTCATTTTAAGATGGCCTAGAGAAACAACTGAAGTCCATCCTCACAGCATCTCTTCCACCTTCTATTGACTCACATGATGCCCCAAAAGCAACAAACTCTGGATAAAAGCATAGCCATAAATCACCAATGGTTTCAGAAGTCCCCCAAAAGAAACAACCAAAGAGCTGCCCAGACAAAGAAAACTTTCTGAAACTATCAGAAGGTGAATACAAAAAGATTATATAGAGAGCCCTCCTAGACTGTATACAAAATGCAGCAGAGAAAAACTAAAAATTAAACAAGCTGTTTGATCTGATGGAACACCGGTACTCTGAAATCCAACAGACCAAGAACAAAATCAAAGGGATAGGAACTTCAACTCAAAGCCAAGAAAACAGAATGGAACAAATGGAAAAGAGACTTTCTGACTGGGAAGACAGAGCTAGTGACTCCAGCATCTATGAGGAGAAATCAGAGAAAAGAAACAAGAAAAATAAAGAAGCATTAAGCATGTGGGACTCTATTAAGAGGAACAATCTATCATTAATTGGAGTCCCTGAACAGGGCGAGACACCTGATAACACAGAGAGCATTGTTGCTGAGCTGCTGACAGAAAACTTCCCAGAAATTATGAAAGAAGAGAATATAGATATCCAAGATGCATATCAAATGCCACTCAATACAGATCTCAAAAGAAAGGCTCCAAGGCACATTCTAATCCAGCTTAACAAAATGAAACATAAGTAGAAACTCTTAAAGGTAGCGAGACTCAAAGCAAAGTTAACATTCAGAGGGAAACCCTGTAGGCTTTCATCAGATTTCTCAGCAGAAACAATGTTGGCACAGAGATAGTCTCATAACACATTCAAAGCCTTGAAGGAGAAGAACTTCCAACCAAGAATTATATATCCTGCAAAACCATCTTTCAAATATCAAAGTGAAATGACGACATTCCCAAATAAACAGAAACTCAGAGACTTTGTAAACACCAAACCAAAGATAGAAGAAATACTGAAAGAATCGTTTGGCTTAGAAGAACAAAACCACTAAGTTTATATTTTAGAAGCAAATACAAGACCCATCACCCGGAAACCTACTGAGTTAGGGAAGGCTCCAAAACTCAGTCAAAGCTATAATAGTGAAAGAAATGATCCAGTGATCATATCATGAAAACTATGATGTCATCATATTAAAAAGAGGGATGTACTACAGTTGTTATAGTCCTTCCAGATGGAGAGGAAGTTAATATGACTGGTAGTAATTAAAATTGGGTTTATACATAGTTTATTAAGGGGGATCATTGGGGCAGCCATAAAGGACAATAAAGATCAACGTATCAAATCAAGAAATGTAATAAAGGAGTCTGAACAATCAGAAAACCAACCCTGAAAAAGGTGAAAAATCAACTCACAAAGAAGAATCTCCCCAAACAGATTAATAAGAACAACAGAGAACATATTAACACACAAATAAACATCACACACTAAACACAGACCTATCAATAATTACATTGAATGTGAATGGACTGAATGCTCCAGTGAAGAGATATTGAGTGACATCTTGGATCAAAAAACACAACACATCCATATGTTGCTTACAAGAAACTCACCTTAGACTTAAAGATATGAACAAACTGAAAACTAAAGGATGGAAGAATATATATCAAGCTAACAATGAACAAAGAAGAGCAGGTGTGGCAATTCTAATCTCAGATAAAATAGATTTTAATGTAAAACCCACCACCATGGATAAGGATGGACACTATTGCTGAAAGGTTTAATACACAAGCAGGACTTAGCAATATTAAATATTTATGCACCCAATGTTAGATGGCACTTGGCTATATTAGATCACCTAAATACATCAAAGACACAGTGACCACACTCAAAAATAAGAGAGATCACTTCACAACAATAGTGGGAGACTTCAACACTCCACTCTTAATACTGGACAGATTGTCTAGAAAAAGCTCAGTAAAGACACAGAAGACCTTATTGCCACAATTAACCAACTAGACCTCAATGACGTATATAGAACTTTCTACCCATCAGTGGAAAACTACACCTTCTTCTCCAGTGCACAGGGAACATTTCCAGAATAGACCATGTGTTAGGACATAAAGCAATTCTCAACAAAATCAATACCACTGAATTAGTGCAAAGCATCTTCTTAGACCACAAAGCCATAAAAGTCAAAATCAGTAGCAGAGAAAACATAGATAGAAAGTAGAACACATTGAAACTGAAAAACATCTTGCTCAAAAAGCCATGAGTTATAGAAGAAATCAAGGATGAAATAAAGAAATTCATGGATTCCAATAAGAAGGAAAACACTTCCTACCAGAACTTATGGGATACAGCCAAAGCAGTGCTCAGAGGTCAGTGTATCTTTATAAATGCATACACCTGGAAGGAAGAAAGAAACTAAACCAAAGAACTAACCCTACAGCTTGAACAAGTAGAGAGAGAACAACAGAGGAACCCCTCAGGCACCAGAAGAAAACAGATCATAAAGATTAGAGCAGAACTAAATGAATTAGAGAATAGAAAAACAATTGAAAAAATTGGATAAAACCAAAAGCTGGTTTTTTGAAAAGATCCACCCAACTGATAAACCATTGGCTAAATTTACTAAAGAAAAACAGGAAAGGAGACAAATAACCCAAATAAGAAATGAGGGGAGTTGCCATAACAGATCCAACAGAAATCAAAAGTATTATAACAGAATACTATGAAAGACTGCACTCTAACAAATTTGAAAACCTAGAGGAAATGAACAAATTCCTAGATTCATATCACCTACCAAAATTATCACAAGGTGAAGCAGAACAACTTAATAAACCATCACAAATGAGGAGAGTCATCAAGAAACTACCAACCAAAAAAAGTCTGGCTTCAACAAAGGCAATACCATTGAATTAGTGCGAAGCATCTTCTCAGACCATAAAGCCATAAAAGTCAAAATCAATAGCAGAAAAAACAGACAGAAAGTGGAACTCATTGAAACTGAACAACACCTTGCTCAAAAAGCCAGGAGTTGTAGAAGAAATCAAGGATGAAATAAAGAAATTCATGGATTCCAATAAGAACAAAAACACTTCACTGCAGAATTCTACCAAGCTTTTAGAGAAGAGTTATTTCCATTACTACTGGACAGTGACACTTTTTAATGGGATGGAAAAATAAATCACCAACTTTGTTTGGAAGTGGAAGAAGCCCCGGATAAGTAAAGCACTACTGAAGGAGAACATCCTGGGAGGCCTCTCACTACCTGACTTTAGAACCTGTTACACTGCCACAGTAGTCAAAGCAGCCTGGTACTGGTACAAAAAGAGACAGAGAGATCGACGGAACAGAATGGAGACCCCAGAGATGACACCATCTTCCTGTCAACAGTTGATATTTGACAAAGGCCCTAAAACATTAAACTGGGGTAAAAACAATCTCTTCAAAAAATGGTGCTGGCAAAATGGGATATCCATCTGTCCTAAATTAAAACAAGACCCGTATCTTACACCTTATACAAAAACCAACTCCAACTGGATAAAAGACCTAAATATCAAATCTAAAACAATAAAGCTCATCCAAGAAAAGGTAGGAACAACAATGGAAGTTTTAATACGCAACATAGAAAGACTTCAAAATCTGTCAAAGAGACCACAAACAACCAAAGAGAAAATAGATAAATGGGTACTAAGAATCAAACACTTTTGTTCATGCGAAGACTTTATTAATAGAATTAAAATGCCACCTAAAGAATGGGGAAAAATATTTGGCAACTACATGTCAGACTGCTGCTTCATCTCCATAATCTATAAGGTATAACAAAATATCAAAAAGAAACAGATAAATCATCCAGTTAAGCAATGGACAAAGGAGAGGGACAGACACTTCTCTAAAGAGGAGATCCAGGCAGCCACAAAATACATGCAGACATGCTCATGATCATTAGGTATTAAAGAACAATGAGATACCACCTTGCCCCACCAAGGTTGGCCATGATCCACCAATGCTGGAGAGGCTGTGGAGAAATTATAACTGTCTTACACTGCTGGTGGGACTGCAAAATGGTGCAACCTCTTTGGAAAGCAATCTGGCACTTATTTAAAAAGCTGGATATAGATATACCATTTGACACAGTAATTCCACTACTCAGAAAATATACTACAGAATCAAGGCCATTCACACCAACTGATACATGTACATAAATCATTTTTGCAGCACAGTCCTCAGTAACGAAAAGATGCCCAACAACAGAGGAATGGATAGGTAAACTACGGTATATATACTCAGTGGAACTCTATGCAGTGACAAAGAACAACGATGATTTTAGGAAACATCTCATAAACTGGTTTCAATTGGAGGACATTATGTTGACTGAAAGCAGCCATCAACAAAAAGACAAATATTGTATGAGACCTCTAAGATAAGATCTCAAAAACCGACTCATGCATAGAATAAAAGTCTCTTTGACGGCTGCAAGGGGAGGGAGGGAGGGGAGTGGGAGGAGGGTTTAGTTTAGATAGTTGATAGAAATTTTTGTGGGGTGAAATCCATGACAGCACACATTAGAAAGAAAATCAGTATTAACTGGATTTCAACATAACATGATTACTCCTCCTGTCTTAACCCAATATTGCAAGGACGGAGTAGCCAGGCAGGGTGCTGGGGAATGAGCTCTCAGGGTAAATCAAGGCCAGTTGGCACAACTAACATTTTGCTAAGAGAGCTTTCTGCACCCCACATTGATGAGTGGTGTCTGGGGTCTTAACAGCTGTGAAGCTGCCATCTGAGGGTACAGCAGCTGGAATGGATGATCACCAAGGGCCAAAATGACATGGGAGAAAGAGAATTCAGAAGACAGAGAGACCCACATGAGTGGGTGACTGCATTGACTTGTGACCGGAAAAACTGGATGGTGCCCGGCTACCACCAGTGATAGCCCTGTGGCGCTCACAAAGTTGAGTCTCACTGGCAACACAAGACTAAAACGTGGTGCACCCTGAGATCTCCACTAAAACACCACAATTGATGGTCCAGGCGCTTCAGAGTTCCCCAGGGAGCATGGTCCCTGGCCTTGATGCTGCCCCTGTGCATAAATCACAATGGAGGTCAACTCTTCAGACAGAAATGGATTAGACTTGGTGAAACAGTGCCCCTATCAGGTGTGCACTTCATGGTTCTATGCGTCTAGAGGATGTCGTCCCGCTGACCTCTTACTGGAGGCGGGGGAGTGAGTGGAGAGAAAGTGATAGGAGATTGTTCGGAGGATAAGACGTGCGTGGAGTGGGGAGGAAGGGTGTGCTGTTGCCAGGCAGGGAGAGCAGTGGGAGCTGCATATAAGCAGGCACAAAAATTTATATGGGAATGTACATTTTAATTCAATCATAATAATAATAAAAAGAAGACTTTCGAAATAAATTTAAATAAATAAAATGAGTCAATTGAAGACAAATAAAGTGAGAGGAAAGGCAGCATGACATTGTGGCCCAAGTTGTAAAAGTGATCTAAGAATTGGGAAAGTATCTGCATTAAATTTTGGGACATTTAAAGTGTTCAGTTTGGTTTCTGACTTCATGAAGGGATAAGGATCACTACTGCTGCCTTGGAGAGAAGGGTCTGTCAATTTCAGTTGAACCCAAATGCTGTTTCTTCCTTTGGCTTGTTGTTGGTTCTTAGAGAAATACTCAGTTACACTGTGCCTATCCCTTTAGCTCTTGGGTGGTGCTGATGGCACCAGTCTACTGAGAAAATCCACTGACACAAGAGCAGAGCAGACCCTCTAGGCAGTGCTTGCTGGGGGTAATTCTGTTCAACTTCTAGATTGGCTCTGACTCAAATGATCTCCCCCAGGGAATTTAATGGGAAGTCATTTCAATGGCCAATAGTGTATGCACTGTTGAATTTCTACACTAATGATAAAGAGGCTGAAATTCCCATCTGGGCCATTGTGTTTTAAACAGAATATGTATTACCTTCTGAAACAAAAGGCACTTAATGCATACCAAACCATCTGTCTCAGTCAATGTCACCAAGACAGAACTTGATAGAGGAGCCAAGAACAAGTCAAATAAAAGGCTTTAAGTCTATATTGGATGGATATGGCAAGTACAGGGTGGAAAGTAGGAGTGTGCTTGTCACAGTGTAGGGAGAGCAGCTAGAGCTGCATAGCGGTGTGGGTGTGGGGTTTTATATGGCTAATTGACTTGGATTGTAAACTTTCACTTAGAGCAATAAAACATTGCCAGCCAAGCCAAGTGCCGACATTACAAATTAAAAAAAGGACTTAAAACTATGACCTATATCACCCAGATGTTCCCAGAGGCTGCTAGGACAGCTTGTATGTTACTTTGTGTAACTTACATTTTTCAGTTTTGTTATAAGGAGAGGGAGGAGAAAAGGAGATTGACAGATAACTAAACAGAAGTTTTTGCAAGCTTCAATTCAGTGTAGACCTTGCAGAAAATGCTTTTGCGTGGTGTCCTGATGCTCTCAGAGGGTCTCCTGACGGCAAGGGCTTAGCCCTGCCAGCCAGCGCCATGGGCTCAAGGCAGGCATCTTTCTGGAATTACCTAAAACTTTGTGCTCAAATAAGCCAGTACCAAAGGTTCCCAGGGAGGAGAGCTGGTGCAGCACTTGGTGGATGTCCCTAAACAGCAGAGACTTCAGCACTAGAAAAACCAGACTTCACTCCTCTCTGTGTTTGGACTTGTCAGAATGGCCAGCAACGGGTAAGCACTCCCACCGCTTCTCCTGTCCTTGAACGTAGTCTGGGCAGTGATGCAAAGGCCACTTGCAAAATCCCTCTAGTGGCCAAGTTAAGGACTCGGGTTTGAGCCGATAATGAAAATCTCTCCTTTCTGTCCTCATGCGGCATTCTGAAAATGTTGTTTCAGATATCTTGGAAATTTTACAGTATTCTTCTGGTGAAATATGGCAAGCCCCTTCCATAAAGACTTTGAAAAAACTTTCCTCTTGAACCTGGGGCTGGTGTACTGGTCTGTGTTTTCTCAATGGCTTGTTCTTCTGCAACTCCCAGGGTACTGCTAGACTGGGTTTTGGCTTCATTTGCTTTTGCAAAAAATAATAACACTAATGAAAACAGGACCCCTTAGTGTTTTAGTTTCTTAGTGTTGTTATGAAGGAAATACCGAAAGTGGAGGGATTTAATGAACATAAATTGATTTTCTCACAGTGTAGGAGGCTAGAATTAAAGGCACCAGCTCTAGGGGAAATCTTTCTCTTTGTATCAGCTCTGGGGGAAGGTCCTTGTCTCTCTTTCTTCCTTTCCCTCTCTTTTTTAAAAATAATACTTTATTTTATTTTCAGTGAAAGTTTACGCAGCCAATTTGGTTCCTATTTAGCAGTTTCTTCACTAGTTGCTCACTGACACTAGTTAGCATCGTTCACGTGTCAGCACCCACTGTGATTCATTCTGGTGGTTTCATATGAATGTTTTTTTAACGGGGCACCACACCCATGGGTAGTACCCTTTATTTTGGTTGCCAATCTGTTATTCTGCTAGAAGGTGCGCTCAGGGAATAGTTTCAAGTAAAGAGTATTTTCAGACTGATAGTCTCAGGGGGTCCTGAGACTAGTCTCAACTATTCCAGTAATTCCAGATTTTTGTTTTGTCCTGCATTTTTCTTTTGTTCTGTTCAGATCTGTCTATTGGGGTCATGATCAGAATTGTCAGAAGTGGTAGCCAGGCACCATCTAGTTCTTCTGGTGTCAGTGTAAATGAGACAGAGTATAGTTCATGTTAGCTGTTAGCCCTGTAGATTAGTTTCTTCTCTGAGACTTTGGTTTCATTTTTTTCCTCTTTTTCTCCTGATGAGTAGAGACTCATAGTTGTATCTTAGATGGCTGTTCAAGATCTCTTTTCAGCTTCTCTTCCTCCATTCCTTGGTGATCATCAAGTGACATGATGTCTGTCTTCTCCCATCTGTGCTTCATTGCTTCTGTGCATATCCTGATGTTTTGTATCCCCAAACTGATTGGTTTACTAACACACACCCTATGAATTTATTGTGACCTCCTCGACATAACAAAACCCCCATTTCCAATGGGATTACACCTACAGGGATCAAACCGGCTACACTCACTGTTGTCGAGGCCGTTGTGACTCATAGTGAGGAAAACTGGCCCATAGCTCTGGAGTTTCCACGGAGCATCTCATGGATTTGAACTGCTGATCTTTTGCTTAGCAGCTGAACTCTTTTTTTTTTCTTTTTCCTTTTTTATTTAATATAACTGAGTGAAAATGTACATTCCCGTATAAATTTACATGCCCACCTATATGAGCTTCCACTGCTCTCCCTGTCTGGTGACAGTACATTATTCCTCTCTGCTCCATACATGTCTCATCCTTCCAAGAGCCTTCTTTCCCCTCCTCTCCACCCACTCTCCTTCCTCCAGCCAGAGGTCAGCAGGATGACATCCTACAGATGTATAGAACCATAAAGCGCATCCAATATATGGTCACTCTGCATTGCCAAGTCCAATCCACTCGTGTCCAAAGAGCGGACCTTTGTTATGATTTATGGGAAGGGCAGCATCAGGGCTGGGGGCTGTGCTCTCAGGGGAACCCCCAAACTGCTGGACCATCATTTGAGGTCTTTTAGTGAAGATCTCAGGGTGCACCCCTTTCTATTCTTGTGTTGCCAGTGAGACTCAACCTAGTGAGCTCCATCGTGGCTATCACTGGTGGTGGCCAGGCACCATCCGGTTCTTCTGGTCCCAAGTTGATGTAGGCACCCACTTATGTGGGTCTCTCTATCTTCTGGGTTGCCTTTACCCCAAGTTGTTTTGGTCCATGGTGAGCATCCGTTCCTGCTGAGTTGGGACCATTTGCTGTGTCCTCGGATGGCAGCTTGGCAGCTTTTAAGACCCCAGACGCCACTCACCAATGTGGGGTGCAGAGAGCCCTCTTAGCAAAACACTAGTTCTGCCAGTTGGCCTTGATTTCGCCTAAGAGCATGGTCCCCTGCCCCCTGCCCCAGCTACTCTATCCTTGCAATACTGGATTAAGATGGAAGGAGTACTCAGGTTATGCTGAAGTCCACTTAATGTTGTTCTTGTTTCTAATGTGTGTTATCACTGATTTCTCCCAACCAGATTTCTAGCAACTATCTAATCTAAACCCTCCCCCACCTCGCCCTCCCTCCCTCCCCTCCCTTGCAGCTGTTGAAGAGTCTTTCCTTGTATACACAAGTCTGTTTTTGAGATCTTATCGTAGAGGTCTCATACAATATTTGTCCTTTTGTCACTGACTACTTTCACTCAACATAATGTCTTCCAGTTGAAACCAGGTTAGGAGATGTTTCCTGGAATCATCATTATTCTTTATCATTGCATAGTGTTCCATTGAGTATATGTACCATAGTTTACCTATCTATTCTTCTGTTGTTGGGCATCTGGGTTGATTCCATCTTTTTGCTATCGTGGACTGTGCTGCGATAGACATTCTGGTGCATGTGTCCATTGGTGTGAAAGGCCTTGATTCTGTAGGATATATTCCAAGTAGTGGAATTACTGGGTCAAATGGTATATCAATATCCATTTTTTAAGGAAGCGCCAGATTGCTTTCCAAAGAGGAAATTTTGCAACCCCACCAACAGTGTAGGAGGGTTCTACTTTCTCCACAGCCTCTCCAGCATTTGTTGTATTGTGTTTTTTGGACCATGGCCAATCTTTTTGGGGAGCAGCTGAACTCTTAACCACTCTACTACCAGGGTTTCATTCATAGGAATAAGGGCTAGAATTTGCAACACATGTTTGTGGCAGGGAGGAAGGGCACAATTCTGTCAATAACAGTTTCTCATGAATAGCTGTGCCTCTCATAAAATAGAATAGTTCATAATTTTTAAACCATTAAACTATTCCCTCACTTTCAGACAGCAGGAAGATTGACAATTATGGGATATCAAAGTGGAAGAAAGGATGAAACTTCAAGGAAGGTCACTTGGTGTGACACTAGGGAGGCCTGCTTATAATAACGTCATGCCAAGAACAAGTCCCTGGGCAGGACCGGTGATTTGTGCTTAACTACCAGCCTAAAGCTGGGTGGTTGGAACCTACCCAGCAGTGCCTCTGAAGACAGGCTTAGAGACTTGCCTCTACCAAGATGATGGCCAAGAAAAGCCTACGGAGCTCAGTTCTACTGCGTCACACACAGGGTCACTGCAAGTTGTAGTTGACTAAGCATCAGTGGGTAATGGAGTGATGCCAAAAACAGATACCAAGAAGTCAAGCTAGGTTAGAAGTAAGTGGAAACTTCACCCCAGATGTCTGACTCCTTGACTCCTCTTCTTATGTTCTTGAGGGTTTATCAAACATAAGAGTAGTCTTTATTCTTATTTGTAAATGTGCTAATATCTACTAAACAGAGGCAGAATTAAGCTACTTGACTCATCTGCACAATCCTCTTTAACTGGTAGTATTTAGATTATCTTGGAGCAGTAGAGGACACCTGGTTGCACAGTGGTTAAGCACTTGGCTGCTGGCCAAAGGGTCAACAGTTTGAGTCTACCAAGCCAGTCCCTGGAAACCCTATGAGGCAATTCTACTCTGTCGTAGAGGGTCACTATGGGTAGCAGTGGGTTTGGTTTAGCTGGAGCCCTGGATAAGATGTTCAGTCCTCAACTGCCCAGATCTTGAACCAGAGGTTTTGTGAAGATTAAAGCAGGGATTCTCTGAGGAAAGAATTAGAAAGTCTATTGGTCTAAAAGTCAGAGGAACAAGTTGTGAGGTACTTCCTGTTGGTCTTGCTTTGTTTTCCCATTAGCAAAAATAGGTGAGCTAAATTTTGCCCTTCACACCTCCCAGGGAAAAGGCACATAGTGCTGGTGGAGTGAGAGTGATTGCAGAGGTAAAAAGGAGATAGGAATTTGCAGAGTTGTCATTCTGGAACATTCTGCAGAGTGAAAGAAAGACTGAATTCTAACTATGGCATGGTCTGTGAATTCAAGGTCTGTTTTTACCTAGCAATGGGTATAGTTTGGGACAATGAAGACATATTCCTGCAAGTCTGTGTCTTGGTTAGCATCAGGGATAACACCTAGGAAGGATAGATGGGATGACAATATTATTTTCCTCAGGGACACTGGCTTTGTTGTGCTAGAAAAGGGGAGAATTATTCCACAGGTGCCATGGTCCTAGATCAAAATTTCTTTATTTGGAATTGGCTGATAAGAGGCCAGTGGCTCAAGACATTAAGTGCTTGGCTGCTGACCAAAAGTTTGGAGGTTAGAGTTTACTGTGAAGTGCCTTGGAAGAAAAGCCTGGCAATCTACTTCCAAAAATCAGTCATTGAAAACTCTGTGGTGCAGTTCTATTCTGACATACATGGAGTTTCCAGGACTTATAGTCCATTCATCAACAGCTGGTTTGGTTTTGCTGTGGGACTAGGTTAGGAAAGCATCCTACAGCCAGCTGGGCTCATGTGTCACTTTCTCACATACCCAGTCTTCTTAGAAGACAGGTGCTTATGTCTAGAATGTAATGACATCAGTGGAAACCTTCTCCAGATAGCTTTTTGACTACTATGAATTATTTGCATACAGTCAAGACTTATTTAAAAAGATGTTAAGTTTTGGAATAACTTCAGCGGCAACATTAAGTATTAGCAGGGAACCCTGGTGGTGTAGCAGTTAAGTACTATGTCTGCTAAACAAAAGGCCAGCAGTTTGAATCTGCCAGGTGCTCCTTGGAAACTCTATGGGGCAGTTCTATTCTGTCCTGCAGGGTCGCTATAAGTTGGAATAGACTTGATGGCAGTGAGTTTGTTTCTTAGTATCAACATCGTGCTCTCTAAGGGAATATTCTATTATATAACATTGGTGATTTCCAAGATATTTAATAACACTGAGAAAATGCTTACAAGAGAAAACTGAGATGTACAATATAACCTTAATTTTGTAAAAATTCATACCCAAGAAAAAGGTGTGAAATAAATAGGTAAAAACATTATTAGTGGTTTTCAGTGGGTAGTAGGAATTTAGGGTTTTTCATATTATTTTGTGGAACTTTTATTTTCCACATCTTTACAGTGAATCTGAATTAATCTAATAATGGAAAACAAATAAAAATACATAAAAACAGCCCTCCAAAGCCTTTCTGAACCCCCTCCCCCCCCAAAATCAGTCGCACTTCCTTCTGACATTCAAAGAGAACTGGGCACAGTCTTCTCCTTGTTACAAATAACAGA
The DNA here is from genome assembly GCA_028571685.1 of Heterohyrax brucei. Classification (NCBI taxonomy): domain Eukaryota; kingdom Metazoa; phylum Chordata; class Mammalia; order Hyracoidea; family Procaviidae; genus Heterohyrax; species Heterohyrax brucei. The sequence continues at coordinate 80,266,093 of CM053154.1, read as the reverse complement.
CATCATTTGTTCCAGAGATAACAGATTTTGCTCTCATGACAAGGAACTCAGTGGATCTAAGCCTCAGTTTCCTTACCTTTAAGGTGGGGAGAAAAGCTACTGCCCTTTTGTACAGCACAGAGAAATTACAAACATTAAAGCAGGTAATAAACAGGAGATTATTGTCAGCAAGTTAGATGAAAACACTATAGAAATTTAAGGTGTCCAATGGCAGCTAAAATGTAAAAGATCTGGCATCAAATCAGTTACATCACGAGCAACGTTAGCTGCCTGTATGACAACATCAACATGCTGATAGGACTCGTGACAGGATAGCTAATGTCATTGTGGTTGCAGTTTTTTGTAGCAAGACTTAACTCTTCGGAGTTTTCATATCTCAAATTTCAGACCGCTTCACTGAACCTCCTTTTCTAAACATTCCCAAAATAATGTCATGTGCTAGAAACAGCCACCAGAGGGCGATAAACCACTTAGCAAAACTCCCTCCGTTTATATCAAGAGGACGGGAAATCGGTCCGTCCAGCTCCAGAGAAAAATAAAATCCAGTGTACATTAATTATGACGCTATCAAAAAGACAGACAAACAAACTCGCTGCTGTCACGTTGATTCCAACTCAGCGGGACAGAGTGGAACTGCCCATAGAGTTTCCAAGGAGCGCCTGTTGAATTCTATCTACTGACCTTTTGGTGAGTAACCATAGCACTATCAGGTTTTTCTATGCCATTATTTCAGTAAATAGCCTTTTTTGTTCTCCTTGGCTTTTACTAGGTTCACTGCACCCTTTGTTTTTAGGTTTATGGATTTTATTTTAAATCAGTGGTTAGTAGGTTTGTGCACTTTATTTTACATCAGCTTGGATTGTTCAGATCAGAACATTTTAGCAACCTGAAATGTCTAATTTATTTTGCATTCGTGCACACACGATCAAGTGGGTTCCCTTCTCTCAGAGAAGCTCTTAGGTGTGTTTAGAAATAAATAAGAAGCTCATGTTGTTTTTATAAGGAACTCTGGTACACAGTGATTAAGCCTTTGCCTGCTAAACCAAAAGACTGGCAGTTCAAACCCATCTGCTGCTCCATGGGAGAAAGACATGGCAGTCTGCTTCCATAAAGATTAACAGCCTTGGAAACTCTATAGGGCAATTCCACTCCGTCCTAAGGGTGTCTATGAGTCAGCATTGACTCCACAGCAGTTGAGTTTGATTTGGTATTGTTTTTAGAATTAGATTGACATTGAGAGTACTTTCACTTTTAGTTCTTCTACCCATCCCAAACCAACTGCCACTGAGTCATTTTCAACTCACAACAACACTGTAGAGCAGAGTAGAACTGCCCCATAGAGTTTCCAAGGAGAGCCTGGTCGATTCAAACTGCCAACCTTTTGGATAGCAGTTGTAACACTTTACTACACCACCAAGCTTTCCGGTTCTTGTACAGCGGTAGTCAATTCCAAGGTTGCAGACACACCTGGATTAAATAAAAATATCCTGGGGCTATTTGAATGTGCCTCAGTACACTCTTCAGCTTTTTGAGATTCTCCCAGAAACGGGACTTCAGAGCTGATGGGAGGGGGAAGGTAAGGAGTAGCCTTGAGTGTTAAAGGGTCAGACACACCATTGGGGCTGGAGGGGGCGCCGCTGAGCACATGAGCCTGGCGGGCTATTTACCCCTGGGCTCCATAGTGTCTGCAACAAAGAGCAAGACAACTGTATTAGCATGCCTCGGTTCTCGACCTAGCCGAAGAAGCTTGTTGGGGCACTGAACTGCAAAGCAGGGGCAGGGAGAACAATAACTCTCCCTCTACCTAGCAAGGTGCGATGTGTGTGCGTGCACACATGAACGTAGGCTTCGGGCTCAGAAGATATGGTCTGAGTTTGGCTGCCTTTTTGAGGGGGTGGGAGGTGTCACAGTAATTGCAACCAAGATCTGTGTAAATATTTTATTTTTGATCTTTAGGTAGGCAGGGCAGTTCTTTGTTTTTATTTCAATTTTCCAGAAAAGGAAGCACAGTGAATACAAGATATCTAAGATTCCTTTTGGAAACCTTGGTGGTGCTGTGGTTAGGTGCTATCTATGTCTGCTAACCAAAAGGCTGGTTGGCAGTTCCAATCCACCAGGCACTCCTTGGAAACTCCATGGAACAGTTCTACTGCGCCCTATGGGGTCACAATGAGTCAGAATCGGCATGGTGGCTATGGGTGTCTTGGTTTCTTAAGGTTCCTACTAAGTTTGGAGTTCCAGTCTGTATAAAGCCTCTTCTTCAATGGGAAGGCCAGATGCCAGTTTTTCTCAACCTAGCACAGAAGTTTGTGACAATAAGGAAGAGGCCAGAGAAAACCAGGCAGAAGAAGCCTGATTTTATCCATTTCTGCTGGATAGTGGTGTTTTCTCCTTCAGTACATACATACTAGCCAGACCACTGGGGAGTTGGTGAGGGACTGGGGGTTGTGCGACTTCCTAATGAATCCCAACTAAAGCTAGACTTTGGCTAACACAGAAGTTGCTGAAAGCTTCACTCAGCAGAGGCACGGATGAGGAAGACAGAAGAAGGAGTTGGTGTCTGAGTGGCCTTCCAGCACCCTCTTGAAGGATGCTGAGATGATGAAGGTGGTGACGGAGGAGAAGCACAGCTGGGGGTTCTGTGGCTGGTTGATAAAAGCTGCAGCAAGCCATCGCCTCTTGGTAATAGCTCCAGAATGATATTTTAAAGGGAGCCAGGCTGAAGGGGGCGGGGGTGGTCCAGGGAAGTGGTTAGTTTGTGGAAGTTCAATTTCGTGGGTAAGGGAATCCATTCTGAAGGCTCCATATCCCATTGGGAAAACAGTCCTGTCTTTTGCAGTTCTTTTTATGTTATGAAAATTCTGGCTTGGCTTTTTTCAAATCTTGGACTTGATTTAAGTCCTTAAGTTCCTTGGTATATGCCCAGGTACAAATGCAGCTAGCATGGCTGTTTAAAAGGCTAATAAACAAAGGAGCCTCAGAGCCATGCTCACCTTCTTGCACATCCCCACAGCACTTCTGGGGCCACTTACCCCACTGGGGAGAGCCTGAAATCTCATGAATAAGACTAATGTGGCCGGGATGCCATCAGAATGGGTGCTGAACCAGAGGACAAGCGTGGTGATATCATCTGGATAATAGAAAGAGGAGTGTAGACAGTTTCACTCACTGGAAAATAGTATCTTTAGTTTCCTTTTTCACACTGTCTGTTAAATTTCAAATACTCAAGAACTCTTACTGCATTCCACTTTCCCCCTTGACCATGCCCTTGACTCTTTTCAAATGACTGAGTATCCTGAGTTCAAAGAAGGTATTCTGCATAAAGCGTCCCCCGTCACTTTTTCTGAGGAAACTCTGGTAGCGTAGTGGTTAAGTGCTACAACTGCTAACCAAAAGGTTGGCAGTTTGAATACGCGAGATGCTCCTTGGGAACTCAATGTGGCAGTTCTACTCTGCCCGACAGGGTTGCTAGGAATCTGTATACACTTGACAGCAGTGGATACTGGTGTCTCTCGCCCAGCTCCGCCTCCTTTTCCCCTTCTCCTCTTCTCATCCAATGGCTTCCCAGGGCTAAAGGAGAGGCGGATTCATGCAGAAATAGAACCAGTTTGTACTGTTAAGGTTTTCACTGCAGGTCCTCACTGTAGGAAGGGTTGGAAGGAACCTGAGGGTTCCAACCACATTTAAACTAATGAGCTGGAAACTTTGGGGAAACTGTTGTGGGTAACGAGGGGGTGGGGATAGGACAAATGTGATCATCTTCTTTTACTTGGCCTTAGAAAAAACTTGTGGTCTAGATGGCAGAATGAGGAAGGCTAGTGTCCAGAGAGGATCAGAAGGAAGGATATCCCTGGTTGGTCGGGGTAGAGGCTGCCTAACAAACCCAGACTCTTTCATCGTTAAGAGGGGAGGAAGGCAGACCGTGTAATGGGAAAGACCCTTAATGCAGCCTGGAGAACCCCTTCTCCAGTTGCCCTACTCACACAATGGAGTTCAGGGTTGGATAAATGGGCAGACTACTTCGGTGGGCTCATTTGTCTATTGGGGCCTGTGCCATTTCTGAGGCCACGTCTCCCCTGAGTCTTGCTCACTCTCTTGGGCAGTCTCTGTCGCTTAATAAGGAAAAGGCCAGCCAAGCCAAGTGCCGTCCAGAAAAACCAAATATTGCTGCCAGAGGCCAAGCACGGACACTGGGACACCTAGGAATAGGGGGAAAAACGAACCAGGGGTTGATAGGCGCGTGTGTGTCTTGAAGACGGGTCCTTCTCACTCGCGAAGCTAGACGATCTTGGGGCGCTCAGTCTGTGAAATACACTCAACAGCTGGCCACTCCTCCCCTCCTGTTCCCATTAGGGGCTCATTTGGGAGTGACAGGCTGCCCCGGGCGCCCGTTGTCCTCCCTGGGTTCCCCAGGGCGCGTAGCTGTAGCGCAGTACCTTGGAGAAAGACTACGCGTACTGCGCCGGGGCTTGGGGCGTTCTAGCCTGTTCGCGAAGGGCCAGGGTCGCGTGCAGGGCCGTCACCGAGGGCTCTCCCTGCCCCTTGCCCAGCTCCGGAGCCTAGGAGAACCAGCGTGGCGAGTCTCCTCCCCGCCAGCCGCTTGAGCCCGCGCCCGTTCCAGTTGCTGCAGCTGCTGCTGCTGGCGGCTGCGGGGAGCGCAGGGCGCGCGCCGAAGAGGCTCGGGTGGCGAGGACGGGGCCGAGGAGGAATCGGAGCAGGCGAGGAGGGAGGCCAAGCCGAAGCCGAGGAAGCTCAGTGGCGTGGAGACATAGCTCACGGATCCGGGGAGGATGGGCTAGCAGGCGGCTGCGGGCCGGCAGCTGGCTGCGGTGAACCTGTCACAGCCCGGCGCTCACAGGGCTGGCAAGCGGGAGCTGAGCGCCGCCCGGAGAGGCGGCGGCGGGGACGCGAGGGCGTCCGGGGAGGAGGGGAATGATCATACATTATTAACGAGTTCGCGCCTAATCAGCACAAGTGCGGCTCGTTAGCGGCTCAGAAGGCGCTGGGGGTCCCGGCCCGAGGGCAGCGCACACGCTTGGCGCTCGGCGGGCAGCAGGGGGTCGGCGCAGACCCAGGGCGAGGGTGGCCCGCGGCGGCGCCCCGTCATTCTTGCTTGCAATCGCTCGGAGCCCGCGGCGTCCGGGGCGAGCGGGGCGCGGGCCGGGGGAGGGGGAGCTGCCGCGCTCGTCCCCCCTCCTCCCCGGACGGGCGGGCCGGCTGCCGGGGGGAGGGCAGGCGGCGGCTGCTCACCGTATATATCTCGGCGCACCCCGCCAGGTCGCGCACAGCACCCCGAGCCCCGGCGCCTCCCCGCCCCCTCTTCGTGCTCCGCGGCGGCGGCGGCGGCGGCAGCAACAATATGGCTGTTGATGGGTGTTCGGGGTGGCGCTGGCGGCGGGAGGAGCTCCCCGGAGCCCCTGCGCCGGCTGCCCGTTGCTAGCTATGGCAAATGGTGGCAGCGGCGGCGGCGGCAGCAGCGGCGGCGGCGGCGGCGGCGGCGGCGGTGGCGGAGGCAGCAGTCTTAGAATGAGTAGCAAAATCCACGCGAACCATCTCAGCCTAGACGCGTCCTCCTCCTCCTCTTCTTCTTCCTCGTCCTCGTCCTCGGTCCAGGAGCCCAAGATGGATGCGCTCATCATCCCGGTGACCATGGAGGTGCCGTGTGACAGCCGGGGCCAACGCATGTGGTGGGCTTTCCTGGCCTCCTCCATGGTGACTTTCTTCGGGGGCCTCTTCATCATCCTGCTCTGGCGGACGCTCAAGTACCTGTGGACCGTCTGCTGCCACTGCGGGGGCAAGACGAAGGTAACGCGCACCCCGGGCGCCCACCCCTGCGCCAGCTCTGCCGCTTCTCCGCTTCCCCTGCAGCCCACCTCTCTCCGCACACAGTCCTTGCATCCCTGCATCCTTGTTTGTCTTTCCCTCGCTGCCTTCTCTTCTCTCCACTCTGCCTGCGCCCTCGGAATGGGGCAGCGGGCGGTGCGCTGGGGGTGAGGAGTTGCCCCCAACCAGCGCGCTCCAAAACGCGGACGCCCAATCGCGTCCCCTTGTTTATTGTACGGTTGTTTGCGGCAGCGAGTGTAACCGGGTTTCAGGACGCGCACCTCTTGGGTGCTGTTGTGTAGGGTAGGGAGATCCTATCCTGCGGGGACGGAGCAGGTGGGGGGACCCAAGGGTGCGTGTTTTGTGAGTCTCACTTGACCTGGCTCGGAGGGCAAAGGGCCCGCACTTTAGGGACCTGTTGGGAGATAAAGTTGCTGGGGTCAATAGGAAGGGAAAATCCTTCAGGTGAGGGAGAAAATCTTTCAGGGACGGTGTGGGGATTTTGGAGGGAGAGAAAAAGTTGGAGAGACCCATCCCGGTTTGGGAGACATCCCGTGGGGCTGCTACTTTAGGAATGTTGCGAAGTCACCAATCTCATGTCATGTCTTCCATCCTTGGACATTCTCCTGGAACATACTCCCCACCCCAGTGTCTTCGGTCTGAGTACTCGCGGCCGTAGCCCACCCACTTCGGTTCTCCGGAAATGCCAACAGCAGCGCCGCAGAGCTGGAGTGGGATGTCTCCTTTGTAGTTCGACAAAGAGGCCGCGCGGGTTTCAAGCCTAGCCACTTCCAGGCGCGTTTAAGGTGGCTAGATGCTAGCTGGCTTCAGCAATTCCCGGCACAGAGACGCCCACAGGCACCAGGGCTTACCATAGCTTGGATGCGTGATTGCTAGACTGGCTGTCCACTCTGTCACTGTCTTTAGATGTATCCTCTCCCTACCACCTCCCTCCCTCTCCCCGCAACCGGCTGGAAGCTAGGGGGAGGCAGTTTTTGATAGAAAACTGCATAATCCAAAGAAAGGGTTGGGGTAAAAAAAGTTGATAGAGCTGCTTTTTGTGTATGGCCCTCCTATTCTAGGGGACATCACAGCACTAGTACTTGTGGAGGGAGGGCACATCAAGGAAGAGGGCAGAGTAGAAACTGACCTTCATCTCCACTGAGCTCACGTTTTCTAGTGAAGTTAATCCAAGGATCCTCCCACCCCCAGACTTCCACAGGGCACAGCAACTTGTAGCAGTGAACGTAGTTGCTAAGGAAAGGGAGTGGGGAAGCTAGGGCTATTGGTGGAGGCAGGCTATAAAAAACACACTTGTGAACCGAAGCTCTCTCTCCTGACCATTAATTATACATAGTGCTGGATGGTGGAACTCAGCTGTGTTTGATGGCAGTGCATTTGTGTTTTGGAAAATACTGGTGTATTGGAAATAAAGGGGGAAAAACAAGCCATCATTCTCTTCCTCCTCACGCTTCTTTGAAGGTGTCCAAATGTTGGCCTGTCAGCTTTTACTGGAGTAACCTCAGAGACAGAGGTTCATCCTCTTACTTGCCAAGAAGGAAACCCTCTCAGCTTCCAGAGAAGTCCTTAATCTAGCAACATTTGAATGGTGAGACCGGTGCCCCCTGCCTAGTCCCCGTCAACAGCACACTTACTCGGGCAGCCTTTTCACACATTCCTCTCTCCCCTCCCTGGGAGTTGCGTGAGTCTAAAAATGTTCTCTAGACTGAGTGCTTTTGATGCACTTTTTAACAGCCTCGTTGGGCCATGTTGATCAGAATGCATACTTTCTTGGGTTGGGTGTTTTTGTGCTCCCGGGGTTTTAAACCCAGCTTCTCAAATTTCTTTTCACTCTGTGGGGCATATAGATGTGCTAGTGTGGTACAAATGCTAATCAGGTAGTTCACCTAAAGAGTCTATTTTGTAAATGATGACCAAGCAGAACCACTGTCCATTCTCGCACGGAAACAGGCTTTGACAATCACTGTTGGGAGGGGAACAAACAGAATATTTAGTCCCTGAATATTTGGCTATGTTTTGTAGTTCCAAGACCTGCTTCATGGACATAACTGAAAGTTTCTACCAGGAACCAACCTGGACGAGATGATTGTGGTATTGGCTGGGACGCTGGGACGCAAATGTACAATGGGATCAGGCCACTTTTGATACCATTCGTCTGTTTTAAAATACAGAGGTCTGATAATTAAGTCTGTGAACTTAACTGTTCTAAGAGCTACATACTTCATTGCTGAACATCACTGTGGTCACCCTTGAAGTGCTTCCCTTGGGAAGCTATGCACCGATGCCAGCGCCTAGTCCACGCTCAAAGCATTTTTGGAATTCTTTCTGCAATGGCCATTGCACATGCTGACATGGTGGCAAGTGTGCGAACTTAATTGTGTAGTTGCCTGAGGGAGTTTTGGGCCAGTAAACAGGAAATTGTATTGGAACACCCCCTGACTCACCTGATCTGGCTCCTGATGACTTTTTTCTTTACCTGAAGATAAAGGAAACATTGAAAGGAAGACATTTGATGCCGTTCAGGACATCAGGGGTAGTATAATGACAGCTCTGATGGCTATTCCAAACAAAGAGTTCCAAAATTGCTTTGAAAGGTGAACTAGGTGCTGGCATTGGTGCATGGCTTTCGAAAGGGAGTACTTTGCAGGTTAGCGCAGTGATATTCAGCAATGAGGCATGTGACACTTTTTCTAGGATGAGTTCGCAGACTTACTTGGCGATCCTTCATTCCTGGCTCTTTGATTTCTTCCATTAGACTATGAATGTTGTTGCTGTTAGGTGTTGTCGAGTCAGTTCTGACGCATAGTGATCCTAGCTTGTTATAGCCAGTAACTTAAGGCCTTTTATAAGCTTTTCTTTCCATCATTGAAGTCTGTCTTTTTACTGCACTCATGGTTTTTTGTTCTTCATTCTTCTGCTTGCCAAGTATTTGGGAGTTGGGTTCGAGACCGTTTAGAAGAAGACATTTGGCTAAACTTTGCTGTAAGTGTTTTAGTGCTGGATTTCCCAAGCAAACTCAGGCTGCTTTTCTGTGGAATTCTACCAGCCCTCAGCCAGGTGCACCGTTACCCTTATTCAGTCCCAAGGTGGTTTGACCAGGAGTTGGGTTGAGGGGAAGACAGGTCTTATCAGCATCTGATATTCTGTGGGAGAAAAGTTTCAGAAGGAGCTCTGGAATCACCATGACTTGGTCTCTGGGACTACCCATTCTATCTGATCAAAAGGACCTGAGACTGTGGACTGCAGTGGTGGCCATCTCGCTGTTAGCATCTTTGGTCATCAAAATTTCAAATGATGAATGACTTTAGTAATTTGAAGAGAATGGAATGTTGATTTTTGTAGTAAAGAAAGAAAAAAGGAACAGCATTTTTCCCTTGGTTGGAACTCAAGGTCTGTCATTCCAGCCCTATGTTCTTTGCTACAGTTTTTTCACGTAACTGTTTTTCTCTCTTTCGGCTTCTGTCAGAGCTGTGTATTCACTTGGCATTGATGTTTTGAGGCCCAGTCTAGAAGCAGACTTTCGTGAACAGGGAACTGGGCTGGCAACATGAACAAAGCATTTCACCACTCTGGCTTCTTTTTCCTTGACTATAAAATGTGACGACTGAGTTCTCCAACTTGTAATACCCCTTCCTGATCTATGCTTCTATTCAGGACAATGTGAAGAGTTGGAGGAACTATGGGTGAGCTTTCAATCTCTGAATGTGTTTTTGCAGTTCTTTAGCAATTCCTTAAGGAATTCAGTCTTGAGGTACATGGCTTTGTTTCGTCTTCCATGCTGTTTTTAGCATACAGCCTGCTTCTCTTTAAATGTCTGGTGAAACTGAGTCTCAGGGCCAGATGTTGTGATGGGGCTGTGGTTTAGATATAGACTGACTCTGGCTCATGCTGTGAGTTGTCTTCCTTATAGAAGCTTGGGCATGATCACAGATTTTCTACATGTAATGAATTATTGAGATGTCTCCATGGCTGTGTCAGAAAAGAACGTGTTTTTCCATCAGGGATCATGACTAATGTAAATATCAGATCCCACTGTTGTTGCTGTTAGGTGACGTCAAGTCAGTCCTAACTCTTAGCGACCCTTGTGCCGCAGAACAAAACCCTGGTCCTGCTGCATCCTCATCATCATTGCTGGGTTTGTGCCACTTGTTGCAGCTACCATGTTAGTCCATCCCCCTGAGTAGCTTCCTCTTTTGTGCTAATGCTCTACTTTACCAAGCATGATGTCCTTCTTTAGGAGCAACTAGTGCCTCCTGATAACATGGCCAAAGTATGTCAAATGAAGTCTTGCCATCCTCTCTTGAAAGGAGCCTTCTGACTGTGTTTCTTCCTACGTAGGTTTGTTTGTTCTTCTGGTAGTCCATACCCATTGATATTGAGTCAATTTTTCTGACTCACAGAAACCTCATAGGACACAGTAGAACTGCCACATAGGGTTCCCAAGAGGCAGCTGGTAGATTCTTGTTGCTGATGTTTTTGGTTAGCAGCCACGCTCATAACCACTGGTCCATGATATAAGTCAGTACTCTTTGCCAGCACCATGATTCAAAGACATTACTTGTTCTTTAGTCTTCCTTATTCGTTGTTCAGCTTTTGCATCTATATGAGCTGATTGAAAACACCATGTCTTGGTGTTTTCAAAGTGACACCTTTGCTTTTAATAGTTTTTCCTGACAGCTGCTTTGAGCGTTGATTGTGAATCCAATTATAATGAAATCCTTGACAGTTATAATCTTTTCTCCATTTATGATGATGTTGCTTATTGGCCAAGTTGGGAGGATTTTTGTTTTTTTGTGTGCTGGGATGTAATCTCTACTGAAGACTGTGGCATTTGATCTTCATCAGAAAGTGCTTCAAATCCTTTTCACTTTCACTAAGTGGTTGTGTTATTTGCATATCACAGGTTGTTAAAGAGTCTTCCTCCAATCTTGATGTCACATACTTCATTGTTTTTCAATAATCAGTGTGATTTTCTTCAATTTGTCATTACTGGCATAGTAGACTATATGATGGTGCAAATTCAAAATGGCCAAAACCAGTCTATTTCAGCTCACTAGTGCCTAGGATATCGATCTTTGATCATTCCATCTCATTTTTGACAACTCACATTTTGCCAGATTCATATTGGTACTTTCCATGTCCCAATCACTAATGTACGTTTGCCGATGTTTCTACCCATTTTGAGTCATGCTACATCAGCAAATGTAGGTCCTAAAAGTTTTACTCCATCGATGTCATTAAGGTTGACTCTAATTTGAGGAGACATCTCTTCTTCAATTATATTTTGAGTGACCTCCAATCCGAGCAACTCATCCTCCAGTGGTACGTCAGTCAGTATTCCACCGCTAATCATAAGGTTTTCCTTGGCCAGTTTTTCAGAAGGAGGTCGTCAGATCCTTCTTCCTTGTCTGCCTTATCTGGAAACTCTACTGAAACTTGGCCACCATGGGTAATCCTGCTGGTATTTGAACTATCAGTGACCTAGCTTCCAGCATCATGGCGGTACCTGATCCACCGCAGGACAACACACTGACTTCTGAGTAGTGGTCAGATCTGGCCCAACATGTTCTTTCAGGAACTTCAGTTTCAGATCTCAGGACTCTGTACTTCAGATTTTCAATGCTGCTTTGTCTCATCTTGTGGACTTGGGGATCAGCTACCACTGGGGTGATTTTAAATACTCTGTTTTCATCTCTTGGAATCGCCTTGGAGAAGTCCCGAGGTCCTGGTCATTGGTGAGCTCCAGCTGACCTTCCCTTCTTCAGAGAGTTTTGTATTTCATTTCTGGATCTGTTTATAGAGATAAATACTTTAGAAGAGATTTTGCAATCAGACGGACACAAGTTCACATTTTGGGCACTTATTAGTGATGTGTCTTCGGCTGGCAGCCATTTCAAGCCTTGATTTTTTCACTTGTAAAAAGGCTGTAATGATGCTTATTCTGTAGAACTCTTATAAGGAGTAGTAATAATGTATGTAGTTATGTTGTTGATATCTGCTGTCGGGTTGAACCCAACTCATGGCAACCCCATGCACACTGGAGTGAAATTCTGCCTGGTCCTGTGTCATCCCCATTGTGGGTTGTGGATTGAATTAGGATCCATAGGGTTTTCATTGGCTGTTACTCAGAAGTGGATTTCCAGGCCTCTCTTCCTTGTGCCTCTTAGTGTGAAAGTTCTGCTGAAATGTGTTGAGTGGTGTAGCAACATGGTAGCTTCCACTGATAGACAGATGGTAACTCTACATGAGGTGTGTTAACTGGGAATTGAATCTACCTGTCCTGCACAGAAGGTGAGAATTTTTCTAATGAACCACATTGCCTGCATAATGTATATAATAAACAAAATAAACTCTATTGCTGTTGACTTTGACTTAGAGTGACCTTGTAGGACAAAGTAGACCTGCCCTAAAGGGTTTCCAAGGCTGATCTTTACAGAAGCAGACTGCCACATCTTTCTCTCACAGAATGGCTGCTCACTTTTATGTTAGCATCTGCGCACTTAACCACTGCTCTGCCACGGCTCCTTAGTGTACCCATGTGTGCATATGTACCTATACATGTCTATAAACCCATTAGCCATTTAGTCAATTCTGACTCATACCTACCCTGTAGGACCGAATAGAACTGCCCCGTAGGTTTTTCTTTATTTTGTTTTGTTTCTTATTTTATATATATATTTTTATTATGACTGAGTGAAAATGTACATTCCCATATAAATTTACATGCCCACCTATATGCAGCTTCCACTACTCTCCCTGCTTGGTGACAGCACAGTATTCCTCTCTGCTCCATACATGTCTCATCCTCCCAGCAGTCTCCTTTCCCATCCTCTCCACCCACTCTCCTTCCTCCAGCCAGAGGTCAGCAGGATGATATCCTATAGACACATAGAACCATAAAGTGCATCCAATATATGGTCACTCAGCATCCCCAAGTCCAATCCATTCGTGTCTGAAGAGTGGACCTTCATTATGATTTATGGTCAAGGGCAGCATCAGGGCCAGGGGCCATGCTCCCAGGTGAATCCTGAAGCTGCTGGACCATCCACTGAGGTCTTTTAGTGACGATCTCAGGGTGCACCCCTTTTTATTCTTGTGTTGCTAGTGAGACTCAACTTAGTGAGCTCTATCGCGGCTATCACTGGTGATGGCTGGGCACCATCCAGTTCTTCCAGTCCCAAGTCTATGTAGTCACCCACTCATGTGGGTCTCTCTATCTTCTGGGTTGCCTTTACCCCATGTCATTTTGGTCCTTGGTGAGCATCCATTCCTGCTGAGTTGGGACCATTTGCTGTGCCCTTGGATGGCAGCTTGGCAGCTTTTAAGATCCCAGACACCACTCACCAATGTACGGTGCAGAGAGTCCTCTTAGCAAAATGCTAGTTCTGCCAATTGACCTTGATTTCGCCTAAGAGCATCGTCCCTTGCCCCCTGCCCTGGCTACTCTGTCCTTGCAATATTGAGTTAAGATGGAAGGAGTATTCAAGTTATGTTGAAGTCCACTTAATATTGTTCTTGTTTCTAATGTGTGCTATCACCAGTTTCATCCAACTGAATTTCTACGAACTATCTAATATAAACACTCCCCACCTAGCCCTCCCTTCCTCCCCCCCCTTGCAGCTACCAAAGAGTATTTTCTTCTATATATGTCTGTTTTTGAGATCTTATCGTAGGGGTCTCATACAATATTTGTCCTTTTGTCACTGACTACTTTCACTCAACATAATGTTTTCCAATTGAAACCAGGTTATGAGATGTTTCCTGGAGTCATCATTGTTCTTTATCATTGCATAGTGCTCCACTGAGTATATGTACCATAGTTTACCTATCCATTCCTCTGTTGTTGGGTGTCTGGGTTGATTCTATCTTTTTGCTATCATGGACTGTGCTGCAATAAATATTCTTGTGAATTGGTGTGAAAGGCCTTGATTCTGTAGGATATAGTCCAAGTAGTGGAATTACTGGGTTAAATGGTATATCTATATCCGTTTCTATATCCATATCTATATCCATTTCTCTCTAAGGAAGCGCCAGATTGCTTTCCAAAATGGCTGTACCATTTTGCAATCTTACCAACAGTGTGGGAGAGTTACGCTTTCTCCGCAGCCTCTCCAGCATTTGTTGTTTTGTGTTTTTCGGATCATGGCCAACCTTGTTGGGGTGAGATGGTATCTCATTGTAGTTTTGACCTGAATTTCTTTAATAACTAAAGATCGTGAACATGTCCACATGCGTTTTTTGGCTGCCTGAATCTGCTCTTTAGAGAAATGTCTGTCCATCTCCTTTGCTCATTACTTAATTGGATGATTTATCTTCTTCTTACTGATATTTTGTAGTACCTTATAGATTATGGAGATCAGGTGTCAGTCTGACGTAGAGTTGCCAAATATTTTTTCCCATTCTGTAGGTGGCCTTTTAATTCTATTAATAAAGTCTTTGGATGAGAAAAAGTGTTTGATTCTTCATAGTTCCCATTGATCTATTTTCTCTTCCTTTGATTGTGGCTTGTTTGACAGATTTTGAAGTCTGTCTATGTTGTGTATTAAAACTTCCATTGTTGTTCCATTGTTTTCTTGGATGAGCTTTATCGTTTTAGGTTTGATATTTAGGTTTTTTATCCAGTTGGAGTTGGTTTTTGTATAAGGTGTAAGATATGGATCTTGTTTCAATTTATTGCAGATGGATATCCAATTTTGTCTGCACCATTTGTTGAAGAGACTGTTTTTATCCCAGTTGAATGTCTTAGGGCCTTTGTCGAATATCAACTGTTCATAGGCAGATGGTGTCATCTCTGGGGTCTCAATTCTGTTCCATTGATCTATCTGTCTGTTCTTGTACCAGTACCAGGCAGTTTTGACCACTGTGGCAGTGTAGTATGTTCTCAGGTCGGGTAATGAGAGGCCTCCAGTGTGTTCTTCTTCTTTAGTAGTACCTTACCTTACTTATCCAGGGCTTCTTCCCTTTCCAAAAAAAATTGATGATTTGTTTCTCCATCTCACTATAAAATGACGCTGGAACTTGTATTGCCAAGCCAGCCAAGTGCCGTCGAGTCAAACTGGGATTGCGTTATATAAGTAGATACCTTTGAGTAAAATAGACATTTTCACAATGTTAAGTCTTCCTATCCATGAGCAGGGTAGGCTTTCCCATTTATCTAAGTCTCTCTTAGTTTCTTGTAGTAAGGGCTTGTAGTTCTCTTTGTAAAGGTCTGTTATTTCTCTGGTTAGATTTATTCCTAGGTATTTTACCTTCTTAGGGGCTGTAGTAAATGATATTGATTTGGCGATTTCTTCTTTAATAATATCACTGTTGGTATAAAGGAATCCAACTGATTTACTTATGTTTATCTTGTGTCCTGAGACTTTGCTGAACTCTTCTATCAGTTTGAGTAATTTACTTATAGATTCCTTGGGATTCTCTGCATATACAATCATAGCATCCGCAAACAGGGAGATTTTGACTTCTTCTTTGCTGATGCAGATGCCCTTTATTTCTTGCTCTTGTCTAATTGCTCTGGCTAGAACTTCTAGTACCATGTTGAATAGGAGAGGTGAGAGTGGGCATCCTTGTCTAGTTCCTGTTCTCAAGGGAAGGTCTTTCAGTCTGTCTCCATTTGGGATGAGGCAGGCAGTTGGCTTTGTATTAATGGTCCTTATTGCATTGAGGATTTTTCTGTCTGTGCTTATTTTGCTAAGAGTTTTTTTTTTTTTTTTAGCATGAGTGGGTGTTGGACTTTATCAAATGCCTTTTCTGCATCAATGGACAAAATCAGGTGATTTCATCTTTTGTGATATTTATTATTAATTATTATCATTAATTATTTTTCTGATATTGAACCAGCCTTGCATCCCTGGTATGAATCCCACTTGGTCATGATGGATTATTTTTTGGATATGTTATTGTATTCTATTGGCAAGAATTTTGTTGAAGATTTTTGCATCTAGATTCATGAGGGACATCAGTCTGTAGTTCTCCTTTTTTGTTGGGTCTTTCCCTGGCTTTGGTATAAGGGTTATGCTGAAATAGTCCCAGTAATATTGGAGATAACTCTTCTCTAAAAGCTTGGTAGAATTCTACAGTAAAGCTATCTGGGCCCGGGCTTTTTTTGGTTGGCAGTTTTTTGATGACATTTTCAATCTCTTCCTTTGTGATGGGTTTATTAAGTTGTTCTGCTTCACCTTTTGATAATTTGGGTAGGTGGTATGAATCAAGAAATTTGTCCATTTCCTCCAGGTTTTCAAATTTATTACAGTACAGTCTTTCATAGTATTCTGTTATGATATTTTTGATTTCTGTTGGCTCTGTTGTGACAACTCTCCTCTCATTTCTAATTTGGGTTATTTGTTTCCTTTCCTGTTTTTCTTTGGTAAGTTTAGCCAGTGGTTTGTCAGTTTTGTTGATCTTCTCAAAAAACCAGCTTTTAGTCTTTTCAATTTTTTCAATTGTTTTTCTATTCTCTAATTCATTTAGCTCTGCTCTAATCTTTATAATCTGGTTTCTTCTGGTGCCTAAGGGGTTCCTCTGTTGTTCTTTCTCTACTTGTTCAAGCTGTAGGATTAGTTCCTTGATTTGGTTTCTTTCTCCCTTCCAGATGTGTGCATTTATGGAGATAAACAGACCTCTGAGCACTGCTTTGGCTGTATCCCATAGGTTCTGGTAGGAAGTGTTTTCATTCTCATTGGAATCTGTGAATTTCTTTATTTCATTCTTGATTTCTTCTATAACTTAGGATTTTTTTAGCAAGATGTTGTTCAGTTTCTAAGAGTTCCACTTTCTGTGTTTTTTCTGCTATTGATTTCTACTTTTATGGCTTTATGATCTGAGAAGATGCTTTGCAGTAATTCAGTGGTATGGATTTGAGAATTGCATTATGTCCTAACAGGTGGTCAGTTCTGGAGAATGTTTCATGTGTACTGGAGAAGGTGTAGTTATCCGCTGATGGATAGAAAGTTCTGTATATATCGATGAGGTTTAATTGGTTAATTGTGGCAATAAGGTCTTCTGTATCTTCACTGAGCTTTTTCTAGATGATCTGTCCAGTATTGAGAGTGGAGTGTTGAAATCTCCCACTAGTATTATGGAGTAATCTAACTCTTTTTTGAGTGTAGTCAGTGTTTTTTCAACGTATATATTAGGTGCATAAATATTTATTATAGTTAAATCCTGCTTGTATACTGAACCTTTCAGCAATAGAGTCCATCTTTGTCCACGATGGTGGATTTTACATTAAAATTGATTTTGTCTGAGATTAGAATCACTACACCTGCTCTTCTTTGTTCATTGTTAGGTTGGTGTATATCCTTCCATCTTTTAGTTTTCAGTTTGTTCCTATCTTTAAGTCTCAAGTGAGTTTCTTGTAGACAACATATGGATGGGTCATGTCTTTTGATCCAGGATGTCACTCAATGTCTCTTTACTGGAGCATTCCGTCCCATAGGTTTTTCAAGGGTTCAAACTGCTGACCTTTTGAGATTAGCAGCTGAACTCTTAACCACTGTGCCAGTCACTGGAGAAGGCCATCATACTTGGTAAAGCAGAGAGTCAGTAAAAAAGAGGAGTGCTATCCCAGCTTGAAAAGTATTAGATTTATTTCTTCTTTGATTCACTGAACTTGTGGCCCTTGAAGGACACAGACTATAATAGAATTTTGGAGCCAGAAGGAACTGCTACACCCTAAGTCAACAACTAAGTAGGGTCAGACTGAGATTTGGGCTGTTGGCTGTTGCAAGGCTGGCTGGAAGATGGATCAGGGGCAGCCAAGGAAGGCCCAGATGATGGGGAAGTTGGGTCCAATAAGCACTAGGCCCAGCAGGAGTGAAACTCAGTGGTGGTTCGTGGATGGGCATGACTGCCTACCACTGCATCCCCAAAGAGGGGCAAATTCTACCCCTGACACTCCAAGTCCAGAGCTCATGAACCTACTCCCTTGGTCACACAGTCATTCTGCCTGGATCAGGTTTTCCTTGACAGTGTCCTAGAACAGTGTCTTTGAAAGCGTATTCTGTGTAACATTTGTCCTTGAAGATAGCCTGTGTGAAAAAACTGGGAGTTGTAGTGTACCCCAGCTCCCCTTTTGGTTCACAGTGCAGGCTTGGAGGAGCCTTGCAGTAGAGAAATTGGTTAAACTGCTCTTCAATGTGCTTACTTGGAGTAGGCCTTTTATAGGGGTCAAACCTGGCCTGTTGTACAGTGGCCAAGAGGCTGCCTTGTGACTTGGACATGGACGTGACTGCTTTTTGCCTCAGTTTCCTCTCTTGTAAGTTGTTAGTTGCCTTTGAGTCAGCTGTGACTCACAGTGACCATATTATAACAGAATGAAACATTGTTCTGCACCCTTTTCATGGTTATTAATTAGGGGCCTTAATAGAGTATGGTCCTGTGAGACAGGTCCTCTCGTTAGGCCGATTCTGCAGCATTTCCCAGGAGGACCCTGGGGAGCTGTGGCTGCCCTTCCAAGTGTTGGGTGGCTGTGCTTCCAGGTACACACCAGGAAGAAGGGAAGAACCAGACTGTGGTTTGGTCTAGGAAAAGGATAGCAAGGCCGAGGTCAACTGGGCCTCATCTTTGTCTCACTGCTGTCTTTCCTGGAGGGGGACATTTATTGGGTGCCTGGCAGCAGGGTAGGTGTCTGCTTTGGAGCTCTCTAAAAATATTTTATTAGCAAGATGCGAGAAGCTTGGTGCTAACAGAGGTTGGCAGTATTGCCCTGCCAGGATCTCCTTCTCAAGGCAGGCAGGCTGGGGTGGTCCAGCTCACACGTGCAGTGGCCCTGCTAGTCTGTGAATCACAGCCAGCATGGCTGTCCCTGGAGTTCAGAGCCATGCAGAGCAAGAGGGGTGCCTCTTTGATTCTGGTGAATAGGGCTGTGTTTGGGCTGTACTGTCACAGCCTCTGGGGCCCTTTGGAGAACACTTGTCTTCATGGGGACGTGTCTAGGGACCATATAAGGCCAAGTCTCCCCGCGGGACCTCTGGAACTCCATAGGCTGCTGGAAGCAGCAAGGAGCAGATCAACTGTGTCTCGTATTTTGAAATGTTCCTTGAGTAGGTAGGCCCTGGGCTCTAGGCCTATGAAGAAGGAAGTGCAGGGACCACCCTTGTGTATAACTGGGTGTTGTGGACAGAAGGCCCAAGGAGTAGTCCCTTGGGAATATCAGACCTCAGCCTTCTGAGACCCAGGAGACCATCTAGTCATGTGCTTCTTAAACCTTAACATGTGCGCAAACCACCCAGGAGACTGCTGACATGCGGATTCTGATTCTAGAGATCTAGAGTAAGGCCTTAGATTCTGAATTTCTGACAATACCTGGGAATCCTTGGATGGTACAGATAGTTAATGCTTGGCTGCTAACGAAAAGATGGGCAGTTCAAGTCCGTACAGAGGTACATGGAAACAAAGGCCTCGTCATCTACTTTGAAAAAATTAGCCATTGGAAACACTGTGAGCACATTCTGCTCTGACATATGCAGAGTCACTATGAGTTGGAATTGACTTGATGACAGCTAGTTTTTAATGAGACCCAGGTGCTGCTGCCACTGAGCAGACTGCACCTTGAGTTGGAAAAGTCTGATGCATCCCTCAGCCTCCAGGCAGTCTGTCCTTGAAAACAGGCCTATTTTTCAGTATGGAGGGGCTACCACTCTAGCAGTGAGAAGGGGTGAGAGGAGAGGAAGGACAGCCAGGTCATGAAAACTCCACTTAGGACCTTCCAAGGAGCTGAGCATTGGACCGGGTGCTTGTTATTAAAGCCGGCTACCCAGCACCTGCTCGAAGGAGCCCAAAGCACTGAGGGTTGGAGTTGGGTTGTGGCAGACACAGTGACATTCCGCAGAGGTCCAGGGCGTGGTCTGTGGTGTCCATCAGTGTGTGGGCTCACTCTTATACCAGGAGCTAACACTGTAAGGGGTGAAACTTTCAGAAGTCCAGTATGGCAACTCAGCCAAACCATCTTTTTGTAAAATCAAAGGCCATTGATGTAGCCAGTTCTACACTATGGTAATACTTGAGGAAGACAGCTGGTAGCCACTCCATCTGGAACATTTGAAGTTGGCGGGTGGCAAAACTTCCTGCCTGATTTTCCACAGAGATCTTGTGGCTTCCCTAAACTTGAGGGTTCGGCCTCAAACAATTGGCCTTAAGATTTAGTAATTCAGTGGGGAGAGGTGTGTGGCACTGTCTTATGTGACCCTCCAGTGGCAATTTTCGAGAAATCTAAGAGAATTTTTGCAGTTTGCATTGCCAGGGACTCTTTCCTTGAGATGTACTTTTTATGCTGTCCATCCTCAGAGGGAGAAACCTCACTAGCGTGCTTCTTCAGCAGTCTGCATGAGGAGGGCTTTGTTTAATTCCTAGCACATGATAGATTCTCAAATAAAAATTATGACTATTGTTGTTTCTTTTGCTTTGCATAAGAAGGACATATTATGTGCCAGAATTGCTGGTTTGGTGGTAGAATTCTCACCTTCCACATGGTGGAAGACCTGAGGATAATTCCTGGCAAGTGCATTTTAAGTGTGGCAACTGTGACCTGTCTGTCATTGGAGGCTTATGTGTTGCAGTCGTGCTGAACAGGTTTTAGTGAAGCTTCCAGACTAGGGCAGACTAGGAAGAAAGCTCTGGGAATCTGCTTCTGATAACCAGCCAATGAAAAGCCTATCAGTGGTGCAGGACTGGATAGCATTTCATTCCGTTGTCCACGGGGTTGGCATGAGTTGGGGGTTGACTTGATGGAAGCTGAAAACAACACCAGAACAACATGTGCCAGAAACACTGCTAGATGTTTAAAAAAAAAAAAATCAAACCAGTTGCCATTGAGTCAGTTTTGACTCATGGTGACCCTACACATTTCGTAGTGGTGGTGTGTTCCTTAAGTTTTCAGTGGCTATAATCTTATGGATGCGGGCCACCAGGCCTTTCTTTCACAAAATCACTGGATGGATTTAAACCACTAACCTTT
The DNA here is from genome assembly GCA_028571685.1 of Heterohyrax brucei. Classification (NCBI taxonomy): domain Eukaryota; kingdom Metazoa; phylum Chordata; class Mammalia; order Hyracoidea; family Procaviidae; genus Heterohyrax; species Heterohyrax brucei. The sequence goes on along the minus strand of CM053154.1, from coordinate 80,245,293 downwards.
AGGTTAATGGCAGAGCACCAACTGTTTGTGCTACTGCTAGATGTTAGGGGAAAAATAATTAAGACTCAGTTTGACTAACTGGTTGTTAGGATTTTTCCTTGACAGAGCGAACAGGGAAAAAAGTTAACTTTCTATGTGACCTGGCTCTGATCTCTGAGTTGACTGCAAACTTTACGAATGCAGGAACTGGGCAGGTAGTTTACATAGTGAGGCTGCACGGGCGCACAGCGCCGGCCACGGGCCTACAGTAGGTGCAAGTAAATTTTGCTGCCCTTTTGGGTGTTTGTTGAAAGTTACAGAGACTTTCTGGGTGAAAGGGATGGATATGATCTGGTAACAAAATGATGCTTGAGACATTCCTGGAGGTAACTTATTCACGCCGCACCCCTCAGCTGGTAGCTAACAAGGATTTAGTTCTCGACAGGCAGCTGCTTCTGAGGTGAGTGAGTCAGGGAAAGGACAGAAGGGCAGCTCCAAAGAATGACTGCTTTAGGATGGAACTTATTTTGTTTTCTGCATTATCTGGTAAATTGTCTTTGGGACATCATGTCTGATTGCTAATTTGGAAGTGCACTTGGCACTCCAGGACCAGATTGATATACTTCACGCTGTCAAGCGAGTCCCTGAATCCTCTCCCCGTAAGATCTCATTACCTGAGTGACTAATGCTTCTTTACAGTAAATGGCCCAAACTGAAGTGATTCCAGGCATCTCACTTAGTCTCTCTTCTCTTTGTTGTTTTGTTTGCTCCTCTCTGCCAGGTTTTCTTTGGGACCCAGATCCTTTTGATTCTGGAATTTCAAAGATCATTAGCAAGGTAGACTGTGATCTTTTCTTCTTCCTTCTGTCTCTCCATCTTCTCTTTTACTTCCCTTCTTCTTTAGTGGTTCTCGTTCCTCAGGGCTTTTGTGGAACTTCAGTGTCATTCAATTTTGGTTTCTAACACAATATGGTAGGAGTCCTCATGGCAAAAATGGCTAAGCAGTCATCTGCTAACCAAAGACTTGGCTGTGTGAACCCACCCATGGGCTTCACTGGAGAAAGACCTGGAGATCTACCTCTCCGAAGGTTACAGCCAAGGAAACCTATGGGATGGTGCTACTCTGTTTCCTGAGGTCTCCGTGACTCAAAGTCAACTCAGTGGCACCTAATAACGACAGGGACAGCACAATATGGAGAAATACTTTGACTTGAGAAGTATTTGACTTGGGGAAGAAGTAATTAAGAGAAACACGAAATTGTGCTCCTTTTTGTCAGAGTTTAATTTTAATTGGGGAAGTTTTTTTTTTTTTTTAAGAATTTTTGATTTTTGATTTGGAATGAAATCAGTTTCTGTCTTTTAGCTGCTGAAGTCTTGGCTTGTGATTTCCTTTGCAAAGGAGTGTTAAATCAGGAATTTTCGGGAATATTCTTCCCAGGGCCACTTCCAATGGAATGAAACTGCCTAGCTCTGGAATGTATTTTTAGGTATCATTGGAAGGCAGGTTAGTGTGTATCTTACTTTCCTGTTCCTTGTTTTTTTCTTATTTTCCATCCCTCTTAACAAAACCCACTGCCTCTGAGTGAGTTCCAACTCATTGGGACCCTGTTGGACAGAGTAGAACTGCCCTATAGGGTTTCCAAGGAGGAGCTAGTGCTGGGCAGTCCTTTTTCTTCATTTTCAAGAGTGAACTTGGGAGAGATGTCAAGTGGCCTCTGAAGGTTTGGGGCTCCTCCCAAGTGCAGGGGATGAGCAGAGAGACTGAAAATTGAAGGGTTAGTGGATAAGAAATAGGGCTTCATTTAGCAGATTCAGAAGTACGTGGAATGGTACGTTTGTAGTTATGAAAGATGAAAGGGGAAGCCCTTCTGCCACATCTCCAGGGTGTTCAGGATCTTCTGAGGCCACCATTAGACTGAGGACAAATTCCAAAGTAGTGGAAAAATCTTTCCCTTTGGTTCTCCCCTGGGGTCTCTGGGTCACTTAGAACAAGTCTTAGTTGGTGAAGTATTTCAGATTCAGAATTCAGTCCAACAAGGCCAGGGGCTAGATGACCCATAGGTGTCAGCAGTGTTGGAGATGCAGAACGACCCTAACTTATGGTGCTCCCAGGTGGGTAATTCCCTTGATTTCTTCTCCTGAGGCAGTTGGGTTTCTCTTTCCCTGAAGTTTGGAAAACAGCCCATTCTGACTGTTGGGTCTAACATTTTTCTCCCGGGATCTGTCTGATGTTATCAGAACTGTGGGTGGAGGGTTCTGCCTGACACCGGGGTCTAGTCCCCTCTTGCCCTTTTTATTGATATAAATATATATGTACTATATGACATTTGCCATTTTAGCAGTTTTCATGTGTACAATTCAGTGACATTAATCATGTTCAGCATGCTGTGCAGCCATCATTGTTATCCATTGTCAGGTTTTCCCAGCCCCCTGAATAGAAGCCAAGTGTCCCCTCAGCAGTGAGTCTCTTTTGCCCCCCGCCCCTACCTGCCCCTGGTGGTGGTGGTGGTTAGTCGCCATACAGTAGACTTCAACTCGTGGTGACCCCATGTGATCTGTGTAAGGTGACCTCAGTGACGTGTGCCCTGAATTTCCATGCTTTAGTTTCCTTCACAGCTTAGTATGAGACTTGGCCAAGAGCAGGTGTAATTTTCGGGCCATGCCAGGCATCAGACGTGGGGTGTGGGTCCTTCGTTTGGAAGCCCGAGTTGGACTCTGCTTTCTAGTTGTTGACTCTTTTGAGTCCTAAGAAGAGAACAGTCTTGAGCCTCTTTTTTACATCACTGAAATATAGCTGTTCCTTAGAATGGAAGGCTGTTCTCCAGCTGTTCATCTTTATTTCTCCTCCTTTTGGACTTCTACTTAAACAACAGTCAATTGCTGTAGAGTTGATTTTGTCACACGGTGGCCCTGTGAGCATCACAGTAGAACTCTATGGAGCTTTCAGTGGCTGATTTTTCAGATGCAGATTACCAGACTTCTCTTCTGAGGCACTTGGGATGGATTTGAACCTGCACCCTTTCATTCAGTAGCCAGGTGCATTAACTATTTGCACTCTTGAGTTTCTGTTTCCTACCTTCTAATTGGCCCTCTCTTGCTGAACCAAAGGAAACCAGAAGAAGAAAACACACAGGAGAAGGTAAGAGAAGCCTGGGTAGAAGGGCGATGTTCACACCAAGAAAAATAGAATCTCCGTCCTGAGAGTTAGAGGTTAGAGAAATATATAGTTGGATGGATTTTGTTTTTAGTCCCTTCATCTTTGCCTTGATGAATAAATCATGTAAAATGACCTCACTTCCAAGGAGTGAAATATTATGTAAATACCAGTGGGCAGAGTGATTTCACCTTTGCAAAAATTTAGCCTTTCAAAGGAGAAGTTATATCTAATTAAAGCTGATAGGATGGTGCCCATGTGTAGCCTTGGGGCCCAGACAATAAGGGTTTTATGTAAAGTTTTGCGGAGGTAATCTTTGCATGCTTAGAACATGAGACCGGGAGAATTCTGTTCCTCTTTGAAAGAAGTTGCTGCATTAATCTTGTTTTCCCTTTATGTGGCTTTGGAAAGTGGACCTTTGTGGCTCTGGAAGGGGAAAAAGTGGGCATCCAGTAAGAATCAAATGGAGAGCTCAGAGACAGAGTTCTAAGGCTGGAAGAAAGATTTGAAAGATGAAAGGGCTTATCCGAGTGCTGGGGATTTTAATGACTAATGTTAGCCGGCAAGTGCTTTATATATCGTTGTGTTCCTTTGTGCACCTGGGAGCAGCTTTTTCTTAAGTTTTTAGAGCAGGTGTTTCAGTTGTCCGTAAACTATGACTTCTTCTCTTGTGGCTTGTGCTGTGGCAGCCACGGCCACGCAGGTACTAAGATTCTTGAAGGGTGGAGGCATGGTGCCTGCAGGTGAAACCACAAGAAAAGTTAGCTGTTTGCATTAGTCTTAAAAAAGAAATTAGTTTCTATTTTCCCCATATGTTTTTTATTTCAGTGGCAGTGTTTTACATTTTTGTGTTAATTCTAGTGTGCTGTAAGTTCATTATGAATAAGACAGTACAGGAAATAAACAAAACAGATGTGATGCCATCAAGTTGATTTCACCTCCTGGTGACCCCATGTGTCACCCAACAGACCTGATGCGGTTTTCTTGGCTTTGATCTTTATGGAGGCAAACTGTCAGGCCTTTCTTTCGCAGCTCTGCTGTGTTAGTTGGGACTGCTAGTCTTTAGGTCAGTAGTTGAGTGCCAACTATTCGTGTCACCCAGTGACCTTGTACGCAGTGCAGGAGGGCAATAGAAAGAAAGAGAGAAGAGTTCCTTCAAACCCCACCTGGAGACAGCCACCATTGTCTCTGGGTGCATTTCCTTCCCTGTCCCCTACTTCACGGTGGTGTTCATGTCGTACCGGTGGGGCATCTGATAGTCTTCCAAGAGTTGGTGGATGGCAGCCCTTTGAAAAGTGTGCAGGCTGGCCATGTTTGAATCAGATGGTGTCCCAGCAGAGAGCAGAAGACTAGACAGAATATCCCTGACTACTCTTTCTGAGCATGGAATCTGGTGGACTGGCACCAGTCTTTAGATTGAAGGTAAAGGACTGCATTAAGTTGTATTCTCAGTTTCAACATAAGACTAGCTGTGGTGTCTTCATCAACTGATGATTCTTGGCTCTCTTTTCTCTTATGTAACGTGCTGCTGTCTGGGTGACTGAGTGGCACAAACATTTGACCACCCTACTACCAGCTGAAACGTTGGTGGTCTGAACCCACCAGAGGTGCTGTGGAAGGCAAACCTGGTGACCTGCTTCCCAAAGGCCACAGCCGTGAACAGCCCATGGGCAGTTGTGCTGTGCACACATGGGGTCGCTGTGAATTGCAGCTGACAACACTAGGTGTGCTGTCTCATTCAGTGATTCCAACACAGAGCCATTTCTTCAGTCAGATTTCAAAGCTATCATTTTTGCCTGATAACAAGTGAAAGACTAAGTTGTTCAAGGTGATGGACTCAGAGAAAAGTCTGGTTCCACCAATAATCACAAGCCTGAAATTTGATTGACATGTCCACACAACATGAATCTTGACTCTGATGAAGTTGCAGTATTTAAAAGTTATACTTGGGGACACAAACTCCATTGGAAACACCATCCAACCTGTCATTAAAAAAAAGTCTCAAAATAGGTTTTCGTGACTCTGCTATTACTTCTAATGACATAGCCACACCACCACTGAGCTTTTAATTTTTGGTGTAGGGGAAAGGTTGAAGATGCCTGAGATTATAGACTATAAATAGTGTGCTATGATAAGCTGGCTTTGTTGAGGTTGGGCACAAAAAGAAACATCTGATTAAAGAGGAGACCAGGCAAATCAACTTTCTTTGAAGCTTTTCCTTAACTCTCCCCAGAAGGCAACCTTGGAGCCACAGTGGTCACTGAGCACTCTGGCTGCTGAAAGCAGGGAAAAGATTACCATGGCTTCTGTGCTAAAGGAGTCAATCAGTGTCTGAAGAGAGGATTTCCAAACAGTCCGTAACCTCTGAAGTAAAATTCCCGTAGAATGGTCATCAGGCAGCACATCAGAGTCTACTGGAAGAGTTCTAGGTTACCTAGGTTCAGTTTGATTATGCTACCAGGCCCACATACTACATTCTAATTGTTGCAGATACATTACATTAACACTTCACAGATCTACAGAGCACCAGGTAGCTTTAGGGTACTATTCACTGAATTGGCAGGGTCCAGACAAAAATAGTTACTCGTATATTCAGATTTTTGCATTTGTAGTTTAACCTTTACTACATGCAGACATCTGCCAAGTCTTTCTTACAGAGTCAACTAAAAATTTACACGTAGCGATTGTGACAATAGTGTGGAAGAGTTGACTTATGGCTGTGAACCAGACTGACCAGTTTTAAAACTCTGAGACCCTTTTCATTTGTGAGTGACAGGCAGTATGAGTACTGTGTTTTTAATCAGTTCCTCCTTTAAGTTGGGAGCTGTAATGTTATGATGCAAACCTCTCTTGAGCTGCATGGAAACTAATAAGATCACGAAGGTTTCTATTTGTACTCTATGAACACAGACTGTAATGAAACCGAAACTGCTATCTCTAGGGATAATGCTATTTAAATGCTTGGCGGGGCTGTGAAATGATTTTCATGGTGAAAAGAGAAACCAGCAAGTAAGCTGCTCCTGTTCTTTCTTCCCCACCTCCGCCGTGTCTGTTCTGTGCTCCACCTCGCTCCTGACATTAAAGAATTTGTTTAAAACCAGAACCTTCAGTTTCTAATATCTTGTCTGTCACCTGCACTGGAAAACAGCAATTGATTCTCAGACATCCTCTTTCAGTCTTTTTGTCTTCTAAGGGTTGCATTGATCTCCAGACTTCTCAGTGCTTTTGTTTGGGAATGTCTTTCTGTGTGAACTGGAGTAATGGTTTCTTGAGAATAAAATTTTAATAAACTTTTTTGCATATCTGTTGTGCATCAAGCATGATATTAAGCCCCATGTGTTTATTATGTTACTTAATTTTCAAAATAATTTTATGCACTTGGCATATTTATGATCCCCATTTTACAGATTAGAAAACTCAGATATAGAGAATAAAAAAATAATTGGGTAACAAACTTGGAGTGTTTGCTGTGTGTTTGCTGTGTGTCTGTCTGTCTGTGCTCTTTGTATGTAGGTAATTCTCACAATGAGGTAGGTACTATTATTGCCCTCATTTTACAGATTAGGCCACGGAGGCCCAGAGTGGTTGTGTTACGTGCCTAGGTTCGTACAGTGGCAAGGGGCAGAGTTGGATTTAAATCCAGGCAGGTGGACAGTGGAGCCCATACCCCTAAAATCCACACCGTGTACCTCACAGTGACCACTGTCTAGTGGCCAGGCAGTCCTGCTCAGCTCGTCCTGCCCACAGTGAGACAGAGACGTGTGGTGATGTAGAAAGGACTAAAAAGACAAGTCTGCGTGTTTAGACCCATGCAGTGCAGTGGTTAAGTATTTGGCTGCTAACCAAAAGGTTGGCAGTTCAAATCCACCAGTTGCTCCTCGGAAACCCTATGGGGAAGTTCTGCTCTGTCCTGTAGGATCACTATGAGTTGGAATTAACTCAATGGCAACAGGTTGTGAGGTCCTGTGGACAAGTTTAGAGACTCCTATGCTGTTAGGTTAGAAAAGAGCCTTCAAGTTTACCTAGCCCTTTTAACTTCTCTGAGTCTTAGTTTTCCCTACTATAAAATGGGGCCATTATTGTTTCTACCTGACAGGTAGGCGTGCTGTGTGCAATTGTGCTGGTTGCTCTGTGTACTGCTCCAGGTCTCTGTGATAGTGACATCAAATAATGCATAGCAGTACTTTGTGTACCATATCCCTGTGGCAGGTACCATGTCCCTGTGCCGTCTGTGGGGCACAGAACAAATACTAGGGCATTTTTCTGAGCATCAGTCTTCCTTGAAGATTTGGAGAAGTGTGCTATTTTCAATGTTAACATGCAAATGTATCACTGAATGTAGCACTGAATTCAGGCATGTTTCTAAAAACTTGAAAGAGATGTGGATGTGACTGGGTTTCTTTGTGTGTGCATGTATGTGTTTGCATGTCTACGAGAGAGCTTGATATGGACAGGGGAGACTTGGAGAGTTTCCGTCCTGGGAGTTCTGCATTTATTCTCTGTTGAGAGGAATCCTTTGATGGAAAAGCTTGAGATACACCAGCAAGTTATTGCCATGCAAACATTGGCTTAAGTGTCTTGACATGGAATTATGTGTTCTTACTCCCACACACTAGCTGCTTGCATTTCAGATCCCAAAACTGTGTTATTAAAAGAATGGGGGTTCTGTGAAAGGCAAGTATGTCTGAATTGGCTGGTCTGTTATAAATAAAGTGCATTTCAGATGTTTGAGGGACACAGTCTGAACACTCACAGGGAAGTAGTGGTCACTCATTCTGTGCTGATGAATCTCTGCTTGCCTTAGGAAGATTGATGCCTTGTCGCCCCACCCTACCCCCAACTACCCCCCCCCCCCCAGTGCAAGGCTTGGAAATACATTTTTGTAGCTCAGTATGGATTGCATTGTGGTCTTGTGTCTGCCAACCCCTACACATGAAGTAGTGGAAGCAGCGGATGAAGCAGATGACATCAGTCAACAAATCGGATGTATCTGACATAACTGCCCTCTTGGCAGGGGTACTGGTTGCCATCTATCAAGCTGATTCTAACTCCTGGTGACCCTGTGGGACAGAGCAGAACTTCCACGTAGGTTTTCCAAGGAGGAGCTGGTAAATTTGAACTACCAACATTTTGGTTAGGAGTCTGAGCTCTTAACCACATACAGGGTGGTTCTGCAATTAATTCATCACTTCCTTCCTGATGACATTCATAGCAAAATGTCAAAGTTCCAGGGGTACTGTTCATGTGTAGTTGTGAGTGGTACAGTGTACATCTCGTCCATCCATACACATGACTCCTCTATGCCTTAGGTTGGGTTAGTATAATAAATATACAAAAAGTCAAAAACAGTTCAAGACCTATCCTTTTTAATGGCCAGATGAGTAAGAGACACATCGAGAATCTGGGATTTAGGTTTTGGAAAAGGTGGAGAGTGTATAGCCAGAGAGATCCCTGGGAGTTTGTGGGTATGCAGGCAGCTCTGGCCTGTCCATCTCCACACCCAGGCCTCATGGCAGGCTGTCTGCATGACCTCTGAGTGGACCACTGGACAGCTTTCCCAAGGTGATGTAGAGGCCTGCACTTGATCCCAGCATGCGCCATTGAGAAGAGTGAGGGCTTGCCTGCTTGTTTGGGTGTGTCCCTCAGGCTTACCCACCAGCCACAACAGGACCCCAGGGATTTAGAAAGACTGCTGCGTTGCCAAGGGTGCTATTTTTAGCTCCCTTCCATGGCCTCTGCTGTCCCCAGGTGTTTGTCAGCAGAGCACTCTGTGCACACATGGAAAATGGCAGTCAGAGCCCAGGCCTGTCACAGCCGTCCCCTTGCTGGACCTGCAGCTGGGCCTGTGCCTCAGGGGCTGGCAGGCAGTTGCAGGGCAGTTGCGTAACTGGCCTTCGTTCTGGTCTTAGGCCTGCTGGTCTGGGAGAAGAGGTCGAGCCTGAGTAACCAGGCCTACTGACCCTGCTCTGAGCGAGGACACACCCGGAGGCTCAGGGCTCCATCCTGTGTTGTTGTAGCCATTTTGCATTAGAGCTGCCTGGCCTTCAGTGCAGAGGGTCCCTGGCTGTAGTGACATCCTTGCTACTGGGAGATGTGGAGGTGGCCTGGCCTGGCTCACATGAGGCCCCGATGCAGTAGAAGTCTGAGGTGCCCTCAGGGATGGCCACTCTGTCCCTTTTGCATCCCCCCGTTTGCCTTCCTCATTCGTCAAGTTTCAGCTCAGGTGCCACCTTCCCCGGAAACCTCCACCTGCCCTGGTCTGTCACCCTCTCTTTCTCCTTGGAGATGTCCCTCTCTGTTCATTCCTCTTTGAGCTGTGTATGATCATCCTCCTGGCACCACACTGCTGTTTTCTGTATGGACGTCTTGCTTCGACTGCTCAGTACTCCTGTGGATAGGGCTGATGTTTTTTCTCTTTTGATCATCTGCTGTTCTGGGCAGGGTGGGCGCTGGGGGGGGTGGTTGTCAGTGTTGGCTGATAAATCGCAGTGTGACTGCTGGTCCTCAGAGACCCCATCAATGAACCCTGGCTCTTGGCGTTCATGCCCTTGGGTAGTCTCCTCCTCTTGAGTGGGGTGGCTCAGAGGTGGGCTTACAGCCAGTAGAAAGTGATGGGAGTGATGCTGCATGACTTCTCAGGCCAGGCTGGAAGAAACCTGTCAGCTTCCTCCTTGGTCTTTTGGAATGCTTGTTCTTAGAGAAACCAGCTACTACATAAGAAGTCTGGCTCTGCTGAGATCAGGCTGTGGAAAGTCCAGGCCACGTGGCGATGCTGTGGAGGATGAGGTGCCACATGGAGAGAGAAAGAGAGTCCAAAGGATACAGAGGCACTGAATATGTAAGTGTTGCTGCTGTCCTGGAAATGGATTTTCCAACCCTTGCTGCTGCCACATAGAGATGAACTGATAGGCAGAGCTCTTCCTGAATTCCTGACTTACAATCATGAAGGAAATAGAACATTTGTCTTAAGTCCCTTCACTCTGGGGTGATTTGTTAGACAGCAACAGATAATTGGAACAAATAGCTATTGTTAAGGGAGCTCCTTCCATGTGGTCTGGCCTTTGCCATCTCTCTAGATTCCTCTTAGCCTCTCTTCCCAAGCTCTCTGTCCCCATCCACAGGGGACTTCGTTCACTAATCTTTTTGTTTGTAGACCTCTGGACCTGCACCAGGCCACCACTCTGCCCGAATTGTCTTTTTTTGTCCTCCCATTTCCTTTCCACTTAGAGGACCCTTATCCAGTGTTCTGGTTAATGTTTAACCATTGGCTCTCTAGGCAACAGAGCTCTAATTTGTTGTATTTGTCAATGTGTGGTGTAAATGCAGCCTTCATGGTATGATGGTTAAGAGCTATAGCTGCTAATGAGAAGGTCAGCAGTTCAGAGCCACTAGGCTGCTCCTTGGAAACCCTATGGGGCAGTTCTACTCTGTCCTGTAGGGTTGCTGTGAGTCAGAATGGACTCAACGGCAGTGGGTTGTGGTGTAAATACTCCCACCCTGGCTGACTTCAGGCTCGTAACACAATGTCACTGAACATGGAGGCAAGTGCTGTAACCCATGTTTCACAGCTGAGTGCGCTGGGGCTCAGAGAGGCTCCGTCACTCTCCTGTCATGGTTTCTGGCGATACGGACTCGGGTCTGCATGACTTCAGAGGCCATGCTCTTTACTCTGCTGCACACAGTCTTCCTGAAGACACTGTAGCTGCAGTCCAGCACAGCCAGTACCGTGGGTGGCCTGTGCCGCTTCTCGTTGGTCAGTGGACTTCCCATTGCTCCTCTTGAGTTGCTGCTGGCTATTCCTCGTGCTCCTGTCTGCTAGGTGCCAGACGGTGTTAAGCACTTTCACGCTTTGTCTTGCTTGATCCTCTCAGTGAACTGATGGGGTGGCCATTGTTATTATTGCCCCTGTTTCACAGATGTGTGAGAAATGAGGCTCACAGTGGTTATGCCGCTTGCTCAAGGTGCGCCGTTTAATAAGCGACAGGCCTGACATTTGAACCCAGGGTTTTGTTTTTCTCTGTAAAGCATAATTAAAGAGTTACTAGGATGCAATATATGTAAAATTAAATTTGTCATTTAAGTGTGTAAGTCAGGGACTTAATTGCACTCACAGTATTAGGCAACTGTCACCATTATCTGTTTCTGAAACTTTTTCGTCATCCTGAAAAGAAATCTCATACAAGCAGTAACTCCTCACATCCAGCCACTGGTAACCTCTAATCGACTTTGTATCTTAATGAATTTGTCTTCCTGCATGCTTTGTGTATATGGCATCGTGTAATAGCTCTCCTTTTCGCTGGCTTGTATCACTGAGCACAATATTTTAAAGGTTTATTCAAGTTGTAGTATGTATCAGAATACTATTTCATTTTTATGGCTGAGTAATATTTCATTGCGTGGATATACCACATTTTGTACACTGAAGCCTGTGAGAGCTGGAACTCAATGGGACTGCCTTGGTTTGGGGATCTCACAAGTTTGCTGCGTTTGGTAGGTGCAGTCACCACGTTCCTATCACTCTCTATGTAGCGGAAAATATTGGTGTTTTCCTTCTCTGACGGCTTTCTGCCTCACACAGTTTCTAGCTTCTGCAGGCTTTATTATATAACCGTTTATCCGTTGATGGACACTTGAGTTGTTTATAGTCTTTGGCTATTGTACATAGTGCTGTAGTGAACATTCATGTACACGTGACCCTAGAGTTTGCTGGCTCCGAAGTGCTAATTTTTAGCTACTTTGTGGGTCAGCTCTCCCTAGTCCTGTCTCAGCCTTCAGCTTGTGAGCTACTCTGCCCCTTAAGCACATCCAGAAACAAAGGGGCCAAAGGAACACAGACGTCATATCTGTCACCAGGTGATGGTGGCCCTGACTCTCCACTGTGATAAGGGCTGACCAGTGGACAGAGCATGTCCATGCTCGTTCTTACAGTTTGAAGCATCATTGACCACTCAGCTCTTTTCTGCTGTGACTCTTCCCTTGAGTGGCTTTGCATGGCAACATTAAAGACATAAGTGGGTTGCTGGACCCCATGTCTTTCTCCCCGAGGGGACATACCCTCCCTTGGAAATGCCACTTCATGTTGGCCTGTCCCATTCAGTTCTGATGTCATGTTAAGCATAGTAAGTTCAGGAGTTCACCACCAAGAAAATGAGGGATTGAGCTTGAGTAATAATGTGAGTAACATGCTGGTTTCCTGAAATCAGTGAACCAGAACATGTATCTCCATGTAGGTGTCAGCTATGCTGAGGTCTGTGCAACCAGCAAAAGAGCATGCCTTCTGGGGAAAGACTGGGTTCAGATCATAGTTTCGTTGTAAGTTGCTTAATGGATTTGTGCCTCTGTTGACTCACCAGACAAGTGGGACTAATAAAAGTGACCACTTCATGGGGTTATGGGAGGGCCAAGGACGTAGATTAGCCCTGACCCTTAACTTGTGCGATGTGAGGGTTGTTGTTAGTTTCTGTTGAGTTGATTCTGACCCATGGCAACTCCATGTACAGTACAGTGAGATGTTACTCATTCTTGCACAGTCTTCATGATGGTTAGTAAGGTTGAGTCCATTGTTGCAGCCACTGTGTATTTGGAGTGTCTTCCACCTAGGGGCTAATCTCCCACCGCTCCATCAGACAGTATGCAATGGTGATCTATAAAGTTTTCATTGGCTGATTTTTAGAAGTAGAGTGCCAGGCCCTTTTCCTAGTTTGTCATGTTTAGTAATTGCTGAAGCCTGTCTAGCATGGGTGACCCTACTGGTATTTGAAATACTAGTGGCATAGCTTCCAGTGTCATAGCCCCATGCAAGCCGCCATAGTTTGCCAAAGTGACAGACGGGTGGTTGTCACAACTGTACTCTCCCACACCTCCCAACCCCAAATCCAGATACTTTGGTTTCTCAGAAGCTGTCTGGCAAGTCACAGAAATAAAACTGCTGCATTGTCAGGGACCTTGTTTATGGTTGGTTCTATGATGGTACCTCATCTTCTTCAGACCTCTGGGGACAATATGAGTCCAGGGCTTAGAGTAGTGCCTGATGTGTAATAAGTGAGATAGAAAGGGTTAGCTGTTTTTACTGCAATCTAGTTGCCTTTGGGAGGCTGTGCCCTTTTTTTTTGCTAGCATAGGAGATGGCAGTAATGTGCTGGATGCTCAGACTGACTTCTAAACTCCTCTTTCCAGTCTACTCAGTGTCCAGAGAGATGCCCTGAAAAACAGATGTGATCACATGCCTGTCTTCCCTGCTGGAATTCAGTAGCCCTGAAGTCTGGGACTGGGTGCTTTCCATCTTTGCATCCGCAGTATATGGGGTGTTGTCTTGTGTAGCACATAGGGGTAGTTGAGGTTCTCTGCAAAGGTTTCCAGAAATAATTGTCTCCATCTTGTGTTATGACCAGCTGCCTCAGCATCCTACCTCTTGTGACTGGGGGTTCCCTTAATATTAAAATGACTCAAGTTCTTCTGACACATGGTGGCCCTTTGGTGTCAGAGTAAACTGTACTCCACAGGTTTTTGCAGACTGATTTTCCGCAAGTGGATTCCCAGGCTTTTCTTCCAGGTTTTTGGATAGCAGCCATGACATTAACTGTTGGCATCATCTCAGTGAGGACAGGGACCTTCTTATGTTCACCTGTTTCCTATCAACCTTCACAGTGTCCAGTATCAGAAGATAGTGTTTGAATAAATGTAGGACTGAAAGAATGTGTAATTTTCTCTTTATTTGAAAAAACAAGGGATGCTTGTGAACAGGCTTGATAACGTTGATGCGTTCTTTGGAATGTTATCTGTGGTGACATCTCTTAGCATTCGAAAGTCCATGTGATTTTAGGGAAAGGTCCAAAGTAGTTTGCAGACAAGTGTAGTGTAAGAGAGAGGAAGCCAAAATGGGTAAGATACTTCTGGCCGCCTAAATGTGTCAGTATGAAGTATTGAGTCTCAAAGTTCTGTGTGACTTGTAAATTATCTCTATAGGTGATTTCCAAAGGAAAGTTCCAGAAATGCTTTCAATTTTGGCAGCCTCAGAATGAATGTATGCTATATTTTTGCACGAACAATATGTCCCTCCTGCCTTAGCCAGCCACTTCCCACCCCTGTGAAGTTTTTCATAACTGCTGCTGTGTCGCTTTGCATGTTGCTGTTAAAAAAAAAAAGAAAAGAAATTAGCATACCTGCTTATGAAAATACCTTGTAGGGAGCAGGAGCAATAGCAGAAATCTAGATAGTGCATGTTAGTGACAGCACCCATTTTGAATGTTAACTTTGAACTCTTAATTCAGAATTGTGAACTTCATAGCCTAGCCTTCAAGTTAGAAAAGGATGGTTTAAAATTTCAGCTCTACCTAGGTCAGTGTCTTTGGAAAACTAACCTTGCCAAGCTCACTTTCTTCATAAGTAAAATATGAATACTAAAAACATCCACCACATAGAGCTTTTGTGAGAGTCTAATGCGATGACGACCATGGGTATGCACATAGCACCTTGTAAGTGCTCAATAAATGGCATGGACTGTGGTGAGGCTGGAGTCCCTTGGTGGCACAACTGGTTAACATGCTTGGCTGCTAACCAAAAAATGAGTGACTGGAGTCTACCTAGAGGCTCCTTGGAAGAATGACCTGCCAATCTGCTTCCAAAAGATCAGCTATTGAACAGTAGTGCAGTGTACTCTGATGCGTGTTAGATTGCCGTATGTCAGAATCAACTCCATGGAAACTGGTTTTTCAGCTGGTTTGGCTACCCTGGTGCACCGAGGCAGGTCTAGCTTCTGTTTTAAGATTTATATAACATCTCATACTTTTTCCTTTATTGGGGATTATGTGTACTGGGGCATCAAAAACATCTTTCTGTCCACTTAAGTCTTCCAGGAAGACATCCTGTATTGTCTTTCTTTCCCACCTTTCACTCCCTCTAATCTGAGAGTTACTCTGTTAAACAAATATTTTGCTCCTTGGCAGCTCATCCTGCACTGTGAAGCCATGAAAGAGCATCATTCATTGTGGCACTTTGCTGGAGTACCTCACAGTTGAGTTCCGGCTGGGTAAGGGTTGGATGTGAGCTGTCCTCTCTCAGTTTGTGTGATTGGTTGGGAAGGGTATGGGCTGTGAGCACAAAGACCTGGGTTCAACTCTTGCCTCTACCAGCAATGAGTTATGAGGATTTGGGGCAAGTGGTTAACCCTACCTAAGCCTCTATTTATCTGTAGGATGAAAACTACAGAGATAGAGATAGTTCCACTTAGCACATAAGAAGTACTGAGGAGATAGTGCCATTTTTTTTATTATGCTTCCAGGCGGGAAAACATCCTTTAACAAAATTAGATGTGTCTGAGCCCCTCAGTGTTCAGTTCATGTTATGCAAAGCTCTGTATTAGGTGGACAGTGGAGATGAACCCCTGAGTAGTCCACATTGCTTCACTGGCCCAACTTGGTAGCTGGCTTGTAAGCTCCTAAATCTGGACCCTTCAGGATTCATCATACTTGGGGTGTGAGGTCCCGGAGGCTGGAGGTGGGTCTTCTCGTATATCTCTGTATTCCTAGCACCAAGTGCACTGGATGTTGCATAGTCCAGTTTCAGCTGCTGTTGAGTCATTCCTGACTTGTGGTGACCCCATAGGTGTCAGAGTAGAACTGTGTTCCTCCATAGATTTTTCAGCAGATGGTTTTTCAGAAGTAGATCACTGGGGCTTTCCTCCAAGGGGCCTCTGGGTGGACTCAAGCATCCAGCCTTTCAGTTAGGAACTGAACGTGTTAACTGTTTGTACCAGTCAGTGACTCCAGTGGTACGAGGTAGGCCCTTGGTAAACACTGGGCAAAACAAATAGGCAAAAGGGCGTTCAACAAACTCTTGCTAATAAATTGACTAATATTCCACACCCGTTAAATTTATATTTTGAGCACTGAGTCTCTTTCTTGTCTGTGGCTTCTTGGGCGCCAAGCCTATTTAACTATTTCTGGAAGCCAAAGTTGAGCCTTTCCGGCACCTTTAGCAGGTCCCATGCTCTGGGTAGAGCAATGCCTGCTCAGGTCTGGGCAGTGGGAGGGGTGGAGGCCCTGATGAGGGGCTTGCAGAGCTGGCGTGCCCACATCCGTCAGTGGCTTGGCACTTGGCTCCTGAAGCATCTCATGCCCGAATTCTGCAGAAGAAAGGGGATTTTGTCTGCCCTGTCTGTATGAGTGTTGGATGGTGGCTTCCCACCAGACAGTCTGTGACTGTATTTGATAAAATGACAAATTTTTCCTTCATTTCCCACTCCACCCCATCTCCTTGTTCCTTTGCCATGTGAAGAGTCCTCTGTTAGGCCTGCCACCAGTTATCTTAAGGGGAGTCAAGTTTCCCGTCACCAGTCTGAGCCCAGTTGCTGCAAACTGGACAGCGGAGACAGTTTCAGCTCAAATGCAATCATGTGCTGCAGAATAGAGCTATTATGGTTTTTACTGCACTCAGGGACATACCAGCAGAAAGGTGAATTGCAGCTACTCTTTACTGCTAATTAATCTCTCTGTGTACACTTGCATCACTGCCTGCAGCCTCAACTGCCTTCTAGAAGGAGGGGCCCCTTAGCGGCCCAAACAAGTTGGCTCAGCTGCCTTGATGCACTTCCTGTTCTGCTTGGTGCTCTTATTGGGTCTACCTTTAGAAAACAACAACAACATAGTTTTAGAACAAGACTAACTCCAAGTTCTTTGATGTGCACTGAATATGTTGGAGAGAGACAGAGAGCCTTTAAGAATCCCTGGATAATGTAAACAGTTAACTCACTTGACTGCTCGCTGAGGGGTGGAGGTTTGATCCACTCAGAAGCACCTCAGAAGAAAGGCCTGGTGAGCTGCTGTTGAAAAATCAGTCATTACAAATCCTGTGGAGCACAGTTCTACTCTGACATGCGTGGGGGCACCGTGACTCAGAGCTGACTCAACAGCAGTTGGTTTATACAACATTCACAGGTGAGGTGGTAGATCCCAGCATTTCAGGGTTTACTTGGCCCTTGGGAAGTTTTAAACCTGTGCTTTGGCTGTGAGGAGAATGGGACTGGGAGCTGTCATTTATTAAGCGCTGACGGTGTGCCGTGTCCTCAGTCTAGACACTTGGCACTTCAGCTGGTGATGTTCTCAGAACGGCAACCCCAGAGTCCATACTGCTCCGGAGTTGACACTCAGAGAGGATAAGTAGGTGCCTACGGCCACACAGGCACCCCAAGAGGCAGAAGATAGTTCCAGGTCTTGGGCAAGAGTTAAGGGTTGTTTGTCATTTATCCCCCTACTGAGCAATTATTGGGTGTCTGTGATATGCCTGCCTCTGCACAGTGCTGGGAAGTCAGGAATAAAGCAGTCCCAGCTTTGTCTTCCAGGAAGCAGAGAGCCCAGTGGGGAGTCTTTGCCTTCATTGTTTCGTGGCAGTGATGTGCACAAGGTGGGGTGAGGAGGGACAGGTTGTTCTGGGTGCTGACGAAGGCAGACTCCTCTGAGAAGGTCACATATAGAGCATGCCATGAGGGGTAAGGAGGGTCAGCCAGTTTTTGAATTCAGATGTTTAAACTGAGATCTGGCATGCATACAGGATTCCCACAGGTCTTAATGTACAGCCTGGTGAATTTTTACATTTTATACACAGCCCTGTGATCCGACTCGAAGACGGCACTTGGCCTAGCTTGGCTGTGTAGAAATCCTGGGTGGAGTAAATGGCTAACACGTTTGGGTGCTAACTTAAACACTGGCACTTTGAGTCTACCCAGAGGAGCCTTAGCAGAAAGGTCTGGGGGTCTGCTTCTGAATGTCACAGCCTTGGAAACCTTTCGGCGCACAGCCCTACTCTGATACACAGGGGTCTGCCGTGAGTTGGAATTGATTTGATGGCAACTGCTATTTATTTATTTATTTTAAGACACCTGTGTAAGCACAGGAACCACATTCTGTGTTGTGGCAGGATGATGAGATGCTAATTTGGAGGACGAGTACCTCAATGAGCCCTTCTTAAGTCTGGCTTCCATTACAGTGAAAAGGAATATGAAAATCAATGTATCTTGATCTCTTTTTGCGTCAATTACATTTTGCTTTCTCCAGATTTGAGGCTCTGTACCTGCCCTGAGTTCTAAGGAATCATCATTTTATGCATTGGGAGGAGAAGAACATCAGTTGGGGAAAGAAGAGACGATTGAACGCCACCCACAGTTTAGCAACTTTGTGCCCGTAGTCAAGGGTATATTTGGGTCTCTGGCCATGTACACAAAGTGTGTGCTTTATTACTGAATGTGGCTGAATTTTTGCGGTTTGCTCCTGCAAACCTGGTGCTCAGCTCTGACATGGTGAGCCCTCGGTGCATTCTTGGAGGGAGTGCATGTGGAACTTTATGCCCAGGTGTGGAAGCAGAGGGGTCGAGGAAACCAAAAAGCCGCCGGGACTCCCACCTCTTGCTTCCTTGAGTCTTTTTGCTTTCCCTGTCAGACTGCTTAAATAACCACACTGGGGAAATGAATGCTTTACGGCCTTGTGGGCCTGGGTCTTGCCTTCCCATTTAGATTATAAATTCCTTGGAGGAGGGGACAATGTCTTGTTTTTGTTCCCTATGCCCACCTGGGTTTGTCTGAACGCAGTAAATTGTCCCAGAAATGCTTGATGTGTGCACTGACTTTGGGTCATTTTGTCTGGGTATTTTATTCTGTCTGTGGTTTATCATCACAGGGGCATGGACTTGCTTCAGGGCAGACCTCTCAATTCTGACCTTTGACCTGTGTGAACAGTAGAAGAAAGTTTGGGAAAATCACAACTTATATTTATTGAGAACTTGCTATATGGCAGGTTCTGCGCAAAGAGATTTTATGAAGTTGAATCAGTTATGGCACTTTTGGTTGCAAGTTGCAGAAGCGCTTGATTTATATTGGCTTAAGCATTCAAGGGACTTCATTGACTCACATAATTAAAAGGACAGATGACTTTATGTGAGGCTTGATCCAGTGGCCCAGTGATGCTACCAGCCCCCAGTTTCTTCCTGTGTCTCCAATCTTCTTTTCTTATATTTGGTCCCACCGTGAAGCTGCTTTGCCTTTTGGTTCCAAGATAGAGACTGACTGCTCTGGAGGGAAATGAAACCTCTTCTGTCCATATTCCGAGCACAAGTCCTGGGGGTGACTCTAATTCTATGGATTAAAGCTAGGGGCTGTGATCAGTGTCCTGAGATCCTCCAAGGGGAAAACAGTCTGCAAGGAAGGGGAAAGATGGAAGTTTGGGATGCGCTCAGTCAGTGTCCCCGCACCCAGATTGTCTCATGTATCCCCTTTGACAGTCTGTGAAGTTGGCAATATTATCACCCCCTTTTAAGGCAGGGAAACTGAGGTGCAGAAGAACCAAATAATTTGCCTTAATTAACATAGCTAGAGTAAGTCTGAGCCTGAAATTGTGTCTGGACAATCCTGCCTCCAGTGTCTGCCGTTCTAACTACTTCAGGGCATTTTTCAGTAATCTTTTTGCACTTGAGATAAAATTTGCTCTTTTTAAGTATACAGTTCAGTGATTTCAGCATATTCACGAGATTGTGCAACCATCACCACTAGGCCTGGAGCATTTTGTCATCCCCCAGATGGAACACTGTACCTCTCACCAGTCACTTCCCATTGTCCCATCATCTCTCCAGGCTGTGACAACCACTGTCCACCTTTGGTCTCTATTGACATTTCACATAGACACAGTCATACAACACGTGGCCTTTTGGGTCCGGCTGCTTGCATTTAGCCAATGAGTCTTTTTTGATCAAGAGCTGCTACTGTACCTGGCATCAAAAATTCTTTCCTTCCTTCTTTTGCCATCATGACATGGAGACTGCTGCTGGCTGACGTGGAAGAGAGCAGAGTTTCTGTGTTAGACAGATAGAGAGATTCTGTATACTCAGTTTGCTTTCAGATGTAAGCACCAGCCTGGGCTTCTGAAGGCAGGGATGGTTTTCTTCTTCATGCCTATGCCTTACAGCAGGCCTAGTACACAGTACTGTGCATGAACAGTGACAGTTCATTCTGCGTTCTCAGTGCCTCCTATGTACCAGGCACTGATGCCCTTGGAAAACAGCTATGTGAAGGGTCCCTGTTCTCCCAAAGCTTGTAGTTGGAATCAGGTTGTGGGTAGTATGGAAGAGCAGCACACATGCAGCTCATTCGGGAAATGAATGAGGTAATTTCAGGTGCCACACTGAAGAAACTATAGAGGTGATGGGACGGTGGGTGTTTGAGAGGTGACTTTGGAGGACAGTCACGGCAGGCCTCTGAGGAGGTAACCGTTGCGCTGAGATCTGCCAGAGGAGAAAGGGACAGCCATATTCCAGGCAGGGGAACCAGCTGGGCAATAGCTTGGTCCCCAGTCCTGTGGAGATAGAGAATGACTCCCTGTTTAATTACCGCTTTTCCCATAGGGCTCCTCCCTGATCCTTTCCCCTGCAGCTCCCAGTCTTTGAGGGTTGGCTACTCCGCAGTATTGGGATCTGTTTCAGACTTTGTCTCCATCTGTGATTTTTGAAAATTGAGCCTCAATTTCCTCTTGTTACTGACAGAGGCCTGAGGGTGGCCATCATCTATGTTTTATTTTTTTAAAGGAAAATTTGATTATTCTGACATCTTTATGCTTTTTCTCTTTAAATATGTCTGCTAAATTTCAGGGAAGGTCAGCTAGTCAAGATGAAAACTGGCTGTACCTCATTCCTCACTCTGGGAATGATATTTGTACTGTTAGGAGTCCAGATCTGCTGGAAGGTGAGCTTCTTGCTTTTGAGGGGATGACATGGTGGAGAGAAGGACTTAGCACTCACCTTCTTGCAGCCCACAGATGCCAGCAACAGGATGGCTTATTCTGAGACTGGTGCTAAATCAAGGAGTTTTGGGTAGAGGGGAGTCCAAGCCTGCAGAGGGGTAACCAGTCCCGCTGGGGACCGTAAGGGCAGCACATCTAGGCAGTGGGTGGAGCATATGACGTCCTGGTCACACACACTTCTAGGATGTAATGAGAGACCTTGGGATATGACAGGAGGGTTATTCTTCTTTGGAGTGGGAGTCAGGAGAGGTTTCTCTGCAGAAGCAAGACCTAAAGGATTAGTTACCTGAACGAGGGCATTGGATTAGTTCCTGGCAGGTGGTAAGCATTCAGCTTAGACCTCTTCCTTGGCACGTGGTCTCTGAGAGACTTTGTGCAATGTTGTGCAGCAACTGGCTGGGTCTCAGGGGAGGGAACATCCCACTGTGTTCACAGTGAACCCAGCAACTGACCGCATTGCCCTGACCCCATGGTATCTGCTGTTTGAGAGAAGATTTTTATAGCTGTTCCCTTATGCTCCATCTTGAGGCTGTTTTATAGGTTCCTGTCCTTGGAGCCACACCTTGGGCCAAGCCTAGGCCTGTTATATCCCCAGAGCTTTATGGCCCCACAGTAGCAGATGGTGGGTGGCCCAATCTATCTCTGAGAGGAAGGAGCTTGGGGACAGGCCACGAGGCCAGGACCAAGGGTTTCCAGGTGACCCTGAGGCCCTCAGGGGAAAGCGTTTGCTTGTACTTCTGGTTGTCCACTCCTGAAAGGAGCTCTCTGATCACTTTTGGGAAGGAATGACACCCCAGTCTCTCTGCCTCAACAGAAATTCCTCTCAGAAGGCCTGAGGAGAATTCATTGTTGTTGTTAGGTGCCATTGAATCGGTTCCAACTCATAGCAACCCCACATGCAATAGAATAACACCCTGCCTGGTCCTGCACCGTGCCCACAGTCATTGCTGTGTTTGAGCTCGTTGTTGTAACCCCTGGGTTAGTCCGTCTTCTTGAGGATTTCCCTCTTTTTTGGTGACCCTCTGCTTTGCGAAGCATGACGTTCTTCTCCAGGGGTTGATCCCTTCTGACAGCGTGTCCAAGATATGTAAGACATACTCTCTCCATCTTGGCTTCTAAGGAGCACTCTGGTTGTACTTCATCCACAATATCTGTTTGTTCTTTTGGCAATCTATGGTATATTCAGTATTCTTCTCCAGTACCAGAATCCAGAGATGTCAGTTCTTCTGTCTTCCTTCCTCATTGTCCAGCTTTTGCATGTGTATGTTGCTATTGAAAATGCCATGGCTTGGGTCATGTACACCTTAATCTTCAAGGTGACATCTTTGTTTTTGAGTGTATTAAAAGGTCTTTTGCAGCAGATTTTCCCAGTGCAATGCATCTTTTGTTTTCTTGAGTGCTGCATCCGTGGTTATTGATTGTGAACCCAAATAAAAAGAAATCTTTGACAACTTCAGTCTTTTCTTCATTTATAATGATGTTGCTTATTGGTCCAAGTGTGAAGATTTTTGTTTTCTTGATGTTGAGGTGTGACCCATACTGATAGCTGTGGTCTTTGATCTTCATAAGCAAGTGTTTCAAGTCCTCTTCACCTTCAGCAAGGTGGTTGTGTCATCTGCATAATTCAAGTCCTTAATGAGTCTTTCCCCATCATGATGCCCCATCCTTTTTCATATAGTCCTCCTTCTTGGATTATTTGCTTGCCATATGGATTGAATAGATATGGTGACAAGATACAACCTTGAATCTCACCTTTCCTGACTTTAAATCATGTAGTATCCCTTTATTCTGTTTGAATGACTGCTTCTTGATCCACATAGAGATTTAGTGACTTTAAAATCTAGTAGTTAAATATCATGCTTGTCAGTTTCTTTCTTTCTTTCTTTTTTTCTTCAAAGTTGGTGTCTTTTTTCCAGTTCTTTTTTGTTACTGTCCTTGATGAGAAAGGATTCTTGTATGCACTGTGAAGTTTTCTCAAAAGTTCAGTGATGTTCTCTCCAACTATGAATTCCTTAAGATGCTGTAGGAGGTGGCCTAGTGTAGGGTAGTGGGTAAAGGGTTTAGTGTGAGAGAATCTTGGTTGGAATCCTGCCTCCACTGCTCAGTTGGTTTGATTTTCCTTGAGACTGGAAGAGTACTCCTAGTGTTTCCTTTCCAGGGGCTAGGAAGAATAAATCTTTCCCATGCAGGGGTCACCCTGGACAAAAAAGGGTTGCCTGAATGTCAGCAGCTTCCCTGGAGAGATCCTTAAAGTGTTGCCAATCATGTATAACATTTACTGTGTGTCTTTTATTATGTACTGAATTATGTCCCCTCAAATTATGTTGACACTGTAACCCTGGTACCTGTGAATATGATCCTGTTTGGAAACAGTTTTCTTTTTTTAGGTTAATAAGGTGGAGTCAGTCCAAACCTAATCCTTTCTAAATGAGGGTCTTATAAAAAGAGTAGACTAGACATAGACATACATAAGGAAGGACAGATGATGCTGCAAAAAAATTACCACAAGTTTGTGCCTTTAACAAACAAAACTTTTCTTTCTCTCACAGTTTAGGAGCCTAGAAGTCTGAATTTAGGACATCAGAACTTGGGGATCCAGTGTTGGGTCTTGGGTGAAGGCCCTTGTCTCTTTTAGCTTTTGTTCCTCGGTTCCTTGGAGGTCTTTCCCCATCTGTGATTCCTTTCTTCTATCCCTAATCTGGTATTTTTGCAGCTCAGAAATAATTGGCTTAATATACACTCTATGCTGATATGGATTAATTAACATAACAAAAAGCTGCTATTTCCTCATGGGATTACATCTAGCGATATAAAAACCCATTGCTGTGGAGTTGAGTCCAACTCTTAGAGACCCTGATGGGACAGAGTAGAAATGTCTCGTGGGGTTTCCAAGAGTGGCTGGAGGATGCAGACTGCTGAGCTTTTGGTCAGCCGCTGAGTGCTTAACCACCATGCCACCTGGGCTCCATCTACTAGTACAGGGGTTAGGATTCTGTCAAATATTTTTGGAGGTGCTGTTCAATCCATAACAGATACCATGGGAAGACAGATCTCTAAGCAGCCAAGAAACACCAGGGCTGTAGAAGCAGAAACAGACAGACAGCTTTCTCCAAAACCCAGAGACAGAAAGAGAGAGAGCCAGCCAGCTTAGTTCTGCTGATACCCCATGAAAGAATAAATTTCTGTTCTTTGAAGTCACCCACTTGGTGATATTTTTTATGGCTACCTTAGCAAACTAAGGCACCTTTGTATGTTAGGCATTGCTGTAAAAACTTCATGTGAATGCTGTGAGGTAGGAGATGTTATTATCTTCATTTTACAGATGAGGGAACTGAAGGTCACACAACCAGTAAGTGATAGAGCTGGAATTTGAACCCAGGAAGCCCAGAGTCCACACTCATAATCACCAAGACTTCCTAAGTCTATTCTTACTCTAAGAATGTGGGGCCACCTGGGGACGGGGTGTCTGTGAAAGGAGTGAGTGTTGTCTCTACCTGCTTTGTAATGGGATGGGTGTTGGGTGGGTGGGTATGAGCTCAGGCTGAATTATCACCCCAGCTCTTTTCCCTTCTGGTTGCTTCTCTTGACATTGCTGGGACCCCCCCCCCCAGAGGGTAGGGTATAGGGTGTCTGATCATAGGAATGGACCTCTGTCCCACTCTTTCTCCTGCCACTTACAGGCAGCAAACGCACACTGACCCTGGTGCTCTGTCTGTGCACCAGCCTATTCTCAGGGGACTTGGTGCTCATCTGCATTTTGGGTGCTCAAGGCCAGGACCACCTCTTGGAATGGGATATTGGAAGGAACTGTATCCCAGCCTTGTTATCCACGGAAACATTCTGTTCAGCCCTGGGCTCCTTGCGACCTTCTTGAGCCACACAGAAATCCATGGCTGAGGTGGATGAGAAGCAGGAGGTGAGGAAAATGGAAGGAGTGTAGCTCTGTGAGGAATCCTGAGAATTCTGACTTTAGAAATACCATAGCCTGCTGCTTTATTTTTAGAGTATAAAGGGCCCTGAGAGCAACAGGGGATGTGGAAATCCTATTTTTTGCTCTTTCTTGTTGGTGGAACCTGTGGCAGTTTTTATGTCTGATGTGTTTTCCTCTGATTGGTGAGGCCTGTAGCCCCAAACTGTACCTCTGCTTTGACAGAGCTCAGAGAAGCATGGGCAGAGGTATGAGGCTGTTGGTGTTGGGCTTGCGGGGTCCTTCCCTGCCAGCTCCCAGTTCTTTGCGAGGGAAGGTGGCAGTCTGTCTGGTTTCTATCCTTCCCTATCCTGGGCTCGTCAGTCGTAGTTGCCAGAGAAGCAGTGGGCTCCCTTACCAGATGGATGAGTATTCCCAGAGGTGTTTCTGGAGATTGTTTGGAGAATGTTCTCATGCCTGCTGTGGTTGTTTAGCACCTCGATGACCCCCTGCCTGGTCCACAGCAAGGACGAGAATGATGGCTGGGCAGGAGGGGCTTACTAAGTGCTGGACAAATGTGGGATGTGTGAGGTGCTGGTCCCACCATTGTGGAACCACTGAGGACATGAGGACCTAATTTAGGGGCAACAAATGAGAAAATGCGGGCAAGGAAACACATCCTGCCTTGTTACTCTTATATTCTTTCTCTCCATCATCAATTTTTTTAGATAACAGCTTTATTGAGATACCATTCATGTCCCATGAAATTCACCCCCTTAGTAATTAATATGTTCACAGAGACATGCAACCAACCAAACCAAAAACCAGACTCACTGTTGTGAAGCTGATCCGAGCTCACAGCAATACTTTAGAATGAAGTAGAACTGCGCTGCAGGGTTTCCAGGGCTGTAGTCTTTACAGAAGGGGACTGCTGTATCTTTTTCCCTTGGAGTGGCTGGTGGGGTCAAACCACTGATCTTTTGGTGGGCAGCTGAGCACTTAACCACTGAGTCACTGGTGCACCCTATGTAACCATCACCACAATCAGATTCCGGAATATTTTTATCACTTGAAAATGTAACCCCATACCCTCGCAGACAGCACTAACAGCCCATCACCTTCTCTAGGCTCTTGGCAACCGTTAATTGACTTTCTATCTCTGTTCCCTTACCTTTTCGGGACATTTCACCTATATGGGATCATGTAGTAAATATGTGGCCTCTTTAATTTTGCTGTCATGCTACAGTAGTGGCCTCTATCCTTTTCCCTTAGGACATTGGTCTACATCATGTATTAATGACAGACCCCAAAAGAGGAGGCTAGTTAGGCCATCATGACAAGAGATTAGAGACGTACCAGGAGTAATCAGAATCGGAAGAGTTGGTATCATGAGGATTTCACTGTCTTCCACAAGACAGGTTTCAGATTGGAGACTTGGGATATCTACTATCGAGTTTTGCTGCCAAGTATTGGTGAGATTTACATGCTTCATGCACTGGCATGCATTTAGAAGATCCCTCCATCCAAGTATGACAGTTGAAGGAGGCTTCAGGACTGGCCTTGTTTTCTCTGACCTTTAGTACGTTGTGGATTTTGGTGTCTTCTTGTGAGAAAGAGAGCAGGTGCTGGGTTCCTGCTAAGTACCTTGTTTAGAGCTCAACATTGCTTGGACCTCAACAGGTACCTCTGTGGCTCTTGGTCCACATAATTTATTGCATCTTTTTACCAGTTTGACCATGGCCATGTCTTCTAGAGCTGGGGAGTTCCCGTAAGGTCTGCGTGGTTCTTGATTGAGTCCCTAGCAAATAAAGTGGTCTTGGAGCTTTCCTGGGACCATGAGCCAGGGCGGGGGTGATGAACAACACCATGCTGATGACCTCTGATGATAAACAGACTACTGGGATTAGACTGTGACCTCCAAAGTCCTGTTGACTCCCGTGATGGAACCAAATGCAGAAGCTACTTCATCCTGGGGCTGAGGGAAATAAGCCGCCAGTAGATATTCTGAATCTTAGATTGTGAAAGGAGATCAGACGTTAATCCGCAGGTGTAAAGGTCTTGGTGTCCAAGTGTAAGATGATGTTTTCATTTGTGCTTGATTGGCTGAGTCACACATGCTTAACTGCTTTGTAATTCACTTGACCAGACATGAAGTGCTTTGGTGATGCGCGTCAGTTAGGATGGGCTCCTAACTGAAAGGTTGGAAATTTGAGTCTACCTGGGGGCGGTCTAGAAGAAAAGCCTGGTGGTCTACTTCTGAGAAGTCAGCCATGGAAAACTGTTGGCAGGACAGTTCTATTCTGACACATGTGGGCTGGTCATTAGTTGGCATCCATTCAATAGCAACTGGTTATTGGTGATCACACACTGATTAGCATCAGAGTTTGGGGGCTCCAGTTCAATGAAAGTTTTGAGAGTGTCCTTCATTTTTACCCATGGAGGCTTTGGCTTGGATGTGAATAATGATGCTGTCTGGTGTTCGTGCACTTGAGTGTGCTGGTCTGGTAGTAGGACTTTATAACTCCCATGTCTGAGCCTTGGTTGCCTTCTCTGTCTAGTTCCTGGTTCTCAGATGTATGAAACTCAAATGAGATCATGTTTCCAAAATTACTTAAAAAAAGCAGAAAGAGCTGGCTGTAAATACCATGTAGTCTAACCTTAGCTATGTATGGAGGGCCAAGGCAATGTCTCTCCTGTACTTCTGAGATGAGAAAATTGCCTTTGCTTAGCAGGAGGGACCTTTGGCCATCTCAGTCTGGGGAAAATCGTTAAGTGGCCATTATGTGACTCTCAGTGTGCTAGGCAATTTAGCAAGCAGTTTCATGTCCTTTCGTGGGAGGCGAGTGGCGTGGTGACCCAAGCAGAAGGACTGGCTCTTGATGCAAATCTGGGCACCACCACCTTCTACCTGTGTGACCTTGAACAAGGGTTGTGTGTGTGTGTGTTTATTTTTTAGTACCTCCTCTATGTATTCTAACATCTAAAAGGACTGTTGTGAGGACTAAATGGGAAAATGTATGTAAGCTCTAGAGAATGCGAAAGTAAATCTTACCTATTGCTCTTTCCTCTTGGTCACTACTTCCATCTCCTTGTGTTTCTTTTGACTGGTCTCGTTACCCTCATATCACAGATGAAGAAACTCTGGTTCACTTTGCATCTTGCATAGAAAGAAACTTTATAGCAATTATTGCATTGGCAGTTCCACTTCTGTTTAAATACCCTTGAGAGTGGAAAATTTACCTACTTCTGAGGTGTTGCATTTTATTTTGGGACACCTTTGTGTGGCTGGTACAGTATCTACATAAAAACTAATGAGCTGTTCTTCTTGAGAAAATGATATGGTCATCCCACTTTCCGTCGTATGTAAACTGATGAAGAGGAAGCTTGTCAACAGTAGGTGAGCCTGACTGCGGACCGAGGGAACCTGAAGCCCGCCCAGCAACTGCCTGGCCCGTTTGCTCCACTCCCTCCGAAGAAAATAACAGACCCTGCTGGCGTCAGACACACTGATTAGGAAGATCAAGGTGTTGTGCGTAAGTGGAATTGCAGTGAACTTTCTCTTGTCATGATGGTTCCCTCCATGCAGGTGAAGGCTTTTTGCATTTTAGGGACTAGTTGGAGTTTGGAATGTAAGCTTTAAGGAAAGAGAGGCTGTACGTTGGAGGAAGGTGTCACCAGGGGAGCTCTGGCAACAGGTAGTAGTGATATCATTATGTCACAGACCTTGAGCGTCAGTATTTGGCCAGAGGCATCCAAGTTCTCTATTAGAACAGGTTATGGGAGAAAAGCCATGTAAAGATCTTGGTATTTGTTAAAAAGCATTCAGTATAATTCAGTTGGCATTTTATAATAAAACTGAGAAAACTAGGTATGGAAGAGAGTGTTCTAATTTGATGATGATAACCTACTGAAATCTATAGCAAATATTATTCTTAATAAACAATGACACACTCCCTTAAAGTTAAGAATAAGACAAGAATGTTCACTGTCATGTCTCTTATAAAATATTGAAATGTAATAGATTTAAGCCACTTCAGTAAGACAAGAGAGACATAAATATTGGAAAGGAAGAAGTAAGAATGCCACTATTTATTGGTAATATGATCATTTACTACACAGAATCCTAGACTCTGAATCTATAAATTTTTAGACAGAAGAGGGCTCAACAAGCTGGACAGAGAAACATATACTAGCAGCAATGAATTAGAAAATGAAGTTGAGGAAACTAAATTTCCCTGTAGTATAGGGCTTTGGTACTTGTCCAGTGTGTCATCTAGGGCAGTGACTTCTACCTGACTTCTGTTTGTACAGTGTTAGCAATGTCCCATACCTCAGGCCCACTGGGGCTGAAGAGGGTGAGGTGACCATGCCCAAGATTCTGTACTAAATAAGAGACAGAGCTGAGACTTGTTCTCCCAAGCCCACGCTCCTTCCTCTTGGCTGCTCTCAGTCCACCTGCCCCAGGCCTGACCACCTCTGCAATTGATCCTTCTCGTCAATTTTTTATCATCTATCTCAGTTAGTAGCAGAGCACAGTGGAAGAAAGAGTCCAGAAACATTTATGTTTGGGTTAGAAAGTACTCTGTGATTCCACTTACGCACAACAGCTTGATCTTCCTAGTAAGCCTATTGTGGCTGATGCCAGCAGGATGTGTTATTTTTTCTGAGGGAAGGGAAGAAAGAGAGGGTGCTCTGGGCTCCCTTGGTCTTCAGTCCGGCTCATCTACTGTCCACATGCTTCCTCTTTGTCAGTTTGCCTTTCTTAAAAAAAATAAAATAAATGCCTCTTCAAAAAAAAAAAAAAACAAAACACATGTTCACTGCGTCAGGTGAAATAGTAATCTAGAAAAAGTGATTGTTGTTGTTATTAGGTACCATCGAGTTGTTCCTGACTCCTGACACCCCACATTTCACAGAAGGAAACCCTGCTCAGTCCTGCATCATCCTCACAGCAGTGGCTGTGCTTGAACTCGTCATTGCAGCCACTGTGTCAGCCTGTCTTATCAAGAGTCTTCTTCCTCTTTTTTGTGTTGCTTGTTGGTACAGTTGTCAAGATTTTTGTTTATTTTTATGTTGAAGTGTAATCCATACTGAGGGCTATATTCTTTCATCATTGTCAGTAAGTGCCTTGAGCCCCCTTCACTGTTAGTAAGCAAGATTTTGTCATTTGTATATCACAGGTTGTTAATGAGTCTTTCACCAACCCTGATGATGCATTCTTCGTGTAGTCCATGTTCTTGGATTATATGCTCAGTATACAAGGGTAACTATGGTGAAAGGATACTACCCTGATGTACACCTTTCTTGATTTTAAACCACACAGTAGCTCCTTGTTCTGTTTGAACGGCTGCCCCTTAGTTGATGTACAGATTTCATGTGAACGTAATGAAGTGTGTGTTCTGGAACTCCCATTCTCTGCAATGTTATCCATAATCTGTTGTAATCCACGTAGTTGAATGTCTTGGCCTAGTTGACAAAGCACAGGTAAATACTTTTCTGGTATTCTCCGCTTTCAGCCAAGTTCCATCTCACATCAGCAGTGGTATCCATCCTTTCACATTCCTTTCTGACTCTGGCTTAACTTTCCGGCAGTTCTCTGTCAATGTATTACTATAACCATTTTTTAGTGATCTTCAGAAAATTTTACTTGTGTATGATACTGATGATGTGGCTTGATAATCCACATTCTGTTAAATCGCCTTTCTTTGGGAAGAAAGTAATAGTTTTCCTTGCTTCTTCTTTGACTACTCTCTGCTCCCACAGCTTCACAGACTGGGATATGACCCTAGTGTACACACTTCCACGTGTTTCTCCAAGCTCGTGTCAAGACACATAAACATTCATACAGCAAATATGTACTGAATATCTACAGTGTGCTAGTTGCTGAGGATACTGCAGTGAACAACAGAGACAGAAATCCGTGTCCCCATGGAACTTCCAGTCCAGAGGGTGAAAATACATAATAGTTATATGTGTAATGTTCCCACCAGTGGCAAGTACTCTAGAGAAAAGTAAAGGTGAAAAGTCTGCCTACCTTTGTTAGAAGTCAGGGTAGAATTCACTGAGGAGATGAATTTTGTGTAGGGACCTATAGAACTAATGGGAGGAAGCCATGCAGATCTCTGGGAAAGAAGCACTGAGCTTGAGGGTAAGTGCAAAGGCCCTGAGACAGCACTGTGCTTGGTAACATGCACTCTCATAGGAAAAGAGACAGGAAATGTAGTCACTGAGCAGGGGAAGGAGATGGAGGAAGGTAGGCTGTGTAGGCCTTATGGGCATTGTATAGGTTTTTTTGTTGTTTGTAAAAATGAGATTGTCTTATATTTTCTTTTCCCTTACAACTTGCTTTTCTTATTTGGTAATACATTGTGAGACTTTTTAGGTCCATAAAAATATAACTCTTTTTTTTTTTTAACAGTTGCAAACTATCTGTGATATAAATGTGCTATAATTCCCTCAATCACTCTCTTTGGATGGACATTCGAGTTGTTTCCAGGTTGTTGCTTCGTTTGCCACTACAATAGTGTTCTAATAAACACCCTTGTATGTGCCATCTTCTATTCTGGTGCCTTTATTCCCTGTATTAGGTTGTGGGATTTC
The DNA here is from genome assembly GCA_028571685.1 of Heterohyrax brucei. Lineage (NCBI taxonomy): Eukaryota > Metazoa > Chordata > Mammalia > Hyracoidea > Procaviidae > Heterohyrax > Heterohyrax brucei. Next base: position 80,213,873 of record CM053154.1, on the reverse strand, counting down.
TAGGTCAATGAGTATATGTGTATTTAATTTTGATAGGCAGTGTTCGAGTTCTCTCCAGGAAGGTTCTAGCTACTTTTTCTGGTAGAATTTTGTTCCACAGACTCAGATGCCTAGATTCGCCACCGAGGAACTCAACAGGGAAATCACACCTATGGAAAGGGATGGCCTTGGTATCCTTCATCTGGTGGGAAAGTTTGTGGCCTTTCAGAGTGTGCTGCAGAGAACAGTATCATCTGCTCTTTTTTAGAGCTTGTATTTGATGTTGTGACGTCAAGATATTCAGGTGGATGAAAACACAGCTGTTGCTGTGTTTTTTGCATTAAAGCTAATTTTCCACATGCTTAAAACAAACACAACACCTAAGAGCTGCACAGAAACAGATTTTACACCATGTCAGGTGCTTAATTGTATTCCTGTACCTTCTTCAGGATAAGGCCTCTGTATAGTGTTCTGCCTTGTGAGTATATCCATCCAGGTACAATGGTGGTGGGTATGTGGTTGCTTAGAAGGATTATGGTGCAGAAGGTATAGTAATCTCTCATTTCTAGTCCCCTCCATGACAATGGGGAGTGAGATATTATAAACTTTGAAGTTGACTTTTTGTCTATTCGATAGACTTTTTATCAGTTTAATAGCTGGGTACATTTGTGTGACTTGTGCTGTTAAACATTTAGGCTGTTTCCCATCTGCTGCAGTGCAAACAGTGAAGAATCCTGTACATGGATCTCTTCACACGTGTGTATCCGTTGGATAGATTTATAGAAGTAGAATTGCTGACTCAGGGATTTGTCCTTTAAATGTTGCTCAGTACTGTCAAAGTGACCTCCAAAGGGGAAGCAATCAGGTCGGCCACTCTCTGCTCACCCTCTGTCTGACACAGGGTCTCATCACACTTTTTACTTTTTCCAGTCTGATTGGAGAGACATTGTGTCTCATTGTCAATTCATTTTGTTTTTGTTTCTCGTGAAGAGATGTTTAAGAGCTGTTTCTGTTTATGGCTATGATCTGTCTTTCAAATCCCCACCCTTCCTTTTTTTTTCCTACTGGATTATAAGTCTTATTTGTTTATTTGAAATCTGTCTCCTTGGAGTACGTTCTATGAACACTGTGCGAGCATCTGACACTGGTCAGCTAACTTAGCCTGTCTGACTAGAGGGAGGTTGATCTGCCCCATTTTTATAATTAGGCATGAAAGTCCAGATTTTTAAGGGAAGGTTCTACACTTCAACTACAAACTGTAGATCATTGCTGCATTTTGACAGGTGTGTGCTGCTAACTCTTCCTCAGTCACATTAAAAGCAGACACAATAGAGAACAGTGAAACTCTGAAGTCTATCAGCTAGTATATGCCTTTTATATAAACCAAAAAACCAAACTCACTGCTGTCGATTTGATTCCAACTCACAGAGACCCTATAGGACAGAGTAGAAGTGCTCCAAGGTTTCCAAGGAACTCCTGGCAGGTTTGCACTGCTGACATTTGGTTAGCAGATACAGATAGCACTTAACCACGACACCACCAGGGTTTCCATCTTTTTTATCCCCTCACTGATTTGAGAAAATAAAGAGACTCTTGGCTATTTGCTACTAAAACTTTTTTCTCCGTTTGCCACCCTGTCGTAAGAGTTTCTGAGTGACTGCTCCACTGGCAGTGATGATTCAGTGGTAGAGCTTTCACCTTCCGTGTGGGAGAACTGGGACTGAGGCCTGGCCCGTGCACCTCACGTATAGCCCTGATCTATCTGCTAGTGGAAGCTTGCATGTTGCTGTGATGCTGAACATGTTTCAGCAGAGCTTCCAGACTAAGGTGAACTAAAAAGAAAGGCCTGGTAACCTGCTGATGAAAATCAGCCAGTGATCACTGTGGTCCAACCCGTAGTCAGTCTTGGGGATGGCACAAAACCCGGCAGCATCTTGTTCCACTGTGCGTGGGTAGGTATGAATAGGAAGCCAATTCGATGGCTGCTAACAACTCCCCTGCATTGACCAGGTGACCTAACTGCAGTACCAAAAGAAGCAACCCTCAACTTCAGCAGCTTCGCGTATTGAAAGTGTGTTTCTCATTGCACAACAGTACAGTGTGGGTGTTCGGCATGGGGTAGCTATCCTAGACAGTGCTCCCCAAGCATCCAGCAAGGGTCCAGGCTCCTGCCTCTGGCGTTGCCCTTTCTAGGGCTCCAAAGTCCTCCTCTGAGCCCTCAATTGGCAGAGAGAAATAGTGAGAGGAGGATTGGGATTTTAAGGGCCCAGCACTCCTCCCTCGCACTGTTGGCACAGTGCAGTCTTCTGACTGTGTCTCCCTGTTGGGAGGTGGGCACGCGGGCCGGCCGTGAACCATACACATCAGTCTTGGCCCCAGGTGCTCGATACACCAAAGCCCTTACCGTCACATAGACTTACAAGTTTTCAAAGTGTCTTCTCAAGTGTGATCTCACTTCATCCTTTAAAAAATTAAAAAAATATATATTTTTATTGTGGTGAAATACATGTAACAAAACACTTGCCATTTCAACGTTGTCACATGTATAAAGTAGTGACGTTAATTATATCCACGATATTGGGCAACCGTCAACACTATTCATTTCCCAAATTTTCGTCACCCACAGAGGGTTGACATGAGTCAGAATGGACGCTATGACAACAAGCAATAACAGTGGAAACAAGGTGCCCTGGGTACCTTCCGTTTCCCCTCCTGCCTGTCCCTGGTAACTACTCATAAGCTATGCATTTGCTGTTTTGAAAAGTGGGATTATATAATATTTGTCCTGTTGTGACTGACTTATTTCACGCTGCATAATATTTTCAAGGTTCACCCAGGCTATAGTGTGTATCAGGATTTCATTTCTCTTTATAGCTGAGTAATGTTCCATTGTATGTACCAAATTTTGTTTATCCAAACTTTTAACTCCCTTACAGAGATGAAGAGACAGATTCAGTGAGCTAAGTGTCCTACACAGGATGAGGTGGACCCAGGATGTAAGGACTGTGGGCTTGAAATGAAAGCTGTCACTCCGGCCGGTTCTTTGTAACATGGCACAAGAGCAGTCATCCACTCTGGGCATGGCTGGGCCTAATTCTGCGCCTTTGGGTGTGGGAGAGTGGGGTGCCCTAGTCAGGGGAAATGCAAAGTTGGCTGTAGGACATGCTTCACCCTGGCATGTAGCATTAGGTGTAATTATCTGCTGCCGGTCATGAAGAGCAGTCACGTGGTGAGGGGTGATGGCACTGCTAGGCTATGAACTCTTGGCTAAGGTGGCCTCCATGGGACAGAACTTCACAGGCCGCTGTGAACCTGAAACTGTCATGAGAGTGGTCCCCTCACTTTGACTTTGGCCATCATTCCTTTCTTTTTATTTTCATGAGCCATTGGGATTGAAATTTGGGCTTTCTTCCTTATACCCCCGTTTCATTTTACTGAAATATTTTTAAACTTCTGATGCTGCAGTGAAATCACCAGCGAGCTGGAATTTCTCGTCACCTCTCTTTCAGCAGCAGAGAAACCAATGTGGGATGTTGTCTGCCCTCTGGGTAAGGACTAGGATCCTAAAAGTTCATTGGATGGACCAAGGCAAGGCAGACCAGCACATACATTGGATGCTTTCCCCTCCAGGGGCATCACTGGGATTTCCCTGTGTGCAGATTCTTAAACTAACCTGGTCAAAACCTATAAAGACAGAACCACCTGTGGTTCTGTGAGTTGTTATGGGAACAGAGACAGTAGCAAGCAACAAATAGAAGATAAGGAATCATAAGACCTAAGCCTAGGGCTTAAAACTGTCACTTTGTTGAATGACCATTGGACTTTGTTTTGTCATCTGTGACAAAGATATACTATCTTTCTGACTCCTCTCATAATTCTTTTGAGGATCACGTAAGATAATGTACATCAAAGTATTTTGTAAGTGGAAAAGTACTCTGATGTATAAGGTATTAGAACCCTGTTGGAATAGTGATTGGGAGTTTGGCTGCTAAACAAAAGGTCTGCAGCTCTAATCTACCAGCTGCTCTTTGGAAATCTTATGGTGCAGTAACACTCTGTTCATAGAGTTGCTATGAATTGGAATCTACTTGATGGCAATGGGCTTGGTTTATATGGAGCCCTGGTGGCATAGTGGTTAAGAGCATGGCTGCTCCACAGTTCACATCCAGCAGCTGCTCCTTGGAAACCCTTTGGAGTAGTTCTCCACTATCTTGTAGGGTTGCTATGAATTGGAATTGACTTTGTGGCAATAGGTTTGTTTTCTAATCTAAGGCATTAATATATTAGTAGTCACAATTGTCATTTACAGTCCTGGTGAGTCCTGTGGAGCAGGAGACCATAGATCTCCTCACTGTTCCCATTGTACTTTGAAGCTGCAATTACTTATGTGACTTTCATGCTATAAATCTCTAATCTTGGAATGCTCAAATTGGGAAGAATCTTAGGGGTGAGCTAAGCCAGCCTCATTGCTTTATAGATGATGACATTGATACCTAGAGAGGAGACAACCTGCCCAAGGTTCCTGGAATCCGGAACTTTAGACTCTCAGTGCTAGAAAGTGGATTGTTTTGCTTTGCTCTGTTGGTTATAGTATTTTACCCTTTCTGAAAAGACTAGAAACCCAGAGCTTTGGGTGAGTTGTTCTTCTTAGTCATCGGGTAGAATTACAGTAGTGACTCATGTCTCCTTACTTATGCTGACCCCTCTCAGAGCTGCACAGCTTTGGGTTCTTGACATATTTGGACAGTGCCTGGAGAAGGAGCTCAGGGGCCTGAAAGGTTGAGTGCAGAGTCTAAGACAGCAGGAAGTATGAGCTGAAATTGTTTGCAAGAGAAGGAGACCAGGGATATTCTAGAACAAAGAAAGAGGAGGTGCCCCTGCTCCTGACCTTAATCCATAGGTATGGACCCAGGGTGCTCTAGAGCAAAGCTAGTGTTTTCTAACGTGGCATAAGAGTGGCCATCCACTCTGGTTGAGACTGGGCCTACCGCTGTGCATGGTGGGTGTGGGAGAATGTACCCCTCTCCCTGCCTTGTACATGCTTTCTGACTGCTTTTCCCGGGGATCATTGGCTACAAGGCCACCTTCAGGAGGGGCAGCTGTAGGACTGTGAGAATCTCTCTGAAGAAAAGATTGAGGGGCACCCAGCGTTCAAGTTTTCAAAGGGCCATCAGGCTTTGTAGTCTAGACAGAAGAACTAGGACCAGTGGGTGAAAGTTCTGGTGAGACTGACATTGCCAGCTCCTCCTGGTTGATCCCTTTACTGCCTCGGGTGTCAGTCCCATGTCACCTTCTGGATCAGCCCTGCAGGAAACTCTTCAAACATGCAACTTGTGCCGCTCACTTGAGCTCTTGTTTCCCAGCTACTTCGTTTTCTATAACATTTAGTACCTCCTGACATGTAAGACAATTATTTACTGATTGTGGTTTAGTTTATTTTTTAATTTTCTTCTTATTGAAATAATTTTAGACTTACACAGAGTTGTAGATAAGTACAGGAAGTTGCTGTATACCCTTTACCTAGCTTTCTCTAATGTTCAGATCTTATGTAATCACAGAGTTATATGCTCACAGTCAATAATTTAATTTTGGTATAATGCTGTTAATTGAACGACAGGATTTATTCAAATATCACCAGTATTTGCACTTGTGTCTTTTTTCTTTTCAAGATGTAATCTATGGTCACACATTTCACTTAGTTACGTCTTCTTCAAAAACCAAAAATCCCACTGCCATTGAGTTGATTCCATTTACTCCTTAGTTCCCTCTGGTCTGTGATAGCTCCTTTGTCTTTCCTTGACTTTTGTGACCTTGACATTTGAGAAGAGCTCTGTTGAGTTATTTTTTGTAGAATGTGCCTCAACTTGAGTATGTTTGATGTTTTCATACAGTTAATGTGTATTTATTCCATTTATCGTCCATTGGATGTCTCTTTCAATTGGAATGTTGGCTCCCTCGGAGCAAGGATCTTTGTGTGGCTTGATGATATACTACTGGTACCTACAAGAGTGCCGGGTGTGTATGCTTCAGAAATATTTGCTGGGCGGCTGGATGAGATAGTGTGCTCACCAGGTTCAGAGGACCATCAGACCTGCAGTAAAAATAACATACAGTGCTGGCTGGGCTGATGAATTCTGAAATGCCTTCCAACATCCAGATTCTGTGATTTTATTACCCAGTCCTGGTATAGCGGACTGCAAGCTCGTTAAATGCCAGGAGGTACTAACTGAACACATGCTTGCTACTGAAACCTGTGCTGGTCATAGTACGAGACCTGATGAGGTGGACCTGTATGGTCCAGGCTCTGTGGAATGTCCATGTTAATAGCCTTGTTAAGAGCATAGGTAAATGAATGAGAAGCGTCTGTGTCTGTGCTAGAGTTAGTGGTCTAGAATTTTCTGCATGCGTCAGAGTCACAGGAGGACTTGGTTAAAACACAGATTGCTGGGCCCCATCTTTGGAGTTTCTGACTCACTAGGTCTGGGGCGGGCCCATGAATTGCCCCTTTCAGCATGTTCCCAGGTGATGCTGACGCTGGTGGCCTGGAGATCCCAGCTTGAGAATCACTGTCTGAGGTGTTCAGAGGAGAAACAGGTCACTGTGAATTAGCAGAATCTGGGATGGCTTCACAAATGTGGCAAAGCCTCACTAGGGTAGCATTTAAACAGATGGGAATGGAATTTGATTCCACACACAGTCATCTTGCTGCCACCCCATGAGATCAGTGTGCTTTCTGCCTGCCTTTACCCTGACATGTAGCCTCACTTGTGGCCTTGCTTTGTCCTCTTGATACAACCAGCAGGCTTGGCCAGAAGAGGCTAAAGCCCTAGAAGAGGAGGCTGACTAAGCCTGTGGCTAGAGTTGACCTTGGCCGGCTTGGATGAAGTCACTCCGAGGCCAGGATGCATCCCTACTGCACAGGCTGTCTTAATGTGTTTATTTGCCTGGGCTGTGCTCCTGCCTGTTGGCACCATGTGAGGAATTGCTGTTGGATTTCGTGGCTCTATTTCTGTTTTCCTGTCTGACACCAGCACAGCGGGGGCAGATGAGGTGTGTGGCCACCACTGCTTTGTTCTCGGCTTCGTGTTATTCTTCAGCCCAACATTTGGTCAAGGAGAACATCTGAGTCTCACCAGAGTGAGTTGAAATCAACTTGACTGCAGTGGGTTTGGCTTTTGGATTAAGACTTGTTTGGTGTGGCAGCAGATGGAGTCCTGGGAGTGGGGAGAAAGCCTTTAGGGAGGTAAAGAATTAAGTCAAACATACAGCCACAGTAGGAATGTTTACACATGTGTGTATGCATGCTTAAACTTCCAAGAGTCATTTAGGAGTTCTTATTTGTTGAAGTGAGATTCAAAAATGGATGTGAGAGGTGAGGGGTAGCCTCTGGAAGCCTGGGAGAGGCCAGTTGTTTAGACCATTGCAGGACTGAGGGCTGGATGCAGCAGGTCGTACACATACACAGAAGGTTGAAACAGGAGGGACTGTCTGCATGCTTCTGGTCCAGCTCCATCACTTCACCTGAGCCCCAGAAGAGCTAAGTGACGCCCGCTGCTCAGATGTTGTCTCCCCAACCATTCCTGGCCTGGCCAAATTGTTCTCTCTTTGCTCCTGTGTTCTAGAGTTGTTTTAGTTAGAGCATACCTCTCTTGTTTTATAAGCAATTGTGTCATTGTGACCATTAGCTACTTTGAGTTGGTGTTAACTCATGACGGCCCCATGAACCATGGGATGAGATGCTGCCCTAGCCTGTGCCATGAAAGGTCGTCGGTTGCAACCTCTGTGACTCATAAACTCATTGGCTAAAATTTTTTTAGAAGTATATTTTCAGGCCTTTCTTCCTAGTCCATCTTACTCTGGAAGCTCTGCTGAAATCTGTTCAGAAGCATAGCAGCAAGCGGTGGCTGTGTGTCAAATGCATTGTCCAGGAATTGAACCTACACCTCTTGCATGGAGGTGTGAGTTCTACCACCAAAGCATTACTGCTCCCGGTAGTAACGTACCAGTGTGTATTACTAACTAGATCACACAACAGCAAACTGTAGCCTAAAGGTCAAGTCCAGCCTACTGTCTGCTTTTTTAAATAAAGTTTTATTGGAAAACAGCCACACTCATTTGTTCATGTATTGTCCACAACTGCTTTTAGACTGTGACAGTAGAAACAAATAATTGCCTGCAAAGCCTAAAATACTATCTGGCCCTTCACAGAAAAAGTTTGCGGACTCCTGCACTAGATGGTGAGCTCTTTGAGGACAGGAATGATGTTTCATTTATCTTTCCATCTTTCATTCTTTGTTCATGAAAAAAACAAAAAAAAAACAAACCCATTGCTGTCAAGTCAATTCCGATCCAGTAAGATGCAGTGGAACCGCCACATGGGGTTGCCAAGAATCTGCTGGTGGGTTCAGACTACCAACCTTTTAGTTAGCAGCTGAGCTCTTAGCCACTGTGCCATGAGGGCTTCCTGCCAAGCCAAGCCAAGTGCCGAGGTGCTTAATAAGCATATGCTAACTAGACTTGAAATGCAGGCAATGAACTTGTCAGCAGTTGTGTTCATACGTCTGGAGCCACCCCTGGGCCTCTGACTTCCCCAGCCTTCATCCCACTGTTTGACCACTTTGTGTCCCAGTTTTGTCTCTGTGGAAGGAAGACAATATTGTGTACCTTGCTGAGTTCATCAATCTGTGCCAAGGATGGAACAGGATATTAAACTATTTTCTCAGAACTGCAGGCCTAGCTTCCATTCTACCTCACAGTTGTACCCCTGGCCTTTACAGTGGACTTGGCTTTCTTTGACCCACTCTTACTGCCAGCCCAGATGTGTTCAGTGGTATCTTCTTTCCTACAGGTGAAAGTCCTCACACTCTGTCTTTCACTCCTGACCTGCCTTACTTTGACCATGGCTTGTCTGTTTGTTTTCCACTCCTCCACAGAACTCTTCTGCTGTATCCAGAATGTTCTACCTACACCTCCTGCATTGGCATGACTGCCTCTTTACCTTTGCCTAAGACATCGTCCTCCTCTGGTGTGATGTCTCCTCTGCTGTCTGCTTGTCACTGGCCTTAGAAAGGCTTCCTTGTGTTGGAACTTTTTGAGTTCCTTTGACCTTGGTGAGCATGAGTAACTGTCTCATTTGCCGTTTACTGTAGAGTCTTTGGAGCCCTGGTGGTATAGTGGTTAAGAGCTTGGCTGTTAACCAAAAGCTGGCAATTCAAAGCCACCAGCCACTCCTTGGAAACCTAATGGGACAGTTCTACCCTGTCCTGTAGGGTCACTGTGAGTTGGGATCAATTTGATGACAGTGGGTTTGGGATGACAGTGGGTTTGGGTTTGGGTTTTGGTAAAGTCTTTATTTATTAAAAATGATTGTGAGTGCTTGTTAAAAGCACAGGGGCCCAAATCTTAGACCCGTGTAATGCAAATCTCAAGGGAGGGGTCCAGACCATGTTTTTTTTTTAACAAGCTCCTAATGTGGTTATACAAGGAACACTGGTGGCTCATACAGTTAACCGCTTTCCAGCGAACCAAAGGCTGGTGGCTTGAGCCCACCTAGTGGTTCTATGACAGAAGCACCTTGCGGTCTGTTCCTGTAAAGACTATAGCTAAGAGAACCCTGTGGGCAGTTCTACTATGTCACATGGGGTCACTATGAATCAGAATCTACTCAAGGGTACCTAGCAACAGTAACAACAACAGCAACAGTGTGGTTAGGATTCTGACAATAAAGAGGATCATTAACAAAATAGAATGCTTTGCAGTCTTACCTTTTCGTGGAACTCCTTCCAAATAGACTGTCCACATCCTGAGGGCAGATCGGGGTCTTACGTTTTAGAGGAGCACATGATATGAAGATAAGGGCTGTGAGATGATTTACAGGCAAGAATGTCTCCCTTATCCAGCCTCGTGTCCGCTAGGCTGTCACTGAGGGTTACTTGTGGAACCATCTAAGATGCAAAAGTGGTTGGGGGAACAAAACACTTCTGCAAAGTTAGGTATTATGATTATTATCATAAACCTTTTGCTGGTTTTGCCACAGATGTCTTCAGAGTGCTGGACACACAGGAGGCCATCACCGGGCACAGAATCCCAGGCCATTGAGGAATACTCACCAAGCATAGTCCCTTGTACTTCTCCAGCTCTGTTGGCTTTCCTCTGATTCCTCTATGCTAATAAGAAAAGGCTCCCTGTCCGCCACTTTAGCTCATCTCAATTGTGTAAAGCTGAAGAAAGTTAGACTCCTTGCTGCTGAGAAAGTTTGGATACTTAAGAATGTGAACATGGCTTAGCTTGTTGAATGAGTTTTGGTTTCCCTCTTAAATGCTCAGAGAAGAGCGTACATCTCTTCTACATGTTTCATCTCTGCCTGGCAAGTTGGGTAGCCTGTTTATACAAGCTGGCACTCACTGGCCTTGGAAAAGGTGTCAAGTCTCAAAGACGTAGTGTTTGGGCCTCATGTCTTCTTTTCCAGCCGTCTGGGAGGAGGTTGTATTTGTGTAGAAACAAGTTCACATGGGGTGTGATTGAATTGTGGTGGAGGGTTCTTCAGGACTAGGAGATGTGGTCGTTTATTGAACAGGGAGGAAAGAACAGCATCCAGATTACCCATCCTGGCTGTGGACCCGGGTCTGTGTCGCAGTTCTCCTTTAAGCTGGAGTTGTTGTTGTTAGCTGTCATTGAGTCTCCCAGACTCAGGAAGATGCCATTCACAGCAGAAGAGTGAAACTCTGCCTGGTCCTGCACAATCCCCCGTATTTGACTGAGGATTGGACTATTGTGACCCACAGGGTTTTCAGTGGCTGATTTTCATAAATTGATCACCAGACCTTTCTTTCTAGCTTGCCCTGGTCTGGAAGCTCAGCCAAAAGCTGTTCAGCATCATAGCAACATGTAAACCTCTGCCAACAGACTGGTGGTTGCTGTATGTGAGGAGCTTGTGAGAAATTGAATCCATAGCTGCCTCATGGAAGGAGAGAACTCTGTCACTGAACTACCCATGTCTTCTAACTGGAGTACGGTGTTAGTTTCTCATGGAAAGAAGGAAACCCTGGTGGCATAGTGGTTAAGTGCTATGGCTGCTAGCCTAAAGATCAGCAGTTCAAATCTGCCAGGTGCTCCTTGTAAACTCTATGGGGCAATTCTACTCTGTCCTATAGGGTCACTGTGAGTTAGAATTGACTTGCTGGCAGTGGGTTTGGTTTTGCAATGGAAAGAAGCTAGAGTTAGTTTCTTTTGTATACCTCAGTAGAGAGAGACAGTAAAAACAGGTAAAAGAAAAACAGGATTCAGCAGTGAGAGAAGGTTTAGAAGAATTGTCTGTATTTCCTTGGAAATTTACAACCCTCTAAGTATATTTATGAACCTTGGCTTTTGCAAATAAATGCTCAGATGACATGCTGGTAAAAACTTTTACCCCTTGTTCCTTTATGAGCACGTTTTATGTGGGGGAAAATGATATATTCTTGAATTTACTGTCCTCCTCTTTCATGACTCATGCCATTTGTAGTAGATGTAATTATCCCAGTGTTCTAGTCAGCTAGGGCTGCTCTAACAGGAATACCACAGAGCAGATGGTGTTAACAAAGGAAGGTTTATTCTTACACAGTCCGGTAGGCTACGAGTCCAAATTCAGCATGTCTACTCCAGGGGAAGGCTTTCCCCCTTGTCGGCTCTGGAGGAAAGTCTGGTATTGCATCAGTCTTTGTCCAGGGAGCATCTTGGTGCAGGAACCTCAGGTCTGAAGGACGTGCTCTTCTCCCGGTGCTGCTTTCTTGATAGTAAGAGGTTCCCAATTCTCTGCCAGCTTCTCTGTCCTTTCATCTCTCGTAAGATGAAAGGATTAAGGGTGGGGCAAGCCATATTCCAGGGAAACTCCCTTTACAGTGGAGCAGGGAGGTGATCCTATGAAGGGATTTACAGCCCCACCCTAATCCTTTCACATACAGCATAGGAAAACCACAGAATGGAGGACAGTCACAAGATACTGGGAATCATGGCCCAGCCACATGGCTACACATATTTTTGGGGGGACACAATTCAATCCATGACATCCAGCTTCTTTTATTAGAGGTTTATTGCTTAATTTAAAAAAATGGATGGGTTATTAATTTTTCCTAAATTTTATTTATTTTATTTAGAATATATACATCAAAATGTAGACCAGTTGAACAGTTTCTACATATGCAATTTAGTGACACTGATTACATTTTTCAATTTGTGCAACCTTTCTTGCTCTCTTTTCTGAGTTGTGTCCCACTGTTAACGTAAATTCACTGCCCCCTGAGGTTCCTATATACTCTCTGGAGGTGCTGTTGTCGATTTGATCCCACATAGGTAATTCTTAAAAGAGCATTAATACTCGAGGTCAGTATATAATACTCAAGACCAACCATTTTTGTTAGTTAAACTAAACTATTGCTCAGCTTTAAAGTAACAACTGATGATATTTTTGGCTAAAGGTTTAAAGATTATCTCAGGGTAGTAGTTTCAGGGATTCATCTACCTTTCATGGCCCCAGAAAGTCTAGGGTCTGTGAGAATTTCAAATCTGGTCTTCATTTTCCCCTTTTGATTCTTTGGTGGAATCTCTGATCACAATTTTCCGTCATGGTAGCTGGGCACCATCCATTTCTTCTTGTCTCATGGGAAAGAAGGCAGTTGTTCATCGAGGCAATTAGTCACACATTCTATATCTTCCTCCTCTTTCTGACATTCCATCTTCCTCAGGTGAATAGAGACTAATTGGTATGCCTTAGGTGGCTGGTTATGTGCTTTTAAGAACTTAGACAATATGTAGTGAATTAGGAGGTAGAAAAGAAGCACTAGACGTGTTATTAGGCCAATTAACTGTGATAAAACCATGATCCTGAACTTCTAAACCAAAGCACTAAATACCATGAGGTGCTGGGCTGTACATAAGCAATCTTGGCAGCTATTGTTTTTTTTTTTTGTAAATATATCTATGACATAATTTTTGCCATTCAACTTTTTATAGGTGTACAACTTATAGCCTGTACAGTAATTGACTATGCAACTCTACTCTTAGTCATTGTGATTTTTCCAGCTCTGTTAGCTATCCTTTCCCTCCTTCCCTCTGTTTCTGGTAACTAATAAACTCGCCTCTATACATTTGTCTTTTCTTATCTTTTTACGTTAAATGAGGTCACATAATATTTATCCATTTGTAATTGGTCTTTTGGTCTGCATAATGTCTTCAAGACTCCGTCCATACTGCAGCAGGAGTCAAGGCTTCCTTTCCCCTGCTGTCTGACTAGTATTCCATTAATGTGTGTACTATATTTTGTTTTTCCATTCATCTGTTGATGGGCGTTTAGATTGTTCCCACGTTTTGGCTATTGTGAATAATGCTACAGCAAACATTGGTGTGCAAGACTCATTTTGACTCTGCTTTCAAGTCTTTTGGATATATGCCTAGGAGTGGAATTGCTGGTCACATGTTATTTCTATATTTAATTTTATGAGGAACTGCCACACTGTTTTTCACAATGGCTGTGCCATTTTGCATTCCCACCAGCAGCAGAGTGGCAATTTTTGTACATCCTTGCCAAAATGGTTTTTTCCTGTTTTTTTTTTTTTTTTTTTTTTTAAATCTTAGCTGTTCTACTGGGAGTGAAATGGTGTCCCTTTATGGTTTTCATTTGCATCTCTCTGATGACTAATGACACTGAGAATTTTTTTAACGTGTTTTGTGGCCATTTAAATGTCCTCTTTGGTGAGATGTCTATTCAAGTCCTTTGCTGATTTTGTTTTTGGGTTATGGGACTTTTAGTTGTCAAAATTTTGTGTGTATTTTGGTATTAGATTCTTTCTGGGTGTGTGGTTTCCCAAGGTATTTTCTCAGTTGGTAGCTTGCTATTTCATTTTTTTGTTAGAGTCTTTAGAAGAACAAAACTTTTAAATTTTTATGAGGTGCCATTATCTTTTGCTGTTTGCACTTTAGTTATTATATTAGATAAACCATTTTTAAAACTAGGCCTGAAAATATTGCCCCTGCTTGGTTTTCTAAGAATTTTATGTTGTTATTTTGCGTATTTCTATCCTTAATCCAATTTGAGTATGTTTTTGTGTATACTGTGCGATCCTGTTTCATTTTTCTGTTATGCAGAAATGCAGCTTTTCCAGCAGTATTTATTGAAGAGATTCTTTTTTCCCCCATTGAAAAGACTTAGCACCCTTGTCAAAAATCAGTTGACCACAGATAGATGGATTTATTTCTAGACTCTCAATTCTAGTTCATTTGTCTATGTCTATTTTTATGCCAGTACTAAGCTGTTTGGATTACTGTAGTTGTATGTTTTAAAATCAAAGTACGAACCTTCGTACTGTGCTCTTCTGTTTCAGCATTGTCTTAGTATTTAGGACCTCTTGCCATTCCATGTAAAGTTGAGAACTGACTTTTCTATTTCTAGAATTTTGGGGGAGATTTTGTTGACTTTACAGATTGCCCTTGGTTTCTCTGTTCTTCATGTGTCTTGTGATTTATTTTTCTGTTGGCCAGGGCATTAGAATTTTTGTGGGTGTTAAATTTCCCAGTTTCCCTACTATTTGGTATTTTTTGCTCACACTACTTTCTGTAGGAAACTCCGGGTGGGCAAAATCTTCCGCCTTTGCTTAGTGTTTCCTCCGCTGCGTATGACTGCTCCTTCTCGCTACCTGCTGGTTTAGGACTTGGAAATCCTAGACCTTGTTTTTCAACTTTCTGTCTCTCTCAAGCGTACCAGAGAACACACTGTGGTCTGTCTGTGCTCAGGCGCTGCCACTCAGGACAGATGTTGTGTCCTGATCAGTTGGTGCACTGATGATGCCTGCTTCTTAGCACCCAGGAGCCTCGGGGGACAGTCCTCAGCACTGACTGTGAGGGGCAGCAGACACGCCCAAACTGACCCCCAGGGAAGCCTGCTGTATTCAGAGACCTGAGCCAGGGAGTGTGCAGGGAGGCAGGTAGATTGTTGGCCTGTTATAGGAGCCAGATTCCACTGTGGGGGCCTTATCTATTAGTTCGGAACAGCGTGGCAACTGACAGTTACCAGGTGGGGGGTGAGGTGTCATGCTCTGGTCAGATCTACGTGGAGGTCTGCTTTGCTGCTATCAGAGTCCGGCAGGTGGACTGTTGGCTGTGAATGTAGTCTCCCCTCGAGACACCTGCTTGCTAACACGCGGCAGCCCCAGTCAGCAGTTCTCAGGGTCAGCTGGAAGTGAGGGCAGACTAACCCCAGCTGACTCCTAGGGAGGTTTCTCCTGTTTGTTTCAGAGGCCAGAGATAAGGGGTGCACAGGGAGATAGGGAGAGCGCTGACTACGGCAGCAGACTCCACTGCAGGGCCCTTTGGTGGCTGTTCACAGCAGGTTTGCAGGTGATAGTAGGGAAGGGGCTGTCGTGCTCCGGAGAGACGTCCAGGGAGGTTGGCTGTGTTGCTCTCAGACCCCTCCCTGTACTGTGTTGGCTGTGGGTGTGGTCTCCACTAAAGATGCCTGCTTTTTAGCATCCTGTAGCCTCAGTCAAAAGTCCCCTAGTGCTGACCAAAAAAGGGAGTGGAGAGACCTGAGCTGACCCCTCAGGAGGCCTGCCTTATTGGGTTCAGAGATCTGAGCTATGGAGTTTTCAAGGAGACCAGTAGAGACCAGTAGAGAGTTTTTTGTGGGGACAGACCTCACTGCCTTGGCGTTCTGTAGCCATTCAAAGTAGGCTTGCAACTGACAGTGTCTGGGCAGGGGAGATGCTGGCATCCTCAAAGTGGATTCCTGGGGTGGTCTGCCTTATTGATCTTAGGGATTGTGGTCCTGTCTCTTTGTGCTAAGGCTATGGTGCTTAGGGAAGTAGGCTCTTCTGCTGGGGCCACTACTCCAGTTCAAAGCAGCTAGTGGCCTCCATGACTGGGCGAAGGATCAGGGCTGTGGAAGAAGCCACTTTCTTTCTTTATGTGGCTTATTGTTGATTCTTACCAGTCTGCACTTACCCACTGTTTTCCTGTTCCCCAATTCAGAACCCCTCAAAGCTGAGCACCATTTCTTTGTTGTATCTGTGTAGAAGGGTTAAAACAATGATTTCTTTATGCCACTATTTTTTTCCTAGAATTCTCGGGTTATTAGCTTTTTAATAAACAATAAAGTTTAGTATCTACTGAAGAAGACTCAGATCATTTAACTTATTACTGCATCTTTATTTTGTTCATGAAGTGGAACAAAAACTATTATGTAGAAGAAACTAGACATGTTGACTGTGCTCAAGATAACCTTTGTCCCTCTTTCTGTCCTTATAATGAATGTGGACACATTAACAAATGTGGACCAGTACAAGGCCTGGGATTTGTTGGTATGTGAAATGGCCTGCTTTGAAGTGCTAGATCCAGTGGTTTTCGTTGCCCTCAGAACCAAGAGGATTGGTGGGAAAAACTTAGTAGAGTTACCAAATATTCTTGTGTTACAAATAAAGACAAAATCTGCTACCTCAGGCCCTTTTATGAAAATGGCTAGTCTCCCATCAGATCAGAAGTAGAGATAGTTACATACTAATTTCAGAAAATTGTCAAATGAAAATTGGAGCCTTTTATTATATAAAGGACACTGAAAGTGTATAAATAAATATATTTCATTTTGGCACTCAATTTCGTTATCATATAAACTGATAAAAATGAGGTTCTGGAAGGCCACTCGGTTTATGTGCTTATGAGATGAGGCTTTAGAAAGGAGTTTTGGTTCATTCTTGCTCAAAAATAGCTCTTCTTATTAGTAATCATACTAGACTATTGGTAATCAAACTAGAGGCCTAGCCCAGAATAATCAAAGCATGAATGTGGTCTCATTTTTGCTCTCAGTCGGCTTACAGTCCAAAGGGGGCACTGTAGTATACCTGCCCAGTGGGGTATACTTACAGGTGGTAAGGAGCTGTGTTTCGGATGCCAAAGGGATTCGGGCAGGAAAGGTGAATAGAACTGCCATATAAGATTTCCAAGGAGTGGCTGGTAGATTCAAACTGCTGACCTTTTTGTTAACAGCCAAGCTCTTACCACAGGGCTCCATAAACCTACTTAGAGGAGGTGTATTTGAGTGCATTCTGAAAAATAAGTATTTTTAAACAAGTGGAAATGGAGGAGGTGATGGAAAGAGCAAAAGCTGCTAAAGTATAGAGTGTGTTTAAGGCAAGTGTCTTAGTTAGCTAGTTGTGCTATAACAGCAATAACGCAAATGAATGGTTTTAACAAAGAAATGCATTCTCTCACAGTTTAGGAAGCTGTGAGCCTGAATTTAGGGCACCATCTCAAGGCAAAGTTTTCTCTCTCTGCTGGCTCTAGGAGAAGGTCCTTGTCATTAATTTTTTCCTGGTCTAGGAGTTTCTCCACACAAGGATCCTTCTTAGTCCAAAGGATGTGCTATTTTCCTGGCTCTGCTGTTTTGGAGGTAAGAGGTCCCTTTGTCTTTCTGGCAGCTTCCTTCTTTTGTATCTCAAAAGAGATAGACTCAAGATAATCCCTTGATTTTGTAGATTAAGTCCAGCTTCATTATCACAACTGCTACTAATTCTGCCTTATTAATATCATGTTGTCGGATCCGACTCGATGGCACTTGGCTGGCTTTCGGCTGTTGTCGTTACGTGTCATCTAGTTGGTTCTGACTTGCGGTGAGCCTGTGCACAACAGAATAAATACCACCCAGTCCTGTGCCATGCCCGTAATCGTGATTATGCTTAAACTCATTGTTGCAGCCACTGTGTCAGTCCTTCTTGTTGAGGGCCTTCCTCTTTTTTGCTGAACCTCTGCTTTACTGAGCATGATGTCCTTCTCCAGGGATTGATGCTTCCTGACAACATGTCTAAAATGTGGCAGATGCAGTCTCACCATCTTTGCTTCCAAGGAGCACACTGACTGTACTTCTTCTAGGACAGATCTCTTTGTTCTTTGGCAGTCCAAGATACAGTCAACATTCTTCTCCAGCACCGTAATTCAAAGGCCTCAGCTTGTCTTTGGCCTTTCTTATTCATTGTCCGGCTTTCACATGCATATGATGTGGCTGAAAATAGCATGGCTTGAGTCAGGCATACCTTCAAGATGACATCTTTACTTTTCAATACTTTAAAAAGAGGTCCTTTGCAGCAGAGTTTTCCTATGCAATGTGTCTTTTGAATGGTTTCCTGACTGCTGCTTCCATGGGTGTTGATTGTGGAACCAAGTGAAACGAAATTCTTGACAACCTCAGTCCTTTCTCCATTTATCACAGTATTGCCTACTGATCTAGTTGTGAGGATTTTTGTTTTCTAGATGTTGACATGCAATACATACTGAAAACTGTGGTGTCTGATCTTTATCAGTAAGTGTTCCAAGTCCTCTAGACTTTCAGCAGGCAAGGTTGTTTTGTCATCTGTGTGATGCAGGTTGTTAATGAGTCTTCCTCCAATCCTGATGCCTTGTTCTTCTTCTTGAATTATTTGGTTGGCATAGAGATCAACAAGGTATGGTGAAAGGATACAACCCTGACGCACACTTTTACTGACTTTAAACCATGCAATGTCCCCTTGCTGTGTTCGAACAACTACCTCTTGATCCACGTACAGATTCCTCATAAGCATAATGAAGTGTTCTGGAGTTCCCATTCTCTGCAATGTTGTCCATAACTTGTTATGATCCACACAGTTGAATGCATTTGCACAGTCAATAAAACACAGGTGAACATCTTTCTAGTATTCCCTGCTTTCAGCCAGAATCCATCTGACATCATCTATGATATCCCGGGTTCCGTGTCCTCTTCTGAATCCAGCTTGAGTTTCTGGCAATTCCCTGTCAGTATATTGCCACACTCACTTTTAAATGATCTTGAGCAAAATTTTACTCGTATGTGATATTAATGATATTTTTCAATAATTTTTGCATTCAGTTGAATCTCCTTTCTCAGGAATAGGCATATATATGGACAGCCATATGGTAGCTGTCGTCTAAGTTTATTGGTATAGAAGAGTGAACATTTCTAGTGCTGCGTCCATTTGGTTGAAACATATCAACTGATAATCCATCAACTCCTGGAGCCTTGTTTTTTGACAGTGACTTCAATGCAGCTTCGACTTCTTCCTTGGGTACTCTTGGCTTCTGATCATATGTTACCTCTTAAAATGGTTGACCGTTGACCAATTCTTTTTGGTATAATTATGCTGTGTAGTTTTTCTATCTTCTTTTGATGCTTCCTGAGCCATTTAATGCTTTCCCTATAGAATCTTTCACTATTGCAACTTGCAGTTTGACTTTTTCTTCAGGTCTTTCAGCTTGACAAATGTTGAATGTTTTCTTCCCCATTAGTTTTCTATGTCCAATTCTTTGTACATGTCATTATAATACTATATCTTCTCAAGCTGCCCTTTGGAATCTTCCGTTCGGTTCTTTTACTTTATCATTTCTTCCTTTTGCTTTATATCCTGGAGGTAGGGTTTATAACATATATGAAAATCACATCAGATGACAAAATGGAGGACAGTTACGTAGTACTAGGAATCACGGCCTAGCCAAGTTGGCATGTATTTTGTTGGGACACAATTCAATCCATAGCAGTGAGTAAGAAAGTATTTGCCAAATGCCTACTGTGTGAGTAGAGCTCCATTCTAGCAAAACGCATCAGGTGAGTGGGCAGCAGTGAGAAGTAGGCTCAGAACAGAGTAATGGGCTTTGTATATGTTTTTTGATCTAGTTCTTACAGTAATTATTTAGAACAGATGTTCCCCTCAATTGTATTGGAGTGCTGGCAGTGCAGTGGTAAAGGGCTCAGCTGTTAACTAAAAGGTTGGTAGTTCAAATCTACCAGTTCCTCCTTGGAAACCCTATGTGGCAGTTCTACTCTGTCTTGTGAAGTCTCTGTGAGTCAGAATTGTTTTGAGGGCAGTGGGTTTGGTTTTTGGTTTGGTTAATTGTAGGAGTTCCCCTAATCGTGGCAAAAACCTAATGAAGTTACTGTCGTAATTGTTCTCATAATATAGTCAACCTGCAGTTGACTTGGCTAAGGCCGCACTGCTAGGATATCACGAAGCTGAAGCCCCACCAGCTGTTCTGACTCTAGAGTGTGTGACCTTGCCTATCACACCATCTACTGCCATTTCTCACACTGAATTCTGAGATTACTTCTCTGCTCACCTCTTCTAGCCACTACAGAGTATGAGCAACTGGAGAGCAGACAACGTGTTTTATTCCTCTCGGTTTTCCTTTTGTCCAGCAAACTGTGTGGCCTATGATCAGAGTTCCATAAATTTATGTTCAGTTCAAAAAATTTTAGAGAGATTTTTAAGGAGAGAACAACCCATGCCTTCTGCATTTTGAGTGGTGTCTTGGAGAAGGTTAGGGACGGCATTCCAGGTTGAAACAGAACATGAGCCAAGGCTTGCAGTGAATAAGTGAAGAGGCTTGTGCAGGAAATAAAAGGTCCATGTGAGTCCATGAAAGGAGATAGTAGTGGTGCTAGCTGGACATGCCAGGTGAGGCCATGCTGTGCTGGGCCTTCAGTGCTGGAGAGGCTGGGCTCTCTGAAACATCTCAGAGTCTGAGGAGCTGGGTGACAGCTGTGACCTGTGAAGGTGATATCAGACAGTTAGGTCATCTCACAACTCACCTTTGGGGTCTGTATCTGACCTGGAGTCTGGGCTGGAATTATCCATGGGTTGGATCCCAGGGAGCATTTCCTTAATTTATGAATGCATTGAATCTTTCATTTCTTCATTAAAAAAATAAATATCTACATAGTTCAGCCTCTACCACATTCTGTGGGTATAGAGAGAACTACTCAAAAAAAAAAAAAAAAAAAAAAACAAAGCAAAAACACCAAAGCCACACCTGTTGCAGTTGAGTTGATTCCAATTCATAGCAATCCTACAGGACAGGTAGAACTGCTCCCTAGCATTTCCAAGGGGTTCCTGGTAGATTTGAACTGCTGACCTTTTTGGTTAGCAGCTCAACTCACCACCACTATGTCACCAGGCAAAACAAGTAAGAATCGCTCATAGGTGAATGCTCTTACCTGTGTGTTGGGCTGTCGGTGCTCAGTTCCGGGTGAACACTGCCTGGGCGGTGAGGACCAGGGCCTGGTAGCACCGCACCGAGAATTAGCAGTATTTTTGTGAGAGTTGCTGAGTGGTGAGGTACCCATGTCTCACCATTTGGAGGTTTGTAACTGAGCTCTGCAATTGGGGAAATCAGCCAATTGTCAATGAATGGTAAAGCATGACCTCTGAAAAAGGAAACTTAGGTTAATTATCCTACTTTGAAAGTTCAACACCCCCTGTAATGTATCCTTTGTGAATGAGATTTTACTTTTTAGAAAATTTTCTCTCAACTGTTTATAGAATTATACCTCCTTAGTATTTCTTACCTGGGTGTGGTCAGGACTTAGAACTGGAAAGTAGGGCCTTTAGGAAGCAGAGTTGGACATGCTAGCCTTTCCTATTGAGTCAGTGCTGAGGCTGGACTTGGGAGGTGGAAAACAGGGGTGAGCTGTTTAAGGGGGAGCCCCGGAACCACAAACAGCCAACACACTCTCTCCTTACCATCTCCTCTGCTGCAAAGCCAAGAAAGTTACCCTGAGAGCCAAGAACAGCCTAGATCCTGCTGTGTTTGGGCAGACAGTCATTCATCAGAGAAGGGTGAGTTAGTTATCTTCAGTGATGGGCTCTTTATTCTGAAGGTGATTGTAACTGAATTACTTAGATTTCAGATCTTAGAAAATTGTAACAATATGGTATTCAGAAGCCAAATAATTGTATTATCAGAGTCTGTTCTTAAGGGTAGAATCACCCAGTGTTATGGCCTGTTCCCAGAGATACTGCCCTCCTGAACTGTGTCCCTGTGTCTCTGTGTGAGCAGTGATACCCAGCTAGGCTGTCAGATCTCTGGACCAGGACCTGGATTCCAGTGGCCATTTGTGCCTCCATCCATCTTCTGGTGAAACTGGGCCAGTGATACATTGACCTAATTTCTCATGAACTTCCATTGCTTGGAGCAGAATAAGCTGTGGCCAAGTCATGATGGAGCTGTGCGGGAAGAGGCCCAGCCTGGGAGACTAGGCAGCAGGGTCTGAGCTCCAGGCTCAGAGAGTCAGCTTGAAAAAACAGCCTGTTCATAAGCCTGGCGTAGGGGTGCCCCACAGACACAATGCTTCTGGACCCGTGAGTAATATTGGTAGCCAAGAGAATGTTGGAGGTTCATGGTACTGCTGAATGAAGCCAGAGAAGAGACACTAGAATTATCTTACCCTGGCACAGTCAACTTCACCCAGAAAAATTGTAAGATGGGGCTGGCGGCTGGTCATAGATGCTGACAGATCACAAAAGAAGTGGAGCCTCCTGGCTGGCTGCTTGCCCCCAACTTTGGGGCTGTGCCCATAGCTAAGCAGTCACATGGCTATTAACTTTGATGTGTTGGAAGTCTCATCTGGAAGCTAATATGGAACCAAACTCCTGGGTGTCTGCCAAGGCCTCAACTACCCAAGTCAGGAAGGCCCTCTGGGGATCTCAGCCCTTTGAGAGGCCCTCATGAGAGAGTTTTGACAGAGACCTAGTGTCTTAGTTATGTAGTGCTGCTAGAACAGAAAATACCACAATTGGGTGGTTTTAATGAAGAAAAATAATTTTTTCCCAGTCAAGTAGGCTAAAAGTCCAAATTCTGGGTGTTAGCTCCAGGGGTAGTGTTTCTCTTTGGGCCCTGGAGGAAGGTCCTTGTCATCAGTCTTCTGCTGGATTGGGAGCTTATGAGGCACAGGGACCCTGGGTCCAAGGGATGTGCGCTGCTCCTGGCTGTGCTTCTTTCCTGATGGCATGAGGTCCCCAATCCTTTGCTTGCTTCCTTTTCCTTTGTATCCCAAGAGATTTCCTCAAGGCACAGTATAATCTTACAGAATGAGTCCTGCTCCACTGACACACTGCTGCTCATCCGCCTTTATTAACATCGTGTAGGCAGGATTTACACCTAAGAACATCACACAATACCAAGAATCATGTCCTAGCCACATTGCTGTGCACATTTTGGGGGGGGGGGCACATAATGCAGTCCATGACAGCTGGGCATCCTGGTGGGGCACGTTCTTCCCTGATGATGGTCAAGAAAGGCTAATGATGGTCCTTGTTTTAGGGACACCACAGGGTGAGATTTAGGGCATGCAAAGGCACAGGTTGCTTCCTGCTGAGAGAGCATTTCCCAGGTTTCCAGGTTAGAGCTTGGAGATGCTGATATTAATTCTAATCACTCACAGTTATTGGAGTCCCTGGGTGATGCAAGTAATTAACATGCTTGGATGCTAACTGAAAGGTTGGCAGTTCCAGTCTACTCAGGGCCACCTTGGAAGAAAGACCTGACACTGTGAGAAGATTAGGGATTGGAAACTCTGTGGGGTACAGCTCTGCTCTGACGCATATAGGGTCACTGTGGGTTGGAAGTGACTTGATAGCAGCCGGTACTAGTGGCGTTTGTTAAGCATATATTCCACACATGTAACACATTTACTCCTTATGGTAACTCTGTGAGGTAGGCCTTATTATTTCTATTTTACACAGGTGGAAACTGAGGCACAAGAATGTTATGTCACTTGCCAGGGTCAGTCAGCTAATGAGTATCAGAACCACAATTCAGGGACAGGCCAGCTAGATCCAGAGCCAGTGCACTGGCCTCAGTGTCAAAGATGCAGTCAGTGACCTTGGGGTGGATTTAACTCTTGCCTTGGAGGATCTGAGTTAAGATTGTTTTGATCATGCTAGAGAAATTTCCAATCCTCTAGACCTTTAGAAAATATGAGAAGTGGAACCTCAGAGCTATATCCTGAGGGCATTTCTCCTGAATTTGTTAAATTTAAAAAAGGTTTTACTCTATGGCAGATTTTTCTTGCCAGGATATCAGAGACTGAGGATGGCTTGCAATATTTGTGTCTGCTTCAGCTCCCTCTTTTTCCTCCTAAAGCTTGGATGCTCTTTGAAGTGCTCTCTTCATCTGTCAGGGAGTGTGCACAGCTGCAGTCAGAGCCAGGAAGCTGGGCCGGACCATGCTGTCCTTCAAAGGCTACCTCCTGCAGCATGTCTCCTCAGCATCCCTAGGCTGCCGGGGAGTAAGTGGGAGGCCAGGTGGGACAGCCACGTACGGAAGGAAGCCAGTGCCCAAGAGGGAGAGATGTGTGGGATGTGGGGAATTGGATATGTGGGTTGGGTTGGCCCAGACCACCGGGTCTGGTCTTTGACCTGTCTGGATTAAATGTCCAGATTTGGGTCTCAGGCAGGGTCTGGTGTCTGTCTTGTCTTTGCCTCTCAGAAGCCTGGAATAAAGTAGGTGCACAGCAAGTGTCATTTGTGCACGTGTCCAGTCGGATGGCACATGCTGGAGTCTGACTGCCTGGACTATGACTTTCTAGAGCTGGTGTAACAAAGAAGCACAGACTCGGTGGCTAATAGGAACAGAAATTTATTATCCCATAGTTCTGGAGGCTAGAGTTTGAAATAAGGGTGTCACCGTGTTGATTCTTCCTGAGGGAGAATCTTCTCCACGCTTTTCTCCTACCTTCTGGTTATGGCCAGTGAAGCAACCTTTAGCTTGTAGATTACTCCAGTCTTTACCTGTGTCTTCATATGCCTCTCTTCCCCTTGTGCCTGTCGCATGTCTGCTACCTTTTCTATAAACCTGTCCATTGATATTGAGTTGGTTCCGATTGGTAATGACCCTTGAGGACAGAGTACAGCTGCCCCATAGAGTTTTTGAAGAGCAACTGGTAGATTTGAACTGTTGAACTTTTTGGTTACAAGCTGTAGCTCTTAACCACTATGCCTTTAGGGCTCCACTTAGTTTGGATTAGGACACTCCTTACATCAGTATGACCTCGTGTTAACTGATGACATCTTCAAACACTGTATTTGTAAACAAGATCACGTTCATAGGTACCAGGGAGAGAACTTCAGAACATCTTCTGGGGACACAATTCAACCCATAATACCTGAGTTAAACCTGATTCTACCACTAGTTAGAGATGTGATCTCAATCACTTGACTCTAAGTAGGACTGGCAACATAATTAGCTGAGTCCAGTACAAAATGAAAATGCAGGGTCCTTGTTCAAAAATTACTGAGAACTTTAAGACGTGACAACAGAGCACTGAACCAATGTGGGGACTTGTGTGACTGCCCAGGTCTCATGCTCATGACTTTAAGCTGCAGTTTTTTGTCATCTGCACAATGGAGCTAACAGTATTAGACTCCTCACAGACCCTGTCAGGTTTAAAAAGATAATAGTGCTCTTAACAGGACACGTAGCAAGGGCTGGATAAATGTTAACTTTAGTAAGTTCAGAGTAGGAAATTCACAGCTTTTTTGGGGCCTATGGAAAAGGACTATGGAGGAGCAGGGATCAGCAGCAATAGCTTAGCTTAAGGGTCAGTTCTGCCTGCTGGTGGCTTGTGACTTTACCTCCCGTAGATAGCAAGGTGCAAAGCAGACAGAAGAAGAAAAGGGGGCTTCCCTGCCCCTAGGGCATCTCCCTCTCAGCAGAGTACTCCGGGTCCCAGGGCAGGTCTTACCTTCCTCGCACCAGGTCTAGGAGGAGGGACAGCAGAGACAGATGCTGGTTTTGTTGCACTAATTTTTTATTTGCTGGAATCTGAATGTCAGTATGTGAGTCAGACTCGACTGCAGTGGGTATGAAAGTCAATTACTGATCTCACATCATTTTACCCTTTGAGATTTTAGTATGGCTCTCTGAAAAATGACATCACCTTACAGATGCACGATAATGTTATTGTAGAAATTGCAGTGTTCCCCTCCCCCGTTTACTCACGTCATTTATTTTTAGCAAAAGCAAGAATGTTTTGGCACCATTAATGCATAAAATAAAAGTTATTTTTAAAACATCATTTCATCATTATGTCATTTTTTTCAAATTCCTTCTATAACCCAAGGTTTTTTGAACAAGATACTGTTCAGTTTCCATGAGTTCCACTTTCTATCTATGTTTTTCCTGCTATTGATTTCAACTTTTATTGCTTTACGATCTGAGAAGATGCTTTGCATTAATTCAGTGGTATGGATTTTGTTGAGAATTGCTTTATGTCCTAACACATTGTCTATTCTGGAGAATGTTCTGTGTGCACCAGAGAAGAAGGTGTAGTTGTCTGCTGATGGATAGAAAGTTCTGTATATGTTGATGAGGTCTAGACGGTTAATTGTGGCAATAAGGTCTTCTGTGCCTTTACTGAGCTTTTTCTAGATGATCTGTCCGGTATCGAGAGCGGAGTGTTGAAGTCTCCCACTATTATTGTGGAGTCATCTATCTCATTTTTGAGTGTAGTCAGTGTTTCTTCTATGTATTTAGGTGATCTAATATTAGGTACATAAAGATTTAATATTGTTAAGTCCTGCTTGTGCATTGAACCTTTCAGCAGTAGTGTCCATCCTTGTCCACAATGATGGATTTTACATTAAAATTGATTTTATCTGAGATTAGAATTGCCACACCTGTTCTTCTTTGTTCATTGTTAGCTTGATATATATTCTTCTGTCCTTTAATTTTCAGTTTGTTCATATCTTTAAGTCTAAGGTGAGTTTCTTGTAGGCAACATATGGATGGGTAGTGTCTTTTGTTCCAAGATGTCACTCGATGTCTCTGTACTGGAGCATTCAGTCCATGCACATTCAATGTAATTATTGGTAGGTATGTTTAGTGCTGTCATTGTGATATGTTTATTTTTGTGTTGATGATTTCTCAGTTGTTCTTATTAATCTGTTCTGGGAGATTCTCCTTTGTGAGTTGATTTTTCACCTTTTTCAGGGTTGGTTTTCTGTTTGTTGAGACTCCTGAATTGTGTTTCTTGATTTGATATGTTGCATCTTTACTGTGCTTTACAGCTGTCCCTGTGATCCCCCTTAATAAACTATGTATAAACCCAATTTTAATTACTACCAGTCTTATTAACTTCCTCTCCATCTCGAAGTACTATAACGACTGTAGTACATCCCTCTTTTTAATATGATGGTGTCTTAGGCTGGGTTTTCTAGGGAAGCAAAACCAGTAACACGTGTAGGTACAAGGAAAGATTTATAATATATATATATATACAGATAGATAGATACAAATATAGGAAACAGCTTACATAATCATAGAAGCTGAATGTCCCAAGCTCTGGCACAAGCCTCACGTGTCCACGGAAGCTGAGGAACCCAAGGTCAGCAATTCAGAGGTCAGAGTTGTAGATCACCGGTGGTGTAGATCAGTGGATCCCAAGCTGGTGGCAAGACGAAGCGACAGAGGCTGGAGGTCGGTGGATCCCAAGCTGGTGGCGAGACGAAGTGACAGTGGCTGGCGTACGCAGGATCGGCAGGTCAGGGAACAGGACTCTCAAGTGCTGACTGTAAGGACTGATGAGCCCAACAGCTGCTAGCTCAAGTCCCGGAACCAGATGCTGGAAGAAGAGAGCAGGAGCTCCTGGCCACGTGAGCGATCAGCAGCCATAGTCCAAGGTCGCGAGATGCGAGCCGAGGGGCAGGGAGCCACCACAAATCCTGCCCTGCCACTTAATACAGCAGCCAAATAGGTAGCTGCCAAGTTGACATAATCTTGACCACCACAGATGGCATCATAGTTTTCGTGACATGATCACTGGATCATTTCTTTCACTATTACAGCTTTGATTGAGTTTGGAGCCTTCCCTAACTCAGTAGATTTCTGAGTGATGTGTCCTATATTTGCTTCTAAAATATAAAGTTAGTGATTTTGTTCTTCTAAGCCAAGAGATTCTATCAGTATTTCTTGCAGCTTTGGTTTGGTTTCTACAAAGTCTCTGAGTTTCTGTTTATCTGCAAATGTCTTCATTTCATTTTCATATTTGAAAGATAGTTTTGCAGGCTATATAATTCTTAGTTGGAAGTTCTTCTCCTTCAAGGCTTTGAATGTGTCATGTAACTGTCTCTGTGCCAGCATTGTTTCTGCTGAGAAATCTAATGAAAGCCTACAGGGTTTCCCTCTGGATGTTAGCTTTGCTTTGAGTCTTGCTGCCTTTAAGAGTTTCTGCTTATGTTTCATTTTGTTAAGCTTGATTATGATATGCCTTGGAGGCTGTTTTTTGAGATTTATATTGAGTGGCATTTGATATGCATCTTGGATATCTATTGTCATGGATTGAATTGTGCCCCCCCCCCCCAGAATATGTGTAGCCACATGGCTGGGCCATGCTTCCCAGTGTCTTGTGGCTGTCCTCTATTTTGTGGTTTTCCTGTGCTGTATGTTAAAGGATTAGGGTGGGACTGTAAATCCCTTTATGAGATCACCTCCTTGCTCCACTGTAAAGGGAGTTTCCCTGGAATATGGCTTGCCCCACCCTTAATCCTTTCATCCTGCAAGAGATAAAAGGAAAGGGAAGCAGGCAGAGAACTGGGAGCCTCATACCATCAAGAAAATAGCACCAGGAGAAGAGCGCCTCCTTCAGTCCCGAGGTTCCTGCACCAAGATGCTCCCTGGACAAAGACTGATGCAATACCGTACTTTTCTCCAGAGCCGACGGGGGAAAGCCTTCCCCTGGAATGGACACCCTGAATTTGGACTTGTAGCCTACCGTACTGTGTGAGAATAAACTTACCTTTGTGAAAGCCATCCATGCTGTGGTATTTCTGTTAGAGCAGCCCTAGCTGACTAAAATGTATATATTCTCTTCTCTCATAATTTCTGGGAAGGTTTCTGTCAGCAGCTCAGCAACAATACTCTCTGTGTTCTCAGGTGTCTCACCCTGTTCAGGAACTCCAATTAATGGTAGATTGTTCCTTTTAGTAGAGTCCCACATGCTTCTTAATGCTCCTTCATTTTTCTTACTTAATTTTTCTGATTTCTTCTGATGCTGGAGTCAGTAGCTCTGTCTTCCAAGTCAGAAAATCTATTATCCATGTGTTCCATTCTGTTTCCTTGGCTTTGAAGTTTCTATCTCTGATTTTGTTCTCGATCTGTTGGATTTCAGAGTACTGGTGTTCTATCAGATTGAACAGCTTGCTTAATTTTTCATTTTGTGCTGCTGCATTTGTATAAGGCCTAGGAGGGCTCTATATATAATTCTTTTGTATTGACCTTCTGATAGTTTCAGAAAGATTTCTTCACCTGGGAAGTTCTTTGATTGTTTCTTTTGAGGGCCTTCTTAAGCCATGGGTGATTTCTGCTTTATGCTTTTCTCCAGAGCTTGTTGCTTTTAGGGGATCATGTGAGTCAGCAGAGGCTGGGAGAGATGCTGTGAGGATGGACTGCAGTTGTTTCTCTAGGCCATCTTAAAATGAAAAGTAAAAGGTACCTGACAGCCTTCGAAGTTAAGTCAGGTTTTCAAGTGTACAGGTCCCTCTTCCCAGCTGGCAAAGTAAGCCCCTCTATATCCAAACCCAGATGTTGTAAACTAGTTCAAAATACAGAAAGACTACTGGCCTGCTGGCCTCTGCTGTTGGGCCCCAGAGGTAGGCAACACTATGTGGAATACTGCTTTACTACCAGCAAAGCACTCTCCTCCAAACAGGTGCTGCCTTCCAGCCTAGGAATTAGGTCCAGTTGAGGACTCCATATGGAGATTTCTGCCTCCCAGTAGAACAAGCTTCCTGCCTGCCCTGGCACAGGCCCATCAATGGCAGAGGCAGAAAGAGAGGACAAAGGCACTGAGATGCACAGAGTCCAAAGCCAGACTCTCAAAATATGGCAATCTTGCCTGCTGATCCCACCAGCCGTGCGTCAGAGAGCAGCTGCCAGTCAAGTCCCAGCTCCGCCTGCCGGCTAAGACAGAGAACAAAGAGTTAAAATGGTGAGTTACCCTCAGTCCATGAAAGCCAGCGCTCACCAAGAGTGGGGGTCGGCAAAAGAGAGGAGGCTTTCCTCTCAATGGTATGAAGTCTAAATGAACAGCACTATGCTGTGTTCTAGGGCTCACTAGGTGTCCAGCAGCCTCCATTTAATTATCAGTTCAGGTCTTGGTTTCCAGAGGGATTTAGGGAGATGTGTGCTTAGTCCGCCGTCTTCACTCCACTCCCTCAAATTCCTGTTTTGTGAAAGCAAGTTTTTTTTTTTTTTTTTAAAAGCATCATTTCATGGAAAGTTTAGTTAGGTATTTGGGGGAAGGTAAGATGATTAGTGCTACCTTGCTTTGCTGAGATGAAGGGCTGTTACCCAAATTTAAAATGGATCTGTTTGTTTACTTTTAATTTACTTGGCATTCATAAAAGGCAGTGGCTCACAGTTTGGGTAAGAAAGATCCCAAGACATCTGCCTCACTGTCCCCAGTAAGTCAGAATAAACACTTTTTCACAATGAGGAGCTTCTCTGTCTCATTTCCTTTGCTGGTGTCTTCCATGTCTTAAAACAAAACAAAATAAAAGCTTGGTGGCATAGTGGCTAAGTGCTACATCTGCTAACCAGAAAGGTCAGCAGTTCGAATTGGCCGGGTGCTCCTTGGAAACTCTGTGGAGCAGTTCTGTTCTGTCCTATATGGTTGCTATGAGCTAACATTGATTCGACAGTAGTGGGCTAGTGGATTCTTTCATCTCTCAGCTAAACTATCCTAAGGGCCTCCTTGCAGGGGCTTTTACAGCATCCTGAGTAACACCACCACTCATCCAGTTTTTACCAAACCACTGAAGAGGGCTTTTGTAAACATAACCGGGACTTTGTCATTTCCTTGCCTAAAACCTTTCGGAGCTGTCCTATTGCCTACAGCAAGGGATGGCCTGTGGCCAGATCCAGCCTACCACATATTTCTTTGTGGCCTATAAGCTATGTATGAATAGCTTTTACATTTTTAAGTGATTGGAGAAAGCCAACGGGAGAATAATACTTTGTGACACTTAAAAATTCTGATAAATTCAATCCTCATTGTCAGTAAATACAATTTTTTTGGAACACAGCCATGCTCAGTCATTCGTGTATCTTTAGCTGCTTTCGTGATACAGTGGCAATTAGTGTATAGAGTAATAAGTTTATTGGGGATCAATTCCTAGTCTTCTTAATGTGCTCTGGAAAGAGGGTAGGAAGTAGTGAGGATGGGTTTTTCTAGGTGACGCAGGCAGGAGGGTCTCTGGTGGGTGGCATTAGAGTCTTGAATGAGGTGGGGGCACAGGGCTATTTACACGTTAATGTTTCTTACGTGCAGCCACCACCTGTTTGTCATTGGATGCTTATATGTTGCTAGGATGCCGAACAGGTTTTAGAGGAACTTCCAGACTAAGACAGATTAGGAAGACAGGCCTGGTGATCTACTTCTGAATATTTTCCAGTGAAAATGCTATGCATCACAATGGTTCCATCTGCAAATGGTCAAGGGGATGGCACAGGAGCTGGCGGCATTCCACCTGCTGTGCAGGGCGTCACCATGAGTTGGGGGCTAACTCAGTGCCAGCTACCAACAACAACAGCCATGCCCGGGAACTAGAGAACAAGAGGGAAAGATGAGGTCTCTTTTAAGCCTATGTCTGTCTTCTCTCCTAAGCCTATGTGCTCATTTCTCAAGTCAGATTCCTTCCTTGGAGTAAGCTGCAGCCTTGTAGCAAACCCTTAAGGCCTCTCCCTCGTGGGTTGGCTGCATGTGTCCCTTGACTCTACTTGAAAGCCTGCTGTCATTTTATCCCAACCATTGGCTCAACCAGAAGCCCCTTTCTGAGATCACTGAGATACCTGGGATTCAGATAGTGAGAGGAACTTTAGTGATGGACCCATCTGATTGCTTCATTTCAAGAGGTAGAAATGGAAACCCAGAGAAGTTGAATCCCTTGCTCACTGGGCTAAGGTGAAACAGAGTGAGGACCAGAATGCTTGTCTCTTGATCCTCAGAGAACAGGATCACTCATGTGTTGATTTTATTTGGGGATACCGTGAGAGATCAAGTCCAGAATTGAGATAAGACCATTAATGGCAATTTAGAATCCCCTTAGACTAACAAATCACCCAAGAGAAAGACCTGCTGGCTGAGATTGGGCTGTTTCCTTGAAGAAGCTTCGCAGATATAGCCAGTCTTTCTTTGCTAGAAGTATCCAGAGGTACTGTATCAGAAGCTGCTGGCATCTAAGCCCACCTGTTTAATTTAGTTCCAGTCTCGATGGAGGCTGTGCTAATTATAGCCAGTTGGCTATGTTGGGAGCTATAGATAGGGTGAGACAGGCACCTGTTTGATCCTTAGTAGACATTTATCAAGGTACCTACAAGAGATTCACAACTGGGCTAGGCACTGTGCAGGCATAGGAAGCACCTAGGATCCTTGAGCTGTGCTCTTAATTTACAGTTTAATCAGGGGATGTGTCTTAGGCTGGATTATCTGGAGAAGCACAGTATATGAATATAAATATAAATACATAAATAAATAGATTTATATAAAGCAAAATGGCTCACATGTTTGCAGAGGTTGGAGATTCCAAGTCATGGGTCAGGCTGGAGACTTCTGACTCATAGCTGCAAATACTGATGAATCCAAGATTAGAAAGTCTGACAGCAGGCCTCTGGTGCAAGATTGACAGATAAGACAGTAGGTAAGCTGTTAGGTCAAGTCCCAAGAACTAGAGGTCAGATCAACAAGGGCCAGCTACAGGATCCAGAGAGCACAAATGCCAGCAAAGTTTGCCAGAAAGTCCACCTATATTGGATGCAGGCCACATCCCCAAGGAAACTCTCTTTCAACTAGTGGGCTACTTATAGCATATCCCATCGTGGAGGTGATTACATTATCAGGTCTCATTATGGAGGGAATTACATCATTTTACCACTGCCAAAGTACATTGTAACTGCCACACCACCCAAGCTGACACTCAGTAATAATGATCACAGGGAGCCAGTGTGAACAGTAAAGGGGGACCATCAAGACCATGGCCTTGGCAAACTGACTGTGTGAGTTCAAATTCTAATCAGCTGTGAGGCTCTAGAAAAGTTATTTAGCTTCTCTGTTCCTCAGTTTTCTTACCTGTAAAATGAATGTCTTAACAAGATGTACCTAGTGGCAATCCAGAAACCCTGGTGGTATAGTGGTTAAGTGCTATGGCAGCTAACCAGAAGGTCAGCAGTTCAGATTTGCTTGGTGCTTCTTGGAAACTCCATGGGGCAGTTCTGCTCTGCCTATATGGTCGACTCAATGACAGTGTGTTTGCTTTGGTTTAATGGCAATCTACCCCCACCAAGATTAAACCAAAAATATACAAAATCCATTGCTGTCAAGTTGATTCTGACTCATAGTCTGGACAGAACTTTATAGGACAGAGTAGAACTGTCTATAGGCTTTCCAAGGAGCAGCAGGTAGATTTGAACTGTTGACCTTTTGGTTACTAGCCAAGCTCTTAACCACTTGCTACCAGGGCTCCTTGTTGAGATTATAGCCAAGAAAACTCGTGGAACAGTTCTCCTCTGTAACACATGGGGGTTGTTCTAAGTCAGAATCGATTTCTCAGCAATGAATAACAAATAAGAATGTTGTTAGGATTAAGTGGGTATATGTATGTAAAATGTGCGTGTATGTAATTT
Source organism: Heterohyrax brucei (assembly GCA_028571685.1). Classification (NCBI taxonomy): domain Eukaryota; kingdom Metazoa; phylum Chordata; class Mammalia; order Hyracoidea; family Procaviidae; genus Heterohyrax; species Heterohyrax brucei. The sequence continues at coordinate 80,180,432 of CM053154.1, read as the reverse complement.
ACGGTAGCCTGTTACCTGTAGAATAATGAAATTGTTCTTATTTTCATTTTAAAACAAGATGAGGACTGCTTCATAAGCAGCCTCTCCGGGAGTTCACCATCTTACCTGGAAACCTCAGTCCACCTTCTAACGTATGAAGTGTTGCCCTTCATGAGACAATATGCCATTTCAGATAAGAGGGCAGGTTCTTCAACCTGTGGTTAAGTTTAAGCTGCATTACTTCCTATTTGGCAAGTTACTTCATGTCACAAGTCTCCATCCTCTGTAATGTGGGACAACATAATTATGATTATTTCATGAAGATAGTCATGAGAATTAAATAATACCTGCAGAGCACTTAGGACACTGACTGTTGTTGTGATTTGCTGCTATCAAGTTGATCCCAGCTCATAGCGATCCAATATGTGCAGAGTAGAACTGCCCCATAGGGTTTTCAGTATTTGTAACCTTTCAGAAACAGATCACCAGGCCTGTTTTCTGAGGCATTTCTAGGTCAGTTAGAATTTCCAGGCTTTTTGGCTGGTGGTAGAATGCTTAATCATTTGCACCACCCAGGGGCTCCTTACAAAGTGGCTAGCACAGACTAAATGTAGTAAAACAGTTGTTATTTCCAGTACTGTTCTTGTAGGACTTTGGTAGGTCAGGCATCTTTCTAGACTTGATATAGTTCACTATTCTGCTTGGAAGGGCCCTTTCTTTAGAGGGAGAGCCAGTAATCCTGAGACCCCCCAGCCCAAAGCTGGGGGCTGGGTTTTCTTCCTTTGTGGTACTCTTGCCCCTCCGCCGGCGGTACTCCCCCCGAGGCCCGGCGCCCCCCTCGCTCACCGTGCTGCTTGTTTCCCGTGACTCCCGTTGTGTCTAGCAGTCAGCGCAGCATATTGTAGGCATTGGAAAAGCACTTCCCTACTTGAGAGTTTTGTTTGTTGTGACATTTGAAGAAGAGTTAAGGGACAGGGATTTAGTATGGAGAAAGAGACCAAGAGATGGAGTCAGGCACAAAATAATTATATTCAGATTCTAGAAGAGCTGTCCAAGGAAGGAAGGATTCTGTCTCAGAGCAAAGACACCTGAGTGGAAGTTTCAAGGCAGTAGTAGATGTCTGTTCAGAGCAAGGGCAACTTGCCTGGCCATAGGTGCGCTACGGTTGTGGACCTGGGAGGCAGGCACGCTAGTCTAAAGCTTACTGCATGAGGTGTGGCTAGAGGACCAGAAGCATGGGCTCCACTGCAGATGTTCCCAGGAGACTGGCATGGGCACGAAAACTTGAGACGCATTGCATTAGAACCGTGCTTGTCAAAATGAGAATCTCCAATCTACAGCTGAGAAAACTATCCGCAGAGTACTCCCCTGACAGGCAGCACTCTGTAGCATGAGGGAGACTGAGAACTCAGAGCTAGAGTCTGGCTGCACACTGGAATCACCTGGGGAGACAGACAAAAACAAGACTGAAATCTCATCCAGAGAGATCTGAGTATGGCATGGTCCTTGGGAACCATCAAAGCTTCCCAGGTGGTGTCAGTGTGCAGCCAGGATTGAGAACAATTGCCTGAGGCTCTTGAAATAAACGCCAGTATTCATGGTTAAATGCTAAAGCTGCTAACTAACGGGTTGGCCATACAAATATACCAGGTGCTTCTTGCAAACTCTGTGGGACAGTTCTGCTCTGTCCTCTAGGGTCACTATGAATTATAATGGACTCGGTGGCATTGGGTTTAGTTTTGGGTTTATTCTCGGCTCTGGAAACTCTAGTGGCATAGTGGTTAAATGCTATGGCTGCTGACAAAAGGATTGGCACTTCAGGACTGCTAGATGCTTCTTAGAAACCCTATAGAGCAGTTCTGTACTGTTGTATATGATCACTGTGAGTCAGAATTGACTTGATGGTGATGGGTTTTGGATTTTGGATTCTCAGCCATGAATCAGGGAGACTAGCTCATTGGCCTGCCAGTTGAAGTGAAAGGGCCTTGGAGAGTGTTAGCTCCTAGTTTTGCTCCCTGGGCCCTGCACAGGAAAGCTGGCTTCCATCTGCCAGGAAAGATAGGGTGGGAATTGTTGCTCTGGGATAGGCTGGATTGAGTAACCTCCAGAGTCTCAGGGATGAAATTATAATGTGGCTACTTGCTGATCCATGTACTAAGTGCTATAAAAGTGATACCCTTCTTGATGCAATCAAAAGGAACTTGTGAGTCATTTGAGAACCCATTTCATGCCTTCGCATCCTTTTATGCTTGCCACCCTGTCCCACCCAATTCTGTTGTTGTTAGGTACTGTTGATTTGGTTTTGACTTATAGTGACCCTATGTGGAGCAGAATGAAGCACTGCCTAGTCCTGCATCATCCTCACAATTGGTTGTGTTTGAGCCCATTGTTACAGCCATTGAGTCAGTCCATCTTGTTGAGGGTCTTCCTCTTTTTCACTGACCCCCTAATTTACAAGGTGTTTTAGTCATCTGATAGTGCTCTAACAGAGATAACACAAGTGGATGGCTTTAAAAAGAGAAATTTTGTTTGTCACAGTCCAGTAAGCTAAAAGTCCAAATTCAAGATTTCAGCTTCAGGGAAAGCTTTCAGTGCTGGCACTGGAGAAAGGTCCTGGCTGTCAGCCTTCCCCTGCACTGTAACCTTCTGAGGCGCAGGGACCCTGGTCCTTTCCAAAGGGCGTGCTCAGCTCCTGGCATTGCTTCTTGGTGGTATGATGTCCCCGGATCTCAGCTTGCTTTCCTTTCTTTTATATTCCAAGAACTGTCCCAAGCTGCAGTACAGTCCCACACATTAAGTCCTGCCCCACCAACTCAACAGCAGCCCATCTACCACCACTGAGATCATAGAGGCGGGATTTGCAACAGGAAAGACATCACACGATACGAAGAATCAAGGCCTAGCTGAAAAGCCACATGCATTTTTTGGGGAACACAATTCTATCTATGACATGAAGCATGATGCTCTTCTCCAGGGAATGGTCTTTCTTGATAACATGTCCAAAGCAAGTGAAGTTTTAGCACCCTTGCTTCTTAAGGAACATTCTGACTGTAGTTCTGACAGTGCATGGTATATTCAGTACTCTTTGTCAACACTGTAATTGAAAGGCATCAGTTCTTCTTTGGTTTTCCTTATTCATTCTCTAACTTTTACATGAATATGAGGTGATTAACAATACCATGGCTTGTGTCAGCTGAATGCTAGTCCTCAAAATGATATTCTTGCTTTTGAACACTTTAAAGAAGTCTTCTGCAGCAGATTTTCCCATTGTAATACATCATTTTATTTCTTGACTGCTGCTTCCGTGGGTATTGATTTGGTTTGACACCTAGTTCTAAAGGTGTCTAATTCTGTGTTTGGCTTTTGTTGAGGACCTTTGCTTGGAGCCTAGCAGATGATGCAGTCTGCACAATCTCAGGCTCCCTAGAAGAGGGGCTGTTGTGGAGCTGGGCCCCCAACTCTGAGCATGGGTGGTGGCAAGAATGAGATGTGGAGAACCATTTACCCAAAGGAATCTCTCTGTTACGCCGCTGCCTGTTTCCTAGAGGCTGGGATAACCACCACAAGAATTCTGGTCATAATTTATTCAGGGGAAAAGCTGAGCCTTTCAAGGCTAGGGTGAGGCAGGGAAAGGCGAGTGGTGTGGATGTGATCTCCAGTCCCAGCACCTGAAGTGGCAGAGTCTGTGGGCTCCTGAAAGTGGCCATGAGCCCCTACTCGCAAGGGGCAAACTGCATAGTGAATGTTGGATTCGTGGTACCGTGAGACACCAGAGGTGCTGAGTAATAAAATCTTATCTTAAAAACCGCATCATATGGTACCCTGTGCCAGGAGGTACGATTCTACAAATGACTTCATGGCATTAGCTAACAGTCCTGAAGTTGGTGTTATTTCCTCTATTGCTCCTGTGCATTTGTGATAGTCAACTCTGCATGTCACAAGTTGGGAAACCAAGGCCTAGGTGTTGGGATGTTCCTGCAAAGTTACAAGGAGTCAGTGGCAGAGGCCAAATTAGAAGTCAGGTCCCAATCGTTAAGACAGATCTTGATCAAAGGTTGATAGAGTTACTATTGGTTGGAATCAACTCTAAAGCAATGGGTTTGGTTGTTGGTTTTCAGTTGGGTTGATTTTACCAGAGTGCTTGGATTATGCCACAGCAGAAAACAAAATTCATAGGTTATTTGTGCTGAAAAGGTTCAAAAGACACTAGCATAGTAAATCTGTAAGTTTTTCGACAGTGTCCCACAGGAAGAAACACACTGTTCATCATGTGTGTTTGTGTATCTGTGTGTTCCCTATGTGTACATATACACACATCTATAGCTAGATTATATACGTGTGTATATGTGTCTGTGTATGTATGTATATGTCTGAAATTGCCTGCATAACTCAGAAAACTAACCTCACACAGTTTGGGGTTAGTAGTACTCAGAGTTGTGGCAGAATCACCTGCACATTCTCTCTGAAGGGACACACCTCTAGGCCAGTCTTGAAGGATCCTTGTAAGTGAAACTCAGGCATTCAAACATGAGTTTACACTTGTGTGTGCATGCATTCACCCATATGCCACAAAAGCAAAAATTCATAAAGCAATGGCTTTGCTGATGATATGATGTATGTATAATAAATATGTATATACTATGTTAGATTATATTCGTATGTATATGTGTATACATGTGGGGGTATGTATGTCCCAGAAACAAAAATTTATGAAACAGTGGCTTCTCTTACTACATGACATTTAGCTTGATATTTTCTATTTTGCTCTACTCTCTACTACTCTATTCTGTTCCGTTTTATTAAAAAAAATTGCTTATGACCCATTACATATATTTCATGATTAGCTAGATTTTTTTTTCATTGCTGAGTCAAGCAATTCCCAAAAGAATAATCTCATCCAGCTTTCCACATTATCGATGAGGAAACAGCCTTTGCCTCACGTTACCTGTTGTCACGAATTTCAGACTAGAAACCAAATATGCTATTGCTATTCTCCACCTTGCCCTGAGCCTGCCATTGTGCCTGAGAGTTTGCTAGGCCGTTTGCTGACACTCTGTTGTTTAATGCCTATACTTTTCCTCCTTTCCCAAACACACTGCAAACTCAGGGCTCCCAGGCCCTGCAAGGTCTCTGGCTGTCTCCTGTCCAGTGCTTCTGTCTTCTAGTCAACATTGTTTTCTGCCCTTTTTGAGAACCAGAGCATGGATTTAGAGAATGAATGGTGGATTTAAGTGTTAGCTATGTGTTTTATTTGGGACATGACTGATTTAACCGGCCCCCTTGCTCACAATTTTAAAGTTACTCAAACTGAGCTTTCCTTTTCTTCATATGATATGAAGTTGTTTTTGGTCTTTATTCATTCAGCTTACTGTGAATATTCATACAGTTCGCTGTAGGAAAGTTAATTTGTTTGTGGCATTCAGCCCAAACCCATAGATTTCCCTTATACATTTTTCAAAATCAGAAACAGAATTGTAAAACATTTCTGTCCCCAAGGGTTTTGAGTAAGAGAGTATGGACCTATAGATATATTTAAAGTTTGTATGAGTGTGTTATTGATTAATCAATGTATTTTTTTTTAATGCTAGCAAAGAGTGATAGATGACAGCAAGTGCAAAGAATAAGTTTTCAACAAGCTGACTGTTAAAGCTGTCCAGTGAACCTCGGAGGGGTTTTGTGAGGATAAAGTGCATACTGGCTATAGAAGCGCTATGTAAATGAGAAAGCCATGTACCTGCCTAAGGTGTTGGATGTTATATGGTTTCTGTAGAAACTTTGAATTGTATCCTTAAATCATACCCTCATTTCCAACTTTAACCAAGTGTCTTTTGTGTATAGGATGAGAAGCCCACACTTTTAATTTGCTGTTCCACAGATAAGGAATAACTAAGCAAAAGAGAAAGGTCTCTGTAGCCTGTGCAGATTCTTCACCCACCTACTGTACTCTTTTAATATGTTCTGTGTTCTTTCTTCTTCATATTTCAGATCACCCTTAATAGGAACTGTTGACTACAACATGGTATACCTTTTTTCATTACTCTGTTAATTTTGTAGGTCATTAAAACTTTACTGCATTGTCTTCTTCTTATAAATGCTTCAAAATTTCAAAGTCTTCTGTGTTAAAGGGTCCTGGAAACTCTGGACTGTGAGCTAGTGAAAAGTCTTGCCAAGGCCAAGTGCCGTCGAGTCGGATCCAACTTTAAATCAGTGAAAGGAAAGGGCACAGAGCCTGGTCATGAGACAGATTTTGATACGCCTAAAAGAAATCAAGTTTTGAACCATGATTGGTACCCTACGGTACCAGAACCTGGATTTTTGTGCAGTAGGTAATTGGAAATGAAAGTCTTGCACAAAACTGGCTCCTTGAATGCCACATCCTTGAGGAACAGGTGGCCCAGCAAAAATCTGCTGGACGGCAAAAAGAGAAGATGAGGGAAGGACAGGGTGGGATTCTGTGAGAATCTGTAATCATAGATCTGCCTTTATGCAGATTTAGGATTTGATTTTATACTATTTGTCTAAACCACAAAACTCCAAGCTGTATAATTCGACCTGATGTATGTAGAAGCAAATGCAAATTCTTCCTGGAAGAAAACACCCCTAGATTCCTCCAGGTGAAGTCCAGCCGTTCCAACATGAGCTTAAACAGAAGAGGAAGGAAGGCAGCATATGTGAAAGTCAGCAGAAACAAATACAAGAATCAGACCCCTGAGGGCTGCAGAAATAGACAAATAGGATATATAATATATTTTAAATGTTGAAGGAAATGAAAGAAGCAGTTGAAAAACCAAGCAAGAAACAATATGCTAGTTCTTAAACAATCCACAGATATTTGAGAAAATAAACAGAACTTCCAGAAATGAAAATTACTGTAGTTGAAATATGATCTTCAGCATTAGGCATGTACTTGAACAGATTATTTTTTATCAGAAACATCAACACAGAAAATCTGAATAAGGATGCATCAAAGAAAGCATTAAAAAAAGCAATTTACATGGTTTTGCAGGATTGAATATGTTGTAATAGGAAGAAAACAGATGTGAGACTCTGGCAAGTTCCCATGTAGTGGTTCTTTGTAACCTTGCTTTGCTTCTTAACCTCCTGGTTTCTCTTGTTTCTTGTTGAGTAACGCAGGGGTGTGAATCTAACCCCACAGCTTTTCTCTGAGGGTTGTTAAATTAGGTAATATTTCTAAGGATCGTTCTTTCTCTTTTCCTTTCACTTTGCTTGATTCTGGAGACTAGATAGTCCCGCCCACCTCCTCCTCCTCCTCCTTTGGGAAGGGTCCTATAGTTTGTGATTACATTTAAATTAGCTCCTCAGGTGAATAATGCTATGTGTTCGTAATTGCCAGTAGTTCCTCTAGGGACTGTTATTTGCTCAAGACTCCGTATATCTGTTGGAAGCCAGTGGGGATGCCTGACTGCTCTGCGAGGAGAGGGTCAGGATGCGGAAAGTCACGCCGCTGGCAGAGGACTTAGTCCTGGTCAGCATGGCTCTGGCCTGCTGTCCCAGGGTGCCGATGGGTCAAGGGGCCTGGATGGGTTTAATATGGTGACAGATATGGATCTCAGTTGGGCACAGCCTGTAAATCCTATCCCCAATTAATCTAATCCCAATCCTTGGGCAACTTGAGTTTTGCATTGAGTTTGAATTCTACTTTAGGGCTTGGGGACAATCTCTGGCATAGTTTGCCCTTTCCCCTCGATTAGCTCTACCAGATGACAGGACATGCTGGGCCTGTTCCAGGGCCCAGGCTTCCTGAGCAGAGGGGGAGGAGGATGAGGAAGTGGGAGCTGCCGGGGTGATCAGCAGCCGAGGTGGCCGTGACCCTGGTCTTCCCTCCTCGCCCTCCATTGTCTCCTCTTATTTCTCTTTTGCCTTCTCCACAGCAGATGACAGGAATAGGGGACCACTTTTTTTCATTCTATCAAATGAATACAGTGAAAACTTGTGGGTTAGATCTCACCTGGGCTTGTGTGGGTCCACAACAATGCTTGATACCTAGCAAGTTTTTAGACGTGGTCAAATAAAGCTGTCCTCGACGTGGGAGCAGCTTCTGGCCTGTCCTGCTGTGGTTCCAAGTGACGGCAGTGGGATTCTGCCCAGGAGGGGCAGCAGCAACCTTGAGCAGGGGCTGGAGATGCCTGCTTCCCCGGCGGCATGGGTGAGACTGCAGGAACCTTCTGCCCAGCCCGGTCTCGGGACTCAGCACAGGCAGGCCTGTTGGTGATGCCTCTGGCCTTCAGTGGGACAGCTGCGGCCAGGAGGACACTCCAGAAATGCCAGCGGTAACTAGGAGCTTTATTTCCAAACACTTCCCAAAGTATTCAAGTACTTCACACGGGAAGTGCTTCTGTGGGGGACTTTTCAGGTAGCCCCTGGGAGAACACGGAGATCTGAAGCCAACCTCCACTGAGCCTGAAGGTTGGGATGGAAGACCCCCCCCAGAGGGCTGCAGCTTCATTTCAGCAGGGTATATGATCCTAGGCACTACTTCTCAGGGCCTGTTTTTGCTGTTCTGTTAAGAATTTTTTTCTTCTTCTTATTGTTTATCTCTAATACCTAGTCTCTGTGCAGCAGGTGGACATGAGAGAAATGAGAGGAGAGAGAAACACAGCAGTTTTAGGGAGGAGAGTATTCTGTGGCTGCTCAACAGCTGCCTTCACTTGTCTGAACTAATGAGGAAGAGGCATTAGCTTGTTTTGTTTGTCTCTGATACAAAATTGGGGCTGGGGGGTGGGTGGGACACATGTCATTTCCGAATTCCTGTGGGGGCCAGAGTGAGGCTGAGGAGGAGTAAGTGACTTGCATTTACGCCCTGACTGTGGGACAGCCGTGAGTGCTCGCTCCCCCAGGTGGGAGAGTCAGCCTGTGCTTTGGGAGATGCCCTGTAGCACAGCACACATGATAAATGTCAGTTACTGACCACTAAGGGGACAGTGGCGATTCAATGGGACAGCTCTTATCTTCCATGAGGGAGACCCGGGTTCGATTCCTGACCAATGCACGGCGTGTGCAGCCACTACCGGTCTTTCAGGGGAGGCTTGTGAGTCGCTGTGATGCTGCACAGGTTTCAGTGGTGCTTCCAGACTAAGACAGACTAGAAGGAGAGGCCTGGCAATCTATTTCCAAAAATCAGCCAAAGAAAACTCAGTGGTCTGGCATGCAACTGATCGTGGGGATTGCGCAGGACAGAGCAGTGTTTTGTTTTGTTGTATGTGGGGGTCACCATGAGTTGAGGATTGACTTGACACAGCTAACACTGATTGCATATAATGTTTCAGGTACTAAGTGCTTTGCATGGAGCACCATATTCAGTTCTCACAACTCCCTACTGAGTGGGAGCTAGCACTAGCATCATTAATCGGGGGGGAAACTGTTGCACCAAGAACCCACTTGTCTGAGGCCCGCAGCTGCTCAGTGGTGGGGTCTGTGTTTGACCCAGACAGCCTCTGCACAGCCAGCTGTTAACCGCCAGCATCTACTTCTCAGTGATGTTTTCATCATGGGTTGGACCCACATGTTCCTTTTCTTTCACGCTTCCACTAGCTTCTTTTTACCGTAGTGTTTAGCTGTTTTATTAACATGCTAGGTTATAAAATTGTTGGAAAGATCCCACCTTGGGAAAATGTACTCAAAAGTGAAAGCCCCCCTGCTCCCCGCCCCTGCCCCCTGTTTTCCTTTAAGGGAGCGTGTACTGGGAGTGCTGGCATCTAAAAATGGAACAGTTCAGCTCTGGAGGGATTCAGGCAGGGAAGGTGTCCGCTTGCAAGAAATGGGTGCTGGATGTTTGGGAGGAGGACTGCAGGACATATGGGGTTCTGTCTGACAAGCACAGCAGGGGAATGTGGTTTCTGACAGAGCTCCCGTCAGGGTAGAGGCAGATGCCGCCAGAGCTGCCTCGACTGGAGCAGCAGTGGCATCCTGGCCCTGTTTGCCACTTGCCTGAATAGTCACAGCTGCCTCTGACTGCTCTGCCAGCCTGCTTCACTCCCTTCTCCAGGCGGCCCTCACACAGCTGCAGATTAAGCTCCCAGAAATACTGATTTCATGGTGTCACTCCTCTGGTGAACTTCCCCGGATGCTCAGAAGCCCAATTCGTCAACCCCAAAGTCAAGGCATCTGACTCTGGCTTTCCTTTCCGGCCTTCCTGTCCTCTTCTGCCCTCCATGAGCCCCTACTTTTTGCAGACTGGCCTACCCAGTATGCCCTGAGCATGCCTTCACACCTACTTGACCTTATCTAGGGTTCTCTCCTCCACCCAGATAGCATCTGTGGCAATTAGCTTTAAATTGCTGAGTGTTCCCTCACAACTGTCAGTGGTAACTGCCATGGCCGGTAGGAAGTGTTCATTAGTGCCACTCCTCAAGCAGTGCCTAGGGCATGCGCCCTGCCCGTCATAGCTCCCTTCTACCCCCAGTGTTCATTCTAAGCTCTGGTTCATCCATCACTGAACACTCACTCGTCATGAGCCACCTTTATGCCAGGAAAACACCAGTTCCCAACAAGATATACTAGACAAGTCCCTTGCCCCTGTAGAGAGGTCTTGCCCTAGAGAGGTGGCGTCATAGTCATTTTGTGCTGCCATAACAGAGAAACCACCAGTGGGTGGCTTTAACAAAGAGAGATTTGTTTTGTCACAGTCAACATGGCTATAAGTCCAAATTTAGGATGTCCGCTCTGGGGAAAGGCTTTCCCCTTGTCGGCTCTGGAGGAAAGTCCAGTATTGCATCAGTCTTTGTCCAGGGAGCCTCTTGGTGCAGGAATCTCAGGTCTGAAGGATGCACTCTTCTCCCGGTGCTGCTTTCTTCATAGTATGAGGTTCTTGTTTCTCTGCCTGCTTCCCTTTCCTTTTCTCTTGTAGGATGAAAGGACTAAGGGTGGTACAAGCCATACTCCAGGGAAATGCCCTTTACAGTGGAGCAGGGAGGTAATCCTATGAGCGGATTTACAGCCCCACTCTAGTCCTTTAACACACAGCATAAGAAAATCACAGAATGGAAGATAATCATTAAATATTGGGAATCATGGCCGAGCCACATGGCTACACATATTTTTTAGGTGACACAATTCAACCCACGACATTCCACCCTTTGGCACCCCCAAAACCACATTTTTGAAACATATAACACATTCATCCCATCATAGCAAGATCATGTCCATCCCATATGGTAGAAGTCTTAAATCAGTTCCAAGTCCAAAATTAAAAAATTCCGTTATACCTATGAAACCTAGAATGCAAGCTATTAGCTTCCAAAGGCACAATGGTAAAACAGGCACAAGTCAGACATTTCTGTTACAAATGGGAGAAATTACAGGGAAAGAAGGAGTTAACAGGCAACAAGCAAGTTAGCAGAATAGGTTACAGTAGCCCTCAAAGCTTTGGAAATGTTCTTAATTTTCTGAGATATTCTACAAAATGGCCCTGCACTCCAGACACTAGGTATTGGCCACAGTCCCTGGATTCTGAGTGGAGACCCCCAACCCTGTGCTACAACTCTGCCTTCAAGGTGCACTTGGACAGAAAATGCCCCGTCAGCTTTTAGGTGCACCCTAAGCTCAACTGAGTGGCAAGTCCATCCTTACAAACACAGGATGCCATGGTTCTAACCTTTCAAACCCCTGAGGTCATGGCCATACCTTTTGAGACTGAAGCAGCTCAGCTTCTCACGCTGTTTGCCTTTTCAACTTCTGCGTCCTATGGCCACATGGCCTGGGCCACAGGCCCGTATCTGCCCTGACGGGACAAGTGCTGCAACGCTCTGTAGCTTTACTGATTCAACTGCCCAGAGGCAACCAACTCTTTCTGGAAGCGTGCTGCACAAAGGCACTCAGCTCTCTTGCTCTGTGGGTCAGCAAGACTAGCTCCATCGACTCAAGTGCCTGGAGGCACCCCATTCTGGCAGGAAACTCTGTGCACAGGCACTTAGCTCTCTTGCTCCATGGGCCAGTTCCAGCTCTGCCTCTGGTTCTGCTGCTGCCGCTACTGCTGCCACTGTTTGTTTGCTGCTCGATTCTCACCGTCTGCACCTTTTTTGGTGTTAACAGTTCTCCTTGGTTCCTTCTGAATCTTCTATCCATTCACAGGGTCAAAATAGCTCCCACATTTTAGATATTTGTTAGAGTAGCACCCAATTCTTATGGTACCAAATTGTTTTAGTCAGCTAGTGCTGCTCTAACAGAAATAGCACAGAGTGGATGGCTTTAACACAGGCGAACTTATTCTTACACAGTCCGGTAGGCAACAAATCCAAATTCAGGATGTCCACTTCAGAGGAAGGCTCTCCCCCTTGTCGGCTCTGGAGAAACAGCCAGTATTGTATTTGTCTTTGTCCAGGGAGCCTCGGCGCAGGAACCTGAGGTCTGAAGGATACGCTCTTCTCCCAATGCTGCTTTCTTGGTTCGCTAAGGTTCCCAATTCTCTGCTTGCTTCCCTTTTCTTTTATCTCTTGTAGGATGAAAGGACTAAGGGTGGTGCAAGCCATACTCCAGGAAAACTCCCTTTACAGTGGAGCAGGGAGGTAATTTTACGAAGGAATTTCTGGTCCCATCCTAACCCTTTAACATACAGCACAGAAAAATCACAAAATGGAGGACAATCGTAAAATATTGGGAATCATGGCTGAGCCACATGGCTACACGTATTTTTTAGGGGACACAATTCAATCTGTGACAGACAGCCTCCTATAAATGTATAAACTCATAAAGTACACATACCACGTAGTCACACCATGTCCCCAACTTCAGTCCATTCTAGGGGTGATGTTCCCACAGGACACTTCAGGATGTTGGACCATCAGTTCTGGTCTTTATTAGAGGAGTTCTTGAACCGCACACCCCTTTCTCTTGTGCTACGTCAGGACTGTATGTTGTATCCCCCATCATGGCTGCCTTTAGGGTGGTCAACCATCACCTAGTTCTGGTCTCATGCTTTGCGGTCTCCCATTCCTGTGAGTCCTTCTGTCTCCTGGACTCAGTTTTCCTCATGTCTTTGATATTCTCAGTTGTTGTCTGCTCCAGATAGGTTGAGACCATTTGGTGTATTTAATATGGCAGCTTGCTAGCTTTTAAGACCCTAGACACCACTCAGCCAATATGGGGTGCAGAAGACTTTCTTAGCAAAAGCCTAGTTATGCCAGCTGACCTTGATGTCCCCTGAAAACATGGTCCTCAGGTCCTTGTCCCTGATACTCTATCCTTTGAAAGTTGGGTTGAGTTTACAAAACCTTTCAGCTATGAGGGAGTTTTTAGCCAGTAAATAAATAACTGTATTGGAACACCCTACCTATTCATCTGAAAGAACAATGGCTTTTTTCTTTACCCAAAGATAAAGGAAATATTAAAAGGAAGGCTTTTTCAAAATTCTGATTAAGTGAAAGTATACGATCCAAATTAATTTTGCATGCCTATCTGCAGCTCCATCTGCTCTCCTTGCCTGGTAACAGCACACTCCTCAAAAGGAAGACATTTTGATGATATTCAGGACATCAAGAGTAATATGACACTAGCTCTGATGGCCATTCCAGAAAAAGAATTCCAAAATAGCTTTGGAGGGTGGGCTAGGCACTGGTGTCAGTGCATAGCTTCCTGAGTGGAGTGTGGTACATGCAGAACAGTTGTACTGCCCATAAAGTGTCCTGTGCACCGCCTACTCATCCCTCTTTCTACCTGGACCTCTGGCAATTGCTGATCTTTCAATTTCTATGGTTTTATCTTTTCTTGACTGTCATGTAGGTGGAATCATGTAGTAGATAGCTTTTTTTTAGTCTGGCTTGTTTCACTTTCTAGTATTCATTGAAGATTCATCTGTGTCTTTTTGTAGCTTGGTAGTGCATTTCTTTTTAGTGCTGAATAACACTTGATTGTATGGCTGTACCACAGTTTGTTTATCCGTTCACCTTTTGAGGGACCTCTTGGTTGCTTCCAGTTTGGGCAGTTACAAATAAAGCTGCCATAAAGATTTGTGGGCAGGTTTTTATGTGGACCTAAGTAGTCACCTTGTATGGGTATGGGTAAAATTGTTCTTCTCTTTTTGTTCCTTCTTTTCTGCCTTGTTGGTTCTTTCTTTTATTGCCAGTATCTCTTGGACTTTATTCTGTAGAAACATACCATCCTATCCAGTACTATAGTGTGTGCTGAATGAAAGGAACATGCATTTGTATTGTGCTGTGATTACCAAGTACATTCGTGTTTGTGATTCACCAGGATTCTCATCATGACCCTAAGTGGTAGGCAGACTAGAAGTGATAAGCCTCATTTGACTGAGTGGTAAGTGATTTGATTACAGGCACACAGTGGCTGAGGCAGAACTAGGGTGTGGGTTTTATCCTGTGTACGTGCATACAGCCCAGGGAAGAGTGGGTGGTGTTCTGTCACCATGTGGTCCCACACTCTGGGTCCAGCAGTGTATGTGAGGGTGTGTGGGATAGGGGGGTGTCAGGCAGTGGTGATGCAATGACTCTTGAGGCTGAGGTGGAGGAGGTTCATTACGGACCAGGGAGGAGTGTAGGGCAATTGGGTACACAGATTCATCTCACCCAGACACTTCTGCTCGTTCTCTGCCATTGTGGAGACTGGGATTAGGTGGATGGAGTTAGGGTAGAAGGAATGAAGGGGAGGGAATTGGGATGAGGTTGGAAAGGCTGGATGAGAAGAAAGCAGGCTGAGCAGCATTTGGGTGCAGAAGGCAATTGAGTGACCTGTCACTTTCCCTGTCCTTATTAGGTGGCCTCTTAAGAAGATGGAAGTAGATCAAAGACACAGGCATTCTGGTTACTCAGGGAGGAGGAGAAGCTTCAGGCCTACCACTCTGTGTGAAAATTTCAGAATGCTATATTGTTCCTTCAAGTATTTAATGGCGCTGGGGACAGAGTGTACAGAAAGTGGAATTCCAGCTCCTCCTCACCCTCTAGATTTCTGGCAGGCTCATCACTGTGGCGGTGCGTCCTCTGTGAGTGTTAGCTGGTTGGGAAGCTTTGGCTTTTGAAGCTCAGCTGTTTGAGGCACCTGCGTGTTTAAAAAAAAAAAATCCTACCTTGTTCTCAACAAGAACAAAGTGTATTTCTGTAGCCCTGGCTTGAATAAAAAACAGTTGATTCAAGTTGGTAGTTTTTTTTTTTTTTTGTCGGCTCAAGTTTAAAAATAAAGTCACCTTTGGGCTGAGATTGAGAATGGAAAATTTCAGAGTGTAAGAGCAGTTTTTTTTCCCCCGTCTCTTCTGGGCAAGGGATGCTAAAATGTTTTGGTAGAATGTTGAGTATAACCTCAAGCATCAGCTCAAGCATCAGGCTCGCTACAGCAGTGGCTTGCAGTGCTGCCTTTATTACAGTGATGCCCTTATTGCAGTGCCCTCTTCCCCACATTCTGTCACAACTGAATGCATATGATGTGGGAGAGACTTTTGCAATCGAAGACAAGCAGTCAGTTGGAATAGTAAAAAAATTAGTTGTCGTAGAGTCAGTCCAACTCATGACAACCTGTTTATTAGAAGAGTAGGACTATGTTCCATAGGGTTTTCCATGGTTCCTTTTTTTTTATTTTTGGAAGAAGATTGCCAGGCCTTTCTGACAAGTCTCCTCTGGGTAAACTTGAACCTCCTACTTTTCGGTTGGCAGCAGAGCATGACGACAGCAGTTTGCATGACTCAGGGACTCCTGAAATAGGCAAAGGAGGAGATGACTACGTAATTAGTAGAGGCTGCAGCTTCTACAAAGGCAGTTTTGTTACACACCATGCAGGTTAGCGTACAGATGATCAATTACTGAAGCTCTAGCCGTGATGAGTGTCTAGATGTAGCTGCCGGGACTACGGCGTTGCACTGACAATGAAGATGGGGACAGCTCTTCATTTTCATTAAAAAAAAAAACAAATCCAGACCATCTTTGATCCTTATAGTTAATTTTGAAGGGTATTGTAGCTAAATTTTTGTGTGTTTGTCACACTGTTCTTACAGTTCAGTAGTATTAAGGGATGAGAAACTGTTTTATGTATGTCAGTTCTACTATTTCTAACAACATCTTCCAGGAGTGTATACTTTTGTGCAACAGACTGCCTGTTACGTTAATTGTAAATTTAGAAGCTGTTTCTAGTGGATGCTGAAATCAGTCATACAAAACTCAGATGTGTACTCAAAAACTAGAATGGCCACAAGGTTGGCACAGTCACTTGTGGAAATTTGGGCAGCTGAGACTTAGGCTGCCAGAGATATTGGGGTGTGGCATACCAGCTGTGGGCTGGCTCTTGACATATGCACCAACAGACATACATTTAGAAGAACTGGCATGCATGGAGAAGAGACATATTGCCACCATCAAGGCCCCAAAGCTGCATTCGAGGTGCCCTGGGTTTTCACCTTGGCTCTGCCATTACCAACTGTGTGATCCTAGTTATAATGTTTCATGCTGTGGATGATTTCCTCCCAGGTAAATGGTAACATTGACTTGCTCCAGGGTCTTTTCCAGATCCTACACCTTGTAATCAACAAACAAAAATTCAGATTCAAGTAACAGTTAAAGCTATTTATTTTGTGGGCTATTTGTAGAGGTCCAAGTTGATTAAATATTGAAAAACTCTACTACCAGTGAAAAGTAGCCGTTGCCCTAAGCTCTATGAGTGCCTCTACCAGCCTGGCCCTTTCCCTGAATCACTGGGGCCCTCCTCTGTAAGGCTGCTAAAAGTACAGAGCCCGGTACAACAGGGGTCTCTAGCCTAGGCGAGTGCCCTTTCTGATGGTTGCACTCTGCTATAAACAAACAAAACAAAGCTGCTGCATTTGAGTCCGTTCTGACTCATAGCTACCCTATAGGAGATAGTAAAATGGTCCAATAGGGTTTCCAAGGAGTGGCTGATGGATTTTAACTGCTGACCTTTTGGTTTGCAGCTGAGTTCTTAACCATTGTGCCTCCATACCCTGCTGTGTTGCCTCTTAAATGTGTTGACCATCACCCTAGTCTACCAGTATAGCCTCCATGTAGAGTAGGGCTGACTGGGTTCAACTCCTGGTTCCACAAAGTGAATGATGTAATTTTCTCAGGCCTCTGTTTCCACCTCTGGAAAAAAGAGCTAATCAGAAGCACTACAGTGGAGTGGTTCTAGGGGTGGGCTTTGAAACGCAGTCACCTGAGTTTAAATTCATGCTCTGCCACTTAACAGCTATGTGATCCTTGGGTGAGTTGTATAGCCTTTCTTCTCTCAATGGATTACCTGTAAAATAGGAATTATAAGATTGCTAGTTGCCATTGAGTCAGCCTTAACTCATGGTGCCCCCACATAAAACAGAAGCAAACATTGCCAAGTCCTGCGCTATCTTCATAACCCTTAGTATGCTTGAGTCCCTTGTTGTAGCCACTGTGTATTTTGAGTGCTTTCCAACCTAGAGGCTCATCAACCAGCACTGTACTGAATAGTAGTCTGCTGTGATTCATAGGGTTTTTATTGGCTAATTAGAAAACTCTGTTTATTGTGATTAAGTGAAAGTTTACCATCCAAGTTAATTCTTTATATAACCCCCCCCAGTGCCCGCCTCTCTGCAACTCTGGTCTGCTCACCCTGTGACAGCACACTCTTCTTACTCACTGTTACTTCGGGGATCCACTCAACCAACACTTGTCCCTCCTCTCTACCCTCGTCTCTGCCCTCTAAAAAGAAACCAGTAGGACAGCCTCACATATGCATATCTGAAACTGTAAAATACACACACCACCTGCATCACTCTGTGTCCTCAGTCCGTTCTTTGTCTGAAGTGCTGGCTTCAGTACTGGTTTCAGCTCTGGGCTAGCAGCAAGCCTAGGGGCCGTGTTCTCAGGGGGCCCTCTGGGTTGTTGGACCATACTCCTTTTTCTTGTTCTGTGTCAGGGAGTCTACATTGTGTCCCCTGTCAGGGCTGTCTTTTACGGTGGCTGGGCACCATCTAGTTCTTCTCATCTCATGGTGATGTAGTCTCCCAGTCATATGGGTCCTTCTATCTCCCGGGCTCATTTTTCCTCGTGTCTTGGATTTTCTCAGTTGTCGTCTGTTCCAAGTGGGGTGGACCAAGTGAAGGTCCTCAGAGGGCAGCTTGCTGGCACCACTCATCAATATGTGGTGCAGAAGATTTTCTTAGCAAAATGCTAGTTATGCCAATTGACCTTGATGTCCTCTAAAACAGGGTCCCCAGATGCTTGTCCTTGCTACTCTGTCGTTTGAAATATTGGTTTGAATTGAGAAAACCTTATAGCCTATAGTGTAGTCCAGTTATGCTGACCTGCCTTCTACCGTGTGCTGTCACTCCTTTCACCTACACAAATTCCTATCAACTATCTAATCTATGAATAACTCTCTCCTTCCTTCCCCACCCTTGTAGCCATCAAAAAGTATTGTCTTTTGTGCATAAGTCCTTTATTAAGTCCTTATAACAGTGATCTCATACAATCTTTGTCCTTTTGCCACTGACTGATTTCACTCAGCATAATGTCTTCCAGTTGAGTCCAGGTTATGACATGTTTCATAAAATTATCATTGTTTTTTATCATTGCATAGTGTTCGATTGAGTGTATATACCATAGTTGACTTATCCATTCATCTGTTGATGACATCTAGATTGATTCCGTCTTTTTGCTGTTGTGGACAGCACTGCAACAAACATTCTTGTGCATGTATCTGTTCATGTGACAGCCCTTATTTCTGTAGGATATGTTCCAAGCAGTGGGATTGCTGGATCATATGGTATTTCTATTTCTAGCTTTTCAAGAAAGTATTGGCTAAGTTTTGTAGATCAGCAGGCCTTTCTTCCTAGAAGCCCTGCTGAAACTTGTCCACCATGGTGATCCTATTGGTATTTGAAATGCTGGTGGCATAGCTTTCAGCATCATAGAAATGGGCAATCCACCACAGTATGACAAAGTGACAGATGAGTGTTGGGGATTACAGTAAACCTACTTTACATAGCTGATGTGAGATTCAGTGAGTTAATACTTGTGAAATGCTTAGAATAGAATACATACTGTAAAAGTGGTAGCTATGTGTGTGCAGCATTAATATATGCTCTGGTATCACAGGACTTCATTATACACTGAGACATGCATATAAACCCCTCGAACACAGTGCTTGACAAACATTTAATGTTCAGTCAGTGTTAGCTTTACCTAACCAGATCCTACTGGAATAAAAAATAGTCCTATTTGAGGTAGCTTTAGTAGTCTCCCCCCGAGATCTGTGTTATTCCAGTTGAAAAAAAAAATGTGCTCAGATAAACTATCAGGAGGAGCGTTTTGCCTGTCCCAGCCTGTCTCCTCCCCTTTCTCCCACACTCACTCGCACACATACACATATACACACACACACATATATATATCCATTCCTTATTTTTCCAACTACCCAAGGAGAGCTTGTGAAAGAGTGGAGGCACCTTTGGAGGAGATCTACATGTAGTTGTTTGCTTGCACCTTAGCTTGAGGCGGCCTCTCTTCAGGGCTGCAGTTTACTGTGACTTTAGCCCTTTAAGATTGCTGAGAAGGATGTGCAGAGGAGGTGGAAGCTGGCCCAGAGTTTCCCTCAGCTTGAGCAGGTGCATCTCTTTGACAGCCTCCTGGACTACTTCACGGAGTCTGGGTGATACGGTTTAGTCTTTGTTAGTAATTGCCACAAAGGCCACGAGGGTGTAGCTTTTTGGAGCTAAAGAGCTGTCCACTTAGCTTCCAGGAAACTCATTGCCTGTGTCCAGAACCAGAGCTGCATGGAAGGCAGGTGGGGGCTCCAGGGGTTGTGAGCACATAGGTGTTGTGGCTCTGCACACCTGGCCTACCCTCTGAGTAGTCTGTGTAGCCAAGATGCTTCTTTGAGACTCAGTCTCCTTCACTGTGAGGATGGAGGGATGTGGAGCAGATGCTCACAAACTTAATCTTTTGCCTGAGACTCACAGGAGAAGATGCATTTTGATTCTCAACCCAGCATTCATGCGTTTACAGATTGTAAACTACTATCCGTGATCTGCTAATGGGTCAGGCTAAATGATATCTGAGACCTCTGAGCACTGTTACTTAGGGACTGTGGCACATAGCTTGTGCTTCACTACTGATCTAAAGGTTGGCTGTTCGGACCCACCCAGCAGCACCACAGAAGAAAGGCCTGATGACCTGCTCCCATAAAAACTGCAGCCAAGGAAATCCTATGGAGCTCCGGTCTGCTCTGTAACACTTTGGGCCACTGAGCCACTGAGCTGGAGCAGACTGGGTGGCAATGTTGGTTTTATTCTGTTTTTGAGCCCTGTTACTATGTTGGGATTCCGACTGGGACAGGAGTAGAGGGCATGGTGGCTTGCTCTGTTTTGGGTCAGAGACTGTGCTCAAATATCTAGTGTGTTACACCAACTACAGTTTTAGTTTCAGAGGTGGAGCCAGAAACTTTTTTTAAAAATTTTTTTATCCCTCGAAAACAAAAGGACACATAGGCCCAAGGATATGGATAAGGTATGCATAGGGTCCAGTTCTCCTCCAGCATTCCCCAAACACAGGGAAGAGGGAGGGAAGAGGCCTGGCCCGAGAGGAGAGCTAGGGTAATACTTTCTCACCTGTGGAAGTGTAATAGGTGGAGCTCTCTCAGCTTCTCCAAAAGCTGGGTCCTCAGGCTGTAGCACCATGGCTGGGCACATGCGGGGAGGGTATTCACACCATTTAACCATCCACATGTCCTGGGACAGAGTCAGACTCCCTGAGCCAGGAACCAACCCTTGAGTTGCTGGCAGGGCAAGGTCTGGGGTGCTTGAGGAGGGGCCAGGGTGATGGGGGCAGGCATGCAGTGGTTCAGGGAAGTGGCATCTTACTAACATGTAAGGAGTACTTCAGTGCTAGAACAACCTGTAGGCTCTACCATGTGTACATGCCAGGCTCAGCCCAGGTCGTGTGTCTGCAGCCTTAGGTTGTCCTGAAGAAACTACTAGATCTCCCCTCTGTGCGCCAGCTGGAGGTGATCCTGTCTCCTTCTGAGTATTGCCTGGAGAAAGGGCTGGGCTAGCCAAGGCATAGGGAGTGACTGAAGCCCCCAGGCCAAAATAAGCCTTCAGTGCTTTTGAAGCATATTGTCAGGAAAGCCTGTCACCACCACTGCCCAGGAAGCATTGGACCTAAATGGACAATACTGTGTTATGACTAAGCTCCCTACCTAAGGCTTTTGTTATGTGACCACTTTAAAGAAAGAAAGTCTTATTCAAAAGTGGTAGTGCTTGGGGAGGCCCTGAGGCCCAGCAGATGTGCCTGGGGCTCCGTGCCAAGACACCTGGTTTGATGTGTACTTCAGGTTCTCTGGTTTGTGGGTTCATTTTGTTCCATCTGTTTTCTTCTCTCAAGAGGGCAAGCAGGGCTCGGGCAGAAATCTTGGGATTGTAGGACTGTGTCCAGTGGCACAGTGGCTGAGAGCTATAGCTACTAACCAGAAGGTTGGCAGCTTGAATCCACCACCTGCTTCTTGGAAACCCTCTTGGTCAGTTCCACTCTGTCCTATGGGGTTGTGATGAGTCAGAATAGATGCCTCTGCAGCAGGTTGAGTATTTTCAGGCCTCTCTTGAGAGGTGCAATGCTCCTGACTGGCCGAGTAGCCTAGCTGTGGGCAGGGGCTGGAATGTCCTGCTTTTCTCCCTTTGTCACCCCTGTGGAGATCTGTGGACAGGTGCTCAGTAGAAACCGGTTTTATATGGGTGCCTGTATTCTTAGAGGAGTTTTGGTGGTACAGTGGTTAAACAGCCAGCAGATAACTGAATGGCCAGCAGTTGAAAGCCACCATGCTTTGGTGGTAGAAAAAAAAACCCTGGTTATCTGCTTCTGTAGAGATTACAGCCTAGGAACTCCTATAGGACAGTTCTACTCTGTCATGCTGGATCACTGTGAGTCTGAATTGATTCAGTGGCATACAGCAACAACAAATGTCCTTGGAGTTGACCAGAATCTGTGGTCATTTTTTTCTACTGAGGATAGTGTCAGCTGATGGGCCTTTATGTGACTCTCTAGTCCCAAATTCAACCTGGTGAACTGCAGTCAGAGTTTTCACTTGTTCCTTTCCGGAGCCTAGATTGCTCCTTTCCTTTTCCCAGCATCTCTGTGGTGAAGTGCTTTGATAAAATAGGTGTCTCCACCCATCCCTGCCTCTGAGAGGCTGTATTCCCAAGAAGATGCTTCCTGGGTATTCCTTTCTTTTGAGATCTATGTTGTGTGGTGTTTGATATGCATTTTTGGATATCTATGTTCTCTTCTTTCATAATTTTTGGGAAGTTTTCTATCAGCAGCTTAGCAAAATGTGTTCTCAGGTTTCTTACCCTGTTTGGGAAGTCCAATTAGTCATAGACTGTTCCTCACATGCTTCTTAATGCATCTTCATTTTTCTTGTTTCTTTTTTCTGATTTCTCCTCATAGATGCTGGAGTTGGTATCTCTGTGCTCTGTCTTCCAAGTCAGGAAGTCTGTTTTCCATTTGTTCCATTCTGTTTTCTTGGCTTTGAATTGAAGTTTCTATCTCTGATTTTGTTCTTGATCTGTTGGATTTCAGAGTACTGGTGTTCCATGAAATCAAACAACTTGCATAATTTTTTGTTTTGTGCTGCTGCATTTTGTATAAGGTCTAGAAGGGCTCTCTATATAATCCTTTTGTATTGACCTGATAGTTTCAGAAAGGTTTCTTCATCTGGGAATTTCTTTGGTTGTTTCTTTTGAGGGCCTTCTTAAGCCATGGGTGATTTCTGCTTTATGCTTTTCTCCAGAGCTTGTTGCTTTTTGGGCATCATGTGAGTCAGTAGAGGCTGGGAGAGATGCTGTGAGAATGGACTACAGTTGTTTCTCTAGGCTGTCTTAAAATGAAAGGTAAAAGGTATCTGACAACTTCCAGAGTCAGTCAGGTTTTCAGGTGTACATATCCCTCTTCCCAGCTGGTAAAGTCAGCACCTCTATATCCAACAGCAGATGTTATAAACTAGTTCAAAATACAGAAACAATACTGGCCTGCTGGCTTTCTGCTGTCAGGCCCCAGCCATAGGTGACACTGTGTTGAATACTAGTTTTCTGCTGGTAAAGTGCTCTCTTCCTGGCAGGTGATGCCTCCCAGCCTAGGATTTAGGTCCAGCTGAGACCTCCATATGGATAATCCACCACCCAGTGGAACAAGACGGTATCCCGCACAACCTCCCCGCTGCCTCGGTACACGCTACTCAATGGCGGAGGTGGGAAGGGAGGCCAAAGGTGCTGAGATGCACAGAGTCCAAGGCCAGGCTTTCAAAATATGGGAATTTCACCTGCTGATCCCACTAGCAGTGCATCTGAGATTAGCTGCTAGTCAAGTCCCAGCTCTGCCCACTGGCTAAGTCAGAGATAAAAAAAGTTCAAATGGTGAGTTACCTTCAGTCCATGAAAGCTAGTATTCACCAGGAGCAGAGGTCAGTGAAAGAGAGGAAGTTTTCTGTTCAGTGGTATGATGTCCAAGTTAACAGCCCTGTGCCGTGTCCTAGGGCTCATTAGGTGTTCAGAAGGCTCCATTTAATTATCAATTCAGGTCTTGGTTTGCAGAGGGATTTAGGGAGATGTGTATTTAGTCCACCATCTTGACTCCCCCCCCACCAGGTATTCCTGACTCACAAGACTGCCCCACTTCTGTGTTCTTATTTTAAGATCAGAGTTATGACCATTCCAGAAATCAGTTGGAGAATTAAGGGCCTGTTTTCTGAGCCTCTCACCCATAGAAGGATAAGAACACTCTCTTGAGAGGCTTGTTGTGAAGATCAGTTGAGATAGAAAGCTTCAGAAGGCTCTGCAAGTTATTCAGCTAAAGGTGAAAGAAGATAGCCAGCCAAGCCAAGTGCCGTTGAAAAGAAGATAATTGATTGTTATTACTGAATATTGTTACTATGTAGCATTTCTTAGATTTTTGAATACCCCATTGCCTTGTTTGACTGGAGTAGTCTTCAGTTCCAGTCTGGGATGTCAGCTTACTTATTTAGAGGGTGATGTAAAGAGTAAAATCACTTGCCAGGCACACTGTGAATTTCTTAATTTGGCTAGATATGTTATTTATTTTTTTCAAGTGGATAGTGAGAACCATAGTCACTGCAGCCCCCCATCTGGCAGCTTATTGTTGTTGTTAGCTGCCATCAGGTCAGCACCTGGCTCCTGGTGGGCCCATACACAATAAAACAAGACGCTGCCCAGCACTGTGCCATTGCCACAATCAATTGCAGATTGGAGTGTTGTGATCCATAGTGTTTCCATTCGCTAAGTTTTAGAAGTAGACCACCAGATTTTTCTTCCTGGTTGGTTTTAGTCTAGAAGCTCTGCTGAAAGCTGTTCAATAGCATAGTGACGCATAAGTGTCCACTGACAGACAAGGGGTGGCTGTGCATGAGGTGCGTTGACTAGTAGTCACATCTGGGTCTTCTGCGTGGAAAGCAAGAATTCTGCCACTAAACGGTGTTTGCCCTCTGGTGACACATTACCGTTTGCACCCACTGTTCATCTCTGAAACCCTAAAGAGTATGAGAATTATGTTCGCTGTCGCTGCCAAGAGTCCTCATGATCATGTAAACAACACTGAGCTGTGTACTCATTTCTCATAAAGCCCGTTGGACTTGGATTATGGACCTGGTTTCTGTCACCTTGGGCTGGCTTGGTCTTTGTTTTTGTCCTCCCACCCTTTCTGTGCGGTGCACACTCTGTCTAGGAGAAGCTTGACCATCCCAGCTGGAGAGTGCCTGTAACTCATGGACTCAAGATTGAAGGACTAACAGTGGGCCGTGAGTCACAGTGTTCTGAAAGCTTTGGGGCAAGATTGAACTGCTTTTTGGCAGTGATTGACAGCTGCCAAATTGAAGTAATGAGCCTGGAGCTCCATTTCTTGAATTCATTTCTCTCCATAGCTCTACCTACTTTTCAGAAACCTGCCTCTTTTATATCTCTGCACTAGGATGTCACATCCATTTCCTGCTCGTTTCCCAGACTCAATTGCCAACCTTACATGAGTGAGTTATTTATATTAGTTTAAAACCAACCAGCTACGCAGCTGGAAGTCTGTCAGATATAATGTGTTGTCTGAGTGACTTTCAGCTCAAGCCCTGACAGTGCCTACAAGAGATGGGTTTGAGGCATTGGGATGTGACTGTGGCTGTGATTGATGAGCCCAAGATAATGCTGGGGAAATGTCCCAGTGATTGCGTTTTATCTGAGTGTTTTGGGCTCACTGATGTACATCTATGTGGGGTGATCAC
Source organism: Heterohyrax brucei (assembly GCA_028571685.1). Classification (NCBI taxonomy): domain Eukaryota; kingdom Metazoa; phylum Chordata; class Mammalia; order Hyracoidea; family Procaviidae; genus Heterohyrax; species Heterohyrax brucei. The sequence goes on along the minus strand of CM053154.1, from coordinate 80,155,238 downwards.
AAGGTGGTGATGGAGGATGGTTACCCGTTTAGATGAAGTGCTTGGTTTGGTGTGCTTATGATCAGGACTTCATGTTCATCTTGACCCTCAGTTGAATGATGTCTGGGGTCTTGAGTTCCACCTTATGCAGCGTCAACATGGCTTTGAAATGCATGAGGAGGGCCTGCCTAATTGTGTCACTGTCTTCATTTTCACCAACCTTGTTGAGAGTAATTTCAAGGCAACCGAGTTCTGCCATGTGTATTGTTACTTTCAATTCTGGCCAGTTATTGAGGGAATTATGATTCCATTTTTAAAGATGAAGAAACTAAAGTCCAGAGAGATCCATCTGACTTTCTCAAACTCTCCTAGATGTTAAGTGCCAGAAGGAATATAGAATCCCGATCTGAGGTTGAAGTCCGAGCTCTTTCTCTCAAGCTCTGTTGTATATCAGCGCTGTGTACTCTTGTCCCATCCTCTTTGAGAGGAGCTCAGAATGCTTTCAGAAACCTAAATTTTGCTCTCGCTCCTTTGTGGAATGTCAGTGTTTGCCTAAGTTAATTTTCAGATAGTGACAATCGAGAACATAACAGTTGTGTCTAGGACAGAACCAGAGGGCTCAAAACACACCCCAGACTCCTGACCTCTGTGGCAGTAGATCACATCTCTGGGTGCGGCTTCAATGAGACCCGTGTGTTCACAGGGCACTCAGGGGGAGGCTCCTGCCTCTGAGACCTAAGTTTGGGTTTCTGTACTGTTCCCTTCTCATCTGTTTATTTTTACTTCCAAATATTATAGCATGTCCTCTGTGCCAAATGACAAATGATGTTTTTACCTTGCTTCATAAATCATCCTTAAAATCAGAATGGGCTGGGATGTTAGAATACTTTAAGGCCATCATCACAGACCTCTGCTTAAAGCCATGAGGCTCTTGGATTTTTTCGTGAAGTTGGCTGAAGTTGCAGAGCTCTGTATTTACGGTTGTTTTAAGTTCAGTTCAGAAAACAGTTCAGAAGCAAGGAGACACCATGGTGTCATTTTTGTAAATGATAGTCTTTTCTTCTTGGAAGAGAGGTAGAATATTTTTTGATACTAACTTTCAGGTTGTTTTTCCAGGAGCTGCAATTCTGCCTTTTCTTTGTTTTTTCTCTTCCTGCCCTGTGGAGTGGATAGTTGTTGTTGATAGTTACTGTCGAGCTGTCCCTATTCATGGTGACCTTATTGTGCAGGATGAAGTGTTGCCCAGTCCTGTGCCATCTTCGTGATTAGTGATGTGTTCGAGCCCATTGTTGCGGCTGTTGTGTTAATCTGCTTTCTTAAGGGTTTCCCTCACTTTGCCGACCCTCTGCCAGTCATGATGCCATTTTCCTGCATTTGATCTGTCCTAATGATGTGTTCAAAGTGAGCAAGGTAAAGTTCTTACAAGAGCCAGAAGTGAGTCTTGATCCACTGAGTTTTGTTTGGGCTGGAGTCAGGTTCCACGACAGGCCTTGTGACTTTTAGCAGTTGCCCTGTTCTATGAGGAAGGCTCCTGCTGATCCTGCCCCTAGTGTAGATCAGCCTCTTCTCAGCGTTTCTTCTTCACCTCAGCTACCCAGGCCACTTATCCTGGTATAGAGACCCTCTCTTCCCTAAATGTGACACAATCAGGGGGATTCCTCGTCTGATACATGTTTCTATGGTGTGTATATGGTGTATGCATTTGTGTATGTGTGTATAGCTGTGTGTGCCAGAGTGAAGAGATCAGGTAAGAGACACTGTAGATAGAATCCTCATTAGTGAATAGAAAATCATTTTTCTATGATGGGAGAAGTTAGTAAGAGATCAACACCAACCCAACTGATACTCCTCTGTGGTTGACATTCCCTTTGCTTAATGGTTCCCACCTTTTCTAAGTCTCTTAGGAACTGCTGGGTCTGAAGAGGACCCACAGTGATGGTGGACTCTAGGGGCTCATGCCATGCCCCATGAAGTCGAGTTCTGTCAAGTACAAAGGAGTCTTTGGAGATGGCACTGTTTCAGGGAACAAGAAGGCCTTGGAAAGTATGTGGGCACATTAGCCTGAGGTGAAGATTGTCCTGGACTCCCCCTCAGTCTTTATTTCCAACTTGCAAAAGCGTTTTCTGGAAATCCGCTTTACCTCATCTGTGAGGACTTTGTTTTCAGGGGAGCTTCTTCAGGGAGCCTTTGACAGTTTCTCCCCTGTGCCCTGTGATACATAGCCTGGGAGTTTAGCGGATGAAAGAATCAGCAGGCATGTCACTGGCCCTGCAGAACTTGGCTTTGACCTATCACCATGGGACTCTGTTTGGCTTTGAAGAGTTTGTATTGCCTGCCTGAGGGATCCTTTGGGTGCTTCCTTCAATTACTTTTTACAAGTAGCCTAGGCCAGTGGTTCCCAGTTACAGCCACAATTTACCTGTTGAAACATCAAAAAAAATCAGTCTCCACTCATGACCTATTGAAAGGGAACACCCAGGGGTAGACTATGAAGTTTCCTTGTAAACCAGCACTTCAGGAGATTCTGAGGCTCTTCCAGGCTTCAGAACCACTGGCCTCATGACTCACTTATTAAGCAGTTAGGGAGAAGATAGTAGGAGGGGTAAGAGGATATTTGGATGGTGCCTTCTGTCCTTTCAGTTACCTTGAGTTTAGCTCCTGGCCACATGCCTTCATGTGCTGGAAGCATCCTTTTGCTGACATTGGTGGGTTTAGCAGGACAGTGTAGTCTCTGGTAAGGGCATTTCCCTGGGAATGGCACTGAATTAGAAGTCACTTTCCGATCCGGCTCAACGGCACTTGGCTTTGGCTTTTTCAAGGGGTGGAATGCTCCTGAGACCTGGTATTGATGGTGGGCTTACTGCTGAATAATCCAGCAGTGGCTTCAGGCCCACGAAGCACCCAGGCTGTGTCCCATGTGCATCATGGATGAGCAGCTTGGTTCACACTTGAGCAGGGTTGCCTGGTAACTGCCCAGGAAAACACTGGCACAGCAATGAGGAGCTTTTGTGTCACCTGCCAATGCTGGTGCCTCTGACACCCCTGTCCTCTGCATCTGTCAGGTGCTAAGTTCACTGCAAAGGAGAGGGTAGTTTGGCAGTGGTGAAGGACCACATCCATGAGGGCCAACCCAGGACTGTTAAAATATTTATGAGTGATATTTTTAAATATTCAAAACAAAATTAGCTTTATGGAGTCCCAATGGGGCAAAATATGAAAATAGTTGATTTCTATTTTACTGAGTAGAATAATGATATTGAAAAAATAGCATTGCCTTTTCTTGCTAATTTTAATGCCTGTGTGGTTTGGAAAGTTGCAGTGCAGAGGTGGCTTATCCCCTTTTTCCATTCTTAAATGAGATGATGAGCTGCAACATGGAGCAGCACCGTGGGTGATCCCTGGGCCATAGTGGCCGCCAGTGTGGAGCATCTACAACAAAAGGAGAGCATATGTAGTATGGAAAAAGCAGAAAGAACAAAACTCTACCCTCTTGGGTGTTAAATGTCAGTATTTGAAATTGTAAACGGTGAGGGAACAGCACACATGTGCTAGTTGTCTAACTACCTGATGAACAGATATTCCACTGGGTGTTTTTGATGGTACGTCCTCTTTGGGGTTTCTTTGTGCTGGGCATTGTGCTTAGTGCTTGGCTTGTGTTAACTAACCCCTTCAACCCTCCCCACATCACACAGTGTGTGAACACAATTACTGTCTCCATTAATTAAATAACTTTATTTAGATTACATAGCTAGCAAATTGTAGAATTGGAATTCAGACCCAGGCCACTATCCTCCAGAGGACACTATAGTAGAAGGTGACTCTGTTCAGGGCAGTCCCAACTCGCACAATACCTGAAGGATGCTTCTGTACCACGGATTTGTACTGGAAGAGCTCTCCACTTGTAATGTGGTGCAAATGGTTTGCATTCTACTATGAACCTAAAGGTTGGTGGTTTAAACCCACCCAGTGGTGTCATGGAAGAAAGGCCTGGCAGTCTGCTTCTCTAAAGATTACAGCCAGGAAAACCCTGTGATGTTACTCTACTATGTAATATGTGGGATTGCTCTAAATCAGAATTGTGTCTATAGCAGTGGGTTTTGTTTTTTTGGTTTCCACTTGTACAATTTTCCCCATCTCCTTGGATATGACCTAGAGTCTTATCTTTCTATATCAAACTTTTTTTAGTTTGTCCAGATTCTAGAAACACCTGGAAATTACAGATTTGTCCAGAGAGTATATTCCTACCTTGGCTTGGGGAGGGAATGACATCCATGCCTCTGTTACTGCTGCTTGGCCGCCTTCTTGTCACCTCTGGTCCTTCAGTGGGGCTAGACGGTGTAGGCGTTTATGTTTTTAACACTAGCACATTCTTCATGAAATCGGCTTCCCAGTAGTATACCCAGAAGGAGAGGATGACTTATGGGTACACATCTGTGGTCTTCATGATGTCTAGAGTAGACAATGCTGATGAAGATGGACAGTAGGGTCCTGGCCCTCCCTTGGTGCCCAACCCATGTTGTGCTCAGTGGAAAGGGAAACCTCCCTAAAACTAGACTGCAGGATGAGCTGAACCTTGGGGGGGTGGGGGGGGAATCTCAATGCATCATCACATTCACAGAAGTAGTTAATGATGCATTTTAGCAGCAGTACCGGGCATGGGAACGGACAAGTCATGTTGTTCCTGGCTTCTTAGGTTGGGGGCCCAGTGGTGGACATGGACAGGTATTAGTGGAAGGAGCATTGGCCATGGGGCTTGGGGACATGGATCCAGAATACTTCTGCTATTCTCTTTCTCTGGTTTCAGTTTTCTCATCTGTAGAATGAAGCAGTTGAACTAGAATCTTGATGTTCTGCAGAATTTTTGATTAACCTTCCTTGAAGGGAGAGAAGAATAAAGATACAGGGTCAAGATCCAAATGCATCTTATGTAAGCCCCACATTTATTTAATAAATGTGTGTGGGTTTTTTTATGTCATACCGTGATAGTTACAAGTTTTGTGTACCCAGTGTCTTTGAATCTACTTTATACGGTATGTGTCCTGAGTGACGCTGTATGCTCCTGTCAGCAGGGAGGCAAAACTTGGAGGCCAGGTTTGTGCCACTGCTTTAGGTGGGGAACCGCCTATAAAAGTAGTACTCCCCCTGCCCTCACTTTGCCTTTTCTACACTTCTCAAGGTCTTGGCTTCACATTGCTTCTAACATCTTTTCCTCATGGACTTAGCAATTATGTCAGCACCTTACTTTTGAAACTCTCCATTTTTGAAAATGTACTCCCTGGGAGCAAGCACAGCTCCCCCACAGCCCCCATCCCTGTATCTGCCCAGACTCAACCACGTTCCCTGGGGAAAAGAATGCCAGGAGTCTGAGACGCTCTCTCAGGAATATTTTCTGAGACCTCTTTCAGTTCTTACATCCTGTACGTCTACAATGTTAGGTCACAGAGCTAAGACAGACATGCTGACAGTGGTGGAGATGGCACTGTGATGTGTTAATCCTCAGGATTACAGAGACAGTGAAGCAGGTGAGAATGATATGAAAGCTCAGAGGGACCATGAGGTCCCCTGGGATTTCCGTTGCTTCTAGCAGTAGAAGGAAGGCAGTTCTGCTGCCGAGGCCCTCCTAGGACTGAGCGCAGGGAAGTCTGCACTGCAGGCATGGGAGCCAGGCAGCCCCAGGGAGCCAGGCAGCCCCAGCCAGAGCCAGCATTCCTTAGCAGACTCTGGGAGAGCTGAGGGCGTCTGACCTGGAAGCAGTGTCAGGCTTCTCCTCTCCACCTGCCCAACCAGATGCAGCAGGACCCCTAAGAGGCAAATTCTGGCATTTTCCTCCTTTCGTTTCTCTTTTGCTCTGCCCTGGTCCTGGTGGTAAGCAGGCTAGTGATCAGCCTCATTACCTGATGGAGAGAAGCTCTTGAGTGGTTGGACTTGGGTCCCTGCACAGCCCCAGAATTCCATACCTTTCCTCTGTAATCCTTCTGTCTCTCCTCTTAGCATCCTCCTCCCCTAAAAAGGAAGCTGCTCTCTTCCTGACTACACTAGCACTTTAACCCTCTGGGGTTGACAATAGAGAAAAATAGAGCTGAACAGGGGAATTCTTCACTTCCTGGTACTACCAGCAAGGTCCTAGTTTTAAGGGATTCCTCAGAGACTTCCTTCACCCTGGTGGGCCAAGCTTGGATGCATCACCCTGCTTCCTTTCCTGCATCCCCTGTTATGCTGAGTGTCTGGTCTGAGAGATTTAAACAGAGTTCTACTGAAGAGTTAGAGCCCAATAACTGCCTTACAAGGGTCACCTCTCATAGCTCACAAATTCTTTGCTGGTATGCTAGTTTTGTGGCCTTCCTCTGTGGGATGGCTCCGTACCTGTCTCTGAAGTCCACAGCTAGATAATCTGTCTTCCCTGGAATTCTAAGCCAGGAGACTGAGGCCCAGTGAAGGAGATATGAGGACCATCTCCTCATCAGGGTCAGAGCTGTCTTGTGAGTACTGTTTTCCTGCTGAAGTCTGGCTCTTACAGGGATGATGAATGTAGGGAATAAGGAGATCCTTTCTATGCTCAGGAGGATAGCCCACTTACTGTGAATTTAGCATAGTAAGTTCAGTGCCTGTACCCAGTGTAGGAGATATCCAAAGGGTCAGGACCCTTCTATTTCTCTGTCAGTGGATGCAGGATACAGGAGTCCCAGGAGGGTGTAAATGGTTAAGCTTGGCTACTAACCGAAGGTAAACCCTGGTGGTATAGCAGTTAAGTACTACATCTGCTAATCAAAAGGTCGGCAGTTCGAATCTGCCAGGCCCTCCTTGGAAACTCTATGGAGCAGTTCTACTCTTCCCTATGGGGTCGCTATGAGTTGGAATTGGCTCGACGGCATTAGGTTGTTTTTGCTAACTGAAAGGTTGGAGGTTTGACATCATTCAGAGGTGTCTTGAAAGGAAGATCTGGTGATCTACTTCTGAAAAATCAGCTATTGAAAACCCTGTGGAGCACAGTTCTCTGCTAACACTTGTAGATTGAAAGTGATTCATTGACAACTGGTTAGAGACAGGGTAGTATAGTGGTTAGATATGTGTGCTGCAATGTCACAGCCTTCGTAGGTTCTAATCCTGTCTGTGCCTCCTACTCATTGTGTGGTCCTGGGGAAATGCAATGAGTAAGTGCTCTGTGCCTCAGTTTCCTTATTTGTGGAATGTTGAGGGGCATCTATGATTTTCCAGTTAATATGTACAAGAGGTTTAGAAGAGTTACTTTGATGATCATTATCAAGGATCTACTCACAGCAGGTCACTGTGTGAGTTTGGTCCGTAAATGGTCCAGGTTGGAAAGATAGTATCCCTATCCATGACACAAGCATAGCACATTATAATTTTTCCAAGTTTTTACATCTGTGTTTCTTGTTAAGTTGCATTCCAGCCCTAGAACATAGCTCTGTGAGGTAAGGGTTTTGTTTATCTCATTTGCTGGTAGCATGTCCCACTTTCTAAGGACTGTGTCTGACCCATAATAGGTGCTTAATAATTATTTATTGAATAACAAGTCTGTGAGTTAAATGTGGTAAGTGATATTAACCCATTTGATGGAAGGAAAAAAACTGAAATGGCTCTTCTGTGGTTGCACAGGGAATTGCGGCAGAGCTGAACAAGACCCTAGATCTTGAGAGTCCTGGTCTAGTCCTCTGTGTGATGGACCATTTCCTCCACCCACTGGGAGGCTAGAACTGGGGTTCAAGGGTGGGTTGTCCCAAAAGTCCTGGTCTCGTCCTCTGCGTGATGGGCCATTGCCTCCACCCAATGGGAGGCTAGAACAGGTGCTCAAGAGTGGGTTGACATCAGGCCAGCCTCACCGATTGCCTGCCACTCTGGGCCTTCTGTGTGCACTCACGTCTATGCATGCTGCTGATCAGAGGGTGGAGAGCTCATGGACTGGTAGTCTCTCGCAGAAAAGTCCTGCCAAGGCACAGCTTTATGGGAAGCTTCCTTCTGCTAAGGAGGCAAGTGGTGGTGGTGAGGGCAACTTCTTGACCTTCTAAAGTGGCACTGCCCACTTTAGCCTTCTGGGTGCTGGTGAAGGTGTGTGTGGGGGAGGTCCCTTCTGCCAGGCTGTATGGCTTGGCCTTGCTAGAGTGGGACACAGACATACAGTCTGTAAATAGGACGTGCATCATCTGAGGCACTGGATGCAGGGTATCCTCTCCCTTTTTTGGAATCCTGTGGAGCTAGAGAGACCTCGAGGGACCATTTTTTCCATGCTTTTCTCTCCATACAAGACTGTGCCAAGTATATTCTAGAGAGATTGTTTGCTTTTAAAAGGCTCAAAAAATAGGCCAAACCACTTTTGAAAGCTTGTCTAAGTCAATGATTGGTCATTTTTTTCTGTGAACGGCTAGAAGTCTTTTAGGTTTTGCGGGCCAAACAACCTCTGTTGCAGCTGCTTGACTGTGCCACTATAGTGTGACAGCAGATGTGCCCTGTACATGAAAAGAAGAGCATGGCTATGTTCCAATAAAACTTTATTTACAAAACTATATATACATTGTGCCAAATTTTGCCCATGGGCTCTTAGTTTACCACCCCACGTTCTAAATGATCACCTTTGGGGCGACCCCGTTTATGTTGGTCTTGCTGGTCCGAAGTACTCCTTCAGTTAGATAATCCAAAGAATCCAAGTCAAGGGCTGTTGAGTTGGATCCCAAGAAATAAACCAGAAAAAGCCAAACCTGTTGCCTTCAAGTCTGTTCCAACCTATAATGACCCTGTAGGATAGAGTAGAAATGCCCTTGCAAATTTCCAAGGCTGCAAATCTTTACAGAAGCAGAATGCCACATCCTTCTCCCTTGGAGTAGCTGGTGGTCCAAACCACTGACCTTTTGGTTAGCAGCCAAGTACTTAACCACTCTGCCACCAGGACTCTGAGATGATTCAAGGGGGAGGGAATTTTATGTTGATTTACCTTCTTAGTCTTTGCTTCAAAACTCTTCTCGGAGAATACTCATTTAGGAGAAGGCCTGGAAGGTTCTGGAAACATGCCCCTTTCATGCAGAAGACTTGGTGCATGTGGGAAGGTTGGCTTTTACCCTAAGTTCCACTGGGTCTGGAAAGGCCACGTGGAGATGGGTCTGGGTGGGGGGCCCTGTTTTGCGTGAGGCTGAATTACTGTAAATACTCAGATGCTTGGTTTCTCGATCCGTACCTCCTCCCTGCCTTCCTAGCCAAGAAAAATGAAAGGCAAGGGCTTTCTAAACTTGGGCATAATATTTAATCGTTGGTGGGGAGAGTGAAATATGATTGACCACTTCTGTTCATTCAGCCAAGCTTGTGTGGTTCCTTAATAATTCACGGTGAGGATGATATGTCTGGGGTGAAGCAGGACATTTGGATTCTGGGAGGGACTGGCTTCTGAGAGTGAAACTCACCCTGGCTTTTTCAGCCCATCCTCACACAGGGAGTTCTTCATGGAAATTTGAAAACTCTCAGCCATCCGCCCTTGCTATTAGCATCTTTCATTTTGACAAAGGCGTTTTCTTCCTCTGCTCTGATGGATTAGCCAGGCTGGGCTGAGTGCCTGTGAGGAGTGCAGAGCTTTCTTTAGGGGAAACATTTTGGTGTGGTAGAACGATGGCCGTTTCTGGGAAAGATTTAAGCCTTGGTCAGGCACCATTACGTGTAGTGGGTCCTTGGGTAAACTCTCAACCTCTCTGAGCTTCAGGACTGACCTGCACAAAGGTGGTGCTAGGATCATGCTCATTACTGTGATGACTGTTTGAGAGCTACTGTTGAAACTGTCTAGCGTGGGATCTGCCACCTAATTAAAACAATAACCATGAGACAGTTGCTACTGACCCCGACGTGTGATGGTCTCGTGTGTGTCAGAGTCCAGCTGTGCTCTGTAGGGTTTTCTGTGACTGACTTCTCGGAAGTGGTTGCCCAGGACTTTCTTTGGGGGAGCCTCAGGTACCACAACCCTTCAGCCCTTTGGTTAGTGGCTAAGCACATCAATCCATGTACACCACCTAGGGACTCCTGCATCACAATAGGTGTCCTGTAAAGGAAAACAAAAAACAAAGATCTTAAAATTCAAGTCTGGCTTGCCCTCTTCAGGGCTGTCTGTCAGCTTTCCTGACCAGGAATTGAGCACCACCAGTGTTGAGCCTGTGAAAGAAGGCCTGAAAGGATGTGGGCCTCTAGGCATCGTGAACATATTTCTAAGAGTTGGCCAGTGTCCCCTCTCCTGGTTTGAAAGCATTCAGCTGCTGTGTGGTCTAGGCAGCACCAGAGGGAAGGAGTACATGTTTGAGGGTCTTGGAGAAATAACCTTTTGTGAACTTTCCAGAGAAAGGGAACTTCAGTGCCCTGGGACTCTTGATTCCTTGTGCTACCTGCTTTGAAGCACTCTCCCCATCCTTGTCCTGTCTTAGTACTGGTGGCTTAGTACGTTCTTGGGGGCTGAGGTGGTCTTTTACTGTCCCCCTACATGAGGGACCTTCCATCCTAAGAAGGCTGGCTCCCCTGTGACCTGTGACCTGTGCTGGCAGTGGCGATGCTGACTGCCTCCTAGCAGGTTGGATGGCTTGCTTTCTGCAGGGTCCCAGTGGAACCTGTGGGAGGCAGGAAGCTGGGGACTAGAGAAGGAGGCAGGGGGAGGGCCGGGAGAAGGAGAAGGGGGAGGACGGGGACAAGGAGGCGCTCTCACTTGTCGGCAGAGTGTGATCACTGCCAGCCCCACAGACTTCTCCCCACAAGGAGCTGCAGAAGCTTCAAATGAGAAGGGAGTGAGAAACTGTAATTTTAGTGTCTGGACTTTGACTGATTCCCTGTGGAGGTTCCTTCTGGGCTGTGGTGTCTGGTGACTCCCCTCCCTTCCAGAGGACAGACAGGCCTGAGATAAGCGGGTTCAGATGTTGCCAGGGAAGCAGCTTGGGGAAAAAGCCACCATGGGGAGCGGGGTGGGGCTTGGATTTCTGGACGTGGAGATGATACCAGGGACACTTCCAGGAGGATTTAGGGACAGGGTGGTAGTGGGGTCAGTAGCCTGACTCACTGTGCGCAGAGCTATTCTGGGCTCTGTTCCTCTGCTGAAGCTCTTGTTCCTAGGCGGGAAGCTGGGTTTCTCAGGCCCTGTTCTATGTGCCTGCTGCCAACCCAGGTGAGCGTCCCTGTGGGGTCTGCCAGCTTCTGTGCACAACCAAGACAGTATGCTTTTGCCCTGGAATTGGGGTTCTGGAACAAGACCCTATAGGGAAGTATTTGGGGAATTTACCCTGCAGGGAAGTCTTTGGGGAGTTCACTTTTCTGGGACTCAGACTTTTTATTGGTAAGATGGACAAAATTGCAATGATGCTTCATAAACTCATAGGTTTTCTCTGAGGATTAAAGTAGAATGTAAGAGAACATGCCTAGTTCTAAGTATGCATTTCAATAAAAGGTAGAAAATGTGATAACAAGGGTAGTCTAAAATATCCATTGCTCTGGAGGTGAGCATTTCTGTGGGGTCTGCCAGCTTCTGTGCACAATCAAGACAGTGTGGTTTTGCCTGGAAATTGGGGTTCCAGAACAAGACCCTGTAGGGAAGCTTTCGTTTTTGGGAACTGTGCTCCAGGCAAGGCTGTGGGGATCCTGGGCCTAGCTGCCTTTTGGCTTGTGGCCTGGGAATGCCAGTATACCTTTCTGGCTGAACAGGCTGTGCATCTGGGTGTGAAAACCAGGCTCTGGACTGATTCTAAGTCAGGGAGAGCTCCTCTGTGGAGCCAGAGAGCCCTTGGTGGTCTGTGTACGGGAGAGTTCACACTTCCCGGACAAGCTGCTTGGCATTTTCAACTTGCACTCCCTCCCCTCACCGTGAGTCTAGGGTAGCAGGGGAGTTGAAACTCATTTAAATGTGAGTCTAAGAAAAAACTATAATTAGGAAGATAAACTGAAAAATGCACATAATACACTTTCATGCCAGATATAAATTGCTTTATCCACACCACTGCTCTCTTTCCTTAACCTAGAGACTTGGGAGTTTTTTGTGGCACAAAGCTCTCTTAGGGGATTTTCCCCAGGAACCTAACTACTAGCAATTCTCAGATGCTAACATGCAGATAAGAGCATATTGGAAAGTTTAATCATTCAGCAACTTTATTAAGGGTCAGAAAAAAAATCAGTCTCTTTCTGGATGTGGTATAGCATAAAGGCTGGGCAGGTGAGGCAATGTGAGTTTTGTCTTCCTGTATTAGAAGCTAATGTCATATGGAAAGGGGAGGTGATTCAGTATTTCTGGTGTGTCCCCAGAAATCAGAGTAAGTGCTGTTGGTTAGAAAGATGGATTTGTGGTCAGCAAGGGACATATTTTCAGCAAAACAATCTGGTTGAAATCCTGGGCTTTGGAATCAACCGAAATGTGGAATGAGTCCAGAGCTACCACTTACTCATTGTGGGACTTCGGGGAGTTCACTTTTCTGGGACTCAGTCTCTTTATTGGTAAGACAGACAAAATTATAATGATACTTCATAAATTCATAGGTTTTCTCTGATTATTGAAGGAGAATCTAACAGAACATGCCTAGTTCTAAGTATGCACTTCTGTAAAAGGTAGAAGATGTGATAACAAGGGTAGTCTAAAATATCCATTGCCCGCTGAGTTGGTTCTCACTCTTAGCGACTGTATAGGACAGAGTAGAGTCGCCAGACCTGTAGTCTTTGCAAGAGAAGACTGCCACATTTTCCTCCAGTGGAGCAGCTAGTGGGCTTGAACTGCTGGACTTTTGGTTAACCACTGTACAACCACGGCTTCTTGCAAGGGTAGCAGTAGTAAAAGAATTCATGGTACTCTGAAGCTGAAGATGCCCCCTGATGGGATGGGACATGTGGACAATAGTGAGCACCTCATCATCAGTGAAGAAACTGGGCAACAGCGGTGATGGCTTCTTTTGGGGAGTACTGCATGGAGATTTCTGGTTAAGATTCATGGTCCTCAAACTTGGTAGTCATCTCAACAACCTGGGAGTTGTTTCCCCTTAAAAATAATAACACTAATGCCGATGGACACCCTTTTAGCTCAGTAATGCAGTCACTCCTGAGGTTCACCCTTCAGCCAAAGATTAGACAGGCCTATAAAACAAAGAGACTAGAGGGGCACACCAGCCCCAGGGCAAGGATGACAGGGCAGGAGGGTGCAGGAAAGCTGGTGATAGGGCACCCAGAGTGGAGAAGGAAGAGTGTGTTGACATGTCATGGGGCTAGCAACCAATGTCAGAAAACACTGTATATACTAATTGCTTAATGAGAAGCTAGTTTGTTTTGTAAACCCTCATCTGAAGTACAATTAAAAAGGAAATGAATGTCAGTGAACACAGAGCAATAAATTGTACAAAGCAAAGGCATTTGACTTTAAACAACAGAATGAAAAGACAAGGTGATTGCCATCCCTAGGCTTAAAAAACAAAAAAAATCAGAAGACTAACTTTTGAAAATACTCACTGGAAATAATTCAAGCAGTACCCAAGCTCAGAAAAGAAATTTAATAATTTTAAGTTTTAAAAATTAAAATTTTGGGAGTTTTTATGGTACACTGATTTGTACTGTAAACTTTTACTTAAGGTATAATAAAATATTTAAGAAAAAAAGGAAGAAAAGTTCCTGAAGGGAAAAAAAATCAAAATTTCCTACCATCTAGAAATTGCCATCCTGAATGTGAGGAGACAATCATTACAGAATTATTCTATGGATCTATACAGCTGGAATGCTATGTAGAGAGCTGATAGGTAGATGGAAATCATTTTAGAATAATGGAATCACATTCTACATCCTAATTTTGACAAAGAGTATTAATTTACTCAATCTGCTTTTTTTTGTCTAAAAGGAAACAGATGAATTTGAAAGAATTGCTGAGCACTGGAAAAATGTTTCTTCATTGCAACAAATATTTAAAATATCTCACTAAGATTTTGAAGAAATATTAACACATTGGAATCATTACTTTCTGTCAATGAGTGATTTCAGTTTTAGACCTCAGAGTTTGTATTATAAAAGATGATGAAATTACTACCCCAGGCTTCCTCCTGCCTTCTATCCCCACGTCCTTATTTTAGTTAGTAATAGCCAGGGCTTTGAACTGGATGTTTTTGGTTCAGCCCTCTTCTGAGAATTCACATTTGGACACTAGATATCCTGAATCAGAATCTGTCTTGTTAAAATATAGATTCTGAATCAGTGTATCTGGGGTCAAAATACTCATTCTCCACAGGGGTGCAAACTGAAAATAACCGGTTCAAAGCCCTGGTAGTAACATTGTTCTTATATTGTTAAGTTTGATAATTTCTAATGAGTCCTAGGGTTGTTTAATTTCAAGTCTTCCCCAATGCAGGATTTAAGTATCAATTGTTTTCTTTCTGATTTATTGAGAAATCCTGAAATGACATTATTTAGGTCTTTAGTTTGTTTTCTTTGATCTGTAATATAACTTTTCTTGTTTTATTGAACATATTCTATTTATTCTGTGGCATAAAACATTTGTAGAGAATTTCCTCTATGTTTCTGGTTCTGTTTCGTTCTAGACTGGCATCTGTAAGTTGTGTTCCTTATTTTCACCCCTGGTATTATGGGTGAAGGAAACTGTGGCATAGCAGGTAAGCGCTACCCAAAGGTCAGCAGTTTGAATCCACGAGGCGCTCCTTGGAAACAGTGGGGTAGTTGTACTCTGCCCTGTATGGTTGCTATGAGCTAGAATCAACTAGCCAGCAATGGTTTTCTTTTTGTATTGTGTGTATGATGTTTTTTATCTTGCTTACTGGAAACCCTGGTGGTGTAGTGGTTAAGTGCTGTGGCTGCTAACCAAAGGGTTGGCGGTTTGAATCCAGCAGGCACTCTTTGGAAACTCTATGGGGCAGTTCTACAGGGCTGCTGTGAGTCAGAAGTGATTCAGTGGCAGTGGGTTTGGTGTTTGGGGTTTATGCTTAACTTGGGTATCTTTCTCTAGTCTTTGTAATTGCGTGGCTACTGTGGGCAAATATTTCTGACTCTTGTAACTCATTTACTGCCTCTGCCTTTGTGTCTGAGCTGCAGTTTGAAATGATTTTTGGTGTCTAAGAGCACCGTCTTATAACAGGAAGGATGAGGGAGAATAAGAACTCTGGTAGAGCTATGGGTAGGAGGGCACTCTGCTCCCCTGAGATTTTGTCAAATGTCCTCTTCCAATGTTCTTTCCACTAAATCAGAATCATACCACCTCCCATAATGGGATACCTTTGACTTAGGAGATCCCCTCAATTAAGCACTGAGCCCTGGAGCTTGTGCTTCTATCAGAGGGAGAGAAAGGGACCTCTAGTTCTTTGCACCACTGTTCTACTGCTATCTTCCTAGTTTCCAGTCTTCCCCTAGTACTCCCCTTACCATGGCAGGTAAAAGAAAATGGTATAACCACAGTCTGCTTCTCTCAAAATATGTAGTAATTAGTGAGAAGTTATGGGATTTGGCCTTACCTATAATGTTTCTGGAAACCCTGGAGGCATAGTAGGTTAAAGTGCTACAGCTGCTAACCAAAAGGTGAGCAGTTTGAATCCACCAGGTGCTCCTTGGAAATACTGTGGGCACTTGTCCTCTGCCCTGTAGAGTCACTATGAGTCAGAAATCAACACGACAGCAATGCGTCTTGTTGGTATGATATTTCTGGGGGGTGGGTCGTCATTACCAAGTGATGTCAGCTCGCCTTCTCCCACTGCCAGCACAGCTCTCCATTTTAAAATATTGATGACATGAGACTGTGCTCTGTTTCTTGTTTGCTTCCTGCTGACTTTCCTCTTTTACTTTGCTTTGTTTAATTATGTGATGGGGGAAAGAGTAATTGTGACCTGGCTACATGTTGCCATTTATCTCTGGAAGACTCCCTGATTATCTATTAAAATATGCTTTTTCAGGCTCAACCCAGATATGTAAAATCAGATTCCTCTGGGGTAGAGCACATACATTTATATTTTTGCAAAGTTTCCAGGGCAATTCTAACCATCAGCCAAATTTGGGATCCATAAGTTTTCTATAAGACTGTTTCCAAATCCTGAAATTCCATGATTCATTCTCTCCTCTTTAAGAAGCAAGGAGGATTCTTTAGTACAGGAGTCCCATCAGTCATATCCCAAGACTGTCCCACATGTGGTTTTCCTTTACTATGCAAAGAGGTTGCACACCCACCTCCTTATTTTAATTGTCTTTTTTGAATTTAGATAGGAGGGGTAAGGTTAGAGGGACATCTAAGTTTTTGCCTTCCCCAATGACCTAAAATATCTAACTTCTTTTAACAAACCTGCCTTTGAGTTCCTGTTTAGATAAGCCATTTCAGCGCTGTCTAGAAGCACTTGGGAACTTAGGCTAGGTTCTCTAGAGAAGTAAAATGAGTGAAGCATGTATGTACCTATACAGAGAGAGATATCAAGGACATGGATCACATGATGGTAGAGGCCGGGAAGTTCCAAGTCTGTGGGTCAGCCTGGAGTCTTCTCCTGACTCACGCAGTTACAGGAGCCGGGGGACTCAAGAGCAAGCGGATCAGACTGCAAGCTCTCCTGGAACTCTCAGGAGGCTGGTGAATCTCAAGATCAGCAGGTAAGCTGCTAGCTGAAGTTCCAAGAACCCGAGGTCAGATGGACAGGAACCAGATACAGGATCTGGAGCAAGAAAAAGTCTGTGAATCTTGCCAGAAAGTTCACAGGTATTAGATACAGGCCACAGCCCCAAGGAAACGCCTTTTTAGCTCATTGGCTGCTCATAGCAGTTCTCATTATGGAGGTGATTATATCAGAGTTCATTACAACATCATGTAACTGCCATGCTACATCACAACTGCCAAACCACTGAGGAACATGACCCAGCCAAGTTGACACACAGTCTTAACCATGACAGGAACCTTTAAAGAAAATACTAATGCCTGACTCTCACCCCCAAAGATGCTGAGTTAATTGGTCTGGGATAGGGCCCAACCACTGGCCGTTTTAAAAAGACTACTAGTTGTTCTAGCTAATGTGCTTCCAGGATTGAGAACCAGTAGACGATTCTTCATTTATTCTTAGTGACTCATGACCTGTTCTGCATTTTCCTTGATCGTACTCCAGGTTTCGGTTATAGAACATATATTTGCCACCCACTAAATCTTTCCCCATGTATTGTTAGAACAGTAGAGTATTATGGGTAAGACCATGAACTTTGGAGTAATTACAACCAATAAGTATCCTCTTTCTATCCTTGCTGCCTGTGTGTAAGTGAGCAAGTAACCTAACTTCTCTGTTCCTCAGTCTTTTTATGGAAAATAGGAGTCCTCTGATGCAAATGCCACCTTGCTGTTCTGAGGGTTAAAATTCATTTCAAATGATATTAATTAGATGTTACAGTAGTTTTCTTTTGGCTGTTGTTTGCCTGGCATATTCTTTTCTATCTCTTTATTGTCAAACATTTAATAAGGTTTTCCTTAATACAGATCTTTTAGTTATCAAATAAGTGAATTTTATTTAATTTTTTAATCTGATCTGATAATGTCTCTCAATGGTAAGTTTGATCTGTTTATATTTATTGTAACTATTAATGTTATCTGAACATTTCCTTGCCATTTGTTTTTAATTAGGATTGAATGAAAATGTACATTCCCATTTAAATTTGCATGCTGACCTATATGCAGCTTCCACTGCTCTCCCTGCACAGTGACAGCACACTATTCCTCTCTGTTCCATACATGTCTATCTTCCCAACAGTCTCCTATTTTCTCCTCTCCATGCATTCCCCTTCCTCCAGTATGAGGTCAACAGTATGACTTCTTATAGATGCCTAGAACCATAAAGTGCCCACACAATATGGTCACTCTGCATCACCAAGTCCAATCCATTGCTGTCTGAAAACTTGACCTTCATTATGATATATGGACAGGGGCAGGGGCAGGGCCAGGGGCCCTGCTCCCAGGGGAAACCTGAAGTCCCTGGACCATCATTTGTGGTCTTTTAGTGGAGATCTCAGGGTGCACCCCTATTTATACTTATGTTGCCAGTGAGACTCAACTTTATGAACTCTATTGTGGCTATCACTGGTGGTGACGGGGCACCATCTGTTTCTTCCAGTCACAAGTCGATGTAGACATCCACTCACGTGGTTCTGTCTGTCTTCTGGATTCTCATTACCCCATGTCATTATGGACCTTGGTAATCATCCATTCCTGCTAAGTTGGAACTGTTTGCTGTGCCCTCAGATGACAGCTTGGCAGCTTTTAAGACCCCAGACACCACTCACCGATGTGGGATGTGGAGAGTGCTCATTAGCAAAATGTTAGTTGTGCCAATTGACCTCGATTTCCCCTGGAGCACGGTCCCCGGCCCCATCCCCCAGCTGCTCTGTCCTTGCAATATTGGGTTAAGATGGGAGGAGTACACAAGTTGTGTTGAATCATTAATATTGATCTTCATACTAATGTGTGCTGTCACCAATTTCACCCAACCAAATTTCTAACAACTATCTAAGCTAAACCATCCCCCCTCACCCTCCCGCCCTCCCCACCCTTGCAGCCGTCTGAGTCTTTTCTGTTATGCATGAGTCTGCTTTTAAGTTCTTACTGTAGTTGTCTCATAGAATATTTGTCCTTCTGTCGCTGACTACATTCACTCAGCATAATGTCCTCCAGTTGACACCAAGTTAAGAGATGTTTCCTGCTATCATTGTTGTTCTTTATCATTGCAGAGTGCTCCATTGAGTATATGTACCATAGTTTACCCATCCATTCTTCTGTTGTTGGGCATCTGGGTTGATTCCATCTTTTTGCTGTTGTGGACTGTGCTGCGATGAACATTCATGTGCATGTATCAGTTGGTGTGAATGGCCTTGATTCTGTAGGATATATTCCAAGCAGTGAAATTACTGGGTCAAATGGTGTGTCTATATCCGTTTTTTAAAGGGAGTGCTAGATTGCTTTCCAAAGAGGTTGCACCATTTTGCAGTCCCACCAACAGTGTAGGAGAGTTCCAATCTCTCCACAGCTTTTCCAGCATTTAGTGTTTTGCATTTTTTGGATCATGGCCAACCTTGTTGGAGTGAGATGGTAGCTCACTGTGGTTTTGATTTGAATTTCTTTAGTAGCTAATGATCATGAGCATGTGTGCATGTGTTTTTTGGCTGCGTGGATCTCCTCTGGAGAGAAGTGTTTGTCCATCTCCTTTGCCCATCGCTTAATTGGATGATTTATCTTTTTCTTATTGATATTTTGTAGTACCTGATAGATTATGGATCAGGCATCAGTCTGACATAGAGTTACCAAATATTTTCTCCCATTTTGTAGGTGTCCTTTTAATTCTATTAATAAAGTCTTTGGATGAGTAAAAGTGATTGCTTCTTAGTAGTTTTCATTTATCTATTTTCTCTTCTGTTGATTGTGGTTTGTTTGACAGATTTTGAAGTATGTCTTTGTTGTGCATTAAACTTTCCTACTTTTTCTTGGATGAGCTTTATCATTTTAGATTGGGTATTTAGGTCTTTTACCCAGTTTGAGTTGGTTTTTGTATAATGTGTAAGATATGGGTCTTGTTTTAATTTATTGCAGGTAGGTATCCAATTTTGCCAGCACCATTTGTTGAAGGGATTGCTTTTACCCTAGTTTAATGTCTTAGGGTCTTTGTTGAATATCAGCTGTTCATAGGCAGATGGTGTCATCTCTCGGGTCTCGATTCTGTTCCACTGATCTATCTGTCTGTTTTTGTACCAGTACCAGGCTGTTTTGACAACTGTGACAGTGTGATAGGTTCTAAGGTCAGGTAATGAGAGGCCTCCCAGTGTATTCTTCTTCTTCAGTAATGCTTTACTTATCCGGGGCTTCTTCCCTTTCCAGACAAAGTTGGTAATTTTTTTCTCTATGTCATTAAAAAATGCCACTGGAACTGGTATTGGGATTGGATTATGTAAGATTGCTTTAGGTAAAATAGATATTTTCACAATGTTAAGTCTTCCTATCCATGAGCAGGGTAGGTTTCTCCACTTATGTAAGTCTCTCCTAGTTTCTTTTAGTAAGGGTTTGTAGTTCTCTTTGTAAAGGTCTGTTGTTTCTCTGGTTAGATTTATTCCTAGGTACTTTATCTTCTTAGGGGCTATAGTAAATGGTATTGACTCGGTGATTTCTTCCTTAGTAATCTTGTTGTTGATATAAAGGAATCCTACTGATTATTTATGTTTATCTTGTATCCTGAGACTTTGCTGAAGTCCTCTATCAGTTTGAGTAGTTTCCTTTATGGATTCTTTGGGATTCTCTGCATATACAATCATATCATCTGCAAATAGGGAGACTTTTAGTTCTTCTTTGCTGATGTAGATGCCCTTTATTCCTTGGTCTTGTCTAATTGCTCTGGCTAGAACTTCTAGACAATGTTGAATAGGAGAGGTGAGATTGGGCATCCTTGTCTAGTTCCTGTTCTCAAGGGAAATTTTCAATCTCTCTCCATTCAGGATGACGTAGGCAGTTGGCTTTGTATAAATGGCCCTTATTGTATTGAGGAATTGGCCATCTATTCCTATTTTGCTGAGAGTTTTTAGCATGAATGGGTGTTGGACTTTATCAAATGCCTTTTCTGATCCTTGCCATTTTTAAGCTTTTGTATACCACTACTTTTCTTTGCTGCTTTTATTTTCTCTCCTGTCTTACTTTGAATGTTCTGCATTCTCTCCTTTTACCCATTACTGGTTCAGAAGCAACAGATCATATTTTATTCTCTTAGTAATTGCCCTTTTTTTAAAAAAAAATTGTGATTAAGTGAAACTATGCAATCCAAATCAATTTTGCATGCCCACCTATCTGAGGCTCCATCTGTTCTTCTCACCCAGTGACAGGACATTCCTCCTTTTCACTCTGTATTTCTAGTTCCTGTGTAATGAGCACCTGTCCCCTCCTCTCCACCCTCTTCTCTCCTGTCTAGAAATAAACCAGTAGGACGGCCTCCAGTAACTCTGTAGAACCATGAAGTACACATGCCATATAGTCACACTGTGTCCCCGAGTACAGCCCATTCTTGTCTGAAGATTTGACTTTGGTACCGGTTTTCAGTCAGGGCCAGCAGCAGGTCTAAGGGCTACCCTTAATTTTTAACACACATATGTAACCATAATGGAGTCCTGGTTGCACAGTGGTTAAAGCACTCAACTGCAAACCAAAAAGTTGCAGTTTGAAGCTACCAGTGGCTCTGCAGGAGGAAGGTTGGCAATTTCCTTCCACAGAGATCTGCAGTCTTAGAGACCCTATGGGATCGCTATGAGTCTGAATCAACTTGATGGCAGATAGAACTTCACTACAAGATTTTTAAGGGACACTGAAAGTGACACAACATTATTATTAAGATAATGCACTAGGTCTGACAAGCTTGTGAACTTAGTTGTTGAATATCACTGTAGTCACCTTTGAAGGACTCCCGTCAGGAAGCTGTGCACCAGCACCACTGCCTAGTCCACTCTTCAAAGCAGTTTTGGGGCTCTTCTTGACTGCCTGTTGTGTACAGTGGCACAGTGGCAAGTTTGCGAGCGTAATTGTCTGGTTGCCTGTGAGAGAGCTTAGCCAGTAAACAAATAACTGTATTGGAACATTCTCCCTACTCATATGACCTGGCCTCCAAAGACTTTTGTCTTTACCCAAAGATAAAGAAAATATTGAAAGAAAGACATTTTGATGTCGTTCAGGACATCAAGGGTAATACCACAACAGCTCTGATGGCCATTCCAGAAAAAGAGTTCCAAAACTGCTTTGAAGGGTGGACTAGGTGCTGGCATCAATTCATAGCTTCCCAAGGGGAATACTTTGAAGGGAACTGTAACAATATTCAGCAATAAGATATGTAGCTCTTTTTGTAGGTTGAGTTCTGAAACTTAATTGTCAGACCTCATATACAAAGTGTCCATTATAGTGCCTGCAATTCATGTGAAGCACACTATCATAAACTCAGTAACTGATGGTGCTCTTACTGCTCTCATGCAGTGGTTAAACACTTGGCTGCTAACCAAAAATTTGGCAGTTTAAACCCCAGTAGGTCTGTGGAAGAAAGACTTGGTGAATCTGTTCCCATGAAGATTACTACCTAGGAAAAAATCCTGTAGGGCAGTTCTGCTATGTCACACAGGGTCATTATGAGTCAGAATCAACTCAACAAAATAATAACAGCAACATTACTGGCAGTAGTGCAATTAATATGAGTATCATTATTGGATTACCCAAAGAGTGGCTAAATATCAGTGCATTACTGAGAAACTGAATGTGTGAAGACTATCTAGAATAAATTCTTTTGAATAGTGCCCGTTGTTTCCCAGAGAAGTGCTGTTAGGGAGACAGTACTGTGTCTGAGTGCTTTTGTCCCCTGGGCTCACTACAACATCATTTACATGCGTTTTCTCTTTTGTAAAATGTTATGTTGAGGATTCAGTGAGATAAATCTTGCCAAGTTCTTACCATGTACAAGAGTTGCTGTATAGTTGCCTCCAACTCGTGATGACCCTATCTGCATCAGAGGAGAACTGTGCTCCATAGAATTGTCAGTGGCTGATTTATTAGAAGTAGATTGCCAAGCCTTTTTTCTGAGGCACCTATGGATTCGAATCTTTAACTTTTTGATCAGCAGCCAGGTATGTTAATCATTTATACTAGTCAAGGACTAGCATATGGTAGGTGCCCAGTAAACAGAAGCTGTTGTAGAAACCAAGCTGAACTCCCTGTTAAAAACTGCCGGGCTTGACATATTACCTTGCCTTGGTCCCCTGAAAGCAGGTTCTTGGCTTGTGTCCCCCCGGCTGCAACCCTTGATCCAGAGTTTCCATCCAGCTCCCCCTGTCTGGAACGCAGCTGGGCAAGAGGCAGCCCAGGGCTATGAAATCAATTGTGACGATCCTGGAAGGAATTATTGGTGAATTAGTGGAACACTGAGAGGGATGGTCCAGATGGAGGTAGGTGTAAAGTAGAGCTTTGCTGGATGGAGTTGTTTTGCACAGCATATTGATCTCCCTGGGATGTGAGAGAAAAGAAACAGCAGTTCTATGCTGCTTTCCGGGAGTGGCGGGTGGGAGAGGACAGGTGGGAGTCTGGGCCCCCTCTGCTGGCTTTTTTTAGATGTACCATCAGGTACTGCAGCTGCATTCTGACTGCTCCCCCAGCAATGAAAAGGGCAGATTACGAAGCAGGGCTGGGTCGACAGGAGCTTCTCCCTGCTTTCTTTTGGTGGCCACAGCACTCTAGAGGTACCAAAAAAGGAAGATAAAAACCCGCTGCTGTCAAGTCAGGTTCAACACATAATGACCCTAGAGGTCAGAGTAGAACTGTCCCGTAGAGTTTCCAAGGAGCACCTGGCAGATTTGAACTGCTGGCCTTTTGGTTAGCAGATGTAGCACTTAACCCACTATGTCACCAGGGTTTCCACTCTAGAGGTGAGTGGATGTAAGTTCTCTGGGGAAAGGGGAAAGTGACATCTATGCTTGGTGCCCACAGACTGAGCACAGCATAGAGAAGGATGACTGGGAATTTAATTCAGGGCTTTTGAGTGCCTGAGCTTGTCCTTCCCTGACAGACCCTGGAAATGGGGCCAGTAGTAGCATCCACTACCCATCTGTCACTTTGTTTTACAGTGGCGGCTTGTATGTTGCTGTGATATTCAAAGTTATGCCACTACTATTTCAAATACCAGCAGAGTTACCAATAATGGACAGGTTTCAGTGGACTTGCAGACTAAAAGAGATTAAGAAGACAGGCCTGGTGATCTACTCCTGAAAATTAGTCATTGAAAGCCCTATGGATCACAGTAGAACATTGTTTGACTTGCTTGCTTTGGACACATTATCAGAAGAGATGAGAAACTAGAGGAGGACATTCTGTTGGTGAAGTAGAGGGCCAGTGAAGGTGAGGGAAGCCCTTGATGAGGTGGCTAAAGCTAGGCTTGAATGTACTGGCAATTATGAAGATGATTCAGGAGCAGGCAATGTTTTGTTCTTTTGTACGTAAGGTCACCATGAATCAGAATCAACTTGATGACATCAGTCTGTCTGCCTATCTGTCTAATTGTTCTGTCTGGTCTGTCTAGCTGATTGATCTGTCTAATCTATCAGTACAGTGAGCCTGGACACTGAGGCACGAAGGGTCCTGCCAAAGCTGAATCCCATCCTTAAAGGTGTCTTCTGAATCTGTCCTCTGAGATGACACTGTTTCTATGGAGGTAGCAGATATGCTTCACCTCTGCGGGCCATCATCTGGGCAGGCCTCAGCTCCTGTGTTTAGTCCCTTACCCCCCAAATTAGAATTACAGGTATTTTAATGGATTATAATTCAAGAGGTTTGAATTCCATCGCCAAAACTTTGTGACTTTGGACAAGTCACTTGACTTTGGTACTTCCCCAACTGTAAGAGGGAGATCAAAAACACTAGCCCTTGCTGGGGAAGTTGGGCAGGGCAACTAATATAAGGATGGCTGTGCAGTCTCTTAAAGCACAGAGTTCCGAGGGGACACAGGCCTCTTAATGTAGGGGGAAAGTGCTATGGGGATGTTGTCTCAGTTACAGGGGTATTCCTGCCTGGCTAGTTTCAGAATCCATTCAGCCCACTTGTAGATGCAGGATCGTGAAGAGTGGCTTGAGGGGACAGGCCGCTGCTCAGCAGGAGGAATTTGCCCACTTAACTGCCAGCCTCGCAGGTAACTTGTGTGTGTGCGAGGTGCTGTGCTAACCGTTTCACTGCACACTCTGCCCTCTTATCAGAGAGTCTCAGCATCCAGCTCTGCACATGGACCAACCCAGACTACATTCTCTTTGTGGTGCTAGGTCGGGTCCTAGAGGCTCGCTTTTGGGCAAGCTTGAACCTTTTAGTTTTGAGATTGTGGGGAGAGTCAGGGGCCCTGAGGTCTGAACAAAAGGGTCACATGACTGCTTCAGTGGCCAAAGAGCTAGTCAGAGAAACCTGGCCCCCAGGCCCACAGTGGGGGTTCCTGGGTGCTGGTGTCCAAGGGTTAGAGTATGAGTGTGTATGTGTGTGTGTGTGTGTGTGTATGAGAGAGAGAGAATATTGTGAGTGTGGTGACTATGATTGTGTGGGTGGGTGGTATAAACTGTGAGTGTGTCATGTGTAGGGTATAGAATGTACGTAAGTTATGTTAGTGTGTGTGTGTGTGTGTAGAGTATGTATGTGACTGTGTGTAGATTGTATGTATGTAGTGTGTAGAATGTGTGTGTAGGGCATAAAGTGTGTGTAGTGTGATGTGAGTATGTGCAAATATATGTGACTGAGCATGTGTGTGGTGTGCATTCTGAGTGTGTGTAGCATGTGAGTGTATATATAGTATGTAAAATATATATCATGGAAATGTGCGTAGGTGGTTAGGTAGGGTACGTGAACGCATGTGTGAAAGGAGGGTATGTGATGTAAATGTGAGTGTGTGTGTAGGGTGTGAGTACATGTACCGCGTATAAGATGTGTGCAGTATGTGTGTGTAAAGGATGTACAAACTCATGTAAATGATTGTGCGGGGCATGCAGAATGAGTGTAGAGTGTTGTGTGTGTGACTGTGTCTGGGCGGGTAGCTGGGTGTCTATCCTTCCCCAAGGCCCTACTCTGCAGCAGCCTGCTCATCCATCACGGTACCAGGCACAGAAGTCCATTCTGTTCCTGCTGAGTCCGGTCAAAAACTTAGAGTGAGGGAGAGCCATAAAGAATGTGCCAGGCCCGTGGAGGAGGAAGCCGTGGTTTACCATCTGAATGGCCCATTGTGATGATTTGGGTGACATTAGGGCAGCATTGCCACTGTGATTCTGATGGCTTCTAAGAAGCCATTATATTCTTAATAACAGATTGTTCTCAGGTTTCTCAATGATAGGTAGGTTTTTTTTTTTTAAAAAAATTATTTCTTCTTTTAAAGGCAAATGAAAAGAAGAAAGAGGGAGAGGGAGATCATGGTGCAGGAGAGAGAGATTTTAGGTATCGTTGAGTAAATTTTGAGGCTTTGGTGGCACGGAGATTAAGAGCTCACCTGCTAACCAAAGAGTTGACAGGACAGTTCTACTCTGTTCTGTAGGGTTGCTATGAATGAGAATTGACTTGATGGCAACTGTTTTTGTTTTGTTTTAAATCAGAAGAGAGAGAAGAATTCTGAGGGTTTTTTTTTTTGTAGTCAATAGAGGATCTCCATATGGAAGACACTTTCCAAGAAAGCTGACATCTTGGGCTGTGGGAATCCCCTTCTTGGGGCCTGTCCCTGGCCTGTCCATGACTTGGAGAGGGTAGACCAATGGGAGACTGTGAGGAAGAGTTCTTCCCCAGCCGGGCTTGTGTACTGCAGACCCAGCATGACCCTCCTAAGTGACCGTCATCTGCGGAGGTGTGGCACAGTGTGTGTCAAGTGGAAGGCATTTGTTCTCATTGAAATTCAGGGTCTAGGTGGAAGATGAGGGAGAACAAGAGCAGTTTGGTTGTAGACAGGGCTCAGAGATCTACTAAATTGTGGGATTAGGTGACCAGGTTCTTTCCAACTCAGGGGTTCTGAGTATTTGGGGATTATAGTATCCACAGTGCCTAATGTTTGGGGCTATTTTTAGAAAATAAAGATGAATATAAAATAATAAGAGATTGTACCTTTGACAGAAAAGTGTTAGAGTCAATCAGCTTCCTTTGTTCTCCTGCTCTGTTTGAGATACTATATTGTTGTTTACTGCCATTGACTAGGGCTTTGAACCAGTTCTTTCCTGCTTAGTCCTGCCTAAAGAGGTGAAACTAGAACCAATTCAGATTTTTAAAATTTGGGTGAACCATAAGATTCCGGTTAGAATATGAAAAATTATGGGTTAAAGCTCTGCGAGAAACCTGATACCCGTTTTAGAAGACAAAGGCAGTGTGTGTATTGCACACAGTCTCTGGCCTGAGTAAGAATAGTGGCACGCTTGAAGGTGGTGCCGCCACTTTGAGTGCATATCGTTCTCCACAGTCCTGCATCAGGCTACGAAAGGGCACGCTACGCCTCTTCTCAGACTCCCGTTCTAGGGCTTGGACCTGTCATTTTTCCTGTTCCAGTTCTTGTTCTGGATCACCCAGATTGTAAAAGTTTGGTTCTAGTCTGGTTTCACTTTGACAGCCATGACTGAACTGGTTCAAAGCCCTGCTGTTGAGTCAACTTCTAGTGGTGACCATATGTACAACATAACAAAACATTGCCTAGCCCTAGTCCTGTGCCATCTTCATAATTGTCGGTGTGCTTGAATCCATTGTTGTGGCCACTGTGTATTTTGAGTGCCTTCCAACCTAGGAGAAACCCCTGTGGTGTAGTGGTTAACACCTGTGGCTGCTAACCAAAAAGTCAGCAGTTCAAATCCACCAAGTGCTGTTTGGAAACTGTGTGGAGACTGTGTGGAACAGTTCTACTCTGTCCTAAATGTTTGCCGTTAGTCAGAACTGGCTTGAGAGTAACGGGTTTGGTTTGGGTTTTGGTTTTCCAACCTAGGAAGTTCATCTTCTGGCACTCAATTGGGTGGTATTCTGTTGTAATGTGTAGCTAGTTTTTAGAAGTAAATCACCAGACCTTTCTTCTTAGTCTGTCTTAACTTGGAAGCTCTGCTGAAATCTGGGTGACCTTGCTAGCTTTTGAAATACCAGTGACACAGCTTCTGGTATCATAAAACCACAACGAAGCAAACTCATTGCTGTTGAGTTAATTCTACCTCATAGTGACCCTATAGGACAGAGTAGAATTGACCCTGAGGGTTTCCAAAGCTGTAAATCCTCACTCAAGCAGGCTGCCACATCTTTTTCCCACAGAGTGATGGTGGATTTGAATCACCAGCCTTTTGGTTAGCAGCTGGGCACTTAGCCACCCAAGGGGTCCTTTCGCATCACAGCAACACATAAACCATCACAGTATGACTAAACAGGACTCAAGCCCATTGCAGATGAGTTGGTACTGACTCACAGAGACTCTGTGGGACAGAGTAAAACACCCCTACAGGATTTCCAAGGTTGTAATCTTTACAGAAGCAGACTGCCACATCTTTCTCGAAACTGAGGAAGACACAGGCTCTGTCCCTAAGGATTTCACACTCTGTGGAATATACCTTTGATTTTTTTTTCTTTTTTTCCCCTTGTCATTGTCTGTATTCAATTGTATGTCCTCTCTGAGTACAAAATGAAGCATTGCTGAGATGGCTATTGAGAGTGCGGTGTAGACTTTGGCTTTGTTGGGGAAGATATTAATAATGCCAATGACTGTTTTTTGAAGGAACCTTGATGGTGCTGTGGTTAAGTGCTCAGCTGTTAACCAAAAGGTGGGCGGTTGAGCCCACCAGTGGGTCCATGGGAAAAACAGACCTGACAATGTGTCCCATAAAGATTACAGCCTAGGAAACTCTCCGGGGCAGTTCTACTGTGCCCTATAGGATCAAAATGAATTGGGAGCCAGCCAGACAGCACACAACAACAGCAGCAACAACACTATACATTAAGGACCGACTGTGTGGTGTTCTAGGTGGCTGGCTTGAAAATTCAATGACAGCCTTGGGAAGTGGCATTTTGCCTCCAGCCTGACAGAGGTGTTCAGTGGGCCCAAACACAACCAGGCTGTGAGTATGGCTCAGGGCTGGGCAGTATTTTGTTCAGTCGTACACAGTCACTATGAGGCGGAACTGACTCTTTGATGCCTAACAAGAACAACAGCAGAGTTATTAAGTGTATTGGTACCTGTGTGGGAGATCAGCTGCCAGGTTTCAGTTTCGCCCTATGACCTATGACCTTGAGCAAGGTACTTGCATCTCTCTGCTTCTGTGTCTTCATCTCTAGAATGGAGATGAATGTAGTAGTAGTATTCTGATTATAATCATAGGCCTTTGTGAGGAATTAATTAACCTGTAGATATAAAGCCCTTAGTTTTGTATCTAACACGTTCTAAGAGCTAATAAGTATTGATATTTCTTTTACCGGTAAGGAAGCTGAAACTCAGTGAGGTGAGGTCACTTGCTGGTACTTCAGGGCACAGCTGAAAGGCACCTGTGGGATTGCTCCGCTGTGTTGGCCCCAACCACTTCCTACTTTTACAAGCTGCAGTGGGGAGGGAGAAAGGGACTTTGGATTTCCAGGTGGCAGAGAGATGGGAGGCTCTTGTCTTACGGTCCTGACTGACTCTCTGTGGGCCTTCTTAGCCACAGTGGAAAGAAAAACTACTGCAGGATGTAAACACTTGGTGATTTTAACAAGGTGAAGAGTAGTTGCCAGACAGAGCAATTACCCACAGTACACCTGCCACAGTGTTTCCCTCGTCTTTCTTTTATGATTTTTTTCCAACATGCTTCCATTGATACTTCTTCTATCTATAGTTTTCTAAATTACGGTGTGAAAGTCTTTGGAACAACCGTGGTGGATTTTGAGAGAGGTTGAGTAGATGTATTGGACACTTGGTGGGCATGTTGACACTTGAGGCTTGATGAGAAGTTTTTTGGATGTTACCTCTTTCTTCTGGAGTCAAGATCTGCTCAGTAAATTGATATGTTGTTGATTTCAGAGTATGAACATTATATTGTTGTTGTTGGCTGCCTTATGGTAGTGTCTGACTCTCAGTGACCCTGTGTATGGGTTAGGATTGTTGTGAACCACAGTATTTTTATTAGCTGATTATTGGGAGGTAGACCACCATGCTTTTCTTCCTAGTCCCTCTTAGTCTAGAAGCTCCTCTGAAAGTTGTATTGGCCAGAAATCAACCCCAGTATTCCATACGGAAGGGGAGAAATCTGTCATTGAACTGCCTCTGTCACCATATGTATGTGTAGACCTCAAACAAACATCCTAAGTTTGTGCTTCACTGTCACATAACATCTTTGTGTAAAGTCTGTCACTTCAATGATTCTCGGAACCTCATAGCAGCCCTGTAGGTGGTGGGTGAGTAGACACGAATGACTTAACTTCCCAAGGTCACATACCTTTAGTAATGACTGACCTGGGCCTCCAGCCTCCATCTTTTGAAGCCAAGATCCCTGGTCTGTCTGAGTAGATTGTGCTGACTCCATGAGAGATGCGATGTTTCTCAAAGCTTACTGTTGTTGCTAGGTACTGTTGAGTTGATTCTGACTCACAGCGACCCTAGGTGTGACAGAAGAAACATGCCTGGCCTTCTACATTGGGTGGGTGTTGTTGGCTGCATTCCGGTAGTGTCTGACCCTTGGTGACCCTGTGAGAAGGGTTCTTGTTCCGAAGATGGCAGTGGGGCATTCAGGTATGGAGCTAAGGCAGATGGATGCCCCTCAAGTTTGGATTTGTGAAATTACTACAGGGAAGGAGAAGCCACACATTTCTTACCTCCTTACATTTCTGCCCTGAGGTATCATTCAGCACCTGGAGTGTCTCTCCCACAAGCAGAAGCATGGCAGGGACAGTCTGACCTCTTCTGTCGGAGTGTTTCCTGCTGGTAGCTGCACTTGAGTTGGCCTCTGACTTGTAGTGATGCTCCCATCACAACAGAATGAAACGCTACCATTTCTATGATCAGTTACAGATTAGACTGTTGAGATCCATAAGGTTTTCAATGGCTGGTTTTTGAAAGTAGATTACCAGGCCTTTTTTCCTTGTCCACTTTAGTCTGGAAGCTCTGCTGAAAGCTGTTTAGCCTGATAGCAACACCTGGGCCTCCACTGAGATGGGTGGTGGCTATCCATAAAGTGCACTGGCTGAGAATTGAACCCAGATCTCTATCATGAAGATGGGAATTCTACCACTGACCAACAATGCCTCCTGTCAGAGAAACCCTAGTCGGGCCTCATCAGAGGGATATTTGAGGGTCTGTGGCTGGAGAACCAACCCCTTTCTAGATGGGGTTATGTTGATCTTGCAGTCAGTTGGTAGAAGTAATGGTGAGGGGATAGCCTAGCACAGAGTTCAGTGGCGGATAGGATATGGGGAGAAGGACTGACCTCTATAATCCAGGAGGTTATGACTCTTAGGATTCCTATCTTGAGACTTGCTGTTGCCCCTCCTGGGATGCCTCTTTACTTCTTGTTTGACTTGTTTTTGCAAATGAAGCAGCCATATCTCAACAAAGTTAAATGAGTTGTTCAAAGCCATGTACCCACTGAACATGATGGGACCCGACCTGGAGCTCCTGCTTCTGCAATTCTGCTGCCTCTGTCTCCCCTGTCCCTCCCATGTCACGCAGTGTCTTACACAGATTGGCTTGTCTTCCCAGGAAACTGCTCTCCTTGGAGGCCAGGGTTGTACCTTGCCTTGCTAAGGTGACCCTAGAACAATGTTGCCGGGACCTTGTGGGCAAGTTAGCAATGCTAGTGGTTTCCTGGCTGGAAGAAGGTGCTGAGCCTGTCACAGGGTGGATGCTCAGCTGTGTTTGCTGAATGCACGGATGTTCACCTGTCAGAAACACGTGCGTTTATTCTAAAAATATTTTTAAGCACATACATTGTCCCAAGCATAATAATGGAGTTTATGTTCCTGCGGACAAGAAAATGTTCAACAGAGTTATAGGATTAATTCAGTGTTGCTGGGAAAAGTGCCAAAGAAGACGGGGATTTCAGGTTGCTGAGAGAACCTCCACAGGGAGGTTTTGGGGAACACTTTTCAGAATCACTGAAGTGGCCTGGGCTTGAATGTTAGTCTCATAGTGCCGGGGGTGAAGTTTCAGTAAAATATCTGGATGTTTCTACCTGGACTCTGGCTTGGCTGTCCGGTTTTTTGACAAGCTAGCTTACTTTCAAAGTGTCATTTACTCCTTTAGGTCTTATTTGTTTTTGTCTATAAAATGGAAAGAGTGTAAAAGCCTGCTGTAAATCATTTAATTACCCCCTCACCTCTACCAGGGGTCACTGGGTAGTGCAGATGGTTCAGTGCTCAACTATTAACCAAAAGATTGTTGGTTCAGATCCACCCATAGGTGCCTCAGAAGAAAGGCCTGGTGATCTGCCTCCAAAAGGTCACAGTCTTGAAAAGCCTGTGCGGCAGAATTCAATGCTGAAGTATATGGTGCTGCTATAAACTGGAATCAGCTTGATGGTTCCTGGTATCACCTACACTACCACCAATACCAACCATGGAAATCCCACCTCTGATTTGATCCTCAGTTATATGGGATGTTTTAGTGTTTGTGTTTTCTCTTTCATTGGGGTTTGGTTGGTTAGTTACTGGGAGGTAAGATGTGAAAGGAGGTATTCTCCCGGCTTATGTAAGAAAAGATTGGGAACAAATAGACCGACCCAAGGAACCTTGGTGCAATGGTTACACATGTGGGTGGTAATCAGAAGGCTGGTGGCTTGAACCTACCCAGTGCGTCTGTGGGGGAAAGACCTAAGAATCTGCTTCCATAAAGATTACAGCCAAGAAAACCCAATGGGATGGTTCTGGTCTATTGCAGAGGGTTTCTTTGAGTGAGAATTGACTTGATGGCAGCCGGCAATACAACTCCTTCCCACCCAGTGAGAACGTCCTTTGTCCCAGGTGTTTCTCTCTTTTGATTTGCAGCCCAGGTCCTCATCCTCTGCCAGCGTCTTGCCCTCCTCACTTGGTCAGATGGTCCACAGAGCCCACTCCCTGCCCCTTTTGCACAGAGGCATTTGAGGTCGAATCACATGTTAATACATGCACGTTTGGGTGATCCTCCTGCAGCTGACATAGTGCACGACCCCCAGAGCTTCTCATCGCCTAAAATGTGTGGCAAACCTCTTCTCTCTCCAAGCACAAATTCAGTGCATTTTCTCCCAATTACTCCTTTTTGTAGATTATTTCTGGTGCGTATTGACTTGTTGCTGGAAAACCCTTCAGGGGGATAATGAGCTGGATAGTTTGCCTCTTCATTTTTCTCTGTTGTTGTTGATATTGAATTCTTGAGGGTAACTGGACTCTTCACTTTTGCTATTGATTTCTGAACTTACGAGCTGGCTCAGTAATTGACAATTTCCTCAGTGCCACTTGGACAGAGAGGCATGGTTCCCCTGTGTGTGCTGACTCTGCGTGAACCCCTGCCGTTCCAGGAACTCTTGCCTGGGACAGGAGATGCTTCCCTTTGGCCCTGACCTAAGATAGCTAACTGTTGTTGGACAAATTCGCTACCTCTTTCCTGGCTCTAGCTTTCCGTCACTGTCTTGTTAAAAGCAGTTGCTCTAGATGAATCTGAGGCAACCCTTCAGGTTCTCATATCTGCTAGGCTAGGATGGCAGCCTTCCATCCAGTGGCTCTGTGCTTGAAGGCCCAGCATTTGTGTATGAACAGTGATACCACACACCCTGCGTGCTCCCATCGTTGTTTCCCAGGGACCCTGTGGGATGAAAACTGAGTCACACACACATACAACCAGAGTTTCTTATGATTAAAACTTGGTTTCAGGAGGACTGGAAGGGCCAGCGGGTCAGCCTGAACCCAGCATTGCCTGGCTGGAGAACAAAACATGAGCGTGGTGACATGGCGAGGGCGCACCAGCTCCCCAAGTTGACCATTCCCAGTCTTGTGCAGTGCTCTCCTTCTGCGTGCTATGAGCTTTGTTTATGCAGGGGTGACTTAGTCTTGTTTCAGATTATTATGGAAAATCTTGCTGTCAAGTTATGAGGCCTGGATTAAGTAGTATAGGTGATAAAGGTCACCAGCATGATTTACAGTCTCGACATTTGTTCTCCCCTGTAGTTTGTAGGCAAGCTAGATGATGACAAGATAGAGTGGCAGAGACTCAGGATTTGGAATCAGACATGCCTGAGTTTGAAGCCCAGCGGTAGTACTACTCTTGACTGTGACACCTTAAACACTAACCTCCTGCACCTCACGTTACCACTGAACATGCTTGGGCAGGTCTCAAGTTGCTGTCCAGTTGATTCTGACTGATGGCAACCTCATGTGTTAGAGAAGAGCTGTACTCTACCGAGTCTCCAGTGGCTGTTTTTTCAGAAGTAGATCACCAGGCTTTTCTTCTGAGGTGCCTCTGGATGGACCTCCAACCTTTCAGTTAGCAGCTGAGTGCCTTAATGGTTTGCACTACTGACTGCCTCAGTTTGCCTTTCTAAAATGGTTAACAGCATCGACCTGAGAGACTTGCTGGTGAGGATCAAGTGCGCCAATGCTGTGTTGCGCAGCACCCTAGCACTGGTGGCACGCAAGATGCTTTTAGGTGGAACACAGATGCTTTTCTTAATATAGTTGTGTGTTTTAGTGTGCTTGTGAAAAAATAGAACTAGCACATCAGAGCTCATGATTTCACAGATATTATTGCTCAGGACAATGCTAATTAAAAAATGTGAGGTAATTTAAAGTTGTTTTAAAAAATAATATGCAGCATGCAGACATGGCAGAATGTGGAAGGTGGGAGGGAATGGCAGGATTTGGGGTACCCCTGAGCTGTGTCACATGTGAAATGCATGTTAGGAGCAAGATCCATATGCCTCCCCCTTCTTGTCCTCTTCTGTCACCGGGAAGGTGGAAACCACCACTGTAAGAAGCTCAAGGAAAGAAGTGTCTCATACTCATCAGTTTTGCACATTGCATCAGCCTGAGGGATGAGGGTGCCCTCTCCCAGCTGGGAATTTGGATAAGTGATTATAGACAAGAAGGCTGCTTTTCCAAGTCCAGATCTGGTGCAGGTATTAGCCATTACAGCATTAGAGCCCTGGAGCTAGAAGAGACCTTGAAGAGAATGTACTCCACTTGGTGTTAGGCTTGGATGACTTTTTTTTTTTTTTTTAATTATTTTACAGAGTTGGGGGAAAAAGATCCAGAGAGCTGTAGATTCAGAGACGTGCAAGTAGTGGAATAGCTGGATAAATCTTTAGGGGTCTTTACCTAAGTTTCCTTCTTGCATCATGGTCAATAACTTCATTGTGTGAAGTGAGTTTTTTTAGAACAAGAACCACTGGATTCAAATGTATATTGTTCAATATCTTGAGAATCTATTCTCTGGACACCTCATAGTGGCAAGAGAATTGGAAGGCCAACCGTTTGGATGCTTTGCCTAGAAGATAAGGAAGTGAATTTAAAAATTATGAGTTTTGGATTCAGATGCCTGCTGTGTTGCATGTTAGCTGTGTAACCTGGGTACATCTCTGACCCCCCAGGACCTGAGTTTCATACTCTTTAACAGGGGTTTGGCATTTGCAGATTTGAATTAGATAAGAGGTGGGAAATGCCTACTGTTTGGTCCTTCAGTAAATGTAGCTGAGGTGGAATTTGTCTATAAGTGAGGCTGATTGCTTTACCCTGGGATCAGGACTTCCCAGTTCCCCAGCCTCTGAAACCCTGTATTCATGAGAAAGTCTCCTTTCTTCCCTCCTTCCAGCTCAGGCAACCACTTATCTGCTTTCTGTGGATATGCCTGTCCTTTTTCTTTTTGAATATTATGTTTTAGGTGAAACTCTAGGGTTGCTATGAGTTGAAATTGACTTAACGCCACTAGGTATGGTCTTGGATTTTACACAGCAAAGTAGATTCTCATTCAACAGTTAGTACTCCAATTCTTCTGTGACATTGGTTATAGTCCACATGATGTGTTAGCACTGTTAGCATTTCCACCCTGTGGTTTCACAGTTTCTATCTATCCACTCTCCTTCCTTGCCTTCTCAACTTAGCTTTGGATAAACATTGACCTTTTGGTCTCATACAGTTGATTGTTTAGAGGAGCATATTCTTCCCAATGTCCTTGCATATTTTGTAGGCCAATCTATTATTTGGCTAAAAAGTGACCTCAGGAAGTGGCTTCAGTTCCACGTTAATAGGGAATCTTAGGGTGGCAGTTGTGGGGGTTCCTCTGGTCTCTCTTGGTGTATTAAGTCTCATGTTTTTTGTGAATTCAAGTTTTGCTCAACATTTTCTTCCCATGCTAACAGGGACCTTCTGTTATGTCCCTGGTCAGAATAGTCAATAGTGGTAGCTAGGTACCATCTAGTTCTTCTGGTCTCAGACTAGAAGAGGCTGTGGTTGACATGAGCCATTAGTCCTATGGTCTAGTTTCTTCCCTGATTCTTTGGTTTCCTTCACTTTCCTTTGCTTCAGATGGGGAGAGAACAATATTTGCATTTAAGGTGACCGCTTACAACCTCTTAAGGGTCCAGATGCTACTTGCCAAAGTAGGATGTAGAATGTTATCTTTAAGAAGTAAATTATGCCAGTTGACCTAACTGTCCCATACTCTTATGGTCCTGAGGCTTCAAACCCACCACGTCAATCCCATGAGATGTTTGGCTATGTATAGAAAGTGTCCATAACTGTGTCCTCTATGTGTTTTATTGTATGTATGAGTATATTATGCAGCATATACATTTATATACATATGCCCACAAATATACCTATGTATGTACATGCATGTACTCCCATACACCCTCCCACACCCATATAACATACATGTCTACCCATGTAACCATTCACCCCTGTTTTGCTTGTTATTACTGTTGTTGCAAGATCATATATGTTACACCATTTGCCATAATTGTCCTTTATTCTTCTGGACCTCTCAGGTCTTCGTTTACGTTGGTCACATTGGGCTGACTTTCCTCCTGTTGTGTGTATTGCCTTTCCTGTCACCAGAATTAACTAGGATCTACTGTCTGGCATAGTAGTTAAATGTTATGGCTGCCAACCCAAAAGTCAGCAGCTCAAATCCACCAAGCAGTCCTTGGAAACTCTATGAGGAAGTTCTACTCTGTCCTATAGGGTTGCTATGTGTTGGAATTGATGCAACTGCACTAGGTTTTTTTTTTTGTATTATCTAGTAAATGACTTCCCTCCCCTCCCCTCCCCTCCTTTCTGTCTTTGTAACCATCGAAGGACCTTGCTTTCTGTCTGTATACCTGTTTTTGACTTTCGATACAAGTGGTGTCATGCAGTGTTTGTCCTTTTTGATTGGCTTATTTCATTTAGCATAATATCCTCAAGTTTGATCCACGTCGTAAGGACTCATCGTTCTTCTTTACTGTTGGGTAGTATTCCATTGTACGGAAGCTCTGGTGGTGTAGTGGTGAAGTGCTACAGCTGCTAACCAGAAGGTCAGCAGTTTGGATCCACTGGTCTCTCCTTGGAATCTCTATGGGGCAATTAGGTTTACTGTGAGTTAGAAGTGACTCAAAAGCAATGGATCTGTTTTTTTTTTTGTTTATTCCATTGTACCACAATTTGTTTATCCAGTTGTCTGTTAAAGGGTATTTGGGTTAATTCTCTCTTTGCTTGGATTTGTCTGCTCTTGGTGTTCCATGTTTTTTTTTTCTTTTTTATTTAACATGACTGAGTGAAAATGTACGTTCTGGTATAAATTTACATGCCCACCTATATGCAGCTTCCACTGCTCTCCCTGTCCGGTGACAGCACATTATTCCTCTCTGCTCCATACATGTCTCATCCTCCCAACAGCCTCCTTTCCCCTCCTCTCTACCCACTTTCCTTCCTCCAGCTAGAGGTCAGCAGGATGATATCCTATAGATGTATAGAACCATAAAGTGCTTCTAATATATGGTTACTCTGCATTGCCAAGTCCAATCCATTCCTGTCCAAAGAGTGGACCTGTGTTATAATTTATGGGTAAGGGCAGCATCAGGACTGGGGGCCATGCTCTCAGGGGAACCCCGAAACCGCTGGATCATCAGTTGAGGTCTTTTAGTGGAGATCTCAGGATGCACCCTTTTTTATTCTTGTGTTGCCAGTGGGACTCAGTGATGTTCCATGTTGAAGGAACTATACACTGTATAGCCTTTTGTATTTGGCTTCTTTCACTTAGCATACTATTTTTAAGGTTCATCCATGTTGTAGCATGTATCACTTCTTTATTTCTCTTTCTGGCTGACTATTATTGCATAATATGCATGTACCATATTTTGGTCATCCACTCATCAGTTCATGGGTATTGGGATTGGTTCCACCATTTGGCTGTTGTAAGTAATAATGCATTGAACATTTGTGTATTTTGTTTGTTTGTTTGCTTGTATATCTGTTTTTAGTTATTTTAGGTTTATACCTCGGAGAAGAAATGCTGTGTCTTATGATAACTCTGTTTAACTTATTGAAGGAATTTCTGGATTCTTAATAGTGTGTTTCAGATTCTGCTGTCTGCCCAGTTGACCTGTTATGGACAAGCTCTGAGGCACTGACTGAACACAGCCTGTGCTGGGTACTGTCTTGTAGCCTTACCAACAGCTCTAAGAGGTGCACACTGTTGTTTCTTTAATCACATGAAGAAGCTAAGGCATGAAGTAGTTAAACATCATGCCCAAGGTCACACAGTTGATGAACAGTGGATCAGGAATTGAACCCAGACAGATTTCCCCGGAGCCTTGTATCACCTCTGCACACGATGGAACCTTAGAGATGAGACTGTTCATAGACATCATCACAAGCTGAGTCTGGGAGACGCTTGAGTTGCACTGAGGAGGCTGTGTGTGCAGCATACAGCCCTGACTTGGAGGTGTAGCTCCTCCCTAATGGTACTCCTGCCCTTGCATTCTTCTTTTACCATGCCTCTTTTCTCCATACCTTCCTCTCTTTTTCTCTCTCCTCTGTCCCTGTTCTTCCTTTCTTTTAATAAATGGAAATAGTGAATGAGGTCTCTTAGAAACTTTACCAGTACCAGTTTGCTGTCAAGCTGATTCTGACTCATGGTGATCCTGTGTGTATCAGAGTAGAACTGGGCTCTCTAGAGTTTTCAGTGGCTGATTTTTCCGCATCGCCATGTCTTTCTGCCATGGAGCCTGTGCATAGACTTGAAATGCTAACCTTTCAGTTGTCAGCTGAGCTCATTAACCATTTGACCACTCAGAGACCTCTTAGAAATAGTATCTCAGAAAGACTTTACCATCTTGTTAACGAGAAAGGCCTCCCTCAGCAGATCACGTTAGAGGCCTTGGGACCACCACCCGCGGATTTTTCGTGGCTTCTCCAGGCCTGCTGTAGAGGTGAGCCTAGCCTTAGGGGCATGAGTTGGGCTCCGACTCTAGTGTCTAAAGGTGATGTCTTCTCTTACCCCATCTTGGGGATTCCCTCCCTGGCCAACAGGACAGTGAGCTTCATTGCTGTTGTGTTAGCAGCACTCACAGAGGACACCCCATGCTAAGGGTATTAGCTTCTTGTTGATGTGCCCTTATGTGTTTCCTTGGCTGAGGCTGAAAGTGGCAGATCCTGGGGAAGGGAGTAGCCTGGCCACGGAGCAGGAGGTGCAAGGGCCTCTGGGAAAGGGAAGAGGGATCCCTGAAGGCCCAGGGGTGGTCCACGATGCAGATTTGATAGTATGCCAGGACCGTGTTCATACTACATGAGGCAGTAACAGGACTCCAGACTTGAAACCCAAGCTGCGCCCTAGAATGGAGCTGACAGTGGGCCTTCTCTTAAAGGGACATGACGTGTGCCCGAAAGTATGTGCCGGCATTATTTCCCTGTAATGCTGTTTGCTATATTTGCACACAATGCTCCAGAAGGATTTAAAAAGGAAATGGTGATGTAGCAAGAGAGGTGTTTTTCATTGCACATCATGGCACTGTTTAGTGCTGATTGACTTAGTTATTGTTTCTTTTGCTGTCTTGGTGAGAGGAGGAGAGAAGTCTACATCTCTGCTCAAATATATCTCAGCTAAGATGCAAATTGAGGAATACAGGACTCATTCATAGGTAGACAAAATGAACAGCACTTTGAAAACACAGAACCAGCAACAGAATATGAAATTCTGCGTTCAGTGTACCAATTTTGACTCTCAGTTCTTCCAGTCGAGTTCATGACTGTATCCATTGTCTCCATGGAGAAAAGCAAGTCAGTGAGTGCTATTTCTTGTTGGAACGTTCCAGCCACTTGTGCTTGTCTAGAAACACAACCATCTGAAAATTGTAAATATCTGGGTGCTTTTGGCTTATGAGAAAGAAGCAGAAGGGATGCCAGAGATTTCTTTGAAAGGGTAGCCTTCATCCAGATTGTGTCTGAGAGAATTGTCCTATACTTAAAAGGAGGATTCTCCTGGGTGCTTAGTAGTGTTTGTGTTAAGAGT
Organism: Heterohyrax brucei; assembly: GCA_028571685.1. Classification (NCBI taxonomy): domain Eukaryota; kingdom Metazoa; phylum Chordata; class Mammalia; order Hyracoidea; family Procaviidae; genus Heterohyrax; species Heterohyrax brucei. The sequence continues at coordinate 80,115,348 of CM053154.1, read as the reverse complement.
GTATCATAGCACTTTAATTATTTTTAAATAGGTGGTCTACTGTATCAGTTAGGGTATATTTGGCTGCAAGAAATGAAAAATAATAACTCAAATTGCCTTAGACAGTGGATGAATGCATTATCTCCCATAAACAGCAAACTTGAGCAGGGGGGTGGAGTGCTCCAGGATGGATCGAATTGGTGGCTCTGTCAAGTGACTGAGGCCTGGCTCCTTCTGTTTTGCTGCTCCACTCTCCTTAGTGATAGTTTCATCCTGAGTGTTGTCCCTCTCATTTCTGTTTTTCCAGGATGGCTGCAGCAGTTCTGGGCCTCACAGATATGGAAATTTTCAGAGACAGGGAAGGGACCATCTCTTCTGAAGAGGGCTTGATAAAGAGAAGAAGCTTTATCTGGAGGTCCTCAGCAGTTCTTTTGTTGACTAGACAAAGTTACTTGCTTGTCCCTAAGTCAGTAACATGTAGAATAGGGATGTCCTGATTGATATAGACTAGACAAAGCCCATTACTTTTTGTAGGAGTGGGGTCAGCTTACTGGAGGCACAAGGCATCCAAACAAAATGTGGCTGGGCTAAGAAAGAGGAGAGGAGAGATGTCTGTTTCTTGCATCCACGAAGAGCAAAAGGCAATTCTCTACCAGATAAGCACATGGAGTCATGGAATGCTGGAACCTGGAAGGAAAGTTAGAGAATATCTGCTTCAGTCCCATTCTTTCACAAATGATGAACTGACCCTACACTGGAATCTGAGACTCCATTTCTATGGTGCTAGCAGGTGACTGGGATATTCTGTCTGATGTCACACAGCCTGGGGTGAGGGTAGGGTGTAATATCAAAACTCAGAGTAGTGGAATGTTGGCAGCTCTTCTAGAAATTGTTTGCAGGAACTGCTCTTTTCATTTAGTAAGCATTGTTGATCAACCATTGAGTTTCTAATCCTGCCCTCTCTGGGTGCTATGAGGAATAGTGATGTTACAGAAGCCAGCAGGCACAGCCAAGAGAAGCGAAGTCTAGAAAACATGAGGGGACAAACTGAGACCCATGAGGGCATTTGAAAGATGAGCATGTGTTCTTTTCAGGGTAAAGTTCTTGCCTGGGTCTCATTTTGGTATTCTTACTGCTTGATTCCAAAGACTTAAAACAATCACTGGAACACTGTAGGTGTGCCATAAATGCATGCCACATTGCATCAATGAAATTGCATGAGGTTGATTTCATCTTATTCTTATGTGTGCAAGTTAGTCACAAATTAAGCCACTGTACCTATTCTCTAGACAAGATTGTCCAAAGAATAATATGGAACCATCCATCTCCTTGAAGGCTAACCCATCTGGCCTGATTTGGGGACTGGAACATTGATGGTTGAGTACACATTTCAGTAAGGCAGTCAGGCAAAGACGGCGGCTCAGCCCCGTGGTCCCGAGGGAGACTACTGCTCATGTCCACACAGATGACCTGGGACTACCCTTGACTCAGTGTCTAGAAAGTGGTTGCCTTACACTGTGCCCTCCTCTTTCCTCCTTAATAACCTTGAATTACTCCTCAGCACTACTCGTCACTGCCAAGCTGGTTCTGGTTTGTAACGACATGAAGCTGTTGGTAGAAAATGCTGGGGTAGGAGTGTGGCTTGCACGTCACTAGATCCGGGTTCCTCAGCCTCTATGTACCATCCTAATGAAAGCAACAGTGCAAGCCTCGGCTGCATCAATGTGGCCAGTGTTTCTGTTTTCATCTCTGGGGACAAATCTCCAAGGCTGTAAATAATTTGAAACTCAGAACACTACAAATGTACGACTACACCAAGGGTTTCTAAAACTAGGTTCTGGTTCCTGTCTGCTTTCCAGTGTCAGAAATTTCAAAACATCTGAAGGTTCCCAGAGGAGAAAGAAGTAGCTCTCTTGTTACTTTCTGAGAGCATGGCAGAGGCGGTTTGTACATTCTTGGCTTCGTCGACATTGGGATTCTTGAAGCCTGGCCTGAGGCACGGAGCTCAAACCTCGTCAAAGATTCCCTTCTTGCTATACTGGTGGAAAGTTTTCTGCATCTGTTTTATTACTCAAGCGTTCCATATCCCCTCTCAACATCTAACATGCTCCTGCTGCTGCTTTTTTTTTGCAGGGGAGACTTCTCTTACTTTGTATATGGCAACAAACAAGTGCTCCATAGAGCGAAATTTTCTAACACAAACCCAATTTGCACACTGACTTCCAGTGGGAAATCAAAGATATGTTCCCATGTGGGAAGTATTGTTTAATCACTTCTATATAAAAACATTTTTGGTTGTTATTAGTAGTGTTGGTTTATTTGCTCAAAGATACATTCAGGGACTCAAAAATCTTTTCTGTTTTGCCATCTTTGAATGCTGGTTTTGATCTCCAGGCTTAATGTCTCATGGCCACAAGAAGTCTGTGGAGGATCCAGCTGTCCCATAATTATAGTTTTATTACAGCAGAAAGGATTCAAATGAAGAAATGCGTGGGGCAGGGTCTAGGAGAGTTCCCGACATAGAGCTTTCGTGTCCCAAGAAGGGACGGGCTACCCTCCTCTGCACATCAGTGTCCTTCGTCAACCAGAATGCCTCAGTCCTTCATTTTTCACTCCTTTCGTTGAATTATAAAGTAATACTGTAGCATGCACATTTCATAAAGTTGGTAAGTCTTCTAAGCTGAGCACGCCTGTTTACCTCAAACACCCAAATCCAGAAACAGAACATCTTATTAATTTTTCAAATTAAGCCTTACCTAGAATAAAGGTCTCAGGGAACCTGTGTGCTCTCTAGGTGGCATTTCTCCAATCACTTCCATTTGATGGCATCTTTTCATACACATAACTGAAGTGTCAGAATTTCTCTCCCACATGGGCGCTTACCTGGCTTGGATTTCCTGTAGCTTAGCTTCCCTTTTTGTCTTTTGTATACTGCCATTTTAAACAAACTAAGTATTTGAAAAGCCATATTGACCAATGAAACCACTGGGAGCAAAATCTTTATTTAATGCTCAAAACTCAAACCCTTGAGTTGCCTTCAAGGTAACTCTGACTCATGGCGACTTCATGTATGTCCAAGTAGAATTGTGTCCCACAAAGAGTTTTCAGTGGTGGATTTTTCTGAAGTAGATCACTAAGCCTTTATTCCAGGGTACCTGTGGGTAGACTCCACCTTTTTGGTTAGCAGCGAGCATTAGCAACACTACTGTTTCTTTATTATTATTACTATTTTTAAAATATTCCTTCAAATTAATTAGCTTCTCTGGTGTTTATAAAGTAATCTACATGAAGAATCCATCACTACTTATTAGGGATATACTAAGTAACAGCCACTGCTAAGGGCTGTGTCTTAGTCATCTAATGCTGTTGTCACATCACTAGTGGATGACTTTGACAAAGATAAATTCATTCTCTCACAGTCAGGTAAGCTACAAGTCTAAATTCAGGGCATCAGTTACAAGGGAAGGCTTTCTCTGTCGGCTCCTCGTCAGTCTTCTGTTGGTGTAGGAGGTTCTCTGTGCAGGAACGTCCAGGTCTGGAGGACAAGCTCTGCTCCTGGCACTACTTTCTTGATGGTATGAGGTCCCCTGTTTCTCTCCTCATTTCTCTGTTACATCTCAAAAGAGATTGGCTTAAGACACTATCCAATCTTGTAGGTCTCATCAACTTTATTGCCATGAATCTAACTCATTACATCATAGTAATAGGATTTACAATGTATGGGGAATTCACATCAGATGACAAAATCCTAGACAATCATACATACAGTTACTGGGAATCATAACGTAGCCAAGTTGGCACATATTTTTAGAGGATACGATTCAATCCATGACGAGCTATGTATGTATTTGTATGTGATGAGAGTACAGTGAGGCAAGATCCAAGGTTAAGTAGTACATGGCTTCTGTTCTCAAGAAGGTCAAGTTTAGGATGGGAGGTAAGAGGTGCATGAGCTTGACTGTCATCTTATCTCATAAGAGAGATGTTGGGGAAGGGCTGTGAGAGAGTTCAGAGAAGAAGGCACTTTCACCTGTGAGTGGAGTGGAGGATTCAGCAGGACTTTAAGGAGGAGGGAGCGTTTTCCATTGCAACTTGGTAAGAGGAAGCTGCTTCACAATGGGACCTGTGCTGACATTTAGTATGTAAGTAAAATCTAGGAAAATTCTTATGCTTTGATAGTAGATGCTGCTATTAAGTGCATCCCGTGCATGAAGCTTATTCAAATGGACAACTTGGAGTTGATTAATTTAGAGCTCTGTGTTAGCAGCTCTGGAATTTCAAAATGTGATAAAATGAGTTTGCTCAAACAACTGGGTCCTCTAAGACTCGTTTCTTGTGGAATCGGCAGCTTGTCAGAGTTTGGAATCATGGACCCTGGTCCTCTGAGGTTAAAGGCTGGAATGAAGCCCTGTAATAGGCCCTAGAAACTCTGTTCCCCAGTTGTCCCCCCTCCCCTGCCGACTTGCTCCAAGCCCTGATCCTGGGCAGCAATATCTGTGTGCTGCAGGCACAGGGGTTTGCTAGGAAAGTTGTTCCAGCTTGCATTTTCTGATGTGTGTTTTTAAATTAGCATTTTTAAATGCAATCTCCCAAGTTCCTCCATTTTGAAACTACTGAAGACCTGGGGGAGGGTGGAGGGTGTTACGGGGGAGGAAAGGCAAGCTGAAAAGGCAAAACACTGGAGGATGTTTTTGAAAAAGTTAAATGAGGGAAAGTGCGTCAGATGGGGGAAACACATCTCCAGCACATTGCAGAACCCGTCTGTGGAACTGCAGAATCTCTTGGAGGTACCTCAAGTCGTCATTTAGCTGAGGCTAATGGGAGCATTTGCAAACCCCTTAGTCTTCTTAGGCACCCAGAAACTACTGTCCTGAGTGAGGATTTGGGATGGTCATGTCTGACAAACAACCACTCCCAAGGTGAAAGAGGAGTCCCAGGGTGCTAGATGTGTGCTGTGGTCAGGTACTTGGTAGTCTGGGTGAAGAGTTTCATTCATCCAACCCACTGATCAAGGGGCTCATCAGAGAGAGGAAACCTCAGTATTACTAAGATTAAAAATAAACTGTTATTCAGGCACAAAGAGAAAAAAAACTCAAGTACATGCTTCAGTATGAATGAGTCTTGAAAACATTATGCTGACTGAAAGAAGTCAGACACGAGAGGAACAGTGTTGTATAATACCACTTCTCTGAAACACCTAGAAGAAGCAGGTGCATAGATAAAAGTAGATTAGTGGTCCTCTGGTACTGCGGGAGGGGAGGGTGGGGAATTACTGCTTAAGAAGCCTGAGTTTCTGTTTGGGGTGATGAGAGACTTTTGGAAATGGATAGTTGTGATCGTTACATATTGTGGTGAATGTCATTGAACTGTAAACTTGCAAATGATGAAAATGACAAGCTTTTATGCTGAGTGTATTTTCTACAGTAAAATTATAAAAAGAAAGGTTAGTTTACAGTGACACAATTTGGGGGCACCTTACATGTATCAGGAACCCTGGTGGTGCAGTGGTTAAGTACTCAGCTGTGAACTGAAAGCGTAGTGTTTCAAACCTACCATCTACTCTGGAAGCGAGATGTGGCAGTTGGATTCTTGAAGATTATAGCCTTCATCATGGATTGAATTGTGTCCCCTCTCAAAATATGTATATCGGTTTGATAAGACCATGGATCCCAGTATTGTGTGATTGTCCACCAATTGTCATCCGATGTGATTTTCTTAAGTGCTCTAAATCCTACCTCTATTATTTTAATAAGGCAGGACTTGATCTACAAGTTTGGACTATGTCTTGAATCGATTTCTTTTGAGATATGAAAAAGAGAGGTGCAAGTAGAGAGATGGGGGCCCTCATGCCACCAATAAAACAGTGCCCAGGGCAGAGTGTGGCCTTTGGATCTGGAGTTTCTGCACAGGGAATCTCCTAGTCCAGGGAAAGATTGGTGAGAAAGACCTTCTTCCAGAGCCAAGGGAGAGAAAGCCTTCCTCTGCAGCTGCTGCCCTGAATTTGGACTTGTAGCTTGCTGAGCTGAGAAGATGAATTTCTTTTTGCTAAAGCCATCTACTTGTGGTATTTCTGTTGTAGCAGCACTAGATAACTACGACAGCCTTGGAAATTCTATGGGGTAGTCCCATTCTGTCTCATACGGTTGCTATGAGTTGAAATCAACTCGATAGGAACTTTTGTTTTTTATTTTTTCATATGTGCCAGGGACTGAGTCAAGAGTCTCATGTCTTTTAACGCTTCTAACCTTCCCGGCATGACAACAACTGTGCGCATGCACAGGACTGGGCAGCATTGTGTTCTGCTGGGTACACGGTCACTATGGGATGGAGCCGGCAGCAGCAGCCTTTGCAGAAGTTCTCTGAGGTGGTTCTCAGTTGGCTTTGGTTTATAGTGGAGGAAACTGAGGCACAGGGAGGTTAGTAACCTACTCCAAGTCACAGAAGCTGTAAGTGGCAGAGCTGGGTTGAAACCGAGGCTCCCTGTTACTAGAGTACATGTCTCAAAACTTGTACATTGCCGTCAGGAATAAGACTCAGCATGGAAACTGAGGAAACTAGATGACAGCAACTACATGGAGAGAAAGCTGGGAGACCGGGCTCAGAAAGCTCGGCTGAGGCAAAGATGGTGCTTCCTCTGTCATTTGAAAGGGAGTGTCTTGGTGAGGGTGAGAAGCCAGAAGTGTTATCCTAACAAGGGTCTCATCCCTTCATTGACAGGATCTACCTCTAGGGTCCTGTCAAGCTCCTGTTGTATACCTCGGGGCCTTTGCATATGCTGTTCTCTTTGGCTAGAATCACTGTACCCCTTGTCCTTCGTATGCCTGGCTCCTTCTCGTCTGTCAGGTCTTAGGGAGGTCTTCCTGGCCACCCCCAAATATTCACCCAGCCAGTGTTTATTGTGCACCTACAGACATTATTCTGGGTATGTAGCATGCGTCAGTGTGTTAAAAAGCGAATAATTGAGGATCCTCAAGGAGCTTAAATCCTAGTAGAAGAAGGTAGTAATAAAATGTCTAGTGTGCACCCTTGTTACTCTGTCTCAGCAGTCTCTTTGCTTCCTTCCAAGCATTTATCAAGGACTGTGATTGTTTTGTTTACTGGATCGTCCTCTGCTTACCTCCAGCAGTGAGCCCGAAGAGGGCAGGGACTTTGCTGACTTAGTCACCACTGCACCCCAAGTCCCAGCCCAGATACTCAATAGTGTCCTAGCAGATACTCAATAAATGTTTGTTGAGTGAACAAAGGAGGAGTTAAACCTTGGGCTTTGTGGTATGGCTATGAAGAGAAAGTTGGAAGGTTTGTTTTGTAGCTGAGCCTTCTGAGATTTCAGTGTCTTCCACAGGCCAGGTTTGGTGGGGGAAATGGTGCCTATGCCATCAAGGGGATTTCCTCTGCCACATTCCAACCCGAGCTCCTGTCCAGCATTTTCCCTGAGGGTAGTCCTTGAAAAAGACGCTTGGGTGACTCACAGACTCCCTCTGTAATATGGGAACATGGTCCCCTTTCTTCTGCTCAAGGATTAACACGAAGGTAAGGGAGAATCCTTGGGGTGAGCCTGACTTCTGGGAGCAGAGGATTTTATGTGATACCCACTAGCCCCTCCTGAGGGGACTGCTGGGCAGAGGGGCAGAGTGAAGTATAGCAGGGGACGTGCCATTCTCTGCTCTGTTCCTCAGCTGGCGTGGGAACCAAGTGAGACAACATTATTTGCATTGGAGATATTACTATTAATAACAATCATTATAGTATAGCTTAGTGTTATAGAATGTTGCTCTGTGCTGGACACTGTGTTGAGTTATTAAGTGCATGCCATCATTGAATCCTCTCTAGGACTCTCTGCAAGTGGGAACCTGCTGAGGTGAAGTGACTTGCCCAAGGTCACAGGACTATCAAATGGCAGAGCTGGGAACCAAACCCAAGCTGCCTTCAGCTAGTTTTCAGTGCCATCAAGCTGAAGCACTTGTGTTGCCAGAACGTTCCTAGTTTGACCCTTATAGAATTTTTTTTTTTTCCTGTTACATGCTTCTCCAAGTAAGGCCTTAACTGTTGAGATCAGAGCAAAATTCGTTTGCTTTGTAAACGTTGCTGTCACTCATTAGGCGGCTGGGAGGGAGCTGAGTGAGCTTGGCTGTGTGATGTTTACATCCTTTTACAGTCTCGTCTCAATGAGTTAGGCTAACATAAAGGGAATGAGTGGCCACAGATGACCGTAAAACAAAAAAATGAGCTCTCTGCTCATGGGACAGGCAGGTGCTAGGCTTCTCAGGAGGCTGGTCTTCAAGTGGAACTGGCTCTCCACTGATCTTGCACAAAGTGCAGGGGAAGAAATGGCCCATGACTTGCAGTCTGTGGTGGAGAAGCAGTTTTCACTCTGGCCTTTGATCTCAAGGTTACGATGGTGTGTATTTTCAGTGGCTGAGGTAGAGACCATTGCTTTTTTTTCCTCTTTCCTAAAGCCACTAAGGGGGATGTAGCAAGTTGTCTTAATCCCCCCCCCTCCCCGGGCTGCAGCCAGCGTGTCTTAAACAGCTCTAGGGGGCTGACGTGGCATGCCGCGGGAAGGGAATGGGAAGGTCATGAAAGCCTGGGACAAGGGAGCCAGTGGGGCCAATGGCACTGTCTGGTAACGTTATATGGAAGATGAAACTGTAGCGTGGAGCTGGGCGATGAGGGCGGGGCCAAGAGAGCTCCGCATTTTCCGTGATTAACTTTCTCATCGTGACCGTGTGTGTCCAGGGGGTGCTCGGCAACAAGGGGCTGCTCGGCAACAAGGGGCTGCCCTCACTGAGTGTGCGCTAACGTTGTGCACGGGGCTTCCCCTGGCTGCCAGAGTCGTCTCGCTTTATTTCTCTCATTGTCCCATTGCAGAGCCATCAGAGAGGTGGGGATCAGACCACCAATCTGTTGCGCTTGACTGCAGAATGGGAAGGCAGCTAAATTGACCGCCTCTCCTAAATTAATCCATTCCCTCTTCCCTGGAGGCCGTGTGACCGCAGAGCTCCTCTCTGGTCTAAGTCATGAAGAAACTGATGCTTAGAGAGCTGCCGCGAGCTGGCAGCCTCCAGCCCAGGGCTCCTCCCTCCCATCCTAGGGTTCTTTAGAGCACACCACAGGCTTTTTACTCCTCTTCCCTTGCATTAAATGTATTTTCTTAGATTTTTAAGCCACGCTTAGAGATGAGTGGCTCGATGGCGCTTGGCTTAGAGATGAGTGACTAATTCACGTTAAATTGTTACTGACGTCTTGTGTTGCTTGTCCAAGAGTGTTATAAAAAAGAAGACTGAGGAGGGCGTTACATAACTTGAAGGAATGAAATGTTGGTTGTGAAATTCCAGGCTGCAGGTTGCCCACTGTTGGGTGTTGAGAACACAGTCGTGAAAAAGACGGGCAGATCTCCTCTCCCCCTGGAGCATATTCCAGTGCGGGAGGCAGAAGAAAACTAAGTGGATAGTAATTTCAGATGGTGATTAAGTGGCTTAAAATATGGCACAGGCTGCAAGGGTAGCGATGTGAGTGTGAGGGGCGTCTGTTTCCCCAAGGAGCTCGGAGAGGGCTTCTCTAAGGAAGTGGCCATCGAATGGCATGACAGTGATGAGCCTCGGGGAACCAGCTTCAGGTTTGTGGAAGAGCAGGTGTTAAGCTTCCCAGAAGAAGCTGAACCTTGTTCTGGAGAATTTCCTGGTATTCTGTTCCACTGCCTTCCTCCCCCTTCCCTGCTCTTTCTCCATGATATTTTTTCCTTCAAACACACTTTCTGTTTGTATTATTGGTATTGTTTTACTGTTTTCCTCAACTAAAATGTCTGTTCCATAAGGGCAGTATTTTTTTATTTATATATTTTCTATTTATTTTATATATATGTATTCTATAGTAAAGTATGTATAACATGGTTTTCAATTTTAGTCATTTTAATGTATAATTCAGAGGCATTAATTACATTCACCCTTTATACAGATATCACCACTATTTAAAAAAAAAATCTTTTTCATCACCCAAACCAAAACTCAGTGCCCATTAAGCAGTAACTCTCCATATCCTCTCTTCCCCAGAACCTGGTAACCACTAATCTGCTTTCAAAACACAACTTATTTTTTTGTTGCTGGTTTTGAGGATATACGCAGAGAACATACACCAAATTCAACAATTTCTAAATGTATGATTCAGTTTTATTATATTCTTCAAGTTGTACAGTGATTCTTGCGCTCTTTTTTGAAATTGTTTGACCTACATTAACATAAACTCACTGCCCTCTGAATTGCCTATCTAATTTTCTGAGTTGCTGTTGCCAGTTTGATCTCATACAGCTAGTTCTTAAAGGAGCACAGTGCTCAAGGCAGACATTCTTTGCTAGTTAAGCTAGTGTTTGGTTTTAAGAAAACTTTGAGATATTTTGGGATTTAAAGATTATTTCCTGATCAAAAAGAGAAAGTGCAGAACAGGTTTTCAAGTTCTCATGGAATCCCGAGCTTCTGGAGTCACAGAGGCTGGAGGAGCCACCAATGTGCTTTTGCATCTCTACATTTGACTCTTCCAGATTTTTCATATAAGTGAGATCATACGTATTTCTCCTTCTGTGTTGATTTCTTTCAACATGATAGTATCAAGGTTCATCCTTGTTACAGCACGTATCCAAACTTCATTTTTTTAAATGGCTGAATAATATTCCATTGTGTTAATATACCACATTTTATTTATCCATTCAACTGTTGATGGACACTTGGGTTGTTTCTACCTTTTGGCCATTGTGAATAATGCTGTAATGAACATTATTGTAAGTGTATGTATTTGAGTTCCTGTTTTAGGTCTCTGGGTATATAGAGTGGAATAACTGGATCTATGTCAACTCTATGTGTAATTTTTTTGAGGGACACATGAAGGTACTATTTTTGTTTGTTCAGTTCTGTACCCTGGTTACCTAGAAGTATATCTGGGAAGTACTGATGCTCAGTACCTACTTGTTGAATGAGGACATGAAGGAATGTGAAAGTATTTGGGGTGTGTGAGCTGGACAGTGGGAGATGTGAGTGAGGAGATAGGCAGGACTTACATGTTTGTCTCCTTGACTCATTGGCTCCTGGGAGGAGCTGGCAGGCACCCGACCTTCTCGCCCAGTGAGCACCAACTCAAGAGAAAGACCCAGCAGGCCTCTCCAAGCAGTTGCAGCTCCAGTGACTTAGGTTCATTAGATGTGTAGCTAGTAATAAAGTGCCATATATTGCACTGGTGTTTTTTTGCTTTTCAGGAACATACATCTAGGTGTTCAGCTGGGGTACAAAATCACTAGGAGGTTGGGCTCCTTCTGCAGAATAAAAGTGAAACCCTTCCCCCGGCACCCTCCCCCTGCCACTTTAGGGAACCAGAGACACCCATGCCTGGAGCTAGCATGTGTTTTCCGGGGACAGTTTTGGTTGTCTGGTTGCTGCTGTGTTAATTGCTTTCTGGTCCTTTAATGGGAGAGGTCTGGGCTCTGGTTACATTATTGCCCTCCCTACAGCTTGATACAGGTCAGGAAGCAGGAAACAAAGGGAGGGACTCTTAACTGATCATGCAACTGTAGCACCTGCTAATGGCCATCCTTTTAGCCTGAGTTTGCACTAGGGTGAGAAAGTTCCAGCACTTTCTCCCACCTGTGCAGCCCTCCTCTCATTCACATGCAGGTGCAACCACACACTTGCACACACATGCACACCTGTCTCCCTTCCCCATCACCTGGTCCCCTCCCTTTTGTTCCCTGGCCTGTCTGTGCCGTACCGATGGCACACCTGCTCACATGCCCGCAGCTCCTTCATTGTGCTTCTGTGAGGTGTGCCTCCACCCCTCTTTCCATCCCACTCTGTACACCGAGAGGCTCCCTGCCTCAGCTGGGTTCTTCCCCCGTCATGCCCGTTGACTCACAGAAGGGGGCTTGATCTACTTTGTGGTACCTGAGCCACAGAAACTTGATGAAGCGTCAGAAGCAGAAACTTCTATGGGCTCCACTGATCCTGCTTACTGATCCAGGAGGACAAGATGAGGAGTCCTCACTGCTCCCTGGGCACTCTGGGGCTATAGAGGCTTGTGCTTCCTGCAGCACTTCTTAGAAGGCTCTTAATTTCTCACTCTTAAATTAATCAATTTAGAAAATATTTATTATGTACTTACCTTGTGTCAGACACTGGTCTAGGTACAGAGAACAAAGCAAATACAGATTCTGCTACAAAGCAGATACTGGCTCTTACTCTCATGAGGTCTGCATTGTAATGGCAGAGAATGGTCATCAGTAGGATAGAGAAGTCAGGGTTTAATGAGATGCGAACCCCTCCCCCATACTGCTGAGCCAGGGCTCCCCTTGCTTTCTGGTAGACACAGTCATCACCAGTAAATAGGAAGGCCTGGGGACTGGCTGGGGGAATTTACCTCCTGAGCCTTTATACCAAAGCGAAGAGATGTGTGGGCTGTCTTGTTCCTGGTTCGTGTTCTGAATTCACAGACTCTGAGCAAACTGACTTGTCACAAATACAGGTGACATCTGGATTAGGTGCCAGGCAACCACGTGGAGAAGCTGCTGGTTTGCTTCCTCTTGGCTGTGACTTTAGAGACTGGAGTTGGCTAGCAGCTCCTCTACGGGGAAGCCTGTCCCCCAGCTCCAGTGGGAGACCGGCACATCTGGCTGCAGCAGGTAGGGAAGGCCACATGGATGTTGGCAGGGAAGCTCCTCTGAGAGGCTTGGTTTGCACTCTGCTGGTCGGGGAAGGGATAGGCTATCTGAGAATGACAGGCCCCCTGCCCACGGGAGGAATACAGGCCCCAGGCGGGCAGCTCTGCAGTTAGGAGGGCCCACATGCTGGTGGGCAGAGCTAATGCAGTGAGGGTGAGTCAGCCCTGCTTGTGAGGCCAGCGTCACCACCCCAGGAGGGCGTCATGCCGCCTGGCTCCTGGAGGTTGTGGCCGCCTGTCATGTATGTGGTTGAATGGCTAGGTGAAGCAAGTAGCCTGGATAGACTAAATAATTCCTTAGTACAACTTGTACTTCTCTGGACTAGAAGTTACATGTATTTAAGAAAATGTGCAGTATGGGTATTTTTTGAATCACCATTTGAAATCCCTCTATGTTTACCATGAATTGTTACCCCATCCCTTCACTTTGTTCCTTTTTTTTTTTTAATGAGTTGGCTTTCTCTTTTGAATACTGTGGCACTCTGTTACCTGTATGCAGCACTTGACCACTTGCCCCTTCTGAGGGGGTGCCCTGTTGGCTCAGTGGTTGAGTTTGACTGTCAAGAAAAAGGTTGGTGGTTAAAATTCAACAGTTGTGTGTTAGAATACAGGTCTGAAGAACAAACTCTGTTAAGACTAGACTCGATGGCCTGACAGAGTGCGGGGTCCCCAGAAGACATGGTCTCCAGACTCTCTGTAAGCCTGGAACTGAAACCATTCCTGAAACCAACTCTTCAGACAAAGATTGAACTGGGTGAAAAGACATAAAATGATTCTGGAGAAGAGTGTGCTTATTGGTGAAAGTAGATACATGGGGCTAAAAGGGCAGCTCCTGTCCAAAAGTGAAATAAGAGGCCCGGGGGGTTGTGGGGACAGGAGCTGGTTGAATGGACTCAGGGAACACAGGTAGGAGAGGAGGACTATGCCGTCACAGGGTGGGGGGGCAGCTAGAGTTACAAAGCAGCATGTGTACAAGTTTTTGTAGAACAACTTAACTTAGATTGTAAACTTGATTAAATCACAATACCAATCACAATGAATATTAAAAAAAAAATTCACTGTCTGCTCCTTGGAAACTCTGTAAGGCAGTTTTCTGTGTCCTGTAAGGTTGCCCACGGATGCCGTAGTCAAGAAATCCAAAGATGCATTGCACTGGGAAAATCTACTGCAAAGGGCCTCTTTAAAGTATTGAAAAGTAAAGATGTCACCTTGAAAACTGAGGTGTGCCTGACCCAAGCCATGGTGTTTTCAGTCACATCGTATGCAAGCAAAAGCTGAACAGTGAGTAAGGGAGACAGAAGTGATGCCTTTGAACTGCGATGCTGGAGAAGAATACTGAATGAAGAATGTGGACTGTCAAAAGAAGAAACAGATCTGCTCTGGAAGAAGTACAACCAGAGTGCTCCTTGGAAGCAAGGATGGCGAGACAGCGTCTTAACATACCTCAGACATGTTGTCAGAACGCACTGGTCCCTGGACGAGGACATCATGCTTGGTAGAATGGAGAGTCAGTGAAAACGAGGAAGACCCTCCACAAAGTGGATTGACCCAGTCAACGGCTGCAGTGATGGGCTTAAGCCTAAAAATGACTGTGGTCGTGGTGGTCGTGATGCCAGACTGGGCCGTTTTTTCTGTTGTGTGTAGGGTCGTTACAAGTTGGAACTGACTTGATGGCACCTAACAACCACGACATCATAGAGTTACTGTGAGTTGAAATCTGCCTGACGGCAGTGGGCTTGGTTTGGAGGTTGTGATATTAAGCTACTGCAGACATCTGGGAAGAAACAGCATGAAATGATATGGAGTGTTTCCTCTCTGAGAGGAAACACTTGACCTGAGAGGGAGTCAGCCTGGTGGGGACTTGGGGGAAGAGCATTTTGGGCAAAAGCCCTGAGGTGAGAATAAGCTGGCTTATTTTGGAAAGAGTAAGAAAACTACTCTGAACCAAATTAGGTCTTAGAGGCACAAAGGGGGTGGTTTCTTGTAGGGCTTTGTAGACAGTGGTGTGGAATTTGACAGGACATCATTCGAAAGATTTAAATAGCCATGTGATGTGATTAACCCTTTAAAAAGATTGCTCTTGCTACTCTGTGCCTGTAGGCAGGAGTAAAAGAGAGAACACTTAGGAAGTTACAGTGCATCTTCAGGTGAGAGTTAATCGTGATTTGGTGACCTGGACTTCAAGACACAGGCCTTACAGGAACCATATCTGAGAGAGAAACAAAGTGAAGACAGAGTCCTAGTGATTGTCTGATGGCTAGTAAGTGATAAATATTGCAATCAGAGCCCATTTTAAGGACTTCCTCACTTTTTCCTACCTTAGCAGTGGTGTCAGTAGGCCGTCCTGTTTTTTGTCTTGTGCAACACGATACAAATTGATAGTGATGAGGGAATCCCTGGGAGCCTCTGGCCTCCCAAAGCCACGTTGGCAGAGAGGTTACTTAGATGTGGGGGCTGCTCTCCATTGCACTCTTGAGAGTGTTTTTTTCCCCAGGCTGATGGTTGGTTGGTTCTAAAATATGTTTGTGGGTGGTATGGTAAGGCAGGTATGGTAGTAAAGAAAATAGATGCATTTTGTGTTTGTATGAGATGGTGGGTGGGAGAAAGAATGTACCTTTTCATTTGTCATAGCCATGGACAGTAAAAAAAAAAAAAAAAAGCATTTGACAGCATTCAGAGGGTGAGTTGCTTTCCAGATCAGGTGGTTTACTGACAAAATTATTTAAAAAGAAATAGTATCTAGTATTTGTTGAGCATTAACTATGTGCCATGAACTTTCCCAAATGTTCTTCATGGTTTAGAGATGAAACTGTCTTGGAAAGTTTTAATAACTTAGTTGTGTTCACTTGGCTAGGAGCTTGCTAGGACTGAAATTTGCAAGTGTGGTTGGTCTTTTTCTGACTCCTAAGTCCATTTGTCTAACTCTCATGAAATACGTTTGTTAAGAACTTGTTCCAGGGGAGCACAAATGTGTCAAGTTCTGAATTAGTCTTGATTTCTTTGGTATGGCAGAAAGCAGATAGATTGCATACATAATCCAGTGTTAAACTCATGTGTGAGGTGTTTTTTACTGGCTGCATCCATGGTTCTCCCAACAGGGTCCCTGGACTAGTAGTATCAGCATCACCTGAGACCTTGGTAGAAAAGTGAACTTCATGGGCTCCATTTTAGACCTACTGAATTGAAAACTCTGGAAGAGAGACCCAGCAATCTTCATTTTAACAAGCTCTTCAAGGATTCTGGTGCTCACTAATTTTGAGCACACTGGTCTACCTTCAGAAACCCTGGTGCCATAGTGCTAAAATGCTATGTCTGCTAACCAAAAGGTCAGCAGTTCGAGTCTGCCAGTGCTCCTTGGAAACTCTATGGGACAGTTCTGCTCTGTACTAGAGGGTCTCTATGAGTCAGGATTGACTTGACAGTACTGGGTTTGGGTTGGTCTGCTTTGATCTACATACTCTTCTTGTGAGGTAAGAGCCAGAGTAGCATCGCTCAAAGTCGGTCTCATGTGACATTAATAGGTGTTGTGCCAAAAAGGTGTTCTGTAGTCAGTGTTTGAAAAACAAAAATTTCTTTAACACAGAACATTAACAGAATTAATTATGGTATATTTGTTTTGGAGAAACTTTTGTTATCTTCCTCAGAGTTACTTGGCCATGGAATCCCTTTTTTGAGGAGCAACTATGAAGATAATGTTTGAGAAACACTATACTCCGTAGTCGCACACATTGTAGATACAAATTAATTGAATTAGCATCTTCTGTTGGTGAATTTCAACCAATCAAATAGTGTTCACTTGTAGGTATAGTATGTCCTTTCCTTTGGTGGAGAATGTAGACTATGCCAGAAATGAATAAGGATGATTCTTTATCAAAAATACCTTCTCTATGGCAGGTAGACTTTAAGACACCTCACAACCTTAAAGGGTTGGTATCCTTACTCCCAATTAACAGATGGAAAAACTGAGGTGTGGAAAGATGCAATTGCTTGTTTCATAGCTAGTGATGTGGATGGTTTTGTAGCCCAGGACTGTGTGACTTCCAGATCTCTTCTGTTTCCTCTTATGCACCATGATCTCATAGAGCTTGGGGAGATAGGAGCATCACTTATGGATCAGGACTAGGCCCCTAAAGAGTGTCTGTGGGACAATGCTGTACAGCTGTCAGTGGGGAGGGGGAAAGTGAGGGACAGGGAGAAGGTGGGGGTGGAAGGGGAGGGAATGATTACTTGAGTTAGCTGGGCAGCACTGATGGAGGAGGTGGGCAGAATCTGAGGATTCCTCAGTGCAGCTTTAAAAAAAATATGTACATATATACAATTTTGACTATAAACATAACACATGCTCTGAAAATAAATAAAAGTATGTAGATGAAAGTAACTGTTGCATCCCAGAGAAATTGCAGTTAGTATTTGGATATATTTGATAGGTTTCATATAGCTTTTCTATATGTGTTTGGACATATATATATATACATCTTTTCTCATTTCATCAACTTTTTTTTTTAAAAAAAGCTTTTTAAATGATACATCTTAGCTTTTTTTCAGTGGTGCAGTATAATTTATTTCATAATTTCCCTGTGGTTGGTCCTGCAGATTATTTTCAGCTTTTCATTGCATAAGTTGTGCCACAGTCAGATCTGTAGGTATCCGTTTGTATTCGTATCACAGATTGTTTCCTTAGGACAGATTCCTAGAAGCAGAATTTACTGGACTAAAAGGTATGTACATCTTGAAAATTCTCTATAAACATTGCCGAGTTGCTTTCCAGAAAGATCATGCAACTTCCACTCAATCCCCTAAAAAGTGTGGGAGAAAAGTCTTTTTTCACCAGCTGTCCTCCTCTTTCCAGAGGGAGTCTGGAGGATGCAGAGAAAGGAGTCAGGCAGCCTGGCCCTTGCAGACGTCAGGAGCTGGGTGGCGGCCTTTGCAGCTTGTCTTGGGGGCAGTGAGTGGGCATCTTGTTATTGTGCTGGGAGAAGGCTGATTAGCGCTCTGGCACAGCTGCCTGTGGGAAGGAACAGCCAGTTCAAGAAATAATCCCTTGATATTGGTGCTGTGGTTCCTGCCTAGAGATTTTCATCAAGGCTGATTACGAGTCCTGCTCTGAGCTGGGTGGGACTGTACAGTCTGCAGAGCTGCAGGGCGGACTCATGGAGCCTCCAAATTTGGCTGTCAGATTTTGTTTCAGGCAAAATCCTAGAAACCTCTGTCCTTGTTGCCTTTATCCGGATCACCCTATAGAACATGTTCCGAACTGTGAAAACAGTGCCTGTGTTCTCACAGACTGACATTCTTCCATTCTAAAGGGAGCTGTGGTAAGTTGCAAGATAGAATTTACTTTTTGCATAAAAAATTTAGAGGCTGCAAGATCCTTTTCTGTAGATTGTCAAAAAAAAAAATTTGCTAGCCCAAGCCCATTTGAGAAGTAGCCTGCTGCTTGTGTTCTGAGCTGACAACAGAACCGTGGGTCTGGAATGGCCTTATATGCCTCTGGGACTCAGCGCAGTGATGGGAGGTGGGAGGAGCTCTCTGCGCTAAGCCCGGGAGAGGGCTGGAAGCTGAAGGTTTCAAAGGAGCTCCTCTTCTGCCTCCAGCACTTCTTCCCTCACTCTCACAAATGCTTGATACTTTACGATCATCAACTCAGACTATATCCTTCCTTACTTTCTCTTTAGGTGCAGGTAGCCCTGGCAAATCTCTTTGAAGGTCCCCTCTGTAAATTTTGGAATGTTCTTGAAAGTCTTGTGGTTTGGGCTAGAAGCCAGACAAATTTCTTGGCTCTGATTATACACAGAGGCTGGAGGTTCCTTGAGCTTCATTTCCTGGATGGCTACAGTCGGTGAGGAGACGATGGGCGGAAGCAGCCTGGGTTAGGGATCCAGTGATCAGGATCTGTCTGAGGCATTCGCTGGTGCTGGTTTCTACCTGCAAGGTCAGAATTTTCAGAAGAAAGTCTAATTAGCTGTGCAAGTGAGGCAGGAGGTCAAGTTCATCAATGAGTGACCGAGAGTTATGTGACAATTCCCTAGAAGGAAATAGAAACAAGATTGATCTTCCTCAAGTAGTGCAGCTTTCAGGAACTGTCTTCTCTGATACCTTTTCCAGTCAGTTGCCAAATCCTAGCAGTTCTGCTTCAGCAGTTCCCCTGGTGCGTGTGTCTCCCCTCTGCTGCTTCGTCCCTGGTTCAGGCCTCCGTTGCTCTTTGCTTGGATAATTGCAGTAGTCTTCCAGCTGGTCTCCCAGCTCTCTTGTTTCTGATTAGTCATACATCTCACTTTCCAATTAAACTTTCCAAATGTTGTTAGCTGATTATTTCGCTTTCTTGATCAAATACTCTCCCATGGCTCATTAACTGATGGGAAGCAGAAAGTCCATACTTCTGTTCTGGATGTTCAGAGATCTCGCCTCTCCTCCCCTGTACACCCTTGGGACCCTGCCCGCATTACTACTCCCTGCTACCTTGTGATGCATCTCTGTTTCCTGCTACATGTGGTTGCTCATTTTGTCCTTCAAGCCTCCTTGGCTTTGCACCTCTCCCACCAGAAAGTGTCAGCAAGTTGATTCTGACTCATAGCAACTGTGTGTGTGTCACAGTAGAGCTGTGTTCTGTGGGGTGGGTTTTCAGTGGTTGAGTTTTTGGAAGAAGATCATCAGGTTTATCTTTTGAGGAACTGCTGGGTAGACTAAAATCTCCAACTTTCAGTTAGCAGCTGAGTGCTCTGTTTGTACCACTTAGGAATTCCTGTGCACACCCTAATCCCACTACTTTTTTCACAGCCAGACCAAAGGAGTATCTTCGTGGAAGCTTTTGTTTTTGATGCTCCAGGCTAGAAGTAGTATCTTCTTCCTCTACCCTCTCTCAATTCCCTCTTTTTTGGCATTAATCTTACGTGTTCTGTCTTACGTTTTTCTTAGTATGATGCTACTCCTGTGAGGCTCCCACTCACTCTTGAGTGCACTGCTGGCACACGTGTTGCAGTATTTGATGAACATGTGAATGAGTGGATGCTGAGGGTGTCTCAGTGGGGCTAACCGTGGTGTTCGCTCTGCTTTACTGTGTGCTCCGCGCTCACCTGGACTGGTCCCTGCTGGTGCATGACTTGCTCCCAGGGATCATGTAGGCAGCTCACGTATTTCCGGGCAAGTAGCAAGTGGCAGCGAGTTAGTGATTCGTGAGCAGGTAGAGAAGGTGATCGCCTAGAGAGCTGCTGACTCAGCTGCCAGCTACTAACCCAGGGCACTTCTGGGCTGTGAATGAGTAAGTGGGTGGCATGAATGAACAGATGGTCACTGAATCTCAGGGGACTTGGTCTCCTGGATTCGTACCTCCCAGCTTAGAGGTACACAGCCCAGGGCCTCATGGGGATTTGTTTGATAGAAGCTGTAGTAAACACAGCACATTTTCCTGGAGAACCAGTTATCCTGGAAATAAACATTCTTTGATGTTCAGTCACGTTTATTATGGAAGCAAAGATGAAAACTGATGCTTTGAAGAAGCTCTCGCCTGTGAATGTCTTGCTTCAGTTACAATCCAGACTCCCTGAGGTAGGTATTTATTCTGCTCTGCCTTGGAGGTGTGATGATGGAAGCGTGTGCGAGAATGCGGGCTAGTTCAGCCACCCTCCAGACTCTCTGTCACCAGCTCTCCACCCCATGGCCATTCTTCAGCAGCAGATATGGCTTGTATTTGAATCCCTTCAGCTATAGAGATGCCGTGTCGGGGGGAAGACAGGGTAAACGGCACAGCCTGTCTGCCTTCGTGAAGAAGGGAAATGAGTGCTGGAAACATGATAGCACTGTGAAAAATCATGGAAGAAATTACATATCTACTGAAAAGTAAGCCCAGTGTGATCAGTGTAAGAAATACTCTTTCAGGCAGAAAATACCAACCAGCCAACCACCAAGTGTACTTCAGCTGAACTCGGTGGATAAAACCAGTCAATTGTACCACTATGGAGGGCCCTTCTGGTGCTACACCCAGGCAACCCATGTTCTTGCCCTCCCTGACCTCCCCTTACCACAGTTTACTCCAGCTAATCAGTCCCTGGGCAGTACTAGCAGCTACGGTAGCTGAGAGGTTGGGGATTATAGTCCGCCCAGAGGCACCTTGGAACAAAGACCTGGTAGTGGTCTGCTTCTGAAAAATCAGCCACTGAGAACCCAGTGGAGTACATTTCTACTCAGATAGACAGGGGATTATCATGAAGTGAAATTGACTCTATGGTAATTGGTTGGCTGTCATTGTCTAGCTAGGCAAGTCAAGTGTTCTCTGCCGCAGCGCCTGGCCTGTTACATGAGTAGTGCTGTTACTGTAATGACGGCGTATAAAACAAGCCAAGAGCATGGTTTGCGGCTCTTGCCTGATACTTGATACCTTGGAGCCGTGAGGGTAGGGGCTATCCCTGCATGGGAGAATCCACCAGCACCCACCAGAGTTGACAAGTTCAAACACAGGGATAGACCAGTCCTCTGCTCTCCTGGGTTTCTGGAAAAGCAGTTAGGTTAGAGAACTCAGGATCCTGGACATCACACTGGCCTGGGTAACCACTGTGTACCTACCTGCTGGAACAGTGCTGGCACAGAGTAGGTGCTAGGTCAGTAGTAACGGCAACACTGGTGGCGTAGTGTTTAAGTGCTGTGTCTGCTCACCCAAAGTTGGGCAGTTTAAATCCTCCAGGTGCTCCTTGGGAACTCTATGGGGGCAGTTCTTCTCTGACCTATAGGGCCCCTATGAGCCGGAATTGGCTTGACAGTGGTGGCTGTTTTGGGCTAGGCCGGTAATGGATGAGTGAGGGAGGAAAGAGATCCACTTTATACACCAGGACAGCCAGGCACCAAAGGGCCTGCTCAGAACCTCTGAGGATGTTCTTGCTAAAATGGTGTGGATTTAGTGACCTTGCCCATTTGAGATCAAATCCCCAGCCTTTCTAGGACCTTTTCTTAGAAATCTACCATCAAAATCCTGGCCCTGTGGAGTGCCTCCAGCTGAAGAGAGGCTTTCACATATGGGATATGAGAAGTGAAATGACCATTCTCTTGTAAGCCACTAGCGCTAGGGAGAAGGGTAAGTATGGCCTCTTTTCAAAGGATTCATTTAGCTCTTTGAGCCTTAGAAGAAAGAAAGACAGAACTTCAATGTATATTAAGACAGTGTTTGAAGGGGTAAAGACAGTCTTTGAGAAAGTTTCCATGATTCTTCTTGGTTAGATTGCTTTGGTTGGCCAGTATTCATTCTTAATTATGAGGTTATCAACTTTTTAGCAGTGAATACATGCTCACTCAGTTATATACTGCCCTGTGTGTAGTTGCTCATGTGATGGGGCATATTTGTGTCAACAAACTTAAAGCCTCTGAAATAATGTGTCTTACTGTATCCTGTGTATTACTTGGAGTCCTTGAGTTGCACACATGGTAAACAGGCTTGTCTGCTAATGAAATGGTGGCTGTTCAAGTCCACACAGAGGTGGTCTACTTCTGAAAACCCAGCCACTGAGAACACTGTGAGAACAGTTCTGCTCCGACACACATGGGTGTCCCATGACTTGGAGAGGACTTCATGGTAGCTGCTTTACATTCTAAAACTTGCTGCTGTCAAGTCCCACTCATGCCCACCCTCTAGGGCAGAACTGCCCCATAAGTTTCCCAAGAAGCAGTTAGTGGATTAGAACTGGTGACATTTTGGTTAGCAGATGAATTCTTAACCTCTATGCCAAAAGGGCTCTGGCTTCTATTATTAATTACTTCAGAAAGGACTTACTGGTTCCTAAGGTGAAGAGGTGGCAGTTTTACCCTTTTGAACTATTCTTTGTATACTTCCCTGAGATTCTTGGGGCTAGATTGGTGGTTTTTGCTAAAAAAATGGATTTTACTATTACATTTTTTTAACCAAGAGGTTCTGTGACTGCCCTCTTGCTTCCCAACTCTTCTTCCCAAGAAATGTTTGTGACTTTTGTGTTTTTGCTTCTTTGGTGGAGTTGTCAGTGGTCTTGAACAAATTGAAGCAGATGGAAAGTATGTGTTACACGTCAACATTTTATCATCATTGGCATTATCATTTTTTTATTGTGATTGAGTGAAAGTGTACCATCCAATATAAATTTCCATGCCCGCCTATGTGCAGCTCCTGCTGCTCTCCCTGCCCAGTGAAGCACACTCCTCCTGTCCGTTCTATACATGTCATATCCTCCTAACAATCTGCTGTCCCCTCCTCTTTGCCCTCTCTCCCCTCTCCAGTAAGAGACCAGCAAGACGATGTCCTATAGATGCATAGAACCATGAAGTACACACACGATATGGTAACTCTGTGTCTCCAAGTCCAATCCATTACTGCCCGAAGAGCTGAGCTCAGCAATGATTTATGGACAGCATCAGGAACAGGGGCCATGCTCCCAGGGGAACCCCGAGGCCCCTGGACCATCAATTTCAGTCTTCTAGTGGAGCTCTCAGGGTACACACCTTTTTATTCTTGTGTTGCCAGTGAAACTTAACTTCGTGAGCTCTATCACGGCTATCGCTGGTGGTGGCTGGGCACCATCCGGTTCCTCTCGTCACATGTCAATGTAGTTACCCACTCACGTCGGTGTCTCTGTCTTCTAGGTTCTCTTTCCTCCATGTCATTTTGTTCCTCGGTGATTGTCCATTCCTGCTGAGTTGGGACCATTCAGTGTACCTCAGATGGCAGCTTGGCAGCTTTTAAGACCCCACACCACTCACCAACGAGGGGTGCAGAAGACTCTCTCAGCAATATGCTAGTTAGGTCAGTTAGGCCCTGATGCCCCTTGAGAGCAGGCCCCCACCCCTGCTACTCTGTCCTTGCAATATTGGGTTAACATTGGAGGAGTAATCATGTTTTGTTAAAGTTCAATTAAACTGATCTTTCTAATGTGTGCTGTCACTGATTTCACCCAACCAAATTTCTATCAACTATCTAATCTATGACCCACCCTCGCCCTCCCTCCCTTCCCACCCTTGCAGCTGTCAAGGAGTCTTTTCTTTTATACGTGAGTCTCTTTTTAAGTCTTCATAGTAGGGGTCTCATACAGTATTTGTCCTTTTGCTGCTGACTGATTTCACTCGGCATAATGTCTTCCAGTTGAAACCAGGTTATGAGACGCTTCCTAAAGTCACCATTGTTCTTTATCATTGCATAGTGTTCCATTGAGTATACATGCTATAGTTTATCCATTCCTCTGTTGTTGGGCATCTGGGTTGATTCCAACTTTTTGCTGTTGTGGACTGTACTTCAATAAACATTCATGTGCATATATCTGTTGGTGTGACTGCCCTTGCATCTCTGGATATATTCCAAGCAGTAGAATTACTGGGTCAAATGGTATATCTATTTCCATCTTTTTAAGAAAGCACCAGATTGCTTTCCAAAGAGGTTGTACCATTTGGAATCCCACCAACAGTGTAGGAGAGTTCCAATTTCTCCATAGCCTCTCCAGAATTTATTGTTTTGTGTTTTTTGGATCATGCCAACCTTGTTTGGGTGAGATGATATCTCATCGTAGTTTTGATTTGAATTTCTTTAATAGCTAATGATCATGAGCATTTCGGCATGTGTCTTTTGGCTGCCTGGATCTCCTCTTTAGAGCAGTGTCTGTCCATCTCCTTCACCCATAGCTTAATTGGATTATCAATCCTTTTCATTTTAATATTTTGTAGTACCTTATAGATTATGGAGATCAGATGTTGGTCCCACATATAGTTGCCAAATATTTTTTCCCAGCCTGCAGGTGTTCTTTTAATTCTTTTGATAAAGTCTTTGTATGATCTGACTCGACGGCACTTGGCTGGCTTGGCTTGGCATGAGCAAAAGTGTTTGATTCTTAGTAGTTCCCATTTATCTAGTTTCTCTTCTGTTGATTGTGCTTTGTTTGACAGATTTTGGTCTGTTTATGTTGTGTATTAAAACTTCCATTGTTGATTCTATTTTTTCTTGGATAAGTTTTATCATTTTAGTTTTGATATTTAGGTCTTTTATCCAGTTTGAGTTGGTTTTTACATAAGATGTAAGATATGGGTCTTGTTTCAGTTCATTGCAGATGGCTGTCCAATTCTGTCAGCACCATTTGTTAAAGAGATTACTTTTACCCCAGTTGAAAGTCTTAGGGCCTTTGTCGAATATCAACTGTTCATAGGAAGATGGTGGCATCTCTCGGGTCTCAACTCTGTTCCATTGAGCTACGTGTCTCTTTTTGTACCAGTACCAGGCTGTTTTGACAACTGTAGCAGTGTAATAGGTTCTAAAGTTGGGTAGTGAGAGGCCTTCAAGTGTGTTTTTCTTCTTCAGTAGTGCTTTACTTATCCAGGACTTCTTCCCTTTCCAAACAAAGTTGGTGATTTGTTTCTGCAACTCATTAAAAATGACACTGATATTTGTATTTGTATTGCATTATGTAAGTAGATTGCTTTGGGTAAAATAACCATTTTCACAATGTTAAGTTTTCCTATCCATGAGCAGGGTAGGTTTCTCCATTATGTAAATTTCTCTTAGTTTCTTGTGGTAAGGTCTTGTAGTTCTCTTTGTAAAGGTCTCTTATTTCTCTAGTTAGATTTATTCCTAGGTATTTTATCTTCTTGGAGACTGTAGTAAATGGTATTAATTTGGTGATTTCTTCTTTAATAATCTCGTTGTTGGTATAAAGGAATCAGTCACTGTTGAGGCCTCTGTTTGGGTAACTTGTCATCCCAGTTGAACAAGGTGGCATCCCTCACAAGCTGTCTCAGCCACTGTGGAACAGCTGATTCCATGGTGTAGGTTAAGAAAGAGAGGGTGGAAGAGTCAAGGTACAGAGAGTCCACTGTGAGGCTCTCAAAATGTGGCTCTTCTGCCTGCTGGTCTTATCAGCAGTGTGGCTGAGCTTTGCTGCCAGCTAGCTCAAGCCCTGCTTGCTGCCTAAGACAGAGAAAATAAAAGGTGGGGCACTGCCTCCCAGCCTGGGAATTAGTCCCTGGTGAGGCCACCGTTGGGGTGACTCCACCTCCCAGTTGAACAAGATGGCATCCCGCCGAAGCTCTCCTGCCCACTGTGGAACAGCTGATTCCATGGCGGAGGTTCAGAAACAGAGGTTGGAGAAACTGAGGTGCACAGAGTCCAGCACCAGGCTCTAAAAATGTGGTTATTTCACCTGCTGGTCCCCTCAGCAGTGTGGCTGAGCTTTGCTGTCAGTCATGTCCAAACCCCTCCTGCTGGCTAAGACAGAGAAAAAGGAGTTAAAAGTTATCTTCCGTCTGTGAGAGCTGGCGTTCAATAAGGGCAGGGATCAGCAAAAGAGAAGAAGTTTCCTGATCATTAACGTGTGGTCCAAATTGACAGCCCTATGCTGTGTCCTGGAGCTCACTGGATGTCCAGAAGGCTCCATTTAATTATCAGTTCAGGCCTTAGTTTTCAGAGGGAGTTAAGGAGGTGTATGTCTAGTCTGCCATCTTGACTGCCCCTTGGTATTATCATTTTTATTATAGCTACTTTTATTTAGTGTCTACTGAGGGTGCTTGGAGCTTTACACATATAATCACATTTGATCCTAACAACAGTCTGCTTTGTTGTTGTTGTTAGGTGCCATCGAATTGGTTTTGACTCCAAGCGACTCTCTGCCCAATAGAAGGAAACACTGCCCTGTCTTGCTGCATGCCCACTATTGTTCATGCTTAAGCCTATCATTGCAGCCACTGTGCCAGTCCATCTTGTGAAGGGTCTTCCTCTTTTATGTGGACCCTCCTCTTTACAAGCATGATGTCCTCCAACAACCTATGAGGAGGTACTATTATTGCCATTTTCCAGGTGGGAAAACTGACAGTCAGAGCATTTAAGAGACTTCTTTGTGTACATAGGCTGGTAAGTGGTAAATGTGAAGTTTGAAATTGGTAAGGTCAGAGTTCAGGGTTTGCCGTCAAACAGACCCAAACTCCTGGTGTACTTGGTGATGTCAGAGAAGTGGTAGTGTAATTGCTTCATCTGGGACAGACATAACTGACATATTCCAAGGACCAGCCAGACAATGTGGGGTACCTCCTGAGCTCTGGGGCCCTGAGACAGAGCAGGAAATAATGACATCTGCAGGGAAGCCTTCATGGAGGAGACGGCTCTGCAGGAACCTGAGACATAGGAACATTTAGGTATGGAGGAGGAGGGCCAAGCATTTCAGACAGAGGCTGTTAACCCAAGAAAGGGTTCAAAGGCAGATCATGCAGGTGTTCTGGCCTCAGTTTCCCCATGCTTCTAGGCACATTTAGTTGTGAATATAGCAACACAAGAAGCATTTTCTCCATGCTAGAAAAGTGACGGAAATTTTTCTCTTTGTGTTTGTTTCTTTCCAGAAGCCTCATCTGTTCTGTTTTGTGATACTCTGAGGTGGTCATAAGACAAGGTTTCTTATGGAGTCCTCATGTGTGTATTTTAGTCTTTGCTATTAGATTTTTCTGCCAAGTGACCTTGGGCTGCTTCTTAAGCTTCCTAGGTCTTATCTGTCAGACGATGGGGAGACACTGGCTGATTTCTGTGGGTACCTGTTGCTCTGAAATGCTGACAGGTATGATCTGGTTGTGACGACACATAGCAGCAGTAACATGCCTGCCACATTCCAGATGTGAATTATATCTTTGGGAGTGGAAAATTGTCTGTTGCCCCAATGCAGTTTGATTTAACTAGAACATAGCTGCCCCTGGTCTGCTTGTAGGTGTAGCAGGTGGACAGTTACTGTTGTGTGGCCCAAGGCTGCCCCCTTGATAGCAACAGGGCTCTGGATGCACTTAGGGCCCCATCTGTGCTAGCTGTCTCTCCTGTGCAGAGGCTGAGGCCTGTGCTGGGCAGTAGCCCAGCTCTGAAGAGTGGCGGGTCTCGAGGACTTGGGCTGGAAAGAAGGGTGAAGGGTGGTGTGGGTGGGGAAGGAGGGCCCACAGTGATGGGCTCCGTGCGTCACGCACCGTCTTCTCTAGCTGCAGAGCCCAGGGAGTGGTTGTGGCGTTGCCTCATGCAGCAGGCAAGGAGCCAGTCAAGAGATGGTGTTGATCCACCATCAGGGTTGGTTTGTCTTCTCAGGGTGTAGATGACTAGGTGCAGAGGAAGAGCCACCGAATAAGGAGACAGAAGAGGCGAGATCAAAGGTATAACTGTCTTGTGCCTTCCTGAGTCTGAGCAATGGCTGTCGGGGTGCTCACAACAAGTGGGCACTTGGGATGCTTTACAGGTGGGACCTAATCTTATCCTCATCGTCTGACCAAGATAGAGACCTTGTTCTTCTCATTTTACAGATGACCAGCCTCCGCTCCAGAGAGGTTCAGCCACTCATCTGTAGCCACCCGGCACCTGACAGCATATGAACTTAATCACCACATGAGGGGTTCTCAGCCTTGAACATGCAGCAGAACTACTTGGAGGGCTTCTTACAGTAAAGCTTTCTGGGCTGTACCCCAGAGTTTCTGGTTAAGATGGTTTGGCGCAGGCCCGAGAATTAGCATTTCTAACAAGTTTCGAGGTGAGGCTAATGCTGCTGCTATTCCAGGGACCCGAGTTGAAGAACCCCTGCTCTACACTGTGTTCATCTTTCCTTGGTCCCAGTTCCTCACCCATAAAATGAGATTGGAATCTCCTAGATCTTTCCATTTGCCCAGTTAATGCAGTTACCCATGTTTGCCATCTTTTCAACTGTTCATAGTTATATGTGATTTGGGCCAACTTAAGGAATCCTGGTGGTGCAGTGGTTAAGCACTATGCTGCTAACTGACAGGTCTTCAGTTAGATTTCACCAGCTGTCACCAGGGGAAGGATGTGGCAGTCTGCTTCTATAAACATTTACATCCTTAGAAACTCTAAGGGGCAGTTTTCTCTCTCTCTTTTTTAATGTGGTAGCTACTATTTTTTTGGTGACTGAGTGAAAATGTACATTCCCATGTAAATTTACATGCCCACCTATATGCACTGCTCTCCCTGGCCTGTGACAGCACATTATTCCTCTCTGCTCCATACATGTCTCATTTTCCCAACAGTCTCCTTTCCCCTGCTCTCCACCCACTACCCTTCCTCCAGCCAGAAGTCAGCAGGATGATATTCTATAGATGCATAGAACCATAAAGTGCATCCAATATACGATCACTCTGAATTGCCAAGTTCAATCCATTTGTGTCCAAAGAGTGGACCTTCGTTATGATTTATGGTCAAGGACAACATCAGGGCCAGGGGCCATGCTCCCAGGGGAATCCCGAAGCCACTGTACCATTAGTTGCGGTCTCTTAGTGGAGATCTCAGGGTGCACCCCTTTTTATTTTTGTGTTGCCAGTGAGGCTCAACTTAGTGAACTCCATCATGGCTATCACTGGTGGTGGCCGGGCACCACCCATTTCTTCCGGTCCCAAGTCTATGTAGGCATCCACTCGTGTGGGTCTCTCTATCTTCTGGGTTGTCTTTACCCCACGTCATTTTGGTCCTTGGTGAGCATCCGTTCCTGCTGAGTTGGGACCAATTGCTGTGCCCTCAGATGGCAGCTTGGCAGCTTTTAAGACCCCAGATACCACTCACCAATGTGGGGTGCAGAGAGCCCGCTTAGCAAAATGCTCGTTGTGCCAGTTGGCCCCGACTTCGCCTAAGAGCATGGTCCCCTATAAGGGGCAGTTTTCTTAATGGCGTAGTGGTTAAGTGCATGGCTTCTAACCAAAGGTGCTCCTTGGAAACTCTATGGAGCAGTTCTTCTCTGCCCTGTAGCGTTGCTATCAGTCAGAATTGACTCGACAACACTGGGTTAGGGTTGATAGGGTTCCTGTAAGTCAGAATCGACTCAATGACAGGGGGTTTGATTTTGGTTCCAACTTAATTTGTGAAAGACCAGAAGTTTGACAGTTCTCCTGAAGCTACTGTGTTTCTGTCACTTGTCACCTTTTATTTTTGATAGTTTGCTGTAGCATGGTTTGATGCTTTGTTACTCTGTTGTCTTATTCCATGTCTTTCTGCCTTGAATTTCACTTGATGGGGTGTCAGTGCCTCCAACCTGAGCTTGCTCATTTTACTTGATTTTCGTCTGGTATAGTTCTCTCATGCTTTTACTTTTATTTATTCATTTTTATTGTGTTTTAGGGAAAAGTTTACAGTGTGAATTAGTTTCTCATTCAAAAATTTATACACTGATTATTCAGTGACATTGGTGACAATCCCTGCAATGTGTCAGCACCTTCCCCCAGGTTCCCAGTGTCTATTTACCCAGGTTCCCTGTCCCTTCTTGCCTTCTTGGCTTTGCTTTTGGGCAGGTGATGCCCATCAGGTCTCCTGTACTTGCTTGAAGTAAGAAGCAGGCACCCCGCTGTGTTACTGCTTTTTTGTAGGCCGCTGTAATGTTTGTCCGAAAAATGGACTTCTGGAGTGGCTTGAGTTCTGAGTTAGGAAGGTTTCCAGGAGCTGTATTTTCAGGGATTTCTCTGGTCTCTGTCAGACCATTAAGTCTGGTCTTTTTTTTGTGAATGTAGCTTTTGTTCTATATGTTTCACCTGCTCTGTCCGAATCCCTCCCTTGTCATCCCTGTCAGAACAGTCAGTGTTGGTAGCTGGGCATCATCTTTTTCTCCTGCACTCAGGCGGCAGAAGCTGTGGTTCATGTGGTCCCTTAGTCCTTTGGACTGATCTTCCTTTGATTTTCTTCAGTCACCTTTGTTCTGAACATGGTGGGATAGATAGATGTATTTTAGATGACCACTTGCAAACTTTTAAAATGCCAGACACCACTCACCAAAGTAGCTTGTAGAACATTTCTTTCTGAACTATGTTATACCAGTTGACATAGATGCCCTCAAGACTATCGTCCCCAGCCCTTGGCCCCAGTAACTTGGCCTTTCAGGGTGCTTGGATGGGTCTAGGAAGCTTCTGTGGCTTTGCCCTGGTCAAGGTGTGTTGGTTTTCCCTAATTGTGTGTTGTCTTTTAACCATATTGTTTCACTTTGTTTAGTGTATGATTGTATAAAACGAGTAACATTGCCTATACTTAAATACTAGGCGGTATACCATAAGTTACATTAGTGGTTCATTGGCAGTAGTCTCATCTTCCCAAGTTTGATTCCTGACCAGTGCACCTCATGCACAACCACCCATCTTATGTCTTGAGGCTGAACAGGTTTTGACTTCCATACTAAGATGAACTAAGAAAAAAGGCCTGGAGATTTATTTCCAAAAAAACGAAGTGGTGAAAACCCAGTGGATCACAGTGGTCCAAGTTGAAACTGACCCTGGAGCTGCACAGGACCGGGTACTGTGGTTGTGCATGGGATCACCAGGAGTTGGAGCCAAGTTCAAAAGAAGGTACGGCAACATAGTAAACCATTTATTTCATGTTAAACATATGTACACGTACACACAGGATACACATTTTTATACTAAAAACATGTTTGGCCTTTCTTCTGATTTTTTTTTTATGCTTCTTTGCAGTCTCTATTGTTTTAGTAGACTATACTGTTTAAAATTTTTATTTTATAATTTTCTGTAGTAAATTAGAATATTACATCTACTTGTATTGTTTCTCAGGTTCTAAAACATGTACTTCAACCATCTTTTGCTAATGTTCAATGTACAGAGTGAAATAGGATCTCTTTACTCCCTACCATGTAAGATAAGTAAGTTTTTCCCTCTTGCTGTTCTCTCACCACTGTAATATTATACCTATACTTTTATGGTATGATCTGATATTTTAAACCCTGGTGGTAGAGTGGTCAAGTGATTTGGCTGCTAACCAAAGGATCGGCAGTTTGAGTCCACCATGCTGTCAGGCAATTCTGCTGTGTCTAATAGGCCCACTGAATTGGAATAGACTCAACGGCAACAAGTTTACAGTATTATTTTGTTTTTCCCATTGTTATCTTTAAAGAAATGTTTTTTTTTTTTTGATGACTTGTAATCATGGTTTAACTGTTACATAGGCCTAGTGGATCTTAGGATTCACTGCTGTGTCTTTTATAACATAGACATTCTCTGTTACTGAATTCTTTAGATTAATACCTTAAACATAAGGAAGTATACCTACATAATAACCTTCCTGGAAGATTGACTCTGATTTATTAAACACACAGTTTCTTCCAATATGAAGAACAGTTTTGCTCTGTCATTGAGTTGTGTAGAGGAGAAGTTAGATACCAGCCTGATTTTTCTTCCTTTTCAAAGGTGATTTGCTATCTCCTGCTTGGATGCTTAGCAAGCTACTTCCTCCTTATGAAATAAAAATAGATATGCATGCCTAATACTGAATGAGCTTTTAGTCATTCTCACACTGTTTTCAGTGTTGGAAAGCTTTTTTTTGATATTTTCATTTTCTCAATTTAGTTTCTTTGAATTACCTGCCTGTCTCCCTCCATGTTTGTCTTTTTTTTTTTGTATGATCTGCTGTTTTAGACCTCACTAGATTCCTTTGTAAAGGTCAACAGTTCAAATCTACTAGGTGCTCCTTGGAAACTCTATGAGGCAACTCTACCTGGATCTCTAGGGTCGCTATGAGTCAGAACTGACTTGATGGCAGGGGGTTGGTTGGTTGGTTTTATTCCTGTGTTTTCCCCCCCTTTTTCATTTTGGGAGTGCCCTTCAAATTTGTCCTTCACATTACACCTTTCAGAGCTAAATTTTCTTGACTTTTATTGCAGACATAAAATAGATTGTTTCTAAACATTGCAATTATCACAAGAGTTATTTACTGAGCACTTTCTCTGCTCCAGGCACCACACTGAATGTTTTATGTGCATGACTTCATATAGTCCTCAGAACAGCACTGAGACATATGTCCTTGACTCTCACAGTACAGACTGGGAAAGGTGATACAGAGGTAAACGTATTCAGCATCGCTTAGGTAGTCAGTAGTGTGGCCAGAGTTCAAGTACAGCCAGTTTAACAGCCAGCATGTGTCTTTGCCATGATGATACAATGCCTTTCTGACCAGTAACTCTTTTTCAGATTCCCTTTTTTCATTTTGAGCAGAGAATATTTTCATAGTTCAGGTGGGAGGTTTCCTGTCCCTGAAAGCCAGTGTTTGTCAGCAGGTAGGGAGGATACATTCTGCTGGTTGTCCTCACTGTCCACCTCACTGCAGGTAGAATGCACCTCTGGAATCTTACACCGTAGCATTGGTTGGTGATGTTTTACATGATCCAGTGCCCTCTGAGGCAGAGCAAGTGAGCCACAGCTTTGGGGAGTTCCAGAAGCAGAACTTAATCCTCGTGATATTCTTTGAGTCCATTTGAGTCCACTGTACCATGCTCCAACTTCTTACATCTGGCTTGCTGTTTGATCAGGCCACTGTGCCAGGTACAAACTGTGCTTGGACTTGTCTTTCTTCCTGAAGCTGCCATCTGCCATGTCAGGGATAAGCCCTGCTACCAGCCAACTTTCTTCTTGGTGTACCTGCCATGTGACTCCTGGGGCTTCCCAGAGCACTGCTGGCAGTGCTGCTGTGGATCTGTGGTGACAGGAGGGAGTCCCTGGCTGTGCTGCTCCTCTGCCCCAAACCTGGCCCTCCTCCATTTGCATTCCTATCAGTTGGGTGACCCTGATACGTTGTCCTTCAAGGGCAGCCCTTCCTTGTCTCACACCATTCTGCTGTTGCTTAGGGAGCAAGGTAGCCCAGAGCCCTCACTGACTCCTGCCTTTCTACATCACCCTTTTTTCTTTCACTTTGTGGAGATTCTTTTAGATTTCTGGCATGTAAACGGAAACTGCTTCTAGTTCCCTGAGTTATGACAGGTTTTCCAGGCTTGCTGTGTCCCTTTGGCTATGCCAACAGACACCTTAGAAGAAGGGTGGCCACTGCTGTTCTCTGCTACCATAGTACTTGTAAGCTGAGGGCCTTTGAAGCCAGTGGCAGGACTTCATTTCAGCAGTGCACATGCCATGGGTCATAGGTGTGTGGGCCAGGAGAGTGACACCAGTTCATTCTGACCTCTCCTCTCTTCACCTTTTGATGGGCCTTATACTGACTCCCAGTATCTCCATCTCAGATCTCAGATCTTAGGATGGAAACATTGGTGCTTTGGACTGGACACTGAGTTGAATGGGGACCATTGCAGGTGCAGGTTCTGTGCCTCTGGGTCAGTATCACTCCTGATGGCAGGCTAAACTAAGTCCCATTTCTGTACATCAGGAGACTCTGTAGTGAAAAGCAGATCCCTTGTCAGCCTGTACATCACATGTTCTTGGCTTGGGGACTAGGTTTTTGGCAGCATCTCTGGGAGATTCTAGAACTCAGCTGTGGAAATGATGATGAGACCTTGCTTTGCTGTTGGGAGGTAAGCAGACTTATAGGGTCAGCCTCTTAGGCTCAGTCTGCTGGCTCACGCACCCTCAACAGGCATTGGCTGGTGTATCATGCCAAACCCATCTCGTGTGTAGAACTAGACATGGCTGTGTCCTTGAGGTTTGATCGATGGATAGTCAGTTTTACAAAGGCACTTGAGACTCTAGTGGGATCAAATGTGTTAAGCAAATAACCTTCCGTCCTAGGCTAAGAAAGGATAGCTCATTCCTGTTGGACTTAGATTATTTGTAAGTGGCAGTTGGAAATAAAGCACCAGCTGCTTCAAAAAATCTATGAAGTGAGATGACAGGGATTTTCTTACAGTTAGGATGGAAAAACACTGGGAATACTCAGGAGAATCTGTGATTAAGCCCTTAGGGGAGTTTGAGTCTACACATTGACCTTTGTGAAGACCTCAGGGGACACTGGTCCTTCAGTTGGCCTTGTGAGCAGAGTAGACGGTGAAGCGCTAGAAGGAAAAAAAAAAAAAAAAACGCTGGGAGAGCAAGGGGGTTGGGCTTGCAAAAGAGGAGACTTGAGCAGGGAGAGACAATGTATTGAACATTGGAGAGGTGGAGTTTGAGGTGCCTCTGGAACACCAGGTAAAGACAGGTGCTGGACAGCAGAGATGGGCCCAACAGGTACACACGGGCCTGGTGGCCTGGTGGCCTGGTGTTGTAGGACACTCAGTTAACCTTTGTGAACTTGCTACTTCACCTTGAGCATGGGAGTGACTACTGCTGTGTCACCATGTTATTGTGCAGTCACTTAGGTAAACACACATGGTGTTATTCTAGGCAACCGCTGGTCTGACAGCTTGCCGAGAATGCCTTCTCTTCCTTGGAGGTTGTTCCTTCTGGAGTGATTTTGTGTCTACCGGGAGATGTTCTCTCCTCTGGAAGGACTGAGGAGGGTCTTGACTAGAGGACAGCAGAAAGCTTAGGCCCTTGTTGTCACCGAGGTAGTAGGAACAGGTGTAGAGACCAGGGTAGCACAGAGAGCTCACTGGGTCATGTAGTCAGCTGGGTTCCAGCTGGGTGATCAAGGGCTCTAGGTTCTGAGGAGTGAGGCCAGGGAAGGAGAGGTAGGGGACAGAGTCCTCAGGGCAACTTTTGTTAAGACTAAGTGCTCTCTAGAGATTCCCAGGTAATGCGGGTGTTTTGAGCCTCAATACTAAACAAAAGGTTAGGAGTTCAAGCCTACCCAGCAGCACTGTGGAAGCAAGTACTGGTGATCTGCTTCCATCAAGATTGCAGTAAAAAAAACTCTATGGCACACTTCCACTCTGTAATACATGGGGTCGCTGTGAGTCAGAATTGACTGAGTGGCAGCGAGTTTAGGTTTTTGGTTTCAGATGCCATTCAAGCCTCCTAAGGTTGGGGCCTCTAGGCCTCCAGGGCGGCTGTGTGTCTTGATCACACTGATGCTCGCTGAGATCTTTGGCAGATGGCCTCAGTCAGCCTTGTTTTCAGTGGGCTTCCCAGGTGGAAGACTTCCAGAGCCTGGAACTTTCTGAAAGGAGCAACAGGCACAAAATAGCAGTGGTTCAATAAGGCTCACAGTGCTTTCTCTTCAGGAGGAAGAGGAGGACTGTCTGTGATCTGAGGTGTCTCCTGCTCTGCTCTGCTCAGTGTGAAGCTAGGTTCCTGTCTTTCCCTACCTTTTGGCTGAGGCTATAGCACAGATACCAGCATGGCACCTGGGTAGGTAGGACCATGCTCTGCTTGTTTCTGTGTGCTCCAGCCTCTAAGGCAAAAGCATTCACTTTGGCTTCCAGAGCAGTGAACTTCCTAGCAGTTTTCTCAGGAAACATCCTGGGGTGTGGATGCACAGACAGTTTGCTTTTTCTCTCTATAACAGATGAGACAGCAGCTGAGAAGTAAAGGGTACTTGTTGGCTAATAAGGATGTTGAAATAGGCCCCTTCTGTCTTCTAGGCACTGGGGTGCCAGTGCAGAGGGTTGTAGAGCAGGACAATGGCATATGGAGGTGAGGCATGATGGTAAGATACTAAGTTTAGCAGCCTAAATGGGAACAGAAGTCAGGGCAACCAGCAATGAGTCCACTTCAGAGATAAGCAGATAAGATGACCTGGGGTGGTGGCAAAGCCAGAATCAAGAACGTCTTCCTGACATCTAGCCTATTTCTCTAGACAGTACACCAGTATATTAATAATATTAAGAGCATGACTTGACTTTGTAAAGACTTCCTTTGGGGAACCCCAGCTTTCCAGATTGCGTTTTGTCACTCCTTGCACTGATGTCAAAGGATTGTGTACATAACCCATGAACCTGAATGTTCACTGATGACAAGCCCTCCACTCTGAGCCTCAGAGAGTCCAGGTGTCTCCTATGGGCAGAGACTGTCAGCTCACGGGCTGTCCTGCCATCCACCCCTGACCAGCCCTGGCTGAAAGCCAGGTGGGACCTGGCGATAGCCTTCCTTAGGAATTAACGAAGAACTTCTGTCCCAACCCTGCATTAAAAGCTGAGGAGGAGCTGGGTAGTGCAGACTGGGGCCCTGTTCTTCAGGAGCCTCTGGTCTAGTTGGGGAGACACCCAGTCTGAACAGGCACCCCTTTACAAGCATAAGTGCAACCTGGTAAGTTTTTTTTGCAAGCAAAATCCTCTGCCCTGATGATCTCATTCTATTGAGTGGAATAGTCAATTGCATATTTATCCCCCTGGCCCTGGGCTATCATCAGTTGAATATCTGATCCCATCCTCTCTACCTTGCTTACAAGTCCTGAGAGAACAAAGACCTTTCTCTGTCTTGCTCAGCCTTGCACAGGGGAAGCCTTTGGTTGGTGCAGATGGTTAATGTGTTCGCTGCTAACCAAAAGGTAGGTGGTTCAAATCCATCTAGAGGTGTTTTGGAAGAAAGGCCTGGAAGTCTACTTCTGAAAATCAGCCAGAAAACCCTGAGGAGCACAGTATTGCCGAAACACATGGGGTTGCCATGAACTGACCCAGCTGTAGCTGGTTTGTGTTTTTGATTCTGAGTGTTCCTTAGGTGTCTGTCTTGTATCCTCAGCTAAGACCTTGAGCCTTGGGGACAGGGATAACTCTCCTGCCTGTGGCCCCCAGGCTCTTAGCTCTGGGATGGGTATGCACCCCATTCCTGCTGTACCTTGCTGATTGACTGGTATGGTGTTAAACCTGTGGCCTTTTGCAGGTAACTCTAGGAGGGCGATGAGCTTTACAAATATGATGGGTACCTAAAATTGAGCACGCACATAATTCACTCACATGTGCTGACTCACGCGTGCTTGCATTCTGTCTGCTTTCCTGCCTCCAACTCACAGTTGATGTCTTAGAATTCTAGACATCCCCTCCAGCACACAGTGATGGCTGCCTTGGCTGCTGAGGACCAAATTCCTGACCTTTGGGCCTCAGGTCCCTGTGGACAGCTTGTTGTTATCCAGACACCAGGCCTTGGCCCTTGGTGAGCTTCTCCAAGTGTCTTACCTGCCTGTCTTCTGCTTTCTAAGCACGGTCCCTGGGCCTGCCTTGGTGTGGGGGGAGGGGTGGACAAAGAGATGCCAGCCCGGGGTGCCCTGAGAGGGGACGGGAGGCCCTGATCTACAGGCAGCACCCTGCTTTTAGAAAGCCTGACCAAAGACCTGGAGCTGTTATTGAGTCACTTGAGAGGACCCAGCTCAGTGCCAGGAACAGCAGAGGGATGTGAAAGAGCAGTGCTGTTCCAGAAAGACTAGAGACACAGCAGGGGATTTAGGCTAAAACTTTGACTTAGGTTCTACAGTTTGGTTCAAAATCCCCGCTTGACTGGCTTTGACCTTGGGAAAAGGGTTTCACTGCTCTGAGTCTGATTTCTTTCAGATAAGATAATACAGGCAGAGTGCTTTGTGTAGTGTCTAGCACCCCAGGATGTGGGGGGTCTGCGGAGTGTGAGGCGTGTGGGGGGTGTTGGGGATGGAAAGCAAAATGCTTGCTGTCTTTGAACTGGATTTTGAGTGCTGGCGACCTCATGCATTATAGTATAAAACTGCCCAATAAGGTTTTCTTGCCTGTGCCCTTTATAGAAATGGATCACCAGCATTTCTTTGTGGTGTCACAGGGCATTAACAGCTTTGGGTTAGCAGTTGAGTGTAAAACCTTTGTACCACGCAGGGACCTCAGCACATTGTAGGTACCCAATAAATGTTAGCTTGAAAACCTGGTCCCTCCATCTACACTGTAACTGTAAGAAATGACCATTGGCTAGGTGGCTTTAAAGGGCTTTTTGAATATTAGCCCGTGTAGTCATCATAGGAACCCCGTGAAAGAGCTGAGGCACAGACAGGTTGCTAAGAACTTGCTTGAAGTTCTAAGTCATGGACCTGGGATCTGATTCAGGCATTCTAGCTCTAACTGTGTGCTTTTAACCACCACATTAGATGGCCTTGCTCAGAGACCTGTCTACAAGGCCTTTGGCTGCTTCCCTTTACCTCAGCTTTCTCATTTAAATTATTGTACTGAGGATAAGCTGTTGGAATTCTTTGAACTTTGTAAATGGCTTAGTATAATGCTTAGTGCATCATAAGTACTCAATAAATGGCAACCATTGTTTTGTTGAAAGGAACACATGTGTGCCAAAAGCAAAGCAAACCAGTCAGCCAGTCGATTCTGACTCATGGCCACGCCATGTGTCAGGCAGTAGAACTGTGCTCCACAGGACTGTCATGCATGTGCTCTTTTGGATACAGGTCACCAGGCCTCTCTGTAGCCAGACTACTCAACCAGCCTACTGCTCGGTCAGTAGTCCAACTGTTGGTGCCACCCAAGGACCTCACCTGTGCACAGGTGACCCAACATGGAAGCTACTGGATGCAGAACGCCACTGATGTGCCTGTCTTAGTGCACGTGTTCAGAGTATGGAGGCTCAGTGTGGGCCGGATGACAACAGATGGAGGAAGGGTACTCAGGTGAGGGGTGAGAACTGCAGAGCCGGGGGTCCACTGTGTCTCTGCTGCAGTGCTGGGTTTGGGAAATTAGGCTGGGAGCAGGTGGCAAAGAGCAGAGTCACGGGGAGGCAATGAAGGTATGCTTATGGATGTCATGTAAGAACGTCCCCCGGCCTGTTAGCAGGTTAGCCGTCACAAGTGGGAGGGATTTCTGCATCTGACTGCTACCCATTTCCCTGGTAAACAGAACAGCTGTCAAAAACAGAGAGACCAGTGGGCCACACAAGGCTTTTGTCTCTTCCCATCATTGGAATCCAGCTGGAATACCCTGAAGCCAGTCCCTAGGCCCAGGGCTACAGGTTTAGTGCCTTTCAGCTGCTGTTTGTGTCTCAAATGCCTATCACACAAGGGGCATTAAAAATAACCCAGTGGCTAATAGCATTTCTCAAAATAACTGCTTGCAAAGTGATTTGCTGGGGCGAATGGCTACTAAAATTAGACTCCCTGGTGTGTATGTGTGTGATATCCCCTCTTGTGAGGCCCACAATTTAAACCCTTTGTTCTGTGGTCCCTCCTGCCATTTCTGGGTGTCCCAGAGCTGCGTTCTCCAGCTCACCCACGCAGTGCTCTTCTCCATATTCCCATCAGCCCTCTGCACAGGGGAGCCTCTGCCCTACATTGCCCAATCCTCCTGCCCTGAGGAGCAGAATTTTGAAGAATCCTGGGGGTAGGAGTGTCCTCATTGTGGCAGTGGCCTCGTTCCTTGGTGTGCCAGGTAATAATAGCACACCATGGGGGCGTCATGCTCAGTTCACTGCCCAAAGGGGGAAACTGGGCCACCGAGCAGAGCACAGCACCACTTAAGGTGACCTAGTAACTGAGGGCATGGCCATGCTATTTTCCAGTCCTTGTTCCAGGCCAAGGCTTCAGAATTCTTCAGTGGTCTCCCAAGCCAATACTTTGAGCCACTAAGTATTCAGTTTCTCTGTTCCAATCAATTCTCAATTAGCTGATATACAATAAGGAATGTGGGTATCCTAGTTTAATAAAGTGGGGGAAGTTTGGGGAAGTTTGGATGTAAGACAAATAGAACCTGAGGGTGAGAGGCAGGCTTTTTCTTACATAATGACTTGCTTTCAAAGAGGTGGGCCTCAGTGTTCCTGTCTTTAAAATGGGGAATGTTCAGTTATTCGTGTGGTAAGCATTTATTGAACTTGTGCTGTAGGCCAGGCCCTGTAGTAGGTTCTGGAGTTACAGGGAGTGGTTGAAGGTGAAAGCAAAGTCATGAATCATATATAAGCCAGTATGTTGTCTGTCTATGACAGTGCCATAGGGCCTGGAATTCTTTGTGGAGTTCAGAGTGAGAAGTGTATCCTCAACACACTGGCTGGAGGACTGCCCTTGCTGGGCTTGTATAGTCCCTAGAAATTTTGATTCTGGAGATGGAAGTCTGTGTGTATTTCACTGGTGGTAGAGGTACCAAGAGAAGTAGACTTTCTCTTCCCCATGGAGCTGTGGAAACCTGGTGGTGTAGTGATTAACAGCTCAGCTG
Organism: Heterohyrax brucei; assembly: GCA_028571685.1. NCBI lineage: Eukaryota > Metazoa > Chordata > Mammalia > Hyracoidea > Procaviidae > Heterohyrax > Heterohyrax brucei. The sequence continues at coordinate 80,074,966 of CM053154.1, read as the reverse complement.
CTAACCAAAGGATCAGCAGTTCAGTTCTGCCGGATGCTCCTTGGAAACCCCGTAAGGCAGTTCTGCTCTGTCCTGTAGGATCCCTATTAGTCGGAATCAGTTCCACAGCAGTGAGTGGGGGCGGTGGAGCTATAGTTAGATGGGATGCCTCTTTATCAGAAGGTGCACAGGCTCTGGGGCAAAGTGGATTCTGTGACCTTAGGCAGATTGCTTAACCTCTCTGAACCTGTCTAAATGTCAGTAAGTCATTGTACTGACCTGCTTGTGAGATCTGTTGGGAGGGTTAACTGATATAGCAGATCTAAAGTGCTCAGTGTGCTAACAGTAATTATATTTCAGATAAAGAAGAAACACTTCTTCTGTGTATCATACACAGGAATGCTGGTGATGTGAATGATTAAGGATAAACTGAAACATTGATGGTTCAAACATACTCAGCAGCTATGCCAAGGAAAGACTTGGCAATCTGCTTCTGTAAGGACTACAGTCAAGAAAACCAGCCCTATGGGACGTAGGGTGCCATGAGTTGAAATTGACTCAGTGGACCCTAACAACAGTATCCTACACAGTGTTTGGGTTACACAAATCAAAAATGAAACCCACTGCCATTAAGTCGATTCTGACTCATAAGAACATATGCTAAAAAGATATTTCTTGCAAAAATATCTGAAATTAAAAACTAACAGAGGAAGTCCCTACTTTTTATCTGGTAGCACTGTGATCTCTACCCGGTACCCTGAGATCACTGCCTGTGAAGGCGCTGGCACTGGGGACCCTCGGTCCATGCATGGTGTCTCCAGGTGTTACAGGCCCCTCTACCTGGAGGGTGAAGGTGGGAAGGCATGGCCAGGACCTGACACTTGAGCAGACATCCCTAGCTCCTGGCTAGAGGTACTGGGAGGGGCTGGCTGTCTACACTGGGCTAAAGAGAAATGACCCGCAAGCTGAAAGGGCAGCCAAGCTGTCCCTTTTGTTAGGGTCTGTGATTTTCAAGATGCGACACTGTTACTTTAAAGGTTAAATTTTATTAAAAAATATGCCCAATAGGAAAAATACTGGTGCACCAGGGACGCACCCCAAGCTACACAGAGCAGGGGGCGACGGGGAGTTTCCTCAGCGCCCAGTATTTAAGTCGTGAGATTGCAAAGTAGGGAAGGTGAACTGACCTTTACATTGATTGGTTAACTCCTATTAGTTGTAAAATGTGGTCAAGGTCTAGGGGTCACTTGCAGGCTGTCACTTGCAAGGTTGCCCCCAGGCTTGTCTTGTGACAGTGTTTTGTAAGATAAAGGTAAGATTATTCTATGGTATTTTCTGCTATTAAGTTGTTTCCTGGGGCTTTCTTCAATACCTCCAATTTTTACCGGGCCCTTCCTCATTTCAACACTTTTATAACTGGAAAGTAGTTCAAGTAAAGTATCAGTAAGAGGGCTGTGTCCCTGGAGCAGCAGGTTGGGGGCACTAGTGGCAACTTTGCTCCTGAAATGGGAGCAAAGTGTCCTCTCCCTTGCTTCCTGAGAACACGGCCACCTGGACTTGCGGAGTGCCAGTGCTGCTGGCCCTGGGCGCTCAGCAGGGCTGCAGCACCTTCCAGGAATGAGGTGCTATCCTCTGTGTGGTCCCTGGGACAGGGCCTGCTCTAGGGGGCCAGAGCTGGAGCTAGGCTGTGGTAGCCAGCCCAGAGTGGGAGGGTAGACTGAGGAGATGGACCTGCACAGCCAACCCTGAGCCAGCCTGCCCCTTCCCAGCCAGCTCATCTGGCCCAGGGCCCTTTGTTCAGAAGAGTCCTTAAAGTTTAGACTGTCACCAGGCCCGGGCGCAGGTGATGCTGGCTTGGCCTCTCTGCCTCCTCTGCCTCCTCTGGCTTGTGGCGCTGCCCCTTCACTAGCCTGGACCCTGGGCCCTAGCCGGTCAGCTGCCCCTCCTGGTTGCGTCGCCATCAGTACCCACTTCCCTGCAAAGCAGCCAGTAAGATCTTCTGAAAACGTATTCTGTCAGAACCTATAAACTTGCTGCTATTTGATCATTTTTATGAAATGATCATTATGAAAAATGTCGATTTCATACACTTTTACCTATAGGATTAGTCTCCCTCCTCTGCTACACCCCAAATGTTTCCAGTGTTTGCCACTGGGCTTAGAATACGACACAAGGCGTCCGTGACCTAGGCCCGGCCTGCCTCTCCAACCCGTGCTGTGCCGTGCTCTTCTGCTCCCTGCACTGAGGCCGACTAACTCTCGTTTCCTTCTGTCCTTCCAATAGCCAGGTTTTGCCCTGACGAAGTCTCTGTGTACGTGCCTTCTTTGTCTGGAAAGCTCTGCGCTATGTGTGAACACAGCACACTTGTATGCACAGCACGTGTGCCCTCACAGCACACATAGCACACATGTGCATACACACGTCACACATGCACACACACTATACACATGCACACAGCATACATGTAGGCACACAAACAACATAGTAGACACAACGTGGTGGACACATAGCATACAGTGTGTGTATGTAGAATACATGTAGACATACCAGCACACATTTCAGAGCTGCCTTATTCTCATCTCATAAGCTTGCTGCAGAGTCACCTTCTCAGAATGGTCCTGTCAGTCATCCTAGCCTAGTCACTGCTCCCAGCTTCTGCCTCATACTTGTTCTCATTTGCAATTACATAATTATTTATGGTTTTGCTTGTTCATTGGCTCCTGCACACAAGGACAGTGACCCCTAACTTATTCCCCATTTGGTTCCCAGTGGTTACTAATGCTGTGTAGGTTTTTGTGACAATGGTGGGAGTAGCAGCATTGGAACCTGCTTAATGTCAGAGGGAACAATGGGAACTAAGATCAGCCCAAGGCTGATCCCTGTGAGGTAGAGGTCAGACATCCCACGGTCTCCAAACTTCTTAACCAATGTTGACATTAGCCACCCCTCCCACAGCACTCTCTACTTCTCTGCTGGGTGCAGTAATTCACTGCAGTGACCACGTGGAACCCACAGAGCATTCCTGCAGTAAAGTGGTTTATTAAGGAAGTAGCCAGGTACAACTTGGCATCAGGATAAATGGGCTACAAACTCAGGATAAGTGTCAGGCAGCAAGTAGGCAATATTTGGAAGGCTCCCGTGAGAAAGAGAGCACACTCTCACTTCGGTGCTGGCCGGCTCTCTCAGCTGCTCTTGGCCGTGCCAGCCAACAGGCCCTTCTGCTGGCCACGACACTTGTTCATGCTTTGCGGTTCTCCTCTCGAGCCCCTCAGCACAGGCCTTTCTGGCTCTGGCCTCCTTGCTATGATCATGCACTCTGTCATAGATTCCCTTCTGGGCTGTTTAGTGTCACAGCCCTCACCCTGTGCTGTGGCTCTTTTAGGAGGCTCCTAGCCCCCTCTCCCAGTGTGGCTGGTCTCTCTGCCATCTGTCTCAGCTTCCAGTTTGAAAATCCTCTGGGGTTAGCTGCATATATACACAAATTCCTCAGTAGTTTGAGCACATGGTCCTCCTACCAGAACCACAAACTGACTCAAAGCCATGGACAACAGGGTAGAGTCACTTCATTTGCATACTAGATTGATCAGTCCTCTCTTAGTAGGCCACAGACACTGAATTTACATAGTCTTTGGTCATATGGCTGCTAATCACCAGGTTGGCACTTTGAATCCACCAGCTGCTCCTTGGAAACTCTATACAGTAGTTCTGCTCTGTCCTATAGAGTCACTGTGAGTCAGAAACAACTTAGTGGCAATGGGTTTGGTTTTCTAGTCACTTCATTTACACTGACCAATCACTGCAAGGTGCATACTGATCACAGAGCAGGCTGCAGCCCAGGACCAGATAGGAAGAATCAAACCAGGTTGTTTATAGCTTGTCCAGGAAACATCACTCAATCTGCACAACAGTAACAAATTGTCTGAGATAAGATATCAGAGCAAATGTAGTTCCTCAGAGCCTAGAAGGAAGATCTTTCAAGCTATTGTTCCAAAGAGCTAAGGCAAAGACCACATAAAAAAAATTCACTTCAACACCAAAACCAAAACCAAAACAACAGCCAAACTGCTTGTGGTAGAGTTGATTTGGACTCATAGTGACACCGTGGGTCTCGGTCCTATAGGGCAGAACTGCTTCCTTCACAGGGTTTCCAAGGAGTGACTGGTGGATTTGAGCTGCTGAACTTTCGGTTAGCAGCTGGTGCTCTTCATCACTGTACCATCAGGGCTCTCCTTTCAACATAGCTCTTAATACATGTATATAAGTGAAGACAAGAGAGAGTTGAGCACAAATGTCTGAGGGGAAAGACTTAAGTGAGCAGTTCTCAAGGTTCCGTGAGCAGTTCTCAAGGTTCTGTGAGCAGCAGCAGCGCAGAGTACTGGCTCTAAGCATAGCCCTGCTGATTCAGTTGGCTAAGGGCAGGGACTCAGAATTTGCAAAGTTCCAGGTGATGCTGCTGGTAGAGCTCATACTTTTAAAACCAGCAGCTCAAGGTGTTGGCCTTTTCAAAACTTTTTGCATTTCAATTTAACTTTTATCAAAATATTCATGAGTGAACTAATTGAACAAATCTTTATTGAGTACTACCTACCATATCCCAAACACTAACTTTTCAGGATGAAAGAATGGCCTCAAGGAGCTCATACTTCAGTGAGGAAGCTACACATTCGGGGCAATTGCTCAATAAGCTAATTGCTTTACGTGTATAGAAGTAGCAGTGGGAGTGTAGGTGAAGGAGCAGTTGGGTGGGATGCCTCCAAAGGTGAGTGTGTATGGCATTTCTGAGTGTGGCTTGTCTGCCCAGTTGATTTGTGCGATCCTAAGGGCAGAGGCTGGGTGAGCTAAATCTCCTTTAAGTCTGTCCCAGTTCTAGAGGTGTAGTTACTGCTGTTGCTGTTAGTTGCTGTTGTGTTGGCTTCAACTCAGGCGACCTTTATCTATACAGAACAAAGTATTGTCTGAAACACGTATTGTCCTAAGAAAAGATGCAACATCAAGAAGTCAGTGCCTAATGGTGGAATCTGAGAGTCAGGTGTATATGTAGGTAGGCTTACAGATTTGAGCTGTGTTATATCTGTCTAGTTTTAGGCTGACCTGGACAGAGACCTTTTCCTGGTCCCCTGTATCAGCTTGCTACCTGCATTTATGGGGAGAACTGTGGCAGTTTACCTGTGGGGATTTGGGAAACTGGCCATGTGCTGAAAGCTCATTTCCAGGAAAAGTAAGTGGGCCTGATGCCTAGTTGAGGACTCTCATGGCCTTAGGGGCTGCACCCTCACAGCAGTAGGGGGTGACCCAGGCACCTTGCTTTTCTTCAGAACTTAAGATGCATGAAGATGAAGGGACCCATTCCAAGACTTCTGGGAGCTACATCCTCCAACTGGAAATGTAGAAAGAATAGTATGCTCTTTGTTCAGGTACAGGAACAGAAGAAACCCTGGAGCTTTGCCTGGAGCCAGGACTGTTTTCTCTATGACGTCTCCACTCAGGCTTGTTCTCTTCCTGGCTTCTGGATTAGCAGGCACAAGAGCAGAATAAGTCTGCTGTACTGATCTGAATAACAAACATATTCATGATAGCGCACTCTAGGCGGGAGCCTACAACAGGTAGATCACAGATTTTTGAGAAACACTTTAGATTCATGAACAGGCTGAAAAGGATCAAGGAGGTTAGGAATGGCCCGTGTTAATGGGACACAGTTCTGAAGCACTGTGCATGTGTTACTCCATGCTAACCCTTTGAACAGCTCTGGTAAACAGGGCAGAATCAGCCCCATTTTAAAGAAAGGAATGGTAAGGCTCTGGTAGCCTGAGTAACTTCTGAAAATTGCTCCTATGTAAGAGGACAGCAGCAAGTTGGGATTGGCATGGTAATAGCTTCTTAATTGCCCTGAACACTAATTGGTTAAGATGAGGGGTGGGGGATGTGGTTGGGGGTGGCAGAGGAGGAGGGGGGGATGAAGAAGGGGCAAGGGCGTGTTCTTATTTGTGCTCCACCTTTCTCATCCTGGGCCCTGGTCTCCTCCAGCCTATATTACACCTTTCACTAGCCTGTCTTTCTGGTTTAGGGTTTTTTTTTTTTGTTGTTGTTGTTATTTGTTTTTTTAAAGAAAACTCTCTTGGTAGAATTACAACACTAGAGAACAGGGAAGAGCCCTGGTGGTGCAGTGCTTAAGAGTTTGGCTGCTAACTGAAAGTGGTTTGAATCTACCAACCACCATCAGAAAATCTGTGGTGCAGTTCTACACTGTAGGGTCGCTGTAAGTACAGCTGACTGGCCAACAATGGGTTCAGTCTGGCGTTGGTCTAAATGGCAGGAGTAGCTTCAGGATCTCGCCAGCTCTTGTAGGACAAACTGCAGGAGAGGTGAGGGCAGGGCAGTGCTCTGGCCCACAGCCAGGGCAGCCAGGTGTGCAGATTTGCCTGGGGCCACCCTGTGTTTGTCATAGAGAGTCTGACGTCCTAGGAAACCACTCAGTCTTGGGAAAACTGTAAAGGCTGGTCACTGCTCATTAGACAGGCTTGCTCCAAGTCGCAGTCAGCCCTGGTGGTAGGCTGAGCCTGAGCCCTGCTCTCAGGCTCTGGTGATACGGTGCTCTCTCCTCCCTCTGTGTTAGGAATCAGTGCTCTCCTGCTCTTTCCATTCAGGACACAGGCTGTTGCCCTGGTGTCTCTGAGCTCCTCCATGCTGCTCATCCTCTTTTAGTGAATGACACTTGTGTGTTAAAGGACTGGCTTTATCCTAGGTAAAGTGGACTTTGTCCATGGCTATGGAGAGGTAATCCTTGAAGTAGCTGGGATGCCTTGGCCTTCCAGTCTACATCTGAGACTTTTTGCTGGTGAGCGATGGTTGTGGTGGTGGAACTGATGACAGGGGAGCTGGCCCTACCAGAAGAGACTCACCTGGTAGGACAATATCAACCTCTAAACCAAACCCATTGCTGTAGAATCAATTCCAACTATAGCGACCCTGTAAAAGATATTAGAACTGCTCCACGGGGTTTCCTGGGCTGTACATCTTTATGGCAGCCGACTGCCAAACATCTTTCTCCTATGTAGCACTGGAAGATTTCAACTGCTGACCTTTTAGTTAGTAGCCATGTGCTTAACCGCTGCACCACCAGGGCTCCTCAGCTAGCCTCAGGAGGCGTGATTTGGCCTCTCAGTCAGGACTAGCCAGTAAAGCCTCGAACACTGATGCTCAGAGAGCTCTTGAGTGAAGAGAAGGCAATGGACACTCCACTCTGCTTTGGGAATCTTCCCACACTGTGCCACCACTTCTCTTCCTTCTGATCATCCTGATATCTAGCCATAGTTTTACCATAATAAAGGAAGCCTGATGGCAAAGCAGTTAAGAGCTCAACTGCTACCTAAAAAGTCAGCAGTTCAAATCCATGGAAACCTCATGGGTCCGTTCTGCTCGGTCACTGGGCTGGCTCTGTTGGTTACTGTAATAAAGCCAGTAGTTGTCGTGTAATATCCTTTGTGAGTTCTGTGAGTTGTTTGAGTGCACTAACAAACCCGAGCATGGTGTCCTCTTAACTCACAAGGTCTGGCCTAGACTTGGTTGGTTTTCATTTTTGTTGTTAGGGTGCGTCGAGTGGGTTCCAGCTTACTGTGACCCTGTGCACAACAGAATGAAACCGTCCCCAGTCTTGCACCGTATTCAGGTTCATTTTCATGCTTAAGCCTATTGTTGTAGTCACTGTGTCAGTCCGTCTCAGGGAGAGTCTTCCTCTTTGTCGCTGAGCCTTCACTGCACCAAGCGTGATGTCCTTCTCCAGGGACTGGCCCCTCCTGACAGCATGGCCAAAGTATGGAAGATACAGTCTCACCATCTTTGTTTCCAAGGAGCGCTCTGGTTGGACTCCTTCCAGAACAGATCTGTTTCTTCTTTTGGTGTTCCATGGGACATTCAACATTCTTCTCCAGTACCGAATTCAAAGGCATCAGTTCTTCTGTCTTCTTTGTTCATTGACCAGGTTTTGCTTGCGTATGATGTGACTGAAAATACCATGGCTTGCGTCAGTCATGCCTTAGTCTTTAAGGTGATGTCTTTACTTTTCAGTACTTGAAAGAGGTCCTTGGCAGCAGATTCTTCCAGTGCGATGCGTCTTTTGATTTCCTGACTACTGCTTCCGTGGGCATTGATTGTGGACCCAAGTGAAATGAAATCCTTTTTCATTTTCAGTCTCAATCTTTTCTCCATTTATGATGATGTTGCTTACTGGTCCAGTTGTGAGGATTTTTGTTTTCTTGATGTCAAGGTACAATCCACACTGAAGACTGTGGTCCTTGATCTTCATCAGTAAGTGTTTCAAATCTTCTTTAGTCCTAGCAAGTAAGGTGGTGGTGTCTGCATAATGCAGGATGTTAATGAGTTGTCCTCCAATCCTGATGCCTCGTTCTTCTTTGTGGAATCCAGCTTCTTGGATTGCTTGCTTGGCATACAGATTGAAAAGCTATGGTGAAAGGATACAACCCTGATGCGCATCTTTCCTCGCTTTAAACCATGCAGTGTCTCCTTGTTCTGTTCACACGACTGCCTTTTGATCAATATACAGATTCCTTAACAGTACAATTCAGTGTTCTGGAATTCCAATTTTACACAATGGGTGGCAGGGACAGAAAAGGAGAGTGCTGTGTGGGCAGCTGGTGTCAGAAATTCCGGAAAAGTAGGAAAGTGAGCATCTGATTGATTTGCATCTCTAAGAATCGTCTTTGTGCTGTTTGCCATCCCTGAAGCTGGCACTGCAGTACCCTGTGATCAAAACACTGGCTAAAAGCTCGTCACGGAAGGCTGACACTGGGTACTTCACAACTGTTTGAGGGAGTGTGTGGCTTTATGGGAACTTGTAGTTAAAGCAAAAGAAATCACTTCCCTAAACTTCAGTGCTTGGTGATTCTCTAGGTAGGTGCTGTGACCCTCAGGGGCAAGAGGGCAATTGGCAAGTACTCCTGGCCAGCTCCTGGAAGTGAGGACCCTGAATGCTAGATCAAAAGTCTTCAAAGTGGGCTGGATGTAGGAAGAAAATATAAACATGTCTATATCTGTCAACTTTTATATCTTTTTAAATGACCGTGTTTATATAATAAAATATATATAATGTAAGCATAGTATGCCATCTGATAAAAATACATATAGGCATGTGATATGTACTGAGGAAGATGGCATAGTCAGAAGTGCTCCCCAGATTTCGGGAAGAGCATTAGGATGAGATTGTTTGGCTAGAGGATGGACATTAGAATTCCTTTCAGCCAGGAGAGGTCTAGATGGAGGCAATAGAGAGTTTAGTGTAGACTGGCTTAGAAACTTCCTGAGTTGATGTTTAACCAATGCAGATGGTGCCTAAGTGGCTCTGTGGATGGTATCTACTCTATTTTATGGTAATAAGTCTCAAGGGAGTGGTTTTGTGCCCCAAAGAAGTCACTTCTTGCCGTCACATTTTGAACACCTTGTCCCTTTGTCGCTAACACCTGGTGGGTAATAATAGTAGGTTGGATAGAGCATTGCTTCTCTTCCCACCAAACCAGCAGCATGAACGTCACCTAAGAACCGGTTGAAAACGCAAAGTCTGAGGCCCTGCCCCAAACCTAGCAAACCAGGCTGTGCAAGTATGTTTTAACTAGCAAGACTGAGAAGCACTCGGATAGTCTGACAAAAGCAGAAAATGAGTCCTGGTTTCACTGCTGCTAATTCTGTGGCCTTGGGCAAGTTACTAACCACCTTGAGCTTTGGTTTCTCTAACTAACAAATGAAGGTTATAATACCATGCCCTCAGCTTTAGAGTCCCTAGGTGGTACACATGGATAATGTGCTCGGCTGCTAACAGAAAGCCTGGAGGCTCCAGTCTACCCAAGAGGTACCTCAAAAGGAAAGCCTGGTGATCACTAATCCCCGAAAACCCTGTTAAGCACAGTTCTGTGGCAAACATGGGGTCCCTGTGAGTCAGAACTCACTTGATGGCAAACGGTCTCCCAAAGTTAATATGAGGGTTCAAGGGGCTAATTGATGTAGAGTGTGGAGTGTGTGGGAGGTGCTCAGTATCTAGTGTCAGTTATTATTTTTTTTATTGTTAACTGGGTTGCAATGGGGTGAGGGTAACTTCCATGAGAAGGAGACGTCTCTGATGGCCAGTTCTTCTACTACTGACTGTTTCTGTGACCTTGGGCTGGTCAGTTTCCTTGTCTGTAAAATGTGGACGGTAACACTTACATGTCAACTCTACAACACACACCAACAACCAGCTGTGTGGGGATTAAATGAGACAAGGTGCCTAAAATTCAGCATAATTTGTAAAATATCACTCAGATGAGAACTTTCTAGATAGCCGGTTACTGAGGCGGCTCCTAAATTCTCCTGTCTGGGAAATAATCTTCCTATACCCACTAATAAAAGGTAAAAAAGGAGAAGAGAAATTCAGAAGTCATACTAAGAAGAGTCATTCCTGCGGGCTGGTTCCCTCACGGATTGTTTTTGTTCCAAGACTCACTTTGTGCTGTCTCTCTCTGTCATTTTCATTCCCTGTCTCTCTGGTCCTCAAGAAGGCCTCAACTTACTTCTGTGGTCCACTGATGGTCTCTTATTAAAATGTCAAGTTCAGGTTATGAAAACTCTGTCTGGCTTCCTGGAAGAGGTAAGAGTGGGGGTGACTACTCAGCGTGTTTTTTTTGTCATTACAATAATTGCTTGGTTGGCAGTGCCAAGACGTCAAATAAATTGCATCCTCCCCTAAATGGCTCAGTCCTATTTTGGCAACGTGAATTGTCCCGGTGCAGAGATAAGCCTTGCTCATAATTTCACCAGATTCTTAAATGAGGCAAATGGGCAGACAGCTTTCCCTTCTCCACACACTCCCACTTTTTCCGTGATAGTGTCCAGTGACAACACATCTATCACCAGAGAGGCCTGGAGCCGGCCAGCTTCCCATTTTTCCATGAGAGGGCTGAGGGCCCAGTGAGGGTGTCTGCAGAGCAGAGATAGGGCCCAGGGGAGAGAGCCTTCTAACCTAGGATTTACCTTTGGGAGATGATGGCTGTTCCCTCTGGGAGGAGAGACTTGTCACCCTTCTTGTCACCTGCTCTGCAAGCTGTGTGTTGACAAAGTGAAAGCTTGTTTCATGACCACGTCTCCTCATTAGGCTTATGACAAATAAGGACAGCAGGAGGAATGACTGGTGGCTCTGCAGTGCCATTACTTTCCCAGCAAACTGCTGGAATGTCCGTCCCCTGCAAGCGTGAAGGAAGTGGAGGAGAGGAGAAAGGGTCAGAGTAGAGTGATTTCTGATATGCTGTTAGTGGCGCAGCCAATTAAAAAGAAATTAAAACAGAAATCTCTGCTGACTGCTGGAATGAAAAAGTCTTCTCTCCTGGCCCCTCTAAACCCTTGAATAAATTAATCAGATGGATGTTGACTGGGTGCTAGGCAAGTCCTCAGATGTTGTTGTGTCTCTCTGTCAGGGGGGGAGGGGACTAGGTGCTCAGGTTGGGGGCATTGAGGGAGGGAACGTAAGCTGCATGACAGTTGAGCCTTTTGGGGAAGAGGAGACTGAATCTGCTGGGATTCCATTTTGAAGATAAAAAGGACTGGAAAGAGACCTTCTTCAGCCTAGGAAAAAACAGTTTGAGGTCTGTAAAGGAATTGTCCTCCAAATTCTTTTTCTGTGTAGACCCCCAAGCCTTGTGCAGGATGGCTCTAGCTGTAAGGAAGGCTTTTGAGGCTGTGAGGGAGATGTGTTGCTGAAAAGGGCAGGTGCGCTTGGTGGGCAGGAGGTCCTGGGGTGAGCATGCCTTCGGTGGCTTGTGCTCTAGCCTGAATGCTTTGCTGCCTTGTGTAATCAGGCAGTCTGGGAAAGAGCAGGAAGGAGGAAATGGCCTCTCTTTCCTGGGGCCCAGAGGGACTGAGTCACCTGGGTACCTCTTTTGTCCTTAAGATGTCCTCAGGCTTCCTCTTCTACAACTTACATTTCCTTTCCACAAACTTTCTTCAAGTACTTAGAGAACAGCAGCTGTGACCTTTTATCTGGAGTCTGAAATGAGCATCTTACTGTTGTCAAGGCAGATGGGTGGGCACTGACAGAGCCCCCTGACCCCTGCTTCCTCCTCTGCCCACTGCTGCTCCGCTCCCTGAGGGTGGTACGCTGGGTTTGGTGCCCAGCTCACTGAGCCATAAAAAATTAAACTGCAGGGCTATCAAATATTTAATCTGCCTGATGAATGAATGCTTGCAGATACTTAGGAAATCTTTGCTTTGATTAAATAAAATTGAAGGATTGGGATTGTCTTCCCAGCAGTTTAGCCAAAGGAGACTCGAGGCAGTTACTTTCTGCCAGGGCTCTGGTACCTGGTTCCACTTGTGTCCCACACAGCCTTGTCTCTGTCATCACTCAACCCCTGTGCGTCACAGTTTTGGATGATCCCCAGGTTGTGACCAAGAAGAAATGCTCTAAAACCAACAGCTGTTTAAAGTCTGTAAAATATTATTTCAACAGGTACCAGCCCCAGTATTCTCCACCTGGGACAGCTCTCTGAGCTTCAGTTTTCTTACCTCTAAAGTGGGAATGATACTTTATAGGATTTTTCACAGAATTAAATGAGATATTATATGTCACTACCTAGGAGCTGGCAACTGGTAGGTTCTAGATAATTGTGAGTATCATTGTTACTTTGTCTCTAAAACACCACCTTGAGTTGAACATCTCTTAGGATTTGGAAAGGCATGTTTTAGGAGGAGAATGGATCTGTGTAGAATGCTGCCTGCATTTCCTTCAAGTTCTCTACTGACTGGTCTGTTGACAGGTTCATTCATTCACTTATTTATTAATTCAAGGTTCTTGGATCCACTATTGAGCTAGATTTAGTAAGTAGGAGAGACTGATCCCTGCCATTAAGTAAGATATAATTTCATTGGAGAAATAACAACTAAACACTATGTATGTGTGTATATGTAAGTGTGGTCATCACACAGAGAGCAAAAGATTCAGACAAGTCAATATTGCCAGGGTAAAGTTATCAGGGTGAGCTTCACAGGGCGATGAACTCTCTGCAGGGCAGGGCATGAATCTTCCACTTTGGACAGGCCTGCAGCAGAGCCTGTGGTCTTCAGAGAATTTGGGGGTGGGCAGTAGCCCACAGTCCCCAAATGTGTAGGCCTTCTAGGCAAGCTTAGACATATGGATACAGTTGTAAATAAAAAGTCTTTTTCCCCAAACCTGCTGTTGCTCCAGGAAAGAAGGACTGTTTTCTTATTTGCCCCAGGGTACTTTCATAGTGTGGTAAGGTAAACACACCCCCCATTTAACTAGCTGTGGTTCAGCTGGAAGAACTAGGAAGACTGCTCTCTTGCAATACAGGAAAGCATGGTGGGGTCCAGCACAGGAATGAGACCAGACTTTTTATGACTGAGATTTGCTTCCTGGAATGCTAAGCCCATGTGCCAGACCCAACCACGGATGAGAAACTGGAATTAGATCCCCGAGGCCAGATGGGAGGCAGGCAGATCCAGCCCTTCCCTATCACAGGCTTGTAGCCAGCTCAGGCTTGTGGGAGGTTAGGGATATATCCTGATGTCTGAGTGCCACATGATTTATTGACCTATGGCTTCATTGTGCAGGGGACAAATGCCAGCACAACAGGTAATATATGTTGGTGTCTTTTCTGCTCAAGTTGCCAGGTCCTGGGAGAGGTGCATCCGGCTCTGTCTTGGTTGAAGGCCAAGGCACTCCATGGGGCCATTCTCCTCATTAGCCTGTTTAGTCAGTTGATGAGAAAGTATTACTGAGACCTGAGGTGTCAAGTATTTTTTCAAAAAAGGCTCTAAGCTTGACTCCATAGGGGACACAAAGAATTGTAATACAGAGACCACTCCCTCTCATGGAGCTCACAATCTAGTTGAAGAAAGGAAGACAGACAGGTATATGTCAAGGGTTAAATACTTTGTACTTGTTTAAAAGAGAAAATCAATGGCGACCAATTCAGAAGACATCCTATGCAGCATCTGCTCAGTGCTACAGATGTTGAGGAGTGGCGGCTGACAGGGAAGGGCTTGGAGATAAAGGCGCAGCTTTGGGAGTCCAGTTATGAACTGTGGAGGAAGCTTGGCATTTCTGAGTCTAGGTCTCTGTATGTGGCGAGTGGGGACAATAATATCTTCCTCACAGAGGCATGGGGAGGACTGAATGAGACAATATGCATAAAGGCCACAACAAAGCACCTGAGAAAGGGGAAACACACAACTGCAATAATTATTTCATCATTGTTGTCAGCAGGGCTTAGGGAAGTCCTCAGGGGAGACCCTGGGTGTAAAAGCTAGGCTTGGTCTTGCCAGTGCCATCGACTGGGTGGGGAAGAAGTATGGATGCCCCCTGTGGTTTGAGGACGGAGTGACTGCTCTAGTGAGCCTCAGTTGAGTCAGTTCCTACTCCTGGTGACCTTTGGTGTAACAGAATGCAGAGTTGTACCGTCCTGTGCTGTTGTGATAATCATTGGTCTAGTAGTAGACCGTGGTGGCAATCCGTCTCCCTGAGAGTTTCCGTTGTTTTCGCTGACCCTCTGTTTGACCGAGCGTGATTCTCCATTTCTAGTGATTAGTGTCTCTTGAGACATGTCCAGAGTAAGTGAGACAAAGTCTTGCCATCTTCACCTCTGAGGAACATCCTGGTTGTATTTCTTCTAAGACTGATTTGTTAGTTCTTTTGCCAATCAGTGGTATATTCAGTATTCTTGGTTAAACCGAGAATTTGAATGCATCAACTCTTCTTCTATCTTCTTTTTCCATTTTGTAGCTTTCGTATCCATGTGAAGCAACTGAAAAGACCATAACTTGGGTCATCAAACTGACATCTTTGCTTTTTAAAACTTTAAAGAGCTCTTTTGCAAATTTGTCCAGTGAAATCCATTGTTTGGTTTCTGAACTGTGGCTTCTGTGGGTATTGATTATTGATCCAAGTGGAATGAAATTATTGACAATTTGAATTTTTTCTCCATTTATCATGATGTTGTTTATTGGTCTAATTGTTAGGATTTTTGTTTCTTTGCGTTCAGGAGTAATCCATATTGAAAGCAGTAAGTAGTCTTTGACCTTCATGTATAAGTGCTTCAAGTTGTCTTTTCATTTTCAGCCAGCAAGGTTATGTTATCT
Organism: Heterohyrax brucei; assembly: GCA_028571685.1. NCBI lineage: Eukaryota > Metazoa > Chordata > Mammalia > Hyracoidea > Procaviidae > Heterohyrax > Heterohyrax brucei. The sequence goes on along the minus strand of CM053154.1, from coordinate 80,059,852 downwards.
GTATTCAGATTGTTCGTGAATCTTTTCCAATCATGTCTGCTGTATACCTAACATTGCACCAGCCCCAGGCACCATAATCTGCCTGCTGCTTTTGAGCAGAACTTGCTTAGCATCTATGGGTCTTTATTGCATCATTTTTCTCCACTCCAAATGAGAAGACTCCTGTCTCATTTCAAATTCCAAGAAAGATGACTAAAACCTTCAGACAACATTTTTTTATCTGTGGTGCTCACCTATTGTTTTAAGTCCTCTGGGTATACTGCAAAATATTTGAGACTAACAGAAGGGCATAGAGAAGCAGAAATAAAGTCACCCAGAATCGCAACAGAAACATTTACATTCATGCTGTTCTTTGTTTTCTCCCAACAATATTACCATGCATTTTTTTCTTTTTAATGTTGAGATCACAAAGTATGCAAAATTTAACCCTCTACTTGTTTCTTAAACATTATCGTCCTCTCCGTGTATCATTGGAACTCTCTATAAACACATTTTTAAATAACCATTTAATATCTTGTTGTATAGATACTTGAGGTCCTGGGTGATGCAAAAGGTAGAGCGCTTGGCTGCTGACTGCAAAGTTGATGGTTTTTATCCACTCAGAGGTGCCTCAGAGGGAAGCCTGATGACCTGCTGCCACAAGGTGACAACACCAAAAGTCTTGGCAGCGCAGTTCTACTTTGACAGACATGAGGTTGCCATGTGTCAGAACTGACTTTGGGGCAAGTGATTTTTTTTCCCACGGTGTGTGGATACTCACCCATTACCCTTGTCCTGGCCATTTAGTACCACCCCCTCCCTGCTTTTGTGCTTTTACAAATTACACTGCACTACACTGGAAATCTGTGTGCAGAATTCTTTCTGTGACTTTGTTTATTCACCCAACATAGAATATCTGCAATGTGCAAGACAACGTGCTTTTAACTCTGAAAGGAAAGTCTTTATTTTTTTAAATTATTTTATTGTGTCTTAAGCAACCGTTTATAATCCAAGTCAATTTACCATATGAAAGCCCTTAGCCACACCATAGGGCAACTCTAGCTGCTGTCCCCACCCTGTGACAGCATACTTCCGCTTTCTACTCTGTACTTCCCTTAACCATTCAGCCAACTCCTGTCCCCTTCCACGCTCTCATCTTGCCTCTGGACAACAACTGCTCAGATAGCCTTATATATGTATACACACCAACAAGCATGGTTTACTTCAGCATCATGCTGTGTCTTAGAAGCCAAAAAACCCAAACCCACTGCCATCGAGTCAGTGTGACTCATAGTAACTGTAGAGATCAGAGTAGAACTGTCCATAGAGTTTCCGAGGAGCACCTGGCAGATTTGAACTGCCAACCTTTGGGTGAGTAGATGTAGCCACACCCTTTGGCCCCGTCCAATCTTTGTCTGAAAAGTTGGCTCCAGTACTGTTTTAAGCTCTGGGCAAACAGTCTGGGAGCCATGTCCTCAGGGGACCCTCCAGCCTGATGGACCATCAGGTATGGTCTTTTCATAGAGTTCTAATTTTGCACACCCTTTTTCTCCTGCTGCATCAGGGACTTTACACTGTGTTCCCTGTCAGGGCACTCATTGGTGGTGGCCGGGCACATCTAGTTCTTCTGGTCCCATGTTGATGTAGTCTTGGTTCATAAGACACCTTCTGTCTCCTGGGCTCGTATCTTCCTCCTGTCTTTGATGTCCTTCATCCTGCTCTGCTCCAGGTGGATTGAGACAAATTGATGCTACTTAGATTGCTGCTTTCTAGCTTTTGAGACCCCAGTCAACAAAGTGGCATGCATAACAGTTTCTTTAAAAAAAAAAACACACACACACACAACTTAGTTACGCCAATTAACCCAGATATTCCTTGAAACCGTGGTCGCCAGACCCCTGTTTAGCTACTCTGTCTTTGAAATGTTAGGTTGCAAAGGGTCTTCCAATAAGAATGTCCTATTTTTGACTCCACATGGCAGCCATATTGTGAAGTTAAAGCAGCCATATTTATCGCTTTTTTTAAAATTAGTCTTGACAAATGGCCACAAAAAGTTATATGATTTCAGAATGTGTAGAATCATCAAAGTTTATTATCAAAATGGGTGTTCCCTTCACCAAACATTCCATGTGGTGTGTGTAATTTATGATGCGCAAGTTGTCCCACCAAGGGAACACCTTGATATTTAATCAAAAAATTTGAGACAACTGGATCTGTTGCCAATCAGACAATGGCCTGAGCATTAACAAACTGCATGTTCCAATGAAAACATCTCCACTGTTTGCTAGAGTGTGCTTGAGAATCCATCCCAATCAGTTTCTTGCAAATACCAGCATTGGGCCTTTCGTTGACCACAATTTGGCAGATTTTGCATCTGGACTTGAAGTTTTACTCTGAACAAAATTGTTTTGACTCAAGAACAGAAATTCAGTGATTGTAGATTGCACTGTACATTTGCTGACTGGGCTCTGGAGCAATTGCAAGTTGACTCTGCTTTTGCCCAAACAATCATCTTCAGTGATGAGGCCCATTTTTAGATGAATGGTTTTGTTAACAAACAAAACTGTTGCATTTGGAGTGATGAGAATCCGGTGGAGGTTCAAGAGCGTCCGCTTTATCAGCCCAAAAGTTACTGTTCGGTGTGGATTTTGGTCTGGAGGAATCATTGGCCCTTAGTTTTTCCAAGATGAGTGAGGAAAAGCTATGACTGTCAGTGGCGAAAGATATTGGGCTATGGTAAATTGTTAGTTTGGGCCTCATTTAGATGGTACAGTGGTGGTCATTTACCCAAAGTTCTTTTCCACATGCAGTGCCATCAAATGTACTTCAAAATAGTAAAACAAAACTGTATCATTTATGCAACTTGTTTTATTCAAGTTCAAAGATAAGACATCCTTAATGGAAGACCCTTTTAGCTTTTGGCATAGTCCAGATGTGCTAACCTCCCTTTTGCTGTGTGTTGTCACTGTCTTCTCCTAATCCATTTCTTATCTACTATCTAATCTATGAATTCCTCTCTTGTTCCATCCCCATGCATTGAAACGTCAGAGATTATTTTCTTCTGTGGTTAAACCTTTTCTTATGTTCTTGTAGTAGTGGTCTCATACAATATTTGTCCTTTTGCAACTGACTAATTTCTCTTAGCATAATGTCTTCCAGATGACTCTAAGTTATGAAATGTTCCCTAAGATCATCGTTGCTATCATTGCATGGTATTCCGTTGTGTGAATATACCATGGTTGGTTTATCCATTCATCTGTTGATAGGCACTTGCTTTGATCTCATCTTTTTGCTGTTGTAGACAGTGCTGCAGTAAACATTTGTGTCCATGTACCTGTACATGTGACAACCCTTCTTTAGTATGTATTTCAAGAAGTGGGTTTGCTAGATCATATGGCAATTTGATTTCTAGCTTTTAAAGAAAGCATCAAATCAATTTCCAAAGTGGTTGTACAATTTTACATTCCCACTAGCAGTGTGGAAGAGTTCCAGTCTGTCCACAACCTCTCCAACATTTATTATTTTGTGTTTTTTGGATTAATACCAGCCTTGTTGGGGTGAGATGCTATCTCCTTGAAGTTTTTATTTGGATTTCTCTAATGGCTAGTGATCATGAGCATTTCCTCATGTATCTGTTAGCATCTTTGATGTCTTCTTTGATGAAGCACCTGTTCATATCCTTTGCCAATTGTTTAATTGCATTATTTGTCATGTCTTTGTTGATGCTTTGCAGTATTGTAGATTATGGAGATTAGACAGTGACTGGATTTGTGATAGCCAAAAATTCTTTCTCAGTATGGAGAAGCATTTGGATGAGCGTACATGTTTGATTTTTAGGAGTTCCCAGTTATCTATTTTCTTTTCTAGTGTTTGTGCATTCTTAGCAATATTTTATCCTTTGTTAATGCCGTGGATGAGGGCTCCCAGCATTGTCCCCATTTTTTCTTCCATGATCTTTATTGTTTTAGATTTTATATTTAAGTCTATGATCAATTTTAAGTTAGCTTTTGTGTGTGGTGTGAGATGTGGGTCTTGTTTCATTTTTTTTTGAAGATAAATATTCAGTTATGCCAATACCGTTTGTTAAAGAGTGTGTCTTTTCCCCAGTTTATGAACTTTAGATCTTTGTCAAATATTAAATGCTCATAGGTGGATGATGTTATATCTGGATTCTCAATTCTGTTCTTTAGCAAGGTATTTGTTGATGGGCACCTAGTTTGATCCCGTCTATTTGCTATCGCAGTACCTTTGGCTGTTTTGACTACTCTGGCAGTGTAAAAGGTTCTAACATCAGGTGATGTGAGGCCTCCCATTTTGTTGTTTTTCTTCAGTAATGCTTTACTTATCTGGGACTTCTTCCTTTTCCACATTCCACGGTGATTTGTTTCTCTATCTCATTAAAAAATGTCATTGGAATTTGTATTGGGATTGCACTGTAACTGTAGATTGCTTTGGATAGAATAAGTCTTCCTATCCATGAGGTTTCTCCACTTCTGTAGGTCTCTGTCTCTTATGGTAGAGTCTTGTAATTTTCTTTGTATAGGTCTTTTATGTCTCTAGTCAGATGTATTCCTAGGTATTTTATCTTCTTTGGGGCTATTGCAAATGGTGTTGATTTGGTGATTTTTTTATTTGGGAGGTTTTAAAGGCTTTTTTTATTTGGGAGTTTTTAAATTACCTTTTAAATCTTTTCTTTTGTGATGGATTCATTTAGTTGTTCTATATCGGTTTGTGCCAGTTGTAGTAGGTAGTATATTTCTATAAATTTGTCCATTTCCTGTAGGAATTTATTAGAGTACAAATTTATTAGAGTACAGTTTTCATAGTATTGTTCTGATTTTCCTAATTTCAGTTGAGTCTGTTGTGATATTGCCCATGTCATTTCTTATTCAGTTGTTTGCTTCTTCTCCTATTTTTCTTTTGTCACTTTGGCCAGTGGTTTAACAATTTTGTTAATTTTTCTCAAAAAACAGCTTTTGGTCTTGTTAACTCTTTCAATTATTTTTCTTTTCTCTGATTCATTTAGCTCTGCTCTGATTTTTATTATTTGCTTTCTTCTTGTGCGTGAGTGGCTGTTTTGCTGCTGCTGTCTTTCTACTTGTTTGAGCTGTAAGGTTAATTCTTTGATTTGGCCCCTCTTTTATTTTTGAATGTGTGTATTTATTGAGGTAATTGACCTCTGAGCACTGTTTTCCATAGTTTCTGGTAGGAAATGTTCTCATTCTCATCTGAGTCTATGAATTTCTTTATTCCATCCTTGATTTTTTCTATAACCCAGTTGTTTTTGAGCAAGGTGTTTTGTAGTTGCCATGTGTTTGATTTTTTTTTTTTTTTTGGATGGGAAAGTTTTATACATGCACAGCATTGAGGCTGTATGGGATAGCTTAAATTCCTAGGAATGAACGTTGTGAAATAGCAAAAAGGCATACCTAAATACATAGACGTGTGCACAGTTTTGTGATGCTGTTATCTATAGTAGCTAACCCTGGCTTATAGGACATTGGATGGATTAATTATTCTAGGCCTCAGTTTCTACATCTGTAGTCACCAGATGGTTTCTGAGCTACCTCCTGATTCTGACAGTGTGTGGTTCTAACTGCAAATGTTCTGTCACCCAAGGATTCATCTATGCTAATGACTTACTGAGACTGTGTTTGGAGCTAACATGGCACACAGATGATATTGTGATGGACTTGGACACAGTCTGTTCTCTCTCTCAGTCATGGTCATAGGGTTCATTTGTTCTGCTCTCCTTTTCCACAGGTAGTTCAGAGGTTGACTGTAGCTAAACTCTGTTTGTAATTAGTATAGATACTATAGAAGTTCATAAAATTGTGAGCTGAGTAACCAGGGAAGTACAGACTACCACCAAATCCTGACATGCCAACAGTGGATTCTCCTTTAAAACTTGAGCAAAGTAAATCCTAGGCAAATGGGGAAAATTCTTATAGCAAAAAGCCCATAGTTAATGCAGAGAAGATATTATCCTAAGCAGTGTTGAAAGCATAAAATAGAAAAGACTTAAAAGAAGTTGGTGCTGTGTTTAAGAGCTTGGCTGCTAACCAAAAGGTCAGCAGTTTTAATCTACCAGCTGCTTCTTTGAAATTCTATAGGGCAGTTCTGCTCTGTCCTATGGGGTCCTATGAATTGGAATCAACTCCATGGCAAAAGATGTGGATAGAATTAAAGGCCGGAAACTATTTGGTATTTGCAGGCTATTTTAATTGGTAGTTTTGTGTGACAGTGGCCAAGTTCTGACCACCTCAGATAACAGCACCCAAATTTTTGAAAGCTTGTTCTCAGTTTACAGATAATGTGATTGAGCCAAGCTGTCACGTTTCATCAGAGACCACCTAATTTTGTGAGGTTTCTTGCTGAGTCATGATTAGTTTGGCCTTTAGTTCTCCTGGCTCAAAGAACTTCATTTTCACAATTCACCCACATGGAGAAATCAGTCTCAGGTATTGACCAACATTGCACCTAACTCTTGAGTGGCTCAAGGAGGGGCATCCAATTATAAAGGCATACAGAGGGGAGTGTGGTTGCATGGATTTGTCATCTGTGTAAGTCACAAATGACACAGTCACATCCTCCCATCCATTACTTACAGCAGACACTATTAATCCATCAGGACACTTTTTCTAGGTATACCAGAATACGAGTTCAAAATTCTTCTTAACATAGTGCTCTAGGCAGCTGCTGCCAAACAAATGGAGTAAAACGTACTGTCATCCCCTAGCACAATGCATTCTTTCTCCTGTAGGCAACACCATTAGGGAGCTCACTATCTAGAACTTGACTTAGTAAGCATAGCGATACTATGGCTTTATAAATTATATTTTTCCACATTGGGATGTTTATCCAAACAAGTTGGTGCCATCTTGAGTGTGACTGGTGAATATACTGGAAATCACTGATGCTTGTTTTATTATCAGTCACCATAATCTCTGTTGGTTTGTGTTATGATGAGTATGTTGTAGGCACTTCATAAAAGGCTTGTCGCTATGTTGTATCATGTGTTCTCTAGAGCAGCACCTGTGGGATAAGCAAGGTTGGTACTGTCTCCATAGTACAGGTGAAGGAGGTGCAAGGAAGGTAAATGAATTGCTTATAGCAGTCACCCAACTAGAAATTTGTCCTGGAGGCCAGGTGTCCATGTCTCCAGGTGCCATTTCTCCTGGCCTTTTTGTACCTGTGGAGTTTGCACTAATGTGAGTTCCTCTAGGGCCAGATCATGTCTTATTTCTGTGTCTTTGACCTCTTTTCCTTCTCCATGTCAAATACTTGGACTAACACATAGGACGTGCTAAAAAAATACTTACAGAATATAAGTTAGTAGAAGAGTCATTGTCATTCATTCATTCATGTGAGGAGCAAGAAGACACCTTCCCACCACTGTCCATTCTGGCCTTACCCATCTCTTCTAGCGGGCTTCCCTGAACTTTAATCTCAAGACTAGAGTTCTGTGGCTATGAGGCTGCCCTGGGCACACATCCTTGAGCAGTAGATAATGACATTATCAGTTCACTGGAAGTATTTTCTTCTCCACAAAGAGACCAGTCATTAAACCCTTGTTTGTAGCCTGTAATAGTAGGAGTCAAAAGCTGCTAACCAGCTCACAGCCTGGAGTTACAGCCCTTGGGGCCTGAATGGAGGGTTGGCTGTTCAGAAGACCTTCCAGGAAAGCAACAGTGAATCTAGCTGCAAAGGGCAGAGGCCTTGGGGAACAGAGGACCCCATGCTGGTCCGGCTCAGGTGAGCAGTGGGATGGGGGGAATAGAAAGGTGGAATGTAGGTTGGATTTAGAGCTCTGGGGAGGTGGGGGGCAAAACAGCTGAGTTTCCCAATCCTTCTCTGAAACCATCTTTATTTTCTGATTTACAGTGTATCCACTTTGGGGATGGCCTTTTGATGTGTGCTAATTATAAATTGTCCTTTGGTGCATTCTGAGCATTCTAATGATTAGAATTTCTAATTCCAATCCTCTGAGTGGTTCCCAATAGCCTCATCCTGTATGGAGGTATGCTTGACACGTTTGTTCTCCTCTTCAAAGTCACTGTAGGGGGCTGTCAGGACAAGGCCTAAAGGAAGGATCTAGGTTTTGGGGGCACAGGAGTAGAAGGTTCTCCCTGCAACCTAATATGTATGTCCTGAGAGACTGTTCTCTTTGAGTCTTGTTCTTTCCTAAAGAGGAAGATTTCCAAGTCAAACCAAAAAGATAATCTAAGGAATGGAACTCCGGTCTGTGATCCTAACCCTGTCAGAGCCTTGTAGTAGGAACCCAGGCATGGGATTCTTTGAAGCTCAATTTCTCTTCCTATAAACTGAGGAAATCAGATCTCTAATTGGTAAGAGCCTGCCATTTCTGAGTTTATTTGAATATATGAAGTATGAACCCAAACCCAAACTCGTTGCCACTGAGTTGATTCCAACTCGTAGCGCCCCTATAGAACAGAGTAGATCTGCTCCATAGAGTTTCGAAGGAGTGCTTGCTGGATTTGAACTGCTGAGCTTTTCATTGGCAGCTATAGCACTTAACCACTATACCACCAGGTTTCCATATGAAGTGTATCCATAGTGTATTTTGGATCAGAAGCCCTGAGATCACGTTCTGACTCTGGTAGCGTTAGATCTGTGACTTTGCAAGTAATTGGATAACAAACTATTGAATAACCTTTTTCAAGGTCAGGGTAAGAGTGCCAGTCCTCTGTTTTTTTTGCCCTATTACACTGTCTCTCTTAACTTCCTGTAGCATTAGTTTCTATGGCTGTAAAATGGCAGTGATGACACCTGGGAGGTGACATCTGTAACAATTGTCTGTAAAGTACAAATCACTAAGCCTCTTCCGGCTAAGGGATCTTCCTACTTTCACCCTACTCCACCCATTGCTGACGAGTTAATTCTTATTCCTAGCGACCTGTAGGACAGAGTAGAATGGCCCTATGGGGTTTCTAAGGCTGTCATCTTTACAGCCGCCGACTGCCACATCTTTACCCCTGGAGTGGCTGGTGTGTTCCAACACTGACCTTTTGATAGCAATTGAATATGTAACGACTTTACCACTAGGGGTCCTTGCTTGTACTCGAGCCTCCTGCTTGTACTTAGTAAGAGACACATTATATTTTCTCCACTGATGCATTCAGCACAGACTTATAATCTTAAAGCATGTTTAGGATCTTGCAGCAATTTAGTGCCTGCGTTTGTGGTGACTAGAGAAGGGTACTTCAGCTCCAAGCAGTGGCGGTACCTGAAGACTTATCCTGCTTCTCTGGGAAGCTGAGTTGTGAGAACTTGGATGGATCCTGCATCTGTCTAAGAAGCCATTAGGCATCTACCCTGCCTTTGTATCACTCCAGTGCTGATGAGAATATACATTTCTGTAGTCTCACTGAGCCCATTTTACAGATCAAGGCCATGCCCTGGGTAAGGTGAGGAGCTTTTAGCTCCAAGGAGCAGGTAGCTCACCCCGTCCCACCACATGGTGCTGTGCTGTTTCCCTATAGTCATCTCACTTTCCCACCAGAGTGGCTGTGTTTGGGCTTATGCTCAAAACTGGTTCCTGCTGAGGTCCTTAAGCCTTTGAACTTAGAAGGAGAGAATGTGAGTGCCAGAAAGACTCTTAGATGTCTGTTATACCACCTCTTTCATTTAATTGATGACAAAATGGGGCTGAGATGGATGGAGTAGTTCCTAAGACCACTTAGCTTGTGACAGTCACCTATGACTCACCTACCGGGTCTCCTAACTGGTGGTCCCTTGTTCTTTCTCCTACATCCTTCTTTCCTTGAAATTCCATCAGGACCACTTGCAGGGCTCTGCTTTGTTTGACTGGTCCAGTCTACAGAGAAAAAAGATTTGGAAATCTCTGGATGGGACCTACCCCACATTCCCTGTTGCATAACCCTGCACTACCTGATTTTTCACATTTTTATTATTTGCCTGTCCCCTTTAGGCGCTTGAGTTTTCAAGGTGGTTGTGTATTGGAAGCTCCTCGGTAGTGCAGATAGTTAATGTGCTTGGCTGCTAACTGAACAGTTGGTGGTTCAAATCCACCCAGAGGCTGCTGAGAAGAAAGGTTTGGCAGTCTGCTTCTGAAAAACCAGTTAGTGAAAACCCCATGGAGCAGAATTCTACTCTGACACACATGAGGTCTCCATGAGTTAGAATTGACTCAATGGCAGCTGATAATATCGGTTCCCATTGAAAGTTTTGGTGAATGGTGATGAAGAACGCAAGATCTTAGAATAGAGGAAATGTCCCCTGGATACCAGAAGGAGGAAAGCAGAATGGCTTCTCAGGCCCGCTGTCCACCTTCAGCCCACGGGAACTGCAGTAAGGACTTGCTCTGAGGACAGAAAGGAGTGAACGCCAGAGCCCAGTCAGGGTCAAAGGGAGTGCAGCTGATGAAAATGATGATAGTAACTGGCCCTCAAAGAGACATATTTATAGCCTTAGCGACACATTATTAAGATCTAATTTGGATCAGGACTCTGGAAATTTATTTTTAGGTCCGGAGAAGGAGAGCCCTGCAGACAGGTGACCATCTATTCTGGAGAACTGGGGACTCACAAGGTTGGAAGAAGTTGACGAGGTCACACAGCTCCATGCTTCCCCCTGATGCTTGCATTACAGCTGAGGTATCCTCTCCAGGGGATCATCCTACCTCGGCCTGAAGGCCTTCACTGCCAGGGAGCTTGATGCCATGCAAAACTGCCCAGCCTATCTTGTGGAAGCCAGTTTGTAGTGATATATAAAAAACCACGTTCTCCTTTCTAAATCTCCTACCTGGATTTGGGTCCCTCCTTGGGGATAACAATGTGTTTCACTACTTGGAAGCTCTTCAGTGATTTTGCAGACAGTGCTCATGCTCTTCTTGGGCTGTTTCTTCTGCAGCCCAGCTCCAGAGACCTCACCACCCTGTTTATAGAGGGGTGTTCCATTCTGGAATCTAGAAACTACTCCAGTGCCTGACCTTTTTTGAGAACTGTCTCAGTCACCTAGTCCTGTCAAAATAGGTTCTGCTATAAGTCAGTGGCTTTGGTTACTGTTGTTAGCTACTGTTTAGTTGGCTGTGACTCAGGGCGACCCCATTCAGCAGAACTAGACACGGCTTCCTGGTCCCGTGCCACCTTCACCACTGCTGCTGCGCTGGAGTCCGTGATTATGGCCGTCGTGTGTTTTGGGTGCCTTCTAGCCCAGGGAGCTCATCTTCCAGCAGTGTATCCGATAATCTGTTGTGAGCCATGGGCTTTTCTTTGGCTACTTTTGGAGGTCAGTAACTAGGCCTTTCTTCCTGCCCTGTCTTATTCTGGAGGATCTGCTGAAACCTGTCTACTCTGGGTGACCTGGCTGCTGTTTGAGGTGCTGGTGGCATATAGCTTTAACACTGCAGCAACACACAAGCTACTGAAGTGTGACAAACTGACAGATAAGCGGTAGAGGTGGCTGTAAAGAACAAGCCTTTATTTTCTCAAGTAGTGGGAGTAAAAGTTCAAATCAGGGTCTCAGCCAGGTCGTTTCCTTCTTTATCAGTGGCCCAAGACATTCCCTGGTTCCTTGGTGTTCCTCATGTCAAATCTGGCATCCCCCGTATGCCTGTGCCTCTGTGCCTGTTTTGCTCTTTTATTTTTCAATTTTTAAAATTGTACTTGATGAAATTTACAGAGCAAACAAGTTTCTCATTAAACAGTTAATACACATATTGTTTTGTCATGTTGGTTGCTAACTGTGTGTAGTGCCAACACTCTCCCCTTCTCAACTTTGGGTTCCCTGTATCAGCTTTCTTGTCCCCTCCTGCCTACTTGTCCTTGCCCGTGGCCTGGTGTGCCCATTTAGTCTTGTTTTGTTATATGTCCCTGTCTAAGTTGGAATCAACTTGACGATGAAGGGTTTGGGGTGTGTGTGTGTGTGTGTGTGTAATCTTCGGCTGAAAGGTGAACTTCAGGAGCAGCTGCATTACTGAACTATAAAGATCTTTGTGAGCCATATTCTCAGGATTTTTCCATTCTGTGTCAGACCAGTAAGTCTGCTTTTTGTTGTTGTTATTGTTGGTTAGACTTGTGTTCTGCATTTTTCTCCAGGTCTGTCCAGGACCCTCTATTGTAAATCCCTGTCAGAGCAGTCAGTGCTGGTAGCTGAGTGCCATCTGGTTGTGCTGGAATATTTTGCTCTTCTTGTAGCTTGGAAGTGATTAGGTTTAGAACCCACTCTATTTGGGGTATGATCTAATGAGTATAACAAAGCCCTTTTTTTTTGCAAACAGGATCACATTCACAGGGATAGGTAATAGCATTCCAACATACATTTTGGGGAATGTAATTCAATCCATAAAAAGGGCCTTTGGGAAAAATGGGCTACTTCAAGAAAGCAGTCTGTCTGCAGGCTGCTGTGCTCTGGGAGTAGGGAGGAGAAAGATGGAAGCTGAATATTGATAGAGAGGGATTTTCTCATGTGAGGGACATGCCCCTGAGTGGGCCATGGTCAGGTCACATCAAGGGAAGGATAAGCCAGAACACCCCAGTGGGTGGGCCTGCAAGAGACGAGAGATGGGTTTGCACACTCTGCCCTGAGCAGTCTGAATAAGAGAGTACCCCTTCAGCCCTGTCCACAGATGGTTCTGATAGAGACAGCCTGGAGTGTGTCTCCTGTAAGACTATGTCCCCAGCTTACAGTGAGCATGCCATCCTTGCTGCATTGACCAGGCTGAAGACACTCACCCCCAGTCCTGTGGCTGAATGACCCACTGTGAGACCTTAATCAGTGTCTTCACTTCTCTGAAGTGCCATTGCCACCTGGTACCTCTGTTGTTCTGTGGATGCAGCAGAGTAAACCAAAGCTCCAAAGTTCTCCACCTTGTCACAAATGAAAGACTGGAAAGCTGCCTGTATGTGCACAGATATTTATATTTTCATGCCTCACAGGAACAGCAGAATAAAAAGAAACAAATTAGTTTTCAGATGTGGGAATATCACACTTTAGAAGACATTTCATGGGAGCTGTTATAGTAGGATTGGACTAATCGTCCCATTTTTATCTATTTTTAAGCTTCTCTATTTTCTATGTGTGACTGCGTGTGTGTGTGTGTGTGTGTGTGTGTGTCTATTCTTGAGGTTAAATGGGGGCTTTTCTGTGGGCAGGAAGACTCTCTCCACCCGGCACCCTAACCCTGCTTTCTGCCTTCCCACCTCCCTTGGCGTTGTTGTGCTTACAACAAAGTAGGAGAATCTAAGTTTAGAGACAAAACAAATGTCTAAAAATTGCACTTCTCAGGAAATAGCTTTTGGTGGCTCTTGTGCAGAAACCTGGGATAAGACGAAAGCTTCCCATGTTAGACACAAGGAAGATGGCAGCTTCAGGAGACATACTTTTAAAACTGATCAAGATTATAGTCAAGTGGCTTGTTTCCACTCTTCTGACTGTCTTGCAGCTAAAAATAAGATTTAAGACTTAGGTTTTTCTTTTTCTTTTCTGTCAAAGAATAACCTCTGTAAGAGCTGATATTCAAGAGATTTGTTACTCAGAGACATTATGTGGGGTCCAGTCTCTCAGCAATTCTTGGTGTTCAGTGTAAGGACAGTGGCCTTTGGTTTATTTCTGAGATGAAGCTCTTCTATGGACATGCTCTTCCTTCCTTAAAGTGGGGAATCAATTTGGGATGCCCACCAACTCATCTCTTGGCACCATCTAACAGGCAGTTTTACTAACATGATTATATAATATATAATATCACCTCCTTGGCTTGTACCACCAGAGTCATAGCTAGACTGTAAACTCCATGAAGGCAGGGACCTGATCACTTTAGTCTTCATTGTATCTGTGGCATAGTGTAGGTAGTCAGTAATTACTAATGGGATACATGGATATGTTTCAATTTCTAAAACCCTTCCCAGAGTTGGTACAGGGAACAGAATTTTGCCTGCTACATTTGCCTAAACCCAAGTAGACCAATTGCTGTGGAGTCAATTAAGACCCGTGGTGACTACGTGTGTGTCAGAACATAGATGCGCTCCATAGGCTTGTCAGTGGCTGATTTCTTTAGAAATAGATCACCAGGCCTTTCTTCCAAGGTACCTCCAATAAACTTGAAACTCTAACCTTTTGGTTAGCAGCCAAACATGCTAACTGTTTGCACCCCCTAGAGATTCCTAGATGCTGCCAGACAGTCAGGCACCAGTAGAAAATATGGCCCCAGAGTTTCTGCTCCAGCTCCCAATTCCTCCATCTTTCCAAGGACGTTCAGAGAGCCAGACGCACAAATAGGTGTTTCACCCCTGCCTGCTTTGGCTCCTCATGGCTGATGGGATTAACAGGATCTTGGCAGCATCTGTAGGTCTTCGTCAGCTATTAGCTGATTAGATTTAAAAAAAAACAAAACTCCATCCTTGGACAGTCTGTTCCTTGCTGCAGGGAGACTAAGGAACTGTCAGCCACTTCTTGGCTTATGTGGCCCTATTTTTGGCCATAAACCCATTGTGTATGCCTATCTTCTTTCCCAACCATCAGTGGGAAAATCCATTAACAAATTAAAGTTCCTTCCAGAATAGAATGGTTTAGTTTCTGCATTTCCAAATGCCCTTAATTGTAATCACCAATGCCATGTAGATTTGGAGGAAGCCACAGCCCTCAAATCTCTTCCTTTTTGCTGAGGCAGCAGAGGGCTGGAGTTTTTATAGTCTGGCCAAGCTTCTAGGTTTATGGGTGACAGCTCTGAAAGCTTCGTTAGCTTTCTATAGATGTCTGGGCTTCTTCCTTCTTGGCCTGCCCGAAGCAGTTTCGTGATCAGCTTTTGGAAACTCTCAAACCTGTGGGAACAGAACCTCCAGAAAACTTGTTCCAGACCCTGAGGAGACCCTGCTCTTGTGATAGTTATATGCAGAGGTCCTTTTCTGGACAAATTTCTTGGCAAGATGCACTTCCGAGCTGCTGCAAACAGGACGTCTTATTATCCTTGCTCAGTCTGGAAGGCGATTTAGAGTTTGTTAGTTCTTTGTCTCACTCCAGTGAGAGTCCCTAGACTAGAAATCTTCTTTCTCCAATAAGCAGAAAGGGGGAATTTTTTTGTTTTTACATTTTTAAAAAATTGGGCTGTAGATAATTGTTTACAGAACAAATTAGTTTCTCATTAAGCAATTAATACACAAACTGTTTTGTAGTATTTGTTGTCTACCCCATGACAGGTCAACGCTCCCCTTCTCAACCTTGGGCTCCCCGTTTTGGTTTGTCCAGCTTCCTGTCCTCTCTGGCCGTGTCATCCTTGCCCCTAGGTTGCTGTGCCCGTTTAGTCTTCTATACATGGTTGAGCTATGTGTGTTATAGGGTTTTATGGGTCTGAGTAATCTTTGGCTAAACAGTGAACTTCAGGAGTGAGTTCAGTCCTGAGTTAAAAGGGTGCTGGGGCAGTTCTCTTGGGGTTTCTCCAGCCTCTTTCAGACCAGTAAATCTGGTCTTTTTTTGGTAAGTTTGAATTTTGTTCTACATTTTTCTCCAGCTGTGTCCAGGACCGTTTATTTGATCCCTGTCAGAACAGTCAGTGGTAACTTGGCACCATCTAACTGTGCTGACTCCAGTCTGATGGAGGCTGTGGTAGTTGTGGTGCTTTAGTCCTTTGGACTAATCTTTCAGAAAGGGGACACTTCTAATGTCTGTAATTTGGGGGTTTGTGAGACCTGCAGATCTTTTTCTGTAACCTCCATCTTCTGAGCGTGCATCCTGCGGTGTCTAACTTTGATAAACTGGAGTAAACTCGGGCCTCTTATCTGGGCCCTAGAAGGTATTGGGTGGGGAAAAGGTAGGGCATAGACCTGCATCTTCTAAATCAGTGAACCAGATAAGTGGAAGGAGCAAAAGAAAGGCTGTGTAAGTGTAGATCTGGGAATTCAGACCAGTTTGCTTCTAAGCACTTGGTGTCACTGGTGGTTGTAGAGGTACAGGGAGAATTGTGGAGCACCTGGGCTTCCCTGCACAGTTGACTGCTTTCTGTTTTACCTGTAAGCCTCATTCCTCATGCAGATAAACCAGTATTCCAAATTCATTTGGGGTTACCTTCCTTTGTTAGTAATAAAAAGTGTAGGAAACACTTTGGGGGCACTTTTTAAGTACTATGAACTATTCTCAGCTTTGTGTATGATACTCAGCAGAACTCTGTGAGGGCAGACATATTATTATGTCCATTTTCATGATAAGGAAAGTGAGGCACAGAGAAGCTAAGTAACTTGCATGGAAACATACAGCTACAGGATTAGAAGAAGTCAAGTGGTTTGACACCAGACTCCTCTAATTCTGCACAGATGAGGAAATATCAAAGCAGGGTTATGAGAATTGTAGTCTATTTAAAGTGTTTGCATTAATTAAATAAATGAGCTCTTTTAAAAAAGAGAAAATTGAATATGATTTGGTTGTGCTACTCCTATTCAGAGGAAAATTACTTAATATATAACCTTAATGAGTTGATTATTAAGAAATTAATATAATGCACTATGAGAGCTGAGTGTATGAACTGAAGGATCAATATCTTTGTAGTTTTCCACCAGCCGTCCCCATCAGGGATAGCTTTGAGGTCTAAATTTGGGTCCCCCTGTGAATGTTGTACCCTGGCCAATGGCCTTCTGCCCTTCCCTACCCCCTTGGACAGCCTTCGTGAATCTTTTGGACCCACTGCTCCCTAGGGTTTCTGACCCCTTACTTATACTACCTACCAAAGACGGAATCTTGGGTTCTGGCCCCGACTTTGTCACAGGCAGTGATGACCTTGGGCAAGCCCTGAATCCCTTAAGCCTAGTTTCACTATCTGGAATTGAAGGTGTTAGAGTAGGTAACCTTTGTGAGCTCTGTCAGTTCCAGATGTCTGTACAACTCTGCACGTCTCTGATGGCTGTGACCGAGAGTCGGGTAGTGCCTTCACTATAATGTTACATTCACTGAACAACACTCAGCCAACATTATTACAGCAGGTGACTGCGTCAGAGATGGACTTGCCATAATGAAAAGATACAGTCACTGGAGAGGTTGATTAAAGTGTAGTTATTTGGTGTGAAGTCTGTGCTGCCAACAGCCTAGCAACACAGCAACAGAGAAAGATGAAAGCTGACAGATGCCCTGGGTTTCAGCATCTGAGAAGCCTTGGAGTAGGTTTTTTTTTTTTTAACAGATTAGTAGCCAAGAACTATGCATGTCAGGTGAAGGTGGCAATGGCTTTATAAGATGGTGCGCTTGACACTTGCGTCCAGAAGTCACCTTGAGATCCTGGGAAAGACTCTGTGTTCTTCAGCTGACTGGGTTTTCCACAGTACAGGTGTCTGTCATTTTTCTTTTCTATATTTGTCTCTGATCTCTCTTCACTTCTCTGTCCACCTTCTTCTCTCCTTCCTTTCTTTTCTTCTTGTTTTAAATACTATGTATGTGATTTAGGTTTCACTTTCTCCAGGGCTTTCCAGTCAAAGATAATAGCTTGCCTTCCTTGAGGGCATCGACATTTCATGGGACATATGTTATGCAAATGAAGAACATGCAGGTCCTCCCTTCTGTAAATAAATGTCAGTGTGTACAGAAATCTCTTGCCTAGATGGGTTCTTATATTCTCCCCTCTCTTACCTACCTGGGTCCTTACTATTCTATTCGAGTTAGAGTCAACCTGTCTCTTGCATTAAGCCTTCTGTGACTATGGAGGCCTTTCTTGGTGTTTATCACACTGATATGGATAGAGATTTTGCATGTGTGTAAGATTTGGGTACTTGTTCTTCATTTCTCACTAGAGTAGAAGCTCACTGAAAGCAGGAACCATGTCTCCTTTTGCATTATCAAGTTCTGAGAACTTAGCACCACCCACTGGCATTGAGTCCAATGTCTGACTCATAGTGACCCTAGAGGTCAGAGTAGAACTGCTCCATAGAGTTTCCAAGGAGCCCCTGGTGGATTTGAACTGCTGACCTTTTGATTAGCAGACATAGCACTAAACTCACTGCGCCACCAGAGTTCCCAGAGCTTAGCACAGAACTTGACATGTGGTATGCTGTCAGTGCACATTTGATGAACGACTGAGAGAGCAAGCTCCCTGGGCTTTCTGGCCTTGATAGGAAGGCGGGTGGTAGGTCTGTCTTCTTTCCCAGCTGAAGGAGCAGATTCAGATAGGGGAGATCACTGGCCCAGAGCATCGCTACTAGTCAGTGGATGGAGTGATCTTGGCCTCTTCCCTAGCTCTATAAGTTGGAGACCATAGCACACCAGTCATTCCCGCTGCCTATCTGGGGCTCTCTGTCTTGTTGGGGAGACAGGGTGAGGAAGGCAAGAGTCATGCTGAAGGTCTGTGTCAGGTAGTGTGAGGTGCAGGCGCGGGCAGTCCAAGTTCAGGGGAGGTGGATGGGTGACACCAGGGAAAGGTGTGTGGTTCTTAGGCCCTGGCTGCCACCTGGGCTCCACAGCCATCCTTGAGTCTACTTTCCGCGGCCTGTTGCCAGCTCCTGATGCTTCTGCCTAGGGCCTACCTGGCTGGGATTCCAGCTTCCCACTGCCAGCAGAGCCCCTGCTAGGAGCAGTTTCTTGGCAGATTTTCCCTGTCACGGTGGATTCAAGTCTGATCTGACCCTGCCTGCATCCCATGGCCTGCTCTGTAAGATGAGCACGGGTATGTGTTGCCCAGGCCCTGTGGGTACCATATACCTAGGTCATGATGTGCTGCCACCCACTGTAGCTGGGCAGTGTAGCTACCTTGGTGGGGGATGGAGCTGCTTACCTGGCAGGAGCAGACTCACTCTTTTAATGTGTTGTATGAGGAAAGAAAATATTCCCAGAAGGGCCCTACCTGAGCAGTTTTGGTTTGTTTTACTTTTGATGAGGGAGCCAGCATTCATAGAGGTCTACTCTTTTTCAGGCACCTATGAAGTGCTTTATGTCCTCCCCATGGCAGTCTGAGGCTAACAGTTGTTACCCCCATTTTATAGAAGTGTAAAGTGATGATCAGTGTGTTTAAATGACTCACCCAAGGCAAACTAGTAAGTAGCAGACTCCAGATTCAAACTCTGGCTCCTTCAACTTGAAGGCCCATGTATATTTCTGTGGTAACATACTGTCTCATAAGAACTGAGGCCAAGGAGCTCTGGAGAGGGAAGAAGTGGCCCTGGAACTGAAAGGGAGGGCCCAGTTAGGAAACCTTTCCTTTTGATGAAAATGCCTTCATAGATACAGACAAACTGGTGCCCCTGGATTAGTGGCTACCAGCTGTGCCCTTGAGCTGAATCTCCAGCCCTAAGAGCCCTCTGTAAAGGCCAGGGAAGCCCGGGCAGTCTGCGGTCAGTTCTCTCTGGAATCAGCAGTGGACAAGGAGCCTGTCCAGTGTGGCAGTGTCTGTGTTACTGTCCCCATCACCGGGGTCTGTTAGGCTCCTGCCTTGGGGACCAGGTGGACCCAGACATGTGCTATCAGAACTTGGTGTCTGAATTATCAGTGTGGGCATAAGTTTTGTTTGAGGTTTACTGAAGTCGCTTGTCTCTTTTTGTGCTGCCTCCGTTATTCTCTCCTTCAAGTAGGCTCGCACCCCGAGTCCTGTGTGGAGCTCGCTGTCTCACCACTGAGCTAATGGAAGGAGGCAATGATTTTGATGAACCAAGATATTTCATAATTTAGAAACTTTCTGTCTAAATTCTGTCATGTCATTTCCTCCTGTGGCAGATTTATCTTCTTGATTCTGTTCCACCCAGACAGCTATGAGAGTAGACACTCCCTCTCTGTCTGTCTGTCATTCCAGTCAGGTGTCAAGGACACAGGAGTCTTGGGGTCCTGCAGAGGGTTTGCTGTAGAGGCAGGGTACCTGGCTGCTCAGCCTGGCCCAGCCTCTCCCTGTGGTGTGACCTTGGCCGGCTCCCTCAATCTCTCTGAGCCTCAGAAGCCTTATTTCTCAGATGGAAATTCAGTAGTGATATCTGAATTGCCCAAAGGCAAGGGACTGCTCTAGCAGGTTCCTGTCAGTGCCAGACCTGAGATTTCTAGATAGAATGCTCAGCTTTACTTAGCACAAGTCAGACTTGCAGCTTCCACATTAGCAAGAGGCTGTCTTTTTTTTTTCAATTGAGAGAGATTAGGTTTAAAGTGAAATTAGGAAGCCATCTTCCTGGCAGCTGTGTGTCCTTCAGCGATCATCTCCCCATCTGCTTCTATGTTCATTAACAACCCTAAGAGAGGCGGGGAGCAGCCTGGGAAATGATGGCATTGCCTGATGGTCAAGATACCCGCTTCTCGAGGGTCCTGAGGAGGGAGCATGTTACTGGAACCTCCTGGAACCCCTCAGAGAGTACGCAGGCTCACTGACCTCACCTTCCAGATGGGGACCCTTCAGCGTTCACAGAGGTCAACTGATGCTCACAGAAACCTCACAGCAACTTGATGGCAATAACTGGTCTGAACCCAGGGCTTTTGGCTCCTGATCCAGTGCTTCTCAAACTTGCGTGTGCACACGAATACCCTGGGACTCTTGTGAAAACGCAGATTCTGGTTCGGAAGGCTGTGCGGTGGAGCCCAAGAGTCTGCATTTCTGACGAGGCTCTGATGGTGCTGAAGCTGCTGATCCGGGGAGCTTGCCTGGACTAGCAAGGGGCTGGGCAGCTAGGAGGCTGGGTCTCTGCGTTATCGTTACTTCGTGTGACTGATTTACGTGTCTCGGGCTTTTCTCTCCCTCATGCCGGAAAGGCCTAGGCTGCCTGGATAGTACCTGACTTCCTCTTGCTCAGAGTTAAAGTCAGTGGCATACGTTTAGCTGGCTTCTGCTAGTTCTCCAGCTCAGCAACCTGTTGCCCTGGGCTCGCAGTCACCTCTCTGAGATTCTGATGCCAACATTAACTCCCTCTTGGAGCCCTAAACCACCCTGGGTGCTAACCTAGTTTGTATTTTTAGAGTGTGCTTTATCAGTTACTTAACTGGTAGAGCTGTTCTTCTCTGCTCATCAGGGAGGTGCTGGCCAAGAGAGTTCTTCCTCGGGCTTCTGTGAGTTTCCTCCTTGTCATTTCCATCTCTCATGAGGTCAGTGTCCTTTTTCCCTCATGCTGTATTATTGGAGTTTAGGTTGTAGAGATTACTGACCCCATTTTGTGGATGTGGAGCAAATGCGGAGGCCCAGAGGCGATGCCAGGTGAGGCCTGGGCAGTGCAGTGAAGCAGGGCCAAGATGCGAGCTCTCCTAAGCTCTTCACCTCTCTGCTGGGGAGAGGAGGACAGGAGAAAGAGGCTTCTTCTGAAGGAGAGCAGAGCCAGGTCTCTCTGGGAGCTGCTGTTTTGAAGAACTGTGATCTAAAGAGAAGCCAGTTGGGGACCAAGACCCCTGTCACATCCTTCTGGTGTAAATGGAGCTCCAGGCTCTGTTTTTTTTTTTTTTTTTTTTTTTATAAAGTTCAGACAGAAAATCCCCATGCTAGGAGAAAGGGCCAGGCTACCATAGCCAGAGATTGCTGCCATGCCCTCCTGTGTCAGGGAGAGCTTGAACTGCAGCCCCAGATAAGTTGCCAGATAACTTGGTTTATGTGTCATCCCAGCTTCTCCCGCCCCTGACAGAGCTGTTGATGGGCAACACTCTGCTGAGGGGAGGCCGTGAGAGGTAGAATGACTCCCCAGCTGGTCTGGGCTGGAGAAGGTCTCTCTGGGTAGGGAGGAGAGACCCATAGGGGGGAATGGTTGGCATTGTCCATCTTCCTCAGGCTCTTCCCATGTGCCTGAGGCCCCAGAAGTCCACCAGTTTGGTCATTCTTCTACCTGTGATAGGTGAATGCCAGCTATGTTAGAGGATTAGGCAAGATCTATGAATATCAAAGGGCTCAGTACCTTTTTTTAGGACTCTTCCTGGGATAAACCACCCACGGCTATTGAGTTGATTCTGAGTCATAGTGACCCTATAGGACAGAGGAGAACTGCCCCATAGGGCTTACAGGGAGCACCTGGTAGATTTGAACTACCAGCGTTTTGGTTAGGAGCTGTAGCACTTAACTACTATACGAGCAGCTCCCTCTATCATATAGTAACTACTAGAAAGGTTGGCATTTCAAACCCACCCAGCAGTGCCATGGAAGAAAGGCCTGGTGATTTGCTGATATAATGATTATAGCTGAGAAAACCCTGTGGGGAGCTCAGTTCCACTCTGTAACATGTGATGTCACCATGAGTCTGAGTTAACTCGGTGGCAGTGAGTTTGTTTTTTCTTTCTGAGTTATGTGTTGTTGTTGAGCTCTTGAAATGTGGCTACTGCAACTAAGAAACTAGGTTTTTAATTTCAGTAATTTAAATGAAAATTGGTAGAGGTGGCTAAAGCCTACTGTGTTGAAAGGGGCAGTTCTGACTTATCTCCCACAAATAATGTTAGTGGTGCGGTGGTTAAGTGCTCAGCTGTAACTGAAAGGTTCGTGGTTTGAACCTACAAGCTGCTGGATGAGAGAATGATTGTAGCAGTCCACTTCTGTAAAGATTATAGCTTTGAAAACCCTGTGGTGCAGCTCTGCTTGTCCTTTAGGTTCGCTGTGAGTCAGAGTCATCCTAATTGCAGTGGGTTTTGTTTTTTAATAGGCCTTATCTCCTAGAGGTTCTTACCGGGATTGAGACTCGGGTGTCCTCTGTGGTGGTGTCACCATGAACAAACCCTTCATTGAAATCTTCTCCTTTGCCTCTTATTTCCCCATCTTCCTTCTGCTTCTTCCCTGGGATTGTGTCTCCAACAGACTATATAGTAACCTCTTATGAAATTACTACTTTTTAGATAAGGAAAAAAAAAAAGCTGAATATTGGTGTTTTTGTATGATTCAATTTGACCTGGAATCACTGCCTTAGGTCTGCCTCCTGGAGAACCTAATCTCAAGTGTGCTGGCATTTGCGTGCAAGTTGTGGGGCTGAAGTCAGGCCCTGGCCAGAAGGGTTCTAACCCTGCCTCTCTGTCAAACTGGCTGTGTAGCTTTGGGCAAGCCACTAAACCCTTCTGTGTCTCAGTCCTCGGGGAGGATAACCCTGCTTGTGCCCTGGCCTGGTGCCTGCCCTGCCTGCCTTGTAGAATGGTTGTAAGGAATAAGTGATCTTATAGTCCAGATGCTCTTTAAACATGAGTGAAAACCAAACCCACTGCCATCGAGTTGATTCTGACTCATAGGACAGAGTAGAACTGCTCCAATAGAGTCTCCAAGGAGGGCCTGGTGGATTCCAACTCCCAACCTCTTGGTTAGCAGCTGTGGCAAGCACTTAATTGCTGTGCCACCAGGGTTTCTTCTTTAAACATAGTTAGCAACAAAGAGGGATGCTGTCTGGCATGGAGCCACTCAGGGGCTGGAATTCCCAGACTGCAGTCTCCCAGGATGAGGGTCACTTGCTGGCCTCTGATGTCTAGACAGTGTATGTCTTTGATGCCCCTGGACTGGTTCTCCTGGTTGCTCCAGGCCTTGTAATGAAAGGGCCTTGAAGCTGTCTGTGCATAATGGGATCTTTTTGGCAGGAGCATGTCACAGCTGGGGTTCCCAAAGCAGGGACAATGGGAAAACTTGCCCAGGCTGCTGTTTGGTCAGAGCTAGAGTGCGATTTAATGGATGGCTGCTCAGGGCCCTGTGTTTGTTTCCCTCATCCACAAAAGACCAATAAACAGTTTAACTAGGTAGTGATTATGAGGCTTTTGTTTCAGACTCTTCCTAGAAAGGAATTGGACAGGATGGGATATTGTGCTTGTAGGCAACTTAGGCTGGCCTTGTCATCTGTATCTTGTGGAGCCTCTTAGGGGTTTGTCCCTTCAGCTCAGAAGGGCCTTTCCGGGCAGCTCATGCATGCCCAGAATGCCAGAGCTGGAAGGACGCTGATCAGGGACTAGAACAGGAAGGAAAACAGGACTCATGCCCAATAGTCCAGCAGAAGCATTTTTTATGGGGCAGTGGTGGAAACCCTGATGACGTAGTGGCTAAGAGCTGTGGCTGCTAACCAAACGGCTGGCAGTTCAAATACATCAGGCGCTCCATGAAAACTCTATGGAGCAGTTCCACTCTGTCTTGTAGAGCTGCTGAGTCTGAATTGACTTCATGGCCGTGCGTTTTAGAGGAAGTTGTAACAGTGTTTGAAGAGAGCAAAAGCCAAGCTGAAAAAGGAGAGTCAGCCCAGAGAAGAGCAGTAGCTGCAAGCTGCTGCCACCGTTGAGGCTGGAGGGACGGAAGAAGGAGCCGGTCTGAGAGCCCAGGCTCTACAAGTATGTGGTAGATGTGGGAACTTTGGGAGGCTTAACTTGACAGAATGAGACCGCAGACGGAAGGGCTCTCTAGCAAGAGCTAGAGACCCAGAGGTAGTAGAACCACTGTCCGACCACCACCCAATGTTGGGGGTGCGGAGGGTGGGTGTAGGGTGGGGAGAAATACCCTGTCTTCTCCCCTTCCTGCCTCCAGTCTTCTGACTGTGTTCTTATGGCCAGACCTACCAAGAAAGCAGGCAAGGGAGCCAGTCAAGTATAGTTTGTAGAGAAGGCAAGGACTAGGTCGGAGATCAAACAGGCAAATGAGAAAGGCGTTGTTAGTTCAGAAGTTCCCACCTGGGCTCAGTGGGTGAGTATCAGGGCTTCATGCCTCTCTAGAGAATGCAGGCACTATTTTATCTTTCTGTGGACTTGTGCATTTCTCTAGAAAGGAAATCAGCATCTTTCTTCAAATTCTCAAAGATGTCTGTGCCCACAAAAAGATTCAGTGAGCTTGCGAATGGTCTTACAGATGGGAGATCTGAGCGTGGGGAGGAACAGCAGTAGATGTGTACACTCTTAGTCCAGGGTTCTTTCTGCTAAGTGGTAGCTGTCCTTCAGCTGCCATGGCCGAGCAAGGCCTGTTTGGAAAGTTGTCTCTCTGATCTCTGCCTCTCCAGAATCAGCTGTGAGTCTCCCCGACTCAGGCAGCTGCCTCTGACCTCCAGGGCACAGAGCTGCTCCCTCTGGCTCCCTCCTGCAGCCCGGGGCCACCTTCCCATTGATCTGGATCCTGCTACAGATGCACCACATGGTGCTCTAGGCGAGCAGAGCTGACACTAGACAGAAAACCCAGGTCTCTTTCATTCAGTCTCCTGCCTTCAAGAAATATTGACTGTAAACCTACCATGGACCAGGTGTTTTGCTAAGTGCTGAGGATTCATCGCTGATCAAGATGGACAATGTCTCTGCTGTCATCGAGGTGGAGGGGGAGTCAGAGAGTAACAGAAAGGATCAATACATGAACAAGGTGAGTTGTGATAGTGGAAAGTGCTGAAAAGATGCTAGAGCAGGCTGACGTGATAGTGGGATGGGATAAGGGGCTACGGAGGTTACTTTTGATAGGGAAGGCCTTTGCAAGGAGGTCACGTTTCAGCTGAGATGTGAGGGGAATGAAGGGGATAAAATATTGAAAAAATATATCTTATTATACTTTAAGTGAAGGTTTACAGTGTAACCCAATTTGTCATACAAAACCTACCACACAAAATGCTCTGTAACTCTAGCTGTTCTACCCACCCTGTGACAGCACAGTCCTTCCCACCCTGCACTTCTGGTGTCATCAACCAGCTTCTGTCTCCTTCTACCCTCTCATCTTGCCTCTAGATAGGAGCTGTGCTGTTAGCCTCATGTATCTACTTAAGCCAAGAAGCAAACTCTTCATCAGTATCATTTAATGTCTTATAGTCCACTCCAGTCTTTGTCCTGAAGAGTTAAGGAGCCAGCTTTTAAGATCCCGAAGGAAAGCATATTCATTGGGACAATGGCCAGTGCAAAGGCCCTGGGGTTAGAAAAGAAAACACACCTGTGGAGCTAAAGCCAAATGCATATTGCTGCATTGCAGTCTCTGACTCTTCCAACTGCCCCAGTCATGCCTTACAGAATGCTCTTTTTGTTTTGATGGGTGAGTGGAGAGCAAACCACCTCTTCCTTAGCCATACTCTGTTCTCAGTGGGTTGTCTGGCTGGTTGCTGGAAGCTGGCTTTCTGCCTCCTGAAGCTGAAGCTGAATTTTTGTGTTGTCTCCATGCTACTGGGATGACAGCACATTGTTTCTGTTCAGTCCATCAGTTGCACAAAAGCCCTGAGATCAAAAAGCATGGGCTTAATTTATTTGGTTTATTTTGTAGGGGAAACAGCATTTCCTTAGACTGAAAGCACTGAAGACTAAAAGCTGAATGGAGATTGGAGAGTTTAGATTAAATGAATGGGCTGGCCTGCACTGACCCAGTTTCTACTCAGCGCAGCGATGGTTGGGGAGGGAACTGTACTACAGCTCTCCGTGATCTGGCCTAGGGACTGGCCACATCTCCAGCCTGTCTTTTCATGAGGGCAAGCCTTCTGTTTGAGTCAGACTGGATAGAGGAGTCCTTGAAGATGGCTTAGGAGGAGAGGTAAATGGGTATAGAGCGCACGGCGAGACTTGGGCCCTGCTTGAGTTCATTTCCAGGACCCACAGGCCCACCTGACATTACTGTCGCCTTAGCAATTAGGGAAGGTATAGATTTAGACAAAGCATGTGTTAATTTTTTAGAAGCCCATCAAATTTGAATAAGCTGGGAGGAAGAGTCACTGTGCCTCAGGACTGGGAAGGAGCAGAGGCATTCCTGTACCTTGGCTGTGCCTGTGTAGTGTTGCAATTATAGTCAGCAATTATGAGAGGCTGTCGTGAGCATCCTTGAGAGGCCTCGCTGTAGGCATCCTGGGTTCAAGTGTCTAACTCCATGTTTTGTTGGCTAAGCGACCTTGGGCAGATTACCTAGTCTCTTCTAAAAAAAAAAACCAAAAAACCCAAACCCACTACTTTCAAGTCGATTCTGACTCATAGTGACCCCATAGGATAGAGTTGAACTGCTCCATAGATTTTCCAAGGATGGCCTGATAGATTTGAACTGCTGACCTTTTGGTTAGCAGATGTAGCAGTTAACTACTGTGCCACCAGAGTTTCTTGTCTCTTCTAGAGGCCTCCATTTCCTGACCCTATCCTACCTGTAAGGATTAGTATGAGGGCTTGAAGAGATGCAGACTTTGTAGGCATTGCCAGACACTTAGTAAGCTGTTTGCCACTGAGTTGACTCTGACTTGACTCCGTGTGTGTCAGAGTAGTAGATAGATTTCTATGGCTAATTTTTCTAAAGTAGATCATCAGGCCTTTCTTTTGAAATGCCTCTGCACAGACTCAAACCTCCAACTCTCTGAGTGCCTTAATCATTTACTTCATCCAAGAAACCTGGTGGCAAAGTGTTTAAGAGCTTGACTACCAACCAGAAGAACCAGTAGGTCAACTACACCAGCTGCTCCTTGGAAACCCTCTGGGGCAGTTTTACTGTGTCCTGTAGCGTCGCTGTGAATCAGAATCAAGTTGACGGCCACATGTTATGGTTAAGGACTCCATGGAACATAGTAGATACTTGATAAACATTTGTCTTCTTAAATGAATAACAGAAGATCAAAGTTGATATCTTATTCTAGAGCCTTCCAACTATAGACAATGAGGATGACTAATATGGCAGAAGTTATGAAGAGCAACAGCAACAGGCAGGCAGTTAAGGCAGAATGTCATGAAGGACCTATGGGAATCGACCCTTCCAGTGGCTTGGCCAGCTGTTTCGGCCAGGGGCCCACAGATCAATGGTCGCACATATTGCAGAGTGTCCTGCACAGATATAATGGTAATTGTGAAGTACAATGCTCCAACCCTTGGGCCTGTTTATGGATTTCTTACTCCTCTAAATTGCTTTAACCAAAAAGCAAAGTTTGTACCCATTGCCACTGAGTAAATTCCAACAGCTATTAATATGAAGACCTTCAAACAGGATATAAGTGCAGGATGGAGGTGGGAGTGTGCTGTTGCGGGATGGGGAGAACAGCTAGAGATGCGGGGTTTTATATGAAAAAATGACTTGGATTGTAACTGTCACTTAAAGCACAATAAAATATTTTAAAAACAAACAAAAAAACAAAACAGAGTGCAACCCAAGAGGAGTGGGAAGCTCTAACAGTGGGACTTTAAGTATTCTCCATAATTAAATATTTCTTACCAAATAAATATTTTTCATCAAAAGAAGAGAACACATCTGTATGCACTGTCACTGACAAACTCTGATTTTAATAAATAAACAAACAAAAACAAACCCACTGTTGTCGAGTTGATTCCAACTCACAGTGACCCTATAGGACAGAGAAGAATTGCCCCACAGAGTCTCCAAGGAGCACCTGGCACATTTGAACTGCCGACTTTTTGGTTAGCAGCTGTAGCACTTAGCCACTATGCCACCAGGGCTTCCCTGGTTTTAACAGAACCCTACAAATGTGAAATGAAGAGTTATCTAACTTAGAGAAGATCAAAAGAGGTTCAGGGAGGCGAAAACACAGAATGAGTGAAAACTGCTAAACATAGCCACAGACTTTTTAAAATGACAGGCAGAGTTAGAAGATGAATGAGACAGTAGTGGCACTGCTTTGGAAAGGTGCCTCTGTTAGCAGAAAGAGAAACTAAACAGAAAGAGAGCATTGCTGTTTTTTTCACCGTCTTTCTCCACTGTAGATGGCCTTCTTTAGAATGAAAAGGATAGAGCAAGCTTCTTTTCAGGGGACTGGGCATCCAGATGCAGTGAGTAGTAAAGGAGAGGCACTTCAGTATGCATTTCTAGGTCAGGTGGGCTGTGTGACAGGATCATGAAATGCAGTGTGGATGTGATTGCAGGATTGCTTTGATGAGTGTTTTCATTGAATTTGCTCCTCGTTATGGGCTGCCTTTTCCTGCTTCTTTAAATGTCTGGTAATTTTTGACTATATAGTAGATATCGTGGAGTTTGTTGCTGGGTGCTTGATATTTTTGTATTCCAGTAAATATTCTTGAGGTGTGTTCTGGAAAACACGTTACTTAGAAACAGTTTTATCCTTTCAGGTGTTGCTTTTCAGCTTTGTTAGGTGGCACAACCAAAAAAGCAAACAAAAATCAAACCCATGGCTGTCAAGTTGATTTAACTTACAGCAACCCTATAGGACAGAGTAGAACTGTCCCCATAGAGTTTCCAAGGAGTAACTCATGGATTTGAACTGACAACTTTTTGGTTAGCACATGTTGCACTGAACCACTATACCCCCAGGGTGTCCTAGGTGGCAGTAGAGCTGCCTTTATTTCTAAGGCTAACTTTTTTCCCACCACAGAAGTCCTTGATTATTAGTCTAAAGGCTGGCAGTTCTAAACCTGCTGAGAGATGCCTGCCTTAGAAGACAGGCCTGGTGATCCACCGACGAAAAGTCATAGCATTGAAAAGGAGCAGTTCTTTTTTTCACATGTGGGGTTGTTATGAGTTAGAATCGATTTGATGGCACTTAACAAGAAAAGCAATACTATTCTGAGTACTCTATTTGCTGCACCTTCAATTTTGAAAGTTATCTACTCTGGCTAGTGGAAACATGAATTACTCCCAGCCTTGTGTGAGCTCTCGGGGTTGTTCTCTCTGTTCTCTTAGGATATTTTATTCCCCTGCCTTGGGTGGTTTACGTCTTATGTCTGTGCTGATCAATATTCAACTGAAGACCCAAGAGGGACCCTCTGCAAGTCTGTGAAATTCTTTTTGAGCAATTCTCTCCTTCTTGGAGCCCTGCATTATGAATGAATACAGGCCACTTTAGCCTCCCTGGGCTTTCAGCTCTGCCTTCTTAACTCATCGGGACTGCTGGGCTCAGTCTGGGTTTCCCTTCTCTGTGTTGCAGCCTGGATACTTTCTCCAGGCTGGAAGCTGGGCAGCTGATGGGTATACTTTGTGTGTTTCCCATCTTGTAGGGTCACTGTCTTGCACTGCCGGATGTCCAGTGTCAGAAAAACATTGTTGCAAATATCTTGTCAGATATTTTGAGTTGTTTCAGGTAGAAGGGCAAATCTAAGTCCCTTTGAGGAATCTGTATAGTGAGGTTAGGTTTGTTTTCTTTTTTAACTTTCTTGTGTTCTGGAACTTCTTGTTATTTCTCGGTGGGTATTAGAAGATGGCTTCTGGAATCCTCATTATAAGGATGTTGTTGCTTATTCCTGAAAATACAGTGAGTAATAATTTATTTTGTAGGTACTGAGAGTATGCACAGCAGAACATGCACCAATTCAACAATTCCTGCATGTATGATTCAGCGACATTGATTGCATTTATCAGGTTGTGCATCTGTTCTCCCCTTCCTTTTCTAAGTTGCTCCTGCCTCATTAACATAAACTGCCTTCCCCCTTAAGTTTCCTGTCTAATCTTTAGCCCATATAGGTAGATCTCAGAAGAGCACAATGCTCAAGGCAGACATTCTTTACTAGTAAAGCTAACCTCTTGTTTGCTATTAAGAAGACTTCAAGGAATATTTTTACTTTACAGTTTAAAGATTATATCATGGCAGTTGTTTCAAGGGTTCATCCAACCTCTATGGCCCCAGAAAATTTAGATTCTGTTTGTATTTCCCCCCTTTTGATAAGGATGCTTCTGTAGAACTCTTAATCAAAACGGTCAGTAGTGGTAGCTGGTCACCATCCAGTTGTGGTCTTGTGGCAAAGGTGCAGTTGTTCATGGCGATAATTACCCACACATTTCATTTCCTCCTCCTGTTTCCGATGCTCCTTCTTCCTCTGTTGCTCAGGTGAATATAGACCAATTGTGTCTTGGCCTGGAAAAAAATTTTGACTGGATTATTAAGACGTACTTGGCTGGCTGGCATTAAGGTGGGTACTTGTGAGTCTTTAGAAATGCGAGTGGTGGTCATAAGAATCCTCCTGAACTCAGCAGAAAAAAGTGAAGCTGGAATCACTGTACTAATTGAGTGGCTGGTGTAAAGCTGTGCTGCTACCCTTTGTTGCTGTTGTTAGCTGCCATCAAGTAGTCTCTGACTCATAGTGACCATATGTATGACAGAGTTAAATGTTGCCTGGTCCTGCGTCATTTCATGATAGTTGACATGCTTGAGTCCCTTGTTGTGGCTGTGGTGTCAGCCCGTCGTTGAGAGTTATCCTCATTTTCATTGATCCTCTACTTTATCAACAATGATGTCACATTGATGTGATTGGTCTTTCCTGATGAGGTGTTCAAATGAAGTGAGCCAAAATCTCACCATCCTCACTATTAAGGTGCATTCTGGTTGAATTTCTTCCAAGACTGAATTGTTTCTTCTTCTTGTAGTCCATGGTATATTTCATATTCGTCACCCACACTGTCATTCAGATGCATCAGTTTTCCTTCTGTGTTTCTTTTCCATCACCCAGCTTTCCCATGCATGTGAGTTGATTGGAAATACCCTAGCTTGGGTCAGGCATGCCTAAGTTACCAAAATGCCACCCCAGCTTTTTATCGGAACTTAATGTGGAGTGTGTTAGGCTGAGTTTTTACTCTGCATCAGCCTGTCCTTGTGTGGTCACTATCAGTTCTCTGAGGCTGATGTTGTCAGCCCATCTTTCAGGTGAGGAAACTGGAGAGAAGTAAGGAACTTTGCCGAGTCTAGGATTTGATCTCTTATCTGGCTGATGCTGCTTAGATCTGCCCAATCTTAACTGAGATGCTACGTTGTCCTGTGTCTTTCTAAACATGGTGTTTAAGAAGGATCCAAGAGCTTAATCTTGAACATCCATTAGTTAAAAAAAAAAGGATCAGATGTGTGATAAAGAATCCTTCTCTGTTACAGACACAAGTCATGTAAATGTTTACTCCAGCAGAAGCCTCATTTTTAGAAGGGCATTTAGGGATCACTCAGTGGTAGTGTTTCCAGTTAACAGCTGGGGTTCACTGAAGCCCTCTGGCCGATAACCCTGGGGGCCTTGGTGCACTCACGGGCAGATGTGGTGCTGTCCTGACGGGATTTTCCCCTTCATGGTCCCAGTTTCCATTTTGACATTGTAGGATGGGACTTTTCTTGGTGAATTTCTAAAGTATGTAATTATCCAAGTAGCTGGGTACAACCTTGTCGATTATAAATAAATCATCACCTCGCCTCCGTATCACCATCAAAATGCCTTTCACACTCCAATTAAATTAACCCACTTATTTTATTCTCTAATAAACTTTTCCAAAAGTTAACCCTTTGACTCTGTCCTAGAAAAGAACTCTAGTTTCCCTGGTTAGGTCTCAGCTGTTCTTTGCTCCCCTGACTCCATGCCTGAATCTCTCCCTCAAGCTTGTCTCTCACCGTATAATCGCCCCACCTGACCTATGCACTGTGTGTAGTCTGGGCAACCACACAGGTATAAGCAGTCAGGCTCCAGGTGGCTGGGACACTCGGACCGAGCTAGTAGTCGTGGGGCCATATCCTGGTCAATCTGTCCTTCTTCCAGTGTAGTCGAGCAAGAAAGGAAGAGCCCCTGCTGAATTTTGTTAAAAACCACTTTGCTGTTTTGAAATGCCAGCTCATCTACAGCAAAGATTGCTAAATGAATGTAGGATCTGTGTTTTTATTTTCACTGCTCTCCGCTGAGTTTTAGGGGAAGGAGACATTGAGCAGAGAGTTTAACCAGAGCCAGGGTGTTCCGCTGGAAAATGCTTGTTAGGCCTAGTTCCTGTGGAGAAAAGACTATGAATCTCAAGTATATTTTCTGAATATCTACAAAATGTTGTTTATTTTAGGGTTGTAATTGAGGCATGTGTCCTGGCGAAAAAGATAGGCATGAGATCTCTGGAAATGGAGGTGCCCTGGCGTGGCACTGCCCATAAAGCAGGAGGGGCAGTTTCTAGAACATAAAGTCTCCATTCTGTATGGACTGCCTACACCTGGGCAGGTGCATACATTACTTGTATTCTAAAATTAATGTTTTACAGCTTCACATATTTGAATACGCCCAGACTTCAAACGTAGTTCATGTGCCAACTCTTCTTATAGCCTTTTATCCATATGTCTGCTTTGGGGGCTCTGGTCATGTTCTGCTGTCATTTGAATTATTTATAGACCTTCTGACCTCCTCACCTGGAACACACCCTCTTTTGTGGACAAGATCTAGCCCTTAGTCATCTTTATGTTCCCTGTAGTGCTTTGAGCACAGCAGATGTGGCCTCTCATGTGTGGACTGATCACCTGCAGAATCATGAAGTTCCTCTTGTTATCTAGCCTAATATCCTCCAGCCACTGTATTGCTCAGGGTTAACACAGAGCAAGGGTCTTCTCCTGCTTCACTCTGGATGGGAGGATGCTGAGTGCCTCTGGGCTCAGCTTTTCTTATATTCCAGGGAACTAGGGCTGAGGGACTGTGGCTTCAACTGGGATTCTGGGCTAGGTTATAAGGGTTCTGCTACTTGAGCTGACTCCTTGTGATGTGTCTCATGCAGCTCCTGCCTTCCTCTGGACAGACTCCTTGGGTGGGTGTAAGCCAGTGCATTACCGAGAAAACCCTGAAATCTATAATATTGTACATCATCTTACTAGTAGAATGTCTTAAAGCTTAAAATAGAGGCTTTTTATGATAATAAATTGTGTGTTTATAGAATTTGGGACATACAGAAAAAATGCCATCTGTAATTCTGCATCACAGCAGGAATATTTTGGTATTTTATTATTATAGTGAAATGTTATTCTTATAACATCAGATCACAGTATATGTGAAGCTGTAAAACATTAATTTTAGAATACAAGTAATG
Source organism: Heterohyrax brucei (assembly GCA_028571685.1). Taxonomy (NCBI): domain Eukaryota; kingdom Metazoa; phylum Chordata; class Mammalia; order Hyracoidea; family Procaviidae; genus Heterohyrax; species Heterohyrax brucei. The sequence continues at coordinate 80,026,335 of CM053154.1, read as the reverse complement.
TATATTAAGCATTTAAGTAATTCATAAAGGTATAACATGAAAAGTAAAAATTTTCTGTCTACTCGCCTGCATCCTAATCCTTGAAACCTTTCTCTGAAAATATCCACTCTTTCTAGGTTCTCTTGTATCCCTTCAGGGGGAAAAGGCTATACCAATATTTATATGCACAAATAATGGCCTTATCAGTTACTATCTAAACCTAGAAATACATCGGGAGCATCTCCCCATGTTGCTATTGATTTTTCAAAAATCTCGTCATGAGATATCTAGTCTTGACTTTCATTGGACATTTAGTAACTTTACAATTCATTTGTTATTAAAAACAACATTTCAGGATAACATTTCTTACATATAATTTTGTCCCCTCATGTTTATTTTTCTAGGTCAAAGATCAACAAATGGGATTATGATGTCAAAGGAAAGAGATATTTATTATGGCTATTGATATATATTATCGAATTGAGATCTATTTTTATATAAAAACAGGAACATTTCTCTCACCCATAAAATCTTTTTGATGTTCTGAAGATTAAAAAAGTAATACATGAACACATGCTGTTGATAATTCAAATGGTATGGAAGTTACTGGAGTGAAAGGTAAAGACACTTTCCTCTTGCCCCCTACTCTCTCAGGTATGGCCCCTGTCACAGCCCACCTAGGCAGTGGACAGCTGCAGATTCAAAGTCGGGTGTTGCTGCTGATTAGCGATGTGATGTGGGATCAGTTAGGTATTAGTGTGCTGGTTTCCTCGTCCGTAAAATGCGTGAGTCAGTGATCACCTTGTAGAATTCCTGCAGGGGTGAAGTGAGTGTATGTCATGTGCCTGTCCAACGCTGGCACCATTGTAATGATCATCAGTTGTTTTTTTCCTCTTGCGGTAAATAGAGATGTAATAAAACATCTGGCATTTCAACAATTTTACACTTATAATTCAGTGACATTAATTACATTCATTGTGGTGTGTAGCTGTCATCCTTATCTATTTCCAGATATTTCTATCGCTTTTGACAAGCTCAGCATCCCCTAAGCATTGAGTCTTCTTTTTCTCTTCTTACCTACCCACCTAACCCTGGTAAACACTAATAAACTGTCTATACACTTGCCTATTCTAGATAGTTCACGTTAAGTGGGATTGAAAATATTTGTCATTTTGTGATGGACTGACTTCACTCAGCCTAATGTTTTCAAGATCATCCATTTGTAGCATGTGTCAGAACTTTGTCTTTCTTCATGGCTGAGTAATATTCTATTGCACAGATGTTCCACATTTTATATATCGATTCATTCATTGACAGGTTTGGATTGTTTCCTCCATTTGGCTATTGTGAACAGCACTGTAACAAGCATTGGCATAAGCATTTCTGTTTGCATTCTCGCTTTCAGATTTTTTGGGTATATTCTAGCACTGGAATTGCCAGATCATAGGGTGATTTTATGTTGAACTTTTTGCAAAACCACCAAACTGAATGACTGATCATCTATTCCTTGTGTGATATTGTAACCTACAGACCAGGCTGAGATGGTGCTAAGAAACATCACTGCAGGTTGATGAATGCTGGCTCTTCTCTCCAAGGCTGCTTTGAAACCCTGCTGATAGAATTACCCTGCTGTGAGCTCCCCAAGTAGGTGACAGTGTACCCATCTACCACTGGCTGCTCCAGTGAACTTAGATGTGTGTCTTGTGTGGCTGTCTGGGCCCTTTCAAAAGCAAGGTATCCCTCTGTCGTAGATGAACATATCCCACGTAACTGTTCTTGATGAATTCTGACCCTGGGGAGAGAAGAAGCAGGCAAGAGGAGTCTTAGCTCAGATGGGTCCTCATGGAGTGTCCCCTTGGAATGTCAGCCTGCTTAACCTTTTAGGCATAACACCATAAATCCAGCTATTTCTATATTGCACTAAGCTCTGCAAACATCTTTAGCAACACTAAGCCCTGAGTTGTTTTAACATATTCTCTATTATAACCTTTTTAACATTTGCTGCTCTGTCACGCCGTCCTGATTGAAGTGTCATGGCATGTAGGGCTGTTTATGCCTAGTGCCAGCATTACTGATGAGAAGGTGCTACTAAATCCGACCTTCCAGGAAAAAATGGCTGAACCATCACATAGGAGCAATGACGTCTCAACAAGACGGTCTTCTGACTCCCACGATCCAAAACTTCCCAGGTGAAGCGTTTCCTGTGTTGCCTTCAGAATGCATAGGTCAGCTGTATGGCTCCTGGGGGAACACGGCAGTCTTTCTTTTGTAATGGCTTTGGTTTCCATTTCATTGATTGGACATGGTTGTCCCGATGAATAGCTGCCATGAGTGTGCTTAGAAGTGAGGTAGGTTCTGTGCCCAGTCAACAAGTTTTTGTGTTGGTAGTTGCTGTCAAGTTGTCTCTGACTCATTGTGACTGTGTGTATAATAGAAGGAAATATTGTCCAGTCATGTGCCAATATATACCAATGTGTCAGTCATGTCCAGTCATGTGCCAGTGTACACCATGTGCTGTATATACCAAGACAGTCATTGGTACCTATGATGCTATTGTTTCAGCCACTGTGTCAGTCCCTCTCATTGAACATCTCTCTCTTTTTCACCAACCCTTTACTTCACCAAGCATGATGTCCTTCTCCAGGGATTGGTGCCCCTTGATGATGTGTCCACAATAAGCGAGGTGAAATCTTGCTCTTCTTGCTCCTGAGGAGCATTCTGGCTGTACTACCTCCAAGAAAGTTTTGTTCATTCTACATTAAATTGTCTGTTTATAAACAAGTATTGCACACCTTTGTTATGCAAAACACTTTCTAATTATAATGGCCAGCTGTTAAATATGATATAGGAACTGGTTTGGATCAGGTTCTGCAGACACATATACTAAGTCTGGGTGTCAGATGTTTATTAGGGATCACTTCCTATGAACATGAAGAGGCAGAAGTAGAGCTGGCCCGAAGGACAAATTGAGAGGTGGTGCAGGCCCCACAAAGCTCAGCAACCCAGCAGGGAGCACTGGAACAAATATGGTCCAACTGAGCTGATACCTTGGGCTAGAATGGTTGGTCCTTCATAGCCCAATCCCACTCTCCAGACACTGGCAGCACGACCTTGGGTGAAGTGACTCTGCAGCTGAGGCTGACCCCGAGGAAACGGGCAGCTGGAGTCTCTCTGCTGCCCAATCACTGTCACTGAACACCAGGTCCTCCCTTGGAAGGTGATCTGGGCAGCATATTTGTATAGTCAGGCACCACTGGGTGAAGGAGTTGTGTTCGACCTGATACCAAGGGACAAGTAAGACTTTAACAAGCATAGAGGGAGCAGGCTAAACTGCCAGGTGAGCAAAACAGTGTGAGTGAAGGCGTGGAATGGGAAATTGTACCTTGATGGCGAGAGCCAACACTGAAAGCATCCAGTGTGACACTCAGGTTTTCATCATTGAGAAATGGCCCACAGTGCTATTTCTAACTGTGTGACCTTGTATCTCCATTTGTTTTCTCATTCTTCTGGTGCCTTTGAAGCCTGCTGTTCCCACCACCTTGAAGGAAGCCAGGATAGTTTGGTGATGTGGCTTCCGAAGTGACCTGGAATGGCCTTTGCTCTTGTTCTCTCACCACCTTGTCTTAGGTGACTAGGGAGATTATCTGCTCTTCCTGCCCAGAGACTGGAGCTTCAAGCCTCATCCTTGACGAAGGTTGAGTTGACTTCCACAGCAGGTGACCAGGGCCATGAAAATTGCCCTGAGCCCCACACCTATTTCCATTATGGGGACAGAGGTCTAGCTAGAGCACATGTAACTCCCAAATGTGGAGAACCACTCTAAACCTCTGCTCAGGCAGACAGCTTGGATTTTCTGGGTATCTGGTAGCCCCATGGATGAGGAAAGTCCCTGTTCTTGGCTTGGAAATCCTGTACGTTTGATTCCTAAGACAATCTAGATCTGTCCTGCTTCACCAGTATTCTCGTTGGGGGTGGAGTCCTCTTAACCAGGCACGTAAGGATTCAGGAGCTCTTAGAGAGGCCGTGTCTGCTAACCAAAAAGGTCAGCAGTACAAATCCTCCAGGTGGTGCTTGGAAACTGTGTGAGACAGTTCTACTCTGTCTTATAGTGTCGCTGTAAGTCAGCATCGACTCAATGGCAGCGAGAAGAGTGGAACGTGACAGAATTCTCACCTTCCATACTGGAGACCCAGGTTCAGTTCCCAGTCAGTGCACTGCGTGTATAGCCAGCACCTCTCTGTCAGTGGAGGCTGGTGTGTTGCTCTGACATGGAACAAGTCTCAGTGGATTGTCCAGACTAAGATGGATGAGGAAGAAATGCCTGGCTATCTGCTTTTGAAAATCAGCCGGTGAACACCCTACGAATCCCGTGAGCAGTCATGGGGATGGTGCAGCACTGAGCAGCATTTCGTTCTGTTGTATGTGGGATTGCCATGAGTCGGGGCCAACTCAATGGCAGCCAACAATAGCAGCAACGAAAGAGGAACTCAGAAGCGTCACATGAAGCCAGGTCACTCAGAGTGCACCTGCTGTCTCCTGATACCAGTCGTACCCTCTTAGAAAGTGCTCTTCTCTCTGAGACACTCCCCCGTTCGTGGTCCTGCCTCCTCTGTTCCACTGGCTCCCTGCCTCTTGGCTGACATGGGCCACACCTTGTGTTCATGTTATGTAAAGTTGAATTTCATCTCTGTTCTTAGGGGACCTGGCTTGGGTGTTATCATGGTATTTTGGGGTTTGATGAAGGAGGAGAGATAGAATAGCCTCACATCCTGTTTGTGGCTAACCTCCCTGAGACTTGACTGATGACCGTGGTGACATCTGTGGATAGTTAACAGGTCCGTGGTGCAGCACTGTGGCGACTGGATTCCCTAAGTTACTCCATGTCAGCAGTCATGAAGCCAGGTTTCTGGCTGTTAATTGTGCTAGCTTGTGCCTGGGGCTGAGTGTGGGTTTCAGGTCTCTCTCCCCTTCTCCCTCCCTTTCAGTGTAGAGTTCCTACGAAATAAATATAGCTAAAATAAAAATGACTCTGTTAGTATAATCAAAGTGTTTGAAGGTAGAGTTACATTGAACACATTCATTGAAAGATTATGTTGAAATTGATCATTCATTGTTATTTTTATGCTCTGCAAATCAACCATAGGCTCCTTTGAACAGTTTTTGTTTTTCTCCTGTCTATGCCTGCACTGTATGTGTGTGTGAAAGAGAGACAGATTGATAGGATGTGGAAGACCCAAAGATGGATTATGTCCCTTTAAACCCGTGAGCACAGCTCTGCTAACCCACAGTGCCAGCATCAGCTTAGCACACCAACTTTGGGCATGCCAGATGTTTGCAGAACTTGTCTTGATAGAAAGATGAGGTGCTAGCCACATTTTTCCCCTGTCATGTCCTGGGACTTTGCCGTGCCTGAACAAAGCTTCTGTTCTGTCTCCACACTGCCGACTCTTCCTTGGTTCAGATTCCAGAACACTGGCACTGTGGCAGGAAAACCTCTGATGCCTAATGGATGCTCAGTGCAGCCTCAGTTCTGTTGCCACAGAGCCATTTGTGTGTGTGTGTGATTAAGTGAAAGCGTACAGTCCAAATCAATTTTGCATGTCCACCTATCTGCAGGACAGTCCTCACCCAGTGATGGCACACTCCTCCTTTTCACTCCATATTTCTAGCATCTGCTTAATGAGCACCTGTCCCCTCCCATCTTTTCTCCCATCTGGAAAGATGGGAGATGCTCTTTTCTCCCATCTGGAAAGAAACCTGTAGGACAGCCTGTAATAAATGTACAGAACCATGAAGTACACACACAATATGGCCACACTGTGTCCCCGAGTCCAGTCTGTTCTTGTCTGAAGAGCTGACCTCAGTCCTGGTTTCTGGTCAAGGCCAGACACAGGTCTAGGGGCCATGTTTCCAGAGAACCCTCTGGGCTGTTGGACCATCAGTTCTGGCCTTTTAGTAGAGTTCTTGAGCTGGGCACCCATTTTTCTCATGTTGCCTCAGGGACTGCTGTGTCCCTGATCACTGCTGCACTTGGTGATGGCCAGGCACCATCTGGTTCTTCTGGTCTCATGTTGATACAGTCTCCCATTCATGTGGGGGTCTTCTGTCTCCTGGGCTCTTTTGCCCTCATGTCTTTGTAGTTCTTCTTCATCATCTATTCCAGATAAGTTGGAACCATTTGGTGTACTCAGATGGTGGCTTGCTAGCTTTTAAGACCCCAGACACCAGTCACCAATATGGGATGCAGAAGACTGTCTTAGCAAAAGACTAGTTATGCCAGTTGGCCTCAATGTGCCATGAAAACATGGTCCCCAGACCCAATCCCTGCTATTCTAGCCTTTGAAATATTGGGTCGAGTTTAGAAAAACTTTCAGTTTATGATGTAGCCCAGTTAGGTTGATCTGATCTCTACTGCATGCTGTCACTACTTTGACCTAACCAAGTTCCTATCTGCTATCTAATTTATGACTAGCCCCCTCCCTACCTCCGCACCTTGTAGTGGTCAGTCTTTTGTACATAAGTCTATTTTTTCAGTCCTTATAGTAGAGGTCTCATGAAATACTTGTCCTTTTGTTGCTGACTTATTTCACTCAGCATAATGTCTTCTAGTTGAAATCAGTTCATGAGATGCTTCCTAAAATCATCATTGTTCTTTATCATTGCATAGTGTTCCATTGAGTATATGCACCGTAGTTTATCTATTCTTCTGCTGATGGGCACCTAAGTTGGTTCCATTTTTTGCCCTTGTGGACAGAGCTGCAGTAAACATTCATGAGCATGTATCTGTTCTTGTGTCCTCCTTAATTTGTATGGAATATATTCTGAACAGTGGTATTGCTGGACCATATGATATTTCTATTTCTAGTTTTTTAAGGAAGTGCCAAATTGCTTTTCAAAGAGGTTGTACCATTCATTTTGCATTCCTACCAGCAGTATGGGAGAGTTCCAGTCTCTCCTCAGCCTCTCCAGCATTTGTTGTTTTGTGATCTTTGGATTATTGCCAACCTTGTTGGGGTGAGATGGTATGTCATTGTAATTTTGACTTGGATTTCTCTAATAGCTAATGACTGTGAGCACTTCTTCGTGTGTCTGTTGGCTGCCTGTATGTCTTTAGTAAAGCATCTTTCCGTCTCCTTTGCCCATTGCTTAATTGGGTTCTTTACCTTTTTCTTGTTGACATTTTGCAATACCTTGTAGATTATGGAAATCAGACATTGAGCCAACATGCAATTGTGAAATAATTTTTACCATTCTGTAGGTACTTTTTTAACTCTCTTGGTAAAGTCTTTGGATGAGCGTAAATGTTTGATTCTTAGTGGTTCCCATTTATCTATTTTCTTTTCTGTTGTTAGCACATTGTTGGTCAGATTTTTCAGTCTGTCTAAGCCATGTGTTAGAACTTCCATTGTTGACCCCATTTTTTTCTTGCATGATTTTTATTGTTTTAGGTTTGATATTTAGGTCTTTGATCCATTTTGTTAGTTTTTGGGGAAGATGTGAAATACAGGTCCTGTTTCAATTTTTTGCAGATGGATATCCCATTTTTCCAACATCATTTGTTAAAGAAATTGTTTTTACCTAAATTTACAACCTTTGGGCCTTTGTTGAGTATCAACTGTTCGTAGGAGGATGGTGTTATTTCTGGGGTCTCATTTCTGTTCCACTGGTCTATATATCTGTTTTTCTACCAGTATGAGGCTCTTTTGACTACTGGGGCAGTATAGTAAGTACTAAGGTCAGGTAGCATGAGGCTTCTCACTGTGTTCCTCCTGTTAAGTAGTGCTTTACTTATCTGAGGTTTCTTCCCTTTCTAAACAAAGTTGGTGATTTGTTTCTTTCATTAAAAAATGACACTGAACTTTTTTTGGGGGTGCCATTGTGTATGTAGATTGCTTTGGGTAAAATAGACATTTTTACAATGTTAAGTCTTTCTATCCATGAACAGGGTAGGTTTCTCCATTTATGTCAGTCTCTTTTGGTTTCTTGTAATAAGATCTTATAATTTTCCATGAAGCTAAATTTTGCAGTGTGGCAGAGGCAGGATTGGTCCTTCCTGCCATGCCTCTGTGCTGCTCTGCAATGCTTTAGTTCTAAGAGGGGGCATTAATGGGGACATCTTTGCTCATCACCCCGATGGAAAGTTCCTTCTGTCACTAGCAAATCTTTGGCCACACCTGGCCATGGCAGGGAGTTGGTCAGCTCAGTTGGGCCGTGTGGTTTGTCTTCATGTGGGGAGAGTTGTCACAGTCAGATAGAACGCATAGCTGTTCCCCAGGCTTATGGTGATCAGTGGGGCCTTCGGAAATGCCAGAGAAGTTTCTGGAGGCCAAGGTACCATCCAGAGTGATTGGGACCCCAGGCATTGACAGCCCCTGAGCACAGCCTCTCACTTCATAGTAGTGGCAACAACTGAGGTATTGTGCATGACATTGACTGTCTCAATAACTAGCCAAAGGAGAGTGAAGGTAATCGCTTTGTGACAAACTGAGGTGGTGCCAGGTTAGCTAACAGGTGCTGTTCATTATGAAGTCCAATCAAAGACATTAGTTACTATTTAAGGCTCTAGCTGCTTGGCCAGCTACACCATACTTCATTTGGACACCTGTTGCTTTTGAGGGAGAGGGAGAAAAAGGTCTCTTTGTCTTCTGACTCATCCTTTCTTTCCTGCTGCTAGTCTCTGGGGAATTTACTGCTGAACAGTGTTGGGTGAGTCTCAAGATAAAACCTTTGCCTGGGGCAGAATGAGTCTGAACAATTGACCTTAATAATTCTGCATGCTGGCAAGCCCCAGCCCCATTAAAGGAGCTCCTAAAATCTGCTGGTCATCCTCCTAAAATCTGTCCTTTAATTTGCAAAACAGCCCCATAGAAGGCATTTTTCATATGAGGAAATGGGGCATCACCTGAGTTCACCTAACTAGAAAGTAGCACAGTTCAGATTTGACACTGGGCTCTGATTCCAAAGCCCCATCTCTGCACTGAGCCATGAGGGGCCTGGACAGGGGTGCTGAGTCCCTGCGTCTGAGAAGTCTCTGTCCTCCATGGGAGGCTGCCAGTTTCTCAGGCCAGCAGACATCTCCTCCTGCTGTCTGTGGTCTTCTGCTGTTAGTGGTTGGCTAGCGCCACTGAGCACACTGCTAACACTGTTAGGTGCACACAAGAGGGCATCAGTGAAGGTCTGGAAGAGGCAAGTGACTGTGTCACACTCCATGAACACAGGCACATGAAAACAATGAGAATAGAGCCCTGGGCCTGCAGGGGTGTCCCAGAAGGCTGTTCTGGCTATGCTGTCCTCACGGGATGGACCAAGCACCCTTGTGGAGCATCATCATTTGACTGTAGATGTATGTTTGTTTCTGGACTCTCAATTCCACCCATTAGTCTGTATCTTATCATTATATCAGTACCATACTGTTTTGATTACCGTAGCATTTTAGTATGTTTTGAAATCAGAAAGTATGAATCCTACTTCTTTTTGCATTTTCAAGATTGTCTACTGGGGCCTCTTGAAATCCCATATACATTTGAGGATTGGGCTTTCCATCATTGTAAAGAAAGCTTTTAGAATTTTGATAGGGATTGAGTCGAATCTAAAAATTGATTTAGATAGTATTGACATCCTTATAATAGTAAGTCTTCCATTCCTAAAACATAGAATGTCTTCCCATTTATTTAGGTGCTCTTTAAATTCTTTCAGCAGCATTTTATAGATTTCATTATGCAAATTTTGGGAAACCATACACGGATACCTGTATGGGGACAGCCTGGCCCCCTTCCTTGAGAGTGGTCTGGCCCTTAGTGGGAGAAGGAGGCCTCAGGGGCTTTTCTTACCTGATTGCCCCATATGTGTGTACATGTGTCCACCACTGGATATCAGCCTTGTAACCAAGATATAAAACCATTAGCTGAAAAGCAAACACATGCTCAGGAGGAAAGTGCTGCAGTACCTTGGCCACCTGTGTGGGATGAGGTGCCTGAGTGAGGATGGACGTGGGAGGCCAGTGGAGCTCATGCCAGACATGGAGACACATGCATTCAGATTCAGACTGAACGGGGTCGGAACCTCAGATACCAAGTTAGCTGTGAAGATGCCTGTGAAGACTTTCTCTTAGGTCTGAAGGGGCAAGTGGGGAGAGCCAGAAGCCAGTGCTCAGCGCCTGTCTGCTGATCCCAGTGCATTTGGGTCAGGGTAGGACATGGGTGGACACTGCAATGATATTCCTTAGTGGACACTGCTACACATAGGCCCTGAGTGAATCCCCCGGACCTGCTTGTTCTGAGTTGGCCTTCACAAGGAGGCTCCTGATGTTACTGTCCCCACTGTGCAGCTGTGGAAATGGGCATCAAGTGATGAAGCCACTTGCCCAGGGTCTTACAGCTGATAAAGTAGTGTAGCCAGGAGGAAAACCAGGGCTCATCTGGCTTCAAACTTAGGCCCCAGCCAGGGCAGTAAGGGGACTGGATGAGAAACTAGGGTGAGAGAGGGCAAGTGTAAGGAAGGCACAGGAGCACATTCTGGAACTGTGAGGAAACCAGTGAGGTGGGTGTCATGGCCAGCCCTTGAAGCTGGACGGAAAAGTGGAGAGGTCAGGAGGGCAGGAACCTTGGATGCCAGGCAGAGGAGTGGGGCTTTATCTGGGAAGATGAAACTTGCCCTGGAACGTTCACTCAGCTCACCTCCTAATTCTGTGTCTGGAGAAATCTACTCCCTGGAGGGTGGTTATAGCCTCACAGGCAGTCAGTCTACCTGGTGCTGGTGGTAAGGTAGCAAGGGTCTTGGATGACAGGTACTGGGTCTTGACTCCATGGTAAGGAAATGCTGTAAAGTAACAGATTTTTGAGTGTCCCTGGGTCATCTCCTCTCGTGAGCCACCACCTGCGCTGTAGGAACTGTGAGTGGTCCCAGCCCATCTGAGCAATGGCTTGGCTGGGAGCAGCGAGGTCCCCAGGAGACCCAGGCATTTCTGCTCCATTGCAGCAAGCAGCTCTCAACTGCCATGGTGTTGGTGGAAGGCAACTGGCCCCACTGGTGGAATAAAACCCCATATTCCCACTTCCCCCACCTGGGATCCCTCTCTTTGTTTGCAAGAGAGAAAAAATGGTGGGCTATTGTCCAATACTTCTATTTATAGCCACCAGATAATTAAGTGGACCAAATTGCCCAGGATCAGAGGGATTGCCTAGCAGGTGGGCCATATGGTGAGTCTGCAGGGTCACTGTGTGGTTAATAGACGGGAAGAACGGGGAGACTTGGAGTTCTCGGTGACTCTTTCATTGATGTTCCTGCTTTATTTCTCTGCAGTATATTTTGGTCAACAGAAGGACTTAAAAAAACCTTTTTCTCCTTTTGTTCAGGGTATACAACAGGAGGTGGTTTTTGCATCGTATTTGCTTGCTTCCCTGATAACTTACTGTAGCACATTCTTAACAGTTTTAGGAAGAAGCTCAGTCGAAGACTTCAGGTGTCCCCTCCCTGTTTGGTCTCGGAGGCATGCTGTGAACTTCTTGCTTTCCTTTGTTGAGACCCAGGAGTTCCTTGGCAAACGTCTGTGATAACCTGCCTGTTTCCCCCTAATCCACCCAGTGCGTTCCCCTCAGATGTTTTGGTCATGACATTTCTCCCTCACTCCAGCTTCTCCATAGCTCTGTATTACTTGGAGGGTCATGTTTAGACCCCTTAGCTTGACATCCAGAATACCCTGGGCCTGGCCTCAGCCCACATTTCTGGCTGTGTTCTGCCCTCCCATTGGTCCGCCACTTTTTGGTCTTTCCATCTGCCTCTTTGAATTTTGACTCTTGCTGCAATGACCAACCTTCCCTTCTTTGCCTGTTCAAATTCTGCTCACCCTGCCCAAATCCAGTTCACATTCAGCCTCCCAGCTGGCCTCCAATCTCAGAATGATCTCATAGTTATTTTTTCTGGACCTTTAGAGCCATTCTGGCTGAATTGTTTCATTTGGCAGTTAATCACATTCTGTCTGGCTATATCCTTCCCTCTATTATCTCAAAGAGTGATTTAAATATTTCATCAGTATTTAACTCTTCATTTTTGTCCTGTCACCTTAACTGGCTGTGCCTTCTTGGAGGGCAGAAAGGGTCTTTGGGCTTCTGTGATAGGCAGTATTGTGTGGTGGTTCACACATAGACTCAGAGCCTGCTGCCTGGGTTTAAAACTCACTTTGCCTCCTAGTAAGCCTATGGCCTTAAAACCAAAAACCAAACCAGCTGCTGGTGAGTTGATGCCAACTCATGGTGGCTCTGTATGTGGCTGAGCCTACTGAGCTCCATAGGAATTTAAAGGCTATGGTCTTTTGGAAATACATTGCCAGGCCTCTCTCCTAAGGTGTTTCTTAGTAGGTTTGAATCACCAGCGTTTTGGTCAGTAGGTGAGCGCTTAGTGATTTGCACTCAAAGGCCCCTAACCACGTGACCTTAAAGTTTTTATTTATTTATTGTGATTTAGTGAAAATGTACAGTCCGGTTTAAATTCGCATGCCTGCCTGTGTGCAGCTCCTATTGCTCTCCTTGCCTGGTGACAGCATACTCCTCCTTTCTGTTCTACACAAGTCATATCCTCTTAACAATCTTCTGTCCCCTCTTCTCCACCCTCTGTACTCCCCTCTAGTAAGAGGCCAGTGGGGCGACATGCTACAGATGCACAGAACCATGGAAGTGCGCATACAATACTGTTACTCTGTTGCAGATTCCAATCCATTCCTGTCCAGAGACTTGACCTCAGTAATGATTTATGGTCAGGGGCAGCATCAGGTCTAGAGGCCATGCTCCCAGGGGAACCCTCAGGCCTTTGGACTATCAATTTCGGTCTTTCAGCAGAGCTCTCAGGGTGCACCCCTTCTTATTCTCATATTGCCACTGGGACTCAACTTTGTGAGCCCTGTCACGGCTGTCACTGGAGATGGCTGGGCACCATCTGGTTCTTCTGGTCTCATGTTGATGTAGTCACCCATTCACGGGAGTCTTTCTGTCCTCTGGGTTCTCTTTCTCCCATGTCATTTTGGTCCTTGTTGATCGTCTGTTCCTGCTCAGTTGGGACCATTTGGTGTACCTCAGATGGCAGCTTGCTAGCTTTTAAGACCCTAGATGCTTCTTTCCAATATGAGGTGGAGAAGATTCCATTAGCAATAGGCTAGTTAAGCCAATTGGCCTTGATGTCCCCTGAGAGCATGGTCACTGGACCCCCACCCCTGCTCCTCTGTCCTTGCCATATTGGGTTAAGATTAGAAGAGTTTTTAGGTTATGTTTAAGTCCAGTTTAATTGATCTTCTTTCTAATGTGTGCTGCCACTTATTTCACCCGACCAAATTTCTATCAGCTATCTAATCTATAACCAGCCCTCTCTGTCCCTCTCTCCCCTTCCTTGCGGCCATCAAAGAGACTTTTCTTCTATACGTGAGTCTGTTTTCAAGTCCTTGTAGTAAGGGTCTTATACAATGTTTGTCCTTGTGCCACTGACTGATTTCACTCAACATTACATCTTCCAGTTGAAACCAGGTTATGAGATGCTTCCTAAAATCATCATTGTTCTTTATCATTGCATAGTGTTCCACTGAGTGTACATACCATAATTTATTTACCCATTCCTCTGTTGTTGGGCATCTGGATTAATTCCATCTTTTTGCTGTTGTGGACTGTGCTTCAATAAGCATTCGTGTGCATGTATCTGTCTGTATGAATGCCCTTGCATCTTTAGGTTATATTCCAAGCAATTGGATTACTTGGTCAAATAGTATGTCTATTTCCAGCTTTTTAAGGAAGCGCCAGATTGCTTTCCAAAAAGGTTGTACCATTTTGCAATCAACCTTGGTCAAGTTTTAAATTCTCTGGGCCTCAGTTTCTGCTACCATAATGTAGATAAAAATTGCACCTACCTGATATTGCTGGGAGGATTAAATGAGCATTATGCTCTCTTAAGAACTATCTGTAGAGGATCAGATTAACAACAACAACTTTAAAGATTAGATAGGAACCTTAGGGAACAATGAGTCTGTGTTAAGGAGAGAAGACCAACTCAGGAAAGGAAGGTGAGAGTGGTCACACAACTTGAAGGATATACTTGCTTTCACTGAATTATAAGGGTAGAAACAGTTGAATTGGTGTATGTTTTGCTGTGTATGTTCTCAGTAGAAGTAACAGACAAAATTTAGGGAATAACCCCACTGGAACAGAGGTGAGGGCCTCTGAAGGCAGGCCTGGCTGCCCCCTCCTGTCTTCTGCCACTACTTGAAAGATCATCGAGCTGACTCTGCATTCAGGGCTCTGAAAGTATTTCAAAGTGATGAGTTATTCCTAAATACCATTCCTCCCTGTCTTGTACCATGGGAGAAATCAGGCTGGGGGGACTTGCGTTGTCGTACTAGTTTCAAGATCGTTGCTTCCATTTCTGCCTGCTTCCCACCCGACCCTAGCCATGCAGGGAATGGCACAGCAGGTTACAGAAAATGCCAAATTATTTCTAACTCAGAAATGGTTAACATCTGAGCTAAGCCATGAAAGACTGCTTTTTATATGGAACCAAAGGAGACAGCCTGTGGATAGATTTGTGATAAAGCAAGTGCAATCCAATGTTCATGGTGGGTTCTAGGTGGTAGATATAAACTGTTCACTGTGAAATTCTTTTCACATTTTCATATGCCTGAAAACTTTCACAGTAATATGTTGGGAGAGGGAGGAGTGAAGACTTTGTGGTTGACTGCCTCAGGATCCAATTCTGCCTCTGCCCCCTTCTAGCTGTGTGACCTTGGGCAAGTTACTTAACCTGTCTGAGTCTGCTTTTCATTTGTAAAAAATAAATATTTAGTGTTAAAATCAAAGAACATACTATAGGGTGATAAGGTAGTGCATTTGAAGCGCTTCTTAGGCAACAGCTTGGGACAGTTTCTGGTTAGAAGGTTCTTGGTAACCTGAAGGGAGAATTCTGGGAGTGGTGGGGTAGGGAGTGGAAGCAGGTGATGGGCTTCAGTTACTGAAGGTGGCCTGGACTGCATTTTCAGGAGGCTTGTTAGTGATGGGAAGAGAGACACAGAATGGGAGTTTGAGGGAGGAAGGGATTGTGCTGCCCTGCTGCTCACAATGTGGCCCCAGACCTAGTAGCAGCTCTGTTACCAGGGAGCTTGCTGGCAATGCAGAATGCAAGTGTATGCTAAGTCTGAGGAGGGCGCTGGAAGCAGCAGTCTGAGTGCCTGCCTGGAAGGGCCTCCCTGAGGGGCTCCGGCGACCAGTTCGATGCCTAGCTTCATCTCCTGAGTCAAGAGGCACAGAACTAAATGGTCCAGACTGGGCACCTCATCGGCTTCTCGTAGGCTTCTCGTAGGGCTGGGGAATCTCAAATGGAGCCTCACATGGACCTTAGCAGAAACTTTTGTTTCTGTTAACAGCTGATCTGTGTAGTTCTATTCAGTTTTCTGTAGTCTTTTTGTTTTTTTTGCCTTCTATAAGGAGTCACCATAGAATCTCCTCTGTCTGACAAAGAGGAATTTTGGAGGAGGCAGTGGGTCAGTGATATGTGCACTGTGCAGTAATCACCACGACAGCCTGCAGGCTGACTTGGATGCTTACACTCTTAGGGATTTCTGGTACATTTAGCCCAGGGTGTGTGACCATTGTCTTTAGAAGTTTCATAAAATTAGGGGCTAACAGAAAAATTAAGACATTCTATTGAAGGTATAGACTTCTAGCTTTTCCTGAAAAAAAAAAAAAAAGAAAAAGAAAAAATTACCTCATGCAGCAGTGTGGGGCTAGGTCTGAGTGACAGCCATCCCGTTGCCCAGGCATGCCATCTCCAGGTCACCTGATGGCACAGTCAGCTATCTGTCCCCAGTCTGAGCCCTCAGTGCATTTCAGTTTGTATCCTTGGGTCAGTACAGGCTCTTGTCTGAGGAAGAGGACACAAGGCCAGACAGACTCGATGACTTGCGCGGTGTCGTCTAGTTTGTGGTGCGCTGTGCTGGCTCCTGGAGCTACGCCTCTGCCTCTGTCCTGCACGGCTGTTCTCACTGTGGGTATCCAGGCCCTGTGCTGGAAGCTGTGCCCGAGCTCTCTGAAATCACAGGCACTGTGCCGTCTGGGTCAGTGGGTCTTGGTTTAGCCCTGGGGAGCTTGTGGGGCATGGGGTGGGGACCATGTGGGACATTTTGTAAAATACGCTCATGCTAAGTTCCCCACTCATGACTGTCCCTATACATTTTCACTAAAATATTATCTCTTATAAAAATTATATACAAACTTGAAAAGATGTCTGAAAACTGCTCATAATTTCATTCGTAACTATATTGAAAGATTAAAAAAAATCTTCGAGTCTTGAAAATATTTTAAATAGCAGAAAAAAATATCCAGTGTCAATGGCAGTATATTTTAACCAGCCTCTGTGCTTCCAACCCTTCTTCTCTGCCCGTCTTTTGCTTTCCCTTTGCTTCTGTCCTTCCACACCTAATCTCCACTGGGTATCTCCATACATCTACCCTGCTCCATGGTTTGAGTCCTAGACAAGGATACAGTCATGAAATCCCACTCAGCAAGCATCCCAGGTCCAGCCTTGGTAGCAGACCCCTCTGCTCTGCTGTCTGCATCGCCGGATAAGTCCTAGGTCCTAGGAAGCCGAGAGGGGAAGCCAGTCATCTGGGATAACCTGGGAATGCCTCCTTGGACCTTCTTTTTCTATTTATTCAAGTGGAGCATTTTGACTGAAAACTCGTATGCATACTTGTGTGTGTGCACGTATGTGTCAAGTGGTAAGATTAGGTGGGGTTTAGGCACAAGAAATACCTTCTCTAGCTTGCTGTGTTCAGAAAATTTTCTTCTGTTGTCTTTGACACTGTGTGACTTTTAAGCTCCACATAGCCATCTTTACTGCATATGGCCTTCCCAGCATTCACGTATGCTCATTTGTGTAAGATACCATTGAACTGTGTGCCGTCTGTGCATACTTTGGTGCACGGTGACAATGAAATGCAAAGACATTTCCCAGGGAAGTCCTTGCTTTGTGCTTCTGGAACCAGCCCATGGTTTTAGTGATGTGCTAGCTGTGTGACCATGGCAAATCACTTACCTTCTCTGTGCTGCTCAGTTTCTTACTGTGCAACATGAGGATGCTAATCCTCCTGGGTGGGTTACACAGATACTGTATGTAAAGCAGAAACCTTGGTGGCATGGTGGTTAAGTGCTACATCTGCTGACCAGAAAGCTGGCAGTTCAAATCCTCCAGCTGCTCCTTGCAAACTCTATGGGGCAGTTCTACTCCGTCTTACAGGGTCGAGATGAGTTGACGTCAACTCCATGACTCCATGGTAGGGGGTTTGATTTTGGTTTGTATGTAAAGCACTTTACTGAAAGCCTGGCAAACAAGTCAAGCAACAATACCTGTTCCCTTCTTCCTTTCTTTACAAGTTTTCTTCAGAGACTGAGGACCTGTCAAGTAGTTAATTGTCTCTTAACCAACACTTCAGTGTTCTAGGTATATTCAGACTACAAGGGACTGTTTTTTGAGAGTGAGGAAACGTCTTGTAATATAGAGTCAACTCCAATTTCAGCTTTTGAGTTAGGTAACCTGCTGTCTAACCTGTTGTGTTTTCCCAGCCAAGCTTTACTCGGATTCTAGGAAAAACTGTTGAAATTGGGCTTTGGTTGAGCAGCAGAGCTAAGGAAGTTTAGAGCAGTGCCAGGTGACTAAGACAATGGGGTTGGGGTGGGGTGAAGTGGAGTGGGTGGTATGCCAGACACTTGCTAGTGATTGTGATCAAGACATGAAGTCATCCCTGAGGCAGTCAGACCCTCTGCTTTTCTCATCAAGACAAGTTGGGGTTTTGATCACTTGCCAGCATTCATTCTTTGAATAAGGGTACCGTTACTGTTAAGTGGAGAGCCTTTGCTGGGTAGTGGTATCTAGTTGTAACTTCATAACCTGCTTTGGTTTGTGTTATGCTTATTGGAAAGTGATCCATTTTTTTTCATGAGTCATATCAATTTTACATATGGCCGTATTACAAGGTTTCCTTAAATTTAAGCAAAAGATGTGAGTTGGTTAAAAGAGAATGTTAAGTGGTTAATAGTGTGGGAGAGATGTGGAAATGGTGGTAGAGGTATGAAAATAACTGAAATTACTCTAAAAACTGCTGGCCCCAGGTTTATCTCTGACTATACCAAGTGACAGGTAACAGAGGCAAACTGCTGCTACAGACAGCTCCTTGAAGGCAGGGGTGGTATCTTTTCACGCTTTTCTTCACAATGCCAGAGCCGTCATGTGTAACTTTAATTTGCTTAATACATCCCCATGGGGTGCCAGCCCCTCATCAGCAGTGCTGGTCCTGGAGGTCAAGTAGAGAGAAAGTCAATGCGTTCCAAGCTCTTGGGAATGGAGGTCACTCAGTAGATGCTACTGCTGAATATTGAATGTCCTGACATAAGGGAATTCATACTAGGTTCATCAGGACCCTAAACCAGTCGCCATGGAATCAGTTCCAACGGGTGTCTACCCAGTGCGTCAGGAGTAGAAACTGTGTTTTACAGAGTTTTCAGTGGCTACATTTTCACAAATGGATCGCTAGGCTTTTCTACAAAGGCACCTTGGGGTGAACTTGAATCTCCATCTGAGCAGGTTAACCATTTGCAATACCCAAGGACTTCTGACCATGGACAAGTAGACCATTTCACGTGGAGGAGCAGGTTGAGCTGGTACAGGTAGACCTGGACTTGTAAATGGGAAGAAGGGCTCTTAGTGGTAGCTGTTTCCCCAGAGCCTGATGTTTATTGCCACCAGCCCTGCCCCACAGCTATCTAGAACCACATGTTTGCTACAGGCGTCCACCACTCTCTCAGAAACAGCAGAATAGTGTGTGAGTACCTGTTCTTGTAGAGTATGAGTTCTTGGCAGTCAGTTCTTCCTTGGGGAAGCATTGCTTCCATCCGGTGGAGGCAGCCCTACCGTCCACTTCAGGGAAAATGCTTAGCCCCCATCCCTGCCTTGTGTGGGAGGGGCTTACAGGACTGTTTGCTAATAACTTGGCCTCCGGGGATTACTTCAGAGAAGCAGTTGCTATGACTGGGAAAATAGACTGAAGCTTGGAAGCTAGTTGGTTATGGTAGAGATAAAAGTCCTTTCCAAACAAAGTTGGTGATTTATTTCTGCATCTAATTAAAAAATGAAAAATGTCACTGGAATTTGTGTTGGCGTTGCATCATATATGTAGATCGCTTTGGGTAAAATAGACATATTCACAATGTTAAGTCTTCCTATCCACGAACAGGGTAGGTTTCTCCATTTATGTCTCTCTTGGTTTCTTGCAGTAAGGTCTTGTAGTTTTCTTTGTATAGGTCTCACTTCTCTAGTTAGTTGTTATTGATTTGGTAATTTCTTCTTTGATAATCTCTTTGTTGGTGTAAGGGAATCCTACTGATTTACTTGTGTTTATCTTGTATCCTGATACTTTGCTGAACTCTACTATTAGTCTGAGTAGTTTACTTATGGATTCTTTAGGATTCTCAGCATATGGAATCATAGCATCTGCAAATATGGGATATTTTTACTTCTTTTTTGCCAGTGCAGACGCTCTTTCTTTGTCCTGTCTGATTGCTCTGGCCAGAACTTCTAGCACAATGGTGAATAGAAGAGGTGAGAGCCGGCATCCTTGTCTAGCTTCCATTCTCAAGGGGAATTGTTTCAGTCTCTCTCCATTCAGGATGATGTCAGTGGTTGGCTTTGCATGCCAAGCCAGGTGCCGTCGAGTCAGGTTGCATTGAGGAATTTACCTTCTATTCCTGTTTTGCTGAGAGTTGTTAGCATGAATGTGGGCTGGACTTTGTCAAGTGCCTTTTCTGCATCAGTTGACAAAATCAGGCAAATCTTACCTTTTGTGTTATTTATGTAGTTGATCACATTGTTTTTCTGATGTTGAACCAGCCTTGCACCCCTGGTATGAATCCAATTTGTCCGTGATGAATTATTTTTTTGATAGGTGATTGAATTCTATTGGCAAGGATTTTGTTGAAGACTTTTGCATCTAGGTTCATGAGTGATATCAGTCTGTAGTTCTCTTTTTTGTTGGATCTTTCCTTGGGTTTGCTATCAGGGTTACACTGGCAGCCAGACTTTTAACTAGTGTACCATCTGGGCTCCATGCTATACCTGGTGCTTAGAATAGAGCCAATAAAATTCTGTTTGGTTGAGCAAAAGAACTCAGGTCATTGTGAGTATCCTGCAAAGCAATAAACAGGCTTCCAAGAAACAAATTTGGTCTTTCCTTCACCTTGTCCTACCTCAGTAACCTGAAGGTGCCAAGAAGAGAAAGAAATGGGACAAAGAAGAGCTAGGCCATGACTGTGGGTGTGGATCCCAGAAAGTGTGAGAGGCCTGCCCTGTGCTTTTCGGAGCCTTGGCTTAGCCTGCCAGCCACCAGGTACTTTGATGTCGGTTTTCCAGCAGCACAGAGGAGCAGCAAATACCTCTTTACTGCTGTATTCAAGTTGTAGCTGTCAGGACTCTGTGTGTATCTGACCTGAGGCCAAGCCCAGTCTCCCTCAGGGCCCACTGCTCACCTCTCTGTTCTGCAGGCTGGCTAGAGCTGAGATACACCCAAGTGGGACCCAAGCCTGACCAGGCTAAGACCCTTTACCAGGCCTGTCTTCCTTTGTCTTTCCGCTGAGGAGTCCCAAAGGGCTTGGAGGAAGTCTTGGGACCCTGTTCAGTTCCTGAGATCTGTGAAAGGATCCCTGGGCATCTAGGTCCCTAGATAATTATATTTCAATCTCCATGCCAAATTGTAGACTGTCCCATCATTAACAGTTTGTTTCTTACTATTATTTTAGTTGTTTTGCAATCTGTGAATGGGAGAAAATCTGTGGTCCTTTTCAGTTCCTGGTTTTGGCAGCTAAGACTTTCAAGAGAGTGAACGATAAGTCAATGTGTTCTGTCTGGCCAGGAGTAAAGGAAACTGGTATATCTTGATGCATTGCCTTCTGGAAGGGCACTATGCCAGCTGATCTGAGCTGGGAATTGATCCCTTATCTTTTGGAACTGGCATGAATCAGAGGTGGACAGTGGATGTATCAGGGGCAGAGGATGTGCTATACCAAAATGAGTAGGTCCATGCATCCAGGAGGAGCCAGGGTAGAGTATGATCCAAGAAAATCAATGAAGACGAGAGGACTGGGGAAGCTTTATTGTTACTGTTGAATTCCAGTGAAGGCAGGTTGATAGAGAAGGCCTTGGCCTTTGTTGAATGACGGTTTATTCCTTTCATCAACCTTACTTGAGGCCCACATGGTGCCAGGCCAGGGACATTGGTGGTTCAGTGACAGCATTCTCACCTTCCAGGAAGGAGGCCCAGGTTTGGCACCTCTTGCACAGCCACCACATGTCTGTCAGTGGAGGATTGTGTGTTGTTATGATGCTAGAGCTTCTAAATTAAGACAGAGTAGGAAGAAGGACCTGGTGATCCATGTCTGAAAATCAGGCGTGGAAAGCTTTATGGATCACAACAGTCCAATGGCAACCAATTGGGTTGGCATGGGACCAGGCAGCATTTCGTTTTGTTGTGCGTGGTGGCGTCATGAGTTAGGGCTCAACTCAGAGGCAGCTAACAACAACTGTGCCAGGCCTACTGTGAGTGTAACATATAGACGAGTATGCTTTAGTTACTCTTGTGGGGATTCCACTTGGATTGGCCGGTAAATGGACATGGATGTGACAGTGAAGGGGTGGTGCCACCCAGCATTCATCCCTTGTGAGGTCCTCTTCAGGTGTCTGTGGGAAGTTGTGCTTGTTCTCCTGGAGAAAGTTCACAGTGACTTTTCACTGGGTTTAGTCCTTGGGTGGCTGTTCTGGGATTGTTGGTAGAACCAAATTGTATGGAAGTGTGGCTTTTTTTATCTTGTTGAGAATGACATCCAAATCATTTCTGGAAGCAGAGGAGGTAGACTGGGAATTGGGGCACCAGTCTTCGAGACAGGTTTCTGACACTGATTTATTGATAATATTTAGGAAGATGACTTGTTTATTGCTTCCATTTTTCTATGTAGTGAGGAGTTCCTCATAATGTATTCTTTGGAACATTGGCTCTTAAGGATATAAATAGATGATAAGAATAAAGGGGTGTTGTTTGAGGAAGTTTGCATAATGCTGGGTTAGGCAAATAGATTTGTTCTCACTGCAGAACTTTTTTGAGGTCTTCACTAATCATAGGGAATCACTTAGAGGGGGGTGCAGTATACAGGGATTTCCAAACTTCTTAGATTATGCAATGGTAGTGTGATAGGGAAGCTTACTGAGCTAATGTCTCTTGGAATTTACTTTGGAAAAAGCTAAATTAGATCAGTAGTTCTCAACCAGCAGCAATTTTGCCCCCTGCGAAACATCTGACAGTATCTGCAGAGATTTTTCTTTGTTACACCTCTGGAGTAGGGCTGCTATTGGCATCTAGTGAATACAGGCCAAGGATGTTGCTAAACAGCCTATGCATAGAACAGCTGCCTGCAACAGAGAATGACCTGGCCAAAATGTCACTGGTGCCAAAGCTGAGAAATCCTGGACTAGCTGGCCTCTAAAGCTCCTCTTCCTCCAGCTCTAACACTCTAGTGGCTCTGGTGGTTTGGTGATACTTCATGACTAGATGTCCTGCTTTGTTTGAGAGCAGTTTAGCCTCGTTGTCCCCTAGAAGGCAGGATTACTGAGGCTATTCTGCCTCATCCTTGCGGATACTTGACTGTTCCTGGCTCATGAGCACTGTATCCTTCTGCTGTAAGCCTGATTCAGCATTTCTGGAAGCTCTGGGGCTGATCTCTAGGTGAGAAAAATGTGAAGACTCCCTCTCCTGGGTTTGTTTCCACCCACAGTGGCCAAGCTGTGGGAGCTCGCTTAGCTTGTGGCCTCGAGAAAGGTGGATTGCATAGCCTTCTCCTGCCAGGGTCTGCTCTCACAGACAGAACTGGGATTCCAGGAAGAATCGGCGGCTTTCAGATATTCATCATCATTATTAAGTTGCTAAATCACAGATGGTTTTTATGGATACTCGAGGTATTCCAGCTTTCCATGATTCCTCCTGAACCTCCCTTTCCCAACCACACATTCTTCTCTAGTAACCAAAACACCATCGGTAATGGAAATTCCGTCACATACTGACCTGCGGAGGCCTGGTTGGGACCAGAGCAATTAAATCTGAAGCAAGGTGGTGTCATGGCTAATTAGTTTCTCACAGAAATGAATTTTCCTATGGGCGGCTTTGGGGAAATCAGCCTGTGACATCTCAAGGTGCACTCTTGGCTTTAGCCAAGAGTGTGACCAGCTCATCCCTATGTAGAGCTGTCCTTCCTGCCTACCTTCTAACAAAATTTCCAAACCAAAACTGTTGCTGTTGCTTCTGACTTATGGGAAACCTGTGTGGTACAAAGTAGAAACGCCTCATAGGGCTTTCTGTAATTTTTACCCAAGCAGATTGCCAGGCCTTTCTCCTGCAGTGCTGTGCCTCTAGGTAGGTTCTAACTGCCAGCCTTTAGGTTAGTAGTTGAAAACATGGTTTGCAGTACCTGGGGATTGCTGTCTGCCCTTGACCTACGCACAACCGCTTATGGGTTGCCCTCCCAGCTGCCACCATTTCTGTGCTGATTCCCGTCAGAGGGGCCTCACTGTCAGACCTCAGAACATGAGCTAATTCCCGAGGAACTTGCTTCTCCCTCTGAGTGCAGTGCAGACATCCACCAGCAAGCTCAGTCATCCCAGCCTTGTCATTAACAGTTACTTTGGGGAAGCCGTGTCCTTCTCTGTCTTCTCCTCTGTAGAGGGGGGCGCGTGATTCTCAGCTCAGAGATGCTAGATGAGACTGAATAAGTGAAAGTCACTCAACACACTTCATTGGCCTCTCGATTTGAAGGAGATCGTACAGAATACCTTTGTTCAGAAGGGCACTCAGTGATGAGTTACATGGGGAACCTTAGGCCCTTGCTTAATTGGATCAGACATTTACTGAGTGTTAACTCTATGCTAGGGAATGGTGGTATATCTCTGCAAATGTAGGGGCATAAGGGAGCACAGAGAGCCCTTGAAGGGCTTTGGGTTAGGGGCAAGAGAGGGCACCATTGATTCCATATTACATGTGCAGTTCTGTGTGCTTTCTCTATACATTTCATTGAATTCCACAGCTGCCCTCTCTGGTGGATATTAATGATCCCTGCCATTCAGGTGAGGGGACTGAAACTCAGAGGGGGTTCTTACTGCACCCATGTGGCAGTAACTGGCAGAGCTGGGATTTGAAATCAGGTCCATCAGCCTCTAAAGTCATCCTCTTAATTTTGTGTCTCCTGTGAGAACAGACTTGAAGCTGGGGTCCTTAACTCCAGCTTGTACCCCTTCTCTGCTGGCCTCCAGCCAGGCTCAATGTCTTGGACCATGAAAGCACCCATATATAGCAGGAGGGGCTGCCTTTGTAGGAACTGCTCTTCACAGGGGTCATGCAATGTGTTCAGAGATTGCATATGTCACATGTTGGAGCTGAGCTTCCTGAAGAAGAATTTTTCAGGCTGTGGCAGAAACTCATAGTGGATTGTGCAATTAATTCAGTGGATCCAAACCAATAATAATAATAAAAGAAGTGTGAAAGTACCTCTTTTGTAGTAAGGTTAAGCACTATTTCATAAACCCTGTGTTTTAATTCCTTCTATAGGAGAGGTGTTTGGGTCAGGATTTTAAACTTATTTTTTACTTTGGGTCCAGGGCTAGAGTTTGAATTTGTGACCTCGGAGGGCACCTCTCTAGGGAGGTGTGACATGCCTGCTCTTTGTGTCTGTACTAGGGATGCCTTGAAGAAGGTGAAGGGCTTATTAGGTCTTGGGTAGATCAGTGAGCGAGGGTTTACTGGGACCCTACTCTGAGCTGGGTTCTGCTAGGTGCTACGGGAACTTTGGAAACACTACAGGGGCCCCTGCTGGCCCTCAGGGTTCTCCTTTTTCAGAGAGACCAACAAGATAAGATGTCTGTCTTAGTTATCTAGTGCTCGTGCAACAGAAACACCACAGGTGAATGGGTTTGACAAACAGGAATTTATTCTGTCTCAGTCTAGGAGGCTAGAAGCCCAAATTCAGGGTGCTGGCTCCAGAGGAAGACTTTATGTCTGTGTTGGCTCTGAGAGAAACTCCTTGCCCTCAGTCTTCCCCTAGTTTAGGAGCTTCTCAGGGACAGAGACCTTGAGTGCAAAGGATGCACTGCCTTCCTTGTTCTCTACTGTTGGTAGTAGGAGGTCCCCTTCAGCTGACTGGCGACTCACAGCAGATCTCATCATAGAAGTGACCCCATTGTAGCAGATTTTATCATGGAAGTAATTACATCGTTATATAACTACTAGACTCCATTGTAACTGCCAAGCCAAGGGAAATCATGACCCAGCCAAGCTGACACACAACTGTAATGATATCAGTGCCATAGAAGGTAATATCTGCAAGAATAATAACAGGACAGTGTAATGTAGCTGTGGCTAAGAACATGACTTTCTTGGGTTTAAATCAGGACTTTGAACTGTTTCATTCTGGATTTGAACCCCTGCTCAGTATTTGACTTTACACTCCAGATATACTAAATCAGAATCTACATTTAAAGAAGATTCCCAGGTGATTCTTACGTATAATACATTTTGAGAACCACTGCACTACTGGTGATTCCCTGAGCTGGTCCCTGACTAGCATGATTTGCATTTCTCGGAGCTTATTAGAAAAGGAAATTCTCAACAGAGACTCAAACCCAAATGAACTGGTTTTGAAGCCTTGATTTAAATCCTAGCTCAGCATCTCCTATAGTTCTGTGACCTTGAACAAGTTGCCTAAACTCTCTGTGCTTCAGTTTCTTCACTTGCAACATGTGCGTGTCACTGCATACTGGGTAGAGTTGTTACGGGTATTGAGTGGGTTAGTATTTGTGGAATACCTAGGACAATACTGGCACAAAGCTAAGATAAATACACCTTTGTTACATAAAAATAAGTTATATACGCTTCATATGTATCAGTGCCTAACAGATTTACTGAGGGAATTTTTGAAGCAGTCCCTTTTAATATGCTTCTTATACTGTCATTGATAATTACTATTTTATGAGCCATAGCTATGTTCTTGAAATCCTGTACAGCACAGTGGTATAGTGATTAAAAGCTACATCTGCTAACCAAAAGGTCAGCAATTCAAATCCATCAGGCTGTGGGTCAGTTCTACTTTGTCATAATTGATGGCAACAGGAAGTATTTTCCAGACACTGTGAAGACTTTTCCATTCCAGTGAAGTTGGAATCATTACACCCATTTTACAGATGAGAAAATGAATGTTTAGAGGGGCCAAGGAAGGGCTCAGATCCAGCGTTGTCTGGCTG
This sequence comes from Heterohyrax brucei, assembly GCA_028571685.1. NCBI lineage: Eukaryota > Metazoa > Chordata > Mammalia > Hyracoidea > Procaviidae > Heterohyrax > Heterohyrax brucei. Next base: position 80,000,004 of record CM053154.1, on the reverse strand, counting down.
TGAAACCTGTGGTCTTGAACTAGACAATACATTCTGTTCCTGGCCTGATGCCGTTGTTACCTTTGAAGATGTGGCTGCTGTAGTTCCTTTCTGGTCTAGATGAGAAAGTGGAGGCCTTCCCACTGGCTGAGGGAGGGTATTGAAGCACACTGGCTCTGCAAAGTCAGGGCCCTGCTGTGAGCCATGACTCAGATACCTGTGATGGAGATCTGGTTTCAGGATGGCCATTCCAGCTTCTTGGCCCCCGGACAGCCTTGTCTGGGGTATGCAGAGGTCTGGAGACTTGTTAGGAGTCAGCTCTGCCGTGTGCCTTGCTTGTGTCTGTTAGCCCCTGGAGCCAGGCTCTGAGGAGAGCCCCATGGCAAATGCAGGCCCTTATTGGAATCACCATCCTTGCTTCTAAGGAGCATTCTGCTATACTTCTTCCAAGACAGATTTGTTCATTTTTCTGGCTGTCCATGGTATATTCAGTATTCTTTGCCAACACCATAATTCAAAGACATCAGTTCTTCAGTCTTCCTTATTCATTATTCAGCTTTTGCATGCATGTCAGATGATTGAAAATAGCACAACTTGGGTTAGGCCCACCTTAGTCCTCAAAGTGATGTGTTTGATTTTTAATACTTCAAGTAAGAGATTTGCTCAGTGCAGTGTCTTTTGATGTTTTGAATGCAGCTCCTATAGGTGTTGGTTATGGATCCAACTGAAATGAAATCCTCAACAGCTTCAGTATTTTCTGTTTATCATGATGTTGCTTGCTGGTCCAGTTGTGAGGATTTTTGTTTCCTTATGTTGAGGTATGGTCTATACCAAAGGTTATAGTCACATTCTTTCGACATGTTATCGAGGGACCAGTCCCTGGAGAAGGACATCATGCTCGGTAAAGTAGTGGGTCAGTGAAAACGAGGGAGATGCTCGTCTAGATGGATTGACATGGTGACTGTGACAGTGGCTTCAGACATAGCAACAATTGTGAGGATCGGCACAGTGCTGGACGGTGTTTTGCTCTGTTGTGCGTGGGGTTGCCATGAGTCAGAACTGTCTCAGCAGTGCCTAACAACAACAGAAACAGCAACAATTGAATCAGTGGGTCAAAGAGGCCCCAGCCTGAGAGACCAGCAGACTTCCAAGCAGGTTGTATAGCCCAGCAGAGACCTATGCATTTTTAAATGCCCTTTTAAATGTCCTTGGAAAAGTCTAGAATCGCTGGAACTCTTAGTCATCTGACTCAGCACCTGGGAACTAAGGATCGGGGCTCTGTTCTCAGAAGTAGTTTTGTCATCTGGGGAAGGCTAGAGAGACAGCCCACATGCTGCACCAAGAAGACCCCAGGAAACTTTCTGGTGGGGTGTGGACTGTTCAACAGCTGGCTAATGGGAATAAGTGAAAACAGGGAGAAAGCAAGGCCTCTTGGCTATGTCCCATGTACGTGCTTTGACTGAGCACTGAGCAGATGTCCAGGTCTCACCTAAGAACCAAGAATGGATGTGAAGAAGGAGGAATAACTGCTGTCCTCACAGACAGTCTGGTCTAGCTGAGGAGACAAGACTAGGCTAATACACCTGTGCTCTCCAGCCTAAATAAACCAAGTGCTGTCAGATTGCAGAGGGGAATATTCAGAAGAACTAGGGTAGTCATAAAAAGCTTCCCATAGGAGAGAAAATTCATGTCATCATAATCTGAGGGCCTAAGTACTAGAATGGTAGATCAGGGCAGTATTTTTAAGTATAACATACCTCCTTCTTGAAGTGACCACCAATAATACTCCAACACTTACATCATTCGTTCCTCGATCTGTTCATTCAACAAATGGCTGCCCAGCGGCTGCCGGGTTCTGTGCCCTTTGCACTGCACATACAGTGATGAGCAAAGAAGACAGGCTTCCTATCCTCCTGGGCTCGGGCTCCAGTGAGGGAGACCAGCATTAAACAAGTCAATCTGCAGATAGCTGTGAAACGAGAACGCAGTGCATCCCACAAAGGATATGGGTGGCTTGCTGTGAGAAAGAAGAATGGGGGCCCTCGTTTAGACTGAGCCATACTGTGTGCATCTGTCAGAATCCTGCCGATCCTTCACGGCTGGGGAGATATGCCACCTCCTTCATTAAATCAGCCTCTTCTACAGACTACCTCCTGCCATTGGAGAGTTCCTCTGACAGGCTCTCTTCTCTTCTCTTCTGTCACATTCTACTCTGATTTAGTTCAGAGCACTTGTCTTGTTTATCCTGGTAGAACTTCAACTCCTAGAAGGAGAGGCTTATGTTTCATTGTCTGAAAACCTGCTGTGAGCATGCATTCTGTGAGAGATTCACAGGTAAATTGTGTTGACTGAATGAGTATAGTTCTGTATTCCTACTCCAGAGACTGCTGATGGGGAGGCAGTAGATCCCTGTTGTAAGAGCACAGGCCCAAAGCCTGCCTGCTTGGGCTCTGAAAGAGTTAGTGCGTGTGCATTGCTTAGGTTTGTGTCTGGTGTGTAGTAAGTGTTTCATACATTAACAGTAATGTGCTACACATTAGAAACAAGAACAATATTAAGTGGACTTCAGCATAACTTGAATACTCCTTCCATCTTAATCCAATATTGCATGGACAGAGTAGCTGGGGCAGGGGGCAGGGGGCAGGGGACCATGCTGTTAGGCGAAATCAAGGCCAGTTGGCACAACTAGCATTTTGCTAAGAGGGCTCTCTGCACCCCACATTGGTGAGTGGCATCTGGGGTCTTAAAAGCTGCCAAGCTGTCATCCGAGGGCACAGCAAATGGTCCCAACTCAGCAGGAATGGATGCTCACTGAGGACCAAAATGGGGTAAAGACAATGCAGAAGATAGAGAGACCCTCATGAGTGGATGCCTACATCAACTTGGGACCAGAAGAACCGGATGGTGCCCGGCCACCACCAGTGATAGCCGTGATGGAGCTCACTAAGTTGAGTCTCACTGGCAACACAAGAATAAAAAGGGGTGCACCCTGAGATCTCCACTAAAAGACCTCATTTGATGGTCCAGCCATTTCAGGGTTCCCCTGGGAGCATGGCATCTGGCCCTGATGCTGTCCTTGCCCATAAATCATAAGAAAAGTCTACTCTTCAGACACAAATGGATTGAACTTGGTGATGCAGAGTGACCATATATTGGATGCACTTTATGGTTCTATGCATCTATAGGATATCATCCTGCTGACCTCTGGCTGGAGGAAGGAGAGTGGGTGGAGAGGAGGGGAAAGGAGACTGTTGGGAGAATGAGACATGTATGGAGCAGAGAGGAATAGTGTGCTGTCACCGGACAGGGAGAGCAGTGGAAGCTACATATAGGTGGGCATGTAAATTTATACAGGAATGTACATTTTCACTCAGTCACAATAAAAAAAAAAAAAACCAGTAATGTGCTAAGTATGCTACATCCAACATCCAAACAAAATCTTCCTAAACTCCTACAAACGATCATTATTCCTATCTTATAGCTCAAAGATATGCAGTTTCAAAGGGATTGCTAGATTGCCCTGGTTGAAACAGCAAATTAGATTTAAAAGCAAAATTAAATAAACAGACAAATGAGGTAGATCTGTGACCCCACAACTGTGTGATTCCAAAGACTTGTCTTCTCTGGGCCAGCCCTCTGTGCCCCTGAAATTAGTAGTGAAGTATCATTTCTCTGGCTGACTGAACCCTGAACTCCACAGCTGCAGTACCCTCATGGGGAAATACTAGTGTTCTAGAACTCCGTTCTCTAGGCCCAGCAGTAGCACGGTATTCAGAAGGATGCTTGGATATTAGATTTGAAATTACATGCCGACATTGGAAAGAATGAGGGAAGGGATACTCAGTTTCCAGGAGGGTCTCTGCCCAATCTGTCCTCAAGAATTTCCCTCTTATTTTTCAAGGGCCTTGTTGGTGGGCAATGGCATCTTGAAAGTCTAAGGGAGACAACATGCCTTTGGCCTACTGTAACACCTGTGAAAGTTTTTGAGTTCACGTAGACTGGGGTTGGTATGGACTGGAGTGGCATGGAAGGCATTTGCTTGATTTTGTGTTTTTATTCTGAGGCCTCCGTGCTGGAGGACTCTCCTTCCTCTCCATCAACAATGACAAGCTGTGTCCACATTCTCTTTCTGGCTCCTTCCTATGGTATCAGGCACGTAACTCTGTTTGCTTGAGGCTCTTTTGAGAAGAAAAATTATACCACTTGTTTTTCCCAAAAGGAGAGGGGTATAATTTATGACTAAAACCAGGCTGTTCAGACTGTGAAAATATCTACCAGTTAGCCATTTCCATACTGATTGGAGGAGGCATTTATAGCTCAGAACCAAAGAAGAAACTCTTTCTTTGTCCCCGAGAAGCCCGTTGCAAGTGTCTCCCAGTGAGAGACAGGAACCTGTGGAGCCCAGGATGAGGCAAAGCCAGGTCTCCTTAATTTATTGATTGACTGTTTTTTAGACTAAAAAATAATCGCATGCTACTTGCCAAAACCAGCCCCAAGGCTTGAAAGCAACAAAACCACACATTACTTAGATAATCTAATTTCCAAAGAGAGACCCCAGCCCAAACACCAAGAGCTGGCGGTGATGCGGCGATAATGAAAGGATGCCTTTTGAAGTTCCAGTGGACACCCACCAAGAAAAAGTTCTCAGCCTGAGCTTTATCTGTGCTCAGAGGAGACCACTCTGGGGTTCTCTCTCTCTCTCTCTCTGTGCATGTGTGTGTGTATAACCCTGGTATCTGGGCTGGTGGGAAATGTGCTGTCTAGAGAAAAGGGAAACTTACCCTAAAGCTGGAGATAAGACTCAGGGGTTCTTCTGTCAGTGTGAGGTAGTGAACAAGTAGGTATTCACCTGGAAATCAGTTCCTGGAAAGGAAGCAACTCCCCACCCACGCCCCGCCACCACCTCCCATTGGAGAATTTAAGACCTGAAGGCCGTTTTCCACGTCAGTGGTCCTTAAGGTTGGGTTCTTAGACTAGCAGCATCTGTATCACCTGCAGACTTGTGAAAACAACCTTTCTCTTAAGGAGCTACCCCATGTGATTCCAATGCACCCTAAAGCTTGAGCACCGTGGGTCTGAATTGTGGTCTGATAAATAATGAGATTGGCTCCGTGGGCCCTGCCTGCTAAGGATTTTGAACTTGATGCTAAGAGCAATGGGGAGTTGTTGAAGAGTCTAAACCCAGGAATGATGAGATTTCTCTAAAATGTGTGTGGTCTGTATGGGTTCAGTATGAATAATGGGGAGGGGGAAAGAGTGGACATGATATAATTACAGAGCTTTATAATAAACCAGAGGGGAGAAGGTGGGTGTTTTAGTCATCTAGTGCTGCTGTAACTGAAATACCACAAGAGGTTGGCTTTAAAAAGAGAAATTTTACTTTGTCACAGTCCAGTAGGCTAAAAGTCCAAATTCAGGGTGTCTGCCTCTAGGGGAAGGCTTTCTGTGTTGGGTCTGGAGAAAGGTCCTTGTCATCAGTCTGCCCCTACACTGGGAGCTTCTGATGTGCAGGACCTCTGGGTCCTTCCCAAAGTACAAGCTCTGCTCCCAGCACTGCATCTTAGTGGTATTAGGTCCAGAGCTCTCTCTGCTCGCTTCTTTCTTTCATATCCCAGGAGATTACCTCAAGGCACAATGAAGTCTTACGCATTGCGTCCTGCCCCACCAACACAACTGCTGCTCACCCGCCCTCATTCAGATCGCAGAGGCAGGGTTTAGAACGTGGAGGAACATCAGACAACACTAGGAATCATGGCCCAGCCAAATTGCTACAAACATTTGGGGGTGTGTGGGGGGTACTATGCAATCTATGATAGCCAGCATGGAGAGAAGTGGGTCGATTTGAGTCTCTGCAATACTTACCTTCCCTCCTGCCAGGCCTTCCTTCATCTTTAAAACTAGAAAATCTCCTGAACTTGCATCCTGGTTCTGTTCACTGGACCTGCCTCCTCTTGGACGCTGCTTTATTGATAAACATTGATCGCATGGTGCATGCTTACTACATATCCACTGGTCACAGTGCTTGAGGCTATGAAATATGCAAATGAGTAAAACTTGGTTCCTGACTTGAGAGTTCCTAGACAGAGCCTGGCTTGGTGGCTGCATCCACGGTGCCCATACGATGAAATCAAATGGAGTGAGGGTCAATAACCCGGAGAACACGCAATCCTCTCAGAGGACAGAGACGCAGCATGGAGGGCACCACAGGAGGATGTTAATTCCAAGTAACAGACCACAAGAGGCTTCCTGGAGGAGGCGACTTTTACAGTGAGTCTTGAGGACTGTGTAGGATTTGGAATGGAGAACAGTGGTAATTAATGCAGCCTGAGTGAAATGACTGACTTGTAAAAGCATGTGGGGTGTGCAGGGGAGGGCCAGGGGAGCTGTCTAGTTGGCATCACCAGTATATGGAGATTCATAGGAGAAGAGGTGGTTCTGGGGTTCCCAGCCTGGTTTGGATGCCCAACCTGGCCTCCTGACTGCTAAATGTCCCTGGCATCTTAATCTGGGCTGTGTTGCTTCTCTGAGTAACCCTCAGTTGGATCAAGAGAACAGCCGAAGTCTCAGCCTTCCTCTGATGGACATAGCTCCCCCGCCTCTTCCTGTGTCATTTCATGACTTTCCAAGACAGGTACAGACCACAAAGCACATTCCTGCCTACCATTGACCTTGTTCATGGTACAGTCCTTCACTCATGTCAGCGGCAAATTGTATCAACAAGACTTCCAGGGTTTCTAGTCCATTGATCCTGTGGTTATTTCTAACTGCCTTTGATCTCTGCTTCCACTTTCTCCCCTGCCTAGTGTCCCAGGACTAATGACTTTCAATAAGGTTCTCTGGCTCTTACTATTGTCCTGGTTTCTTGTGGGAAGGCCTCTGCCCAGGACTGTGATATTTGCAATCAGAGTCTGTCCTGTGTCACAAGATGCTTAATAAACAGTGGTCTCTTAAGAGCAGTTGGGTTGATTTATTTTTTAAATCTCAAAACAAAGAAAAAAAAAAAAACCTACATGTGAAAAAAATATCTAAAACATGAAAATACAGAACAGGGAATAATTATGAGAAAACCCATGTCACCACCAACTTGGTCAAAAAATAGAATATTAACAATAACCTGGGAGCTTCCTCATGGGTGTCTTCCCTCTTGGGTGGCTGCTAAAGTGAAAAAAGAAAACAAAACCAAAAAACCTAGACTAGTTGCTACGAAGTCAGTGCCAACTCATGGTGACCTCCCGTGTAGCAAGGTAGCACTGTGCTCCACAGGCTTTTCCATGGCTGATTTTTTGGAAGTGGATTGCCAAACTCGTCTTCTCAGATACCTCTGGGTGGCCTTGGACCTCCAGCCCTTCTGTAACAGCCAAGTACATTAACTGTCAGCATCACCTATGTATCAGTACTAAGACATCTTTGTGACGGCACTCTCAGCCTATTCTCTAGTCAGAAGAGCAGCCCCAGAATCAGAAGAACCACAGAAACTTAGGAGTCTGACAACAATCTAACCTTTCCTGCAGAACCACCCATACAAAGGAGATCTCCCTCTCCATTCGTGCCAGAGGCCCCAGCTAACAGTTGTCTTGGCAAGGAGGTGTTTATAGGAGCCAGCTCAGGCTGTGACCACAGTGGTAGGGTAGAACAGAAGATCCACCCTGCAGGATGCTTTTACTATGTTAGTTCATTACAGTAAGAAACTTCCGAGACTTAAAAGCTCCCCTTTCCATATTGCCGGTGTCCCTGTGCCCACCTGCCATAGCCCCACTTCAGCGCCTTAAAGTGAGTACTGATGAAGGTGAAGCAGGTTTCCATTTGTCCAGGGAGGTTGTATGTCCACGGGCAAGAATGTGGGAGAACTAACAATAGTCTAGCAATAATCTGTTCGTTAATGTGATGTACAGGTTACAGGCAGTTTTGCAAACTGCACTTCCTAACGGTTGTCTCGGGCCCATTTCTGGTTTGAGTGTGTATTTATAAGAGGAGGCTGGGCTGAGCAGGAATGACAGGAAAAACAATCTCCATTGGAGGAGACATGGAAAAGCCTTTGTTTTCCCTTCTAGGGGAAAGTTGTGTAATTTTAGAGATCTTAATTATTTAATTACTTCCACCAGTAGCTCTTCCATTATTTATCTTGGATGCATTGCAGCTGTTGTTAGTGGCTATTGAGTAGCCCCCTCACCCCTTAATTCCATATACTCACGGAGACCCAGTACACAGTGTAGGAAGACATTACCAGGCGCTGTGCAATCCCCAGGATCATTTGTAGACTGCACCATTATGATCACTGACTTTTGGATACATATTGTCAGCCTTTCTCCCTAATTCTTAGTTTGGAATCTCCACTGAAAATCCGCTCAGCATCATAGTAGTGGGCAGACCTCCCCTGACAGGTGGGGGCGTGGCTGTGTGGGAGTTGCACTGGTCAGAAATTGACCCCGGGTCTCTTACAGAGAAAGTGAGAATTCTACCACTGAACCACCAGTGCCCCTAGATTCACCAATTCAGAAAACTGGGCTGGGGCAATAGGAGATTCTGTAAAATAAGGAGGCCTCTGTACATGCAAATGTGTGGGCCCCATAATTGTACTTCTTGTTGGCTGGTTTTCTATATTGACTTCATTGTTGGGCTAGACCTGCCACTTTGTTGGGGGAGGGCTTGGGTACACGCAGATGATACTTGATGTCACCTGGGTGGGAAATCTCGCTGAAAGCCAGACTGAATGTCTTAGGCTGGGTTCTCTAGAAAAGCAGTGCCGGTGAAGCATGTGTGTGTATGTGTGTGTATGTGTGTGTATATACATAAGCTTGCAGGTATATACACATATATCTCGAGGAGATGGCCTTTGTAGTTGTGGAGGCTGACAAGTCCCACACTTGTAGATCGAGTGTTGGGCTGGATGCTTCCTCTGACTCATGTGGTTGCAGGGGCTGGCAAAACCCACATCAGCAGGTCAGATGGCAGTCTGCTTGGCTCAAGTCCCAGGAAACTGACCCAGATGCCAGCTCTAGAGCAAGAGTGAGCTTTGCCAGAGAGCTCATATATATTGGCTGTGGGACCACATCCCCAACAAGGCGGTGACTTAAGTAAGGCTGTGACTTGATTCAAGCTCTTTAGTAAAGGGGTGATTCAAGATGCGCCCCCACTCTAAATCCTGACTCATTAACGTATAGAGGTTTAGGATTTGTTGTACATATGATGCAGAATGATTATGCAGGACCACAAAACGGAAGACAGTTACATCAGATCACAAAAATAGAAGACAGTAACAATGCTGGGAGTCATAGCCTAGCCATGTTGACACATAGCGTTAACTATTACACTGGATCACACCAATTTCTAAGACTTTCTTCATTCATGTTAGGCAAAATAACCCCCTTGCTGACAGGCTATGGTGAAAGAAACTGTTTTAGTCAGCTAGGGCTGCTCTAACTGCAATACAACAGAGTGGATGGCTTTAACAAAGAAAGGTTTATTTTTACACTGTCCGGTAGGCTACAAGTCCATATTCAGGGTGTCCATTCCAGGGGAAGGCTTTCCCCTTGTCGGCTCTGGAGGCAAGTCCAGTATTGCATCAGTCTTTGTCCAGGGAGCATCTCGGTGCAGGAACCTCTGGTCTAAAGGATGCACTCTTCTCCTGGTGCTGTTTGCTTGATGGTGTGAGGTTCCCAGTTCTCAGCCCGCTTCTCTTGCCTTTTATCTCATGCAGGATGAAAGGATTAAAGGTGGGGCAAGCCATACTCCAGGGAAACTCCCTTTACAGTGGAGCAGGGAGGTAATCCTATGAAGGGATTTACAGCCCCACCCTAATCCTTTAACATACAGCAGATGAAAACCACAAAATGGGGGACAGTCACAAGATACTGGGAATCATGGCCCAACCACATGGCTACATATATTTTTGGGGGGACACAACTCAATCCATGACAGAAACCTTACATAATTTTGGAAAAATCTTACTTGGGAAAGAAGGTTCTTATAGTTGCTGAGTCGGTATCTTAGTGATCTAGTGCTACTATAAAAGAAATACCACATCTGATGACTTTCACCAAGAGAAGTTTAATCTGTCACAGTCTGGTAAGGCTACAGTAAGTCTAAATTCAGGGCATCAGCCCCAGGTGAGGCTTTCTCTCTCCTGGCTTTGGAGGAAGGTCCTTGTCATCAGACTTCCCTTGGTTTGGGAGTATCTCAGCATAGGAACCTCAGGTCCAAAGGATACACCCTGTTTCCTGTACTACTTTCTTGGTGGTATGAGGTTCCTGAGATTCTCTGCTTGCTTTTCTCTTTTATATCTCAAAAGAAGTTGGCTTAAGACCTTATCTAATCTTCTCGACCTCATCAATATAACTGCTGCTAATCCATCATGTAGGAAAATCCCATCAAATGACAAAATGATAGATAATCATATAAGACCAGGAATCATGGCCTGGCCAAACTGATACACACATTTTTTGAATAATTGAATAATTGAATTCATGTCATTTGGCAATGACCTAATAACGCCTCCCTCCCTGCTTACTTTTAGGACTAGAGGGGGTCTTAGGCCTTAAGTAGGAGATTAATGAGCCAAGGAGAGAGCTGAGGCTTTGCGGGGTCATGGTGCTTGCTGTCCTAATGCCCATCAGGGATCTGAAAGAAAAAGAAGGTGTAGTCATCTGAAATCCAAAAGAAATAGCAGTTCCCTTGCCTTTCTCAAAGCTGGTGAATTATTGTTGTTATTTCACACTGACAGTTAGTCCAGACTCTGTGTTTGGCTGCTGTGTTGGAAACCTAGATCCATGCTAGGGTCCAAGAAGTACAAGAGGTCGAGATTTCAGCATACAGCCAGGCCTTCAAGGGGGGCAGAAGCAGAGCCACGGTTCCCAGGGTTCATGGCAGACCCTGGGGAGCCATAGAGAGCAGAGCCTGGGCCCTTGTGCTGACCCAGCCTGGCTGCTGTTTGCATTTCTTGGGCCTGACTGCGTGTTTGCCTGGTTAGCCTGCCATCTTTCTGCCTCTTGAGTCCTCTTTCTTGGTAGGCCTGGATTTCTTGAATGAGAATCACGTTACTCATCGGAAAAGTCATTCTGACGACCTAACTGCGATAACTCTTTGAACCTCAAAGCCAAGCACCATCCAAGTTCAGCAAATGGAGGAGGAAAAACATTTTCAGTCAGTGAGGTCTGTGGGCGCATACCCGATGAGATCCTAAATCATAGTGGAAATTTTCCTGGAACGGGCCAGATCGTTTTGTAAACAAGAACATTCATCTTTCTTTTTTTTTGACTGATGTGCCTGGTGAAGCATGTGCCTCTCACAAGCCCCAGGGCATCGGATCTCATTTGGGACTTAGTGTTTGTATTTGAAAATGTAGTTACCCTGAGGAAGAACAATTAAGGAATCAGCAGCACTTCATTTGCACTCCTTGTTGTGGAACTTTTCTGATTTGGCCAGGATGTTGGTGATGCCCAGGAAACTGCTGGCTTTTCTAGTGCCTTTACGATTGAGTAAAGTTTTAGTTTATTTGACCAGTTCATATCTGTTAATCACTTGCCCGATGCCAAACACTCAGAGTCTAAAAATTATGGGCCTTGCCTTCGAGGAGCCTCTGGCCTCACTGAGGAGATCAGACATCCTTGATGAAAAGCTGACAGAGGCTTCCCACCAGGGCCTGCCCACTGTGGAGTGAAAGGAGTCACGTGGACAGTGGAGGGGGAACAGGGAGAGGTGAGGGGACTGTGGCCAGGGGAGAGGACTGTTCTGGGCTCCTGGGACCCTCCTCGAGGAGGAGGAAGACGGATGCAAGGCAGTGGCGAGGGCATTTCAGGAGAGGGACGGGCTGGCGTGCACAGGTGGAGGCGAGGGCCCCGAGCCCTCTCAGGGAAGCGGGAGTGGACAGCTCTGCTGGGGGAGGAAGGGCCGGTGAGAATGAGGAGGGCAGTGGGTGGTGGACTTGAGGGCTAGCTGTGAGGAGTTTGGATTCTGTTTTGGGATGATTTAGAAATATCGGCTAAGATGAACTAAGAGCAAAACAAAATAACAACAAGGTGCACTCAAACTTTCTTTCAACACATTACGAAGTGCCCACTACGTGTTATGGTACAGTGGTGGTTCTGTGGTACAATTCTTGCCTTTCATGCAGGAGTCCCAGATTCAAACCCTGGCCTATGCACCTTGCGTGCAGCTGCCACCTGTCTGTCAGTGGAGGCTTGTGTGTTGCTATGTTGCTGAACAGGTTTCGGTGGAGCTTCCAGACTAAGATGGACAAGGAAGAATATTCAGCAATCTGCTTTTGAAAATCAGCTAGCAAAAACCCTGGGGATCGCAGTGGTCTGCTCCATCACTGCTCATGGGGTGGTGCAGCACCGGGCAGAGTTTCTTTCCATGGTCATGGGGTTGCCGTGAGTCAGGGACTACCTTGACAACAGCTGATGACAAAAAACCGTGACAGTGATGTGCTAGGGACTGTGTAGCTTCCCAAGACATGCAGTCAACAGACCTATTGGAACTCATACTCCAGTAGAGGCTGACAGAATCAGCATACCTTGCACAATGCTGAGTGTTACTGAAGAAAAGAACAGCAAACCAGGGGAATGGATATGGCCTGTTTTATTTAGGGAACTGGGATGTTACTTTGACTGTCCACAATTGACCCCGTATTACATACAGCACATGTTGACTTAGGGGTTGTATTGCAACCAAAAGCAGTTCATCCCACTTGCTGTCTGCTGGAAAATTGTGCGTCCCTACTAGCTTGGTAATGCTTGTTTGGGGCCATGGCAATAGTGACCACCATCTATAAGGTGGTTGCCTGGGTTTTGTGGGTTTCCTGCTGTAGTAGTAGTGAGGTCATGGGAACCCTGAGGCTGGGTATGTCCCTACAGCCCTAAAAGCCAGTACATTTCCTTCTTTCCTGCTCTTTGGCTGCCCTAGGAGAGGTGTTGGGGCCCTGAGGCACCATGCCTCCATCCCTCAGGCCCTACATGTCTTGGCGCTGAGGCTGTCCCTGCCTGGTGTGATAGACGTATCTTTGGTTCCAGGTAGGAGATCTGACCTTACTAGGATGGCCTGGCAGGGCCTTAATTTCCCTATCTGTAGCCAAGTGCCCTTGAGTCGGATCCCATTCATGGTGACCCTAGAGGCATTTTCAGTAGGTGAGTCGTTCCGGAGCTCTTCATGGAATAGTCAGTTAATCTTAAAACAAACAAACAAACAAAAAAAGACATCAGAGGCTTGCCAGCTTTTGATTGTGACAAGGACATTAAGAAAACAAATTATGGGGGGGCGGAGTCAAGATGGCGGACTAAGCCCACGTCTCCTTCTATCCCTCTGGAGACCGAGACCTGAACTGACAATCAAACAGAGCCTTCTGATCACCTAATCAGCCTCAGGACACGGCACCGAGCTGTTAATTGGGACTTCATACCACTCAGCGAAAAACCTCCCCTCTTTCGCTGACTCCGGCTCCTGGCTAGCCCCGGCTCTCACGGACGGAAGGTAAACGCACCACTCTGACTTGTTTTTCCTCAGTCTCGGCTGGCGGGCGGAGCTGGGCCTTGCCCGGCAGCTGGACTCAGACACGCTGCTGGGGGGATAGGCCGGCGAAATTCCCATATTCTGAGAGCCAGGCTCGGGACTCTGTTAATCTAGCCACGTTGAGCTGTTCATTTTGTAGCTGCCTCAGTGGGGTTTGTGCGGAACTCCACGGTGAGGGTGCGGGACGCCATGTTGGTACCAAGATTTTAGTGGGACCTCGTTCTTAGCCTGGGAGCCAGCGCCTGGAAACGGGACAGCGCTTCTCCGACAGAAAAGTAGTGATTTTGCACAGTGCTGCCTACGTTGTAAGCCCTACAACAGAAGCAGAGGAATCACTACCTCTGGGCACCTTTAGCCCCTCTGTCTGCTGCTTGTGTGGAGGACGCCATCTTGGGTACGGTGGCCGCAGCTGGACCTAATTCTTAGCTTGGGAGCCAGAGCCTGCCCACAGGAGAGTGCTTTTCTATCATAAAACCAGTACTCAACGCAGTGTCGGTTAAGGCTAGGCCCTGTCAGCAAAGGCCACCAGGGCACTAGCATTGCTGTATTCTGAACTAGTTTGTTATCACCTGGGCTTGGATATAGTGGTGCTTACCTTGTCAGATGAGAAGAGGGACCCCTACACCTGAAAACCTAACTGACTTGTGAACTGGTCAGATACCTTTTGCTTTACGTTTGAAAACAGCCTAGAGAAACATTTGCAATCCATCCTCACAGTATCTCTTCTAGCCTCTGTATACTCACATGGGACCCAAAAAGCGACAGACAGTTGTGGCATACAAGCAATCACTCATGGCTTCAGAAGGCTCCCAAACAAAGCAACCAAGGAGTTTTCCAGATGAAGAAACTTTTATGAACGCATCAGCAAGTGAATACAAACTGATTATATACAGAGCCCTTCTAGAACTTATACAAAATGCAGCAGAACAAAATAAAAAATTAAGCAAGTTGTTCGATCTGATGGAACACCAGTACTCTGAAATCCAACAGATCAAGAAGAAAATCAAAGACAAAGAAACTTCCATGCAAAGCCAAGAAAACAGAATGGAACAAATGGAAAAAAGAATTTCTGACTTGGAAGACAGAGCTACTGATGCCAGCGTCTATGAGCAGAAATCAGAAAAAAGAAACAAGAAAAATGAAGAAACATTAAGAAGCATGTGGGACTCTATTAAGAGGAACAACCTTCGATTAATTGGAGTCCCTGAACAGGGTGAGACATCTGAGAACACAGAGAGTATTGTTGCTGAGCTGCTGAAAGAAAACTTCCCAGAAATCATGAAGGAAGAGAATACAGACATCTCAGATGCATATTGTATGCCACCCAATATAGATCTCAAAAGAAAGACTCCAAGACATATTATAATCAAGCTTAACAAAATGAAACATAAGCAGCAACTCTTAAAGGCAGCAAGACTCAAGGCAAAGCTAACTTTTAGAGGGAAACCCTGTAGGCTCTCGTCAGATTTCTCAGCAGAAACCATGCTGGCACAGAGACAGTGGCACAACACTCTCAAAGTTTTGAAGGAGAAGAACTTCCAACCAAGAATTATATATCCTGCAAAACTATCTTTCAAATATAAAAATGAAATTAAGACATTCCCAGATAAACAGAAACTCAGAGACTTTGTAAAAACCAAACCCAAACTACAAGAAATACTGAAAGAAGTTCTTAGATTTGGCTTAGAAGAATGAAACCACTAACTTTATATTTTAGAACGACACACTACTCAATACTCTACTCATTTAAGGAAGGCTCCAAAGTAAATCACAGCTTTGATATGGAAAGAAGCAATCCAGTGATCATCATGAAAACTATGGTGTCCTCATAATAAAAAAAGGGATGTACTACAGTTGTTATAGTCCTTCCAGATGGAGAGGAAGATGACAAGACTGGTAGTAATTAAAATTGGGTTTATAAATAGTTTATTAAGGGGGTTCATAGGGGCAGCTATAAAGCACAACAAAGATGTATCATACCATTTCAAGAAATCTAACACACGAGTCTCAACAACTATAAAACCAGCTCTGAAAAAGGTGAAAAATCAACTCACAAAAAAGAGTATCCCAGAATAGACTAATAAGAACAACAGAGAAAACATCAACATAAAAATAAACATATCACAATGTCAGCAGTGAACACATACCTATCAATAATTACATTGAATGTGAATGGACTGAATGCTCCAGTAAAGAAACACCATGTGTCATTTTGGATCAAAAGACAGAACCGATCCATATGTTGTCTACAAGAAACTCACTTGAGACCTAAAGATAGGAACAAACTGAAAATTAAATGATGGAAGAATATATATCAAGCTAACAATGAACAAAGAAGAGCAAGGGTAGCAATTCTAATCTCAGACAAAATCAATTTTAATGTCCAATCCACCATCGTGGACAAAGATGGACACTATTTATTGCTGAAAAGTTCAGTAGACAAGCAAGACTTAACTGTATTAAATATTTATGCACCTAATGTCAGAGCACCTAAATATGTCAAAGAAACACTGACTATGCTCAAAAGAGAGTTAGATGACTTCACAATAATAGTGGGAGACTTTAACACTCCACTCTCATTACTAGACAGATCATCTAGAAAAAAGCTCAGTAAAGATACAGAAGACCTCATTGACACAATTAACCAACTAAACCTCATTGTTATATACAGAACTTTCCACCCATCAGCAGACAACTACACCTTCTTCTCCAGTGCACATGGAACATTCTCCAGAATTGACCACGTGATAAGCCATAATGCAATGCTCAACAAAATCCATACCATTGAATTACTGCAAAGCATCTTCTCAGATCATAAAGCCATAAAAGTTGAAATCCATAGCAAAAAAAAACATAGATAGAAAGTGGAACTGTTGGAAACTGAACAACATCTTGCTCAAAAAAACATGAGTTATAGAGGAAATCAAGGATGAATTAAAGAAATTTATGGATTGCAATGAGAACAAAAACACTTCCTACCAGAACCTATGGGATACAGCCAAAGCAGTGCTCAGAGGTCTGTTTATCTCCATAAATGCACACATCTGGAGAGAAGAAAGAAACCAAATCAAGGAACTAACTCTACAGCTTGAACAAGTAGAAAGAGAACAGCAGAGGAACCCCTTGGGCACCAGAAGAAATGAGATCATAAAGATTAGAGCAGAGCTAAATGAATTAGAGAATAGAAAAACAATTGAAAAAATTGAAAAGACCAAACCTGGTTTTTTGAAAAGATCAACAAAATTGATAAACCACTGGCTAAACTTACTAAAGAAAAGCAGGAAAGGAGACAAATAACCCAAATTGGAAATGAGAAGGGAGTTGTCACCACAGATGCAACAGAAATAAAAAACATCATAACAGAATACTATGAAAGACTGTACTGTAACAAATTTGAAAACCTAGGGCAAACGGACAAATTCCTTGACCCATACCACCTACCCAAATTATCACAACGTGAAGCAGAACAACTTAATAAACCCATCACAAAGGAAGAGATTGAAAAGGTCATCAAAACACTGCCAACCCAAAAAAGTCCGGGCCCAGATGGCTTCACGGCAGAATTCTACCAAGCATTTAGAGAAGAGTTATCCCCAATACTACTGAAACTATTTCACAGTATAGAAAGGGATGAAGTACTCCCAAACTCATTCTATGAAGCCAGCATAACCCTGATACCTAAGCCCGGGAAAGATCCAACAAAGACAGAGAACTACAGACCGATATCACTCATGAACTTAGATGCAAAAATCTTCAACAAAATTCTTGCCAACAGAATACAACAACATATCAAGAAAATAATCCATCATGACCAAGTGGGATTCATACCAGGGATGCAAGGCTGGTTCAACATCAGGAAAACAATTAACGTGATTAACCGCATAAATAACACAAAAGACAAGGATCACCTGATTTTGTCCATTGATGCCGAAAAGGCATTTGATAAAGTCCAACACCCATTCATGCTAAAAACTCTTAGCAAAATGGTCATAGACGGCAAATTACTCAACACAATAAGGGCCATTTATATAAAACCAATTGCCCACATCATCCTGAATGGAGAGAGACTGAAAGACTTTCCCTTGAGATCAGGAACTAGACAAGGATGCCCACTGTCACCGCTTTTATTCAACATTGTGCTGGAAGTTCTAGCCAGAGCAATTAGACAAGACGAAGAAATAAAGGGCATCTGCATTGGCAAAGAGGAAGTTAAAATCTCCCTGTTCGCAGATGATATGATTGTATATGCTGAGAACCCCAAGGAATCTATAAGTAAGCTACTCAAACTGATAGAAGAGTTCAGCAAGGTCTCAGGATACAAGATAAACATAAGTAAATCAGTAGGATTCCTTTATAGCAACAACAAGACTGTTAAGGAGGAAATAGTCAAATCAATACCATTTACAATAGCCCCTGAGAAGATAAAGTACCTAGGAATTAATCTAACCAGAGAAACAACAGACCTTTACAAAGAGAACTACAAGCCCTGACTACAAGAAACTAAGAGAGCCTTGCCAAGACAAGTGCCGTCGAGTCGAATCCGACTTGTGGCGAAAGTGGAAAAACCTACCCTGCTCATGGATAGGAAGACTTAACATTGTGAAAATCACTATTTTCCCAAAGCAATTTATTTATATAATGCAATCCCAATACAAGTTCCAGCATCATTTTTTAATGAGATGGAGAAACAAATCACCAATTTTGTTTGGAAAGGGCAGAAGCCCCGAATAAGTAAGGTGCTACTAGAGAAGAAGAACACACTGGGAGGCCTCTCATTATCCGACCATAGAATATACTACATTGCCACAGTAATCAAAACAGCCTGGTACTGGTACAAGAACAGACAGATGGATCAATGAAACAGAATTGAGACCCCAGAGATGACACCATCTGCCTATGAACAGTTGATATTCGACAAAGGCCCTAAGACATTAAACTGGGGTAAAAACAGTCTCTTGAACAAATGGTGCTGGCAAAATTGGTTATCCATCTGCAATAAAGTGAATCAAGATCCATATCTTACACCTCATACAAAAACCAACTCCAACTCGATAAAAGACCTAAATATCAAACCTAAGACGATAAAGCTCATCCAAGAAAAGGTAGGAACAACAATGGAAGTTTTAATACACAATGAGGACAGACTCCAAAATCTGTGAAAGAAACCTCAATCAACAGAAGAGAAAATACATAAATGGGAACTATTAAGAATCCAACGCTTTTGCTCATCCAAAGACTTTATTAATAGAATTAAAAGAACATCCACAGAACGGCAAAAAAATATTTGGCAACTCTATGTCAGACCGACGCCTGATCTCCATAATCTATAAGATACTACAAAATATCAATAAGAAGAAGATAAACCATCCAATTAAGCGATGGGCAAAGGAGATGGACAGACACTTCACTAAAGAGGAGATCCAGGCAGCCAAAAAACACATGCGGACATGTTCACGATCTTTAGATATTAAAGAAATTCAAATCAAGACAACAATGAGATACCATCTCACCCCAACAAGATTGGCCATGATCCAGAAAACACAAAACAACAAATCCTGGAGAGGCTGTGGAGAAAGTGGAACCCTCCTATGCTGTTGGTGGGGGTTGCAAAATGGTCCAGCCTCTTTGGAAGGCAATCTGGCACTTCCTTAAAAAACTGGATATCGATATACCATTTGACC
Source organism: Heterohyrax brucei (assembly GCA_028571685.1). NCBI lineage: Eukaryota > Metazoa > Chordata > Mammalia > Hyracoidea > Procaviidae > Heterohyrax > Heterohyrax brucei. The sequence goes on along the minus strand of CM053154.1, from coordinate 79,980,841 downwards.
CAGTAATTCCACTACTTGGAATATATCCTACAGAATCAAGGCCTTTCACACCAACAGACACATGCACCGGAATGTTTACCGCAGCACAGTCCACGATAGCAAAAAGATGGAATCAGCCCAGATGCCCAACAATAGAAGAATGGATAGGTAAACTATGGTACATGTACTCAATGGAGCACTACACAATGATAAAGAATAACAATGATCCCAGGAAACATCTCCTAACCTGGTTTCAACTGGAAGACATTATGTTGAGTGAAAGTAGTCAGCGACAAAGGGACAAATACTGTATGAGACCTGTATGATAAGATCTCAAAAACAGACTTGTGTGTAGAAGAAAAGACTCTTTGACAGCTGCAAGGGAGGGGAGGAAAGGAGGGTCAGAGGGTGAGGGTTTAGTTTAGATAGCTACTAGAAATCTAGTTGGGAGAAAGCGGTGATAGCAGACATTAGAAACAAGAGCAACATGAAGTAGACCAGCATAACTTGAGTACTCCTTCCATCTTAACTCAATACTGCAAGGATAGAATAGCTGGGGTGGGGGGCAGGGGACCATGCTCTTAGGCGAATTCCAGGCCAATTGGCACAACTAGCGTTTTGCTAAGAGAGCTCTCTGCACCCCACATTGGTGAGTGGCATCTGGGGTCTTAAAAGCTGCCAAGCTGCCATCTGAGGACACAGCAAAGGGTCCCAACTCAGCAGGAGTAGATGCTCATCGAGGACCAAAATGACATGCGGTAAAGACAACCGAGAAGACAGAGAGACCCGGAAGAGTGGGTGCCTACTTCCACTTGGGACCGGAACAACTGGATGGTGCCCGGCTACCACCAGTGATAGCCACGATGGAGCTCACAGAGAGGAGTCTCACTGGCAACACGAATAAAAAGGGGGGCATCATGAGATGTCCACTAAAAGACCTCAGTTGATGGTCCAGCGGTTTTGGGGTTCCTCTGAGAGCGTGGCCCCGGGCCCTGATGCTGCCCTTTCCCATAAATTATAACAAATGTCCACTCTTTGGACAGGAATGGATTGGACTTGGCAATGCAGAGTGACCACATATTGGAAGCACTTAATGGTTCTATACATCTATAGGATATCATCTTGCTGACCTCTGGCTGGAGGAAGGGGAGTGGATGGAAAGGAGGGAAAGGGAAGCTGTTGGGAGGATGAGACATGTATGGAGCAGAGAAGAATAGTGTGCAGTCACTGGACAGGGAGAGCAGTGGAAGCTGCATATAGGTGGGCGTGTAAATTTATATGTGAATGTACATTTTCACCCAGTCATGTCAAATAAAAATTAAAAACAAAAAAACAAACAAACTATCACATGCCAGCTGTATCATCATTGTCATTTCATTAAAAGGGCATGAGAATAACCAACAAAGGAGTGATTACACAGTGCCAAAGGTCTTCCCCTGAGTCGGCTGTCTTTCAGTGACCTACGTTATTGCTGCCTGTCACTGCCTCACTTAGTCTTGTCTGGGTGCTCCTCTGTGGTCCAGCTTCTGGGGACTGTGGGAGCAGAGGGTCTAGCAGCCTGTCTCCTAGGATCCTGTGCTGTGCAGAGTGAGGCCGTCATGAGCCACCAGACCTTCTTGCCGATCCGCAGTGGTGGTGAGCTTGGACTGTCTTCTCTAGAGGCAGTGACTTTTCCATTGTCCTGAAGCCGCTTTACAAGAGCTCTGGGAGAAGGTGGGAAAGACAGAAACTCATCAGATGACGATCTCTGAAACATCTGCTACACTCCTTACCTTCAGGTAGCATTCCGTTGTTCCGCAACCACATTCATATCCTTGTTTTTACTTGATTTGTCTTTTTTTCTGCTGATGTGAGTCATCAACGTTGAGTTGTTCAAGGTAACCACTTATCAAAATAGGGACTTTGAATTTCCTTCAAGTGTTGAAGCCTGATTTGTCTCTGTTTTGGTGATGTGGAGATTAGGTTTTCTGTCTGGGAAATATGGATTTAAATCCTGATTAACTGCTAACTGTATGACCTTGGGCAAGTCCTTGTCCAAGGTCATATCAGTACATTGTGTTTCACTTAGCTGACAATAATTTGCTGTTTTCTGAGCCCTTTCAATGCACTTTGCATTCATTGTGGTTAATCCTCATAGCTGCTAAAGGAGAAGGTGTTTCAAGCTTATTTTGCCAATCAAGAAACTGAGGCCAGGATGAAAATTTCACAGCCAGTAAGAAGGGAGGCCAGGATTCAGACTGGGGACACTCAGAAAGTGGTGCCCATGCTTGGCACACTTCCTTATGCCACCTCTCATCCATGCCAGGTTTTTAAGTAGTCTCTTTTATGAACAAGCTGTTCTCTTGGAAAACTATGCCTTTTCATGACCCCAGGCTCCTTTCTAAAGAGAGGGAATCAGCCTTTACAAGTTCAAGGCCTCCTGAAGCTCTGACAGCACAGTCTGATGATTCTGAGATTAATTTCACTTTTTAAAATGATTTTTGAAGAAGTTTGGGTGCTCTACTTGTCTTGCCATAAGATGTAAGATTCTTATAGGGAAAAGAGATGGCTTTGGAGCTCCCTGGGCTGTAGCAGGTTTGATCTGCAGACTGCTTTTTAAGGGCACCTTGCTGACCCTGGGGTCCTGGCAGTGCAGTGGTTACGCATTCAGGGTGGCGGTTTAAACCGACCAGTTGCGCCTTGGAAACCCTGTGTGGCATTTCTGTTCTGTCCTAAAGTCACTGTAAGCTGGAATTAGCTTGACGGCTGTGGGTTTGGGTTTGGATTTGGTGCTAACCCCAGACCTGCAGGATGCTCCGTGTCACTCATATTTAAAATGGGGAGGATAGTTCTTCATTTACACTCTGATTAGCAGGATTAACTGAGATAACACAACGTGTTTACAAAATGATATTCATTATTAAACTTTCTGAACTGCTACCCCACCTCCGATCTGCCTGGTGTGATTACATGTTAGTCCTGAACTAGAAAACAAATGTGATTTTTTGCCTTCCAATGGGGCCCTTTGATGGCACTTGGCTTGGCATGGGGCCCTTGTAAAAGCTTTCTTTTCTGGATGGTGAGTTCTCAGGCAGGACAGCTCAGCCTCGTGTCTCTGCAGGTGACAGGCCGTGTTGGACTTGGCCCCATCACCCTGGCATGGAGTCAGGTCTGAGATTCTCACTTAACCAGTCTGAAGTCTCTAGGGCACATATATTGAACTCTGTGACTGTCACTTATGTTTTCCCATTGTGTTAAGCTGATGGAAGGAGAAGGAGATCATTGTTTTGCAAACGTCGTGTATTGGCAGAGTCACATGCATTAGCCCTGAAAGTATGAGAGTTGACTTGATTTTAAGCAGCAAATGTGGCCATTGGAGAACATACCTCATCGCAGGGCACTGTGTCTAATGGGTCGCTATATTCCCTCCTCCTGCCCTGTATTCCTCCTTCCTGCCCTAGGCCATTTCCCTCAATCCCTACCTATACAGGGCTGATTACCACCCAGTTAAATGTCTATACTACAGAATTTTGATACCAAGAAGCCACAGAGTATAATTGTTTTAGTAGTAGTAATAAACAAGATTTTTCTAAGGAGACTCCGTATCTTCTTTGTGTGTTGAGCTTATACATTGGCAGCATGGACTTGTAGAAAGCGCTTGGTTTTTGTTTAGTGGTAGAATTCTCACCTTCTGTAGTGAGACCCCTGTTTGATTCCCAGCCAGTGCACCTCAGCACCGTTACCACTCGTCCGTCAGTGGAAGATTGTGTGCTGCTAGAAGTGGCTAAGTGCTGCGTCTCTAACCAGAAGGTTGGCAGTTCAAACTGCCAAGTGCTCCTTGTAAACTCTGTGGGGCAGTTTTACCCTGTCTATAGGGTCCTAGTGGCTTTGGTTTTGTTTTTTATGATGCTGAATACATTTCAGCAGAGTTCTGGACTGAAGACAGATTAGGAAGAAAGGCATGGTAATCTACTTCCAAAAAAATCAGTCATCAGAAACTCTTTAGATCAGGGTGATCTGACCTTATTGTTGCTGGGTTTGCCATGAGTCAGGGCCAACTTGACAGCACCTAACAAGTAGTGATTTAAATTTCAGTTCAGCCATTATGAGCCATGTGGTCTTGAAGAAATTGATGAGCCTCTCTGAGCCTCATAACTTTGCAGGCTTGTGAGGATTACACAGAATAATCTCAAATTGTCCAGTAGAGAAAATGGCATATAGATGCAAGAAGTAATTAAAAATTTCCTGAGGGCCACCTGACCTCTTTTGTTCTCAGGAGGATGGAGGGAAACTTGGAATCTGGTCTTGACAAGAGCCAGAAGGGCTCTTAGCCTCCCTCTCCCACTTGACACTTGACAGATGAGGAAAACTCTTGCCCAGAGTCACATAGCTACAACACATATGTAAATTGATGACTTAGAATCCCAGTCTCTGGGTTAGACAACTTCTGAGAGACATAGGGCCTTAAGGACTATTTACACAGCTCCTTTGAATTTGTGACAAGGAAACCTGAGGTTCAAAGATGGCCAATGACTTGTGAAAGGTCACTCAGCCTGTCTCTGCTATCACATTTTTGACAGAGACGTATGAAGAGCAGTTGTCACACACAGTCAGGGGTTCTTCTAGCAGTGAGAATGTAGGCAGTAAAGCTGGGAGGCAGATGCTAAAAATGCCTGCTTTGATGACGTGTTTTCTGAAGAGCAGAGAGACCGAGTTAAGTCTCAGATGGTTTTTTATATTGCTAGAGCAAATGGTTTTGCTTGAGCTGTCTGTGAAGTTTTTGTGGCCTGCATCTGTGGACAGTATGCCCCTTTCCTGGCTAGTGTAGCCCACTGCTAGCAAACAGAATGGCTAAGGGGGAGTTCTTCTTTCATAAGTGCATTCTCCCTGTTCCTGTACTGTCCGGAGGGGTGAGTGGGTGGTGAGGAGTCCATTGAAAGCTAGAAGGTGCAGGGAAGGCTCTGGCTAGCCAGGGGTTGGATAACTGGAACATTCCAAGGGCACTGGCTCCAAGGACAGCAGCAAACCTGCCAACCCCTCACACCAGCTCTGGGTGGGGACTGCATCTACTGCTGTCCTGTATCCATCAGCTCTGGAGGTCAGCATGACCACACCCTCCCTCCCCTCCTTTGCAGACGTCTTGCCGTGGAAGTCTCAGCTGTGGTGCCCACAGTATGCTTTATTTGCTTGAGCTGCTTTAGAATCAGCCTAATCTCCTGATATTCAGGATTACTGATACCTATGAGAGTGCCCGTCGCCCCATGGCCAGGGTGCCCACCCAAGACATGAAAGAGTCTGGGTGAGTTCCTCCTGGACCGTAGGCAGGAGTGGGAGGTGGCTGGAGGGTGCTTTCCTGACATTCAGACTGAGAACTGCCTGCGTGGAGGTAGTGAGAGCCTCAGGTCCTTGCAGGGTGTTGAAGGTCCGCCTTTTCTAAGCCTGAGGCCCAGCTGACAGAGAATGTCATAGTCACTGAAGGTTAAAAGATTTATGGATGTTAGTGGGCTAGCAAACCCTGTCTCTCAGACAGGGTCAACACAAACTTTAATAGGTAAAAGTGCTCAGTGAAGAGAGGCTTTGATTCTTGAGGGGCCCCCTCCTCTGCCTTCTCTTGGTAAGCCCCACATTGCTTCAGAATGTGGGGCTCCAAGGAACAGAAAACTGAGGGTTTAACTTCCACTCCGTTCGGTTTCCAGACAGGGTCTCCGTTCAGCAGGCTTCAGGCGTTGCCTGTTTCTGGCAGAGCCGGGGCTCCGCGGGGGCTCCCTCACCGCCAGCCTGGGAGCCCGCTCAGCCCGCCTTCCGCTCCGGACCCGGAGACAGCCCTGCTGCTCTGGGCTCGGCTGCGGGCAGCTGGTGCAGGACTGCTGGGTTAGGGTTGTTTCTTTTTTTAAATTGTGCCTTAAGTGAAGGTTTACAGAGTAAATTAGTTTCTCAGTCAGCGATTCGTACATCAATTGTTTTGTCCCGTCAGTTGCTTGTAAACCCTGTGATGTGTTAACACTCCCTCCTCCTTTGCCTCTGGTTTCTCATCTCCGTTCTCCAGTTTTCCTGTCTCTTCCAGGTTTTTTGATTAGCTTCTGGGCAAGTGTTGCCCATTTCATCATGTAGCCATTATTGGACCACTGAGGCACATTCCTTATATGTGTTACTGTTTGGCAAACCTATCTAATCCTTGGATGAGGGGTAAATTTGAGAAGTGACATCAGTTCTGAGTTAAAAGGGTGTCCAGGGGCCATAGTTTTGGGGTTCCTCAAATCTGTGTCACACCAGTGAGTCTGGTTGTTTTTTTTTTGGTGAATTTAAGTTTTGTTCTACATTTCCCTCTCTGTCTGGGGCCTCTGTTTGATCCCTGTCAGCTGGTGGTAGTAGCCACGTTCTTCTGGGCTCAGACTGGTGGAGGCTGGATTCATATGGTCCATTCGTCCTTTGGACTAGTATTTTCCTCGTGTCTTTGATTTTCTTCATTCTCCTTTGCTCCAAATAGGATGGAGCCAGTACATGTACCTTAAATGGCTCCTTGCAGGCTTTTAAGATCCCAGACACTATTCACCAGAGTCAGATGTAGAACATTTTCTTCAGAAACTATGTTATGCCGGTTGACATAGCTGTCCCTCCGGACCACGGTGCCTAGCCCTCAGCCCAGTTACTTGGCCCCTCAGGGGTTTGGACATGTCTGTGAAGCTTCTATGACTGCATTGGTCCGGTTGTGCTGATTCCTCTGCATCGTGCGTTGTCTTTTCCTTCACCAAAGTTCTCACTTTTCAGTTATCTAGTTGCCATGAGTCGGATCCGACTCGACGGCACTTGGCTTGGCTAGTTGGAAACCCTGGTGGCACAGTGGTTAAGCACAGTGTCTGCTAACCGAAAGGTCAGCAACTTAAATCTGCCATCTGCTCCTTGGAAACACTATGGGGCAATTCTACTCTGTCCTGTAGGGTCACTGTGAGTCAGAATTGACTCAACAACAGTGAGTTGTTTTTTTTTTAGCTAATGATTTCCCTCTGCTCAGTTAGTTTTGACATATAAAAGTAGGCTGGCAAGGCAGGGGAGCTGTGGTACAAGGGTGGGTGTTCCAGGATGAGCCAGTGAATAACTCAGAGTAGAGACCAGCACTACAGGTTCAGGGGAAACAGCTCTCTGATGTAGAATAGGAAAATTTGAAGACAAAGGATTGTGAGACTAGAGGACATGACAGATGGATGCTTCCGGCCCTCAGGGAACCAAGCATTCTGGAAAATACCCCGTGGTAGCAAAGCACTGGGCAGAGGTACCAAGCATGAGACTTCAGGGTGGGAGGTATTCTCTGGCCTGCCACTTCAGTCACAGAGGGATTTGTTGTTGTCAGCTGCTGCCAAGTTGGCCAGACTCCTGGCAGTTCCATGTACAACAGAGTGAAATGCTGCCTAGTCTTGCATCCTTCCCATGCTCAGTGGTAACTCTGGCCACTGTGATCTGTAGATTTTTGCTTGGTTGATTTTTCAGTTACCAGACCTTTCTTCCTAGTCTCTTACTATGAAAGCTCTACCAAAACCTGTTCAGCATCATAGCAACACAGAAGCCTTCACTGACAGATGGGATGCGGCTGTGCATGAGATTCATTGACCTGGAATCGGACACAAGTCTACCGTGTGGATGGCGAGAATTCTACACCCGACTCACCATTGCCTCCATCCAGAGGAATTAGGGGAGGCCTCTCCTGTCCCCGTCAGGCCCCCATCCCTATCCTGGGTGCCTCAGGCCCTGCAGGACTCAGCCCCTGACTTGGCATTGATGGCCACCTCAACAGGACTGCCTCCAGTAGCACCAGAGCCAGCCAGATGTGGCAGTCCTGTGAGGACGTGGAGAGTAAAGGCAGAGGCTGCAGCTTCGGTGGCATCTGCACAGAGAGCCTTAATTCTTAGCAGGAGGCCTCCCAGCCTGTCAGAGTGGCCACTGTTCATTTCTGGTTCAATGCTCCACTCCCTGAAGGATGATTTAATTGCCCTCTCAAGGCACAGGTACCTTGGAGAAAGGTCTCCATGGTACACACCATACCCAGAAGTGGGAGAAATTGAGTGCTCACAATGATCATTTGCTGCTTGTGCTGTCCATGGAAGATGCCAGGACAGGGACTCATCCCTTTTTGGCATCAGACAGCTAGGTTAAAATTCTGACTGTGTCTTCCTGGGCCAGCTATGTAACCCCTTATCTGTCACATGAGTGCATCAATGCCTGCCTCACGGAGTTGCTGTGACGGGTAGCAAGCAGTACTTCTATTGTTATTACTCAAAAACGGACTCTGTTTGCTGCAGCCTTCCTCCCTCCCTCCCTTCATCTTTCCTCCCTCTCCTCCATCCCCCTTTCCCGCTCCCTTCCTTCCTTCCCACTTTCCACCAATCAGTATCACAACCTTATGGTGAGCTCAGTATTTCAGTGCTGACTACAACAGTGGGCCAAAGAGTTCCCTCAGGGAACTTGTAATAAAACTGTAAATAAATACCCGTGTAAGCTATCGATCGGTAGTACGGGTGCTCTGAGGAGGAATACAGCATGGACAGGATGTGGCTGAGATGGATGAGGTAAACTTTTTGGTAAGATAGCCAGGGAAGGCCTCACTGGTCAAGTGAGGGTGTGAACAAAAACCTTTCTGAGGTGGGGCGCCGCCTTGTGGCTGTCTGGGGAGAGGAAATAGCCAGGGCAGGCAGCCCTGAGGCAGGCATGGGCCTGGAACATTGTGGCAACACCCACAGGCCATGGCAGCTGGAGTGGAGTGGGTGAGTGGGGGACCGTAGTAGGACCATAGGGGACCAGGCAGGGGGTGGGACAGGTTGGGTGTGACCACAGTGTGAAGACTTGGCTTGTCCTCTGAGTGAGACCGAAAGCCACAGACAAATACCAGGCATGGTCTGACTTACAGATCTTTAAAGAACATTTTTCTTCCCAGATGGTTGTGGTATAAACCACTTCCCAGGTCTAGGATGAGGAGCTGGTGCCCAAGTAAAGGAGGAGAGCTGTTAATGTGGAGGCAGACGTGGAGCTCTGGGAGGTGAGGCTTAGCTGCTGCTCAGTCTGCTGAGGAGTTGGAGAGGACTCTAGTGCCCCTCTTGCTGCTGGCCCTGGCAGGCTCCCTCTGCCCTGATCAGTCACTCCGCCGGTGTGCTGCTGGTGGTGGCCTTGGTGCCTGGTTCAGCCTGATGAGTGTCAGGGGGTTATGCATGTGGATGACAGACCCAATCATTTGAGAGCAAGTGTGGTGACAGCCCATGGGGAGGGGGTACCCTGTGCATAACCTGACCTACCCTGCAGGGTGTACCTCGATGGGGTCCGAGCATTCGGCGGCGTGCCTCAGCTAGGGCTCTGCCTTTGGGGTCTGGGACTCCTTTCTCTAGGGCAGTACCACCTCCCCACTCAGAAACAAAGGACCATAATGCCACCCTTGCCTTCCCCTTATAAAACAGTTGGTGCTTTCAGGAGGTGCTGCCCTCTAGGGATCTTGTAAGAATCCAATGAGGTAGAGAAGGCAGGGCTTGTCCCTCTTTACAAAGAGACACAGAGGTGCTGGGAAAGGAAGTGATTGGCTTAAGGGCACCCCAAAAAGCTGCACTTGGACTTGGGAGCCTTTTGACTCTGAAAGCTTTTCGAACCACACCACAAGCCAAAAGTTCCCAGTGCACCAGGTCCAATTCCGGAAGGATCAGAGATAGAGAGAGTCAAGACCAATGCGCCTGGGGCTGTGGGGTCCTGGCATTAGTATGAGCTTCTTTCCAGCACGGAACAAGGCAGCTCTCACTCTGGGGAAGACCAGGGCTCTTTGGCCCAGCAAAAGAGTGGGGGTCATGTGACACTATCCTCTCAGTGACCCCACATCTTAACTTCATGTCAGGCCCAGGCAGAGGTTCCTGCCAGTCCTATAACATGCTGAGTTGAACTGAGATAACAGAAGACACTTCTTGGGAGCAGCTGATGAACTTGTTCTAGATTTGAAGGAATTATCAGGTTGGGGAAGCAACAAGAAGTAAGAGAAATAGATTTAAATAGGGCATCCTGTCTCGGCTTGGTGGGTACTTAGATGGGTAGGGCAGCACTGGACTCTCAGCTTCATTGTGTATGAAGTGATGGGGTGAGAGGGGCTTTGGAATCTTAAGGGATTGCTGGTACCACATCTCAGGCTTTGATGATGTCATTGAGGTCAAGTACTTAAATGTCCAGCCTATAATTTGTGTGCTGAGTGACTGATCCAGTCAGGCCCTTGGCTGCAGGTGACATAGAAGAGATCAAGCCTTTTGTGGTCTAGTAACAGGAAGTTACTGCAGGGAATACTGTTAAAAGGAAAAAGAAGAAGGCAAAAGGGGTGCATTTGTGAGCCTGTGCCCACCTGGCATGGATGGATGGGGAGACTGGTATCCTCCAATCTGCTACATGAGCATCCTTGCCCTGCAGCCCTCCTGCCTTCTCTCTGGTCCCTGAGATTAGGTATTGTCCAGTGTGGTCCCAGAGGAGAGGGATGGGATGGAGGGCAGAGTTTAAGGTGACCTCAAAAGCAAGGCCAAGCCTCTTTCTCAGGAAGCCATGAGGTCACCACATTCTAGAACAGTCCTCTTCCTCTTCCCACAAGTCTCAGTTTTGTTCTACTCTTTTTTCCATGTTCTTGTCTCCTACTCAGGGTATCTTTTTTGCATTCCAGAAGCTCGGGTAGCCTGTATTTATGGACTGGGTATCATAAGCTCTGGTAGCCTATACTCCTGGACTAGGGTAGCAGGTAGCAGGGTTTGTCTCCCTGACTCACACACATGCTCAGCACAGAGCCATTTCCTGGAGAATGTTTTGGGATCAAGGTCAAGGCTCTCCTGGCCCCAGGGTGCTACCTATCTAGCTTGTTCGAGACTTCTCCCTGTGTGGTTGTTGGGTCCTTCTCTAAGATGGGAGATGGCAGGGCCCTTTTAGGCAGCTGAGGGGTTTTGCATTTGGCAGTGATGGCCATCAGCTTTATGCCATGCTCAGTGAAGCACTGTTCCCTTTGAGACAATGTCTTATGGGGCATAGCAGAAAGAACAGTGTGCTGGAGCCCGAGATCAGCCTCTGTCTTGTCCTCAGTCTCATCTTGGAAATAGGAAGTTGATCTAATAGACTGAGAGTCAGAAGGTATCTCAGAGGATACTTGGTCCAGTGTCCCACCCCATGTTGGAATCCCTGCCCTAGTTGTCCGGAGAGGTGACTACTCAGCCCCCACTGAAACCCTCTAGAAGTTGGGACATCTTACTTCCCAGGGGTCCCTTGCCTAGTTGGATGGTAACAGCCATTGATCCTTTGTTTATTTAGCTTTCATTTTGACCTATTGAGAAGTAATCTGAACTGGTGTACCTCCTAGGCTACCAGCCTATGATGGTGTGCAGCCATAATTGACCACCCTTGAAGGCAACCAGTGCCCATCAGTGGAATATGTGATTGACATCTATAATTAGCATGTGCCAGCACTCTGTACGTCACTTAGCTCACTTAACCCTGGCCACCGCCTTAATGGGTAGGTGTGCTTATCCCCTTTTACATGGAGGAGGCTGGCAGAGTTAACGTGCCCACAGCCACCAGCGTGTAAGTTGTGGAGCTACCCTGAGTACAGGAAGACTGACTCTGGCCTGAGCTCATAGGCTCTGTGCCCCCCGGAGAGGTGTCAGCTCTCAGTTGCCCTGTCTTAAAATGAGGACCATTCCACTGCCTGTTAGGTTTAGTAAAGGTTTGTACAAGATAGTACAAAGAAGGCACTTAATTTTTAAGTGCTGGCACCCGGTCTGGCTTGATAAATGGTGGTTGTAATGATTATAATGGGCTGTGCCCTCTTCTCCTATGTGTCCCTAGCAAGGCCATTTAACCTCTCTGAGCCTCGTGAGATTGTAATACCTGCACTAGCATGAGAGTTGCTTTGGCCAGAAGGAGGTCAGTGGGGGGGGGGGGGGTCATTTCCCTTCAGACAGAGAATCAATAATGTGGACGGTCTCAGACTACGTGGGGCCCCAACACCCCCAATTCTGTTCCCACATGTGGTAATTATGCTCACAGCATCCAGTGTAAGCAAATAATAACAAGGACATTATCTCCCTTTAGTCTGTACTTTCCTTGCTTATCATAAAGTAATTAAAATAATGAATGTCTTGTAAAACAATATCTGCCATATACCTCTTGTGCTGTGAATTATTGATGCATTAAAACCGCTGGGACTGGAGAGGACTCTGCCGCCCTGCTGCCCCACCTTTCTGAGCTGGTTTCCCTCCTCCCTCCAGGTCTCCCAGGTGGCATGGAGTCTGAGCCTCCAGGGCCGGGGAGCAGAGAGCTTGGTCCTGCCTGGGAGTGGCTGGGGGCCAGTCTGGAATCATCTGTGGGAGGCATTGCTTGAAAGGAAATACGATTTTCCTCTTCCCATTGGTGGGAGGCCCTTTTCCTGGTCCCCGTCGTAGCCGTTCCACCCCGCACCCCACTGTTTTCCAGTTCTGAAGAAAGTGACGGCTCTGCCCCTGGGTAAAGGAAGAGGCCAGGAAGGAGCTGGGGGTTAAGATCCATGGCCCATTTCAGATCAGGGCAGGAATCAACAAGCTGTGATGCCAGGATGGTGGGGAGCAGTGGTTCTCAAAGTGGGATTCCCGGACCAGCAGCAGCGGCAGTAGCAGCATCTGGGAACTTGTTAGAAATGCAGATTCTTGGACCCCACCCCAGACTTATTGAATTAGAAACTGGAGGTGGGGCCCAGACTTCTGTATTTTAACAAGCCCCCTAGGTGATTCTGATGCACCCATTTACAGTGTCAGGGGGGATTTACAGTGCTGGGGGCCTGGTGAGAAGTGAGATGAGTTGTGACTAATTAATCAAATATACATTATGTGTCCAGCAATGCTGTGAGGCAGGCAGTCTTGTCCCTGTGTGGCAGGTGAGGCAGGCTGGTTCCACAGGTTGCTGATTCCCTGGGAGACTGCAGACTTAGATTTTGATCCTGAGTCAACACATTTGATTTCTGAGGCTGCTCCTGTCTCCTAGATAACCACCTGTGCAAAGTCTGCATGTGCTCAAGACTGAGGGACCAGAACAAGTTCTGACAGGTCACTGAGCCTGACCCTGGCCTGGGAGGCTTCGACAGCAGTCTCCACAGATATGCGAGGCATCCCGCATGTATGGCCACATGCAGCCCCTACTCTCAGGTTACCTCTGGGGCTGTGCTAGCTTCATGGGGCTTACCACACTTGGAAATAAGACAGCTTCTGGCTGGTGCTGCTTCTTTCTTCCCAGCTTCCCCTGAGCCAGAGAGACCGCAGGGAGCGGGCCAGAGGTCAGAAGCAGCTTCCTGCCTGCTCTGGCCAAGTCCCAAACAGGAAGATTCACTTTGTGGGCCCCTACCACCTGTATCCCACCGTCCCCTCTTCTCCATCTCCTCACTGTAGAGAGTTTCACTTTCGGCTTGGCTTCCGTGTGCCTCCATAGCCCCAAGTCACCACGATTTCTAGTGCTGGTTTGCTTTAGAAATTAATTCTAGAGTTTTAAGCAATGAACATATTTTATTGGCATCTTTTTAAACAACTGCATGTGCTCTAATGCCCTCAGTGGGTATTTGATTAGTGAGACTGGTGAAATCTAAGTAAAAAAATAATACATCATATTTTTAGTGTAAGTATGTCCTGTGCAGTATGGTGATTCAGACTGACCCAGTGGTTACATGGGAAAAAGATCTGGTGGTCTGCTTCCGTTAAGATCACAACCTCAAAAATCCGATGGGGCAGCTGCGCTCTGGCACATGCAGTCACTGTGAGTCAAAACACGGCCTCGACGGCACCTAACAACAAAAACAACAAATGGAATTATTTGAGACCTAGTTGTACTAGGTGTTTCCTTAAAGGAAGCCTAGGGTGCAGGTGTGAGAATGGGCATGCAGCTGGGTGGGCAAAGACACAGCATGCCCACCACACTACTCTCCTGGCTGCTCTGGGTCTGGCCTGGCTACTTTCTCCCTGGGAATTTAGGATTATTTTCTTTAAAAATGAAGACTAATAATCTCATCCTTCTTTCTCTCACAAAAATATTGAAAGAGGAAATAAAGAAAATGTTCTTTTTTAAAAATAAAGTAATGAAGCCATACTCCTCCCTTCACCCCAAACTTGATGTGGTCCATTGTTGAGAGCACATTGCTGCATAACTTTGGACACCCACCCCCATCTATACAGACATTGGTAAACTCCCCTGGGTGTGCACATGCTTTCTCACTGACACACGTGCCAGGAGCATCCCTGTGTCTGCACACAGGTAACACATGCTCTAGCGTGTCCACACTGTGCATGGATCATTGTGCCTGTACCATTTGCTTGTGTGCAGTGCAAAGTGCTTGCTGACCCTTGTGTACTTGTGCACACACACTCTGCTGTTTAGCTCTGCGTTGACACTGTTGTGCTTGCTAGTCACACATTAGGGTCGCTAAACAGGCAGTGACTCTGGAATCACTCTGGGCTGGGGATCCCCTTGGGGCTTTGATTCTTTAGGGGTATGCTATGTTTTTAAAATCTAGTTGATCCCTATGTCTTAACCTTCGTTCTCCCTGTTGCCAGGAGGCCCAGAAGATTAACAACGGCACAAGCCAGGCCGACGGCACTCTTAAGCCTGTGGATGAAAAAGAGGAGGCGGTGGCGGCCGAGGTTGGCTGGATGACCTCAGTGAAGGATTGGGCGGGGGTGATGATATCAGCCCAGACGCTGACCGGCAGAGTCCTGGTGAGTCCCCAGAGCCGTGCTGTCATGGTGCAACCTTGGTGTCTGTTCTCCGCTTCATTTATAGAGATGTGACATCTTTGCTGGGCCTTCTCTGCACCTTTTCCAGGACTTGGGAATGACGGACAGCAAGTGCTTCTGTGTTGTTACCGGGAAGAGGCTGTGTTCTCAGTGCACACCTAATCCAGTGCTTTGTGTGGCCTTGTGGGCTGTGGAGGGATTGGCAGAGAAACTGAGCTAGCTGTGGACAGAGGATGTCCGTTGCAGAGGAAGTAGTAAACTTCCTCTACCTGGAGACTAGGTGTGCACATTCTGTGGCCACCGGGGAGAGGAGAAGGGGAAAAGAAAACGTGCCCACCAATCTTCAGAGAATCCCCATGAAGGCCAGAAATCATCTAGGGACTTCCGAGAGCTAAAGTGTGTGTGTGCATGCATACATGCAAGTGTACATGTGTGTTTGGTACCATATGGGAGTGTTCTGTTGTCCTCTGGCCTCAGACAGAGAGGCTGTCCTGGACAGTTTCCTGGTCTCCCACACTATGTGAGCTGGGTCCTGCTTACACTGGATTCCCCAGATATCCCAATGGGAAAACTTTTGGACATCCCACATGAGGCTGCCTGGCCTGTGAATGGAGTGTTGCTCATGTGTCTTTCTACCTATTAGATGTCCCTGAGGTCTCTCTGCACCCAGGGTCATACTGCCCCTCTCTGTGTTTCTTGTCTTCTCCGGGATATGCTTGGTGTCACCGGTCAGCCTTGTGAGCCCTGATTTTTGTAAGAATCATGGGTGGGACAAGCCAACTATAGCCAGTTATTTCAGTTTGCCTGGCACTGAGGGGTTCCTGGGGCTTGGGACTGTCAGTGCTGAAGCCAGGGAACTCTGGGCCAGTGCAGGTGAGTTGCTCACCCTAGCCGTGTCTGTGGTCCTGCCACAGGTGGGTTCCTTCCTCAGAAGCCACCTTGCCGACTGACGTTCTCAAATCTGCCCTGTGTCAGGAGTTTCCCTGAGAACAACAGTGCATTCTGAGTAACTTATCTTTTTTTTTTTTTTTTTTTCTGGTGATCCCAGGAGCTGGGATCTTGTATAAGTCACCCTTGCTGGGCCTGATGCTGGGGCTCTGTCAGGAGTCACTTATCTCACAGACAGAAGAATCAAGGATGTCCTGATGGCTATGTGGACCAAAGACCAGGCAGAAACACTGGACAGTAGATGTCCTCACCTGTGACATTTGTGGCAAAAGCTCAGTGAGAAGGTGAATGTAGTTGTCAGGAAGTGTGAAAATTTCACTCATCGGAACACTTCTTGGGATAAATCTCTGTTTGGTTTGGCATCAATCTCTCACAGATTGCTGGAGAAAGGGGTAAGACACTGAACGCCTACCTTGATTACTAAGGGTGGTGGCCGCCAGGCCTTCAAGGACAGGTTCACTCAGGGACTCTGCTGCGTCCTCTGGTGGGTCTGACTGTGAGGCTGGGTCTAATGTAAATGGGTAGTAGACAGAAAGGGAAGGAATTTGAAGTTGAGATTTTGGAGGAGGAGACAGAAAATGGTGAGAAGACAGGGGAAAACTCAAGTTCGGCTGCCCTAGGAGAGAAGTGTGTGCCCTGAAGTGTCTGATAAGGGGATGCTGACTTGCTGTGGACTCTCCTGTGTTTGTCCCCCTCCTGACTTTAGTGAAGCTTCTGTTGCTCTTTTGTGCTTGTAGATGCATGGGCTCTGTGAAGGGACTTAAAGAGCTATGGAATTCTGGGCCTGGAATTCACATGGGACACAGTGAGGCTGCACATTCTGTATGTGTGGTGGTGGTGGTGGGTGATGGGCAGCAGACAGCTCCACCACGCAACTGTGGGCTCCCCAGAGGCCCTTGTAGACAATTCTCATTCCTTCATCGGCATCAACAGACAGTTGCTGAGCACTGACTCTGGGCCAGGCATTTCCGTCAGGCCTGTGGAGAACAGGAGATGATCCTGCCATGTATGGAAGTTGTAGCAGGAGTGACTAGGCACTGATTGCACTAAGTATAAGCAATATGTGCGTGCACGAGTGCATGTATGTGTGTGTGTGTGTGTGTGTGTGTGTGTGTATGTAAGGAGGGGTAATCTAGAAAGCCTTTGTAGCAAGGGAAGTCCTTGAGCAGAAACTTTCAAGGTATACTGGCCATATCCTGTAGCTCCCACTCTTCGTGAATTCCTTAAGTGTGGTAGAGAAGATGTAAGAAATAAACATATACATGAGCTGGAGAACCAGCAGGGGACTTCTTAGTAGGCCAGAAGCTGTGAAAAATACCTATTAAAATAGAAAGCATTTGAACAAAGCTTTGAGGTGTAAGATGGGATCCTGGAAGTCCAAGAGAGGAGACTGTTTCAAGGTGGGAGAACATTTCAGTATGGTTCACTCTGCTTGGCCTGACACTGCTGGAGTCACTTGTCTCACAGACAGAAGGACCAAGGATATCATGATGGCCATATGGACCAAAGACCAGGCAGGAACACAGGGAAGAGCATGGAGGGCTGGCTGGTGACGTGCCAGAGCTGCAGGCACAAGAGCATCTGAGGGGCACTCAGACTGGGAAAGTAGGCTAAACTCTTGGGGTCTTTAAATGCCACATTAAGGAATTTTGCAGGAAAAGGAGTATTTGAGGATAGCCGAATGTGATTGGTTGTTTTACAGATGGAGATTATGGAGAGAAGAATGACTTTGTGAGGTGGGAACTCACAAAGGGATGAGTTAGAAGGTGAGCTGCAGGCACTGGTGACAGTAGGAGAGAGGGTGACGGCATTGGTCCAGGTGAGCCAAGGCCTGAGCTAACACGGAGCAGTGGAGGCAGGCAGGCGGCTGTGGGTGAAACCATGCAAACAGACCTCGCAGGGCTAAGTGCGTGCAACAGCCACCTGGATACTAACCCCAAGCTGGTGCCAAGTTGGCTCTGAGACATGGAGATCCCTCATGGGTTATAGTAGAACTGTGCTCTGTAGGATTTTCAGAGGCTGATTATCTGGAAGTGGATCACCAGGTCTTTCTTAGAAGGCACGTTTTGTGTGGACTTGAACCACCATCTGTTAAGTTAGTAGCCAAGAATGTGAACTGTGTGTATAACTCAGAGTCTCCAGTTGCTGTTGAGTCAGCTCTGACTCATGGTGACCTTCTGTGTGTCAGAGTACAACTGTGCCCCAGAGGGTTTTTAGTGGGTAATTTTTCCTAGTAGGTTTCCAGGCCTCTTACTGAGGTGCTTGTGGGTAGAAGTGAACTGCCAACCTTTCAGTTAGCAGCCAAGCGCAGTACTCCTCCTCCTACTGACAATGTTACTGAGAGCCTCCTGTGAAGAAGCCAGTGTGTTAGGCCTTAAACTTCAGGTTCAGCTTGAAGAGCCAGAAGCATGTCGTATTACTTCTGTATTTCTCACATTAGAGTTGTACTGTAGGGCCTCATTACAAAGAGGCAAGACAATTAGTCTCATCAGTTAGTCCGTCTGCATTTTACAGTTGAGAAAATCAGGGCACAGAGCAGGTGCTGGCTTGCCTTAGAGCTTGCATTCTGCTGGTGCCAGAGCCAGACCAGTGCTCTGGAGCCTCCAGACTTCCAGTCAAGTGTTCTTTCTATGACATTGCTTCCCAGTCGAAGATAGAGCCTCTTCTCTACCAAGCCACTGCCAGCTCTCACTTCGGCTATGGCGTTTTGACATTATGTCTCTGAACCATTTAGGACTTCAGATGCTTGGCTTGATTCTATTAACATTTGCGTGCATAGGCACAGCCTGCCTTGGACTTCTGGTCTCCTACAGCCTTCTTGGAGAAAATTCTGCCCCAGCCACGCGTGCCTACTTAAAGCAGAGAGTGGCTGCATAGCAAGCCGGTGTCTCAGTTCCACAAGGTCCATCAAGACAAGCTTCTCCCCCCGAAGTGTAAGACAGGTCCTTGCTCTGAGCAAGGTGCACATGTCCCATGGAAGTTGCAGAACTGAAAGCAGCTCTGCCTGTTCAGAACCCAAAGCTGGTTTGTTTTGAGCCATCTTCATGCTTAGCCCCGCAACAGTGGGATTAAAGCGAGACTAGACAGCTGGCTGTTCAGTTTCTCTTTTCAATTTTTAATTTGTTTTCCTTGATGCATAGCTCAAGAACTTAGACTCTTCATCTGGCTCCTTTCTCAACTCCCTCATTGACACAGGTGAGAATCCAAAAGCTGGTACAGACCAGCTAAGGACGGATGTGCTAAGACAACCTTAGAATATCTGTGGCCTCACCTTCAGTCTGGATCGTCAGCATCTCAGGTCAGCACATCATCCATTCATTTAGCGTGTAGCTCTCAGCTGCCACACACTATGCACTGTTGTATGCATCGGGGACAAATCAGGGAGTAAGACACAGGGATGTGGAATAATTTCGTGCGTAAGCTAGATACAGAGTTGTAGAACTCAATTAACAATGATGAATGATAACCACAGGTCACCTGTGCCCTTTCGTAGTTAACACCTAGAGCCTCGTCATCAAAGTGATAAACATTCCTTGACCCTACAGCTTCGGGTCTCAGAATAGCCTGCCACTGCTTGGCCCCCCTTACTGGCACTGAGGCTCAGCTGTGCAGAAGCAGCCAGACTGCACCTTCTCTTGGAGCACACAGCTGAGGGACTCAGTGTCAGCAAGAAACCGGGCTCTCTAGGAGTACTAGGGCTTTTCTTTAATTAAAAAAAAAAAGAAAGAAATTCTGATACTAAAAGTAATGTGTGCTAATTTTGATGGGTTCCAAAACACTAAGAGATAAATTCCACTTTGGGCTTTAGAGTTGGCCCACACCAAGACACATTTTGGTATAGCAGTCCATGTCATCAGGCTATTTGCCAGCTTGGGGTTGGGGTTGAGGACTTTGTTCACTACCTTTCACGTTGTTATGTGCTTTCTGCACAGACTCGTGGGATACATAGTTGTTTGTGTTCCTCCTGGTAAACCTCCAGTGAACACTGTAAATTGGGAACAATATCATATCTCTCTTTTTATGGTGACTGCTTGGAACTGAGTTGATGGCCCACTGAAAATACACAAGGCATCAGGGTTTGCATTCTGTGTATTCACTGCCCACCTGACTACATCTCATTTTCTCTCCTTCTTCCTCTGCCCTGATTTCCTCGTACTCCTATTTTCATGTTTGCAGTTAGTTACTCTGTACATTTTTGTGAGCCAAATTAAATCCTTTTAAGAATCAGGTAGTATATAAATAAAGAGGACATAAACAACTGAATAGGCTTTTTTATAGTTAGCCTGTACTTCCTTACAAACTTGCGAGCCAAAATCAAAATTAGCGTTAGTCTAGTTTAGGGATAGGTGATTTTTTTCTATAATGAAGAGATAGTTAATATTTTAGGCTTTGCAGGCCATAAACCTTTGTTGTGACTACTCGGCTCTGCCTTTATAGCCAGGCACAGCATGTAAATAAACGGATGTGACTGTGTTCCAATAAAACTTACATACAGGAATAGTTGGTGGGCTGGATTTGTCCCATGGGCCATGGTTTGCTGATTCCTTTTCTCATTCACCCCTTTATTTTACAAAGAAACAGAAAGGCAGAGGAAAGAAGGTATCATGTAACATGCTAAGAATTGACAGTACCAGAAAACCATAATTCATAGTGGGGAAAGTTAGAGACACACATATGCACAGAGGGACTCACCCCCCACTCACTCTCTCTATATTGCCACTTTGTTTCTGAATGTTCTTGTTTGTTTCCGTGTGGATATCAGAGTAACTGTCTGCAGAATTCTCTGTTTCCGTGTCGGTCAGATTCCCATCCAATGCCCCTCATGTTCGGCCACCACCCTTCTGTCAGGAGACACCTGCTGCTTTGCTGTGATGTTGGATAGGTTTCAGCAGAGCCTCCAGGCTAAAGTGGACTAGGAAAAAAGTCCTGGCAATCTACTTCTGAAAAAATAAACCAATGAAAACCTGTGGTCTAATCATAGTGGTCGTCACGGGAACGGCACAGGATAGGACAGGTTTTCTGCTGGGCTTGGGTCGCCGTGAGCTGGAGGCCGGCCTGATGGCCGTCAACAACAGCCGTAACGTATCCTCGTGGCCTGTCAGAACCTCCTCCCAAGGTGGAAGCAGTTATGTACTGCTTGGACTATACTACTGTCCCCTTTATGGGTTCAGTATTTTGGGCCTGTCTTCAGACTCTGGCCTTGCCATGCACCTACTAGCCCCATGAGTGAAGATGGGGCCCTTTTAGTTATTTCCCCCATGTGCCCAAGCTACTACATTTGAATATTGCTCCAGAAAAATACACATATAATTCTATGAACTGAAATCACACTCTGCTTGCTTAAATGTCTTGGGGATGATTTCCCCGTGTAAGGAAAGAAAACTACAGTCTTTATCTTCCTAGATATACCGTGTCTGTAGCATTTTTCCATTAACATTATATGTAAGCCTGGGCCATTTTATCTTTGTCTCATGGGGCCCAATAGAAAATATGTATCCAAGGCACCTCTAATGGGAAAAAGCCTATCAGTTTAATAGAGTTAAATAGATGTGCATGGACTACTGTGCTGTTTGTATATGAAATTCAACCACGTAGATAAAATAGAGGTGCACACAGGTCCTGCACCTGCTCACATGTGGGACCTGCGTGTGTTCATCTTTATTTTAGGTGGCTCGTGGTGCTGGTGACATTTCTTATCAGCGTTTTCTACTGTTTTCCCCCTCAGTGGGTGCCTGGTGGCAAATTCACACACAACTCACATTTCCATCCCACTCTCTCTTCCTGTCATCTGTATTCTCCTTACCACTTTTTTGTACTTTAGGAAAAATTCTATCAAATTCTTAGATCATCAGCAAATGCCCTGTGTACCTAGGAGACCACAGATCTCACAAAGACAGTGTTTTTCCATTTTAAATAAAAAAAATACCATCATACGGAGTAGGTATATCCTCTATCTGTGCTTGTGTGCATGAACTGATATTTTATCTGGCTTATTTTAGCTTCTCCAAGGGAGGCTTCCTTTCACTGGAACCACATGGTAATTTCCTTCCCGAGCATAGTGTCTTTTTATCCCGTGCATAGTTAAAGAGTTCATATTTGGGGTATGAATCAAAAAGTCAAAGATGCTATGTAGTCTTTATGTTATTAAATGTGGCATTCTGTCTTTCTGTGATGGAAGATGTACTAGATGTGTTATCTGTGACCCAGGATCGTTGGATGGGAAGACCAACTTTAGGAAAATCATTAGTCGAACATGAGGCTGATTGAGGTAGGGAGCTGCCTGTCCTGCAGACATTCAGAGAAGGTAGGATCACCTTCAGTGGTGGCATTGCTGTCTGATGGCTAGACTTTACCTGTGTATCATTAATTGGGTTCCACAGAACACTACATATGGGAGATGTTCTAGGATAAAAGTGGTTCCCTGGGAACTTGATCAGACCTCATTTCTCTTCCCCTCCTTGAGCTTTTACCAGTGCACATCAGCACTGAAAGGCTCAGAGAATCCTACAGTGCTAAGCCAGGGGGATGTTGCTTTGCTTAGCATTTTCCATTCTTATTTCACTGGGGAGGCCTTTCTCCATGAAACGGCACTGGATGTTTCAAAGAACAGCACACAGTTTGGGAAACATTAAACCAGCTTAGGGGCTTGGCATGTAACAGCCCACTGGCCACATCTGGCCTGCCGCCTGTTTTGTCCAGCCAGATAGCTAAGAATGTATTTTGCATTGGTTTTCAAGAAATTAAAAGAGTAATATTTTGTGACATGCAAAAACTGTATGAAATTCATGTCTCAGTTCTCATGAACATAGTTTTACTGGAACAAAGCTCATTCAGTCACATTTGTCTGTAGCTGCTTGTATACTACTGTGGCATAGCTGAGTAGCAGTGACAGGGCCCATATAATCTGTAAAACTTAGGGCATTGCCATGAGTCAGAATCAGCCTGATGGCCACTGATTTGGCTCTCGGTTGGTCCATCACGGAGAAAGTTTGCCAATCCCTGAGCTAGACTGTCAAGGGCCCCTTCAGCCCAGCCGCTCTGCGTTGCTCTGTGCCCGCAGTTTTCCATGGCACGGGATCTGTCCTTTTACCGTTGCCGCCACTGGCAGCAGTTGCCATCGGGTGGACTCTAGCTGATGGAGACTGCAGGTGTGGCAGAGCAGACCTGTGCTCTGCAGGGTTTCTACTGGTGGATTTTTCAGAAGCAGGTGGCTAGGTCTTTCTTCCAAGGTGTCTCTGGGTGGTGTTGAATCTTTAAATTTGAAGTTAGTGGCTGAGAGTGGTAACCCTTGTGCCATTCATAGACTCTCTACATTATAGACACTGATTACATTTTATTTCCAGAAGCTTAATTAAGTATGATCATGAAGAGAGGGGCACAGAGGACAGAGGCAGGGAGCCCCAAGATCCACAGCATGTTTCCAGCCAGGCTCAGCGTACAGATCTCCACTTCCCAAGGCTAGCGGAAAGGTGTCTGTGAATGTGTGAGAAGCTCACTCCCCAGGCTCCTCCCAACCTGCACCTGCACCTGCTTCAGGGAGTCTCTCATCTCCTGCAGTCAGTGCATCCCAACAGACAGTTCAGGGAGTCTAGTCCTTACCCCAGAGGAGATTCCTGGGCTGAGCATTCAGCCAAGGGCCCCATCCGTGCTGGCCACTGGTCTGCAGGCTCTGCGTGCTGGGTGCTGGGTTTCTTCAACACATCCTATAAAGAGCAGCTGTTAATTTTATTAGCTGGTATGCTGGCTCTTTGGGCTTCACTACGGCTGCTAGAGATAGGAAGGAGAGTTTCAGGAATCAAGCCTTGGGACTCTAGAGAAAGGAAAAGCCTCCTGGCCCACATGCAGCCATCCTAGCCATTCTGAACTCTGAGGGCAATACTTGTGCTGCTGTTGCCTTCTCCTCTGGGATGCCTCTTCCTCTTTCTGTCTTATCCATCTGCCAGTCTGCACTGGTTTCCCAGGGCTGCTATGTGGAGTGCCACAACTAGGTGTAAAAACAACAGATGTTTATCCTCCCACAGTTCTGGAGGCGAGATGTCCACAATCGGGGTGTAGGCACGGCCATTTTCTCTCTGGAGGTTTCAGGGGAGGGTCTTTCTTGCCTCTTTCAGCTTCTGGTGGTCCCGGGTGTTCCTTGGTTTACAACTTTGTCAGGGATTGAATTGTGTCCCCCCCCAAATATGTGTAGCTATGTGGCTAGGCATGATTTCCCAATATTTTATCATTGTCCTACATTTTGTGATTTTCCTATGCTGTATGTTAAAGGATTGGTGGGACTGTAAATCCCTTTATAAAATCACCTCCCTGCTCCACTGTAAAGGAAGTTTCTGTGGAATATGGCTTGCCCCACCCTTAGTCCTTTCGTCTTACAAGAGATAAAAGGAAAGGGAAGCAAGCAGAGAATTGGGAATGTCACACCACCAGCAAAGCAGCACTGGGAGAAGACCCCGTCCTTCATACCTGAGGTTCCTGCGCCCAGAGGCTCCCTGGACAAAGACGGATGCAATAATGGACTCCCGACGTGGGAGAGGAAAGCCTTCCCCTGGAGCGGACACACTGAATTCAGACTTGTCGCTTACTGGGCTGTGTAAGAGTAAACCTGCCTTTGTCACAGCCATCCACTCTGTGATATTTCTGTTAGAGCAGCACCTGCTGACTCAAACAAGTGGCATTGCTCTTGTCTCTGCCTCGGCCTCCATCTCCACATGGCTGTCTTTCCTCTGTCGGTATGTCTTATTTCCTTTTCTTATAAGGATGTAAGTCACTTTGGATTAGCCCCACCCTTCTCAAGTATAAGCCTCATGACAACTAATTATATCTGGAAAGATGCCATTTCCAAAGAGGGTCAAGCCACAGGTCCCAGGGATTAGGTCTTGAACATGTGTTTATGGAGGACACAATCAGATGCTCATACTGTCTACTCACTGATCCATCTGTCCAGCATCTGTTGATCTATGTATCTCGACCCAGAGAAGTGATCTTAGCATAGAAGCCAGTGCCTAATAAACAAAACAGTGCTTCCAGTGTCTAGGCAGTGAGCAGACTAAGCCAGTCTTCCTCTGCAGGTCTGCCCTTGCCTTGTTCTCTCCATCTCAGCTTCTCTGTTGGGGCTGGGAAGTAGGAGCCCGCTCGTTTGTCAGCCAATGTTATCTGAACCAGAGTTGCTCTTTCTTTTGATCTCTGTCTGGCTTTTTGTGTGTCTTTTTAAATTGTTTTGGAGCTAACACAGGGGATAGGTAAGCACTGGAGCCCTGGTGCTGCAGTGGCTAAGAGCTTAGCTGCTAAATTGCCAGTTCCTGTTCCTCCTCTCGTCCTGGGATGTGCATCCTTGAGGAGGAGATGATGCGACCCTTAGGACTTGGATGGCTGATGTCTCCTAGGAACCCAACATCTAAGGTCAGCTTGCTGAGTACCAACTCCAGTGGCTTTCTCGGTATTTCACCCTAGATAAGTTACTTCACCTTTTGGTGCCTCAGTTGTCTCATCATTAAAATTGGGGTAATAATAGACCCTGCCTCTTAGGGTGGTTGTGCAGATTTAGTAAGGTAAACCTGTTGCCACTGCGTTGATTCCAACTCATAATGATTCTACAGGCAGAGTAGAACTGCTCCCATAGGGTTTCAAAGGAGTGGCTGGTGGGTTGCAGCTGCCTTCTGTTTAGGTAACAGCTGAACTCTTAACCACTGTGCCAGCAGTGCTTCTAAGTAAGGTAGTATATAGAGAATGTTTAGAAGAGTGCCTATTACCTGGTTAGGGATTTGTAAGCATTAGCTAGTAATGTTATGTTTGTCACTGTTGGTGTAAACTTGGTTGCCGTGCCCTGCGAGAGAATGTGCAGACAGTACAGAGTAAATCCTCCCAGGTGGCAGAGGTGACAGAAGCTCTCAGACCTCAGCAGACCCAGATGTCCTCTCACTGTGGACTGGCTCTGGGCATGGCCATTTGGATGGGGTCTGGGTGTCCCAGACAGGCCCTGGTGTGGGTCCAGCCTGATGATGGTGCTTGCTGCACACATGCACTTAATTCGGACACATCCAGGCTCTGTCCTTGCTGAAGCTGGCTCACGTCACTCTGACTCACCACTGTCAGTCTGGCCAGGAAATTCTTGCTTCCCATAGCCTTCCTGAACTGGCTGAGGGCTGCTGTGCAGGCTGGCATCTTCCTGGGAGCTGTACATTGCGGGCAGTGTGTGTCACAGGAAATCCCTTGGCAGGATGACAGATGAATCCTGTTGACAGAAGGTCAGGTGCACTCACTGTGGTACCCATGTTTGGTCCTTCCTGGATGTGGGGCGAGGCTGACAGATCAGAGACATATCTGGTTTTTGGAAGGCATGAGAAGCAGTATGTGAGGAGAGAAGAACTTAATATCTGTGCTGGTGGACATTGACTACAAGTCCATTGAAAGGATGCACGAAAGTGTGCTAAGTCATCTGTAGTTAGGAGCACAGGGTCTACAGTCCATGTGAGGCAATTTCTCTGAGTAGCCACATCTTTTCTTCAGCACATATTCCTGGAGCAACTAGTAGGTACCAGACACTGCCCAAGGTACTGGGCGTATGTTGGTTCTTCCAGGGAAACTTGCAAAGTGAAATCACCTGAAATGCTGAACATGAGAATGTTATGCTTGCATTTTGCTTGAGTGCTCTTGGGCACTGAGGTTTCAGAAAAAGAGTTTGGTGATAATCAGAGTTGTGACTTGTTGGGTCTTGGGTGGGCCTGGGAGCTCAACTCTTCTAATCCTGATCCTATATCATCCTTTATTTCTGTACATTCCTGCAGGTGGTCCCAAAAGTCCTGAGCAAATGTGATTATTTGGCTAACATTAACTCCTTCCTTCCTTCCTCCCGCCCCCTTCCTTTATTCCCTTCCTTCCTCCCTCTTTTCTTCCCTCCTTCCCTTCTTCCTTCCCAGTAAAAGCTGGCATCATCTGAATGCTTTGTGGAAATAAAACCTATATTTGGAGGCTGTCTCCTTCTCAGCCTCTCACTTTGGAGAAGAATTTTCTTACCAACCTTTCCCCCAAGACCTTAAGAGGATGCTGATGGTTTAGCAGATTTGTCAGAAGGAGTCCCTGGGTAGTGCAAAACGATTAATGAGCTCAGCTGCCAACCAACATATTGGTAATTTGAGTCCACACAGAAATGTATTAAGAAAAACCAGCCACTCAAAATGCTGTGGAGCACAGTTCTCTGCTACATATGGGAGTGACCATGAGCTGAGCTTGACAGCAACTGGTTATTTGTCAGAAGAATATCATGGACGATGGAGACTCCTTAGAGCCTCCATTCCAGCTTCCAGAAGAAAGCTTGCTTAGCAGGAGACTCAAAAATAGAGATGAGGATGACAAAGCTGTCAGCCTTTGTTGGAGCCAGGGAGCACATGCTCAGCAAGTCACACTCAGGAGCACTCGGGGGCTGGTGTTGCCAAGTTTAGTTTACTAGGCTATGTTTAGGATGAGGCAGACTGACTCGTGCCTACAGGCCCCAAACATCCCAATTTGGTGCACTAGAAGCCCTGCTTTTAGGGTCTGGGTCTAGAATGAATTTTCTTTTTCCAGAAAAATCAGCTACTGGGAGGGAACAACAATAACAGAGCCTCCATTTGCCCTAAATATTTTATCTTAAAAATATTCTCTCCTCCTAGAATAATGAGGTAACTGGGACACAACAATTCTTTCTTTCTTTTCTTCAGGAATTGCCAAGCCAGCAATTAGGGCACATAAAAACTCAATTAAATGCCCCCAAGGCCTCTGAAGCACCAGGGCCATCTTTTGCCTCATCCAATTTCAGCCTTGTGTTGAAATGGAAGGCATGCAGGCAGAAAGTCAGGAATCTCTCTGAAGGATAGCCTGGCTCCCAGGTCACAAGAGCCTTCCCTGGGGTGTTGAAGGTCACCTTTAAGCCTTCCGATGCCTCTACCCTGAGTAAGCAGACTTGGCGCCTTCTTTGTTTGTTGGAGTTAGGTTAATCCTGAGAGTAAACGGCCTGGAACAGACTGGCTTCTCCACAGGCAAGAGAAACCCAGGACCCAGCAGATTCGCCTGAGGGGGAAAAACTATCACCTGTCTAGAAATGTTCCCAGACTAAGGCTGAATTTTGAGGTTTCTTCCATTTTCCTTTTGAGTCTTTTCCTATTCATTCATTTATTCACAATTTTGGGGTGTTGGTGTCCTAAGGGTAAAACCAAAAAGCCAAGCCCATTGCCATTGAGTTGATTCTGACTCATAGCAACCCTCAGGTTAGTAGGGAATGGTTTATTGCACAAGAGAGAGGACAAGAAGACCCTCTTCCCTGTGCTGTTCTCCCTCAAATCCAGTCTTCATGGAGCAATAAAAATAGCTTGCAACTGAAAATGAATGACAAGGCAGCAGCATTTCATAGAAAAAGCCTGGCTTCACAGGTGCCACACAAGCCTATTGGGTTTGCTACCTTCTGAGTTCCAACTGGCACGGGAGGGTTTGGAATCCCAAGGGGGGGCGGGTTCAAACCATTCTCCTTGTGTGTCATTCTAAAGCAGACCTGGTGGTAAGCCACACTGGTTGGAGAGTCCATCAGGAGCTAATTATATCAACCAGGCCCTCATAGAGATGTCTGCAGGAACTTAAGCCCCAGGGATGGAGAATAACTTCCTGCGAAGGGAAGCTGTTGTTTTCAGGAACTGCTGAGTCCCTCAGCCACCTGCATAGCTGCGCCAGGGTCCTTGTTTCCTCTGTGCCGTGCGCTGGGCAGCTTGGTTTCTCGGCCCCCTTAAAGCTCTCCAGGAAGATCATCAGGAACAGAAACATGTTTTTGCTTAGTTTCTTACCAACTGTATCTTTCCCTGGGCCATGGGGGTTGGTGACGATGTTGGAGATCAACTCGGAAGATGAGAGTAGAGATAAGAAACACTTCTGTCTCAGGAATTGTGGTCCACAGAGGAGTAGATTCTCGTTCTGGCACTGCTGTGACTTTTCTGGATGACCTTGGGCAAGTTCATTTCTTCTGCATGGCCTTATTGTCTCCATGAATAGTATGAGGAGACAGCAGATGTTTGTGTCTAGGCCCCCTTGCTGCTCCAAATGTCTCTGTTTCTCATTCCCTTTATTGCTATTGGAGTCCCTTGGTGGGGCAAACGGTTAAACACCCTGCTACGGATTGAAAAACTGGCTATTTGAATCCACCTAGAGATGCCTCTGAAGGAAAGCCTGAAGATCTACAGCCTTGAAGGCCCTCTGGGCTGCGCTACTCTTGCATACATGGGGTCACCATGCCTTGACAGCAACTGGTTGGTTGGTTGGTTCTTTACTGTACTTAAGCCAGCCAAGGCAGTGGGGGTTTACTGCATACCTACTGTGTGCTTAGCATTATGCTAGATTCTGGGAGAGATACAAAGGTAGAAAGAAGGATAGCCTTTTCCTTAGCTGTCATACCAGTTGGAGAGAAGCAAGATATGATCAAGGGTATGCCTGCTTAGTCCTCTATTGGCTTTACATTGCATTTAGAATAAGATATAAAACTCTTACCATGGCCGCAAGTCCCTGTGTGATGTGACTGCTGCCTCTGATGAATCTCCTGCCCTTCTCGTCCTGACCTCTTTCTGGGTGGTTCTCAATGTGCAGAGAAGGAAAGCATCTAAGCAGAGAGAGCTGGCCTGTGGCTATGCAGCTGCTGAAAGTAGGATTTCCTAGGAGGAGGGTTCATTTCATTTAAACCATCTCAGTCTCTGATTCCTCTCCACAGCAGTCTTCCTGCAGTTGGAAACCTCTGAGGGGAGTCACATTCAGATTAGGTGTTGACATGGTAGCGCTGCCAGCACCAGAGCTGACAGTTTGCCTCTGTCCTTTAGTGTTTGCATTGCTTTGATGGAGCTGCTGCTGAAGCAAGTCCATCTCATTCCTGAAAGCCCCTTCCTTTTCTGGAGGCAGCAGCTGCTCAACAATTCATAAATGGTGCATTTATTTAAACTAATAACCAGCAGAGGCACTTGAGAGAGACTGAGGAGCGAGGAGACGTTAACTGTGGGAAAAGTCATTTTTTATTTTTTGGGCAAGGTAATGTGCTGGCAGTGGCTGGGGTGTGACCAGGCTAGCCCCACATTTACAGGGCAGCGTTGAATAGAATAGGTAGTTCGTGAATAGGGTGTTGCAGAAGTTCCCTAAACGAGGCTTAATTTTAGGTTAACTTTTTAGCTGACTTAACCACCACACACACACATACACACAAAATTGGTTGCCTATTTCAGCGTTTTTAATTTACTGAAAATGATTTAAGAAAAGATGGTTCATATTCTTAGGAGGAAGAGCTGGTCCCTTTCCTAGGTGTTAAAATACAGACATATCAGTGCTCCTCTTCCCTTCTACCCAATTTGAAGACCAGTGGGTTTATCTGGTTGTTTTCACCAGCAAGTTTCAGTGCTGAAGCAGGTTTCTATAGCAGCTGACCGGGAGGCAGCTGCTGTGTGGGGGGCTGAGAGTTGCCTCTCTTGAACACACCTCATAGAGGCAGTTCAGAGAGGTTCTTTCCAGCACCAAAAGACAGAATTCTTCTTCCCCAGGCTGCGATGGAGACATCTAGATAAAGAGAGCAGAAAGAAAAAAGTAACCAGATTCCCTTTTACTGTCTTTCAGAAACAGCCTCTGGTGCTAATTATTTCTGCTGTAGATTTTTGTCAGACCTTGGATCCCAATCCTCTTGCCATAGGTGGTATATTTTAGAGATGCAAAATGACATGGAAAACAATCCACTGTCCTGAAGGATAATTTTGTGTACGTGAAACAGACACATTAAGCTATTTACAAGAGAGCCGTTTGTTCTCCAGGATCTGGAGGAAATCTGAATTTCTAATTCTAGTTGCTTTAATCATTTTCAGAAGAACTGAAGATAATTATTAAATGCCTTTGAACTTCCTCAGGCTGTCTTCTATCCCATGATCTCAAAGCATTTGAAAAGGAATATAATCCATAATTCTTTATCTTGTGAAATTTGTAGGATGGCAGAGGGGATATGGGGCCCAGGAGGGGATTTTTTTCTTAAAGGGGAACTCGAGGTAAGAGGGCTCAAGAAAATTGTATCAGGTCACTTCTGGAACTTCCAAAGTAAAGTTCAATGAAGAGCCTTCATACCAATTTTTTCCTGGAAGGCCTATCCTTCACTGCTGAGACTTGGGAAGAAGACTGGAGAGAAGACAGATCAGAGGTAGAATTTAGCTGTTGTTGTTAGCTGCCTATGAGTTGGCCCCTGATTCATGGTGACCAACGCACTCTTGGATTGGACCATTGTGATCCCCAAAGGACTTTCACTGACTGGTTGTTGCAAGCGGTTCACCACACTTTCCTTCCTGTCCATCTTAGTGTGGAGGCTCTGCAGAAACCTGTTTGGCATCCTACTAACAAATACACAAGCCATTATTGACAGATGGTAGTGGCTGTGCGTAAGGTACATTGGCCAGGGATTGAATCAGGGTGTTCTCATGGAAGATGAGAAGTCTACCACTGAACTGCCTCTGCCCTCCAGAATTTAGGTAAGGGTGCTATAATCATATTAAACACGACTTATAGAATTTTACAGCCCTAGTATTCAAAGATTAGAAGAGATCTACTCCAGCGATGGTAAAGGAGTTTAGCTCCTGGTTCTGTTCTAACTGACTGAATGACAGTGGCTACAGAGAACACTCTGCTGAAGATTCAAGGCTTGGCAACAAAGAGTAATCAGGGTTCTACCTTTAAGACTGCTGTGATTGATTAGTGATGTCTACTATGAGTGATGGCTTGGGGGATGGCAGTACCAGTGCTATTTATGCTTTAGCTGTTCTGTTCAAGATCATTCCCCTTAATGTTTGCTGTATGTGTGAGGCCTGGAGTGGTGAAGTGACTTGTCCAAGGTCACCTAGTCAGCATGTGAACTAGAACCTGTATCCCTTGCTGATCTATCTAGTATTCTATGCTTTAGCTCCCTAGCTAAGATCTCAGAGGAGCAGCAGAATGTCAGCTTCCTATGTGAGCCTTCTTTGTCTCTTCTCATACTGCAGCCTGACTTTAAATTTTTCCATCTGGAGACTTTATTTAGTGTGTGCAAAAGTGGAGGGGGTGGATTTCAGAGATACACTGATTCTCCAGACACACAGAGGTATAAGCACAATTTTCTCATTTGTTATGTCCACTCTCAAAATTCTCTCGGTACAAAGCACACAGTGATTGCAGCCTTCCCACTGCAGTGTTTCTCTGCAGCCTACTCCTGGGGTGCCAGCCTCCCAGGCTCTGCAGATGCCTTTCCATGTACCCCACTCCCCCGGCACCACCGTAAAAAGCTTTTGGTGGGGACTGATGCGTCATCATCTCCATCCTTGCTTCAGAAGCCTCACCTCCTAGCTCTCTTCCTGTTTTCTCCCTTAATGTTTTATCTCTTCAGCGATTCATGCTCACATCTTAGTGATTATGCTTATAAAAGATAAATACATCTTGCCTCTGACCAAAAGCAGTCTCTGCCTTGACTTGAATTTAAAAGTCTGCGACAGTTCCAGGGTGGGAGTAGAGGAAGAGTCCTCAGCTTTGTCCTGGGAGCCATAAAAGTTTGCTGAGATTTTATAGCCTATATCAAAATGAAAATGGGATTCCAAGGCTTCAGATATAAAAGATAAATAATGAGGAAAACTCTAGCTTTTGTCAAAGCAAAGTTCTCTTTATCAGTTTTATAAGCCTACCTATTGTGCTTGCATCCTGACATCTATTTCATTCTGATGTAAGGCATAACCTTCTGCAGGCATTTCTGCAGAAGCGGTGTTGGGTGGAGGCTGCCGAGCAAGTGGAAGCGCTTGGACGAAGACTGACAGATCGTGTTGCTTGGCCATCCGTCACTCCCAAACTCCTTATCCATTCCTCCGTTCTTGCTCCTCCCCTTCCAGTGTGACGGGAGTTGGAATATAAAGCCCCATTAGCTGAAGAAGATTCTGGGGCTGTGATTTATAGGACATTAAGAGGAATGGGCTATTTTTCATGTGTGCAATAGCCAGGGTTCTTTGTCAGGACTGAAGTTGCCATTTTGTCTTCACTAACCAGCCACACGCAACTAACTGGGCAAAGTACTGCCTGCATTTCCATGTGCTGACCAGGAGGGCGCTGTACTGAGTGGCCAAAAAGTGGCCCACTGAGTGTTCACTGGAGCTTATATTTGTTTCGGGTGTTTGGTGGGCAGCTAGTGTCGGCGTCTTACGTCCTGCCCTGTGGCTTGTCCTCCTTGTTCCTCTTTCCGCCCATTATACCCACTGCGTTTTACTTTCCCCACTTGCCCCATCTCCTCCCTTCAGCCCATCCTGCTGACTATTGCCAGACGACTCTTCCCCAGACTCAGCCATGCTTGGGTTCCCTCATGGCTTAGAGACTTTTGGTGCAGTCCTGAGACCTAAATAACCTCTTTAGGCAGGTGGTCGGGACTCCCCATCATCCGCCCACTCTCTTTCCGGGAGTCTTCCTTCTCTTCTCCTCCATGTGCTCCGTGTGTCTCAATCTTGCATAGTCCACCACTCTGAATACACCCTCCACTTACAGTTGTGTGTGTGACTGTGTCCCCGTCCTGTTAAAGATGCCACTGCTCCACGTGGTCAGGTGCACAGGCTGTGGAGTCAGTCGAGCTGAGTTTGACTTTTGTTCTACCATCTAGTAGTGTGACCTTGTGTCAGTGACAGAGGTCGATAAAAGTGCCTACCCTTTCAGTTGTGATGAAAATTAAATGAACTAATATTTATACAGTACTTTGAATAGGAGTTTGTGTAGACTGTTCTATAAGCTTTGTGTTAAACAACACAGTAAACTGCAGATTCCTTAGGAATAGGAAACCTATTTTAGTTTTATAATCCCCTTTGTTTTGTACTGGGTTGAGCTAACCCTGGCCCAGACTGCTGTGAGAATGAAATCTTGAAGGAGAGAGAATGCATGTGAAAGCACTCTGTCACTTTGTCATGGACAGTTACTGACCATTTGGAAGTATGAGGCTCCACTTAGTGTTAGCTGATGCTGAAACAGAATGAGACACTATCGGTATACTCAAGGGGCTCACAGTCTAGGGGAAGAGACAAAAGGTGGACATCAGTAAAGACACATATTCCACATTATTCTCTTCTGATCACCATGTTACAGATGAGGAAACCAAAGTACCTGGAGTTTTAAATATCTTACCTAAGGTCGCCCATCTCATAAATGCGTAGCTGGGGTTTAAAGCCGGTGTCTTAGTCATCTGAGTGCTGCTATAACAGAAATACCACAAGTGGATGGCATCAACAAATAGAAATTTCTTTTCTCACGGAAAAGTAGTCTGACAGTCCAAATTCAGAGTGTCAGCTCCGGGAGGAGTCTTCCTCTCTCTGCTGGCTCTCGAGAGATGTCCTTGTGGTCAGTCTCTCCCTGGACTGGGGGCTTCTCACGTGCGGGGCCCTCGGTCCCAAGGATGCGCTGCTCCTGATGCTTCTGTCTTGGTAGTGTGAGATCCCCTCTGGCTCTCCGCTCACCTCATTCTTTTATATCCCAAGTGACTGCTCAACACAGTCCAAGCTTGTAGATTGAGTCCTGCCTCTCTCACACAATTGCTGCCCATTTTCGCTCATCAACATCATAGAGGCAGGATTTACAACACATGGAAAAAAATCATGCAATACCAGAAATCATGGCCCAGCCCAACTGATGTACATTTTTGGGGGGGAGTGGGAGCCCAATTCAATCCAGGACAGTGGGTTTGTCTGACTCAGTGGCCCAGGCTCGTTCTTTTTACCACAGTGCTCTTCATTCAAAAGAGAGTGAAGGAATGAATGACCTTGTCAAAGAGTGAATTGGGAGCTTCCAAAGACAGATGGTTCCAAGAAGAGAATTATCAATGCAGAATATCAGCATCATAGAGGATGGAGTCTAAGTCAAGTTAGACAAGCAGCCAAACCCTTGAACCCATAACCATCTGTCCAGTAAAACACTTATTGTAGTGGCCAGGTGGGGCAGTTTCATTGCCTCCATTTTGGGGACCACCTCATCCTTATAATTATACCTGTGTGCCCTCCAGCTTTTTCTCCTTGCATGCCCAGGTTTGCTTTATTTTGTTCTCTTTTGGGTAATACCAGGACAAAAGGTGTGTATGAGGGTGGATGGAAAAGGTACATAACAACTTCCTCCTTGATCTGCTTTTATCATAATGGGTCTCTTTTGAAGGTTTCCATAGGTACAGGCACAGTGTTGCTCCAATGGGCTTCATAAACCTCTAAATGATGAAGGCAGTGGGAAAAGTCTAGAATGAGGCTGGCTGGTTTCCATGGAAACCACTGCTTGCCTCAAACCCCACATACATGCATCCCTCTTTCTACACAGGCTTGTATTTATTTATTATTGGCACTACCCACCAGTGACTGCGTTACTGTGGTGGCTGCCTCTGCCACTGATGCCACTCTCTCAGATTAGAGATAGGTCTACAGCTAGGTGGCTGGAGGCAACCAGATCTGCTTCACCAGGAAAACCTCACCTGTATGCCCCATGCCTTGTGTTATCAGTGTGACAGCAGAGACTCATGGGGACTAGAGATGCCAATCTAGAACCCCCTAAAGATGGACGTTGTCTGGGGTCCTGAGGTGAGTCACAAATAATCCTGGAGAGCTGATTCTGATTTAAGTACCTTGCATAACCATACAGTTGCAACTGTTCCCTGGGGATGCCCATGAACTGGCTGAGCAGCATGGCCTGAGAATTCTAGAAGTATCAGCTGTGATAGTCACTAGCCCCATGTAGCTATTAAGCACCTAAAATGTGGCTGTTCTGAACTAGGGTGGGTTGTAAGTCTAAAACACACACTGGATCTCAAAATCTTAGTATGAAAAACATAAAATATCTTTTTGATAATTTGTGTATTGATTATATCTTCAAATAATTGGCTGCGTCAGGTTGTTGTTAGCCTTGACTCATGCGACTCTGTGTACAGTGGAGCAAAACGCTGACCAATCCTGTCTTCCACAGGACTGGTTATGGATTGGGCAGTGTTCCCTTATGATTCACAGGATTTTCACTGGGTGGTATTTGGATGTAGATTGCCAAACTTTTCTTCCTGGTCTTTTAGTCTGAAAAACCCACTAAAACCTGTTTAGCCAACATCACGACATGCATGCCCCCACTGACAGCTGGGTGGTGCTTGTACATGAGATACGTTGGCTAGGAATCAAACCCAGGTGTCCCCCATAGAAGGTGAAAAGTCTACCCTTGAACTGCCAATGTCCTTTGTGTTAGGTTAGATGAATAATATTATTAAAATTACTTTTACCTAGTGGTACAGTGCTTAGGTGCTAACTGAAAAGTCAGTGGTTCAAACCTACCAAAAGCTGAATGACCTGGCACTCTGCTCCTGTGGAGGCGAAACCCCCCAAACCAAACCTGTTGCTGTCAAGTCAATTCTGGCTCATGGTGATTACAGCCTGGGAAACTCTACGGTGCAGTTCTCCTCTGTCATACAGGGTTGCTATGAGTTGGAATCAGCTTGACAGCACAAAACAACAATAGTATCTTTTAAATTTCTATATGTGGCTCCTATAAAATTGAAAATTATTTGTGTGGCTTGCATTATGTATATATGTGTATATATTTACATATATATTTTTGGACAGTGCTGCTTTGTAGCATTTAAACACAGGGTAGAGGCAGTTCTCCTCTATGTACAAACTCTATGACCTTGAAACTATTTACTTTGCCTTACTGTGTCTCAGTTTCTTTATCTGTAAAATGAGACTAGCAAGAATACCTACATCAGCAGGTTATTAGTTAACACATGTACTGAGAGCAGTGTCTGGCACATAGCAACAGGCTTACAAAGAACCTGAAAAGGATCAGAGGGTGAATGTGAACGCAGCTGTTTGCAGAGAGCCTTCGGAGCCTCCGTAACCCGTGCACAGCAGCATCTCTGGCAGGCAGAGCGCTGTGTCCGCGATGCAGAGGAATCACCCCAGAGGGAGCTTTTAATCAGATGTGGCTGATGAGTGCTTGATAGATGGTTTTCTTTTCTGGATGGTCCCAAGGTGACTTTTCCTTGATTAAGGGCCTCCTCTGAGCTTGTCTCAGTTTGTCAAAAATAAATAAGGAGGGAAAAAAAGATAGACAAGGAGTAAACCCTTTGGGTGGTGCCCCTCGTCAGGGTGGGTATGCATTAATTTAACTCTCGCCTGCTTGTGCTCACTTATGTATATAAGAGCGTTTGAAGCTGAGGCACTTAGCATCTTTGTTCTCAGGGTCCCACCTTATGGCCATTTGAGAAATTAGTGCCCTTCAGGAGGGTGTCTTGAGGACATTTGAGGGGAAGAAAGAACTGGATTTAAACATGTTTTTAGTCAGTAATTGTGCTGTCAAGTTGGTTCTGACTCTCAACAACACTGTGTGCCACAGAAAATGGCCTGGTCATGTACTGCTGTCATAATCATTGTTATGCTTGAGCCCACTGTTGCAGCCCTTCAGTGAAGGTCTTCTGCGTTTTTGCTGACGTCTACTTGACTGATCCATATGTGAGACAAATTTGTGCCATCCTTGCTTTCAAGGAGCATTCTTGGAAGCTGTACTTTTTTCAAGACAGATGTGTTCATCCTTCTGGCAGTCCATGGTATCTTCAGGATTCTTCACCAACACCATAACTCTAAGGCATTAGTTCTTCTTCAGTTTCCTCATTCATTGTTCTGCTTTTGCAAGCAAGCCAATGATTGCAGGGAACATAACAAATGGATTCATGATTGCCTTCACAGTTGCTGTGAGCCAGGGCCATACTGGAAGAATTTATTGGAATCTCTAGGGCTATGGGTTGCTTTCTATTCTTTAAAGTTAAACCCCAATTACTGAGTCTCAACAAACTTTACTCTCAATACAAATTGCTACTTCTTACTTAGAGAAACAGAATTTCAATGTTAGAAGCTTCCACAGAGAAATCTTGTGGTTCTCACTGTTATTGCAGAGAAGGAGATGGAGGCTTGGAGGGAGCGGGTGATGATCCCATGTTTGCAAAGAACATTCATGTGCAAAGTCACTGTTTTACTTAAGAAGTTTTCCTTACATTTTCTGTAACTTTTGATCAGCTTTATGAATTTTCTCCTATTTAAAAATCATCCATTCTCTTTCCTCTTTAACCTTTTTTTCCTCTGTAACATTTATTATTTTCTAATACATGCTTCACTTATTTAGCTCCCCTTATTAGAATCCATACAAGCTCCATGAAAAACAAGATTGTTGTCTGGGTCACTGCTATGTCACCTACTTATCTGTGTCACCTGCTCTCTGGAACATGGTTTTCTTCCATAGCTGTCAAGCTGATTGTGATCCTTGATGGTCTGTTCTGTTACAGAGTAACAATTGCTCCGAATGATTTTCTTGATGTATGTAAGCAGATTTCCAGGACTTTTTTTTCCCATGGTGCTGCTGGGTGGTTTTGAACTGCCAGCTTTTAAATTAGTAGTCAAGTGCAAACCGTATGCTTCTGCCCAAGGACCTCTGGGGCATAGCAGGTACTCAGTGAGATGGATGAATAACAGCCTGAATGTGTGTCATAGATGTAGCTTGGTGGAAGTCAGTTTCTCTGAGGTCATCTAACTAAGGACCAGTAAAGCCTTTTTCTCCTTAGATTGGACTCTCTAAGTTCAGAAAAGCATAGAATTGCCCACAGGTACGAGCCAAACTTTCTGAGCAGTAGTGAGTTTTGAGACTTTGTACTTTCCCTTTTGGAGTCGAAAAGTCATTTCATATTACCCCACCCGCTAGCTGGCTTGAAATAAGCAGTGGACAGAATGGATGCACAGGCATTATTCCTTTGGAACTGAAGGCATTTTTAGTGTAAAATGCTAGTAGAGTTCTGCTAAGCTAAGAGGAGGGGAGTGGGTATTCCAAATGAAAGGGACTGCCAAAATGAAAGCCATGAAGGCAGACGTGACACTCCTTTCACCCAACATTCATTTGAAAGCCTACTATGTTCTAGTCTCCAAACTGGATGTGTCCGTGGTTCATTTGTGGGTGCACATGAGGGACTATTGAATGAGGAAGACTCAGGGGGAAATAAGGGTTGACATTTTCTGCAAAGTTCCTGTAATGTGTCTTAGTTTCCTGAGAAGAAAAGCTGATCAAGAGTAAAGTAAGAGGAGAGGTTCTTTTCAAAGGAAAGTGGCTAGGGCCTGTAAAGAATTCCTTCATGTGGGAAAAGGAGAAGACAACAAAAGTGTTTTGGTGGTTGAACCAGAGGCTAAATGAAGACCTAAGAAAGAAAGGGAAACATTTCTTGAAATGAGCATCTAGGCTGGACTTTCTGAGGAAGACTCAAGGAGAGGGGGCTCACTGAGCCAGAAGACTGAGTACAGACCCTCAGAGGCTGCAACAAGATGTACTGTGGGAACTGAAGAATGTTCTTCATCATGGGTATCGGAAGAGGGTGTAGCTGAGTGAAGAAAAAATTTTCAAATGAGAAATTCTATAATCAGATGAGAATGTAAGATTTCTCTTATAGGTGGATATACTAATTTGTTCTCTCTAAGATTAACTGCTGTAACTCCAGTTAAGAAATGTTAATACATAGTAAGTTAAAGACTTACTCTGTGGTCTCTAGGAAACCCTGCTGGCATAGCAGTAAAGTGCTATGGCTGCTAAGCAAAAGGTCAGCAGTTCAGATCTGCCAGGTGTTCCTTAGAGGCTCTATGGGACAGTCCCACTCTGTCCTGTAGGGTTGCCAGGGGTTTGAACTGATTCGATGGCAATGGGTTTTTAGTTTTTTTTGAAAGCAATCCCTGTGAGTAGGAATCAACTCAGTGACAATGTGTTTTTATAGACGCACCACACGCATAGTGCCAGGTGCTTCCTGGGGTTATCTGCTTACTCCTCACAGCTCTGCTATAAGATGTAGAGGAGGAAACTGTGGCATTCTGTGGGGTCTATAGATGAGGAAAATGTGACATGGAAAAGTTAAATAACTCGCCTTAGTTGGTGGGAATCCTGGTCCTTGTAGACACCAAATGTTTTGCATTGAACATCATGCTGTTCTCGGATAGGCATGAGGAATTCCTAACTCATGAGTTAGATGAAGTGTTGACATGATGCTAAGAGGCTGAAGCCAAAAGGCAACCGTACGCTTTCACACCTGCAGTTGTCAATGTGCAGTAATCTCCCTAAATTAGGTGTTATTTTATAAAATGTTCCTTTTATATCTTACGTTGTGTTTGTTTGCTTGCTTACTTTGTAAGTTTTCTTTTCTGCCAAGATATGTCCCCGATATTCCCCTTGTAATGTCCTCCTGACACCCTGCATCCTGCTAGCCTTCTCAGTCTCACCTGTATTTTTTTGATCTGTCACTCCTGTTTGTTCCTTTTCTAGAGCCTATGTGTTTATCTGTTTGTTTTCTTTATTTTTCCTTTTGCCTCTGTTGTTTAGTTGCCCTTTATGCCCATGAAAATAATTCACTGGTGTTTTTGTTGCATATTGGAGAGCAGAATTTTGTGCTATAACTAAAAAAATATATTTTTATTGTGTTTTAAGTGAAAGTTGACAATCCAAGTCAATTGGTGATACAGAAACTTACACACATGTTGCCATTGACTCTAGCTGCCGTCCCCGCACTGTGATAGCACACTTCTCCTTTCTCCCTTGTATTTCCCATGTTTATTCAGCTAGTCCCTGTCCTCTCTGCCTTATCATCTTGCCTCTGAATGGGAGCTGCCCAGTTAGTCTCATGTATCTATTTAAGCCAAAAAGTGCTCTCCACTAACATCATTTTATGCCTGTGGTCCAGTCCAATCTCTGTGTGAAGAGTTTGTTTTGGGAATGGTTCCAGTTCTGGGTTAACAGTCTGAGGGTTGTGTCTTAGGGAACTTCCAGTCTGTCAGACCATCAGGTCTGATCTTTTTACTAGAGTTTGAGTGCTGTGCTCCTACTTTTCACCTGCTGTATCAGGGACTCTATGTTGTATTTCCTTTTAAGGCAGTCATTGGTGGTGGCTGGGCACCATCTAGTTCTTCTGGTCTCATGCTGATACAGTCTCTGGGTTATGTGGCCCTTTCAGTCTCTTGCGCTTGTATTTTCCTTATGTCTTTAATGTCCTTCATTCATCTTTGCTTCAGGTAGATTAGGACCAGTTGATGCTTCTTAGGTGGCAGCTTGTTAACTTTTAAGACTCAGATGCCACTCACCAAGTGGAATGAGAAACATTTTCTTAAAATGTTCCTTAGCAAACTTTGTTGTGCTCATTGACCTAGATGTCTCCTGAAACATGTCCCTAGATCCCTGCCCCTGCTACTCTGTCCTTCAGAGTGTTTGATTATATTTAGCAAAATTCTTATATGCTCTAATTTTCAAATTACCAATGATTTAATAATATTTCTCTCTTTAAAATATAATAACATTAAGTTGCTTTTTAAGCTTGATTAGTATTAGAGGACTGTTCTAATATTCTTGTCCCTACTGAATAGTTGTCCTTGATGGGAGTGAGGGGAAAGCTTCTGATTCCTTTTTAACCAGTTGTGTGGAGATGGTCTTATTTGGTCTATTGTCTCTGCTGATTATTTATTACTCTATTTAACAAAGAAATTGTTAAAGAGACATCATTTCCTACAGTGTCACGGGAAAGCCTTGTTTTTCTCCAAACATCATGTGAAATGTACTTGTGAACCAAGAATTTCTGAGTAGCAACCAGATAATTACCAAGGGTGTCATCAGCATCTTCCCTTGATGTTTGTGATTGAATGCTGAAAATAAATGGACATGTGGGGGTCATAAATGAGGCTTTTAACTGTAATCAGAAGATGGGACAAACAGCTGCCATTTAGAATATTCACCCATGTTCCTACAGTGAATAATGACACTGTCGTGAAATTACTTAGGTCTTTCCTGTCAAGTGGTGGCCATAGATTGGTAGGCTTATGACGATGATAATAGGGCTTTATATTTGTATATGGGGCACTTGTCAAGGTGCTGTCTCATACACTATATTATTGGACATTTAAACATCTCAAATACCTTGAAGGTGAAACCTGGACTTAAGATCTCCCTTTACAACGTGGAAGCTAAGAGTCAGAGAGGTTGTGTCTTTGGTGTTATGATGTGTAACAAGTCAGTAATGACAGTGTCTAAACTCCAGAGCCAAGATAATTTTCTTGAGTGTATATAGCAGGAAAAAGACATATTTTCCACTGAGCTGAAGGTGGAAAACGGAGCACTCAGTGTCATCTCACCAGCTTTGTGATGTTCAGTCTCAACCAAACCAAACCCGTTATACTGTTGAACAGATTCCAACTCATGGAGATCCTACAGAGCAGAGTAGAACTGCCCCATTGGGTTTCCAAGGAACAGTTGGTGGATTTGAACCACTGGACCTTTGGTTAGCAACCAGGCTCTTAATTGCTGTACTACCAGGGCTCCTGGCCCTCACCCTACCAAGAGACAAGTTCTCTCTGAAGAGTGAGGACAAAACCAAGTGTCTTCAACTTTTCCTACCTAAGTTTTTGCTCTGAATCTCAGACCTTGTGAGATGGGGGTAGAATAAGGAGGAGGCTCCAACACAGGGATACATAGGAAAGGACATTCCTTACCACCTCATCTGGACCCTACGTGAAATGACCTCTTTTGGTAGGGTGGGTCAAACCATTTTATTCTCATAGCCTGCTAGCTCCAGGAGCACTTTGGGCTATGGTGATCCAGGATTTGCTTTCAGTGAATGAATTCAGAGTGCTTTTAGAACTGTAGTATGTTTTCTGATGCTTTAAGCAGTTTAACCATTGGGGACTTCTTTGAGCTCAGTAAAAAGGAGTCGAAGGCAATCTGTCTTTGTGTCCGTAGGACTGGAGGCTCATCTTTTACTCTATGTGCTAGAAAGGACAATACTCATTTAAAGAAAATGCCATGTGCTAATAATGGCCTCTTGCTACTGAGGACTCACCATGAACCTGAGTCCTGGTGGTAGGGTGAATAAGAGCTTGGCTGCTAATCAGAAGGTTAGCAGGTTGGATCCACCAGCTGACTGTTGGAAACTCGGGGGGCTGCTCTATCCTGTAAGATTGCTGTGTGTCAGAATTGACTGACACCAACAGGTTTATTTTATTTTTTTTTTTTACTGTGAGCCAGGCCCTGAGGGAAGCACCTGGTGTACCTACCTCATTTAACCCTCACGACCATCCTGTGAGGCAGGCACTGTTGTAATTGCCATTTTACATGGGAGGGGCACTGGCTTAGAGTGGGTGTGGAGGGTTGCACAGCTGCTGCAGGATCTTTCTGCGGTTTTCATTCAGTAGCCTCTTGGCTCAGCCTTTGTGTCCCAGGATCTCCAGAAAGGGTATCTTCTAAGGTGGTTGCCTTCATGCTTGTTCTTATTAAAGACTCTTGGTAAACTGACAAAAATAAATTTTTTTGGCTCAAGGGTCAAGTTGGGAAAGAGACTAGGATTCCACCCACATGCACATCATAGGTCTTAGTTATGACAGCTGTATTCAGGGATCCACAAGACCACCTTTAGGTTTAATGATTTGTTAAAAGGACTTAAAGAACTCAGAGTAATTGTTATACTCATGATTACATTTATTATACTGAAAGGATAGAGGTTGAAGTCAGCAATGGAAAAGATATATAGGGCAGGGCACAGGAAAGTCCCAGGTCTAAGCTTCCACTTAAGTGTAACTTTCCAATCAGGGAAGCTTACCTGAGCCTTGGTTCTGGGGTTTCTTCTGGGGATTGGCCACATAGTCATGGTTGACTGCCCATAGGGCTAACCTTGGCCTCTAGCTCCGTGAGAGTTCCACGTGGCGATGTGTGGTATGAGCCACCGCCATAAGGCACATGTTAGCACAGACTATCTGGCATTGTTTAAGATCTCCAGGTAGACAAAGATGATCAGGTGGGGTAGTCTAAGGGCCTTGAGGTTATCCCCCAGAAACTGGGCAAAGGCTAGATCTTTCTTTATAATGAGCAAAGCATGACAACCAGACTTGCTGTGTTAATCCATTTACTGTACACCAG
This sequence comes from Heterohyrax brucei, assembly GCA_028571685.1. Lineage (NCBI taxonomy): Eukaryota > Metazoa > Chordata > Mammalia > Hyracoidea > Procaviidae > Heterohyrax > Heterohyrax brucei. The sequence continues at coordinate 79,937,237 of CM053154.1, read as the reverse complement.
CCTCCTCCTGAAGTCCATCACCTTTGAAGAGGAGAACATCTCCCTCACACTAGTGAAAACCTCTCTGACTAGGTGCCTGTCAGGTTGCTGCTTCCCTACTCTAGGGCAGAAGTTTCTGTCTTGTAGACAAGTAAGGACCCAGCAGCCATTTCTCCTTGGCTTACCTCGTCTTTTGGTGAAGCATTTAGAAGGAATCCCCGAGGGGTCATTTTTGTCCTTCAGGTGGGAAGGAGAACAGGCCCTCTTTATGAGGAAACAGATGTCTGTATGTGTTTCTTCACATGCACTTTGCTGAGATCGTTTTCAGCATGTCCTTTGCTTGAGGAGAAGGCAAGGTTGAGGAAGGACGAGGCAGAAAATACCGTTATCCTGTGGTGACTCAAGGTTGGTGATAGGTAAGGTGCTTCTGACACAAACTGAGCCTGGAGGGTACCTGGAACTGGCTGCGCCATGCCTGGCCCCTGTGGGAGTGTCCCGCCAGCTCCCTTCCTTCCCCGTTGCCCCCAGTCTGGGTCTCTCAGGGCCTGAGGGCTTAGAGACTTGGCCCACAGGTTGCCCCAGCTCCTTCCCCTTTCCACCTGATTTCCAGTTAAGAGCTTAAGGACATTTTCAATCTAAATGTGCCAACTCTTTATAGAAGGCAGCCCAGCTAAGCCCCAGGGAGCACTGCAGTGAAAATGGCCTGCCATGGGTGTCCCGGATGGGCTGAATTTAAAAAAATGCAGAGTTTCATGGTTTTATGAAAACCATGTGGCAGTCCATAAAATAATTATTTTGAAATTAATCATTTATTTTCTAGGAAAAAAAAAGTTTCTTACTCTTCTGAGAGTGGTAGGAGTTTTCTCCTCCCTCAGAACAGCTTTCAAAATAATGCTCTGAGGTGACCATCCTTCATTATTTAATTTTTATCTGAACACTTCAAGGCCCTCTGTGACTCCTGGGATAAAAGGAGTGGGCTCTCTGCCGTTATAGGGCTCCCTGTGGGTCTGTTCCATTGTTTCATTTATCTCCTCACCCAGCACTGACTTTCCCAGCTGCATGGGGAATTTAACCTGGGGGTTTTTTGGTGAGGACGTTTTCCAGGCCCTGCTGAAAACTACTAGGTGCTTGATATTGATATGGTTGGATGGGAGCACTGCCCGTGTGGGAGTGTGGCCCTCCTTGTGGTCTCAGGTACTGTATGTGCCATTTTGCTCACTTTGAACCCTTGGCCATACAAGGAGCCAGGAAACTAGGACCTTGAGGTACCAGGACCACCAGCTTGGCTGGGTGCAGGGTCGTCTCTGTACTCTGAATTCAGCAGGCAGGGGGTCTTGTTTCAGACATTCATACCACTCAGCACATACTTTCTTGGTTTCTTGCTGGTAGGGTTCTTAGGAAGCTGCCTCTGAGCCCTGAGGCGACTGTTGACTGTTAGGGAGAGCCCTTGAGACCAGTTCTAAGGAAGGGAGCAAAGGAAGCAGGAGCAGACAGAAGTTCCGCTGTGATGCCGACCTGAGGCAGCCGAGCTAACGCCCAGGGAGCACTCCAGTGAAAATGCCCTGCCACAGGTGTCCCTGGATAGGCTGACAGGGCTCAAACCTTATGCCTTTGCCTCAAGGGAGGTGGATTACTGGAGGTGGGCTGCTTCCCAAGGGCATGACATTGGTCCAGGCCATGCTTTGCAGCTGAGGTAGGGCCTGAAGAGGCTACAGAAACACTCCCAGCAGCTAGGACAGTATGTCCTTCCTTGAAGGGGGATCAGAATGGTGTACCCTGGGTACCTTCAGTGATTAGCTGTGGCCTTGTGTTATGGCACTGCAGATACAATTAAAAGGCTTGACCTGCTCTTATTTAAAGAGCATGCGGTTCTTTGACTTTTGGCTTCCAATGGGATGGATACTGTCCTGGGGGAATGGATGTGGTGGCTGCTTGGAGATGCCAGGCATGTACTGGTGCCTTGACAGCGTTGATTCCTGTCATCTTGATTTCTCAGTAGTTACACATTGTGTTCTCTACTGCTTGGATAAGTCTTATCAGGCCTTTGAGACTGAACACTCAAGAAGGGCAGGGGTGTTCATAGACATGGAGTTAGACTTTCTGTGGGATTCCTGTGCTCACAGTCAGAGAGTTGTGTCTGGGTAGCTCCTTTCTCCCTAACAGAGACACTTCTCTAAGCCCTTCTCTGGAAATTAGACCACTGTGAATTGCTGGGATCCTGGGAAAACCTTCCAGCTTTCCTGCTGGTAAAATGACACTGTGTCAGTGCCTTCTAGGTGGTACTGTCCCCTGACAGCATGTACTCACAAGATGAGGTACACTGCTGACCAAGGCTTCAGCAAGTCTGACCCCCAGGAATCCAGTGATCCTAGTACTTACCAAAGGAGGAGGCTGGCTGTGAAGCCATGTGAAGTCAGGCTTGGAAAACACCCAGAGGTGCCAAGGCCTTGCTGCCCGGCCACTCTGACCCACCATGGAATCAAATCACTGAGGACGTGTTAAGAAGGAGACATGGGTAAATATTTAGAGAGCACTGAGTTGTGGGTTATAAATGGCCCTAGCATGTTTATAAGAAATGAGCAGGCCAGAAAAGAAACTTCAATCACATTTTTTTTTTTTTTTTGGAAGAGCTGGGGGAGTAGAATTACCAAACTGGTGGATGGGAGGGAGTGCTCTGGTTGTTAAATATTTGGGCTTCAGGAGTCTTTTGATGTAGCCCCTTGTGACAACTGCTTGCAAAGTAAACTTAGGACAGCTTAAATTAGTTCATGGCTATAGGTTCAGAAAAAGAAACATGTTAGATCCCTTATCAAACCAAATCGAAACCCACTGCTGTGGAGTAAGTTTTGACTCATAGCAACCCTATAGATTAGAGTAGAACTGCTCTGTAGTTTTCAAGGAGCCGTTGGTGGATTTGAACTGCCAACCTTTTGTTTAGCAGACAGCACTTAACCACTGTACCAGCAGGGTTTCCGTTCACAGGTATTTGCCACGCTTCCTCAGGACTCTGGTCTTTGGAGTGCCGAGGTTTGGCCACATCTGGCTTCTGGGGAAGGATGTTGCCATTAATTTACCAAGACTTGTGGTACTCAAGGTCAAGGTGATGTGGAGAAGGCATCAGATCAAGGAAATCTCATCTTGACTCTCAGCCAGCCATTGGTATGCCCCAAGACAGATCAGTCTCTCTTCCATCTCCCGCCATGCACCCTTCCCACCCCCTTCTCAGCAGCCTGCTTGCACTGCTTACTTGCCCAGTGTGTGTCTCACTCCTGCCCTCTGTAGGTCTTCCTTCCCATGATTCTTTTAGTGGAGGTGCTCATTTGACCTCTCCCTAAACATTTCTGCTTGAGTCATCAGTGGTGAGCTCAAGATGCTGTCTCTTCTGCAGAATCTTCCTGAACCCACCAGCTGGACCAATCTCTGCCTCTTCTAAATGCCAGATGAGGTCGACAGATCCAAAGTGAATACGAGCCGTGTGCTTGTTTTGCTTTAGCTGAATGTACAGGTGGATAGAAGGATGAGTGGAGAGATGAATAGGTGAGTGGAAGGAAAAACAAAGGGAGGGATGACTCTAGTGTCTCCTGGCCGAGAAACACTGTATTTAGATGTCCTTCACTTTGGAGATGGAGCTGGTGACAACAGGGCCGACTCACTGCATTGTAACTAAGTGAAGTAGCACTGAGGTAAGTAAATGGCTAGAGAAGTGTCAGCTGTCATTGTTACTGTCAATGAAAGAACTCCATAGGATGCGCAGGTCCATGAGGAAGTTATTGTTTTAAGATGTCATAAAATCGCTTATTTGTAGGTCTGGTAGTTCTCTATATAGGTCCATACCTTTGTGCTACTGATGAGGAAACTGAGTCAAAAGAGTTAGTGCAAATATAGAATGTGCACATGTCGAAAATATCTTTAACTCATTAGTGAAGGAACCAAGAAGGAGGAAAAAATCCATTGCTGTTGAGCCGGTTTTGACTCCTGGTGACACTGTGTAGCACAGCAGAAATGCTCTGGAGGGTTTCCTTGACTGTAATTTTGATGAACGCAGACTGCCAAGCCTTTCTTCTGTGACATGGCTGAGTAGGTTTGAATGGCCAATCTCTTGGTTAGTAGTTGAACAAAAACTGTTTGTGAAACCATTAGTTGGAATTGACTTGATGACAGTGGGTAGGGACTTCAGTGGAGCCAGTGAAATGGTTAAACCAAAACAATAATACATTGCCCTTTGCCTTGACCTTGACCTTGACTCATGGTGACCTTCTGTGTGTTAGAGTAGAACTATGCCCCATAGAGTTTTCACTGGCTGAATTTCAGAAAGTAAATTGCCAGGCATTTCTTCTGTGATCCCAATGAGTGGACCCAAACTCCCAGCCTTTAGGTAAGAGCCGAGTACATTAACAGTTTCCATCACCCAGGTACTCTCGGGCATGACAAAGTGGAGTGAGATGGGCACTGGAGACAGAATGATGGGATAAGGGTGCTAGATTAAATACAACATTGGTTAATGTTTTATAGGGTGATAACATCATAAACATTGAGATATTCTTTTCAATAGAAGAGAAATTGTTTGTATTTCTAGTGGGCAAAAATCCACACATTCTTATGTGACTTCACAGCATCTTGGCCTTTAATTGATGGTAAATAACAAGTCAAATATAGGTATTTTCTCTGAGATAATTAAATATTCATCAGGCAGGCTTGTTAAACAATGCACCAGTGTCATTGAAAGATCCCGCTGCCCTCCTTTGCCTGAATCCTGGGAAGAGAACCAAATCTTCTCCTTACCTGGGAGCTCTGTCTTCACCTTTCTGCTCTCCCAGTACATGCAGGGGACCTGGGTCCTTGCTTCCATTTCTTCACCAGCAAAATGAGCATCATAATTCTTTCCTCATAGGCTGTTCTGCTCATTTATAACTTAGCTCTGAGCAGACACATGGAAAAAGTTTACAGAGTTCTGGCACTAGAGTTGTTTGACATCCAAGGAAAAGGTAGCCTCAAGTGAATAATTGTGTCACCATTTGCCAAGGGCTATGAAAAAGGCAAGAACAAAGTGCTGCCGGAGCCTAGAGATTGGTGACTGGTGGACTGAGGAAAGAGAAGAGGACTGAGATGGGGTGTTAGAACTGGAATTTCAAAGGCCAGGTAGATCCGGGTCAGGGAAGATGAGAAAGAACGTGCTTGGCAGTATAAACAGCATATGCAAATGTGTGGGGAATAAAAAGTCAGGTGTTTTTAATTTAATGTGTATTTATTAAGCTGCCCATCATATACTAGCTTCTGTGTTTGACCCCAGGGGATATGTAGATGTTACAGGAGATAGGGACACTCATCACAGAAGTAGACACATGGTCCTGGTCTTCTTTGAGGAGTCCATGGGTAGTACAGCTGGTTAACATGCTCAGCTACTAACTGAAAGTTTGGAGATTTGAGTCCAGCCAGTGGCACCTCAGAAGAAAAGCTTGGAAATGTACTTTTGAATAATCAGCCATTGAAAACCTCTATGAGATGTGATTCTACATGGACACACATGGGGCCGCCATGAGTTGGAATCAACTTAGATGGCGCCTCGTTAAACTGGAAGTCCTCTTGGAGTGGTTCCAGGAGTCTCGGGTACAGAGTGCTTTTGGGAAGAGCTCCGAGGGAAAGTGGAGATGGATGATGCTGTGGGCAGGCCTAGCCTTTAGCTGAGTGATGACGTGAATAGTAACCCATTAGCAAACACTTCATCTTTGTCTGCAACCTTCTGTGTGCAAAGCTGGTGGCTGCCTTCTTGAGAAGGCAGACAAATGTGAGCTCGTGGTAAATGCGTTGGGAAGTTTACAGTTCAGCTGGGGAAACTGAACCCTCACAGGAAAGCTAACAGTGTGAGTCAGTGGGTTAGGGAATAACTGTTTGCTCAAGGCTTTGGAGGAAGGAGAGATTTCTGTGGCTTAAATGATCAGGAAGAATTTCTGGAGAAGACACATTCTTGGTTTGACTTTGGAAAGAACAAAAGAACAAGTAGGATGGTAGGTGGATAGCTCTGGTGGCATGGTAGTTAGGAGCTATGCTAAAACCAAGAGATCAGCAAGTGAAGTCTACCAGCTGTTCCCTGGAAACCGTATGGGGAAGTTCTATTCTGTCTTATGATATTGCTATGAGTTGGAAAAGACTTGACAACGATAGTTTTTTTTGTTTTCTTTTTAAAGCCTAGAGGCAGCAAGACTTTTGAAATTTTGGGGAGAGAAGGGTGTGAATGGTACAGTGGGCCACGTACAGAGCACCTTGAGTGTTCAGTTGAAGAAGGAGACATTTGTATTTTACCAGGGGCTGTAAACTCAGATGCTGGCTGGTTAGGGAGGTCATGTAATGGTGGGGGCCCTGATGAGCAGGGCGACAGTCTCCCCAGCTGAAGAATCTCCAGCTTTCATGGAGCTCTGGCTGACTGTGTTCATTTGGCCAGTTTGTGTTACTTTAAGAGAAGCCAGAAACCTATTTGTGTGTGTGTGTGTGTGAAATCTCTTGGTTGTTTTTTTACAGGTGGTCAACTAAAAAAAATTAAAATCACTCCATGGGTCAAGAAAGGGACACCTGTGGGCTGAATCTGACCCACGAAGGTTGCAGCCTGTGGCTTGTCTATGAGTAGTGCTGTCACTGAGGCCCTTACAGACTTGGGTGCTTTAGTTGCTGAGGGAAGATGGAGGTACCGACCCGGAGAACAAAGCCGGGAGTGGGCAGCAGCAGGGAGACGGCCATGAGCAATTGTAGTCAGAGGACATATGGGGTGCAGAGCAGAGCTCACACTGGCTGAGAGCCACAAAACCAAAACAGAAGGGGTCATGAAGGAAAGGGAGCTCAGATGTATGATCCAGAGTTGGGTGAATGAAGCAAATGAAACTTCCTTTTCTTTTTTTTTTAAATTTTAATTATTGTATTTTATTATTATATGTTGCATACTACATAATACATCACATTATATATATTTTTTTATTTAACATAATTGAGTGAAAATGTACATTCACGTATAAATTTACATGCCCACCTATATGCAGCTTCCACTGCTCTACCTGTCCGGTTGTTGACAGCACACTATTCCTGTCTGCTCCATACATGTCTCATCCTCCCAACCGCCTCCTTTCCCCTCCTCTCCGTCCACTCCCCTTCCCCCAGCCAGAGGTCAGCAAGATGATATCCCATAGATGTATAGAACCATAAAGTGCTTCCAATATATGGTCACTCTGCATTGCCAAGTCCAATCCATTCCTGTCCAAAGAGTGGACCTTTGTTATAATTTATGGGAAAGGGCAGCATCAGGGCCGGGGACCATGCTCTCAGAGGAACCCGAAAACCGCTGGACCATCAATTGAGGTCTTTTAGTGGAGATCTCATGATGCCCCCCTTTTTATTCTTGTGTTGCCAGTGAGACTCCTCTCTGTGAGCTCCATCGTGGCTATCACTGGTGGTGGCCGGGCACCATCCAGTTCTTCTGGTCCCAAGTCGATGTAGGCACCCACTCTTGTGGGTCTCTCTGTCTTCTCGGTTGTCTTTACCGCATGTCATTTTGGTCCTCGGTGAGCATCCGTTCCTGCTGAGTTGGGACCATTTCCTGTGTCCTCGGATGGCAGCTTTTAAGACCCCAGACGCCACTCACCAATGTGGGGTGCAGAGAGCTCTCTTAGCAAAACGCTAGTTGTGCCAATTGGCCTGGAATTCGCCTAAGAGCATGGTCCCCCGCCCCCTGCCCCAGCTACTCTATCCTTGCAGTATTGAGTTAAGATGGAAGGAGTACTCAAGTTATGCTGAAGTCCACTTGATGTTGTTCTTGTTTCTCATGTGTGCTATCACCGCTTTCTCCCAACTAGATTTCTAGTAACTATCTAAACTAAACCCTGCCCCCCTCACCCTCCCTCCCTCCCCTCCGTTGCAGCTGTCAGAGTCTTTTCTTCTATACACAAGTCTGTTTTTGAGATCTTATCATAGAGGTCTCATACAGTATTTGTCCCTTTGTCGCTGACTACTTTCACTCAACATAATATCTTCCAGTTGAAACCAGGTTAGGAGATGTTTCCTGGAATCATCTTTATTCTTTATCATTGTGTAGTGCTCCATTGAGTACATGTACCATAGTTTACCTATCCATTCTTCTATTGTTGGGCATCTAGGTTGATTCCATCTTTTTGCTATCGTGGACTGTGCTGCGGTAAACATTCTGGTGCATGTGTCCGTTGGTGTGAAAGGCCTTGATTCTGTAGGATGTATTCCAAGTAGTGGAATTACTGGGTCAAATGGTATATCGATATCCATTTTTTTAAGGAAGTGCCAGATTGCCTTCCAAAGAGGCTGGACCATTTTGCAACCCCACCAACAGCATAGGAGGGTTCCACTTTCTCCACAGCCTCTCCAGGATTTGTTGTTTTGTGTTTTCTGGATCATGGCCAATCTTGTTGGGGTGAGATAGTATCTCATTGTTGTCTTGATTTGAATTTCTCTAATATCTAAAGATCGTCAACATGTCCGCATGTGTTTTTTGGCTGCCTGGATCTCCTCTTTAGTGAAGTGTCTGTACATCTCCTTTGCCCATCACTTAATTGGATGGTTTATCTTCTTCTTATTGATATTTTGTAGTATCTTATAGGTTATGGAGATCAGGCGTCGGTCTGACATAGAGTTGCTAAATATTTTTTCCCATTCTGTGGGTGTTCTTTTAATTCTATTAATAAAGTCTTTGGATGAGCAAAAGTGTTGGATTCTTAATAGTTCCCGTTTATGTATTTTCTCTTCTGTTGATTGAGGTTTCTTTCACAGATTTTGGAGTCTGTCCTCATTGTGTATTAAAACTTCCATTGCTGTTCCTACCTTTTCTTGGATGAGCTTTATCGTCTTAGGTTTGATATTTAGGTCTTTTATCCAGTTGGAGTTGGTTTTTGTATAAGGTGTAAGATATGGATCTTGATTGAGTTTATTGCAGATGGATAACCAATTTTGCTAGCACCATTTGTTGAAGATACTGTTTTTACCCCAGTTTAATGTCTTAGGGCCTTTGTCGAATATCAACTGTTCATAGGCAGATGGTGTCATCTCTGGGGTCTCAATTCTGTTTCATTGATCCATCTGTCTGTTCTTGTACCAGTACCAGGCTGTTTTGACCACTGTGGCAGTGTAGTATATTCTAAGGTCGGGTAATGAGAGGCCTCCCAGTGTGTTCTTCTTCTCTAGTAGCACCTTACTTATTCGGGGCTTCTTCCCTTTCCAAACAAAATTGGTGATTTGTTTCTCCATCTCATTAAAAAATGATGCTGGAACTTGTATTGGGATTGCATTATATAAATAAATTGCTTTGGGAAAATAGTGATTTTCACAATGTTAAGTCTTCCTATCCATGAGCAGGGTAGGTTTTTCCACTTTCGCCACGAGTCGGATCCGACTCGACGGCACTTGTCTTGGCAAGGCTCTCTTAGTTTCTTGTAGTCAGGGCTTGTAGTTCTCTTTGTAAAGGTCTGTTGTTTCTCTGGTTAGATTAATTCCTAGGTACTTTATCTTCTCAGGGGCTATTGTAAATGGTATTGATTTGATAATTTCCTCCTTAACAGTCTTGTTGTTGGTATAAAGGAGTCCTACTGATTTACTTATGTTTATCTTGTATCCCGAGACTTTGCTGAACTCTTCTATCAGTTTGAGTAGATTACTTATAGATTCCTTGGGGTTCTCTGCATATACAATCATATCATCTGCAAACAGGGAGATTTTAACTTCCTCTTTGCCAATGCAGATGCCCTTTATTTCTTTGTCTTGTCTAATTGCTCTGGCTAGAACTTCCAGCACAATGTTGAATAGGAGCAGTGACAGTGGGCATCCTTGTCTAGTTTCTGATCTCAAGGGAAAGTCTTTCAGTCTCTCTCCATTCATGATGATGTGGACAGTTGGCTTTGTATAAATGGCCCTTATTGTGTTGTGGAATTTGCCATCTATGCCCATTTTGCTAAGAGTTTTTAGCATGAATGGGTGTTGGACTTTATCAAATGCCTTTTCGGCATCAATGGATAAAATCAGGTGATCCTTGTCTTTTGTGTTATTTATGTGGTTAATCACATTAATTGTTTTCCTGATGTTGAACCAGCCTTGCATCCCTGGTATGAATCTCAGTTGGTCATAATGGATTCTTTTCTTGGTATGTTGTTGTATTCTGTTGGCAAGAATTTTGTTGAAGATTTTTACATCTAGGTTCATGAGTGATATCGGTCTGTAGTTCTCTGTCTTTGTTGGATCTTTCCCTGGCTTAGATATCAGGGTTATACTGGCTTCATAGAATGAGTTTGGGAGTACTCCGTCCCTTTCTATACTGTGAAATAGTCTCAGTAGTATTGGGGATAACTCTTCTCTAAATGCTTGGTAGAATTCTGCCGTGAAGCCATCTGGGCCCGGACTTTTTTTGGTTGGCAGTGTTTTGATGACCTTTTCAATATCTTCCTTTGTGATGGGTTTATTAAGTTGCTCTGCTTCACGTTGTGATAATTTGGGTAGGTGGTATGAGTCAAGGAATTGGTCCATTTCCTCTAAGTTTTCAAATTTGTTAGAGTACAGTCTTTTATAGTATTCTGTTATGATGCTTTTGATTTCTGTTGCATCTGTGGTGACAACTCCCCTCTCATTTCTAATTTGGGTTATTTGTTTCCTTTCCTGCTTTTCTTTAGTAAATTTAGCCAGTGGTTTATCAAGTTTGTTGATCTTTTCAAAAAACCAGCTTTTGGTCTTTTCAATTGTTTTTCTATTCTCTAATTCATTTAGCTCTGCTCTAATCTTTATGATCTCATTTCTTCTGGTGCCCAAGGGGTTCCTCTGTTGTTCTCTTTCTACTTGTTGAAGCTGTAGAGTTAGTTCCTTGATTTGGTTTCTTTCTTCCTTCCAGATGTGTGCATTTATGGAGATAAACAGACGTCTGAGCAGTCCTTTGGCTGTATCTCGTAGGTTCTGGTAGGAAGTGTTTTCGTTCTCATTGGAATCCATGAATTTCTTTAATTCATCCCTGATTTCCTCTATAACCCATGTTTTTTTGAGCAAGATGTTCAGTTTCCAAGAGTTCTACTTTCTATCTATGTTTTTTTTCTGCTATGGATTTCAACTTTTATGGCTTTATGATCTGAGAAGATGCTTTGCAGTGGTATGGATTTTGTTGAGCATTGCATTATGGCCTATCACATGGTCAATTCTGGAGAATGTTCCATGTGCACTGGAGAAGAAGGTGTAGTTGTCTGCTGATGGGTGGAAAGTTCTGTATATATCAATGATGTTTAGTTGGTTAATTGTGTCAATGAGGTCTTCTGTATCTTTACTGAGCTTTTTTCTAGATGATCTGTCTAGTAATGAGAGTGGAGTGTTAATGTCTCCCACTATTATTGTGGAGTCATCTAACTCTCTTTTGAGCGTAGTCAGTGTTTCTTTGACATATTTAGGTGCTCTGACATTAGGTGCATAAATATTTAAATAGTTAAGTCTTGGTTGTGTACTGAACCTTTCAGCAATAAATAGTGTCCATCTTTGTCCACGATGGTGGATTTGACATTAAAATTGATTTTGTCTGAGATTAGAATTGCCACCCCTGTTCTTCTTTGTTCATTGTTAGCTTGATATATATTCTTCCATCCTTTAATTTTCAGTTTGTTCCTATCTTTAGGTCTCAAGTGAGTTTCTTGTAGACAACATATGGATGGGTCGTGTCTTTTGATCCAAGATGACACTTGGTGTCTCTTTACTGGAGCATTCAGTCCATTCACATTCAATGTATATATTGATAGGTGTGTGTTCACTGCTGCCATTGTGATATGTTTATTTTTATGTTGATGTTTTCTCTGTTGTTCTTATTAGTCTATTCTGGGATACTCTTTTTTGTGAGTTGATTTTTCAGCTTTTTCAGAGCTGGTTTTATAGTTGTTGCGACTCGTGTGTTAGATTTCTTGAGATGGTATGATACATCTTTGTTGTGCTTTACAGCTGCCCCTATGAACCCCCTTAATAAACTATTTATAGACCCAATTTTAATTACTACCAGTCTTGTCATCTTCCTCTCCATCTGGAAGGACTATAATGACTGTAGTACATCCCTCTTTTATTATGATGACACCATAGTTTTCATGATGATCACTGGATTGCTTCTTTCCATATCAAAGCTGTGATTGACTTTGGAGCCTTCCCTAAATGAGTAGAGTATTGAGTAGTGTGTCATTCTAAAATATAAAACCGGTGTTCCATCAGATTGAACAATTTGATTAATTTTCCATTTTGTTCTGCTGCATTTTGTATAAGGTCTAGAAGGGCTCTGTATATAATCAATTTGTTTTCACTTCCTGATGCTTTCATAAAAGTTTGTTCATCTGGAAAACTCCTTGGTTGCTTTGTTTGGGAGCCTTCTGAAGCCATGAGTGATGGCTTGTATGCCACAACTGTCTGTTGCTTTTTAGGTCCCATGTGAGTACATAGAGGTTGGAAGAGGTACTGTGAGGATGGATTGCAAATGTTTCTCTAGGCTGTCTTCAAATGTAAAGCAAAAGGTATCTGACCGGTTCACAAGTCAGTTAGGTTTTCAGGTGTAGAGATCCCTCTTCTCATCTGGCAAGGTAAGCACCACTATATCCAACCCCAGATGATAACAAACTGGTTCAGAATACAGCAATGCTGCTGCCCTGTTGACCTCTGCTGACAGGGCCTAGCCTTATCCAACACTGCGTCGAGTACTGGTTTTGTGATAGAAAAGCGCTCTCCTGTGGGCAGGCTCTGGCTCCCAAGCTAAGAATTAGGTCCAGCTGCGGCCACCGTACCCAAGATGGCGTCCTCCACACAGGCAGCAGACAGAGGGGCTAAAGGTGCCCAGAGGCAGCGATTCCTCTGCTTCTGTTGCAGGGCCCCCAACGTAGCCAGCACTGTGCAAAATCACTACTTTTCTGACGGAGAAGCGCTGTCCCGTTTGCAGGCGCTGGCTCCCAGGCTAAGAACGAGGTCCCACTAAAATCTCGGTACCAGCATGGTGTCAGGCACACCGACCGCGAAGCTCTGCACAAACCCCCGAGGCAGCCACAAAACGAAAGGCTCAAAGTGGCTAGATTAACAGAGTCCCGAGCCTGACTCTCAGAATATGGGAATTTCGCCTGCCTATCCCCCCAGCAGCGTGTCTGAGTCCAGCCGCCGGGCAAGTCCCAGCTCCGCCCGCCAGCCGAGACCGAGAAAAAAAAAGTCAAAACGGTGCGTTTACCTTCCTTCCGTGAGAGCCGGGGCTAGCCAGGAGCGGGAGTCAGCGAAAGAGAGGAGATTTTTCGGTGAGTGGTATGAAGTCCCAATTAACAGCTCTGTGCCGTGTCCTGAGGCTGATTAGGTGATCAGAAGGCTCTGTTTGATTGTCAGTTCAGGTCTCGGTTTCCAGAGGGATAGAAAGAGACGTGTCCTTAGTCTGCCATCTTGACTCCGCCCCTCGCAACCTCCTTTTCTTACTTCATCAGAATCTTCAAAGAAGGCTTAGTGGTTTTGGCCTGTATTTGTGAGGAGGTCATGGGGCAGGGAGATGTAGAATACCTACTGTGTGTTAAGCGCTTGGTTTACATTCTCCACACTGTTTTGTGAAGTAGAGAACACTGTGAAGCTGCCTGGTGAAGGTCAAGCTCAGGGTTATGGACTGAACTGTGTCCTCCCAAAATGGGTGTCATCTCAGTTGCTCCACGATTCCCTGTATTGGTGGTTGTCTTTCACTTTGTGATTTGATATGATTATCCTATAACTTGCAGAATCCTGAGATCTGACTCCATGGCACTGGGCTGGGCAACCTCTAGGATGTTAATGAGGCAGGATTCGAGGCAGTTATGTTAATGAGGCAGACTCAGTCTGCAAGATTAGGTTGTACCTCTTTTGAAAAAGAATTGAGGAGAGGAACCACGTACCCTTATGAAAGATGTACAGGGAGCAGAGCTTGTCCTTGGAACCCAGGGCTGCAGCTCTGAGCAGTTCCTAGACCAAGTGAAGATTGATGATGAGCACTTTCCCTCAGAGCTGACAAAGAGAGAAAGCCTTCCCCCAGATAGCTAGAGCCATGAATTTATACTTCCAGCCTCCTAAACTATGAGAGACTAGATTTTTCTTCATTAAAGCTACCCACTTGTGGTATTTCTGTTCTAGCAGCACTGGATGACTATGACACAGCTGGTCAAGAGTAAGGCTGGAACTGGAACCCTGATCAGTCAGATTCTAAAGATCAAGTCTCTTCCTGTAAACCCCGCTGCTACTCGGGTGCCTGCTTGGCCCCTCCCCATGCTCTGCATCTAACTCACTGTGTGACCTTGGCTAGGTCACTTACACTCTCGTGGAAGAGTGAGAAGAAGCTTTATGGCTTGTCTGGTCCAGCCCCTATACACTGCAGCTCTGCAATGAGGCGTTAGCATTTTGAAATTTGGGGATTCTAAAGGTCTTTGAATGCTTAGCATCAAATGGAGTGCTAGGATTTGAAGATATGTCAGCCTCAGACAGACAGTGGCAGCAGTGCTGAGCATGAACATGACACCCCTGCCAGAAAGAATGTGCTCTCGTCATTACTGGAAGCGATTCTTGCGGGAAATAGGTACACAGATGTCTTAAAAAAATGGCATCCAACGTGGCTGTTGTGGAGGCCCCACCCTGGGGTCTTCGAATGCAGCTTCAGATGTTTCTGTATCTTTCTGTCCTTCTGTCCTTTATGAATGTTCTGGAACACCAAAAAGCCCTGCAGCTTCAAAGAGAAATATTACTGATGCAACTGAGTCTATTTTTAGCTGGCTGGGGCTGTTGCGCATCCAAAGCTGAAGCACTAAGTTTTACAGCCACTTTATCTCCATCAGCTACTCTTTCCCCATATTCCTTAAAAGATAAGGAAAACAGAGCTGCATTTAGACAGCATTCAAATGGTTCATATTTTGGGGGCCAGTATGTCATGTCCCACCTTGTTGTGGCTGAGAAATGCATTTAAAATTTCCAAAGAGCTGCAGAACAGATCATGGGAAAAGTTCCAGTTACCTTCAGAGATTAGAGTAAGATTTCTGTCTTAAATTTGGAACTGTTTCCGTTATTCTGCAGGGGAGGGAGGTAGACATGAAAGCAAAAGATAACTTCCTTGCCATGAGGCAGGTATTTGGGTCATAGATCTTATGGATCAGATTTATACAGTTGGACATTTATTTCTCTTGTGTGTGTAGATGTTCTCTCTCGCTCTCTCTGTTTCCTGCTTATAGGAAAGGGTCTACCCAAGAGACTGCTGGAAAGACAAGAGGCAGTCAGGAGATGGACTTCTGGAATGTTGTGCCCATTCCTGGGGTTAGGCTGGGAAAGGCAATCCTCAAGTATTGGAGCTATGTTGGACCATCAGAGGGAGTTCAGAAAATCTGTTAACCAGAATTGCACCTTTCAGATTCTCAGTGACATAATTAACCTCATTCTGAGGGGAACATGTAGATATTTCAGCAACCATAGAGGCATTTTCGAAGTCCATGGAGAGTTCTTATTGTATGAGTCAGGGATGGAGCCCTGGCAATGAATGGTTTTTAAAAGCTCCATCAGCTGCTGTCCAGTTGCCTCTGACTTGTGGTGACCCCATGTGTGTCAGGGTAGAACTCTGCTTTGTAGAGATTTCCATGACTCACTTTTGAGAAATAGACCACCAGGCCTTTGTTTTTTGTGCCTCTGGGTAGATCCATGCTTCCAACCTTTCAGTTAGCAGCCAGGCACAGTAACTTCATCACTCAACCATACCATCACCTGCCTCAAAGTGCCTTTCCACACCCTCAGATAGTGGACGTTGTATATAATGACATTGCTACTGTTGAATGAGAGGCTGTTTAGAATCAGAATGGCCTGCCTCACCTAACCGCTAACTTGTTGAATGATCTTGAACAGCTCATTTAAACTCTTGTCAAGGTACCTAGGAAGGATGTCTGGGTTATGCAAGATTTGGGAGTGGTTACTGTCCATGCATTACCATTGTCTCCCTTGAGATGGGGTGTGGTGCCTTTGAGGGAGGCTGTCAGAAAAGCCAAGTGCCACTGCTCTCAGTTGTGCTTTGGTTTGTAAATTTAGTTGACTCTTATACGACAATGTCTCTTGTATCTCATTTTCTTGGAAGTTACAATTCCAGTTAATCCTTAGTTAAAATGCCACAGACACCCAGAGGCTCTTTGCCTGTCTTCCCTTTCTCCTCTGAGCAGAGGGATTTGGTGCACCCCAAAGGAAAAGCAGGGTCGGATTCCAGCCAGGCCCCTGTTTGTAGTCCCAACTGTCTCGACAGGTGAGGTCAAGCAGAAACTGCCTTCCACGGGAGGCGGGTAAGCATGCAGTCAGGTCTCCTGAGCAGCCCCGTTTGCTGGGGTGCAGGGTGACAGCACCTCGCGTCAGGCAACCAACGCATTTCCAGAGACTTGGCTACCACTTGGCCCTGGGCACACAGCTTATGGTCATTTAACTTGTTTGCGGGGAAACCCAACAAGTTACAAACAGGAGGTTCCGCTTCAGACTTCATCGCTCTCTGGCTCTGTGATTTGTGGAGCTTCCTTAGCTTCGTGGAGTTTCGATGTGCTCACTGGTAAAATGGGGGTGTTACAAACTACAGACAGGATTGTGGGGAGGACCAAACAAGCTCACATAAGCCTGTAGTGCAGTGCTTGGCACATAGTGGTTTCTTCATTTGTGCTTCGTGGAAGCTATTAAAAATATCACTGTAAATATAAATGACAGAACAAATGAAGTCAGATGTTGGAGAATTGAATGAGTAAGTGAATGCATTTACTCAACAAGTGATGAGTGTCTGCAAGGCATTAGCAGGCTGATGGAGAAACCTAGACATTGTCTCTGGCCTTTTGGAGCTTATGTGGTGAGGAGGGCAACCAACATGAAACTGTATAATCATGAATATTGGTAAATCTATTAAGAAAAGGTCAGGAAGCTAAAAGAGAAAACTATGGAGGTAGAGAATAACTTGCACTGGGAAGTGGTCCAAGGGAATGGCCTTTGAGGAGGCAACATCTGAGCTGAGACCAGAAATGGGAAGAAGAATTAGCTGGGCAAAGGGGAGGAAGAGCGTGTGTCTGGCCCTGAGGCAAGAAAGCTCTGTGTGTATAGTCAACGCATCAAAATCTTTCCGGGGCTGGAGCCTGGCAGGAAGGAGGTTGGGCAGCAGGCAGGGGCATAACGGTCTTGAGGCCCATAGGAAGTACTTTGCATTTTATCTTGGGTGCCATGGAAAGCTGTAGTGGGTTTAAGCATGGAAATAATGTAGTTCTATTTGTTAGGACCAGAGGAAGTTGAGTTGAATAAAAGGCCACCAAGAGTACAGATGACGTTTTTATGGGAAGAGCTTGTATACTCAGCCCTGAGGGCTGGCATAAGCAAAAAGGGTTGGTGATGATTCTCGTTGAGTCTCCTTGGACTCTGGGCCCCACTGTGTTGCTGGAAGCAGGCTCAGAGGTGCTGATAGTGTCTTGGACCAGTCCCCTTTCCTAAGGTATAGAAGAGAGCAGTGAGCAGAGAGGCGTGGGCACCTCATACCACTGAGAGCGCAGTGCTGAGAGCAGAGTGTGTCCTTTGGGCCTGAGGTTTCTTCACTGAGGTGTTCCCAGACCAAGAGAAGACTGATACATCACCAAGACCATCCTTCAGATCAAACAGAGAAAAAGGGACTCTTCCTGAAGCCAGTGCCCTGAATTCAGGCTTGTAGTCTTCCAGACTGTGAGAGAATGAACTCTATGTAAAGCCAGCCACGTGTGGCATTTCTGTTATAGCAGCACTAGATGACTAAGATAACTATGGAGAGAATAATAAGGTACAGTGGCTCTTATATGCTAAGAAGCTGTGACTAGCCCTGTGAGCTAGGTGGCTGGATTCGAGCCAGGCTTTCCAGCAAGGCCTCCGCAGAGAGTTTTAGTTAGCTACTTTGTGTCTGCCCTAGCTCATATTAGCCCTGAGCACAATGGAAGGGAACACAGCCTGGTTCTGTACCATCCCCGTTAGTTGCAGATTGGATTGTTGAGATCCATAGAGTTTTCACTGTCTGATTTTTGGAAGCAGATTACTAGGCTATAGTCTGGAAGCTCTGCTAAAACCTGTCAAGCATGGTAGCAACACAGGCCTCTAATGACAGACGGCTGGTAGCTTTGCCGGAGGTACACTTACCAGACGTTGAACCTAGATCTCCCTCGTGGAAGACGAGAGTTCTGTCACTGAACCACTGCTGCCCCCATCCTGAAAGTAGCTCCCATTTATTGATGGTTTCCTATCTCCTGACACTGCCCTAGGTTGGTTTTCTCATGCCATTCTATTTATCCTTTCCAGTAACGCTCCATTTTATCGCTGGAGAAATTGAGGCAGAGCATAGTTCCATAAAGTGTTCCAAAGCAAGTAGCCAAGAAGTGGCAGAACCTGGATTTGAAGGCAAGTCTTCAGGTTCCATGTGTCTCGCAGCCTAGCCCAGCTTCCTGTGTGTACGTCTGTTGGTTGGGAGCTGTCAGTAAAGCCTACTTCCTGAGTATGTATCCTGGTGCTGACTCGTTGCTTGCGGTGCAGTGGAAGGGGTCTGTGTGGAGGGGTCCCGGTGTGGCCCCCGGCCTGCCAGTGGGTTAACATGCGCTCCTTGCCAATATGCCTTCCACCATTCTGCTGGGAGTCTGAGATAATGGGTGTGAAAGGTCTTCAGGGAGTAGAGAGGGCAGGAGAGGAGGCAGAGGTGCTAATGGACATCTAAGACTTTCAGCACCTGCTGGGAGAGACCCGGAGCCTGGCTCAGCTGCAAATGGGCTGAGCTCCAAGGGAATTCAGTCTGTCTGGCCTGGGTCAGTAATGGCCTCTCCTGAGCCATGTCACCTTTTCCCTTTAACAGGAGATGGGGACATACCTGGAGGGACTGCTGTGTGCCTGGCTCTGGCCGTATGTGCAAACCCTGTTGTCCCTATTTCTCAGGGCCCAGACACATCCAAGGGCCAGCTCATAATCCATGGGATGTACCATGTGGGGGTTGCCATGGTCAACCCCTTGGGTCACATCCAGCTGGAGCCAGCACTCCTTTTGAGTGTGAGAGCAGGCGACCTGGACCACCAGCAGCACCATCTCTCCTCCCATTCTGCTCTCTGCTCACCTTCTCCATGAATTAGTCTGCAGTTAGAGTGAGAGGTGTTGGAGCAATTAGATGGAACACCCTTCACATTGTCTTGACATCACTGAGCTGTCAGAATCTCTAGTTCCGTGTTCCCCTGCTCTGCCTTCCTGTTCTTTGCTAGCAGCAAACCTAGGGGCCACCTAGTCTCCTTGTTTTGCTTCAAGGGAGGATGCGACTCCTTGAAAGTGGCACAGTGCCCTCCCTGGAAGGATAGTCTCCTGGTTGGGAGCACAGCACCGGTTAGGGATGCCTCCAAATCTTTTCTGCCATAAAGCCCGGCTCTGTGTCTCCAAAGCAAGACTCTGGATTCACAGTCAGGAAGACTGGGGCCTCGTTTGGGATATACTAACCTTGATGGTGGTAGTGGTGGTGATGGTCATGCTAATAATAGTTAAAATAAATAGCTGTCATTTACCAATCACTTATTTTATGCCAGAGCCTTCATTTGTTCATTCAGCAAATATCTGTTGGACACCTGCTAGCTGCTAGACACTGCTCTAGGTGCTGAGGATATAGAAGTGAACAGAAAGCCAAATCCTGCCTTTGGGGAGCTGGTGTTCTCATGAAAGCTCACTTTGTAAGTTAATCAAGTATTGGAGGTGGGGAGCCCTCGAGCCCTGGTGGTTCAGTGGTTAAGAGCTATGGCTGCTAACCAAAAATTAGCAGTTCAAATCCACCAGTTGCTCCTTGGAAACCCTACTGGGGTGGTTCTACTTTGCCCTGGGGTTGCTATGATTGGAATGAACTCTACAGCAAGGTTTTTTTGTTTTTGTCCTGGCGTTCATCCAGCGATGAATGAGAGCACCCAGGCTCACATATACACACTTGGATCTGGAGTTGGAGCTGTCTTCTGCGGGTCTTGTAAAGAGCACACACTTTTTTGGGGAAGCAGGTTTGCAGTAGATACTGGCCTCCTACGCTGCTTCCTTCGATTGTTCTTAGAGACCTTCACTGCTTGCTCAGGTTTAGCTGAGACTATTATCTGTCACCCCCACATGGCTGTGTTGTTTGTTTCAGGAGCAGAGAGACATCTGTCATCCTTGCTGAGCTTGACAGATGCCACATTCAAAGAAGCAGCACCAATTTAAAAACACACACACACAGGCACATACACACACATGTACACAGTCACACACGAATGCATGCTCTCATGGACATACATGGATATGCATACATATACACATACATTTACACTTTCAGTTAGACATGCACACTATACACATATGACCTACACCTTCACATACACACGTGGGCACACACACAGTCACATACACATGCACACGCATGTGTATCACACACACTCTACCATTGTGCCATTCCCTCCAACACTGGCACCATTATATACTCCTCTATGGCTTTTGCATCTTCCTGTGAGCCCACCTGCACTCCCTGAACCCATGGAGCACATGGCAGGTGTGCCCACTGGAGTGTGCCAGCAGCATCTGTGCTGTGTTATATGACACCGGCAGACTGTTTTATGTTGAGTAAAAGGGTTGAAGCCTCTAAAGTGCTAAGGATATCTAACAGTGGAATTTCAGGCCTTAAGCACCTGCTTGGGTTGGAACAGGGTTTGATGGTTGATCCTGAGCACAGTGGGGCAAAGCAGACAGGTCACATGCCCTGAGATATGAATGTCTCCCTCTGCTGTGGGAAGTGCCTCACTTGACAGCTGGTGTATTCGGCTTGCGGAAATGGGATGGATGCACAAAAAAGGGGTACTTTTAGTTTTAAGTGGGAAACTGAGGAAGCCCAGCCCATGATATCAGAGAGAAGGCTTGAGTAGGGGATGATTTGTGAAATAAGACTTTAAAGAAGAGACCCTCATTTTGTCTCTGTTTGGGAGGCTGAAAGTCTGAGTAGGGTCCCAGCCATGCTGGTGACACCTTGGGGCCTCTTTTCTGGCTTCAGGTGGCTGCTGGCGGTGCTTGGTGTTTTGCAGCATCTGTGGCATTTTCCCCAGTGTGCCGCTATGTCTGTTCTTCTCTTTTTACAAGACATTACTCAAGGGGATTAGGGTTACTGTACTCTGATATGATCTCAGTAACTTATAAAAAAGAACTCTTCCAAACAAGGATGTATTTATAGGTTACATGAGTTAAGACTTCAACATAACTTTTTGGGTGGAATACATGATCTATAACGCAAGCCAGTAAGGTAAGTTGTATTCTTTACCTTTTATACTTATAAAAGGCTATTAATTGAACACCACTTTAATCCTGAAAGTTTCCATGAAGAACTTCTGCTTGATGTGTAATTGTTAGCAACTGCTGTGTCATCCCCACTCATGGCAACTCCATGTACAACAGAACAGAATGCTGTCCAGTCTCCTGCCATTGTCTGTGATCCGCTGTGGATCAGATGAAGTTCTGCAGTGATCTATGGAGGTGACGTTGGCTGATTTCTGAAAGTAGACCCTAGGACTTTTGTCCTAGTCCACCATAGCCTAGAAGCTTTGTTGAAACCTGTTTTGCATCATATGAGGACTGCCAAATAGTTTGTGAACTCAGCCTAGAAAAAGTGTGACATACTTCATTGCTGAATATCGTTACAGCCACCTTCGAAGTACTCCCCTTGGGAAACTATGCACTGACACCGGTGCCTAGTTCAACCTTCAAAGGAATTTTGGAGCTCTTTTGCTGGAATGGCCATCAGAGCTATTGTTGTAGTACCCCTGATATCCTGAATGTCACCACAATATCTTCTTTTCAATATTTCCTTTATCTTTGGGTACAGAAAAGTCTTTGTGGGACAGATCAGGTAAGTAGGGAGAGTGTTCCCACACAGATGTTTGTTTACTGGCTAAAAATTCCCTCACAGACAACTATCCAATTAAGTCTGTGAACTTGCCACCATGCACAATGGCCGTTCCAGAAAGAGTTCAGAATTGCTTTCAAGGGTGGACTAGGCACTGGCATCAGTGCATAGCTTCCCAAGGGCAGTACTTTGAAGGTGGCTGTGGCGATATTCAGCAATGAAGTATGTAGCACTTAGAACAATTAAGTTCGCGGACTTCATTGTCAGACCTTGTGTAGCAACATATAAGCGTCCGCTGACAGATGGGTGGTAGCTGTGCGTGGATACACTGGCTAAGAATCAAATCACCAGGAATTCTACCACTAAGCCACCAAGGCCTCGTTTTGCTTACCATACCAAAAACCAGACCCAAACAATTGCCATCAAGTTGATTCTGACTTACAGCAGCCCTCTAAAGACTACAGCCTTACAAACACTGTGGTTGTTATGGGTCTGCTTAGTATGGCTGTGCCTAAACTAGAGTTGCCAGGTCTGGGATGCTGTTGAACAGCAGGCAGGAAGGATCGAGTCTGTGCTGTCCAGGGAGTCCTGGGGCTTTTCGGCTGATCTTCACTGATCCTCCTTACCCCACCCTACTCTTACACACTTTAGAAAGCCCATCCACTTTTTTCATATTGAGCTTCTGCTTAAATAATTTATTTGGAAAAAGTCTTTGGGATGTTAAGGTGCTCCTCTGTATGCTGTGTCAAATGACCAGCAAGCTCCCTCTGACTCTAAAAGTGGATGTTGTGAGATGGTATTCCTGAGACTCCAGGCCACTTCCTCCCCCATCTTTCTTTTTATTTAAAAGCTACTCATTCTTTCCTAAGCTGACATTTGAGTTGTTAGGTTGTTCCTCCTGCTTGTCCCCAGATTGTATTTGTGATTCATCCTCTTCATGTTGTTTCAAGTAATAAAGAGAATCTGAACCCAGCAGTGACACTGAGAGCCTTCTTCACCACTGAAAGTTTCTGGGATCTATAAAACATCGGCTTGTGTATATGAAATTGAAGTTTAAGGAAGACTAGCTTTTCCCTTATTTCTAATACTGCACCTCATGGGAAATTTAATTTTTAAAATAAATCACTTATTCCAATAAAATGGAAAGCTATGCTAGGTAAACAATGAAGATATTTGCTTAAAAATGTTTCTTTATTCAGCTAGAGAGGAACAAGGAGGAACCAGGGGAATAGAGGAGGATAAAAGTATGGAATGGAGCACACACACACACACACACATACACACACACAACCCATTTTTGAAATCAAGGCTAAGTTTATCATCTATCCTTTTCAGCAGATGCCATCTACACACAGCCAAGCAGACACTCTTCTGACACTCCCTATCCTGGCTCAGCACTACCAAAAAGATATTAGAATGATAGTCCCAAAGCCAGTAGAACCAAGATATGTTAACTAATAGGAAGGAAACCTCTTTAGTTGAATGTATGTAGCATTTGGGATTTTTTTCTGGGCAAATAAGAGAAATCTAGTTCAAATTGCTTAAGCCAAGAAGCCACCCTTCATATGTGTTGGCTTTGCATGTTGCTAAGAGGCTGAAGACTATGCAGTCACCATCTCAAGCACCAGCTTGGTTACCCACAGCAGGCTGGTTTTGGCACAGCTTCTGACTAAGACTAGGAAGATAGGTCTGGTGATCTGCTGAAAAATTAGCCAATAAAAACCCTATGGGTCATAGCAGAGTATTGTTCAATAGGTACAATGCTAGAAAATGGGCTTCCTATGTTAGAAGATATGCTAAGCACACAGTGGCCACGATAGGGGACCAAAGCACACCAGTGGTGGTGAAGATGGCACAGGACTAGGCAGCACTTCATTCTGTTGTGCACGGAATCATGAAGAGTCAGAGCCAACTTGACAGCAGCTAACGACAGCAGGTCAAGGAAAGGGGAAGTTGTTGGCTCTGGTAACTGCTAAGACCAGGGAGGTCACTTGGCTTCAGAATTCTCTGACTCGCGGTACTTCTGTGGTGTCCTTCAATCTCGTTCTTTCACTGGTTCCCTCAATTTCTCCTGCCATCTCACCAAGCAGGCCTTCCCTGTGTTGGCTGCATATTTGGGCAGGCTTCATCCCAGTGGCATCCTGTAACAGAATCAAATGTGTATCACATTCACTTTTGTTTTAGTCATGTTACCTTCCATGACCTATGGGAAAGCTAGAGAAAAATCAACAGAGAGGCCCTGAAAGCTTTATTATCCTCACATTTCGCTGAGGAAAACATAGCATACCATGATGCAGGGCCAGTTAGAGGTTTGCATCCGAGGACAAGGTGACAGCAATTGTAGGATATGTCTTATGTGTGGGTAGCAAGGTGGCATTAACTAGGTTTCTGCACTTCTTGGGGATTAGGTGTTTTGAATAATTCTGCAAGCTCTGGAGCATACAAGCCATACCTAGGTATTAGATACCTAGCCTCAAGGCAATTACGGTGGATGGAAAACCAAAAGGTTGGTGGCTGGAATCTACCTGGAGGTACCTCAGAAGATACGTCTGATAGGTTACTTCCAAAAAACAGCCATTGACAGCCCTATGGAGTACAGTTCTATATAACACACCTGGGGTCATCGGGAGTCAAGGATGACTCAATGGCAGCTGTTGTTTTTTTGTTTTTCCTTTTCCCTATTTCTTTTTTTCTAGAGGCCGAGGAGTGTGAGAACTTGGGAGGGAAGTGGTTGGAGAGTGGATGTCAGCAGCCGCTCAGGATGGAGAACTGACCAGCTTCTAGTCAGGGCTGCAAAACTGTGTCGAGAAAACATTTTAAGAAAAGTACCATATTATGGCTTTTGACCTTCAGCACTTAGTTTTAAGAGAACTTCTTTTTTACCTATAGTAGTTCCAGCAAAGGTCTCAGAACTGTTCCTGAGTGAATCACCATGGTTAGGAAGCCAGGTCAGGTGATCTTACTGGCTCAGCCTGGGTGAGCTCCCACTCCTGGAGCTGGAGGGTGTAGGTGGCGCTCTTCCTTAACCACAAAGATAGAGCGTAGAGGACAGGTCTACCTTTGTTACCAGAAGGGGCATTGGGTGCTGGGAAGGTCATGACGGTAGCTATCCGTCAATTGTGTAGTTTGGTCAGGTGCATTGGAAAGGCCAGGGTGACCCGTGCGTGCCAGCCAAGTCTGCTAGTTGATTTCTTTCTTCCTGTTTGTTTTCCTGCAGAGCACTTTGGTTTTTGGCACAATCCTCCTTCCATCTTGCTAAACGTTGAAAGGGTATTTGGAGGCCAAGTTACCAACATGGTCAAGCTCAATGCCTATGCTTCTTCCCCATCTAGAATCAAGAACTCACTTCTACACTCTGTGCTTAATTAATGCTTAACAGCACTTTCTGCTGATCAGTTGAGAGCTGATGGTTATTATCGATTTTAAAATTTTAAATTAAATTCAATTAAATAACTTGTTGAGAAACTTTTATGGAATACTTCAGCTGCCTTTTCCTACTTGGTGTGCATGTGGTAGACAGTTGCATGCCTTTCAAATGTGAAGTCAGATGTTCACAACAACCCTATGAGATATACAATTAGTCCTATTTGCTAGGTGCTCCTTGGAAACTATAAAGCAGTTCTACTCTGTTCTGTAGGGTTGCTATGAATTGGTATTGACTCGACAGCAGGAGAGGAAACAGAGTCAGAGTGGCACACGACTTGTTAAAGACTATACTTCCTGGGGCATCCAGCACAGGCTGTGCTTGCACTGGATTTGAGGCATGTAGTGATAAATAAGACATGCTCCTTACCCTTGAGCAGTTCAGAGTCTACGGACTGGGAAGTAGAGACAAAGCTGTGAGCCCAGTATATTACTGCTATGGATATATAGTTACATAAAAGAATGAGTAATATGCTTCTATGGGAATAAAACAGAAGGAAGTGATTAATTTTGCCTAAGTGAAGTCAAGGAGACAGGAAGGGACATTTGAACTGGGCTTTGATGAGTGAGTAGGTGTTTCCCACATGGATACAACGCAGAGAGAATTTGTTCTTTAACTGAGTAATGCATGAGCTTTGAGTAAGATGGAGTTGCTGTTTCAGGGAATGTGGTATCACTGTTGATTTTGGCTTCCCACTGTACTTGATGCTTGAAGTAGATGTACATTTGTGTTAGTCAGATACCTTCATTTGCCAGAAATAGGAGCCCCATTGTGAACTAGCTTAAAGAAACAAGGAGATTTATTGGCTCATCTTGCTGAAAAGCACAGAATTAGGATTGGCTTAGATTAAGCTTTGGTTCTTTGGCTCAGCAATGCCACCAAGAGCCTGGGTTCTTTCTTTCTGCTCTGCCTTATGCAATGATGTCTTCCTCTAAGTTTAGCTCCTTTTATGGTCCCCAAATGGCTGAAACAGTTCTGGGCTATATCCTTCCTTTATCAACCCTGGTGGGAAGGAAACTGTCTTTATCCCAGCATTCCCAGCAAAACACCCGTGAGTTACTCTGATTGGGTTGTTGTAGACTAGATTCGTGTTCTTGAGCTGATCAAGGGAGACAGACTAATGGTGTCAGTTTCCCTGGAAACACATGGATCCCTAAGTGAAATTTTGAGGACTGATTGAAGGAAAATATGAGCAACAGATGTTGAAAAACTGTCAAAGAAATGTTCTCCATTGCATTGAAGCTTGGCAAAGATGGTATGTATCTATCCCAAATAGTCTTTGATGCTCAGTCTGTGTAATACCTCAAATTCTAGGTAATCAAGCCGCTGAATTGCCTTATTTCTTTGTAGTCTCTCTCCTGCTGTCCCCAGTACCATGGGGAACAGTGATATCCACATCACAGTGTTGTTGCAGGGTTAAATGAGTTAATATACAGAGGACTCTTGGAACCACATCTGTTAAACATTGTCAGTGTGAATAATTAGATATATCTTGTAGGGTTGCTATAAGCATTAGAGATGTTAGACGTTAGGTGCTATATACCTGCTATAGAGCAAACTGTTATGTTAACCGCTGTTAATAATAATTATGTGTCATGGATTGAGTTGTGTACCCCCTAAAAATGTGTGTAGCCATTTGGCTAGGCCATGATTCCTAGTAAAGTGTATTGTTTCTATATATTATAAATCCTGCCTCTGTGATAATGAGGCGGCACTTATGTTGGTGGAACAGAATTCAGTGTATAAGATTATATTGTGCCTTGAGGCAATTTCTTGGGCTATAAAGGAAAGGGAAGGAAGCAGATAGTTAGGGGACATTGTACCACCAAGAAAGCAGTGCATCCTTTGGAAGGACCCAGGGTCCCTGCACCTTGGGCACTCTCAGTCCAGGGGAAGATTGTTGACAATGACCGTACTCCACAGCCAGCAGAGAAAGCCTTTCCCATTAGCTGATGCCCTGAATTTGGACTTCTAGCTTACTGGACTATGATAGAATAAAATTTCTGTTTTTCTGTTATAGCAGCACTAGATAACTAAGATACTGTGTTTATTGAACTTCTGAATAATGCCATCACCTGAATAGGACTCTATAGTTCCTAGAGTGCTTTCTGCCAGTATTGCTCTCCCTGGGCCTCACAATTGCTCATTGTTGGGGGCTGCATCTCTAGTCCAAGAGGATCTCATGAAACAGTTGAATGCCTTCTCCAGGGTCCCCTGGCTGGGTGGCCATTATCAACACCAGGACCTGATCCCTGGCAAGGAGCTTTCCAGTTTAGGGCTCATTCCACAGACCCCCTTCCCTGTCCCACAGGATCCCCAGCTTGTATCCCACCCTTTCCTCAGAGCCTTTTTTGAAATACATATGCTTCTCGTCTGCAGTATCCTGATTGTTCTGTTAATCTCCTTTAAGCTTCATGAAGAATGTGAAGGGCTGGATCAGGAAATAGTCACCTAGTCTAATTTTGCATTCGGGAATTGTTTTCCATGGACGTGAAGAGACTGATATTTCCCGTTTGTCATTCAGCTTTTTAACTTCATCGGAGAGAGCTGTTGGTTTCGGAATTATCAACCAGTTTACAAGGTTGCATCTATATTTTGTGTCTAATATGTCTGTACCTTTGGTTTCTTCTTAATGGATATTCAACTGTCCTGCCCAGAGGGAGTACTAAGGAAATTTCTTTTGATGACCGCTTAGAACAGCCAGAAGGCTAATTTCCAGTCACTTCCTTGTGCAGACTCCTAAGACCCTGACCGCTACTGGAAGAGCAGAGTTAGTTTTGTCATCACTCATGCTCACGCCCACCCATACACCCCATACTCCAAGGTGCTGAATTTTAGACTTAGAATTAGTGTTACATAGAATTAGCATTGTTGAATATAGTAGCCACTAGCCCCGTGTGGCTGTTTAAATTTTAATGAAATTGCAAGTTTGGTTTTTCACTCGTGGTTGTCATATTTCAAAGGCTCAATGGTCACATGGGACTAGGGACTGCCATACCGGCAGTGCAGGTAAAGAACATTCCCACCAACACAAGAAGTACTGTGCAGTATTTCACGTCAGGGATAAAGGGAGGAGTTGGCACATGAGTGTCAGGTTTGGCTGCATAGTAACCAAGACCTACAGTTACTAAATATTCCTTCTGTCTCTACTCTCTACCTAGTATTTTCTCTGCATTTTCCAAGGACGCTAATAGAAATTAGAGACCATTGTTACTAGATCTCACAAAAGCAGTCCATGACAATAAGTTTAAAAAAAAAAAAACTTTGAGGGACACAGAATGCATATTTTGTTCCTTAGTTTGATTACTGCATTCTGACAATACATTGCATGTGTTTTGTCCCACTGGGAATTGACAGAGAGAGTGATCAGACAGCATTTGTATTAGTTCAGAAAATGTTTGTAGGCACATTGCCCAACAACGTTAGAACTGGCCAAACTATCCAATCCGAAAAATTTTGGTTGTGTACTACCCTGGGGGGCAAATCTACTTTTGGACAGCCCAGTCCATTCTTTCCCTAAAAGCATGCCGCAGAAGTGACAGAAAGAACAGAGTTCCATTTGATGATATCAGGATGATGCCTGCTGTTGTTTTGTGGTTAAGTATCAATAGATTATTCAGTGACACTAGAATCAGAAAGATAAACACCGTGACATGAATATTGCAAGACTTCTGTGGGCCTCCTGGGGACCCCCAAACCTAGCTTTCAGAATGCCTGATTTAATCAGTTTGCAGAGTTCAGTTCATATGCTCCAACGAGCATTCTGAATCTTTTGTCCTTGGGATAAAGAAACAGAGGAATGGCTGAAAAACAAGTGGGGAACTGTGACTGCCCCAAGACCTGAGAGCTGAGTGACAGGGCCTGGTGAGGGAAGAGGCTGATGTGCTTGCCTGAGATGAGCTGATCTGGGAGTGACCCCATGCTCTTGGGGGAACAGGGGCCACTGTTTTCTTGTATTCTGTGGTCTGCTTGCTACATAGGCCCAGAGTCTGGCTGAGAATATGTGTAGGACATTTCTGTGACCAGAAGTCTTGGGATACTGAGATGAGCTTCCATAGTTGTCCTCAGAGTCTTGTGTTACTTGTATGTTCTGAGAACTTCGGCTCCCTGATAGAGGCCATCTTTTTGGTGTTCTTTGGCCTTCTGTCCCTTTGGCTTTGGCTTTGACTGGTGACTTTAAAGATGATGATTCTTGACTGCTGTCCCTAATACTTGTGCATCTGCTCTTAAAAGATATATATCACTCCAAATATGTCATAGTAATAAATGTAATGTCTATATTGGGAGCCTCTTGAAACTTTAGCCTGGTGATTTTCAAACTTAAAAAAAAAATTATGCTTTAGGTTAAGGTTTACAGAGCAAATTCTTGTTAAACAATTAATACATACGTTTTTTGATATTGGTTGACAATGCTGTGATTCGTCAACATGCTCCCCTTCTCGACCTTGGGTTCCTCCTTCCGTTTGACCCACTTTCCTGTCTCCTTCTGCCACCTTGTCCCTGCCCCGGGCTGGTTTGCCCATTTAGTCTTGTATACATGGTTGAACTGTGTGTATTAATTGTTTATTTTATGGGCTTGTCTCATCTTTGGCTGAAGTGTGATTTCTGTTTTGATCAAAATCTTTGTTTAAAATTGTTCAGAACCTTTCACTTCAGACCCAACATATAAAATAAATAAAAGTGGAGTCAAAGCTGAAGGAGAGAAAGGATAGAGTCCAGTGCACCCCTCTCTCCCCCACAAGCCCTCCCCACGCCTCTGAGTCAGCCCATGAGTCAGCAGTCGGCAGTGAGCAATCCCTGAAGCTGCCAGAGCATCGTCCCACTACCACCACTGGCTGCTGTCAAGTCGACTCCGACTCACAGCAACCCTGTGTGTGTATCAGAGGAGCGCTCTGTTCCGTAAGGTTTCCAGGTACTGATACTAGGTGATAATAGGTCACCAAGCCTTTCTTTCAAGGTGCTGCCAGGACTCAAGCCCCAAACCTTTTGGTTAGTGACCAAGCCTCTTAACCACTTACCACACAGGGGCTCCATTAAATACTCCCAAGACCAAGTATGGTACTGGGTCCTTAAATTATAGCAGTGACTGGGTACACCCCTGAAGTTAGGAAGGCAGCTGCAGAGGACAGAGCAGCTCCACAGTGCTGTCAGACAATTCAGTGACTATCCGTAATGACATCATGCAGAGGAAGGGACTCATCCAAGGTCACACAACGTTACACAGCCAGTCGCTGGGGGGATAGGGACTGGAATCTCAGTAGACTCTTGTCTACATTAGGGTACATTTTATATAGAACTGGATCCATAGTTGCCTAATCTGTCTCCAAGGTGGATGTGTGCTCCTTCTCCCTCTGGAATTCTGCTGTGAAGACCTTCAGGAGATTTTTCAGCCTCATCTGGAACCTAGGCTGGCCCAGTTCCTCTAACTGGGCAAAGTCAAACATCAATACCTGGGTATTGATTACCTGCTGTGGCCGCCACTCAGGATATAAGAGAGACATCCTGCTCATTCAGCCTCTCACCTGTCACCACAAATAAAACAGTGCAGTTATAGCTTCAGCAGGTGCATTTGGTTCTTACACAGTGATGCAGTTATGCTCCAAAGACTCATTCCTTCTTGATTCTGTAATGTGCCATGTACCCAGTGCCTCAGTATTCTTGTCAGTGGAATGGGCATGTAAGAAGTCTATGTAAGATTTACTGGATGATTAAAACATTTAACAGAATTGAGTAACAACAAGTTCCCCCAAATAAGTGTTAATCTTAGGCCCCAGAGTGGTATAGCTCGGTTTCCATCTTACAGTTACCACCATGCTCCTCCATACAATGTTATTGTGACTCTTGTTCTGAACTTGAACCCAGAGTCTTGGGTTCTTGTCTAACCTTTGCTAGTATTTTTCAGATTGACTCTTAATGCAAAGGAACTGCTGAAGGGTTTCTTACAGGAAAATAGATGGTAAGGAGGAAAGTACTGAGTTCAGTTTCCCTGCTGACTCACCCAGTGGGTTGGGAGCAACTTTGCAGGGCCATGCCCACGTATCCACTGTAGAAATGGGGGTGATGTTATTCTTTTGCCCATCTAATGGGAGGATGGGTAAAAATTCCAAGGATTGCATTAAGAAGTAAGTCTCAGAGCAAATGAACTCATTTTTACTAAAACCTTTCCCACTTTTAGAACTGGCTCTGGGAATTTGACCCCAAATTTTAAGTTTTCTCAGAGAGAAGGAGGGAGATGCTGCTTTTGCCTGTAATTCTAGTACTTCACTCTGCAAGGCCAGCAATGCTGAGATACCCTTAGAACAGGGGCATAGAAGCACTTAATTTTGTCTAATTGTGGTAGTTTCTGCGAGTCACTGGGAGATTCAGCAGCTAATGAAAGTGCCCCTGTTCTGTCAGTTCCCTATTGGAATATTCGATATTCTCTTTTATATGCTTATTAGTGAAGAGAATTACAGAAATATATTTCTGGAGCCTGCTGGGGATAAAAGAGGGAATGTAAAAATCTCCTTCTTTCCCTCTAGATGGATCCTAGCAGCCCAAGTGAATGTCATACTTGTGTTGAAAGGGCTATTGATTCCCAGAGGCTCTGCCCTGGGCCTCAGCCTTGAGAGACCCATGGAAGCCTGACCTCCTTTCCCTGGCCTTGCTGAGGCCTCTGCAGACCTTCTGTTCTACATGTGGCTTCTGGGTACCCAGGTCTGTAGGCAGACATACTTCTACAGACCTGGACCAGATGGCTAAACACGTAGGATGAAGAACATTGGCTGTTCACTTTCACTTCTCTTTCTTTTTACCATAATTATACTTAGTGTTTCCAGCAGCCAATGGGAGGCAGGTAAATCTCTCTGGAGGAAATGACTCAGATGCTGTATTTCTCTAATTGTGCTTCAGGAGTACTAACCAATTACTGCTGAGTCAACTCTGACTCATGGTGACCCTTACTGGTGCCCCTGAATGCATAGGGAAGAAGGTTTTATACTCCGTTTTCCTTTTTCTGATGTCCGTGCATATTTATATATTGAAGATCCTGGAGGTTCAGTAGCAAGGCAACCTGTTTGCCTTTGTTTAAGCCAATGTTGCCTAGTGAAACTAGAATGTGCTGTGCAGGACACCCTGTGGATACGCCGCTCATCTGAACTGACCAATCCTTTGACTGATGTTTAGATACAGCTAGGTAAATAACAAGCCTGCAAGTTTTCTGCATATAGTTTTGTGACCTTAAGTAAGCTATCTAAGCTTTATATGCCTCAGTTTCCTCATCTGTAAAGGGGGTTAGTAAAAGGGCTTACTTCAGTGTTTTGCCATGAGGATTAAGTGCTTTAATTAAGCTCTTGGCACAGTGTCTGGAGTATAATATGTTCTGTTTCTATTAGCTTTTATTGTTGATATCACCCATTAGTATTTACTGATTGCTCTTAAAACCGTGCTAAGCATTGTTAATGCCTGCTCTTTGTGTTTGGCAGCATGTGATAATACAAAAATCCTACCTTGGGTGAAAGATTGCAAAGCACTATCACAGCTACTGTTTTCTTTAATCCTCACAACAGTGTTAGAGATGTAGTTGTCCCTGTAATATGAAGGAGGAAGGTGAGGCACGTATGATAGGTAAAGAGACCAGCCCTAAGTCACACAGTGCATTCTGAACTCGGACTACAATCTGTTGGCTGTAAGCCCACTGTCCCCAAGCATTTCCAAGGGTGTGCATCAAGCAGTCCAGGACTTAGTCTCAACTCTGGTTGGAGGCACATGCCACATGGCTTCTCCTCATAGAGTTAGGGGAAGGCTGGGTTCAAATCCTAATTCTATCCCCCACCCCAACTCCTTGTCTTTGGGCAGGTTAGTTAACTTCTCTGATCTTCAGGCCTGTCTGCTGTAAATAGACTTGGTAACGTATATTCCCTATGGATACACTGAGGTTTAATGACATTGTGTATGTAAGGGGTCAAACACAGGGCTTGGGACACAGTTACACCTTCTTCTCACTTACTGACTATTCTTATTATCTGACATTTCATATTTAAGACAGTGGTAAAAAATCTACTATCCATTTTGCACATTGGCCACATGTATCTTGCAATAACAAAGACTGAGGTGGAAGGCGAGGGTGATGCTGGCTTTGATGCTTAAAATTATGTATCAGCTTGCCTGGGCCATGATTCTCAGTGGTTTGGCAGTTACATAATGATGCAAATTGATGCTTATGTAATGATGTACCTTGGCAGTTGTGTAATGATGTAGTCACCCTCCATTTGGTGATCTGACAGGGTCGCCCCCTATTTTTGCGTAACACCGATTTTGCATAATGACCTGCTCTTCAGATCCTAACCAGGGTGATAAGTGAGGAGAGGGTGTAGTACTCCATACATCTTAGCTCATAATGATATTCTGCAGCAAATGTTGTGCTAGAGAATATCTCCATGGTCTTATGTAATCCTCCCAGCACCACTACGAGATTGTTATGCCTCGTTGTTCAAACAAGGAAACTGAATCTCACCATCTGCAGATGGTGAAGGTGAGATTCAAAACCCTGGCAGCCTTGCTCCGTGGAAAAACCTCTTCCCTTCGTTTTCTTTAGGGTACATGGAGAGTTTGTGCAAGGCCCATTTCCTTGGTCAGTGGGCATGTGTCGTGGATAGTACTGTCATTTGAGCTTGAAGGCAATGATCCTCACCCAGGAGAGTGGCAGGGTAGTGCCCTTTTCCCGGGAGGGATGCATCGAGTACTATCTTGGGTCCATCACAGATGATGACTCGTTCACATGTGCATGCTTGGCTGGGACTAGCACCTGTGCCCACAACCCTATTGAGTTGGTTTACTTCTTTAACAATCAAGCTGACCAGAAGAGACACTTTTCTGCAAGGCACACTGAGGAAGTACTGAGCCAGTCTTCCTGCTGACTGAGAGGACAGTGAGAGAGCAATTAAATTGTACCTACTCTGAATCCTACACATAAACTGTAGTTAACAATTTCATAACGGTACATGCCTTTCCGCCTAAGAGTCAAGAGCAAAACAAATGACCCAAGATGCCAGATGCCAGAGACTAGACTAGCAGGGAGGAAAGGGAACAAAGGAGAGCTCAAGACTGTTAACATGATTTTCCTATAAAATTGGCTTTCAGAGTCAAAGGGGAAAATCAAGGTGGATTGTAAAGGGGGGTATTGATTTGAATGTGCTGAGCATCTGGAATCTTTTTGTTTCCCTGATGTGAAAGCTCACTCGGCTTTGCATGATTGGGTTTTAAATTGCTCAGTGGAGCATCGCTTGATGCTGACCGGAGTCTGCAAGGTTCTGTGATTTGGAAGGAATAGTTGCTTCAGCTCTCTCCCATCTTAGGGTCTGTAGTGGGAATAGAAGTTTCCGCTGTTGACTTCAAGCACATTTTCCCAGGTTGCTGCTACTTTACCTTCCTTAGCTTAGGGTCCCAGGAAGCATTACTGGTGAAGACGGGAGTACACATCCAAAGTCAGTTAGTACATGAACGTGCCAAAGATTGGGATCATCCAAGGGGTTAAGAGATGAAGCCAGGTACAGACCTGGAAGTCACGGAGATAGGGAATGGCAACTCTTCATTCATTCAGCCATTCAGCCCATACTGAGTACTGACTGTGTGCCAGGTCATGTTTAATATGCAGACATAGAGCCATGATAAAGGAAACATACATTTACATCACAAAGAGTAAACTGTGGATGGCAGCAAGGTGGCAAAGAGGGCGTATTGTTATGAATCTGACAGTGCTGAGTGACCAGTCCTTCCTTAATAACCACCTTGGTTCTTCTCTACGCTCAAAGCTAATTTAACTGGAAAGACACCTTCCTCATTCCCTCCCTTGATACCTCTTTTCTACTCTCACATCTAGCAATTGGTAGTCTAGGTTATTTATTTTGATTTTATTTCTTGGTTTGAAGAGTTGATGTTGGTATGACACTCATAACTTCATCTCTCTGGGATTTGGTTGAAAGAGACAATGAGAAAAAAAAGAGTCATAAACTCTGCCCTTCCTTTTGTGATATGAGAAGCTAGGGAATTATTATGTAGATGTGCTAATACTTTAATGTGTTCAAATAACAAAGCATGAGTGTTACACTGGTACTGGTAACCTAAGTAGAGGTAAAGTCTTCAGCCAGATCTCACAACAGAACTAGGTTAAACTCAGTAGCTACACACTGAAAATCAGACCAGGGGTCTATGGGGTGGCCACAAAATGGAGCGATGCTTTATTTAAGAGTGAGATCCACTTAGGCTTGCATCCACACTCTGTTGATATAAGTCATTTGACCTTGAGCTTCTTGACCTCTAAAGTGGAAATAATGATTTGGCCATTCAAAACCTTGACTTTGAGACCAGGGTCTTTTGAAAGCTCTGATGTCAGTGATGTGCTTCTCAGTGAAGTACTCCCTCCTGAATCTTTGGTTTTTCTTCCTGAAGGTGCTGAGTCCATGGTTACAGGTATTTGGACAAATGAAGAGGTAGGAGACCTGAAATGGACAATGAGGTGTAGTTCTAAGGACCTGGTTAGTGGCCAGGAAAAGCAAGTTGGATGGAAGAGTTCCACTGAAAGATACATTGAAAGAATTTAGAGGCCAGTAGAAGTTAAAAATAAGTAAGGAAACTCAAGGCAGGAATTCATTCGTTCATTCAATAAATATTTTTTGGAATACCCTAAGTTGAAAGAACATGGAATCTACAGCCAGACTGCCTGGTTTCAAATTCTGGCTCTTATTTACTATTTCTGTAACCTTGTGCAACTTATTTATTCTCTGTGCCTCAGTTTCCTAATTTGTAAAGTGAGACTAATCAGTAATGAGAAATGGAGCCATTGCTATGAGAACTGAAAGAGCGTCAGAGCGATATTTATGTTAATTCTTTGTGTCTTTTTGTTCATTTACTCAATGAACATATTCATTTGTGTCCTGACTGTGCTGTGTCACATTGCTCTTGTGTTGGGACATAGCCAGTGAAGACATGCTTTCACTGGTCTTATATTCTAGAGGAAGAGCCAGATTATAATACAAGTAAATACAGCAATGAATAAGATAGTGACAGTGCTATGGAGAAATGAGAAGTGAGTGATTAGGGGTGAGGACAAAGGAAGACAGAAAGCAACCACTCTATACCAAGATCATTCTCTTGAAAAAAAATGGGAAACAGTCAAGGTTTTGGAATTTACTGAAGAAAGAGGAGGCATTTCTTGAGTTTCCAAGAGAGGCAAGCAGGATAAACAACCAGAAATAAATATAGTTAAGTCAAGATTGATTCTGGGACTAAACACCCTTCCAGGTAATTATTTCTCCTGGTAGTGAGTCATTATTGCTTAAAATTAATTCATCTTTTCATGTTGTCAGCATCAAAGGTCCTTGATTGGTGAATATATCCTCTTTTGCCCTGTGCCTCCTTCATCTATATCCCTTACCTCTCATCGAATTGAAATTAAAGGCCGTTCATTTGGAAAAACCTGTTAACTCCCTGTTTGTAGATGGCTTAATTTACATTGGGCCTGATTGGGGTTTCCATCTCTTAGGACTGGACCCTACATGTGCCCCTGCTGTCTCCATTAGCATCCTCTATGGGCCTGTGGCTTGTGGATTATTCCATTTGCTCCTGTACACTTCCCAGTTCTTTACAGGTAGGCAGGCCATGGGGATCTAAGAGACGCGTGTCACTTCTGGGCTGAGGCAGTGGCCCTTCCTATGTGGTGCTCCAGCTGCTCCCTCCCTCTGTGAAGGGAGGCTGCAGTGCTTCTGGTGGTGCCATCTGCCTCAGCCTTGGTCCCGAGGATGGGGGCGTGGAGAACAGTGTGCCCTCTCCCTTTGTCTCTGTGGGTCTCTGGGTTCTCAGCTTCTGGAGAGCCTCAAGAACTGGTTCCTCCTTATATTTTATAGGTAGGCAATTGTGTTAAATGCATCATCTAGCCTTGAAGGAGCTCAGTCTGAAATGTTTCTTTCTTCTTCCTAAAGTTAACTTTTCCTTTTTAAAAGTAGTTTCTGCACCTCTCTGTGTCCTGATCACTTACCTTCTGCTGCGGTTTAATTTTCCGTATTGCATTCACTATTCTCTAAAATTGTCCTTTTTGTGTGTTTATATATCATCTGTATTCCCTCACTAGAATATAATCTTATGCCTGTTTATACTTCATTGTATCTTCATTGTCTAGAAGGGTATCTGGAACGAAGAAGATGCTTGATGAGAATGTGAGTGAGTAAGCCACGGAGGCACCCGTGCATCCTCTAACTCCTACCCCTCCTTCCCTTCTTCAAGGCTGGGTGGTGGTAACTCATTGAGGTGACAGAGTACATGGTTAGGGTGCAGAACTTTGGAGCCGGGCTGCCTGGACTAAAATGCTGGCTCTATAACTTAGTGCCGGTGTGACCCTGGATGAGTTGATTTCCCTGTACCTTAGTTTCTTCCTCTGTAAAATTAGGATAGTTAGCCGTACCTGATGTATATATTTTGCAGATTTCATGAGTCAGTATATGTAAAGCACTCAGAAAGGTGCCTGGATTCTAGGAAGGACCATGCAAGTGTCACTGTTGTCACTACTCGTTAGGTGAGGAAAGGGCCCTGTCTCCTATCGGGATCCCTGTTTGCCCCCTTCAGTAATGTGGGAACCAGGCCAGGCTGCTCAGCTGGAGTCCCCTGGGGTCCCTCTAGCAGGAAGGTACACTGCATGGGGCGTGCCCTGCCTCCCCCCAGTCTTTAATCCCAGAAGTCATAAATTAAGCAAACCTGGAGAAGGTATCGCTGAGGAAAAAGGCCAACTTTGATGGGAACAGAGTCCTTCTCTCAAGCTTAAAGCTCTCCAAGGCCTTGGTGAGGACCGTGCCCCTGCAGGCTCTGTCCTTTCCTCAGTTCTTAAGCAAAATTTCCATAATTTTGTTAAAAACTGATGTATGCTGGCCACATGAGTGACATTTCCTAGTGATGGGGCTTTGCTCAGCTCCTCCCAGTCAGGAGAACTTGTTCAATTATGTCCTGCCCCTGTGATGGACCCAATCTCAGGAGCACACATTAGCTCCTGATTATACCCTTGCTGAGTTTCTCTTGACAGGAAAGAAATGGATTTACCTCGTGTCACCTCTAAAGTTTGCAAAGTCTTGGCCTCTTTGGTAATAACCTCTTTCATGTTGTGTAAGACCAAGGAAGTAACATCAGTTTGGTGCTCAGTCCTTAGTGGCCTGTGGGTTCAAGCCTGGAGGTGGGCTTGAACTGGATCTTCATATCCATGATTGTTGCTGGGGCTCTTGGGTAACTGCATGGAAGAATCCCATGAGGCTAGCAGCCCTGTAAAGGGTGGAGGCTAGACTGTGGGCAGTCGTGACAGGTACGAAGTTCACACTTGAAGGGCCTTGAGTCATTAAGACCTTGGGTAAATTACAGAATCTCCCTGGACCTTCACCTCAGTTTGTACCATGGGGTCCAGAATAGTAGTAACCTGATAAAAATGGCATGAGATACAGTGAGCTAATATATGCAAGGTACCTAGAACTGTGCTCGGTGTACAGCAAATGCTATGTGTGTTTTCTCTGTTTTTAATTTGAACATGATTATTTAAAAATATGTTTGCTATTGTGATGATTATTAGTAGTATTGTTACAAAGTCCCTGGGTAGTGGAAAGGTTAATATGGTCAGCTGCTAATTAAAAGGCTGGAGGTTTGAGTACATCCAGAGGAGATTCGAAGAAAGGCCTCTGATCTACTTCCTGTAAGTCAGCCATTTACAGTCTCATCAGCACAGTTTTGCTGTGACACACGTGGGCCACCATGAGTCAGAGTTGACGTGATAGCAGCTAGTTTTCACTGTTATGGTAGGACAGATCTTAGGGTTCAGACATACCTCTTCCACGTAGTAACTGTGTGACCTTGGGCAGATTGTTTCCCCTCTATGGGCCTCAGTTTCCCCATTTGTAAAATGATAAGAATGGCCTATTCCACAATGTTGCTGTGAGGATTTCTGTGAACTAGCGCACCATGAGGATTTAGAACAGTGTGGGACACCAAGAAAATGCTCAGTAAATGTTGCTTTGTGCCATCTAGTTGATGTTAACCCCACACCCAGACTCACTGGTCTGAAGTTGATTGCCATTTATATTAGCCCTAAAGGATAGAGTGGAGTGGCCTCTTAATTTCCAAGGCTGTAACATTTTTGGAAGCTGACAGTGCTCACATCTTTTTCCCATGGACTGACTGGTGAGGTTGAACCACATGCCTTTCGGTTAATAGCAGAGCACCTAACTGCTTTGCCACCACTGCTAATTCTTATTGATAAGGTACCTGCCTCCAGGGAAGGTGAGATGGTGTGGCAGCCTGGAGGGGAAAAGAGGAAAAGTCTCTCCATTGTGGGCCATTATTATACACATAGGTATTGTTTTCCTTTTGGGACAGTAAGCTCCATGAGTGGAAGAATTGTCTCTCACCATATGGAGTTTCCCCTTCACTAAGAAGACTGGAGACATTCCAGAAGGGACGTAGGAATAGGGTGGGTGTATCCTATGACCCCTTTCAAAGTTTGGTTGAGAAATCTAGCTTGAAGTGAGCATTATTGCAGGTGAGGGTAGCAGCTCCCCACCGCCACCCCAATCTGCACTACCCAAACCCTTCTCCAGCCGACCCCTGATACTACAGCAGCTTTTCCCTGGGGGAAACCATGTCTCCCCTGCCCTTCCTTCACAGTCACTTAGAAACATGACCAGCTTTGTGGCTGAGAACCTGGGCAAGAGTCACCTCAACCAAGAAGAGAAAAAGTTCTGGAGAAGACAGGATCTGGTAAACACCTTTGATGAAAAATAAACAAATGAATCTTTCCTCATCAATTTCTGTGGAGTTATTTGCTATTTGATTCTTGAAGCTGATGTGTTCTCTGCCTCCCTGCCCCTGTTCATTCCCATTGACAATGCTGGCTTGCTTGGGAGAGCCCTCTTGCCTAGATGGGGCAGTGAAGTCCCTAAAGATTTTGCTCTGATCAGACTTCTAGAAGCTGGACAAATCACAAAACAAGTAGACAGCTTCAGACTCCTTATTTATTTTAAGGTAGAAAGAAAAGGGAAAGGATGACATCAGGCCAAGCTGTTCCTTCCTTTTTCTTGCAAGACTTCCCTCCCTAGTGAGTATGTGATATGGCCATCCATAGGGAGATAAATCAATGAGCCAAACCAACTTCCAGTCAGAGTTGATTCTGGTTAACGGCAGCCACATAAACATCAGATTAGAATTGTGCTCCAGAAGTTTTTTTATTTTTTTTTATTTTTTAAATTTGTTTTGTTGTGGCAGTTTAGCATATACACAGTAAAATGTATGCCAGTTAAACAGTGCCTACATGAACCATTTAGTGACACTGATTACATTCTTCAAGTTGTGTAACCATTCTCACCCTCATTTTCTGAGTTGATCCTGTCCCATTAACACAAATTCATTGCTCCCCAATGGTTTCTATCTAATCTTTGGAGTTGCTGCGATCAGTTTGATCCTCTGTAGGTAGTTCTTGTTAAGAGCTTAATACTTGTGATGATTAAGGATATGTATCAAGTTGACTGAGTCATAATTCCTGAGTTTGTCAGTTATGTAGTGACATAATCACCTTCATGATGAGATAACGTATAATGTAGTCATCTCCATGGTGTGATCTGCTATAAGCAGTCATTCAGCTGAAACAAAGATTTCTTGAAAGTGTGGCCTACATCCAGTGTATACAGACTTTCTGGCAAAGTGCAAAGCCTTCACTTGGTTTGTTATTATCTGACCTCTTGGACCTTCAGACATGAGCCGGCAGCTTGCCATTTTACCTGCTGATCTTGGGTTTGTTGGTCTCTGCAGCTCTGTGAGTCAGGAGAAGCCTCCAGCCTGAAGCCTAAACTGTGGACTTGGGACTTTGCAGTCTCTGCAACTATGTGAGCTGTTCCCTTGGTTCAAATCTCTCTTTTTCTATATATGTGTATACATTTGACTGATGTGGCTTCTCTGGAGAACCTAGGCTAAGACAATGATTCAGGCAAACTTTATTTTATTTTTTAACTAATAATTAAGGTAAACTACTGTTTGGTTTTCAGAAAACGTCAGGGGATGGTTTAAGATTTAAAGATTATCTCAGAGCCATAGTTTCAGGGGTTCATAGTGCCAGGAATTCCACAGTGAAGCTATCTGGTCCAGGACTTTTGTTGTTGGACATTTTTGATCACTGATTCCATCTTTCCACTTTTTATTGGTCTGTTGAGACTTTGTATTTCTTCCTGAGCCATTTTGTGCTTCTAAGAATTCATCTATTTCATCAAGATTATCCAGTTTTTTGACATACAGTGTTTCACAATATTCTGTCATAATCTGTTTATTTCTGTTGGGTCAGTTGTAATGTCCCCTCTTTAATTTTTTGTTTTGGTTATTTG
Source organism: Heterohyrax brucei (assembly GCA_028571685.1). Lineage (NCBI taxonomy): Eukaryota > Metazoa > Chordata > Mammalia > Hyracoidea > Procaviidae > Heterohyrax > Heterohyrax brucei. The sequence goes on along the minus strand of CM053154.1, from coordinate 79,895,578 downwards.
TATCTTTTCTTTGTTAGTGTTGCTAAGGTTTGTCAATTTTATCAATGTTTGCAGAGAATCAACTTCTGGTTTTATTGAATCCCACTGTTGTTTTTCTGTTTTCTATTTCATTTGTTTCTGCTCTGATCTTTGCTATTTCTTTCCTGGAGTTGTTGAGTTAGGGTGTTCATTTGCAGCCTTCTTTTTTTAGGTAAACATTTGCTGATATTAAGTTTCCCTCTGAGTACTGCATCCACTACATCCTATGAATTTGGATGTGTTGTACTTCTATTTTCATTTAGGTCTAAGAAATTTGTGGTTTCTCTTTTGATTTCTTTCTTGACCCATTGATAATTTCAGTGCCTTGTTCGATTTCCATGTTTGTGTATTTTCCAGGTTTTTTTTTTCCTGTTATTAATTCCAAAAATTCACTCAGTTGCAGTGAGGAAAAATACTTTGTATGATTTCAATCTTTTGAAATTTATCAGGTCTCAGTTTGTGAACTTAAATGTGATCTTTCCTGGAGAATGGTCTATGTTCAGTAGAATAGAATGTATATTGTGCCATTTTCGGGTGAAGTGTTTGGTACATGTCTGTTAAGTCTAATTGGTTTATAGTGTCATTCAGATTGTTTGTTTCCTTGTGTCTGTCCAGTATTGGAAATGGCATATTGAAGTCTCTGACTATTATTATAGTATAGTCAGTCCTATATATCTGTGGATTCTGTATCTAAAGATTGAAAATATTTAGGAAACAAAAACTTCCAGTTAGCAAGTTTTTAATCTATTGAGCTCATCTACATTTTCTTCATCTGTATTGATATCTGCAGGTGAAACGTTTTAGATCCTTCAAAGCTGTTATATCTCACCTATTCTGAAAATTTGGGCTTGTCACATTTTTGTACTAGGAGAGTCAGCCCAAGTGCCCGCATTACCCACTGGGATTCCAGGGGAGGGGTTCCATATGAAGGGCAGCATGATCCCCAATCTGGAAATGCCAACTCCTCTCTGAAGCTCAGCCCCTGCCTTTCAGGCCCAGAGACCCTCAGCAGGCACCATGCATGCCCAGGTGAGTACATGGTCCTGCCACTTTCTTATACAGGATTGGATTAGTCAGGAAACAGGAAGCCCTCTTATCCCTCCACTGTTCACTTGGGTGGGAACCAGAACCTGCCAGTTGTACACTTGTGAGTACTTTACAGTCCCCTCTTCTAGCTCTAGCTTCATATGCAGATGATGGGCCATTGAGAATCCATGGTTTTGGTATCCACAGGGGTTCTGGACCTGAATCTGCTGCAAATATGAGAGACAACTGCACTGTTCATTTCCTCCTTCATTTCTATCAGTGTTTGCTTTATATGTTTAGGTGTCCCAATGCTGGGTGCATATTTATTTATGATTGTTAAATCTTCTTGATTAATTGGCATTTTTATCACTACATATTGTTTATCTTTTCTGACAGATTTTCTTTTCAGCTCTATATTGTCTGATATTAAGGTAGCTACCCTGGCACTCTTTTGGTTATTGTTTGCATGCAATGTTTTTTTCCTTCTTTTCACTTTCAACATATCTGTGTCTTTGTGTTTAAGATGAGTCTTGTAAATAGCGTATAGTTGAATCATGTTCTTTTTTTTTCACCCACTTTACCACTCTCTGCCTTTTGATTAAAATATTCTGTAGGGTTTTTAGTGGCTGATTTTTCAAAAATAGGTCACAGATTGCCATACCTTTCTTCTAAGGCACATGTGGTTGGACCTGAACTGTCAACCTTCTGATTAGTAACTGAATTCTTAAACATTATACCAAATAACTAGCAATTACTCACTTTTCTAGCATCTAGGAAAGGTAGTATGGGAATTAACCTTGGATGAGTTGACCTAAATTGTCTCTCACATTCCATTCAATCAGCTAAAGCTTAGGCCTACCTAGTAAGCCTTACCTCAAGGAAGGGAGCATTTGGTTCTCTCAGAAGTTGCAGACAACCTTTGACTCTAGGCACCATTCCTAGATGAGGCAGAGACGTGGAGGTAGGGTGCTGAGCTCCTCCATCTCTCAGTGTTGCTGGGGATGAAGATGAATATGATCATGACTGTCGTGTCTGGGAAAGGAAGCCTGGTGCTTCTTGGCTCTCTAATGCTGGCTCTTTCTACAGCCAGTTGCATGGCTCACACCCCAGGGAAAGCAGGTGGGGAGCTAAGAGGCTGGGAAGGGATGAGGGAGGAATGTGGATTTGATAGAAGTTTCTAAAATATATTATTGATTTGGAGGAGATATGAAGGAGGAAATGTAAGAGAGGGGCGATAAAAGCATTAGTCAAGGTAGGGATGAGAGAGTCAGCCTGATTGTATGGGAGATGACATTAGACCAGTACTTCTCTACCTTTTTAATTTTGTTTTTTATTGCCCTTTTAAGGAGTCTTTCAAGCATCCTGGTGGCATAGCAGTTAAGCGGCTGGCTGCTAACTGAAAGGTCAGTGGTTTGAACCCACAGAGTGGCTCTTCTGAAGAATGACCTAGTGATCTACCCCTGTAAAGATGGCAGGCTGGGAATCTCTGTGGGCAGTCCTACTCTGTAACATGGGATTGCCATGAGTCAGAATCACTTTGACAGGAGCTAACAAGGAATCTTTCTAGACATTTTTCCCCTAATCACCACCACTCCCTTGAAGTTTTAATACCACAGATCTTTTGTGTGTTTGTGTATGTATCTGTGCTTTGTATATAAAAAGAGTAAGTATTTTTTTTTTCCATATCTCTTTTAGGAACCAAATTTTGCTCCTTTGGGGAGCAGTACCCAGCTGAGAATACATGCCTTTGATATATCTCTGGGGCTACTGGTGGCATAGTGATTAAGTGCTACAACTGCTAACCAAAAGGTCGGCAATTTGTATCTACTGTGGTCCTTAGAAACTCTGTGGGCCATTTATACTCTGCCCTATAGGGTCGCTAGAAGTCAGAATTGACTCGATGGCAGCAGGTTTGGTTTTTTTCCTGGGGACACTTATAGGTGTGTAGTCCAGGATTATCCCTCCTTGTACAGAAGGGAAGCAGGGAAGAATCACAGTTCTTGGGCACCAGCTATATGTCAGGCACCAAGATAGGTGTATTAGTTACATCATCTTAGCTAATACTTCATGTCATTGCTAGCTGGCCAGAGCTATGACTCCATTTTACAAATGAGGCCATGGAGACTGAGAGGTTCACACCTTTGAAGAGACAAAACTTGCCCAGGTGAACGAGCTAACAATAGATGTGTGACAGGGCATGCTTACGTGTCAAAATGGGTTCAAAGCTGGTTGGATGAGAACACAAGGGGCTGGAGCCACCACTGTCCCTGGCTGACACCCTAGGACATAAACTGGACCTTCAAGTGTAGATGGCCTTTAATACACAGACAGGAGGAGAGGGGTAGGCACTATGAACAGCAGCAGTGTGAATAGCAGCAGCAGGAGCATCAGGCTGGTGAAGAGGCTGCTTCTCACAGGAGACTCTGGGACACTAAGCTGGAGCTGTCTGGTGCAAAGAGAAGAAACCAAAGAGTGGGCTTGTTTGTTCTTTAGACTCTTGTTATAATGTGGCATCGAGCCAGGGAGCCTGCCTAAGTAGACTTAGCAACATATCCTTCAGGCAAAAAGGCATTCTCTTTAGAGGTTAGGATATGAGATGGAGAGATAAAAGGCAAGAATCTGAGGTCCTAATTGTAGCATTTTGGGAAATTAAGTGTTGTTTTCAGAGTGTCCCAGTGGAGGAAATCTCTGATAAAAAGTAGAAATCTGTGACTGAAGATAAACTAGAATCTTGTTCCCCTTTCTACAACCTTCCTGGTTCACTCAACCCTTTCATCACAGGTACTTGGCTGGGTCTCTTGCTGATATAGGATTGAATCAGTCAACATCAGGTCTAGTTATAGACAACTCTCAGAGCTCACTAAGGTATTGAAGCAAGGGTATATTTGTCACTGATCCTACCTGCTCCCTCCAGAGCACTGATTTTAACACATGCCTTCACTGTCACTGTGGTTTGGCTGAGAACATGACAATTCTGCTGCCAGGATGTGACATGTCTGCTTCTGTTGCTGTATGATTGGCCAACGAGGGTCACATAGCCAGACTGGAGTTCAGAAGGAGCAGGAGAAGGTAATCCTGCCACTTGTTCAAAATGGGAAGAGCAAGTAATATTGGTGCAGAGACAATGATGATGATCAAAATATTAAATTGACTTTTCAGGATAAAGTGGAAGTGATTACGTTTCTTGGTCATCTTTCTCCAAAGCACTGATTCTTGCTCTGTTGGAGCTTGTGTTATGCTGTATGGTAAACATTTACTTGCTGCCCCAATGAAAGTAAAAACTCCTGAAGGGCGTACCAGAAGCTGAAGCCATGGGCTGTCGAGTTGATTCCAGCTCATAGTTACCCAATGGACAGAGTGGAACTTCCCCTCATAGAGTTTACTGGAAGCAGCTAGTGGATTGGAATGGCTGAGTTTTTGGTCATCAGCTATAGCTCTTAACCACTGCACTGCCAGGGCTCCCTAAAAGGCATAGAGTAGGTTAAATGAGAGAACTATAAGTAGTTATTGATGACCCCCTCACTATATACCAGGCACTATGCTAGTCACACTGTGCAAGACACAGAACAAAATCCCAGTCTCTCAGGGTGCTAAGTCTAGTGAAGGTGACAGCTGAGTTGTCTCTGAGTTCTGGAGCACCATTGTCATGTCTCTTTTACCACCAACCACAATCCATCTGCTTGTTGATTGGTTCCCTAAGTGGGATGGGGGAGGCAGGTAAAGCTTCTAGAAGGAGATAGCCTGTGAGCCAGTGACCTAGCACAGTCCACACACAAGGCAGGTATGATACAAGCTTAGCCTTCATAAACAAAATTAGTTGCTGTCGAGTTCACCTTAACTCACGGCGACCCCACATGTGTTACAGTACAACTGTGTGCTGTAAGGTTTTTAATGGCTTATTTTTTTTTTCCCCCATGAAGTAGATTGTCAGGCCTTTCTTTTGAGATGTCTGTGGGTGGACTACAGCTCAGCTGGCACAGTGGTTAAGAGCTACAGCTGCTAACAAAAAGGTAGGCAATTGAAATCTACCAGCTGCTCCTTGGAAACCATAGGGGCAGTTCTACTCTGTCCCATAGCGTCACTATGAGGCAGAATCAGTTGGATGGCAATGGTTTTTTCCTTCTGGTAGGTGGACTTGAACCTCAAACCTCTAGGTAGCAGCTGACAGTATCAATTGTTTGTACCACCAAGACACTCCTGACCTTAGAAGGGCTTTGCTTTTGGTTCATTCATCTTCTGTGTTGCGTGTTCCTTTAGGTATGGAAAATATTATTAGGCCCATTTAATAGACTGGGAAAACAGAGTCTCAGAATTGGCTCATCTTAGTTCCTTGAGGACGTGAGTTCATCCATTCCCTGCCTGTGCCAGCTGAGCTGAACATTTCAAGTTTAGGTTTCCCATCACTCAGCTCCCAATACAATCCATCAAATGTTCTCAAACTTAAAAATGACAGTCATTTGAAATTGAGTGGAATTAGGTATTATTAAAATAGCATTCTAAATTTTAATCTTGAGCATCGACTTCTTAATAGCTTCTACTTTCAGTAAAAATTATGGGCCATGCTCACAGACATTCAATTTAAATACTGTCAGGCAAGACTGATTTCCCTGCCAGCATCACCAGATTTTCTTTCTTTGTTTTTTCCTTTTTTTTTTGGTCCTTGTACTGAGTTAATTTTGAACACTTTGAGATTTTGCAGGGTAAGAAATCTACCAAAAGAGTACAGATCTTAGCAAAAACCAAGTCCTTTTCGACTCGTGGTGATCCTGCGGGGCAGAGTAGAACCACCATTTCCATGGCTGTAAATCTTTAGGGAAGGCAGCCTGCCACAGTTCTCTCCCATGGAGCAACTGATGACCTTTTAGTTAGCTGGGGAGCACTTGTCAGTGTGCTGCCTCTTCTCTCTAGCCTTCTCTTTTCTAGTAGGTCCTTCTCTACTGCATCTGTTTACCATTTTCGAACTTATTTCCTTCCTGAACCCCTTCCTGCCTGGCTTTCTTCATCTCCTTATTCCTACTTATGTTTCTTGCCTTGAACCAAGTTGGGGTTGGGGATGTGAGGAGGTGGGCTGATAATGAGAAGCAGCAAGGGATGATAAGGAGAGAAAAGTACGAGTTTTGCAGGCAGACATGGTTTGAATTTCTTGCTTTGTCTCTTGCTAACTGTGAGACTCCTGGAAGTTATTTAGCCTTTCAGAGCCTTGATTTCCTCACCTTTAAAATGGGGCTAGTGATTTTTGTCTCACAGTGTAATAAGAAAGTGGACACTAAGCTTAGTGCTTGGCACTCTGGTTAACAGCATCTGTGTATGACAGACCACTGCTTTCTGCAGTTCCTAAACCATAGCCCAGGAGTTCTCAATCTTATGTACGTTGGAATCAGCCAAGGGACTTTGAAAGGTGGCCAAACTATAAACCAACTGGGGGTGTATCCTGTGACATTCTTGCTTTTAAAATTCTCTGCAGTGAGTCTGAAGCATATGGGGGTTGAGAAGGGAGTCCTAAGTCCCTAGGGTTGCTGAAAGTTCAAATGTGTTTTTCCTTTGAGACCAGAGGAGACTTTAGTGCTTGTAGGTAAAGGCCCAGCTCTCTCATTAGCACTGAGATTGGATTTTCCCTCTCCCGACTGGACCGAAGAGAAGACAGAGAGGAGGTAGAGGTGGTAGCGGTACTTGGTGGGTAGTGATGGGACACTCTGTTTGTTTTCTTCCTGGAATACTTGTATGTCCCTGCATCAAGCTTGCTTCCCAGGGGTAAAGGGAAGAAGAAGGGATGGAAAGAAAGAGAAAGAGAGGAAGGGATAGAGCTGCCCTCGTGGAGTCTTCTGCATGTCCTTCATGCCCACTGAGGTATTTCTTTCAGTGATAAACACACTTGGCTGCTGATTAAAGGGTGAGAGGTTTAAGTTCACCCAGAGGCACCTTGGAAGAAGGCCCAGATAATCTACTTCTGAAAAATCAGTCTTTGAAAACCCTGGGGAGCACAGTTCTATCCTGACCCATCTGGGGGCACCATGAATAGGGGTTGACTCAGTGGCCACTGGTACTGGTACATTCTGAAAACTCCTTTGTCTAACTTAAGCTGTCCAGTATGGAAGCCACCAGTCACATGTGGCTGTTAGTTGGAATGTGACTGTTCTGAGGTGCTGCTATGTCAAATACACCTCAGATTTCAAAGACTGCGTACTTATTCGCCCAGAAAAGAATGAAAAATATCTCATTAATAAAATTTTGGAAACATTTGGTTCAAGTTGAAATGAAAATATTTGACATGTTGAATTATATAAGATATTATTAAAATTAATTTTACTTTTTTTTAATGTGGCTGCTAGAAAATTGGAAACCCTGGTGGCATAGTGGTTAAATGCTGTATCTGCTAACCAAAAGATTGAAAGTTCAAATTCACCAGGAGCTCCTTAGAAACTCTATGGGACAGTTCTACTCTGTCCTATAGGGTCACTGTGAGTCAAAATTGACTCAACAGCAGTGGCTTTGGCTTTGATTAGAAAATTTTAAGTTAGTTATATTGCTTTCATGATATTTGTATTAAACATCACTGGTTTTCCCTCTCTTTTGACACTCAGTGTAAGTTTTATCTTAGTATGTCTGTCTAATGCTTCTACTACACTGGCAGTTTGAGGGCAGGACCACAGCATTTCATTCGTTTTATGTCTCCCACACAAATGTGTTCTCAGCAGGCAGTTGGTAAGTATTTTCTGCAATTGTTGATTATGGTGGTGATGGTTGTAGTGGTGAGGAGAAACACAACAATGATATAATAAAATGCAAAGAGGATGTACCAAAAAAACCCCAAAGTCATTGTTCTTGAACTGATTCCAACTCTTAGTGATCCCTATAGGATCCCTATAGTAGAACTGCCCCCATACACTTTCCAAGGAGCACCTGGTGGATTTGATCTACCTTTAGGTTAGCAGCCATAGCACTTAACCACTATGCTACCAGGGTTTCCTCAAATGGGATATTGGGCCCAAAGTATAAACTTTTTTTTTAACCACATAGGATGGAGTGGCTCTATGTCTCAGAGTAATGGTCCTGAAATATGTAGTACTGGTTGGATTATTTACGTATACAAAGATCCTTGAACCCTGGGATGGACAGGTCTTCAATTGTTTCTGTTTGGAGATTGGGCACTTTTTAAAAGTCCTGAAATGAAAACTCTCCTAAAGTATTCATAAGTCTGTGCTATGGGCCAGCCACTGTGGCAGATGAAGGGAATGCAGCAGATGAAAGATAAAAATCCCTGCCCTCGTTGACCTTACATAGTACATCAAAGGACTTATTTCTCAGTAAAAAGTTTATGTGTCAAATGATATAAAAGCAGTCTGGAGAAAAGCCCAAAGACCAGAAATGGGGGTACAGGTTGTGAGTGTGTTGCAGATGTTCCACAGGGAAGTTGTTGCTGTTATCTGCTGTTGCATCAGTCCCCAACTCCTGGCGACTCCATGCACAATGGAATTGTAATTTGTAGGGCTTTCTCACTGGCTGATTTTCAGAAGCAGCTCACCAGGCCTTTCTCCCTAGTCTGACTAGCTCAGCCGATACCTAGTTAGTGTCACTGCTGCACACAAGCCTCCACTGACCAATAGGTGGTGCCCATACTTGGGGTACATTGGCTGGGAACTGAACATGAGCCTCACTGGGTAAGTAACAATTGACTAAATGTCTGACAAAGATGAGAAGAATCTCTTTGGGCTCACATTATCTTGTTTTTCCAGCAATTTACCTAACATTGCATTTATTTCATTTATTTATTCTTGCAACATATTGCAAGCCCATTATATATTTTAGGAAATAGGGAGACAAGAAAGTGTACTCCACCACCTGAAGGAACTCGTGGCTTAGTCTCAGAAGCATTAAAAATGTATCAATTATATATCACACTCATACTCTCTCTAAAGTAAATCTTCAATTAGGCAATACTTCAGCTGCTGCAGTCATTTGATGGAATTCTAAGGTAACACAAGTACATCTCCTCTGAAATATTCTCTAATATAGCATATACAGAACCTATTGCCTAATGAGGTTCTCTAAAGGAACCTTGGTCCTGCGAGCCAGTGCTGTGAGGCTCTGGTTGTCATTTTGATCCCCAAATGAGATGAAGCCCCAAAGTGATGTGATTTCATTGCACTGTAGTTGTTTGAATTTAGGGACAAAGGTTGTTTTCAGATTTTGAGTGTGACTGGTTTATACTGATGCAATTTGAGGGTATGTAAACCAACCAACAGGCCTTACATCCAGGTAGGCCAGGACAAATTCCCATTCTGTTCTGTACCATCTATGCCATTTCTCTTTTGCCTTTTCGACCTGGATGGCTGCATGGAGAGCCATCCTGACCAGATAAGGCTATCCCAGAGCTCCAGGCAGGAAGCAAAACGTGAAATAATGACATCGTCCTGTTTAGCCTCATCTCTGTGTCATACAGTGGGCTTGGTACTTTGCCCACATTATTCACTCTCCAGCATCCTGAATGGAAGACATCATTCCCATTTTATGTATGAGGAAACTGAGGCCCCACAGGTTAAGTCACTTTTCCAAACCACACAACTAGTAAATGGTAGAACTGAGACTCAAGCAGTTTTTCACAGCTGCTTTTTCATGATTTTCCCACTAAAATTGGTGCCTGTAAGGGCCAGCATGGGCTGTCCTGAAATTTCCAGTCCTTAAAGCTGTGTGATTTCAGCAAGTCACACCAATACCTGCCACTGGCTGCCTTTTCTGTATCATGGGGATGCTACTGTCTGCTTTGGAGCAATACTAAAAAGACTGGTGTTTAGAAAAGTGTCATGTGTTCAGGATAACATAGGGCCATTACCATTGCTTGTCTTCCATCGTGACTGCTGGAGTTTCTAGGCTGTGAATTGGGAACACTGGACTAATGCTTTCTTCAAACAAGTCAAGCATTTGAGGCCTTAGCTTTAGTGATCTGCATGGCTAGTGTCAACTCTGTGAGCCTGCTGGGTTCTTCTGGAGGCTGGTAGTGGTAGAGAAACCAGCGGGCAGTGAGTACCTTTGCTATATGGACTGAAGGCACTTAAGCTTTCCACAGTGTTTAGGGCAGTGGTAGCCTTTGTGATTTTCTTCTCTGCCATCTTAAGAAACTTCTGAGAGTTTTTTTTATGTTGAATGTAGTGGGTGGGTGAATAAACAAACTTTCCTCATCTCTTACTTGACCTGTCCCCACAGTTTGCTCAGGAAAGGGCTATGAGGAAGTAACTTATGGGAACATGGAAGACGGGCATCCATGCAACCGAAAGGTGTGTGTGAGGTGCTCGTGTTTCTTTTGTGTTAAGCCAGATTTGGAACAATAATTGTGACGATAAAAACAATGATGATAGTAGTAGTACTTTACAAGTTCTCACTGTGTGGCCAGCACTTTGCTAGTCCACACAGGGGCACTAACATATTTATTTTTAGTAACAACATTATTAAGCACTGTCTTATAACAATTCTTCTGAATGAATGGACTGAAGCACACGCGGTAAAGAAACTTGTCCAAAGCGACATCCTGAATCCTGATGGAGTTAGTATTAGAACCTAAGTAGTTTGATTCCAGAAACTTGCTCTTAGTAAATCTTCTCTGCCATCTCTTTTCAGCAGGTAAGTCAGGGGATAGAAGAATGATTCATTTCGGGATAAAATGCCGCCAGTGCCGTTCGGTCAATTCTAAGTCATAGTGACTCTATAAGACAGAGCAGAACTGCCTCATAGAGTTTCCAAGGAGTGTCCGGTGGATTTGAGCTGCCGTCCTTTTGGTTAGCAGCCGTAACACTTAACCACTACATCACCAGGGTTTCCCATTTTGGGATAGAAGATCCATATTTTTCAAGTTCTTCTAGGTCAGCAGAGGGGAGACAGTGATTCCAAAAGTGATTCATGTTAGTCTGCTATGTATCGTAAGGTCATTTTTGATGACCCATTTAGAATCAGCAGCACAGGAGGTAAGGAAGCTAAACCGCTAAGTCAAAGCATGTTTTTAATAATTATGTCTGTTTGAAAATGATACAAATGAGCCTCTTTCTTCGTTGCTCATCTCTCAGAAGTCCTAATTCTTCCTCAGCCTTCCTCTACTTGTCTCTTTCAGAACCATGGATAGGGCTCCTGGGAGTTTGAGGAGCTGATTTTTTAAAATTAAATTATGCTTATATTGGCCTAGTTTATTTTCCTTAGAACATTTTTCTAAGACTTCCGTGAAGTCACACTAGCATTCCCTGAGCACATACCTAGTGAAATTAGAGTGGAAAATATTTTAAACATTTTTCCAAGGATAAGTTGTCTCATGGGTAACTCTTTTCCTGTTTTCTGTGGCTTGAGTGGGACTTAAAAGGCATGACTGCCTGCCTTACCATGTGACCTGCCTCCCTTCAGTATTGTTGTCACCAGAACCAAAGAAAAGAGTAAGTGTTTGCATGTTCTACAATGTTATTTAATGGTGATGGTGATTGTAACTATTGATCTTTATTCATCAGGAACAAAAGAAAAAGAAGGAAACTGAAATCTCAAAGAAAAAATTGGTCTACACAGTGAATAGCTACATGACTTATGCCCTCATATACCCCAGGACCAGAAAAATTAGATGGTACTTGGCTACCGCTACCAGCCATTCAGATCAGGACCATAATAGATGGACCCTGATAGAACAGGAGAAAAACGTGGTCCCAAACTCAAATGGAAAGTCCCGATATTTTGGACCAGTTGAGACTGGAGGACTCTCTGAGAATATTGCCCTGAGGTACTCTTTAAACCATGAACTGAAACTATCCCATGAGATCATCATTTAGTGAAATGACAGATTGGGGCAGATGATAAAGTATATTATCTGTAAATATGGTACTCCATTAAAAAATCATCTGCTTGAGACCAAAAGATAAATACTTTAAAGCAAAAATGAGAAGATGAAGGGAGCAGGGAAACTAGATTACTGAAAATGGAACTGCCAGAATGCAAGGAAAGAAATTGTTGACACATTGTGAAAACTAGAACTAATTAGTCACTGAACAATCTGTCAAATGGGAATGTTGTTTACTGTGTAGTTTCACTGAAAACAGTGAGATGTTATTTTAAAAATGAAGATGATGATGAGAATGACAATGCATATTTATTGGGTGCTTAGTTGAATCAGACACTGCCCTGAGTCGTTTGCACGTATTATTTTGTTTAATCCCAACAATCCTAGGGGATGTATATAACCATTGTAGCTTTATAGCTGAAGGAATGAGAGACAGGAAGACTAAGTCAGTTGTTCGTGTTACGCCGGTTAGGCCATAGGCGGTGGAACAGAGTCCGCATTCTGAACCTCAAGGTCATTCTGTGTCCAATCCCAAATGGTCCTTGGGGTCCTTGAGGTGGAAAGGAGGTGTAAATGACTGTTTCCCAATACATAACTGTGATGAGTACTTCCTGAATGTCATCATACTTGGTACTTGCCATCTGGGCTATGTTGAGACTAAAATCCACACTTTATAGTTAAAAGAACTGAGAGACCATTTAAATGACTTGCTTAAGATCACAGGCTTGTGTGGCTTGAATGATTTTTGCATTAGACTCCCATTCCCCACACACTCTTGACTTTGTGGTAGACAGCCCCACTTCACAGTGAATACTAGTTTCACACTTTATAGGGAGATGTGGTTAATACTTGAGTGGGTTTGATGCTCAGTCCCCTGTTCTTCTATGACCTAAGTGTGCCCAGAGGAGAGGGTGGTGATGCTCTAGAAGTTGGAGATGGAAGGTGAAGTTGATTTAGGAGTCAGACAGCGTAGCTCAGAAGCAAAAATTGGTGTGCTGTGCCGAGGGGCTAACAAGCACCTCCAGTCTGGATTATTCTGCTGCAACATCTGCTGCTAGCACACTGTTGGGAGAGGGGGTGCCAGCTGTGATGCTGCCGGGTGTAACCTTTAATACAGAAGACATTTGCATGTTGCATTGAGGACTGATACTCTGTTGGCTGGCTGAGTTACATCCCAGTGCCTACCACTACCTAAGTGATGGGCTTGCATTTTTGTGCCTGGGACACCTGTGGTTGGATAGCAGGGCTGATTTTGGTATGGATAAGCCTCACTGATAACTATAGAATTATAGTGTTGTCACTAGGTAGGACTTCAGATCCTTCTAGAAAACTTACTTATTTAAAGCTCAGGCTTAGAGTAAGAAAGCAGGACTAAAAGTCTGATTGGATCCCAAGTCAAACATTCCTTCTGTGACTCTATACTGTCAAACCCACAAACATGAGTAATATCAGTACAATGAGAATATTATGAATATTATTGTTATTATCAATGAAGCATACACCAGAGGTAGAGTACTGGGATATGTGATTTGAAGTCCGTCAAAATGAAGCAATCAGTGGTTCTTTCCCTCAAAGAGTTGCCGATTGGCAATTTGTGGTTTGAGATATAAAAGAGATATTGTTGTAGTCATGGTCTTCTAGTACTGCTGTAGCAGAAATACCACAAGAGCATGGCTTTAACAACAAAAACTTTATTCTCTCATAGTCCAGTATGCTAGAAGTCAAAATTCAGTGTACCAGTTCCAGGGGCAGGTTTTCTCTGTTGGCTCAGGGAAGGTCCTTGTCATCAATCTTCCACTGGACAAGTTGCTTCTCTGTGCAGGAAACCTGGGCCCGAAGGAAAGTCTGTGCTTCTGGTGCTTCTTTGTTGGTGATATGCAGTCCTTCTGTCTCTCTACTTGCTTCTCTCTTTTATATCTCAAAGGAGGTTGACTTAAGTTGTAGGTTAATCTTGTAGGTTGAGTTTATATGACTTCCTCTGATACCATCTCATCAACATCATAGAGATAGGATTTACAACACATAGGGAAATCACATCAGATGACAAAATGGTAGGCAATTGTAGCATACTGGGAATCATGAACTACCCAAGTTGACATATTTTGAGGGGGTATGATTTAGTCCCTGACAACCGTCGTTATAGTCATTTCACCATCAACAACAAGCAAACTTCTACTGAGCACTTGGTCTGTGCCAGGGACTGTGCTATATGCTGTATTTATATTGTTTGTTGATTTAAAACTTAGGACAAATTTATCATTAACTATTATCTGCAAGGAAGAAAGGGAATAATCCCACAAAAATTTAATTTGAATGTGACTCTAGACCCTGAAGCTGAGGTTAGTGCCCAAGGTAAACCTGAGGAAAGGAAAAAGAGTCCCAGCCTTGGGAAGACTATGATCAGACATGGGTGAAGGCAGACAAAGTCACAAAAACTTGAATCTCTGCATCTCTGGGCTAAATGTTTCTCACAAGATGAGAGGTGAAGCTTTGGCTGGTCTGGCCACCCTGCCTTCTTCCTGCCCCCTGCCCCAGGCTAGGACATCCTTAGATGTGTATTTCCTGGCCTATTGCATCTTTTCCCTCCTCCTCACTTGCTGGCCTCATCTTGCTTGAGGAGAGCAGACACATCACTTGACCTATATATAAAAAGACATACCATAGCCAAAGAGTTACATGACAAACCCAAGCACAGTTCTAAAATATTTAGGGACCTCTAAGTTGCTATGAGTTGGATCCGACTAGATGGCACTTGGCTTGGCAGTTTAAAGTGAAAGTTAATGACCCCCCCCTAGGATCTTTACGACATACTTGAGGCAGGTACTCAGTCACAGCCTACACTGAACAACACTGTGCTTTTCATTTCTGAAATGAAATCACTTTAGTGCTCACCTGTGGATAGCAGGGCACTTAGGTGACCAGGACCTTCCACTGCACAATGGCTTTCTCATGTTTGTTTTTCTAGATTGCATCCGAAGAAGCACATCTCCTTATTTGCCATCCTCTTCCATCAAAACTTACCAACTTGTATCACATGTTCCTAGGAACTTTCTAAGGAAATTTTAAATTTATGCTGTTTAGAGGTCTTAATGTTTAGCACTCTCCAGGCAAGATGTTGATATTTAATCAAACCTCGTGAGTCGGATCCGACTTGACGGCACTTGGCTGGCTGGCTTGTAGAGAGGATGGATTGTTACTGTAGAAACATGCATTACTCATAGTGGGGTTTTTAGATACTTTGATGGACAGTGATAGACAAGACACTCATTCTGGAGAGCCCTCAGCCCCATGTCATTCTACCTATTACACTTTTCAAATAAATCTCATACACACAGCTTTAAAAAGATCACATGAGGATCTATCTGCAAATAGGAGAATTTTGCCAGAATTTTGTCAAAGAAGAAATGATCAGATTAGATAGTTCTGCTGAGTAATTAAAGTGCCCTAAAAAGGAACTCTGCTAGTTGAAATATTGGTGGTTCAAACATATCAGCTGCACCACAGGAGAGAGATATGGCAGTCTGTTTCCCTGAAGATTTACAGTCCTGGAAACCCTATGAGGGTGATTCTACCCACTTCTGTTGGGTCTCTGTGAGTCAAAATTGACTCCACAGCACTTGGTAAAGAGAAAACTGTTTCCCACACTCAGAGGTCAATGTGTACCTCACCAGATGGAATACACAGGAACCAAACTGATTACGTCTGTGGAAAAAAGGCAATGGAAAGTCTCTATCAGCAGTCAGAGCAACACCAGGTGCCGACTGCTTCGCAGTTTAATTGCTCATATGCAAATTCAAGTTGAAACTGAAGAAAATTAGAACAAGTCCTCAAGAGCCAAAGTATGACCTTGAATATATCCCTCCTGAGTTTTAAGACTATTTCAAGAACAGATTTGATGTGTAGACCACTAATGACTAAAGACCAGATAAATTGTGAAATAGAATCAGAGACATCATCCGTGAAGAGAGCAAGAGGTCATTAAAAAGACAGGAAAGAAAGAAAAGACCAAGTTGGATGTCACAACAGACTCTGAAACTTGCTCTCGAAGGTCGAGTAGTTAAAGCAAACAGAAGGAATGGCGAAGTAAAAGACCTAGACAGAAGATTTCAAAGGACAGCTCGAGAAGACAAAATAAGGTATTATGATGACATCTGCAAAGAGCTAGAAATGGAAAACCAGAAGGGAAGAATATGTTCTGCATTTCTCATGCTGAAAGAACTGAAGAAAAAGTTCAACCCTCAAGCTGCAGTAGTGAAGGATCCTACAGGGGAAATATTAAAAGACTCCGGGTCATCAAAAGAAGATGAAAGGAATACACAGAGTCATCGTATCAGAAAGAATTGGTCAATGCTCCGCCATTTGAAGAGATAGCATATGATCAGGGACCAATGGTACTGAAGGAAGGAATTGAAGCTGCATTGAAGGTACTGGCAAAAAACAAGGCTCCAGGAGTTGATGGACTTATCAGTTGAGCTATTTCAACAAGCAGATGCAGAACTGGAAGTGCTCACTTGTCTATGCCAATAAATTTGGAGGGCAGCTACCTGGCTGGAAGAGATCCATATTTATGCCCATTCCAAAGAAAGATGATCCAAATGAATGCAGAAATTCCTGAACAATATCATTAATATCACACACAAATAAAAATTTTCTCAGTATCACTCAAAAGTGTCTGCAACAGTATATTGACAAGGAAGTACCAGAAATGCAAAGTGGATTAACAGGATGTGGAACCAGGGATGTCACTGCTGATATCAGAAGGACCTTGGCTGAAAGCAGAGAATACCAGAAAGATATTTATCTGTGTTTCATTGACTATGCAAAGCCATTCGACTGTGTAGATAATAACAAATTATGGCTAGTGTTGTATAAAATGGGAATTCCAGAACATTTAATTTGCTCTTAAGGAATCTGTACATGGATCAAGAGGCAGTCATGTGAACAGAACAAGGGGACATGGCATGGTTTAAAGTCAGGAAGGGTGTGGGTCAGGGTTGTATCCTTTCACCATACCTGTTCAATGTGTGTGCTGAACAAATAATATGAGAACCTGGATTATATGAAGAAGAATGAGGCATCAGGACTGGAGGATGACTCATTAACAACCTGTATTACACAGATGACACCACCTTACTTGCTGGAAGTGAAGAAGATTTGAAACACTTACTGATGAGATCAAGACCCACAGCCTTCGGTATGGATTGCACCTCAACATCAAGAAAACAAGAATCTTCACAACTGGACCAGTAAACAACATCGTCATAAATGGGGAGAGAGTTGAGATTGTCAAGGACTTCATTTTACTTGGGTCCACAATCAGCGCCTATGGAAGCAGCAGTCAAGAAATCAGAAGATACATTGCATTGGGAAAATCTGCAAAGGATCTCTTTAAAGCATTGAAAAGTAAAGAAGTCAACTTGAAGACTAAGGTGTATCTGACCCAAGCCATGGTATTTTCAGTTGCATCATATGCATGCAAAAGCTGGACAGTGAACAAAGAAGAGGGAAGAAGAATTCATGCCTTTGAATTGCGGTGTTGGAGAAGAATGTCGATTGTACCATGGATGGCCAAAAGAACAAACAGATCTGTTATGGAAGAAGTACAATCAGAGTGCTCCTTGAAAGTAAAGATGGCAAGACTGCATCTTATATACTTTGGACATGTCAGGAGGAATCAGTCTAAGGACATCCTACTTGGTAGGATGGAGGGTTGGGGAAAAAGAGAAAGACCCTTGATGAGATGGATTGACACCGTAGCCACAGCAGTGGGCTTAAACATAGTAACGATTGTGGACAATGGCGCAAGACTGGGTAGTGTTTCATTCTGTTGTTTGTAGGGTCTGTCTGTTGTGAGTTGGAATTGACTCGACGGCACCTAACAACACACCATACACAGAGAGGCATGGCTCCAATCCCAGATCCTGGGAATGTTGTCAGTGAAAGTATACATGAACTATACCTTGTTACAAATAATTATTTTGCAGCTAATTTTGCCTCAAGTCATCCAGTGGATGGAATAAGATTTTTCATTTACAAGCTGTGTGCATTTAATATTTTTAAATGGCATGAGTGTGTAATTAATACTTTCAAAGAACACAACCACAGCAGATCAAGCAAAGTTGTTTCCCTCATCTGCTTGTCCATATTCCTCTATTTTAAATTCCTTTCTGGGGGGAAGAAAATAGGCTTAACTTTTTTTTTTTTTCCTTCTGTGGCTGAAAATAACCATGTTCTTTCCACTTCAGTAAATCATTACTACAGCTTGAAAGGGTTCCTAGAAAGTTCTAGTTCCATTCAGTGTTTAGGGTGTGAAACAAACTGCAAATGCCAAGACTTAAAGCCTCACTCGCAAGGAAGTCAGCGTCAGGCTAGTAGGCATTAATTATGATAAGCGAGTTCATGCTGCAGTGACAAACTCTAAACCTCCAAGAGGGTTAACACTTAGTAATTCATGTCACATTCGTCTTGGGTCTGGTGGTTCTCCAAGGAAACATCCTCAAAGAGATGATTCTGGGATCTGGGCTGATTGTGTCTTAATGGCTCAACCTTCTCAGGACCCGGCCACTGTGGTCTTCATGAGGGAGGATGGGAGAGTGCATGGAAAAGGCAGGGACTTTTCACTGACTTGGTCTAGAAGTCACACTCATCACTTCTGTTCATAATACATCTATCTGCATGGGGCTTGAAAGTGTGGCAGAGGACCTGATTGTTGGGTAGCCATTAAATGTCCCTCCACATCGGTTGTCACTTTGCAGTTGAAGCCCTTTATTGTACCGTCATTCTTCTTAGGGACTCTTGAGCTCTAATCCTTAAAGGTTTTGCCCCAAGTTCGTCATCAAGTCATCGCCAGAGGTGATGGGGGATACAGACTATCAAGCTCCTCACCAAATGTGTGGCACAGATGAGCTATCAGAACCCAGTGGTTTTCTTTCTTCCCTTTGTCTAATCAACACCTGGGTGTGCCAGATGGAATGACTTCCTGTGCTTTGGGAAGAGAAGGACTATCCAGAGGAAGGTGATCTTGAGCTTGTGGTGAGAGCCCTGGTCCTTAAAAGCAGAATTAAAGTTGTCAGTGTGAGGGAGGGAATGAGAACCAGCCAACAGCACTCTCACTGGGAGAATTTCATTGAAAATTTTCCTCTGCCTGGGAGATCATGGTTCCCAGGCACTGGAACAAAGACTGACTATTCAAAGGAAGGAAAAATTAAAAAAAAAGAGTTCTAGGAAATCTAATTTAGTCACTGTAGGGGAGAGCCGAGGACTCTGCATATCCCTGATGCACAGCCATATTTGTCAGCCGTTGCACCAGAATACAGTCCCAGGTCCCCACCAGCACTAGGATTCCATAATTGAAGCACCTTGGAAAAAGTGTACCCCTCAGGATTGAATTATTCAATAGCGAAATTAGAGCCAGGGCAAACTGATAGATTTCACCCAAACCAAGATTAGAATTTATAACTGCAGATCTTGTTCTCATGTCTACTCTATTTCAACACACAGCTGCTCCCCCTTTTAAAAAGAGAATATGGCCTGATATTCTCATGAATTGTTTGGCATATACTTGCTTCATTCAGTCTATTCCATTAGCTCAGCAGACCTCTGGGCTCCTATCAGTATCTTATAAAGGCAAAAATGATCCTCATATTGAGAACAGACTGGTATAACAAAGGAGCAATTGGTGATCTCACTTGGAAACCAAGACTTCCAGGAATTTAAGTTTTGCTTTAATGACCAGTGGAACTCCTTGGAAGAATGTCTGAGGGTGTGGAGGATTTCATTTAAGGCAGGGACCAATTTTCCTGGACTAAGCCCGTGCCCCTGGTAAACATCAGACTTTCTAGTCTGTGCCAGCTTGGGAAACCCCATGGGACTCAGACATAAAGTAGGGTGTAAAGGAACAGAGTGTAGTCCAGATCCATGTTTTTGTATCTTGTACCTCCTCAACTGTGGTCAGGCCTACCACATTACAAAAGCATAATTTAATAAAAAGAGATTCACCATGTACCTACTAAGGTGTGAAAGGAGTGACATCGATGTACAGATAGCTTGAGAGAATTGGAGTAACTCATTTAGTACTTAAAAAAAGTTCTATGATACATAGCTGACATGTTTGTGCTTTCTGCTTCTCTTTCCTGTCTCACATTTCACTTTAAACCTTAGAGGTCAAGCATCGTACCAGGTCTGTCTGATCTCTTTACTGCTGTAGATGGTGAGGGAACCTGGGGTAAAGGATTCAGCGGTTACATTGTTCATGCGTTTGTATTAGGCTAAAAACAGTAGAGCCATCTACTGACCAAAGGCTTCATTGGTGAACCCCACAGGAAGTTTCATGAAAGAACATCCTATGAACTTCTGAGTGGCTCAGAGGTAGATACTCTGATGCTGAACCACCAGATCCAATTTAGGCAATACAAAGATAAAAACAAACAAGCAAAAAAGCCAGTGCCGCTGAGTTGATTGTGACTTATAGTGACTCTATAGGACAGAGTAGAACTGTCCCATAGAGTTTCCAAGGAGTGCCCAGTGGATTTGAATTGCCCACCATTTGGTTAACTGCTGTAGCTCTTAACCACTATGTCACCAGGCTTTCTGAGGCAAGGATAGTAATAAGCAAGATCTTCTCTGGGTGCCTGGGGCTGGGGTAGTTGCTGAAGCAAAAGGAATGTTCTGTGCTTCTCCAGAACACCCACTCTTCCTTCGTGAATCCACTTGATTCATGCTGCTTGAGGGAGGGGAGACCAGAGAGCATGGTACCCATTGGACCCTGTGTCCAGTCTCTCAACTGATCATGCCCTTGCAGCAGTGATGTGGAGGCCTCAGATGACTAAGGCTTTCTTTGAGGCTCTGCTACTTCCCAGCTGAGATATGTTCTTATACTCTTTCAGGTTCCTTATCAATAAAATGAGACAGATACATTGTTGTTAGTTCCCACTGAGGCAGTGATAAGTATGGCAACCATACATATAGATCAGAACAAAACATTGCCCATCCTTGTGATTGTTGGTGGATTTGAGTCAGTTGTTGTGACCGTTGTGTCAGTCCATCTCATTAGGGGTTGCCCTCATTTTTGCTGACCCTTTACTTTACCCAGGAGCATACCCCTCTTCTCCGACTTGACGGCACTTGGCTTGGCATACACCTCTTCTAGCAATTGGTTTTTCCTAATGACATGTCCAAGGTAAGCAAGATGAAGTGTCATTCATTATCACTGTTAAGAAACGTACCGTTTGTTCTGAGACAGCTACTCTTCTTCACTGAATCCTAGTGACAATTCAATGATGTAATGCAAGTGAACCACTCAGTACAGAGTGTGGCGTGTTGAGTACCTAAGTTTTTATTTCCTCACCTAGAGTGACCCACGTTACAGGGCTACTGACATATACTAACAGAGCAAAAGCCTAGAAAATGCTAAAATCCTTTTGTGACTACACGGGTGATTTTTATCATATCCTCAGTATCCCTGGCTGTACACAGCAATTGTTCAACCCATGCTTCTTCCTGCCTGGAAAAAGTAGATTTTCTTAGTAGCTAGAAACAGGTGAGGGTGGAGGCCACAGACAAACACAGTGAGTATTGTTGAAGTTGTTGTTAGGTGCCATTGAGTCAGTTCCTACCCATGGTGCCCCTCTGTACAACAGAAGGAAACAGGATGCCCAGTCCCGCACCATCCCTGTAATTGTCAACGCTCAAGCCCATTGTTGCAGCCTCTGTGTCAGTCCGTCTTGCTGAGGGTTTTCCTCTTTTTTTGTTGACCTTTTACTCTACCAAGCATGATGTCCTTCTCCAGGGACTGGTCACTCATGATAACATGTCAATGTATGTGAGATGAAGTCTCACCATCCTCACTTCTAAGCAGCATTCCGGCTGTACATCTTACAAGACAGATTTGTTCATTCTTCTGGCAGCCCATGATATTCTTTAATATTCATTCATACAGTCATTATGAAACCTCCAAGGAGTGCTGGGGCTACAAAGAAGCCAAGGAGGAATAGATATCTGAGCAATCAGTATAGCTCTGGAGACTGTGTTGACGTAAGGAAGAGAGAGAGCGAGACTGACTTTGAATGTAGTAGTAGCCTTCCCCTCATTACCATGATGATTTAAATTGCCAAGACTGTAGCATCTCCAGACCACTGAGGAGGAAAGACAATAGGGAAACAGAAGGTGACTCAGGACACAAATGCCTCATCCTTGTAGTGCAGTAAATGGATTCACCCGTTTGCTAAATGTCAAGTTAATATTTCTCTTGGCACCAGCTGTGCTTCTCCCCTCCCTGTAAACCTGCCCCTGTAAACCTGGGCTCCTGGAAGCCCGCCCTCCAGTAGCTGCCCAGTCTCAGCACTGGGAATTAGGAGGCAGGAGCATCTAGAGCAGCACATGCAAACCAGGGCAGTCCAGCCACATGTTGGAACCAGTTTTTGTGTGGAGCTGTCTCCCCTGACACCCCAAGACTGGCTTGGGAAATTCTAGGCTTTAGGCTGCATCTCTGGCAGCTGACCAAGCCACAGAATGGCACTATTAACAGAAGTTCTCCCCATACTTCCTCCCAAGCTGGAGAGTAGGCAGGCTAGGAGAGAGGCCCACCTTCAAGGCCAGTTACTGGCTGACTCCAAATGCATCCCCCATAGGTCCCTTTTGTGGCCCACCTCCAATGGATCTATGACTGGGCTCCCCTTCATTCTGACTTCTCGTTGTCGTCCATTCTGTGTCATCTCTCCGTTGGCATCGCTACTGCCTTTGCTGAAGCCTTCTCATGCTCACCTTGACTGCCCCAAGAGGTCTCCTTGTCTCCAGGTCATCAGCTACAGTAGCAGCAGTGTCTCTCCAAATGAGTGATCTGGTGAGGTCACTTGCCTGCTCATAATCCTTCTGTGGCTCTCTCTGGCTTTCAGTATTAAAGCCCAAACCTTCAACATGACATTGAATATAACTGCAGATTGAGTGTGGCACCAGCATCTCCCTCTTGAAGCCTCCTTTAGTCTAAATCCTCCTGTTACCGTGTCCCTGCTGTGTTGACATCTACCTTTCTAATGCTACTTAGAAGGAAAGACACATTTCTTTTTACATCAGTCAGAAGCTTCTTCTCCAGAATTCCTCTTGGGGTCCATTGTGGATTGATGGTGTGCTTCCAAAACTTCCAAAACCACAGCCCTATACCAGTGGATGTGATCCCTTTGGGGGATAGAGTTTCTTTTTATATTTATGGGACCATATTAGTGTAGAATGTGTCCCAACCTAATCACTTCTAAGTTAAAAAAAAAAAAAAAGAAACCAAAAGAGAGAGAGCAGCTCAGATATAGAAGCAAGCACCTGTTAGGAAGACAGATGTAGCCAAGGAATACCTGGGCTACCCACAAGACTCTTTGCCTAGAGCTGATGTCCTGAGCTTGGTCTTCTACCTTCCTAATCTGTGAAAAATAAATTTTAAATCCAGACACGTGTGGTGAAATATTTTTATTATGGCAGCACTAAGTAAGAAAGATAGGATTTCACCATTTTGCATGGAAAAAATATGTGCTGAGTCTCTTGGGGTGAGAAGTGAGATCTCGTGGAGCATGGTTGCAATCAAAGCAGGTCATAAACTTTTTGCAGTGTGGATTCATTTGGTCAGTGAGCACCAAAGTGGTCTGAGTTTGATAGTTTGCCTGTAGATCAGAGCAGAGCTGAACTGTTCTGCACGGAAGAGGGCTATATTAGTGAAGTTAGGCTCTGCTATACTACAGTAACAAACAACCTCAACAGTTATCTAGCATAACAAATGTATGTATATGATGGGTCATGGGTGGTAGGGAAGTGTAGAGAGGCTCCTCATTACAGTCATTCACGGAACTGGGCAGATGGAGGCATCATGCAGTGTAGGCTCCCAGTACCATCATGGCAGGACGTAGTGGGAACCACTTCCTGGCTTAAAGCTTCCGTCCAGAAGTGACATGCCAATATTTCCCTAGTCAGAGCAAGTCATGCAGA
Source organism: Heterohyrax brucei (assembly GCA_028571685.1). Taxonomy (NCBI): domain Eukaryota; kingdom Metazoa; phylum Chordata; class Mammalia; order Hyracoidea; family Procaviidae; genus Heterohyrax; species Heterohyrax brucei. The sequence continues at coordinate 79,871,763 of CM053154.1, read as the reverse complement.
TAACTTCAAGGGAAAAAGGAAACTAGAACCCTAACAATTAGAAAGAGGAGAGAATTAGAATGTGTGTAACTATCCCCAGTGATGTTTTGAGAGGGTATGCCTGCTCTGGTGGAGGAGAAGGGGTTAGAAGTCCTCTGATGTTGGATAACTGCTGAGGTTGCTTGTTACTGTAGTATAGCAGAGCCTAACTTCACTAATACAGCCCTCTTCCCTGCAGAACAGTTCAGCTCTGCTCTGATCTAGGAAGTGTAGTCCTCTTTGGGCCTTGTTTCTACCCAAGGGCTTGTGTGGGGAGGGTTCAGGGAAGGAAATCCTTGCATGGGTGGAGAACTCAGACTCTCCTATTAGACCCATTTGCCTTGAGTGTCATTTCTATTCCTTTCTATGACTTGCCTGTGAGATTTTCAACAGTCTTTGTTGTTCCTTAATCTCTGTGTCTTGGAGCATGGGACAGGGTAGAGTTGGGGTTTGGGGAGGCAGGAGGGGGGTCTCAAAGAAGTACCACATGAGGGGCCCAGATTATTCAGGGCAAAACCGGAGGCTACACCCATGGGCCAAGATGCCAGACCAGCCAGAGACGGCTGCCATCTGGGTTAATGCACTGGTTATTTTTCTTCCTAGATTGTAAGTTCCTCAAGGTCAAGGACTGTTTCCTACTTACATGTGTGTCCCCTGAGGAGTCTCAAACTGCTCTAATGGGCACAGAAGGTGTTCAGCTGCTTTAGACATGTTTATGGGTCAAAGAATACAGGGAATGCATTATTTCTGCCTCTTGCCTTGTGCTCTGAGGTCTGGCTGGGCTGGCACTCAGGAGGACATAGGGTGGGCCAGAGCTGTCCTTGCTCAGAAAGGCACCTCTCCTGACTCTGTACCCGACCTTGACCTCTAGGCCTTTTAAAGGGATGAAGGCTCTAGCTGCGCACAGAGTGGGGGCAGGAAGCTCTTGTGCTGGTTTTTGCCTGTGCTGGTGAACATTTGACCCCTAGAGGATGGTTCCCTCAGTGTGCAGAGAGGCGAAATGGAAGATCTGGACGAGGTGAGCAGGGAGGGGGAGGTAGGCATGGCAGTGTAGCACCTGTTAGGAGTCAGGGGTGGCTGTTGTAAGGAGTGGGCCAGATGCCAACTTTGGATATTGTCCTTTACTCCCCCACTTACTGAGTCACTCACTCATCATTCAGTATTATTACTGTGTTGTTAGCTGCTGTTGAATTTGTCCCAACTCCTAGCAATCCTGTGTACAACAGAACGGAACACTACCTGGTCCTGGGCCGTCCTCCCAAGTGTTGCAGTGCTTGAGCCCCTTGTTGTAGCCGCTGAGTCAGTGATAAAATAAGACAGTACATACGGAGCACCTGTCACTTAATCAGCTCCAAACGTATGTGTTTGCTCATTCATTCATCAGGAACAGTTTTGTGCACCTATTTTATAGCAGGCACCATTCCAGATGCTGGGTACGTAGCAGAGAACAAACCAACAACATCTCTACTGTCATTGAGCTTCCATTTAGGGGGAGGAATGGGAGTTGTTATTTTTTTCCATCAAAGTAACTCTAATGCTCTGGGAATCCATCAAAATGCACAAAATAGTCCAACTCCTCAGGGAGAAGAAAACTAGTGGGAGACAGAGCATCTGCTTGGAATGTGGAACATGGCAAGGTGACCTGTGAGGAGGCCCAGGAGCTGGGCAGTTGACACTGTCCCAGTCCAAGTGAAGAAGCTGTCGTGTGTGTTTGCTGACTCCTGCAGGGTGGCATGGGGAGGGTTTTGGTGGACAGCAACATGGGGAAAGATTGAGGGGAATAGATAATGGCTGCAGCCAGCTCTACCCTTCATAGCCTGTGACTGTGGGCAAATCATTTAACCTCTTTGTGCTTTCCTCATTATCTGTGAAATCTCAGAAGGCTGGTATGACTTAGTACTTCATGAAGGTTGTTACTGTGCAAAATAATCACCACATACAAATCACCCCAAACCTGTTGCCTTTGTTTTGATGTTAACTCATGGAGACCGCGTATGTCTCAGAGTAGAACTGTGCTCCATAGGGTTTCCTTGGCCAGGCCTTTCTACGACGGTACCATTGATAGGTTTGAAGAGCCAGCCTTTTGGTTAGTGTTATTACTTGCTATTGAGTCAGTTCCAACTCCTGGAGACCCCGTATATGCAGAGCAGAACTTCTCCATAGGGCTTTCAAGGCTGTGACCTTTCAGAAGACAATCACCAAATCTGTCTTCTGGTGTGTAGTGTCTCTGGATGGGTTTGAACTACCATCTTTTGGCTAGTGGTCAAGCACTTAGTCTGTTGTGCCACATGATTGAGCACAAACCATTTGTGGCACCCAGGAACCTAACCATTATATACAGGTTTGTTATATCAGTATATGAATGAAAGAAGAAGGGCTTGGGGGGTCCACATTGGAAGGTGTGGCTGACCAGATAAGAACCCAAACCAAACCTACTACTGTTGAGTCAGTTCTAACTCACAGAGACCTCATATAACAGAGTAGAACTGCTCCATGGAGTTTCCGAAGAGCACCTAGAAGATTTGACTTGAAGGCTGATTGGGGTCCACAAAGCGGACCTGAATTGCTCACAAAAATGCCAGCAAGAAAATTCTGGTCCAGGTAGAAGCTCCCCATGCTTCTTTTTTGTGAAGTTGCTGCCAGTCTTTCCCCCCTAAGTATTTGTTGGCCAAACCAAAGCTTGCTGTAGTTGAATGGATTCTAACTCATAGTGACCCTAGAAGATAGAGTAGAATGGTTCCACAGGGTTGCGAAGGTTTTAACTCGTTCCAGAAGCAGACTACCACATCTTTTTCCAATGAAATGTTTGGAACCTCTGACCGTTAGGTCCAAAGCTGAGTGCTTAACCACTGAGTGACCAGTCCCCTCAGTGTTGGCAAGACACAACAAAGATGTTCCTGAATTAAAGACACAGTGAAATGATACTTAAATTCTCTGGGAAATGATTCCGTTATGATGGATAAGCATGTTAGTTATTCTGATTTTAGCCTCCTGCTGCCTTTGTGGCAGGTCATTCTCTCAGCCCAAGGCCTTGGTATGGGGACTCTTGGAGCTCTCTTGGACCAGGGAGAGGCCTTGCCGTCAGCATTCCAGCCTGTGTGCTGCATAATGAGGGTTTTGCAAACTCATGGGAGGCCATTAGGTAAGTCATCAAGAACAGGACTCTGACACTAGATGGCTTGCATTCAGGACACTGAACAAATAATTTAACTCTCTGTGCCTCACTTTAGCTGCCTGTAAAACAGACATACTAATAGTGCTTGCCTCATAGGGTTATTGTGAAGATGAAATCAGTTGGTAACTGCAAAGGACTTAGAAGTGTCCACTCTATTATGCAAGTGTTTACTGGCACTATCATTACGTGTCATATGTGGATGGATGCCTTGGGGCCCTACCCTTTCTCCATAGAATGTACTAGGTGCTGTTTTCTTGCTGTTTGTTCTCTTACACAGCTTTGCAACTCACTTTTTCCTGAGCCTAGCGTCACCGTTCCCAAAGAAAGGGTGGAGTGAGTTGCTTTTGTAAAGTCTTTTAGGCGTGGGGGGTAAAGGCTGACCACTAATTCATTTATTTATTAAATGTTTAGAGTCTGTACTTGGTCCCAAGCCCTATGTTAAGCACTGGGACTGCAACCTCCGGTAAGATATGACCATTGGGTACAAGCAGCTGTTATTCCATGAGGCAGAATGACAGGTAAATGGTCTCCTACAGTGAGAGGGAGTGGGTGACACGACAGGTGCTAATGCTTCCTCGGTTCCTCTGTGCTGTGTCTTTTACAATAGCCTCATAACTAGGGTAGCCTGTGGCAACACAAGATTCAGAATTCAACAGCTATAGATTCAGATATTAGTTAAGATTCTAATACTAGTTAAGAGCGTCACTGTGTGACCTGAAGTAGCACCTTTAACCTCTCGAAGTCCCATTTTCCAATTCTGTAATGTAGAGATAATAATAATCCTAAAACAGGACTAAAGCAAAAGCTAAGAAGTTTCCTGAAACAACCGGTCACTTTGAGGGATGGATTAGCAGTGGCAGGGATCTGGGGACCATGGTATCAGAGGACATCTAGAATTGACTGCCATTATGAAATTGGTTAAGAAAATATTCTGTATCCTACTGCATCTAGAGTCTTAAAAGCTAGCAAGCCACTATCTAAGAAGCATCAACTGGTCCCAGCTCACCTGGAGCAGAGGAGAATGAAGACCGTTACCGACATAAGGAAAATATGAGCCCAAGATACCAAAACAAACAAAAACAAAAACAAAAACAAAAACAAACCCACTGCTGTCAAGTCGGGCCCGACTTATAGCAACCCTAGAGGTCAGAGTAGAATGCCCCATAGAGATTCCAAGGAGTGCCTGATGGATTTGAACTGCCAACCTTTTGGCTAACAGGTATAACACTTAACCCACTATACCACCAGAGTTTCCCTAAGAGACAGAAAGGGCCAACTAAACCAGAGACTATGATCAGTATGAGACTAGAAGAACTAGATGGTCTCTGGCTACCCTTGACTGCCCTGACAAGTACCTCAACAAAGAGTCCCTGATGGAGTGGGAGAAATGTGGGGTTATAGAATTGAACTCTAATAGAAAGACCAGATTTGGTGGTCTCACAGACTGGAGAGTCCACAGAAGACATGGTCCTTCAACTCTCTGTTAGTGCAGAACTGAATGCATTCTCAAAGCCAATTCTTCAGCCAAAGATTGAACTGAACTATAAGATGTAAAATGATACTGGTAAAGAGTGTGCTTCTTGGCTTAAGTAGAAACAGGAGACTTAACTGGGCAGCTCCTGTCTGCAGGTAAGATGAGTAGACAGAGGGGGACAAGAGCTGGGTGAGTGACACGGGAAATACAAAGCAGAGAAGAGTGTAATATCACAGTGTGGGGAGAGCAACTAGTGTTGTGTAACATGTGTGTAACTTTTTATATGAGAAATGGACTTGAACTGTCAACTTTCACTTAAAGTGCAATTAAAAAACAAAACACCCCCCTCCCCCACAAAAACCCAACAGCTTGGCAAAGCCCATGACAAAAATCAAAGTAAATCCACAGCCACTCACCGTGCCCTGGCCTTGAGGCAACAGGCTTTTTCCCCTGACCAGACAATAAACGTTTGAGTTTTACAGGCCATGGGTCTATCATGGCTTGTCCTGGTATAAAAGCAGCCACAGGCAACATGGAAACAAATGGGCACTGCTGTGCCAGTGTAACTTTATTTGTGAACATTGGGGAAAAAAGTTGTGAAAATTGAAAGTGGAAATACAAGTAAAGTTCTGAGCCCAGTGGGTCAGCTCTTGTTTTGCTGAGGTGTCAGCTATCGTAATGATGCTGATGATGTCACCTAAGTTGTAATGTCCTCATCTGTAAGGTTTAGATAAGAACGTTACCTCCCTCATTGAGCTTATTATGATAATTAAATAAGATGGTGGATATAAAACGACACTTTCTGGCTATAAAACATTGGTGAGTGACATTTGTTGATGTTGGCTGCCGTTGAGTTAGTCCCAACTCCTGGGGAGACCATAAACAACAGAATGAAATGCGGCCTGGTCCTGTGCTGTTCCATGATCAGTTGTGGATCAGACCGCTGTGATCCATAGGGTTTTCACTGACTGATTTTCAGAAGTAGATTGCCAGAAGTAGCTTCTTCATCTGGAAGCTCACTGAAACCTGTTTAGCACCATAGCAATGTGTAAGCCTCCACTGACAGGTGATGGTGGCTGCGTATGAGCTGTGTGAGCCAGGAATTGAACCCAAGTCTCCTGTATAGAGGGTAAGAATTCTTTCAAAGAGCCACCACTACTTCAAGAGTGGCATGACTTCCTTTGTGTAGATGCCCCTCCTCCACCTCCTGCCTCTCCTGGAAGACCTGAGTGAGCCTTGGTTGGGAATCTCGGCTCAGGATTCTGCAAAGACCTGAACAAGGAGCTTCCAGCTTCCTGGTTGCCTTCCACAGCAGTGGGAGATGAACCTGTGAGCCCCGCAGGCTGGAAATGGCTCGCTGCTGATGGGATCATTAAGAGTGCCAGCCAGATTTTATCTCCACATTCAGAGGTTTATTAATATTACCTCATATTTATCTTCCTTGATGGGGAAATTTTACCAGCATCTGATAAAAACAAAATGCACAGCGGCCTTATGCCAACAAGAGTACTTTCTCTGTCATCATCAGCTGTTAGTGAATGCTAGTGCAGCCAGCTGCAACAGGGCTAAAGACAAGACTCGTGTAAATGGATTTGGTTTGTTCAGTGTGGAATTTGGGCTTTAGACCTCCCCTTGAGATCCTGCCTGCTCCAAACATGGCTTTGACAAATCAGTTTCAGAACCACATCTCCATCTGAGAGTGTGACTTCTTTCCCCCAGCCCACCCTCTAATATCCATCTGAAGCCATCACTCCCAGTGGAACTGCACTTGTCCCCTCTAAATACTTTGATGAATCCTACTTGTCTTCCCATCTAGATTCAACCACAGAGCAATATCAGTAGGAAGCATGAGGGGGGCTGCTGCAAATGAGAAGCGAGACCAGTTCTGGTGGGGTGCAGTGGGCTTTCAGCAAAGATAATCCCACGTGAAGATGCTGCAAACAAGGTTCCTTAGACTCCACTAGCTGAGGTGTATGGCGAGGGATAAGGAGTGCTCCCACTGCAGACTGGGAGGAGACTTTGGGCAAAGGAGTCAGGCCATGTTGTCAAGGTCGTCTTAAGTTGTGCTGGAGAGTGGGCTGTGGGGCGTTTGAGTGGGGGGCTGTTTGGGAACATGGTACTGATGTATGGTTTAGGGAGACAACACAAGCACTGGGAGTTTCCAGCTCAAGTGGACCCTCAGACCATGTGACTCTCTGTCCATGTCTTAGCTTCCTAGTGCTGCTGTAACAAATACCACAAACCAGATAGCTTATAAGAACAGAAATGTATTCTCACAATTCTGGAGGCTGTAGTTCTCGGTTATTATCAATTTGATTCCGACTCATGGTGGTCCCATGTGTGCAGAGTCGAACTTTAGTCTGTAGAGTTTCCATTCAAGGCTATGGCCTCTTAGAAACCAATTGCCTGGTCTTTCTTCTGAGGTGCCTCTGGGAGGGATTAACCTACCAACCATTTGGTTAGTAGTCTATTGCTTAATCATTTGTACCATCCAGGGACTCTGAAGGCTAGAAGTCTGAATTAAGGATGTTGACAGGGCTGTGATCTTGCCACAGGCTCTAGGGGAGGACCCTTTCTTGTCTTGTCCAGCATCTGGTAGCTCCAGTTGTTCAGTGGTTTGCATCTGCCGCGTAACTCCATCTGGGCCTTGTCTTTCCATGTGTGTCTGTGTGTCTCTTTTCTTCTTTTATAAAGGGCGTGATTCAGATTAGATTAGGAGCCACACTATTTCAGAATGACCTCATGTTAAGTGATAATATCTTCCAAGACCCTATTTTCTAACAAGGTTATGGTTCCAGGTACCAGGAGTTAGGCTTCAACATGAATCTTGGGAAGACAAAATTCAACCTATGACATACCATTGTAAAAGGCCTACCGCCTTTATTTTACTAATGATGCTATAAAGCTCAGAGGGAGGAAACCACTTACCCATGGTCACATAGCAAGTCATTGGTGGTAGACCTCAAAGTAAAATGGGTCTCTGGCAGTCTTCCCACCAGACTCTATTCCTGCCTTTCTTTTTTCTGTGGTTATCTTTAACTGAGTCCTTTCTACCTTCCAGTTACTGTGCTAAGCAATAGTTGTTCTCATTTGACTTTTACAACGACTTCTTGGGAAAGATGCTGTTGGTGCCTCAGTGTGACACTTGGTAACATGGCTCTGAAATAGATTAGATGACTCCTAAAATCATAGATTAGTAAGTGGTAGATCCACAGTTCCAGCCTAACCAGCTTGAGCCTTGACTGTAATTAGTATTCTAAACTAGTGCTTCTCAAAGTGGGATGCCTGGAGAAGTGTCACTCAGAAATGTGTTAGAGATGTAGATTATTGAATCAGAACCTCTAAAGTTGGGACCAACCACCTGTGGGTACCGAAGCGCTCTAAGTGATTCTCATGCATGCTTATGTTTCAGCTCTAACTATTGAAACTGACAAATCTGCCAGTTTTACAATGCCTCTTACTACCCATGCTTTGTAAACCAAAATGCTGACTTCTCCTATCTGAGGATGTTTTCAAGGTGATTGCTACCTTTCAGCAGACCAATTTCCATTGGCCTCTTTTAACAGTGGGGTCTTCAGGAAGTCTGAGATTGGCATAGGTTCTTGGCCACCCTGAGCGGTCAACTGTGCCTTTGAGCATGAAGACAGCAAACTGGCATTTTAGAACCTTCTGTTGGCCAGAGGGGATTTTGAGACTGTGTGCTTTCATGTAGACTTGGACAATTGGATCCAGTCAAGTGGAAAATTAACACACCAGAAAGGAAAGGGACGTAACTTAAGACCAGATGTTCATCGCAGCCAAGATGCTGCCAGACTGCTAACCACTGCTTTTGTGAAACCATGAGGTATCCCACACTGGGATATGTTTGCTTGTTGACTCAACAGATATTTATCTTGCACCCACCAAATGCAAGGCACTTAGCTTAGCACTGGGAAGATAAAGATGAATAGATGCCTTCCATGACTACAAGGAACTCACAGTCTAATGTCATTATCTGGTAATGGAATTCTCACTTGGGGAACAAACAATAGCTTTTAATTGATGCAGTTTATGATGTCTAGTTAATAGGGTGTCTCATGAAAATAAATCCCCTGATTACCCCAGAAGTGATGGGTGTCAGTGAGCACTAATGAAGGCAGCACTTCCTTGGTGCTGTAGGGTGAACAACTGCTGCCCAGTGAAGCAGGTTCTGATGAAGACTTCATTATTTAATGAACCATGTCGTTGTGAACAGCTGTGGGGTAAACCAGCCAGGACAATGATGCAAGTTGATTATGTCTCCAGTAAATTGATTCTACTTTATTTGATTAAGTTGTTTCTCCAAAGACAAATTCTTCCAAGTTGAGTTTGACAAACCACCATTCCAACTTTGCTGCTAACTTTTAATCTTTGAATTGTTTTTGCTTTCAAATCCTAAGAGGAAACACAACAGTGGCTGCTATGCTGGTAACAGTAAGAGAACCAAGAATAATCATGTATCTGAGATAGCTATTAGCATTCTCAGTACAAGACACACAGTGTCTTTTGTCGAAGAGCTTGTCCAGGGGGGCCATAAGAGACTGGCAGGAAACTATGACTGTTTCTTTGTGAGCCCCCAAACAAGTGGGCCTCATCTCACCAGGTAGTTAATCTTTTACATGCAATCAAATGTAGGCATACAGTTGAACTTATTGGAAAAAGAAAAGAAAGAATAAAGGAACTGATGTAACATTTGTTTCAAAATATTAGCTACATCTTGTCGATTGTTTTTCAAACAGTGGGTCTTGGTGTATTAGTACCATATGAAATCTACTTAATGGATCATTGTCAACATTATGAAAAAAATAAAATAGACTAGAAATATCACATGTATCTCATTAAACATAGTAAAAGTAAGTATTCATGTAATATTACTTTATGTGAGATACAGTATGCTATGAAGCATGGTATGAAATATATATATATTTTTAGAGCTGTGGTGAGAAATGTTTGAAAAAATACTGCTAGTTCAAACTTCATTTCATAGACAAAGCAGAGAGAATGAGTAGTTAGCTGCTTTGTGGTAGCTGCAGACTGTGGAACACAGTTCTAGGGCATTTAGGAAAAGAGTTAGTGATCACCAGGAGCCAGCGTGGGTTCACCAAGGAGGTCATCCAGACCAGCTTCAGACTAAACCAGATCAGAGCCAGAGGGTTTTTTTACAGAGTTCTTGGTGTGTCACTTAGGGAGTGTCATCCACTGAAATTTATGTAAATACACTCTGGTAGGATAAAAGAGGCAATATAAAGCAACTTCTTAAGGAGAATTATAGAAAACCAAGAATGTTCTTGCTCTTCTCTAAGCCGCTCAGCAAGTGCTGTTTTTTAAACTGAATGTCGGTTATATGGAAAAGGGGCTAGATTGCATCTCTGTGGCCCCTGCGTGTAGATGTTTGTTTCAATATAGGAAATAGTTTTTGCTTTTTATGGCAGCTCTGACTGGACCTAATTTCCACAGCCATATAGTCTCTGTATGGAACAGGCTGCTTCTGGATGAAATTAGTCAGCTATAACAAGAGGGGCCCCCAAAGATGGAAATATACTTGTCCCAGATGTGGCATCTAAATGCAGTAAAATCACTGGATGAATGTTGGATGCATTAGTGACTTGTAGACTTATGAAGACTCCGTGCACCCAGAAGACACATGGCCGTTCCAAACAAATACAAATCTGGCTAATCTAGACCTGCACCTCTTGTGGCTCTTAGGTGCTGTCACATTGCTCTGACTTCAATGACCCTGTGTGCAACAGATCCCATGCCATCCTCAGAATCATCATGCTTGAGCCCATTGTTACAGCTACTGTACCAGTCCGTCTGGGTAAGAGTCTGGCCCTCTACTTTACCAAGCATGATGTCCTTTTCCAGGGACTGGTCTCTTTTTATGACATGTCGAAAATATGTGAGATGAAGTCCTGCCATCCTACTTCTAAGGAACACTCTGGGTGTACTGTTTTTAAGAGAGGTTTGTTTACTCTTCTGAAAGTCCATGGAATATTCAGTATTCTTTGCCAACATAATAACTCAATGGCATCGATTCTTCTTCCATCTTCCTTGTTCTTTGTCCAGCTTTTTCATGCTTATGTGGTAATTAAAAGCCTCATGACTTGGGTGAAGCACACCTTAGTCCTTAAAGTGACATCTTTTCAACACTTTAAAGAGGTCTTTTGCAGCACATTTGCCCAATGCAATGTGTCTTTTGATTTCTTAACTGCTGCTTTTATTGGTGTTGTTTGTGAATCCGGGTAAAATGAAATTATTGACAATTTCAATCTTTTCTCCATTTGTCATGATGTTGCTTCTTGGTCCAGCCAGCCAGCCAAGTGCTGTCGAATCACTTGGTCCAGTTGTCAGAATTTGGATCTTCTTTATACTAAGGTATAATCCACAATGGAGGCTGTAGACTTTGATCTTCATCAGTAAGTGCTTACCTTTACAGTTTGTGATGCACTCTGATCTCTCCTCTCCTCTTCTCTCCCCTCCCTTCTCCTTTTCTTTTTCACCCCTCTGTTTTCCTTCCCTTCACATAATGACTGTTAGGACTTATGAAATTGATTTCATGGCACACTAATGGTTCACAACCTGCAATTAAAAAAAAAAGAGAGAGAGAAAAGAAAACCTGATTAGGTTATATTTAAATGCCCCTTCATCAATATTCTGTGAATCCAATGTGAATAGCTGCTATAATATTAGGGTATAAAATTCTATGAGCAGTAGACTGCCAGATAAAATCATTGATTGACTGAAGACCGTCTGTTATTAATACACTTAAATACTGGTTCACTCATTCACTCTGTTAATACTAAGTTAGGCCATGTTGAATTGCTTCCAACTCATGGCAGCTCCATGTGATAGTGTAGAATTGTGTTCTGTATGGTTTTCAGTGGTTGATTATTTTGGGAAGCAGATTGCCAGCACTTTCTTGCGAGGCTCCTCTGGATGGACTTGAACCACTGTCCTTTCAGTAGGCAGCTGGGTACATTAACTGTTGGCACCATGGTGATATCAACTAAATTAGCAAGGTCCCTGCCCTCAAAGAGCTCTTAGTTACAGAGAAAATGATTAGGTTTCCTGGGGTTGGAGGGTCCCAACCTCTGTTTATCCTGACTTCCCCTTGAAAAGGAGGCCCCTTGATCCTCACCCCAGCATGTCTTACTGTTCTTGTTGGAATATTTGATCTTAAAGTCTTAATACAATGGCAGAGAATTTCACATCTTTCAATTAATAAAAATCAAACTGAAAATTAACATATGCTAGAGACAAAGGCTATCAAGAGCTGTGGAGCCCTGTCCTTTCTTGAACCCTGTTGCTATGGCTAATGGGAGAGAGTGTTTCTCCCTGAGGGATCACAGAGCCCCAGTTTCTTGTGTGTTGATTAGCTTCCTATATAGAACACCGGTCCTACAGCCAATTATAAGGACTAATAAAATAAGATGGCTCAGTGTTGGACCTAATCAGATTTTTTATGTTAAGACCAGCTTTAGGCCAGGGCCAAGAATGCTCCTGACTCAAGTCTGGAAATCTCTATCTCACCATTTCTCAGCCAGAAAAACAAACAGTACAGTACCAACTAGAAGTCAGAAAGGGCAGAGGTGCATTAGGCTCAGGAGGCTGCATGTCCCAGAAGGCTAACCCACAACAGGAAGGCTTCCTCACATGAGCTATTCAATGTAGATCCTTTCTGAGCTTCTGGAGTTTGAAGCGATATTGTGAGAGTGCCACATGTCACTTGTAGATATCGTGGATTGGTTTTTTTTTTTTCATGATTGTTTATCTTGCTTCCCCAGCCAGATTATGTATTCCAGAAAAGTAGTAGCTCTCTGACTAGGCCAGGTCACTGCATCACACTGAGTGGCTGTTGCTTTGTGCACAGAATGGGAACAAGCACTCCACTCAGCAAGTTTGTTGGGACTGGGATCCTCAGTGACAAACCTGACCATCACAGCCAATCCCTGCTCTTTCTCACCCACCTGCCACTCCCATAAAAACCATAACTAGGCACATGGTTTGTGCTTTCAATCTGAGAACCCCCTTTTCTTTCCTCTGTCCAGCTCTGGTCCTAATTTTCTTTAACCACTATTCTGTCCTTCCTTTTTACTCTAATCTGACGTAGCACCCCTTCATTCTGCTTTCTGCCAGTCCGCCAGGACTACTTCTCCAAACACAAGGGGCTATTATATTTCTGTAAAAGCAGCATGGGGATGGTGGCTGATTTCCTGTGACTTCGTAAGGGCTAAAGAGAATGAAGACCAACAGCCCAAGGCTGAGTCCTGTGAGACGGCGATTAGACGTGCTCCCTCTGTCTGCCGTCTTTACCAATTCTCACACAACTGTCCCTTCCACAGCTTTCTCTACGTCTCTGCTGAACTCAACAATTCATTGCAGTGACTACACAAAATTTGTAGACCATAATCACCATTATGGGTTTATTAGGCAAGTAATAGGTTAAAATTCAGGCTCAGGAACACTCAGGACACAGCTTTTCCAGCAGGACAGTCTCTTCCCAGTCATGCTTGCAGGCACACCTTTCTCTGGCCCTCATCGTTACCTAAAGGCATTCAGCTTTCTCCCTCCATGGTCTGGTAAGCCTACTGTGCAGTCAGTCTCTTACTGATCTATCCTGCCACTGCTTCTCATTGCCTTCAGTGATGCAGTTCTCTTTCTCTCTCTCTCTTTGTTTCAGTCTCCTAGTTTCAGGAGTTTCTCACTGCAGGGATCTAAAGTCCAAGGGATGCAGTTTCTACCCCTGACTGTTCTTCCTTGGTGATGGTGGGGTCCCTTCTTTCTTGCCTCTAGGGTGGCTCAGTTCAAGTCTAGTGGAATGACAAGACTGACCAGTCCCTTTGATGGGCTACAGTTACCCTCTCACTAGTCCCACCCAACATAGAGTTATAAGGCCATGGTGAGAAAGGCCACACCAAAGAGATCCATTGCACCACAAGTTCACATCTCTCTGTCTCTGTTAGTGCTGTGTACTTTGCCTGATGTTACAGCTTGAACTGTTTTTCTCTTGAAAGATACCTTCAAGTTCAAACCCTTGGTACCTGTGAGTGTGCCTTTCTTTGGAAATAGGGTCTTTGTGGATGTCATTGGTTTATACAAGATCATCTGGAGGAGGGTGGGCCCTAATCTGATCTGAGTGATGTGTCTGTAAGAACAAGGCAAGAGACACAGCCAGCCAGACATAGAGCAAAGACAGCTGTGTGAAGGTAGGCACAGGGATTGGAGTGAAGAAATGTCTGGACTACCAGAAGCTGGAAGAGGTAAGAAGGGATATCTTCTCCTGAGTTTAAGAGAAAATATGGCCCTACCAACACCTTGATTTCGGACTTCTGCTTTTAGAACTATGAGAAAACACGGTTCTGTTATTTGCTTTGGCTAGTTAGTGGTACTTAGTTATGGCAGCCCTAGGAAGTTAGTACACGCTTATATTCCCTATCTTCATCCCAACTCTTTCCCTGTATATCCTAAAATCTGCCACACCACACCAAATAGAATGACCTCTTTTTGTTGTGCATAAGTTCCTACCCTTGAGTGATCATAGCAGGACCCAGTGCCTGGTAGACTGTGCATGTTTGCTTTTGGAGGCTGAAATCAATGATGTCTTCAGTGAGGTGGGAGGATGTGGCTGGGTGGAGTGTAGTGACATTCCTCCTCACCTGCCATGCGATGGCTTTTATGAGCCCCAGTAGATTCATACATCCTATCATGGATTGAATTGTGTCCCTCCAAAAGTGTGTGTAGTGGGGGGCAGTGCTAAGATGGCAGACTAGACAAATGTCTTCTCAATTCCCTCTGAGAACTAAGGCCTGAAATGATAATTGAATGGAGCACTCTGCACATCCATGAAGCCCTAAGATATGGCATAAGGTTGTCAGATTGGACTTCGTGCCACTAAATGGGAAATTACCTTTCCCTATCACAAGGCAGTGCACCCTGAGTACCATTCCTGCAGACTCACCACATAGACAGACTACAGGCACTGACACCTTCTTTGTTTTCTGAGATGTGGGGGCTGGACATTAGCTGGCAAATACTTTAAACTGCATTGCTTAAGTAAATAGCATATAGTGCAGCAGAGACACTGTATTTGGGATAGCCACATATTTAGAGCTCAGCTGCTGACGGAGGGCACCATTGCACCCCTGCCCTCTCTTTTCTGAGATGCACCATAGATTCTGCTGTTTAATGGTGGTAAGGGAAGCTTGGGTAAGATGCCATCTTGGTCAGCTAGGAGACAGAGTCACACAACTGTAGGTGTCAGCATTTGCTAATTCCCAAGCTGAGAAGCAGTGCCAGCCCAGAAAGTACTTTTCTGGCAGAAAGGCTGTGTTTAGCGCAGTGTTACCTTATGGGTGGGGCCTGGCTGACGATGGCAACAAGACCATAACCCCTCCCTACTTTGAACTATGTCATAGCATCTGGGGAGGGCTGAAGAGGTGCTTCTGTTCTCAGCTGGAAGGTGGGGCCTTCCACCCCTCAGGGCCTGGCTGATTTTGGCACCTGCTTGACTGTGCCCAGTTTAACAGTAAAGTGTCTTTTAAAATAAAGCAGCTTGGACAAATAACTGTGGAGCTTCCTGGCAGTATCTCTTCCACTCTTCACTGACCCACATCATAGGGTTGGCTGATGGCCCACCAGTTTCTCCATAAGTAGGGTGCTGTCTTTGCCAATCAGAAGGTAGAATCTGCTACCTTCTGACTACCTACCTACCCACCTACCTACCTACCTGCCTACCTACAGCCAATCACTGCAGTACCTAGAGGTGGCTGGTGACCAACTCACCTCTTAGAATTACTCCTCAACTTCTGTCAAGGTAACACCAGAGAAACTGAACAGCCACTAAATGGTCAAAAGGCAACAAATGCTAGCCATTTAAAGAAACAGCCCACCATGGCTCCGGAAAACTCCCCCAAAAAAGAATCAAAAAACTTCCCACGTGAAGAAGCCTTTCTGAAACTATCAGAGGTTGAGTACAAAAGAATTATATATAGAGCACTCCTAGAGATTAAACATATTGCAGCAGAGCAAAATGAAAAATTAAGCAAGCTATTTGAACTGATGGAACATCGGTGATCTGAAATCTGACAGATCAATAACAAAATGACAGAATTAGACAATTCAGTACAATGCCAAAAGAACAGAGTTGAGGAGATGGGATTCAGACTTAGTGACCTGGAGGACAGAGCAACTGACACCAGCATTTATGCAGACAAATCAGAGAAAATAAATAAGAAAAGGAAGAAACATTCAGAAACATGTGGGACTCTATTAAGAGGAATAATCTACAAATTGCTGGAGCTCCACACCAGGGAGGGATAGCTGAAAACACTGAGAGGATTGTTTTTGAGTTGCTGACAGAAAGCTTTCCTGAAAGTATGAAAGATGAGAACATAGAGTTCCAAGATGTGTGCTGAGCACCACAAAAAGTAGGCCCCCCAAAAGACACCAAGACATATTATAATCAAGCTTAATAAAATGAAACATAAACAGGAGCCCATAAAGGCAGTGAGGCTCAAAGCAAAGCTAATATTCAGAGGGAAGTCCTGTAGGCTTTTGTGTAATTTCTCAGCAGAAACAATGTTGGCAAGGAGGCAGTGGGAAAACACATTCAAAGCCTTGAAGGAGAAAAACTTCCAACCAAGAATTATGTATCCTACAAAACTGTTTTCAAATATGAAGATGAAATTAAGGTGTTTGCAGATAAACAGAAGCTTAGAGACTTTGTAAAAATGCAACCAAAACTGCAATAAATTCTGAAATAATCTCTTTGCTTAGAAAAGCAAAAACATTAAGTGTACATTTAAGGAGGCAATGCAGGACACATCATCCAGAATCCTACTCAGTTAGGGAAATCACAAAACTCAGTCAAACCTACAATATTAAAAGAAAGGAACCAGTGATCATATCATGTAAAGTGTGATATTATCACATTAAAAGAGGGATGTATTACAGCAGTTATAGTCCTTCCAGATGGAGAGGAAATTAAAAATAAAAGCAGAAGTTAAAATTTGATTTAGACTTAGAATATTAAGGAGGATCATAGAGGTAGCCACAAAGCACAATAACAATACAGCATATCAAAACAATAAACATAATACAGGAGTCTCCACAAAACCAACACTGGAAAAGATGAAAGGTTGACCCACAAAGAAGGACCCAGAACAGAATATTAAGAGAAACACAGGAAGCATCAACACAAAAATAAAAGCATCAATATGACAGCACTAAACACATACCTATGAATAATTACACTGAATATAAATGGACTGAATGCTCCAGTTAACAGACAGTGACATCCTGGATGAAAAGACACGATCCATCAATATGTTGCTTACAATAAACACACTGCAGACTGAAAGATGTGAACAAACTGAAAATTAAAGGATGGAAAAATATATACCAAGCTAACAAGACACAAAGAAGGACAGGTATGGCAATACTAATTTCAGATAAAATACATTTTAATGTAAAACTCACCGTCATGGACAAGGACGGTCACTGTCTATTGCTGAAAGTTTCCATATATAAACAGGACTTAACAATATTAAATATTTATGCACCCAATACCAGAGCATCTAAATACATTGAAAAAACACTGACTGCATTGAAAAATGAGATAGATCACTTCACAGTAATAACGGGAGACTTCAGCACTCCACTTTCAGTAATGGACAGATTATCCAGAAGAAAGCTCAGGAAAGACATAGAAGATCTTATTTTGACAATTAACCAACTAGATTTCATTGAAATATACAGAACTTTCTATCCATCAACAGATAAGTACACCTTCTACTCCAATGCACATGGAAAATTTTCCAGAATAGACCATGTATTAGGATGGGACATAAAGCCAGTCTCAACAAAATCCAAACCATTGAATTATTGCAAAGCATCTTCTCAGACCATAAAGCCATAAAAGTCAAAATCAATAGCAGAAAAAACATAGATAGAAACTTGAACTTGTGGAAACTGAACAACACCTTGCTCAAAAAGCCTGGGTTATAGAAGACATCAAGGACCAAATAAGTAAATTTATGGAATCAAATGAGAATAAAAACACATTTTACCAAAATGTATCCTAGTAAGATACAGCCAAAGCAATGCTCACATATCAGTTTATTTCTATAAGTGCACACATCTGAAAAGAAGAAATGACCCAAACCAAATAATTAACCCTACAGCTTGAAACAGGAGAGCAACAGAGGAATCCCTCAGGCCCTAGAAGGAAACAGATCATAAAGATTAGAGCAGAATTAAATAAATTAGAGAATAGAAGAATGATTGAAAAAATTAACAAAACCAAAAGCTGGTGTTTTGAAGAGATCAATGAAGTTGATAAACCATTGGCTTACCTTACAAAAGAAAAACAGGAGAGGAAACAAGTAACCTGAATAAAAAAGGAGCTGGAAGATGTCACAACAGACCCAACTGAAATCAAAAGTATCATAACAGAATACTACAAAAGAATGTACTCTGACAGATTTGAGAACCTAGAGGAAATGTACAAATTTCTAGATTCTTATCACCTACCAACTTGGCTTGGCACCAAAATTATCACAAGGAGAAGTAGAACAACTTAGTAAACCCATCACAAAGGAAGAGATTGAAAAAGTCATTTAAAAACTACCTACCAAAGGCTTCTGGCCCAGAAGCCTTCATTGGAGAATTCTAACAAACTTTTAGAGAAGATTTAACTCCAATAGTACTGAGACTATTTCACAGTATAGAAAGGGATGGAATACTCCAAAATTCATTCTATGAACCTAGCAAAGCTGTGATACCAAAGCCGGGAAGGATCTCACAAAAAAAGAAAATTACAGACCAATATCTCTCATGAACCTAGATGCAAAAATCTTCAACAAAATCATTACCAATAGAATTCAACAACATACTAAAGAAATAATTCATCATGACTGAGTTCATACCAGGGATGCAACTCTGGTTCAACATCAGAACAATAATTAATGTGAGAAACCACATAAATAACACAAAAGACAAGAATCATCTGATTTTGTCAATTGATGCAGAAAAGGCAGTTGACAAAGTTCAACACCCATTCATGCTAAAAACTCTCAGCAAAATAGGAATAGAAGGGAAATTCTTCAATGCAATAAGGGGCATCTATACAAAGCCAACCGCCTACTTCATCCTGAATGGAGAGAGACTGAAAGAATTCCCCTTGAGAACGGGAACTAGACAAGGATGCCCACTCCACTCTCAACACTTTTATTCAACATTGTACTAGAGGGTCTAGCCAGATCCGTTAGACAAGACAAAGAAATAATTGCATCCACAGCAGCAAAGAAAGAGTAAAAATCTCCCTATTTGTAGATGATATGATTGTATATGCAGAGAATTCTAAAGAATCCGTAAGTTAAACTAACTAATAGAAGAGTTCAGTAAAGTATCAGCATGTAAGATAAACATAAGTAAATCAGTAGGATTCCTTTGCCCTAACAAAGAGACCGTCAAAGAAGAAATCACCAAATCAATGCCATTTACTATAGTCCAAAAGAAGATAAAATACCTAGGAATAAACCTAACTAGAGAAATAAGAGATGTATACAGACAGAACTACAAAACCTTACTGCAAGAAACCAGAAGAGACTTATATAAATAGAGAAACCTACCCTGCTCATGGATAGGAAGACTTAACGTTGTGAAAATGTCCATTTTACCCAAAATGATCTGCATATACAATGCAACCCCAATATGAACTTCAGTGTCATTTCTTAATGAGATGGAGAAACAAATCACCAACTTTGTTTGGAAGAGGAAGAAACCCCAAATAAGCAAAGCACTACTGAAATAGAGGAACACAGTGGGAGGCCTCACACAACCTGACCTTAGAACCTATTACACTGCCACAGTAATCAAAACAGCCTAGTACTGGTACAAGAAGCGACATACAGACCAATGGAACAGAACTGATACTCCAGAGATGCCAGCATCCTCTAATGAACAGCTGATATTCAGCAAAGGCCCTAAGATTGTAGACTCAGGAAAAACAGTCTCTTTAACAAATGGAGCCAGCGAAATAGGATATCCATCTGCAAAAAGTTGAAACAAGACGCATATCTTACACCTTACACAAAAACTAAAATTGGATAAAAGACCTAAATATCAAATCTAAAATGATAAAGATCATGCAAGATGCCCAGCAACAGATGAATGGGTAAACCAACTATGGTACATATGCTCAATGGAACACTATGCAATGATAAAGAACAATGATGATCTCAGAAAACATCTCATAACCTGGTTTCAATTGAAAGATATTATGCTGAGTGAAATCAGTCAGTGGCAAAAGGACAAATATTGTCTGAGACCCCTAGTGTAAGGACTTAAAAATAGACTTATGGTACAGAAGAAAAGACCCTCTGATGGCTGCAAGAGTGGGGAGGGAGGGAAAGGGCTGGTTATAGATTAGATAGTTGATAGAAATTTAATTGGGGGAGAACAATGACAGCACACAGTAGAATAACTTAACTGGGCTTCATGATAAACTGAAAACTCTTCTAATCTTAACCTAATATTGCAAGGGTAGAGTAGCATGGGGACCATCCTCTCAGGGGGCATCAAGGCCAATTGGCATATCTAGCCTATTGCTAAGAGAGTCTTCTGTACCCCATATTGGTGTGTGATGTCTGGGGTCTTAAAACCTAGCTAGCTGTCATCTGTGGTATATCAAATGGTCCCAACACATGTGTAACAGGTGATCACCAAGAACAACAAAGACATGAGGATAAAAGACCCCAGGAGACAGAAGGACCCATGTAAATAGGTGATTGTATCAAGATGTGAACAGAAGAACCAGGTGGTGCCCGCCCACCACCCAAGACAGCCATGATGGAGCACACAATGTTGAGTCCCTGTGGCAACATGAGGAAAAGAGTGGTATACCTCAAGAACTCTGCTCGAAGAGCACAACTGATGGTCTGGCGGCCTGGGGATTCCCCTGGGAGCGTGGCCCCTAGACCTGCTGCTGCCCCTGACCGGAAAACATTACTGAGCTCAACCCTTTGGACAGGAATGGGCTGGACTCGGGGACACAATGTGACCATATGGAATGTGTACTTTATGGTTCTGTGCTTCTATAGGATGCTGTCCTACTGGCCCCTTACTGGAGGGGAGAGGAGAGGGTAGAGAGGATGGGACAGGAGATTGTTAAGAGGATATGACCTATATAGAATGAAAGGGAAGTGTGTGCACTCATAGGGCAAGGAGAGCAGAAGGAGCTGCAGATAGATGGGCGTGCAAATTTAATTTGGATTGCATACTTTCACTTAATCACAATAAAAAATAAAAATAAAATGTGTGTAGCAATTTGGCAGGGCGGTGATTCCCAGTATTATGTGATTGCCCTCCATTTCGTGCTCTTCCTATGCTACAAATCCTAATCTCTACCTGTGGTTAATAAATTGCATTATGCTAGAGAGAATTATGATGGGACTGTAACCCCCTTCCTAAGGTTACTTCCCAGCTCCATTGTAAAGGGAGTTTCCCTGGAGTGAGGTTTGTACAACCTTTTATCTTTTCATCCTACAAGAGATGAAAGGGAAGCAAGTGAAGAGTTGGGAACCTCATACCATCAAGAAAGCAGCACAGAAGTAGAGCGTGTCCTTCAGAGGTGCAGCTCCTACGCCAAGATGCTCCCTGACTGGTACAACACAAGGACCTTCCTCCAGAGCCAACAAAAAGGGAAGGCCTTCTGCTGGAGTGGACAGACACCCTGAATTCGAAGATACAGCCTACTGGACTATGTAACAATAAACTTGCCTTTGTTAAGCTGTCCACTCATGGCATTTCTGGTATGGTAGCAATAGATGACTAAGATGCACCCTCCAGAATGCATGTGGTAAGCCCCTGTGATGACCTTCTGGAGAGGAGACAGCTGTCGGGGGTGGGCAGCAGGTCCTGGGGAATGAATGAGGCTTGGGCGTCTGGGTGAGATTAAGAGTCCAGTCCTGCAGAATGTCATGCTCATTCTTGATGATTGGCTGGTTAGAAAAGTCACTGGATCCTGGGACATCAGAGCTGGAAGGATTGTATCATTTCTAGACCCACTCTTTCCTTTTATAGGTACAGACTGGGGTCTGGCCTAGAGCATAACTTGCCTGAGGTCACTCAGAATTAGTGACAAAGTGAACCTAACAAGAGCTATAAGCACTGTCATGTGGGGTGCCGGCTGCGTGGGCTGTAAGGAAAGGGGTCTGTTGCTACTTTCTGTCCTAGCTTCCACTGTCTTCTCTTGGGTGTCCTTGTCCTTCCCTGGAGCCAACTGACAGTCTGGGAGGAAGGAGCATCTGTTGCCATAGAAACCAGCCTACAATGCAGGCAGGCTGAACTCCCTTCTGACAGTGTCTTCTCTGGTGTGGCTGCTGGTTCCGCTGTGGAGCCATCATGAGGGCTCTGGGACAGGATAGAACACCAAGGGAACAACGGACACCCTCTAAGAGGAACTGCGGAGGGTGCTGAGTGTGTGGTGTACTGATTCTTTATTGCTTTTTTATGCGAGTTTCTGCCCTGCTAGAGATTCCTAACAGGATTTAAGAATCTTTTTAAAAGGAGAGCAGCCTTAAGCAGACTTGCGTCTTCAGAGACCAGAGGCAGCCTTTTGTACTAATAATGGTGTTGGCTGGAAAAGGTCTGCTTGTAAGATCTGCCAGAAAAAAATCTCAGATGGAGAATTGGAGTTGGGGGAGAAGAGGACATTTATTTTACTCTCAAACATATTTAATTCTCTTAAGTCCTTCAGAAGTTAAAACTGGGGCTTTAAAAATAAATAGGCTTTCTTGTTCTTATGTCGGAAAAGTTCAGGGGTTGGGGAGGGCCTTATTAGGTCATCTCATCCGTCCTTCTGCCTCTGGACCTATTCTAATCCCTCTTGTTTATAAAACTCTCTGGAGAAGGTGATTTCATCAGCTCCCTCCATAATTTGTTCCACTGTCTTAACGATCCTTGATCTCAAAACCATCCTGTTTGCAGCAAAGCCAAATTCCTCCTGCTGGTGCTAGTTAGTCCGTGGGCCAGGGCTGCTCAGGACCAGCTGAGGTTGTGTGACATGAGCACCGGATTGGGATTTAGTGATCTGCATTCAAATCCTGCCGTTGCTGTTTCATAAGTGGACAAGTTGCCGAATTGCTCTGCGCCTCAGTTTCTTTATCTGAAGGCAGGGTTAGTGTGAAAATTATAGAAAGGAATGTGCATAAATATTCCCAACACAGTGCTTTACACGCTGTGAGGTGGCCTGGGATGGCATGGCATGGGCATCTTCTGGAAGAAGACCTCAGGCACATTAACCCTTTGTTGAATCATAGGGAGGGGCCCCTGAGACAGCAGTGGCAGGTTAGTGGCATGCAGCCAGCTTAGGCAGTGGCTGTTTACTAAGCAGTGTAAAATGACTCAGTATGTTGGAAAGCGGTTTCTGGTGGTTCTTTCAAAGATGCCAGGCAAATTCCTCCTCTCATGCCTTTGTTGGTGCCTCACTGCCTTTTTGAGTCTCACCAATCGATGAAGGTCTGGCACCAGTTCAGCCTCTCACATGAGTGTGATTCAACTCTAAACCTGTTGCCATTGTGTCGATTCTGACTCATAGTGACCCTACAGGGTAAATTCAGACTGCCCAATAGGGTTCCCAAGGAGCCTCTGGTAGACTCGAACTGCCAAACTTTGGGTTAGCAGATGAGCTCTTAACCACTACACCACCAAAGCTCTCACCGTAAACTTCATGCCTTGTTTTGATCCAAGATGGAAGAAAATGAAGCAAGGTTATTTTCTGCATGGCTGGTTGAGTGATTGGCCCGGCCAAACGATGGCAGTCTCAGACCATTCAGTCTTTGAATCATAGATGAGGAAACTGACACCCAGAGAGGGGTAAGGACTCACCCAAAGCCACCCCATCATCAGTGACTGGCCTAGAACTTCACTCTGTGAACCCTTTGCTGTGAACTTCCTGTGCGGTCCCCGTGACAGGCTGTTTTTTGAGGCTGGAGTTAGAAAAGCGTTACTTCCACACTGCACATGTACTTCTTACCTTGTACATGGTTCCTGAGCCACCCAGGGGTGTATGCGCACCTGTCTAGAGAACACTCTAGACAGGAACAGTGAAGTTTGGTCATGTCAGTGTAGTGGGCCTCCCACATGGTTTCCCATTTCAGGGTTGGGGTACTGGAGAATAATGAAAAACTTTAGTGTCTTTATTACTCTCCCGGTAGAGCTAACTTTAAATCACGTGTTGGGATGGTGGCAATTTTACTGTTGACCGCATACCTTGCTTGACTTAGCCTTTGTAGAATTTGATTTTCAAGTGCAAATTCTATGTACGTATTTGTTCTGCTGTCAGGGAGGTGCTGGCTAGCCTCTGAAGCCTCAGAATTATAGAATCATTTAGAAGGTGACTGGACATGAGACAGTGAGATACACTGTGCATTTGTGTGCTTCTGGATCTCTTGTGTGTGTCTGGATTTCTCTCTGCAAATTCTGCTATTGCATAATGGGACAAAGCTGTTCATAAGGAGAGTAGCAGATGCAAAGATGTTAGTATCATAGCCATTGAAGAAACACACTGTCACAAAAATGGTATTGGAGCTCTGGGTTGGTGTGTGCTTGGCCCAGATGGGGAAAACACTGTGGAGATGGACAGGCTTCTTCGGGTAGAAGATATAGTGGCTTCCTGACAAGGAGGGGCAGTGGAGAATATTGAAGGGTAGCATCTGGAGTTTCCAGGGCTGGAATGCGGATGCTGACTTTGCTGTCTTCTTGCTGTATGGCCTTAGGCAATTCTCTAATGCTTTGCACCTGCCTTCTGCAAAGAGTTCCTGGGTAGTTCAAGGGATCCTTTAGGGCTTTCCAAGGGAACTTCAGCTGGGTGTCTCAGGGGAAGGTAGCCTGCAGTTTTGAGCCCTCTAGACTCAGCCATCAGAGTGGACTTGGGACAGTAAAAGTAACTTGTGGTGGTAGAGGGACCTATGTACGCATCCAGTCACCTCTGTGCTGCCACTCTAATCACCTCTCAGCATCCGGAAGCTGCCAGCTGGCTTACTTCATTTCCTGTGTTCTGACAAGGCAGCAGCTGGAAGGCTTCTTTGCTGTTATCTGGAACAGCTGCTGGGATTTAATAGTGCATTTAGAGGAATTACCTGGAATTGCAGCAGGCATTAAGGAATGGGAATGCATTTCTGTAAGCTGAGCTAATGTTTTCGGGGAAAGAGAGCAGGGTCTTTCCTTCCATGGTGGGGGAGGTGCAGATAGAACTGGGCTATGGTCAGCCTCTGAATATGGGCAGTGATTTTGCCTGGGTTCTATCAACGTGGGACTCGGGCTGGTAGTGTGTGAAAATGAACGGATCTGGCTCCAGGACATGTTTTAAGCTGAAATGCTCAAGGAAGCGGCTATCTCTGGGGACCTGGCAAGTCACAGTCGTTTTGACAAGGATACAGGGACCACTCTGGGTAGCACTGCGCTCTGCACCTTTCCCTTCTTCACTTCTCCGTGTTGTGTCATCACATGACACTGGTCTTGTGAGGTTTCTCCCTCCCTCTCTTCCAAGCCCATCTATTCTTCTCTTAAGTCAGTTCTACCTCCTGAGCTCTTATCACCTTGTGATAATCACAGTGCTGGTATACTGTGCTAGTCTTCAAGTGGTTTAAAGTCTTGTTGGGAAATACAATTAATGATCATGCAGTCATCTGACAAAAATGAGCACAGTGTAAGTTATGGTTATGAATCAAATCTAAGCAAGGTAGGTATGTATAAGGCTGGCAGAAATGCCTTGCAGTTTAGAAGAGGGAGAAACTTCTAAAGGATGAGTGTATCCAGGAAGACTTCCTGGAAGATTTTGGCTTTGGAGGATCCATGAAAAGCCATAGCTCTGTACAGCCCTATGTGGGAAATGTACGAGATTCAGGGAGCTATGTTCCTTCTGCTGAGCCACATCTGAGGAACTTTGAGCCTGAGATAATAGAAGAGCTAGGGTAAATAGAAGGAAGTTCTACTTTATCTGTCTTTTTTATCTTACAAACTAAGTGACCGCTTAGGGCTGCGTGTGCCATGGTGGCCTGGGTTGCTGCTAGTCACTTGACTTAGTACCAACACTTGGCTTCTGAATGACTCTCATATGACTCTGGCTAATGAGGTTGGATCCAAAACACTTTGCATATGCCAAGTTATTCAACAGATAGCAATTTATCTATTGTGCACCTCTAAGTGCCCTTCTCTGTGTTAATCTGAGTACCACAGAAACGTAAGCCAGAGAAACGGCAACCAGTCATTCCTGCCTTCTAGATATTCCTGTGGTTCCTTCACTTCTCACCTGGTTTAGGCCACTACCACTCCTTGCCTAGCAAACAACAGTCATGTACCCAAAACCTGTTAAAAACTGGTTTTCCAACAGTGGCTAGTGAGACCTTTCTAAAATGGATTTCTAAGCTTAGAAGAAGATCTGATCTGTTTACTCTCTCCTTCATGGACTGTGTCCTCCCTTGGCTCATCTCCATGTGCTCATCATAATAGAGCTTTAAAAACAATGGCAACAGGATAATTCCTTGTTCCTGAGGAACAATGGGGCCTCTGCCTATATGGATCCTTCTGCTTGGAGTATCTCCCCTGTCTGTGTCTCCAGCATTTGTTTGAGCTACCTCCTATTCTTCCCTTATGGACACTGTCACTTATCAGTAACAAGCATATAACTACTTTGATTCCATACCTCTTAGCTTGCTGTACTTTTTCTGTTTGGCGTCTAATGAATAGTTGTTAATCACTGTCAAATCAGCTCATGGTGAACCCATGTACAACAGAATGCAACACTGCTTAGGCCTACTGCATTTTCAGGGTCCTTGGTACGCTCAAGTCCATTGATGTGGCTACTGTATATTTTACGTGCCTTCTAACCTAGGAGGCTCATCTTCCAGGACTGGACTGGACACTATTCTGTTGTGATCTGTAGTGTTTGCACTGGAGAGTTTTAAGAAGTATATCACTAGGCCTTTCTTTCTAGTCTCTTGCAGTCTGAAAGCTCCACTGGTACTCAGGGCATGAGTGGCCCTGCTGGTATTAGAAATATAGGTGGCATAGCTTCCAGTGTCACAGCAGTACACAAGCCACCATTGTAGGACAAACTTACAGGTAAATTGTGGCATAGTGAATTACCATTGTGTTATTTGTATAGTTTTTAAAAACATCTCAACATCTCTGTTTCCTTTTTCCAGTTACAAGATCCATCAGAGCAGGGACCACCCTCATCTTGTGTATTACTGCACCAGATGTAGCACAGACAACACAGCCCAGCAGGAGCTCAGGGCAGTTTTGTAGAATCTGTAGAGCCTCTTGGTTTCCTTTGGCTCTGGGTTTCCAGGGCTTCCTCTGCAGGTTTCTGCTATGTGTCCCACTAACTGGGGAACTGCTGAAGGTGAAGTGCCTTCCAGATGACTCAGCCAGATGTTTCCATCTTTAGGTGTTTCCAAGCATGTAGCAAAAGAAACTATTTTGACTTATAAGCTGAACAAATTTATAGTGGAAATCAGTGAGACAGAATAAATATGAAACACCATGATGTCATTTTATGGGCTGCTTTATAGATCATAATCACCTGTTTAAAGTTTGCAGACCATTAATCTTATTTACAGAGAGTTGGGATGCTTGGAGACAGGATTTATAGGACTATGATGTGAGGCACATGGATCAGGGCTTGAAATCCTTAAAGTGTTTTGGAGAAAGAGGGACCAGCAGCCATTGGTGTTGTCAGAGACTGGGGCACCATTCCTTTAGCTTTCCTCCTGGATATCTCTAACAAGTAAGTTTATTTGTTCATTGTCTTATTACCTTATTCTCACCCAGGAGTTCGTGGGTGGTGCACTTGGTTGGCATGTTTGTTTAATAAAAGGTTGGTGATTTGAGTGCATTCGGAGGTGGCTCAGAAGAAGGCATGGTGATCTACTTTTGAAAAATCAGCATTGAAAACCCTATGTAGCACAGTTCCATTCTGACATTTATGAGTCATGATGAGTTGAAGTTGACTCAATGGCAGCAGGGTTTTTTGGTCCTATTATCTTAATTCTAGTACCTCCCTCCCTCTGGTAGGCTAAATAGCTCTGTGGAATTTTGCATTTAACCCTTGGGAGGGAGAGCTCCCTTCTTGGAACTTTAGGGACCTGTGGAAGAGCAGCACTGGGCCACACAGGACTGTGTGGGATCCTAGGTCTACCACTTAGCTTGTGAACTTGAGCCAATTATTATTCTGTTAATGTTTTGTAACTGCATTTTTTCCTCTGTAAATTGGGACCAATGATCCTAACCTCAAAGAGTGATGGTAGAAACAAATGAGATGAAACATGAAAAACAGCTGGTACCCAGAAAGCTCTGTAGCTAATATAATGATCATGATGATTGCATTTTTAAAGTAAACCTGGTAGAGCGGAAACAGAGTGAAAAATAAGAAGGCCAAGACCTGGTTCCAAATCTGTCTCGGAAGTGCTGGGGTTTTGATAGAGGGTGATGTTTTTGTTAGCTGCTGCCAAGTTGGCTCCCTTGTCATGGTGACCCCTGCACAATAGAACGAAACACTACAAGGGGCTGGACCGCCCCATGTTTGGTTGGTGTCTTAGTCATCTAGTGCTGCTATAGCAGAAATGCCACAAGTACATGACCTGAACAAAGAGAAACTTGTTTTCTCACAGAAAATTAAGCTAAAAGTCCAAATTCAGAGCATCAGCTCCAGGGGCAGTCTTTTTCTGTTGGTTCTAGAGGATGGTCCTTGAAGTCAGTCTTCACCTGAACCAAGAGCTTCTGGGGTGCGGGCACTGTGGGTCCAAAGGGTGCACTCTGCTCCTGGTACTGCTTCTTTCCTGATAGTATGAGGTCCCTAACTCTATGTTCTCCTTTCCTTTATATCCTAAAACATTTCCCCAAGGCACAATATAATCTTACAAATTGACTCCTGCCTCCATAACTCAACCACTACCCGTCTTCCCGCATTAATATCATAGAGGCAGGACTTGCAGCATATGGGAAAATTATACAGTACCAGAAATCGTGGCCTAGCCAAATTACTACACACGTTTTGGGGAGACACAATTCAATCCATGACAGTTGGGGCATAGAATATTGGCATGAAGAAGGTTTTTACTGGCTGGTTTTCAGACATAGATTTCCAGGCCTTTGTTTCCTAGTTCATCTGCCCTGAAAGTTCTGTTTTTAACCTGTTGAGCATCTCAGAAGAATGCAAACCTCTGCAGACAGATATGTAGTGACTGTATGTGAGATACACTGGCTGAGAATCCACCCTGAGTCTGCCACATGGCAGATGAGAATTTTACCACTGAGTTACCACTGCGTTGGATAAACCAAAACCAAACCCACTGCCACAGAGTCAATTCTGACTTATAACAACCATATAGGACAGTGTGAAATTGCCCCATAGAGTTTCCAAGTAGTATCTGGCGGATTTGAACTGGCAACCTTTTGGTTAGCAGACTCAGTGCTTAACCACTATGCCACTAGGATTCCCCTGGGTTAGACAGTGCCCCCTAAAATTCATATCTACACAGGACCTCAGAGTAGTACTTTACCTGGATATACAGTTTTCACAGATGTGATTAGTTAAGATTTGAGATGTGATCGTTCTGGGTTAGAGTGTGTCCTAAATCCAGTAACTACTGCCTTGTTATTATTATTATTATTATTACTACAGTAAATGAATAAAATTTCTAATATCCATCAGCTATCTCATCTATGACAAACTGTCACTCCACTGCCTTTGTAGCCAACAAAGTTATTTTCTTCTGTAGATAATTCTATTTTTAAGTCCCTGTAACAGGGGGCTCATACAATATTTGTCCTTTTGATACTGACTGATTTCACTCAGCATAATATCTTCCAATTGAAACTACATTATGAGAAGAAATAAGCTCCCTGCTTAAAACAACAAAACTATTAAATGTATATTTAAGGTGGCAATGCAGGACACAGCACCCAGAATCCTACTCAGCTAGGGAATCACAAAACTCCATCAAAGCTACAATAGTAAAAGAAGGGAATCAGTGATCATATCATGAAAACTATGACATTGTCACACTAAAAAGTGGGATGGATATATGACAGCAGTTATATTCCTTTCAGATGGTGAGGAAGTTAAAAAGTTATGCGGAAGTTAAAGCTGGATTTAATCTTAGTATGTTAAGGGGGATCATAGGAGTAGCTGCAAAGCAAAATAACAATGCAACATATCAAAACAAGGAATGCAATACAGGAGTTGCAACAACACAAAACCAGTGGTGTCCTTTTAAGAAGAGAACACAGTGAGATGGTGATGTGAAGGTGGAGACAGAGATTGGAGTGATGTGTTTAGAAGGCAAGGGAATGCCAAGAATCACTGAGAGCCACTATATCCTGGAAGAGGCAAGGAAGGATCTTCCCCTAGAGTGTTCTGAAAAAGCATGGTCCTGCTTTTCATTTCAGAGTTCTAGTCATCACAACTCTAACATAATAAAATGTTTATTATCTTAATCCACTCGGTTTATGATAGTTTGTTATTTAGTTTTAGGAAATGAATACAGTGACCCTAGGCAAGTTAGTTTATGTGGTCCCCACATTCTGCGTTAGTAAAATAAGAGGTTTGGGTACATATGGTCTGTAAGGTGCTGTTACCCACTGTGTGCTGTCGATCGGCATTACTTGGAAACTTACTAGAAAGGCAGATTCTCAGGCTCCTCCCTCGACCTCCTGGCTCAGAAACTCTAGGAGTGGGGCTTGCAGCTGTCTGTGTTTTAACAACTTTTCCAGAGGACTGGTAGGCATAAAAGAGTGTGAGAAGCATCAGTCTACGGCACCTTGCAGTTCTAGCCCTGGAATTTGATGTAGGCTTCCAATCAGCAGTCAACCTCTGGAACCTTCTTCTTTGGTGTCTTGGTCCACAGTGGCCTTTGGCAAGAGAAGGACAGAGTGAAGTTGGAGAATGAGGACAAGATCCTAAGTCGAAGCCCTGTTGGAATTTGAACCCAGGCAACCTGATGTCCGATTCCATACGTGTAACCACTACTTTACTACCCCTCAGTGGTGCTTTCTTTGTCTCTTACTAGCTAGATGGCTTTGGCCAGATTATTCAAACTCATTGAGCCCTGTTTCCTTCATATGCAATGTGGGGAGGATGTAGTAACTGTCTTCGTCATCTAGTGTTTCTGTAACAAGTGGATAGCTTCAGCAAAGAGAAGTTTGTTCTCTCACAGTTCAATTGGCTAAAAGTCTGTATTCAGGGCACTGGGCTCCTGTGGAAAGCTTTCTCTTTCTGTTGGCTCTGAAGGAAGGTCTTCGTGAGGCATCAGTCTCACCTTGGTCTGGGAGCATCTCAGTGCAGGAATGTCAGGTTGATAGGATGTATTCTGGTTTGCTTCTCTCTCTCATATTTCATAAGAGATGGGCTTACGACACTATCTAATCTTATGGATCGCACAATGTGTGTTGCTAATCCATCTGGTTAACATCATAGTGATAACCCACTCCCGTTGAGGTGATTCTGACTCATAATGACCCTATAGGACAGAGTAGAACTACTCCATAGAGTTTCCAAGTAACAGCTGGCAGATTGGAACTGCCAATCTCTGGTTAGCAGTCAAAGCACTTTACCATTATGCTGTAAGGTTTCCATCATAGTGATAGTTTTTATAAAATATACAGAAATCACATGAGATGACAAAATGGTAGACAATCATATAATACTGGGAATCGTGATGTGACCTAGTCACATTGACAGATATTTTGGGGGTTACAAAATTCAGTCCATGACATTACCTATCTAAGTTTCTTTTCCTAAGGCTACTGTAACAAAATACTACACAGTGGGTGACTTTAAAGACCAATCAGAAACATACTGTCTCGTAGTTCTGGAGACTAGAAGTCCTAATCAGGGTATCAGCCATGTTGACTTCTCTGTGCTCTGGGAGAGGAACTGTCCCATGCCTCTCTGCCCATTTTGGGTAGTGCCCACAGTCCTTGGTGTTCTTTGGCTTGTAGATGCATCTTCGCATGGTGTCATCCCTTGGGTCAGTCTCTGTATTTGCTGTCATCTTGTATAACAACCATACAGATAGAGTTAGGCCCTACTCTACTCCAGTATAACCTCGTGTTGAGCTAATTGATAACGT
The DNA here is from genome assembly GCA_028571685.1 of Heterohyrax brucei. NCBI lineage: Eukaryota > Metazoa > Chordata > Mammalia > Hyracoidea > Procaviidae > Heterohyrax > Heterohyrax brucei. The sequence goes on along the minus strand of CM053154.1, from coordinate 79,839,941 downwards.
CTCACAGACCATCTTTCCCAAGGAGGTCACACTGTCAGGTACCAAGAGTTAGGACTTCAGCATGTCTTTAGGGGGAACACTATCAAACCATAACACGAGCTGTCTCCTAGGGTGTTGGTGAAGATGACAGGATTGCATGAGAAAGTGCTCACAACGCCTGGACTTGTGTGTTAGCGGCTGTTATTACTGTCACCATCCCTGTCACATTCATCAGCCTCATGATTGTCGTCATCATGGCTCTAAGAATGTACAGTTACTGTGAGTTGGAATCAACTCGATGACAGTGGTTTTTTAATTTAACTTTGTTTTTTAAGAATATAGTTGCATGGGATTCTGAATAAAATGGAAGATAAAGGACTAGAACTCAATCTTCTTAACTAGTGCTGTGACCTTGAGTACGTTAAGATCAGAGAGGTGAAGGTTTCTCATTTTCAGAATGAAAATATTTATTCTTTCCACTGGTATTTACTGAGTACCTGTGAAGTGCTCAACCCTTTGCCAGGTCCTGAAATTGTGGCACGAACAAGGCAGACAGAGCCCCTGCTTTCCTTGTGCGCTGGGGTTCTTGCGCTATCAGCATCTGGAAAATTGCTAGAAGTGGATTTGCATGATATCTTATACGCAGAAACCTATTGTGGTTGTCAGTAAACATTGTAGCGCTAACACAGACTCGGAGATGTGGAAGAGTTAAACAACAGTGGGCGTTGTAGTCCTGAATGTTTTGGGGATTTGTTCCCAGGAGTCAGGCTCTGGTGGATTGATTTGAGAGAGGAGGAGGACCTTGTATAGATAATACCAGATTCCTGTGAGTAGACATACCTGCTTCCTGATGTGGTTTAACCAACTGCTGTATCTTCAGCAGAGCTAGAGGCTAGAGGCTTCTCCATCTCTTTTCTGAATAGTCAGTGGAAGTATCTCTTAGGACTTCTGTGATGAATTCCCACAAAGTTTATAGCTTAAAACAACAGATATTTATTTGTCTCAGAGTTCATAAGCATGGAAGTCTAAAACCAAGGTGTGGGCAAGTCCATTCCTCTTGGAGGCTCTGGAGGACAGTCTGTTCCACGTCTCTCTCTATTCAGGTAGCTGCTGGCTGTCTTTGGCATTTCTGGGCTTGTCTACATATGATTCCAGTCTCTGCCTAACTTCGCATTGGTTTCTCTCCTTTGTTTCTGTGTCTCAGATTTCCCTGTACTTTTTTGTTATAAGGACATCTGTTAATTGGCCCACCCTAAACCCAGAAGGATCTCTTCCTGAGGTTCCTAATTGCCTCTGTAAAGACCCTTTTTCCAAATAAGGCCACATTCACAGGTTCCAGGGGTTAGGCTATGGACATAACTTTTGGAAACCAGTATGCATGCAACCCAGGATATCCTGAATATAATGATACAGAGATGTGCCAAGATTCCCTTGTGTTCCGCATTAACTCCAAGTCTTGCCAACTCTTTTTCAAAGGAGAAGGGAAAGAACGGCAGGTCTTCTGTAGTGCATTGCTTGGATTGGATTGTGATCCCTCCAAAAGGTGTTAAAATCCGAACCCATGAACCAGTAAATATGATACTGTTTAGAAGCAGCAGTTTTCTGTATGTTGACTAAATCATATTAGAGTATGATGAGTTCAAACCTAATGACTTTTGAGTTATAACAAGAGCAGACTAGATATGGACACATATACAGGCAGGAGACAGATACCAAGGGACACCAAGGGTCACCAGCAGACTCTAGACTAGGAGGAAGGTTTGCCAGAGGAATCAATGCAATTCTAGTCTCCAGTCTAGACTACAGAAGTGTGAGAAAGTAAATCTCTGTTCTTCAGTCCACCTGCTTGTATTTCTGGTGTGGCAGCACTCCGAAACTGAGTTAAGGAGGGAGACAGCATCTTTCCTGTGGTCCTCCAGAGTCCAGCATCTTGGAGAAGGAGCAGGACTGTTGGGGCTATCCTCTGAGGAATACCTGCTGAACTCAAGTCTGTTCCTTCTGTCATCCTAGGGCCTTGTGAGTGCCTCCTGTGGGCCCAGCCCTCTGCTGGCCGTGTCGTTATATGCTAGCACATTGATTCCCACTGAGAACCACCCTGTATGACTGAACAGAACTGCCCTATAGGGTTTCCTAGGCTGAAATCTTTATGGGAGCAGATCACTGGGTTTTTTCTCTCATGAAGCCTCTGGTAGGTTTAAACTGCTGACATTTTGGTTAGCAACTGTCCTAGTCACCTGGTACTACTCCAACAGGAAATACCATGAGTGGAAGGTTTCATGAAGAGAAGCTTTATTGACACAGTCCAGTAAGCCACAAATCCATTTATAAATTAAAAGTCCTTTCAGTATGAGACATTATCACAGTCTGGTAGGCTGAGTCCAAATCCAGTGAGAGCATTTTGTCACAGGAACCTTGGGTCCAAAGGACGTGCTCTGCTCTCAGTGCTTCTCTCTTGGTGGTATGAGGTTCCCTACTTCCTCAGCTCACTTCTCTCCCTTATATTCTACAAGCTTGTAGCTTGGGTCCTCACTAACACAACTGCAAACCATTCTCCATCATCAGTATTACAGAGACAGGATTCACAACACATGCGAGGAATGGTGCCAGATTGGGGCTCCTAACCATGTCAAATCAACACATTTTTGGGGGACACAGTTCAATCCATGACAGCAACCAAGCAATTAACCATTGCACCACCAGGATTCCTGACCTGCTGGACATAGAGGGAGATTAAATGTTCTTGAGAACTCTGTCTTCCATGACTTTGCTGTGTAGTTGTTTTGTTGTTGCTGGTTGCCATCCAGTCAATTCTGACTCGTGACAACCCTGTGTGTGCAAAGTAGAGCTGTCTTTACAGAGTTTCCAAGGCAATGACTTTTTAGAAGCAGATTGCCAGGCTTCTCTTCTGAGGTACTTCTGGGCGGATTTGAACCACTACCCTTTTAACTAGTAGCAAGAGTGTTTAGCCCTTTCCACCACCAAGGGACTCCTTGCTCTTTAGTCAAGTCAGAGGAATAACATTCTGCCTTTCACACAGGGTGGAATGAGCCTTGTGATGCAAGTACCACAGGCCACAGCGGGAAGAGGAGAGAATCTTGAGAGCTGGGGGTGAAGGGGGGACTCTGTAGAAGACTCAAGACTGTAGCTGGACCTTGAGAAAAGAAAAGAAAATGGGTAGGCTTTTCAAGGGGAGGATACTGGACAAAGACCTAGTCAAATATAGAGATGGTCGGTTAATCTATAACTGTAGTATTTGCAGTGGGTGTCTCAGTTCACACAATCAGATGTGCACACAGTGTATTTTTTAACTTTCTAGTTAACAAATATCTGACTCCACATTTTCATCTACATCCTTATTAGGAGGTTTTCCCCTGACTCAGGCTTGTATAAAGTTATTGGCTCTAAGAAAGCACCCAGCCCTAAGCCAACTCTTTTGGCCACTAGTAAGATTCTGGTCCCTGCTGAGATGCTTGCTGTGACATCCCAGAGTCCGTTAGAGTCTAGGTCTGTGTTGCACATAAGGCTTGGGACTCTCTGGGCAAGAAGGAAAACTGTGCCAGGTACAGCTTCTCCTGAGGTCTTGAGCTATCCCCTGTGAGGTCTTGTCCTTTCACTGTCCCAGGGACAGTGAGATTCTCCAGTCTCCACAATCCGCTGCTGATTACTCTATGACGACTCTATGAACAATCTCCTTGTCTTCTTTGGAGATTGTACCCAGCACCCATCTCCTCATCTTCTTTGGAGATTGTCCCCAGCACCCATCTCCTCCATGAATGCACCTCGTATGAACCAGAAGGAAAGTCCCTGCCATCCAGCCCCTTGTGATTTTGCATCTGCAAAAATCTCTTACACCAGGCTCCCTGCTGGACATGAGCAACCTACAGAGGGAAAGATGTACATTGGTATCTTAGGAAATTATCCTGCCACGCATTGTGAAGTCAGCTCAGGAGCAGGAAAAACATCTTAGGTAGCTGATGTCAGTTCTTCCCTTTGGGTTAGCTGATCACTTCAAGCTGCACTGCATTCTGGTACTGACTTGGGCCAGAAAGGACCCAGATCAAACTGAGCCAGTGAACCACTCTTAGTGGACTTAGAGAAAAACGATTATTTCTGTGACCATTCACTGCAGAATATCCCCCAAATCATTTTACTACTATAGCACATATTGGCCTTGCCTGGAAGATGTGGCCTTAAGGACAAAGTAATCTAGGGTCAGATCCTTCTCTACTTGACTGGTAGTTAAGAGTTTCCTACTCCATGGCTACAAGGACTGATTGCTGAGGTCTGAAGGACCAAGCAGGAGGTATGTGGAGACCCTTGGGGACAGCAGTCCCTCGCCTGTGGAGGTAAAGACAGGAGGTTTGACTCATTGGAAGTTGGCCCAGGAGACTTTTTGCCTCCTCACAGTGAATCTGGGAACTTGAGTGGGATCATGCCAGCAAACTTCAGAACCTCTAAGACACACTTACTGGCTCTTGCTAAGTGATAATAGATGGCAAGTTAATGTTTTTTCAGTTCCTTGCTAATGACATTTAATCCCTTTTCAGTGATCTCTCTAGTTAAATATGGTGCTTGCAAAGTGAAGACTGCACCCTTGTTGTTTCTCTTTCTCAGCTTGTCATCTTTGGAGTAGACAGCAATGAGTCCAGTATCAAATGGTGCCGCTGGTCACACAAAAAAGTATAGTGCAATTGTTAAGAGCGTAGATCTCCTGCAGTAAGACTCCATAGGCTCAAATTCTGGCATCGGCTAGGTTGAACAAGTTACTGTCTTGGTTTCCTAAGACTGTTATAACAAAATACCACAAAGTTCAAGACTTTGAAGACCAGGAATATTATTGTCACCCAGTTATGGAAACTGGATGTCCACCTCAGGGCACTGGCCATGTGGATTCCTCCTAAGGGCTCTTAGAGAGGAACTGTCCCATGCCTCTCTCTACTTTCTGATTTCTACCTGTAATCCTTGACATTTCCTCACTGCTTTTCCATGTATCGTCACTTAATACTTTTCCTCTCTGTGTATCTCTGTGGCTGTTCTCTCTTTTTCTAAATCACCACCCACCCTCCTCTGATGTGACTTCCTTAACTGATAGCATCTGCTAAGAGAAACCGCCCCCCCTCAAAAAAAATGATCACATTCACAGGTTCAAGGGTCAGGACTTCAGCTTATCTTTTTGGGGGGAACACAATTTAATCCGTAGTGGTTACTGAGCTCTTCCTTAGTTTTCTGACATAAAAAATAGGGATAATATAATTACCTGTGTTTTAGGTTTGTTAGTAAATAAAACATATCATTGGGTTAACATATCCTTAGAATAGTACCTAGAACATAGCACATACTTGTTTTAGTCAGCTAGTGCTGCTCTAACAGAAATACCATGAGTGAATGACTTCAACAAAGGAAAGTTTATTCTTACACAGTCTGGTAGGCACTACAAGTCTGAATTCAGGGTGTCAATTCCAGGGGAAGGCTTTCGCTCTGTCAGCTCTGGAGGAAAGTCCTTGGGTTGCATCAGTCGTTGGTCGGGGAGAATCTTGGCACAGGAACCTCAGGTCTGAAAGATATACTATTTTCCCACTGCTGCTTTCTTGATGGTGTGAGGTTCCCAATTTTCTGTTTGCCTCTCTTTCCTTGTAAGATAAAAGGATAAAGGCTGGTGCAAGACACACTCTGGGGAAACTCCCTTTACATTGGAGCAGGGAGGTAATCTTAGGAAGGGATTTACAGTCACACCCCAATCCTCTCTGATATAGCCAAGCCAGCCAAGTGCTGTTGAGTTGGATCCGACTCATGGCGACCCTATACAGCATAGAAAAATCACAAAATGGAGGCCAATCATAAAATATTAGTGGTCATATGGCTACATACATTTTTGAGGGGGACATTCTACCCTTTGCCCCCCCAAATCACATCTTTTAAACATGTAACACATTCATCTCATCATAGCAAAGTCATAGCAAAAGCATATTCATCCCATGTGATATCAAAAGTCTTAAATCAGTTCCAAGTCCAAAATACAAAAGTTTCTCTACATCAGTGAAATTCTAATGTAAATTATGTGCTTCCAAAGTACAATAGTAGAACTGGCAGGCACAAGCTAGACATTTCCATTAGAAAGAGGAGCCAGCCAGGAGAAGGAAGGCAAATGGGCAACAAAGAAGTCAGCAAAACACATTATATTACCTCTCCAAGCTTTGAAAATAATATTCTGTTCTCTGAGACAAATTACACATTAGCCTTGCCCTCCAGACTCTAGGCATTGACCATGCTCTCTGGATTCCTAGTGGAGACCTCTAGCCCTGTTCTACCACTCTGCCTTCTAGGCCCATTTGGACAGCAATTCTGCCTCCTCAGCATTAGGTATGCCCTAAGCCCAAATGAGTGGCAATTCCACACTTACAATCATAGGAAGCCATGGCACCACCCTTTCAGGTGCGTAAGGTCATGGCCGTACCTTTTGAGACTGAGGCAGCTCAGCTTCTTATGCTCTTTACCTTTTTAACTTCTGCTTCCTATGGCCTCATGACCCAGGCCTCAGGCCTGTATCTGCCCTGCTGGGGCAAGTATTCCCAAACTCTGTAGCTCTACCAATTCAAGTGTTTGGAGGCACCCCAGTCTACCAGGAAGCCTCCTGCACACAGGCAATCAGCTCTTTTGCTCTGTGGGTCAGCAAGGCCAGCTGCACCAATTCAAGTGCCCAGAGGCTCCCCACTTTGTCAGAAAGCCTCTGTGTACAGGTACTTAGTGCTTTTGCTTCATAGGTTGTCTTCAGCACTGCCTCTGATTCTGCTGCTTCCACTGATGCTGGTCCTCTGCAGTTGTCACTCACCACCAGTGCCTTCTTCAGTGTTAACAATTCTCCTCAGTTCCTTCTGAATCTTTTGTCCATTCACAGTTTCAAAATGGCTTCCACATTTTGTTAGAGCAGCACCCCACTCTCTCAGTATCAAATTCTATTTTGGTCATCTAGTGCTCCTGTAACAGAAATACCACCAAATGGATGGCTTTAGCAAGGAAAAGTTTATTCTTATGTAGTCCGATAGGCTACAAGTCCAAATTCAGGATCTCCATTCCAGGGGAAGGGTTCTCCCTTGTCGGCTCTGGAGGACAGTCCTTGTGTTGCATCAGTCTTTGCTCAGGGAGCATCTTGGTGCAGGAATGTCAAGTCTGAAGGACACACTCTTCTCCTAGTGCTGCTTTCTTAATGGCGTGAGGTTCCCGACTTACTCTGCTCCCTTCTCTCCCTTATATTCCACAAGCTGGTAACTTGAGTCCTGCCTCACAAACACAATTGCTGTTCATTTTCCCTCATCAACATCACAGAAGTAGGATTCACAACACATGGGAGGAATTGCACCATATTGGGACTCATAGCTGAATCAAATCAATACATAGGTTTTTTGGCTGGAATCTACCAGTTGTTTCTTGGGGCAGTTCTACACTTCACTGATTTTGTTTCTCTAGAGAACCTAGACTAAGACAACCACGAATAATGGCAATAAATTTCTGGTCTTTTAAAACCACACACTTTGTGATATTTTGTTACAATAGTCTCAGAAAACCAAGACAGGTGAATAATGCAGCTGTCTGAAACAATGCTGCTGAAGACAATAATAGTGATGGTGATCACAAATAGCTAATTTGTGTGTAATGTTCTAAGTTTCATCACAGATGAATTCATTAAATGTTCATAGTGTTATAGGTATTATTTCCATCTTACAGATTGCTTAACTGAGGCCAGAGAGGGAAGTGACTTGCCTGAGGCTGTACAGTTTATAAGTGGTAGAATGGGAGAGAATCCAGGATTTGTCACGAGACAGCATTATTCAAGTACTTAGGTATATTACAGAAGGGAAGCAATAAAGGGATGCAAAAAAGAGAATCCTCAACAAAGACTTTCTTAAATTCAGGAAAGCACCACTTATCCAGGTTCTTGATTCATTGATTGGAAACAAGTTGTTTCATTCTTTGGTAGAAAGATGCTTGGAACTCACAGGACCAAGACTGAGTTCATTATCCTCCCATTATCAGTTCTTGAAAACACCCTGAAATGCACAAAAGTATCCCTGCTTCCCAAGTCATTGTGCTAAGGAAGTTAAATGTGATAGTACGTGTAAAGCATGCGCTCACCGCGTAGTACAGAGGGTGCTCTCAATATTTGATAGCCCTTCTCCCTTAGGCCCATTGCCACTCTGTTCTCAAGCCCTGAGGTCTGGAAGAAGAAGTCACTTTGCCTGGCTTTAATTGATTTTGACTTGCTCCCTCTACCCGGGCTTTCTGGGATTCTGCTTTCTGATGGTTGATAATAGTTCTGATGGGTGAGCTGCTCCCATTACCACGATTTAAAAGCATCTTGGATACCTAGTGTAGCTTTCTCACCGGATTGCCAATTTCTCAGAGAATTAAACATTTAGTGCCCAATCAGATATTTTCCTATGCTGAATCGATGTGGAAATGTATGCTCCCCCCATCGAGGGGGTCAATTAAAGTGCACCTTGTGGCTGGGGAAATGAGTAATGATTATAATTTGCTGAAGTTACCAATGAAAGTAGGAGATGGAGAGGAAAAAAGTTCTGCAATAAAAAGGAAAGGTTGGTGTGAATGCAAGAGGAAAATAGAAGCAGGGGGGGGGGGAATCTCTCTAAAGTGAATCTAGCTTATATAAGATCAGATATACCTAATACATTAGAAGAAATTTGCTTCTAGTGACCAGTTGCAATATTCACCATTTTTTTTTAAGACTTATTCCAGCATGAAATTGGACTAGTGTTCTCTGCGTGGTTGGTTTAGTAAGTTAGATCATTTGTAAATCTAAAGATTTCAGCAAAATGCAAAATAGGTTAATTACCAGGTATCTGGGCTTAGCTAGCCAGGAAGAAAGGTTCAGTTTAGGGCAGGTTTCTCCATTTCTTGCCTTAAAGTTGCCTTCAAGGTCTTATCCACCTCTGAAAACAACAAAGGCATACCTGCAGGAAGAACTTCTCCTTTATTGTAGTGTGCTGTGACCTAAGTTACTTGGTCGGTGTTTCTCCTGAAATTCAAGAAGCATCCGGACAGCTACTGGGTAGCTGTAAGAGGGGGAGTTTAAACATGAGATGGGCATGAGACTGGTTGGAGCCATAGTTCTCAACCCAGCCTGAGTCAGAATCATCTGGAGATTTAAAAAAAAAAAAAAAGTCAACATCCAGAGTCCACTTCCACTGATTAAACTGGAATCTCTTTGGTGACAGTCCCCTTAGGATCCCAGAGAGCAGCCAGAGCTGCAAAACATTCAACTGAGTGCTCCCTGTGGTTCTCCTGCAAGGACCTTAGAAGTTCACATGGGACAGCAGCAAAGGGACCAAAAGTGGTCCAGAGTGGCTGGGGACAAAAGGACATGCTGGCTCAGATGACAGCTATACCCAGAGGGGTGTTTGTTAGTGGAGACTGAGCTTCAGAATTCCCTAAGACAAGGGAAGTCTTCAGTGTTATCTTTGTTTCTATGCATGAAGCAGTAATTAAAAGATCATATTCCATTGATTCTAAAATACATTGTTTAGTAACGTGGATGATAGACTTAATAACTGCTTTCCTGGCAGATAGCGGTGGGGGAACACTCTATGACAAGTGTGTGTTAAAATGTGGATTGGTTGTAAGATGTATCTGGATTTCAGAATCATCATCATGAAAAACTGGGAAATGTGCTTATTTGGAGTCGGCTAGCAACATAACGAGCCCATGCTTTACATAATGTGGCTCACAACAGTCTGTGGAGCAGTTGCTGTCACTATCCCTATTTTATGGAGGAAGGAGTACAAGTGGAAATAACCTGCCTACAGTCACAGAGCAAGGCAGTGAGGCAAGGAGAATTTGAAGTTTGTTTTCCAGGGGTAACTCAGAAAAGGTAGTGAGATTTAAAGTCATATTTTTTCTTGTTTCTTTTATTCACTAGAACCCAGGGAAGTGTCTTTCTTGTAAATGGAGGCCTGAGCTCCATCTCCCAAGGGCAAGAATGACATGTACAGTTGTTTCTGTTGTATGCTGCACAAGGTGGCTTAACTGAGGGAGTGAATGGAGATGAAACTCAACTTGAGGCTCCTTAACTGAGCCTTGAGCCCAAGGGACTGTGTCTATCCAGAGGATTGCTTCTCGGGAGTGGGTGGCAGTGATGCTGCTGCGGCTGCTGCTTTCAGTGGTGATATCATTTATACTTGTTTTGAGAGTACACTCAGAGGCCCTGGGTAGTACAAATGGTTTTACTCTGTACTGTTAACTAAAAGGTCAGTGGTTCGAAGCCACCTAGAAGCACCTGGTAGTCTGAAGCTGAAAGGTCACAGCCTTGAAAATTCTGTAGAGCATAGTCCTACCCTGCACCCATGAGGTCATTGTAGGTCAGAATCAAGTCAAAAGCGATTGGTTAAGAAAACAATGAAATGACTTTTAGTAAACTACCAAGTTGTGCAGGTCACCCAAATCCAAGTTTAGTCAGGGGACTACAGAGAATGAATTTGAGGCGGTTTTCACTTTGAGTCCACGGCTTCAAGCCTGCAGGGTGAAAGTCCCTTGCTTTCCATGTCAGTTAGCTCCATCAGTCATGGTGGAAATGGATGCTACAAAAGTGAGTTGACCAAGTACTGCTGAAATTAATGGCTTCTGGAGTTGTGTGAACCCAATCCTTCTGGCTCAGGTTTCCCCTCTTTGTTTTTCCCCTTTCTGAAGCTCCTTGATGTGAAGGCAAGCTGGACCTCTTAGGAGCAGCATTCCAGAACAAGCCGGGTAATGGAAAGTACAAAAACAACTCTAACTTGTTTTCAAAGCTTGACGGGTTACACCAACTTCTCAGAAAGTGTCCTTTTGGGCCTGGAATGTAAAATAACATTTCGAGAATTGCTGGAGGACAGCCAGGGGGTTACACAGCCTCAGGGCATGGGCCAGATGCAAAATCCAGATGCAGACCTGGTGAGCAATATGCTTTTTGCTGCTTATGTGGGCTGTCAAGGCAGCAGTCTTCTTAGGACCCTCAAAATTGCCATTCCATGGGCAGAATGTCAGATGGCAGGGGGTGTTTAATCAATTTAACTGTCATGAGAATGATGAATTTGGAAACAGGGAGAATCTTTGCACCAGTAAGTCATAGAGGGTTTTTTTTGGAGGGTGTGGCCTTTACCTCTCTCCAATCTCATCCTGAAAGTCATTCTTCATAAGTATGCAGTGTTAGTGAAATGGTCTGCTGTCTCTGCATACACATCTTGAGAGAGTCCCGTGGCTCCCCTGTGCAAGGCCTGCTAGTGTTACAGAGAAAACATATTGTGGGACAACAGCAATGACAAAACCAGTTGGTGCAAAAGCTTATTTATTGTCTATTAAACAAGAAGGCTCTTCTGAGTGTAATGAGCTTGAGCACCTTTTGCCTTTAATCACTGACCTGGTTGTGCTCAAGACATCCAAGAAAGATGCAGTTGCATGCATTCCTTGGGGGCCTGTAGCATGGGTTTCCAGACAATGGTACTGTCTGCTCAGGTTACCTAGCTCCACCTGTGCACAGTGTAGATCTCTCTAGATGCCCCCTCCCCTCCCTGCACACAATAGGATCCCATCTGGCTGTGGATTTGATGGCCATTATTCCCAGGAAACACTGGTGACATAGTGGTTAAGAAAGACGGCTACTAGTCAAAAGGATGGTAGTTAGGATCTACCAGGTACTCCTTGAAAACTTAATGGAACAGTTCTACTCTATCCTGTAAGACTAGTTGGAATCGATTTGATGGCAATGTTTTTTTTTTTTTTTTTATTCCCAGAGGTGGGCCCTGGAAAGAATATCATACATAAGGAGAGACTTTCCCCTCTGGGGTTGATGACTCACAGGCAGGGAGTGGCAGAGAACTTGATATGAGGAGACCTTTGAGAGAGCACCTGACACAGTGGTGCTTCGTCTCTACTGGGTTTAGAATCCTCTGGGTAAATTTTTCATTTAGGTACCCCACTCCCCAATTCTGCAATGGAGCCCAACTGCCTATTTTTTTATGAGTCCCTTGGTGATCTCAGATGGTTCAGGGCACCCCTGTGACCAGCACCCTGACTGAGAGAGACATTTATGATCCCATAGTTCTCATTGCTGACAAGCTTTCTTTAGTGTAGGGGAACATACTGGGTGGTGATTGTTGTTTAATTCTTATGTTAAAGCTTGTGAACCTGGTTTGAATACAAGAGTATAGCTTGCTAGTTTTCTGACAATTTCAAGGGCCTAACTTAGGAGGAAGAGGCCTTTGGGATAGATGCTGATTGCTGTCCTGAGGCTTAGTCAACACCATTTGGTGTCTCCACTGGGATTCCTCGGCACTCACTTGAGAGTCATTCCATGCCCAGATCTCTTTAGTTGGGTACCCCTCTTGCAATCCAGCTAGGAGAAATTAACCAAGGAATGAAAGGAATCTTCTTTTCTCCAAGCCAGGAATGTTCAGATCTTTGGAATCAATTGGCTGGAGAATGGGAAGGCAGAAGTGACCTGGCTGAAGTTGACAGTGTGTAGGGTCGCCAGGAGTCGGATCCGAGTCGACGGCACTTGGTTGGCTTTGTCTCCTATGTAGAGGCTGTCTCCTTTATATGCCGTCTGTCTTAGAGCTCAGCCACGTTGTGTATCGAGAGCTTTACTAGCCCTGCCACCAGACATATGTATATCACCTTTTAGTTTATGAAATGAGTTCACATACTAAACTCCTTTGACTTAATGAGATGATGATTCAACTGGTATTAATCACTAAAACAGCATCATCCACCATTCATGACAATCAGTGAGCTAGGGTGAAGCTGTCATTTGAATGAAAGAATCTGCTAAAGGATTGTGTGTCCTAAACAGAAAAAGAAAATAGCTGTCAAGTTTCTGCTGAGGCTCTTGATGTTATATAATCATCTCCTTTGTAATCTTATGTATAAGCTACCTAGGATTTTAGCAACAATATCATGTAAATAAAATGTGGATTGAGACAAGTCACTGTACTCCAAGCCATACAGTGTTGGTTGACGGTATTCTCAGAGGAAGAGACAATGGAAATCTGTCCTAGTTTTGAAGTTCCTGGGAGGCCAGAGCAACACTATGATTGTTAGCCTCACTCCTTTGTATCTCACCGGAATATTCTTCATGGTGACTGTGTTCTCAGTACTTACAGTGTCTCAGCTTCTAGAGCAGCAGAACAAGACTGCATCTTTCTTGGATGTCCTGAGCACAACTGGGTCAGTGATTCAAAGGCAAAAGATGCTCAGGCTCATTACCAGTTTTACCAAAGCCCCCCTAAATGTTTTCTTACCATGTTTCTCTGCACGTTAGTCCCTTGTACATTTCTCTTACATTTTATCATTCTCATTAAGTAGAATGGCTGGTTTCCTTGTGTTGTTCTGTTACCAGCTTGACAAGATGGGATGATGCATTCTAGTGTACAGATGCTACCCTATTGAGAGATTAATGATTAGGCCTTATAGATACTGAGGTCACTCTGGAATGGGGCTGTGAATGGTGGCTGTATCCAGGAGTCTGCAACCATCAGACGGACTAAAGAAAGTGTTCATGAGACATTACTGTAATTGACAGTGTTATGGAAAGCCTACTGTGTCTCTAGCAGCATGAGCAGTCAGTATTGATAAGCTGGTATCTTGGGCAAGAGTAGCTGATTGTCACTGTTTTAGTGCATGAACTAGATTGTTCTAAAAGTTGTGCTTTTGTATTAGTTTCCTTTTGTTGCTATAACAAAGTATCAAATAAGTGGCTTAAAACAGCACAAATTTCTGGAGGTCAGAAGTCTGAAAGCAGTCTCACTGGGCTAAAGTGAAGATGTTGACAGGGATAGTTCCTTCTAGAGACACTGGGGAAGGGAGAATTTGTTTCTTTGGCTTCTGGAAGCTGCCTGTGTTCCTTCATTCCTGGCTCCTTCTTCACAACTCCCAGTTCTACTTCCATCATCACAGCTCCTCCTGACTCAGACACTCCTGCCTTCTTCTTAGAAAGACTTTGTGTTTGCGTTGGATACACCCAGATAATCCAGGGTGATCTCCCCATTTTGAGATCCTTAATTTAATCCCATTAACAAAATAACTTTTGCCTTGCAGCATAACTATTCATACAATCTGGGGGGTGGGATGTGGACATCCTCAGGGAGCTTGCATTCTGTTGACCACAGCTTCCAAGCGATGATTTCCCCATTCTATTCACCACAGCCTCAGGAAGCATTTCATTTAAAAGTTTATTTTTAAGCAGTAAAATATGTACTTACCAAAACAAACAAAAGCACCTAAAATACATGAAAGAACATAGAATTAAAAATATGTCTTCACTTTTAGATTCTAGTATCCCATTCACCCTTCTCAGAAGTGAAGACTACATTCATTACCGATTTTCTGTGTACTCTTCCAGTGAGAAGCACATATGCACAAATGCACGTGTGTGTGTATTAGTATGTCTATCTAACTTCTGTTTTTAAGTAAAAATGATAGGCCACTTTCACTTAATCAAATAACTTAGTGACGTATTCATATCAGGATCAATATTCTTGTCCTTTTAAAGAGCGGCCCAGTTTTCCACTGCACTGATATACCAGAATAAATGGCTCTAGCTTCCTACGCTAGACCTCAAGGTTCTTTCTAATCTTCTCTGTAACAAATAAGGCAGCAACAAATATTTTCTAACATGCATCCTTTCGTACCTGTGCACGTGTATCTATGGGGTAAACTTTTAGGAGTGGCACTGTTGGTCCCAGGTTATGTGTACCTTAAAATGTGTTTGTTTTTGCCACATTACCTGCCAAAGAGATGTGTATCCGCATATACTCAGAGGTGTGTGTGATAGCGGGGCTCCCTCCAAACCCCTGGCTTATCTCATTATGGTCTTGTCTCTAGACCTGCCCACTTGTTGGAGTGGGTCACACCATATGGGGGTTAAGACAGGGTTAACAAGCACCCCACTTGGTGACCACTGCAAACCTGGACCCAGAGTTGCAACCAGGGTGGATACAGTCCACTCAAAAGGATGTTCATTAGGCATCGTGTTCGAGGACTCTGTGTCAAATGCTGATGGCTTTCTTCAAAAACGAGTGGCTTCTTTTCTGTCACCAAGTTGCTGGACCTAGACAGTCTCAAGACTTTCCTTTGAGAATGGTGATGTGGGCTATCCTGGAAAGAACAGATTTGAAAGCAGCTCTGCCTTTGCTATAGATCGAAGCCTTACTGGCTGGGGCCAGAGTGCTTGGATGTGACACTGCTGTTGTTTGTGAAAGAGATTTGATGCTTCATTAGAGAAAAACTGTGTACAGAAACCCGGCAGAGATTTCTTAATGGCATTCTGATTAAAGGAGCAAACAACTTAAATGCCAGATTAATAGCATTTCGGGGAAGAAGCACGATGGGGACTACATTGTTTTCTCCTTTTCTTCAGCCTTGCTTGGCAGCAGGCATTTGTCACTTTGAAGAAATGAGAAAGGTACTGTCTGGAGTAGCAGTGAAAATGCTGGAAGGGAAAGGAAACATGGGGACTCACAGTACTCTGATGCGTGGAAGGGGCTGGTTGGGGGTATTTCACTCCCAAGGTCCTGAAAGGAGACTGCGGAGGCCCAGCAATGGCAGGGCTGTGCAGGGGTGCACTGGTCTTTTCACCAGGAAGCATCCAGACGGGTCGGCAGGATAGGATGGGTGTCAGGAACCCCGAGTGGCAGGCTGCTGGACACACAAGTGCTTCCTCCTCTTTCTTTTGGCCTCA
Organism: Heterohyrax brucei; assembly: GCA_028571685.1. NCBI lineage: Eukaryota > Metazoa > Chordata > Mammalia > Hyracoidea > Procaviidae > Heterohyrax > Heterohyrax brucei. The sequence goes on along the minus strand of CM053154.1, from coordinate 79,824,241 downwards.
GAGCAACAGAACTGAGGCTTTTCTCCCAATGCCACGCTTCAGGAGCTGTGGCTGTCTACTCCCTCCCTCCTTGTACAAGCGGGTTAAAGATAGCTCATTTTCCCCTTAGCCCTTCGAGACAAGGTGATATTCCTGGACAGGGAAGCAATAATTACGGGAGGGAGTTAAGAATCTCTCTCAATATAGGCATTAAGAGAAATTCCCTAAATACTGTCCAAAACCGAAAAACCAAACCAGTTGCTGTCAAGTCACTTGCAAGTCAAATGGTGGAGACTCTGGTGTGTCAGAGTAGGAATGTGCTCCACTGGCTTTTCTTCCTTTCTTTCTCTCATCACAAAAATATTCCTCATAGTTAGGGTGAAAGGTATGTCCTCTGGGCACTCTCTGGGTGAGTCTGTGGACCTGTCATGTCAATTCTACTCTAACATTCCAATTTCCTTAAGCCTTTGGATATCCTTTTTTTTTTTTTTAAGTATACAAAAGCAGTTCTGGCATTTCACCTTCATTTAGTGTAGGCCACCTCATGGTCCAGGTTTCAGCCACCCAGCCACATAAACTGTTAGATGCTTTCTAACCTCCCAAGCTGAAACATTGGATGGAGAATCTCTACTTGCTTAGGTGGGCCATGTCAATAAACAGACTGATGCAAATGTATGTTCCTTGCATCACTGTCTCACACCCTTAATAGCCATTCCTATACGTATTTCCTAGGTTTCTGTTTGTATGTATTAGAAAAATCAAGCCATTCTTTTGGAGAATGGCTTACTTCATTATGTGTTGCATTTTGCACTTCACCTCTTAGGGCTTGCTGGGACTTAAGTTTAGTTATAGATCTAGAAGCAAAAATGGATGTCAGTTCATAGACTTTTCAATGGCTGGTTTTTTTGAGGGGGGAGTAGATTACCAGGCGTTTGTTCCAAGACACTTGTGGGTAGATGTGAACCACCAACCTTTTGGTTAGCAGCAGTACGACTCTACGTTAACCAGTGGTCTTCTAAAATATAAATAAAATCCAGCTAACAGCCTCTAGGGGCATCGCATTACACCAGGAATAAACTCAAAATCACTTACCACAGCCTCCCAGTCTGACATGACCTGGGCCTGACTGCATCTCCAATTGATTATGTAGTTCTCGACCCCTTGCTCCTGTACATCAGCCATACTGGCCTTTTTGTAATTTCTTTAAACACATCAAGCTCTCTTTGCCTCAGGAGCTTTGTCCTGCTATTTCCTCAGCCTGCCATGCTCTTTCTCTAGCCTTTCACAAGTGACTCCAGTTCATCCTCAGATCTTAGCTGAGTTATCCTCTCTTCACTGTCAGATGTAGCCTGCAATCTGCCCACCCCCATGCCCCATGACAGTTTTTATTTCCCTTGCAATCCTAAACCCAACCTGGAGTTACTGTGCATACATTTCTTTGACTGATTACTTACTGTGTCCCCACTAGAATATCAAAAGGGCAGGCATCTGGTCAAATGCAATACTGGCATCAGTCAGAAGTTCATTCTGGGAAATTTAACATGGGAATCTAGTTACTCAGGTGTCAGAAGACAAGAAAAGCCAAATGGGAAATCCAGAGGTTAGCAAGAGAGGGGAATTGGGATAAGTTCTGGGCCTGGAAGGACAGAGAGAGATGTGGTGCTAAGAGGAAACCCAGTTGCTGCTGGAGGCGTTACCTGAAACAGCGAGAGACAGGAGGGAGGGGAAAACAGAGGGGGGAGGAGGAGGAAAGAGAGGGAAGAAGAGGCAAGAAGGAGGGAGAAAAAGAGGAAGGACATGGCAATCTCTGCCTCTTCTCTTCCTCCCACCACCTCCCAGGCCTCTCTAGTGCCCCCATCGGCTGAACTCAGTGGTTAGCCAGTTGAGAAGAGAGCCGGAGAAACACCATTTGTAAGGGCTAGCCCTGGCAATCAAGAAGAGAGCAGGGGAAAGGCAGTGAATCATTCCTGAAACAATCAAATGTGCACCTCCCCCTACTCCCAGCACCTCTGGCTGTCCTCTCTTATAGTAGGTTGTCTATAAATAATTCTTGAGTGGAGAAACAGAAAACACTACTCATTATGAGTCAGTTCTAATGTAAATTCTAATAGGACAGAGCTCAAAACTGAAACGTCAGAACTTTGGCCCTCAGGAGACATTCTTAGGCCTGGGGCACGACGGTCATTGTCTTTGGCCCTGACAAGTTTGGAGTCTGGCTTGTCTCTGGGCAGGAAGAAGGGCTCTTATTTCTAGAAATACTGCTCTCTCATGAGTTCTTTAATCTGAGCCTGCTGCTGCTTTTATCTGTGCAGAATTATGTTACTTGCGGAGTTTTTGAAGACAATTTTATACTTTCGTTTTTAAAATCTGTCAATTTAGGAACCCTTCCTAAAGCCCTGGATTACTCATGGCACCAGTATACTATGGGAAGAACAAGTAGAGCTGAATTCTGCATTTCTAGGGATTGTTATTCGGTGACCCTCAAGGGCTTATTTGGTTATCTTTAAGTGGAGTTATTCCTGATGACTTATCTAAAGTACTTGAGTCCAAGGATTTTCATTCCCTGACTCTTGAATGTAAATCACCAGGCCTTTCTTCCTAGGCTTTCTGACTCTATAAGCTCCACTGACACCTGTTCACCACTGGAGACACTGTGTATGTTTGAAATAACAACAGCATAGCTTCTAGCTCTGTGGGGTCAGTGAAGTCACCAAAGCACGAGAAACTGAGAGGAGAGTGGTGGCAATGAGGGAAACCTCAGTGTGGTGAAATGATGCAATAGTCTCAACAATGGACTCAAACATAGCAATGATTTTGAAGATGGCAGTGTTCTATTCTGTTACAATTGAGACTGCTGTGACTTAGAGATGACCCAATGGCAGCTAACAACAAGGTGCAGTTAAGAACACCTTGGAGGGACCATGAGGTAAATAACCCCATTAAAACACTGAGACATGGCATGGACATCCCCTGTCCCAAGTCCTACTGGCAGGGGTCTTTCCCAGCCTGTCTACTGCTTTTTAGTTTCCTCCTGGTCATTATCCTCTGTGAAAAAATTTGTCTGCGGTAATGATGGTGGTTGGCCACTATTTAAATGTAGCTCCTTCTTGTTGTGACAGTTTGCCCTGTTAAAGGACTAATTGTGGCTTTTCCATCAACTATTCTTTAAGGGTTTTCTGGGATTAAAAAAAAAAAAAATTCATCTACCTAAACTGATTGATGTGGGTAGTTTATAGAGTGCATCCTTTTTCCTTTCCCTCCTTCATCGTTCCCTCTTTCTTTATGCTGAGGTGGTGCTTTGGCTACAGCATCCCTGGGTTTCTGTAGGGGTTGGATCATAAGCTGCAGCATTGTTTTCCTGTTTAAATGTTAGGGATGTGCTGGGGGCCAGCCTTGTCAGGGTCTGGGTTCATGAAGAGATGGGTGGCATCAGTGAAGAAGAAAATGAGACTGTGACAACCAGGAATCTGGAGATCAGCAGCCTGTTAGGGCCTGTCTTTCTTTATTTTTTATACAATCAGTGACATGATTTCACCCTGCCCTTTGACCATGTAAGCTGTTGGTTAGTAAGGAATTGATACCTCGTGGTCTCTTTTCATGTTAATCATTAGGGTCCTCTCTGTTGGCTAGCAAAGAACCGATACATTGTGGTCTTTTTTCATGTTAATCATTAGGGCCTTTTAGGTAATGACCTGAGACAAATATATTGTGATTATAGTCAACAGTGAAAATAAAGCTATACCTTGAGCTCAATCAGCTCTATCTATGCCTTGAGGTCAAAGGTGCAGGAAGAGGGGATAGACTCATCTTAAAAAGTTATAATCTGGCTATCTCTATTTGTTCCGTCTTTGCTCTTCTTTATCTCTTCCTGTGGGGACAGTAAGCACCCACTGTCCCCCACTCTAAGCCTCTCTTAAGCTGTTCTAAGAAGGGTATTTCTTTAGTATTTGTCTATTTGCCATACCAAATATAATAAACTTGGAAGCCTATCTGTCTTCCTGATGTAGGGAGTGGAATGTCTATATCTAAGGGCTGTGTGGGGTTGTCCCTGGGAAACTTCCCACGGCCTTCCTGCAATCTTGTATTTCACATGTGGAGGGGGAAGTGCAGTTGGGGGAAGCCAGTGGAGCTGGGCCAGCCTCAGCATTCCCAGGCTGGGCATACTGTGTCAGAATTCATTAAGCTGAGGGGGTTGTAAAACCCTTCTTAGAAGGCATCTTCTTTGATCCTTGTGCCGGTAGATAAGAGGGTATTTTTGAGGAAGGTTTAATTAGGATGCAAAATATCATCAGGGAAAGTATGGCCAAAAATATGCCAAGGGTGGGATGTGTCTGCCTGCCATCACATAGGTGTGAGACTTTGTTTACAGAGGCTTCTGTGGGTGACAGGCCTCGGCAGGGATGACTAGTGCTTTATCAAAGCTCTGGAAGATTTTTTTTTTTTTGTAGGAAATCTGAGCAGGTTAGAATCTGGAGAGCTTTATCTAAACCTCTAATGTAACAATGCTGTTGACCTGTAATTAAGGCATTTCTGGAAGTTACTTTAGCTGAACCGCAGAACAGAAGGTAACAACCCATAGGGGCTGGTGTATGATTCCCCTGAAAGAGGTACATGAGAAATTGTGATGTGGGAGGAGTGTGGTGTGTGTGATCCCTGGATTCCTATCTGAATTGCCTATATGGCGGTAGGTGAAGGGTGCCTTTTAGAGACCATCCTGTGTGTGGTGAACATCTGTATGTTGGGTCTGCAAGTCTTTCTCTCACTCGCACTTCTGGTCAACTTCATGAGAAAATTATGCTTCAGCTTTCAGAAATGTTAACTTCTCTTCTATCAATTTATAGAACTGTGCTGAGTCAAGCTTAGGATGCCACAGAATTTTCCTTGCTTTGAGAAGTACTAGTTAAGTATTTTCGTCTCTTGCCCTTCTAAAGCAGTCATTGTGTTTTTCAGAGGCCCGCTGGGTTATCAGAGGTAGAATTCCCCACCAGACCCCATCAGCCTTCTTCCGTGACCTTAGTGCTTTCACTTTTAAAGGGCAGACATGCCTTTTATTGAGTGCTGAAGGTAAGTCAGTAACTCCTAATTATGAATCTGGGTACTTTAGTGACTGTGCAGGAAGAAACACACAGGCGGAAAGTCAGCCTGCAGAGATGGTGGCTCCCTCAAAAGTCACAGCAGGATGTAGGCAGGAAAAGGGTAGATCTGTACAGAGTGGGAGGTTATAAAGCCTAATCTGATTTCTTTCTTCAGGTTCTACCACTCCTATTATATGTTCTATATCCTTTGCATTTTAAAAACTCTGTTGTAACTATATTTTAAATTCTTGTTAGACAATAGTATTCTAAATAATCAGTTGTATTGGTTTTCTAGGACTGCCATAACAAAATACCAGAGACTGGGTAGCTTACAAGATGAGAAAGTTATTGCTTTAGAATAATGAAGACTAGAAGTTTGAATCAGTGTGTTGGCCAGTCTATGTTTTCTGTGAAGTCTGCAAGGAAAGAAAGATCTTCCCTTGTCTCTGTCAGCTTCTGGAAGCCTCAGATGTTCTTGGGCATGTATTATAGATGAGTAGTCATGTGGTTGTCTTTCCTGTGCCTGTCTCTATGTGATTCTTCTCTTTTATAAGGACAGCACTCAGAGTGGAGTAGGACCCACTGTACTCCAGCATAAGGTCACATTAGGTAATAACTTCCTCAGAGACCCTGTATCCAAGCAATGTCACAAGCAAGGATATCAGGGCTTAGGATTTCAGAGGTTCTTTTTAGAGGACAGAATTCAACCCGTAATACTAATTTAGAAAACAGAATAAATGAGAAAGGTAACCTTCTGGAGAAAAATCTACTCAGGGTCCTTACAAATTGCATTTAGAAAAATAACTTACGAAATTGTCCTGTTTTTCGCATTCAATTCTATGACTTCTAACACATGCATAAATGTGTGTAGCCACAGCCATAATTCGGATACAAAACTGCTCCATTGTCTCTTAGCATCCTCTTCCCTTCCAGCCATAGTTGTAGTAATCACCCATCTGTTATCCATCACTATTGTTTCATCTTTATGAGAATGACAAATAAATGCAATCAGCAGTAGATAACTTTGTGAGACTGGCTTCTGTTATGGGCCTTTTTTGACTGAAGTAAATATACATCTTCTGGATCATCTGTATAATTTCATTCCTTCTTTTGCACAATCTTAAAAGAGTTCCAGTGATTCCTTAAAAGAGACTTTCTTAGGAAACTGTTGGTGTGGACGAAGGGGTGGCCTTGAGACCTTTGTCTGTGCCCCAGACACTGACATCTGTTGGCTCCTTGAAAACTTTTAGCAGCCACCCATTTCCTTTACATAAAGTGAAGGAAGAGATTGTGGGTGAGGAGAGAGGTCTACTCGTGTTCCCAGCACCTGCCGATGATCTCAATATTATCTACTCAAGCAAAGTGTATTATGGCCTTGTAAATGCCAGCCATGCTCTGGTGGCAGCAGAAGTCGTGTTACTGTCCTTAAGACTCCCTTGCTTCCAGGACTGGCTGTTGCCAGGAGAACAGAGCTGTTTGCATCAGGGACAAGAGATTGCTTTGTTCAAGATGGGAAGAAACTGCTGGAGTGTGGTGTGCCAGCCAAGGAGGTAACTGGGGGAATCAGTCTGGAAATCTAGGTCTGACAGTGAGCAGGAGACTTCCTGAAGAGCTAGAAAAGATAAGCCTGTCAGGATCCTCTCTGGTAATTTAGGCCCAGAGACTGTCACTGCTGGAAAGCAAGGGTTGGGCCTCCTAGGATCAAGCAACTTACAGTGCTTCTTCTCAAGATGCCAAGGAATTGTCTGTAGCTGTGCTGGATGGAGCCAGTGGTGTTCTCTGCTCAGGGAATGTCAACCTTTCTTCTGGTCCAGCTGGTGGGGAGTGTTCCCTTTGGAGACACAAGCTTCAGGTTCTGCTACATGCCTCCATCTCTGTCTTTCTCAGAAAAGCATGCTGAAGTTCAAGTGGTAGCAACTTTTTACTTTAAGTCTCAAATCTGTTCAGTCAATCTAATCGACTGTCTATGACTTTTAGCTTCACCTTTACTGAGAGGCTTTGTAGTCTAGTGGTTAAGTGCAGGGGGCTGAGCCAGATCATGTCAGTTCCATATTCCACATCAAGTTCTTGTTGGCTAGCCGGTACTTGGGCAAGATTTTCAACTTTTCAGAACCTTGCTTCCCTGTGTGTAAAATGGAGATGATAATAGAATCTCCTTCAAAAGACTGTTGTGAAGACTAGATGAGTCGGTTCATGTAAAGTAACTAAAAAATACCAGCGTTTCAGTTAATTTTGAGGACTCTGTATCTGTTTGCCTTCACTAATGTGTTAGCAACATTTAGGTTTAGAGCTGCTGATCAGGCTAATAGTTCCATGTTACAGAGAAGAAAGTTGAGACCTATGATGTGTCCAGTGGCAGAACAAGGACTGGAACCTACACCTCTTGCCTCTGAATTACTTTCTTTACACAACAATGCAGAAAGCAAGGTATAATATTTGCTACTGGGTACTTTGTTAACTGGGAATCTCTGTTAAATTTGATTCCTATGCCTTTTCATGGCAGTAATTAATTTTCAGGTTATTAACTCCAAGTCACTAGAGAAAAGTGTCACTCGGTTCACCAGTAGAGTCATAGAGTTAAGCATACTTTTGCTCTGCTCGTATGTCTGTCTACATAGTGACCACCCATATGTAGCGTGTGAGGGAGTTCAGTAAACCAGCCTGTTTGCATAGCAAGAGCCCTTCATTCACCCAACATAAGCCACAACAGAGTTTATTGCTGCTTGACCCCTTTGACCAGCCCATCTGGGTCACTCATTTTCCTCCGATGTTCAATCAAGTTGGTCCAACAACTAGTGATGACAAGTTTGCTGATACTGGAGCTCAGGATAAAGGCACTTGAACTCCCTCTGCCCTCATAGTTTGCTGCGTGTCTGTTGCTAGATCCAAGGACTTATCATCCCTTAGAGGTGATGAGTTTGAGTTACCGGGAGTGGGGAAGAGCACTTGTCCTGTTTTCAGTGTGCACACGTGTCCCAGTCCTCAGCACTCAGGCTCTTGGTTCTCCCCACCCCTTCCCAGGACATCTCTTTCTCCCCTAGCAGACAATTATCTGGACAACTCTCATCTAAAGTGAATGAATGAATGGTTTATGTTTGGAAGTACATTTTTTTAGTTACACCTAAGGTGTTTTGAGATTTGCCTTTGGCTCAGTCCACAAAGCAGATAACTCTCAATTGTCTATATAAGTTATCTGTAGTCAAATTTATGATCCCATGTTGATTTCTTCTAGTCTTCGGTAAAGTATCTAGACTACACAACATTGGCAGAAGGGAGACATAGAATTAGCATCAGCCTAGCACCTCTCTGTGTGAATATACAGTCAACATTTTTGTTATAGTCTCCATTAGCATGACGATTGTTTGTGGGGTGGTTCTCCACTGCTTTTGGATTACCTGTGCCTCATGATCACCTCTTTGAGTGTAAATAAAAGAGACGTGGTGTACACACAGCAAAGGTCAGAGAGCAGGCAGAGGACTCCCTCAGCATATAGTCTTTGTCTTTCCATTCATCTTATTGGAGCAGAACAAACTCTAAGCATGAATTAAGTGGGACTGTGGCTGAATGAGCACGTATTTGCTGAGCAGGCCAATTTAGCGAGCCAGCCTGAACTCTCTGCTGCCTGCCGCTTACAGATATCATTCCTCGGGGGGAGAGTCAAGGTGGTGGTCTAGATACATGTCTCCTCAATTTCCTCTGAAAAGGAAGACCTGGATTGATAATTAAATGGAGCTTTCTGGACACCTAGTGAGTTCTATGATATGGCATAGGGCTAACACTTTGGACTATGTGCCGCTGAATGGGTAACTTCTTGTCTTTCACTGAGCCCTGTCCTCTCTTGTTGAGTTGGCCAACTCCCTCAGACTGATGATAACTGGCATTTTAACTTCTTTTTCTTTTTGTTGGCCAGCAGGTGGGGGATGGGCTTAATCGGCTGCTAGGCTGAGCTACAGTGCTGATGTGATCAGCGATTGGAATAGCTACATTTTGGGAGCCCTGCCCTGGTCTGAGAGTACCACAGCCCCTCTACCCTCTCTTTATGGATCTCTGCCATAGATTTGGCTATTTTGCAGCAGATGGGGTGCCATTTTGTTCAAACTGGAATGTGGAGTTAACCAACTGGAGGCCTGAGTAGGGGCTAATTCCCAGGCTAGGAGGCAGTGCCAGCCCAGGGAGCCCTTTTTCAGCAGAAAATCTGTGTTTAGCAGAGTGTAGCCTTATGCATGGGGCCTGGCAGGGGATGACAGCAGGCCAGTAACCTGTCCCTACTTCAAAATATATCTGTGGACAGTGAAGAGGTGCCCCCACTGTCAGTCAGAAGGAGGGGCTTTCCACACCTGACAGCCTGACTGATTTTGGAAGCTGTCAGATAGCTTTTAGCTTTTTAAAATAAGACTGCCTAGAACAATAACTGTGGTACAGTGAGATGGCATCTCTTCCTGACTTTACTGACTGACATCGCAGGGTTGGCCCACAGCTCCCCAGTGACTCCATAAGAAGGGCCGTGTCTTTGCCAGCCAGGAGGCAGAGCCTGCTACCCCAGAGAGTCCACAGGGCCCAGTCACTAGGTAGCTGGTGACCAACTTCCTTATCATAACTGTGCCTCAGCTCCTGTGAGGCAACACCAGAGAAACTAAACAGCCTCTAGATGTCCTGAAAGCAACAAACCCTGGCCAAACATTTAAAGAAACATCCAATTATGGTTCCAGAAAACTCTCAAAATAAAGAATCAAAGAACTTCTCAGGTGAAGAAGCCTTTATGAAACTATCGGACATTGAGTACAAAAGAATCATATACAGAGCCCTCCTAGACATTATACAAAATGCAGTAGCCAGCCAAGTGCCATCGAGTCACAGAGCAAAATGAAAAATCAAGCAAGCTCTTCAATCTGATGGACCATCAGCATTCTGAAATCCAACAGATCAATAACAAAATTACAGAGTTAGGTAATTCAGTGCAAAGCCAAAAGAGCAGAATTGAACAACTGGAAACTAACCTTGAAAACAGAATTACTGACACCAGCATTTATGAGGAGAAATCAGAGAAAAGAAATAAGGAAAATAAAGTAGCGTTAAGAAACGTGTGGGACTCTAGAAGAGGAATAATCTATGATTAATTGGAGTTCCTGAACAGGCAGGGACGGCTGAAAACACAGAGTATTGTTGTTGGGTTGCTGACAGAAAACTTCCCTGAAATTATGAAAGAAGAGAACATTGATATCCAAGATGTGTATCAAATATCACAAAAAGTAGACCCAAAAGAGAGACACCAAGACCTATTATAATCAAGCTTAATAAAATGAAACATAAGCAGAAACTCTTAAAGGCAGTGAGACTCAAAACAAAGCTAATATACAGAGGGAAGCCCTGTAGGCTTTTCTGACTTCTCAGAAGAAACGATGTTGGCGCAGAGGCAGTGGGATGGCACATTCAAAGCCTTGAAGGAGAAAAACTTCCAACCAAGAATTATATGTCCTGAAAAACTTTCTTTCAGATATGAAGATGAAGTTAAGATACTTGCAGATAAACAGAAACTTAGAGACTTTGTAGAAACCAAGCCAAAACTACAAGCAATACTGAAAGAAGCTCTTGGCTTAGAAAAACAAAACCATTAAGTGTATATTTAAGCAGGCAAAGCAGAACACAACATCCAGAAGCCTACTCAGTAAGAGAAGGCACAAAACTGAATCAAAGCTGTAATATTAAAAGAAGTGATCCAGTGGTCATATCATGAAAACTAAGATACCATCATATTAAAAAGAGGGATATACTATAGTAGGTAGAGTCATTCCAGACAGAGAGCAAATTGGTAAGATACATAGAAGTTAAAATTGGGTTTAAACTTAGGTTATTAAGGGGGATCATAGGGGTAGCCTCAAAGCACATTAAAGATACAGTATATCAAAACAAGAAATGTAACGCAGAAGTCTCAACAAACACACACCAACACTGAATAGGATGAAGAAAATCATCAACCCATAAAGAAGAATGACCCAAAACAGAATATTAAGAGCAACAGAGAAGACACCAACACAAAAATAAATACATCAAAATGACAGCACTAAACACATACCTATCAGTAATTACATTGACTGTAAGTGGACTGAATGCTCCAGTAAAGAGACAAGTGACATCTTGAACCAAAAGACACGACCCGTCTGTATGTTGCTTATGAGAAATGCACCTTAGACTTAAAAATATGAACAAACTGAAAATTAAAGGATGGGATAAGATATACCAAGCTAACAATATACAAAGAAGAACAAGTGTGACAATACTAATCTCAGACACCGTTCCTAAGTGAATGTGGCATTTGTATTGGACGAAGGTCAACTCTCAATATGAAACATGATTGCGTGTCCACTTTAATCCTGAACAGGCAATGCTTTCTACTTAGAGTGTTTTAAAGGACATGTGTAGTGTCGTACACACACAGTATTTAGGTGAAATATTGAAAGGTATGAAGCATCAGCTTAGAAACCTAACTGCAGGAGGGACAGAGGTCTGACTGAGGATGCATCACCTTTTAATAGTGCCCACCTCAAACCCTGACACCTATGTATACACACTACTCCAACCAAATTTGCGAAGAGGTGCTGACAAGATAATACCATTATACCTTGCCAGGGTATTTCATGGGTCTGTAAATTTCATAAATTTTTATGTCTTTCACTGCAATTTTAGAAATGAATGGACTAGAATTAATTGTTAGGCTTCCTTCCCAGGGAGTATGGGAATTTATTCTTAGGTACCATGAGGCATAGCTTGCATAAAATTCCACAAATTGTGATGGGAATCACTCTCGGCGACACCATGAGGACCAAGGGCTACCAGGGTCAGGTGGTGTGATCTTAGGTGGTGCATTGACCCAGAATCAGATGACATTGACACATGTGGTGAGCTATTTTTCCTTTTACATTTCCATCAGGTAACTAGCCTCGGTTTAGTTACACCACATCTTTAACACTTCTGTAAACCAATCAGTGGCTCAGAGAATACCTGCTTATCTTCTCCCATGAAGAATAAAACCTGGAAAATCCCATGGGGCAGTTCTCTACTGTCTGTAGGGTTGTTACGATTTAGAATTGCATCAGCATTACTCAACAACAACAAACCTTGATGATCAACCTCAGGCCTCAGGGTGTCCTTTTTTCCTGGGCTAACAGTATCAGGGTGGAACTTAAATAATACACGCTTTCTCTTGTAGTAGTTGTATACTTAAGGTTACTTTCTATGGCCAATGAGATGAATTTACCATTTCTGGCAGTCACAAATTCCATTTTGAAAAGGATATAATTTAAAGATAAAATGTTAATTATGGTTCATTGTACAAGTGGAACCTGACTATAAACATGTTTCTGGGACATGACATGATTGAGGAGACCCTGACATAGGGTACGGTGATCACTTTGATTAGAGATAGAGGCACTAAGAATGTATTGCTTCCTCTTTTTTTAAGTAAACAGTGTCACTCTTTCTAGCACAGGAATGCCAGTTGCTGATTTTGATAGGGGTACAATGCTAAGTAAGTCCTTTTCATACATCCTATTCAGTCATCTGGTGGCTTAGTGCTCATCAAAAGGTTGGCAGTTTGAATCCTCTGGGCACGCCTTGAAAACTCTGTGGAGCAGTTCTTCTCTGTCCTTTGTGGTCGCTGTCAGTCAGAATTGACTTGATGGCTATAGATTTGTTTGTTTGTTTGTTTTGTTTTATTCAGTCATCCTGGAACCCTGTGAGATATGTATCGTTACAAGCCCCTTCTTCTAAAAGCAAGGATGCTGAGACTTAGAGGTGGTAGCAGGCTTTTCTGAGGACAAGTAGCTGATAAGTGGCAGCCTTGGTCTCCCTTCAGGGCTGCTGTGACAGAAATACCACAAGTTGGTGGCTTTAAAGAGCAGACATTTTTTTTCCTCACAGCTGTGGAGGCTTCATCTGAATTCAGGGGAAGAGTTGCAGGGGCAGCCTCTTTGTCAGCCTTGAGGGGAGAGTGTTTCAGCTTGTGTTACTCCAGTACTCCTCAGTTCTTTGGCAATCTTCACTTGGCATCTTCCTTCCTGTTTGTGCTTATTTGTCTCTGTCTGTGTCGCTCCTTATGAATTAGAAGTGATTAGGTTTAGCACACAACCTCACACTGTTAAGGCCTCATGAACCTAACAAAATCCTGTTTCCAAACATGACTGCGTTCCCAGGCTCAGGGGTTAGTTTCCCCGCATGTACCTTACAGGATTCCAGTCAGTCTGTCATAGCAGAGCCAGCTTCTGAGCAGACTGCTGGATTCCAGAGCCTGGCAGCTCATCACTATCCCATATAATGTTTTAGCTCCTAGCAAGGCCCTGGGGAAATGAACAGGGAAACGCAGTAAGATAAACTCTTGTTACTACAGTCTACCTGTTGGCAAACTGGCTTCACAGTGAAAGGAAAGAAAAACACATTAAAAAATAAAAATAAAGACAGACAAACAAAAAACAAGTGCCAAACTAAACTTAGCCGTTTGAGACCTAGATTTGGCAATCCCTACATGCCATCTTAATTTTCACCTCTGTTTCCCAAGCTGTTCTCTTATTTCCCCCGTGTTGCTGAATAGTGAAGATTGTTTGATGTTCTTGGAATCCCTAGGCATGCTTGTTAAAGATTAGACTTTATTATGCATTATCTCCAAGTCTGTATCACTAAAACCTTTGGATCTGAAATGACTGGTTTGATAATATTTTGGCTATGCATTGTTAATGGAAGTTTTTTTTTTTTTCTTTTTAACTTTAAAGGTGGGGTCCTTTTTCCATTCCAAGTTGATTTAGAGTCCATCAGCAGTAATAATAGATATTTAGCACAAGGATTGTAGGATAATAAAGTCAGTTCTCCATATCCATGGGTTCCTCATCCACAGAGTCAACCAACCATGGATTGAAAATATTTGAAAAAATATTGCATTGTTGCTGACATGTACTATGTAGTTAGACCTTCCATGAGTGTGTCTGTGCTGAGCGTATATGTACTTTTTTTCCTTGTCATTTTCCTCAACAATGCAGTGTAGTGACTATTTACATAGTATTATATTATATTAAGGCATCATAAGTAATCTAGAGAAGATTTAAGGTATATGAGAGGATGTGCGTAAGTTATATGCAAATGCCATGTCATTGTTTGTAAGAGACTCAAGCATCTTTGAATTTTGGTATTCACTGGGGTCATGGAACCATTTCCCTGAGAATACTAATGGACCACTATTTATGCCTTCTGTGAATACGCACAATGTTCAGCTCAGTCGAATACATTTATTCCTTTTTGGGGGTAAGTTTTCTGAGAAAAAGCTGGATTGCATTGCATCTACTGAAGCATAATTAATTCATTTTATGAATCGTTAATACTGGCAGATACTTGTGATAAATGAGAGTACTTAAGACTGTTTCATGGCAAAAACGTGAAAAGGCAGTTTGTTAACACTGGTCCCTTTCTCTGTTACTGTGAAAAATAAACAGATGTTTATCTCTAGCTGCTGTTACCTTAAATTTGAGAATTCTGTAAGAGGTAATTACGTACATCTACAGAGGAATAAGGCTGGCATTTAGCTCAAGGTTCTTAACAGAGTGTCCCCTGAAAGAAGATTATATAATCAAGGCACATCTGTTTAAAATACTGTTATGTTTAATTGGTTATTGGTTCCCCTCTAATTTTAAGATATTAACATTCCTGTATCACAGCCCTCGTGGTGCAGTAGTTGAGTGCTATAGCTGCTAACCGTAAGGCTGGCAGTTTGAAAACACCAGGCACTCCTTGGAAACTCTATGGGGCAGTTCTGTTCTGCCCTATAGGGTTGCTATGTGTTGGAATCGACTCATTGTCAGTAATTTTTTTTTTCTATCACAACCTAGATGGTGCAAATGGTTAAGTGTTTGGCTGCTAATCAAAAGAACAGAGGTTCAGATGTGCTACAGGTGCCTTGGAAGAAAGGCCTTGCGATCTCCTTCTGAAGGTCACGGCCACTGGAAACCATGGGATGCGCACTTCTCCACTGACATGCATAGGATCACCATAACTTGATGGCAGCTGGTTTGTCACAATCTAGCCCATTTTAACAAATGATTAAACAAACAAACAAACAAAAAAACTATCTATCTATATAGATACAGATATATATCAATGGTCAGTCTCAACCTCAGTTCAGTTGCATTTCACTGCTCTAAGAGGACAAGGGGATCTGGTTCCTAGTCTTGGTTTTAGATGCTTATTGTGGGGTTATGGTCCCAGTGTGGGGTGTTGCAGCATATCTATCTCCTAATCATGCCCTGGTCTCTGAACCATTAAGAGGCTTGTACTCTTTCCCAGTCACGTTGGTTATTGCCCAGTTTTTCAGGGCACCAGTCTTATACTACAGTGCTTTGTACGTGTTTTTGCCTCTGGAGAACCTTTTCTTCTCTTTTCCTTTTCTTTACTTCACAGCACACATCTTTCATTTGGGTGTTGTTAGTTGCCACGTAGTTGATTCTGGGTCATGACAGGTGACCCCATTTGTACAGCTCTGCAGAATTTTCAAGGCTATGACCTTCTAGAAACTGATTGCCAGGCCTATCTTCAGAGGCACCTCTGGGTGGGTTTGAACCTCCAGCCTTTTGGCAAACAGTTGAGTGCTTAATTGTTAGCACCTGTTTATCCTTCAGATGTCAACCCAAGTGCTACTTTTAGGAGAACTCTCCCTTAACTCTCTTCTCTGTGTCAGCAGCTCCTGCAGAACGGTGTATAGTTCTCCCGTGCTCTTATCTTATGTTCATATAGTCACTGGAGATGATTGTTAATGAGCATTTGCCCCCTCATTAAACTGTAAATTTCATAAAAGCAACTGCTGTCTGCAGTTATCTCTCAAGTACTGAGCTCGGTGCCCAACACGTCATAAGCACTCAGTTACAGAATTAAGGGATATGTATGGCGAATGTCTGATAAAAGTATTTGCCAAATTCCATGTTGTGCCACTCTGACCTAATGCCTCAAAATTCAACTGTGTACCAACCCCCGTGAGTTCTTTCTGAAAATGCCTCTGATTTTGAGCAATGGGGGTGTGTCAGAACAACAGGTACATGAAGGGCCCAAAGAATTCCT
Source organism: Heterohyrax brucei (assembly GCA_028571685.1). Classification (NCBI taxonomy): domain Eukaryota; kingdom Metazoa; phylum Chordata; class Mammalia; order Hyracoidea; family Procaviidae; genus Heterohyrax; species Heterohyrax brucei. The sequence continues at coordinate 79,808,096 of CM053154.1, read as the reverse complement.
GGCATTTGCTGGAATGTGTCAAGAAGACCACAGTGAGAACAGCCGTAACTGTCATGCTGTCAGCCTGTACACCATGTGCCACTGCCCTGATAGGCACTTGTCGTGCACAGCTGTGGGGTCAGAGGCTTTTCTTCTAGACATCACAACAGCTAGAATGAGGTGGATTTTAATATCTTTTTAGATAGCCTCCAGACTGGGAGATGTGTGTATAAAGATTCATATTGAAGTTACTGACACACAAAGAGAAAGTTGCAGGAGGTGGGAGGATAGGGATATTTACTGAGTGCTCACTGTGTTGCCAGTACTGCCCTACTATGAACACATTTATCTCATTTGATTCATTCAGTATTACAGGTTAGCAAACCAAGGCACTAAAAAAATAGATGAAGGCTGATATTTGAATCAGGATCTCTTTAGCCCAGTGCCTCTGTGTTTTCTATTATGGTATGCTGCCAAAAAGGAACTTTGGCCCTCACCTATCTGACTCCAAAAGTTGGGAGCTCTCATCCTACATTCATATTGGGGCATGGCCATTCTGACCACTTGTGTATTTATCAGGCCAGCTAGTTCTTTGTTCTTGCAGATTGGATGTTGGGAGGGGAGATAACCATGGCTGCAAAACCAGTTGCCACCAAGTTGATTCCAACTCATAGCAACATTATAGAACAGAGTAGAACTGCCCCATAGGGTTTCCAAGTCTGTAATTTTTTTAAGGAAGCAGACTGCTGCAGAGTGGCTGGTGGTTTTCAACTACTGACCCTTCAACTAGAAGCCATGCATTAACCACGGAGTCACCAGGCCTTGTTATCATAGCAGCTAGGTAGGCAGAATTGGTGCAAAATTATTCTGTAAAGAAATTTTCCTCCCTTATTTCTCTGGGCATCAACTAGTCAACAGAGCTCCATGATCTGTGCATTTATTTAGAGTGATTCAAATCTACCTACCTTGCACACACATGAAATACTGACATGAGAACCAAGATAACAGAGGCCAGGAAAAGCTTTCAGAGGAACTTTTGACTTGAGAGCTGAAGGACAAATAAAAGCCATCCAGATGAAAAAAGGGCAGCTGTGGGAAGATGAAATATGTTCCTGATGGAGGGAAGAACATTTGCAAAGGCCCAGTGGTGGCGCAGCTGAAGACACACTTGGACCATTGAGAAAAGGCCAGTGTGGCTGGAGCTCTAATATTAAGGGGAAAGGAGCCCCCAGTGCCAGATGCTGAGGCAGGGACAGGGACAAAGTCTGGATCCAGATGTCTGATCTGCTGCCCTCCTACTAGAAAAGCAATAAAGGAAATAAGGACAGGATCTACTGAGTGGGAAGGACACTTAGCGAGAAAAGATGAAGTAATAGAAATTGAAAATATGAGTTGCTAAGGGCATATGTTATCAATGATAGCAGAACTAATAAGTCAACCAAATCCATTGCCATTGAGTCCATTGTGACTCGTAGTGACCCCATGTGACAGAGGAGAACTGCCCCATAAAGTGTTCTAGGCTTCACTGTTAATGGGAGTAGACTGCCAAGTTTTTCTCCCACAGAGCTTCTGGTGGGTTCAAGTCATTGACTTTTTACGTATTAGCTAAGCACTTAACCACTACACTACCAGGACTTCTGGTGACAGAACTAGCCAATAATAAAGGCTGGGGAAATAAAATATTTCCTCTTGACTACCAAGTAGATACATCCGCAGTATTTAGATATCTGTATAGAGGAAAATAAGGAGCCCTTGTGGTGCAGTTGGTTAAGTGCTCAAGCAGTAACTGAAAGGTCAGCAGTTCAAACCTACCCACTTGCTCTACAGGACAAAAACCCAATGATCAGCTCCCATAAAGTTTGCAGTCTATAGAACTTTATGGGGCAGTTCTGCTTTGTGTTACAGGGTTGCACTGAGTCAGAATTAACGGTGGCGACAAGTCTGGCTTGGTTGGAATTCACCTAGGACACAACAAGCAGAGAAGCTGACTTTTAGATCCCCTACATGGTGAAACAGGAATTCCCAGCACTACAGATGCTCAGCTGGGCTTGGTCTGTGGACTAGGCTGACAGTGACTATTGACAGCAGAAGAGCTGCAACCACCCATCTCTCCAGGCTGTGGAGTTCTTGCCTGCCTTCAGCTTAGGCTGCGTGTTGGAATTTCATTTTTCTTATGCTCGTGCTGAGAATGAGAGTTTTTTGAGGGCAAGGAATTCCATTTTCTCTTTCTTTTATCTTCTAGAGAATTTCGACCAGACAGGGCACTGGATGTGACCATAATTCTTTATTGATTGAGTGGTTGAGTCTCTTCTGTTTATCCTATGAGTGTTATTACCTTGATTTGATCCTGACTTGAAGCTTAATGTCATTTCATTTTGAGAAATGAAGATATCTCACCAAATTTGGTAGAATTTTTGAGAAAACCACACCATAGCATTAACAGAAAGCAATGGGTAGTCTTCAGCAAGAGTGGTGCTGATCACTTACTTGGAGAAAGTCTGCTGACTAGGATTGTCCTTGCAGGGAGGCATTGCCTAAGGGGTCCTCACCTGTGCTTGTGTGCTGTCACCTGGTGATATCGTCATATTGCTGTTGACCTAGACTAGAGATTTTTTCTTTTTATTAATATGTTGGGATATTTTTCTAATAGTTTGATTGAGTCATCATCTCAATACTATGCAATTTACCCATTTAAAGGGTACAGTTCAATGGTTTTTGGTATATTCACAGAGTTGCGCAACCATCACCACAAGTTAATTGTACAGTATTTCATCACCTGTAAAATAAACCTTCTACCTCTTAATAGTCACTCTGTTTTCCTTAAACTTTTCTAGCCTTAGGCAATGACTAATCTTCTCTGTGTCTTTATGGATTTGTTTAGTCTGGTCCTGTAATAGAAGTGGAATCATGTATCTTCTCCTTTTACTAAGTATAATGTTTTCAAAATCCACCCATGTTGTAGCATGCATCAGGACTTCATTCCTTTATATTGCTGCTAAAGTACTTCTTTACCCCGTTCTAGAAGTATTCAGTCGCAGGCAGTCCCCAGTTCCATGCAGAGTGGTAGTTGGGTACTGCAGAGTTAGCAATTGGCTTTAATCCTATTGAACCCAGTGGTCTAGATCAGGTCAGTCTGAACATAGACCTCTCAGTTTCTCTCTTGTCTTGCTGAGTAGTAGCCATCTTCTGTAGATATTGTTAGGTTCTAGGTCTTGGGTTATGATGTTTTTCTGTCCAGGGCTACCATGTGCAACTGTGTAGGTAGGGCGCTGCACAAGGGTGCCAACTCAAATATAATCTGCACTGCACATGAGAAATCATGGCCCCAAATAGAGAGAGGAAATGCTTTTTCCTAATTTCTACAAAGTTTTGCAAGAATTTTAAGCAGTTCTTTGGATGATGTGCTGTGTGCACTTGACACTTATCAAAGCTCAAGTCTTGGGATAAGTTAACAGTCTTAACATTTGATTTAACAACAGTTGAGGTAGTGGCAAGATGGAGGACAAAATTCTAGATATTTTCTAGTTTGTGGATTTGCTTCACGAGAAGAGCTTCCTCTATTTTGTGTCCAGGGATTGACAGCCCTACGGAGAGCACAGGGAGTTTTCAGCCTCTCTTTTTTTTCCTCCATCAGTTTTCCTATTCTGAGTTCTAACATCTCCTCCTGAGCCATCTGTTTTTCTGATTTTTGGGGGTAGAGCATTTCTGAAATTACATTGGTGTTAACAGATAATTTTCACAAAAGGGCAAAATCATGACTCTCAAATGTAAAAATGAATACGTGTTAAAGATTTTATTCTACTCATTGATGAGTGAGGGAACCAGACAGATGTTATAACTGATTCAAAAGAACAGATATTTACAGATCAGGAACATTGCAGTGAATGCAGATAGAAGCAAAACTCTTTATTCCATGAGGTGGGAGAGTTTGAATCAGTTGAGTTTCTGGAAAGGACAGAATTTTCATGTGTGTAGAAAAGAAGTATTTTGTACTGATATCATTTATCTACAATTTATATCATTGAAAAATGGCTTCCATACAATCAAATCACACAGAGATGTGTCCTCAAGAGTGTGACACTCCAGAGTTGTGGGGTAAAGGACATAGCTTTACCAAAGGAAGATGGCCTTTGTCCATGGTTTATATGTAATAACCTTTGGAGTGACTGAGGTGCCTTGATTTAGGATTCCCAGGCCACATCAGAGAATTTGTGCTGGCCAGTAGTGGTTAGCTAGACCAGAAAAGATTCACCTGGGACTCTGGGATTAACTAGTCTCAGGAGACGTGATTTGGCCTGCCTTCAGGACTGGGCAATAAAAGTCTGGACCCTAAGGTGCAGAGAGTTTCCTGGTTAGCAAAAGCAGGGTGAGGTACCTCCCTGTGACACAGCAGTTCCACATGGGAACCTTCTTTGCAAGTGCATCTCTTCTTTGTGATGATCTTGATTTGTATGCTTTTACTATAATAGAACCACTATTTGTAAGTGGACTATCTTTTGTGCATTCCATGGCCAGCAAATTAATAAACCCAGAGACAGAATCCTTTTAGTTTGCGAGCTCTGTTTAACTCCAGCAGCCAACGGCTATGAGAGACTGCTGTGTGGGTGGTTGGTGCCAGAAATGATAGGGAAATGAGGAAATGGTGATGGTACTTGATATTTGTCTTACAGGAGTCAGCTTTATGCTTATTGTCATCCAAGAAGTTATCATTTTAATAGTTTTCTACTGCAGCATGCATTCCTCCTACACGTTGGGGATTAGTGGCATCTCTAGCACACTGGTCTACTAGCCATCTGTCAGTATGTTGTTTTGTGGTGGCCCTGCTTGTTGCTATGATGCTGGAAACCATGCCACTGATAATACAAATACCAGAAGGGCCACCTATGCTGGACAAGTTTCAGTGGAACTTTCAGAGTAAGACAAAGAAGAAAGACCTGGCAATCTACTTCTGAAAATTACCCAGTGAAAGTCCCATGATCACAACAGAATATTGTATCATGAGCTACTGGAAGGTGAGCTCCGTGGGCTGGAGGACACTCAGAATACATAGTGGCTGCAACAATGGATAACAAGGCTCCAGACAGCGGTGAAGACACTGCGCACTGGGCAGGGTTCTGTTGTGCTGCGCACGGAGTCCCCAGGAGTCAGCACCGACTGTACGGCAGCTGGTGACAGCAGGCACACTGGTGAGGGTAGATAAGCTTGTGTTGTTTGGGCTGAAATTTCAGGATAGGGACAAGATTTCCTTTGGATTCAGTGCGGTCTTTCGTATGTGGTGTTCTCTGATGGAGGAACCAGAATTCTCCCTCCTCTCTGTGGTTGGTTGAAAGAGCAATGGACAGCACAACGTGGGGATTGGAGAGAGAGGAACCTGTTAGACTAGAGACTGGAGAACAAGGTTTTGATTTTATTGTTAAGACTGGTACACATTTCCTGTGTGACCTTTGAGCTTGCCATTTATTTCTCTGCCTTTTTGAGACAGGAAAATAAGGATTATTTGTAAAGTTCATTGAGGTTGCCTGATGAAAGGTACCAGTTAGCAGCCAAGTGTTCTTACTGATTTGCTCAGCCTTGCCCTTTGTATCCTTGCTGGGATGTTGACACCATGGGTGGTATTTGTCTTCCAAATCTTTCCTGTCTTCTTTCTTCCCACCATTAATTTCCACTGAAGCAGGTGGCGACACCACCACAGGATTAAGGGTTTTCAGTGGCTGCATTGCGATTTTTCTGTCTCCCCTCCAGAAACCTGGGTTATTAAAAAAAAAAAAAAAATTAAAACATCCATCTTATTTTATTTCCTTTCCTTTAAAATGTTTAAGGAAATAGTTGATGGAAGAATTATTCTAAATGTCGTAGAGTATCACATTGTCTTGAAAGGACTTGCTAATAAATCTAAAATTAGTCCCGTCGAAGCTTTGATGTAATTCTTGAGTTCTGCCGGCCGCAGCTGCAGCTCCGCTGCCTGGGTTGCGGGTGGCAGAAAGGAAAAAGCTAGAGCATCCACCAAACAAACAAACATTGGAGGAGCCTTTCTATTCACGTGTAGAACTGACTGACCTCCTATTAATCACAAAGGGGTCTTCAGCTGTATTTTCACTCAACATGAAAAGGCCATTTTTATAGAAATTTGCATATCAGATTTGCCATAAAGTATCAGCTTCACTTCAGGAAACTGACTAACAGGAACGGATAATAGTAGCCGAAAGACTTATTTTTCTGTTTAGCTGTGCTACTGCTTAAGTGACTTTACTGTCCCTCCATTTTCCCCTTGGGCTCAGGTAACATTCTTTTACAAACTAAGTCATGTGATGCCTAGCTGTTACCCCAGCAAATCCTACAATCCTCACTTCAATCACTGAATTGCTTTGGGTGACTCAGTAGGGCAGAGAAAATAACTTTTGTTTTCACCGTTGTTGCAAGTTTCTATAATCCTGGCATGAGGCTGGGTTTTGAGATGACTTTTCTTTCCTCAGACAATGCAGGAGTGGGGGAGCACTAGCAGCACTTAAATCCAGTGCACTAAACATGTGTTGCTTGTCCGACTCAGCGCTGGGACACGTATATGGAAAAAATCAAACTTGATGCTGTCAAGTCAATTCCAACCTATAGTGATTCTATAGGACAGAGTGGAACTGCCCCATTGTGTTTCTAAGGAGCAGCTGGTGGATTTGAACTGCTGCTTTTAGGTTAGCACCCTTAGCCATGGTGCTACAATGCCAGCAAGGCTTGATGGGCTCCTATATGCTAGACATTGATCACTTTACGTACTTGTTTAAATTTACTATACAGATGCAATGTATTTTTAATAATCCCACAGTTATTTCAGTTTTTTGGAAGATAGCTACAAAAATGTGGATTTTATAGAACTGTACTCATTTAGATATAATTACAACAATTAAAACTGGATAGCTTGAGGAAATTTGCCTATAAATAGGTATTAGCTTTAGAGTACTTCTGATAGATTATTTCACCGGCCACTTTATCCTCACCGATGAGTTGCTGAATTCCCAAGGCGTTTACGTCTGTGCTGCTGGGGTTTCTGTTTAACTGCACACAAGCTGACACTGCTGTCAGTCTATTGGCTGGGTACTAATCTCGTCTCCCTGTGAGAAACATACATTCCTTAAAAGAGAATCTTATTTTATATTTGTCGTTTGTTGTCTATAGCAACTAAGCAGGTGGCTGGAATTGTAGCAGGTGCTGAGCAAATTCTTTTCCAATTACCAAATCCACATGGCGTTGGCTGGTCTCTTACTAAGTCAAGTAGGTTGTCGCAGAGGTATACAAATGAGCATGCTGATTATATGTGTATGTATTTGCAGGACACACTTGAGAAGTACACCACACTCAGTTCTGAAAGGTGGTGGGCACAGTGTGACGTTAGCTCTTGGCTGTGATTAAAGGGAGGACGGCAGGGAAGTGCCTCCCTTCTCCATTTTCTTCCTCCCATAAGTTTCTAGAAACCAAAGGTATCCACAGTCCAAATTCATGGGGATAACTGTAGACTTCTCAGACAGCTTTGAAAAAACTTCCCATGTGGTGGTTTGGGTCAAGTTAGGAGAATGTTGCCTAGAGACCGGTTAGGATATTACAATAACGCTGTGAAAGATGATGGCAGCTTGCCTGGGTTGGGTGCAGTGGGGGCGGTCAGAAATGCGGTATGTTGGATCTATTTTGAAGGTACAGCCAGTTGCACCCGTAAATAAATAGCCCTGTTACTGATTTCAGAAGTGCAGAGAATGAACCCCAGGAGGAGTGCCATTCTGCATTTGGAGATTCTTTCTATCCCTAGTGGTGGGTTGTCTGTGGCAGACCTTGAGTGCCGATGTCTCCATGTGGTCAGTCCAGCTACTCTGACAGCTTGGTATGTGAATGGTATGTCAGAGAAACTACCTTAGTTCTCTGAGCTAAGGCCTCTCCCTGGGGAGGTGGCATCAATTATTCAGAAATTTAAAAAATGCATCAGCTTTTTGGACAGTCCCCTGATCCTGGGCACAACCACATCATGGAAAAGCTGTCATCATGTAGCCTCTGCATTTTGCATGACTTGACCTCCTTACTGTGAGGGACCAGAAGGCTGAGCCCCAGCCAGCAGAGGTCCAGGGAATTCACCTTTGCATTACTGGTTAGCAAAACAAGACTTTTTTTTTTCCTCCCCACTTCTTTACTCTCCAGGTTTGGCTTGGAGCATAGTTCTGCAAAGTTTAATAGTGTCTCACCTCCTCACCTGAGGGAGGAGGAAAGGGTTTTTCCAAGGGAAGCGTTTTTCCTGGGGCAGGCAAGGCTGTCTGCCAGAGGTGGATCACTTGCTGAGAACGTCACAGCAGAACCAGGACGAAGGCAACAAAGAGGAGGGTGAAACATGCATCTCAGGGAGGAGTGCTGGTTGTAAGAACCGCAGTTGTGCGCCATCTGGTAGCTGTGGGATATTGGGCATTTTACCTAACAGCCCTAGGCCTCAGTTTCCTCAGCTCTAAAGAGGAGATAATAATATTACCTGTCTTCTAGAACTTTTGGATGGGTTGAATTAGTTCATACATGTGTTAAGAATAGTTTCTGGCATAAGGTGTGTCACATGAAACACATATCTGTTGCTGTTAGTACATTTATTGCTTATACGATATCTATCGTAGTTAGGTGCTGTTGAGTTGCTGTCTACTCAAAGTGACCCCACGTAGAATAGAAGGAAACCCTGCCCAGTCCCGCACCGTCCTCAGATCATCGCTGTGTAGGAGCCCGTCATCGTAGCCACTGCGCCAGTCCATCTTGTTGAGGAGGTTCCTCTTCTTCACTGACCCTCTGATTCACTGTGCATGATATCCATCTCCAGGAACTGGTCCTTTCTGACAACACGTCTAAAGTACATAAGCCTGACGGTTCTTTCTTATGGGGAACATTCTGGCTGTACTTCTTCTTCTGGCAGTCCATGGCATATTCGGTATTCTTTGTCAACATTGTAACTCAAAGGAGTCAGTTCTACCTTCTTCTTTATTCATTGTTCCACTTTCCCGTACACAGGAGGCTTTGGAAAACACCACGGCTTGAGTCGGGAGCACGTTAGTCCTCACAGTGGTGTGTTTGCTCTTCAACAATTTGAAGAACTCTTGTGCAGCAGATTTGACCACTGAAATATGTTGTTTGATTTCTTGACTGCTGCTTCCATGGGTGTGTCGACTGTGGATCAAGTAAAATGAGATTGTTGACAACTTCGGTGTTTTCTCCATTTATCATGATTATATTAATTGGTCAAGTTAGGAGGATTTTCATTTTTTTATGTTGAGGCATAGTCCATGCTGAAGATGCAGTCTTTGATTTTCTTGAGTAAATACTTCAAGTCCTCTTTGCTTTCAGCAAGCAAGGCTGTGTCATCTGAATACTGCAGGCTGTTAATGAGTGTTCCTCTAGTCCTAATGCCCCATTCTTCTTCATATAGTCCATGTTCTTGGATTATTTGCTCAGCATACAGATAGAGTAAGTATGGTGAAAAGATACAACCCTGATGCACACCTTTCCAAATTTTAAACTGCACAGGATCTCCTTGTTCTGTTGTTGGTCTTTGTATAGGCTCCACATGAACACAATTAAGTGTTCCAGAATTCCCGTTTTTGCAATGTTGTCTATGTTATGATCCACACAGTAAAATGTCTGTGTATAGTCCATAAAACACAAGTAAACATCTTTCTGGTATTCTCTGCTTTCAGCCATGATCTGTTTGACATCAGCAGTAATGTCCCTCATTCCATATCCTCTTCTTGTATTTATTATGTTATTCTGTTATATTATTGAGTATTTTCTAAAACCAAACATATCCATTAGCCTTTTGATACTCAGCCTTGTGGACTGGTTCATGGTAGTGAATGGATCGATCTGTGTGAATCCTAGACAGACATCAAAAGCAACATAAACACCTCTTATTGAGTGCCTGCTCAGCCTAAATCTTGACATACATTACCCACAGATACATGGCTTCCATTTTATTGGAGAAGTAACTGGAACCCAAAAGGTTAACCGCTATGGTGCCACACAGCTAGAATTTAAAATCAGGTCCCCTGACTCCAAATCCAGTCCCCTCCCCATTCCCAGTGTTTACAGTGTCAAGTCTGTGAGTGTTTCCTGAGTGTCTGTTGTATGTTCATTGCTGTGCAAGAAATTTTGAGACAGTTCTTCTCCACTAGGACCAAGATTCTGACTTTGCAAGTCTGGAGCCTCTGTGTATTAACGGGAATGTCCAGGAGTTTCTTCAGAGGTTTTTGCTCTAAGATATGTCTGTGGAAAAGATACAAAGGAGCAGGAGCATTCTCAGCTGCTAAGGGGCCTGCCTTAGTATCCTAGAGCAGCTGTTAGAAGGGACCACTAACTGCAGAGCTCAAAACAACAGGCATTTATTATCTTTGTTCTGGGAGCTCAAAGTCTGAAATCAAAGGGTCAGCTATGCTGATTTTTTTATGAGGGCCCTGAGGCAAAATCTGTTCTATGGCCCTGTCCTAGCTTCTGGTGACGGCCAGCCAGCTTTGGCTTTTCTGGCCTTGTGTAGCTGCATCACCCTGTTTGGCCTCCATGTCTTCACATGGTCATCTTTCTTCTGTCTGTCTCTGTAGCTTTTCACCTGTTTTATAGGACATCACATGCACTGAATCAGGAACAACCCCCTCCCCCACTCCTGGATGACCTCATGTTAACTTATAACATCTTCGAAGACCCTATTTCCAAACAAAGCCATGTCCACAGGTACAGTGATTAGCACTTCTGCTTATCTTTTTTGAGGACTGCAGTGAGATGGATTGCTCTTATGTGGCCTTTGTCACTATGGTCTTGTAACTCCCATCAAATGACTAGGTGCTAATATGCATAAGAAAGGAAATCTGGATGGCACATGAGGTGCTTGTGACCCACCAAGAGGACTAAGCAGCTCACAGATAAGGTACGTGGCATCCTTCTGGGGGTAGGACTATACAAATAAGATATATGGAACCCTAATGATGCACTTGGTCAGCTTTACTATCCTGCTAGGCTTAAAATGAGCTATTCCAGGGGTAGAGATGGGGGACTGGATTAGAATGCTCCTTTGTATCTTTCCACAGAAGTATCTCAGAGTAAACACTTCTGAGGCCCCCTTGAATTGGAAGCTCCTGGATATGCCTGCTAATACACAGAGGCTCTGACTTGCAAAGTCAAAATCTTGGTCCTACCTAGTTGAGAAGAACTGTCTGAAAATTTCTTGCACAGTAATGAGCATACAATGGACATTCAGGAAAGACCAAGAAGAGATGGGAGTGGAGCATGTTCTTTGGGGCTATAGTCCCTGCACTGAGAACCTGTTAGACTAGGAGGCAGAGAGAGAATGGAGCTGAAATGTGGAAGACAGAGACAGTGGTACAACAGCAGCAAGGTCAGTAACAGCGTCACATCAGATAGTAGGAACCAGGAGACCGGTGGAAGACGTCTGCAGTCTGCAGTGGGACTGCCAACCCTGAGAACTGGTGGCAGAGAAATGTTGGCAGCAGTACCAGAAGACTAGTATGAGATGGTACATACTAGTACCATCTAGTGTGGTTTATAGAGTGAGGTGTTTCTAGTGGGCATGCTGACACACAGAGCAAGAGCACTCAGTGCCTTTGGCCTAAGGCTTACTGGCAGAGTGGGGTACCTCTGGGCACTTATTAATGAAGCTAACGGGCTTTGTAACACTTGCAAAGCAGGGAAGAGACCTAGCCCAGGGCCAGAGAGAGGCCCGCCTGCAGGCATGGCTGAGAGCTGTCCTGATTGAAAAACTGTATCTGGAATTGTAACCTGTTACTTAATAAATCTCATAGCTGTAAGTATGGTTTGTGAGTTCCCTGTGGCCATTGCAACAAATAATCAAACTCAGCAGAAAAGTAGAGAGTGCCATGGAGGGATGAGTGGTGTCAGAATTGGTAAAGAGGGAGAGTGGGAGCACGCCTGACCTTCACCTCACAGGACAGTTGAGGTGATAAAGATTCTCTGTCCCTCCCCCTGAGAAGGACACATTTCAGTTCATAACAGTATCTCATCAGGGGATACGCCTCATCAAATTAAATAAAAATGCATAGCAAACACTGATTCTGTTCAAGTCTACCAGGCTAACTCTGAGAAGCAGCTCACTAAACTGGTGAACAACATGTTGTTATGTTGTCGGTGTCAGAGAAGAAGAGTGTCATGGAGGACGGCAGTGGCTAGGAACAACTCCAGGGAATAAAACTCCATGGGCAGGTACTATTTCTGTATGTAGACGAGAAGGAGAGAATGATTAGGGTAGTGCAAGGGGTATGCCATTTGAGGAAAGGTTCAGAGGCAGCAGGAACACGGTGTGAGACAAAGAGGATGAGGAAACTTGCTTTGGATTGAATTGTGTCACTCCTCCCCCTCCCACTGCCCAAGAAAATGTACATCCATTTGGCTGGGCCGTGATTCATGGTATTGTGTAATCTTTCTCATTTGTTGTAAGTCCTGTCTCTATGGTGTTGGTGAAGGACAGTGGGCAGCCATTGTGTTAGCAAGGCTAGACTCAGTCTACAAGCTTGAGTTGTATGTTGAGGCAATCTCTGGGGCAATGAAAGGCAAGGGAAACAGAGAGTTGGGACCTCCTACCAAAAAGAAAGAGGCATCAGGAGCACAGCACATCCCTGGATTTGGGGTTCCTGTACCTGATAAGCTCCCAGTCAAGGGGAAGATGGACAATAAGGACCTTCCTCAAGAGCCAGCAGAGAAAGCCTTCCCTTGGAGTTGATGCTCTGAGTTTGATTTTTTCGCCCACTTTTCTATGAGAAAATTTCTAGGTTAAGGCTATCCACCTGTCGTTTTTCTGTTATAGTAACACTAGATAACTAAGACAACACTCACTGGCACCTTCCTCAGTTTTCCTGGTGAACTGAAGACCTCTTCTTAACAATCAGTGGAGTTTTCACGTCACCACCTCTGCCTTCACCAAGGAGACCCTTGCAAGAGAGATGGGGATGGTATAACCTGGCCATTTAGTTAGCGGAGTGGAAGCAATCTGGGAGACACCTCTCTACTGGAAGATTGGCTAAATGGGCTGGGGCCTACCGCCATGGTGTGTGCTGGCCCTCCCTTGCCACTAGTTTTTTCCTGGTGACAGTGTTACCCTGATCTTCTCCCCTCGTGCTTATCTTTCTACAGAGTGATAATGGTAGATTACAACAACCTGCTGAGAACTTACCACAGAAGTGGGTGCTATTTTGTGTGTTTCATCCCAGTTCCAGAAGGCTTTTGCTTGTGAGGGGTTTAGCCAGATGTGTCTTCCCTGTGGCAGCAACCACCAGGGATGGCCTTCATTCTTTTTCATCTATCGTCCTAATTTTGTCTCTGTCTCACAGAGGGGCCTTGGGCAAGTCAATTCACCTCACTGGGACCCACTTTTCTCTTCCAAAACACAGACCAAGAACTAGGTGATCTTGAAGATTCTTGACTGCAGTAATGGTCTATTACCTGGGTATGTTTTTGCATCGTTGGAGCTAACCTTACTGATTATTAGTTCCCTGGGCTTTGAGGAAACTTCTTCCATCACTGCTAGATAGATACTGGTGTAAGAGTTCTAGGTTTCATTCTCCTTTGAAGCTCCTGCTAGACTGGAGCTATGTGTTAGTTAAGGGACATCAAGAAGGTTATCCTGAAGCCAAGAACTCTTCTCTCAAAAACTCCAAGTCATGAGACTTTGGTTGGCAAAACATTCTCTGAAGTTAAATCTTTCCAAATGGGAAGGGTACACCTTCTGTGTGGTTGATCCGGTGACTGCCAGTGAAAGAGATTCTCAGATAAAAAGCCTTCCATACACAACATAGCAATTGCCCAGGTTTTGTGCTGAAGTTCAAATCTAAGTAGGGAGTTTAGGGTTACTCAGTGTGTGACGAAAATCACCCCCCATCTAGAGGCAGGCAGTCTCTGGGGCGGATGGCCACCGTGGCAAGCTGAGACCTGTTCCATCTCAGTTTTCGTCACTCCCCGTCTCTGGCTGTCCCTCTGAGGCTCACCACGAGTCAGCTTTTGTGGCAGCCAGGCGTACCACTCGGTAGAAAGGACACCCAGCATCAGTCAGCTCGCCGACCAGACTTTACTCCATTTCCTCCAACGGTGGATAATTATTTGTCACCTCACTTCTCCCAAGCCTGTAAACCCTGCCTCCCTTTTGTATCTCTGAGACAGCACGCATACTTGGGATTAGCAGGCCGGGCTTTGTGATGCCTTACTAGCTCATCTGTGCTTTGGCTCATCAGCTGCTTTTGTTCAAATGAAGTAGTGGGCCTTCCGCTAGGCATGGCTCAGCAACTGTGCTGGTGTCTGTGATTTATTGGGCAATAAATTAATACAGAGCACTGCCAAGGAAACTGATAAGTGGGTAAGACAGCAAGCACATTTTTAACAAGGAAAATGGCTTTGTTTCTCAGAAGTATCATTTATATGATTAGCTCAGTTGTTGTGTGGGTTCCTTGACTGGGGTGGGGAGAGGATCTAGATTAGAACAGATAGTTGGGAGGAACAGCTGCCTCAAGGGATTTAGGGAAGAGAAGACAATTTGTTTAGAAGGATCCTGAGTCCTTGTCTTGCTTTCTTAGTGCTGCTAAAACAGAAATATCACAAGTGGGTAGTTACAATGAGCATAAATTGACTAGCACACACTGTAGGAGGTTAGAAGTCTGAATTCAGGGCACTGGGTCTCGGGGAAAGTTCTCTCTGTCCACTCTGGGGGAGAAAATCCTTGTCTCCTCCGACTTCTTTTCCTTGGTGTTTGCCAAGTGGCGTCTGTCTTCTCTCTGGTTGGGCTTCCTTCTTTGCTCCGAATTTGCTCTTTCCATATCTTGAAAGTAATTGGCTTAAAGCCCTAGATAATGCCTTATTAACAATCCATAAGGATTATATATAACAATATGTAGGGATTATATATATATATTAATGTTGTATTAATGGCCAAGCCAAGTGCCGTCGAGTCGGATCCGATATAATAATGTATAGGGATTAAGATGTATAAGGCATGCTTTTTGGGAAAATTCCATGAAAAAGTTTACATTTTATTGTTCTGCAATTCTGCCTGAGGTTAAGCCTAGCAATACAACATGGTTTATGGCTGGCATACATCAATGGTGTCACCAGTGTTGATTCTACCCAGTGTGGTGACTCATGGTGTCACTACCTGATGGTAATTACCGAAATATAGTAGCTAAAACATCAGAAAATTTGACAAAATCAGGGGCTGTAAAAACACTGGCAGCAAGAAAACCAATAACATGTGCGTGCAGTGGGTGCAGAAGAAGCCATGTGATTCAAAGTATCATCATAATTGGGTCATAAAGACAGTTCAGACCAGAACACATTAAAAAAAATTGCTGTCAGATTGACTCTGACTGATAGCAACCCTACAGGACAAAGTAGAACTGCCTCACAGAGTTTCCAAGGAGTGCCTGGTGGATGGGACCTTCTGACCTTTTGGTTAGCAGCCTTAGCACTTAACCACTGTGCCACTAGAGTTTCTTGAGCACCTTAGAAGGTTCAAAAGGTAAATTAGCATACAGTTTTAGCCCAGTAGATACATTTATACATGTAAGCTAGGTTTACAATTTTTTTAAATAAAAATATTAAATTTTTGTAAAACTACAGGGATAGTGTTATAAAAAAATAACAAATTTCTGCTAAAACATGTCAGCCACTCTGACAGTGTCACAGGGTGCCATCTGCACCTCCCATACTCCCTCTAGTGATGCCACTGCCACACCTGCAGGATATGATCGAGATTGCCACACTTGAAGGAGCTGGGAGAAATTGTTTGTGATTTATCACAGTCATTAACGGCATGCTCATGGTTAATAACGAAGAGAGAAAAGGAGACAGTGAAAGACCTGTTGTCTGGAGAAGAAGCTCCTGTTTGCAACATGAGTCTCAGAAAACCAGTTGAAATTCACAAAGGAAAACCTCAAGATTCAAGAGAAAGACAGCAGAAAAGGAAAAACAAAATCGAAATCTCTTTGTCTCCTACCAAACCAAAAAATCCAAACGCGTTGTCTTCAAGTAGATTCCGACTCATGACACCCAACCTCACATGTGTGAGAGTCAAACTGTGCTCTGTAAGGCTTTCAGTGGCTAATTTTTAAGAAGTAGATACCTGGGCCTTTCTTCCAGGGTGTCACAGGGTGAACTTGAACTAATCTTTTGGCTATAGCAGCTGAGTGCTTAAATGTGTGCACCACCCCGGGAAGTCATTTGTCTTGCATGTACATTTAAACATAAAATTGTCGATGTCTTGTCCTGGAGCCCTGGCTTCTCTTAGTGTTTAAGCGCTTGGCTGCTAACCAAAATGTCTGCAGGTTGAATCTGCCAGATGTGCCTTAGAAATCTTATAGGGCAGTTGCTCTCTGTCCTATAGGGTCACTATGAATTGAAATTGACTTAACAGTAATTTCTTTTAAATGTGTATCTTGTCATAATTGTTTTTTCAGAAACAGTCCTCTCCCTAGTAGAGTGTCAGCTGTAGAAGAGATCATTATCTCCTTTTCTCTGCATTGTTCCATGTGCTAGGAATGCTGCCCAGCATGTAGTAAGAGATTAATAAATGTATGTGGAATAAACTGAGTTACAAGTAGACTGTTTACCACCCAGGAAATTTTATCCTTTATTCCTTTACAACTTGACTTTTTGCCAGCACTTTCTTCATTACTCCTACCTGAAGTGATCCTTCCCTCCTCCATCCACCTGACTGACTATCCTTATTTTTATTTTATTTTGTTTTTTTACACTGGAAATTGGGGCCTTGCCTTTGGTCATTTCTTCTGCTCTCTCAGCTTGTCGTTAAAACCTTGCAGTATTGATCTTTTCTACATCCATTTCATAAACCTTGTCAGGTTGCTATAATTTTTTTTTTTTAATCTGTGTTTCTCCAGGAATAGATGAGTTGCATGGGCATGAATTCAATTCATCTTGCAAGTGTAACAGCTTATCATAATAGACACTTGCATAATAAGTCCTTCAGAAAATAATTTAGCCTTTACTGGGTTTCCCCCCACCCCCTATTTCAAATGGTTGCTGTAGCTTCATCTCTCAGAAATGTAGCTTTGCGAGCATGTGATGACCCTTTTGGTTTTGTTTTAGAAAGACAGAAACCAAGAAAGAATGAGAAGGAGGCTGAAGGGAAGAGAGCAAGTAGAAAGAAAATTAGATTTATGCCCATGCCCTTAGCTTACTTTATTGTAAGTTTTGAGGACTTTATTGTAGCTGTACATGTACAAGAAGTGAGCACAAGAAGTGAGTGTACATGTACAAGAAGTGAGTGCTATAGGATCCGCAAGCAAAGAAGAGGAAAGCTGCTTCTTGTGCTCTAGGGAATGTGTCCTGGTGACTTCTGAGAAACAAAACTTGTCAAGCGTTCTCATCTCTAGTGCTTATAATATTTCCATGTAACTATTCTTTGTAGGGGGGTTAGAAAAAAATGGCATGGATTTGCCTTATTAGAACAAATCATTTGCAATCGAAATGTGTTTACTAAGTTCCATTTTACATGTAATGTGCTATTACCCTGGCAGGGAATCCTAAAGATGACTCAAAGCTTTTTTGAAACACTGGCATGTAACTAAAGAAAATCAACTGAATGATCTAACATTTAGCATTATTCTTTACGGTTTTACTCTTGGACTGGAAAAGAGTTGGAAAAGAGTTTCATTTAATTAGGTGGAGAAACATAACACACCCATATGGATGTAGGTAGATATATATTTACTTCATTAAAAAAATATATTATTTGTAGAAATAGTTTGCTATGTGTGACCAAGGAAACTAATTTAAGCACCATGTTGTGTCCTTCCCACCCATTCACCATCAAATATTCATTCAGGAATATGCCTCATGCTGGGTGTTAAGGGACACAAGAGCAACAAAACATTCTTGGCATAACTTCAAGGAGCTTATAGTTTAGCTGGGAAGACAAGACATATACACAAAAAGTTGTTATTTGTTGTTGAGTTGGCTCCAACTCATGATGATCCCATATACAGCAGAATGATGTGAGGCCAGGTTCTGTGCCGTCTTCGTAAGTCATTGCCATTCCCAGGTCCCACTGCCGCAGCTACTGTGTATTTTGAGTGCCTTCCAACTTAGGGTGAGCCCTGGTGGGACAGTGGTTAAAGCACTTAGCTGTTAACTAAAAAGTCAGAGGTTGAAACCTACCATTTACTCCACAAAAGAAGGATGTGGCAGTCTGCTTTTGTGAAGATTTACAGCCTTGGAAACTCCATAAGGCTTTTTCACTCTTTTATATAGGGTCACTATGAGTCAGAATAGACTCAGTGGCAGTGAGTTTGGTCTTTTGGTCCAACTAAATTTCCAGGACAATGATGGACAAAATTATATTGACATCTATAGGGTTTTTATTGGTTGGTATCAGAAGAAGATTGCCAAGCCTTTCTTCCTAGTCTGTCTTAGTCTGGAAGCTGTGCTGAAACTTGCCCACCATGGATGACCTTCATGGTATTTGAAATACTGGTGGTGTAGCTTTCATCGTCATAGCGACATGTGAGCCACTACAGTATGACAAACTGACAAATGGGTAGTGGATACACAAAAGTGGAAGTATGTTAACTTCATTCAGTCATTCAACAATTCTATGAAAAGCACCTACTGTGTATACCACACACTGTTCTGGGTATCAGGCACACAGCAAGGGAGAAGCAAACCAGATCACTGTGCTTGTAAAGCCTGTATTTACTTTGGATTACCAAAGCAATAAGCAAGTAAAGAAGCAAATAGACCAGCTGATAGCAGATAATGATCAGCTGATGAAGGGAGAGGAGCAGTGAGGGCACAGACTAGCATGCACCTGTAACCTTTTGGTTGGGAGTCCAGTGCTTAACCGTTGTGCATATAAGGGTCTCCTATGTTGGGTTTACTGTAATAAGGTAAAAAAAAATCAAGCGCATTACTGTTGAGTCTTCTGACTCACACGATGTTATAGGACAGGGTGAAACTGCCTCATAGAGTTTCAGTTAGTAGCCATAGCTCTAACCACTGTACTGCCAGGCAGTAGCCACGAGCAGCATGTGCCTATAAAATACTTGAAATGTGGCTAGTGCTTCTGAGAAGCTGAATTTTTATTTTATTTCACTTTAATTAATTTAAATACACATTTTACATCTGAAGCAAGATGAAATATTTTTCTGTTAAATATAATCGTGTTGTTTTGCTAGGACTAAAGTTTGCTGTAACCATTCATTATGTAAAATGTTATGTTCTAGTGTCCACGCTGGCACAAACGTCATTTGTTCTGTCTCACTGATAAGTATATCCTTTCACGATTATTTTTTATATTGATTGGCATTAAAAGTCTCACCTGTTTCTTTTTACTTTTTGTAATGGGGCTCCTGAAAAATTGCAGCTCATGAACATGGCTCACATTCTCTTCCTGTTGGACACGGCCAGCCTGGAATTCACCCTCATATTGCTGAAAAGTGTTCTTGAACAAAGAAGAAATACCCATCGCGCTATTGATGGCTGTTGATCCATTGTTCTGGGACCTCTGGGTCCTCCTTTATCTGTATTCTAGGTTCCAGTTTCCAGAGACCAATATGAGTGGTAGTTGTTTAGGTTTGGCAGATAGAGTGCAGAAAGAGGAATTTATGAGAACTCACACATTTTGCCAAACCAGACCCTCAAACCTGTAGCTGTGGAATCTATTCTAATGTGTGATGACCTTATATGTTACAGAGTCGATCTGCTCCGTAGTGCTATAATCTTTACAGGGGCAGATTGCCAGGCTTTTCCTCTGCAGTGCAGCTGGGTGAGTTCGAACCATTTTTAGTAGTTGAATGCAAGCCAGTTACACCACCTGAACATGACCTTATTTTTGTTAAGAAAAAAGATGTGGATTTGGGGTTGGAGACTCTTACTCAGATCACACTTATACCTCCTGCTTTTGTCTGTTGCCTTGCGTGGACTGAGGCCTGAGTTGCCTCTGGCAGGGAGCAGCTGTTCCCTTACCCCAGTGCTCCAGGGCTAAACCTTTCCTCTGGACTCAGAGGAGCCAAGGAGCAAGGGGTGAGATGCTGTGCTTGCTTGAAGGGCCCCACAGAGTTGCAGAACTAGACTGCCAAAATGCAGATTAGGCTGCTGAAATTGAGGCAGTAGCACATGGCCCAGTGAGTGCTAGGTGCTGGCTGAATCAGAATCTACATAATTCATCTCTGTTCCTCTTCACTCCTTGAGGTCATAAGGTTAGGCTTACAGCAGCCTCCCTGTTGACTTTGGTGTCAAGGGTGTGTGTGTGTGTGTGTGTGTGTGTGTGCGTGCGTGCGTGCGTGTGCGTGTGTGTGTGCGTGCATGTGCGCACATGAGCGCTCTTCTAAAGGGAGGTAGGAGTTTCCCATTTATTGTAAACCTCTTTTCTAGTGTCATTCAGATGGAGGCACTGAGAATCATGTAGATCCCCCATTTAGCGAGCACAGAGAGCCTGAACAGAGGGAGTTGGCCTGTCCTCCCTCTGTCTTAGACATATCTAAAGTGGGGGTTCTAATAGTTTTATTAGTAGTGGTGATATCATATGGGAAAGATATATCACTTAAAAAACCGAAAAGAACCCATAAATACCTTGATGACATTGTTTAGTGCATGCAACTAAGCTATGAAAATTATTGTGAATATTTTAAGCAAGTTTCAGCTGACTGTCTCCCTTCTGGAAGCCTCTGAAGTGTCTTCTTATAAATCTTTTAAGAGATTTTTCTCCAAGTAGCACAGATGCAAAATTAACTTAAAATGTTTTTACAAAAATATTCAAAGAAGGAATATTTTGAAAGGCAAACTTTTTCTTTCTTTTATGATTGTTTAAGGCAGCAGCAGCAGCAACACCTGAAACTTACTAGAAATGTAAATTTTGAGTCCTTTTCCCAGACCTACTGACTGAGAAATCCTGGCTTTAGCACTCTGCGTTTTCACACTTCTGAGTAATTCTTGGGCATACTCAAGTTTGAGGACCACTGTACTTCCAACTCCAAGACAGTGGGTTTTTTTTGGGGTGCTCGGCATAATGTCTCTATCTATCCCCTGACAGGTTGTTCCTGAGTTTATGGTTAATGTGTGGCAAGTCTGTGCAATGAATGATGACTGTTGAGTGGTGTGGGGAGTTGCTGAGAATTATTTCTTGTATATAAAGATATTTTAATATGGCGGATTAGCCAGGACTCAGTAAACAGGCTGAGGTTGTGGTTCAGAGCCTCTAAACACTGAAACTAAGGAGGCCTGCTGGGCCAGGGGTGAAGAGGCAGGCTGCTAACCAAAAGGCTTGCAGTTTTAGTCTAACAGTTGCTCCCGGAAAACCCTATAGATCAGTTCTGCTCTTGCCCTGCAGGGTTACTGTGAGTTGCAATCAGTTCAGCAGCAATGGGTTTGGGTGGCTTTGGGTTTGCTGGTATAGTGGTTAAGTGCTAGACTGCTAAGTGAAAAGTTGGCAGTTCAAATCCACCAGCTGCTCTGCAGGAGAAAGGTGTGACAGTCTGCTTGCGTAACAATTTACAGCATTGGAAACCCTCTGGCGGCAGTTCTGTTCTGTCCTATAGGGTTGCTTTGAGTCAGAATTGACTTGATGGCAGTGGATTTGTTTTCTCCTTCGGTTTGAGAACACCACATAGTCTGTGCCTGGATTCCTCCATGTACCACACTGGTTTTAGATTCCTCTGTGTTGCTATGTGTATCTGGAGTCCATTCCTTTTTATTGCTGAGTAGTGGCTGGGTTGGCAGTAGTCTATTGTGGAATGAGCCTTGGTGGTACACTGGTTAAGCACTTGGCTGCTAATTGGAAGATTGGCAATTCGAACTCACCCAGCAGCTCTGCAGGAGAAAGACTGGCCATCTGCTGATGTAAAGAGTGTAGCCTAGAAGGGAGAGTTCCTATGTGTCGGAATCAATTCAGTGGCAACGCATTTCGTTTTTAAGCACTAAAAAGACTATTACTGTCCCTCACATGTTAATGTAAAAGGGTAAAAACATTCAGTATACTCAAGGGAAGTTCAACTCAGTTCTGATTTATTTCTAATCATTAAGCTTTTAAAATTATGGAATACAAAATTCAGTATGAATTTTTGTTCCTCCCTGCTTTCCTGCTGCATAAGCACTTTCTTGGTCTGCCTGTTGGGAAACTCAAGTATGAAGCAGACTTGAACATCAAACATGTGCTCTTTGTCTTTTTAAATGACCTTGAAAAAGCAATACGTGACATTTCAGTCCTCTCTGCTCCTCATTTGTTTACAGAAGAAGTATGAGGCTGAGAAAAGCTGCAAGGTGCCCCCTGAAAGTTGAAATGCGGTTTCTGAGTGTTTGGCCCTAGTCACCTGGGGCTTCAGTTATCCTGTGTGATGTAGCCAGCATCTGAGCCTTCCCGGGTGCAGGGACATATGTGAGATGCTGCAGTCAGAGAGGCAACATCTGGGGCTCAGCTTCATTCTTTCTAAATTAGCAGCAGTGTAATGTTTAATGGGGTATCCAGCTCTTGCTCAGGCACCCACAACAACCAAGCTGTACTGAGATTTGTGCTGATAATGCTGCCTCCTGGTTTTTCAGGCTGCAGGAGCAGGGATTATGCTGAACACAGGAGATGCTAGCTCTTGAAGCTTTTACTTCCTTTGGGCTGTTGAGCATCTCTTTTAGAACTCATTTGTTTACAAAAGCTGCTTTCTCTGAGAATTCTCAGTAGGAGAGTTGTTGGAGACAGACCAAGTTTGTGCCTTTGTTGTTCTTCACTGCCACAGAGTCAACCACTGACTCAGGCTGCCCCTGTGCATGATGGGAACAAAATGCTGCTCAATTCTGCAACATCCAAGATTGGTTGGGGATTGGACTGTTGTGGTCCATAGGATTTTCTTTGGATGATTTTCAGAAGTAGATCACTATTCCTTTCTCCCTAGTTCATCTTAGTCTGGAAGCTTGCCTGAAACCCGTTTAGCAGCATAGTAGTGTGCACGACCCCACTGGCAGATGGGAGTAGCTCTGCGTGTGTTGCATTGGCTGGGAATCTCTGGGGTTATCAGATGGAAGCACAAATTCTACCTCAGAGGCCTGCAAAGCCCTGATGGTGCAGTGGTTAAGGTGCTTAACTGGTGACTGAAAAGTTGATG
Source organism: Heterohyrax brucei (assembly GCA_028571685.1). Lineage (NCBI taxonomy): Eukaryota > Metazoa > Chordata > Mammalia > Hyracoidea > Procaviidae > Heterohyrax > Heterohyrax brucei. The sequence goes on along the minus strand of CM053154.1, from coordinate 79,785,000 downwards.
GTTTGAACCCACCAGCTGCTTGTGGGAGAAAGGTATGGCAGCCTGCTTCTATGAAGATTACAGCCCAGGAAACCTTATGAGGCAGCTCTTCTCTGTCCTGTGATGTTGCTGTGAGTTGGGATTGACTGGTCGGCAATGGGTATATGGTATAGTTTCATTCTCATTCCTGGTGGTGTTTGACAAAGCTAACCCACTTGTTATAATCAGGAGTTGGGTCTACAGAGGAGAAAATGGAGTAGAATGTTTTCAATGACAAGTATGTTGGAAGGTGTCCTGACCCAACATGGAGCAGGTAACTTTATTTTGAAGCCTAGTCAATCTTGGTATCAAAGATGTTTGTCAGCTGAGTGGTTGTTCTTTGTATTTGGCCAACTCCCTTGAGACTGCGAGGTTTGGGTGACATGTTTTCCTGGAGTGTATTGACCAGGCTTTTTAACAGCAATGCTTTTGTAGAAAATTATTAATGTACAAGATGGAAATTTTAAGTTGTTTCTAACCTGTTGCCATCCAGTTGATGCTGACTTATGGCTACCCATATATGTCAGAGCACAACTGTGCTCCATAGGGTTTTCAGTGGCTTATTTTTCAGAAATAGATCACCAGGGTTTTCTTCCACAGTGCCTCTGGGTGGACTTGAACTGCCAACCTTGACCTTAGCAGCTGAGTTCAATAACTATTTGTGTCACACAGGAATTCCCACTAACCCACCAAAGGGCTGCTATCAAGACCTTACCGTAACTTGGCCTTGAGGTTCATACTTGGTAACACACAGCTTTTGTCTATTTCATTATATTGTAGAAGAAATTATGTGTTTTTAAAGTGATTATAGGGCCAGGGTCACACTCATTAAAACTCCCAATCATTTTTAAGTACTATTAATTAAAAAGAAGTTAGGTTCTGGCTCTGGTCAAGTGTATAGGCAGCTGTATGCATCCGTAATGGATTAGGTACAGGTGTGAGGGTAGTGGGGACCCGTGTAAGGTTTCTGTGGATAAATGGGAAAAGATTCCGGAAGCTAAAAATAACTCAAAGAAATTCTTTTACTAAGGGATAAAGCCAAACATTCCAGAGAAGAAAGAGTCACTTGTAATCAGGGATGGGTACCCGGCAAGTAAGGTGTCCAGGGGCTTGCATGTGCTGATTACTAGTGCACAATTACTAGTGCACAATTTTACCAAATGTGGTGAAACGCACGTGAAACTGTGCACTATAGGTCAATAAGTAAATACAATTAAGCCCATGTGCAATTTGCTTACTGGTTAATTTGCCTCTGTGTGTAATCTAAGTTTCCAACAGATACCCATTGCTAAGGGTGATTATGTTTGAGTTTTTAAATGTAAATTTATTGTTGGATCCTACTTTCAGGTTCTCAGAATGTCCCTTCTATTTTTGTGTTTAATATCACATAAAACCTCCCAAGGTTTGAGGAGCAGGGCAAAGATGGCCATAAATCTAGTCCTTCATAACAGTGAGTGGCAGCTGGTGACCTGATAGTACTACAGAAGTTTTCTCATCTTATGAACCTAATTAAATTAAGAATAAACTTGGCCAAATCACAGGCAGTTAAGCCAGATAATTTCTCAAAAAAGCTCATTAACTGTAAACTTGGGAGTGCCACTAGCAGATGGAAGTTTTTTTTCTGTTTTTTCAATAATTAGGCGGAAAATGTCTTTCAAACTGTAGACCTCAAATGGAAGATTCCACCTTGCTTGCCAGTACATCAGTTCTAATGCTGTTGATAATATTATACAGAAAGCAACCTTTGAAGTTGTACAGTGCAGTGGTATAAGAGTTCAGTGTCAGTACACCTTGATTCTAATGAAAGATGGAGGTTTTAGGAGAAATTTCCTGACTTAATGTTACAATTGCTTTCTTTTAAGTTTTATTAAGTTGAGACTTGAACTGCTGACCTTTTGGTTAGCAAGCATAGCACTTAACTACTATGCCGCCAGGGTTCCCAGTTAGGACCTTAGAGGGCCACATTTATACTTTCTGTGTTTTCAGTGTGCAAAATGCAATAAGCACAGCAGACAAAATCAGAATGTAAGATGATACCCTGAATGATGGGGAATGTCACCATAACGAGGCTCCTAGCACTCTAGCCCTAGAGTTATAGCAACAAGGACCCTCAGAGGGGAAGAGATAGGCTTGTATGTTCTAGACCCTTCTTTGGGGAATGTAAAAAGTCATGAAGAATTCCTATCCTCCATATCTATTTATATTGGCCAAATTCTCCACCCCCTAAAAAAGCCCACTGTTACACTTAATTGGCCCATGTGCCAGCTGTGTGTGATTTATAGTAAACTTACTTTTTGTGGCATACATTAGGAAGGAGCCCCACTCTTTTCTAGGCCTTTATTTTTATCTATAGTCCTTTGGAGATTACCTGATTTGAAAATGGACAGTAACATTGCTGGGCACGTAGTTGGTTAATAAATATCCATAGAGATGTAGCAGTCATGACTGCTGTAGCATCAGTTCATCTCTGTGTCCCTTACAGCACATGTAGAGAAGGTAAACCATTTCAGAGGATGGAAGTGTGAGTGCAAAGGCCCTGTGGTAGTGGGAGGTAAGCACATGGTGAATGAGAAACTTGAATGTAACTAGAACTCAAGACGGAGGGAGGGAGTATGAGATAAAGTCAGAGAAGAGGAATTGGGCCAGACTTTTCAGGGTCTTGTAGGTACACTGGGATTGCTATGGAAGACATTGAGTGATTTAAGCAGGAACCCTCTCCAATTTCTACCAGGTGTTCTAAGATTCCAGTCTGTTGTACACATAGTGTGACGTTGTAATTCTGTACTTTCGAAGAGCCAGGATCAAATACCTGTGTAACCATGAGCATTTTTACTAGACTTTCTTAATATGAATAAAACAGTTTTATCTAGAAGTCTCATATATTTTAGTGCTGTAATTTCAAATGTAGTCTGTTGAAATAGTGTTTTTCTTTTTCCTTTCTTTCATCTTGAATACATCTATACTTAAGCTGTTGTTTGGAGCTTTGGATTCTAGCAAATCAATTTACGACATTTTTGTGCAAGCAATTCATAAGTCAAGTGTAATGTATTAGGTAGGAAACCTAGGGGACTTTTGGATGTTTAAATGACACTGTCAAAATATTGGTTTTATGCTCTACAATAAGCCTTTTGCTATTTATGATAACAAAAGATACCTTTTTTGGTAACAAGATTATATCTGCTTCTATTTCCAGCCCATGATGATAAAAGGATGAGATAAACATATTATTATACTTGCCAGATTGTTTGGGGTGGGGACAGGCGATTTTCCCATAAGAAAATGGGGACACTCAGAGCATGACCTTCAGGGGGTAAACCCTAAAGAAACACAGGCTTTTCAAAGAAGATCCAAACAGCAGGGGAGGGGGCTGGGTCAGACCACTGCTGAGTTCCTGCAGTGTCCTCAGAGCTAGGTGCACTGATCCAAGGGAGAGCTGGCCAATGGCTCCACTCAGTTTGTTTTTGGAGTTGTGTGGGACAACATGCTGTGTGAGTGATTGCTTATGCTTCTAGAGACATTACTTCTAAATGCAGCTGTCCCTGGAGTCTACCCTGGTGATTTTATGAAACAAGCTTCTCTGACACACAATTAGTGACACACATATCATCATCACGCTAAATTTAATAATGCCTACACAGTGTACAGTTGACTGCTGGATTTTTGAGTCAACACAGTTTTTAGTTTTTCACTGTATTCAGTCACCTGCAGCCCCCACCTCATAATCCTGTAATCCACTCCTACTACTTCACAGATTGGGAAACTGAGTCCTAGAGATGTTCAGTGCCATGATCAAGAGCATGCAGTGCTTTGAGGAAGAGCTCAAACCCAGGTTATCCTGCCTGAGTCCTGTTCTCTTCCCACACATCAGGCGTAACAGTCCACAGCACAGCACAGCACAGCACAGGAGTTCTGCTTTCTTCTGCTATTGTTTTCCCTTCTCCCCTTCTCCTTCCATGGGGCGGGGGGCTGGCAGTCGGGGTAGTGCTACTGTTCCCTTCCTTTGATGTCCGACGAGTGTCTGTTTCTATGAGTAGCTTTTATTAAATGTACATGGGACTCCCTGGTAAACTCAGCTTTTGCACTCGATATTCATTTAGGGCAAAGACCAGGCCTGATGTAGCTATTTCAGTTTTGTGTTTCTCCACCTCTCTTTCTGGGCTGTGTACTTATGAGTTCAGTAAATGTTGGTTGGAGTTGTTAAATTTATCGGACCAGGCATTATAATTTAGAGGCTCTAGAATGTCTCTTATAAGCCAAATGTCCCCAGATTGTTTTGCCTTGGTAGTTCTCATATTTATATATTTTTATAATAGTTTTTCTCCTCCAAATTTTATCACATGTGAATTTTCCTCAGTAAAATAAATTGCATGCCTTTGTGGTCATATGCAGACAGTTGTTTGCTTTCTGAGAGGTGTTACTACTGCCAGTAGCCAGCTAGTACTCCCGCCCAATCAAACATGTGGAATCGTTAATCAGGGTCATTTGTTCCGCTGAGAGCTGAGCAGAATGTGTAAAATCTGCGCAGGAGAGAATTAATTCATCCTACTCTCTGTACTTTTTAGAGTACTCCTAGTACAATTCCCAAAGCCTGCAGGCCTCTTACATATGTTCTAATGGGCTAATTGTTGAGGAGACATTTGTAAATTAATCTCTGACTTGAGCTAAGTGGATTCCCTTAACGGCTCTAATTTAGTGACTCCTGGCTTTGGCCACACGTCAGCCTTATTGGAGGAGCTTTATTAAAAAGTGACACTCAGTTGCCACCATGTCCAACTCCTTTTGCCTTCCTTCTGTGATGGGACAGGGGTGTCTTTGTTTTGCAAAGCAAGGCCCTCAGATGTTAGGGTTCCAGTGCTGTCACCTCTGCCAGCCCTGCTTCAATTCCGTCTCTGGCTCTTGTGGCTGCATGTGCCGATTCAGTGTATTTGGACCTAGCCTTGGCCCTTTGGATCTAGGCTGTAGAACAGGCAAGGTCTCTGAAGAGCCGTTTTCCTGATTCTGACCATCGTATTCACATTGCTGGATCTGTCTTTTCCTTAAAGAACTGCAGTTACCTGAGAGGGAACATCCTACATGTTACTATAGTCTTTTACATTTCTATACACTTTCTGAGACACTGGAGGACCTCCTGGGATTTCACTCTATGAAGATGACTGTGAGTTTGCCCTTTTCCCTGTCCACCTATTACCTGGCTCCTCATGTCAGGTACTGGGGACAGACAGGATTTTTTATACACTCTGTATGTGTGTTCCTGGCATTCTTCTGTGCAAACACATGTCATGCTTGATCTGGGGTTATTGAAAACAGATGACTCACAAACACTATTGTTGCAATGACATTTATCAATTGCTTTTGTTTTTAGGGATCTGGCACTCTGTAAATATCACTTGGTACTCAGTTTTACCACACAACATATGGATGTTTCCAGTAAATCTAAGAATATGGCAATTAACACCTTGCAAGGTAGCCAAGGTGATGTGGTTAACACAGACTAGGTGGAATTAGGAAGGCTGGGCAGGCTGTAGTGCCAGGGACTATTCAGGTATATTGGACCACTGTTCCCAAGATCAAGGATAGGATGGTGCTCCGTAAAGTGCTTCTTCGTTGTCAAGGTTATTCTGTGATTCAGTTGCTGAAGTGCTAATGTATTTCCACTGCCTGGAGCATTGTGCTTTTCTTGGCCTCATCTTACCTTGTCCCTTGGGCTTCAGTCTTCCTTGTCTTTGGACTATATGGAAGCACACAGAGGGCTTTCAGTCGGCTTTTCCCTTACTGAAGGGATAATAGAGTAGACAGCATGCAGGAAGAAAGGACACCTTGAGAAGAAAGAAGGTACTAAGGGAAAACCCCCTGTGTTTCCTTCCCTTCTCGAGCTCCTTTTCTGTTTATGAATATGCTACCTAGGAATATCATACTAGCTTGTTGGGTTGTATTAATAATAGCCGACACAGGTCAGTTCCCACAATGTGAAGACAACCCGCATGCCTGCTTTTACACCTCTCCAACTCCGGCACCAGCCACCCACCCAGTGTCTTTGCTCTCTGCCCCTACGGGCTCACTCATTTGCTAGAATGATTCATAGAACTCACGGAGACTGTACTTACAGTTACCTATTTATTATAACCAGAAAAGATAGACGTGTAGAGACAGGACATCAGACAGGCTCTGGGAGAGTTTGTTGCAGGAAGTTTCCACTGTCTGCAAGGACACACCACACTCTTTAATGTGCCTGGATGCTCTCACAATTGAGGAAGCTACAAGGTCCAGGGTCCCTCAGTCGTGGGGACCTCGATGAACACATGTGACTGGGGCCTTACTATGTGAATCAATGAGTGTGGGTGATTGACTGCCTTACGCTCCCCCCTTCCTGAGTCCATTGCCAGGATGGGGCCTGCACAACATGTGCCGGTGTGCCCTGGCCCTTTGATTGCTGACAAATTCCCAGTGCTGTTTTCAGAAGCTAGACACAAAAAGCCAAAGCCAGTTCTTTGTCCCACATACATATTGGCTATGTTTGTATCATATACTTTAGCACTAGTTGCATCATAGGATAGGATTTATCTAAGTAAGGGTTCTCCTACAAAGGAGTATATTTCATGACACCAAGTGCATTTACTTTTTTTCCTAGGGTTGTATGCATAAGCCCAAAGCCAAACCCATTTATGAGTTGATTTCTACTCATAACAACTCTATAGGACAGAGTAGAACCTAAATACTTAGAGGATTATTTTGGGGGTACTATAACATAATCATTAAGGCTGAATTCTGAAGTCCCTAGGGGTGCAAATAGCTACAACATTTGTCTGCCAGCTGAAAGACTTGAGGTTCAAATCTATCCAGACATACCTGGGAAGACAGGTCTGGAAATCTACTTCTGAAAAATCAGTCAGAAGCGCTGACAATCATGAGATGGCCATGAGTCACAACTGACTAGTTTTTAAGGCTCAAATCTAATCATTTTGTGGTGACACACTGAATTTTTACATTTAGATTGGAATTCTCAGACAATGGGAGAATTTGTCAGAGAGGGGAGAATATAAACTAGTCTGTCGTGACCTCTGCTTGATTCTCTCAGCCCACACAGAGAAAAGAACCTGCCTCTTATGCGGTGGCTTCGCTAGGCCCTGTGGAATGTATACAAGGTTGTTATTTTCAGGGCCAAATCCAAATTTCAAAAACACCTGCATCCAGGTTGTCAGTGTAAGCAAGCCTGACAAAGCAGAGAGGCCTTTAACAAGTTTAAGAATTTCGTACACACTTCCCTCCACGCTAGGGGACATACCCCATCCCCATTGACGGTGGTTTATCTGGAAAAGGGTGATGGTGTATAGTGATGGATAGTTAATAGTCTGGAGACACCCTGTACCTCCTTCAGAGAAAACTTGTAAAAAGCTGCACACATGGACCCAAGAATGGACAGTTAACTCATCAGATCCCCTTTGTTCCTTGACCTTGGAATGTCATGTTTCCCCTATGTTTCTTCTAGGACTTTGAACTGGTTTAGTCAGGTTTGCACCCTTGCTCAAAATTTGCATTTTCATCAGGGCTATACTGCATCAGAATCTGCTTTTCACCACATCCCCAGGTGATTCTTATGTAAAGTAAGTTTGGAGAACCACTGCTTTGCTAGTGGTTCCCTGAATTGGTCCCTAACCAGCAGTCTCAGCATCTCCTGGGAACTTGTTAGAAATACAGATTCCCAGCTGGGCTTCCACCTGAAGGAACAGCTTCAAATCCTGGTTCTGTCTTCCTCTCACCCTGTCAGACCGCATCTTATATTTGAGTGTTCATTTGAAGAGGACAGCAGGAAGCAGGGAGGCTTCCCTTCTCCTCTCTGTCACTGGCTGATTTGCTTAAATAAGTAGCATAATATCCCCCATCATGGAAGCCAAGAGCAGGCAGCTGGAACAAATCAGTATCAGCTACTTTGTCCGCCTCCACCCACCGACCTACTGGAAAGTATCTCCACTGAAGGAGAGCTGAGACTTTTGATTCTACTCAGAATGACACAGATGCCCTTTTGCATGAAATTCTTCCCTTTCCTGCCACCATGGATTTTAACAGCATAGCCACTTTTGACAGAAACCCAGCAGCATTCGTCAATCTGTGCACATGGGGCCAAATAGGGATTAATCTCGGATGTGCAGTAGTTAAGAGGTTGGCTGCTAATGAAAAGGCTGGCAGTTCAAATCCGCTCCTTGTAAACTCCATGAGCAGACAGTTCTACTCTGTCCTATAGGGTTATTATGAGTCAGCATGGATTTGTCAGCAGTGGTTTAGTTTACTGGATTAGTCTTGGACGATCTGTTTCTGAATGAAAAAGAGGCCCTTCCCTCTGCTTTGGCCACACCTCTTCTCTTTGCAGCATCCTGAGAATGAGGTCAGGGCCAGGATCTGACTGCTTATGTCTCAGAAATAGCAGCACAGATCAAAATTAATCTTAAGCGGTTTGCTTTGCTGCTTCATTCAGATAAGAGAGGAAAAAGCAGAAGCCTGCTTATGTTCTTGTTTGTTTTTGTTTCTGCATTCTCAGGGACTGTTTGAGTGAGTGTATTTGGGGAGAGACTAATGCCAACCAGCCCATGGGTTTGGTACTGGGTAGGTGGTTGTTACTGACCGACAGTGCAAGGACCGTGGTATTGAGTTGGAGCGTGCGCTGGTTTTTAAAATCAGAATGAAAGAATAAAATAAGGCCTAGTGTGTGTGTTTTTAAATCATTTCTTTTTGCACGGGTAATTATCAAGTTTCTGGGAAGTTGCACGTTGCTCTTACAACATCTGGTTGCGTTGACTTGCCCGTCCCTTACCGTGTAGTGTACCTGCTCTCCCTCTACCCCCAGCAGCTCTGTAGAGTTCTGAGAGTTTTGTGGTTCTTATTAAGGAAACTCTCATGCTGCTTTCATTCTCCATCACCCTCCATCCCACTCCCCTACCACACGTGCGACAGAGATGTTTCCCTGCCATTCTCTCTCATGTGTGCATGTGTGCACATGCACACACACGTACACACGTGCACATACACAGAGCTTACTCTTTGGTGACTAATCTTCCTACAACTGGGATCCATCTCTGAGGAGGCTGGCACTTCTAACACCCGTCAGCCTTCGGTCTCTAGGAGATTACTGTATAAAAAGGTATTTGCTGACTTGGCCTTGCACGCCATAATCATGTTCAGTTTTTGTTTTCAAGCTCAATTGTTGGCTATTCATTTCCTTTTATTATTTAATACTTTTTAGTTGTACTAATAGTCTCTGTAGTGAAAGATTAAATAAACAAATTAGGCTGGAGTGGGGACAGATGTGTCAATTCCAGAGTCAATGCCAGCCTTATCTGGCCCCATACATACTTGATATACTTTACTGAGACAGCTGTTCATTGAAGGAGATGCCAAAACTGTCTTTTATATCAGTGGTGATTAATCTTGACTGAAGACGAAGTGTGGGGAAGAATGACTGTCATGTAACTGGCCCAGTGTATTACCTTATTTGACTCAATGAACCTAGACTGTTTTCTTAAATACTTGAGTGATGTTAAATTTGTGTGTGTGCGTGTGTGTGTATGTGTGTGTGTGTATGCCGTCACTCCTGCCACCAGTTGCCAGTGAGTCAGTGTCCCACATGTGTCGGAGGAGAATTGTGGTCCACAAAATTTTCAATGATTTGTATTTTGGAAATACATCAGTAGGCCTTTCTTCTAAGGTGCCTCTGGGTGGGCTCAAACTTCTAACCTTAGCAGCTGAGAATATTAACCACTTGTATCACTCAGTGATTCTCTCTCTGTATCCCTGTCTCTGTATCTCTCTCTCTCTCTAGTTACCATGTGTTGGTATTGACTTGACAGCAGCTGGTGGTGGTGGTACACACATATACATTCATATTATATATGCGGATGTATATATAGAATATATATGCAGTGAATATACACGAATACATGTGAAGATTTATACAAGCAAATTTATACTTTTTAGATTGATATTTCTTCCACAGAGACAAAATAGAGGAGTGGTTGGGGTGGAGATCAAGAATGCGGATTAACAGTTAGAGAAATCTGTTGGAATGATGCAAATGTCGTAAAACTGGGTTATGGTGATGACTGCACAACTCAGTAAAATTTTCAAAACTTTTTTTAAAGTGATGGTATATAAATTACATCTTAACAAAGCTATGAAAAATTGATGCTTCTAAATTTGAATTGCTTTTGGATCATAGACTACACATAATATGAGAAATTGCCTCACCCAGGTTTTAACTGCTCTTTTCCCGTTGAAGATTCTTGCTTTCCACTGCAGAGAAGCTTGGGCCTTGGGATAACAGAGCCTGATAAAAACCCAGTACTGTAGGATCTGTAAGTCTGCCCTGACCCCTGTTGGCAGGGAGCGAGGCTGCTGACCACTGTGCTGTAAGGAGCTGGTGGGCACGCAGGACTTGGGAGTGGCCACCAGGAAAGCCATCAGCACTGTGTTTCAGAGCTAGCTCTGACTGTGTCAGAAAATAAACATCTTGGTGTCCTGCTCATGAGTGATGACCTTTTTCTCTTCTTTTGCAGGTTGTCTTAGTCTTTGCTCTCAGCATTGGTGCACTTGTAATATACTTCATAGATTCGTCAAAGTGAGTATATGAATCTATTTTCTTGCCCTCTTTCCCCAAACAACCGTGGTCCTTTATCTTGATCAATACATGTGCTTTAACCAACATCTGCAGGAGCTTCCTGGGGGCAGAAGACCCTGGGCGGGCGGGGAAGACAGGGCTGTTTGGTGCTGATTTTCTGAATGAGAAAACTTGCGAGAAGAAGGCTACTTTGAAGTAGCTGGCACAGGAGGGAGAGACAGCTAGAGCCACACCTTCTTGCTGGGTATTACTTGTTTTTAAATAGCTACTTCCTGCCAGAGTATCTGCACTGAAGGTGTCAAGAGGGAAGAGGACTTTGATGTGAATTTTCTGGAAAGATTACTGTGTTCAACAGAAGAGGGTCTAGTTGCAGAATGTCTTCCTCATTTAGGATTTCCAGATATTCTGACTTATTGGAAGTCCGATTAGAAGATGTAGCGCTGTACTTTGCACTTTCCTGACGGAGTGTTCAGGGGAAGCATCACACGTGGGTGCTTCTTGACTTTTCAAGATGAGGTGAGATGAAGTTCCTGATGACTCACAGAAATGGAGGCCCACAGTCAACTGGCAATTCCTATCACAGACACTTGAGAAGACTCCTTGACCACCAGCAGAGGGAACTGGTGATCTCAGGTAGCCTGGGTGGGAGCTGTGCGACAGGTGGTGAAAACCTGGCAGGAGGCGGAAGAGGGTGATGACCACGGCTGCAAGACGGCAGCCACTTCTGCCCTAGCTCCTGCAGGTGTCCCCCGTGGCTGCGTCTTGTGTTCCAACTATTGTCATTGCAAATTTGAAGGTGACAACATCTGGGCATCTACAGTGTACTGTCTATGATGTGGCAGGAACTTGACAGCTGTGATGACACTGTCCTTGAATTCTTTGCCCTCATTGTCTGCTGTGTCTGTCTCTAACATGAGTGCGCTCTTGACTTTGATCCTAGGGATACCCTCTTTGCATCCACGTTGATGTAGACCTCAACATGCGTGAATTCTGAGTTTATTTCTATTTTTCTGTCACTGAGGATGGTGGTAATTTTATGAGCACCTAAACCTTGAGTTTGTTAGAGCTAGCTGGTCACCAGCCAAAGGTGCAGAACTCAAAATGTCATATTAGGGAAAATAAAGAAAATACCTCTTCTAATAACGTGTCTCTGGGAATCGGCCAAGTCTAAGAATGTTATAGGTCCAGAACCCCTCCCCACGTACGAGGCCGGGCTGCTCTTGCCCATCTCAGAAGAATGGACCTTTAAAAGTCCTCCAGCAGACAAGCGTCCACGTGCTTGCTCCGTCAGCCCTGCTTGGACCAGAATAAGGAGAGCTTACTAATTTGGAAGATTTCAATTGTTGTGCCACTGAAGGTAGGCAAGCACATTTCATGTATTTACTCTTAATAATTCTGGACCATATTTGTATTGAACCAAAGACCTTTTAAAGACTGGTCCTTTTTTCTCCATTTTCTCTCTCCAGGAGTGTTCTCAAACATCATGGGTACACACCCTGCCAACGTTCATGGCACAGGGCCAGCTTCCCTGCCAGGCCCTGGGCAATATGTTTGGGCATGTGTCTGTGTGCCCCAGAGAGGGAAGATTTTGGTGTAGGTGAGTGTGGTGATCAATTAGAAGGACCCATGTCTCCTTGCCACCCTTTCTTTCCCTCCTTTTTTGGCTCCTTTGTATTGCTCAGAAATAAAATGCTCTTGCCAGCCAGATGTGGGTGATGTCATTTTTTTACATTGTCTGCTCTGAGGCCATCCTTTGCTCTGTAGGTCCTGGGGTTGTTACCTCCATTTGAGAAGATGGAAAGTGAATGCATTCCCCCAAAGCAGGATCACCTCTCCTAATGCCCTGCCTGCCTCAGTGGCCTTTGGATTTACTTCTGACTCTCCTAAAAGTCTGGGAGAAGCCAGCATTGTGAGTCATATTTAATGCTGTTTTCTTTCATGGATTTGCAGACAGTCTGCCTCAGTGGTGGACTTTCAATGATGGTCACACATCTTCCCAGCAAAAACGTTAAAGGTTTTGGGTCCCAGACTCTCCCACTCGCCTTGGGGACTGCCCTAGCCTCAGTCATTCTTTCTTCCTTGTCACTGAGCTGTGTGGTTTGGCATCACCAAGCATCATTTATAACAAGATCATATATTTATGAAGCAGTTTCCACTTTGATTTGCATTACTTTATTTGGTCCTGAAACTACATCCAGATGGAGAGCCCAATAAATACAATTAACACAAAGGAGTCTTCCATTTGACTGGAGAAAGCCAGCAAGCATGTTCTGTCTGAGTAGAAGAATTCAACAGAATGTATGAAGTAATTGTGAATGATGAGCCCATAGATTCCAGGTATAGAAGAATAAAAAAGAGCCCATGGAATAAATTATAATGAAGCTTAGTGATCAAGATAAAATGAAGTTCTGTCCACATATAAGATGCAAATGGAAAGAGATTAAGAAAACAAAATGTAAATTTGTAAAAATCCATTTTTTTTTTCATTCAAAACTGTCACAAGTTTTACATATCCATCTGCCATCTGGGCATCTTGGAAAGCAAGCCTTAAACTTTTCTTGAAAATTATACTAATTATCATACTGAACAAAAAATAGTATTTAAAAACTTCAAACAAGTCCAGGGGACAATCTGTAGGTTTTTCCAAGAGTGTCCCTAGGTGGGAAGACATTGCCAATGAAATGGTTTGTATCTATGAACTCAGACCAGAGCTGGTCCTCGTGGGATGGTTGGTGATTGCCCCGCAGCAGAGGTTCAAGATGCAAGGCTCTCTGGGCCTACCCTTTGAAAAGTGTGAGATAATGCAGATGAAAGTACGAGACAGATTCTGATGATCCGTCTGGATGGTTTATCACAAGTCCAGTGCAGGTTGTGCAAGTAGAGAGACAGGCTGAGTGGGTATTCTAGCTACTTCCTGGTCATTAGCAGTGGGTAAGACAGCTCAGCTAAATGTCCTATTTGGTGATTTTATGATTTTTTTAAAACATTTCAAAGCCTATTTTACTATAAATGTTTATTAGATAAGTCATTTCCAAAGAAGTCTTCACCAGCACATCTTTTCTTTTCTGTTCTTTGTTCACAGTAGGTCCTTGAGCAGTTTTTTACCTTTCCCAAGGTTAACATCCTTCTCTGGGTCTTCAGTTTCCTAGAATGATCACTGGGAAGGAATCAGTTGGGTAGCTTCAAGACATTGCTCCCTAGCAAAGACAGATTGTCCTTGAGCTCCTGGAGTTGAAAACCAAACCCCAAAAACCCACAACTGTTCCGTCAATTCTGACTCTTGGCGATCCTACAGGACAGAGTGGAATTGTTCCGTGGAGTTTCCGGGGAGTGCCTGCTGGATTCTAAATGCCAAGCCTTTGGTTGTCAGATGTTGCGCTTGCCCGCTGTGCCACCAGGGTTTCCAGGAGTTGAAAGCCAAAAAGAATTACATTAAACTGTGTTAAAATTATGCCTCAGCATGTCAGAGGTAGGCTCTCTGGAAATACTCAAGCAGAAAGTGATCTTCTACCAAGCCTTTGGATGTATATAAATGTCAGTGTCTAGGCAAAACCAGAGAAGTATTCCATGCACTCATCCCCTCCCCAGAAAGATCTCCAATTTGCCACACAGCACAGATACTGTCCAAAGAAACTCTGTCATGTTCATTAATTCTTTAGAGATCTACTGCATTCAGTCTGAGGCGCATATCACTCTAGCTCCTGATTCTGGCATCTCTTGATAACTACTTTCATCCTTTCCTCTCACACACACTGATATATGGAGAAGAAATTAAAAAAAAAAAAATTGTACAACAAAGTCAGAAATGCCCCCGGATGCCCTGTGGGTGACAGTGTCACTGTTGCTGGTTCCATCTCTGTTTGTTTCCTTTCTTTGACACAGGCACAGTAATTCCTCTTGAATAGATAAATAAAGACCCAACACTGTCAGCATGAGGGAAGGATTCATGGGTTGCATTTCCAGAGAAAGTTGGAAGAGAAAGACACTCAGGGCCCTAGGGGCATTTTGGGAAGGGATGACTCACATATGTGAAAATATTTATTCCTTTGATTCATGTTTAAACCCTGCTACTTCTTATGCCATGGTTACGTGGATTATGAATATTTAATGCTGCATACACTGAAAATGAAGGTCAAGTCCTGATCACCCATGACTTCAGTGCAGGCTCATATCTCTGAAGGACAAGCTACCTGCTGTTAGCAGAGTAAAGCTGAAAGGATAGACGTTGTTAAAATTTTCCTTAATGACTTTATTTGCTCCAAATGGCTGGTACACGGTGGAGGTGCCTGCTGATTTTGTCAGTCTTGCTCTTGGCTTCTGGTACTAGCAGCACTGTCTCTGAGCCATGGACTTTATTTAGCAGGGAGGAAATAGCATCGCAAAACTTGGAGATTGTCTGTCTAATACCAGGGCTGGACTACCAGGGTGGCAGTAATGTTACAGTTTGAAAATAGCCTTCCCCTAGACTTAACTAATTTTATTCTCCTATTCATTCATTTTGTATTTATTTGAAATATCTTCATTGTGATAATGCTGAACAATCTATAGCCTGGTAGTTAGAAAAAACTATCTTTAATGTCGTGATAGAAATTGACTAAACTGTTTTAATTGGCTCTGAAAATAGAACTGTCATTGTGGATGTAATGAGATACCCAAAGCTTTACCGGAGCTGAGCAGTCAAGCAACAGTTTTCACCCACCCCAGTCCTTCAAATGGACTGGCCTTTCATCCCTCATTCTGACAGTTCTCCGTCAACCAGCAAGAGCTGGTAGGTGGCTGGAGGGAACTCACATTTATTGATTGTGTGCTGTACACCTGGTAGTGTTAAGCCCTGTAAAATAAATAACACATTCTTTCTCATTTGATTCTCTTAACAACTTCATAGGGCAGTTATTACTCTTCCCATTTTATAGATGAAGAGACTGAGGCTGCAAATTTTGCCCAAACCACCAAGTTCCTAGATGGTGGAGCCAGGATTTGAATTCAGCATGTCTCACTTAAAGCCGTTAAGATGTAAATCCTACATTGTTAAAAATACTAACTAGAATTAGGGAGATGTGGCAGGCACCAGAGCTCCATCCACCCTGCCAACTCACCTGTGTTGTTTTCTGTTTTGTTCTCCATTTCCCCACTTCTTACCTTGGAGACCACATCTGTATGTTGGTGGTACCTATGAGGGTTCTAGCACAGGCTTTCCACCAAGGATGCTGCCACGGGATATGCACTGTCTGATGTCTGTCTGTTTCTTGATGCATTCTTTCCTAACTGTGATTTAATGGAACCCTATTCTGTTTTATCTCAGTGGAGGCAGCAGCACATTGTCAGCGGCAGAGGGTTAATGGAAGGATGAAAAACAGAAGTCGATTGTCTCTCGAGTGCCCCCTTCCATCTAAGGGGTTCCTTACAAGTGGAAAGACCTCTGCTCCAGCTGTCCTTCACAGTTCTTTGGGCCTGGCATTTGGCACCGTACTGTGGATCAGGAAACAGGATCTCTTTCTCCAGTAGATAAACTCGTTGATGTCCTTAGAGAGTTCAGAATTTGCTGAATTGGTCATATTTTGCATTACGATACATATTTATATGCCTAGAAAGTTAATAGTAGCCAACCGATTGACTTCAGGAGAATTTGGTCCAAAAGAGATTTCTGTGGAGGAGGTCTGTAAAACCTTGGAAGACATTTGGCTTCCTCCTCCAGCCTTGTTCTCACTGACAATACACTGGTATTGACTGAGTACCTCTCATGTACCCAGCATGGTGGCAGGCACCTCGCAGAGCTGTGAGGTCAGAGGACATCTTGTCTACTGCAGTGCATGACACACTTTAGAGCACAGCCAGTGCTAGCTTCGGGTGTCATCACTTACGTACACACACCCTCCCGCCCGGGTGTGATCACTGGGAAGCCTAACATAGAGAAGAAAGCTCACCTGTTTTTGTTCTGACCAGCTCCTTTAAGGAATTTAGCCTTTCTAGATTGTCTTCCGAAAAAGTAGCTCCTGCTCTCATCCTTACAGCCTCTTTGAGAAGTCACGGCATGCATTTAACCTTTGTTGGAGAAGTCAGCACAAATCACTGAGAGTGTGGAGCATCTCTGCATTCTTTTGTTTCCCCCTTTTTTAATACTCCCCTCAATTTTCTTCATCCCTTGCTGACATTTTTATTGCCAGGCTCTGGTTTGGAAAATTATGGGTAGGGAAAGTTCAAGGGCGGGATGTTCGGAACAGTGCTGCACATCTGTGCAGGGAACAGAACAGAAGAGCCAGCAGCTGTAGCAAGAATGGAATGTCAGATGGTGGAGGAGTGAAGCCCACTGAGGGATGGGAGAAGAAAAGGTGTTTTGGAGTCAAGGAGGCTGCAAATAACTCCCAGACAGGAAGTACGGCCCTTGTCCCCTTTCAGAATGTAACCTTTAATAACAACACTCAGTTGTCTGACATGGTCGTAACCCTACCTCAACCTTTCTACCTCAACCTGTTTTCCAAATTGACATTCTTTCATCAAATGGGAAAAACCTGGAAAGGAAGACAGGTGGAGAGTACACTAAGGAACAGAGTCAGTTGCTGTATTTGTGTGTCTTTATCAATATGTGGGTAAATTTTGGAGGACAAGATCCCTTTTTGATTGTTAAATGGATAGCTTTATTTTCTTAGAAATTCCGAGCATAACTGCTCTACATCCTCCTGCCCTCTCCCTGAATGATGTGCTCTTCACCCCCTGGCCTATTTTGGCTCCCTTGCTTTGTCTCTTTATATAGGCGATGCATAGATATTGTATATAGCAGAATCTAGAAGCACGAAGGAAACAGCGATCTTTGACATTTTATTGGGGGGGGGGGGAGAAAAAACAATCCAGAAATGATTTCAGGAGTGAAGTCCCTGGGTTGTACAAATAGTTAATGCATTTGGCTGCAGACTGAAATGTTGAAGTCCAACTAGGGGATGCCTCAGAAGAAAGGCCTGGTGATGTACTTCCAAAAATATAAGCCGTTGAAAACTCTGTGGAGCTCAGTTGTACTCCGATACACATGGAGTTCGCCATGTCTCAGTGGCAGTTATTGCTGCTGGTGAGTGCTAGGAGTAGGAAGGAGAACTGCAACCTCTTTCTTTCCTGTATTCTCTCTGCACTTCTTCCTGACAGCCTGAAAAATTGTAGCTTTGGGAAGGCCCTGCTATGTGATGACGTTGTGCACTACAAAAGGCAACATTAGAATATAAAGTTAGAACTGGAGACTTGCGCATCCACTGGATACATCTGTTGCCTGGGCCTCAGCATCCTCAAGGCCACCCAAACATCCGGGGCAGATCTAGAGCCAGAAACTGGCCTGCCTTCCTTTGCAGTCCAGGCCCTTTTCTACTTGATCTCTTTGGTTCTTTCTACTAAGTAACAATGAACAAAGATGTGATGGCCTGCCCACTGAATATGTCAACATTCAGGACATCCTCGTGGGGCCAACTTTAGGGTCCTGAGAAAAGAACAGGGATAAAGCCAGGTGAGAAAGATCAAACCCAACTAGATGGGTACTGACATTAGTTTATTTTGTGGCCAGGGGTCTAGATTCCTTGATTTTAGGATTCTGCTGCTCTCTTTTTCCTATTTCTGATGAGGAGATGAGAGTGCACCTCTGAGTGGAAGATTACCAAAGCTGACCACATTATTGTGGCCTGTTTGGAATTTGCTATGCATAACTTTTGAGGACCTTTTGCCCAGTTGCTCATTTGTTTCTCTTATGAAAACACTATCTGATAACTCTGTCTATAAATTCACATCTACTACATTCTCCAAAATTAAAATGAGTTGTTTCGTTTTCCCTCATCACTCTCTAGAATTTAAAAAGGGTGCTTTGGGTTGTTGGATGTTCTGTTAGCCATCCTCCTCCTTTTACAAGAATAGCTGTCTCAGGGCGAAGGAGAAAAATGCATTCCCTTTAGGCCTCGTTCTTACCTTGAAGTCTGCTGCAATTTGCATGAGAAGGCGGGGTCTTCTCCCTAGTGCAGGCACTGGTCCCCCACCTGATGCCACAGCTAGAGGAGCACTGGAAAACTGCTCCGAGACAGGGGAGGAGCCACCTGCAGGAAAGCATTACAGCTCAGAACGGCTTTATCCAGATACAAGGGCAGAGCTCATGTTTAACATATCCAAGGTTGTGGTAAGGTGTGCTGCTGACTATTATATTTTCACCACACGTTTATGGGCGAGAGATGGAAATGGAGATACGACCTCTTTCTTTATTCCCTCTGTCCTCCTTCCTGACAGCTGTACAAACTGTAGCTCTGGGGAGGCCCTACTTGGTGATGTGTCATTTGTGGTGTAAAAATGGAATTCTTTACGGCACAGATGCCCTTGGGCCTTTTTGGTGCGTGTGGTACTGTGCACAGAGTTTGGGGGTAGTGATAGGTATGTGTCTATAGGGGACAGTCTTGTCCCACCTATAGATTATGTGGGAAAGAAGAACACAGTAAGGACTGGCCAAGGACCTTATCATGTTAACGACAAAGCTGAGAGCTGTGTACCTGTGGCCTTAAAGATGTCAGTCAGGTTATAGATCTCATTAAGGTTATGGACTGTATGTAAGGCATGCATTAGCTTTTGAGGAAATTTGAAATACTGCTAAGGCTTGATCTTTTTCATTAAGATGTTTCAAATATATGTATTTTTGACAAGGGTCACTGGACCTGACCATAAATACAGCAAAACTGAGATAACAAAAAAGATAACAGGAGTAATAGTACTAGGAAATATATTATTAATTGCTAAAGTGAATATTGCCAAAGAATGTTGAAGACTGAGATGCAGGGAGGATGGCTAGGGGCTATGGAGTCTTTGGGGTGTGGGGAGTCAAGAAACTCAGTGCCCCCCAGCTCTGGGAAACCACAGAGGGAATCTCAGCTGACTTGTTCCTTGGACTCATGGTTTTTGTTTTTCATCTGTGCTGGGTCAAGTAAAGCCGTAGATTTGAGATTCAGAATGCTTCTAGGGTCACATTGCTGCCAAGTCAATTCCGACTCATGGTGACCCTATAGACAGAGTAGAAGTTCCCCAAGGTGCTTGCACAGCTGTAAATTTTATGGAAGAAGACTGCCGCACCTCTCTCCCAAGGCAGGTCTGGTAGGTTAGAACCACTGACCTTTTGGTCAGCAGCCAAGCACTTTACCACTGTGTCACCAAGGTTCCTCCTTCGAGGGCAGCGTAACAGAATCAGAAAAGCAAACTTCCTGTGATGATGGTAATGCCTCTTCTTGCAATTGCACATGATTAAAACCTTTGGACATGTCTCTTGAGCAATTTCCAGAAGTGGTTTCACGCTTTCAGAACCAAGGTCACTGTACAATGTTCCTTAACAGGGCCTTGTCTATTAACTGGCCACATGCAGAGCATCATGAGTATGTGACAACAAGGAGGTCAGGGACAGAGTGACAACAGGCACCCAGGGAATACTTGCAGCATGGCCCTGAGGTGTCTGTCTGGAGACCAGCGTTTATCCCAGGGCTGTGGGCCCTAGGTACTTTTTGTCTTCTTGGGTTCCTTCCTCCATGAGAACTGTGAAGTGTTTTATGACTGCATTGGTCTAAAATTAAATATAATTTCGGGAGGATTTGTTATTATATATTCATCTTTATGTTTATTTTTTCTTCTGATCTCAGAGCATTTCTGTGGGCCCCTAAAACTCTCATGGGCCTTGGGCACTGTCCTCTTGTGCCAGACAGAGTGGTCAGCCCTGTTTGCTGCTTCCCATCAGCCCCATCCTTCTGGAAACTGTCACAGAGGAGAAACATGCTCAGAGACAAGTGCTTTGAACCATGGCCCTTCCAGTGTCAGATGATGCATCATATAATTGTTTCACATCAGAAAATAAAAATAAACATTCCATTTCAAGCCTTGTTTTAGAACTGGGCTTTAGAATATTAATTTCAGTAAATGTCATTAAAAAAATAATGAGACCTGTGGATTCTGCAAAAAACTGTTGGAGGTCTAATAACTGAGTTTTTCTGTGGAGTTTTAGGAAAACACATACTTTTTCTATCATTATATTTGGAAACGAGTTTTTTGCTGGTTATTTTGGATTGAACTGTGTCCCCCACCAAATATATGTGTTGTAAATCATAACCTCTACACCTCTGGGGAATACCTGGTGGTGTAGTGGTTAAGTGCTAGGTCTGCTAACCGAAAGGTCAGCAGTTCTAATCCACCAGGCGTTCCTTGGAACTCTATGAAGCAGTTCTACTCTGTCTGATAGGGTTGACATGAGTTGGAATCAGCTCGATGGCAGTAGGTTTTCTTTGGTTTTGGTTAGAGCTGTGGAGGAAACCCCGGAAGCATAGTGATTAAGTGCTAGGTCTGCTAACCAAAAGGTGGGCGGTTTGAATCTGCTGGGTGCCCCTTGGAAACGCTATGGGGCAGTTCTGCTGTGACCTGTAGGGTCACTGTGAGTCCAAATCGACTTGAGGACATTGGCCATACCTGTGGAGGAGCCCTGGTGGCACAGTTTTTAAGAGCTTGATTGCTAGCCAAAAGGTCAGCGGTTATATTCTGACCTGTACAGTCACTGTGAATCAGAATCTACTAGAGAGCAATGGGTTAGGTTTAGTTTTGGTTATGTGAATGTAATCCTATTTGGTAATAGAATTTTCTTCATCATGTTTATGAGGCCGTATCACTGTAGAGTGTATTAAGCCAGTCACTTTTGAAGTATAAAAAAAAAGCAGATCAGACACAGAAGCAGGAAGTCAGACGGGCGTCAGCGCCACACCACACGAAGACTGCCAAAGAACCAAGAGACGGGAGCTGAAAAGAGACAAGGACTTTCCTTCAGTGTCCACAGAATGGAAAAAAAACCTTTCTCTAGAGCCAGTGCCCTCAATTTGAACTTCTAGCCTACTAATTATAAGAAAACAAGTAAATTTGTGTCTGTAAAAGTCATCCACTTGTGGTATTTCTATTACAGTACCACTAAGAAGCTAAGACTGGTTTAGGATATTTTTTAACTGTAAAAAAGGCCATTTCCTGGATCAGTGGTTTGCTAACTCAGATACACAGAGGTGGGCGACATCCGTGAGGAGTGAGGCCAGTGTGGCGGTAAGCATGGGTGGCAGGACACTCAGGCCTTGCCTCACGTGGCTTCCCAGCAGTTGCTGACACCAACGGTGACCAAGTAGGAACTCTGACTTGCAGGGTTAGATATTTCACTGTTTCGAGAGAAGAGAGAAAACTGGACTGTTGTTTTGAATTTCCAGTTAAAAATATTAGCCAGTAACCTGAAACTTTTAAAGTATTTTCTAGGCCAAAGAAAGCACCTCTGCAGTCCTGATTTGGGCCTTTCATTTCCATTTTTTTTTTTTTTTTTAAATCTATCTTTCCTCCTAGTCTTGGATTAGCTCTGCTCCCCTAGTGCCAGGAAATTTTCTTAACTGTTGGTCCTCCATCTCCCAAAAAGGACCCCTTCTCTCTCAAAGCCTGGGGGTGGGGGAAGGGTCCTTGATCACTGAGTACTCTGGGCTGTTTTCCATCTAACACATTTTCAAACACTACTTAATTAACTTTTCATTTTTCTCTAGGCAGATACTGTATGCTACAGAAATAAATCACTCACAACTTACTGTAAATCCTCAAAGCTGCATATCACTAACTACGTCATCTCTGAAAATAACATCATCAGGACCTCATAAACATAAACTCTGTTTGTTTAATAAGAACTGTGAGAGATTTTTAAACATGGTTGCTAAATCACAAGGGCATATTTTCCAGGACATAAATGGAAGCAAATGTACCCTTTTTAAATTGTCAGATTCTTTATAAGAGTCCCACATCTGTCTGCTCTGCCAATGTAGTAACTTGACAAAAATGGAGTTGATTATACTAGTATGTAGTGTTGATAATTGTTAGAGACGGTCTTCTGACTTACTCAGCTCAGTAGGTACGTTATACGAATCTTGGCTTAATTTCTTTGTGGTTATAAAGCGTTGGTCAGCATAGAGAAACCTTGTCGTAGTTTGCATCAACATTGGGGTTTGCAATTTGCTGAGCATGGTGCTCAACATTTACTGATGAAATTCTTATGTTATGGCCCTTTAAACTACACAGTTAGAAGCATATTTGGACCCTTCTTCCCAGATATGGTTCCAAATCTGAGCTCCATCTCTATCACCAGACTGTTTGCATTTCACGTGGAAATCTGGCGGTTGATGTCTGTATAGTTGTAGACTTGAATTTTATTTTTTGAAGCTAGGAAAAAGCAGGGTACTCCAGTGTGGCAACTCCAGCTCCAACAGAGAACTTCGTCATTCTGTTTTCCAAACGGGAAGCACTCACAGGACCTACTACCTATTATGATATTCTTTGGGAAAAAGCTGTAGGTAGAACTCTAAGATCTCTGATGTTGGAATCTATTTGCAGACATTGCTCCTTCATAACACAGATGCTCTGCCCTACGTTCCCATTGATACCCAGGCAGAGAGCTGTCCTGTCTCTTCTTTTTAGTGTTCCAACACCAGAAAATGCAGAAAATAAACCCATGGTCAAGTTTAAGATAAAGTTGACCTTCATGCCCACAGGGAACTGTAGAGATGGTGTGCAAATAAACAGAGCAAGAATGCTGTGAGATAATGCTACCTGGCACATGCTTTTCTTCTACCAGCAGGAGGAAGCAGGCAACAACTGCATTAGCAATTTGGCCTCTTCTAAATAGCATGAACAGGAATAATAAGGCAAGGTCTGTAAGGAACAGCATTAATAATTGAGATGTGCCCCAGGCAGCCATGCAGCCTGTCAATGCCTTCAAGCACAATCTGTTATCAAGAGTGTGGTGGGGCTGGTAAATAGACAATGAGAGCACATTTAGTGGCTGTGTGTCTGTGGGCACACTTGCAGGTGCTCAGAGAAGGTATGAATGAGCCAGGGTTTGTAGCATATAAAATTATAAATGACAGTGTGTGTCGGTTACCATGCTGAGTGGCGGCAGTTCCTTTGTGGGTCGAAAACCCCTTAGGGACTTGGATGGTAGCTGCAGAAATATTGCTTGTCCGGGACCCTAAATTTGGTCCATGGACCATAGGCTAAGGATTAGTACAATATAAGATTGTACCATCTGTTGAGTCACCACAGTTTCTTCTACTGCAGAAACCACAGCAGTCTTCATGCTTGAAGGTCAAGTAGTGACTGAGTGGGCACCTTCACGCTCCACTCCAGCATGCAAACATGCCCAAGGCCATTCCTCTCTGCAGCATCTTTTCACATGTCTTGAACATGAATTCCACCATCTATCCCCCACTACATCTGAAACCTACAAAATAAAGCGAGGATGCTGGTAAAACTAGAGAAGAGAGACCCTAGGCTTCCTAGCTGTTACTTCAATGCCAGCCGACACTCAATGTAGTAGGGAAGGCAAAACGGGAGTCTGTATTTCCTAGAACTGTAATAACAAAACACCACTGAGTAAACCAAACCAAAAAACCAAAACCAGTGTCGGTGAGTCAATTCTGACGGACAGCAACCCTGTAGGACACAGTAGAACTGCCCCGTAAGTTTCCAAGGAGCACCTGGCAGAATCAAACTGCTGCCCACTTGGTTAGCAGCCGTGGGTAGCTTTAGTGAATAGAAAGTTATTTTCTCACAGTTCCAGAGGCTGGGAGTCTGACTTCAGAGTGTTTACAGGGACTGTCATCTGTCAGCTCCAGGGGCAGATCCTTCCTTGCCTCTCTCAGCTTCTGGTGGCCCCAGACCTTATTGGGTGTTCCTTGACTCCTCAATGGATCCTCACATGCTGTTGTTGCCTGTGTGTGACTGGTTCCCTGTGTCGTCACCCAGAAGGCGTTAGAATTAACACCACCCTACTCTGAGATGACTTCATTATTTTAACTGATAACATCTGCAGAGAAAAACCCCATTTCCTGTACAAGATCCCATTTACCAGCTGCGGGGTGATGACTTCTGCATATCTTTTTGGGTCTATCCTGTAAAGCATAAGAGCTTTATTCTTTTCTGCTTCTCTTATACATTACAAGGTTGCACTTGTTTTTAGAGGGCAAGTCTGATGTATGGCTGAGACTCAGAGATGCAGAGGATTCCCAGAAGAAATCATTCCCTACAAACCCATCACTGGAACACCAGGATGTAGGCACTGTTGGGTACCCAGACATGCAAGAAGCTGCCAGTTCTCTGTGGCTGTGTCTCTTGCCCACAGCTGGGAAGGAAGAGATGGGCATGGAGAGTCATGGGGAAGCTCTGTGGACTCACTCGATCAGTCTGCAGACCAATTTGACAAAAAACAGAAAAGCAGCTTCAGAGAGAGGCCCCACCACCCCTAAATTCTCTGCTTCTTCAGACTACTTGCTGCCCTTACCTGTCTCTAAGCCAGCTGAGTGTGACAGTTTAATTGGTGTGGGAAGGGAGGGACATTGGGAAGCCAGCATGGGTGACTGGTGTTCTGGAAGAGGGAGACTCCCCTGAGACATGTGAGGGGAGCTGTGCCAGGCAGGCCTGAGAGCCCTACATGCAGCTGGCAGAAGGTCAGCTGGGCTCCGCGTGAACAGAATGCTGGCGTTTGTCAGTGTTCTCTTCCTGGAGCAGCTTGGGCTGGTATCCAGATGTGTGTGTTTTGTTGATAGTCTGTCCACTAAGGGGTAAAGATATCTGGTACAGGGGCTCTGGCCAGGAATGAGAATATGTGAGAAGGAAAGGTAGCTGTCTGTCGGCTAGTAGCAGGGGCTGAAATCAGGCTTTCCAAGGTCTAGTCCAACTTCTTAGAGGCGATGATGGTGAGACTTTGACTTACTTGCTTTGGGACAAATCATCAGAAAAGACCAATTGCTAGAAAACAGCACCATGTTTGGTGAAGTAGAGGGCCATGGAAAACAAGGGAAACCCTCAGTAAGGTGGAATGACACAACAACCGCAACCGTGAACTCAAACTTATCAACAATTTTGAAAGTGGTGCCAGATTGGGCAACTTCTTCTGTTATGTGCCTGATCACCGTGAGTTAGCCCCAAACAGATGGCAGCTAACAACAGTCCCACTCAAACGTGTATAGCCGTGTGTCCTTCAGCAAGCTAGTTAGTGTTTCCAAACTTAATGTCTTTGTTGTAAAGTGAGGTGATGTTTGTGATGAGGGACAGTGATAATATGTACTTTATGGAACTATGCAGAAAAATTGCATGCTAAGATCACACGAAAGCTCTTAGTGCAGTGCACAGCATGAAAGTGGTAAAAACATAGTTTAACTATATTATTGTTACTGTTCTTTCAAGGTTTGTTTTGAAGCTTTTATCAGGTCTTTATAGAGAAAAGATGTGAACACAGCAAAATTAAGAAACAAAACAAGATGTTTTGCAAAGGAGCAATATGATCATCTACCAAGGTAGTGGACAAGACCAGTGCTTTTAAAACTGCAAACCCCCATTCATTAATGCAGCATGAAAACAGTAAGGTGGGTGACAACAAGCGTTTTAAAGTGGTGAAACTGGACAAACTAAGATAAAAATATGGCGAGGGAAGTTATGCCTAATTTTATAAAACTTGTGTTTTAGTTATTCCCTTAAGTAGTTAGCTAGTGCTACTGTAACTCAAACACCAAAAGTGCCTGACTTTAAAGAACAGAAATCTATTTTCTTGTAGGCCTGGAGGCTAAAAGCTCAATTCAGAGTCTTAGCTGTGTCGGTGACTTTCCTATCGGTAGTCCCAGGCATCCCTTGGTTCTTGGCTTGTAGACAACCCTAATATGGTATCTGTCTTCCCCAGTATGTGTTTGATTTGGTTTCTATTATGTCTCTTCTGTAAATCAGAGGTGATGACATTGTAGACACACCCTACCTTGGTGTGGGTTCATTAACGGAACAAAGAACCCCCTTTTCCAATTAGAATTACATCTACAGGAAGTTACCGGTTAGGGAATTCCAACACATATTTTGGGGGGGGACACAATTCAATCCAAACAATTACATATATATATGTATATATATATATACACACAGACACATATATATACCTATATTTACTGTATAAGCTTATGTTCACTGACTTATGGTGAAAAAATACATTGATTAATGTGCGCTATGCCAAAACATAGTTGGAGAAACAGCAGTGTAGTCCATGAGTGCTTCGAGCCTAGCAGAAAAAAGGGATCTCGGGGGCTACAGTAGTTGTGGTAGCTTTCAGGGAGGAAGAGGTTGCTGGTGGCTCAAAATATATATGCTCTATTACTAACCTAAAGGTTGAAGATTCAACCCACGCAGTGGCACTGCAAAAGAAAGGCCTGGGAATCTGCTGGCATAAAGATTACAGTTGAGAAAATTTTATGGAGCACAGCTGTACTCTGATACACATGGACCACCATAAGTCAGAATTGACGTGAAGGTGACAGATTTGGGAGGAATGGAGACAAGAGCTGGGCCCTAGGCATGGGTGGAATTTGAATCATGCTGAAGAAGGGATAGGATAATCAGAGGCTTTACCAAGAAGTCCCAAGTGGGTCCAAGAGCCAGTGAGGGGCTTGGGCTGGCTGGTCACAGGAGAGGCTTCCCATGGGCAGTATGGGACCAGGTCTTGAGCCACATGCCCAAATACATGAGGAGAGAGAACTACAATTTCTTGAGCTTTGGTGCTTCTGGTGACTGCTCATGAGAGAAAAATTGTGTTGAGAACAATGGGATTGAGGTATCCCCTTGGCCTCTGTGCAGAGCCAAGCCAATCAACTTGGTCATAGCTTGGTTAAGGCAGCCCTACAGCTGGTAAAGGCAGACTGGGCACAGGTGAAAAGAAAGGGGTCAGCCTGGGTGGTGTGCTGTTCATGTTAGTGAATTTTTTTTCTGTTAATGTTATTGAGTAAAAGTATACAATCCAAGTTACATTTGCATGCCCACCTATCTGCAGCTGTTTCCGTTCACCTTCCCTGGTGACAGCACATTCCTCCTTTCCATTCTATACATGGCATATCCTCTTTTTTTTTTTTTAATTGTGATTGAGTGAAAGTATACAATCCAAGTTAAATTTGCATGCCCACCTGTCTGCAGCTCCTTCTGCTCTCCTTGCCTGGTGACAGCACACTCCTCTTTTCCATTCTATACATGTCATAAACTCTTAACGATCTCCTGTCCCCTCCTCTCCACTGTCTCCTCTACCTTCTAGTAAGAGGCCAGTAAGACAGCATCCTATAGATGCATAGAAACATAAAGTGCACACACCATATAGTCACATTGTGTCCCCAAGTCCAATGCATTCCTGTCTAAAGAGTTGACCTCAGTAAAGATTTATGATCAGGGGCAGCATCAGGTCTAGGGACCATGTTCTCAGGGGAACCCCCAGGCCTTTGGACCATAAATTGTGATCTTTTAGTGGAGTACTGGGGTATACCCGTCTTTTTCTCATGTTACCACTGGGTCTCAACATCACGTGTCTCATCTCAGCTGTCATTGGTGGTAGCCGGGCACCACCTGGTACTTCTGGTCGCATGTTGATACAATCACCCATGCACATGGGTCCTTCTGTCTTTTGGGATCTTTTTCCCTTATGTCTTCGTTGTCCTTGGTGATCATCTGTTCTGGCTTAATTGGGACCATTTGGTGTATTTCAGATGACAGCTTGCTAGCTTTAAGACTGCAGATGCCACTCATCAATACAGGGTGCAGAAGATTCCCTTAGAAATAGGCTAGTTATGCCAACTGACCTTGATGTCCACTGAGAGCATGGTCTCCGGACCCCACTCCTGCTACTCTATCCTCACAATATTGGGTTAAGATTGGAAGAGTTTTCAGGTTATGTTGTAGTCCAGTTACATTGATCTTCTTTCTAATGTGTGCTGTCACTGATTTCACCCAACCGAATTTCTATCAGCTATCTAATCGAGAACCACCTCTCTTCTCCCCTCCCTTGTAGCCATCAAAGAGTCTTTTCTTCTGTACATGAGTTTGCTTTTAAGTCCTTATACTGGGGTCTCATACAATATTCGTCCTTGTGTCACTGACTAATTTCACTCATCATAATGTATTTCAGTTAAAACCAGGTTGTGAGATGCTTCCTAAGATCATCATGGTTCTTTATCATTGCATAGTGTTCCACTGAGTATATGTCCTATAGTTTGTTTATCCATTCATCTGTTGTAGGGTATCTGGGTTGATTCCATCTTTTTGCAGTTGTGGATTGTGCTGCAGTAAACATTCGTGTGCATGTATCTGTCCATGTGACTTCCCTTGATTCTGTAGGATATATTCCAAGCAGTGAGATTACTGGATCAAATGGTATATCTATTTCCAGCTTTTTAAGGAAGCACCAGCTTGCTTTCCAAAGAGGTTGTACCATTTTGCAATCCCACCAGCAGTGTAGGAGAGTTCCAATTTCTCCACAGCCTCTCCAGCATTTGTTGTTTTGTGGTTTTTGAATCATGGCCAACGTCGTTGGGGTGAGGTGCTATCTCATTGTAGTTTTGATTTGGATTTCTTTAATAGTGAATGATGGTGAGCATTTCCTCATGTGCCTTTTGGCTGCCTGGATGCCTTCTTTAGTGAAGTGTCTGTCCCTCTCCTTTTCCCAGTACTTCATTGGGTTATTTACCTTTTTCTTGGTGATCCTTTGCAGTACTTTGTAGATTATGGAGTTCACGTATCGCTCCGACATACAGTTGCCAAGTATTTTTTCCTATTCTGTAGGTGGTCTTTTAATTCTTTTGACAAAGTCTTTGGGTGAACAAAAGTGTTTGATTCTTTGTAGTTCCTATTTATCTATTTTCTCTTCTGTTGATCGAGCTTTGTTTGTCAGACTTTGAAGTCTGTCTACATTGTGTACTAAAACTTCCATTGTTGATCCTATTTTTTTTTGCATCATCTTTATCACTTTACATTTGATATTTGGCTGGTTGGAATCCAACTTGAGTTAGTTTTTGTGTGAGGTGTTAGATATGGGTCTTATTTCAGTTTTTTGTAGATAGATATCCAGTTTCACCAGCACCATTTGTTGAAGAGATTGCTTTTACCCTAGTTTAATATCTTAGGGCCTTTGAGGAATATCAGCCATTCATAGGAGGATAGTGTCATCTCTGGGGTCTCAACTCAGTTCCATTGATCTATCTGTCTCTTTTTATATCAGTACCAGGCTGTTTTGACTACTGTGACAGTGTAATAGGTTTTAAAGTCAGGTAGTGAGAGGCTACCGAGTGTGTCCTTCTTCAGTAGAGTTTTGCTTATCTGGGCTTTCTTCCCTTTCCAAACAAAGCTAGTGATTTGTTTCTCTATCTCATTCAAAAATGTTGCTGGAATTTGTTTTGGGGTTGCACTGTATATGTAGATCATTTTGGGTAGAATAGCCATTTTGACAATGTTAAATCTTCCTATCCATGAGCAGGGTAGGTTTCTCTATTTATGTAAATCTCTCTTCGTTTCTTGTAGTAAGGTCTTGTCGATCTCTTCGTATAGGTCTCTTACTTCTCTGGTTAGATTTATTCCTAGGTATTTTATCTTCTTGGAGGCTGTAGTAAATGGTATTGATTTGGTGATTTCTTCTTTGGCTAGTGGTATAAAGGAATCCTAGCATGTCCATGGCTTTAGCATGTCCATGAATTTTTACCAGTTACCAGTTGCTGTCAAGTCAATTCCAATTCATACAAACCAATCCCACACATGTCAGAGTAGGACTGTGCTCCATATGACTTTTTTGGGCTGATTTGTCAGAAGTAGATTTCCAGGCCTTTCTTTGGAGGCCATCGCTGGGTGGACTCCACCTACCATCCTTTCAATTAGCAGCAGCGTTGGTGAGTTCTCCTATGTATAGCCAAGCTTTGTTCTGCACCCCTTCCCTGCCCCTCTTTGTTGCTATCTTTGGGTGACCAAGACTCTCCCTGTGGCTGGTTCCAATGGACAGGCTTCCAGGTACCTTTAGCAGCTCTAGGAGGGAGAATACTTGCCTCCCTACTCCACTTTGGCCTCCACACTGTAAGGCTTTGGAGGTAAAAGCTAGGTAGCACTGGGACTTGAGGCTGGGGTTAGAGTATATCCTGTCTGTCGTAAGGCCAGGCTGCCTTACACCCTAGCGAAACAGACAGTCTCCAGGCAGGGGCTGTTTATAACTGTGCATACAAATTAACTTGGATTTCATCTTGATGATATGCTTAATGCCCTGGATGAGACTGAGTCCTAATACTGAGAGAGGCAGGCAGGACCGCAGGAAGGCAAGAATGGACTTTGGTAGTTGCCTGTTGCTATGACTTGTGCTTGGGAAGTAAACTTTTTTGGAAGTTCATCCTTTAGTGTGAATTACCCAATTCTGCTGGTATTTTTGCTAAAGGGGTTTCCTGATATGGCTTATAAACAAGATAATGGAAAGAATATTTTTCGGAAAATCTCTGCTGAACTCTGTGTCCTGGGGCACATTTCTTAATTTCATAGAATCTCAGTGTACTCAATTTAATAATAAGAAAAATTCTCACCTTTTTCTTCAGAATTCCACCCCCCCAACAAATGTCTTTTGTTGATGGTTAAAAATTGATACACTGGAGGCAAATCCCAGCTTGTCCCTTGGTACAAATCCAATCTCTGTTGCTTACTAGCTGGGTGACCTTGGGCAAGAAATTAGCCTCTCTGAGCTTTGGTTCCCTCAGTTATATATATGAATAAATAATAGCTCCTGCTTCTTAGTACTGAAAACAACAAATGAGACACTGCACATAAAGCAATTAGTAGAGGGCATAGGATGTATTGACATTTATTAAATACTAATTATGATGATGATATAAATGTGAAATTATTTCCAATATGAATTATACATTATTAACTTGATATCAGCAATTTTTGTTTTCATTAAGCTTATGATTTAGCTCTGGTTTAGACAATTACTGATAATTCAGTCATTCACCCAATAAATATTTATTGAATAGCTATTATGTGCCAGACATGATTTTAATCGCTAGGCACTCATTGTCTAGTATCAGAGTGAGACAGACAATAAACAAGTAGACAAATAAAGAGTATAACTTCAGCTGATAAAAAGTATTAGGAAGAAAATAAAACTGGTGATGGAAAAAGCAGGGTATCTTAACTTTTTTTATGCAATGGACTTCTTTGGCAGTCTTGTGACTTTTCCAAAAGAGTATTTATAAATGCATAACATAAAAACATGGGCTAAAGGAAAACCAGTTATATTGAAACACTGTTACCAGAATATGAAAACAAACTCATGATACAGTATATGTGCCTCTTGATTAATGCTTTATTATCAACATCTAGGAGTTCCTGAGTGGTGCAAATGGTTAAGTGCTCAGCTACTATTTTGAACCCATGAAGGGTGCTTCAGCAAACAGGCTGAGAATCTGCTTCTGAAAGGTCTCAGCCCTGAAAGTCCTACTGAACAGTTCTACTTTGCACACTTGAAGTCACTGTGAGTCAGCATTGACTCAATGACAGCTAACAGCAACAACCATCAAAATGTAGCAACAGCTGTAATAAGCCACCACCATTTCAAAGTAGGGTGAATGTAAAGGATAATTCAAGATTTCAGCCATGATTATAATGTGTCATATAATTATGAGAAACTTCTATTGCTTGACAAAGTCACGGATATTGTTGCTATTGCTCTAGCTTGTCATCTACATTCATAATTAAAGGACATGCCAAATTTGAGTTAGAATTCTATAAAAATAAATATGTAATTCTTTTTAGACCAAATTCATAAACTCTTTGAATACTGTCTGAGGACCTCTTGGGATTCTGTGGATTCCAAATTAAATAAAGAATGACTCATGCTAGTGGCTGAACTGTTATTTCATAAAGATGAATTCTGTGACCTCTGCTTTTAAGAATGAGTCTGGATGTATTGATCAATGGAATAGATTGTCAGTAATAGACCATCAACTGAGAGTCCAGAAATAACCTGTGTCTATACATATAATTAGATATTTCTACAAAGATACACAAATGGTCAAAAACTTCATGAAAAGGCATCCAGCATCATTGGTCATTAAGAAAATGCAAATTTAAACTACAATGAGAAACTACTTCACATCAACTAGGATGGCTATAATCAAGAGGATACAAAATAACCAGTGTCTGTGAGGATGTGGAGACATTGAAACCATGAGATATTTCTGGTGGGAATATAGAATGGTGCAGCTGCTTTGGAAAACAGCCTGACAGTTGGACAGTTGTTTAAAAAATCAAGCATGGAGTTAACCACATTATCTAGCAATTCCACCCCTAGGTATCTACCCAAAAGAAATGAAAACCTGTGTTCACACAAACAGTGGTATGTAAATGTTCTCATCAGCATTATTTACAATAGTCATAAGGTGGGAACAGCCAAATGCCCACCTGCTGAAGAATTAGTAAACATGATGTGGTATGCACGTGTGATGGAATGTTATTCGGCCACAAACAGGGATGTAGTATCAATGCATGCTACGATGTGGATGAATCTTGAAAATATTATGCAAATTGGAAGAAGCCAGTCACAAAGCAGTACATACTGCATGATTCTATTTGTAAGAAATGTCCAAAATAGGCAAATATTTAAACACAGAGTAGATTAATGGCTAATTTGTTGGAGGAAATAGGAATATTGGAGATTGATAGCTAAAGGGAACAGATTTCTTTTTGAGGTGATGAAAATGTTCTAAAATTGATTTGGGTGATTATTGCTTGATTCTGTGAATATAATTTTTGTACACTTTAAATGGGAAAATTTTGTAGGGTATAAATTATAACTCATTAAAAAAAAGCATTGCTATCAAATCGATTCTGACTTACAGCAACCCTATAAGGCAGAGTAGAACTGCTCCATAAGGTTTCCAAGGCTGGTGGATTGTAACTGCCAATCTTTTAGTTAACATCTGAGCTCTTAACCACTGCATCACCCAGTCTCATAACTCGTAAAGTGGTTATCCAAAAAAGTCATTCTGAATGATGTGGAAAATAGAGTTGTACGGTGCAAGGTAAAAACAAGGAGGATAGTGGGGAGCCTGTTTCATCAGTATCAAGAGTCCCTGAGTTGTGCAAATTGTTAAGCACTCGACTACTGACTGAAAGGTTGGCATTCAAACGCACCCAGAGGAGCTTTGGATGAAGGGTCTGGTGATCTCTTTCTGAAAGATCACTACCTTGCAAAACCTGTGAAGTACAGTTCTACTCGGCGTTCATGGGATCGCTATCAGTTGAAATTGGCTCTGTAGCAACTGGTTTGGTGTTTTTTTTTTTTTTTGTTGTTGTTGTTTGTTTCTGTTTTATTGTCATTAGTACTAGCAAAGGGGATGATGCCTTGGTCTAGGATGCAGGCAGAGGAAATAATGTTCAGTGTTCAGGTGTGGGTGCATCAGATGTGAAGGCATCATGGAATGTGCTGTTCAGTTGAAAATTTAGAGACATCAAGGGACTCCAGTTTGTTGGCCTTGGTAACTAGTATTTTCCTCCTAGAAGACCTGAATTTCAATTACCATCTATGGGGATGCTGAGAGGATTAGTGGCAGAGCTAAACACTATAGGCTCTTTGGAGACTGGAGTTACAAGTTATCACCAATTTCACTGTACCTTTAAATAGGAAAAGTATTCATCACATGCATGTATATGCACATGTTCACACATGTCCTCACATGTACACTCATCCATCAAAGCAACAACATAAAAGCTACACTCACCAGAAAGTCAAGCTGGGAAGGAAGGTAGGAACCCCCAGTCTCATGACTGGCGTAAGATATGCCTCTTTTTCATGCCAGTGTTAAATTTGCTCTGTGAAAACATAGTAGTGGTTAGAGCAAGTATGAAAGCTTCTCTCCAAGAATTTGTGCATCTTAGACATGTCCATCGCGCATGATTATTATTAGTCATCTAGTGCTGCTATAACAGGTAAACCCCAAGTCGAGAAATTTATTTTTTCACAGTCCAGTAGGCTAGAAGTTTGAATTCTGGGCACTGGCTCCAGGGAAAGGCTTTCCCTCTTCAGAGGAGGGTCCTTGTGATGCATCAGTTTTCCTTTGGTTTGGGAGGCTATCAGTGCAGGAACCTCCTAACCAAAGAACATGGTTGGGCTTCTAGCACTGTTTTCTTGGTGGTTTGAGGTCCCCATGTCTCTCTGCTCACTTCTCTCTCTATTATATCTCAAAATATATTGGCTTAAGACGCTGTCTACTCTTATAGATCTCATCGATGTAACTACCAACTGACCCATCTCGTTACGTTGTAGTGATAGGATGTACAACACATAGGAAATGACATCAGATGACAGAATGGTAGATAATCATACAATACTGGGAATTATGGCCTAGCCAAGTTGACAGATATTTTGGGGGGAACACAGTTCAGTTCATGACACATGTACAAATAGCAAAGGAGAGAAAAAAATGTGATTTCAGGAACTAGAGTATTATATGATATAAAATAATCAGATTTCTCCAGCCTCTTGGACCCAACTAAAGCTCCAAGTAATAGTCTTTCAGTCCCCAAAACACCAAAAGCAAAACAAACCCACTGCCATCAAGTCAGATCCAACTCATAGTGACCCTAGAGGTCAGAGTAAAACTGCCCCATAGAGTTTCCAAGTAGCAACTGGAAGATTTGAACTACTGACTTTTTGGCTAGCAGATGTAGCACTTAACCACTAAACCCCCGGGATCCAGGTGTGTTAAAATCCAACTTAGTTATGATTTTTCTCTAGAGATGCTGGGGCTTCAGTAATGATCCCTGGGGACATCAGCCTTGAGCCAGTGAGTCGGGAGAAATGGCGGGACACCTCAGTTTCCCTGAGGAGGATTTATTGCCCTTAATAGTCATATTTTTCTCCTCCAGTGTCCCGTGGGGTACCTTTTCCTGATAAATTAATTTAGAGAGGATTTATTTTTAACCCTGACTATGCCAATGTAACTTTAGCTGTGTATATCTAGGAAAGACTTTTATGGCTCTGTTTCCTCACCTGTGAGGTGGAAATAGGGACAATTGCCTTCACGAATTCTCAGATTATTTTTGGGTGAAAAGAGTTAATGGAAGTGGCATTTCTCTGTAAGGCCAGATTCACTGAAACTGTGATCTCATTATGATCTGATGGGATATATCTTCATGTCAGGGTTAGGCATTTCTGTTGACTGGGAAATATTTGGTTTTTATTTTTACACATAGCACAGAACCAGTTCGGGACATTGTTTTGGTGTTTGTTCTTTTAGGAATCCCTATTTAACTTCCCCTTTGCCATTATTTTAGAGTGTACAATTTGGGGGCATTTAGTTAATTTACAGTGTTATGCACCTATCACCTCCATCGGGTTTCAAGATCTTTTTATCACCCTTAAAGGAAATACCCTATTGCCTACCCCCAGTCACTCTGGTGACTAACACGTGCCTAGAATACAGCAGGCTGAATGAATGCTCTTTCTTCTTAACAATGAACATCAATGGAAGGAAAAAGATGGAGCTTAAGCAATCTGTTTTTAAATAATTGTTATCACTCTTTTTGGCATTGGACCTTGTCATAGAATGTTCTCTTTGCAGTGAGTTTCCCTGCCAAATCATGCTTCGATGGAATTAAAATTAACATGTGAATATGTTTATATTATATGTCAGTCACTAGGGGTGAGTGAGATGAAGCTGCAGGACAAAATTGGGAAGATAAACTGAGTTAACCCTTTATCTTGAGACTTCTCAGGTGGATGGGTGATCCACACTGATTTACTTTTCATTAGGTCCGTGTTTTAGCGTTTACTTGAAGTGGTTACCATTCCTCATGTTTGTTCAAGATCATGGTCTTCTCATTCATCCTAAAACGTGGAAAATCCTGGCCACAGACTTCTGATTAACTTTCAAGGTGTCCAAAATGATTTATAATATAAACATTCATCCCTGCATAAAAATTTCATATGTGTCTCCCAGATAACACTAAGTCCCCGTGTAGTTTTCATTGTACACTGTGCTTTTGGTCGTTAGTCAGTGAGTGCTGAAGGCTACTCCTACCTTAGGGCTTGGCCCCTGTCTTCGATACCTAGTACTGCTGTAACAAAAAATACCCAAAGAGAGTAGCTTTAATTAAAGAACAGGAATTTTTGTTTCCTAGTTTTAGAGGTTAGAAGTACAGTTGAGACATTAGCTCTAGATGGCTTGGCAGAAATTCTTTAACATTCCTTTGCATGCCTTCCTGCATGTGTGTTGCTCTTCTGCTCTTTTCATAGGCTACCCCTCAGGAGGCATTAGGTTTAGTACCCACCCTACCCTGGTTTGACAATTTCCTCACAGTTTAGGTGCTTGTCTACTAGCTGAAAGGTTGGTAGTTCAAACCCCATCAGAGGTGTCTTGGAGACAGCCTTGATGACCAGCTTATGAAAGGTTACAGCTTTGAAAACGCTGTGGAGCAATTCTCTGCACACATGGGGTCACTATTTGGTGGGACTAACTGGATGGCAGCTAACAACCCTAAGAACTCCAGTATTCCCTCACTGACATAAAAAAGGAAAGAAAAAGGAAAATGAACCCCCATTTCCAAACAGTTCTCATATACAGATACAGGGGTTAGGGATTCAGCATAATTTTTGAGGTGCATGTAAACCCTGGTGGTGTAGTGGCTAAGTACTATGGCTGCTAACCACAAAGTCAGCAGTTCAAATCTTCCATATGCTTGGAAACTCTATGGGACAGTTCTCTTCTATCCTGTAGGGTATCTGTGAGTCAGAGTTGACTCAACAGCTAGGGGTTTGTTTTTTGAGGTACATAGTTCAGCCCATTACAGCCTTTGAGGTAATGCAGGTTTTGGACTGGGAGGAGGGAAGTTGCCTGTTGCTTACAGTGGCCCAAGTGGAATTTTCCT
Source organism: Heterohyrax brucei (assembly GCA_028571685.1). Classification (NCBI taxonomy): domain Eukaryota; kingdom Metazoa; phylum Chordata; class Mammalia; order Hyracoidea; family Procaviidae; genus Heterohyrax; species Heterohyrax brucei. The sequence continues at coordinate 79,747,631 of CM053154.1, read as the reverse complement.
ATCGCTGAAGGTGGTCAAGACTGGAGGAGAATGGGGAAAGCAGTGAGAATGCTGAGACCCAGTGCAGAGTTACCGCAGAGCATGGTAGACCAAGGAGATAGTTGGATAGGCTAATACTTTTATGGGCCTTGAAACTGATATTCTTTACGTATTTGTTTGGAGTAATCCTGGTGGCAGAATGGTTAAAGTGGTCAGCTGCTAACTGAATGATTGGCAGGTCAAATCTACCTGTGGGAGACAGATGTGGAAATCTGCTTCTGTGAGCACTTACAGCCTCGGAAACCCTATGGGGTGGCTCTACAATGTCCTTGCAGGGTCACTGTCAGTCAGAATTGACTTGATGGTGATGAGTTGGGTTTGGGATGTGTCTTAGGTATCTAGTGTTGCTACAGCAGAAGTACCACTAGTGGAGGACTTTAACAAAGAGAAGTATATTTACTCACAGTAAAGTCAGCTAAAAGTCCAAAGTCAGGATGTCGGCTCTGGGGTGAAAGCTTTCTCTCTAGGCTGGCCTTCTCATCAGTGTTTCCCCAGACTAGGAGTGTTTCCCTGCAGGGACTCTGACTCTGTAGTATGCACTCTGCTCCCAGCACTGCTTTCTTAACCCTCTCTCCTCAATTTCCTTTGGTTTCTATCTGCTGAGAACTGAAATGTAGTATAGACCACGCTCCAGGGTAATTCCCTTTATATTGGGTCAGGGATGTGACCTGGGTGAAGGTGTTACAGTTCCACTCTGATTCTCTGTTACATAAACTTAGAGTCACAAAATGGAAGCCAACCACCCAACACTGAGAATCATGGTCCAGCCAAAGTGATACAGACATTTTTTGGGGGGGGTGTAAGTCAATCCATGGCAAGGTGACATGGGGAGTGGGGGGAAGGTAGAAGGTGGAGGAGGAAATTGTTACAGCAGTACTGTCACCCTTCAGAGGCCCTCTGTGGTCCTTCTTCTTTGTCCTCATGGCACTCTCACTCCTTCACTGACTCCTCTGCCACGCTTATTTTCTGGCCATGTACTGTAGTAAGTGTTCTAACTTTTGCAGTGATCTTTTTATAGATTGGTTCCCAGGCAAATGACCAGCATGCCCACCCCCTTATTCATCTCTGACTGAGAGTTTTCTAAAAGATTTTTTTAAATTACTCTGAGGCACACACAGTGCTGAGTCTATGTAGATGTCTATCATGTTTTGTAAGTATCGCCTCTTTTAATCCTCACAATAATTTATAATGTAGGATAGATATTATCCCACTGCTCATCGGTCACATTGTTGTACTGTGGTAAATTGCGTGTTGCTACAATGCTGGAAACTCTACTACTGGTATTTCAAATATCAGAAGGGTTACCCATGGTGGACAGATTTCAGCACAGCTTCTAGAGTAAGACAGTCTAGGAGCAAAGGCCTGGCAATCTAAGGCCAATAATTAGCCAGTGAAACCTTATGAATCACAACAAAATGTTGTCTGATACGGTGCTGGAACGAGCCCCCTAGGTTGGAAGACACTCAAAATACGCAGTGACCATGACAATGGACTTGAGCATACCGATGATCATGAAGGGGATGTGGGAGAAGGGAATGCTTTGTTCTGTCATATGTGGATGGCTGTGTGTCAGAGCTGACTTCATGGCAGTTAACAGTAACATCCATTGTTATACCCACTTCACAAATGAGGAAAGCACGCAGCTTACCTGAAGTGACAAGTAGGAAGTGCCAGAAGTAGGATTTGGAATCCAGGCCCACATCTGGCATAGACCCAGTCACAGAATGTTGCTTTTAAAATTATGTTGTCAGATCCCTGACGATGACAGATAGGAGGAAAGTTTGATCTTAAAACTTCTCCTATACAAGCTGTAGTGATTTATTTCTAAGTCAAGATTGTGTTAACAATGAAGTACACATCATGTAAACCCTCTGGAAAACTGCTGGGACCCACCCATCTGGAAAGGCACTTCTGTTTTAATTTGATTTCCAAGATGCATGGGCAAGACCCCTGCAGGTATCTGAGATTATCATCAGTTTGGCATTTATGACAGAATTTGCACTTGGCAGTACCCTCCCACTCACTGGCTGATATCAAAACTTTCAAATGATGGTGCCCTGAAGTTCATGAGCACCTTCTAGGGCCTGGTGAACCTCCACTCTAGAACCAGGTTTAATCAGGTGTGTAGGAGAGTGGTAGATCGCTTTTCCTATCTGTTCCTAATTGTAAAAATCCAGGAACTTAATAGGGAAAATTTTCCTTCTTCTATTTTTCTCTTTGGGTATCAAATTGCTCAGTATTGTAGCTGCTTCCAGGGTGTTGATGTCAGTGGAAATGGCATGCATGGAATAATGATCTAATATGCCATAAAATCCTATGCTGTGGTCTAGCAAAGGAAATGGTGCCCCAAGAAAAGAAGTCAGATTATATTAAAAAGCAGCAAACTTTTCCTTAATTATTCTCTTAAAAGGAGAATTCTGGCTTTTAAGATGAAATGCCAGCCAGCACAAAAAGAGCATATATTGTCATGATGGAGCTAAGTGCCTCTCAAAGAAAAAGCCAGAAGCCCCTCTCAAAGAACACTGCAGTTACTCTTGATGTTGACTGTTAATAAGATTGAGACCATGAACAATCTCTAGTTGTGTGCTGAGAAGAGTGTGGCTTGGATGACATGGCCTCCCCAGCCCTATATTGGAATACTTCTACCCCGGGGAATAACCAGTTTCCATCAGAGCCACTGTGATTTATTCCTCTTCTCTCCTGAAAGCATCAAATCCCAGGCTGGGCATGAGTATTTGGGAAAGATAAATGACCCCCAGTGGCCGCGCTGTAGATTCCTTAGTGCCAGTTGTCAGTTCTTTTCTCCCCAGGAACGGTTTGAAATGAGATTGTTTTCGACAGACTGTCCATGATAAATGATTTTCCAAGTAAGAAATTACTTTCCTTACTGAACCTCACCAAATCATCCTGACAAATGTTTTTGCTGCAGGGGTGCCTTCCTAGTGCTGTCTCATGCTTGAGAGAGTAGGGGGCTGGGATCTCAGGCCAGGATGGGTCACAAAGAGTGCCTCCTGAATGAAGACAAAAAAGGACAGGGAGTTTTGTTTCTAGGATGTGCATTTGGTCAGTTCATTTCAGCTGTTGCTAAACACCAGGAGACAAGGACAGAAGTAATCTAGGTTGTTTCAGGATGCTCCATGTCTGAGAGAAGAGGAGGCTGGGAGGTCTGTGGAGAGCTGATAGGTGTATTGATCTCCTAGTTTTGGATTAGTATGTTATTTCCATGTAAAACTTTCAGGAGTGAGGCAACTAATGTCAGTTACAAATATAACAGGAATGTGTACACACAGCTTGGGCTGGAGCACTCTAGGCACTGTTCTCAACATTTTATTAGTCTGTGACCCTTTCTGAAAAATCACAAAAAAGCATGCCTTCCTTTAATACTAATTGACACTTCAAAAGAGACTAAATACTGTATCTAAAATCACAAAGGAATTTTAGAGTGCCCCTTATTTTTAAGCTTCACAGAGAGCCCTTTGTGCTGCTAGATTTCAGAAGAGTAGGGGCCTCCTATATGAGTCATTTCTGTCTTGGTCCCTGGGTGGCACAAATGGTTAACATCCTCAGCTGCTAACTGAGGCTGGAAGTCCCAGTCTACTGAGAGGCATCTTGGAAGAAAGTCCCGGCAATCTACTTCTGAAAGATCACCTGTTGAAAACTTGTTGGATCATGGTGATGGCCGGGCAGGGTCCCTATCCTATCCAAGGCATCTCCAAAAGGGATTCCAGCCAGTCCTGGTGCCTGAAGTGATTCCCAGAGCCCAGGAAAAGGGACTGAACCTCATGGCCCTGAAGACAAGGGGAAGCACCTTCAAATATGGGCCCATTCTTAGTCCACCTTCATTGGTCAAGCAATTGCCAAGAACAAAGGCTGTGTCTCCCGATGCCTGGCAAACAGATGCAGTGCTTCTTCACGGACTGATTACCACTCCAAGGGGCCCCCATTTGGATGTGGGGAAGAGCTACAAGAGCAGGTTGAGGAAGGCTGTTCTGCGTGACTGAGAGGTTCCATGAGGGAATCTGGAGGTCATGCAGGGGACAGCGGCTCAGGCAGAGGAAGCAGCTGTCACAATGACTCAGATGCTGTAGAAGCAGGAGAAGAAACAGTTGAAGAAGGAAAAGAAATAAGTGGCTATGATTATGCTCACCTCTTTGGAAGGGAGTGGTAGTATTCCTGAGAAGTGTGAAGGAGGTAAGTGCTGAGAGAACTTGCTCGAGAGCCCAGAGGGTTGGTTATATTATACACCTGTCACCAGGAGTCCTCAGCCGGGGGAGATGATGAAAGATACCCCCCTCAAAAAAGGAAAGCCAAGGGCCCTAGAAGTCTCTAGGAATATGGAATGGCACATCTGTCTAGCCCTGCTCTCCTCAAACCTAAGAAAAAGAGATCTTTTATCCAAGTACTAATGTGATGATTGGTAGTGATCTCAAAGAGATGGCTGTCAATGCAAGTTTCTCCAAGAGGAAGACAACTTGCCCCAAAGAGGAACCAGCTTGTGATGCTGAGGAGGCAGCTAACACCTGGAGGGTCACAAAGAAACAAGAAGAAATTCTCTTCCAAGGAGGAGCTGGTCAGTCAGCAGTGGACCCAAAGTGGCTACCAGCAGCAAAAGCAGTAGTTCCAAAAAAGGAAGAAAGAATTCAAAAAGCTATCCCAGGAAGACAGAATGGACAGTCCTTGGGGAAGGAGGTAAAACCCCAAATGACCTTTCTCAACCCATTTCGCAATAAAAACAAAGCTTCACATACACAGAAACTATGGAGCATAGTTCTCTGATGTATGTGGGCTGTGCGATGAGTTGGAGTCAACTGAACACCATCTGGTGTCTCTTATCAACAGCAGCCCCTACGAAGGACATTGACAAAAGCTGCCTCAATAGCTAGAATCTTAAGTCTCCATCTTTGGGGTCATGGAGTTGTTTTGTCAGGCTTCAGAGAGACAACACTCTGCTATATGGACTTGTGCTGTTTGAGCTGTGGATGAGGCATTGGCAGCTCCAGTTTCAGACAGGGTCAGCGCTGGCCTCCATTTAGCATGTGGCCTCTGGGACACCTTGGTTGTCCCTCATGTCCCAAACCCCACCTCCTTCAGAGGTCACAGGAAGAAGGCCGTATAAGTGTCTCCGGTGGCAGTAGCACAGTGGTCAGCAGCTTGAACCAGGCTTGTGAGCTTCCCGTGGCTGGCTACAGGGCAAGTGCTCCCAAGATTCCTGCTGCCTGGGTTCAGACAGAGGCGGGATGGAACATTACACCCCACTGGCCAGTGGATGCAGAATTGGCTGTGTTGTAGCTTCAGGGAGTGGCTCTCTTGAGGGCTTACTGGTTTTTCCAAGCTCTGGGGCAGATAGAGAAAGAGAGGTCATGTTCTCCCTCCTCATGTTGTTCTTCCTGAAAGGATAGCCGTCTTCTTAGCCTGTGTGTCTAGCCTTTGTTTAGACGCACAGAGGGGTGCTCTAAGTCCTGAGAAGAAATATAAGTGCTGCAAAATACTCAACTCCAGTGCCAGCTGTTTTGCTTCAGTGTCCATTCCTATTTGTCCTTGCTCAGTTCCCTTCGCCTGGTGTGCCAGCAGACATTCTCCCATCTCTTGGGATGTTTGTGAGAGGGTGTAAAGCAACCCTCACCTGGTGAAAACAACCAAAACCAAAATTAACTGCCATTGAGTCAATTCCAGTTCATAGTGACCCTGTTAGAACGGAGTAGAACTCTTCTGTAGGGTTTTGAAGGAGTAGCTGGTGCATTAAATTGCCAGACTTTTGGTTAGCAGCAGCGCTCAACCTGTGTAAAGCTGAGTATAATACACAGTCAAGTACTACCTTCAATTCTCTCATCCATTTTTTGAATCTCACTATGTCCCAGGTTCTGTATCGGGTGCTGGGGCCACTGAAAAGTCCAGATCACCCCAGAATATTCCACCTTTGAAGGAAGTAGGGAAAGTGTATCAAAAGTTACCTGCTTTCAAGAGGCTCACAGACTAACATGGAATCTGAAAAACAAGTAATGGTAACAACAGCAGCAGCTAACGTGTGTTGAGTGCTTACTGTGCTCTTGAGGAGCTCTGGGGGTGCAGTGGTAAGTGCTCAGCTGCTAACCAAAAGACTGGTTGTTCAGACCTACCCAGAGGCTCCTCAGGAGGAAGACCCAGAGATCTGCTTCCATAAAGATTACAGCATAAGAAACCCTGTGGAACAGCTCTGCTTTGTTACATGGGTTTTCTGTGAGTTGAAAATCAACTTGACAGCACTAACAACATGTTCTTATCCATGTTCTAAACATTTTATTCTTGTTAACTCATACTTAAAAAAAAGCTCCTGAAGTAGGTGCTGTTCTCACCCTCACTTGATAGATAGGAACCTGAGGTTCAGAGAAACTAAGTAGCTTGCCCAGAGATCCATAGCTAATGGGTGAGACCACCATGTGCAGCATCTCAGGAGCTTCAGCCACAAACGTGGATGCTCTAAATTGATGCTACAGTGGAAGGGAATCTGCATCTACAGGGTAGATGTCAGGGGTGAGAGTGGTCAGTGCCTTGGTGGGTGAAGGAAAGGCTGCTCTAGGACAAGGCTGCTTGAGCTGGGTCCTGAGACTTGCAAGGGGTCCTGGTTTTCAGCGTGGATGAGTAGCCAGCCTTGTTTTCCTGATCCTCTGGTGCTCTTTCTTACTCCATAGCCACTTTCTTGAAGTGTGAGGAGTTTATAAAAGAGGTGAGCTTCCCAGTGCTCTCCCTGCTTCCCAATAAGGGACTTGGGAGCTGGATCCAAAGCGGAGAAGATGTAGATATCTATGTGCTCAGCTCCATCTTCAGAACATGCACAGTCACGCAATGCTAGTGTTCAAGGCCCAGTCCTGTGGACTTAAACAGTCCTGTGACAGGTGATGAAAAAAAAAAGGAAATGGTTGATGGTGAAAAGTGCACATGGTGAATATGGTTTATGTCACTGAATTGTTCATGTAAACATGTTTGAAATGTTTTGCTACATATATTTTACCACCATACAAATTAAAAAATACTACTATTATTATTACTAGGTGCTGTTGCGTAGGTTCCAACTCATAGTGACCTCGCGTACAACAGACTGCAGCACTGCCCGTTGTGCACCACGCTCACCAACATTGTTATGCTCGAGCACACTGCTGGAGCCACTGCATCGGTCCATCTCACTGAAGGCCTCGTCTCTTTCCCTGACCCTCTACTTTACCAAGTATGAGGGCCTTCTGCGGGAACTGATTTCTCCTGATAACGTGTCTAAAGCATGTGAGACATAGTCTTGCTATCCTTGCTTCTAAGGAGCACTCTGGTTGTACTTCTTCCAAGACAGACCTGTTCATTTTGGGGGGATTCTGTGACATATTCAGTATTCTTCACCAACACCACAGTTCAAAGGCATCAAGTCGTCTTCCATCTTCCTTATTCATTATGCAGCTTTCACATGCATATGAGGTAGTTGAAAACACCATGGGTTGGGTAAGGTGCACCTTAGACTTCAAGGTAACATCTTTTGTTTTTTTTTAATGCTTTAAAGAGGCCTGGCAAAGATTGAAGTAGACTTTAACACAAAAAATGATACTGGTGAAGAGTGGGCTTCTTGGCTTAGATAGATACATGAGACTAAATGGGCAGTTCCTGCCTAGAAACAAGATAAGAGGGCAGAGGGGAACAGGAGCTAGTTGAATGGATGTGGAAGATGTGGAGTAGAAAAGAGGAGTGTGCTGTTGCAGGGAAGGGAGAGCAGCTAGAGTTGCACGGTAATTTGGTGTCAGTATTTGTATGAAAAATTAACTTGGATTGTTGACCTTCACTTAAAACACAATAAAGTATTAAAAAATTATAATAGCTTGAAAAATAGAATAGTAAACATTTAAAAAGTCTTCTGGGAACCATTCAGAAGGCATGCAGCTCCTCCCTGAGTCTGGGTTATGAGACATGGGTGTAGGCCATGCCTTGCTGGTCAGAGCAGAACTTAGAATAATTGATTCTATTTTAGGAGCAGGTATATCCAGGGATAATTAGATCAGCTGAGCCCCAGGTATGTCTGTGTTCATGGAACTGGAACATCTCAGATATATGGCAAATATAGCAAGACAGAGGCAGAGAAAGAGATGGAGATGAGTGACTTCATTCACTGCACCTGCAGGCATTGACTTCAGCAGCAGGCCAGTAACAGAGGCATGGCTAAGTCAGCATCCCAAGTCCTACATCCTGCATGCTAGGAGAGGTATAGCTGGCTTGCTCTAGGACTCCTCTGTTATGGAACTTCACTGATGTCAGAATACTGCAAGTAATGAAGACTCTCACACACTTATTTACTTCCCCAGATCTCTGTCTTGTTGGGCTGCTTGGTTTTGCAAGTAAACCAGCCCCACAGAGAGCTTTCCTGCCCTCTCAGCTTTTACCATGACCTCTGCCCAGTGACCCTATTTGCTGTATAAGTGCATGTTGCCTGACTAGTTACTTGAAGCTGTGCTGCCTGGGGAAGCCATCCTCGCCTATAGGGCAGCCCTCCACCACTGCAAACATACAGGCGGTGCAGACCTTACAGAGCCAGGAGAGAGGGTAAAACACCTGCTTCATAAATTAGGCTTGTGGCCCTGTGACACTGTTAACCCAGCGGTTGCTTCTTAGGGCCTTCAGCTGACACTCTGCTCTTCTCTATGTCTAACTATCACATCCACATTTCCAGTCAACAAGGTATCTCCCAAATGTGATCAGTTTCTAATCTCCAGAATCTACAAGATTTTATAAAACCTCAACCACAAAAAGCTGACCCAATTAAAAAATGAGTAAAGAATATACATGCACTTCACCACAGGAGGCATTCAGGTGGCTAACAGATACATAAGGAAATGCTAACACTTGGCTGGCTTGGCCAATGAACATTAGCCATTAGAAAACTCGAAATCAAAACTACAATGAGATACCATCTTGCCCCAACAAAGTTGTGATTAATCCAGAAAACAGAAAATAGTAAATATTGGAGAGACTCTAACACTTATACATTGCTGGTGGGAATGTAAAATGCTATAAGCCCTTTGGAAATGCATTTGGCACTTTATTGAAAAGCTAGAGATAGAAATATCATACAATCCAGCAATCCCACCTCTTGGGATGTATCCTAGAGCAATAAGGGCTGTTATAGGAATAGATACGGACAGACCAATGTTTATTGCAGCACTGTCCACAATAGCAAAAAAGTAGAATCAACCTAGGTGCCCGTCAATGGGTGAATGGATAAACAAACTATGGTATATCCACCCAGTTGAATACTATGCAATGAAAAAGAACAACAATGAATTTGGGAAACCTCTCATAACATGGAGAAATCTGGAAGGCATTAGGCTGAGTGAAATTAGTCAGTTGCAGAAGGACAAATATTGTATGAGGCCACTATTATTAGGACTCAAGAAAAGGCTTAAACACAGAAGAAAAGATTCTTTGGTGGTTACAACAGTGGGGAGAGAAGGGGAGGCGTGTTCATTAATTAGATGGTAGCTAACAATGAGGTGAAGGGAGGGCAAACACACACTACAGGAGAAGTAAGCAAAACTAGACTAAACCAAAAGCTAAGAAGTTTCCTAAATGTAACCAACACTTGGAAGGACAGAGTAGCAGGGCAGGGCTCTGGGGACTGTGCTCTGAGGAGACATGTAGGTCAATTGGCATAACAAACTTTTGAGGGATGTTCTGCATTCCACTTTCATGAGTGGCATCTAGATTTTAAAAGTTAGCCAGCTACCATCTAAGAAGCATCAACTGTTCCCTACCCACCTGCAGCAGAGACGAAGGAAGGGCATCAAAGACGTAAGGAAAATATGAGCCCAAGAGACAACAAAGACCACATAATGCAGAGAACACATCAGCATGTGACTAGAAGAACTAAATGGCACCTGGCCACCACCAAAGACTGCCCTGGCAGGGAACACAATGGAGAGTCCCTGGTGTAGTGGAAGAAAAAGGGATGCAGAACTCTAAATGTATTGACAGGACCAGACTTGATGGTCTGACAGACTGGAGGGTCCCTGAGAGACATGGTCCACTGTCTTCCTGATAGCCCAGAACTGAAACTATTCCTGAAGCCAACTCTTCAGACAGAGACTGGACTGGATTACAAGACATAAAGTGGTACTGGCAAAGAGTGTGCTGCTTGGCTTAAGTAGATCAATGGGGCTAATTGCACAGTTCCTGTCTACAGGCAAGATGGGAGGACAAAGAGGGACAGGAACTGGGTGAATAGACAGGGAGTACGGGGTGGAAAGGAGGAGTGTACTGATCCAGTGTGGGGAAGACAGCTGGAGTATACACAGCAATGTGTGTATAAGTTTTTGTATGACAAATCGACTTGGATTGTAAACTTGCATTTAAAACATGATGTAAAAAAAAAGAAGGAAAGAAAAGAAGCTTATGTGATTCTTACTTTTGTTCCTAGGCACATACTGGCTCTTCTGCACTTCTGCAAGAGGGGAGGGGGAGAGGAGAGGGAGGGAGGGTTTACTAGTGGTTAGGAGGGAAGAGGAATGGAGGGAATTGTTGTTTATGAAGCACTGAGTTTTTGTTTATGGGGATGGGAAATTTGCCAGTGGCTGTTGGTGGTGGGGAAACCCTGGTGGTGTAGTAGTTAAGTGATATGGATCTAACCAAAAGATCAGCAGTTAAAATCTAACAGCTGCTCCATGAAAACTCTATGAGGCAGTTCTACTCTGTCCTATGGGGTCACTATGACTTGAAATAGACTCGATAGCAACAGGTTTAGTTTTTGCTATTGGCGATGGTTGCATAACATGAGAAGTGTTGGTCTCGCTGAATTGTAGACATGAAAAATATTGAATTAACAAATGTCATCTATATGCCTGTACAATAAAAAATGCATTTGATTATAGTCTTTTTCATGGGTCTCATAGTGAAATGTCCCATCTGAATGAAAATAAGCCTCTATCCAGCTACACCCCAGCACTGGAAAATGAGATTGACAAAAAACACTCTAAAGGTGAGACTACAGAAGGGTAGTGACAAGGTAAACAGGTGACTAGGTCAATGTCATATGAATAGTAAAACAGTTGTGTGGTACAGTGTGGTCCTGTGAGAAAACAGCGACCACTGTAAACAGCTTCCAAGTTAGAGAGTTCCAGTGGCACAGTGGTTAAGCACTCAGGTTGCTAATGAGAGGTCAGCAGTTTGAATCCACCAGCCACTCCATGGAAACCCTACCCAGAAGTTCTACTCTATCCTATATGGCCACTGTGAGTTGGAATCAATTTGATGGTCGTGAGTTTGGTGTTGGTTTTTATAACCAAAGAGAAATGATGCAATTATTCAGATAACTGAAAAGTCAAAGTTTCAAGTCCATCCACAGGTACTTTGGGCGGCCATCTACTCTGAGAAAGCAGCCACTGAAAACCCTATGGAGCAGTTTGACTCTGACACAACCCCCTGAAAACAAACTCATTGACACTGAGCCACTTCTGACTCATAGTGACCACGTGACATAGAGTAAAACTGCCCTCATAGAGTTTCCGTGGAGTGCCTGGTGGCATCAAACTGCCAGCCTTTTGGTTAGCAGCTATAGCAGTTAATCACTCTGCCACTAGGGTTTTACACTTTGACATACATGGGTTGAAATCAGTTTGCCAGCAACTTTTTTTTTTTAATCCTTTAATAGTATACCCCACAGTCCAATTCATAATGTAAAGTTGGATAGAGTAAAACTCACAAAAGGCAGAAACCTGTCAGAGAAGGAAACTTCAATTCCTTTTTACTAAAAGGAAGGATAGACAAGTGATAAGACAGAAGTGTGTCAAAAGCAGAAAACCTACAAGATCCAGAAATACAAGACAGCCTCTGAGTTTGGGCTCTCACAGGTTTCACTGTATTTTGAGAATGGCAATTCAGTGTAATCCCTTGCCCATTTTCAGCTAATAAGGCTAGATTTCTTTTTATCTGGAGTGGGGTAAACCTTGCCTTGGGAAGCAAAGATGCAGAGGGTTGGGTTCGGTTGTCCTCAGTGTTCTCTTGGCTGAGTTTTCCGGGAGCCTGGCCAGTCAGACAGAGCCAATTAATTAGAATCTTCCTGGAATCACTGCTGCTGTCCTGGATTATACCAGCAGTCAAGGAATCTAGAATCACCCAGTGACAGTTACTCTAGAGCCGCCATCTACCCCAGGTAGCACCCAGCTACCACTGGGATGGGAAGATTTGAATCTTGCAGCAAGAACCCCTGAGAGCTGGCTGAGCTGGCACCTGCAGGTCATTTAATTACCCTCACAGTAATGCGGCTCCACAGTTTCCTGATTGAAATGTTTATTTCTCGCTTATTACGTATGACAGGTGTGGGAAAGGAGTGGAAGCTTATTTTCATTCCGATTCAGAATTTCAGTTTGAGATCCATGAAAAGAATGATAATCTGATAGGGTACTCAAAACAGAGTGCTCTTCTTGCCTGATTCTTACCAAGAGAACAATGACCTTCATCTTTAACAAAGCCTAAGCTGCATGTCTCAAAAGACTAGAGTGTGGCTTCACTGCTAATGAGCCCAGATCTAGGCTTTTCTCTCTCCTGCAGAGAGGATTTTCACTTTGCTCCTTCTGTATATGAATTCTATAGATTTTGCCAGCTCTGAAAGTTTAATATTGTCAGAGTATCTGCTGTCTACTCGGTATAGAATTAGGTGCTTGTTTATATTGTGACATCACCCACTTACCCTGTGAGCGTTACCACTGTCATCACCATTCTACAGTCGAGGAAACAAGCTCAAAAAAAAAAAAAAAAGTGTTGCCACGATGTTGATTTTCACTCATGGGGTTCCATGTGTTCAAGAGTAGAACTGCTCCATAGGTGTTTCGTTTGTTTGTTTGTTTGTTTGTTTGTTTTCCGTTTTAGCTGTAATCTTTATGGCATGTGATTGCCAGGACTTGCTTTTGCAGTGCAAACCATTTGTATCAATGAAGGACTTAAAGGAATTTAACATGCTTGTTTAAATTGATAGATTGTTTTTAGTTAATAGAGCTGGGATTTGAACCCAGTTCTGTCTGGCTAGAAAGCCCAGGCTCTGAAACTCTGCATCTGTTTTTTGTGATACAGTTTTTAGGTAAGTAGGGATTTAGTCCTCTAATGCTTCATAATTTTTTCCTTTGGGAGATGTAGACTTCCTTGAGAAATTGATGGAAACTGACCTCTGAGTAGGTGGGGGATCAGGAAATACCCGCACCTCCACAGTTTTGCATACAATTTCAAGGACTCCATGAGTTCCATCTATGGACTGTTTAGAACTAGGGGTACCCCTTGATCCTAAATTGAATGATTTGGAGTCTTGGGAATAGTCATTAAAATAAGAGATTAATTAACGATTTGTAAGAAAAAAAAAAAAGATGGAGCGACTGAAAGGCCATTTCTAGAAATTTTTTCTTGGCTCTTCAAGAGTACAGAGTAGGGGTGGAGACAGAAGGTGCTGGAGACAGGAATATGGGAATGACAGAGGAAGCAGAATGGAGGGTGCTGAGGAGTCATCCAGTGAGCAGGAAAAACAATTTGCATGACAAGTAATTAAGGCGGTTCAGACCCCCGTGGACTTGTCTGAAGCACCATTCACAAGCACTTTCTTTTCAGGTTGAAATTAATTGGAGTGCTGGTTTGTTTACCTTTTTTCCCTTGGTGATCTGGATGACTCATCTTGATTTATAAACATTTTGCTATCCATTTTGTATTAGGATTGGTGCGGCTGTGTGATTGATGATTTTATTGAGCTCCACAGGGCAATTCTTAGTAGGATCCAGTTACTAGTGGTCCGGTCACAGACCATCTGAGACTTCACGAAGTTCCAGAATCTCTAGTTTTTCTGAAGAAGCTGGTGGCCTCGCGAGTTTGAGTGCCATTTATTTCTTGAGATGGACTTATTAGCAGAAGCTGGAACATATGGCCAAGTAGTGAGGAGGGTCAGATCTGCAAGCTTTTGGATTCTTAGACTTCAAAACCAGATAGAGTTCCAAACCTGCCAGGAAGTGAAGGAAAGGGTGCTGATATAATCTTGGGTTAGAAAATACAATTTTGTACCACTTTAGGAGTAGCTCCCCTTTAAAAAAAATCAATTGTGATTAAACAAAAATTTACAATGCAAGTCAATTTTCCATATAAAACCCTGCGTACCCACTTCCCTGCAACTCTATTTGCTCTCCTCACCCTGTGACAGCACACTCTTCTTACTCACGGTCGCTTCCAGGATCCACTCAGCCAACACTGTCCTCTCCTCTCCACCCTCTCTTCTCCCCTCCGTAAAGAAACCAGGAGGACAGCCTCATACATACGTTAAACCAGAAAGTACACGTAACACATGTGTCACTGTGTGTCCCCAAGTCTGGTCCATTGTTTGTCTGAAGTGTTGGCTTCAGTCTGGTTTCAGCTCTGGGCTAGCAGCAAGTCTAGGGGCCATGTTTTCAGGGGACCCTCGAGGTTGTTGGACCATGGAGTCTCGTCTTTTAATAGAGTTCTTGATACGTACATCTCTTTTTCTCATGCTACATCAGAAACTCTACATTGTGTCTCCTATCGGGGCTGTCTTTGCTGGTGGCTGGGCACCATCTAGTTCTTCTGATCCCATGCTGATGCAGTTTCCCAATGACATGAGTCCTCCTGTCTCCTGGTCTCTTTTCTCCTCATGTCCTTGATGTTCTCGGTTGCCATCTATTCCAGGTGGGTTGAGACCAACTGATGTTACGCAGAAGGCAGCTTGCTGGCTTTTAGGACCCCAGATGTCACTCATCAATATGGGTTACAGAAGACTCTCTTAGAAAAAGACTAGTTATGCCAATAAACCTCAATGTACCCTGAAAACATGGTCCCCAGACCCCTGTCCATGCTACTGTATCTTTTGAAATTTTGGGAGTAGCACCTTTCTGTGGACCCACACAAGAAAATGGTACACAATTCCTTTCCATCTCATTTTTCCTCTGCCAAGAGTTTCTTTTTTAATCTCATGAGATTTCAGAAATCAATGAAACTGGAAACAATTTTCCTAGTTTAACTCTGAGAAGGATGATTCATCTATCTCAGGCCCTGTTATCCAGCCTTCAGAAACACTACAGAGGAAACCCAGCAAGAGAAGCAACTAGGAGGCCTCAGACAAAGCGCGTGGCTGTACCTGTAGCTCCTTAGTCTGTCCATGGGTTTAGACTCCAAGCGCTGTCCCTACAGTGGTATGGCTTCAAACCAGTTAGCCTACAGGTCAAAGCACCGCCTCTGGTGTATGTTCATCCCTACTACTCACTCTCTAGCTGTGTGACCTTGGCTAGTACGAACTTGAGAAGGTTAGTTAACAGCCTCTCTGTGCCAGTTTCCTCAACTTCAATAGGAAGATAATAACATCAACTTCATGAATATTGTTGTCATGAGGATTACTTGAATCAGTGCATGAAAACACTTGGAATGATGCTAGGCAAGCTTCGGCTGTCAGAACAGTGCCCTGACTGAATTTTGTTTATTCTTATTTAGACTCTGTAAATTTCAGGCTCTTCACTTGTAGACAGGGGCTAATGCTAATAGAGTTGTCAGAAGGATAATGAGTTAATGTGCCTGCAGCGCTTGGACCAGTGCTGGACAGAGCGCGCATGCTCAGTCAGCATTTGGCCCTAGCCATCAGAACTCCATTCATAAGAAATGGGAGGAAATCTTCATATTCCCACACGGATTAAAAGCTGAGGTTGCTGAGAAACTTTACAGTGTGTAAGCGCCCCTGACACCTCTGTGACTGGCTGCTGTGTATCTGACTGTAAAGGAACCGGAGGAAACTATCACTGGGTGTCCGTAAGGAGGCCGCAGTGGTGTGGGTGCTGGGCAGCTTTACCTTTGGCTACAGGAGAGGCGCTCAGGGACTTGGGGGACACAAAAGAGAGGTTCTGTCTCTACACCCCTTAACAAGATAGTAATCTCACGTGAGGGTGGACCTAAAACTTCGTACTGACCTCATGCTGCCTTGTGGTGTACCAGGAAGCTTTCCCTGTGCCCTCCGATTGCGCCCACATGTGGAGACACAGCTGTATAGACATAGTTAAAGCATTGTGAAAATGGCTATTATAAATTGGGTAAACGGGAAAATTTAAAAAGAACGTTTTATTGGGTTAAGATACATATATATAACAAGAAGCATGCCATTTTAACTCTTTTAAAGTGTGTGATTCATTGACTTAATTACGTTTACCACATTGTGCGACAGTCAATGCTGCGTGCTTCCGATATTTTTTAATCACCTGTAACCAAAACTCTGGATGTCTTAAGGAACAGTTCTCCTATTTTTCCCTTTTAACTACCACTGCTAACCACTGATAAACTTTGGTCTCTGTGCATTTGGTAATTTATACCAGTGGGATAATACCGTATTTGTCCTTTTCTGTCTGACACTGCAAAATATTTTCAAGGTTCACCCACATCAAAGCGTGTATCAGGACTTCATTTCTCTTTATGGCTGAGGAATAGTCCATCCAGTATATATACTACATTTTGTTTATACATGTGACTGTTGGTGGGCACCTGGATTGTTTCTGTTCTTTGACTGTTATAAAATAATATTGCAGTGAACATTGGTGTACAAGTATCTGTTTGAGTCCCTGTGTCAAGTCTCTTGGACATATACTTGGAGTCACTGTGTCCTATGATAACTCTTTGTTTAACTTTTTGAGAAGCCGCCACAGTGTCTTCCGCCATGGCTTTACCATTTTATGTTCCCACCAGCAACAGGCACTTTTTAAAATGTTTTGATCTCATGGCATCCCATTCACCAAGGCAGTCAGGGGGCTCTGGGATACCTGTGCAGAGGTGGGCCTCACTGGAAAAGAAAAGTAAATTCAAAAGTGATTGGGAATTGATATTCTGAGTGCAGAAGAATTTTTTCATTATGGAAGTTTCTATCACAAGCTTCTGTCACAGTGCTCTTGTAGATTTATAACAGGGTTTAGTTTATAAATCAATTTGATCTGCACATAATGTTCAGGTAAACATCTGCAGCACCCATTGGGGCACACCTGTGCTTCATGGACTCCTTTTCCAGCTTGTTTTTAATTTCCCACTCGGCTCTCTCAGTGTCACTGTTCAGTATTCCCAGGTTTTCATTCCTGCAGCTCTTGAAGACTTTACAACAAACCCACATACTGAAAGGTAGGGAGCTCTTGAGTACCCCAAAGTGCTCTCCATGAGCTTGCTCCTAATTGGCATTCCTTTACTGCTTATCAGCTGATGTGGGGAGAAAATGGGCAAGCAAAATGTGGGATCCGAGCTGAAACGGATTGACTGAGCATCTCCACCGTTGTAGCTGACACAGGAAACAAGAATGGGATTCATACACAACTGCTGATGGAGGCATCAGCTCACAGTGTTTTCTCATTTGCCGTGTTCATTCATAGTGTGGTGGCTGAGTGGAGATCTGCGGCCGTGTCTTAAGACACTGGTTCTGCTTTGTGCTGTCTAAGGGGCCTGTCTGCAGCTGTATTCTCATCTCTAAAATTGGGGGCATAATGCCTGCCTTGAAGGGTAGTTGTTGGGTTTAAAATGAACAACGTGTATAATGCATCCAGCCAAATTTAAAGCTGACATGTAGGAATGAATGTTTCAGAAATTCAGCACCATTCCCTGCAGTTCATGGCTTTATGTTTTAGGGATGGATGTTTCAGTGATCTGGTTTGTTATGGATACCAGTGAAGGTGACCTTGTTTGGAAATTCTCAAAGTGCTGGTGAACATGAGGTCACACTGGATAACATAGGGTGGGCTCTAGTTGCATGTGATTGGTGTCCTTGTGAAAAGAGAAGAGATAGAAAGCTGCAGAGGGGGTGCAGTCACGTGATGAGGGGTAGAGGCTGGAGACATGGATCCGTAAGTCAGGGAGCGTCAGGTAAGAACGGTCACGGGTCGTCTGGGACTGAGAAGAGGCAAGTGAGAGTCTTCCCGAGTGCCTTCGGAGAGAGCATGGCCTTGTCGGCCCCTTGATTTCAGACTTATAGCCTCTCAGAACTGTGAGACAATAAATTTCTGCTTTTTTAAGTGGTCAAGTTTGTGGTACTTTGTTACAGTGACTCCAGGAATCCAGCATGTGATCATAGGAGACAGAGGTGCTTCTGCCTTCACGAGGCCCCTGTCAGGCCTCACAGCCAGCTCCAATTGGCACAAAACGTACAGCTCAAGGGTTAACTAATGGGATAAAAATGAATCAGAATTCCAAATCTAGATTCTGAATGCCACTTGCCAGGTCCCCAACGTTAACTGCATTCCACGCATATAGGACTAGAGTTGTTCTTGCCCTTTGCAGTATATTGTGAATTATTCTACGTTGTTATGCATCATAATTGTATCATTACATGTCATAACAATGAGATTTCAGCAGTTATTATTGCACATTCTAATTATGTGATTACTAAGTCTTTCACCAATTATATAATTAGATTTAATTATACCAATTGCACAAGTAAATGATAGTCAACTACAAATTACTTAAAATAAAATCCAGAATTGTGCATACATTGCCAATTGCCCTGAAAACAAGAAAAGGAAGGCTTGTGGAGCTCATTAGCAAACAAAAGGAATTATGTGATCTGGAAAGATCTGTTAAGATAATGGCAGGGACTCACCTTGCCCACCAGTGCCTGTCATTTTTTTTTCTTCCAGGTAAGGATTGAGGGTACTGGAGTCTAAAGCACTGGCTACTCTTTGCCACACTTTGGATAACAGGGATCACGCTTATGATTTCAACTGTGTGGTAGTTTAATGGGAAAGGGAAGAGACAGGGGAGAAGAATGAGAAAAAAATAGATAGGGAGAGAAAGAGGGAGCTGATTGGGAGGGGGAGGAGACAGAGTACAGGAGAAGGGGACAATACAACAACTCTGTTATTTAATAGTTAAAAACTCATACAGTATGTTTTAATGTAGAGCACAGCTCAGTGCTAAAACAATTCAGACTTGCTACTTGAACCTTAGTCTTTACCCAGCTCCCTCGGGTATTTTTTATTTTTCTCTTCATCCTTGCTTTAGTTTCCAAAACTCTTTCAGAGATGGTTAATTTGAAGCTAGAGCTTTAGGGCCTGTAGTCTGTCATGGTCTTGGCAAACCTCATAAGACAAAAACTTAATAGAGAGGAAACCAGTATTTGGAACACAGAATAGATACTGTACATGTTACAGATATCCCTGTAGTTTTTCCTTTCTCTGGTTAGTGGGTGCTTTTGAATTGGAGTGCCAACAAGCATGGAGCTGTTTTTAATGTCTACCCTTGTTCTTCTCGAGTCATCCCAGATGAGGGGTCTGGCCTGGCGAGCCGGTCTTCTCTGGCTCAGCTCGAGGAGGGAGAAGTGAGAGCGGTGATGACTACACTAGTCCCACTGTGCGTTGCTTCTGGGCCTGGAGCAAGAGCTGCCCTAGCACTTCTGGAGAGGAAGATGGGAGTGCTCTGTGGAGGTGGGGGTGTATCTGCCTCTGAGAGAGTGGGCACGCAGCCTTTCTGCTCTTACAAAGAGATATAATTGGTAGGTGCCGTTTAAGCACATATATACTTAAGGAAAATTGGTGGTATAACCACAAAACTCTAGGATTGCTCAGCTTCTGCCTGGGATCTTGCAGTGGCTGATGGGGAGAGGATGACTTCAAAAGGAAGTGTAATGGCTGTTGCCTGAACTTGACACTACTCTAAAAATAAGCCTTGTTGCTAGTGAGGGTCAGACTGCGGGCTCAGTGGGCTTGGTTAACTCTAGTCTGTGCATTAAAAAAACAATAAACTACATAGCTGCAGTAACACTAATGTGGCAAAACTTTGTTTTTTTTTTAGTTTAAATTTTTTTAAAGGCTTTTTAATGCAGTCTCTCCCACTGTGTATTTGTCTATAAAAACGTGTAGCTTCAGAGACAATTCTGACTCATAGGGACCTCCTGTGTTAAGAGTAGAACTGAACTCCATAGAGTTTTCTTGGCTATAATATTTACAGAAATGGATCACCAGAACTTTCTTCTGCAATACTGCTGATGACTTTGAACCTCCAACCTTTCTGTTCACAGTTAAGTCCAGATCCTTTGTACTACCTAGTAACTTCTTACCTTTGTCTTTGGAAGGGCTTAAAATGGATAGTAGAAACAAAGCAGGCATCAATCTAGATGTGTTCATCTGTCCTTTAGTTTCTGCATAGCTCTGAGATTGCATTTCATGTTTTGCTTTGCTATGATGGGTTTTCATTCAGGTTTCATGTCTACTGAGGTGGGTGCTATAGTGGTTAAGAGCTAGCTCAGCTGCTAACCAAAAGTGTGGTATTTCAAGTCTACTAGCTGCTCCTTGGAAATCCTATGGGGCAGTTCTACTCTGTCCTGTAGGGTCTCTAGCAGTCAGAATCCACTTGACAGCAATAAATCTTTTGTTTTAGAGGTATATGAGAAGTGACCACTTATATCAACCCTTGACAAAGAAGGGTAGAGTAGGATATCATGTTAGAAATTTGAGCAAGAGAATCCTATGTAACTAGAAGTAAGAAAGGGAAATCGGACTGGAGATCTGCAACCCAAACACCTCATTTCTCATATCCATTTCTTGTCCATCACTTATTCCATTTTCCAAATACTGGGTTTCTGTCTGTCTGTCTCTCTTTTTTGTCTTAAGAGACTTGATGAGACTAGGGACAGCTGCTAACCCTAATTCTAGCTTCAGAAGGAGTTTAGGAAAGTAAACCAAGGGTGAAGGAAAGGAAAAGTTAGAAATACTAGCAGGATTTAGTTAAGCACTAAGGTTCCAGTTATAATTCTGAATTGAGGATTGACTGGTTTGCAACAGCATGACCTTCTACTGTCTGCTTTTATGGTCAGAAATTAAGAAAATGTAAGAGAGAAGATGCTCTGATATTAAGCAGCCAGTGCCGTTTTCTAAATGAGAGCAACAGAGGCACAAGCAGTTGACACAAAGCAAGTCAAGTCACTGGGCTGTTAAGATCTCTGTTCCAAATTCCAAGCCCACAGCTGCTCATTCCTGGTTTGCTCTTCTCAATAGAAATACCAATGGGAAAATTAAAATGGAATGTTCTTAATGTATAAAGGTGTGAGCAGGAGGTAGCATTAGTGTCTTTCAGAGGCACTTGCCTATTTAAGCATTTATTTTATGTATGCACTGGTTGTAAGGGGCTTAAAGGAAGAAATTGTATGCAGTATATGGCATAAGTGTAGGAAGGACCCTACAACTCAATGGATGCTGGTGAAGAAGGGGGTGGAGGCCACCACCTGCAGTCTGTGGGAAGCAGCGTTCATCCAGCTAATGTTATTAGATATTCACTGAGTCAGGCAGTGGCTTAACTAGCCATCCTTGGGGGATTCTGGCCTTAGATTGAACGTGCTCTCTAGGCCTACAAGCAGTTTCTACATTTATTAAGAACTTAGCTATATGCAGAAGTCTCTGAGTATTGTTGCTAATTCAAATGTTGACAGTTTGTCCACCTTTCAGCCAAAGATTAGACAGGCCTGTAAAAGAAACACAGCATATGTGAGGAACGTGCTTATTCGTTGTTCAATCAAATACAAGAGGTCTGAGGGCAACAGCCAGTTATATATCAATATCTACAGAATCCAGGACAACTATGTCAATTACAAGCACACTTCCAGTAAGTGTGAGAGAATTAACTAGTTGGGCAAAAATTTATTTTAGAAACACTCCTCTGTTAAGTTTTTGTAAGAGGCAGAATTTTGGATTAACATGGGACAGGTTTTCAATGTCTTCACATAATATAGAAGATCAGTTGACAAGGAGATTTCTATTTTGGCATTTAAGGGGAATTGGAAATTTATAGTTAACTAAAAGTAAAATATTAGAGGTCGTACAAGGTCTAACAAATAAGTCCACAAGCTTAATTGTTCCAGGTGCGACATACCTCACTGCTCCATATTGCCATGGTTACCCTTGAAGTACTCCCTTGGGAAGCTATGTGCCTTTGCCAGCACCTAGCCCACCCTTCAGTGCAATTTTAGGACTCTTTCTGGAATGTCCACTGCACATGGTGGCACGGTGGCAAGTTTGCAAACTTAACTGTATAGTTGTCTGTAAGGGAGTTTTTAGCCAGTAAACAAATAACTGTATTGGAATACCCTACGTACTCACCTGTTCTGGCCACCAAAGACTGTTTTCTTTACCTGAAAATAAAGGAAATGTTGAAAAGAAGACACTTTGATGGCCTTCAAGATATCAAGGGTAATATGGTGACAGCTCTGATGGCCATTCCAGAAAGAGTTCCAGATTTGCTTTGAAGGGTGGCCTAGGTGCTGGTGTCAGTGCATGTCTTCCCATGGGGTGTACTTTCAAAGTGACTGTAGTGATATTCAGCAATGAGCTTTGTAGCACTTTCTCTAGGATGAGTTAACCAACTTGTCAGTCTTTGTATATCCTTCCAGGTTCATGCATTACAGAATATTAAGTTATCGAGGAACCCCTTGTGTTAAGATAAGAGAGATGAAAGTCCTTTGATGTGAGTACAAAAGTCATTTACAAGGGTCAAATAGTAATACTACTAGAGTTCCAGTTCCTACATGTATGGGTTTATTCCAAACAAAATATATTTCAACATGATTTTTCAATCAGTGGATCTCTGAAGACAAGTTTTCTCAGTAATACACTTATCTTAGTCTCATTACAGTACCTTCCAATAAAAAAAAAAAAGATACTTTTTCCATGGTAAAAACCAGTTTTGAAGTTAAGGCAAATATCAAATTTTTAATAAAATACAAGCAGACATCTTCTCAGATCACTGAAGCTTTATAAGTTTATGGGAGTGTTGCCTCACAAAAAACTACACTTTTTAGGTGGATCAGGTATTTTAGGGAAGGTCAAGAAGACCTCAAAGACGAACCCAGAGAGGGCAGACCTCTCAGAGGGTCGTGGCGGGTTGTCATTATGGGTGTCAAGTGGAAGATCTTGATAGACTTACCTCAAAGACACAGGACAATCACAGGAACTTATTATGAGGAAATTTTAAGAAAATTGGAAGCTACTTTGATGAGAAAAAAGCCAGGGAAGTTGGACTGAGGAATTTTTTTTTTTCTCCATCACGGCAATGCATCTGCTCATTCTCTGAGGTGCGGAAAGCCTGTCCTACTAGAATTTCTTTGCTAAACCTTACCCTAGCCACCTGACAGCCCTGACCTTGCTCTTTCAGACATCTTTTGTTCCTGAAACTTAAAGAAGATTTAAAAGGAACACTGTTTGTGTCCCTTGAAGATGTGAAAACTGCTGTTTTGATATGATATAAATTGAAGAGCAGAATTCTTTGGGGAAGGGTAGAGAGATGGGAACACCACCTTCAGAAGTGTATAGTCCTAGATGGAGTATATGTTGCTAAACAGTAGCTTTACATTTTGATATTTTTCTTTAATAAAGATTTCTATGATTTTATAGCATTACCTTTGACTTTCCATAGTACGTGTAGGAACCAGAGTGGGAGCAGCCTCATGCTAGCAGTAAACATAGTCTGACAAAGGAAACACCTGACAGCCTGTCACCGACCACGGGTGTAATCATGACAAAACTGAGCTAGAACTGAAGTAGCTTTCCCTCTCTGCCTGCCTTCTTCTCTCATTTTTAAATTTTAATTTTATTGTGGCAAAATATATGTAATAAAAAGTTTACTGTTGTAATCATTTTTAAAGGTACATTTCAGTGACAGTAATTACGTTCACCATGTCATGTGATCATTACCTATTTCCAAAAGCTTTACAGTTCCCCTACACAGAAACTCAATACTCCGTCATCAGTAACCACCCTTCCCTCCTCCTCTAGCCTGTGTTAAAAAAAACAAAACCATGCTGTAGAGCCAGTCAGTCCAGATTCGTGGCAATCCAGTGTATTCCAGAGGAGAGCTACTCCACAGATTTTTTTTTTTTATTGTAATCTTTACTCCTGTAGTACTGCTGGGTGGTTTCGAACCTCCAACCTTTAGGTTAGTAGTTGAGCCTAAATATTCGTGCCGTAAATTTGGTCTCTTTTTTCTGTTCCTCCTTCTGTTTGCCTGTTCTAGATATTTTAAATAAATATGTTCATGCAGTATTTGTTCTTTTATGTCTGGCTTATCTCAGCATGTTTTCAGGATTGTTCGATATTGCAGTATGTACCACAGCTTCCTTTGTCTTTATGGTTGCATACCATCCCATTGTATGGACAGACTGCATGTGGTGGATCCATTCCTCTGTGGATGGACGTTGGGCTGTTTCCACTTTTTGACTGTTGTGAATAATGCTGCTGTAAACGTTGCTGTGCAAGTATTCTTTTTTTTTTTTTTTGGCTAACAAAGGAAAGTTTATTCTTACACAGTCCAGCAGGCTGCAAGTTTAAATTCACGGTGTCTGCTCCAGGACAAGGCTTTCCCTCTGTTGGCTCTGGAGGAAAGGCCTTGAGGTGTGTCAGTCTTTGGTTGGGAAGCCTCTTAGCGCAGGAACCGCAGGTCTGAGGGACGTGCTCTTGTCCCAGTGCTGTTTTCTTGATAGTGTGAGATTCCCGGTTGTCAGCTTCCTCTTCTCTCTTTGTATCTCCCATAGGATGAAAAGGTATAAGGTGGTACAAACCACACTCCAGGAAAACTCTCTAACAAGGGTGTGACAGTCCTGCCCTGTGCCTCTTTTAACACAATTGCCCTGTCAGCCACAGACAGAGATTAGGATGTACGCAGCATAGAAAATCACAAAAGATTAGCAATTTTGGAATTTTTTCTGGCATAGCCATCAAAGCTGTCATCATATTACCTCTGATGTCTTGAAAGTCATCCAAATGTCTTCTTTTTGGTATTTCCTTTATATTCCAGTAAAGAAAAAAGTCATTAGGGACCAGATCAGGTGAGTAGGGAGGGTGTTCCAATACAGTTATTTGTTTACTAGCTAAAAACTCCCTCACAGACAACTAAACAAGTTTGCAAACTTGTCATTGTGCCACCGTGCGAAATGGCCATTCCAAAGAATTCCAAAATTGCTTTGAAGGGTGGACTAGGTGCTGGCATCAGTGCATAGCTTCCCAAGGAGTCTGCTTTGAAGGTGACCACAGTGATATTCAGTGGTGAGGTATGTAGCACTTAGGACAGTTAAGTTCGCTGACTTGTCAGACTTCAGATTTACAGAAGCAGATTGCCAAGGTTTTCTGCCGTGGAGCAGTTGGCAGGTTTAGTTGCAGACCTTCCAGTTAGCAGCTGAGTACTTAACCACCATGCTGCCAGGTCTCCTCATACGGAGAAGTGGGGTTTGTTTAAGCCAAACATTGGTGATTTCAGTTTAACGTTTTTATTTTTGAAGATATGTTAGTATTCTGCTTCTACTGTAACAAATTACCACACATCTATCGGTAGATAGGAAACTTGATGGCATTGTAGCAAAGTGCTATGGCTGCTAACATTAAGATAAGCAGCTTGAATCTGCTAGGTGCTCCTTGAACACCCCACTGGACAGTTGTGCTGTATGTTATAGGATTGCTATGAGTCAGGATTGACAATGGGTTTTGATGAACAGAAACAATACATTCATTTTCATGCAGTTCTGGAGGTCAGAGGTCCAACACAGGCCTCGCTGGATTCGAATCAAGATGTCAGCAGGCCTAGTTCCTTGTACAACCTCCAGGAGAGTGCTGTCTTCTTGGCTTTCCCAGCTTTTAGAGTCTGCCTGCACTCCTTGGGTGATGGTACCTTCTTCCATCTTCAGAGCCAGCCAGGTCCTCACATAGTGCCATCTGGCCTTCTCCTGTCACCCTTTCTGAGTTCCTTTTTTTTTTTTTCATTAAGCAGTATGCACATTGTTTTACGACATTGGTTAACAACCTCATGACATGTTAACACTTCTCCCTCTTGACCTTAAGTTCCTTATTACCTGCTTTCCTGTCCCCTCCTGCCGACTAGTCCTCATCCCTGGGCTGGTGTGCCCCTCAATCTGATGTTGTTTTATGGGTCTGTCTGATTTCTGGCTGAAGGATGAATCTCAGAAGTGACTTCATCACTGAGCTAAAAAGATACTGGGGTCCGTATTCTTAGGATTTCTCCATCTCTGTCAGGCCAGTAGGTCTGGACTTTTTTTTCGTGAGTTTCTTCAACTCCAATCCAATTTTTTTTTATGATTGAATGAAAATGTACATTCCCATATAAATTTGCATGCTGACCTACATGCAGCTCCCACTGCTCTCCCTGCACGGTGACAGCACACTTCCTTTCTGCTCCATACATGTCTCACCTTCCCAGCAGTCTCCTATCTTCTCCTCTCCACGCATTCCCCTTCCTCCAGCATGAGGTCAACAGTATGACCTCCTATAGATGTCAGAACCATAAAGTGCCCATGCTGCATCACCAAGTCCAATCCATTGTTGTCTGAAAAGTTGACCTTCATTATGATTTATGGACAGGGGCAGCATCAGGAGAACCCCAAGGCCCCTGGACCATCAGTTGTTTTCTTTTAGTGGAGATCTCCGGGTGCACACCTATTTATACTTGTGTTGCCAGTGAGACGAGACTCAACTTTGTGAGCTCCATCATGGGTATCACTGGTGGTTGTCGGGCACCATCTGGTTGTTCCAGTCACAAGTCAATGCAGACATCCACTCACATCCACTCTCTGTCTTCTGGATTCTCTTTTCCCCATGTCGTTATGGACTTTAGTGATCATCTGTTCCTGTTAAGTTGGGACCATTTGCTGTACCCTCAGATGGCAGGTTGGCAGCTTTAAAGACCCCAGAAACCACTCACCCATGTGGGGTGTGGAGAGACCTCATTAACAAAATGCTAGTGATGCCAAATGGCCTCTATTTCCCCTGAGAGCATGGCCCCCGCCCCCTCACCCCAGCTACTCTGTCCTTGAAATATTGGGTTAAGATGGGAGGAGTACACAAGTTGTGTTGAAGTCTCATTAATACTGATCTTCTTACTAATGTGTGCTGTCACCCATTTCACCCAACCAAATTTCTAACAACTATCTAATCTAATCCCTCCCCCCTCACCCTCCTGTCCTCCCCATCCTTGCAGCCGTCAAAGAGTCTTTTCTTTTATGCATGAGTCTGCTTTAAAGTTCTTATTGTGGGGTTCTCATACAATATTTGTCCTTCTGTTGCTGACTACCTTTACTCAACATAATGTCCTCCAGTTGAAACTAGGTTTAGAGATGTTTCCTGCTGTCATTGTTGTTCTTTATCTGCAAGTATTTTTGAGATCCTGCTTTGACGTCTCTTGGGTAAGTGACTAAGAGTGACCTTTCCTTTTTGATTTCTTCTTTTCTTCTTCCTTCCCTCCTTTCCTTCCTTCCATCCATCCTTTCTTTTGTCTGGCATTAATTTATCAATTTAAAACTTATTGACTATTGGAATCTTCGGGTGACACAAATAGTTAAGTACTTGACTACTGTCTGAAAGTTGGTGGTTCCAAACATCTAAAGGTGTTCTGGAAGACAGGTTGGTGATCCACTTTCTAAGGGTTACAGCCTGGAAACCCTAAGGAGCGGTTCTGCTCTGTGCACATAGGGTGGCCATTAATTGGAATCGACTGAAGAGCAACTAACAATTGAATACTAGCCTTGTGCCAGATGCGGTTCTAGACTCTGGTAAAACGCTGAATAGGACAATGATTTGTTTTCTCTTTTTTCTACCAGAGCTTGCATTCCAGCGGAAATAAGCAAAAATGTGGAGTTTTGGAGGGACAGACATAGGCAAGTATAGCTAGTGCTTACTGGGCAGGGGAAGAGTGATGTAAGGTGGAGGAAACTTGTAGAGAGGCAAAGAAGGTCCCAGCTGCAAACAGCCTGCCACACAGTAGAAGCTGTCTTGGTTCATGGATTTAAACTCAACAGCAAAAACAGATCACAGTTAATGAATCTGTCCTAGATGCCCGCCAGTATCTGAGCACTTGTTGTATTTTAACCCATTTAAACTTCATGACTCCACTTCGCAAATTTTAAAATGTCTCTACTAAGCTCAAAAACAATCAACTCAATGTAAGGTTGATAATTTTGTAACTCTTTTAGTGAGTTAACAGAGAGTTAGGACACAATGACATTAATTGTTTTTTTTTTTAAGCTTTAAGTAGTGACGATGCTATCTCTTGCTAATATAATTGCATTGTCACTAATATATTCATATATTTATATTTTAACCTGAGGAAAGCTTATTTTTACACTTTAAATGAAATAGTATTCTCCTTATACTGAAAAAAGCAAATGGGTCTGATAAATGATTTTGTTTTTTCATATCATGGTATGCTGTTCATAGTTTCAGCTGAGCAAAAGTGGTATTGGTTCAGGCAAATTTGTTATTATTTATAAAAAAATATTTCTACATCTTTGTTTTACTATTGGTTAGCTCACATAGTTACTAGTCTTTTTAGAATTATGTAGATACAGTGTGTTTCAGAAGCTAATGACAACTTAAAATTTTTTTAACCATTTTATGCAATATTAGAAAATAATCCCTATTTTTCTAAATCTCTAGTGCTGTCTGTTGAGACATAGGCTGATTTGAGAGGACAACCTAAAGGAAAAGTCAAGGTCAAATGATTTAAAAGGTTTCAGATGGACTTGCTGAATGGAAACTTGAGCATATACATGGCATGGAGTAAATGCTGTGATAGGGTCCACTTTCATCTATGTGAGATTGCATTAAAAACTACTCTATTTTTGAAAGTTAGAAGATAGTTAGAGTATACTATATTTAGCATTACTTGAATACTCTGGGGGTCAGTTCTACCCTGGCCCCCAGGGTCACCATGAGTCGGATCCAACTCAACAACACTTGGCTTTGGCTGAACAATCAGGATGTTTTGGTTCATACACCTTAAGGCTAGCCTGTTTTCTGAGGAGTATGTCTAAGCTCAAGATCTTAGAAAAATGCCCATTTCCTGTTTTGTTTTTTAATGTGGGCATTTTGTCTTTTTTTCTTTTGTTGATTAAATATTTGATTTTTTTGGCTTAGATTTGTTGGGAAGGTAATCAGGGAAAAAGATCTAATCCAACTTCCTAACATCTAATATGCTTGTATCTCTGAGTTTTTAGTTTTTGCTGCTAATGAGCTTAATATCAAGGTTGAATCACACTGTCTGATCTAGAGTATGAAAAAATATAACATTTCAAATGGAAAGAATGAATTGGAACTTTGGTCATCTCTATGCATTATTTACATCCTGGCCTATTAGGGGAAATTGCCCTTACATAAAAAGATAAATATTTCTATATTGATTTAAGGCAACTGAATTTTAATTTAGTGTTAGGTATTTAGTTTTATAATGACTAATGACACAAGTAAACCCTGTGGCATAGTGGTTAGGAGCTATGGTGGCTCAGGAAAAGATCAGCAGTTCAAACTGATGACACATTCATTGGAAACCCTATGGGGCTGTTCTTCTCTGTCTTGTAGGGTTACTGTCATGGATTGAATTGTGTCCCCACCCTTCAAAATGTATGTGTTGGTTTTACTTGGCTATGAGTCCCTAGTGGGTGCTATTCCTCCCACGCGTTGTCAATCCTGCCTCCGTGATGTTGATGAGGGAGGATGGGCAGCAGCTGTGTTGGTGAGGCAGGATTCATGCTACAAGCTTGTGGGATATGAGAGACAAGAAGTGAGCAGAGGAAGCTGGAAATCTCATACCACCACGAAGACAGCACCAGGAGCAGAGCACGTCTTCTGGACCCGAGATTCCTCTGCTGAGATGCTCTTCTTGACTTTGGACTGAGCCTGCAGGACTGTGATAACTTGTCTTGCTGAATGGGCTTGTAAACTTGTAATTGGATTTGTGGCCTACCAGACTGTGACAATAAAAGTTTCTCTTCATGAAGCCTTCCACTCATGGTATTTTTCTGTTGGAGCAGTACCAGGTGACTGAGACAGTCACTATGAGTCAGAATCAACTTGTCAGCAATGAGTTTAGTCTTGGATTCCAAATCTCTCATAACCCTCCCAGGGCTTTGGCCTGTCATGGCTAGTAAGGCCATTGGCTTCCCTGAATGTATCTTCAAGGTTATTCCTATTCTTCTACTCAGAGTCTTTGTCTTGGATGTGTTAAGTGAGGTATCCTGTAACTTTCATGGAATATAGGAGAATTCCATAAATCAGACCTTGGAGGATATCACGTCTCTTTGGGATTATAGTACTATGCCAAGCCAAAGCCAAGTGCCGTCGAGTCGGATCTGACTCATGGCAACCATGAGTCGGATAGTACTATGGGACTAATATAATTGTCATATAATCTAAGTTACTGATCTTTATAGGATTCTGGGGCCATTTAAAGCCATGTCAGAAAGTAGACGTTTTCTGGTAGGCTTGTCATTGCACCTTAGTGCTGTTGGATTAAAATAAATTTTCTCAAGTCTCTGGATTTCCTTCCTTGACTCTTGTATATTTTTTCCCTTCCTTAAACATTTTTTGAGGGCCTCTCTTGTTAGTGGAAACCCTGGTGTCTTAGGTAGTATTTAAATGCTACATCTGCTAACCAAATATCCACAGTTTGAATCTGCCAGGTACTCCTTGGAAACACTATGAGACAGTTCTACTTTTGTCTTGTAGGGTTGCTGAGAGTCAGAATCAACCCAATAGCAGTAGATTTGGTTTTATTGTGTTAGTGATGGAATTCTTGCTTTCCTTGGGGAAGACCTAGGTTCATTTCCCAGCCAGGGCACCTCACTGCAGCCACCACTCCTCTTCCCTCGGGGCCTGCGTGTTGCTGTGATGCTGAACCAGTTTCAGCAGAGCTTCCAGGCCAAGACTGATTCACAACCAGTCATGAGGATGATGCAGGGCTGGGTGCCATCTTTTTCTCTTGTGCTTGGGGCCACTATGAGTAGGGCAACTCCAGGGCAGCTAATAACAACAAGAACTGTGCAGGAACCATGCTAGTGCAAGCAGACACACACACACAAAAGCCTATGCCTATGCTCTCAGGTTGCTAGCAAGGCAGGGAGACAGATAATGCAAACAAATAAATGACCACTGTTTCAGGGGTGTCCGCTGTAGTAGAAACTCCCAGGAAGAAAGGGGAGAAGGTCATCAGAGAGGGCTTCCACTGAGTAAGAGCTTGTTAGGAAATCTCATAGGTGTGAAACAGGAGTGTGAATTCAGCAACTCATTCATTCTTAGCTGGTATTAATTCTCATCAATGCCAGATATTTCTATGCATGTTCTGTCTTCAGCTGGTCAAAAAAAATCCTCAAAAAATTATTGTATCGAGTACCCTTCTTTGTAGAATGCATTTCCCAGGTCTCCAGGAGGTTTTTTTGAATAACTTCACTTGTTCCCAGTTTGAGCTTTTCTGGTTTATCCTTTAAGCAGTGACGGAAAGATGGAAGTACCAGACTGCTGATAGGCCCGAGATACCTGCAGATAAGGACAGAAGCAGTGGCACGTCTTCCATGTCAGCACAGGCTGATGTTACTCTTCCTGAATATTCATTTGCTAAGGTCCCAGTGTGACTAAAGATTTTATTCTTTGCACTTTTCTCAATTTGTCTTTTGTTCCTGTTAGAGGATGCTTCTTATACTGATATACACTGTTGATGTGCTCACTGTAAGATTTTTGGTATTACAATGACCTATCCTTAATGCTTCGTTGTCTTTATGTTGTTGGTTTCAATAGAACTGCCTAGACAAGTATTATTTTAGTAGGTAGAGTGAGTAGCCAGCCTTGGGTGATTTTAGGGGTACTGCAAAGACCCCAGGACTCTAAAATATTTCCCTTTGTAATCTATAATTTACCTGAGATTCCACAATTAAGAGTTCACTGAAGTCTTTTAGATGCGTCTGGAAATTTGAGTAGTTGCACCTTAAGCAGGTATCAATTATTGGTTCCTTAGGATAGAAAGCACTGAGCTCTGGGGAGGGAAAGAGACAAGCTGAGAAAAACAGGCGAAAGCATAGCTTATTCCAGGACCAATTTTATGTTGTGTTGTTGTTAGGTGCTGTTGAGTTGGCTCTGACTCATAGCAACCTTACATGTAACGGAATGAAACATTGCCTGGTCCTGTGTCAGCAGGACCCAGAAGTAGGTATATTTGAGCCCATTGTTGCAGCCATTGTGTAAAACTATTTTGTTTAGTCTTCCTCTTGTTCATGATCCTCTACTTCTTCAAGGATTGGCCTCTCCTTATAAAAGGTCCCAAGTAAATGAAACAAAATCTCAGCATCTTCACTTCTAAGGAACAGTCTAGTTATACACACTCCAAGACAGATGTGTTTGTTATTCTGGCAGTCCATGGTATAGTCAATATACTTGGCCTTATGTTAAATTTTTGTTGTTGTTAGGTGCTGTCAAGTCGGTTCTGACTCATAGCGACCCTATGAACAACAGAACCAAACAGTGCCCAGTCTTATGCCAAGTCCACCATTGTTTTTATGCTCAAGCCCATTTTTGCAGCCACTGTGTCACCCCATCTCGTTAAGGGTCTTCTTTTTTATGCTGATCCTCCACTCTACCAAGCGTGATGTCCTTCTCCAGGGACTGATCTTTCCTGACAACATGTCCAAAGTATATAAGATGCAGTCTTGCCATCTTTGCTTCCAAGGAGCACTCTGGTTGTACTTCTTCTGGAACAGATCTGCTTGTTCTTTTGGTGGTCCATGGTACATTCAACATTCTTCTCCAACACCACAATTCAAAGGCATCAATTCTTCTGTCTTCTTTGTTCATGGTCCAGCTTTTTGCATGCATATTATGCAATTGAGGTGCATTTTAGTCTTCAAGGTGCCATCTTTACTTTTGAATATTTAAAGAGGCCTTTTGCAGCCAATGCAATGCATCTTTTGATTTCTTGACTGCTGCTTCCATGGGTGTTGTTTGTGGATTATGTTACATAATGGGGTCACTATAAGCTCAGCAGTATTATTTAGGAATTCCTGGGTGATGCAGATGGGCAATGCAATCAGTTGCTAACCACAATTAGAGTGGTACAAGTCCACTCATAGGTGCCTTGGAAGAAAGCTCTGGTTATTTGATTTTCTGAGAAATCAGCTTTTGAAACCCTGTTGAGCATAGTTCTTCTCTGACACACATAGGGTTTCTATGAGTCAGAGTCAACTTGACAACAACTGGTTTATTGGTTTTTACCCAGTTGCGAGAGAAAGAAGGAGGTCTCAGATAGCTGAGAACAGCTCACAATTTTCCCAGACCAAGACTGTCATCTCTCTGGATTGGTGCTTTTCTTTTCCCTTTCATTTAGAACCTCTTGTACTGTCCTTCTAAATGAGACCACCCACTGGTGGCCTTTCCAAAGATGCTTTCCAGCTTGGCTATTGCTGTAGTGACCATTTTCTTGACTGTCTATCAAGAAACAAGGTAGCAGTCACTTTAGAGAATAGCAATTTGGGTTCCTAGTCGGACTTCAGTCCGCCGTAGTTTCTCCTCTCTGTAAGGCTGTGTGGTACCAGCTCAGGTCCCCCACATCAGCATTTCTCCTGGCTTCCTGGAAACTGAAAATTAGATGGACTTAGAACAAATTTTCAGTACACTAGATGAGTATGATCAAGTGGCCATGACAGTATATAGACACATTTCCCATTTCTGTTTCATCAGTTCCTACTAAAATTAAAAGCCGAGCTAAGTGAGCATCAAGTGCACTTGGTAGATTTTTAGAGAGAATGCGTATGACCAGAAAAAACTTTGCTTTTTTGACTCCAACCAAAAGAAAGCCTCACTGCCAGACTCATGCTCTCTGACAAGTTCCCATGCACACAGAACCCTAACTGTTTGATAAGCACCTAAAAGACACTAACATGCGCAGCTGCTAACCAAAATGTTCGTGGTTTGAGTTCACTCAATGGTTTCGTAGAAGAAAGGTCTTGTGATCTACTTCCCCAAAATCAGCCTTTGAGAATCCCATGAAGCACATTCTACTCTGACACCCATGAGGTGTTTCTTCATAAATTGAAGTCAACTCCTTGATAACTAGTTCTGGTTTTGAGTGTGATGGTGCTAGCAATATCTCTAGCCAAGTTCTTTAGAAAATAGATAGTGGAGGCCGAGGAAGTGCTTGTTATAACTCTCTTACATGCCTAGGTGTGTTCGTCTGTAACTTGTCCACAGTTGCTGGCATGTGTCAGGTATACACAGGCATCCCACATTCGCGGTGCTGAAATGTGTTCATTGCACAGAGATTCAAACTCTAGTTTAGAGACTGCTTTTTAAATAGCAAAGTGACTCCTTTCAGAAGATGCAGAGATGTGTGCTTTCATTTCTTTGTGACCCAGAGACCCCTACATTAGACATAGAGGACTAGCTGCCTCAGGAGAAAGAGCCATGTGGTTTACATAACTGCTTCAGTAATACTGTGAGCTGCACCCCTTCACCCTGAAGAACTCTTGGTGACATTCCAAACCCATTGCTGTTGAGGCAATTCCAACACATAGCGAGTCTGTAGGACAGAGTAGAATTGCCCACACAGTTTCCAAGAAGCAGGCAGTCAATTCGAACTTCCCACCTTTTTGTTTGCAGCTGAGTGAGCTGTTAACAGCTATACCACCTGGGCTTCCCAACAGCATTAGGCCCTGAGAAAGAAGCATTTTTCAGGATATTAGGATACTTGCATTTTACTGCAATAACCACTTTCATTTTAGTATTCATGTACATGATGTTTTCTTTGGAATTTAATTTGACTAGTTGACCTTTGCCTCCACCTTCTCTTGTTTCCAATCACTTCCTCCTGTTCTTAGTACAGTCATCTTCCTGTGAAACAGTGATAACGATACCATTGCCCTGCATTTAAATTTCTGTCACCATCCTGTTTTCTTTAGGGTGACGGTGAGACAGCTGGTGAGCGACAAGATGCTTTATAATCTCCTACCTGGCCTCATTTCTTGCCAATCTCACAAAATACTAATGCTCAATCACTTGAAGAGTCCCCCCACTCTCAGAATGTCCTCTTGTGCCACCACGCTGTGCCCATGCTTGGCTCTCTGCTTCGTTACCTTAGCGTGCCTTCTCTCAGATT
This sequence comes from Heterohyrax brucei, assembly GCA_028571685.1. NCBI lineage: Eukaryota > Metazoa > Chordata > Mammalia > Hyracoidea > Procaviidae > Heterohyrax > Heterohyrax brucei. The sequence goes on along the minus strand of CM053154.1, from coordinate 79,712,693 downwards.
AATTTCAACTCATCACTCAAGGCCTTAAAAGTTAGGAGAGGCCATCCTCTGTTTCCAGAGTCCTTTGTTTCTTGCCTGTGTTTGAGTAATAATGATTCGAGTAGCTACCACTGACATAGCCTTTACCAAGTGCTGGCTACTAACTAAGCAGATGACGTTTACTAACTCATTTACTCCTCCCAACAGCCGTAGGAGGTAGGTATTGTTCACATCTTATAGATGAGGAGACTGAGGCACAGAGAGATTGACTCACTGCTCCAAGATTGTATAGGCTACTTGGCAGAATTTTGAGGCACATACAGCTAGAAATTGAAATCCTGGTGGACTCCACTGCTAAATGGCAAACTATTCAAGAGTGAGAACCATGTTTTATTGATTTTTATCCCCAAACCCAGTGTAGTGCCTGTCGCACTAGGACAACTTATGTGGTATTTGTTGAATGTAAAGGCTATTATATTTTCATTCCAAACTATAATCATTTTGTAAACACGTTATTTGATATAAGCATTTATGTTTTCGGTCTTCAAGCAGGGATAAACTGGAATCAAATGGACATAGCTGCATCTTGAGGAATGGGAGAGGCAGTGCTGTGAGGGGTCCTGTGTCTGGTCTTAGCTGCATTCACACATGTTCAGGTGGGACTCATGTGTTGACGGGCCCACATCCCTGTGGATGTTCTGCCCTCACTGAGTGTGGAAGGTTGAGCCAGGGCGCCGTTCATTCACGCTGGGGTCCAAGCTCCTCTTCCGTGCTGGGGTCACAGAGATGTGGCGAAGAAGGCTGAGCCCCCAAGAAGAACATTTGAGGGAGTAATTTCTAAGTATGGGGGCTGATTTTCTTCACTATTTACAGTTAGAGCCGGGGGGGGGGAGGGTTGAAAGTTAGAACTACGCCTCACCATACTTTGAGTTGTGTTCAGTGTATCAGAGATCACAGGAGGCAGAGGGGCACGGAAAAAGAAAATAAGTGTTTTGTTCAGCAGGCTGTTCAAAGAAATTGGGCTTCCTATCTGGCCTTAGCATCAGAGGCAAGCTGAGTAGCCCTTCCATAAAGGAGCAGCATTTTCCTATCTTTGAGAGTACCTTCAAACTTTAGTATCTCTTTTTCCTCTGATCAGTTGATTTTGATACAAACACGTTGGAGAATGTCACCTGTAATGAAGGTTCTGTTCCATGGTCAGTGCGAACTGATGGTTTGACTGGCTGTGCGTGCTAAGATGAAGATGGCTCTCCTTGTGGTGGGGTGTAGGGGCACAGGATGCTCTTGGGGGTGTGGTTGCCATGTAGCGCTGCTGTTCACTCTCTGTGGGCCCCTTACCCACCCTCGCACTACCCTGAGCCTCATGACCGTTTAGTTTCTTCAAAACCATGTGATACCTTGAGAGTAACCATAAGGGCTGTAACCCAGGGTTAGGGATGTTGCCATTTAACTGTCTCTTATTTATTGACCAGCCTCAGCTCTGCTTCTATAATGAACGGTAACCACAGGAAATCATGGTGTGTATCCTTGTATAACTGATGCTTTTGCTTCTTCTGAATTTTCCAAAACCATGTTTCATGTTTAAAACTCTAACGAGGTTATTTGTTTATGCAAAACACATGCTAAAGATACATGCATACGAGAGGATGGATGGCCAGGGAAACCATATCACCAGAGTACGATCAGTTCTGTCATCCCCTCCCCTTCCCATCTCTTCCTTTCTTGTCCTAAAGCTGCCTCTTCCCAGTGCTGTGTACAGTGTTCTGTTTAGAGTGGTTTGAACATTTTTTTCTGCCCATGTCTTTCATTGCTGAAGTAACTCACCTCTCTCATATCGACTCTTACCCAGGAGCCGCACTGCAGACTCTTTGATGTAGGTCTTCTCTGCATGGCAGCCAAGGCCAAGCTGTGGTTTTCATTGCATGATACAACCTCACCCCTTCTGTTGTCACCTCCGAGTTAACCTGATTCTCCCCTGCACTGCCTATGCATGTGAATGAGCTTTCCGCGATGGCCCTGAATGTGGCGAACGCTGAACCTACGCATGGAACTGAAGCAGTGAGCATTCCAACGCAGGGAAGCGCTGGGGATTTAGGGTTTTCTCTGGACCTCTTTATGGAGACCTGCTTCACTGCTGTGCTCCAAAGACCACTCTGCCCCTTGAAAACTGAAGACTAGAATATTGGGAAATAGAAAGAAATCTCCTATTTTTAGGCATATGCTAAGCAAAGACTGGTGACAAGGAATCCAGGAGCTAGAATCTGTTTGCCCCTTTCCTGGTGATCAGTCCTACACATGCCCAAGTCTACACAGAGGTGCCCAAGGGAGCAGTATGATACCTCCTTCTTCATATCCTTCTGAGTATTAGTGAGTTTGGTTTTGCATAAATCTAATAAATATCTAAATGTATGTACTTAAAAACACAAGCCTCTTAAGCTGACTGCTCTGGGGAATATAATCATTGACCTTTCTTGTAGTTCATTGCATTTAGGAACACCATTAACTCAACTTATAAAGATATAAAAGGGTGATACTACAAAAAAATGTTGTACAAGCATTGCATTCAGCAGTACTGATTAAAGGTTGTAATCTTTTCTTTCTTTGTTGAAATAAATTTTTTTGCTTAGATCTGATTGTCCAATGACTTTTAAAGGTGATTTTTTTTTTTTCTTTTTAAACATGTGTACTTCCCCCTTTTTTCCTCCCTTTTATTCTTGGAATTAGTTTCTGTATGATGATTGTCAAGATCTTGTTATTTCATGTATGTGGATACTTTACATTTTAGACATACCTTGGCTGTAAATTGAGAACCGTGAAAGATGGGCATAACCATGCTCTTAGATTATCCTAGGGTTGGAATTAGTTTCTGTATGATGATTGTCAAGATCTTGTTATTTCATGTATGTGGATACTTTACATTTTAGACATACCTTGGCTGTAAATTGAGAACCATGAAAGATGGGCATAACTATGCTCTTAGGTTATCCTAGGGTTGGAATAAGAGCTCCTAGAGAATTCCTGATGGTAATCACTTAACAGTTCTAGAATCCCTTACATTAAAACCGGGAACTAAGTTGCCAAAATGAAATCAAAGTTGATGACTTCTTGTCCTCCCTCTGCCCCCCATAAATCATTATTCCCCCATATCTGAAGGGTTTAGTACTTTGAAGCTCTTTCTGTACTTTTTCTCTATTCTAGTAAATATATTCTATTCACTCTCTGGAAACCCTGGTGGCATAGTAATTAAGCACTATGGCAGCTAACCAAGAGGTCAGCAGTTCAAATCTGCCAGGTGCTCCTTGGAAACTTTCTGGGGCAGTACTACTCTTCCTATACGGTCATTGCAATTAATTTGACAGTCAGAGGTTTGGTTTGGATTCACCCTGTGGAGACCCTAGTGGTGTGGTGGTTAAGAGCTTGGATGCTAACCAAAAGATTGGCACTTGCAGTCCACCAGCACTCCTTGGAAACTCCATGGGGCAGTTCTACTCTGTCCTACACGGTAGCTATGAGTCGGAATTGACTTGACAGTAATGGGTTTGGTTTTTTATTTGGTATTCACCCTATAGAAATAAACTTTGCTTAGAATTTCATAACATGTTTTTTTGGTTACCAGTGGAAGAAAGGTCTTTTGAATGGAAGCCTTCCGCTGTGAAAATGTGCTTACGTAGCGCTCGAGTGGAGACCTTGCAGGGAAGGTGACCTTGAACGGTACACTGAAGTTCTGTGCCTTCACCAGAGCTTTCATCTGGATGTTTGGTAAAGGAAATACTTAATTCTAGTTTGTATGGCTCTTCAGTAGAGAGTCTCTTTCCTCTTTCTTAGAAAAACATAATACTTCCTGATAGAGTGAAAAAATTTCGGAAACCCAGTGGAGAGTGAGGAATAAATGGATTCATTCAGAAAAACAGAGAAAGCCATTAAAAATCAGCTTCCTGGGGGCATCTCATTTCCTAACGGGGATATTTTGCAGTAGTGTGGAAACCACCTCTAGAGTAAGCGAAAGGTTGAGCAGCATATCTCTAGCAAGAGAACCAAAAAGAGGACAGCAGGAGGAAGCCTAGATGACGGAACTTTGCTCCAGTGAACAGGTCAAACCATACGCCTTTCTAAATTTGGATTCAAAAGTCAATTGGACGCCACTGATGCAATGGAAAGAATTATCATTTCTCAGGCATGAGCGAGACAAAATTAATTTTGATAAGTTATTCTTGGTACTAATCACAAGAAAGTGGGAAAGAAAAAAATGAAGGAAAAAAATGTTCTAGGAGGTAAGTTGTTTCCATAAAGTCGTTAAGAAGGAAATTAACAAGGGTGGACTTGGAGACACAGAAGTCCCTGGGTGGTGCGTACAGTTTTCACACAACTGCTAACTTGAAGGTCGTTAGTGTGAACCGACCCACAAGTTCCGAGAGAGGATCACAGGCAAGAACCCATACGGAGCAGTTTTACTCTCCAGTCTTAGTGGAGCCGGTGGCCAGGTCTCTCCTCCCTTGGAGTGGCTGGGCCGTTTCACGCTGCAGAGCTTCCAGGTAGCAGTCCAGCGCGTAACTAGCGTACCACCAGGGCTCCTTATTGCACAGTCACAGGGTTTAATAGGTGGTTACCACCTTCCCCCTTAACGAAGACAGTTTGTTTCTAAAGGTAACTTCTTCCGTCTTCTTTGGGGTGGCAGTGTTCTTTCCCCTACAAAGGTTGGTTTTTGGCATTTCTAAGGAGTGACTCCTGCCTTGTGCTCAGCAGACTCATGACTTCTAATCAGCAACATCTCCGACTTTCCTTTTTGGCTGTGAGGCTGCTGGGCTCTCAGCAGAACTCCTAAATAGGAATACTTACAAAACTTTCACGCCTCAGATGTCAGCCAAAGACAGAGCTTAGACAAACAGTGCTTTTATTTCCTTGTGCAATAAAGGTATAATTGTTTTCCATGCCAGACATCAGACAGACTTAGGCCACATCTTTCACCATGTCATCTGAAAAAAACCAAAAAAAGTAAAAACCTCAACAACAACAAAAAGCAACCTCAAGATGTCAGAAACAAAACAGTCTTAACTATCCTTTAGTGCCATAAATTCATGTGTAACTTTGGCCAAACACTTGTGGTGCACTTAAAAGTGTTATGTGACAATGTTTGCTGTTCTTCAAAGTGGAGAAGCCAATAAATGGAACAAGTGTTTCTGTACGTAACCACTTTTCTCTGTGATGCATTCAGGCCTTCCAAACACAGTTCCAGGCAATCTCTGGGCATTGCTCCTCATTGTCAGCGGAGCCGGTGAGTGTGGTCGCTGACACAGTTGCGCACCATCCCACCTGGCTGCAGATGGGGCTGGGATAAGTGAGGGCGACCTCCAGCAGGTCGTGTAACATGCAGACTGTTGGAGTTCATGGAAGAAAGTGGGAAAGGACCAACTTGGCACATCCTTGTGAACAAACAAATCCCCTTTGCCGTGGAGTTGATTCACACTCATAGCAACCGTATAGGACAGCATAGAACTGCCTCATAGAGTTTCCAAGGAATTGCTGGGTGAATTCAAACTGCTGACCTTTTGGTTAGCAGCTGAACATTTAACTTCTGTGCCACCTCATATCCTGACCTAATGGACTCCCTGTCTAGGTTCCAGAATCACCTGGGCTAGGTATGCCAAAGCCAAGCCAAACCAAACTCAGTGCCAGCGAGGTGATTCCAACTCATAGCGACTCCATAGGGCCAAGTAGGACTGCTCCGTAGAGTTTCCAAGGAGGGCCTGGTAGATTCAAACTGCTGACCTTTTGGTTAAGAGACATAGCACTTAAAAACTATGCCACCAGGGTTTCTGGGCCAGGTATGGTGTTGGTAATTTTGGCTTCCCATTCTGAGTCCTTGTGGTATACACACAGCAAGTAGTTATTGCCTAGGTCAGGTTGTCGAGTCCTGCCAGGATAACATCAAAGCCAGAGGAGAAAACAAAAGAAAGACGCATGGTACATAACTAAGTAGGCTAGTGACAAGGTGACTGGGGAATGCCCAAAACAGTCCAAGAGACATATCTGGGGAAGCCTCAGAAAGAAACTTTTGAAGTCTGCAACCCATAAAAACCCAAAGAGATCCCACAGTTATTTGAAAGCCTAGCCCAACTATCCTTGATTGTCAAGCCTTTCACATAGAGTGACTCATGCTTATTCTTACCAGGCTCTGCTTTGCTGTTTGTTATTAATGAAGCTTCTTATTGAAATGAACAGAGAAGCCTTGAAGCTGTAGTGCGCTGGGCTTCTTCTTTATGGCTTTTCCCTCCCACAGTTATGGGAACACCAAGAAACTTCCCCTGAATGTGTAGGAGCTCGTGTTTGGTTATTACTGGTTAGAAGTTATTGTTTAAGGACTTCTTAATATATGCATGACAATGCTTAACGTCCAGAAAAAAAAAAAAAAAAAAAGGCATCAGAAGCAGAATGTAGTGGTTGGATGAACCTTATTGTCTCCTTGCATATCCAGATCTGATTTCCCTGGGCCTAGAGAGGACTGTGACTAGAGCAACTTGAATTGCTACCCATATGCTAAGCCTTTTGTCTGAGTTTCTTGTTAAACAGTGAGGCCTATGATTCTTCTCTCTTCTCTCCACCTCTAATTGCCTCAGACACAAGATGAGTCACTTACCTCCTGAAATGTTCCTTTACCATCCTCTCTGGTGGAGAAGGAGACATTCCCTTCTAGCCCACAGCTGACAGACCAGCAGACACAAAACAGAATCAGGGTGAAACCCTGAGAGAAGTAGCTAAGGGTAGATTGTTGTTCCTCCCACCCCCAGGCAGCCTTGTTCTCTGGATGGTCCCAGGATGGGGTTGAGGTCAGGGAGTGAGCATGCATGTGGGCCAGAGGACCACGGGTGTGTCTGCGTGTCTGCTGTGCTACCCTACTACTGTGTGTTGTTCATTGGCCTCATTCTTAAAGAACTCTTCGGCTGTTTTGTGAGTCTGTGTGTATATGTGTATTCAGGAGCTTCTGAATCCTCTACCTCATCACTGCCCTCTTCTGGATAAGCAAGAGTTGACTAAAAAGAGATGACAGGTCAATAGAGATAAGACAAGAGAGTAAGAACAAGTCAGTAATGACTGCTCAGGCAGTTCAGTGAACACCAAAGCAAGCAGCACTTGTTTGGAGGATCCTCTTCCATTTAGTAGCTTAGCACTGATTTATTACATAAAAGTTGCTGGCCAATATGACCGTTAATTCTACTCAAGTAACAACTGTGATTGAAATAATTAGTCTGTAGACAAGCTTGAGAAAATGAGCATTAGTGGGTAGGTTGTCTGCGATAACATTCCGAGAGTCCAACACTGAAGAAAGACATAATCTCATGGAAGTAGAATTGAAAAAGATATTTAGAAGACATGTGACAGGTTCATCCCCCTGCCTCTCCGCCAGACCTCCTCTAAGCCCAGCAGGCAAGTGAGGCACTATCCTCTGTTAAAGACCCAAAAAAGAAAAAAAGCAACCTCCTGTGTCCCCTCATTAAAGTGACTCATGGCTATCTCCATCAAGAAATTGTGGTTACTTATTTAGTATTTATGAGACTGTGCAGCTGCCTTTATAAAAATACAGTTTTCCAGTGTTTCTTTTCTAATGTGATCTGAAGTTAATGCTTTCAGATATAGCCTCAAACAAAGTATTAGTGAAATCTTCTCAGGATAACTCACTGCTCATCCTATTAAGCATTCATTTGAAATTGCAACATCTGATAAGGAGACAATAAAGCAGATACAAATGGAAAAAGTGTAGAGATAATTGAGCCTATTAGTTTTTGCTCAGCCAGATGAGTGTCTTTTTTGTTGGCATTTTTCCATAAACAGCTCATATTACTGTCATTATTATTACCTTAGTTTTAAAAATAACTACATTTTTTAAGTCTTTAGTCTTTAGCAAGCACTGTACTAAGCATCCTGCTCCTGTTATCTGATTGAATCCTCACAGCATCTTTTGAAGTTTGTGTCCCTATCCCCAGTTCACGCATTAGAAAACCAAGGGTTGGAAAGGTCAGATATTTTTGTCCATAATCATACAGCTAGAAAGTGATAGGGCTGGGATTTTACCTCCTATATGATTATCAACCCACCTAACCAACCTCATGTCAACTCGTAATGGTGGTATTTTGCTCTTTATTTACTTGTATGAGTAGATAATGGATGAAGATATGGAATGATGAGGAGGAGAATCTAAGGTCAGGGAGGGTATGGAAATCTTCTCGAGAGAAAATTTGAAGGGCTCTGTAAGACAGTGACAGCAATTCACCCTCTGGGTGTCAGGAATACAAATTTTCTGTGTGTTTCCTTGAGAAATCCAGTGCTTAAGAAACTGGCGTATTGTGTTCTTCATTAGCAGTCTGCGTCATCTTCTTTGTCTCCTGGAAGAATGCTTCTTTCTTACGACGAATTCTCTGAACTCCCTGACTGCTTTGAAGTCTACAATTATCATTTTTTTCTGGGGCTTTCCTTATCACTCAAAACTCAAGAGTACAGTACCCATAAGGGCTCCAGATAGTAGTTGGGGTTTATATACCACCCACCTGTATGTTCTAATTGATTTCAGTGTTACCTTAATGAAGCATATGTTTGTTGCTATTGAATCACATCTTAGCAGTTGAGTGGAGACGTAATTAAAATCCGGCTGTTGTTAGGAAGATCATAGATCTACTGATACAAACTCATAACTAAAGACTTCCCAATAGCCATTTAACAAACTGGCTTGGGATAATGAAAGATCAATACTGTATGGTAATAAAAAGAACCATTGCAAAGTCTCAGAAGAGTGCTTTAAAATAAAACAAGGTTCCTATTTTGATCCTCTTATTATTATTATTAATAAATGAATGAAAACAGCTCCACAGAAAAAGGGTAACTATACCTTAAAAGATAACTGCCCCAGAAATTCTGGGATAAAACAGTAATACTGCTTAACAGAATAGGCTTTCTTCTGTTCTGTAAAATTTATAAGATAAAAGCTACACAACTTTTTGAATATGTGCCCCACCTAGTATAAACACTGAATGCACCAGTGTTGGAAAGATAAACTCGTAAGTACATAGCTCCGACCAGGAAGTAAGTAAAATGTGAGCTCTGAAAGAAAACAAGAAAATGGAGAGCTTTCAACTTGGCATCTCAACACTGTTCATGACCTCTACCGTCCTGGTGTGATGTCCAGGTTAGAAGACAATGTTCTATACAAGCTTCAGATTATTGTTTTCTTAGTGATTAATTAGTATCATGTCACTGGCACTACATTTGTTATTGTTACTAGCTTGAAAGATATTTTTCTGGCACCTAAAATCATATGAATTACAACAATGATTTCTTATTTGGAGTGCATTGCCAAGAGTTACTTCCTTTTAAAAATTAATTGGTCTCATAACATTCTACTTAGCTAGATGCCTTCATTGTAATTTTGTATGCAAGAAAACTGAAGCACTTCATTTGTCCAATATGTCCACACATTACCAGGAAAATGTTAAATGACTTAGCTTTGCCTGCTCATGGGTGCATAGATGCCCCCAAGAACCACATCTATATGATGTCATCTTTTTTCCTTTATTTTGATTGGATGGAATAGTATACAGAGCTTACTGTCTGGTTCATAATTAGTATTCAAACTATCTAAGTATTATCAGCCATCATCATAGTCATTCTTGTTCTTTTAGAATAAGTGAGGGTGAAAGAAAATTGGAGCTCCTTAAGGGTTATCAGTCACTAAGCAGGCGGGTTACTTCCTGTCAGTAGACTGGCCCAGTCAGCATGATGCTGCTACCACCATCGCAGGAATAACTGATGGAGACTACATGACACAAGACAGTCTTTAGAGAGTAGAATTAACTACAGGTTGGAGAGGTCAGTGCCCTTTGGATTTTTCCAGACCATTCAACAGACTCATGAAAGTTTCCTAGGGCAGATCAGTCTACCCTCAGTTATTTTTGCATAAGCTTTATGAGAGGCTTGGTGGATAGCAAATACGGTGTTTTATGCTTCTTCCCCTCCAAGAAGGTTGAAGTCCATCTGGGGATGTAATGTGAGATGGCAGAAGGGATACTGGGTCTCTGTCCCAACTTCACATAGGCCTTGATTTATCTTTTTATAAAATGGAGATAACAAAAATCTGCTTTATATTCATACTGTGAGGATCAAATGATATAGTAGACGTAAACTCTGAAGTCCTGTTCAGTTGTCAGATAGAGATTATATTGAATTGAATAAGAGTCAACATTATGAGACAATTAGATGTTCCCATTCCCAGTATTATAGGAATTCACAGGAGGGAGAGGTGAGTGAAGGCCTAAGTTATTTGCTTAGTCAATTGCTTGGGTGGTCCTTGAAGGATATGGAAGGTTTGGACACACTGGGGAGAACACTTGAAGAAGCAAAGACGAAGAGTTAGAATTGGAAATATGTGAGTCACATTCAAGAAGAAATAATGAAGGCACTAGCTTCATGATAGCAAAGAATTTAGATTGAAGGGAGGCAGAAAATCAATTTTGGTTTTGGAGGTTCTTCACCGTCAGGCTTAGCTTTGATGTATAAGGCAGGAAGGAGCCCCGAAGATGGATACATGGCATCTCTTAATTGAATTAATCTGGCAACATGGCAGAGTTGAGACCAGGAGAAAGGCCTGGAACTGTTAAACTTTTATTGTATTGATCTATGTCTGTCGTGCTTTCAGCCTGAATTCCGGTGGTCCGTAATCCTGGTGGAAATTGAGATGGCTCCATTTAATTTTAAAAGGAAGTAGCCCAAAAATAAGGAGAATTTGAATGTTGTCAGAAGTCATCTCACAAATTGCTGTTTCATTCCTTAGCCAGTCCCTTCCCTCTCATTCGGTTATTTAAATCATCTTTCAGATTTTTTGTTGTTTTTAAGCTGATTAACATTTTTTATCACTTGTAAACGATGTTCTCCATAACACCTACCAACCTATGCCTCATTATTTTTCCTCTTAATATTAAACCAAAAATGTGCTCAGTGGGCATTCTTTGATTGTTAATTGGAACGTCACTGTGCAGCCTGCACGGTAGCATTGTAATTACGTCCCTGTATTTTCTTAATTTTTTTTTCTCCTAGTTCACATTTGAAACTGAAAATCTGTTCAACCCCTCGATCTCAGCAATTAGTTAAGTGGTATGCAGCTGGTTATCTGGGGGTGGGCTCAAATGCTTAATCATCTCTGTGCAGGCCTGAATGGGAATCTTCCTGAGCAGCAACACCTGCAATTAGAGAGTAATTGCGAGAAAGTTGTTCTAGAGCAGTGGTTCGCAGCTTGCAGTCTCTGGATGAGCAGCAGTGTTGCTTGGGAACTTACTAGAAATGCCTGTTCTTAGGCTCCCACCCCAGACTCACTAAATCCAGAATGCTGGTGGTAGGACTCAGCAGCTTGCATTGTAACAAGGCCTTCAGGTGTCTGCAGAAGTGTGAGAAGCTCCATCTTGGGGCAAAACATTCTGAGTACTGGACAGTCAGCAGCAAGGAGGTGGGAACACAGATTTCAAATAATTCCAGGAACTTTTGGAGACTGAGAAGAGAGGTCAACTGCTTCCCTCTTGGAGATGATGCACACCACCAGAGAAACTACTACTCCACATGACATTTTGTTCTTTGCCCTGAGTGCCCCTTGCTTGCTTTTTACTAGGGGAAGACAGCTTTTAAAGTCAGTCTTTTGTAAGGACTGTTGAATCTTCCTGCCTGTGAGTCTTCACTGGATATTGTACCATCAAGCAGGTGAAGAGAGAGATATATTTCTCATTTTGGATAAGTCTTGTTTTCCTTTATATAGATAACTAAATGCTGAGGATAACTTAGCTGGAAACCAAGAGGAAATACATTGTATTTCACGCTCTGTCTTATAGTGAACATTTACCATTTACTACATAAGAACAAGCTCTTTGTTGAGATTCTTTTGAAGGTGCCCAAGTCAGAGAGTCCTGGCCAAAACACTAAACATAAAACTTCTGTATAGCACTTGGCCTAATGACTGTGAGAGCCTAGGGATGAGTCGATAGTTGGTCAGCTGCCAAGTATCTTGGGTCCTTTAATTACCAAGTTATTAGTTAACTGAGATCAATTCACTGAAAGTCAGTTTCCTACTGCTGAAGTCAGCTAGTGTCTTTTTTTTTTTTCAGTTTTTAAAACTCCACCATTAAAAAAAAAAAAAAGTCTATGGACAACATGGAGTCAGTGGTGATTCGATGGTACATTCTCACCTTCCACGGGGGATACTTGGGTTTGATTCCTGGCCGGTGTATGCTGAATGCAACTATCACCGTTCTGTTAATGGGGTCTTGTAGGTTGCTGTGATGCTGAACAGGTTTCAGTGGAGAGTCCAGACGAGATGGATTGGATGAAAGATCTACTGATATACTTGCAAAAATTAGCCAGTGAAAATCCCATGGATCATAATGGCTTTGAACCCCTTGTGCCTAGGGTTGCCATGAGTCAGGCCGACTCAGTGGCAGCTAACAACAACACTGACTGCATCGTTGTTACTGTCGTTAGGTGCAGTCGAATCAGTTCTGACTCATAGCGACTCTATGTACCACAAAACAACATGTTGCCTGGTCCTGCTCTGTCCTCACAAATGCTGTGCTGGAGCCCATTGTAGCCACCGTGTCATTCTGTTTCCTTTTCTTTCATGAAAACATGATGTCCTCTCCGGGGTCTGGCCCCTCCTGATAACATGTCCCAGGTGCATGAAACAAAGTCTTACTGTCCTTCCTTTCCAGGAGCATTCTAGTTGTACTTCTTCCATGACAAATCTGTTCATTCTTTAGCAGTTTGTGGTATATTCAGTATTCTTTGCTAATACCAGAGACATCAGTTCTTCGTCAGTGTTACTTATTCACTGGCCATCTTTTGCATGCATATGAGGCAATGGAAGACACTATGGCTCGGGTCAGGTGCACCATAGTCTTCAAGGTGACATGTTTGCTTTTCAGTACCTTTAAAGAGGTCTTTTGTAGCCAATTTGTCCAATATACTGAGTCTTTTGATTTCTTGACTGCTTGCTTCTGTGGGTGTTGATTGTGGATCCAAGTAAAATGAAATCCTTGACAACTGCAATCTTATCTCTGTTTATCATGTTGCTTATTGGTCCAGTTGTGAGAATTTTTGTTTTCTTTATGTTGAGGTATAATCCGTACTGAAGGCTGAGGCCTTTGGCCTTCATCAGTAAATGCTTCAAGTTCTCTTCACTTTCAGCAAGTGAGGTTGTGTCATCAACATGATGCAGGTTGTTAATGACTCTTCCTTCAATCCTGATACCCTATTCTTCCTCAGAGTCTAGCTTCTCAGATTATTTGAGTAACTATGGTGAAAGGATATAACTCTGGCACACACTTGTCCTGACTTAAACCACACGGTAGCCCCCTGTTCTTTTTGAACAACTGCCTCTTGATCCATGAGCACAATTAAGTGTTCTGGAATTCCCTTATTTGAAGCGTTACCTGTAATTTATTATGATCCACATTGTTAAATGACTTTGCATAGTCAATAAAACACAGATAAACATCTCTGTTATTTTCTGCTTTCAGGGAGATCTGTCTGATCTCAGCAGTGATATCCCTTGGTCCACATTGTCTCCTGAATCTGGCTTAAATTTCTAGCAGTTCATGTTCGTGTACTGCTGCTGCCATTTTTGAATGATTTTCAGCAAAATTTTATTTGCATGAGATAGTAATGATACTATTTGATAATTTCTGCATTTGTTGGGATCACCTTTCTTGGGAATAGGCATAAATATGGGTCTCTTTTAGTCATCTGGTCAGGTAGCTGTCTTGCAAATTTCTCGGCATAGATCAGTGAGCACTTTCAGCCCTGCATCCGTTTGCTGAAGCATCTCCACTGATATTTGTCAATTCCTGGAGCCTTGTTTTTAGCCGGTGCCTTCACTGGTGCTTGGACTTCCTTCCTCCAGTACCACTGGTTCCTGATCACATGCTACCTATGAAATAGTGGAATATCAACAATTATTTTCAGTATAATGACTCTGTGGATTCCTTCCATCTCCTTTTGATGCTTCCTGTATCATTTATTATTTTCCCCATGGAATCCTTAAGTACTGCAGCTCAAAGCTTGAGTTTTTTCTTCCAGTCTTTCAGCTTGAGAAATGGTGAGCATGTTCTTCGCTTTGGGTTTTCTATTTCCAGCACTTTGCACATGTTCTTATAATACTTTGTCTTCTTTGAAATCTTCTGTTCAGCCCCTTAAAAAAAAACTTCTTTACTTCGTCATTTCTTTCCTTTTCTTAGCTGCTCTACATTCAACAGCAAGTTTGAGTCTCTTGTGACATCCATTTAGGTCTTTTCTTTCCTGTCTTTTTAATGATCTCCCTCTTTCTTCAAGTATATCCTTAATATCATTCCACAGCTTCCCTGCTCTTCAGTGATTGGTTCAATGTATCCCATCTATTCTTGAGGTGGTCTCTAAATTCAGGTGGGATATGTTCAAGTTTACACTTTGGCTCTCATGGACTTGTTCTAACTTTTTTTCAGTTTCAGCTTGAACTTGCATATGGGCAATTGATATATGTGCCACAGTCAGCCCCCTGCTTTGTTCTGACTGATGGTATTGGGTTTTTCAATTCTTTCTTTCTACACATGTTGTCAGTGTGATTCCTGTGTATTTCATTTATTGAGATTATTGTGTATTGTTGCTGCTTGTGTTGTTGAAAAAAGATATTTGCTATGAAGAAGTTGATGGTCTTGCAAAATTCTATCATGTGAGCTCTGGCTTAATTTCTGTGACCAAAGCCATATTTTCCAACTAATTATCCTTTTTTTTTGTTTCCAACTTTTACATTCCAGTTACCAGTAATTATCATTGCATTCTGATTGTATGATTGATCCTTTCAGACTGCAGACATTGGTAAAAGTCTGTAGTTTCTTTATCTTTGCCCTTAGTCTTCACTAAATATGTAGGCATATGGGTATTATCCTATCACGGGAGCATTGTACTTCAAGACTACAAAACAGATTTTAAAATACTCTTTTTGATTATGAATACAATCACTAAGAGCATAGTAGACTATATGATTGCCTGATTCAGAATGGCCAAGTCTAGTCTTTTTCAACTCGAATGCCTCAGATGTCAATGTTTATGTGTACCGTTTCATTTATGATTATTTCCAAAATTCCTGGATTCATAATTTGTATATTTCATGTTCTGATTATAAATGGACATTGGCAGCTGTTTCTTCTTATTTTGAGTTATGCCACATCAGCATATGAGGATACTGAGAGCTTGACTCCATCTACTTCATCAAGCTTGAGCCTACTTGCCTTCCAGCCCGAGGGGCTCATGGTCTGGATCAGACAGTGTTCCGTTGCTATTCGTAAGGTTCTCATTGCCCAGTTCCCTTCAAAAGTAGACTGAAGTAAATCCTTCTTCCTAGTCCATGTTACTCTGGAAGTTCAACTGAAAACTGTTCACCATGGGTGACCCTACAGGTATTTAAATATCCGTAGCAGAGCATCCAGCCTCACAGCAACATGCAAGCTCCCACAGTAGGATAGACTGACAGATATATGGGGAACTGACTACATATGCCCATATAAAGTGTATTCTGATGAGGTGTGTAGAAAGGTTATTCCCATGTAAATGTGTAATTTAGGGTCAATTTTTTTCATAGTTAAAGGGAAAGACAGCATTTTCTTTACTAGCAATGAACATCCTGCATCTAGATCTAGGAAATACTCTTATTTTCAACAAGAGGGAATAGGAATTTCTATTTCATTTTCCATCCTACAATGAGAATTAATCATTAAAATAAAGGCCCTTTGGGAGGAAAATAAATCCTCATTGACATGGCCAATCCATTTGCCACTGAATTACATCTTCTGCTTTTATAAGATCAATGAACTTCTCCATGGGTTGTTTCTATTTGGGGAGTGAAACGATGGGGCTTTGGAAATCTATGGCCTGTGGTCTCCGATTGTGTGAGTCTACAGATTATAGGCACTTGTGGGATTTATCTCAGAGGGGATCTAGATAAATGGTTCTGCTCCTGCTTTAGAAAAGCAGGCAGGACATTTCTCCTGGAGCTCTCATGACAAGCAGAAAAGAACTAAAAGGGATAGAAAATAGCCATCCTGATCACTCTGGCCCGATGTAGGTTCTGGAATGCGGCCTTTGTTTTGCACCAGAACATCGCGCTTTCCTCCCTACTTCATGTTACTTGCGAACTTCTAGTAGCTCAGTGAGCTGCAGCCAGAGAAAAAGTGACCTCCACCTGCACCAGCAGCATAATTTATTTCCTTTATTACTTCAGCTCAAAGTCTAGGACTCAAGGACTGATATGAGCTGATGATTAAATCAGTTCTAAAGGTTTGAAAGAAGGAATAGAGAAAATGAATATTGGAATTTCAACTTGGTAAGATGGGTATTGTTGAGGTATGTTTTCAGCACGGTGCCGTCTAGCTTTCAGTCCCACTCATTGCTGTCTTTGGGTATGAGCAGTATGGGAGCAAGCAGGAGAATGTCTGAGATGCAAGTGACAATGTTGAGGTAGCATGATTCCTTATGGTGCTTTGAATATCTGCTTCCATGTATGCTGAACCAAAACATCCTCACGGACATTGAGCTAACTTCTCTGTCCCCATCTATTCCATCCTCTTCCACAGGCTAGCACGTATTTTCCCTGCTAGATATGCTTCAAGGTTACCAACAAAGTAACCCCAAAGGCCAAGAAGTTAATATTAATAATATATAGTGACAATAATAGAGGAAGTAAATTATGCTGCTGATGCTGGGACCCTCAAATATGACACCAATAATAACTCTACCAACAAGTTTTGTGAGGGCCGCAGTAAAGTTATTGTTTGACCTCGGTGAAATGATAGTGGGTTTCCCACGATAGTCTCTGGAACTAAGGTTTCTCTCTATTCCCTTGACTGTATACATATAAGTCTTTAAATAAAAATTATGATGCTTTAAGTGAAAGTTTACAAGTCAAGTCAGTTTGTCATATAAAAACTTACCCACTGCTCTGTAAGTCTAGGTGCTTTCCCCACACTATGACAGCACACTCCTCTTTTCCACCCTGTATTTCTCACGTTCATTCAACCAGCTCCCGTCACCCTTCACCCTCTATCTTACCTCTGGTCCAGAACTGCCCAGTTGGCCTCATGTATATACTTAAGCCAGGAAGCCCACTCTTTGCCAGTGTCATTGTATGTCTTACAGTGCTGTCCAATCTTTGTCTGAAAAGGTGGCTTCAGGAATGCACATTAGTCCTGATGAATACCAATTTATAGTATACTGCTAAGTCACTGCTGACACATCCCACCACCCCCATTTGTTCTCTCTCTGTCTCTCCACACACACACACACACACACACACATACACGTGCAGACACCGTATTTGTTTATTTTTCAGTAATAAATTGGACCACTGTCTTCCAAAACACAGAGATGTTTCATCTCCTCATGCCTTGCAACGTATAGTGAATTTCTGGTCAAACTAGTCGTGTGGTTCCTTTTACCACAAGTAGACCATCTGGGAATTCTGACACCTTGTGGACCTTGTAGATTGCATTCTTGAAAAATGCGATTCCCAGTGACCTGGGAATCACAGAAATGTCACTTACTCACTGTAGGCCTGGCTTTCCCCTTTTCACTTAATTAGTATCTGTGTAGAAGCATAGATGAGATTCTATGAGAGGCCATGACGTTTAGCATCTTTCTTTCTTCTTTCTTCCTGCCTCCTCTCACTGTTCAGGCCCAGATAACCAGATTTCATGGTCTTTCCTCTCATTTTCCTGCCTTGGTGAAAACCTGGCACTTGTCATTGCATTAATAAAAGAACTGTTTTTTAGCATCTGTTTTTTCGTTCAGTCTGCTTAGTCTGTAAATGCACATGTAGGTCCTTCTTAGTGCTTGTCTAGAGGTTTTTCCATGTATTTGTGATTTGGACAGTAACAGAGAGCATGTTTCACTTGTATTAGAGATGAAGAATTCAATGCATGTCACACGATTGGAAGTCCCGCAGGCTGACTTATCATGCCTTTGAAAGGGTTCCTCCTCCCTGATCTGCACACAGTCCTGCCTGTTGAACAACCCAGCCTTGTCCTTACAGAAGTACAGCTATACTAACTGGTATTGCAGCCATTGATTTCCAAAATGGCAATAGGGAAATCCTCCATCCTGCACTTCCCAAGCTATCTCCCTCCTGACTCTGGAGGTCTGCCTTGCTTCCTCTTTGGGGAAAGACTTTTTTCTTCTCTCACACCCTCTCCTAGTTTTTCCCACTCACCTTCTTTTTGTTCCTAGCCTGGATGTTACCATTTGCATACTGTTAACAGTATACTATGAATTTTCATTCACAGTTTTGAGATGCTTATGAGGCTTTCCTGCTTCCCACCCAGCCCAGACTTTGGGAAATTTCACACATTGACCTTCTGATCAGTGTTGATGCAGGAAAGCACATTGAAGCCATATACCAGTTAGTATAGTGTACCCTTTGAACTGCCTATTCTTGAATGAAGTAGAATGTACATGGGATTCGCACATTGGCTGCTTGAAACCCACAACACCAGTTAACCTGCATGCCAAAAAAAAGAAAGAAAAAAGAGGAAAACAGAAAATTAACCCTTAGAGTACTGCTTAATATTCCTCAACATTTTGGTTTGATAGTCTAAAATTTTACCAGTTGGGCTGTGCTTCTTTCCTCAGATCAGGGCGCTGCACATGAAATCCATACGTAGTTTAGCTGACACATCAGGATCCTTTCCTGCACAGTTGTCTTGAAATGCTCCTGGGTCCTTTATTTATTAATTAAGTAACTGTATTATGAAGGTCCAAAACAGAGCCACAGTGCGCAATTTAAAATGGGCTTGATTTCCAATGGGCTAGAGGGTATGATAGACTGTGGTTAGCTTTGCTACATATCCTCTGCAAGAGTGAAGTCAGTTCTTTAAGGGTTAATATGAATATGAAATTTGATGGTCTCTCTTGCTTGTCCTTCCTCCAAGGTGTCTGCATGATCCTCTTTTAGATTCTTAGATCAACGGTTGAATGATGATAAAAATAATATATACGTAAAATTATTTTTAAAAAGACAAAAGAACAAAAAACTGAATGGTTGAATGGAAAGACCCTTGGCAATGCTTGCTTGATTATTACAGGGTGGTACAAAGGCCAAATGTTTTATTTTATGAACATTCGTTTTGTCCTCTACCCTAGGTACAACCTCAGCATTGTGGAAACTTTATGGTGCTTTGCATTTACCTCTTGTTTTTTCTTCTTCCTGTCTAATAGCCCAATAGAATCCTGCCAGAATTTCTACAAAGATTTCACATTACAGATTGACATGGCTTTCAACGTCTTCTTCCTTCTCTACTTTGGCTTGCGGGTAAGTTTGAGCAACATTACTCATTGGTCTCGTGGGGGTGTGGAATTCTGGTACCCAGGTATCATCCCCATCAGTATCTGCTCTCATGGGCAAGGTGAAAGTCATGTTTCCTAAGAAAGGAAATGTTCGTACATTCTGATTTTCAGTCTGCACAAGAGTTCTTTCCTTCACTACAGGTTTTCCAGAATATGAGTTAATCTTCTTTCAAGGATGAGAAGTAGAGATCAAATTAACTATTAATGCCCTCTAGCAGACTGCTATGTAGCTCTCTATTCAGTCATAAGTGCATTGTTCCTTTAAAAATTAAGTAAGGGGGAAAAAAATTTTAAAAAAGCCCTTCTATTCTTGAAATTAGGTGTAGTAGTGCTCACTAGTTAAGCAGTTATAAGAATGAAATTAAGGGGGTAGATTGGTAGAACTTGGGCACTGGAGTTACATGAAACCCCTGTAAGAGGGAGCTGTACAGAATGTAGGTTACACAGGTATGTGTGTGTGTGTGTGTGTGTGTGTGTGTGTGTGTGTGTGTATGTATACACAAGCTGTATTTACAATTGTACTTGCGGTACAAAGTCTAATGATAGTGAGATTACTCAACCATCCCTATGGTGCTATTGGAAACCACACACACACACACACAAAATACACTGTCAGATCTATACCTAAGGCTAAAATAGAATATAGTCTGTTTCCAGGAAAGAATTCTAAGATAAAAATAGTCCATGATTGGTATAGATGTAAGAACTGGAACATCTTCCTCCAGACTCTTATGAAAACCAAAACACACACTTTGGCAATAGAGTATAGATTTAATGTTGGCACCATGCTTCTGATGTTTCTTCTTTGGTCTTTACCCAGTTTATTGCAGCCAATGATAAGCTGTGGTTCTGGTTGGAAGTGAACTCTGTAGTGGATTTCTTCACGGTGCCCCCTGTATTTGTATCTGTGTACTTAAACAGAAGCTGGCTTGGTAAGTCCACCTTTCTTCCCTTCTCCTTATTGAGTCCTGAGCCATGGCTGAAATATGGCATTTCAGGTGGATCAGGGGGCTTGGTTCTCTCCATACAAAGAAAATTTTTGTGTACCAAAAAGTACAACTGTCCTGATGATTTGGAAGTTGATGGTGACAGTTCTCTTTGGCATATTTGCCCACAAGGATTTGTACAGGTGGCCCTTCAGATAATGCAGTGTTATTATTGTCACAGCCCAAGGGTCCTCAGTGTCACAGCCAGGACCTTCCCATTCATGGCTTTGTCACTTTTCATTCAGGAACTTGGAATCAGGCTGGACAAAGAAGGCCATGGGGACACGACTGAGTTTGTAGGTAGCTAGCTCAGGTGCCCCGGGAGGCCTGCCAGCCGAAGATAGTTTCTGTCTGCTGCTTCATTTTATAAACAACAGATTTTGCATATTTATAGTTACAAGTTCCTTTTGTGGAGAAGGGTGAAGTGAAGTTTTTGGAGTCACCTCTCAGCTTACAGGAAGCCAAGCTCCACTGAGGGGAAAGCTTTCTCCAGAGCTGTGCTCACGCATTGCTTTCTGTCCCAGGACTACGCCAAGTTGGTGAGGATGGTCATGGCAGTCACAGGCTTTGACAGATAGCTTTGAGATTCTGTTTGCCAGACTGATTAATTTTCTCCCTGAAGCCTGAGTATTTCGGTTGCCGGTGCGCCTACTGGGGATAAAGGGAAGCTAACACAAGCCTTGGAGGATTCTTTATGGCTTCTTTGTATACGTTTAGAATATTTTAGATTAATGTAATTTTTTAAAGAAATATATATATTGTAATCAGTAAGAACATTCTAAGATGTATAAAGAAAATAAGAATTGTCTCTTCCCATAGCATCCATCACTGCCTTCTCCCCAGGATGACCAGTGTTAAGCTGTCCACATCTTTCTCTCATGCTCCTTCTACCCTGAACAAACAGGACTGTGCATGTATAGTGGTGTGTTAGATCTGCTGTTTTCTGTACCAAAATTCTTAAAGAAGACACTTTGCACTGCAGTTTGTTTTCATCTTACTAATAGATTATGCATATCCCTTCAGCTCCATGGTAGTGATACAAAATTCCATAATTTGTTTGCAATACAGTTTGTTCAGTCACCTAGTTGTTTTTTTTTTTTTTTTAACTTTTTTGTTATGATGAACAGCAGTTTAATCAACACCTTCCTCCGTTTATCTGTACCATCCCATCTCTACAGGCAGTCCCAGTTTCCTGGGATAGGAATTGCTAGATTGAGGAATATGTATAGTATAGCATGTACAGATAAATTGGTGGATAAACTTCTAAACATACACTTCTGGTAATATGCCTCAGTGCCCTTTCTAGCACTGAATTTACTATACACTTAGTATAAAATATTTTTAAAAATCCTCTTTTCTACATAACATATGCTCTATCCACACTCTATAAGGAATCTATTTTCTACTGGTTTTCTCATTAGATTAGCATTCACTTGTTCAGTGGAAATGTTTTGTCTTTGGTCTGAGACCTGCTTGATTAGGTCTTATAGCCAGCCCAGTGAGACTATTAGGGCCGTACACAAACCTGGTTAGCTGTCACCCAGCTATGCCCTTGAAGGGCCGCAGGCACCTATGTGGTTCCAGAGGATGCGTGGTGCGTGGTCTCAGGGTCCTGGCATCCTCCACTTACGTGTTCTCTGGCTTCGTAACCTCGAGAGCTCTCTTCCCTCCAGGCTTTGTGACCTTGAGAGCTCTCTTCCCTCCAGGCTTTGTGACCTTGACAGCTCTCTTCCCTCCAGGCTTTGTGACCTTGAGAGCTTGCCGCTCTCCGCTTGGCTGCTTGTTCAGCTGTAAAGTGAAGGGTGTCCTGGATGATCGCAGAAGTTCTCCTAAAACTCTTACGTCATTAACAGGAAATTTGGAATTTAGGTTGTTAGGTGAAGACTGGGAAGTTAGTGAAATTATCAGTATCCCTGAGTAACATTATGGGTGAGCTGTTAACCAGGGCTCTTTCCAAACCATCCTTCTGCTGAGAGTTCATATATACACCCATATGTTGCACACACACACCACATACACCCCTACACATGCACACAATATACCACAACACAAAACACACTCAGGAGAAAGGCGGACAAGCAGGCAGGCAGGAAGGAAGCAAGCTGGCTAGCCAGCTACCCTGGTCCTGGTTTTGCTCTAATTGCTCTGGGCACCTGGGCACTTGCTTTGCTTTTCTGTCCTGTTTTCCAGTCTGAAAAATGAGAGGTTAAAGTTCAGTCCTCATTTTGTGAGTGTGAATTTTATGATGGTATCTGTTCTCTCTGTGTTCCCTGTGGTCAAGTGTGATTGAGGTAGCTTCTGTCTGGCTCTGGTAGGTGCACCCCTCCTCTGCAGGTGGCAGATCCCCCCATAAAGTTAAGGCCATGTTTCCTAAAACATGCTAGTATCAGGAGCCTGGGGATGCTTTGAAATCCGTGTGTTTTTGCTGGCAATGTGATCTTGAGTTTTGCAGTTGTGCTGATCTAGTAAACAGAAAAGAGTAAAGAAAGAAAAGGGACTAGATGAGATAAAGTGGAATTTCAAATTTGCTTCAATTGTCGGTGCTCTTCAAAAGAAATATGCTCTGAAAGTTTGCTTCAATTTATTCATTAATTTAACAGAATTTGTTGAGCACATAGTATGTCCCAGGCACTATTTCAGATGATTGGGAAATAACAATGAATAAAATAGACCAAGAGTCCTGCCCTCTTTTGGTGCAGTAGTGGGTAGGGGCAGAAGAACAGGAAAAAATGAAGTTTTTTTGGAAGCAGATCTCCTGGTCTCTAGGTGGACTTGAACTGTCAAAATTTCTGTTAGCAGCCAAATGTGATAACCATTTCTACCACCAAGGGACTCCTACATATTGTATGGTACAGTATGTATTTACTTGATTGCCTGTATCATCTTGGTACATAATGATATATTGTTGATAATAGCCGAGTGCCGTCGAGTCGGATCCGACTCATGGCGACCCTAGCTAGTATTTATTCAGGGCTTAACTGTGCATCGGACACTCTGCTAAGCCCTGGCATCCATGAACTCACTTAATGCTTAAAGCAAGCCTGGGAGTTAGGAACTGTTAATTTCCTCATGTGATAGATAAGGAAACCGAACCTCAGACAGGCCTCTTGTCAACGGTTGTGCATCTCAAACAGTGGAAGGGAGGGTTTTCCACTTTCAGTCTGACTTCACATCCGTACTCTGATGCTTCTCTCCTTCCCCTGTTCTACCCTTGAAGGAGTGTAGGCTTTGAGGACTGAGTAGGGAATGACTGAGCTGATTTTGCTTCTTGATGTTGGCGCCTCTCCATTTCTTCTTTCTCAGAAATTGCTTCATGTGAATTGAGACAGGAAAAGAGGAGGAGAAATCTTATGTAAGACTGCACATTCCAATGTCTCTTCTTTTCTGCTTCTCCTTACCCGCATCCACTTTCTAGAATTGCTACCAGAATTAGGGAAATGCACAGACCTAGTGTGATGATGCCTGAGCCCAAGTGTCCCTGAGCAGTTGGAAGATCTGGTGTGCTCTGCCTAGGAGAGAAAGAGACTTGGTAACTTTAGCAAATCCTCCATCAGAAGAACAAAGATGATGCCAGACTCTGTGCTTGTCCACCTCAATCCAAGTCTTTGCTCAGCCACTTGCTAGTTGGGTCACTTTGAGCAAGGTAATTTTAGCTGTCTCAAGCTCAGTTTTCTCACCTGTACAATGGGGATAGCAATAGCCTCCCACCTCATAGGCCACAGTGGATATGAAATGAGGTAATGTAGGTAAAGCACTGTGTGCACAGTAAGAACTTCGTGAACAGAAGCCATTATTATCTCAGCCTCCCTGCCTCATCTGCCTATGATATTTTAAAGTAGCAAAGGAAAAAACAAGCCAGAATGGAACCCAAATTAAGCTAGAAGGAGGTGAGGACATCCACCTCGGCAGACAGCAAGTCATTGCTTATTTTAATTTCTGTTCCCACATACCAACTTACTCATTTTTGTTTCTCCCACAAAATTCTTATCCTACCTCCCTAAAATAAATGTACTTTGAAATGAGAGATGTAGCTTAATTTTAGACCTGAATAACATGCTACTAGGGAGAATGCTTTAGTCTTTGCCTTATTCTTTTGGGAAGTATATCCCCAAGGTAGGGCAGTGGGCTGTGACTCGTTTGTGTGTATGTATGTCTGTTCAAGATCATCTCAACCAAACCAAAACCAAAGACTTTGCTGTTGAGTCAATTCCAACTCATAGTGACCCTATAGGACAGACTAGAACTGCCCTATAGGATTTCCAAGGAGCCCTGGTAGATTTAAACGCCAGCCTCGTGGCTATCAGCCATAGCTCTTAATCTCTATGCCACCAGAGAAAGTAGGGGATGCATGATGATGTACCCACTAGCCAGTCGTCTAACTGGTTTCTACAAAGGACCTACTGTCTACAGAGTACAGGGTAAGAGAAATATATGCCTAGTTTAGGAGTTCTTGGGTGGTGTAAACAGGTAGGTACTTGACTACTAGCTGAAAGATTAGTGGTTCGAACCCACCCAGAGGAGCCTCAAAAGGCAGGCCT
Source organism: Heterohyrax brucei (assembly GCA_028571685.1). NCBI lineage: Eukaryota > Metazoa > Chordata > Mammalia > Hyracoidea > Procaviidae > Heterohyrax > Heterohyrax brucei. The sequence continues at coordinate 79,687,798 of CM053154.1, read as the reverse complement.
GGCCATCTGCTTCGAAAAAGTTCACCACCCTGTAAACCTCCCAGAGCATTTCCATTCTACACATATGGGGTCTCCGTAAGTCAGAACTGACTCAAGACAGCTCGCAAGAACAACACCATTCCCACTTTTCCTATGTTTCCCAACAGTACCCCTCTAATGAAATTGGCCTCAGGGGCTGCCGTGTTTGTAACCGTGGTTGGAAAACTCTGCACTCATTCTCAGTTTTGTCTTTGACCTGTAATTCCCTGGCATATCAACCTCCCGTAACCCTGCTAGAAAATAGAAAAATGGACCAGGGCCTAGTCGTGGGGCAATTAAAATGATTCAGGCCATCTGCTTATAAATAAATGCCTAGCCAGTCCCTTTATTTGTCAAAAACAGTATGTGAGAAAAACAGTATTATCAGCAACAAAAAGGTACAGGTCCTTAAAAACAAAACAAAAAAGGACAAAGCCAGTTCCTGTTCTAGATGAAGGTTTCAATCTAGCTTTGGAATCAAAATAAACACAGATGCAGGACCAACAGCAGGTAACGCCCCCTGGTGTCTAATTAAGTCTGAAATTGGGAGGTGCAGGCTGTAAGGACCGTGGAAGTTCAGAGGAAAGAGCTCACTGTGGACAGAAGGGTGTAGGGTGATGATGGTTGGACATGCAGAGTGGTAAGAGGGGAGCTTTCCTAGGAGAAAGAAGCGTGTCACAGAGCGGGTGGCAGGTGCCCGTGTGTGACAGTGACATCCCAGAAAGGAAGGTTTCCTGCCTTGTGCCAGGCATCACCCTGAGATGAGTTTGTTAGTTTCTTACAACTGCTGTAACAAGTGACCTAGACAGAGTCGCTTAAAGCAATCTCTGGGGGTGCAAATGGGTAACGTGCTTAGCTGCTGACTGAGAAGTTGGAGATTTGAGTTCACTCCGAGGCACCTTAGAAGAAAGACATGGTGATTTGCCTCCAAAAATCAGCTACTGAGAACCTGGAGCACACTTTACTCTGACACAGAGGGGGCGCTCCATGAAGTGGACTCCACTGCAACTTTTTAAAGTAACACAGATGTGTCATATTCAGTTCTGCAGGTCAGAAGGTTCCTCATAGGTCTCATTGGACTAAAATCAAGGCGTTGGCAGGTCTGCTTTCGCTTCTGGAGTCTGCAGGGAGAACCCGTTGCCTTGTCTTTTCCACGTGTCTGGAGGCTGTCTGCACGCCTTGGCTCATGGCCTCTTCCTCCATCTTCACAGCCAGTGGTCCTCGTTCCAGTCCTCACATTTGATGTTGCTTCTGCCCTAATGTTTCTCCTCTGTCTCTCCTCTCTGCCTTTATCTTCATTGGTAAGGACACTTCTGATTATCCTGGGCCCATTGGATAATTTAGAGTCATTTCCTCATCTCCAGATCAGCTGATGACCTCGGTTACCTTAATTGCTCCGTAACATCTAAGGGAACCAACTCACAGGTTCCAGGGGTTGGAACCCTCTGTGGAGGGTATTATTTCACCTGTCACAATGCATTATTATTATTCCCACTTGCCAAAGATGAAACTGGGGTTCAGATGGATTAAGCAATTTTCCAGGAAGACTTAGAGCTGAGATTTCTGCCCTATTCAGATCTGTAGAGGCTCCACAATGCCTAGGAGGAAAAAAAAAAATGTGGGCTGCCATGCAGCCTTGCCCCCTCGTACTTTTCCATTCTGTGTGGGAGAAGACTCACAAAGATCCTCTTTGAAGCCTGAGACCCTTCCCATCCCTTCACTTCTATGAAATGAATTACTGGGCAGACTTGCCTGTCACCCATCGTTCGTCGCAAGATTTGTGCACCCTCTTTCCTTAGAAATTAGGCTGTCCTGATTTGTGACATTTACTTAAAAGAATAGGAAGAAAAGGAAATTTGAGGATGCCAAATGAGGTCAGAGTTGTGGGGATACTCTTTACCCAAGTATCTTTGTTTGCATCTGCTCTAACAGAAAGACTGCAAATGGATGACTTGAACAAAGAGAAGTTTATTCTCTCAGTAAAGTAGGCTAGAAGTCCAAATTCAGGGCATCAGCTCCAGGGGAAGCCTTTCTGTGTTAGCTCTGCAGGCAGGTACTTGCCATCAATCTTCCCCTGAGCTTTTGAGGCATAGGGAATACCAAGTTCAAAAGACATTCTGTGCTTCCATGCTACTTTCTTGGTGGTTTGAGATGTCCCACCTCTGCTCACTTCTCTTTCCTTTTATCACTTATAAGATAAAAGGTGGCACAGGCCACACTCCAGGGAAACTCCTTTTATGTTGGATCAGGGGTGTGACCTTAGTGAGGGTGCTACGGTCCTGCCCTAATCCTCTTTAATATCACAAAGTGGAAAACAATGACATGGCACTGGGAATCATGGCCTAACCAAGTTGGCACATATTTTTGAGGGACACAATTCATAACATGAAGGAAAGCCATGTGTAGGATCAGAACACCACTTACCCCTTTTCAGGTCCCTCTATCAGGGACTTGGATGAAGTTGTGGAGTCCTTCTCCTGTCCAGTCCCTTCAACGTGGTATCTGGCCCATGATCACTGCCTGGGTTGAAGAACCTGCCTTCTGGCTGAGGTCAGGGCTGTGGCTATCTAGACCTTATGTTGATGAAACCCTGCAGTTGGTGAGAATGCACAAGAGTGACAGCTGTTGGCTGGTCTCAGTATCCTGGCATCAGTCATTTTTGTCATACTGTAATGAAGAAAAAACAAACACAAAACTTAAGTGGCCTGCTGTGCAGAGCCCGTGGCACAGACCCACCTGTCCCCATGCACTTTATGCTCTGCCAGGCTGCTGGATTCTTCCCCACGGCATCTGCCCTGTTGCCTCTTCCCTGAGTCTGTGTGTCTTAGAGAAGCTTCTCACCTTGCCTCTGCTGGTTGAAATACCCCTCACCATTAATTAAGGTACCTCATGTTGGAAGCTCTCCCATGCCCCCAGTAGAGATGGATTTCTCCCTGGTCTTGGTTTCTTTTGCTCTTTCTGACGCATGGACAGAAAGTGGAGCAGCCTGCCTTGTACGAGCAGCACAGAACATGCTCTGTGGCCATGAGGAGTGCTAACAGTCTCTGCTGCCAGCAGGCAGGTCTGTGGCTTAGTGTGCCTAGACGGTGCCTCCGAAGAAAGACCTGATGGTTGGCTTTAAAACCGGAGTTGTTGGAAGCCCTGTGGAACAGTTTCATGCTGATGCAGATGGGGTTGCCAGGGGTTGGAATCGATTTAATGGAAACTGTATTTTTATGATGACACAGTGGCAGGGACCCTGATCACATGGTTTTCTGCTGTATCCCTAGTACCTAGAACAGTGTCAGGCACACAATCTGTGCTGGCTAATTGGATGAGTGAATGAATCTTCTTACAATGACAATAATAATTGCTGTTTGCTTATTAAGAGCCAGGGGCCATGCTCAGTATATCATACACATTTTCTCAGTTTGATATTCATAACCATAGCAATCCTGTGAGAAACTATGGTTTTAGTGTAGTTTTGTAATCTAAGAAGTGGGTTCAGGGTTTAGATAATTTTCTGAGAGGTGAGAAACGGTGTTTCTGGAAAAGATGGTTCTGGAACCATGCTTTGGAATTACTTACAAGGCCAGTGTGGTCCCTGGGCCAGCAGCATCAGCATCATCTGGGAATTTGTTAAAAATGCAGCTCCATCCCTTCCCCAGGCCCACTGGGGTACAGCAGAAAGTGTGCCACTGGGGTACAGCAGTCTGTGTTTTAACAAGCCTCCGCATGGTTCTGATGCCAGCTCAGTTTTGAAAACCACTGTGCTAGGCTGGGACACCCTTGTGGCATATGGTTAAGTGCTATGGCTGCTAACTAGAAAGTCAGCAGTTCAAATCTGCCAGGCACTCCTTAGAAATTCTATGGAGCAGTTCTACTCTGTCTGTAGGGTCACTATGAGTTGGAATTGATTTGATAGCAGTGGGTTTGGGTTGGTCCTAGGCTGTATACACTAGAGTGCCCTGGAAACCGTTTAGAACTGGAGATGTCCAGGCTGAAGCTCCAGGGAATTAAATCTGAATGTCCAAGTGTAGGACCCAGGCTCAGCATTTTTGACCACTATTCAGTTTTTTTCCCATCTGTAGTAAGGGTACACATACTGACACTTGGTGCATTTCTCCCTAGAAGACTGCATTTTAAACATCAGTGTCAGATGAAGCACTGGGAGGTCTTAGAAGAACGTGGTTTTGGATTCGTGAGATCTGGGATGGGAACTGAGGTGCTGTGTTTCTGCAGTCTCCCAGGGGATGCTAATGCTGCTGGTCTTGAGCAGCAAGGCTCTGGAGTCTGGATTCTTCTAACTACATTTGGCTGTTTCAGTATAAACTGGTTATAAATGAAGAATTCAGTTCCTCAGTCACACTAGCCACACTTGAAGTCTCAATACCCACAAGTAACTAGCGAATGCCGTACTGGACAGTACAGATGTAGAATAGTATCATCACTGCGGAAAGTTCTGTTGGACGGCAGTGCTCTAGAATTATCTTGTGATACTGAGCATCATGACTGTCTACTTTTCCTGTGTCCAGGACAGTCTTACACACAGCAGATGCTTAATGCATGTTTGTCAAAGAGATTTTTAGTGAAAGGACCAACTGGTACGAATTCTCTGTCTAAAAGAAGTAACTACTTGCTTGAGCAGATACACAGGAAATCCATAGCATACTGTCAAGATGAAGCTCACCTTCCTACCCGACCACCGAATTAAACTGAAACATATTTAAGGACTCCATAGGCCAAACCTCATAAAAGAGGTCCTGGGCCTGGCTCCAGGTCCAAATCTTTGCTCCCCAGTGCTACTGAAACGGCTTTTGGAGTGTGAAGGGAGAGGTCTCTGCTGCCCCCTACAGGACTGTTGTAGACTTTGCAGATTCTTGTGCAGTGGCGTGCAAAGCAAGTTGGTTCATCCACAGGTGAGCAGTTACCTTGCTCCCCCATGAGGTATTTGGTACCTGAGACCTTGACTTGACTCAGCCACTATAAACATGAACCCCCCACTCCTCTTCCCTTTAGGAGATGCTCAATCAGTTCCTATTCATGGTGCCCAGGTCTGGAGGAAAGAGCCTCAGGGGTTCGCTTGCTTCGTGAGGGAGTATCATGAGCACCCAGAAAATGTCGGGGGTGGTGAGAGGTAAATAAGTAACAGGCCTTGGGGTCAGTAATAAGCTTTATTTAATCAAATCATACATCTACAGTTAAGCAAGGGGAAGAGAGGTGTTAGCACCAGGAAGTAAAGCACTCTTATTTACGTTACTTAAGAACTCTTACCTACATTTACAGCAGTTCGGCACTCTCATTTCTGTTATTTAGGGCCCTCACAGGGTCCCACGGGGACTGCAGGTGTCAAGTCATAACGGTAGTATGTCAACACACTCGCTTCCCTAAAAGTGGGTTTCACTCTAAGGAACCTAAGGATTGGCTGTGCTCTCACTGCTCTGCGGTAGAATTTGATGATGACAGGACTTCTCCGAAGGTGAGGTTGGCAGGGACACCACAGGAGGCTGGGACACTAACAGAAGACTGCCACAGTCACTGGAAGCAGGCCATTTAGATGAAGGAGAATGGTAAGACATCTGGGAGGTAAATCCATCAGCAGGGACAGCAAGGAGACCTAGGCAGCAATGGGGAGGCGGTCATAGCCACTGAAACCAACTTCTGAGGGCGAATCAGGTGAGGTCCCACGATTAGTTTACAGTGCAGCAAACCACAGGACACAGACTCTCTGGAGGAGGCATCGCCCAGGCCTTTGAAGATGAGGCACAGCAACAGATTGGAGGCACCGACTCCCAGAGGGAGCCTGCACCCCCAGGCCTTCAAGGATGCAGCCAACAAGGTCACAGCAGCAGAACAGAGGGCACTGCTGCCTCCAAATCCGGAGTGCTGGGTTTCTAGTACAAGTTGTTTGCTTGGTTCTGGCTGTTATCGGTCAGTCCGTAAGTCTTATCTTCTGGTGCCTCAGGTTGTTGACTTCTTTCTGATTGGTGATTGTCTTTATCGCCTCTCTGACCATCTGTGGCCACGTCCATCTGGCAGTTGTTTTTCTCATTTGCATTTCTTTCCCATGACCTTTTATTTCTCACCATCTAACTTAGCTGAAGCACAGCCATTTTGTATTTTAATAATTTAGACAATTCATAGTTTAGCCAGTTTAAACTTATGTTTGTGAAGAGACTCCAATTTGCTATCTATTTTATTTTAATACACACACACACACACACACACACATACACATACATATGTGAATGTATGTATACATACACGTACATATCCTCCTTTCAGGGGACCATCCTACATGATGACATCAGACTGTTTGAAGCCTAAAGCCTTCTGAGTAGACCTCTTCCTAGAGTCAGAGGTTTGATTTTAAAAAGTCAAGAAAACAAAGGAAAGGAAGACAAATGGGGTTCTCTTCTGGGGCCAGATGTCTTTAGAAGAGAGAGCAGGAACAAGCCCATAAGCCTGAGGTCTAAGAGAAAGTGCTTCTATCACCAGGGTCAAGCCTAAAGTGTTCACATCATATGTGTGTGTGTTTATAAATTATCTCAGTTAATTCTGCAAACAGTACTAGGAAATACGTGTCATTACTAGCTACATTTTAAGATGAGAAACTGAAGTCCTGGGTGGCTTAAGTCACTTGCATGGAGTCTGTCATAGTGATGAAGTAGCAAGCAGAGCCACATTAGAAGACAGCAGTCTACCGAGGACTGTGTTCTTCATCCCTGTGCTACGCTGCCTCTCGTGCTAAACCTTATCTTGTGGTTATGTTGCTGTTGTTGTTGTTGTTAGGTGCCAGTGAGACTGCTCCGACTCATAGTGACCCTATAGGTCAGAGTAGCACTGCCCCATAGAGTTTCCGAGGAGCACTTGGCGGATTCGAACTGCTGACCTGTTGATTAACAGCTGTAGCAGTCCACCACTACGCCACTAGTTACACTTAAAAAAAAGCCTGATAGCCTTGTCTAATCAACTCAAGCCCTAAACTCAGCTTCCCCTTGCTCCTGTCCCCTGACAGAAGCCAAAGAGACTGTCTCACAGAATTTCATGGAGACTCCCAGGTAAGAAAGAAAATTAAGAAGAAGAGCACCTCATTCTTTTCTTTGTGATTATTTTTTTACTGAGTTAATCCAACTTCTATAACTTACTAGCCTCCAAACTACTTTTTCTTCAATTCTTTTTTACTAGTTCACTCTTGTGAGCTTCTTGGTCTGTTCTATGTAAGTTGGCAAATAATCCGTGCCACTACTCTCGGTCCAGCTTGAAATGGTATCACTGTGGAGATTTGGGGCCCCCACCGTCAGCAGAGTCGGTGGTGCCATCTGTCTTGGGAGTAGTAGTGAGGTGGAATTGCTGCATGGGCAAGAATGAACTCCTAACTTCACGTCTTGAGACTGGCCCCAAAGAAGGCAGTCTGTGCATAACCCAAACAAACAAACAACCCCTCTACTGTGAGTCGATTCCGACTCATAGCAACCCTATAGGACAGAGTAGAACTGCCTCATAAGAGTTTCCAAGGAGCTCCTAGAGGATTCAAACTGCTGACCTTTTGGTTAGCAGCCGTAGCACTTAATCACTACACCACCAGGGTTTCCAGACCGTGCATAGGGGAATGCTAAAAGTTTGAATATCACTCAGGCAGCCGCTTGCTGTTCCAGTGGCTTCCAGTAACTAAGACTGCTTGTGGAGAAATGATTTCCCTCTAAGATGTTTCCACTTGTGTTCCTTTGATTATATTGCTTTGTCAGGGACATGCTTTAAATAAGATGCCCTCCAAAGGCAGCAGAGATTCTAAATCCTCATTGACTTGCACGAGTCTGTTAGATGCCGAATTGGAAATAACATCCTGAAATGAATGTCTTCAAGGAACAAATTCAGCAGTAGGTTTTCGTACGTGCCAAAACCTCTCCAGATGGCTGTACTTCATCGGGGCTATTATTGGAGCAGCTGCTGTGAGCAACCTAAATCTCTAGGACTGGATGTATATTTACCTTAGCATCATCTTCAAAAAATAGATGCCTTGGTTTTAGTTTTTGTTTTGTGAATCCAGGGCCTGGAATGATTGAGTTGGCTAGCAGATCAGGTAGGAAGAATATAAACACTGAGAGAAGCTACTCAGATGCTACTGTACTTGAATAAGTGAACTCTTACTGTATGCAAGTCATATGTATGACTCTTAGGATGAGGAAACACGGATCCTGCCCTTAAAATGTTGCTAGTTTAATTGGGTGGGTATGTTAGAAGGGAGGACAGTAAATATAGGAATTCAAAGGAGGAACAGATGGAGAGACACTGGCCAGCCCAGCCAAAGTCTATTTTGGGTATCTAACAAGTAAACAGGGTTCTCCTACAACAGAGTTGTACCAGGTGTGGTCTACAGGCCAGATGAATCGCCTGGGAGCTTGTTAAAACATGCAGGTCCTCGGGCCCACCCAGACGTGTAGAACGGGACTCTCTGGGTTGGGGCTGAGGAGTGTGGTGATTTAACAAGCCCTCCAGGTATTCTTCCTCATGCAGAACTGCCCTTGGCAGTAGATTAGAATCACCTGGAGAGCTTTGACCCTTCCTCCTGTCCAGGCTGTACTTCAGACCAAGTACATCAGAATATTTTAAAGTTCTAAGTAATTCCATGACACAGCCAGGTTTGAGAAGTCCTGCCCAGTGGCAGGTCTGAGGAAGTGAAGGCAGATAAACCCACTGAAGCCACTTCCCAGATCTGTTGAGACAAGCTCTGGGGGTTTGGAGGTTCACACCTACCCAGAAAGGCCTCGGAAGAAAGGCCTGGTGATCTAGTTGAGAAAACTCAGCCACTGACAACCTTATGGAGCACAGTTCTGCTGTGACACCTGTGGTGTCTCCATGAGTCAGATCTGTCCTTCAGAGGACAGTGGGTCTGACATTTGGGTGTGCATGGAAATCAACAGGAGGACTGCTTCCTATACAGATTGCTGGGTCTTATCCCCAGTTTCTGAGTCAGTTGACTGGAGTGGGACCTGAGGACCTACAGTGCTAACAAGTTCTGAAGTGATGCTGGTACTGTGGTCTGGGGCCACGTGTTGAGAACTGTGGGTCTAGCCTGGAATGAGGATGTGAATTCCAGCAGTGGCTGCTATGCCAGCTCTCGGGATTCTGGTATTGCAGTAGAACTTGCTATTTTTACTTTCCAAAATGACAGTATTTTTCTGGGTATTTTCCTTCTTCACTGTATATACATTTTAATCTAAAATTGGAATCATTTACACTGGAGATACATTTAGAATATTAGATTCCACATTACAATCACAATTTGAACAGAGGAGCCCTGTTTATACAGCCTTCTCATCTGCGACATATTCTTCTTTCTTCCGAGGTAGTCCCATCTCCCGGGTTACTAGTGAAAAAGGGAATCTTTGTTTATTAGTTATTAATACTTTCTCCAGAGCCTTTTTGGGTTGCTGATTCTTCCCACCACCACCACCAGTTGTCGTCCAGTCAGTTTCAAGTCCCAGTGACCGCATGTGTGTCAGAGAAGCACTGTGCTCTACAGGGGCTGAGTTTTTGGAAGTGCATCACCAGGCCTTTTTCTTAGGCACTTCTAGGCAGACTTGAACCTCTGAACTTCCAGTTCACACTCAAGCATTTTAGCCATTTGTACCACTCAGGGACTGCATTATTCTTGTAGATACTGTATATTTATATATGCTTTTTTCCAAGTGCCCTTGGGTGAACTGACCTTTCAGCTTTTCAGTTAGCAGTTGAACACGTCACCGTTTGCACCAGCCAGGGACCCTGAGCAGACTGCAGCTATCCCTAAATGTGGCCAAAGAGTCTGACTCAGTAGATCCAGGACGGAGACTGAGGCATTGGTCTGAGCTCTTTGTGTGAGTACAAGGGCTGCCAATTAAGTTCATGAAATCATCCTAGAAAAAGTGCCACATACCTCATTGCTGAGTATCACTATAGTCACCTTCCAGGTGCTCTACTGGGGAAGCTTTGCACCCATGCCAGTGCCTGGTCCACCCTTCAAAGCAGTTTTGGAACTCTTTCCGTAATGGCCATGAGAGCTGTTGTCGTATTACCCTTGATGTCCTGAATGTCATCAAAATGTCTTCCTTTCAATACTTCCTTTATCTTGGGTAAAAAAAAAAAAAAAAGGTATTAGGGACCAGATCAGGTAAGTACAGAGTGTGTTCCAATACAGTTATTTGTTTACTAGCTAAAGCCTCCCTTACAGACAACTATACAATTAAGTTTGAGAACTTGCCATTGTGCCACCATGCACAATGGCCGTTCCAAAAAGAGTTCCAAAATTGCTTTGAAGGGTGGACCAAGCACTGACATCAGTGTGTAGTTACCCAGGGGGAATACGTCAAAGGTGACCATAATGATATTCAGCAATGAGATATGTAACACTTAGAAAAATTAAGTTCATGGATTTCATTGTGAGACCTCATATCTTGTTTAACACGCTTAACAACCCCATGATGTGATGCTAACGTTATACCCTTTTTACAGATGAACTCAGGGCTTAGAGGTTATACTGTCTTGTTAGCTGTGTGATTTCGGTAAATGATGTGGCAAGAATTTGAACCCAGATCCTTGTGATCACAAAGCCTTGGCTTTCAAATTATAAAACTCACTGTTTAGTGCCAGTCTTTCATGTGATGAGGGACAGAAATCTTCGGTGACATCATCAATGACACAAGACACAAAACTGGCACAGGCTGTAAGTGGACTGAGATGAGCAAGGAGAGGGGCTCTGACGTTGAGTGCCTCCTTAAATTAGTGCCCTGGGCAGCTCACTCGAATCACCGAGTCTCAGCCCTGATTGTGGCACTCTGTATCAGTACTGACCGTATTATGATCTTTGTCTTTATCTGCTTACACAGCACACCTTCAAACAAGTATAATGTACTGGTTAATGTGCTGGGCTTGAAATTTGCCGTGAGTAGGTCTCTTTAATGGGGCAAACCTGAATCTGTAAACTCCAGGTTGCAAACACGAATGTTTGAGGGTACGGGAAGGTAATAAGCTAGTGAAGCCTGGTGGGCGGAGACTCCTTCCAGCAGTGCAGTTAAGAACTAGTTGTTGTCAAGTCCTTTATGACTCATGCTGACACCATGGGTTATAGTACAATTGTACTCCATGGGGTTTTCAGTAGTTAATTTTACCTAAGTAGTTTGCTGGAACTCTCTTCCAACAAGCCCTGGGTAGACTTGAACTGCCAGCCTTTCAGTTAGCAGCTACCATTTGTACCACCCCTCAGATTCCAGTAGCATTAATAACTTTTCAAAAGTGGAGCTGGTCACTGCCTTTGGCTGACCCCTGTCATATCAACACCTTCGTAATGTAACATGACACTTTCTCCTCCTCTGGGTCAGTATTCTTTGGTCCAAGTTTCTGGCCTCTTGGAAACAGGTGTAGGTTGCAGCATTACATCACTGTTTGAGACATAGGAAATTCCAGTATCTGCTCTGTAGGAAATGGTCTTCTTAGACAGTTTCCCTTCTTAATACAGTCTTTGGCCCATTCCCATTAGAAAACCAGTAACTTGGCGTCTTCCTGCAAATGCTAACTGCTGGTAACACCAAACAGGTTAAATCAGATAAATTAAAAAATTTCTCCCTGTGGAAGGTGAATGTTTTTAGAAACTTAAAACACAAAGCTTGAATTTGAAAACTGAATCATAAATCTTCTTTCAAATGTTTTGGTGTCTCGAGCAAACTGCACATTGTTTGAGGGCTTTTTATCCGCACCTCTTCCTTTTTAAATTCATTGTAGACAAATTATAATGTTTGTTTCGCATCCATTAGTAAAATTACTTCTGGTCTGCTTGAGACCAAGGACCCAGGCTTCATGGCAAGCGGAAGGAACCTAGGGAAAACTTGACTATCACAACTTATCATGCATGCCTTCACCTCAAGAAAGAAGGTCCTTGGACCTTAGCCCTCAGACATTCCCCCACAGGGCCTCTGCAGCACATCTGTGTTTTCCATGCCTCTTTTCTGAAAAAGGGAGCTTCGTGGCACAGAGCTCTGGCTGCTAACTGAAAGCTCCGCAGTTGAAATGTAGCAGTCCGCTCCTTGGAAGCACTGTGAAGCAGTCCCTCTGTGTCCTGTCCGGTCGCTACGAGTCGAAACTGACTGGCGACAGGTTCTGAGAAAAATTGTTATGCAGTGCTGCCACCTAGTGCACAGAGGTAGGAACAAAAACCGTAGTAGCTCTGGTCACCATTCTCCGGTCTCTGAGAACCCTGGCTAACTAACTGCGGCTGAAATAGAAGTGCTAAGTTTTTAAGTCTTAGAAGGTAACAGATCCCTCAGAGGGCCTCCAAACTACATGGAGAAGGCTGAAAATGACAAATGTCAGGCAAATTGCTTGGAGGAGTTCTAGCCTGAGAGAGTTGTTCCCTGTTTCACTTAAGTAAAGGACTGTCTTCAATGGTTTGTATGGTCTTCCTAAACCCAGTGGGATCTTTTTCTTCTGTCTTTTGACTGCAGAGGTTTTGCATTTGAAAGAAATATGGAAGTCACTTATCACTTTCTGTGTTGTGTGTCAAGTGGTGAGCTTCAAAAACCAAAACGATGTGCAGATTCTGAGCAGATATGTTTGTCAGGACCAAAGAGGAATAGGAAATTTATTGAGCATACGTGTACCCCAGGAAGCAGAACCAAATGTGGAACAGAACAACCCAAAAAACACTATTGCTGTCAACTTGATTCTGACACACAGCAACCCTTTAAGACGTTGTAAAACTGCCCTACAAGGTTTCCAAGGCTGAGATCTTGATGGAGGCCGGCTGCCACACCTTTCTCCTGCCTAGCCGCTGGTGAGTTCTAACTGCCAACTTTACATTTAGCGGCTGAGCGCAGCTGCTATACCACCAGGACTCCGTAAGAGGCCGGATGGCCCTGTGGAAATGACAGCTGCGCTGGGTTACCATCTCATTCTTTCCCGCTGGGAGTCAAGTTAACACAGTATTACCATTCACTACTATTGGGTGTGTCCCAAAGGTCATTTCTGTGGAAGATAATAGAGCTTTCCATGTGCTGTGCTCTCAGCCACCTACCAGATGCAGCATGATATGAACAGAAGAAAAAAAATAGTGAATATTTTTATCTTGTGTTGTCACTCCTTGTATCACCTCATTTTGGGGGTGAGAAAGCCTGTTCCTTTTTTTTTAACTAATGGCATTTCTGTCATTTCCTTTAACTATCAGGCTGCTCTTCAACTTGCAAGTTGAAGAGCAAGCTGAGAAAAAGTATTTGTGATCAGAAAAAAGGTAAAGAGATACTGGAAGAGGGGTAAAGGGCACGAGGCAATGAGGGGCAAAAATCGTGACGCTCTGTGGAAAGCTTAGAGCTTTTAAGCAGGGAGCGCGTTTGAGTAGCTAAACCTTTTAAATCGTGGCAGCAGTTGTAGCAATCACCAACTGTGATGGTCCAGGGTGCAGAGGCACTTTTGTGAAAGCTACTTCGGTTAATGGATGCAGATAGCAAGGGGTAATTATTCCAGAGAGGCAAGACCTATGACAATAGTTCTGGAATTGAGTTTTCTGGATTCCTTATATTTCAGGATATTGGGGAAAAAAACTGTATGGGACATCGGTATGGGGAGAAAAAGAAGGGTTGTGTGTTAACTGTGTCTGTGCCTAAATAGTCACCCATCTTTAAAAAGCAATTTAAAATCACGTGGTTCTTAGTTCTAATGGCCAATTTATGAAGTCACTGTCATCTCTCTCCTTTGCTGGCATGTGTGCAGCCTGGCTGCCCTTTATGCCAAAGACCTTGAGCACACCTTGGCTCAGACCCCGAGGAGTACACTCGCGTCTTGTCAGCAGTAATGGGCAGCGCTGTGTTGCCTTGGGCAGGGCTCACTTGTCATTCAGTTGAAGCTGTGTCAGGCTACCCAGAGAGAGGCTGCCTTCTGTCCACGGAGCCAGTGACTCAGACAGTCAGACAGGGGCTGGTCGTACAGAATGGAAGAATTACAGTGTTAGACCAGAAGGAACTGCAAATATCATGCCCCCTTGATTTTACTTATGAAAAGACAGAAGCCCAGGGATGTGAAAGAATTTGTCCACGTTTCTTCCCTTAATTAATTCTTTCATTTGTGTTGCAGTGATGTGTGATGTCTCCCTCGTGTCAGGCTTTGTTCTCGTTGTTGCGTTATAGGTGGGTAGTGTCCCACAGCGGCAGAGCTTGTCCCAAGCCAATCTCAATACAGAGAAAGCGAAAGTCTCAGTATAGAGAAAACAGCAAAGAAATCGAGCTTAGTGTTATACAGTTTGAGGGTACTGATAGGACAGCCTTTAGTGATCACAGTAACTATCAGGATCTGGTGAATAGTCACTCCACTTGCCGCTTCTCAGCATTCATCACAGTTGTAATTGGGAAGTAAATAAAAGATTATTGGTTTATTGTCTTTCTCTTCGGCAGCCTGTGAGTTCCAGTGAGGTAGTCAGCTGTTCTGGTTCCCTGTTTTATCTCCAAAACCAGGTAGAGCACTTGACACATGGAGCCAAAAGAAAAACCAGTAGCCTTCAGGTTGATGCTGACTCGTGGTGGTCTCACGTGTTTCTGAGTAGAACTGTGCTCCATTAGTTTTCAGTGGTTGATGTTTTGGAAGTAGATCACCAGGCCTTTCTTTTAAGGCATGTCTGGCTGGACTTGACCACTAATGTTTCGGTTAACAGCTGAGTATGTTAACTGCTTGTGCCACCCAGGAACTCCTGACACATGATCAAAAAAACCTGTCCCCTACTCATGCTGACCCTGTAGACCAGAGTAGAAGTGTCCATAGGACACAGAGTGTTACCTCTTTCTCCTGAAGAACACCTGGTGGATTTGGACTGCTGACCTTTTGGTTAGCAGCCAAGTGCTTTAATCAGTGTGTCCCTAGGACTCCTCTTAACATATGAGTAGTTAGTTATTGAGTAGGTGCTCAGTAAATATCCACTGAGCACATAATTGAATGAATCAAGAAATGAAAAACGGTACCCAAGCTCTGTTCTACTGGCTAGGGGTAAGTAAATTTTTTCTCTACAGGGCCCGGTAAGAGATGTTTTGGGCTTTGTGAGCTGTACGGTCCCTGTTGTAGCTAATCAGCTCTGCCATGGCAGTGTGAGAGTAGCCATAAATAATACCTACAAGAGCAGGCATGGCTACGTTTCAATAGAACTGTATTCTTGAACCCAGCAGTGTGAATTTTATACATTTTTCATGTATCATGAAATACTATTTTTATTTTTTTCAACTATTTAAGCACATTAAAAAAAAATCTTTAGCTTGTAGACTGTACCAAAACAGATGATAAGGCCAGGTTTGGGCTGTGGACTATAGTTTACAAATCCCAGCTGTAGCCTCTCTTGGGGGAAGACAGTCAAAATGATTAGTAACCAGTATAAATATAAGATCATTACCCTAGGCAGGTCACATCCTCAAAGGACGAGTCACAACAGTGTAATAAATAAGAACTCTGCAGTCTATTCAATTAATGTACTCAAACCCTTCTAAAATTAATTGGGAATTTCCAGATTGCACCTCTTAAACATTAGAAGCACCATGTTTGAGCAGCACCTATTTACAGACTGGAAAATCAATGCCGATGGGGTCATTTTCCCACTGTCTCTAAGTCAGTTTGCCATTCTCGTGCTCAAAAACTTTCTTCTGCTTCTTTCTCATTCTCTGCACATTGGACAGTGCCAGTGGGTGTTCAGATAACTTTCTCAGAGATAAAAGAGAGAGATTTAGAAAAAAATTCACAACTCCTCTCATTTGGCATCGAACTTTCAGGTCTCTTTCTTATTCTAAATCTGATGCAAAGATTTTGTCTCTAGATCATAGTCAGAAACCAATTCAAAAAAAAATCCCTGTGTATATTCATTGAAGATAGAATATGCTCACAGAAAAATAATAAAAAATAGAAGTAGAGTGAGATCAGAACCTTCAGGAGTTTTGCTTAATACTTGTATATCTGTTTCTGGTCTGTTTTAATCTAATAATCCATTCTACTTCCAGCTAGAAGTTTCTTTCTCTGTCAACAGCAACATTCCAGTCCTCCAGAATTCTGTTGGGGTTTATAGGGCAAATGGCCTTAAACAGGGACTTAATTTGTCTGAGAGATTTTAGTTGCTTAGTAGAACTGCTTGGTCCACAGCATTATCTACAAAGGGAAATAATTCCCTTTGCTGCAGTAAGTGTTAGTGTTACTTGCTCTTAGGATTACAATTCTTTTTACATAAAGGGATGTTTGGAGCAGGGCCACCCATAGTGCCAGTTTTGGGCACCAGTAGCTAGGCTCATAGTAATAACAACTTAAGTAGAATCAGTGTGCTTCTGGAGCTCTGGAAGAAATGGCGGAGGGAGGAAAAAGGAGGATTTGGGAATGCAATTTGAGATTAATAAATGATAGATTCAACACGTATGTATTGATGATGAGTGCTTGTCATACAGGGGATAGTTTAATAATATAAGATGCAGTTTCAGCCTAGAATAGCTTAGTCTAGTTATGGACATGAAAATCAAAAAATGTCTTGTCTGAAACACTATGCAAAAGTCTTTGATGTGTAAATACGGTGGAAGAATGAATAAACAAATAATAACACTAAAGAGAAAACGTGAGATGATATCCAGTATCCAGTGAATGTGCACAAACATGCTTTTTAGTTTGGATAGAATGCACTTGTTGTCATGTGTTGATTACATGTCTACACACACACACACACACACACACACACACACAATGGAATCTGACTTAGCAGAATAGTGATGAAGTGATAGACTCTAGTGTGCCTGACTTTCTCGTGTCACGTGTTGGGTTGGCACATGGCAGTTACTGCTATGAAAATGAATTCTGTATACTAGTGAACGCAAATGGAAAATTCTGTCCTGCTCACCTTGTACTGACTAAGTGAATGCAGGCATCAGTGAAACAGCCACTATTTATGTTCTTATCCCACATCCGTCCTGGAAGGCCATCACGTGTGCAAGAACCATGGGGCGACCAGACAGTGTTTCCATCAACAAGCAGTAAAAACCAAACCTGTGGCTACACCTTATGGAGGGCAAGAAAAGGGCCTTGGGGGGCCTGGAGCTTTCTAGACTTAGAGGCTCATAAGTCATGGGCAGGATGTCACCTCCTGGTGTATATTTCACAGTGAGAGTGAAAACAAACATGATTTATGAATTGGTGAGTCAGCTGCTTGAAACTGTTCAGTTCTTAATTTGAAAGGAAGCCCAGTGCCCAGACACAATGACCTAAGGAAGGAGTGGCCTCAATGACTCACAGACATTGGAGCCTATTTGGTTAGTGTAAGTTTTATTTACAGTTGTTTATATGATGCAGCATTTCTAAAGCTATGTGAAAACATTTGGTCAGTGTTGCCATATTTGATCAATTCTGTGAGTTGGTGTTAACTCCAGTTTGGCAAATATAGACAAAGATATTTGAAGAGGTCTGTAATTGGCCCAGTGGCATGCAACTAAAAAGGACATAGCCGGGGCCAGAACCAGGGACCTTTAAAACAGTGAATTCCAACTGTGATATAAGACAAGTGACATGCATACCCTCCCTCTCAGTGTTTACCAGAGTGTGTGTGTGTTTGTCTGATGGGATGAATTTGTATTGGATTGGGAGTTACGTGTATGGTACACACGCTGCTGTACTATGTGGCACGCTAGGGGAATGAGACTTGTATTGTTCCTTAAAGCATGGCCACAGCCACTAGGTGCCATTGAGGCAACTCTGAATAATGACCTCACCATGTGTATCAGAGTAAAACTGTGCTCTGGAGTGTTTTCAGTGGCTGATTTCTCAGAACTTGATTGCTGGGTCTTTCTTTCAAAGGCCCTTCTAGATAGACTCGAACTTCTAACCTTTCGTTTTGCCATCAAGCATCTTATCCATTTGTGCCACCCAGTGCGGGGTCGAAATAAACAGAGTAGAGGGACAGGGTGTTCCAGACAACAGAACAGGGTCAGCAAGGAGAGCAATTTGTGTGTTGCTTTGGCCCAGGGTGTTACTCTCTGTCTCTTTATTGGAACATTCAATCCATTTACATTCAGTGTAATTATTGACGGTATGAATTTAGTGCTGTCATTTTAATGCATTTATTTTTATGTTGGTGTTTTCTATGTTACTCTTAATATTCTGTTCTAGGTCATTCTTCTTTATGGGTTGACTTTTTGTCTTTTTCAGGGTTGGTTTTGTGTTTGTTGAGACTGCTGTATTGTGTTTCTTGTTTTGATATGTTGCATTGTTATTTTGCTTTGCAGCTATCCATAGGATCCCCCTTACTATTTTAAGTTTAAACCAGACTTTAACTTCTGCATATCTTTTTAATTTCCTTTCCGTCTGAAAGGGTATATATATCCCTCTTTTTAGTGTGTGATGTGATAGCTTTTGTGTTATGATTACAGTTTTCCTTCTTTTGAGTTTCATGACTTTTGTAACTAAGTAGATTTCTGGATGCTGTGCCCTGCACTGCCTCCTTAAATATACACTTAATGGTTTTGTATTCCTAAGCAAAGAGGTTCTTTCAGTATTTCTTGTAGTTTGGTTTGGTTTTTACAGAGTCTCTAAGCTTCTGTTTATCTGCAAATGTCTTAACTTCATCTTCGTATTTGAGAGACAGTTTTGCAGGATATATAATTGTTGGTTGGAAGTTTTTCAACTTCAAGGCTTTGAATGTATCATCCCACTGCCTTCTTGCCAACATTGTTTCTGCTGAGCAGTCAGATGAAAGCCCACTGGGCTTACCTCTGAATGTTAGCTTTGCTTTAAGCCCTGCTGTCTTTAAGAGTCTCTTTTTATGTTTCATTTTATTAAGCTTGATTATAATCTGTCTTAATGTCTTTCTTTTTGGGTGTAGTTTTTGTGGCATTTGATATGCGTCTTAGATATCTATGATCTCTTTCATAATTTCAGGGCATTTTTCTGTCAGCAACTCTACAATACTCTCTGTATTTTCAGCCATCCTTCCCTGTTCAGGAACTCTAATTATTCATAAATTATCCTTCTTAATGGAGTCCTACATGTTTCCTAATGCTTCTTCATTTTTCTTATTTCTTTTCTCTGATTTCTTCTCATAAATGGTGGTGTCAGTTGCTATACCCTCAAGCTCACTAACTCTGGCTTTCTTCTCCTCAGTCCTGCTCTTTTGACTTTGAATTAAATTGTCTAGTTCTGTAATTTTATTATTGATCTGCTGGACTTCGCCAAGCCATGCTGGACTTCAGATAATTAATATTCCATCAGTTCAAAAGCTAATTTAATTTTTCATTTTGTTCTGCTGCATTTTGTTTAATCTCTAGGAGGCTATTTTGTACTCAACCTCTGATAGTTTCAGAAAGGCTTCTTTATCTGGGAAGTTTTTTGATTCTTTATTTGGGGCATTTTTCAGAGCCATCGTAGACTACTTCTTTAAATGGTTAGCTATCAGTTGTTGCCTTTGTGCCATCTAAAAACTGTTCAGTTTCTCTGGTGTTACCTCAACAGGAGCTGAGGCATAGTTCTAAAAGGGGAGTTGGTCATCAACCTCCTCTGTGTACTCTAGTGACTCATCCCAGGTGAGCTCTTTGGGGTGTCAGACTCTGTTTCCTGGCTGGCAAAGACAGCCCCTCCTTATGGAGTCATTGGGGGGCTGTCAGCCATTGCTGTGATGTGGATCAGTGAAAGGCGGGGCAGATGTTGTGGGGCCGCTCAGTAATCAGTTCTCCAGGAGATCTTATTTTAAAAAAGCAATTTACTGCTAAGCAAGGAGCTGTCCAACAGCTGTGAAAAATCAGTCAGCTCCTCAGTGGCAGGCCCCACCTTCCAGCTGACAATGAAAGCACCTCATGGGCTATCACTCTGACATGGTTCAAAGTAAGGAGGGGTTACATCCTTGCTGCCATCCTCTGCCAGTCCCTAACCATAACTAGGCACCACCATTCTAAACACAGCTTTTCTGCTGGAGAAGCACTTTCCAGACAGGGACTGCTTCTCCACATGAGAATTAGCCCAATCTAAGACCTCTCGTGGGTGACTCCACCTCCCAGCTAATCAAGATGGCATCCTACCCAAGCTACCCTTCCTGATGTGAAACAGCAGAATCTGTGGTACAGCTCAGAAAAGAGAGGGTGGAGGGGCAGTGGTGCCCTGATTCAGCAGCCAGGCTATCAATATGTGGCTATCCCAAGCACAGTCCCTCTGCTGTGCCATATGCTGTTTATTTAAGCACTGCAGTTCAGCATATTAGCTTGCTCATGCCCAGTCCCCACCTCCCAGATAACAAAGAAGACATCACTACCTGCAGTCTTCCAAAACAATGAGTCAGCAGAGGCAGGACCCAGTGTGCTGCTGCCTCATCTTAGAGAGAGGTAGTTTCCCCCTTACTGGTACCTAGTCTAATCTGACATCTTAGGGCTCCCGAGATGTCAATGCTGCTCCACTCAACTATCATTCAGGCCTTAGTTCTCAGAGGGAATTGAGGAGATGCATGTCTAGTCTGCCATCTTGGCCCTGCCCCATGTGTGTTGCTTTGGAAACCCTGGTGGTGTAGTGTATAAGTGCTACATCTGATAATCACAGGGTCAGCAGTTCAAATCCACCAGGTACTTACTCCTTGGAAACTCTGTGGGGCAGTTCTACTCTGTCTTATAGAATTGCTATGATTCAACAGCAGTGGGTATGGAGTTTGAACTACTTTGGGTAATTAATGGAGGGGGTAGCTGATGGATCTGCAGTAGAGGGTGAAAGTAACTGGAGTGGCTTTATGTAGCAGCAGGTAAGCTCACTGAAGTCCCTTGGGTAAGATTGGGACAACTGCAGGTAGATGAGCCCTCCCTGTGATGACCTTTTTGCCTTAATCTTCTCATGCACAGGTACAACAGATGAAATTAATCTACCTATCCATCCACTGTTTTCTTCATTTCATCTTTTCTTTTCCCACTCAACATTTATTGTACACCTTCTATTTTCTAGGCTGTGTTAGGGTTGCTGTAAGTTGGAATCAACTCAATGGCAATGGATTATTATTATTATTATTTTGGTGTTAACTCTAAGCAGCTCTGGTGGCAAGGTGGTTAAGTGCTCAGCTGCTAACCAAAAGGTTGGTGGCTTGAACTCACCAGTTGCTGCATGTGAGCAAGATGTGACAGTCTGCTTCTGGGAAGGTTACTACCTTACGGACCCTGTGGAGCTGTCTGCTCTGCTCTATAGGGCCTCTCTGAGTCAGCATTGACTCCGTGGCAAGGAGTTTGGTTTGGTGTTAAGTCTTAAGGAAGTTATTATTAAAGGAATCTTCTATTAATGTCAGGTAAATTCCTAATACATGAATGAATCAGCAAAAGAAATGAGGCCAGGCTGGTAAGCTAATTTGTGAGGGAGACAGAAGTAAACATGAATCTGATAAGTAAGTTCTCAAACTCATCTTAGAAAACATGCTACATACCTGATTGCTGAATATCACTATAGTTACCTTTGAAGTACTCCTTTGGGGAACCTATGCACTGATGCCAGGGCCTAGTCCACCCTTCAAAGCAATTTTGCAACTCTTTTTCTGGAATAACTGTCATCATATTACCCTTGATGTCCTGAATGTCATCAAAATGTCTTCTTTTCAATATTTCCTTTGTCTCTGAGTAAAGAAAAATGTCACTGGGGGCCAGATCAGGTGAGTAGGTAGGGTGTTCCAACACAGTTATTTCTTTACTGGCTAAAAACTCCCTCACAGACACCTATGCAATTAAGTTTGTGAACTTACCACCATGCCATTGTGCACAATGGCCATTCCACAGAGAGTTTCAAAATTACTTTGCAGGGTGGACTAGGCACTGGCATTGATGCATAGCTCCTCAAGGGGTGTACTTCAGAGGTGACCGTAGTGATACTCAGCAATGAGGTATGGAACACTTTAGAACAATTAAATTTGCATACTTAATTGTCAGACTTCATACAGAATTCCAAGACAGGGAGCTAAAGATGGTAGCTTGTGACATGTGACAATAGTGCTTTGGGGGCCTAAAGAAGAGCTAGCCCACAGTCCCCAGGGAAGGTTTCCCCAAAGAGATGGCATTTTGGTTGGTTCTTAGAGTGTGAAGATGGAGTTTGCTAGCCAGAGAGGGAGAGAATAGGTAGGTCAAACTGAGATTTTATGTTTGTAAATGAATAAAAGCTTGAAGACTTGGGGGAAAGCAGGATAGTAGGTATAAGTCAAGCAGAAGATGGGAGGAGGGTAATGTTAGGAGATGCAGCAAATGTGTTTCCATGTCAGACAAGACAAGACAAAGGTTCTATCCTAAATCCAAATCCTGGACAGAAATGGTACTGCTCTGAGTCCAGAAGTTTTCTAATTCAGAGCTTAGCACTGAGTCTATTTCTCAGAACAGAGCAGGGAAAGTTTTATTTAAGGCTATATGCCAGTAATTTAAGAATAAAGAGAAGCTTCAATAGTTTGGTATGAAAGAAAAAACAAAACAGTGGGAGGGGTCATCACAGTGAATTCTTTCCTAAAACAAAAACAAGAAATGAAATATCCTTTAATAGCTGGCCTAGAATGCTGTTCTAGGGGCTTAGGAAAAAAAAAAAATTAAAATGTATTAGAGCTCTCTTTAGACTTTGGATAGTTTATGACATCATCTGACATCGCTGGTAAAATTAGGACCTTGTAACTCACAGCTCTCTCATATATCCTCCAGCACGGAGTGTCATTTGTATACCAAACCAGTTGCTTTGAAAAAGAATGGCGGAAAGCTCACACAACAGAAAGTTTATGAAGAGTTATTATTTTATTTTATTCTTATATATGTATATATATTTAATTGTGTTTGAGTGACAGTTTACAGTATAATTCAAATTTCCATGCTTATCTATCTGCAGCTCCCTCTGCTCTCCTTGCATGGTGACAACACTTCCTTTCCATTCCATACATGTCATATCCTCTTGACAATGTCCAGTCCCCAGTTCTTTACCCTTTCCACTCCTCTCTACTAAGAGGCCAGTAGGACGACATCCTATAGATGCATAGAACTGTGAGGTGCACACACAATATGGTCACTCTGTGTCCCTGAATCCATCCCATTCCTATCCAAAGAGTTGACCTCAGTAATGATCTATGATCAGGGGCAGCATCAGGTCTAGGGGCTTCTCAGGCCTTCAAACATCAATTGAGGTCTTTTAGTGGCATTCTTAGGGTGCATCTCTTTTTTCCTCATGTTGCTGACAGGACTCAACATTGTGAGAAGAGTTACTATTTTTAATGCATAATGTTTTTAGTCTACATCTGTGTTGTCGGAGGAATGGTGTGCTGCCAGTCAAGGTATCGCCATGGGTCTTGGAGGGCAGAGTGGCACTGTGAGGCACACTCATACTCACGTCAGCTGCCTAGGCTGCAGTATCCAGCATACACAGTCTCCCTCACTCTCTCAGAGACAGTTGACATCTTGAACTTCTTCCTGTCTTGAAATGAAATGTTTGAAACTTCCAAAGCTTGGTTGAATCATGTGTAAACCTAATAAGTAACTGAACCTCCTCTGGGAAACTTTCCTGCATGACAAAGGACGGGACTGTGCGAAACAATTTGTTAGGAAGCCACATGTGGAATTTCTAACAAAGGCCTCCACTCAGTGCAGCTTTGACCCTCCAGATGTGCAGCTATAAGGAGTCTCTGGGTTCTGTAAACAACGCACTTGGCTGCTAACCACTTAAATCTACTCAGAGACATCTTAGAAGAAAGGTTTGGTGACTTAATTACAAAAAACCAGACTGTGAAAATCCTGTCGAGCATAATTCTACTTAGACTCACATGAGGTTGCCACTAGTTGGGGTTGATTTAATGGCACGTGCCTGTGCACGCACACGCGTGCGCATGTGTGTGCGTGTGTGTGTGTGTGTATGTTTGTGTGTGTGCAATTAGCGAAGGGAGGAGCTAGGTGCAGTCTGAAGCCTGTGGAGAAATGATGTGGAGCACATCAGATTGATACAACTTTCATTTCCTGAGAGAAAAGGGAGGGCACAGTGGAGTGAGGAGACACCACAGGCAAGTGATGAGGCAAAACATGCCCTTAATTCAGCTGGTGGCTGTGGAGCTCTTAGGGTGCACCCCTAAGGCTCTACCCTGCCTATGGGGTTGACTTGGGCCAACAATGCAGAGTCTTTGGTCCTGTAACTCTCATCTTTGAGACATCGTTGTGTGCTTGTCTGGCTACATAAGGGAGTTGTTGTGAAGATCAAAGGAAATATGTAGTTTCACCCTAAGACAATGCATTCTTGTTGTAGGTGCCATTAAGTTGGTTCCGGTTCATGGTGACCCGTGAACAGCAGAGTGAAACACTGCCTGGTCCTTTACTGTCCTCATTGTTTTGCTCTTCCTCTGCCTCTTTTATTGTACCTCAAAGAAGATTTTTGGGGACTTTGGTTAGACTGGTTTCCTTCTCCTTAGATGTAAATATATTTGGTTCAGTCTCATTTCTGTCTTTCCACTTATTCCTAATTGTTTTCTCTGAGCTGGTTGGAAATATGATGACTTCCTTGTATAGACCTTTTTAAATTCATTCTTCGAATGACCACAAGATCTTCTAGATCAGACTCTGATTCTCCGCCTCATTTCCTGCCCACCTCCCACTGCGAAGGGGCACAGAAAGCAACTAGAAGGGAGCTAGCTCCTTGCTAGGCAGGGGATGTTGCAAAGAAGGCATTTGCAATGCTGGTGACAAATGGCCCTATCTCACTACAGTGATTCCTGAGAAGGGGCCGGAATGCTGTTCCCACTAAAGGCAGTGGAGTTTAGAGGACACTGCAGCCCCTTGCTCCGGATGTCCCAGACCATCACCCTCACTGTGGAACTTTTCTAGCTCAAGGCAGGACAGCAGACTTCCATTTGGTTGGTATGTTACATCTGAGAAACTATAAAAATGCTACCAATCTCTCCAAGATGACCTTGTTTTATTCCAGCACAAGGAGGATTTTGTTTTATGGGATCAGACAAAAGAGATCTCAACATCTTAATTATGTATTCTCAAAATAATACTTTTATTATTTTTATGGCCTTGGCTTTCATTTTTATAAAAACTACACATTAATAAAGAATGTCTACCTTAAACTGTATGTTCTTTTTGTAAGAAAAAATTCTGCATCCCACTTTAGTGAGTGGCATCTGGGTCTTAAAAGATAGTAAGCAGCAATCTAAGAAGCATCACTTGGTCCATATCAACCTGGAGCAGAGGACAATGAAGGACATCAAAGGCATAAGGAAAATATGAGCCCAAGAAACAGGAAAAGCCACATAATACAGAGACTACATCAGCATGAGACCAGAAGAACTATATGATACCTGGCCATCACCAATGATTGCCCTGACAGGGAACACAACAGAGAGGCCCTGATGTGAATGGTAAAATGTGGGCTACAGAACCTGAGCTATATTTAGAAGATAAGACTCGACATTGCTGCAGACTGAGGATCCCTGAAAGATCTGGTTCCTGGATTCTCTGTTAGCCTAGAACTGAAACCATTCACCAACCCAAGTCTTCAAAGATATGATTCAAAGATTAAGACATAAAATGATACTGGTGAAGAGGGAGCATCCTGGCTACAGTGATAAATGAGGATAACTGGCCAGCTCCTGTCCAGAGGTGAAATGAGAGGGCAGGAGCTAGTTGAATGGATACAGGAAATACAGGGTGGAAAGGAGGAGAGTGCTATCACAGGGTGGGGAGAGTAGCTAGAGTTATGTAGCAATGTATGTATAAGCTTCTATATGACAAACTGAGTTGGATTGTAAACTCTCACTTAAAGCACAATAATTTTTTTTAAGTTTATTTGAATATAGGAAAATATTCTGATAAGATTATAGGAAAATGATTAGGAAACATAATGAAGGTGGACTTTTTTTTCTCTTTTAACTTTAGGCTTTATTTTACATAATATAGATAAAATTTCTACTTTGATAGAAGAAAAAAAATACTGCATTTATACTTCTCCCTCTGTTCCCTCATTTGTTCTATTGTTGTTTTCACCTTGTCGAGTTTTTACACCACTTCATTTTCTTCTGAAACCATTCTTTCCATTTTTTATCTAGCCTTACACAAATACTTAAAAATTCCTGGTCTGTGCAAAAACAGTTAAGGGACTTGGCTGCTAGCCGAAAAGTTGGAAGCTTGAGTCTGTCCAAAGGCACCTCGGTAGAATGGGCTGGTGATCTACTTCTGAAAAATCAGCTACTGAGGACCCTATGGAGCATAGTTCTCTGACATACAGGGAGTCACCACACGTTGTTTAAAAATTCTAAGCTGGTATGCCTGTATCCTTTTGTTCCATGGGTGCTTCTTACTGTTTGAGTTAGATCCTAATAGTGGAGAAACAGTCCCCATGCAGCTGGGAAGGTAAATGCTTGGGTTCGGGTTCAGCTGAAGGAAGGATCAAGTCTTTGGGGGCACAGAGAGGAGACCTGACCAAGCCTGTGTTTTGGGAAGGCAGTACAGCACCGGGGTTATCACACAGTCTGTGGAGCTGAACTGCCCAGACTTGAATCCTGCTCTGTTGTCTACTTGCTGGGTGGACAAGCTATTTAACCTCTCTGTGCCTGAGTGCCATATCTGTAAAACAGAGGCAAGGAGGGTATAATATTTAAAGAATGTTGAGAGGGCATGGGGCCCTTCGTAATTGATTTTCTTCTGGACTTACACTGATAGGAGATCCCCAACAGGCAAGAAGCCATGCCCTAAATGTCACACACTCGCCTCCCTTCTCTAATCATTGGCAGGAGTCTATAAAAGTCAAATCCTTTGCAGTCTAATCGTGTCGTTTGTCTACTGAAAACTCCTTTGTGGTGTGTCTCACTCACTCTTAGACTAAAGCTGAGTCCCCACCACCCTGTGGCCACAGCTGGGTGCGTTCAGCATCTTCAGACCCTTCTTCCAGCCTCACCCAGGCCCCTCCTGCTTATTTCCTGGTCTCTTCCTACATGCACTGCTTCCACTCCTGCTTGTGTGGGCCTGTCTAGCTTCCCCCACGTCAGGCCCATTCTTACCCTCCATTCTCTACTCGTCTGTCACCTTATTAGACTGGTCTTGTCTGACCACACTGTCCAAATAAAGTATTCTCTCCCCAAGTTTGTTTAGCTTGTGCACCTTGGTGGCAATTTGTAGTTAGGTATTTGCTATTTCTGTTAGATTATTGATTTGTGTGGCCATCTGTTCTGCTAAACAGTACTTTCCTCTGTTCTTGAGGGCTGGGGTCATGTCTGCCCTATTCAGTGCTGTATTTCCAGCACATAGAGGGATACCTGCCACCACCAAGTGCTCAGGAAGTCTTTATTTAAGTATATATGTGTGTTTTTATACACACACACACACACACATACTTGTGTGTGTATGTATGTATAATCATAAAAAAAACCTCATTGCCATTGTGTTGAGTTTGACTCGTTGAGATCTTGTAGGACGGAGTAAAACTGCGCTGTAGCGTTTTCAAGGAGGGACTGGTAGGTTTGAAGTGCCAGCATTTAGGTTATCAGCTGAGCTTTTAATCACTGTGCTACCAGGGCTCCAAATATGTGGGTGTGTGGGTGTGTGTGTATATGTATATAGGTATATACACACACACACACACACATAAACACACAGACACGTTCTGTGCATGTTGTTGTTCTTAGCTGTTGCCCAGTCAGGTCCACCCCCTAGCAACCTCATGCACGACAGAATGAAATGCTGCCTGGTGTTGGTGCCGTATCTGCGATTGCTCTTATGCCTAAGCCCGTCATTGCAGCCCCTGTGTCCAGCAGCCACTCTTGTGTGCAGCCACTCTACCAAGCATGAAGTCCTTCTCCAGGGACTGATCCCTCCTGAAATGTTCAACGTGTGTAAGAGGTAGTGTCACCATCTTTGCTTCCAAAAGGCACTTTTCTCTTCCACTCGTCTCTGTACTTTTTCCAGCATAGATCTGTCTGTTCTTTTGGCAGTCCATGGCCTGTTTGATATTCCTCTCCATCACTACAATTCAAAGGCACCAATTCTTCTGTCTTCCTTATTCACTGTCCAGCTTTCACATGCATATAATATGATTGAAAATATCATGGTTTCAGTCAGGTGCACCTTAGTCTTCGAGATAACATCTTTACCTTTCAATACCTTAAAGAGATCCTTTTGTGCATATGTATATTTATATTCGTATTGCTGGTGGAAGTAATCAGTTTGCATTCTCCCCCACCATCATCCCATTTAGCTCTTCACATGCAGTCATCGAAGTGAGTGAAAATATGCGTCAGCGCTCCAGGGGCCGATTCCAGGAGAACTGGAAGGCGGTAGCATCCACTGCGGGTCCACGGCGGGCTACGCTGCTGGACAACTTCAGAGCAGGCCGTGAACTAGGATCCTTGGTTCTCTTTTCATGAATGACATTGGGAAAGTTATTTAATCTTTTACATTAGTGAGAAATGATAACAAATTTGGTGGCTTAAAATAGCATACATTTACCTTCTCACAGTTCTGAAGGTCAGAATTCTGAAATCAGCTTCACTGGGCCAAAATTAGGTATGCACAGGGCCGCACTTTCTCTGGAAACCCCCGGGAGAGGTTGTTTCCTTGCCTTTACCAGCTGCTAGAGCTGTGTTTCTTGCACTCCTTGGCTCCTGGCCCTGTCCTTCACCTCGCAAGCCATTGTGCTTTATTGTCACATTGCTTTCTAACTCTGCTGCTGTCAAATCTCCCCTCCATCTACCTCTTACCAGGACACTTAGGATTGCATTTAAGGCTCACCTGGGAATTCCAGGGTTGTCTTCCCATCTCAAGACCTTTATAAAGAAACAAACTAGTTGCTATTGACTTGTTTCTGACTCATGGCAACCCCATGTGTGTCAGAGTAGGCTGTGCTCCACAAGGCTTAATGACTATGATACTTTGAGAGTAGGTTGCCAGAACTTTCTCTTGAGATGCTTCCGGGTGAATATGAAGCACTAAACTTTCAACAGGCAGCTGTACACACGTCACCTGTGGATGTGCGTTGTATAACATTCACAAGCCCCATGAGGTAGCCATCAGTATTTTGGAGGTCATTATTCAGCTTTCCTCATCTCTCAAAGCAACATTACTGTAATTTAAGATTGGTGTCTGTTAGATTATGCTATCCGCTGGAGCTGCCTGGTGTGGTAACTAATTTCAAGCAGATCACAATAAGCCCTCCCCTCGTCCCTGTGGGTTTTTTGTTTGTTTGTTTTTCTTTGAGATATGAGCTACCCCTGTGGGTCTCAGAAAGAAGCCTTTTCAAATCATAAATTTCTGCTGCCATGAGCCTGAGAAATGAAAAGTAAGGGAATCATCAGGATAGGTGTGAGTTCATCAAGAGAGAACAGAGAATTAGGGTCTGGGTGGAGGTAAGTAACATACTTGTCAGTAGAGTATTGTGAATTTGTGGGATGTTTTCCTGGGTAAAACTTAGCAGTCTCAGAGCTTGGGGAACTTTGTTTTACCAACTGAGTCATTTATTCTGTGAAAAGTAAACAGTGTCTCTAAGAGGCTATAGAAGATACCCTGGGTCATAGTTTAGCAATGTTACAACCAGGATTAAAATGTAATCACGACCTTTGCTAACCACCTACTATGTGCCTGGAACCCTGGTTGCACAGTGATTAAGTATTTGGCTGCTAACCGTGATGCTGGGACTTTGACTCTATCAGCTAATCCTTGAAAGCCTGTGAGGCAGTTTTACCCTGGAGTCACTGTGAGTTGGAGTCAGTGCTATGATAGTGGGTTTCATGTAATTTACTATGTGCCTGGATCGATTCTAGACGCTGAGATGACAGGATGAAAAAAGCAGAGGACAATCCTTGCTGTCAGTCTTGAACAATGGAGAGAAATAGTCCAGGCCTGTCCCTGGGAGAGGCAAATGATTAAGTCCCTGATGATTAACTGAAAGTTTGGTGGTTTGAACCCACCCAGAGGTACCCCAGAAGAAAGGCCTGACAGATCTCCTGACAGATCGCAGCACCAGAAACCTTATGGGGCAGTTCTGTTCTGCACCTGTGGATGGGATCACCATGAGTTGGAACTGACTCCACAGTAACTAGTTTTGGTTTGATTTTCGACTTCAAAGTCTGTGCTCTTGACTACCGTATTCCACTAATTCCCTGAGAATGTACAGTTGACCCCTTTGTAGACTGAGAGGCCTTTTCCATGTCATATGCATGGTGACTTCTGAATCAGAAACTCTGGCACTCAGCTGTGATACTGCCTTGGCACAGAGCAGAAAGTACCAGATCAAGGGTTTTGGTACGTGATAAATGCTGGAGAAAATTGCAAGATTTGCTAACTCATTGATTTTCCTATCCAGTATAACATCTTTCTTAATTAGTGAATTTCAATTAGCATTTATAAAAACAAATCATTCCACAAGGTGCGTCCACTGAGATGTAACATCTTGTTCCAGATGCCGCCCTGGTGTGAGTGGGACCATTTAGAGATTAGGCATCTTAATAAGCCTGGTGCTCCAGTGTTTAAGTGCATCTGGTCCAGCTGGGAGAGCAGAGCTTGTGGCAGGTGCAAGACAGTCTGGAGGGTGGCTAGGGCTCCGGTACAGTACAGCTTGCTCATAGCTACAAACTAGCTCTAGGGATTGTGGTTTCATTAGATTTTTGGTTTTTTCTCCTTCAGATATTTTTTAATTGCTATGTCCTTATTCATGATGGCCTCCAGAAGCAGAGAACCATGTTAAATGCAGGTAGTACTTGACTTGTGATGTGTTTGAGTTGCCACAAATCTAACTTAAATCGACATCTTTTCTTTAAGTGGAATTGTTAGTGATGTATACTACATAAAATTTATGCAGCTCATAGTGTGCAAAAGTTGTCATTTCATGTGTAATGTTTCCAATACCCAAAGACAAGTGACAACTGGATTTATAAAGATACTGGTAATAAAAGGCAATACAAATGAAAACTAAAAAAAAAAAAAAAAAGGAGAAATGAACTATTTGACTTATGTCACAACTGATCTAGGATGGAGTAGTTACTGGAATGGAACCCTGCCATAAGCTGGGGGTTTCTGTGCAGAAACCAGATCTGAAGGGGATATTAAAGATTGGCTGCTGCCAGCATTCCCACCCACTCCATCCCCTCTCCCTCCCTGCCCCGTTCCTACTCCCTTCCTTTTTACCCCCTCCCCCTCTTCCTTTCCAGTCAGAAACCTAAATCACAGAGCAGATAAACGACTGTCTAAGGTAACATGTTGGAATACTCCTGAGTCTAGCACTTTTTTTTTTTTTGCAGTGTCTGTGAATGTTCCTTCCACAGTCATGAGAAACCAATTAGGGTTTTTGTGGTGTTGTTGTTTCTGTTGTCTTGTTTTCCTCCCAGCAGTTCCAACATGGGAACTATCATGAAAGAAAGTTTAAATTGTCATGCATTGTAAGGCTTTACATTATCCATGGATTTCTGCCTTTGTGGATTATGCTCTTGGCACTCGTAAAATATTCACAGTGTCTTCCAAGTAAACGATAATTATTTATCATTTTTCACTTTTGCTTTCACATTTTGTTGTTATTTGTGCTTCTTTATTGTAGGACCACATCTTAGAGTGTCTCTGACAGTTCCTAGAAAAGGGCAAAACACAATGTGGGGACTTAGTGACTTACTACTGATTAATTCATTTCATAGATCTACACTCTTTGCCTTTGCTTACTGAGTTTGAAATTTATTCCCACTTATTTCCTCTGTTGGCCACTTGTGTGGTCAAGGAAAGGGCCACAAGGAAAGTATTTGAGGGAAGAAGAAAAAAAGGTTGACCTGGTTTCTCCCCTAATTGGATAACCAGTCAAGAATAATGAGGGTTTCATTTTATTTGCAAACACACATCTCAGGCAACTGGTAAAGAGAACAAGAGCTGTGTGAGTTTGCATAGTATTCATTTACATCCCTAGTTCATCTTTGGCAGGAAGAAAATAAATTGATCTACTAACAGTGACAGAATGTTCAAGTCACTTGTTTTCACATAAACCATGTTTGGACAGGCATTTTCACAGTCTGGGATGGACTTGGTAGAGGTTTTCATATCTGTGAGATTGTTCCTATTGTGAATCAGCTGTTTCACAGAGTTCAGGAATCACTGTTTAAAGTGTGATCTGTCTTCAACAATGAAGTCATTCACTGAAGGACTTTTGAGGCATCGTCTGTTGCTACATGACCACTCTACAGATACCCCATTGCCTTCTGGACTGGTTCTGTGAAGGGATGGTGATTTCCGTCTACATCTCTGGCACTTGCTGAGTAATATGCAGAAATGGGTAACACTAACATTGGCACAAATGGTTAACGTGTTTGGCCATTAACCAAAATGTTGGTGGATCAGGTCCACCTGGAGTCACCTCAGAAGGCCTGGAAATCTGCTTCCAGAAAATTCAGTCATTGGAAGCCCTATGGAGCACAGTTCTATTCCAGCTTACAGGGGTTCACCGTAAGTCAGAATCAACCCAACTAGTTTATTGGTTCACAGAATACGTGGATTAATGAAGTCTGCCATCCAAACTCAGACGTGTGAACTCTTTGTACTCAGGGGTAATTTAGGGTGTGGGATGCAGACTGACACTGGAGATAGACTATTTTGCTCAGCAGTGTAAAGGCAGGTTTGAATTAGGCAGCCCATCAGCATAAGGTCTTACCCATCAGAATATTATAAGTAAGTGCCTGGACAAGTTGGCAAAGGCCTTCAGCGTAACATAGGTTTTACTAGCTAAGCCAAACTTACTTTCTTTCCTAACTCCTTCCACACATAGTTATTGGCAGCTACCATATGTTAGAAACTGGGGGATGAATGTGAATAAGAAGACAGAAGTAGTTATTAATAGGAAAAAAATGCTGAAATACACACTTGAGCCAAGGACTTTGGAATTGCAAAGTAGCACTTGCTAAGTTGTTTTTGCTTGGAATAAAATTTTGCCTCTGACATGACTTTGTTCAGGACCAGCAAGAAGTATGTTACCTGTGGGGAAGTGGGTGAAAATCTGCCCATTGTAAGAATTTCTTCCTCTTCTTAGGTTTATGAGGGTCTCTCACTTACAAAGTAGAGCCCTAGTGAGACAGTGATTAAGACTTTGGCTACTAACTGAAAGGTCAGCAGGTGGAATCCTCCAGCTGCTCCTTGGAAACCCTATAGTGTTGTCATGAGTTAGAATCAACTCAATGACAGTGGGCTTGGTTTACTTCGCAGAGGTTGATTGCATCTAACTTTATTGTCGACATATACTTCGTTGTCAGAGTAGCCATTCCCTCTTCCCTCCAAGACAGCGTCTAGATCAGGGGCTAGTAAACTGTGGCCCAAGGGCTACATCTACTCTACAACTTGGATTTTTTGAAATAAAGTTTTACTGGAATGCAGACAACTCATCTGTTTACATGTTGATTATAGCTGGGTTTTGTGTTACAATGACAGAGCTGAGTACATACAATGGATCTCACATGGGTCACAAAGCCTGAGCTGTTTCTTCTCTGGCCCTTCACAGAGACAGTTTTCTGACCCCTGACTGTGTTACCTAAGTTTATCCTGGTATTAATGGACAGCATCAGAATAAAACACATGGAGGTGTCTCTGCTGGCAAATTAATAGCCTCCAAATACTTCCTTTACCGAGTTTACCTTAAATTTGTTTCCAGACTCAGAAGTAACTGTAGCTAGATCCTGTGGTATTGGGGGGCCTTCTGAGTATCTGCCTTCTGACC
Source organism: Heterohyrax brucei (assembly GCA_028571685.1). Taxonomy (NCBI): domain Eukaryota; kingdom Metazoa; phylum Chordata; class Mammalia; order Hyracoidea; family Procaviidae; genus Heterohyrax; species Heterohyrax brucei. The sequence continues at coordinate 79,654,138 of CM053154.1, read as the reverse complement.
TCAGCTTCAATGCTATGCTCTCTGCCAGAGAGTTAAGTCAAGAGTGAACATTTGGAAGAAATGCCTGTGGTCTCTGTAAACTGTAATTGAAGATATAATTCACTGTGTTCCTCAGTCTTCATTCAAAGCCTCTGGCACAAAAATTTTTTAAGATGAAGTTGATCTCTGAATTGACTTTGGAGGCTTTCCCCGATCACAACAATCATTACTTACGTATTTCTCTCTTGCCACGGGTGACAGAAAATGCAGAGCCAATATCAGAGATGAACTTAGTGATAGTCTCAGTGCAGGTGCCAGGTCTGGAACTAGGGTGAAGGGTGAGCCTGGAGAAGGATGCTCTGGTCAATCACTATATATGGGTTTCACTTTTTATTTTTTGTTTCTTTAACCATGTAAACTGATTGAGGTCTTCTGTGCAATAGATGGCAGTTCAGATCTCAAAATTCAGAGTTGTGGGTACATCAGTGACCTGGCACTATCATCTGTCCCTAGTGGGGCCAAACATCAGGCAGGAGGGAAGCTCACAGCCGGGTGCCACCTCCCAGCCAGGGTTTAGCCTGGGCAGTGGGATTAAGGTGGATTATTCTAGTTCTCTTCCTTTAGCTCAGCTTTTTATCTTGGGGAAGAGGAAAGGAAGTTGGACATGGCTGCAGTTATTTGCCTCCAGTAGGGCTCACACAGAGTACAGAATGGCCAGTGTCTAAAAGTGGTTACTTGGAAATGAGAGAAATTTAAAGGGACCAAAATGTTCCTGATTGGTGGAAACAGTTAAATGTTCAACTATAGGCTGAAAGGTTAGCTTTTGAAAGTTACCCACAGGTGCCTTGGAAGGTAGGCCTGGCAATCTGCTTCCAAAAGGTCACAGCCCTGAAGACCCTAAGAACTGCAATTCCACTTTGCATGTAAGTGGTCAGAATTGACTCTCAGCAACTAAAAATAACAAAGGTACCAGGAAACTGGGGACAGTTATTGACAGCTAACGGTGAAGAGGGGAGAATAGGCTGAACTGGGGATTGTGCTGTCCCTCAGATGGTTAGTTTTCAGGAGGAAGGAAGTAAGAGAGAGGAGAAAAAGCACATTAATTGGAAATTAGATGAGATTTCTCCTAAATGGTAAAACAAGGACCAAAGCTAAGAATCTCTTTTCTTTGTAAATTGAAGCCTGTGCAATCACTGTGGCTGTCTGGTCCCCAGTTTTAGCAAGGATATGTGGAGTTGACCTGGATGCAGTCAATCAAAATGTTCCGAGGTTTGGTGGGAGGCCTGGTGGCACAATAGTTAGCCCTTGTCTGCTCACAGAAAGGTCAGTTCAAACTCTCCACATGAAAACAATGTACAGTCTGCTCCCTTAAAGTTTTACAGCCTTGGAAACATTATAAGGCTGCTGTACTCTGTCCCCATAGGTGCACTATTGGAATTGACTTGATGGCAGTGGATCTTTTTTTTTGGTTTGAGGATTTAGGAAAGAAACTCTACAAACAATAAGTGACTGGTACTGTAGTGGTTAAGTACATACCTGCCACCTGAAAGTTCAGCAGTTCAAATCTGCCAGGTGCTCCTTGGAAACTCTATGGGACAGTTCTACTGTGACCTATAGGGTCGCTATGAGTTGGAATCAACTCAGTGACACTGTATTTCAAATCACAGGCATTGGATGATGCTTTTGCTAACTAAAAATAGGACAAACACTGGCCAGTAAGTGGATTTGGGGTTTTGTTCGCACTTTGCCCCTTACTGTTCTTCCCCTGTGCCAACCCCAGCTCCCATACCCTCATGGCCTCCTAGCTTATCTGTCTTCCCTGTTAGCCCTTCTTTCTAGCTGAGGGGTAAATGGCTTCAAGAGAAATGTGCATTTTAATAGGGACCAGAGCATTATAGGGAAGGAGGTGGGGCTAATACCGAGGCTTGGGAGAGACCAGGAATGAGTATTTATGTAGCATATTCTCAATGTTAGGCAGTTTTAAACACATGTTAAATCAGTTTGTTTTCACAGCCCTTTAGAGGCATAATTAATAGTTTTTATTTAATGTATAAGGTAAAAGCGTTACAGGTTTCATCTAACAAGCCCAAGTTCTTACCAAGCAAAAGGAACAAAGCCAGGATTCAAATCCACATCTCTTTGACTCCAAAAGCATAGATCTCTCTTATTATGTGATGGTGCTACTAGAATTTCAGGCATCAGTGGGCAAGTAAGGGAAGAGAGTTAATTTGGGGCGTATTCCCCTAAAATGGGAGTCCCTGAGTATAAACAGTTCACGTGCTTGGCTGTAGTCTTAGTCATCTGGTGCTCCTATAGCAGAAGTACCACAAGTGGATGGGCTTTAACAAACAGAATTTATTGTCTTGCAGTCTAGGGGGCTAGAAGTCCAAATTCAGTGTTCCTGTCTCAGGGAAACGCTTTCTGTCTGTGATGGTTCTGGTGGAAGGTTGTTGTCATCAGCCTTGCCCTTGTTTAGGAGCCTCTCAGCACAGGGTCTCAGGAGCCAAAGGGTGTGCCCTGCTCCTGGTACTTGGTAGTATGAGATCCCTTTTCTCTCTTTTCTCTTGTATATCTCAAAAAAGATTGGTAGTATGAGATCCCTTTTCTCTCTTTTCTCTTGTATATCTCAAAAAAGATTGACTCAAGATACAACATAATCCCATAGATTGAGTCCTGCCTCATTAATACAACTGTATCTATTCTGCCTTATTAATATCAGAGAAGTTAGGATTTACACTACATAGGAAAATCACATCAGATCACAAAAAGGAAGACACCCACATAATACTGAGAATCATAGGCTAGCCAAGTTGACATGCATTCCTGGGGGACATGACCGGTGACTAACTGAAAGGCTGAAAGTTTGAATCCACCCAGAGGCATCTTGAAAGAAATGCCTGGAGATCTACTTCTGAAAAATCAGCCATTGAAAACCCCGTGGAGCGCAGTTCCACTCTGCCACACCTGGGGTCTCCATGAGTCAGAACTGTCTTGATGGCAACAGCTCTGTTCTCCTAAAACACAATTATGCATGTGGTTATCTTTCCTATCTTGCTAAATAAAATTGTTGATTGTAAACTGTTCCACTGAACTCGAAGAATAGGATTATAGCTATTCACATTTGTCTGCAGTATCTCACTTATGGTAATAATAATAACAAACTTGCTCATTGATCACTATTGTATGCCAGGCATTATTTTAACTGTTATACTCCTTACCCTTTGTTGCTGAGTCCATTCTGACTCATAGCAACCTTATAGTACAGAGTAGAACTGCCCCATAGAGTTTTCAAGGAGCACCTGGTAGATTTACACTGCTGCCCTTTAGGTTACAAGCTGTACCTCTTAACCCCTAGGCTACCACTGTTTCCTGAATTCTCATACATTCAAGCTATTATAGAATACTATTATAGATACATTAATTTATTCCTTACAGTAACCTTTTGAGGTAGATTCCTATGACTATTCACATTTTGTAGTTGGGGAGACTGACACAACTTTGAGTTGCAGTAACCTGCCAATATTCACTCTCAATAAGGACAGTGCTGGGATTTGAATCCCATTATCCTGAGCCCAGAGGCCTGGCTTTGTTCTAAATAGACCGTGAATTAAAATTTGTGGCTGAATAAATATACTGTCTGTACAAGGCCTAGGAAATTAGATACGTGTCGATTTCACTGAAGAAGGCAGTTGTGTGTGACACTAACTGCTTGGTCAATATTTTTGAATGAATAAGTTAATATCTCATTTTCTTCTTCTGTGAGCATGTCCCTCTTTTAGAAACAAACCTGGTGTAGAGGAGAAGGAGCTTGCAACACAGTGATTGCAATAGGGACAGTATACCATGTTGACAACACTGTGTATTCAGTTAGAATGAAACTCCTCACTGAATTCCTTTTGGGCATACTTGTTACAGCAGCAACTCTGATACATACCCAGGCAGGGGTGGTGCAAAATATGGATGCTATTATGACAACTTTTTTGCAATGAACTCATCTAAATTGAGCCCAAATCTACTTAAGTCTGTGTATATGTATGCACAAGGACCCTGGGTGGTGCAGACAGCTTGTACTTTGTGGCTAACACGAAGATTGATGGTTTAATTCACCAGTGACACCAAGGAAGAAAGTCCTGGTAGTCCAATTGCATAAGGTTACAGTCATTGAAGACCCTATGGAACATAGTTCTACTCTGTAATAGGTGAGATCGCCGTGAGTCAGAATCATCTCCACAATAAGTAATGATTTTGTGTTGGTATCTCACTGAGGTTTTAATTTGCATGCATGTATCTGCTGATTATGGATTTTAGAAGCCCTGGAGACAGAATGGTTAAGATCTTGACTGTAAACCAAAAAGTTGGCAGTTTAAATCCACCAGGCTCTCCTTGGAAACCCCATGAAGCAGTTCTACTGTGTATTATGGGGTCGCTGTGAGTTAGAATCAACTTGTACCAGTGGGTTTGGTTTTTATGATGTTAAGTGTCTTTTCATTCATTCATTGACTATTTGTATATATTCTTATGTGTAGGCCTTTTCAAATCTTCTATTAATGTTTACTTGGTTTTTTGCCTTTTTATTATTGAGTTGTAAGAGTGTATGTATTCTGGATTCAAGTCTTTTGTTAGATTCATGTAAGTATTTTCTCCCAGTTTGTGCCATATCTTTTACTTTTCTTGTCTTTTATGATACTTTTTGAATCTCAATGATACTTGATTTGTCAATCGTTTGTTTTTTCCATCCCTACCCATCCTTTTTCTTAACTATCAGAGATTGTTTCTCTGTATGTGTAAACCTTTTCATAAGTTTTCATTGTAGTGGTCTCACAGAACACCTGTGCCTCTGTGATTCACTCATTTTCTTCAGTGCAATGCCCTCCAGTTTGTTACATGTGATAAATTTGGGCCTCTGTCAAAGATCAGGTGACCATAGGGAGATGGATTTACATTTGGGTTCTCAGTTTGGTTCTGTTGGTGAATGTATCTGTCATTGCAGTAGTACCAAGCATCTTTGTTTCTAAGGTGTGTCTCTTATAAACAGCATATTGTTGTTGTCATTTTGCAGTGTTTTTCTTTTGTGTGTGTGTGTGCGTGTGTGGTGCTGACAATTTCTGTGTTCCTCTTACTTTCCTGTGCTGAATTCCTTTGGTTTGTGGGTTTCTTTTGTTTTTGTTTTTCTCAATTTTGTTTTTATTGAGATTTTGTTTTCCTTCTTTATTTTCACAAGTAGATTTATTAACTTTCTGTGGTTACCTTGAAATGAGAGTACATTTCCTAAGTTGGTATCTGGTTGGTACTATCTTGCATCCTAGATTCCTGCTGTGGTCTAATGTTACTTGTTTTCAGACTGAAGGGCTCTCTTTAGTAATTCTTGTAAGTTAAGTTTGGTTTTTACATTTTTCCTTAATTTCTATTTATCTGGAAATGTCCTAATTTAACTGTCATGTCTGAATGAGAGTTTTGCAGAATATATTATTCTTGGTTGGCAATTTTTTTTCAAGGTTTTATATCTATCATCCCATTGCCTTCTTGCCTGCATGGTTTCTGCTGAATGATCAGGGCTTAGTCTCATTTTTTTCTCATCTCCATGTAACTTTTAGTTTTTCTCCAAGGTGTTCTCAGAATTTTTCCTTTGTCTTTAGTTTCAGTGAATGTAAGTATGATATGCTTTGGGGATTTTCCTTTAGGATCTTTAGTGTGAGAGTTTCATTGAGCTTCTTGGATGGTCAGCTTTTCATCCTTTGTGATACCAGGGAAGTTTTCTGTCAGCAACTCATCAATTATTTCAATTATCCTCTCTATGCTTTCTGTCTCCCTACCCCTTTTTCTGGAACTCTGATCACTTGCAGATTATTTTTTTTGAGTGTATCCTAGATCATTCTTAGAGTCTCCTATTTTTTGTGATTTTTCCCTCAAACAGTGATGTACTCAAGGGTTTATGTTTAATTTTGCTGACCCTGTGTTCCATCATTTCAAACCTGTCCCTTGACCCTTTTATGACACTGTCTGTTTCTGAAATCTTGTTTATCTTTTGAATCTCTAGTTGTTATTTTTGTATGGGTTCTAGTTGTGGATTTATTTTGGTATTCTGCTCCTGTATTATTTTCATAAATTATTCCATGAATTTGTCTGCCTTTTCCATACGTTTGTCTATTCTTTCATCATTTTTGTCTGCTTTTTGTATCAATTCTTGGACAGCTCTGAATAGTAGAGATTTGAATTCTGTATCAGATATAGTACCTTTACTTCTACTGGAAATTCATCTGGTGTTTTATTTTGGACAACTACTGGAAACTTCCTTTTTAAAAAATAAGTTTTGATATTGTGCTATTTTGGGGTTATTTAGTAGTTATTTTCTTGTTGATTGATTGTAGATATGTTTGTTTTGTTCTGCTTTTTTATTTTATTTTGTTGTGTCACAGCAGGAAGGCTATGCTTTCTTTGTTGTATGCTTGTCTGTGGTCATGATTGTTTTTGCCTCCTTGTCCAATAGGCAGGGCCAGTTGCTCAGCTTTCGCACAGCAGGTCTGGTCCGGCTGGTGCTCTGTGTCCTGTTAGAATACTTTCACATATTTCCTTTCTGCTGATCTGTAATGTGGGTGTGGTGAATCCAAACCAAGAGGACATTGCACTTCCTAGCTAGCAGAAGCACAGCAGTTAGCCAGGAGGCATCAGAGGTAGAGCAGTGAGGAGAAGATGCAGCATGGGAAAGTGTGCCTTGCTTGCCACCATCAAGACCTTGGTAAATCTGCTCTCCTGTATTTTCCATCTGCCTGTCTCTGACAGACATCCAAGATGGTGAATCCATGCTAGGTTAGCCAATAGGGAACTTTCTTTTATATCTCTTCTCATTCTGTCTTCTGTCAGTTTCTTATTCCATTCAGGTTTTGACTGAGGTCTTTATCTCTTCATTTGATACTTCAAATTCTAGAATTGATACCTGTCTCTGTTTTACTTAGATTTGGGGTCTTTACCATGGAGGGAAAGCATTCTGCTTCTTTCTGTGGTGTTGTATTGGCCAGAAGTCTAATTTTTTTTTAACAGTATCTTTTGTGTTCTGTCATAGAAATATTTGTCTACCCCAACATCCTAAAGATACTCTTATATTCCTTTATAGAAACTTTAGATTTAGCTTTTACATCTAAATCTTTGATATATCCCAAGTTAATTTTGTAAGATAAGATTCAGATTAATTTCTCACCCTTTACAGATACCCATTTTTTCCAGTACTGTGTTTTCAGAAAATTTCCCTTTCCCATGGAATTTTGTCCTTACTTGTGATAAATCAATAGACTATGTATGTGTATGTTTTTTCCTGGACTCTCTATTTCTGCCTCATTAATCAGTTTGTGTTTATTTAGGCCAGAATACATAGTCTTAACACACTGTAATTTTATAGTTTTTATTGTAGGTATTTTACCAGATTTTTTGATACCTATTAAAATGGTTATAGAGTTTTTCTCCTTTTAATTTGTAGTGTAGGGAATGACATTAATTGTTTTTTATTTGTTACACCAAACTTGTGTCCCAAGAGTAAACTCCACTTGGTCATGAGATATTAGCTTTTTTTTTTTTTTTTTTGGCATACTTATCCATTTTCCCAGTATTTTAAGATTTGTTGTGTCTGTGCTGATGAAATATATTGGTTTTTGATTTTTCTTTTTTTGGTAATGTCCTTCTCAGGTTTTGGGGTCATAGTCATGAAGGCATCAAAAAGAAGTTAGGAAATGTTTTTTCTTCCTGTGCTCTCTGAAATAATTTGTATAGGATTGGTATTATTTTCTTCTTTATTGTTGTAGAATCCACCAGTAGATACTATCTGGACCTGAAATTTTCTTTTTGGAATTATTTTTTTAATTGAGGCTTCAATTTCTTTAACAGATACATGGCTTTTCAGATGGCCTATTTCTTTTTGGGTCAGATTGAGGGCATTGTGGCTTTCAAAGTACTTACCTATTTCAGTTAGTTGTCAAATTTGTAGATGAAATATTGTTCATATCATTCCTTAATTATTCTCTTAATAGTTGTAGGACCTATGGTTATTAATTCCAGACTGCTTATTGTGCTTTAAGTGAAGTTTACAATTCAAGTCAGTTTCTCATACAAAAACTTATGCTCACATTGTTACGTGACCCTGGTTGTTCTCCCTACAATGTGCACATGCTCCTTCTCCACTCTGTGTTTCCTGTGTCCATTTAACCAGCTCCCATGTCCTTCTGCCTTCTCATTTCAACTTTGAACAGGAGTTGTCCATTTAGTCTCATGAATCTACTTGAGCCAAGAAGCACACTCGTCACCAGTATAATTGTCTGTCTTATAGTCCAGTCTAATCTTTGTCTGAAGAGTTGGCTTCAGGAATGGTTTTAGTTCTGGGCTAACAGAGAGTTGAGGGGCCATGTCTTTTGGGATCCCTCCAGTCTCAGTCAGACCATCAAGTCTGTTTTTTTTTTTTTTTTTTTTTTTTTTTACTAGAACTTGAGTTTTGAACCCTACTTTTTTCCTGCTCCACAGGCACTCTCTGTTTTGTTCCCTCTCAGAGTGATCATTAGTGATAGATGGACCCCACCTAGTTCTTCTGGTTTCAGACTGATTAAGTTTCTGGTTTATGTGGCCCTTTCTACCTCTTGGGCTTATATTTTCCTTATGTCTTTGGTTTTCTTCATTCTCCTGTGCTCCAGGTGAATTAGGATCAATTGCTGCATCTTAGATAGCTGCTTGCTAGCTTTTATGACCCTGGACACTGCTCACCAAAATGGAATGCAGAGTATTTTCTTAATACTCTTTGTTAAACCAGTTTACCTAGATATCCCCTGAATTCATGGTCCCCAGATCCTTATTCCTGATACTCTGTCCCTCAGAGTATTTGGTTGTATTCAAGAAACTTCTTTTAGCTTTTGATCTAGTCCCATTTCCAGACAACTTTTAAGTGTTAAAAAGTTAATCTTGTACTAGTTATCTCTTTTAGACACTTAGGTTTCTTTTTCCAAGTCATGAGTAGGTTGTTTTCCTCCCTCTTTATGATTTTTGTCATGTTCTTCGCTCAGCCTAAAACAATTCCCTTTATCACAGTCCTTATCTTCTTTCACTTGGCTCTCTGCTACTCAACCATTAGAATTCAGCATTAATGTCAATTCTGCAGTGAAGCCTTTCTGATACACACATCATATCACCTTCCTCAGATAGATGTCTCCAAGCTATATACATGTACAGTTACATACATATGCAGAGAGCTATGCAAGCTTTTCCTTTGTAGCACTTTACCAGCATGGCTAATTAGTTACAATTATGATTGAATATTATGTTGCTTCTCTCTCCTACTAGACTATAAACTCCATGAAGACCAGACTTGTAATATTTCTGTTTATCACTGAATACCTAGTCCCCAGACAGTGCTTGGTATGTAATAGATTCTTGATACATACTAGTTTGGTGAATGACCTAATCTGCACTGAAGAGACGGAAGTTGTTTCCTCTGAAAGATGTTGTCAAATAATCCTAGCTTTGTTAGAAGACTGCATGAGGGCTGGAAAAATAGGCAAGGGCCACATTACAGGGAGCTTTGACTAACAGCTTAAAGAATTTAGATATTTCTTTGTTTGTGTATTTTACATTTTATCTGTCTTGCTCCTGCTGTATTTTTGTTTATCCTTAGAGCCCTGGGGATGGAGACAAAGAGGGGGCCGGGACTGAGGATATGAGGAGGTATTACCATATGTGAATTATAGCATAGTGGTACATGTGGGAAAGGGATGCTATCAAGAATGTGTCCTCTGGGAAACCCACAGTCCCACCTCCCCCTCATCCTGCATGTAGGATTAGTGGAAGATTTGTGTATTTGGGTTATGTTGATAAAGGGGGGTAGGGTGGAAAGAGTGGGATTGTTTGGGTCTTTCTCTAGTTGGTCCTCACATCCTCTAAGACAGTCCTTTCTAGGAATCCTTAATTGTGTCAGGCAGGATCACTAAAATGAAGAAAATGGGTCACTGGACCCCCAAAGTGTATCCCTCCACCCTTTTCTGTGCTCTTCAATTTGAGAAATTATAATCGTCTCTACTTGCATCCCCCTAAACCATGTATAAAGAAGCTTATATGGTAATTTCCAGAATGAAGCTGATAGATAAGCTTGTAGGACATAATGGATCAGTGTGTTGCCACCTTCCCTCTCACCCGCCTTGCTGACATGATTACAAACATCTGATGTCCAAGGCATGCTGGGGGTTCTTGCAAGTGGCACTGGCACGTGAGAAGGAGACAGATGCTTGTGAGTCTCACTGTGCTAGATGAGAGGACCTGGTTACAGCACGAGTCGGGTGAACACAGGTTTCTCCAAGCTTGTATAGGGAGTGAGCTGAAGGGAACCTAAAGCTGAGCCTATCTCTCTGCCTCTGCCATGATCCCTAGTAAGATTCTGGCATACTACCACCCACCCAACAGCACCGGCACGGAGGTTTGCAGATCCACCTGGCGCCGCAAAAAATCCCTAGGAGATTTGTTCTACAAAGGATACCGGGTTAAGTCGGGGCCCCATGCCCCTGAGAAGGAGGAACCGCAGAACTTGTGGCAGTCATTGGTGTCTTGCAGCAGAGTTTGCGCCTCTTGGGGTAAGGTCCTTCTCAGCCATGGCTTTTCTTATCCTTGAAGTATTCCGTATTCCTGGAGGCTATGAAGGAACGAAATGCCTTCCTTACAGACTGGATTTAGAGACCTGTCCACTGGAACAGTGACATCCTTCCATTCCCTCTTCACTGATAATATCCTGCAAAATCAGGTGTGATAAATGAGGTCAAAATCAAGTCCTTCCTTTTGAGATGGATTTAACTGGCCTCCAGAGCTCCTCAGTGTTGTTGGCCTGTTACAGAATGCATTTGACAAATGTTGGGTAGAGCCTGAATTCCAATGAGCCAGCATTTTTAAAAAGGGGCATTGGAGCTGTGGGCGGTAACTTGTTTTTTCACAGGGGCAACCATACTCTTTTGACTTACTTTCTTCTATCATTCCATCCAGCCCTGGGAAGGTGGTCTTGCTTGTATTGGGTGGTACTTCATTATTCTTACTCAGCAGAGATGGTAAGGAAAGTTCTCTGGGCAGATTTTCTTGTCTCAGCCGCATTCCAATAGGAATTTGGTTTTATTTGGCCATCTATTGTACATCACAGTACTGTAAATGACTTGCACTCACATTTCTGGACTTGAAAATCTCCATCTCAGGGAGTGAGATCTTTTATGTCCAAAAAGGTGAGCAGCAACAGGAGCTTCTTTAGAATGATTTATAGCCCCTTTGGAACCCAGCATAAAATTCTGATGTGTATAGAATACAACCAGAACCACCTCTGTGTTATGTAATTAACACTAAATCAAACACATTGCCCTTTAGTCAATTCCAGCTCATAGAGACCCTATAGGACAGAGGAGAAATGCCCTATCAGGTTTCCAAGGCTGGTATCTACTGAAGCAGACTGCTACGTCTTTCTCCTGAAGAGCAGCTAGTGGGTTTGAACCACCTACATTTCAGTTAGCAGCTGAGCTCTTAACCAGCTGTGCCACCAGAATCCTTATTATAAAATTATGTGTAGCAGGATTCCAGTTAGTAAGCAAGTTAAGGGTGAATTCCAGTCAATCTTTTTCATTAGAACTGGCATAAAAGCCTTCTTTGGGCCAAAGCATCTGCATGGACTCTATTTGGAGTCTAAATATTCACGCCCTTGTGTATATAACCTAGAGTCTGCTGGCCGGATTGTTGTATCCCCTCTCCTTCACCTCTGCTTTGTGCTTTCTAACACTCCACACGGAGGAATGCTGATAATAAGCAGCTAGAGGAAGGATCATGAAAGGTGGACTGTTTCCCGAGTAAGAATTTGATAAGTGAGTAGAATCACGGTAGAATCTATTATCTTTCTCATTTTCATCTGAAATAATCTGTCACAACTTCATTTGTTCATTTTCAAGTATACGAGTGCTTACTGTGTGCCATTCATCACTGTCCTAGAAGATGATGGATCCAGTGGTGAATAGGTAGATGAAGTATCAGTTCCAATGGACTGTTCTGCTGAGGAAGACAGACCAGGAACACAATACCTAAACAAGGAAATAAGATAACTTCATTGTTGTTCTTGCTGCTGTTTGTTGGTTTTGAGTTGATTCCAGCTTATGGTGACCCTGTGTACAACAGAAGAAAACACCACCAGGTCCTGCGAGTTCTTCACAATTATTTGTATGCTTGAGTTGTTGTTGTGGCTCTTGTGTGTTTGGAGTGCCTTCCAACCTAGCGGGCTAATCTTCCAAAGCTATCAGACAGTGTTCTGTTGCTATTCATAAAATTTCCACTGGCTGATTTTTAGAAGTAGATCACCAGGCTTTTCTTCCTAGTCTGCATTAGTCTGGAAGCACCAACCGATAGCTGCCTGCTGTCAGTGCCCTGCTGATATCTGAAGTACTGGCAGCATAGTGTCTAGAATCACACCAATGCACAAGCCACCACAGTAGGACAAACTTGGCAGATGAGTGGTGGCAGATAACTTCAGACAGTGATGAATACTATAAAGAAGAAGTAAGGTCACGTCTGGGGAGGCTACTCCAGATCAGATGGCCAGAGATGACCTCTGTGATGCAATGTTAAATGAGCTAAGAGTTCAGTGATGAGAAGGAGCCAACATGCAGTGATGTGAGGGAAGAATGTTCCAGGAAGAAGGAACAAAAGGGAAAGGCCTGAACAGAGGATGAACTGGGGGATATTTGAGCAGTAGGGTTGCCAATGTAGAGGGCATGAGGATAGGACAACGGTATGGAATGAACAGAGACCCGATCATGTAAAGTCTTCCAGAACAAGGTAAATCCATCACCTCATAGAACTGCCTCATAGGGTTTCCATGGAGAGCCTGGTAGATTCCAGTCACCCTGTTAGCAGCTAGAGGTCTTAACTGCTACACCACCAGGGTTTCCACAACGAGGTAATGAACCTGAGATTTATCTTTAGTGTGGCAGAAACCACTTCAAGTCATGTGATCTACTTGATGTTTTAAAAGATTATTCTGGCTGCTTTCTGGAGGTGGACCCTGGGGCCTGGTGGGTTGAAAGAATAATTGTGAAAGCAAAAAAGAACAGCTTGGGGTGTTTTTGTTCGCGCTAGAGGCAACAGTGCCTTGTACTGTGGTTCTGGCAATAGTAAGGGAAAATATGAGTTATTTCACATACATTTAAGAGGTGGTATCTATAATACTTGTTTGTCTATTTTAAAGAAAAATATTTCTCTTCTGTCTGGTTCTGCTATTCAAACAGAAGCCCCTTGAAGCAGTAGCTTTACCATTGCTCTAGACTGAAGAGTCCAGAACAGTGAGTAGCTGGTGTGGAAGAGGTACTTTGTATGTATGTATAGAATTTATGAATGAATGAGTGAATGAATGAATGGACTGTAATCCTGCTTTGAATATAAACTGATAGTTACTGTCCATCAGAATAGGAAACAGGGCTGGGAAAAGATGGAGAAACAAACGGCCTGAGCAGTTACCAAAGGCAAAGATGGCGGAAGGTCAAGTAAGCCAGAACTACGTATAAAACAGACGTTCCAGTTGGAAGAGTAAAAGCCAGTGGTATGTGAGAACAAGAGATACCAGCCAGGGAAGAGGGGCTCAGGACAGTGCTGCAGGGTAAGAAGCCTGTGGTCCTGGCTGTGGTGGAGGTGGGGCCCCATGATGGCAGTAGGGTGCGTACTGTGTGGTCCCCTTGTCCCTAATAACTCTTGTCTTTGGTCTGATCTCCTGAGCTTCAGGGCCAGGTGATGGTGTCCTTGTCAGATGCCATGAATATAACTTTAGGATTTACATGGGGGTAGAGGGATTGGAAACTGTAGAGGTTTATAGGAAACTTTCAGCTTTTAGGATTTAAAGATTAAGTATTTAAAGGGTATGGAGAACAGCACATTGGAAAATCCTGGCCAGCTTTTCTTCCGCTATTTGTGATACGTTTCCATTTGCCCTTTCCGAGTCTTGTGTTTTCCTGCGAACTTGCTTGAATGTATCCCTCAAGTGCTCTCTGGGGATAACAGAAACCCTAAATGGTTTTCACACCTCAATTTCTATTTGTGTACCAGTTCCCCCGCTCCCCCGATTTGAGAAAGGCACATGAAATTCCTTAATCTATCTATTGGATATAGCTGAAAAGCCATGTGCTTGTTCTTAGGAGACCCCAGTCTGATTGTTCATGTCCTAGACACCAAGTTCGGCCTTCTGATGGGACAGCAATGGCTGTCCTTCAGCCCTTTACCTGAAGATACTAAGTCTTTGGCATGAGTCTGGGGCTCAGTGCAACACGGCCTGATTTGCCAGTGTATATAATGACAAAAATGGTGAAACTAGAAATAAAAATAATTTTGACATAAATCTTATAGAAAATTAGAAAAAGCTAGGGAAAAGGAAAGAAATTGAAAATCTCACCTCCATAACACAACCAGTGTCATAATTTTATGCTTTTTCCTCTAGTTTTATTAACCATATGATTTGTATAGTTTTATCATAAAGAATGTTGTGTTTTTGAGCTTCTATAATATCCTGTGAAGAAGTTGGGCTATATTAACAGAACCTTTTTCAGATATTCAAGTGCACTCCTTTTTTTTTTTTTTTGTAATGAATAATTTTTCAATGGACACCTTTGTTCCTGTACCATTCTTCTGTGTTTTATTTTCTTAGGCTATATTCCCAGAAATGAAATTAATGTAATTTTTAATAGTGATTTATTTTTCTAAAAGGTGCTATCAAGGTATAATTCCACTGTGAAATTATAAGATAATTAATTGTAGAATCGTTTCCACTGAGTGGAGCTCAAATACATTGTTGGCTAGGTAGTTTTGTGGTAAACAAAACCACTCAGTCCTTGAGATAAGCTTAGCAGCATTTAGTCAGCAAAAATGAAATGACATTCAAATGCAGAGAGACACCATTCTGCAAAAGTGAGAAACTGATGACTCTAATGGGAGAACTTCTAACAGGAAAGATACAGTCTAAGGAACAAAGAAATTATAATACAACCATTTGATTGGTTATTTCTTAGTTGCAGTCCTAAGAGCAGTGGGTTAGGAGGTAGGGAATGGGCTTCTATTAGATAATCAAGGACTGATTACAGATGTTTTCAATCACTTTTTCTTCAGGTGAAGGCATAGAAACATCAGTGCTTGATGTTAAGCATTTAACCAGCTGTCTCAGGGATTCATGTCAACCGTTCACTAACGGCACCTCATTTTCCAGAAACAGCTTGTTAAAATCCTTTTAAGTTGTTGAGAACCTTTTGATAAGGCTAGCTCCAAGACCCTTTCAAAACAGTTTTAATTACTTTGTCATATACATTTCTTAGCCTACTTTACGCAAAAGGGTACCAGTGTCAAGATTCCCTTCCTTAGAGTGTATTTGTTCTACATCCTGGCTTAATGCTAAGGAAAAACATTTGAGTTCCTATGGCTATTAGCAGTTAAGGGGCTGGTTATCAGGTGCCTGTGAAAAGAAACCCTGCTAAGAGCAGCTGGACAAATAGAGTTCTGGGCAAATATGTAGGACGAAAAATAATGACCAGTTTAAACCAAACCAAACCCTCTGAATTGAGTTTCATTGAATCATTTAGTCTTGGTCAAAAAAATCTTCATGAACTGCTCCTTTGCAGTAGCATAAACAGGGTACTTAGTTTATTTTTATTCAGTTGGCTTTTTTTTTTTTTTAATTTAAACTACTCCAATCATTTCTAATGATTATTGAGTTGCATTTTCTATTACAAAATGTGCCTGTCATGATTTTTGCCTACCGTTTTAGTCGTCTTGTACTGCTCTAACAGAAATACCACAGGGTGGATGGCTTTAAAAAGAGAAATGTTTATTTTTACATAGTCCGGTAGGCTACAAGTCCAAATTCAAGATGTCTGCTCCAGGGGAAGGCTTTCCCTCTTGTCAGTTCTGGAGAAAGTACTTCTGTTGCATCATTCTCTGGTCAGGGGGCATCTTGGCATAGGAACCTCAGGTCTAAAGGATGCGCTTTACTCCCAGTGCTGCTTTCTTGATGATATGAGGTTCCCAGTTTTCTGCTTGCTTCCCTTTCCTTTTATCTCTTGTAAGATAAAAGGATAAAGGGTGGTGCAAGCCACACTCCAGGAAAACTACCTTTACAGTAAAGCAGGGAGGTGACCTTATGAAGGGATTGCAGCATAAGAAAATCACACAGTGGAGAACAACCATGAAATACTGGTAATCATGGCCCAGCCAAATGGCGGCACACAATTTTGGGGGGACACAGTTCAGTCCATGGCATCTACTTATCAACTTCTGATGTATTTTAGATATAGCTAACATTGCAAAGCTTTATCCTTATTGTACTGTATTTGATTCAATTATTTTTAGGGAGTTATTATATTTTTATTGTATTTAACTTGGAGAATTTTGATATGGTATCTGATCTAATATTCTTTTAGATTTCATGATTTCTTTGACATCTGAGTTTAGAAATTCTTAGTGGTCAGATGGCTAGAAGCATGTAATTTTACTTTTTGTAGTTTTTCTGTAATTAAGTTTTTAAAATACCTAATCTCATATTTATTTTGATTGTGGTACAGGCTGTCTTTTTGTTATTTTCCTATTCTATTGTTTTGTGGTAAATGCAGCTTCTATTATTTCTTCATTGTGGCCTAATATACTTGATATCTATAACTGTTCAATGGTGGTTTTTAGAGAATGTGTTCTTAGCTTATGAATATGTTTGTGTCTCTCACCATCCATTCAGACAGATACAGATATAAACACCTCCACTGAATTAAATATGTGAAATATCCTGTATTTGTGCTTATTATTTGGCTAAATAATACAGTATCTTAGTTGATTACTGCTGCCATAACAGAAACACTACAAGTAGGTGGCTTTAACAAGCAGAAAGGAGTTTTCCCATAGTGCTGGAGACTAAAAGTCCAAATCAGGATCTCAGCTGTGTTGATCCCTCCTGTAAGCCTCCCACCTAGTTGGTGGTGTTCCCTGGTGATCCATGAGTTCCTTGCTTGTAGACAATTCTCACTTGTCCTTCTCTTCCTCAATGCATGTGTCATTATGTCTCATCTGTTCTTTTTATAATTCAGAATTAATTAGGTTTAGGCAAAACCCTACATTGATGTGAATTCAGTTGATCGGTTATATAGTTAGATTACACTAGATTGCAGATTGGAAGGTTATTATATTACATAATGGGTGGTGATTCCATTCTATTCTGTTCCAATCCATTCGGTTCCAGAAGGTAACCTGCACGCAGGGTCGGCTGATTTACTCACATGAAACTACCCTATGACACCAACCAGAGTAGTGTTTAGTCAAACTACTGAGAACTTTAGCTTAGCCAAGTTGACACATAAAGTTAACCATCACGGTATACCCTCATCAGTCTGGCACTTGTACACATCCCCTTAATCCATACACACTCTCCAAACAAAGACAATAACAAAGTCATACATGATACAACTCATATAGTACAACTGAAAACCTACTGATCTGTTTTCCAGAGAGGATTTAAATAGTCTTATGTTTTATAATTTGTAATGGGATAAAAGAAAGAAGAAAAGAAAGGTATTTGTAATACACACACACACTCTGTAGGAATATTAACAGTGAAACAAGGAAGAAATACTCATAATAGTTATAGTTTTTGCAAATGGTTATGTGATTGTAGCTGATATTTATAACTATCTTCTTCCACTATCTGTTCCAGCATCAACTTTAAGAACAGAGTATTATCTTCTGAATCATTTCAGTTAATTATGGGTGAGACTCTAGGTATGTTCCATCCTGAGGCAAAATTTCTGTCCACCTGTGGAAAGGTAGAACCTAGAATACATATTATTGTTTCCAAAGTATGGTGATTGAATGACATAAAATAGACATTCCCATTCCAAATGGGAGAAATCACAAGCAAGCTGAAAATTCAGCAGGGCACATCCTCAGTAGCTTTCATGGTTTGAATATAATACTCTATTCTTCAGACACATCTTGAAAATAGCCCCGTCCTCTATCTGGACTATGGAAACTGGCCCATGTACACATTAGTCAGATTTTGAGAGGGGTGAGCTAAACCATGTGTTTAATATGTCATGTTTAACAATAATGTTTTGGATTATTAATCTATTTACAAAATGTGTGTGTGTACACACATATATATATATTTGTTAGTATTTTGTAGAGAACGTTGGCATTTCTGACCTTAGATTATTCGTTTGTTATTGCCACATGCTGTTGAGTTATGTTTTAACTGAGAGTAACCCCATGTGACCCAGTAGAATTGCCCCTAGAAGGTTTTCTAGGCTGCAGTCTTTTCCAGAAACAGATTACCAGGACTTTCTCCTGTGGAGCCACTGTATAGGTTCAAGCCACCAGCTTCTTGGTTAGCAACCGAGTACTTAACTGTTGCAGCACCAGGGCTCCTCAGCAATCAGTTTAGAATGTTTTCATTTTGTCCTTTGAGAGTCTGTTTTTGGTATCAGACTTGTAGTTATTTTGTTTAACGTTAATTTAGTAGCTTTCCATCGTTTTTGTGTTAAAGAACAGGTTACAACTTTAATAAACAATAGTATTTTTAAGAATTTAACAACAAATTATATGGATGCAGAACCTTTGGGGGAAGCTATTAATTTTTCAATTCATGTCTCAGCATTTGTTTTGTAACAGTTTTTGTTTGTATCAACTCTCAAACCACTGACTGCCGTCTAGTCAATTCTGACTCATAGGGACCCTATAGGACAGAGCAGAACTGCTCAAGAAAGTTTCCAAGGAGCACCTGGTGGATTTGAACTGGCAGACTTTTGGTTAACAGTCCTAGCACTTACCACTATGCCACCAGGGTTTCCTTATATTTTTCAGAAATTATCCTTTGACTGAAGTATTCACAGTTTAGATTAGCATAAAATTTTGCATGAGTTTCAGTATTTTTTTCTTTACTATACTTGTCTGTTGTTGTTAGAATTGTCCTATAAAATGACATGAATTTTTTTAATTACCTTTAATCTTTATTGCTTATCAATTAATTTCCTCATTTATAAGTATAAAACTGGAAACCATCTTTCTCCTGGTTTTGTTAAGAGTACTTTTTCCCTGAAATCTTAAACTGAATGCTTTATTTTATAAATCATTTCTTATAATACTGTTGATTTCTTGATTTCTTTTAATGTATGGTTAGCTAGTGGATTTTTCTTAAAAAATAGTATTAGAGATCCAGCACGTTAGAATCACTTGAGGAACGTGTAAAAGTCTCCATGTTCAGTCTGCGTCCTTGACAAACTAAATCTGAATCCCTGGATGTGGGAGGCAGGCATCAGTACTGTTTAAAAACCCAAGTGATTGCAGTGACAGCGAAGTCTGGGGACTACTGCCTTTCTTTGTGAGGCCTTCTGACCAACAGCTTTGGCAGCATCTGAGAACTTGTTCAAAATGTAGAATCTCAGAGCTATCTGAGTCAGAATCTGGAAGGTTAACAAGATCCTGGGTGGTTCCTGCCAGCCATTAATTTAAAAAGCATGTCTGTAAAGCCGATGTAGCAATGTAGGCCCCACGACCAACTTATATAAATAGAATTCTACTGGAACACAGTCATGCCCATTCATTTACATATTATCTATGCAGTGCTTTGTAACAGTAGAGCTGAGTAGTTGTGGCAGAATCAAAAATACCTATACCTGCTCATTTGGAAAAATCTAGCTGCTTAGTGGTTAAGAACTATGGCTGCTAACCAAAAGGCTAGCAGTTCTAATCCATCAGCACACCTTCGAACCCTATGGGACAGTTCTGTTCAGTCCTGCAGGGACTGAGGGTCACTATAAGTCAGAATCAACTAAACAGCAACAATTTTTTTGCTTTTATCTGCTCACTTACAGGAAAAATTTGCAATGCTTCTCAACTTTGATTGCTCATTAGAATTATTTCAGAACCTTAAAACTCTCGGTAGCTGGCTACACCTTAGGTCCTTTAAGTCAGTATCTCTGGAAGAAACGGCTGGTAAGGGAGTGGAAGGTGGGATGTGAGGCGCTGACAATCCTTGAAAGTCCTCAGGCTATTTAAATGTGCAACTAAGGTTCAAAGCTACTGCCCTAGAAGTACAAAACCCAATAATGAAACATCAAAGCCTTTGCCATCTAGTTTCTGATTCATGATGACCCTATAGGACACAGTAGAACTATCTCACAAGGTTTCCGAGGAGCTGCTCGTGGATTCGAACTGCCTACCTTTTGGTAGGCAGCTCTTAACATTGCATTGCTAGGGCTCCAAAAGTACAAAGAGAGCATATAAATTCATTGAAAAAATCTGTTTTTGTGATGGGGATGACCTTTCTGGATATTAAAATAAAAGAAATAGCAGTTGAAAAAGTGATTGGTATACTTGACCATGTAACAAATTTTAGAATTGGGGGAGGAAGGAGTACAATTGAAGCAAACTTTTACACTTAGGGAAAAAAAATCTTGCAGCAATATCAAAAGAAAACCCACTAACTGTGAGAAATAATACATAATATCCAATATCTCATTGTTAAAGGGCTCAGATGTATAAATGAGTACACAGATGAACTGAGAAAGGAAAAATAAAAACCACAGCCTTGTTGCCGTTGAGTCAGTTCTAACTCAAGGTGACCCTACAGTGTCTGTTTTAGTCACCTGGTGCTGCTCTAACAGAAATACCACAAAGTAGATGGCTTTAACAAAGGAAAGTTTATTCTTACACAGTCCGGTAGGCTACAAGTTCAAATTCAGGGTGTTCATTCCAGGGGAAATCTTTCTGTCTGTCGGCTTTGGAGGAAAGTCCTGTGTTGTTACCAGTCTTTGGTAGGGGAGCATCTTGGCACAGGAACCTCAGATCTGAAGAACACGCTCTTCTCCTGGTGCTGCTTGTTTGATGGTATGAGGTTCCCAACTCTCTGCTTGCTTCCTTTCCTTTTATCTCCTGTAGGATAAAAGGTAGTGGAAGCCACACTCCAGGGAAACTCCCTTTACAGCTGGAGAAGAGAGGTGGGTTTAGGAAGGGATTTACAGTCCTACTCTAATCCTCTCTAACATAATCCACTCTGTTAACCACAGGCAGAGATTAGGATTTACAGCATCAGAAAGTCACAAAGTGGAGGGCAATTACAGAACACAGGGAATTCCAGCTCAGCCAAATTACTACACATATTTTTGGAAGGACACAATTCAATCCATGACAGTGTCAAAGGTGACTGTGTAGCAATTTAAAAAGAAAATAAAATGATCAATTATAAGAAAAAATAAATTCCCTGGTTAACAGAAAAGCAAAATAAAACACAAATGAACAATTTAGGGTCTGTCTAATTGGAATTCTTCCTTTCTCTCCTTCCCCCTCTCTTTCTTTTTCCTTTCACTTCTCCTTCCTTCTCCATCACGGTAGTTAATCCACTGGTGACTGTTGTTAGCCACCTTCAGTCTGTCCCTGGATGATGGCAATGACCCATATTGTGTGGTGCTCCTATAAGTTGTCAATCATCCCTCTGTGATGTGTGACGGAGGATGGGCAGTGGTTTTGTTAGTGAGGCAGGACTCAGTGTGTAGGATTGTATTGTGCCTTGAGGTAATCTCTTGGGATTTAAAGGATAGAGAAATAAGCAGAGAATCAGGGACTTTGTATCACCAAGAAAGCATTGCTGGGAGCAGAGTGCCTCTTTGGGCCCAGGGTCCCTGAGCCTCAGAAGCTACCAGTCCAGGGGAAGATGGACAACAAGAACCTTCCTCCAGAGTCAACAGAGAAAGACTTCCCCTGGAGCTGATGCCCTGAATTTGAACTTTTAGCCTACATTTCTGTGAGCAAATGAATTTCTCTTTGTTAAAGCCATTCACTTTAACAAAGAGAAGTTTAATCTCTCAAAGTCTAATAGGCTGGAAGTCTGAGTTCTGGGCATCAGCTCCAGAGGAAGTCTCTTCTCTGTTGACTCTGCCAGAAGGTTATCATCATCAGTCTTGCCCTGAACTAGGAACTTCTCTGCACTGGGACTCTGGGCCCAAAGGACGAGCTCTGCTCCCAGTACTGCATCTCTGCGCCCTTCTCTTTTCCTTTCATGTACTGCTAAGATAAAAGGTGGTGAAGGCCCTACCCCAGAAAAGTTCCCTTTACATGGGATCAGAGATGTGACCTGAATAAGGGTGTTATCTCCCACACTAATCCTCTTTAACAGAGTCTAATCTTCCTTAAATCTGTATGCTGAGCAAGTAATCCAAGACTCTGGACTATATGAAGAAGAATGAAACATTAGGATTGCAGGAAGACTCATTAACAACCTGAGTTATGCGGATGACAAAACCTTACTTGCTGAAAATGAAGAGGATTTGAAACACTCACTGATGAAAATGTAAGACCACAGCCTTCAGTATGGATTATACCTCAACTTCAAGAAAACAAAAATCCTCACAATGGGACCAATACACAACTTGATGAAAGGAGAAGAGACTGAGGTTGTAAAGGATTTTATTTTACATGGTTCCACAATCAACATCCGTGGAAGCAACAGTCAAGAGATCAAAAGATGCATTGCACTGGCAAAATGTGCTGCAAAAAGACCTCTTTACAGTGCTGAAAAGTAAAGATGTCACCTTGAAGACTAAGGTGCACCTGACCCAAGCCACAGTATTTTCAGTCACATCTTATGCATGTGAAAGCTGGACAATAAATAAAAGAAGACCAGAGAATTTATGCCTTTGAATTGCGATATTGGAGAAGAATATTGGATGTATCATGGACTGTCAAAAGAACAGACAGGTCAGTTCTGTAAGAAATACAACCAGAGTGCTCTTTGGAAGCAAGAATGATGAAACTGCATCTTAGATACTTGGGGCATTTTGTCAGGAGGGATCTACCCCTGGAAAAGGACATCATACTTGGTAAAGCAGAAGGTCACCAAAAAAAGAGGAAGCCCCTCAGCCGGGTGGATTGACAAAAACCGGGTGGCTGCAACAATGGGCTTAAGCATAAAAACGGTTGTGGGCGTAGCTGACAACTGGGCAGTGTTTAGTCCAGTTGTGCATAAGGTCACTATGGGTCAAAACCTGCTTGACATCACCTAACAATAATGACAATCGTGCCTCATTAACCACAGGAAGAGATTAGGGTTTATAACACAAGGAAAATTACATCTGTCACAAAATAGTGGGCAAGCACACATAATCATGTTGACTCACATTTTTTGGAGACACAAAGTCAATCCATGACAATAGAATTTTCGTTGGCTGATTTTCATAAGTAGATTGTGAGGCCTTTATTCCTAGTTGATCTTAGTCTGGAAGTACCACTGCAACTTTTTCAGCATCATTACAACACATAAGCCTCTTACAGAGGGGTAGTAATGTAAGCAAATAAAAATGTATATATTGATGGGGATACAACTTGTTA
The DNA here is from genome assembly GCA_028571685.1 of Heterohyrax brucei. Classification (NCBI taxonomy): domain Eukaryota; kingdom Metazoa; phylum Chordata; class Mammalia; order Hyracoidea; family Procaviidae; genus Heterohyrax; species Heterohyrax brucei. Next base: position 79,630,780 of record CM053154.1, on the reverse strand, counting down.
GGACAGTTTAGCAAGATGTGTGAAAGTGCTTCCCCTACTCATTTGTCAGTTTGTCACATTGTGGGTGCTTGCATCTTGTGATGCTGGGAGATAGCCATTGGTATTCAAATACCAGCAAAGTCACCATGGCAGACAGATTTCAGCTGAGCTTCCAGACTAACACAAACTAGGAAGAAGGACTCAGTAGTCTGTTTCTGAAAAGAATTAGCCAGTGAAAATCTTATAAATAGCAGCAGAACATTTTCTGGTATAGTGTTGGCAAATGAGCCCCTCTGATTGGAAGGCGCTTAAAATACAACTAGGGAAGAGCTACTTCCTCAGAGTAGAGTTGACCTTGATGATGTAGATGGAGTCAAGCTTTTGGGAACTTCATTTGCAGCTATGACATGACTCAAAATGAGAAGAAACACCTGTAGACATCCATTAATAATCAGAATGGGGAATGTGCAAAATGTGAATGAAGAAATATTGGAAGCTGTCACAAACTGAAATGGAATTCATAAACATTGATATCCTAGGCATTAGTGAGCTGAAATGAACTGATATTGGTCATTTATTAGAAAATTGTATGGTTTATTATGCCAGGAATGACAAAGTGAAGAGGAATGATGTCACACTTCACTGTCAAAAATAACTCTTTAAGATCTATCCTATAGTACAGCATTGTCAGTGATAGGACAGTGTCTTAGTCATCTGGTACTGCGCTAACAGAAAATACCATTGGTGGAAAGCTTCACAAGGAGAAACTTTTTTTTTTTAAATTTTTTATTTAATATAACTGAATGAAAATGTACATTCCCGTATAAATTTACATACCCACCTATATGCAGCTTCCACTGCTCTCCCTGTCCAGTGACAGCACACTATTCCTCTCTGCTCCATACATGTCTCATTCTCCCAAAAGTCTCTTTTTTCCCTCCTCTCCACCCACTCTCCTTCCTCCAGCCGGAGGTCAGCAGGATGACATCCTATAGATGTATAGAACCATAAAGTGCATCCAATATATGATCACTGCATCACCAAGTCCAATCCAATCCTGTCTGAAGTGGGACCTTCGTTATGATTTATGGTCAAGGGCAGCATCAGGGCGAGGGGCCATGCTCCCAGGGGAACCCTGAAACCACTGGACCATCAATTGAGGTCTTTTAGTGGGGATCTCAGGGTGCACCCCTTTTTATTCTTGTGTTACCAGTGAGACTCAACTTAGTGAGCTCCATAGCAGCTATCACTGGTGGTGGCCGGGCACCATCTGGTTCTTCCGGTCCCAAGTCAATGTAGGCACCCACTAATGTGGGTCACAAGGAGAAACTTTTATTATCACAATCCGGTAAACCACAAATCCACTCATACATTACAAGTCCATTCAATATGAGAAATCATCACAGTCCAGTGAGCCAAGAGTCCAGTTTCAAGGAGAGCATCTCGGCACAGAAACCTTGTTTCTCTCCCTTATGTTCCACAAGCCTGTAACTTGAACCTTGCCTCACTAACACAGCTGCAGCCCATTCTCCATCATCAATATCACTGAGGCAGGATTCATAGCTGAGTTGAATTAGTACATATGTTTTTTGGGGGACACAATTCAATCCACGACAGATAGTATCTGTATGCCTATATAGAAGACCAGTTAATGTGACTATTATTCAGATTCACATACCAACCACTAAAGCCAAAAATAAAGAAATTGAGTATTTTTACCAACTTCTGTAGTCTGAAATTGAGATGCACAGAGAATTACTGGTGATGGGAATACAGAAACTGGAAACAGAAGGTTTGTAGTTGGAAGATATGGTCTTAGAGAGAAAATGATACTAGCCATTGCACGATAGAATTTTGAAAGACCAACAACTTCATTGCCAATACCTTTTTTCACCAACATAAATGTTGAGTATATATGTGGGCCTCGCCAGGTGGAGTATACAAGAATGAAGCTGGCAATGTCTGTTGAAGGAAATGATAGAAAAGCTTAGAATCATCTGTCAGAACAAGGCAAGAGTCTGACTACAGAACAGATCACCAATTGCATCAATAACCAAGTTCAAGCTGAAAGTGAAGAAAATTAGAAAAAAGTTGATGGGAGTCAAGTGTAACCTTGAGTATATCCTACCTGAATTTAGAGACCATCTCAAGAGTAGATTTGCTGAAAACCATTTGTGTTGTGGAATGATATCAAGAACATCATACATGAAGAAAGCAAGAGATCATTAAAAAGACAGGAAAGAAAGATAAGACCAAAATGCACGTCAGAAGAAACTTTGAAACTCACTCTTGAACATCAAGTAGCTAAAGGGAAAGAAAGAAGTGATAAAGAGTTGAGCTGGATATTTCAAAGGGTGGCTTGGAAAGGCAGAAGACAGTATTATCATGACATGTGCAGAGACCTGGAGATAGAAAACCAAAAGAAAGAAGATTTTCTTCATTTCTCAAGTTGAATGAATTGAAGACAAAATCCAGCCTTGAGCTGCAGTATTGAAGGATTCTATGGGGAAAATAATAAACAACATAGAAAACAGCAGAAGAAGATGGAAGGGATGTACGTAGTCACTACATGAAGAAGAATTGGTGGTTATTTAACCATTACAGGAGGTAGCGTGTGATCATGAACTGATGGTACAAAAGGAAAAGTCCTACCAGCACTGAAAGCATTGGTGAGAAACAAGAGTCCAGGAATTGGCTGAATACCAATTGAGATGTTTCAACAAATGGATACAGCACTGGAAGTGCTCACTTGGCTATATCAAAGAAATTGGGAAGACAGCTACCCGGCCAACCAATGAGAAGGCATCCATATTTTTGCATATTCTCAAGAAAAGCGACCTCACTAACTGTATAAATTGTTGAACAATATCATAGATGTCACACACAAGTAAAATTTTGCCAAAGATCATTCCAAAGTGGCTATAACAGTATACTGCCAGAAATTCAAGTCAGAATCTGAATAGGATGGGGAATGAGAGATATCACTGCTGATGTTAGATGCATTTCTGAAGGTATAGAATAGCAGAAAGTTGTTCACTTGTGTTTTATTGACTATGCAAAGGCATTCAACTGTGTGGATCATAGCAAATTATGAATAATACTTCAAAGAATGGGAATCCCACAACACAGAATTGTGTTTGTGAGAAACCTGTATATGGATCAAGAGGCATTTATTTGAACACAACAAGGAAACACTGTGTGGTTTAAAGTTAGAAAAGGTGTTGTTTCCTTTCACCATACTCATTCACCCTTTATGCTGAGCAAATAATCTGAGAACCTGGACTACACAAAGAAGAATGGAGTATCAGGATTGGGGTAAGACTCATTAGCGACTTACGTTATGCAGATGATACAACCTTGATTGCTGAAAGTTAAAAGGACAGGAAACACATACCTGTGAAGGTCAAAGACCACAGCCTTCAGTATGGATTACATCCCAACATAAAGAAAACAAAAATCCTCACAACTAGACCAATAAGTAACATTATGATAAACAGAGAAAAGATTAAGGTTGTCAAGGATTTGATTTTAATTGGAACCATAATCAACTCTCATGGAAGCAGTATCAAGAAATCGAAAGACACATTGCTTTGGTCAAAACTACCGCCTACCTACTACTGTTGAGTCACAAGACCTCTTTTAAGGTTGAAAAGCATAGATGTCACCTTGAAGACTAAGGTGTGTTGTCCAGCTGGTTTCTGCTCATAGCAATGTACAGTATAACAAAACACTACCTGGTCCTGCACCATAATTTGAAAGTATTGATTCTTAGTTTTTCCTTGTTCATTGTCCAGCTTTTGCATGCACATGAGGCAGTTGAGGCACAGCTTGGTATTCAGGCACACCGTGGTATTCAAAGTGACATTTTTATTTTTCAGCACTTTAAAGAGGTCTTTTACAACGGATTTGTCCAATGCAGTGCATCGTTTGATTTCTTGACTGCTGCTTCCATGGGCATTGATTGAGAATCCAAATAATGTAAAACCCTTGACAATTTCAGTGTTTTCTTTGTTTATCATGATCTTGCTTATTGGTCTAGTTGTGAGGATTTTTGTTTTGTTTATGTTGAGATGCAGTTCATACTGAAGGCTATAGTGTTTGGTCTTCATCAGTAAGTGCTTCCAGTCCTCTCTGCTTTCAACAAAATTGTATTACTAGCACATCAAAGATTGTTTCCTCCAATCCTGATTCCTCTATTCCTGACTCCTCCAATCCTCATGCCATGTTCTTCTTCATGCAGTCCAGGTTTTACGGTTATTTGCTTAGCGTATAGATTGAATAAGTATAGTAAAAGGATACAACCCTGAAACACACCTTTGCTGATTTTAAACCACCCAGAATCCCCTTGTTCTGTTCCAATGACTGCCACTGTGTCTACGTACAGGTTCCACATGAGCACAATTAAGTATTCTAGAATTCCCATACTTTGCAATGTTACCCATAGTATGTTATGATCCACATAGTCAAGTGCCTCTACATAGTCATTAAAACACAGGGAAACATCTTTGTGAGTTTCTTTGCTTTTAACCAACATCCATCTAGCATCAGCAATGATTTCCATCGTTCCATGTCCTCTTCTGAATCTGGCTTGAGTTTCTGTCAGTCTCCTGTCAATGTACTGCTGCAGTTATTTTGAATGATCTTCAGCAATATTTAATTTGTGTGTGGTATTAATGATAAAACTGCATAAGTTCCACATTCTGTTGGATCCACTTTCTTTGGAATGGGTACAAATATGGAAATAACTGTCTTCCAGATTTCTTGGCATAAATGAGTTAGAACCTCCAGCACTGCATCCAGTTGTTGAAACATCTCAACGGATACGCTGTCAGTCCCTCACGCCTGATTCTCACCAGTGTTTTCTGTGCAACATTCCTTCTGTGCAATCCGTTCTTGATCATGTGCTACCTCTAAAATGTCTAACCCATGACCAGTTCTTTTTGATTTAATGACTCTGTGTATTCTTTCCATCTTCTTCTGATGCCTCTTGCATCATTTAATATTTTCCCTGTAGAATCCTTTAGTGTTGGCAACTTGAAGCCTGAATTTTTCTTCAGTTCTTTCAGCTTGAGAAATGTCAAGCATGTTCTTCCCTTTTGGTTTTCTAATGGCAGGTCCTTGCATGTGGCATTAAAGTAATTTGCTTTGTCTTCTCAAGCCACTCTTTGAAATCTTCTGTTCATCTCTTTTACTTCATCATTTTTTCCCTTTTGCTTTAGCTGCTATACCTTCACGAGTGTGGTTTGAGTCCCTTCTGACGTCCATTTTGATCTGTTTTCTAAATCTTGTCTTCTAAATGACGTTTTGCATTCTTTATGTATGGTGACCTTGATGTCATCCCACCACTCATCTAGTCTTTGGTCATAAGTGTTCAACTCGTAAAATCGTTTCTTGAGATGATCTCTAAATTTAGGTGGGATGTACTTAAGGTCATACTTGGGGCTTTTGGGGACGTGTTTTAAATTTTCATTTCTTTAGCAGCAAATTGAACTTGCAATCGATAGGCTTTTCCACACTTTGTCCCTAGCCTTGTTCTGACTGATTACATTGAAGTTTTTCATTGTCTCTTTCCACAGACTTGAGTAGGCTTGACACATGTATTTTCCATTCCAGTGAGGTCAGTGTATATAGTCATATTTTACGTTGTTGAAAAAAGGTGTTTGAAGTAAGGAAGTCATCAGTCTTGAAAAATTTTATCATGTGAGTTCCTACATGATTTCTGTCACCAAGTCATATTTTCAAACTATTGATCTTTGTTTACAACTTTCATATTCCAATCACTGGTAATTATCAATGCATTCTGATTGCGTGTTTGGTCAACTTCAGACTGCAGAAGTTGATACAAATCTTCAGTTTCTTCGTCTCTGACATTAGTGATTGGTGTCTAAATTTGAACAGTTATGGTATTAGCTGGCCTTTCTTGTAGGTATATGGATATTATCACTGGCAGTGTTATAATTTTCTTTTTGATGATGAATGCAATGCCATTCCTCCTCAGTTTGTCGTTCTTGGCATAGTAGACCTTATGATTGTCCACTTCAGATGGCCAATATGAGCCCATGTCAGCTCACTGATGCCTAGGATATTGATCCTGATGGGTTCCATATCATTTTGATGACTTTTAATATTCCTAGATTCATACTTCATATGTTCCATTCATCTTTATCATTAAGGGCAACTCTAATTTGAGGAGGCTGTTCTTCCCCAGTTGTGTTTTGAATGCCTTCTGACCTCAGTAGTGTTCTGCTGCTATTACTTAGGTTTTCTTCAGTCAGTTTTTTCAGAAGTAGACTCTAGGTCCCTCTTCCTAGTCTGCCTCAGTCTGGAAGCTTCTCTGCAACCTCTCTACCATGGGTGGCTCTGGGGAGACTTGAAATACCAGTGACAAAGCTTCCAGTATCACAGCCAGATGAAAGACACCACAGTATGATAAACTGACAGATATTTGGTTGTTAAAAGTGTTAGATAACTGATGATAGAGTTACATCATCGTCAAAATGACACCAATAATTATAAATAACACTATTTACCAAATGTGTGTATCTTTGTATCTTTTTCTTTCTGGGCTTTCTGTTGTGTCTTGCTCACTTTTGTGTTACAATGTTCTGGACCTATGAGTTTAAATTACATTAGAATATATAACAATAACATATAATATTACAAAGCAGAGAAGACAAATACTTTCTCACTTTAGCTTTGTCTCCCCATCCCTCTCTTTTCTTGGCTTACTGTGTGTAACTGAGATCGCTGTCTGCACTCTGGGTCCTGTCCAAAAGCAGTGGGAATGATTGTTGGCTAAGGGTGAGCTGTGGTTAGGCTATAGCCCTGAGCTGTTTTAGGAGAATTCTTAGAGCTCATGGCATTTCTCAGAATTCTGAATGCACTTGATCTAGCATTTTACTATCTGCCACCTGTCTCAAAAGTCTGATTCATTCCTTCAATTCAACAGTATTTCCTGAACATCTAACCTTATGCTAGGCATATTAAAATACAGAAAGAAAATCTTGTTCCCATCAAGTTGATTCCAATTTATAGTGACCTGAAAGGACAGAGCAGAACAGCCTTATAGGGTTTCCAAGGAGTGGCTGATAGATTGGAACTGCTGAGCTTTTGGTTAGCAGCTTAACTATTAACCACTTTAAAAATAAAACAAACTCAGTGCCATGGAGTTGATGCTGACTCATAATAACCCTATGGGTCGGAGTAGAACTGCCCCATAGAGTTTCCAAGGAGTGCCTGGTGGATTTGAACTGCCAACCTTTTTGTTAGGAGCCATTGCACTTAACCTTGGCATAACCAGGGTTTCCCCTTAACCACTAGGTACTGGAAATACAACCATGAACGGAACAAACATCAGTTTTTTCTCCCCTGATGCAGCTGACATTGTAGATGAGGAAACAAAAATTGTTGTTGTTAGGTACCATCCAGTTGGTTCCAACTCAGAGCAATCCTGTGTACAACAGAACAGAATACTACCTGGTCCTATACCGTCCTCAGAATTGGTGTGCTGGAGCCTGTTATTGCAGCCACTGTGTAAATCCATCTCATTGAGGGTCTTCCTCTTTTACACTGACCCTCTACCAAGCATGATGTCCTTCTCCAGGGATTGGTACCTCCTGATAACATGTCTGTAATTTGTAATATGAAGTCTCCTCGTCCTTGCTTCTAAAGAGCGGTTTTGCTGTACTACTCCTAAGACAGATTTGTTTGTTCTTTGTCAACCCATAGTATATTCAGTATTCTTTGCCAGCACCATATTCAAAGGCATCAACTCTTCTTTGATCTTCCTATTCACTGTCTAGCTTTCACATGCATACGAGGCAACTGAAAACACCATGGCTCGGGTCAAGTGCGCTTTAGCCTTCAAGGTGATATCTTTGCTTTTTAACACTAGACAGTTCTTTCACAGCAGATTTGCCTGCCATGAGGTGTCTTTTGATTTCTTGACTGCTGCTTTCATGGGTGTTGACCATGGATTCAAGTAAAATAAAGTCCTTGACAACTGCAGTCTTTTCTGTGTTAATCATGAGGTTGTTTATTGGTGTAGTTAAATTAAATAACATAAACAAGTACAGTTCTAGTGCTTCATGCTAAGAAGAAAATTACACCAGGCAAGGGGAAAACAGAGCTCTAGAGATGGTATAGGGAGAGTTGCAGTTGTGGAACGTTAACCAGGGAACATTGCTTTGAGGAAAAGATGTTTGAATAAACACCTGAAGGAGATGAGTGAGTAAACCCTGAAGATATCTTGGGAAAGAGTGGTCCACGCAGAGGGAAGAGCATGTGCAAAGACCCTGAGGCAGGAGCGTACCTGCCTATTCGAGGAGCATTGAAGAGGACAGTTGGGGGGGAGGAGGGTGCGAGGGGGCTAGGAGTAGTAGGAAAAGTGGAAATAAGATTTAAAAGACAGTAGGGATGGGGCGTAGGCAGTGTGAAGTTACCTTTTATTCTTAGAAGATGGACATTTTTGAGCAGAGGAACATCGTGAACCATTTTACCTCCTAACAGTCTCATTATGGCTGCTGCTATATTGAATGAAATTAGAGCACTAGAGGTCAAGGAGAAGGTACTAGGAAGCTCTTGTGAAGGCAACCATTTCTACAGATAGTCTAGCTTGATGTAAGGGTAATATTTAGAGTGGGGTTTTTAACCCATGAAGGATCTCTTTTCTACTTGCTTGTATTAACAAGATCCAGTGCCATGAAGGTGGCCAGTCTAAGACAATCAATCATAGGCAAAGCTTTATTGCTCATCCTACAAGAATGTTATTCCTACATCTTCCTGGGCTACCTTTGTGGGGAGTCAGCTATCTCTGATTGCCAAGCTGGGGAAGATGGTCCTTTCGAGAAACAGGTTTTCTCTTTTATACACAGTTAATCTTTATTTTTTTATTATGTTTTTTTAATGATTAAGTGAAAGTATACAATCCAAGTCAATTTTGCAGACCTTCCTCTCTACAACTCTATCTACTGTCCCTACCCTGTGACAGCACACTCCTCATTTTCACTCATTACTATTAGTATTCTCCCAAAGAACACCTGTCCCCTCCTCTCTGCCCTCTCGTCTCCCCTCTAGAAAGAAACAAGTAGGACAGCCTTCCATAAATGTATAAAACCATAAAATATACACACGACATACTCACTCTGTGTCCTTAAGTCCAGTCTATTCTTAATCTGAAGTGTTGACCTCAGTACTAGTTTTCAGGTCTGGGGCAGCAGCAAGTCTAGGGGCTATGTTCCCAGGGGACCCTCCAAGTTGTTGGACTGTCCGGGTCTTTTAGTAGAGTTCTTGGTCTGCACACCTCTTTTTCTCATGCTGTATCAGGGACTCTACATTGTCTCCTATCAAGGCTGTCTTTGTTGATGGCTGGGCACTATCTGGTTCTTCTGGTCTCATGCTGATGTAATCTCCAGATCATATGGATCTTTCTGTCTCCTGGACTCATTTTTCCTTGTGTCTTTGATGTTCTCAGTCCTTATCTGTTCCAAGTAGACTGGGACCAATTGATATTCCTCAGATGGCAGCTTGCTGGCTTAAAAGTCCCCAAATGCCATTCACCAATATGGGGTGCAGGATACTGTCTAAGCAAAAGGCTAGTTATGCCAATTGAACTTGATGTCTGCTGAAAACACAGTCCTCAGACTCCTGTCCCTACTACTCTTTTGAAATTTTGTGTTGAATTTAGAAAACCTTTTAGTTTATGGTGTAGTCCGTTTATGCTGACCTGCCTTCTACTGAGTGCTGTCACACCCTTCACCTAACCAAATTCCTGTCAACTGTCTAATCTATGACCAACTGACTCCCTCCCTACCCTTGTGGTCATAAAAGAGTCTTTCCTCTGTACATAAATCCTTTCTTAAGTCCTTACGGTAGTGGTCCCATACAGTTTTTGCATCTGACTGACTTCACTCAGCATAAGGTCTTCTAGATGATACCAGGTTGTGAGATGCTTCCTAAAATCATCATCATTCTTTATCATTGCTAGTGTTCCATTGTTTGTTTCTCCATTCACCTGTTGATGGGCAGCTATGTTGATTCCATCCTTTTGCTGTTGTGGAGTGTGCTGCAATAAACATTTGTGTGCATGTATCTGTTCATGTGACAACCCTTATTTCTGTAGGATATATTCCAAGTAGTGGGATTGCTGGATCCTATGGTATTTCTATTACTGGCTTTTAGGAAAGTGCCACAGAGGCTCTACTACCTTGCACTCCCACCAGTAGGGCAGGAGAGTTCCAATCTCTCTACAGCCTCTCTAGAATTTGTTGTGTTTTTTTTGGATTATTGACAACCTCATTGGGGTGAGATGATATCTCACTGTAGTTTTGATTTGGATTTCTCTAATAGCTAATGACTATAAGCATTTTCTCATGTGTCTTTTGCCTGACTGAATGTCTTCTTTGGTGAAGTGTCTGTTCATGTCCTTTGCCTATTGCTTAATTGGATTATTTGTCTTTGTCTGTGGATACTTTTCAGTACTTTGCAGGCTATGGACATTAGATGTTGATCTGACAACACAGTTAATCTTAAGGTATTTCTATCCTTGCTTTTGTTTTGAAGGGGCTCAGACCTACAATCTCCAATGGCCTGTTGCCCTTTTTTTTTCTACCCTTATTTTCGTATACCTCAACTAGAAGAAAAATTTTATTCTTTTATATTTTTGTAAGTCATTTTAAAATGTAGCAAGCTACAAATAAATAATCCTATAGGAGGCATCATTTAACAATAAAAGTAAAGAAATCCATTTCTTTATTTGGTTACTTATATCCTATTTTTATTTCCATAATAAAAAAGTGTATATAGGCACAGGTGGAATTTTCAGGATTAAACCATTGATGATGAACACATTACTAATGTATCTTCATATTATTGAACGCTAATTGCCAGTTTTTTCAATTGAGCAGCACTCAGAATTTTGAGACCCAAGATTTCTGTTATCTTTACAGTTGAATAACCACTTAACTGGGTAAAAAATTTGGGGTCTTGAAATTCTGAGTGTTGCTCAATTATTGTTTCTCATATTATTAGTAGTAGTATTAGTTTCTCGTAGTATGAGTTTCATTAACAGCGTCTATTCCTACCTTCGCCTGACCAGCACTGTTTTTATGATGTCAGTACTTGACTCGATGGCACTTGGCTTGGCTACTTGAAATTTTGAAGAAGAAGAAAAAAAGGATGCTTCTTGGTATTGTCTCTAAGAGTTGGTCATTAATTTGACCTTTTAATCCAAGTTTTTTTTTTTCTCATATCCAAGAGGTTCTTTTCTATTATACTCTGGCCGTTGCTTATGACCTATGTGTATTTGCACTTCTCTTTGGAGTGTACTTTATTCACAGGTTAGATCTCTGGGAACTCCTTCCATTCCAACCTTCTCCAGTTTCATCATTTTCTTCCTTTGCTTTGTTCCTCTGCATTCTGAGACTACTGCTCAATTTTGTGCACTGCATCAAGCTGAGTTTTCCACAGTGTTCAGCTGACTTTCCGTTAGTGTTATGTGACTGTGTTTTTAGCTCTTGAGGTTGCTTCATTGCACCAAGAGCCCCTTCTCAGCTCTGCATTTTCTTTGCTTAGCCTCCTCTTAGTGCAAGAGATACACTAAGCCACCACAACTACTAGTATTTTTCAGAGATGAGATCTGCCCAAGGTGACTGGGTCACTTAGAATGAACCCTTTAAATCAGAGACGGACAACTGAGAGCGCTCAGTGAGGTCCTTTCCAGACCTTCCCTTAAAATGACCCCAAACAGGCCCTCCTTAATTAGAGACTTAGTTTACCAACCTGAGATTAAAGTAGCCCAGAATCAGGATGAAAGAACATAGTCAAATGGTCAGATGGGCTATCTTCAGCAAGAACCTCATGTCCCTTCCTCCCTGGCTTCGGTAAATCAAAGAGCAGGCTACAAACAGTAACACCTTATGTTGATAATGATGCTTCTATGTTTTGTTTGCTTTCCAGGTTTGAGATTTTTAAGAGCTCTCAGACTGATACAGTTTTCTGAAATTTTGCAGTTTCTGAATATCCTTAAAACAAGGTAAGATTCTTCTTTCTCATATTTTCCCACATTCCAGCCCCCAGTGTCAGGTTTTAAATATCAAGTGTGTTTGCTTTCATCAAAATAAAATTAGAGTTCTGCTATTACAGAAATAATAATCTGAGATAGAGATCAGAGGTGACAGAGTGGGATTTGGGATTGCTGTTGCCTCCTGGGCCATGGGACCTGCAAGACAAAGACAGAATACCAGCTTTGAGTGTGGGAGATAGGGTGTGGGAGGTGGGGATGGTTGTGGGGGAAGCATTGCTGTCATCTGGGTACCTTGTGGGTTGCGCGGAGCTCAGCCAGGGCATGCACATGGATACCACACAGTGGATGAGAGAGAGATTTGCTCACTGATTGGGGAGGCCTTGCTGCCAGATTCTAAATCTCCCCTTTATTACATCACTAAATAAGAAAGTGAACCTGGCCATAAAAGCGATAGAAGCAATGCTGTTTGCCAGGCAATCACAAACCTCATATGGCAAACAGAAAATCATTTCATTTCAAAGTACATTTTAGATGTTCATTTTATATCCAGTATAGTCCCTGGGGCTGGCTCTGTAAATTGCCTTTTGGGGAAAAACCTAAAAACCTCCCACTGCAGGCACCATGACAGTTTCTGTTAACTGTGTTATGATCTGGAGAACACAACTGTTCAGGAGGAAGAATCCCCCAGAGGGCCCCTTTCCTGATGACCTGCTGGCTCGAAAGGCTGGCCTGAAACCAGGACTGTTGTGATGAATAAACTAATAAAAGAGCTTAGATGTACTCTAATGGAGAATAAGTACAGGTCATAAATTCCTCTTAGAGGAAATTACACTTGAGAAACTCACTTCTAATGTTCCATTTCCTCTCTTGTTGGCTTTCAATGTGGTTGATGAATGCTTAAAAATAGGACACCTCAGTATTGTGTAATTTACAGTGAATATACCTGTGTCTTTGAGGACTTGGATTCAACACTGTTTTCCCAGTAACGGAAGCTGGGCTTCCACTTCTGGAATCCAACACCTCTAGCAAATGAAACTGAATGTTGGTTGTCCTCTTGAGTGCTGTCTGCGTGATTTTGGTTTGGTTTTGTTTAATTCCAAATTAAGCAGTTCCCCTCCCGAACTCTGCATCTTTATGAATGTGGGGTAAATTCACTTCCTATTGGCCAAGTTAAAAGGGCATATGATGCCATCAGTCTTTTAATAGTGTGTCCAACCACCCTTTCTGTTTTATTAGGCTGAAGACGGAATCGATTGGTCCTCTTTTTAGTAGTCTATAGTATTGGTGCAGTGGTTGCATGTTATAGCTGCTAACCCAAAGCGTGGCAGTTCAAACGTACCAGTCACTCCTGGGAAACTGTACGGGCAGTCCTACTCTGTCCTATGGGGTCATTGTAAGTAGGAATGAAATCAATGGCAATTCTTTCCTTTTTTGTTATTAATATGTAGTAAATGTTGTGTTCTATGTACTGGACTAATATTACTTCAAAAATTTTAAATATCAAAAAAGCTAGCAATAGTCAGTTCTGCCTTATATTGCATTTGCTCCACAGAACCGTATTTTTCAATGCGGAATCAGTAGGTTCTCACTGCCAAACCAAGGCTTGTTCTTAAGAGATCCTTATGTATTTCTGATGAGGGTGATGTTGTGTGGAGCCACCTACACTCCATATGGTATAGTGCCTCTCTCTCCCTATTTTGTTGTTACCTCGTAAGTTAAAAGGAGTTTTATTCTCTGACACCAGTGTTTTAACATGTCACCATTATTCTGAGGACTAATGTGGAGAGGACTATTTTCTTGCCTTCCTTGTATATCTGGGGGTTCTTGTTGGACTTTGAGGAATGATGACTCACTTGAATAAAAAAAATAATTTGGACCATTGGCTAGAGTGCCACCAATTTCATGTTCCTTAGAAAAGATTCCTTTCATTCAGAATCAGGGAGCATTGCTGATATCCCAGGTAATCAGCCCACCTGGTAACTAACTACATTTATGCTTAGCTTATTCTCTGGGCACAGGGAAGAGAAAGTTAGAGTGCCTTAGGGAAAGAGGTGACTGTGAATCCAAGTGAGAACAGCCCCTGGGGAGACCTGATGGAATCACAGGCTGCTTGGGGGTGTGCTGTCCAAACCCCAAGCTGCTTTCCCCCAGCACCCTCTCCTCATTAAATCAAGCTCGTATCATCACAGGGGACATTTCCTCGCAACCCCGCAATGTGGATTTTCCACAGGTTCTTCTTGCTTATGCTCATAACCAGGTGGTTAAGTTAACTCAGCAAACCTAAGGTGAGTACCTGTTTTGGCCATCACTGCGGAGGGTGCCAGGATAGGGTCGGTGCTCCCTGTCAGGGCTCTCCGCTGGCCAGCAGGCAGTGTGGTTGGTGCTAACCGGGCCACCCAGGGGTTACCTGGCCCGGAGGAGAGTAAACCTTGGGTTGTTAAGTTGCGTGTCAGTCAAGGATCTTCTCAAGCAAAAGGGGGTTGTTTTAGGTAAGCCTGTAGAAAGCCAAGGGTTTTCCTGTAGGGCCGAGAGTGGAGGGTGTGAAGTGGGAGAGGGACAGTTAAAGAAGTTACACACATACACAAGGCACATGGTGACAGCTCACGGCACCTGGGGAAGCTGTGAGTCATGGTACTCCTGGAGGGTGGGGCTGTGGTGTGGAGTGAAGTGCTGTGGTGGCAGAGAAAAAGGCCAGATCTCCAGATGAGGATTAAAACTTAATTTAATTTTAGGAACGCCCAGCTTTCAAGTAACCCTGTGAGCCCATTCGCTTTCCAGTGGCCTGGCTCATTTTGGCTCCCTCCTTCTGTGCAGCTCCAAGAAGTAGATGCCAGGCCTTTTGTCTAAATCATCTCTGAGTGAATTCAAACCCCAACTTAGCAGCCAGGAATTTTAACCATTTGCACTAGCCAGGGACTCAAGAAGGGCCGAACAGACACTATACTGAAAATGGTGTGTTGAGGGAGACTGGGGACTCCATGTAATTGTCTGAGTGGTCGGCAGTTTTTTGACAAAGAGGCTTGTTGGTGACATGACACTTATGCTAAGCCTGGAACACAGTAAGCTGTGTTGAAAGATTGTGATTCCGCATCTTCTTTAATGTGGCAGGAATTAATGATTATGCATCGGTTGTTTAGTGTTTTTTTCAAAATACAAATGACCTTGATGTTTCCCTAATTATTAAAGTAAAATAATGCTTATTGTAGAAATTCTGATAATATAGAAAAGTATAAAGTCTAAGTTGCCCCCATTACGTCCCACTTTGAGAGACTATTACTCATATTCTGTGATGTTGCTTTTAGTATACTACCGCGAAGCATTCCGTTACAGTCTGCGCCATCATCCATCATTTACTCAATACACTTTGCACATTTTGAGGACTAAAATCACTATATTACATGTGTGACCTCAGAAATGACTGTAATATAAAGTGCTTAAAAGAAAAGGATTTGATATGAAAACTGGAAGGCAGAAGATAGGTAGAGACCAAATCCTAAAGACTCATTAGATGCTATAATTTTACTACGAGAACAGGAGGGAGTCACTGAAGGGTATCAAGCAGGAGAGGAACATGGTCAGATTTACACTTTAGAAAGATTCACTCTTCCACGAATTGTACAGAGAGGAGGTCTGTCGTATATAAGACTACAGACCAGAGAGTCTGTAGGAAATAGTCCAGGTAAGAGTTATCAGAGGATATAGCCTTAGGCAGTAGAAGTCAGGACAGAGAGATGAGGAAGTGGAATCTAGAAATATTTAAGGGGTAGAGTAGACAGGATTTGATGTCATACCACCCATGTCTTATTGTCGAGACTGTTCACCTCAGTGTAAGGCAGTCCACCTAGCTCTTCTGTTTTATTGGAGAGGGTGGGTGCGGGGCAGGCAGCAGTTTACATCTGCCTAGCAGTAGTGGCAACAAAACAGAATAAGGTCACTGGGACCTGACTGTGCTCTCAACCAGAAGCAAAGACGAAAAAGCGGGAAAGCAGAACAAGGACAACTCTTGTGGCAAGTGGATGACATTTCAGTGTTAACCGAAACGTGTGAAGTGCACTGACCAAGTGTTACTGACCCCAACAGCTCTGGACTTACAGCTGGAGTCCCAGAGGGATACAGACTTTCTCCTGTGTCCTTGGAGTCCTGGGAAAGGTCTCTGATGGCCCTGCAATGACTGTGTGTCTACCGTTTGCTCACTGACTGTGGCCACTGATGTGGGTGACTAGTGCTCAGTGAGAGCTCGTGGAATAGCACAAGAAACATTTCCTCAATGGATCAGGTTTTTATGTCGAAGTGACAAGCTATTCCTTTCTCAAGGCATGGGAATGTGGGTAGAATCCTTATTAGAATTATCTTAATCATTCTAATTACTGAAAACTTTACACTTGGTCCAAACCTTTGGGCTTTGTCATGAAAGCTATGAATATCTCCAGTGGCTCCTTTGTGCCAGCAGAGCAGACAGCCCTGCCCCTGCCACCCACCTCTGCCTTTCCAAAGAGCCCTGCTGAGCCTGGTGAAGTTTGACTCTCAGCACGGAAAAAGTCTAATGAGTTAGTCTTGCATCTTTTGCCCGCAGCTTTCAGGTGATTGTCTGGTCATAGAATTTAATTTGGGAAGCAAATCCCTAATACTGAGAATCTGTAATGTTGCTGATGTCATAAAAATAATCTGATTTGAGTACTGAACATGGACTGTTTCAGCAACAGTGATTAAATGTACTACACAAAGCAAGAGCTCCCTTAAGCACTATTAATATCACTGTGACAATCACTTAGAGATTAATAATCACCATATTTAGGTCGTTTTTCCAAAGCCCCGAGAGGCTTAGAGGCTTTGATAGGTTTAATGTCTCTGGAGGGCTTCAAATGGTTGTTGGGGCACTGATGTGCTCAGGCCTCAAGGATCCAAGAGTAGGTAAGTGAATCAACTTGGTATTTAATTATCCTCTGAGAAAATGAACAACACATGCTTCCCAGAGATTTATTCCTTTGCCACTGGCTACCCATTCATCATCTATTTCTTGCTCTCAAATCTTAGATCACATCTCAGAGGGCTGGCAAAGTAGAGGCAGGGAAGGATTTTTTGCTCTGTTGTATATTGACCAAGCACCCATTGGAAGTACCCGTTTGAAGAGCAATTATTATAATCTTGCAACTCCAGAAACTTGGCATGGCCATTTTTGTTGTTTTTCTAGCCTGAGTTTTTGAACCAGAAAGAAGCCTTTTCATGTACTGAAAATGTATGGTTATTCTTTCTCTGACCTCTGTCAGAATCAGTTCTGGAAAACTAAGACCACAGGTCCTTCTGCTTTAAATTCACTACTGTAGAGTCAATTCCAACTCATAGTGATCCTATAGGACAGAGTAGAACTGCTCTGCTTAGGTATCTGAAAAAAAAAAAAAAGAAAGAAAGGACAGGAAAAATGGACTTCAGCATCATGCTTGTCTTAGAACCACAGGACAGACCTCCACTCAGGGCTCTGTCTTCAAAATCACTTGTTTCCTGGTGGACCGAAGTGCTGTCCTGCACTCCTCCATAACAGGGTGGTCCCAGAATAGGTAGAATTTCTCCTTCATTCTTTTCTGTGGCCATTCAAGAAGTTCATCAATATCTAATGAAAGTCTCTCTTCTCCTTGGAGCAGCACTTTCTGACCCTTTTAATATCCCATGCACAGAGTTTAGGGTGAAGCACAGCTTTGCTTCAGCAAACTAAACAAGATTTTGTGGGGAATGTCAGTTTGTGATTCTTGTAGTACAGTGAATAGATTAAAAGTGAAGACTCTGGAGCGAATCTGCCTGGCTTCACATCCCAACTCTGCTGCTTACTTTGTGAACTTGCTTCTTAACTTCTGATGCCCTCATAGGGTAGAAATGAGGATGAAATGAGTTAATAAATGCAAAGCATTTAAAACAGTGGTGCACATGGCAAGCCCTGCGAAAGAATGTGAGTGTTAGCTGTGGCTATTACTGCGATCCTGGACTCATAGGATTTAAATGCTTGACTTTCCGATAAAGAGATGGAAGAGGATGGGAATAACAGATGAATGAATGAAGAATGACGAGCTGTCATATGGAATATATTAAGCCAACTTCTGGGAGACAGAGGTAGCAAATGGAGTTTCTACAAGATGCTATAAGAGCACAAGAGTCACAGAGCAATTGAAAATGACACAAAGGATGTATTAAGACAGTGGAATTAGTTACCTATAAGTGACATGGGTTAAGAGCTAGGAGGATGAAAAGTTGCTTTGGATTGCAGGATGGATGGAAATACATTAAAAAGGAGGTGGACATTGACCCGGTCCTTGAAGAGCAGGGTGTATTTACACAGGTGGCTTTCTAGTTGAGTTACGGCATGAGCAAAGACATAGTAAATAGGCTTGACTGTGATGAAAGTTTCAAGGGTTTATGTGGAAGAATTATGGTAGAAGAGTCAAACTGCAGAAGGTATTGAAGATTGAAGGAAAGAGTTTGGGTATAACATCTTAGTCAGTGGAAAGCCTTTGGACAGAAAGGTATCCTGTTGTCATCAGCTTCTGAGGAGGTTTAGTCCAGTGGGAGTGAACAGGATGAAGAAAGAATCCATACTCTCTGGATGTTCATTGGGTACGTATTCATAGAGGTCCTACTATGCACATGGGACTCACTGTTTGTAGGATCCAGAGGAGAATAAGATAGACAAGAGTCCTGCTATCATAAAGCTTAAAATTTATTAGGTTCCAATGGATCCACTTAAGGAACACCAGTGGATGCTGAAACATTAGGTATAAAGTTGGAGGACAAGATATTAGTATTGTCTCAGTGTCTCACCCCAACCAAACACAAACCCTTTACTGTCAAGTTCGCGTAGAATTGCTCCATAGGGTTTCCCTGGGTGTCATCTTCATAGAAGTAGGTCCTGAGCCTGCCTTCCACGGTATCAGTGGGTGAGACTGAACTGCCAACCTTTGACCTGGTAGTCCAGGGCAAGTCTTATTCCACGGACAACTTATTATTCACAAAGCTGTGTGGGTGCCTTTCACTGGAGAGATTTGGCATTCCCTACTTAACCAAATGAACAGACCAGTTGTCAGTGAGTTGGGACATCCTGATGTGAGTTCATTCTTAACAGAAATATTAAGCATTCTTTCCTCTAATCCTGAGGAAAGGATGAAGCAAAATTCAGACTGTGAGATACTCTACAAGACAGGTTAGCCTGGGTTCATATAAAAGTGAAACGTCATTGAAAACAAACAGGAAGGACAGGGAAGTGTTAGTGTATCAAATAAGAGAGAAACTGAGGCATGGATTGAGAAACTGTAGCCCACAGTCGAAATCTAGCCCTCTGCCTGTTTTCAAAAATACGTTTTTATTTGGGACATAGCCACACTCATTTCTTTAGATGTTGCCTGAGGTTGCTTTCATCCTATAGTGGCAGAGTTGAGTAGTTATAAAGATACCATATGACACACAAAACCTGAAATATTTGCTATCTGGCCCTTGACAGAAAAGTTGGCTGACATCTGGATGAAAGCAGCATAATAACCCAATGTAGTACATTCACCTCCATTAGTTCCTGAAGCAGAAAGGAAATACATATGTGTAATAAATATAACTTAGGAACAAATAGAGAAATTTACAAGTTAGATGACGTCACTTAATTTGTGTTCATTTTTTATGTGTTGTCATAATGGTACTGTGATTGTGTTACAAAATATCCTTCTTGAGAGTTGAGTCTTGAAGTATTCAGGGCTATGTCTGATGTCTACAACTTTCATGCAAATAGTTCAGCCGAAAAAAAGGAAGAAAAGAGAAAATAATAAACAGAGATCAGGCCAGTGTGGCAAAATATTAATAATTGGTCAATTTAGGCAAAATGAAAAACTACTTTCATTGAGTCGTGTAGAACTGCCATGTAGAGTTACCAAAGAGGACCTGGTGGATTTGAACATCTGACCTTATTGTTAGCAGCCGTAGCACTTAACCAGTATACCACCAGGGTTTCCCAGTCTAGGTGAAGGATGTGCAAGCATTCATTGCAGCAGTTTTTTCTATTTTTCTGTAAATTTGAAGATTTTCAAAATAAATGTTGTGAAATATTTTAATTTTAATAATGTTAGAGTGGATTAAGTAGCCAGATGAAACATTCCTATAGGCTTGGGCCGCCCTTCATGTGTACCCTACTTAATGCCACCTTCCTGCCTGTTCTTTTAGAATGGAGATGACAAGTGAAGAGGTGGCTTAGTTGCCTAAAGAAGGCACCATTACCCTAAGCCAGCTTCAGCAGGGTGTTCTCTTTGTAACTTGGGGTTTTCGCTTGTTGTCTCTTTTGTACAGTAATTCCATCAAGCTGGTGAATCTGCTCTCTATCTTTATCAGCACGTGGCTAACTGCAGCCGGGTTCATCCACTTGGTAAGTATCCTGGCTGACCGACCCCTCAGCTCTGGCTTTGCTGCAAGGCAGCCCCTCTGCAAGTCACTTTATTACCTGAAAGTTTTCTTGCTGGAGAGAAACTTCAGCTCAGCTGTAGAATGCAGGCAAAGGGGAAGCAACCACACAGATAAAGCTGGGTTTCCAGCCCTTTTCCCCCAAACTAGCTCAAATGGTGAGTGATGTTCGCGCTGTTAGCCTGTGTTTCCGTTCACCAGTACCAGCCAAGTGGGTTGCGGTAGGTTTTTCCTCTTGTATGCAGTAACTACACTAAGCCACTAGATGGCAATGTGTCCTCAGGAAACTCCTGGAATAAGGCAGGTTGAAATTGGACTCAATACCTCTTCCTAATCACAGCTCTCAGTTTTTTCCCTTCCCCTATGTAAAAGGCACTTTAGACTCTTTTGCCTGGTTCCTTGCCATTTTGTACCTCAAAAATTTTTTTAATTCTTTTTAAAATGAATTATTCTCTGAAAACCTTATATTACTAGTCATACTGTTCTTCCCTTCCCAAAGCAGATTCTCCCCCTGCCTTGGAGAGCACAGCCATTGTCAGAAACATGTTTCATGTGAGCACAAATTGTTACAACTGTAAAGAGTCTCATCTAACTAGGAAGGTTTGAATAAAGGTGACCTTCCCTTGCTGACCCTCTGTGTCAGACATTGTTTTTGTTGGTGGTTGTTATTGAGTCCATTCTGAATCAAGGCAATCCTGTAAGTGCAGATTTTAACCACGTTCCATGGAGCATTCAAGGCCAAGGCTTTTCTGAAGTAGATCACCAGTGGATTGTCAGGCCTGTCTCCCAAGGTACCACTGGGTGGGTTAGAACCCGGAACCTTTCATCTAGTAGTGGAAGACTTAACCATTTGTGCCACCCAGGGGCTCCTGGGTCAGGGCTGTAAAGTATGCATTTACTTACCCACTATGTGGGGTTTCTGTAGTTACCACCCTAAGGAAGACAGGCCTGCGATGGAAGCTGGGAGGCACGGTGAGTCCGCCTAATCCTCTAAACTGATAGGATTCTTGGTTCAAATCACCACTAGACGAACTACCCACATTCTTGTTGCAACCAGGTGCAAGTTCTAAATGCATGCATGTAGGGGAGACAGTGCTCTTTTGGTGGCAAATGACCCTGCTTTCCAGAGCTATTATATGGAATACCTTCTGGGTCACCTGGAAACCTCCATGAACATGGCATGTTGAAGACAAGCTTGGATGTGTGAGAGAGTCCAGGCCCTGGAAGTGGTCTGCAGAAGGCGGGCTGGGAGCCACCCATGTGGGCTGCCCACATGAGTTGACTCCAGTGGCTGGCAGGGCTGTGGTCTTGTTGATAGATGTGGATCCAGCCCAGCCATTTTCTGTCTCCTGCAAGTCTTTTCATCTCTTAATCAGAGATACAGTGTCTCTCCTGCCTACCTCACATGTCTGGTTGGCAGATCAAATATGATGGGCTAACAGGGGAGTATTTTATTTCCAGAATCTATAGCAGGGGTGGGAACACCACAGCCGTCGGGCCAAATCTGACCATGCCGTTCTCCTAAACATTGCTTACAGCTGATTTCAGAGACCCTCTAGTCGAGTAGTCAAGGAGGTTTGAATCCACCCAGAGGCCCCTTGCTTCTGAAAGGATGGAACTTTGATGACCCTATGGAGCTGTTCTGCACTGACACAGCACACGGAGTTGCCATGAGAAGGAATCCACTCCGTGACAACTGGTTTACGGCTGCTGTCACACTATCATGGCAAAGTTGAGTGGTTGCAACAGAGAGCCAAGCCGAAAATATTTACTCTCAGGCCTTTTAGAGGAAAAGTTTGCAGACCCTTGTCTAAAGCGTTGGTCAGATGCAAATTTGTCTCACGAGCTGACCCTTCCAGCTCCCAGGGCAGTTCTTCAGGCTGAAGGGTAGAGCACATTAGGGACATTCTATAGAGGAGCTGAGCAGGATGGCTCATTGCCGAGAGACACTAAGAAGGCTGTTTAGGGTGTAGGTGTCACATCTGAAGGAGCAAGGCTCACCACACATCTTGTGGGTCAAAATTATGACAGGAGGAGGCCCTCAGTGGAGGGGACAGGCACCTGAGATTTAGCAGAAACTCACAGAAGAAGGTCAGAGAAGGGCTTCTTTCCTTGAAGAAAATGCTGTAAAACCTGTCCAGACATAATTTCCCCCAATTCACCTGACCTCTAATCTTTAAGGAAGAACAGACTTGGGGCTATTTCCTCTCCTCTCTTCCCGGTCAGCTAGGAGAGCCTTTTTCTCACTAACGCATCTCTACCCCTGCATTACTGCTTGCCCAACCATCATCTCAGAGACGCGGCCAGGCAGCCAGACACCTCGCGTGGAGGGCCGTGTGAGTGAGAGCGCGGGCTCTCGGGCCTCTTGTGCTTCCTAGCTTATTACGTATACAATTTTGTTTTCTTTTTCTCTCCTGTCCCTTTGCATTAGGTGGAGAATTCAGGGGACCCATGGGAAAATTTCCAGAACAACCAGGCTCTGACATACTGGGAATGTGTCTATTTGCTTATGGTGACCATGTCCACCGTCGGCTATGGGGATGTGTATGCAAAAACCACTCTGGGCCGCCTCTTCATGGTCTTCTTCATCCTTGGGGGACTGGTAAAAACTCTTTCTATATTACGATGTTGACTTGTGTGGTCGTTGATATTTTCTATTAGTCACTTCCTAAGCTTTATAGTTTTAAATTGTGTTTCTCTGTTAGAAACAAGTGATCGTCTGAGTGTTACAATCCAGTTAAGTAAATGCAAACAGGATGGTGATTTTTCTGCACACACACTCTGGTGTGTTAACTTTGTTTCCCACAGACAAGGAATGATACCACCTAGGTACAGTGCCTTTGTCAGGGACAGCCACGTAGCCAGAAGCAAACCTAATTATCTTAAGAAAGTGATAGTGATGATAAGTGAGAGTGCCCACCCCCCAGTAATGGAACTCAAGATTTCTGATATTCAGCAAAGATAGTTGCTGTCACCTGACCCTTGCTAGATGCCATTGATACTTGGTAGACAGTGGTGGTTTCAAGAGCCCACCCCCCCTTTAGACTCCTCCCTAAACTTCCAACAAACACTGTGGCTGAGGTATGCCTCAGTAGGTTCCCCCAGCACAGGATGGTGCATACAGGGGCCCACCCAGGTGGACATCACCTGGGAGCAGAGTGCAGTTTTGCAAGCAGCCGGCTCCATCATGCAGTGACATGCGGGGTGTTTTCCCACCACCTTTGTAAGCCAGAAGTTCTCACTGTTTGCTCTTCTGTCTATACAGATCTCTATGTAGCACCCAAATGTTGGTTATGATGTAATATTCAAGGGGGATTTCTGGCAACACATTGGTGGTTGCTGCGTTTTGTTTTAGAAAGCTGCTCATTTTAAGTTTAGAATCGTGTTTTCTGTACATGAGGTAAATGATTCAAATCCTAAAGCACATTCAACTTTCATTGATGTACGCCACACATGCATTTATATTTCTTTATGCATACGTATCTGCCTATCTTGTATGCATGACACGTACATTAAAAAATGTATATAAATGTACATGTGCTTGTGTACATTAATGAAAGTATTTCCCCAGCACCTGTGACATCCCTGTAAATGATGGGACCCAGTTATTGAAAAGCAAGGTCTAAGACTCCCTATCGCAGGCAAGGTGGCTGTTAGACAAAACATGGCAGCTCTGTTTCCTTCCCTGCCCTCTTGGCCTCCCAGGTGATCCCCTAAATTTACCGTTTGTGCTTTTGAGTGTTTTTTCCTCAATAGAAAGTATCTTTTTTAAAAAATATTTTTGGAGTTCAGTCTTTAGTAACTCGTAAAGGCATTGATTCTCCTTTGAGTTTTAATTAGAAGGGTCGTCTTCCACTGTTTTGTGTGTGTGTGTGTGTATGTTGAATTTTGCTAGCATGCAGCCCTTTAAAGAGAAAGAAGTGCTAAATGCCAGCTGACTTATCCCTGTTTTCCCAGCACTTTTCTCACCTGTGGTTATTGTTTCTGTTTCTTTTGTTGGCTAATGTTTTGTTTTGTCCGATGTGTTTTCAGGACCTTCTCGCTTTTTGTGCTTTGATTTGATTTTATTTTTTTATGTAATCAAAAATATTAATATTGACCTTCACAGTTCTAATCCTTTTGTGTCTTCAGACCTTAGTACCCCACTTCTGAAAAAGGTCACCCCTTTCTTCGGCCTGTCTTTTTAGTCTCTCTTCTGTCTCCTGTCTTCTCCTCAGGCCATGTTTGCCAGCTACGTCCCTGAAATCATAGAGTTGATAGGAAACCGCAAGAAATACGGAGGCTCGTATAGCGCGGTTAGTGGGAGAAAGTAAGTAGCCGGGAGGGCCCGCGGCCTCGCCGGGCGAGGGTCCTCTCTGCATGCCGCCGTTGTTTTGTCTTGTTTTTTTTTTTTGGCTCTTGTTTCTTTGTTTCATGCATGTAGGCAATGTTTGCCCGCTACGTGCCCGAAATTGCTGCTCTCATCCTGAATCGGAATAAATTCGGCGGGACTTTTAACAAACATGGAGGCAGAAAGTAAGTCAGTTGCATCAGAAAAGATGTGGTTGAGTGACTTCCAAGACCCCATCTGGTGGTGACACCTGAATTCAATCCCTGTCCTGCCCCACCGGGGGGGTTTTATGAGGGAAGGGTCACAGTCTACACGGGCTGTGTTGTTAGGAGTTACCGCAGCAAGTTGAGTTGTCCAGCTTGGGTCACCTTCTTGGGCCTTCTTAACACTTACGGTGTCTTCCCCACCCATCTTTTCCCAGAGAAATGATAGATTTGTTCCAGAAAGTGTTCCTCTATAACTAGGTCCAGGTTTTCTGTTCTGACTCCTAACAAGTAGACCAAGCCCATTTGTTCTTTGTATCAACTGACTTAGTTCTTCAGTTCTGGTTTTCAAAGTCATGTGATGCTGTCCTCTGGTGACCTTTGTATAGTAGTGACACGGGGTGGTAGTCTAGTGAGGACATCCCAGAGAGGACAAGGTCAAGGCCTTCTTCCTGTGAAGGCCTCGTGACTGCCAGACAACCAGTTCACTTTAGTCAGGAGGCAACAATCTTATCCTTAGAGGGATTTGGGGCCATGTTGAAATTCTTTCTGAGCAAGCAAGAGTGTATTTGTGGTATGTCTGGGTGCTGCACAGTGCTCCTGATGGCTCTTGTGTTTAGCTTCCCTCACATGGGTGCTTTCTTCCTGAAGACCTTCATTTGGTTTCCAGATCACTTCAATAGCACTTTAATGCTGTCCAGGAAACCCTGGTGGTGTAGTGGGTTAAGTACCACGTCTGCTAACCAAAAGGTCGGCAGTTCAAATCCACCAGATGCTCCTTGGAAACTCCATGGAACAGTTCCACTCTGAGCTCTAGCGTCCCTATAGGTCAGACCTGACTCGACAGCAGTGGGTTTAATGCTGACCAGCAGCTTTTCTCTGAAGTAGGTAACAGAATATCACCATCCCTGTCTTCCGTTAGAGTAGCTTCCTGAGAGAAGATATTAAGGGAGAGGCAAGGCTACAGCAACTATGGTTTTTTTTTAAGCTGTTCTGACACAGGTTGGCTGGTTTTTGTTTTTGTGATATAGTCCACATACAGTAAAGCCTTTACATCTTTAATGCATTGCCTGGAGAGTTTTTACCTGTGTATACATACCACCCAGGTCAAGGTACAGAATATTTTCATCATCCCAGAAAGTTCATTCATACCCCTTTCCAGTCATGGAAGTTTCTTTAATGGGACTGTTCTCTTAGCCCATTCACTTTAAAATGAACTTTGGAATAGGCTGGTTTTTGTTTGTTTGTTTTGTTTTTTAAGAAAGAATTAAGCCAGTAGCCTTGCATATTCTTCCAGTGCCTGTTCCTTGCTGTGACAGGAGGATGTGCTGCCTGGAGCCAACCCTGCTCACCAGTCAGGGATCCCCGTGCATCCTGAGCTCAGCTATCCAGGCCTCTGGTTAGCAAATGAGCAGGTGGGGGGAAAAAAGGCTCATTTTCTTCAACTACCCACAGGACACCAGTTTCCTTTCCAAGAAACAGAGGACAGTGCGCGGGAGGAAGCCAGTTGGCATCTTGTCAGTGGAGGCAGCGCGTTTCTCCACTTTCCTGCCAATGAAGTCCTCCTCTTCCTATTATCTTAACTGCCCTGGATGAGGTTAGGACCAAGCTGTTCTGATTTCCAGGCCATTGGTTGGATCCAAAAGGCCTAATAAGTTTAGAGACACCCGTTGATGGTCTGTCACATGGCAAGAGGAAAACAGCTTTTCTATTCTTTTAGGCTTTAAGATGAAGACCAAAACCAAAAAACCAAACCCACTGCCATCAGGTTGGGTCTGACTCATAGTGACCCTAGAGGTCAGAGTAAAACTGCCCCACAGAACTTCCAAGGTACACCTGGTGGATTTGTATTGCTGATCTTTTGGTTAGCAGACGTAGCACTTAACCCACTATGCTGCCAGGACAGGTCACCATAAACCAGAAGGAGGCCTGAGCGCGGTCTTTGTGGCCTCTCAGCTCGTTGTCTAGGCCAGCATTTCCTTATCCATGCCCCTGAAGAAGTCAATAAAATCAATTGCCTTGAAGTCTATCCTGAAAATAATTCTTGACTATCACTCCAGGTCATTTTATTCCCTCAGTCATCTCCCTAGTCCAAGGTGGGTGGGCCTGGTGGCTGGCAGCTTTTGTTAATGAGTGACCACATGAGGCACTCAGACCAACACTCGCTCCCTAGCCTGTGGTCTTTCTGCCTTGTCACTTCAACCCCCACATGCTGGGGACTTCAGATCACAGACTTCCTGCAGCTTTTGTTCTTGCTTCATAATCTTTTATCACCACTTTAAGCCTGGCCTGGCTCCCTCTCTGTCTTTTTTCCTCCCTTTATGAAAATGCACACTTTGCTTTTAATGTTCTCTTTGGGTCTCCAGTGTCCCCTGACCCCTTGGACAGAGTTGGTTTCTGTCATCAGCACTGGGACTGTTAGCTTTACTTTGTGCTTTGTTTCCTGGTTCAAAAGCTAATTACTAAGTAGTTTAAAGAAGCCCTTTGGTCACTTAGATCTTTCATCAGAAAATATAAGCTTGGGAAGGGAACAGTAATACAGGGCCATTAGCACCCTTTGTTTGATGTTGTTTTTCCAGTCAGTAGAACAAGATTGATGAAATGTTATGTTTGGCCAAAATTTGAGTTTTCATTTGGAATTCAGTGTTGAGAGAATGGGCTGTCAGAATCAATAAGTTTTCTTGCGCTTGGGATGTGGCCATGTGGTAGTAGTTAGCAATATAAGGTCTTTAGTTGAGCAACCAAGCATGGATTCTGGCAGCAAACATAATGAGAAACTACAGTTGTTCTATTTCTAACGTCAGAAAGTTTCCAGATAAAATTAAATGCATTTGCAAAATGAAAGCAGCTAAACTCTGTTGAAAGATGGAGCTCAGACTCTTAAAAGAGCGTGCTGTGCTTGGCATTTTTGTGAATGCGTAAATGTATGGGCTGTACTCACAAACACTCGTACGTATTCTCTTCTCCCCAGGATTTAAACAAATGAATGCCCAGAGAGGAATTAAAACATGGATGTATAAAGGGATTTGTATAAATGTGCATATTCTACTCAGAAATAACTTAACAGAGAACTCTCGGTAACTCATTATCCAAAGCTGCAGCTACACAAAACTTTGAAATTCAAAGATTACTTGAAGTTAAAAAAAAAAAAAAAAAAGTAGAGAAGCTCAGAATTTTGTTTATGCAGGACCCAGTTTTAGGATACTGGAGAATATAAAGATTTCATTGACACCTGATTTTCAGTTTTAGTTTCTGTGTGCAGCATAATTGCTGAAGAGTCTGCAAAACTATCATCAGCCTCAACATGTTACCGAGGACCTAGAGTGGCTCCCTCCAATATTTGCATCAGTATTCCTCCCGTGACCTCCCACAGGGCATCTCAAGCCAGTGGTAGCTGTGGGTACATAGCTGTGCATCAGCTGTTACTTGTTATTGTGGTGTACTGGGGCTCCTGAGAATAAGGACAATGGAACCCTGGTGGCGTAATGGTTAAATGCCACGTCTGCTAACCAAAAAGTCAGCAGGTCAGATTCACCCAGCACTCTTTAGGAACTCTATGGGACAATTCTACTTTGACCTATAGGGTTGCTATGAGTTGGAATCAACTCAACGTGAGTGACTTTGGCTTTGGCTTCTAAGAAGAAGAGCCCAGTGGCACAGCGGTTAAGAGCTAATGAAGAGGCCTACAGTTTAACTACACCTTGTGGGGTCACACTGAACTGAAGCTGACTCAGTGGCAACTGGTTTGGTTAGAGTGTAAAGCACCAAGAGGTCGATGAAAGACTGAAGCAGAGGATCTGTCCGACCTGGGAGTACTGAGTACAGTTAGACCCTGAGTTTTACCTAAAGAATAAACCCTTCTGCAACCCAGCCCCCTCAGCTGCTCCTATGGCCTTTGGGGTTCCCATACCCGCTTCTCCCACAAACCCTCACAGCTTTCCCTAGAGGCATCCTTTCTGAGTGTGACTGTGTCCATTACTGGCTAGTTTATGGGAAATGACACGATCATGGCCTGAGGTCACATGGCCAAGTGCCGTGGGAAATAATTGGCCACAGAGAAACGTTCGTCAGCCCTTAACCTTTTTTTCAGAAGTGGTGGGGCTGGACGTTTATCCAGAACTTGTACTTCCTGTGGCTGGGCTTTTGTGACCCTGAATTTAGGCATGCTTAGGTCAAGTAATTGTGACAGGTCAGAATGGGATGAGTTTCCATTGTTCTGCTGATTTTGGTAGCCAGATGCTGAGAGACCACATAGAAGAAGGGATAAAGAATAAAAGACAAACTTGTTATCATCATGTTGAGTTGGTTCCTACTCATAGCTACCTATGCAACTGAGTAGAACTGTCCCATAGGGCTTCCAAGACTGGAATCTTGACTGAAGCAGATGGGCACCTCTTTTCCTGCAGAGTGCCTGGTGGGTTTGAACCACCTACACTTCAGTTAGCAGCTGAGTGCTTAACCACTGCATCAACAGGGCTCCTTAATAAAAGACAAAGAGTAGGCAAAGAGACAGCCCGAAAGGGACTGTGATTAACTTGGAGAAGGGTCCCCAGGCTGGATGAGGAAAGTCAGTCCTCATTCTGACTTAGGAATAATTATCACAAGCTAACCTGACACTTGCTCCAACTGAGAAGACCATCCATAAAACATGAGTGCTGGCATTTCTCTTACAATACTTCCTTATATCAGGAGAAAAGAGTGTTAAATGCTTCTGGAAATGAGGATTCATCAAGAAAGCCCAATGCTGTAGGTTGCCTTATATGACAGTAATAGTTAACAACTACAAACATTTGCTCTTTCTTAATCCTCACTGTGACCCAGTGAGGAAGGTAACAGGCATCATCTCCATCTGAGAAGGATAAGGAAACTGAAGAACAGCAGGGTTAAGTAGTTTGCCTGATGTCACACAGCTAGTAGCAGTGGAACTAGGATTGTAACCTGGGGGAGCCTACTCCACTGAGTCATGCTGCCTCTCTAGATCATCTCTTGAGCCCACTTTCAGGAGTAAACGCAGTAATCCTATTGTTACACGTCTCCGGCAACCTGTGCCTTCAATCATGTCCAGAAACCTGTGAGTGTGAGGGAGGGGAACAGCACAGTGAGAGCTTCATTTCGAGTCTGTCTCCAGTCCTGCCCACTCACTACCTCTGACAATCCTGGCCCAAAGACCAAGGCAACAAATAGAGATGGGGAGATAAAACCATTTTTCCTAGATAGTTTTTTCCATTTGGCTAGACAAGAAATGTAATTACTTCTTGTCCACTTGCAGCAGCGAGGAGCTTTTAAGGGTAGACAGACAGATCATTGTCCCAAGTGAGATCTGTGCCTTATATGTGGATTCTAACACTTTTAACCCCTCCTCTACTTCTCCCCTTTCTGGTAGTTCATTACCTGGGTTGCTAGTCATGGTGAAGTGTAGTCTGCCAGAACTTGGGCCCCCTTCTGGGAAGATTCAGCATACCAGGCAGATACAAAATGCGTGCTGTCCTAAGAGCATTCCCTGTCCTTGTGGTTTTATCCACCCGTGTTCTCTAATCCTCTGCTTGGTCTGCGGCCCAGCTAGTGCAGGTCTCTGCTCATGGTCTCACCTGTCTGTGGATGTGTCACAGTTGGCTCATGCTGAAGGGAGTTAGGGACATATGTCTTCAACCTCAGATATGGCTTCAGAATTGTAAGGGGCTCCAACCCACACAGGTGGGGAGGATTTATCATGCTTTTCCTTGTAAAAGTGAAACTAGCAGCTTTGTTATGTTCTTTAAATGCTCGTATTTTAAAGAGTACGCAGTGATTTAGAACAAAATTCTAAGGACGTGAAACAGCTAGTCGTGTTTACCTGCCTCATTATCCATCCCTGTTTTCCACCTCTACTAGTTTATTCATTCCCTCAGTGGAAATTCAGTGAGCACTTGTATGTATCAGGCACAATACTAGGTTGTATTGAATGGTGGAGATTAAGTGGCAAACCGTCTGTGGAATCCAGCCTTGTAAAGTTTACAGACTCAAGGAGACTGCTGACAGCGGGCAAGAATATAATAACTAAAGAAGTTTGAAACCCAAACTACACCCCCTGCTGCTGAGTCGATGCTGACTCATAGGAAACCTTAGTGGTGTAGTGGTTAAATGCTATAGCTGCTAACCAGAAGGTCTCTAGTTCAAATCCACCAGGTGCTTCTTGGAAACTCTTTGGGGCAGTTCTATTCTGACCTATAGGCTCGCTATGAGGTGGAAGACGTATACCAGTTACAAATTTCAATACACGCTGGAAAAACAAAAACAGAATGAGATTCTGTGATAGAGAAAAGCAAGAGTTATTCATGTTAGATTAAAGAGTCCAAGGACGTGACACCTCAGAGGACACGATCTTACAGCTTGGTCAATGACTACTCAACCTAGCTTGAGTTACCTTCTAAAGTCAGGTGAGCTAATACCCTCAGTTTTCAAATGTAGGTATGTGAACCCTTCTTATAACTTGTAGTCTTTAGTTCTAACTCCAACGGGGTAAACTGACTTTTCTCTCAGCCTCTAACTTGTCTGAATTGCACTCTCCTCTGACCTATCAAGAGAGGGCAACCCACTCTTCTTTCTAAGTTCATTATTGTTGGATCCATACTTAACAGTTTTTCCTCTTGTCGGAAATAGGTCTCTAATCTTATTCATAACCCTTTGTTCCTTTCTGAGACCATTTAGGTAGTCACATATCACCATGAAATCCACTACCCTTAGAAGTTTTTTTCTGCCTTGCTTCTAGACCATTTTTTAAAGGAATTGGAATTTGCAATAATCTGATAAATCAGAATATGAATTCTTTCTCTACAAAGTTTCATTCACTGGATTTTTATGCAAGTATCTTGTGTCTTCTACCTTTGTTTGCAGAAAGCTACCTCTCCTTTATGCGTTGCTATAAACACATTAACATTACATGGTTTTGAGTATATCTAATGGGGAGATGGAGTAGTTGACAAACAAACATAGAAGGTGCACACATTCATGTAAAACTGTGATAATCTATTCCCCTTCCCCTGTATTCTCTGCCATTATGAAAAAGAGAATACATATGAGTCTTATGTTTCATTTGTTTCACAAGTGTTTATAAGGGCTTACTGTCTGCTGAATACGGGGACAGAGGTGCTTCTACATAGCTATAAAAATCCACAAATATACCACATCACTCTTTAGCTATGTTTCATGTTACATGACGACCTAAGTGGTTGAAGATTCATACTTGGTGCTTATATAAACCTCTCCTCCTTGTTCTGGGAGGTAACAGTCATCCCTACTTTCTCTGATATAGCCTTGACTCTAGCACTCAAGAAAAGGATTTGGGGTTAATTTATGGGTTATTGACTGGGACTGAGTACTGAGGGCCCCTTTCCTTTCTTGTTTATGTATCCCTTGAACACCGCTTCCTCTCACTTCCCTGTAGGCTATGAAGGGCCCACTGAACTCACGAGGGAGGTTTCCTGTAAGATGTCATTTATGATTTTTCTATCACAGACATTCCCTCTGCCCTCCAAAGACGTCATTCTTGTTGAAATGTGACCGAAGCTTTGCATTTTATGCAAACTTTGATTCTTGGTCAAATGAGCCCAACTGTCTCCTTGCATGGCCCATGTGATTCCCCAGCCTGAATCCCCTGGTGGTTTCTTCAGATGCTTAAATTTTAAAAGCCAAAAATTGGCAAATCATCAACATATCACCAGGAAGGATCATCTGGTAGCGATTCTAGTCAGAAGGAAACACAGACCTCAATAAGTGATCTTCACAAAGATATGAAGAACTGTAGACAGACAGATACAGTAAATAGGAAGACAAACAGGTAATTCAAGTTGACACAACATCTTGGACTGATTAAACATTCTGCTTTGATTATCATTAAACATTTAGGGAAGGAAAAGAAATGTGATTGCCCTAATACCTTGGAAAAATGACCCTTTGACTGCTTCTGAAATTTAGTACGGAAAGGCAGATACCAAAAGCAAGTGTCATTAGATGCTGTATCGTATAATGTAATATGCCAGATATTTCTTTATGACAAGAAGGGTCTTGGTGGGCGTGGATACGAGCTCTGCTTTCTTTGCATCTGTTTTGGATTCTTCTAAGCCACATCTTCAGTCCCTTTCATACTTGGAGCTCTATTTAAAGAGACATGGATGCATATTAAATCAATTTCCTGGTAACACTAATGGAATGAAGGCTTGCCCTTCCTCCACTTTCCTGCTGTCTAAGATTATCAAAATGGTCTATTGTTCTGAAAACAAGAATAAAAATGTAGGTGAGAGATCCATTGAGTACCTTTAAAAAGAGTCCTATTTAAGCTTAGACCTTTGCTCTCAAATATTTGTATGTCCATCCAAAAAAAGAATCCTGAATATGATTTTTCTAATTATAAACCCTAATTATTCTTTCTACTCAACCTCACATGGGTTAACCCCTACTGGTAGATTCAGAATCAAAAGAACAAAAGTGAACACCAGGGATAAAGTCCTGCCACGTGTCTTGTCCTCCTGCTATGCCACCCATTGGATAGTTTTTCCAAAGCTGTGCATATTCGTAGTAGCTTCTGGGTTCATTCCATTGCTACTCCCAACATACACTGAACATAAACTGGGAAACTTTCTAACCGACCAAATCCAATGTCTTTTTTTTTGTTACAGTACCATTGTGGTGGATGCAGGGTAAAATTCACAGAGATCAGAATTTGTTGCTTGATGGACAACATCTCCATACTTGGGTTTCTAGTAATGATATAACTTGTCCTTTCCTGGTGTTGTCTGACAATGGTCTGCTCCCACCTCTGGAACCATAGAGGTTCTTTTCCCCCTCTTTCTGGTAGCTTCTTCAATAAGAGAACACAGAAGCCACTCAGAGACAGACGTATTTCATGTCTTTGAGAAAATTTATGATGCTAGCCACCAGCCCCAAAAAGCAAATGTCAGCTAGCATGCAGAGCAGCTTTAGGAAGGCACCCATCCCAATGTGTTTGCTCAGTGAACAACCATTTGAACTCTTACCATTTGCCATGTATGGTGCTGGATGCTGTGATTAGAAGGATGAACAAGAAGGTATGATTCTTACTGTCCTAGAATTTACCTGTGTCTTTGATCCATATGAGGACTGCCCAAGGAACCAGTGACAGCTAAGCAGAAACTTAACTACATAGGAGCACCATCCCAGTGAAATGCTCATTTGGAAGGAATTTTGTTCAATAAAATCATGAAAGTATAAAATAGTCATGAAGGTGACAAGCATTTTAGAGGGACTGCCCCTAAAAGTATTTTGTAATTCATGTCCTTCAAAGTATCCATTGCATTGGTTTGGGCAAAGGTAATATAAGGTTACCTAGTGCAACTAAAAACCTGTGGATCTAAGAATACTTCTAGTACAAGAGAGATGCTAAGAGGTCTGGAAGGGTAGGAAGGTGCTGATGGTATTCTGAGGGCTACTCTATTTCTGTGCCTTCCAAACCTCTGTAGGGAACATGCCTCAGCAAGACTTGGGACCCCTGGGTTTTCCCTGTTCTGTGTGTGCAAAAGATATTGAAGGCCTGATGAGAAGCATGCAAGCGTGTTGGGTCCACTTGCTACAGAAATGGATAGTATTGTGTGAGCTGGGACAGTACTCTTGGGTGTGGTTGTTGGACAAGGCAACAATGTGCTAACTTTATTGTCATAGGAGGGTCCCTCCCAACAGCATGTTCTGTAAGACGTGAAGCATGACTTAATAGGGTCTTAGGGAAGGAGACAGGGCATGCCTCATCTTCTCCGTAGCACAATTAAGAATCACCTCTTTGCTCTTGCTTATTCTTCCTCTATTTCACCTTCATCCCCTTTGTGTGTCTTACTCTTCTCTTTTCTCAGTCCCTGCTTGGTGACATTGTCAAGTGGGGACAGACAAGCCTGCTTTGGTCTGAATACAGAAAAATAATATCCATGTCCTCATCTCTCTTTAAGAGAAGAGACCAATTAAGACTGAGTAACTAGCTTATTTTAAAAGGACCAAGAGCTCCCTGGTCTGAAGTAACATGAAGAGGAGCAAGGGTGTTGGGGAGAGACACAGGAATTGCAGTTTGTGAGAGATGGGTCGCTATGAGATTGCTTACTTAAGAAAGCTGTACAGTTATGACTCTAGGAAGGAAGAAAAGAAGGAAGGCAAGAAGAAGACGAGAGAAGGAAAACAAAGCAGTAATGATATTACCTACATCCTGGGTTACCATGAAAATTAAATGAGAAACTAAAGATAAATAAGTGTATGGTCAGGGTCCTGTTGTAGGCAACAGAAATGGATTTTGGCTAACTTATGCAGGAAATTTTTTTTTTTTTTTTAAGGTCAGAGCACCTTACATAATGTAAGAGAAAGCTTAAAGATCCCAGAATAGACAGATAAGGGCCCGAGAAGCACAGCCTATGGGATTTCAGGAAGCAGAACCCCAGAAGAAGTCTTTACAGAACTTTGCTATTGGAATGAATTATTCAAGATTTGATATGGGAGCAGAAAGCACTGATTGGCATAGCTTGGGCAGGGAACCTTGATTATAGGTTCCAAGACTACATCTGATTGAGGAGTGGTGGCTGTCAGAGGGACGTGCATTCTGGCAAAGCAAAAACAACTAGTATTTCCCACATTGAGGTTCTCAAAAAAATACATGTATATATTTTATTTTATTTTATTTTAAAATTTAAGCTGAGGCTCCAGGTAGGCTTGTTGTTAGCTGCCATGGAGTTGGCCCCTGACTCATGGTGACTTTGTACAGTGGATCACTGTAATCCATGGTTTTCGTTGGCTTATTTTTGGAAGTAGATTGTCAGATCTTTCTTCCTAGTCCATCCTAGTCGGGATGCTCGCCTGAAACCTGGTAAGCTCCATAGCAACATGCCAACCACCACTGGGTAGTGGCTACACGTGAGCTACATTGGCAAGTAATCAAACCCTGGCTTATAGTCTGCTGATGACACTCCAGATTTCTGTATTCTGCTTGTCATTTGTCTGTCCTCTGACCTTGAGGCTCTGTTTAACAGAGTCTCCTTCGAGGCACTGTTGGGATCAATTTGCTCAGCCTTCTGCCTGCATTTAGAGAAACAGCCTGCGTCCTCTAGATGAGCTCTGTTGACAGCTGGGTAAGATGATTATTTTCTTCCTCCCTAGGAGGGAGAATGCTTTTCTTCTATTTGTGATTAGCAAAGTACTAGATGTGGCAATGGGTAGGAAATTATCATTAACACAAGGGTGTTCGATTGAGGGTGCAATGTGCACTCTTAGTTGTATTGTTTTCATTTTCGTCCTCGTTACATTTACAGTTCTCTTATGAACTTGCAGCATCCTAGTAGATTGGAGGTGACAGCATCATCCAATGAACCTTGCAGTCACCTAACTCTTTGACTACTGTTTTTACCATGGTATATGGTGTCCAAGCATAGCACAGTTCTCTAGTTAGTACACTGGGCAACAGACAGATGTAGAAAACCCCATGAGTTTTGGTTCATCAGCCAGGCCCCACAATGGGGTAGAAAGATGAGCCAACACAGGCTGGGGTTGGGCTTTATTTATTGTCACTGATCTTCCCAAGTAGAAGACAGTTCTGTTGATAGAGGTGCTCAGTAAAGAAAGGGTGTGACAAGGACTTGGAAAAGTGGGAATTGGATCAGGCTTCTTTTCAGCTGTGGGATCATGAACCTCAAGGGAAAAGCTGGATAGCAGCGACCCTAAGGACCTGACCCAAATCGAAGAAAACCACCTTAAGATGAAGAACCCGAAACAGCATGACCAGGTGCCGTAGGATGCAAAGCCCATTCCTAGGTCTCAGCTTGTGTGAGTACCTTGGACTGGGAGTTATGCAGACACTAAATGGTTCAAGTTCAACCTAGGAGGAAACACATGAACTTTTAGTATTGACCACTATGTGGTTTTGGTTGCTGGGTCTCTAACTACCCTCACTTGCTTTATGATAAAATACTGCTGAATTTCCCTGACAAGGACTTCTTAAAATTCATTCCATCTTGTCAGTGGCTACC
Source organism: Heterohyrax brucei (assembly GCA_028571685.1). Classification (NCBI taxonomy): domain Eukaryota; kingdom Metazoa; phylum Chordata; class Mammalia; order Hyracoidea; family Procaviidae; genus Heterohyrax; species Heterohyrax brucei. The sequence continues at coordinate 79,593,814 of CM053154.1, read as the reverse complement.
AATGGGTAGGAGTCTTTGTGGGAAGGTTGGACAAGGAAAGCATGATTAGAAGCCTCAGCAAAGACAGAAGAGATTCTAACATATGTATTTGATATAAATATTATAGTTTTACAGAGACATCTAGATCAATATATGCCACATTTCATCTACCTTCTTGACAAAGTGAGCACAATGTGTTCAGGGAAAGCTGTATAGGATTTTCAATTTACTCTGTATGATTTATTGTGACAGGAGAGCTATGGTTTTTTTAAGTTCTTTATACTTGTTCCAGTCAAAATGGATATAGTATCTTTAAAAATAAACAGCCCACAGCTGCACATTTTACATTGTCTTCCTGGAGTGAGGCACTGCTCAAGAGAGGTCTAAGACCTCCTGCCCTTGGAGAACCCACTTGCAGTCAGATTGACTTCAGTTCTTGCTCTTTAGCTTTTTTAGAGGAGTAGGGCAGTGAAAAAAGTAAACAGGGAAATCAAGGAGCTATTGCGGTTATCTAGACAAGATGCAATGATGCCTTGGACTTGGGTGGTACCAGAGAGCTGGAGCACTCTGGAAGGATTTCTCAGCATCAGCTGGGAGCTTGGTCAATCACTACAGTCTAATCAGTCTGGGCCCCTCTGTTTTATAATGACTACTCCCAGGTCACACAGAACTGAAACCTCCACCTCCTGTTTCCTAGCCAGGACCCCCTCCATGGTGCTAGCTGCTCCCTGTATTTGGAAGTCATCAAACAGGGGTAGCTCTGTCCTTGCCATGGTACTCACCTTACACTGAATCACTAGAATTCCATTTCTGCATCAAAATAGCACAGGTACTAGACCTCCCTGGACTGATTTGATGCTAAGGTAAATGTGACAGTGTGGAAGGGAGCCCATCATTGTCAGAGCTCATATTGTCAAAGGCTAGTAGGGCCTAAAAATAACTATCTGAATCCTTTGTATGGTGTGTAGATTTTAATTTTTACTGAGCTTGAACTAGGGCTTTGAACCAGTTCTTACTGGTTCAGTCGTGACGATGGAAGCAAAACCAGAATAGATTAAATTTTTACAATTTGGGTGAAATGGAATGACAACTGGAATGGGAAAAATTGCAGGTCAGAGCTCAGCTGGAAGCCTGCCCTCCCTCTTTGAAAACAGGGCCACACGTGTACTGCGTAGCAGTCAGACCTCTTGCCCCTTGGAGCCTGGGCTGGCAGTGCCCGTGTGAACATGTGTCACTCTCCACAGTCCAGTCAGTAACCCAGTCTCGTGCATCAGGTTCCTGAAAGGGCTCACTGGCCTCCTCCCAGTTTCCCATTGGAGGGCTTTGACCTGTAATTTTCCCTATTCTGGTTATCATTCTGGTTCACCCAAATGGTGAAAATTCATATCCTTTCCTGTTGTGCTCCATTAGCCATAATTGAACTGATTTGAACTAGTTTGATGCCCTGAACTAAGCTCAACCTCAGTGGATCTCTGGATGTCTGTTCAATCTTTCCAAGTCACTTACACAAGAGTCACAAAACGCGTTGTCTGGCTGTGGTCCATCCTGTACCTTTTCTGTCCCATACATTAAGTTGTTTGTTCTAAACAGCACCAGTGGTATTGAGCTCTGAAAATGAAGTTCCAACTCTCCTTGGGCATTTAGGCTTTCCTACCACCAAGAGCAGAGTAGAGAGACTGAGAACAATGTGCTGGCTTTGATTTGGACTTAGATATGATCTTAGGAGAAGTGAATCAACACATTTAGTGAGGATGTACCCGGGAAATAAGCAATTAGAGTGAACCCGGTGGAGTTCATGATACCAAAATAATGAAAGCCATTGCCATTGAGTCAGTTTCGCCTCATAGTGACACTATAGGACAGAGTGAATCTGCCCTGTAGGATTTCAAAAGTTGTAATCTTTATGGAAGCAGAGTGCCACATCTTTCTGCCGTGGAGCAGCTGTGGATTTCAACCACTGACTTTTCAGTTAGCAGCTGGGTGCTTAAAGCACTATGCCCCCGGGTCTCCTTAGAGTTCCTAACAGATGAGCATTATTTTTCTTGTGGTTAAGTCCTGTTCAGCCACATGATGTCCTGTTTGCTCCATCACCCTCTAGTGTTGCTGGTACCATTTACTGTCAAGTTGACACTGACATGTTTGCCCCCCATGTGTCTCAGAGTAGAACGAGGCTTCGTGGGGTTTTCAGTGGCTAATTTTTCAGAACTGCATTTGCAGATCTTCCTTTTGTGGCACCTTTGGATGGACTGAACCTCTAATCTTTCAGTTAACATTAGGCTAACATTTTAACTACTTGTACCACCCGTTCAGTCTAGTCCATACTGTTGTCCCCTGACCTAGTGTCAGACAGCACTGGCTAATACTTAATGAGTAAGTCATTGAGGTTTTAACTTCTTTCCAGAAACTGTCATGTGCTACGGTTCAGGTATTTAAGACATTTTCTCATTCATGTGAGATGTATCTTTTTTTTTTTTTAAACTTAGTGCTACAAGGTGTTTGGATATGTCTAGGAAGTATCCATAACTGTGCCACCTGTGTGCTTTATTTTATATATGAATATATATGCAGCACTTATTAAAAATGTGTATACATACATACGTATATAAGAAACCCTGGTGGTATAATGATTTAGTACTACGCCTCCTAACCAAAAGATCAGCAATGCAAATCCACCAAGTGCTCCTTGGAAACTTGGTGGGGCAGTTCTACTCTGTCCTATAGAGTAACGATGTGTCAGAATCCACCTGATGGCAATGGTTTTGGTTTGGGGTATTATACATAATTATACATACATAAGCATCCGTATCTACCTATGTGTCTTGGGCACCTAGTGCTACTATAACAGAAATACCACAAGTAGATGGGTTTTACAAAGACAAATTTATTCTCATGTAGTCTAGGAGCCAGGACGTCCAAATTCAGGGTCCCAACTCCAGGGACCTTATAGAAATCAGTTGTTGGATTGCCAGTTGTCTAAAAGAGTTAAAATTGAGAGCCACAGATGGCAACATTTAGCTACCTTCATATTGTTGTTGTTGTTGGTTGCCGTCAAGTTGGTTTGGACTCACAGCAACTCCATGCCCAGCAGAACGAACCACTGCCCACTCCTGCACTGTGTCCAGTCATATGCTTTAGCCCGTCATTGCAGCCACTGTGGCAATCTGTCTCATCGAGGGTCTTCTTATTTTTGGCTGACCCTCCACTCTACTAGGCATGATGTTCTTCTCCAGGGACTGATGCCCCCTGACAACATGTCCAAAGTATGTGAGACAAGTCTCACCATCTTTGCTTCAGAAGCACACTCTGGTAGATCTGTTTGTTCTTTTGGCAGTTTATGGTACATTCAATATTCTTCTCTAACACTACAGTTCAAGGTGTCAGTTCTTCTTCTGTCTTCGTTATTGATTGTCTAGCTTTTGCATGCATATGATATGATTAAAAATACCATGGCTTGGGTCAGGCGCACTTTAGTCTTCAAGGTGACATCTTTACCTTTGGATACTTTAAAGAAATCCTGTGCAGCAGATTTTTCCAGTGCAGTGTGTCCTTTTGATTTCTTGACTGCTGCTTTCACAGGCATTGACTGTGAAACCAAATGAAATCTTTGACAACCCCAAGCTACCTTTGTAGTTAGCCTAATTAGTCTCCATTGTTAATGGATCTTACGGATCTTTGTGTCCTCAAGATCCCTGAGGCTAGAGGGGATGTCTTCTACTGGGTATGGCACATGGCAGTGTCTAAAGTGGCCATTTGCAATGTTGTGCAGCCCCTTGGCTTACCACAAATTCTGTGGAGTAAGTTAAAAACTTTGATTAGAGTTCTTCACAGGGACTTCTGATTTCTGCCTGTCACTTACTCATTGCTGTTTTGAGCTCTGTAGCCTGACTGACCAGGTGATAGTGCAATGTGGTGATGCTTTAGATCAGGTTCATCCTCATCCACCCCGGTCATCAAACTAAGCCTCTTCCCTGGGCCGTTGAGGGCCACTCCAGCATCCCCTCTGCCATGTATCCAAAAGGACCTCCTGTTGGCCCAGCCTTGCCCTGTCATGAAGATACAGAAGCTGAGGTCTTCAAGCCTGTGTACTTTTTGTGTTCTTGGATGGTGCAAACACTCCTCTGCAAACCCAAACCTTATTGATCTGTATCCGTCCAAGAAGTACCTCAAAAGGAAGGCCTGATGATCTATTTCCAAAAAAATTAGCCATTGAAAAAACCTGGTGGAACACAGTACTACTCTGACACACAATTCATGGGGCCCCTGTGAATTTTTTTTTTTTTTTAACTATTATTTCCTCTCTACCATCATTGTAGTGAGAATTAGGGTCAGAGACCAGAATAGCATCCTGCTTGTGCTACTTTTGCTCAGCTGTGAGATGCTGGGTACAGGAATCAAGAAAATTGAGGTTTGGAGGAGTTGTCTGAAAAGATAAGAAATTAGATTGTTTGAAATTTAGGTGAGATTATATAGGCTACCAGAAAACAAAATCTAAACCCTGTGCCATGAAGTCCACTGTGACACATTGTGACCATGTGGAACAGAGTATAACTGCTCCATAGAGTTTCTGAGGAGTGCCTGATGGGTTCAAACTGTCCACCTTTTGGTTAGCAGACACAGTACTTAGCTATTACACCACCAAGGTTTTGATATGAGCCACAGATCACTTTACGTCTGTGAGATGGTGCTCTCTAGATGTCACAGAGATCCCACCAGTGAATAATGCATACTATGGGCAAGACCCTTTATGAGGCCCTTCCCATGCGTCCATTTAAACAAAGAGAGCCATTTACTGTTTAAGGAAATTAATCTATTTAAATGAACCTGCTGAAATAAATCCTCAGCAATTTTCATGAATCAGGTACTCTTCTAGCCTTTTCAAGGCTCTGGTAGTTTAGTTACAAAATGCAGAATTTGAGACCATGTCCAAGACAATTCAGTTATTTAGTATTAGACTTGGGTTTGTAGCTTTAATACAAAACTATCAAAATGTGAGTCTCAAATAGTAGATTTGTGAGTGTCTTGGAACCCAACCTGGGGATCTTTTTAGAGTTCCCCTGAGTATGTGGTGATCGGAGTCATCACTTTCTTTCTATGACACAGCCTGCTCTCAATCTTAGAATCTTTTCAATAAAGATACAGTAAATTTCACTTCTTTTCTTCCTGCCAAAACCATTTCCACTGGGATTTTCAAAAGTCCTGAAAATCTTTGAGAGCAGTCACTTTTCTCCTTGACCCTTCCACCCTTGGTGCTCCTGTGAGGCCTCTGTCCCCAGACACTGGTCAGTGAAAGCAGATCTCCTAATCAGATGCTGAGTTACAAAGGTGACCTTGCCCCACCATCAATTCTAACTGTATTCCAACATTTTCAGTACGTGAGCTCCTTCGTCACTTTCCATCTATGGAAAACAAAATGGAGGGGAATGATTACTGGCCCAAAAGGGGAAACTGTAAATCTTTACATCAGATATAGGACAGATTGGAACAATGTGAGTTCTCCAAGGTTGCTGTGGTAATGTCCCTAATAACTCTCCTTGGGCAAAAAGGCAATCTGCTTTCCATCAATCTCACTTTTTCTGAGCAAAGATACCAATTATGTTGAAGGGAGATTTTTTTTTTCCATCCTTTTTGATAAAGATTTGCTTTCTATCCCAGAAATCATGCTGTAGCTAAAAGATGTATTTTCAATTGTCTAGAACGGTATTGGATAGCTAGCACCAAATAAGGAAATTCAACCCTTTTATTTATTTATTTTTCCCTCTCTGTCTCTCTTCCCCCTTTCTTGCCAACATTTGTCTACTTTTTAACAGAAGTGAAAGCTAATTAAAGGTTTAAGGGATAATATTGATTGCATCAGAATATATTTTATGTGTACCCAGCACATTTCAGCTAAGAGAACCCTGAGTCTTTCTGGGGCTGAATAAATCAACTCACTGAGCCTTTGATTCAGGCTGAGAGGGACTCATCTCCTTTCCTTCTGCTTCACATGCATCCTTCCCAGGGATGAACAATTTCAGCAGAGGAAGGAATGCTGGCAGTCATTTTCACTTCTTTGCATACAGGATAGAAAGGATGAATGTTCATGCCTCTATGTTCAGGCATTTTCCCCAACCTCTCATTGATTTGAGTCCATTGATTTGAACAATAACTGGCTTAGTCTGCTACAGAACTTTGAACTTCACAATGCGTGGTGTAATACCAAGAGATTCGTGGGGCAGTTTTAACCCTGAGTTTCCTAATCCGTTGAATGTGGAGATAAGCATTTGCCAGGACCACACACTTCCTTGATGGCAGAATAGGAACACAGATAGGAACACCTTTCAAATCTGGGTAATGGGAAGAACTCCAACCACATGTGTATCCTGTGGGGGCATCCATTGGTTGGATTCATACTGACATTGTTCTTAACTGTGCAAGTTTGTGGGCAGAAAGCATTAGAACTGTGCTGAGCAGCTCCTTTGCTATGCGTGGGGCAGTTGGGTCAGGAAGATGATTCTGTTTCTTTGTCACTGTCTGAACAGACTGTGCAAATTCAGAATCAGAAATCTTATTCAGGACGTGGAAATTGATTTGCAGACCATTTTGTCCAGAAAAATGCACGTGCACCCCCAGAAGCATCTTAATATGTGACATGATTTAAAAAATATATAATTTGTGTGTCCAGTTTACCTTCTGTATTGTGACATACATCATGTTTCACAGCCATACAGTGAGGAGGGATTTAGTCATGTGGATTTCGGGAATAAAATTTGGACAAGCAGTCCGAGCACTGTCCTAAACCTTGAAGATTCAGGCTAAAGAGCAAAGTAATCACGCTGAGTGTCTCTTCTGAAGTAGCTCACTGATGTTCCTCCGTCCCTGTGATGGCCTCCACTCATCCAAACACTAACTGCGGCACCCAAACAATAACAGTCCGTCATGGCAATGTTACTAACTGCGCCATGCGTATTATTGATTTACTCTGTTCTACATCATTATCCTTTTACCAGTGGGCTTACCACATTATTCGCACACACTTAGTCAAGCACCAAGTCACAACCAAAGGGCAGGCTTTTGTAATGGCACCTAATGGAACATCCAGAAGCGATCATCACTACCTCTTGTTATGTGGGGGCCCGCCAATGAGTACTCTGCCTGGTTGGAATGTGCACAGAGTAATTAGGAAGTGCAGGAGACATGGCATGCTAAATTTCACCCAGCAAATTACCCTGCTTCATGTTTGCCACCTGCCCAAGCCTCGGAGCCCAGCCAGGGATTCCGCCCCAGTCAGACTGAGTGGACTGGAGACCAGGGCTGAGTCCCTTGCTGTACTCTTCACGAGAAGCCAGCGGATTTCACTCCACATTCAGTCACCACTTTAGTCGTGGGGCTAATTCTTGTACCAGAGTGGTTAGTTGGAATTATGTAGCAAATACAGGCGGATGCAGTAGCAGCCCAGGGAAAAATCAGTAGCCCCCAAATGGTGGTGGGACAGCTGCAGTGCCGAAAGAGTGTCATGTCTTCAGGGACAGAGACAGAAGCAGAAGTGTAAACCACCTTCAGACAAAACTCTCAGTCTGGCTTCATCCCTTCCCAGCTTCTTCCTATTTTAGGGTAAATTCCTCTGGCTGTCTTGGGAATCCCAAGCCCCCTAAGGAAGTAGCCCTGTGGGGACGCACAGCCTGCCAGCATCGTCTCCAGTTCCGTAGATGTCCCATCCTCATTTAGTCCTGAGTAATGCTCACTTCCTGTAAAGTGTTACATGTCCTCATTGTCAGAGGAGTTATGGCGGAAAAATGCAAAATTTCCTTTTTACTGCTTATGGCCAGCAGAGCCTATAACGTGTCAAGCCGCACATTAGCCACCCTGATAAAAGTCTGCTTTCTTACACACAAAATCATCGTTTCAGCAAGATTTGTTATCTCATTACCTGATACGCTCTGTGTCATAAACCAAGACTCATACAGTAAATCTCCTGGGAGGACGCTTTCTGGGCAGAAGGGAGAGATATGAATCTGAAAGGTGCTTGATAATGCGGCATTTAAGCGCAAGCATAATGTCACTTATTGTTAAATGCATAAAACTACTTGGCCAAACGTTGAGCTTTTAATAGGATTTTGTGCAGCATCAGGTGAGGAGCCATATGCCTTTTCCGTCTAGGTGTCTCTAATCACCTGCTAGCCCACTGCTTTGCCTCACAACCCTCCAGGGGTGGGAGCTTGGTTTTATGGAGGCTACAGGAAGTGATGGATGCTTCCTTGGCAGCTGCTGCGCATTCTCTGTCTTGCCAGGGGGTGGGGTTCTGGGGTATCTCTGACCTGGCAGATCTAACTGACCTCTCCCATGTAGGCACATTGTGGTCTGTGGACACATCACTCTGGAGAGTGTTTCCAACTTCCTGAAGGACTTCCTGCACAAGGACCGGGATGATGTTAATGTGGAGATTGTCTTTCTTCACAAGTAAGAGACCCCTGGTGTTTGCAAGCCCTCTACCCAACCACGTGCCCTGCAGGGGACTCCCTGAATGTCCGTGGGAGGAAGGTGATGCTGTCAGCACTAAAGGGCAAGAAAGAGTTGAATAAGTCATCCTCTCTTCTGGCATCATTGGTGAAGAAAATCCAGAAGCAATGTAAAGGAAAACCATCACTAAACAGGAGAGCAGAGCCTGCCTCTGGACAGCCAATTCTGGGGCTGAGTCTGCATTCCTCTCTGGAAGAAATAATAGTAGGGTTCACTGTTGGCCATACATGTCATTATTGTCCCCTTGGTAACCTGGGTCTGGGTGATCCAGGTGTATCTGCAGCATCCAGACATGAGATGATTGGCTGTGTGATATGGACAGTTTGGGGATGCAGGAGTGAGATCTTGACCAGGCCAGATGCACATAAAGAGGGAGCAGGGTATAAAGCTATAACAGCAACAACTGCCATTTCTAGAAGCCTCCAGCATGGAGTACTCTGCCTATCGCTATATATGGTATTTCTCATTTCATCAGTGTACGGAGTAAAAAAAGTACATGCTCTGGACTAAGATCACTCAACCTGAATCCTGTCTCAACTGAATAGAGTACATCACTTCCCTGACACTCAGGCTCCACATCCTTTAAAAGGGGAGTTACTAATGGTTGCTATTTCACTGGGCTGTATAAGAATGAAATGAAAAGCAATCCATGTAAGGTGTGCAATTAGACCCACAGTAAGTGTTTAAGAAATATTAGCTATTATAAAAAAATAAAACTAGGTGCACAATCGATTTGGGAGGTAAGTCTTCATTTTACAGTTGAGGGAGGCAAATTGTCACCCCTCCATCTGAGGTTCTTGAGGCTTTTAGCTTTTGCCCAATCTTTTGGTAAAAGGTAGTTTACTACGTGAATGGAGAGAATTTGGGGCCTCAGCCTTCATAGCGGGAACAGCATCTTCTTTAATGGGGATGGGGGTATTTTGGAGCCAATCCTGGCAGCATGTCACAAAGGGCCAGGACAAAGTTCATATGGTGGTGTTGGCTGGATCCAGTGCTAACTGCCTAGGGCTCAGTCCTGCTTGGGTGCACTGAGATGTGAGAATCCCGGGGCCACCTTCAGTGCAGGCTCCTTCCTCTATATACATCCCCTCTCTTCTGATGTGCTCAGAATGCCCTGGGATTTGGGGCTGCCCAAACATCTGACTTGCCACAGTGTTTGAGAAGTAGCATTTTTCTTCTCAGACAGTTTTGAACAGCACAGAGGAGGATAAACCTGTTTGTGTCCTCTCCAAAGGGACAGTTTTGAACCAGACCTTAGGAGATGGGAAGTCTGTCAAATGGAGGAGTGGAGGAAGGCCACTTCTGGTAGAGGGAATGGGATGGCTCTTAGATGAAGCTTTGACCGGTCACTGATGTCATGATCTCAGTTTTCTCTGTTCTGCATATAACACTTTTAGTCATCACTAATTTAAAGGCGTTTTGCCCCAGGATCTAGAATTTGTAAAGGTTGTGAACTGTTCCTTTTGCCTGAGTATATATATATAGGTTTTGGTGCTCATTTGGACTGGAATTTATTTCTCTTGAGTGTGAGCCTTGTATTTATGGCAAGAAAGACATCTGTTTGGAGGTCAAAACTCCTTTCAGGTGTGTGTTTGTAGAAATTAGAGAAGGGAGGCCAAGGAGCCAGAAGACCCAAGTCTGTTATATTAACGTCTCTTTCTTCTCACCTTCTGCAGCATTTCCCCCAACCTGGAGCTTGAAGCTCTGTTCAAACGACATTTTACTCAGGTGGAATTTTATCAGGGTTCGGTCCTCAATCCACATGATCTTGCAAGAGTCAAGGTAAGGAAGAACAGGTGACTTCTGCTTGTACTCCATCCTGGGGCAGCAGGTCTGAATCAGTGATGAGGGGACATGCCTTTTGGGATGGCCAAAAGGCACTCCTGCATCTCTACATCAAACATTACAATTCTTGACATCACCCTTCCACTGGTCCGAGGACCTTATTCTGCTGGCCCACACTAGGCCTCCTCTAAGCATTCCACATTTAAGTAGTCACAACTAGCTAACTAGTTGCTGTTGAGTCAACTCCAGTTCACAGTGACCCCATGGATATAAGAGTAGAACTGTGCCCTGCAGGGGTCAAGGACTCATTTTTCTGGATTAGACTGGGCCTTTCTTCTGAGAAACCTTTGGATGGACTCAAACCTTCAACCATCTGTTAGCAGCTACACACGTACCTTGTTTTTATCACCCAGAGACTCCGTGGACTAGTCATGGCATGAACTTATTTTGCTGGTTCCCTCAACATCCACCACCCCTAAAGGCAGTGGGCCAGCCTTCAGCAGTCTCAAACAACATAACCAATTAAGTCTCTTAAGTTGAGCTCGACAAAGCTCAGACATTTATTATTTACACCTGTAAGGAATGTTAAGAAGAGAGTATGGAATAAATTATTAATAAGGCATAAAAAAATTGACCTTTTTTCCCCACCAAAGACTCAATATGCAAAAATTTAACATGTAGATATCTGCTAGTATTTGGTATCGGGCAAATCTGCCTTACCAGAACTTGCTAAGTTAAAATTTCTCATAAAGCACACATGAGGCTTAAGAGGGAAAGTGGTAAAACAAAATGATATGTGCTAGTTTATTCAATGCATATAGATTTTGGAAGCATGGTCAATATTTGCAAGCCAGTGGGTATGTGTCGATATTGTGAATCCACTCAAGTTTAAATGCTCACTGAGTATTACCTAACACAGTAAATAACATAATTGGAAAATATGAATAAATCAGAGACTTTGGGTAAATTCTCTGGATTGTTAAGGAAAGCTACAAACAATGTTTGCTATAGTACATAGGAAAATGTGCCCTCCCACCAAATGCAACAATGATCTTATTAAACACAAAATACCAGGTAAGACAGTTTACTGACCTGAGCCAGCATGAGTATTTTTCTGCCTTTATGTCCAAATAATCTTAATATTATCCAAACATTATTCAAGTTAGGGCTAATGTGAAAGCATAGGCCAGCCATAGCCAAGTGCCGTCGAGTGAAAGCATAGGAGAACGTGTAAATTATTGTTCATGAACCTAATTTAAATGCAAGCACTTGTTAGCATTATGAAGTTCATGATCCCCTCTCGGGATCTTCTGACTCCTATTAAAGAGAGCCTGGGTGACACAAGTGGGTTTTGTCTGTTAACCTAAAAGCTGCCAGTTGGAAACTACCCAGCTGCTCTGCGGAAGAAAGTCCTGGTACTGCTTTCATAACAACAATGGCCAAGGAAGCTTTAGGGAGCCATTTGACTCTGAGACATGAGGTCACCACAAGTTGGAATTGACTTGACAGCAATGGGTTTAGTTCTTCTGGTTTGGCTCCAGTTTGGAGTAAGTCAGTAGATTGTCTTTTGTGATCATCTTTATCATTTTGCACACATAGATTTGTTGTCTTTTGAATATCTGACTAATAACTGAGTTCTGAATGCTGTGGAGCTGCTATCTGATCTTCTCTCAGGCCATGGAGAGTGGAGATGTGATAAAAGGTTAGATAGAGCACTTTGAAGTCTAGGCTTTGGAATCCCCAACAGCTCTGTTAAATTGTTAACCTGACAGAAGGTCTTTAGCCTACCTACCTCCATTTCCCAAGTGGGACAATATAGGATGATGGTACAGACTGCTGGGAAATGAGGAGGGGAATTCCAAACTGAAATGCTTAATTAATTGTTATTTAAAGAAACCTAGAAATCTAGCAAACCTCTGTACCACACGAACAGTATAATTATCAAGGTATATGTTATATCCTCTGGCAGCAACAAGATGAAATGTTTATATCATAAGAATTTTCCACCTATACTTTGGGCAAAAACTACAATCTTTCAGGGTTATTATCATTATTTGTTCTTCCTATTGCAAAGCACCAGGTTCCCAAAGTGCTGCCAACAAAGAGACACTGCAACCTTGCGCCACGATTTATGTTTGTGTTTTGTAATTTTCCTTTTGGTGTCTTAGATAGAGTCAGCAGATGCGTGCCTAATTCTTGCCAATAAGTACTGTGCTGACCCAGATGCTGAAGATGCCTCCAACATCATGAGGTAACCTTAGTGGGGCTGGGGAGGACCTGTGGCTTAGCACTCTGATGTCCACTCAGTGCCCTGTGATTGGGTCCTCTGCAGAGGATCATGTCTGCTGCACCTTCTTTCCCCCATAAGCTATGCCACAACTTGCCCCCCTGTGTAGGTCCAAGGAGCTGAGCCAGTGTTCAGTAAAAAAGGTATTGACATGTGGTGCCCTCAGCAGGAGGCTCACCTTCAATAGGTGAGAGAACTCTGGGTTCTCAGCTAGCATACAGTTTGAGGTACCTTGGGACAGAGGTAGACAGGAAAGAAGAATGAGATGGGCCCGGACCTGAATTAAGTTACTATGTCCCCTAAAAGGGAGTGAACCTAAAAGATTACTTCTGGGGGTGATGTTGTCAACTGCCCTGGGACATTTGGCAAAGTCTGGGGACATTTTTGGTTGTCACAGCTGGTTGGGGGGATACTGCTAGCATCTAGTGAGAAGAAGCCAGGGATGCTACTCATGCTACAAAGCACACAGTGCTTCTCAAAAACAGAGAAGTATCTGGTGCAAAATGTTAATAATGGCCAGGTGGGGAAACCCTGTGTTATGCTTTCTCCAGTGTGTTCTTGCAGACTGTTGGATAGTAACCCCCACCCTGAAAAAGGAGTTTACTGACCCACAAGCTTGTTTCAACCTGTTTCCCCAAGTTAAATAGACTTCCTCACTGAAAACCTTCTCAGTGTTTTTTCCTTTTTTCTTAATACTACTGTGAATCTCTGTTCTACAGAGAATCTCTCAAATGTATTTGGACTACACATCCGCCCCCACCCCTTTTTCTTTTAAACAGAACAACTTATAAGGAGGAACTCTTTGGAAAACACTGCGCTGTGCCCTCACTATAAATGGATTAAAAATCAAACAAAAGCCATTGCCTTTGAGTCGATTCTGATTCAGAGCAACACTGTAGAACAGGATAGAACTGCCCTGTAGAGTTTCCAAGGAGCGGCAGGTGGATTTGAACTGCAGATCTTTTGGTTAGCTGTGCTCTTAGTCAATACAATCTCTACTCCAACTCCAACGTCTTATTCTTTTCTCATTTCAGAATGAAATTGTTCAGTTTTTGCTCTGTCCATCGACCCGTATTCCAGATACTGCATGATTATGGGATGACCGAAAAGTTAAAACATTTTGTCCCAGTTACAGTTACTCTGGAATTCTTCTCCAGCATGGTTGCAGTGTAGCTAAGGGCCTAATAAAGAGATCTTCTCTGTCCTGTAGGGTGGCTGTGAGTCTGAATTGACTCAATGGCAATGAGTAGTGAGTAATAAAGAGATTATTTTGGAGAGGAGATGAACTACAAGAAAACATTTCACTACTACTGTATTCCCAGCAACTGCCACCTATTTATGAACAGCCATGATTTTGGTCCACACTGATTCCTGATTCCCTCCACTTGGTTGCTGTGTCCTGGAAATTTACCTGAGGTGGAGGGTTGGAAAGTTGCCTTTGAATCATTACAATTTTGGTATCTCCTTTGTCTTTGCTTTTCATCGGTGGCCCCAAGTAACAAGAGCTCTCCTTCCCATCAGAGAGTTGGGGAAGTCCTCTGGTGTATTTCTGATGAGCAGCTTCTGGTCCTTGGGTCTGGCAGGCAACATCTGGCACAGTGTTGCCTTTCCACTCCCTTTTCTTTGGCTGTGTGTTAGTACAGTCATTTTAAGGAAGTTGATGCATGTGCTCTGTTAGTTATGGGCTTCCCAGCCTGCAGAGAGCTATTAGGATGGGGTCTGCCTGCACACCTGGCCCTTTGTGCTACCCATTCACTAAGTAGTCACAGCTGGAAAGTGACAACAACTGCCTACATTATGGATGTGTCATCTACCCTTGCCTTGAACTAGGATTTTCATCTTCTGACCTGCAAGTTTTTCTACCTTCAGAGCCAGATGAAGTGATAAGAATGTAGCCTTTAAGAGACCTTGCTGCTTTATCTTTGGGTTTTCAAATTAAAAAGAAACAAAACAAAGAAAATAAAAGTTAAGTTTTGGGCCCCCCAAAGAAGTTTGGGACTGGCACTGCTTTTTCCCAAAGTGAATAAGGGAAGGAGAGATGCTTTTGAAATGGACATTCCTTTTAATCACAGTATTTTATTTAAGCCTTGACTGCAGAATGTAAATGTGAAGACATGTAGCTACCAGAATGATTGGCATGATGCCAAGGCATAAAAATTATGAACAAAGGTAGTATCTGACATGTGATTAAGCTATTCATTAACCAGAACCAGAACTAAGGCGCAGGGAGCAAAAGATCATTGACTTCATCTTCTTCTTATTTATATAATCCTCTTTTCTCCTTAGTTTAAGGAGACCAATCGGCCCCTTTTCAAATGAAAATGTCAAAGTTCCATTCGAAATGAGGAAATGCAGAGAATTGGCTGATGTTGTTGACTGAGTTGTGAGGATGATAAGGGTCCACAGACCTGGAGTTGTAGGCGTAGGGCAACACAGCCCCTTTTCTGAAATAAAATTAAATCTTTCAAGTGCAAAAGCTGGGAGTGAATGTGTGCAGGCAGAAGCTGCAGTCATTGATTTCCCACATTCACAAGTTACAGCTTTTCTGACAAAGCTGCTGACTGGCCACCTTCCCTTCTTCTTTGCACAAAAAAGGATAAGGATGAGTAGAGCCTGCCTGGGTGGGAAGTTTGTGGGGGCAGTCATAATAATGCACTCTCATTTAGGGCTAGGCTTTGCAGGTGGGCCTTTCTGTGGAATTCCACTCTTTAGCCTTCCTTGTCACAGAAGAAATGCGCAATGTCCCCTCTGACAGAGTCCTAATGAGAAAAGCCATCACTTACATGTGCCGAGAGGTTTTAATGATTTCGAAGTATTTTCACATCTGGTCTCCCCTTTGCTGATCATACCAAGCCTGTAAGGTAATAAAGCAGGTACTGCTGTCCCTGTTGTCCAGATGAGGAAACAGGCACAGAAAGCCCAGACATTTCCTAGAGGTCACCTAGTTCGTCACCTGGGACTGAGATCCAGGTGTGGCCTTTCTGTCTGTTCCCTGACCCTTCCCACAGCAATGGACTTGGGAATAGAAGCCAAGGTGGGGGCCGACAGAGGTTAATTCTGAGTGTAGATTTAGGACCCTGTTGGGAGGGTTCCATCAGATCTCTACCTCTGCCTTAGTTCTTACCTCTGACAAGTGTCAAGTCCTCATTCAAACATTCTTAGCTGTAGAATGCTGAACAGTTGGTCTCATCCAAATAGCATGTTGTAAGAGTAGCCAAATGTGTATGACAGTGAGGGGAATTTGTCATGCTGTTTGTTTGATTTGTCATTGCTGTATCAAGTTGTTAGGCTGGAGAATTTGACTCCAGAGCGGGTTGTTTCTTAGGCTTATCCCTAGGGTATGAAACCTTGGAAGTCCCAGGATTTCAGCTGGGAAACCCTGGTGGTGTAGTGGTTAAGTGCTACATCTGCTAACCAAAAGGTAGGCAGTTCAAATCCACCAGGCACTCCTTGGAAACTCTATTGGAGCAGTTCTACTCTGTCCTAGAGGGTTGTTACGAGTCAAAATCAACTCAATGGCAGTGGGTTTAGCTTGGTTTTAGATGCTTAGGAAACCCTGGTGGCATAGTGGTTGAGTGCTATGGCTGCTATCCAAAGGGCTGACAGTTTGAATCCATCAGGTGCTCCCTGGAAACCCTATAAGCCAGTTCTACTCTGTCCTATAGGACTGCTATGAGTCAGAATTGACTCAACATCAGCAAGTTTGTGTTTTTTGGTTTTTAGATACCTGGGATCCCTGGTGACACAGTGGTTAAGTGCTATGGCTCCTCACCAAAAGGTCAGCAGTTCAAATCTACCAGGTGGTCCTTGGAAACTCTATGGGACAGTTCTGGTCCACCCTATGGACTTGCTATGAGTTGGTATCAACTCAATGGAATTTTTTTTTTTTTATGTAAACAATATGCCCAGGACCTGTGCTTCAGAACTGTTGTACGCACATATAAACACATATATACCCTTATACACATGTATCTCTAAAGCATTATGGAGACCCTCCTTTCCTTTAGGCCCAGGACAGAGTCTGTGGCTGTTTAGTGATTTCTTTTTCTGTAAGTATGAAGTAGGGAGGTAGAAACACATTTCAACTCAGCCTCTGGTGTCTGCAGCTCCTCTGGATGACTCCCAACTATGGGCCTTACCTTTCCCCCACTTGGAGGACATCAAATTAATCTTCTCTTGAGAAAACCTATGGGTAAGGCAGACCATTGACTTAGCTTTGGCTCTTTCTTTTTCCAGAGTAATCTCCATAAAGAACTACCACCCGAAGATCAGAATCATCACTCAGATGCTGCAGTATCACAACAAGGTAAGGTGACGAGAGCCTGTCCCAGGACTGAAGACTCGAGATGAAAACATGGGTCCAACCTATTCTGCCTCACTATAGAGATGCGTGCACATATATGCACACACACATATCACATGTGTGCGCACATGCATGCACACATGTGTACACATACACCAGTGCAGTTTAAAAACCCTGCATGTGAAGATACTATGGGCAGAAAGTTCTCTTGGACTTGATCACTGGAGGCCCTAATTCCTCCACCCGGGAAGCCCTTGTGGGATCTTTAGGTTCAGAAACATTGATGTATCCTTAGGTCCCATCCAGGCTAAATTCTGACATCATCCATTTTTATGTGCTCTGTCATCATTTCCATCAACACTGGTGGAATACCTACTATGTGGGTCTCACTGTAGCTGATGCAGGATGAATATTAGTGAAGGAGAGGTCCATCTTTGTGCCTGCAAGGATTTCACAGTTAAGCTGTAAAAAGTCCCCCAAGTGAATGGGGTGACTGCTGTGTCTGAGATCAGGTGAACTTGATGTACACTACGCGGAGAACATGAAACACAACTGTTCTCAAATTCAAGTGAGGATTTGTGCAACTGAATTTGGGAAAATAGTTGTTGATCTAGAGATTAAATGGGAAGGGATTTTCTGAGTGTTACAGCTTATAGTTGGGGGATTGGAAAGATAATCAGTGTCAGAGCCCATGTTGTTACCTTTATGATTGACTTCACAGTAAACCCGAATTCAGGCTCTCATCCAAAGGCAATGCCCATTCTCTCAGCCAGTCTGTATACTCCCAGGCAGACAGCTTTGGGGGAGGAAAGGTGGCATCTTTTTCTTTCTGATATGGAGCTGGTTATCTCCTTAATGAGTTTTAGAAACTGGAGGCTGCTCAGTACCTGGAGTCAGGTGTCCTGCATGAACAGAATAACTCCCTGCTGGGTTATGAGCAAGAGTGTACCTCAGCTTAGAGGCCATATTCTCTACAAAATAGGCAGTCAGATACCCAGAGAAGACCCCCCCATTCTGCCAAATGCACCAGCCTTGTGCCAGTATTTCTTAATTGCTGGCAAATGCTGGCCTGCTTTGCTGTGTGGGTGTGCACTGGAGACCATTGTTGAGTGGGGCCTGCTGTCCACTGCCACCATTACTCCACCCTCAGCAGGTGGCTTTCTTGCAGAGTGGGGTGCTTTCCAGCCAGCAGGCTTGGTGGTGGGCACCCAAGGTCACTTTCTCCTATTAACCTCTAGAAAACCCAAGGACGCTGAAGAGATGAAGTAAGAATATTGGTTAATGTAAAAGCTTCAATCCAGAGAATTTTTTTTTTTTTTTTTTTTTTTGATGGCAGCCCCTGTGTATGGAAGTGAATTTTAATAGCAAAGCTGTGCCTGGTGACAGTACTGAGACAACAAGTTCTCCTTTCATTTGTAATTTGAAATTTCATTTGGTGTGGGAGTATTTTAAGCTGTTGTTTAGATTTTTTGCTGACTTTAGATTGAATAGGAAAATTAATGTTGTAATGTTTGGAAAAGGTTGTCGGTTCCTTTTTTCTCTTTCCAATAAATGCTGATGCTGCATCTTAAAGAAACTTAGGAGGATTTAAGCTCTGTGGTTTTTGTCAGCTCCAAATAGCTCAGCCCAGTCTAGGATCCAGGCAATACGGGGTTGTTATTGCGATGGTCACATAAACTTGAATGTCTTTCACAAAACTCTGCATTGTTATTACTTAGAAACAATGATGAAGCATCCACCTATCGCTGATAACTTGCTTAAAACATATTTGTTTAGAACCATACCAGTCTGTTTGGGATTCAAGGTTAGGTAAAGTCTCTTGTGGAAACCTTGCCCCTGGAAGATTAACAAGGGAGTATATGCGTGCAAAAGCTGGACAGTGAAAAAAGAAGACAGAAAAAGAACCAATACATTTGAATTGTGGTGTTGGTGAAGAATATTCCATATACCATGGAACAAATGAGTCAGTCTTAGAAGAAATATAGCCAGAATGCCACTCAGAAGTGTATGACAAGACTTTGAATCACTTACTTTGAACATCTAATTAGGAAAGACCAATCACTAGGAAAGGACATCATGTTTGGTCAAGTTGAGGGTTAGCGAAAATGAGGGAAACTGTCAGTGGGATGGACTGACACAATAGCCGCAATAGTCAACGCAGACCTACTGTCACAGAGACAGCACGGAACAGGGCAGAATTTTGTTGTTACACATAAAGTCACCATGAGTCAGAGATGCCTTATGGCATCCAGCTAATAGAAGCAACAAGGGACATTTTTCTCTGTCATTGCATTGGTTGGAAGAAAAGACCATCTTCTAGATCAAGAATGGAAAGTATACTCCCCATTGTTCAGCCTCTTCTTTCTAGTAGAAATACATATGAATATTCTTAATTCAGCTTCACAGTTTTGTACTCTTCCAAGAAGCTCCCACCTACCCTTTAAATATTATCCCTTCCTTTTCCATTTTAGTGTTTTTTTTTCTTGTTCTCCTGGCTCTTTGTCTTTACCCTTAACTAGAGACCCAGAGACCAACATGCATTATAATTGGCTTTCAAGAAGAACCTGGTATGTATGTATAAAGCAAATATATTTCAAGAAAAAGTTCATCCTATAACTGGATACCAGGCTTAAAATAAAAAGAATTTCAATCTCCTGTGTCCTATTAATGGTATGTTCCAAGGCCTAGAGGGACATAGAGAAGCTGCCTACTTTCCTTCCATGTGCAGCTGATACTGTGTTTGCCATCAGAGCAATTGCAGACGTTTGTGTCATCTTTTATGGTGTTTAAAGAGCTTTGACCTCCATTATCTCATTTAGTCCTCATCTGACCATCTGTGCATTTTAGCACCCTAATGTGACTTCAGACCATGGGATCTAAGCTCTATCACAGACAGAGCATCCCTGGTGGGTGCAAATCATGGTCACTTGGCAGCCAGCGAACTGAGAAATGCCAACTGCCAACTTCTCTATAAATAGAGCCACAGCACTTTAAAGCAAACTGTGCTTTTTCAGAGCAACTATTCTAGAGGGACTGGCGCTTTCCAAGGTGGACTTTTGTCAATAGCAGAGCCTTCACGAAGGAAGACCTGGTCACACAACAAGTAGGCTCTTCTCTGCTAACTGAGAGGTTGGGGGTTCAAACGTACCTAGCAGCTCTGCGGAAGAAAGAGCTGGCGTCTGTTACCGTACAGGTTACTACCAAGAAAACCCTCGAGGGCAGTTCTACTCTGTCACATGAGGTTGTCTGAGTCAGACTGGGCTAGACAGCATTGAACAATGACAACGGACTTTGTAAGGAGGAATATTCTCTGCCTGACTGTCTCTGAGCATAGAAGGAAGGTGATGTAGGCATCTTCTGATCTGAATGTCAGTGGCTTGAAGATCCTCAAAAAAAGAATGGTTTATGACATCCTGGAGAAGTGTCACCCCTGATGATTTAGCTATTAATGGATTTTTCAGTTTCCTGGCATACTCAAGTGGGAGAGGCCAGTGTCTCTGACCTGGAAGTTGAGTACCTGTGCTCCAAAGGAGATGCAAGTTCTTTGAGCTTTCTTACTCTAAACCCTTACACCTGGATAAAACCAAATGAAACCCACGGTCATCGAGTTGTTTTGACTTGTGGTAATGCCACGTGTGGAATAGAACTGCTTCATATGGTTTTCTTGTCTGTAGACTTTATAAAAGCAGATCATCAGTCCTTTCTTAGGCAGTGCTGCTGAGTGGGTTCAAACCACCAACCTTCAGTTTAGTACTCCCCCCAAATGAACCACTCATTCTTTATGTGTTGATTCTGATTCATAGTGAAACTTTAGGACAGAGTAGAATTGCCCCCATAGAGTTTCCAAGGAAAGCCTGGCAGATTTGAACTGCCGATCTTTTGGTTAGCAGTCATAGCAGTTAACCGTTATGGCATCAGGGTTTTCTAATGGAGCACAAACCATTGACGAATCCAGGGACCTTTATACTTGGCTAGTAGCGTAACAGTGTTTCCTCTTGCTTGGGCTTTGATCCTTGTGGACACTTCCCAAAAGTAATGCATGTAGTGAAAAGTAGAAGTCTAGAAGTCGGACTGGAATCCATCTCGCCTGATTTCCCAGGACACTCTGTTTTCATGTTCCCTTCGGCTGAGGTGAAAAGAGGCCCAGTAGTGGAAGAGTGAGGAGGCCCAAGTCCTGCCAGACCTATGCTTTACATTCCTCAGAATAGAACTGATTTGCTTCCAGAGTCTGGAATTTTCCACTAGACCCACATTTCCCTCAAATGACAAAGGACCAAGTTGCCAGAAACAAAGAATTTGAGTTCCTGGGTCAACCTCCTCTCTTTGTTTCAAGCACACAGACTTTCCTCTGAAGTTTTACCACATTCCCTCCCTTGCTCTCTACCAAGTGATTGGAGAAAACATGATGGCCAAAAAGGAGGCTTTGGAAACCTGGGAAATGAGAGCAACTTCGCTTGATTATTACGTGCATAAAATGACATGTATATCTAAGGAACTCACATTAAATGGAGATGTGAAAGACCCAAGGCATAAAGCCTTGACTTCATAGCCTGATGACACTTGGAAATATGCAAGGTCCTCATAAAAAATGCTGTACTTGTTGGTTGATTGATTTTAAGGTGCCATGAAAGTTATGAGTTGTCTGTCTTGGGTTTTAACCACCCAAATCTCCTTTCACACTTCATGAGTTACTTGTTCATTATTTAGATTTAATTTCTTCTCTTTCAGTATCAGATGATATTAATGCAAATGACTATTTTTTGGCTTAAACTGATGTAGTCCTTAGACTTCCAAGGATGTACAGTGGAAATGTAGCTTTCTTAAGTCAGGAAAGAGTAGAGAGAAATGGGATAAAGGGTAGAGATTGTTGAGGTTCTCTGATACTTAGCTTGACAGAAATTGCCCTCTGCTATGGCCCACACATGGGACTGTTTTAACTTTGCTGCCATTAGGCAGGATAGAGTTACTTTTCCCAACAGTAAACACTGATGGATTAGGACTCACAGGATTTTCATAGAAGCAGATTTTGCAAGACGAAATTTCACAAGAATGATATTTCTGAAAGCAGAGCACTAAGTCATTGGGCTTGGTCTTTATTTCCACAACAGAGTTTTCCATCTCCTTCTAGTATAATGGAAACCCTGGTGGTATTGTGGTTAAGTGCTACGTCTGCTAACCAAAAGGTCAGCAGTTCAAATCTGCCAGGCATTCTTTGGAAACTCTATAGGGAAGTTCTACTCTGACTTATAGGGTCACTGTGAGTTGGCATCAACTGGATGGCAGTGGGTTTCGCTTTGGGTTTTCTAGTACAACTAATATGCATGGTCCTGAAAGTGAGAAGAAAGCTCCTTTGGTGCTCTTCTAAGTCTTGGACAAAATATGATAACTGTACAGCGATAGAACCTTGGTATCAGCAGGGAACTAAAAGGGCTTTCTGATCCAACCTCCCATGCAAAGCAAGAGTTCTTTCTACAGAGACTTGGAGGAATGCTGACTTTTAGGGACAATGATCTTGTAGTTTGGGAGGCAGCTATTTCCATATTTTAGATAAATTACATTCTTAGAAAGCTACTTAATGCACCAAGCCAAAACACTGCTTTCTTGTACTATACATCAGTTAGTCCTTATTCTGGCCCCTGGAACAGGGCATGACAAGTCGAATCGCCTCTGACGTGGCCACAGCTGCGACATTCAGATGTGGCTGTCGTGCCTCCTGGAGGGCGCCCCTCGTTCGGTGTCGGCAGTACTGGCTCACTCAACTAGCGCTCAAGAATGTGTTCCAGAACCCTCACCTTTCCTTGTCATTTTTCCCTGCAAGTTATTCAGTTCATCGTTTTTCCTCTTTAAACCTAACTGTTAAAACTAGATCAAGTGCTTTGGAACTAGTCTCACTAGTTTGTTTCCTTGATCGGGAGACCGTTTCTAACAAGAGAACATGGGCTCTCTTTGTGATGCATCACATGGCTGGCCTCTGTTTGGGGTTTTAGTTACCCGCACACTTAGGTTTTGCTTCCTGCAAACCTTTGGTTTCCTTCTGTTGTTGTTTTTTTTTTTAATTATTATTTTTTATTTTTAATGACATTTTATTAGGTTTAACTTTTTTTCTTTTTTTCTTATGTCTGCTGCCAAGTTAAGTCGTTTCATTTTGAATTTATATAATTGACTTTTTTGGACCTAAATGTTTTACTTAACAGTAAGCCCTTTAAAATCTTTTCTCATTGATTTTTGACCTGTTTTCTCAACTTTTTAGAACTTTTCCAATCTTCATTCTTTTATTCTATCATCTCTGATTTTCTATCTCATGCTAATTAAAAATAACTGGTGGTACCAGCTTTCTGTATCTTTGTCTCAGGGTTTGATTGTTGAATGGGACCAGCCCATCTGTAAGAGAATGTCAAACATCTATGATTTTTCTGATAATCCTCTTAGGACAGTGTTTTTCAAAGCAGGATCCCCAGATCAATAGCACCAGCATAACTAGCATCACCTACACATTGTTAGCAATGCAAACTCTCCAGCCTTGCCCCAAACCTGGAGTAGGCTGGCAATCTGTAGTTTCATGAAACCCTGTTGAGGTGATTCTGATGCCACTTAAGTTTAAGAGCCACTTATCTAAGGTATTGGAAAGGGGAGTAAAGAAGAAATACCAAATACATAGGCATCTGACAGTCTTATAGTCTATTTGAGGAGCCAGTTTAAGGGCAACCTAGGCAGACATTCCATTCTGGAAACACGGGCTGATCTATCTGTCACAAGAGGAAATTCCCTCTGGGTCCTATTTGGCTATATGACAAACTTGAGGGAAGGACTCGGACTTGATAGGTGCAGAAGCAGCATTCCAGAAGGGATCGAGTCTAAAGAACTGAAGAGTTGAATCAAACACCAGATCAGGCAGAGAAAGGAGGAGCTGGAGTGACCCTGAGCCATTGAACATTGCCGAATTTCCCAGAGGAGATTTTAAACAAGTGAACACTTAGAAACACAAGGTCTCATACCTGTTTTCATTTCCATAGGCCCATCTGCTAAACATCCCGAGCTGGAATTGGAAAGAGGGGGATGATGCAATCTGCCTTGCAGAGCTGAAGCTTGGTTTCATAGCCCAGAGCTGCCTGGCTCAAGGCCTCTCCACCATGCTCGCCAACCTCTTCTCCATGAGGTCGTTCATAAAGGTAATGTCTTGTCTTATTAGAGCACATTAGCCCAGGATTCAATTTGTCGTGGGGTTGAGTAGAGAGCGCAGCTTAAACTCAAAACAGATCAATGTGCTTTAACCACAGTGGTTAAGGAGAAATTCCTTGTTACAGATTTGGGCACATGGCCAGCTTCTTTCAAAATTATGTTTTTATTTTTATTTGGCACATCCATGGCCATTAAATGATTGTTCAAAGTGCAGCCCTCTCTTTTTTTAGATAAACCACATGTTTATCTATCAACAAAGCCTCCGCTGTTAAAACAAAAATATGATTTATATACATTCCATATGGCACTGGAGTGCCTAAAGAAAAGAATTATCATTTTGCTCTTTTGCAGCAAGTGGCTGGTGGACCTCTCACTGTGAGCATAAATGCAGACCATGTGTTTGTTCTGAAGCCCAAACCCCAACAACGTAATTCATTTATTTATTTCTGCACAATCAAGGAGACTAGCAGGCCTGACATACCATGGTTATTTGAATGACGAGTGAAACGATGAACTGACTCCTAGGCAGCAGTGCCCTTGACACCAGGAGACAGGCGGTCTGGATGTGTTCAACTCCCTGTCTGCCATATTCCCTCAACAGTCTACAGAGCAGTCACTACAAAGCCCCCCAAATGGCCGGTGATCACTGGAACACCTCTGGAAAAGAGACGAGGTCCCTGTCTGTCCTCACAGGCCAGGCCAGCCCTCGATTTCCTGGCTTAGATTAGGGGTCCACATCCATGCAAAGAGAGCTTCTGGACAGCGGGGTAATAGCAACACCGGTCTTTACCCTTGGGTTATTCTTAGTTTAGCCAGTTAACATGGTAAATCAGTACAGTAAAACTGCCTTAGTTTGGGCCTTTCTGATTCGGTGGCACAGTAGCTAAGCATTCAGCTGCTACCTAAAACATTGGCAGTTTAAATCTACTAGACACTCTTTGAAAACTATGGGGCAATTCTGTTCTGTCCTACAAGGTCACTTACAAGTCAGAATTGACTCAAAGGCAATAGGTTTTCTGGTCTAGCTCAGGATCTGGGCTCATATTCGTCTTCCTATTGTCATATAGCCAGTCAAATTATAACATTTGGCACGGGAAATTAGTGAATCACCATGAGGTTCCACCAAATGGGTGAGAGGCTCTGCTATCAAAGACACATCCACTGCCAGCAATAACTTATCCTGTGGAGCCGAGGGGATGGCCCCAGCTGGAGTGGCAGCAATTGGTAAAAGGATAGTGTGCAAAGGACTGACTCACTCTATGCAAGCTGTCATCTTCATATCAGGATTTCTTGATCACTTTATCCTTTTTGCTTACCTAATTTAAATTATTTAGCCAATGGATAGTACTATGTACAAGAACAAATTGTTTGGAAGCATCTTTAGTCACCTTAGTTATGCTCATAGCAGTTCACACTTTGATTAAGAAACTCCTGCTCCTGTGTCTCTGTGTGCCCAAAGACCTCAGCTCAACAGAACTCCCAGCTCAGATCCAGCTTGCAGAGGAGAACGGTGCATTCCTTTAAGTGGCTGGATGCAGGCTGCGGTTCCCCTACATAAAAGAAGCTGGATGCAAAATGAAGATAGCAGGGCAGTCTCTGTGTCTGCATTTTGTTCTTCATGACAAGCCCCTTCCAAAGCTGAAGTTAGCCTTGTGTCTTACATTCAGTGCAAGGAGCCCAGACCCAAGATGGACTGTCACCGAGACAACTCCTTGGGCTCTGTCAGCTGAGCTCTGGTGGTTTCCTCCAGCATGGGCTTGCCCACAGGCCAAGCATGTGGTCCGAGGAGCTGAGATCTGCTTCCTTGTGCTGATGTGACATGAACTTTGGCAGGCCCACCACAGATGGGGGCACTCTCCATGTGTATGTTTTGATTTTGTGGCGCCTGCATGGTAACTAGAGCTGCCTGTCAAGAAAATTAATAAAATGACAGTGATGATGCTGGTTCCTTGGTATCATTACCAGCAGGGAGAACTTCTGCCCAGCTTTTCTCAAGACTCTACAGGGCCTCACCTCCACAGCCAAGGACTTCCTCTCCAGCCAAGCTAGTCTCACTGCCAAGTTCCTGTTGAGGAAGAGCTTGTGGAAAAGGCTAAACTGGGCCCTGGTGTAACTGAAAACACATTTTCCTCCGGGGGTCATGTTACCATGTTATTTCTGTCCAGGGCCAACTTCCTCCTGTTAGGAGATACCTCTCTGAACGTGGCCATTTGGCACCGAGGTGTCTTTGGGTTAGAAATCTCTAAGAAATCTATCTAGTGACATGAAAATAGACTTCTCTTCACATAGGTAGGTATTTTTCTTTAAAAATAGGGACAGATTTATCCATGTACTCTATACCGTACTGTTGTCCAGATCCCAGCTCCTTGTTTCTTTTAGGTCGTAATGTTGTTCTCCTCGGCATGCTTTATAACTTATCTCCCATTCCAGGGTTTGCAAAGCTCCCACTTATTCCTATTTATTTATTTATTTATCTATGTTTCCGACTCGACGGCACTTGGCTTGGCATCTTTGGTTGGGGGTTATTGCAGATGGAAAAAGAAACCTATAAATGGATTACTTTTACAGAAATTACTTGTTTCTGACCCATACTCCCATGGTCTGTAGTGGAGGACCCGTCAGCACTTTCATGGGGAAAGCAGGCCTGTTAGGCTGGAGGCACAAAGGACAAGGCTCTGGCAGTGCTCTATCCTTTGCAAACATTTAGAGTTTGTGGAGGCCAAAGGAGAGAGCTCCCCTAACCCCCGCCTTGGGCAGGGGCAGCACCTTGTTCTCAGTTCTGCAGAATCCAAGATTCTGCTTGTTTCTTGATTCTGCTGGTGCTCACAGGAGACACAGAGGGATGAGACCATAGCACAGGCAGAAGCACCATGGCTCTCCACCGGAATTTTATGATACCTGAGACCAAAAATCCAAGACTGACGTGTGAATGGTAAAACTCAAGGAGCGAGACAGGGACTACTTGCAAATGGGAATTACAATGGAGACCCAGTCCAAAGGTAGTAAGAAATTGGAGGGACACTGGTTTATCCCTCCTGAAGCAAAATCACTCTCAAAGATCCTAACCCTTATGACTCTAATGCCTGCCCCTGATGGCCCTAACCCTAATGACCTACATCACTTACCCCTGAAAATCTAGCTGTTATTTGGGATATGTCATCTCTAAATTGATCTAAACTCTGTGGAAGTCTATCTATTTTTGTAGCCCAAATTTTTGAGGGGTAATAACTTCCTTAAGTTTACTACTTGCAATTGGAGACTTTTTTGAGCACTTTGTCCTTAGTTTACTCCACTGTAACTTCAAGCCATGCCCTCTATTCTTTCTGGTGGGCTGGGGTTTTGTTTAACAAATCTGTGCTAACGTTGTATCCAGTACCTTTATGAAAGAGGCTTGCATAGGCACCCATGGGTCCACTGGCCGAGCAGCTATTTCTGTTTTGTCTTGCAGCACCTTGTTTTCCTTTGAGGATGGTAGGTGAATGTCCTGGGCCCTGTGATATAGCTAACTACCAACTGCTGTGGACTTGATTCTAACTTACAGTGACCCTATAGAACAGAGTAGGACTGGCCCGTAGTTTCCCAGGAGCAGCTGCGGATTAGATCTGCCAGTCTTTTGGTTAGCAGTCATAGCACTTAACCGCTTTGCCACCAGGGTTTCCACAGTTTGTCTGCATCTGCATTCTCAACCAGGCCCAGAGCATCCTGTTCATTTACTCCTGTCTGACCTGCTACCAGCCTGTCCTGTTCAAGTGAAAATCTTCTTGTCTTCTTAAAAGACCAAGACAGTGGACTCATTTAGCCTATCAGCCCTTGCCTAATCTCTGAATAAGTGACCACACTTATTCTTCACTTGGCTTTCTCACTTGGGTGTAATTTAAGATCCACTGATTTTTTTGTTTGGTTTGTTTGTTTTAGCATCTTGTCATGTAATGCTTTTAACTTTCGCTTCAGCATATTTGGTTTCAAGTTGGGACTTAGCTAAAACCCAGTGCCCTCGAGTCGGATCCGACTCATGGCGACCCTAGAGACTTAACTAGCCATCTATGTAAATCGTGCTATTGTTCTTACCAGGAGTTGCTTTTCTTGAATATAATTAATTGTGAAAGTTTACATGTGCTTAGGAGGTGAATAATGTTTAAAAGTTTCTTTGTCAGTCTATAGTGAGCTTTCCAGTTTAGCACATTTAAATGGTTCTCCAGATTGCTGACCATTTTGCTTCTGCTGGTCTATCTATTTGATACAGATGTGTGTGTGTGTGCACACACAGACACACAGACACACAGCCTGGACCATGGCTTGTGCTCCGTGATTATTTCTTAGTTGAATAAATCTATTACCAGAAGAGAGAAAATGAGTGATGTATTTTTTTCTCTATTCTATGAGATTTGTAATTTGTGGGCAAATGCTAATACTAATCTCACCACAGTCTCCTCCATCAGATTTTCTATTTCTAAATGAAGAAACTGTGGAAATCAGACCATGTTATTCAGATTGGCTCTCGGTTTCAATCTTGGTGCACTTTGCCAGACATTCAAATCATTTGTTCCTTATTGCTGTTATTGTATCGAGATAAACTTTCAGGAATACATGGCTACAACACTAATTATACACAAGGGACTCATTTTAATACCTTTCATTGGGTTATATTTGTGTATATTAGTGTATGTGTGGGTACTTACATGCAGCATGCACACACACACGTATATATAACATTTATAAACATTATAGTAGAGGAGCTGGAAATATAAATCCAGAAGCTTTAATAATATGTAGCTACAGCATACTGTGTCAGACCCTTTACATGCATTTACTTTTCACAGTGACTGTTTCAGCTTGCACTATTGTTTTTCCCCCTTCACAGTGGCAAATACTATGGGTTAAAAGACGTTCAGCAACTTGCTTAAGGATATATAGCTTGGAACTGGCAAACTCAGGTGTCCAAGTGCAGTAAGCTAGCACTACGTTGGTCTTTGATTAAAGCAAGAGGAAATATGATAAATGGTAAGAGGAATCCTGAGCTGGTGCCATCATCTGAGCTTTCTGTACTTCATCTGATGGGAAGGATTGATCCGATAGAGATTTTCTGGACACCTGCAATATTCCAGGACCTGTGTGCATCACAGTGGCATCCTTCTAGTTTAGGGGGCACTGCTCAGCTTCAGGAAGCTGCTGTCCTGTTGAAGGCTTGTGGGCACACATCTGCATAGTCCCATCCTGTGGATATTGTTAGCCCTCTCTCTGGCTATCTCTGCAAGAGCAAAGGTCATTGCCTCAAGAGTAGTGAGGGCCAGCCTAGGCTGGGCTGAGTCAGGATGAGGAATGAACTAGGCTTCCAAGATCGACACCCCATAGCGCTCTGTTCAGGGGGATGAAGCTAACTGTAGTGTAAACCAAGTGAATCTAGGGGGCACATTTGATTAGCTGGGTATTTCTGGGAGACAGAATACAGTTCTTATTGTCTGGTGGGTGCATGCTCTGCAGACTAGAGGTATTCATCTAGGTGGAGTGAGACATATCCTATGTGGGACAAGAGAAAATTGGCAAGATCTCTGAAATGTGGCCAGGGCCCTGTCTGATACAGTTGGAGTTCCAGTGGTTCTCTGTTTCTAGGGAGCACTAATGGTACCAGGGAAGAGAGTTTGTCTGGCAAAGTAAACTCACATGATGTAAATTAAATCATGACATGTAAGCTGCTGTTTATCCCTTTGAAGACCCCTGAGAGATACAGTCTCACCCACTTTTCATGCTTTTGGAATTCTTCAGGGGGCAGCCTGATTTTAATGAGGTAGCCTCAAGGCAGGAGCCTTTTGAAATGTGAAAAACTCAAACATCCTAAGTGGGAGCATCTTTTTGTGTGTGAATTAAACATTGTCTTAGGTGATGCCTCTTGGATGTGCATATTTTTGTGAACTTTTGGCAGGGTTACTTTTATTTCTGGGAGGTGAGCCTCCTTATTAATGTTTCTCAGTATCTATGGTCTTGTGAGAATTACTTATGGGAATAAGCTATTCTTAGTACTCATTCAGTCATAGTGGTTATTTTCTCCTCTGTGTTATTCTCTGTTTCCAGGCATTACTTACTGCCTTCTTTTGTAGCTTTTAAACAACACATCATGCTTTTCCAATAAAAAACAATCCACTGCAGTGATGTTGTCAAGAGATCAAAACTCCTGTAAGTTATCCTTACCCTGCATTCGATCTTAGGGCCCAGTCATTGCTTTCACATATAGTAGATTTCTTAGCTGTTTACACTGCTTTTGTTATAATGAATAATACACAGTAATAGTGATTTTCTTGAGATTCAAATTCCTTTAGTTTTATTTACTTGGCCTGAAGTATTATGTTTGTAGTAATGAAGAATGTATTATAGTGGTGTTTTCGTCATCTGGCACTGCTGTAACAGAAATGTCACAAGTGGATGGCTTTAACAATGAAAAGTTTATTCTTACACAGTCCAGCAGGCTACAAGTCTGAATTCAGGGTGTCCGCTCCAGGATAAGGCTATCTTTGTTGGCTCAGGAGGAAGATCCTTCTGTTGCATCAATCCTTCTTTGGTCAGGGAGCATCTTCCTCAGGTCAAAAGGATGTGCTGTGTTTTCAGTGCTGTTCTCTTGATGATATGAGGTACCCCACTCTGCTTGCTTCCCTTCTCCTTCTGTCTCTTGTAGGGTAAAAAGTAGTGCAAGCCACACTCCAGGGAATTGCCTTTACATTAGAGCAAGGCAGTGACCTTCGGAAGGGTGTTACAGTCCCACCCTAATCCTTTTTAATTAACCCAATCTTTTTACTACAGACAGAAATCAGGATTTATAACACAAGAAAATCACAAAATGGAGAATAATCGCAGGATACTGGGGATCATGGCCCAGCAAAATTGTTCCATGCTTTTTTTGGGGGGTGAAACAATTCAATCCATGACAGGTGGTAGTATTCCTGAGATAAAAAATATTTGTCTTTATTTATTTGGGTTTTAAGTACTGATTTTGCAGTAAGGAAGAATATATCATGTTTTGAAAAGTTTCATGTAAAACGATAAAAAGGCTAATAAGGAGACTAGAATAAAATATACATGAAGTCATTACCAAATCAAATCAAAACGAAAATGAGATACCATCTCACCCCAACAAGATTGGCCATGATCCAAAAAATGGAAAACACTAAATGTTGGAGAGGCTGTGGAAAGATTGGAACTCTCCTACACTGTTGGTGGGATTGCAGAATGGTGCAGCCTCTTTGGAAAGCAATTTGGCATTACCTTAAAATAAAGGATATAGATATACCATTTGACCCAGTAATTCCTTTGCTTGGAATATATCTAACAGAATCAAGGTCATTCACACCAACTGATACATGCACATGAATGTTCATTACAACACAGTCCACGATAGCAAAAAGATAGAATCACCCCAGATGCCCAACAACAGAAGAATGGATGGGTAAACTTTGGTATATGTCCTCAGTGGAGTACCATGCAATGATAAAGAACAACAGTGATGGCAGGAAACATCTCTCCATTTGTTCTCAACTGGAGGACATTATGTTGAGTGAAATTAGTCGGTGACAGAAGGACAATTATTATATGAGACCCCTATGATAAAAACTTAAAAGCAGACTCATAACAGAAAAGACTCTTTGATGGCTACAAGAGTGGGGAGGGTGGGAGGGAAGGAGGGCGAGAGGCAAGGGTTTAGATTAGATAGTTGTTAGAAATTTGGTTAGGTGAAATTGGTGACAATACACATTAGTAAGAAGATCAATATTAATGGGACTTTGACACAACTTGTGTACTCCTCCCATCTTAACCCAATATTGTAAGCACAGAGTATGTACACTTTCATTTTTTATTTAATAAAAATAAATTTTCAAGAAATGGTATTTAAAAAATTAATAAAAATAGTTTTATCACTGATTTCATATCAGAAGAACTTATGTTGTCCATGGTCCACTGGGACATAGCTGATCCCAGATAATGGGTATCACAAGCCATAACTCATCACAAAAATTCTGAATCGAACCTTTTAACAACATGCTTTCATTAGTGGAAACATATAGTATCAACAAAAATACAAAGGAGAAATTGGTTTTCGAAATGATTATTCCACTACCCAAAAGTCACCTCACTCTAATCACAAAGAGTATCATGACAAGAGGCTTCTGCAGATCAGCATCAATGCAGCACTACTCCAGATACAGTTGTACTCACTTCCTTGTTAATATCATTTATTTTTATAGCCTGGAAGGACATAGGTGACTCCCAAGTTTCTATCTTCATTTGGATCCTCTGCCCTGAATCCAGTGTCATCTATTCTTTCATTACTCAAAATATCAACTTCAATGTCTCATGTCATCTTAGATTTAACATATCCAGAATCAAATTCTTGTTCTTTGTCCATAAACCTCTTTTCCTTGAGGTTGTCCTCTCTTCAGTACTGGCAATACCATCTTTCCTGTTGCACAGACTGAAAACCTAAGAGTCATACTTGACTCTTTTTTCATGCCCCACATTCAATCCATCAAGACATCCTTTGGTTCACCTTTCAAAATATGCATACAATCTGAGCGCTTCTCACCATCTCTACTGTTCCCACAGGGTCCACAGTACAATCACCGCTCTCCTAGAGTGTTAACAGCAGACTCTGAACTGGTCTCCCTGCTTTCCCTTATCCTTCCCTCCAGTCTGTCCTAAACAAAGCTCCCAGAAAGACATCAAATGGGAGCCAAATTTTGCCCCTTCTCTGCATGGAATCCCTCCAGGGTTCCATGTCACCAGAATAAAGTACTTACAGTTGCCTACAAGGTGTGATGTCACTGACCTCACAGAGCTCACTATCTCGCCTCCTAAGCATGTTCTTGCTCCTCACTTCTGCCCTGTGACCTTCAGTTGGCCTGGAGGTTTTGCACTTGTGTCCCTCTGGCTGGACCATTCTTTCCCAAGTGGTGAATGGCTTCCTTTGCTTGTATTTTTTACATCTTGGCTTGATGTAAACTTCTCAGTGAGAGCATTCCTGAAAATACTAGGGTTGTATTTTAAATTCTATTTAAATTATATTTAAATTCTATTACTTTTCCTTTCCCAGCACAGATACCCACGTCTTTATTTTCCCTGCCTAGTTTTCTCCAAGGCATTTATCATTTACTGCCCCTCTTCCCTGAGAGGATGTAAGTACAGTGAAGTCAAACAGAACTTGCTGTATGCTTAGTCCTACAAAAGCTTCTGACTCCTAAAATTTTTTCCAGTTGGTGTCAAGCTGATTCCGACTGATAGTGACACCATGTGTTTCAGTGTAGAATTGTGCTCCATAGAGTTGTCAGTGGCTGGCTTTTTGGAAGTAGATCACCATGTCTTTCTTCTGAGGTGCCTCTGAGTCAACTCCAAACTCCAGCCTTTCTGTTAGCAGCTGAACGCGTTAATGGTTTATACCACACTACGATACCTCTGACTTCTAACAGACATTCAAAATATATTGGTTGAATCGACAAATAAAGAAATTGGCCTCAGCCCAAGCTGGCTAAGCTTTATCATAGACAGCTGTGGTGAAGCAAAGACCAGGAGGAGCTTAGAGTTTGGCATGATTTGGGTGCTGAAAACATCTTCTTTTGCTACTGTACGTGGTTCCCCTTGCCAAATTAGAAAACTTGACTCAGTATAGAAACGCAAAAGCAAAGCTTTATAATCCTTGGCGAGTTCTGCTTGCACACTGATTAGATTTGGTTAGAAACCATCTCTGCTGCCAAAAACTCCAGTCAGTGTATTGTTTAAATTCACAAATCAAAATAAACACCCATGAATGGAAGTGGATTTGCTAAACTTGAGTATCCCATTTTGCTCAATGTCGCTGTGCATCCCTTTTTCTTCCTGTGTGATCCTTACAGATGACAGAGGCTGTGACTTGAGGGGACATGTGACCAAGGCCATTCACTCTGCCCAAGATCACTGATACCCACTGCAAGTAGGGCAACTTTGTAGAAACTATTTCAAATGATGGGAGAAATAATCCGTGTACTGTTAACAGGGATTTCATTTCCTTATGGCCCTGGTAATTTCTATAACATTGAATTAAAAAGTTCTCAGACCTTTACAAATTCTCAAGACAAATATTATTACCAAAGGAGAAGTCCATACAGTGTGTTAGAGGATTGCCAGAAAATGTGAATGAAACTTCTGAATAAAATAAAAGAAGTTGAAACTTCCCCTCCCATCTTCTCCACTTCTTCCCTGAACATGACTGGAAAGTCATTTCATTTATCTTGTTTGTTTGGTCAGTCAAAGGCAAATGTACATGATTGATGGTGACAGGGAACACATTTAACTGATTATTCCTTACTCTGCAGCAAAATGATTTGTGTAAACTGCCTGTGTAGCATTAAAGGTAAAACAAACTTAGAAACCCCCAAATGTTATATTTTTGTCTAATATTTTCCTTTTGGTTTTATAGCTGTAATCACATATGGATTCTTTTATTTGACTCTTGGCACAGACTGAACAAAGGAGAAGGCAGCAAAGAGAGATTACATAACATACAGACAGAGTCCCAAGCCTAGGGAGGACAAAGCCCAAAAGCTGCACTGGCCAGTACTTAAGAAGAGAAGCTGCCACCTCACCCTTATCAGCTGACAGTAGATTGTCACTGTGTGAAACAAGAGTTGTCTTCTTCACCAAGCCTCTGGTCAAAATTCAAAAGGAACCCTCTTTCACAGCTTATTGGTATTTAATGAATTACATTCATTCTGAGTCCAGCTGTCCTTCTTACCCTTTTCCTTAGCTTTTTAATTTAGATGTTACAGATGCTGTCTCCAGTCAGTGACATCTTTAAGCACAAATCACAAAATGCTTTATAAACCATTGTTGTTGTTACTAGGTGCCGGTGAGTCAGTTCCAACTCACAGTGACTCTGTGTAAAAGAGAGCCTGGTCCTGTGCTGTCCTCGCGGTTGTCGATGTGTCTCAGCCCCTTGTTGCAGCCACGGTCAGTTCATCTGTTTGAGGGCCTTCCTTTCTTTCACTGACTCTCTACTTTACCAAACACGGTGTCCTTCTCTCGGGATTGGTTCCACCTGGTAACATGTCCAAAGAACGTGAGATGAAGTCTTGCTGTCTTTACTTCCAGGGAGCATTCTGGCTATACTTCTTGCGGCGTAGACTTGTTCATCCTTCTGGCAGTCAGTGGTATATTTAGTATTGGTCATCAACACCATAATGCAAAGGCGTCAGTTCTTCTTCTGTCTTATTAATTATTCAGCTTTCGCAGGCATATGAGGTGACTGAAAATGTCATGGCTTGGATCAGGCACTCTGTCTTAGTTATCTAGTCCTGCTGTAGCAGAAATACCACAATGGATGGCTTTAACAAGGAAAAATTTACTCCCTCACACTCTAGTAGGCTACAAGTCCAAATTCAGGGCATCAGCTCCACGGAAAGGCTGTTTTTCACTGTGTTTTCTTTTTTAAGATTATTGGGTAAATAAACTCATATAGTATGTAACCATTTGAGGTTTCTTTTCCATTCACCATAATTCCCTTGTGATACAGGTTGTTGACTGTATTAATACTACATCGTTCCTTATAGCTGAACAATGTGGCATATTATGTGGATATACCACGTTTAGTTTATCTCTTCATCCCTCGAACTGCTTTTGGGTCACTTCCATTTTGTGGACAATTACGAATAGAGCTGATAAAATATTTGTATAGAGGTTTATGTGGATGTAAATTGTAATCTCTGTAGGGTAAATACCTAAAAATTGCGTTGCTGATTATAGGGTAAATGTATTTTTACCTTGAAGTTGCTGAAGTATTTTCCACAGAAGTTGCATCTTTCCTACCAGCAATGTATGAGAGTTCCTGTTGTTCTGCATCCTTGTCAGCATTTGGTATTGTCAGTATTTTTATTTTAGTCATTCTGATAGGCCTGTAGTGGTATTTCATTGTGCTTTTAATATGCAGTTCCACAGTGGCTAATGAGGAAACTGTGTGGCATAGTGGTTAAATGCTGCTATATCTGCTAACCAGAAGGTTGGCAGTTTAAATCCAACAAGTGCTCCTTGGAGACTCTTTGGAGCCATTCTACTCTGTCCTATAGGGTCACTGTGAGTCAGAATCAGCTTGATGGCAGTGGGTTTGGGTTTTGGAATGGCTAAAGATGTTGAAAATCTCATGTCTCATGTGCATATTTACTATCCATGTATCATTTTGGTGAAGTGTTTAACCTATTATTTAGTTTGGTTGTTTGTTATATTGTTGTAGTTGGGTGTTTTCCTACCCACCCCCCACACCGTTATTCAGTTTGAGAGTTCTTTATATGTTTTGCATACAAGTACTGTATCAGATACAGAATTGTGGGATTTGAATATATTTTCTCCCACTGTGTCACTTCCTTTCCTTTCATTAGTTTTTTCTTTTTCTTATTTTTTTATTGTGATTGAGTGAAAGTATACAATCCAAGTTAAATTTGCATGCCTGCCTAGCTGCAGCTCCTTCTGCTCTCCTTGCCCGGTGACAGCACACTCCTTTCTTCCATTCCATACATGTCATATCCTCTTAAAAGTCTTCTGTCCCCTCCTCTCTGCCCTGTCCTCTCCCCTCCAGCAAGATACCAGTAGGACAGCATCCTATAGATGCAGAGAACCATCAAGTGCACACAAAGTATGATCACATTGTGACCCCAAGTCCAATCCATTCCTGTTTGAAGAGTTGACCTCACGAATGATTTCCAGTCAGAGGCAGGAGCAGGTCTAGGGACCATGATCCCAGGTGAACGCCCAGGCCTTCGGGCCATCAGTCAGTCTTTTAGTGGAGTT
Organism: Heterohyrax brucei; assembly: GCA_028571685.1. NCBI lineage: Eukaryota > Metazoa > Chordata > Mammalia > Hyracoidea > Procaviidae > Heterohyrax > Heterohyrax brucei. Next base: position 79,556,990 of record CM053154.1, on the reverse strand, counting down.
CTTGAGGTGTACCCTTCTTTTTTGTGTGTTGCCACTGGGACTCAACATTGTGTGCCCCATCATAGCAGTCTTTGGTGTTGGTTGGGCACCATCTGGTTTTTCTGGTCGCATGTTGATACAGTCACCAATTCACATGGGTCCTTCTGTTTTCTGAGCTCTTTTTCAATGATGTCTTTGTTGTCCTTGGTGATCATCTGTTCCAGCTGAGTTGGGACCATTTGGTGTACCTCAGATGGCAGCTTGCTAGCTTTTAGGATCCCAGATGCCACTCACCAATATGGAGTGCAGAAGACTCTCTTAGCAATAGACTAGTTATGCCAGTTGGCCTTGATGTCCCCTGAGAGCATGGTCTCTGGACCCCCACCCATGCTGTTCTATCCTTGCAGTGTTGGGTTAAGATGAGAAGAATTTTCTGTTTATGTTGAAGTTCAGTTAAGTTGCTCTTCTTTCTAATGTGTGCTGTCACGGATTTCACCCAACCAAATTTCTATCAACTATCAGATCCAACTCAGCGGCACTTGGCTTGGCATCTAATCTATAACCAGCCCTTTTCCTCCCACCTTCCCTACCCTTGCATCAATCAAAGAGTCTTTTCTTCTGTACATGAGTCTGTTTTTAAGTCCTTATAGTAGTGATTCCATAAAATATTTGTCCTTGTGCCACTGACTGATTTCACTCAACATAATGTCCTCCAGTTGAAACCAGGTCATGAGATGCTTCCTAAAATTATCAGTGTTCTTTATCATTGCATAGTGTTCCACTGAGTATACGTATCATAGTTTATTTATCCATTCATGTGTTGTTGGGCATCTAGGTTGATTCCATCTCTTTGCTATGGTGGACTGTGCTGCAATAAACATTCATGTGCATATATCTTTTTGTGTGACTGCCCTTGATTCTGTAGGGTATATTCCGAGCAATGGGATTACTGGATCAAATGGTATATCTGTTCCCAGGTTTTTAAGGAAGTGCCAGATTGCTTTCCAAAGAGATTGTACTGTTTTGCAATCCCACCAGCAATGTAGGAGAGTCCAATTCCTCCACAGCCTCTCCAGCATTTGTTGTTTTGTGTTTTGTGGATTATGGCCAACCTTGTTTGGGTGGGATGGTATCTCATTGTAGTTTTGATTTGAATTTCTTTAATGGCTAATGATCGTGAGCATTTCCTCTTGTGTTTTTTCGCTGCCTGGATGTACTCTTTGGTGAAGTGTCTGTCACTCTCCTTTGCCATTGCTTAATTGGGTTATCTACCCTTGCTGATATTTTGCAGTACCTTGTAGATTATGGAGATAGGACTTCAATCCAACATTTAATTGGCAAGTATTTTTTCCAGTTCTGTAGGTGGTCTCATGGCGACCCGACAGCACTTGGCTGGTGTAAGTGGTCTTTTAATTCTTTTGATTAAGTCTTTGAATGAGCAAAAGTGTTTGATTCTTAGTAGTTCCCATTTATCTATTTTCTCTTCTGTTATTCATGCTTTTGTTTGTCAGATTTTGAAGTCTGTCTAAGCTGCATATTAAAACTTCCATTGTTCACTCTAATTTTTCTTGCGTGATCTGTATCGTTTTGGTTTGATATTTAGATCTTTTACCTAAATTGAGTTAGTTTTTGTTTAAGGGGTGAGATATGGGTCTTGTTTAAATTTTTTGCAAATAGATACCTAATTTTGCCAGCAGCATTTGTTAAAGAGACTGTTTTTACCCCAGTTTACAATCTTAGGGACTTTGTCGAATATCAACTGTTCATAGGAGGATTGTGGCATCTCTGGGTTCTCAGCTCTGTTCTGTTGGTTCATATGTCTCTTTTTGTACCGGTACCAGGCTGCTTCAACTGCTGTGGCAGTGTAATAGATTCTATGGTCATGTACTGAGAGGCCTCTCACTGTTCTTCTACTTCTGTAGTGCTTTGCTCATCCAGGATTTCTTATCTTCCCAAAATTGGTGATTTATTTCTCCAACTCATTAAAAATGTCACTGGAATTTGCATTGGGATTTCATTGTAAGTATAGATTGCTTTGGCTAAAATAGCCATTTTCACAGTGTTAAGTCTTCCTTTCCACGAACAGAGAAGGTTTCTCCATTTATGTAAGTTTCTCTTGGTTTCTTGTGGTAAGATCTTGTAGTTCTCTCTGTATAGGTCTCTTATTTCTCTAGTTAGATTTATTTCTGGGTATTTATCTTCTTGGGGGCTATAGTAAATGGTATTGATTTGATGATTTCTTTTCTAATGATCTCCTTGTTGGTATGAAGGAATCCAACTGATTTACTTATGTTTATCTTATACCCTGATAGTCTACTGAACTGTTCTGTTAGTTGGAGTAGCTTACTTATGGATTTTAGGATTCTCTGTATACAATCATGTCATCTGCAAATAGTAATATTTTCACTTCTTTGCTGATGCAGATGCCTTTTATTTCGTTGTCTTGTCTAATTGCTCTGGCCAGAACTTCTAGTACAATGTTGAACAGAAGTGGTAAGAGTGGGCATCCTTGTTTAGTTCCCTTTCTCAAGGGGAATTCTTTCCACCTCTCTCCATTTAGGATGATGTAGGCTGTTGGCTTTGTGTAGATGAACCTTATTGCATTGAGGAATTTGCCTTCTATTTCTATTTTGTTGAGAGTCTTTAACATGAATGGGGATTGGACTTTGTCAAATACCTTCTCTGCATCAATTGACAAAATCAGGTGATTCTTGTCTTTTGTATTATTTATGTGGTTGGTCACATTAATTGTTTTTCTGATGCTGAACCAGCCTTGCATACCTGGTATGAATCCAACTTGGTCATGATGGATTATTTTTTTGAATACTGTTGTATTCTATTGGCAAGGATTTTGTTGAAGTTGTTTGCATCTGGGTTCACGAGAGATATTGTTCTGTAATTTTCCTTCTTTGTGGAATCTTCCCCTGGCTTTGGTATCAGGATTATGCTGGCTTCACAGAATGCACTTGGGAGTATTCCATCCCTTTCAGTGCTATGAAATAATCTCAGAAGTATTGGAGTTAACTCCTCTCTAAAAGCTTGGTAGAATTCTGTGGTGAAGCTATCTGGGCCAGGGAGTTTTCTAGTTGGTTGTGGTGAAGCCATCTGGGCCAGAGAGTTTTCTGGTTGGTAGTTTTTGTTATGACTTTTTCAGTCTTTTCCTTTGTGATGAGTTTATTAAGTTGCTCTCCTTCTCCTTGTGATAATTTTGGCAGATGATATGAATCAAGGAATTTGTCCATTTCCTCTAGGTTTTCAAATTTGTTAGAATACAGTCTTTCACAGTATTCAGCTATGATATGATTGATTTCTGTTTGAACTATTGTGACAACTCCCCTCTCATTTCTTATTTGGGTTATTTGTTTCCTTTCCTGTTTTTCTTTAGTAAGTGTAGACAATGGTTTGTCAATTTTGTTGATCTTTTCAAAAAATCAGCTTTTTGTCTTTTCCATTTTTCAATTGTTCTTCTATTCTCTAATTTGTTTAGCTCTGCTCTAATCTTTATGATCTGTTTTCTTCTGTTGCCTGAGGGATTCCTCTGTTGTTCTCTCTCTACTTGTTCAAGCTATAGGGTTAATTCTTTGGTTTGGTTTCTTTCTTTCTTCCTGATGTGTGCACTTATGGAGATAAACTGACCTCTGAGCCCTGCTTTGGCTGCATCCCATTGGTTCTGGTAGGAAGTGTTTTCATTCTCATTGGAATCCATAAATTTCTTTATTTCATCCTTGATTTCCTCTATAACTCATGGGTTTTGGAACAAGATGTTGTTCATTTTCCATGAGTTCCAATTTCTATTTTTTTTTTCTGCTATTGATTTCTGCTTTTATGGCTTTATGGTCTAAGATGCTTTGCAATAATTCAGTGGTTTGGATTTTGTTGATGTTTGCTTTTTGTCTTGTTTTAGTCAGCTAGGGCTGCTGTAACAGAAATACCACAGAGTGGATGGCTTTAACAAAGGGAAGTTTATTCTCATACAGTCTGGAACGCTACAAGTCCATATTCAGGATCTCAGCTCCAGGGGAAGGCTTTCCCTGGCATTGGCTCTGGAGAAAATTCTGGTATTGCATCAGTCTTTGTCCAGGTATCATCTTGGCGCAAGAATCTCAGGTCTGTAGGATGCGCTTTTCTCCTGGTGCTGCTTTCTGGATAGTGTGGGGTTCCGAATTCTCAGTCTGCTTCCCTTTCCTTTTATCTCTTGCCAGATGAAAGGAATAAGGGTGGGGCAAGCCATACTCCAAGGAAACTCCCTTTACAGTGGCAGAGAGGTGATCCTATGAAGGAACTTACAGTCCCACCCTAGTCCTTTAACATACAGCATAGAAAGAACACAAAATGGAGAACAATAATAGAATACACAGACTCATGGCCCAGCCACATGGCAACACATAGCTTTGGGGGGACACATTCAATCCATGACAGATCCTAACGCATTGTCTATTCTGATAAGTCCTGCCTGTATATTGAAGCTTTCAACAATAAATAGTGACCATTCTTGTCCACAATGGTGGATTTTACATTAAAATCTATTTTATCCAAGATGTCACTTGTCTGTTTGTTGGAGTGTTCAGTCCATTAACATTCAGTGTAATTATTGATAGGTATGTGTTTAGTGCTGTCATTTTGAAGTATTTTTGTTTTGGTGTTTTCTGTGTTGCTCTTGATGTTCTGTTGTGGGTCATTCTTTATAGGTTGACTTTTCATCTTTTTCAGTGTTGATTTTGTGTTTGTTGAGACTCCTGTATTATGTTTCTTGTTTTCATATGTTGCATTGTTGTTTTGCTTTGTGGCTACCCCTGTAGCCAAGCCAAGTGCCGTCCCTGTAACCCCCCTTAATACTCTAAGTTTAAACCCAATTTTAACTTCTACATATCTTTTTAACTTCTTCTCCATCTGAAAGGACTCTAACTACTGTTGTATATCCCTCTTTCTAATGTGGTAGTGTCTTAGTTTTCATGATATGATCACTGGTTCTCTTCTTTTAATATTATATCTTTGATTGAGTGTCATCCCTTCCCTAACTGAGTAGGTTTCTGGATGTTGTGTCCTGCATCACCTCTTTAAATATGCACTGAATGGTTTTGTTTTTCTAAGTCAAGTACTTCTTTCAGTGTTTCTTATAGCTTTGGTTTGGTTTTCACAAATTATGTAAGCTGTTTATCTCCAAGTGTCTTAATTTCATCTTCACATTTGAAAGAGTTTTGCAGGATATATAATTCTTAGTTGGAAGTGTTTCTCCTTCAAGGCTTTGAATGTATCATCCCACTGCCTCTGTGCCAACATTGTTTCTGCTGAGAAGCAGATGAAAGCCTACAGGGCTTCCCTGTGAATGTTAGCTTTGCTTTGAGTCTCACTGCCTTTAAGAGTTTCTGCTTATGATTCATTTCACTAAGTTTGACTGTAATATGCCTTGGTGTCTTTCTTTTGGGTCTAGCTTATGTGCCTTTTGATACACTTTCTTGGATATCTATGTTTTCTATTTTCCTAATTTCAGGGAAGTTTTCTGTCAGCAACTCAACAGCAATACTCTGTTTTCAGCTGTCCCTCTCTGTTCAGGAACTCAAATTAATCATAGCATATTCCTCTTGATAGAGTCCTACATGTTTCTTAATACTTCTTCATTTTTATTATTTCTTTTCTTTGGTTTCTCCTCTTAAAGGCTGTTCTCAGTTGTTCTGTCTTCAAGGTTACTACATCTGACTTTCAGTTCCTCAGTTCTGCTCTTTTGGGTTTGAATTGAATTGCTTAATTCTGTAATTTTGTTACTGACCTGTTAGATTTCAGAATGTTGATGTTCCATCAGTTCGAAAGCCAAGCCAAGTGCTGTTGAGTCGGATCCGACTCATGGCAACCCTGGGGGCCAGGGTAGAACTGACCCCAGAATATTCAAAGCTTACTTAATTTTTCATTTTGCTCTGCTGCATTTTGTGTAATTTCTAGGTGGGCTGTCATATAATTCTTTGTACTTCACCTCCAGTAGTTTCAGAATGGCTTCTTCATCTGTGAAGTTTTTTGATTCTTTGTTTTGGGAGTTTTCTGGAGCCATAGTGGTCTGTTTCTTTAAATGTTTGGTGATGGTTTGTTGCGTTTGGGACATGTAGAGGCTGTTTAGTTTCTCTTATATCACCTTAACATGAGCTGAGGCATAGTTCTGAGAAAGGAGTTGGTCACCAGCCACTTCTATGTACTCTAATGACTGGCCCCAGTGGACTCTCTGGGGTGGCATGCTCTGCCTCCTGGCTAGTAAAGACACTGCTCTTCTTATGGAGTCACTGGAGGGCTGTCAACCATCCCTATGTTGTGGGTCAGTAAAGACTGGAAGAGATGCTGTCAGGCTGCACAGCAATTATTTCTCCAGGCAGTCTTATTTTAGAAAGGTAAGAGCTACCTGACAGCTTTCACAATCTGTCAGGCCATCAAGTGTGGCCAGCCCCACCTTCCAGCTGATAGTGGAGGCAACTCTTGAGCTATCTCCCAGTGTTATGATGTACTTCAAACTAGGGAGTGGCTACTTTCTTGTTACCATCACTCACTGGGCCCTACCCATAAGGTAACACTGTGCTAAGCACAGCCTTTCTGTAGGAAAAGTGCTCCCTGGACTGGTACTGCCTCCTAGCCTGGTAATTAGACCCTGCTGCAGCCTCCGGTTGGGTAACTCCACCTCCCAGCTGACTGAGATAGCATCCCACCTGAGCAGCCCCTTCTGCCAGGAAACAGCCAAAACCATGGCAGAGCCCAGAAAAGAAAGTGTAGAGGGGCTGTAATGCCCTCAGTTGGCCACCGCACTCTCAAAATGTGGCTGTTGCACCCACTATCTCTCTGCCATGGCACACGGTGTTTACTTCAGCAATTCATTTCAGTGTATGCACTGGTTCATGCTCATCCTCTGCCTGCTGGCCAGCAAAAGAAAAAAAAAAAGGTGAAAAGCACCCATACCTTCAGTACGTGCAAACAGGGCTCAGTGAAAGAGAGGAAGTTTCCCATTTAGTGGTATGTAGTCCAAACTGACAGACCTATTCTGTGTTGTAGGGCCCACTAGGTGTCCAGAAGTCTCCATTATGAATCCAGGCCTTAGTTTTCAGATGGAATTAAGGAGATGTGTGTCTAGTCTACCGTCTTGACTCTGCCCCTGTAACTTATTTTTTCATTTTCATAAAATTTTTTCTGAGGCAAAAGTTTTTAATTTTAGTTTTGATTTTTTCTCAAAGTGTTAAACATAGAGTTACTAGATAACCCAGAAATTCCACTCCTAGGTATCTACCCAAGAGAAATGAAAAGATATATATGTTAGTTTCCTTTGACTGTATAATAACTTATCATACTTACTGGCTTGAAATAATACAATTTTTTTCTCTTGTTTTTCTGGAGCCCAGAAATCTGAAATCAGTTTCACTGGGCTGATGTTGAAGTATTAGCAAAACTGGGTCCTTCTCTGAGAATCCATTTTCTTACAGTTTCTAGCTTCTGGGGTAGCCTACATTTGTGGCTTATGACCCCTTTTACCACATCTGTTTAACCTCTGGATTCTATTATTACACTTCCTACTTCCTCTTCTTTACTCAAATCTACCTCTGTCTCCTAATTTTGTTTTGTTTTAATTGTAGTGAAAATATACATACTAAAACTGTGTGCCAGCACAGCTTCCACATTTATAGTGTACTGATATTTATTGTATTTTCATGTTGTGCCACTGTTATCACTATCCTTTCCCAAGACAGCCACCACCATTAACATAAACGTGGTGTCCCCCCCACAAAAACTACTCCCTCACCCCCTTCCTTCCTCCAGTAACCATTAATATTCTTTAGTTTCTATCTATTTGCTTATTTCATTTAAGTAAGATCTGTATTGTCCTTTTCCATTGACTTCTGTCAGCATAATATTTTCAAGGTACACCCATATGTGGCATCTTTTTGAGCTTCATTTCTCTTTATGACTGTGTACTATTCCATTGTACATACCACATTTTTTCCATTCATCTGTGGATGGACGTTTTGGTTGTTTCCACCTTTTAGCTATTGGGAAAAGTGTTACAATTACATTGATATAAAAAAAAAATTCTGTTTGCATTTCTGCTTCTACCTCTTCTGAGTATATACCTAGGATTGAGGTTGCTGACTTTTTAAGTAATTATCTATTTAACTTTTTAAGGAACCATTAAACTGATTTCCACAATAGCTGTACAATTTTACATTCCCTCTAGCAGTGAATGCAAGTTCTGTTTTCCCCACAACCTTGTCAATACTTGTTATTTTCCATTTTCTTGACCTGTTCTCATCGATTTTGACAGCCTCCCTCTTATAATGATGTTTGAGATTACATTTAGAACCCATGTGAATCATCCAACATAATATCCTGGAGTATCTTGAGCTTTCATTTAATCTTGAGATTTTTAACTTAATCAAGTCTTCAAAGTTCCTTTTGCCATGTATGATAACATTCACAGCTTCCAAAGATTAGGATGTAGATGTCTTTGTTGCTGTTAGATGCTGGTGACTCAGTTCAGATTCATAGCAATCCTATGTACAACAGAATGAAACACTGCCTGGCCTGCATCTTGCCCAAAATGGTTGATATGCTTGAACCCATTGTTGCAACCAGTGTGTCAATTTTATTGAGGATTTTCCACTTTTTCATTAGCTCTCTGCTTTACCAAGCATGATGTCCACTTCTAGGGGTTAAAATCTTTGAGGGAAGTTGTTCAGCCTACCACATTCTGCCCTCTGGCCCTCAAAGATCCAAAGCTATCCCAAATGCAAAATACATTCAGTCCATTCCAACATCCCTGAAGTCTCAGGAGAACATCGATTCAGGTCTTAAAGCTCATCTAAGTTTTGTCAACTCAAAGTCCTAGGACTCATCATCTAAGTTATTTAAGTGAATTAAGTTGAGACTTGGGGTGGGATCCATCCTGGGGCAAAGTTTCTCTGAGCATCTGTGAAACTAAATGCCAGTTGTTTGCTCCCAAAATACAGTGGTGAAGCAGTAGATAACAGAGAAATTCCCATTCCAAAAGGGAGAAAAATCTAAGGAAGAAAGAAGTCACTGGCCCCAAGCAATTTCAGAATCCAACAAGACAAACTCTGTTAGGTTTTAAGATCTGGAAACAATTCTCTGGTGAATGGTCTGCCCTCTGGGCATATCTTTTTTGTTTGATTATTTTTAAATGAATTTTTTGTAGACCCCCTAAACTTGGATCATTTAAGAAAGAAAAAATTCTGACGATCTCTGTTAATTGCTGTGTTAGGCCATTTACTTGTAACTATTGATATGTTTGGGTTTAATTCTAATATTTTATTATTTGTTTTCATTATGGAAACCCTGATGGCTTAGTAGCTAAAAGCTTCAGCTGCTAACCAAAATTTGAGTGGTGCAGGTCAAATCCACTGGGCGCTTCTTGGAAACCCTATGAGGGCAGTTCTGCTCTGTCCTGTAGGGTTGTTACGAGTTGGAATCACCTGGATGGGTGTGGGGTTGTTTTTGTTTTCTTTTTATTTCTTCTGTTTTAGTTCTTTCTACCTTCTCCTTTTGGGTTGCTTTGAAATTTTTTAGTATTTCATTTTATCTCCCTATGTATCTATTGTATCTCTTTTTATAGTTTTGTAACTCGTTGCCCTTGGGGTTATAATATACACACTGAACTCTTCAAATCTACTTGGAATCAGTATTTACTCTTCAAGTGCAATGTAAAAACTGTAGCAACACACAAGTCCCTTTGCTCTCCTATTTTATGTTGGAATTGTGTTATGTGTTCCATCTATGGAAACGCCTGGCAGTGGAGTGGTTAAGAGCTATGTCTGCTAACCAAAAGGTCACCAGTTCAAATCTACCAGGTTGTGTGTGGAAACTCTACGGGGCAGTTGTGCTTGCTCTGTCTTACAGCATCGCTGTGAGTTGGGTCAACTCAACATCATGGGTTTGATTTTTTTTTTTAATTCCATCTACATACATTGAAAACTCAATCAGACTGTATTATTACTTTTGCTTTTCACCATCAAACATATTTTAAAGAACTCCAGAGACGTATAAATTTTATTTTTATCCTGTATTTACCATTTCTGTGTTCTTCCTTTGTTCCTGATGGTCTATCTTTCCTTTTGGTATCATTTCTATGCTGTCTGAAGAACTTCCTTTAGCAATTCTTTCAGAGCAAGTCTGCTGGCAATAACTACTGCTTTCTATCGTCTGAGCATGTCTTATTGCACCTTCATTGCTGAAAGACTTTTTTGTGGCTGTAGGATTCCAGATTGACAGATTTCTTTTCTTTCAGTGCTGTGAAAATGTTCCACTTTCTTTTTTTGTTTCTATGGTTTCTATTGAGAAATCTGTAATAGTTTGAATCATTGTCAACCTATAAATAATACATTTTTCTTTGGTTGCTTTCAAGAATTTTCTCTTTGTCTTTAGCTTGTGTCATCTGACTTCTTTATATCTGGGCATCATTCCTTTAGGTGTATCCTGTTGGGGGTTGCTAAGCTTCTTGATTCTCTAGGCTTCTCTCTTGTGAAATTTGTTTGCTGAGCTTCTTGGTTGTCTAAGTTTGTCTCATGAAATTTGGTAATTTTTCATACATTATTCCTTCATCCTCTTCTATCATCTTCATTCTGCTATGGAACCCATCTGCTATTTTGCATTTTGTTTTAGTTGTATTTTTCAATTTTGGAATTTCCATTTGATTCTTTTTATAAGCTATTTCTTTGCTGAGGCTTTCTGTCTTTCAGTTCTTTGTAAGAATGTTCACCCTTAGTTGCTGGAGAACTTTTATAACAGCTTCTTTTAAGTAAGATCTTTGTTAGATAACTTTAGCTTCTCTGTCATCTATGCCTTGGCATCTGCTGATTACTTTTTCCTATATAAGTTGAGATTTTCCTGTGAAATTCTTACTGGATAGTAGAAATTTTGATCATTGTATTATGAAACTCTCTTCTTGTTTCAGTCTTACACAGAATGTTGTAATTTTAATTTAGTGCAAATTGACTGTTTTATTTTAGGTCACTGGTTTCTATAGTTGTGGTCCCAGTGCTAGATGAGTTTTCAAAGCCTTGATAGTACTTTTAGAGTCTATTCCACATCCACCTCAGAGCTGGGAAGTGGTCTAAGTTGTAGTTTATATCTCAGAGTCAGTATGTGGTGTGTATCGTCAGTTCTGTTCATGTACAGCTCAGTGGCGAGCTCAGGAGTTCATAAAGAATTTAAGGGATTACTTTCCCAAGCCCTCAGTACTTTCAGGTACACTTTTGGTCATCTAGCCAGGAAGCCCAGGCTTTGATTACCTTGCTTCACTTTATACTTCCTGGGACTGTGTCTGTCTGGAGCCAAGCAGTGAGAAGACAGAGAAAAAAAAAACAAAAAACAGGGAAATTGGACTTTGGCCCTCCTTTTGGACCCTTGGTGACTCTGACCAGAGAGGTGGGTGCCCATCCTCTGGAATCTTAGTCTCCTTCTGGCTCCTGTGCCATCCATTGCCATTTCCACCCTTGGACTGTTTGGGAGATGGGGTACAAGAGTATTAGTACAGAGGTTTTACACTCCAGGGTCAGTAGGCACAAAATTATAGGAGGACTTCCAGTTAAGTTCGCATACTCATCCTAGAAAAGTGCTACATAGCTCATTGGTGAATATCGCTATGCTCTCCTTTGAAGTTCATTCCTTGGAAAGCTGTGCACCAACACCGGCACTTAGTCTACCCTTCAAAGCAATTTTGAAACACTTTTTCTGAAATGGCCGTAAGAGCTGTCCTCATATTATGCTTGATATCCTGAATATCATCAAAATGTCTTCCTCTCAATATTTTCTTATCTTTGGGTAAAGAAAAAAGCCATCAGGGGTCAGAAAATGTGAGTAGGTAAGGTGTTCCAATACAGTTATTTGTTTACTGGCTGAAAACTCCCTCACAGACAATTATGTAATTTAGTTCATGAAATTGCCACCATGCCAGCATGCACAATGAGCATTCCAGAAAGGTTTCAGAATGGCTTTGAAGGATGGACTAGGTGCTGGAATCAGTTCATAGCTTCCTAAGGGGGCTACTTCAAAGGTGACTGTAGTGATATTTACACAGAGCTATGTAGCACTTAGAACAATGAAGTTTGTGGACTTAATTGTTGAATCTCTTATGTTTTCTCTAAGTGTTACCAGTTCCCTTTTCTGTTTTCTGAACCAAAACTTTAAATTCCCTAAGAGTTCTCTCTGTCTGTGTCTTGATGACCACCTACATGTTTGGGACTGCTTGGTGGTCAGACAAGAGATACCAGATGGAGAAAAATACTGGTAAATGCACTATTGACTTAGAGTTACTTGCAATTCTCATCTTCTTCCCCAGTCCACCTACTGTCTTCTTTTCAGAGTCTTTAATTCTCCCCATTTTATGTTGTGTTTGTGTTACGTAATACATCTACAAACACTGGAAACCCCATCAAACAATATTATCATTGTTTTACTTTCAATCACCACTTATTTTAAACAATTAAAGAGAAGCATAGTCTTTTATGTCTATCCTGGTGTTTACTATGTCTGTTGCTTTGTACATCTGGCAGAGGAGATAGGATGAATTGTGCTCATTGTTGTGGTTGTTAAGTGCCATTGAGTTGATTCTGACTCATAGCAAACCCATGTGACAGAGTAGATTTGCTCCATAGGATTTTCCAGGCTGTAATTTTTATGGGAGCAGATCACCACATCTTTCATCTTATTCAGAACCAGAAATATAAATATCGCTTTAGAAGCCTTATTCTCTGAGTCCATACAGCCAGACTGGGAAGAATGCTGCCTCTGAGGCGGTGTCATATTATCATGTCCTGCTAGTGCCTTCAGAAGTCATTCCCTTTGTGATAAGTTTGAGATGATTTACCACAGGCTAACATATTCGGCAAGCTGTATTCCATGGGCATCTTGGGCTTCTCCTGGTAGAACAAGGTGAGGTGGCTATTTCAGCTACAAACTCATTTGGCTGATTTAGAAAAACTCTGGGACACTAGAAAAATGTGCTGAGATCAATTTAGTCATCAATTTGCTGTCTTGTGAAATGGCATGCAATACAACCTTTCAACCAGGTATACTTTTTGTATTTTGTGTCATTAACTACTACACGTGTTTCAAAATAACAAGAGTGATACAGTCCTACTGATTAGGGTCTCAAGTTCAGAGAAATACAAGTGTCCTGCCTGGATAATGCTGGGCAGTTTTACGCTAGGGGATGGGAAGTAGGATGGAAAGTGGATGGTATTATTTGACACGTATGAGTAAGAGAGATCACTTCCTCTCTTGACCCTATCTGCCAGTGGGTAGGTCATCTCTACCACTGAGAAGTAGTGTATAGTTCTGTTTCCACTGGTCTTGGTGTTCAGAAGCTCCTTGTTGTCCTTCTGCCTTACAGAAGTCTGTATTACTTCTCTCTGTAATTATGGCATTGCGTTTAGGACAATGGATTCACTCAGTTTCTCCTTCATTCTCTAAACTGTGACTAAATAGATGTTGCTTTTTAAAAAAGTTTCTGTTTGTTTTTTGTGTGTTTGTTTTAGCTCAGATTTGACAATGAGAACACCATCTCTTCAGTGGTTCTGTAGGTTTTTCTTTACCTTGAATGGATGGTTTAGTGTTTTTTTTTGGTTTTTTTTTACCTTGAATAACCCGTAGAAGAGGTATGATACTTATTAGAACTGATCATCCAAAGATCTTGAATGGTGTTGCCGTATCCAGATATACTGTGAACCACTGTGCTCTCAAAATTATGTGCTATAGCCCCTATTATCCTTGTCTTCCTCAGCTTGTGAAGTCTAAAGAGAATTGTGTGCCTATGTAGTGGACTGAGGTTTGGGATAGGCCAATGAACTACTGGGTGTGAGACTGATTTAGAACATGGTTTGCTTTAAGACCTTTGGCTGGCAAAAAATCTCTCTGAGCTTCATATCACTTCTTTGAAAAATGGAAATGCTTACAGGATTGTTTGAAGGATTACCTATGTTTGAAAGCACCTAATCCTCAGTCTGTAGATTCTTCCTTCTTCCTTCTTCTTTCTTAGGAGCAGGATGGTACTATTTGGGTTTCTAATTGTGATGAGACTTAATACTGTGCTAGGATTTGATCCTCTGATGGCAGCAGATATAAAGATGATCCTGATAGAAAATTATCCTCAAGGGTGGCATCACAGCAACCCTACCTGTGTCGTCAACATCTTTGTAAATGACTGATACGGAGGGAGGTCCCTGAAACTCTTTGTGAGGAGATACAGTCAGCTGAATTTTCTGTCTGAGTATGTTCACTAGAGCGACAGCATTGTTCATTAGCCTAAAAACACTGGCTCCTCCCACCTCCTCCCAGCCCCCCCCCACAACCTTTGTGTCAAAGTCCCAACTTCTAGGACTAGATGATTTTACCTGTGTGATAGGTAAGAGCCCAGCAAACCTGTCTGACTTTCCCCAGACCTCCGCAGCAAGTAGAGATTCTGATGACACTTCTTTCCTATTTCTTAATGAAAGGCCAGTTAGCAAGCACAGCCTTGCTCAGGACAGAGCCTACAGTGGGAGGGGGCAGGGAAACAGCCATGTACTGGAATGCATTACCTGTAGAGAATTCAGAAGGTGTAGCAGTCTTCTGGGTCCTGCCCAGGGGATGGAAATGTGATATTCATTTGAACTTGCTCATGAAACAAGTGAGCATGGTGGCTGAGAGACCACTCTGTTGTCATACAGGATCACCACAATTCCTTGCTCTCTTCCCATCTTACACAAACCACAGAATCCATTCAAAAATAATTGCCATCCACTTGTTTCCCACTTCAGTAACTGCACAGGTGTCAGCATAGAACTGTGTTCCACAAGGTTTTCAATGGCTAATTTGTGTGTATGTGTGTGTGTATAGATCACCAGGGCTTTCTTCCAAGCCACATCTGGGTGGACTGACCCACCTGTTTGGTAAGCAGATGAGCATGTTAGGCATTTATACCATACAGGGGCTCCTTCACTGATCTGTCTTGAGTGCTAGCTAAAACCTCCCTGGAAATGGAACAAGAAGGACAAAGTTTTGCTCTCAGAACTTTTCTCAGAAAGAGTTAAGTTTGTGCTTGCAAGGGATACTGTGATCTGTTGGATTTCAGAGTACTGGTGTTCCATCAGATCAAACAGCTTGCTTAATTTTTCATTTCACTGTGCTGCATTTTGTATAAGGCCTAGAAGGGCTCTATATGTAATCCTTTTGTATTTACCTTCCAATAGTTTCAGAAAGGTTTCTTTGTCTGGGAAGTTTGTGGTGCTTTCTTTTGGGGCCTTCTGAAGTCATGGGTGATTTCTTCATTATGCTTTTATCCATTTATCCAGAGTTTGTTGCTTTGGGGGCATCATGTGAGTCAACAGAGGCTGGGAGAGATGCTGTGAAGATGGACTACAGTTGTTTCTCTAGGCCATCTTAAAATGAAAGATAAAAGGTATCTGACAACCTCCAAAGTCAGTCAGGTTTTCAGGTGTACAGGTCCCTCTTCACAGCTGGCAAAGTAAGCACCTCTATATCCCACCCAAGATGTTATAAACTATTTCAAAATACAGAAAGGCTACTGCTCTACTGGCTTCTGCTGTTGGGCCCCAGCCATAGGCAACACTGTGTAGAATACCACTTTTCTGATGGAAAAGCACTCTCCTTCAGGCAGGTGCTGCCTCCCAGCCTAGGAATTAGGTCCCACTGAGGCCTCCATATGGGTATATCTGCCTCCCATTGGAACAAGATGGCATCACACACAAGCTCTTTGCCTGCCTCAGTACAGGCTACTCAATGGCAGAGGCAGAAAGAGAGGCCAAATGTGCCAAGATGCACACAATCCAAAGCCAGGCTCTCAAAATATGGCAATTTTGCCTGCCAGTCCCACCAGCAGTGTGTCTGAGATTAGCTTCTAGTCAAGTCCCAGCTCCACCCACTGGCTAAGACAGAGGGAAAAAAGAGTTAAAGTTCTGAGTTACCTTTGGTCCGTGAAAGCCAGCACTCACCAAGAGTGGGGGGTCAGCCAAAGAAAGGAAATTTTCTGTTCTGTTGTATGAAGTTCAGATTAATAGCCCTATGCCGTGTCCTAGGGCTCACTAGGTGTCCACAAGGCTCCCTTTAATTAGCAATTCAGGTTTTGGTTTCCAGAGGGATTTAGGGAGACGTATGTTTAGTCTGCCATCTTGACTCCCCCCCTCAAGGGATGCTTTGATCAGTTATTCAGGATAGGGTGCTGAGTCTCCTTCTCTCAAATGATATTTTGAAATGACAACAGATGTTTTGTTTGCAAACTTGCCTTCTAAAGAAGATAGGTTCACTTAATTACAAAGCTTCGGTTTGGGGAAATATGCAAATTTGAGCCAGAATTGAATTGTTTATGTCAGTGGAGTCCTAGAGCTCTGACCAGTGATCATTCTTCTCTCTTATCATCCTATCTAGTGCTCAGCCTCCCCTCCAAATTCAAACTGAAAAGGATTTCAAAGATAGTGGTTTGAACAACCACCCTTTTATTCATCTGCCCACCTTGTGAAACAAGAATGTGTCAGGTATTGATTCAAAATCAGTCTAGGAATGAAGCTAGATACTAGGAAGGGAGCAAAACCAATTGCTAGAAAGGAGAATGAAAGAGAAATCAGTTCAGATAAGTACTTAATTGAGGGATGTGAGCAAGTGTCAAGTCCAGGACCCAGCAAAAGTCAAGTCATCCCAGCCATCATTGTCTTGTTGACTCAGAGCTCTTTTTAAAAGACAGGGACACCTGGTTGAGTCCTATACACTGTAGCACCTTAGAGGTACTGACCACATATGAAGTTCTCGTACTTTGGGAGGCTCTAATTTCTACCGGGCACCTAATTTCTCCCTCATTATCATTTCTATTCCGTGTCAGGCTAACTTACTAGCCACTAGAGATTAGGAGTGGAGCTTCCAGAGAGCAGACTATCTTGTTGGACATAAATTCAAGCAGCTTAGTGTTTCCTCTCATTCCAAAGGACCATTTGATGGTGATGTCCCAACCTTTTCTAGCAGTACTTAAGCAACAGGAAGCCATGAATCACAGGCTTGACATCTAATTGGCCTGTTTCCTTGTTGGGAAACCCTGGTGATATGGGGTTAAATACTCCATCTGCTAACCAGAACGTCAGCAGTTTGAATCTACCAGGTGCTCCTTGAAAACTCTTTGGGTCAGTTCTACTCTGTCCTATAGGATTGCTATGACTCAGAATCAACTCAAGGGCAATAGGTTTGCTTTGATGTTTTGGTTTGTCTGAATAGTAGAGACATCTTCAACATCACCATCGCCATTGTCATTATTCATGTGCTCATCCTTATCCATTGCTCATAATGACAGCTAATATCCATGGGATATCTACAATGTGTACACTCAATGCATACTATTTTTAGTATGATTAAAGTTCAAAGGAAACACTTGGCAAACATTAGTTGTTCTCCCAGTGTTGCTATGCTTTGGAACTGAGATGATGACAATGGGATCAGTTTGGGTTTTACATTGTACGGTGGAGTCACTGAATGGTGAAACCAGTTAACCTGCTCAGCTATTAACTGAAAGGTTGGAGATTTGAGGCCTGGTAAACTGCTTCTGAAAAATCGGCTACTGAAATCCCTGTGGAGGACAGTTCTACTCTGATATGCACTGGGCCATCATGAGTCAGGGCTCACTTGATGGTAACTGGTTGTGTCTTAAGCGGTATGTATATATCACTCATTTTATCTGCCAGTGGTTCTGGAAATTAAGTGCTATTATTGCTCTCATTTTACAGGTGAGGGATTTGAGGCTTGGAGGATTTATATACTGAGGCCCAGTGCCCCATGGTGAGGCTGGGATTTGAACTCAGAGCCTCCCTGTGCTTAGGTGTTTCCTGCATTCAGTGAGCACTTGAGATCATGGGCCTACCTTAAGAGGAAATGGCTAAGCCCAGCTAAATACCTCAAGAATGTCTAGGGCTACCCATTTTCAATCCCTGAACTAACAAATGTCTTCTTGATGAGGCTCAAAATACACTGTAGGAAGCCACAGAGGGGAATTTCTGAAGTAATTTCTAACTTCCTGTGAAAATGTTCTATAACTGGGAAGAGACTGTCTGGATAACAATGAATACCCAGTAAAGTGGTGCCTCTGCCTTTGATACCTGGGTCACAAATAACCCATTTGGCTTTCCAATCACACTGATACCTAAAACTAGCAGAATTTATGCTTGCAGCTGGAATGGCTCTGTTCAGCCAGAAAGCAAAAGTTTATTGCTGAACCCTTTGCTCTGAAATGAAATCTAGTCTCTTTGGCTCAACTTTATTAGGCCATATTGTACAGCGATAGGAGACATAAGTATCTGGAATCTGCTGTCACTAAAATGGGACTAGATTGGCGAGTGTTTTTGTCCTCACATTCAATGCTGTGTCCTAAAATGGGAAAGTTGAATAGAAATTAGAAATGCAAATCAGGCCATTTTCTGAAACTTTATTTTTAATTAAATTAAACATAGCTGTGTTATGTTTTCTTATCGACATATCCCACATTGAATGGAGACTAAACCCTCACTGGGGTCACTGAATCGGTGGAGACAGACCAAGTAGACAAACCTGGACCCCTAAAATATTGTTTATACTAATTGCTGCAACAACCCAAACACTTGGCTACCTATCTTGTGCTTAATTATCTACAAGCTTTCTCTGTAGCTTGCTTCAGTGTTCAGCAGTACCTTGTAGAAAGCATTTTCCTCTAACTCATTCTGCTGTAATTTATATCCTTTGGGCTGCAATTGATTCTCCTTCATCTCTGATTCTTAAAGGTGTAATGGAGAATACTGGTTCCTTGTTGTTCATTGTCTGTAGCGTTCACTTCTTGCTGCTCAAAATGTAGAGTATCTGGGTGACACAACTGGTTAATGTGCTCTGCTTTTAAACAAAAAGATGGAGGTTTGAGTCCACCTAGAAGTGCCTTGCAAGAAAGGTCTGGCAATTTGCTTCTGAAAAAAATTAGCCATTGAAAGCTGTTAGTATAATCGTACACTGAGACTCATGAGTTTGCCGTGAATTGAGGTTGACTCAGTGGTATCTGGTCACTCAAAATGTGGTCTCCACATGAGCAGCATTAGCTGGGGCACTTGTTCGAAATGCAGATTTTTAGACTCCATCCAAGAACTACAGAATCAGCAGCTGTATTTTACTAAGATCTCTGGGTGACTCACCTACACATTAAATTTTGGGAAGCTGTTTGCCAGCCCTTAGTCACATCAAGTGGTGAGAAATTACCCTGTGACTTAACAGATGTGGATACAGTGAGATTCTTTGTAAATTGTGTAAAATCTTGAGGGTTATTCTTTTTCAAGGGTATAGGCAATTCTGTAGTTGTATCTCATCAAAGACAAGCTTGTAATTCCTGTGCTGATGGAAATACCTTTTTTTTTCCTAACTCCTTTCTTGTCTGACATTTATTCTTGGCCTAGGTTTTCAAATTTAGGAGCAGTGAAATCACCAAATAGAGACTTTGCTAGGATTGGTTTCCTACTGAGTTGGTCTTTGACTTGACTTTGTCTCAAAGAAGTAAAAAAACAAGTCGAAGAGAACTAGTGCTAAGGCACACAAGGAAGACAGTGTAGGCACAAGACACGTAGGAGAAGGGTGCTTCTTCCCAAAGAGATAGAAGTACAGCTTGCAGTTAGTAGGACAGAGGACTCTGGTTAGATTGATGGTGACACACCAGTTATTTAGAGTTCTCTGTCATACATTCAAGAATCTAAATTACTAGACTTAAGATTTAGAAAGCCCTGCACTGTTTGATAAGCAGCCTAAGATAGCATATGATGACCAAAAAAAAAAAAAATTACTTACAGTAGAAAGTTTTCTGGAAAGTTTAAAGATGGGTCAGCTATCCATACTCCCTATTAGTTCCCAAGAGTACAAAATTCTTTAGTACTGAGAAGCAGAAATGTATTCACTTTATGATGCGATATGAAGTGTTATGAGGTTATAGATGCTTACCTATGATTAGATGCCTTGAAAAATTATGCTTTTTTCTCTGTATCTTTTCTTACTCACTTCAGTTCAAGAAGCATTGAGCATCTCTTATCTGTAAGGTATTTTGTGGTCTGTGTTCCAGGATATACAAAATTTAGAACACAGCTCCTGCCCTTTAAAGAGCTTATGACACAGTAAGAGGTGGTTAGGACTCGTTTGCCAAATTCATCAAATGTCAGAAGAATCAAGTACTCTCATGGTAGCTAAAGATAACTAGAATGTCCTGAGGGCTTACTGTTTGCTAGATGTGGTCACTGTGAGGCAGAATCGACTCGACAGTAATGGGTTTGGGTAGTAATAGGTTTAGATACCGTTCTGTACTCCCTGGGTGGGGCACACAGCTGCTGCGCTTAGCTGCTAACTAAAAGGTTGGCATTTTGAGTCCACCCAGAGACAGCTTGGAAGAAAAAACTGATGCTCTACATTTAGAATTAATGTAACCCCATGGGGTCGAGTTCTACTTTGACATATATGGGGTGGGCATGAGCAAGAGCTGACTCAACAGAAACTTGTTTTTAGGTAGTGTTTTATGTTACGCGTCTCATTTAGTCCTCACAACCTTCTCATAAGAGGGTATGACTAGTTTTCCCATTGAGGCAGGGGAGAGTACATTAAGATGGGAAAATAAGGAAAAGCCTCATAGATAAGATAGCATATGACTTGAACTTTATAGGAAGGGTAGCTGAAAATGGCCATAGAGAGAAAGGGCAAGATAAAGGAGGACACAAGGGTGGAGAAGTCGAGGAGAGAATTTTTTTAGATCAGCATTTCCTAGCTCTTTGAAATAAAGGATCCTGTAGTTAGATAGTCCTTGAAGATTTACAGTTCATATTAGCATGTTAAACACTTTAAGGAGCATTGCACTCAAAAAAGCCACTTTAACTTTGTTCAGTCCAATGCTCTCAAATTTATTTCACCTGTTCCACAAATATTTATTGAACTACTCAACTCTGACGTACCAAACACTGTTGCAGGCACTGGAGATTCCTGACCTTTCCTGCAACCTACTTCCAAAAGAGGGGTTATCTTAGAACCCTCTTCTCACACTTTTTGTTTCAGGTAAAATCTATTAGTCCTGTGGAGCTTGCTTTGGGAAATCTCAGTTAAGAATAATTCTACTTTTCTGAAATTCAGAGGAAATAATGGGTGGCAAGTACACTCCATACAGGCCATGTTGTAGGCCGGCACAACTCAAAGTGCAGCCCAGGAACTGGTGCTGTGAACTGTTTGTTATTGGCCCGCAATGAAATAAGAACAGAAAATGAGAAATATTTATAGGTTCCAGAGGATCATTTTATGTTGGTTGCATCTATGTAATGGTGAAAATTGAGGGCTGGTACTTTGCATATCTTTTCTTTTATTGTTATTAATTTCATTTTTTAAAGTGTCATTCTGCATGAGACTTAATGTTAGAAATAAAACCAAATGCCTAGTCCCTCCCCTAGGTAGGCAGAGAAGTGTGATCCTGGGAGACCTGAGTAAGCAGCTGCCGTTGAGTCAGCTCCAGCTCATGGTGTCTCATGTGTGCCAGACTAGAATTATGCTCTGTAAGATTATCAATGGCTGGCTTTTTTGAAAGTAAATTGCCAGACCTTTCTTTTGAGATGCATGTGAGTGGACATGAACCTCCAACCTTTTAATCAGCTGCCAAGGGTATTAACCATTTGTACCACCCTAGGACGTGGGGTCACCAGAAGTCAGACTCTGCTCAGTGACAGTTGGAAGATCTGCATGTTGGACTGAACTGTCCTTCTGAGGCCTGCTTAGCAGGTGTCTGCCTAAGTATGTTGACTTCCTGTTCACTCTCCCCAAATTAGAATTATTTTTAGTGGTATTTTATGAATCCTGTTGTTTGAAGCACAAATGAGGATGTCCTTTAACTATTAGCAAGACTGCAGAACTGAATTTCTAGTTGGGCAAGTAGTGAATAGGTCAATCTTTAAGAAAGCCTGACATCTCTTATACATAAACACCTTTTGCGTATTGGAGAGAAGAAGGGTGAGGAGAGGATAGAAAGCCCTTCAACTTTTGAAGAAAAGTACAAACTTCCTGCCACATAGGCAATATTTTCTTAAATAATTTATAAATAGTAATTTTTTTTTTTTTTTTAAGAGTTGTCACACTACTTCTTCCCCTAACTATTCCTTTAACTGTAGTCCTGTTTGTCTCCTTAGGAATTTTCTGGACTGGAGGAATGGAATGAAAAATGCCACATTTTCTAACATTTCTGCACAAGGGAGGGCCTGTTAATTCCCCTCTGAACACTCCACATGGACTGACACCCCCCCTCCCTGCATACCCCACAGTGATACCTGTGGAAGAAGTCTCTCTTGGTAGTCTGCAGTACAGTTGTCTGAGAGTAGGAGATTTGGCTCCAGTCTACCCCAGATGAATCTTTGTAGTTGTTTGTTCATTCGCTGCTGAAACTACCAGTTACCTGGCATTCCATCAAATCTCAAGCAATTTGTTTTAATTGATATTGTCCTGAAGTCTTTGGAAAAACCTGAGATATTTCTGTCCTATTTGTACATTCTAGAAAATGTGATTTGAAATAGGCCATAATTGTGGAATGCCAAATTGTTATGGAGTCTCTGAAATCCAATGCTACTCTCAGAAGGAGGACAGACCTGAGTCCACATCCAAGAAGTGCAGCATTGATGTGTAGTTGGCACAAAGAAGAAATACATTCTGAAAAGGTGCAAATCACCATTTGTTCCTTCTCTCCCCTGCTCCCCTCTTTGGCTTCAACATTATCACCCTAGAAAGCTGTATAGTGAGGTGTTCTCTGTTCTGGCACCCATGGGGAACTAGGCTAGCAAGATTCAAGCACTTTTTTTTTTTTTAATTAATGTATGAGTTGTTTTCAGGATTTATAACTATATTGAAGAATGTTAACTCTAGGATGGGATGGCCAAGGGGATAGATAAAAATCTGTACAAGTTTGTTGACGTTGACATTGACATTGAATCATAGAGGGAAATGAAGGAGGAGAGAAAGAATCTAAGAAGCCCAGCACCAGTTGTCTTTGACAGTGTTCTTCTTAGTAACAAATGAGAACATACAACATCAAGTTTTTCCTGGTGAGAGAGAATGTTGTTGAGGAATGGGTATAAATGATCCCAGTCATTTTCATACCAGCCCACACACTCAGCAGCTAAGAACCTGTAAATACAGATTCCATGTTTGTTAGTATAGACAAGTCTTGTTTTTATGGCATGTATGCCGCGTCAGTCAGCTCATGTCACTGAACTCTGTTTTGGACAGCCATATTATAGAATGCAGTTAAATTTATTGTGTAATTTATATATACAAATATTCATTCAGATGTGTTTAATTAATTCTTAATGAGAATTTCTGTGATTTAGAACTGTGTATCCTTTAGAGTAAAAATACTAACTAAGAGTCATTTCTAATGGTGTGTATAATAAATACCTGCTACTACTACTAACTCCCCACTACCAGCTTTGGGCAAAATTAGGTGCAAGTGTGTATATGTTATGACTCATCTCTTCTTACTGCAGCTATTAACATAGAGGTCGTTGGTTTCTATGATTTCCTTTTCATTCTTAATTTATCTTTGACATCCATAGTATAACATATATTTGGATTAAAACCATATACTCATTTTCAATTAAATAAGGATTGGTATGTGATCATCTGTGAAATTATTTACATGTCTCTGGAGGTAGAAATGAACCTTTGCAAAATTATATGACTGTAATCAGCACGTTTATTAGGGAGCTGAAATCACTGTGGCTGCAATATTTCCCAGCCAGGGGAGTTGAACTTTTTACATTCATTGGGCTGTTAGCATTAGAGAAACACACTTGCACTCTAATCAGAGGAAGCATGAAAAATAAGACATCGTTACTGACCCGCCATCAGTAACACATGTGGGATGTGGGGTCAGGAAGGTGTGGCTTCCCTTGGAGCCAGGGCTGATGTTTCCACCTGGAAGGCATATTTGATGGTACAGCCGTCTTGCCATGGCTTGCTGTAAAACCATTTGCTGGGGAGGTTAGACTAGACTGACTGATAAATGAGATAATGAAGGGTAGATAAATAACACCATCTAAGAGGTGTACATGAGATAACCCAATGGCTCAATTCCTTTTTCTCACTTAGGATTTTGTGAGTCTATTCTATGATGAACAAAGACCCACAGTGCATTGGCTGTACAGTTTGCTAGGCTCTCTTCTAAAACGTCTGGAGTTTGATGGAACAGTCAGAGAATAAATTTCTGCCTCAGGAAATGTTTTGCCTTTGGCTGATTGCTGAATGTCTGGAAAATTAAGTTTTGGCACTTTTTCCTAAGTCACTTTGGTCTCATTTCTTCATTTTTCTGCTGGGAACTGTGTATTCACATTATAGCTAAAAATATATTGACAACACAAATGTGGGGAACAGCATGAAGTATTCTGGGAAAGACAGTGTAGGCTGGGATGGTTCTGTCTTCTGTGATAGGAGTGATACCATTACATTCCTCAAGGAGTTCTAAATTATTCTGCGAGCTAGACTCAAAACCAGTGTTACTCCTCACTGACCTCACATGAAGTTATGAACCCAGAGTTTGAGATTTGGAGTCCTTGTCAGGCTTCTGTTCTGGTATTTCCATTTTAGGTACTTACCTAGTAAACCTGTTGCTGTTGAGTCAATTCTGAGTGCATAGGGAGCATATAGGACAGAGTAGAACTGCCCCACAGGGATTCAAGGAGCAGCTGGAAGATTCAAACTGATGACCTTTTGTTAGCAGCTGAGCTCTTAACAACTTCATTACCAGTTAGGTACTTAGATTTAGCAAATTCTGCCTGCCCCTGAGAGAGCAGCCTTCCTAGATGTCTACCCTGTCATTAGTAAGGCATACTATGGTGGGTATGTAAGAGCGTGGGCTCTAAGTCCTCTTCATACCACCAGTTGTGTTTGGGACTCTTGAGTAAATTATTCTCTGTGCCTTAGTTTTATCACCTGTAAAAGAATCATAATAACAGTAACTCCTTCCATTCTTTCCAGATCTCTCTGTTCATTTTCCCTGGGTTAAGCACATTTCTTGTTAGCTCGACACATTTTACGCTGATTTTTCCTGTCTTAAGGATGTATTGTGTGACTGCCAACAAAGGTAAAAGGAATGTGCATTTTTGATTTTGTATTTCCAAAGTAAGTAAAAAATGCCATGCTTCACACTGAGAAAAGTAAAACCTTGCTATCAAGGTGATAATCTAAGCCTTTGGCTTGACTGAAGTTCTTTTCCTGAGTTTGTAATGCACAACTATAGTAAGGTGCTGGGTTTCTCTTCCTGCCTCTCCCGATATGATTGGCCAATTTGTGTAGTTATTCTGTATCACAATTTATCATTCTTGCCCTTAAGGATGAAAGGATTTTAGTATCTGTTATAAATACTGAATTTCTTCCTTTATACTGTACAGTGGATTAGAAAAGATGATGGTGTTATTAAATAAGCAAGTGTGTGTGTGTGCGCACACAATGCCCTTATCAGAAACCTCAGAGAACGTGTTGACAGTCTATGTGGAAATAGTCTTGGAGTTTTGGAAACTGTAAACAAAGGACTATGACAATGGATTTAAACTCCTCAGAAAATATGAAGTCTATTCAATACTACTGTATCTAACATTATAGATACCATCTGAGAATCTGCATATGCATGTGGAAGAGACATTGTACTTGCCAGGAACTTTCTGTTCGTTTTTTCCAGTTGTTTGACTTTTGGTTCTCAAGCAATTCAAATTAAGCTTCAAGGAAAAATTTGCAGGAAAAGAGATGTAGAAAAGTCAATGCAAGTCTGGTGCTTTTTTCACTACAAAGAGAAAACACGGGAAAATTTATACCAGCTTAAAACAAGATTAAATCAGAACTAGAACAGGCCCTAAAATACAGAATATGCTCAATAAGTATTTGCTGAATGAATCAATGAAACAACCCCATTTTTTGCTAAGTTAAAAACAAACATGAACATTATCCTACACCGAATCTGTTTCCACTTACTTAAAAAGTCTATAGTAACTAAGATAAAGGCTCATCCTCTCATCCTTTCTGAAAATTAGATACAGTATTCAAATATATAGTATAAGCAGTACATTGTAAAGGAATGTCTATGCTGTTTTAAAAAATAGGCTGAATTCTTCCACTTGAAGAGCACCATTTACTTGTAAATCCCAGCTATTAGGATTTATAATTGGTAATACTTACAAAGAATTAAACCTGTTGCTAAAGAAGTAATTTCAACTCACACTGACCCTATCAGACAGAGTAGAACTGCCACATAGGGTTTTCAAGGAATAGCTGGTAGATTCGAACTGCCAGCCTTTTGGTTAGCAGCTGAGCTCTTAACCACTGTGCCACCAGCTATCTCCCTGACATAGTGTCACATGTTCTGCTAAAATAAATTATACTGGTATTGGTTCCCAAGTATTCTGTATTTCAAAATTCTCATTAATGCAGCTATACTTTTTCAAATTCTTTATAATCAATGTCTTTACTCATGAAGTCAAGCATAGCTTTTATTTGAACAAAAGAGTTGAAATCTTGTGATTCTGGGAAATTAGGAAATTTGTGCTCAACTAAACATATTGCAGTTAATTTTTAAAGTCATATAGTTTAGTAAAATAAATGGTTGAATGGCTTAAAAAAAAAGACCTCTCTCTGGGGAAAACCATTTGATAGATAAACAGCCCATCCCTAGCAGTATTGCATAGCTACTATCTAATATGTGGGAGTAAGTTAGAAGTAGCACCGGCTAATGAGGTTAACCCACATTCTGTAATGATCCAGGCTGAGCAAAAAAGCAAACAATAACATAGAAATGGTGAACATTCAGCTTATTTCTAAATTTTCCCTGAGTTTTGTTTTCCAGGGTGTCATCAAGTTTGTAATAACTCTTTCCTATTCTCTTCTCATTTCTTTCAAATTCAAGCACCACCCAGTTAACTGACTGGTGGGCTATAGGAAAGATGACATTTAATACAAGATCAACATGTAAGAATTTGCACAGAGCTACTTCCGGTTGGCTAAGAAGCTTCTTCTCATCTTCCCTCTTATCTCTCCTCTGGAAAGTAAAGCCTTGGAGGCAGTAGCTTAGGATTTATGAAGCTGGAGGCCACACAGCCTGCTCTCCTTCAGGGAGTCCTTTGAGATACCCAAGTACCCAGACAGGCTCAACATTCTCATTGTTATTCTCGTTAGAATTTTTCAGGACTGATTCAAATATAAAATCCCTTTAGATATCCTTAACATGAAGAAGTTTGCTGGAAAATCCCAATGAACTTGTTAATTAAAAAATATGTATATATTAATGAAGTTTAGAGCAAGACTTCTCTGAGATTACATTTTGCTTTTTGTGGTATTTTTTTCAAAAGTACAAACTATTTCATTTTAATATAGACATGCTCACTATCAAAGCCTTCAGACATTACAGAAATCTGTAGAAAAGAGTGTTATTCTACCACTCAGAGATAATAACTGCTAGTATTTTGATATACAGTTTTCCAGATTTTTCTGTGGCTTTATAAACATTCAGATAATTACGTTATTTTTTCAAAAAAGAGATCAGACAATACACACCATTTTGTAATTTTTGTTTTTATATAATTTCCATATGAGCATATATTTTTGTCATAACTTTTCATTGCTTCTCAGTCTTCCATAGTATAAATGTGGCATTTATAATGAGCGATTAGGTTGTTTCATTTGGGGGCAAATAGTATGTTCTTGTACATAGGTTTTTTATATTGGTCTAATTCTTACTTTGCTATGAAAACTTAAAATGCAATTACTGTGTACAAGAATACGTACTATTATAAGTTTTGATAACCATTGCAAATTGATCTTCAAAAATTTTCATCAGTTCACCTACCTACCAGTATTATGGTAATGTGTGTCTGCATCTTCACATCCTTGGAAACCATACGAGTTTTTTTTTTAAGTGATCACTCAGAGGTGACTGACTTCTAGCCTGTGAGTTTGGAGTCATGGAAAGCTTTCTTCAGACAACCTGGGTATGTTCCTGGTTGCTAAACAAGGTCATTATCATGTAACCAGTACATTTATTTGTTTGCCAGATGATGTAACATGAGTTTCATTTTGTAGCCTACAGTCGTATTTTAAACTCTCCTGTGCTTTTTTCCCTTAGATTGAGGAAGACACGTGGCAGAAATACTACTTAGAAGGAGTATCCAATGAAATGTACACAGAATATCTCTCCAGTGCCTTCGTGGGTCTGTCCTTTCCTACTGTTTGTGAGTAAGTGACCATTAACTGTGTGTTCTTTGCCTTTCAGTGATATTTAACTCATCCCTGGCAGGAAATCACTGATGTGTACCTAGCACAGTTGGGACCCTCGACAGTTACCAAGATTGTCCCATTGTGCTCAGCCCTGATTTATGAACAAGAGAGCGGTTAAGACATGGGCCCAGACCAGGGCATCTCAGCTGGGCTCTCTTCCACTTCCCCTTAGTCCTGAGAATCTCAGGCTTTGTTCCATCGCTTGGTCTAATGTATTAACTGCAGTTATTCTACATATCTTGCCTTGTACTCCTATGATACAGACACATTTATGAAGGAAGACAAGAACCCACTTCTGTCTGATTTTACTGGGGCAAAACCAAATCTTGCTTGATGAAAGGAACTGAAACTATGATCAAGTCAGATCACAAAGAGACATCACAGAAGCCACTGAGATACAGCCTTTCGTAGAACACCTGTAAAAGTTGAATTAACTAAAGTTGTATGATAAATATATTTACAAAAAAAAAAGACAGAGAGAGAGTAGCTGTTGTAAGTGCTTGCATACAACCAAATATCTCATTAGATGGCTCCTTGGTTTGTTGGTTTAGGATCATGATTTCATGGGTTGTCCCATTTAACTGGCCTAATTACATGTTTAGTGCTGTCTCCTAGTTCAGTATGTAGTGCCTATGTTCTAAAAGGCTTGCAAATGGCCATCCAAGGTACAATAATTGGTCTGTATTTAGCTAGGAAGAAGGAGAGTCAAGAACAAGAGGAGGAAATGGAATGTGTGGCTGAGTGTCTCCATGACCAACTGCCTCCTTTGCCATGAGAATAGAAGTGGGTGGTACATGACCCCTGTTGCTAAACATTTTGATAAAAGAGTCTATAGAAAAATTCTGATCAAAGGGGGAAAAAAACAAAACAGAATTTCAAGTTTTAGTGGAACATAGATATTCTGGAGTCATGGAGGCTGATGTGCTCCTGAAACTATTGCCTTCAGATAAATTTTAAACCTTAAACAAAAAAATATTTCTTAAGTCACCTTAAAACCAAACAGTAGTTTAACTAGTGAAGAGTATCTACTCTTAACACTGTGCTGTTTTAAAATCTATCTATATGGGCTTAATTGGCAACAGCAATTTAAAAGATTAGATAGGAACCTTAGGGGACATTGAGCTTATGTTAATCATAAAGGAACAACTTGGAAAAGGAGAGTGAGAGAGGTTAGACACCTAGAAAAATGTAATCAGTGTCACTGAATTATACATTTAGAAATTGTTGAATTAGTGTACTCTGTTGTGTATATTCTCAGCAATAAAAATGACGTTATTGAAAAAAAATAAAACACATGCACTTTCATGATTTTCGGAGGGAACACAGACTCAAGTATGCAGAAGGAAGCCTAGAAAAAGCTTCTCAGCAGTTTAGCTCCTGACATAACCCACAATCAACAGGCTCCCTTTCCTTATGCTGGCTTGACAAGATGATTGGGAATGAGAGGCAGCCTCAGCCTGCCAAAACCCCTTTGAAGTATGCTAGGTGGTCCTTAGCAGCTCCCACTGTCCTGGCCCTGAGAAACTTCCACCAAAGATGTGGCAGTACATCACACCTTCACTTAGAATCTCAGATGTTAGGTTTAAACCAAACAGACTTTGTCTTCTATTAAAACATAAATTCCTTGGGACTGATGAAACATTATGCCTGATCAACTTAGCAAAGGATTTGGTCAACTTGGTCCCACTGACAAGATGCTGAGAAGAAACAGGAATCTGGGAGCCTGTTGGGCTGAAGAAAAAAATGTATCCCCTTGGGCTCCCTGCACACTTCCAAGCCCAAACCACCTTCTGAAAAATGAAGTCCAAAGGTGCTAAAACAAAACTGTATGGCTGCTGTATTAAAGGAGGAAATAGTCTTGTGGGCTCCTGGGTGTCTCTCTTTCATAGTTCCTGTTCTGTAGGGAGCCCAGAAGGGGATGGGGCGCTTGGTGGGTTCATTTTCTTGGAGAATTCTATCACTGAACACAGCAGGTACACCTTATCAGTCCTGGACCCAAATCTTTAGCAATCCAAAATGGTATGGCTGTTTACTCAGATTTCCTACCCTATCTCTAAGCAAAAGTTTAAATGCCAAATGGTCTAGAAAAATGAATAGGTAAGTGATTCACAAACAGTTGTTTTCTGAAGATCGCTGCCGTGTTGTAACCTCCCTGCATTCTTTCTTTGAGAGCTATTTCTCCTTCTGCTACAGAAGTTAACCTTTCAGAGACTCTGGGTCCTAGAATGCCAAATAGGGGATTTTTCTCTTCTATCGGCTTGGGCTGCCAGAGAAAGAGAGCCCAGGAGAGTTCAGGACGTATACAAGAAGCTTGAAACCCCATATGCCTAATAAGGGGTTTCTGAGCACACACCGCAAAGCTGCCAATGACTGGAGGGGGCCTGAGTGTGGTGAGGTTATTAGCCAGGGTTCAGGCAAAGTCCCCTTCCTCGGCTGTTGAGTTTCCGTGTATTGACTGGTGTTTATGACTAACATGAGTGATCTCTGGAAATCCCACCCCATCCCTGGTACGCCTTGCTCTCCCACTATCTCCCTGATTCTGCTCCTTGAATTCATGTCTTTTCATTACATGAGTGTTATCTGGGAATGCAGGTGGGTAATTGTCTTAGTCATCCAGTGCTGCTGTAACAGAAATACCACAAGGGGATGGCTTTAACAAAGAAAAGTTTATTCTTACCCAGTCCAGTACACTGAAAGTCTGAATTCAGGATGCCAGCTCCGGGGGAATGCAGTCCCTCTCTGTTGGCTCTGGAAGAAGGTTTTTGTGTTGCATTAGTCTTTCTCTGGTCTGGGAGTAGCTTAATGTGGAAATCTCAGATTCAGAGGATGTGATCTGCTCTTAGCACTACCCTCTTAGTGGTATGAGGATCCCAACTGTCTCCTTGCTTCCCTTTTGTTTTATTTCTTGTAAGATAAAAGGTGGTGAAAGCTACACTCCAGGCAAACTCACTTAGTAAGGATGTTGTAGTGCCACTCTAATCCTCTTTAGCAAAATCCATTCTTTCCCTATTTAAACCACAGGCAGAGATTAGAATTTACAGTATAGGAAAATCACAAAATGGAGAACAATCACACAAGACTGTGAATCATGGCCCAATCAAATGTCTACACACATTTTTGTGGGGACACAATTGAATCTACGACAGTAGTATAAATGGTTGATGTGCCTGGCTGTTAACCAAAAGATTGGAGGTTCAGGTCCACCTAGAGGCAACTCACAAGAAAGTCCTGGTGGTCCACTTCAGAATACTCACCTAGTGAACACCCTGTGGTGAACACCGTTCTGCTATTGTATGTACGAGGGTGCCCTGTCTGATTTGGAGTTAGAGACAGCAGCTGCGATACTGCTCCCCTGGACACCGCAGCTGAACACTTACGAGGTAAATTTAACTCAGATGTTTGCCCCACCCACTAAGCCCACTGTGGGTTCTTACTCACAGCCATCCCGTAGGAGGTAGTAGGACTGCCCCTGAGGGTTTCCAAGGCCGCATCTTCCTCCCATTGGAGTTGCTGGTGAGTGTAAACGGTCGACCACTCTGTTAGCAGTGGGGCACTTAACCAGTGCACCTCTAAGACTCCTGATATTTGCACTACACAGTGCTTAAAACCCACTGCCATTGAGTAGGTTCTGACTTATAGTGACTCTATAAGTCAGAGTAGAACTGCCCCACAGAGTTTCTAAGCAGTGCCTGGTGGATTTGCACTGCTGACCTTCTGGTTAGCAGACATTGCACTTAAGCTACTGTGCCACCAGGGTTTCCATACAGTGCTTAGTATCTCAAAAATTAGTTGCCAGTATTGCAAAATAGTGGGGATTTTTTGGTTTGTTTTGTTTTAACATAAAACTATTCCTGGCCTCTTTTGAAAACCCGGTGTGGGCACACTGGACCCACCTTGAAAAGGAGTACTCGTTGGCTGGAACCTTTTTTTTCCAGTATCTATTAAAGATGGTAGTCACGAAATGTGTATCAAGGTTGCATCCATTCTCCATACCTTTTAAATCTATATACCAAGCAAATAATCCAAGAAGCTGGATTATACAAAGAAGAATGAGGCATCAGGATTGGAGAATGAGTCACAGCCTGCATTTGTGCAGATGACACCACCTTACTTGCTGGAAGTGAAGAAGATTTGAAACACTTAAAGATCAAGGATCACAGCCCACAGTATGAATTTCACCTCAACATCAAGGAAACAAAAATCCTCATGAGTGGACCAGTAAGCAACATTGTCATAAAGAGAGAAAGGATTGAGGTTGAGGTTGTCAAAGATTTCATTTTATGTGGGTCCACAATCAGTGCCCATGGAATCAACAGTCAAAAAATCAAAAGACTCATTGCATTGGGAAAATCTGCTGCCAAGGGCCTATTTCAAGTACTGAAAAGTAAAGATGTCAACTTGAAGACTAATGTATGTCTGACCCAAGCCATAGTATTTTCAGTTACCTCATATACATGCAAAAGCTAGACAGTGAACAAAGAAGATAGAAGAAGAATTGATACTTATGAATTGTGGTATTAGAGAAGAATTTTGAATGTACATGGACCACCAAAAGAACAAACAGATCTATTCCAGAAGAAGTACAACCAGAGTGTTCTTTGGAAGGAAGAGTTGGAAGACTGCCTCTTATATAGTTTGGACATGTTGTCAGGAAGGATCAGTCCCTAGAGAGGGACACCATGCTTGGTAGAGGGGAGGATCAGAGAAAAAGAGGAAGACCCTCAATGAGCTGGATTGACACAATGACCATAACAATGGGCTTAAGCATAAAAATGATTGTGAACATGGTGTGAGACCAGTGTTTCATTTTGTTGTTCATAGGTTTGCTGTGAGTCAGAGCTGACTCAACAGCACTAACAACAGCAGCATTAAAGGTGGCACATACACTATCCTGTTTTTGGTAGGGAAGGGGTTGTTATGGACCTTTCGCTCCCTTTTGTCTTCATCAGACCAAATTCATGTTTCTGTCACAGGCCTGGCTCCATAGGTGTGAGTTCTCCAACCCTTGCCCCTTGGGTGGTGGGAAACACCCCTTCGGAGCCACTTCAGTGGCTGAGAGCTAGTGGCTGCCATGAATATTTCTGTCGATTAATTTTCATGTTCAGAACCTGTTGTGAGAAGGACAAACTCCCTTACACCTTCCTTGTTGTCAGAGAATGTGGTATTTGTTCAGTACAGTGTGTGGAATTCTGTCCCCCTCCCCAGATACTTTTGATGTGACTGAGCATGTATCCAACTTAGTGGTATTATTCGTTTAACACAGTGATACAGCAGAGGTAGAAATAATCAATAAAAAAAGGACGTTTAATGAGATTTAGTAACATCCCAAAACATTGAAGCTCTCCTCAAGCATTTGATTATCTGGAGGCTTAATTATCTGTGTTTTCTACTTTAAATTAAAGAAAAGCCATAACTCAAAGTTACCCAGCAGCTTAATGATAACACTCTTCAATTCAGGTTAATTAAAGCACAGCCGTAATTAGAGTCTAGTGTTGTATATCACAGGGTTGGCGCATAAGTATTTTCATTACAGTAGGAATTGGCTATTCAATTTCAGGATGACATAAAGGATGCCAAAATATATTTTAAACTGGTTCATGTAGAAGAAAAAGAATAGGGGGATATTCTGGGTGTAATAAAGCACAGATAAAATATACAGATTTTCAGAGCAGTTTCTGTAATTATGTGTTTCACTAAAACAATATGCAGCCAATAACATCTTAAAGCATGAGATGGAATACATCTGCTCTCCCCTTGGGCTGATGATGCCCCCATTGTCTGGTGGGGTGGGGGAGGAACTCCACACAGGAGATTCTGGAATTTTCTCAGAAGCTGAAAGTAGTCATTCAATAAAAGATAAGAGGCTGGGATAAATACAAGTGAAATTTGAGGGTTTTTCCAGGGAAAACAGAAGAGGGAAACAAAAGTGGCAGGAGGGATATTAGATACCCTAAGACAGGCTTTCTAAGAATCTTAAGGTAAGAAAATTCTCTCTCTTGTCCAGTGTGAGAACCCCAGCAGGTGTGTCTTGGCTTTGCTACACTAGCCTTTTGGCTACACCATGTGAATTACTAGGTGGTGCATATGTGTTACCCTTGGCTGCTAACCTAGAGATTGGCAGTTTGAATTGGTTCAGTGGTACCATGGGAGAAAGGCCTGGTGACCTGCTTCTGTAAAGACTGAGCCAAGTAAACTTAGGGAGTAGTTCTACTCTGTAACACATAGATCACTATGATTTGGAATCAATAGCTTATGTGTTTATTTATTTAGGCATATTTGCTATTGTTCATAAAACTTGAATAGACAAAATTCACATCATTTCTCAATGTTGTCAGTTTGTTTGATGTATTTAGATGCTCTAGTATTGGGTGAATAAATATTTAATATTGTTATATCCTGCTTATGTACTGAACCTCTCAGCAATAGTGACCATCCTTGTCCACAGTGGTGGATTTTACATTAAAATCTATTTTATCTAAGATTAGTATTGCCAATCCTGCTCTTCTTTGCATGTTGTTTGCTTGGTATATATTTTTCCATCGTTTGATTTTCAGTTTGTTCACATCTTTCAATCTAAGGTATGTTTCTTGTAAGCAGCATATACACGGACTGTGTTTTTTGATCCAAGCTGCTACTCTGCCTCTTTAATGGAGCGTTTAATCCAATTACATTCAGAGTAATTATTGATAGCTATGTGTTTAGTGCTGTCACTTTGGTGCTTTTATTTTTCTGTTGTTGATGTTTTCTTTGTTCCTTTTAATATTCTGTTCTGGGTCATTTCTGTTTATGGGCTTACTTTTCATCTTTTTCAGTGCTGGTTTTGTGTTTGTTGAGACTCCTGTATTATGTTTCTTGTTTTGATATGTCACATTGTTAGTTTGTTTGTGGCTACCCTTTTAATCCCGCTTAATGTTCTAAGTTTAAACTGATCTTTAACTTCCATATATCTTTTTAATTTCCGGTCCATCTGAGAGGCTTATATCTACTGTAATATATCCCTCTTTATAGTGTAAGGATGTCATAGTTTTTGTGTTAAGATTGCTGGTTCCCTACTTTTAATACTTTAGCTTTGATTAAGCTTAGAGACTTCCCTAACTGAGTATGCCTCTAGATGCTGTGTCCTCCATTGCCTCCTTAAGTAGACATTTGCTGTTACTGCTTTTCTAAACAAAGAGATTCTTCCAGTGTTTCTTGTAGTTTTGGTTTGGTTTCTACAAAGTCTCTAAGCTTCTGTTTATCTGTGAATTTCTTAATTTCACCATCATATTTGATAAATAATTTTGCAGGATATATAATTCTGGGTTGCAAGGTTTTCTGCTTCAAGGCTTTGTATGTGTCATTGCACTGACTTTTTGCCAACATGGTTTCTGCCGAGAAGTCAGACAAAAACCTACAGGGCTTCCCTTTGTACGTTAGTTTTGCTTTAAGCCTCGCTGCCTTTAAGAGCCTCTTTTTATGTTACATTTTAGTAAACCTGATTGTAATATGTTTTCGTGGCTTGCTTTTGGGGTCTGGGTTTTATGGTGTTCAATGAACGTCTTGAATATCTATGTTCTTTTTCATGATTTCAGGGAAGTTTTCTGTCAGTAATTCTTCAACAATTCTCTCTGTATTTTCTGTTGTCCTTCTGTGTTCAGGAACCCCAATTATTTGTAGATAATTTCTCTAGATATAGTCCCACATGCTTCTTCATTTTTCTTGTTTCTTTTATCTGATTTCTCCTCATAAATGCTGGTCTCTGTTGCTTTGGCTTCAAGCTCACTAATTCTGCATTCCATTTCTTCCATCCTGCTCTTTTGGCTTTGCATTGAATTGTCTAGTTCCGTTTTTGATCCTCTGGATTTAAAATCGACTTCCTACAGTTCATATAGCTTTTTTCTTTCTTTCTTTTTTTTTTTTTTTTTACACCCTTTAGGAAGCTATGCACCAACACCAGTGCCTAGTCTAAGATTCAAAATATTTTTTTTTCTTTTTATTGTGAAAGTATACATTCCAAGTTAAATTTGCATTCCTGCCTATCTGCAGCTCCTTCTGCTCTCCTTGCCTGGTGACAGCACACTCCTTCTTTCCATTCTATACGTGTCATATCCTCTTAACCATCTCCTGTCTCCTCCTCTCCAGCTTTTCCTCTCCTTTGTAGTAAGAAGCCAGTGGGACAGCAACCTATAGATGCATAGAACCATAAAGTGCACACACAATATGGTCACACTGTGTCCCCAAGTCCAATCCATTCCTATCCAAAGAGTTGACTTCAGGGGCAGCAGTAGGTCTAGGGGCATGCTACCAGGGGAACTCCCAGGCCTTCTGACTGTAAATTGAAGGCTTTTAGTGGAGTTATTGAAGTACATTTCTCTTTTTCTTGTGTTGCCAATGGGATTTGACATTCCTTGCCCCAACACAGCTGTTACTGGTGATGGCCAGGCACCATCTATTACTTCTGGTCACATGTCGATAGAGTTACCCAATCAGGTGGGTCCTCCTATCTTCTGGGCACTTTTTCCGTAATGTCTTTGTTGTCCTTGGTGATCATCTGTTCTGGCTGAGTTGGGGCCATTTGGTGTACCTCAGATGGCAGCTTGCTAGCTTTTAAGACCCCAGATGCCACTCACCAAGATGGAGTGCAGAAGACTCTCTTAGCAAAAGGCTAGTTATGCCAGTTGTCCTTGATGTCCCCTGAGAGTGTGGTCCCTGGGCCCCTGCCCCTCCTACTCTATCCTTGCAATATTAGATTAAGATTGGAAGAGTTTTGGGGTTATGTTGAACTCCAGTTAAATTGATCTACTTTCTAATGTGTGCTGTCACTAATTTCACCCAACCAAATTTCTATCAACTATCTAATCTATAACCGATCTCCATTTCTCCCTCCCATCCCTTGCAGCCATCAAAGAGTCTTTTCTTCTGTAAATGAGTCTGTTTTTAAGTCCTTATAGTAAGGGTCTCATACAGTATCTGTCCTTGTGCCACTGACTGATTTCATTCAATGTAATTGCTTCCAACAGAAACCAGGTTATGTGATGCTTCCTAAAATCATCATTGTTCTTTATCATTGCATAGAATTCCATCAGGTCTCTATATAGCATAGTGTATTTATCCATTCATCTGTGGTTGGGCATATGGGTTGATTCCATCTTTTTACTATTGTGGACTGTGCTGCAATAAGCATTCATGTGCATGTATCTGTGTGAATACCCTTGCTTCTGTAGGATATATCCCAAACAGTAGGATTACCAGGTCAAATGGTATGTCTATTTCCAGCTTTTTAAAAGAAGTACCAGATTGCTTTCCAAAGAGGTTGTAACATTTTGCAATGCTACCAGCAGTGTAGAAGAGTTCCAGTTTCACCACAGCCTCTCGAGCATTTGTTGTTTTGTGTTTTTTGGATTATGGCTGTTTTAGTTAGCTTGGGTTGCTCTAACAGAAATACCACAGAGTGGATGGCTTTAACAAAGGAAAGTTTATTCTTACACTGTCCGATAGGGTACAAGTCCAAATTCAAGATGTCCACAGCAGGGGAAGGCTTTCCCTTTGTTGGCTCTGGAAGAAAGTCCGGTATTGTATCAGTCTTTGTCCAGGGAGTGTCTTGGCACAGGAAACTCAGGTCTGAAGGATGTGCTGTTCTCCCAGTGCTGCTTTCTTGATGGTGCAAGGTTCCCAATTCTCTGCCTACTCCTCTGTCCTTTTATCTCTCATAAGATGAAAGGATTATGAGTGCGACAAGCCATACTCCAGGGAAACTCCTTTCACAGTGGAGCAGGGAGGTAATCCTATGAAGGGATTTGCAGCCCCACCCTAATCCGTTAACACACAGTTTAGGAAAACCACAAAATGGAGGACAGTCACAAGATACTGGGAATCATGGCCCAGTCACATGGCTACACATAGTTTTGGGGGGACACAATTCAATCCATGACAACTGCCAACCTTGCTGGGGTGAGATGCATTGTATCTCATTGTAGTTTTGATTTGGATTTCTCATTTCCTTGTGTGTCTTTTGGCTGCCTGGATATCCTCTTTAGAGAAATGTCTGTCTATCTCCTTTGCCCACCACTTAATTGGATTATTTATCCTTTTCTTGTTGATATTTTGCAGTACCTTGTAGATTATGGAGATCAACGTTGGTCTGATATATAGTTGCCAAATATTTTTTCCCATTCTGTAGGTGGTCTTTTAATTCTTTTGATGAAGTCTTTGGATGAGCAAAGTGTTCAATTCCTAGCAATTTCCACTTATCTATTTTCTCTTCTGTTGATTTTGCTTCGTTTGTCAGATTTTTATTCTATAACCCATAGGTATTTGTGGAAGCAATTGTTTAGTTTCTGTGAGTTCCAATTTCTATGTTTTTTCTGCTATTGATTTCAACTTTTATGGCTTCCTGGTCTGAGAAGATGTTTTGCAGTAATTCAGTGCTTTGAATTTTGTTGAAATTTGCTTTATGCTCTAACACATGGTTTATTCTCGAAAATGTTCCCTGTGCACTGGAGAAAAAGGTGTAATCCTGTGTTCATGGATAAAAAGTTCTCTTATGTCAATGAGGTCTAATTGGTTAATTGTCACAATAAGTTCTTCTGTATCTTTACTGAGCTTGTTTCTAGATGATCTGGCCATGACTGAAAGTGGAATTTTGAAGTCTCCTACTTTTATTTTGGAGTAATCCTATTTTTCAGTGTTTGTTTTAGATGTTCTATTGTTAGCTGCATAGCTATTCAATATTGTTCAGTCCTGCTTTTGTATTGAAACTTTCAGCAACAAATAGTAACTGTCCTTGTCCACAGTGGTGGATTTTACATTAAAACCTATCTGAGATTAGTATTGCTACACTTGCTCTTCTTTGTATATTACTAGCTTGGTATGTATTATTCTATCCTTTAATTTGCCGTTTGTTCCTATCTTTCAGTCTAAGGTGTATTTCTTGTAAGTAACATAGAGATGGGTCATGTCTTTTGATACAAGAAGTCACTCGTTGTCTACTGGAGTCTTCAGTCCATTTACATTCAGTGTAATTATTGATAGGTAGGTATTTAGTGCTGTCGTTTGATTTTTGTATTGATGTCTTCTCTGTTGCTCTCAATATTCTGTTCTGGGTCATTGTTCTTTATGGGTTGACTTTTCATCTTTTTCACTGTTAGTTTTCTGTTTGTTGAGACTGCTGTGTTACATTTTTCATTTTGGAATGTTTCATTGTTATTGTGCTTTGCAACAACCTCTATTATCCCCCCTTAATATTGTAAGTTTAAACCCAATTTTAACTTCTACATATCTTATTAACTTCCTCTCAATCTGAAAGGACTCTAACTACTGTAGCATATCCCTCTCTTTAATGTGATGGTATCTCAGTTTTCATAGTATGATCACCAGTTCACTTCTTTTAATATTATATCTTTGATTGAGTGTTGTGCCTTCCCTAACTGAATAGGTTTCTGGATGTTATGTCCTGCATTGCCTCCTTAAATATACACTGAATGATTTTGCTTTTCTAAGCCAGGAGCTTCTTTCAATATTTCTTCTGTATCTTTACTAAGGTTTTTTCTAGGTGATCTGGCCATTACTGAAAGTGGAATTTTGAAGTTTCTTGCTTTTATTTTGGAGTGATCTTCCAAGATCATCTAGAAAAAAGCTTAGTAAAGATACAGAAGCACTGTCAATATTTATTTCAATATTTGTTTGGTTTTTATAAAGTCTCTAAGCTTCTGTTTGTCTGGAAATGTCTTAATTTCTTCATATTTGAAAGACAGTTTTGCAGGATATAGAATTCTTGGTTGGAAGTTCTACTCCTTCAAGGTTTTGAATGTACCTTCCCACTGCCTCTGCTGAGAAGTAAGATGAAAGCCTACAGGACTTCCCTGTGAATGTTAGCTTTGCTTTCAGTCTCACTGCCTTTAAGAGTTTCTGTTTCTGTTTTATCGTATTAAGCTTGATTATAGTATGTCCTGGTGTCTTTCTTTTGTGGCCTTCTTTTTGTGATGTTCAATATATATCTTGGATATCTATGTTCTCTTCTTTCATAATTTCAGGGAAGTTTTCTGTCAGTACCTCAACAATCATACTCTCTGTGTTTTCAGCTATCCCTTACTGTTCAGGAACACCAGTTAATTGTAGCTTATTCCTCTTGCTAGAGTCCTACATATTTCTTAATGCTTCTTCATTTTTCTTATTTGTCTTTCTGATTTCTTATTGTAAATGCCGGTGACAGTTGTTCTGTCTTCAAGGTTACTACACCTGACTTCCAGTTCCTCAATTCTAGTCTTTTGTCTTTGAACTGAAGTGTCTATTTCTGTAATTTTGTTATTGATCTTTCAGATTTCAGAATGTTGATGTTCCATCAGTTTGAATTACTTGCTTAATTTTTCATTTTGCTCTACTACATTTTGTTTACTTTCTAGAAGGACTGTTTATATAATTCTTTGCTATGCAACCTCTGATAGGTTCAGAAAGTCATATTCATCTGGGAAGTTTTTTGATTCTTTATTTTGGGAGTTTTCTGGAGCCGTGGTTGGTTGTTTCTTTAAATGCTTGGTGACAGTCTGTTTTGTTTGGACCACATAGAGGCTGTTTAGTTACTCTGGTGTTGTGTCAACAGGAGCTGAGGTATAGTTTTGAGAAGGGAGTTGGTCACCAGCCACCTCTGTGAACTCTAGTGACTGGCTCCAGTGGACTCTCTGGGGTGGCAGTTTCCACCCCAGAGAGGGGTGGAAGGGAGGGGCTAGTGTGCTGCTGCCATCACTCACTGGGTGCTACCTGTAAGGCAACACTGTGCTAAACACCACCAGTCTGCTGGAAAAGTGCTCCCTGGAATCGCACTGCCTTGCAGCCTGGGACTTAGCCCCTGTTGCAGCCTCCAGTTTGGCAACTTTACCAACTGAGCAAGATGGTGTCCTGGTCAAGATACCCCTTCCTCCATGAAACAGCTGAATTTATGACAGAGCACTGAAAAGAGAGGGTGGAAGGGCTGTGGTGCCCTCAGTCTAGATGAGTTTGTCCTGGCTGACAAAGACACTTCCCTATTCATGTAGTCACTGGGAGGCCATCAACTGACCCTGTGATGTGGGACACTAAATTCTGGAAGATATACCATTGGGTTACACAGTAGTTGTTTCTCCAGGCAGTCTTATTTTAAAGAGCTGAAAGCTGACAGCTTCCAAAATCATTCAGGCTGTCTGGTGTGGCAGGCTCCTCCTTCTGGCTCAGAATGGAGTCACCTCTTCAGCTGTCCTCAAATGCTAAGATGTTGGGAGGGGCTACTGTGCTGCTGCCATCACCCACTGGGCGCTACATGTAAGGCAACACTATGCTAAACACCACCAGTCTGCTGGAAAAGTGCTCCCTGGAATCACACTGCCTCCCAGTCTCGGACTTAGCCCCTGTTGCAGCCTCCAGTTGGGCAACTTTACCAGCTGAGCAAGATGGTGTCCTGGTCAAGATACCCTTTCCTCCATGAAACAGCTGAGTCTATGACAAAACACTGAAAAGAGAGGGTGGGAGGGCTGTGGTGCCCTCAGTCTGCTGCTGCACGCTCAAAACGTGGCTATTCCATACACTGTCTCTCAGCCGCAGCACACACTGTTCACTTCAGCACTGCAGCTAAGCATAGTTCCCAGCTCATGCCCATCCCCTGACTACTGGCCAACAAAAAGAAAAAAAGTTGAAAATGCCAGTACTTTCAGTATGCCTTATCTGCCTGTTCAGCAAGAACAGGGATCAGCAAGAGACAGAAATTTCCCATTTTGTGGCATGAAGTCGAAACTGACAGTCCTATGCCACATCCTAGGGTTCACTGGAGGTCCAGAAAGCTGTGTTCAATTATTAATCCAATCCTTAGTTTTCAGAGGGAACTAAGGAGACATGTGTCTAGTCTGCCATCTTGACTCTACCACCTTGTATACCTTACCTCTCCCTCCAGTAATTTCAGAAGCCAAGCCAAGTGCCGAAAGGCTCCTTTATCTGGGAAGTTTTTTTATTATTTTGGGAGTTTTCCAGAGCCATGGTGGTCTGCTTCTTTAAATTGTTAGGTATTGATTGTTGTCTTCATGCTATCCAGAAGTTTTTCATTTTCTCTGGTGTTACACCAACAGGAGCTGTGACATAGTTCTAAGAAGGGAATGAGTAAGGACACTGCTACATTTGGTCACCAGCCACTGCTGCATTCTTTAGGTGCATCTGACTTAAGAATAGCTTCTCTGGCAATATAGACGCTGTCAAGCCCCACAATGCTGATTGGCTTAGTCACTCACCCCAGCTTGGCCTTCAGAGGTGGCAGGCCCCACCTCCTGGCTGCTAAAAGTGGTGAGCTACTTGTGCCAACTTTTCATCATCATGCCAGTTGAAAGTATGGTGTAGCTCAGGGAAGGGAAGTGAGAAGGTTGCCACCATACTCAGCTGCCAGGGATCACTGTATTTTCTGGATGGATTTGTCTTAAAAACTGCTTTTCTGCTCAGTGGGGCACTGTCCAGCAGCTGCCAAAAGCAGCCAGGCCCTCAGGGGTGGCAGGCCCCACCTCCTAGCTGGCAAAGACAGTGCTCTACTTACGGACTCTCTGGGGGTATGTCAGCTAATGCTATAATGTGCTCATTGAAGAGTGGTGGAAATAGCACCACCACACTCAGGCACCAGTCACCACTGTGTTCTCTAATTGCCTGTATCATTCAAGCTTCTTTTCATCTGAGAAGGGCACTGACTAGCCCCAGCTGAAAGTATCTGGACACTTAGGGGTGGAAGACCCCCCTCCTGGCAGACAGAGATGGTGCCTTGTAAGCTGTCCCCAGACAGTATGATGTGGCTCAAGGAAGGGAGAAGTTAGGGCACTAATGCACTTGGCTGGCAGCCCCCACTGTGTTCTCTAGGTACGATCATCTTAAAAACAGCTTTTCTGCTGGGAGAAGCACTATCCAGATAGGCACTCTTGCTCAGCGTGGGAATTAGCCCCAGGTGAGACCGCAGGCATGGCTAATTCTGCCTCTCAGCTGACCAAGATGGCATACCACCTGAGCCACCTTTCTTGCACTGAATAAGCAGTATCTGTCATGCAGCTCAGAAAAGAAAAGGAGCACTGGCACCCTCAGTTGCCAGCTGCATTTGGTTTCTCTAGAGGTGGCTGTCTGAAGCACAGCCTCTCTTCTGTGGGTTATGCTGTTTACTTAAGCACCACAATTCAGTGTAGTTGGCAGCTTGTGCCAGGCTCACAGGCTGAGCAATCTCAGTCCCAGCCTCCTGGTTAACAAAGAAGGCATCCATATCTGTAATCCTCTCAAACCATTCACCAGCAGAATCAGGATTTGGTGCCACTGCCTTCCCTCCAACAGTTATTTTCCACCCTTCCCATTGCCCAATCCAATCTCACAACCCTATGCCAGATCTTGCATCACTCAGGATGTCTGCACTGCTCCGTTCACTTATTTTACTAGGCCTTAGTTCTCAGAGGGAATTGAGGAGATAGGTGTCTAGTCCACCATCTTGGCCCGGCCCCAAAATTCATGTCATTTCTAAATCTTTCAAATACACTTTATCACTTAATCTTCACAATAGCCCTTTGAAGTTTCTA
The DNA here is from genome assembly GCA_028571685.1 of Heterohyrax brucei. Classification (NCBI taxonomy): domain Eukaryota; kingdom Metazoa; phylum Chordata; class Mammalia; order Hyracoidea; family Procaviidae; genus Heterohyrax; species Heterohyrax brucei. The sequence goes on along the minus strand of CM053154.1, from coordinate 79,513,182 downwards.
TTAACGCCACTATTCCTGTTTTGGAAACCCTGGTTGTACAGTGGTTCTGAGCTGTGGCTACTCACCAAAAGGTCAGAAGTTCAAGTCCACCAGGCACTCCTTAGAAACTCTATGGGAAAGTTTTACTCAGTTCTACAGGATCACAACAAGTAGGAATTTACTCAGCAGAAGTAGGTACCTTTTTTGTTTGATTCCTGTTTTATAAATGGGAAAACAGATTCAGGGGAGTTAGGCTCCCTTGTCAAGGCCACATAGCAACCTAGTTATGAAACCAGGATTCAAATACTGGGGCTCTTGTACTCTTTGGAACTCCTGGTGGCGTAGTGGTTATGAGCTGTGACTGCTAACCCAAAAGTGGGCAGTTCAAATCCACCAGGTGCTCTTTGGAAACCATACGGGGCAATTCAACTCTGTCATTTAGGCAGTGGGTTTTTTGTTGTTGTTCTTTTGTGCTCTTCGGAGCAGCCTGGAGTGGATAAATTAGGTGAAAGCTAGCTAGTTGGAAATTTAATGGAGCACATGTTAAATTGAGAGGTTTCTAGTTTCTGTTTCAGGAGATTTTTATAGCTAGAGGACACCCTTGTGACACAGTGGTTAAAAGCTAAGTCAGCTAACCAAAAGGTCAACAGTTCAAGTCTACTAGGCTCCTTGGAAGCTCTATGGAGCAGTTCCACTCTGTCTTATAGGGTTGCTATGAGTCAGAATCAACTCAATGGCAGTGGATTTATTGATTTATTGGGAAGGCCTGAAAAATCTACATTTTTTAATTTTATAAGCAAGCCAAGCATTCTGATTCTAAGGCCAATGACTAGGAATCCCCACCTGGCTCCAGCTCTCCCAACACTCTCTGGAATATGTTCCTTTTGTTCCACTTTCTGGGGCCAGTCATTGTAAGGTATGTCCTTGCTTTTACCTGATCATAAAATTATAGGTGAAACACATATTGCAAAGCCTGGAGCTAATGTTAAGATGTTGGCCTTTGTGTGAGTTTCTTTACCATCATTCCTTCTTCACATACAGTCTTTGGCAATCTCCACGGACTGAGGAATGAGTCTGCATTGTGGTACCCCAGATACACCACTGATTGCCTCTCCCCACTATGCCTAATCCAGACCACTATGTGGGAATACTAAAGTGCTTTACTTCTCTGACTCATGTTTCCACTGAGGACTTTAAAGCAGTTTCAGGCTGGGGAAAGTGAATAAACAGTGATTGCAGAGAGGTAGAGAAAAGCAAGGACAGTTTAATAAACAATCCTCAAATGTGCCTTTTGGCCTTGCTCGACATTGTGATGTACCTGTACCTTCTCAGTATGCTATGAGAACTCTTCTTTAAGGACAAGCAGCTCTTGAATATCCATGCTTGATTTGTATAACTGGCTACTCCCTCCATCCCTTGTCTTTGTGGACATAACTGCAAGACAAAGAAGAAAGGACAGACTGCTACCCATCATTATGGGAACACTATTTCCCCTCACATACTCCTATCTTATCTTAGTGGCAACCTTGTAATATGTACGTGGTAAGTATCATACTTTTAAGGAGGTAATTTCAGGGCTTTGAGGCTATTGTTGTGTTAGGTGTTATCAAGTGGATTCCAACTCATGATGACCCTTGTGTAGAACAGAATGAAACATCTAGACCTACACTAGCCTCATGATCACTATTAGGTTTGAGACCATTGTTGTAGCCAGTGTGTTTCTCCATCTCGTTGATAGTCTTCCAGTCTTGCACTATGTGGATCATAACAAATTTAGGCTCGTATTTTATAACATGGGAATTCCAGAAGACTTAATTGTGCTCTTAAGGATTCTGTTTACGGATCAAGAGGCAATCATGCGAAGAGAACAAAGGGACACTGAATGGTTTAAAGTTGGAAAGGGTTTGCATCAGGGTTGTTTCCTTTCACCATACCTGTTCAATTTGTATGCCAAGCAAGTAGTCTGAGAAGCTGGATTATATGAAGAAGAATGAGACATCAGGACTGGAGGATGACTCATTAACAACCTGCATTAAGCAGACGACACCACCTTGCTTGCTGGAAGTGAAGATTTGAAACACTTACTGATGAAGATCAAGGAATATAGCCTTCAGTATGGATTGCACCTAACATTAAGAAAAGAAAAATCCTCACAATTGGACCAGTAAGCAACATCACCATAAATGGAGAAAGGGTTGAGGTTGTCGACAGTTTCTTTTTATTTTGGTTCAGAATCAACACTCTTGGAAGCAGCAATTCAAGAAATCAAAGGATGCATTGCATTGGAAAAATCTGCTGCAAAGGATCTCTTTAAAGTACTGAAAAATAAAGATGTCATCTTGAAGACTAAGGGGGCCTCATCCAAGCCGTGTTATTCTCAATCATATCATGTGCATACAAAAGCTGGACAGTGAGCAAAGAAGACAGAAGAATTATGCCTTTGAATTGTGGTGCTGGAGAAGAATGTTGACTATACTGTGGACTGCAAAAAGAACAAACAAATTTGTTCTGGACGACGTAAAACCCAAGTATTCTTTGGAAGCTAAAGTGGTAAGAATGCATCTTACGTACTTTGGCCATGCTGTCAGGAAGGGTCAGTCCCTGGGGAAGGACATCATGCTTGGTAGAATGGAGGGTCAGTGATAAAGAGGAAGACCCTCGATGAGATGGATTGACACAGTGGCTGCAACAGTGGGCTTAAGCATAAAAATGGTACAAGACCAGGCAGTGTTTTGTTTTTTTTGTTCATAGGTTTGCTATGAGTCGGAACTGACTCAATGGCACCTAACAATAACAATTACTTTACCAAGCGTGATGTTCTTCTCCAGGGATTGACCCTTCCTGATAACATGTCGAAAGTATGTGAGAGGTACTGTCGCCATCCTTGCTTCTAAGGAGTGTTCTAGTTGTACTTCTTTCAATGGCAATTTGTGGTATATTCAGTACTCTTCACTAGCAACACAATTCAAAGATGTCAATTCCTGGTCACTGCTGAAGGGTCCTGTTTTTGAGCAGCCCTTACAATAGGATGCTGCAGGGTGTTATGATGGGAGCTATAGAGCTCCAAAGGCCTGGCTGAAACTTCCACATGGGCCACTTACTGGATCCATGATCTGGACAAACTATTTGATTTCTGTACACCTCCTCCTTTTCACAAGGACCAGCGGCCCAATATTGGGCCTGGTGTTTACCCTAAGTTTTCCTATCTCTAGATGAGAAGTAATATTACTTTTCTGTCAGTAATGATTCATGTCTGTTTTCTCTGTCCACCACCCTCTGCCCTACCACATCAAATATAAATGTCAACACAGAGAAACAAAATACATTACACCACTTCCAAGCTATGTTGAACTTTACCCTTGAGTACACTCTCCTGTCAGTCAACCAGCTATTGAATGAACTTGGGATAACTCTATTGCTGTTGAGTCAGTTCTGACTCATAGCAACCTAGAGGTTACCGTAGAACCACCCCACAGAGTTTCCAAGGAGCATCTGGTAGATTCAAACTGTCAACCTTTTGGTTGACAGTCCTTAACCCACTATGCCGTGTTTCCGGACTTGGAATAGTTACAGCACTATGCCAGGCATGGTGCAACTTCTGATACATGCATGTGAAAAGTCTAATAACAGTACTTAAAACTCCAAAGAAAGGGCTCTGTTTCCATATGAGTTTGCAGTCTGGCTGACAGAAATAGTACCCATTGTCAGGAGAAGATAAACCTCTAGTATTAAGTGCTTGTTGAAAGCACATAGCTGGGTACAGAGAGTGAGACTTACAGGAAAAGCACCCTGTTGGCTGGGAGTAACTGGAAGAGGCTTCCTGGAGGAGGTGGCACTTAGGTTTGCCTTAAAGGAGGCCAGGACTCAAACAGAGGCCAGAGAAAGAAAAGGATCTTCTAAGGGATATGAAATTTATTGTCTGGGAATTAAACTACCACACAGAACACCCCCAACATCCAGATCTCTGAGGATTTTCCAATAAGAATAAACTGGTTTCCCTTTTACATGGGAATAAAAGGCAAATCAGATTTATTTTGACATGTCATGCTTTAAGGGGAAAACAACCATGGTGTATTTACTATGAGAAACAGGGTGCTGTCAGCCAGATCCAGGTGGGAAAGTGAGAGCTGGGAGGAGACAAGAGAAAGCGGAAGGAGGAAAGCACCAGTTCAGCAGTTGGGCTGCAGAAAGAACACAATGCTCCGGGTTCTGAATCTCCTCATGAGCATAGTAGTCATTTATCACCCGCAAAATATAAAAGCTTAATTGTATCTGGTGTTATAACTCAGAAGTGATCAAGACAAAAGACACATTTAAAGTGTGATGTGTCTCTGTTTCTCTGCAGCTGATGAGCTGTTAAAATTCAGAGTTGCTATGGAAGAGTAAACATCTGGGTATTCAGGTAACCCTGGGCTGTGCTGAAGGGCAAGGTTTTGGGCCCCTATGCCAGGTGTGAGTTCGGATGTTTCTATGCTGGTCTAATGCAGAACAGGGACTACTCCGTCTCCTTAACCCTGTGATGCTGAAGGTCCCCTAAATATTCTGCTGCACTGTTTTGCATGAAAAGGTTTTTGAAATACAGCTGTTTAAAGAAACTTCACCAAAAATGAAACTGAAGACCAACCAAAGAAAGCTAGGTCTCTTGTCCAATGAAAAGGAAAGCTAGTTTAACTTAAGTTCTGTGAAATCATTTGTTTTTAGAGGAGAACGTCAGAGTCAGAACGTGGGGCAAAAAGAAACCAGGCAGCCTTTATGGTTACACAATAGATATTCTCTAGTCATGTACAGAGATGAGCACTTGAGCAATTCATGGAGAGGCTCACATCTCATCTTTAAGAAAATATCTCTCCTTAAAGAACTGGTACAGTTCATCAGATTATTTGAGGAGTGTCTTAGTTATTCAGAGCTGGTAGAACAGAAATACCGTAAGTGGATACTTTTAACAAACATTTATTTTCCACAGTATAGGAGACTAGAAGTCCGAATTCAGAGCGCGGGCTCTAGCAGAAGGCTTTCTCTGTATGTCAACTGTAGGCGAAAGTCTTTGTCTCTTCAGCTTCTGTTTTCTGGGTTACTTGGTTACTTGGACATCTCCGTTTGGCTTGGTATCAATCTTCCGCCATCTCTGCTTGCTTGTTTAATTCCTTAACATCTCAAAAGAGATTGACTGGAGATATATATATGAGACACTAATCCTGCTGCATTAACATAACAAAGACAACTCATTATAACCACAGGCATACAGGCTAGGATTTACAACACAATTTTTGAGGGACACAGTTCAGCACATAATAGGGATGGTGTAGTTACAACTAAAGATACATGAATGCAGATGTGAATAAAATATTTATGATTACTGTGTTACTAGTTGCAGTACAGTTGACTCTGACTCATGAAACCCCAAGTGTTTAGAATTGCACTCTATGGGGTTTTCTGAAGCAGACCTCCAGGTCTTATTTCCAAGATGCCTCTGGGTGGGTTTGAACTGTCAATTTTTTGATTAGTAGATCAGTGCTTACCCTTCTGTGTTACTTAAAGACTCCTACTTTAGCTGTCAAACCAAACCAAAGCTATTGCCATTGGGTTAATTCCAACTGATGGAGACCAAATAGGACTGGGTAGAACTAAAACTGCCCCCTGGGGTTTCCAAGGCTGTAATCTTTATGGAAGCGTATTTCCACATCTTCCTCCTGCAGAGCTGCTAGGAGTTGAACCTTGGCTCCATTAGAGGACAAATGCTTAACACTATGGCACCATGGCTTTTTATTTCTGCTGTTAGGATTAAAACCCCAAACCCATTAGCACTGAGTCAATTCTGGCTCATCATGATCCCGACAGGACAGAGTAGAACTGCCCTATAGCGTTTCCAAGGAGTGGGTGGTAGATTTGAACTGTTGACCTCTTGGTTAGTAGCCAAGCTTTTAACCACTGTACCACCAGGGTTTTCGGGGAGCCAAAAACAAACAAAAAATCCAGTTTCTATTGAGATGCAGTTCCCATGGCGATTCTTTGTGCTTCAGAGTAGAACTGCTCCATAAGGTTTTGTTGGTGCTATTTTTGAGAATAGACACAGCACAATATCACTGTTTCAGCAGTTCTCCGTGTTCAATTCAGTGACATTGACTGTATTCCTTGAGTTGTGAAAATGTTCTCACTCTTCTTTTTTTTTTTTTTGTAATCATGTTTCAAGTGAAAGTTTACAATTCAGGTCAGTTTCTTATGCAAAAACTTACACATGCTTTGTGCTATGACCCTAACTGCTCTCTCCACACTGTGACAGCACACTCCTCCTCTGGAACTTGTATTCCTGGTGTCAGTATAACTAGCTCCTGTCTCACTCAGCCTTCTCGTTTCAACTCAGGACAGGAGGTGACCAGTTAGTCTCCTGTAATCTACTTAAACCAAGAAGCATTCTTTACCAGTATCATTTTATGTCCTACAGACTAGTTCAATCTTTCCCTGAGGAGTTGGCTTTAGGAATGGATTTAGTTCTGCACTAACAGAGTGTCAGGGGCCATATCTTCTGGGGACCCTCAAGTCTGTCAGACCATCAAGTCTGGTCATTTTTACTAGAGTTCAAGTTCTACACCCCACGTTTCTCTCTTTATGGTGAGGAATTCTGTTGAGTTCTTTGTAAGGGCAGTCATTAGAGGTAGCCGGGCACTATCTAGTTCTGGTTCTTCAGGTCTTATGCTGATGTAGTCTCTGGTTTATGTGGCTCTTGCTGCCTCTTGGGCTCATATTTTCTTTGTGTCTTTGATGCTTTTCATTCTCCTTTGCTGCAGGTGGGTTGGGACCAATTGATGCTTCTTAGATGGACACTTGCTAGCTTTTAAGACCCCTGATGCCACACACCAAAGTGGGATGCAAAATATTTTCTTAATGAACTTTGCTATGCCAGTTGGTCTAGATGGTCCCTGAAACCATAGTCCCCAACCCCCTACCCCAGCTACACTGTCCTTCAAAGTGTTTCGTTGTTTTTAGGAAACTTCTTAGCTTTTTGTTTAGTTGACTTGTTGACTTCTCCTCTATTGTGTAAACTTGGTGGGATAGTGGTTAAGTGCTACATCTGCTAACCAAAAGGTTGACAGTTCAAATCTACCAGATGGTCCTTGGAAACTCTATGGGGCAGTTCTGCTGTCTATGAGTTGTAATTGACTCGACAGCAGTGGGCTTGGTTCTGGTTTCCTACCAAATTAGTGAATATCCCTCTCACTACCTCACCACTCTCTTAATCATCAAAGACACTTTTCTTCTTGTTTAAATCTTTTCTTGAGTCCTTATGATGGTGATCTCATACAATGTTTGTCTGATTGCAACTGACTAATTTCACTCAGCATAATGCCTTCCAGACTCCTCCATGTTATGAGGTGTTTCCCAAATTCATGCTTGTTCTTTAATCACTGCATAGTATTCCATTTTGTGAGTATACCATGATTTGTTTATCCATTCATCCACTGATGTGCACCTAGGATGATTCCATGTTTTTGTTATTGTGGACAGTGCTGCAGTAAATATTGATGTGTGTGTATCTATTCATATGATAGCCTTTATTTCTCTAGAATATATTTCAAGAATTGGGATCGCTGGATTGTATTCTATTTCTATTTCATACTTTTAAAGAAAGCATCGAATTGGTTTCCAAAGTGGTTGTACCATTTTACATGCCAGCCAGCCAGTGATATGTAAGTGTTCCAGACTCTTCCATAGCCTCTCTAACATTTATTATGTTATATTTTTTGGATTAATGCTAGTCATTTTGGGGTGAGATGATATCTCATTGTTTTGATTTGGATTTCTCTAATGGCTAATGATCACGAGTGTTTCCTCATGTATCTATTATATAGGCACCTGTATGTCTTCTTTGGTGAAGTGCCTATTCAAGTCTTTTGTCCGTTTTTTAATTGGATTGTCTTTTTTGTTGAGGTTTTGCAGTATCTTATAGATTTTAGAGACTGGACACTAATTAGATTTGTCATATCCCCAAATCGTTTCCCAATCTGTAGGTTGTCTTTTCACTCTTGGTGAAGTCCTTGGATGAGCATACGCGTTTGATTTTTTTAGGAGTTCCCAGTTATGTATTTTGTCTTCTGGTGTTTGTGCATTGTTGGTAATGTTTTGCATTCTGTTTATCTTGTGTATTAGGGCTCCAAGTATTGTCCTGTTTTTTCTTCCATGATTTTTGACAATTTTAGATTCTTTCTTTAGTTTCTGATTCATTTTGAGTTACTTTTAGTGCATGGTGTGAGGTATGGGTCTTGTTCTTTTTTTTGCTGCTATTCAATTATGCCAGCAAAATTTGTGTCTTTTGCTAAATTAACAGACTTGAAGGCTTTGTCAAATATCAGCTGCTCATAGGTGGGTGATTTGTGTCTGGATTCTTAATTCTGTCCCATCAGTCTACGTCTTTTCTGTTGTACCAGTACTAGACTGTTTTGACTATACTCCCGCTTTGTACTTTTTCAATTATGCTTTCCTTATCTGAGATCTATTCCTTATCCCTGTGAACTTTGTGATATGTGTCTCTGTCTCATTAAAAAATGTCAGTGGAATTAGGATCAGGATTTCATTGTATCTACAGATTGCTTTGGATAAAATAAACTTTCCACAAAGTTGTGTCTTCCTTATCCCTGAGTACAGAAGGTTTTTCCACTTACATCACTCTGTTTTGGTATCTTGCAGTAGTATCTTGCACTTTTCTTTGTATAAGGTGTTTTACATGTCCAGTTAGATTTACTCCTAAGTATTTTATCTTCTTGGGGGCTATTGTAAATGGTATTGATTTGGTGATTTCATTTTTGAAGTTCTCTTTGTTGGTGTAGAGGAATGCAACAGATTTTTATATACTTATCATGTATCCTGGTATTTCATGGAACTATTCTAATAATTCCAATAGTTCTGTTTCAGTTTTTTTTTAGGTTTTTCTGTATATAAGATCATGTCAGGTGCAAATAGAGATATTTTTACTTCTTACTTCCTAGTTTAGATGTCCTTTATTTCTTTTTCTTGCTTGATTGCTCTGGCTGGAACCACTAGCACAAGGTAGAATAAAAAGGTTGGCAAAGGGCATTCTTGTCTAGTTCTTGTTATCTAGGGGAATGCTTGCAGATTTTGTCCATTTAGGATGATGGTGGCCATTGGCTTTGCATAGATGTCTCTTATCATACTGAGGAATTTCCCTTGTACACCAGTTTTGCTGACATGAATGGATGTTGGATTTTGTCAAATGTCTTTTCTGTATCAACTGGTAAAATAATGTGGTCATTGTCTTTTATTCATGTTGTTGATTGGTTAAAATTTTGTTGATGATTTTTGCACCTAAGTTTGAGAGAGACATTGGTCTGTAGTTTTCCTTTTTGGTGGTGTTTTTACCTGGTTTTGGTATTAGGGTTACGCTGGCTTCATAGAATGACTTTGGGGGTGTTCCCTTCTTTCCTATGCTTTTAGGAATAGTGATGTTAACTCTTCTCTGAATGTTTGGTGAATTCTGTAGTGAAGCCATCAGGGCTAGGGCTTTTTTTGTTGCTCAGAGTTTTCAAATCATCTTTTAAATCTCTTCTTATGTTATGCATTTATTTAGTTGTTCTACCTTTGTTTGTGTTAGTCTTGGTGGGTAGTGCATTTCTGGAAATTTCTTCTAGGGTTTCAAATTTGTTAAGAGTACAGTTTTTCATAGTATTCTATTATAATTTTTTAAAATTCCAGTTGGGTCTGTTGTGATATTGCCTATCTTATTTCTTATTCAGATTATTTGCTTCTCTCCTTGGATTACCTTGGGTAAGTCACCTTGAGCAAATCACCTTTTGCCATGTTGGCCACTGGTTTATTGATTTTGTTGATCTTTTCATAAAAACAGCTTTTACTCTTGTTAACTCTTTCAGTGATTTTTTCATTCTCTAATTCATTGGATTCTGCTCTAGTTTTTATTATTTGTTTTCTTCTGGTGCCCCAAGGCTTCTTTTGCTTCTCTCTGCTTGTTCAAGTTTTACAGTTAGTGTTTTGATTTGGGCCCTTTCTTCTTTTTGGATATGTGTATTTAATAAAAGAAATTGACCTCTGAGCACTACGTTTGCTGTGTTCCAAAGGATATGGTAGGTTGTGTTTTCATTCTCATTTGAGTCTGTGAATTTCTGTATTTCACCCCTTATTTCTTTATAACTCAGTAGTTTTTAACATAGTTTCCATGTGTTTGATTTTTTTCTCCCCCTTTTCCTGTTACTGATTTCTACTTTCATAGCTTTATGGTCTGAATAGATGCTTTGTAATATTTTGATATATTGGATTTTGTTCAGGATAGCTTTATGGTCTAAAATGTGGTCTCTTCTAGAGAATGTTCCCTGTGTGTTGGAAAAGAATTATATTTGACTTCTGTTGGGTGGAGTGTTCTGTATATGTCTATGAGATCAAATTAGTTGACTGTGGCATTTAGATCTTCTATGTCTTTATTGTGCTTCTTTCTAGGTATTCTGTCTTTTTCTGGAAGTAGTATGCTGAAGTCTCTCTTATTGTAGATCTGTCCATTTCTATCTTCAATGTTTGTTAGAGTTTATTTTATGTATTTAGGAAACCTATGATTTGAATGCATGAATGTTTAATGCAGTTGCATCCTGGTGTATAGACTCTTTCATCATTATATGGTGTCCTTTCTTATCTACTGTGGTGGAGTTTATTTTGAAGTCTATTTTATCAGAAATTAATACTAACACTCTGCTCTCTTTTGACTGTTGTTAGCTTTATATTTGGTTTTGTATCCTTTAAGTTTAGTTTGTTCGTATCTTTAACTATGAGGTGTTTTCTGTCAGCAGTATATAGATGGATCTTTTTTTATCATTCTGCCATTCTCTGTCTCTTCATTGCTGCATTTAATCCATTTACATTTAGCATAATTTATTGATAGATGTGAGCTTTGTGCTGTCATTTTGATGCCTTTTTTGTGTGTTGATGACAGTTTCTTGGTTGCACTCAATTTCTGTGCTGAGTCATTTTTCTTTATGTATTTTCTTTTCATTTGTGTTGCTTTTGAATTTGTTGAGACTTCATGTTTTTCTCTCTTTTTTAATTTGTATATGTAGGATTGTTAATTTCCTTTGTGGTCACCTTAATATTTATCCCTATTTTTCTAAATTTAACCAGTCTTATTTCTTTGTATCACCTTCAATTCCTCTGCATCTGAAAGATCTATGAATATATTTTTTAGTCCCTCTCTTTCTTTTTTTAACATTATCATCTTTCCCTTAATGACATCTTTTTTTCCATATATCCAATATTTTAATTGTGATTTATATTTGTAATTTTCCTGTCTGGGTTGATATCTGGTTGCTCTGTCTTGCATTCTAGTCTTAGGTTGTTATCTGATGTTACAGATTTTCTAACCAAGACTTACTTTAGTATTTGTTTAAATTTTGGTTTTGTTTTTACAAATTTCCTAAACTTTTATTTGAAAACATTCTAATTTCACTGTCAGTGAAATTAGATAGTTCTTCTTTGGCAGTTTTTTCCTCCAAGGTTTTGTGTATGTCATCTCATTGCCTCATGCCTGTGTGGTTTCTTCTGAGTAGTCTGAATTTAGTCTTATTCACTCTCCTTTGTAGATTATCTTTTGTTTATTCCTAACTGCTTTTGAAATTCCATCCTTATCTTTGGTTTTGCAGTTTAATTATAATACATTTTGGTGTCTTCCTTTTGGAATCTACCTTGTGCAAAGTTTAATGAGTATCTTTCATAGATATCTTCTCCTTTTTGCTGATATACAGAAAGTTTTTTGTCAACAAATCTTAAACCGCTCTCTCTGTATTTTGTTTTATTCCTCTCTGTTCTGGTACTCCAGTCTCTCATACACCATTCCTCTGTTAGAGCTCCATATCATTTTTAGTGTTTTTTTTCTTTTTAAAAAAATTCTTTTATATGATTTTTTTTCTCAGGTGTTTTGGTATCAAGTGCTTTATGTTCATTGTCACTAATTCTGACTTCTATTGCCTCATTTCTGCTCCTTTGACTTTATGATGAGTTGTCTAACTCTGAAAGTTTTAATTTCCTGAATTTCTGATTGCTGTCTTCTGTGTTTTCTTGTAGCCTGCTCAATTTGTCATTATGCTGTGCTGCATTATTTTATGATCTCTTCAAGAGTTGGGAATATTAATCTTTTGTATTTTACCTCTAATAATTCTAGGAAGTTCTCTTCATCTGAAAAATTCTTGATTTTTCTTTTGTGGAGGGTGGGGGAACATTCTGAAGCCATTGTTTTCTGCTTCTTTATGTGATTTGATGCTGACTGTTTACTCCAGGCTATCAGTAAGTTTTTGTATTTATGTTTTCTTACTGTGTTCTAACTTCTTGTTTTGTTTTGAAATGCTTAGATAGGCTAGTTATGTGAACTATTTTGATTATTGGTGCCTTTGAAGCTCTAGTGTCCTGTCACCAAGTGGTAAGAGCTATTACTAGGCACATGAACCCAGGAGTCTGTTTACTTTTCTTGTAAATATTCAGCTCATGTCTTCAAGTACTCAGTCACCAAGGGTGTGGTGCTGGCTCTCCCCTAAAGACCTCGATGGGCAGGGGTGGTTGATGTTAGTACAGGTGTCTAGCTGCAAGTAATGAGAGACGCAGGGGACTGCCAGCCACATCTGTGCATCTGTGAGGAGAATGTGTTCCTGTTGCTTAAAGTGCATAGATAGGTTTTGCAGCAAAACCATGGTTGCCCAGTGTTGTAAGCAGGGGAGAAAGACACTCAGAGTTCATTATGCTTGTGCCTCAGCAAAGAAACTGTTTTTGCCCTGACTTTCCAGTTTAGGGGATCTGGTGGATTATTTTTTTCTCTGTTTGTTAACTTGTTTGCTGTCCGAAGCTGAGAGATGATTCAGAGCATATAAAGGTTCCTGCTTCGTGCCCTGGAAAGGCTGTCAGTCTCTGGAACTAGCTTGGGTACAATGCAGAACAGGGAGGGGCAAGTGAAAGTAAAAGGGAGAGAAGTTTCCCTGGAGGGAAATTTTAGATCTGAACACTGTAGATTAGAAGTAAGCTACTTTCAAGCCCACTGCTTGGAACATATCCTGGGAAAATAAGGGCTGTCATACAAACTGATACATACACACCAATGTTCACTGCAGCACTGTCCACAATAGCAAAAAGATGGAACCAACCTAAGTGCCCTTCAACAGAAGAATGGATAAACAAACTATGATATAGTCACACAATGATAAAGAACAATGCAATGGTAAAGAACAATGACAATCTTTGGAAATACCTGACAATATGATTATTATGAGACTTCTGGAAATGGACTAAGCACAGAAGAAAATAATCTTTGTTGATTACCAGGGAAGAGGGGAGGAGCATAAGTATTCAGAGATTAGCTATTAGATAGGAACTGGGTTAAGTGAAAGAAGTGACAGCACACTAGAAAGAAGATCAACACTGCTGAACTATACCAAGTGCTAAAGTTTTCCTATATACAACCTAACAGAGTAGCGGGGTCAGGGATGTGGGGCTGTGCTATCAGGGGACATTTAGGTCAGTTGGCACAACTAAGCTTATTCTTCTTAAGAAAATGGTTTGCATTCTGACTTGGTGAGTTGCATCTGGAGTCTTAAAAGCTAGCAAGCTGTCATCTAAGGAGCATCAGTTGGTCTCAACTCATCTGGAACAGAAGACTATGAAGGTCATCAAAGACAGGAGGACAATGTGAGACCAAGAGACAATAGGGCCAAATGATTCAGAATCTACACCAGCATGAGACCAGAGAACTAAATGGTGCCTGGTCACCTCCAATGACTGCCTTGAGATCAATACAATGTCAGATTCCCTGACATAATGGGAAAAAAATAGGGATGCAGATCTATAATTCTACTAAAAGACCAGACTTGATGATCCAGCAACCTGGAGGGTTACCTGAGAGCACAGCTCCTGGTCTCACTCCTACCCCACAGCTGAAACCAGCACTAAAGACAACTCTTGGTACAAAATTGGACTGGACTGTAAGCTATGAGGCTGTCAGAACAGCTCCCTATAGTAAGGGGTTTATTACTCATCTTTTTTCAATATTGGTTTTGTATTATGTTTCTTGCTTGGATATGTTGCATTTTTATTTTGCTTTATGGCTACCCCGTGATCCAACTTAACATTCTAAGTTTAAGCCAGACTTTAACTTCTGTGTATCTTTTAAATTTCTTCTCCATCTGAAAGGGCTATATCTAGTGTAATATATCCCTCTTTTTAGGGTGATGATGTCATAATTTTCTTGTTAAGATCACTGGTTCTCATCTTTTAATACTGTAGCTTTCATTGAGCATTTTGACTTCCCTGAGTAGGATTCTACATGCTGTGTCCTGCATGGGCTCCTTAAGTATACACTTGATGTTTCTGTTTTTCTAAACAAAGATCTTCTTTCAGTATTTCTTGTAGTTTTGGTTTGGCTTTTACAAAGTCTCTAAGCTTCTGTTTAATCTGCAAATGTCTTAATTTCACCTTGATATCTGAGAGACGGTTTTGAAGGATATATAATTCTTGGTTGGAAGTTTTTCTCCTTCAAGGCTTTGAATGTCTCATCCCACTCCTTCTTCCCAAGATAGTTTTTGCCAAGAATTCACATGAAAATCTACAGGGCTTCCCTTTGTGCATTAACTTTGCTTTGTCTTGCTGCCTTGAAGAGCCTCTCTTTATGTTTCATTTTATTAGGTTTAAGTATAATATGTCTTGGTGTCTTCCCTTTGGGGTCTAGTCTTTATGGCATTCAATAAGCGTCTTGGATATCTATGTTCTCTTCTCTCATAATTTCAGGGAAGTTTTCTGTCAATGATTCCGTAACAATACTGTCTGTATTTTCAGCTATCCCTCCCTGTTCAGGAACTCCAGTTATTCACAGATTATTCCTCTTTGTTAAATCACACATGTTTCTTAATGCTTCTTCATTTTTCTTATTTCTTTTCTGTGATTTCTCTTTGTCAATGCTGGTGTCAGTTGCCATATCCTTAAGCTCACTAACTCTGACTTCCTTCTCCTCAATTCTGCTCTTTTGGCTTTGGATTGAATTGTCTAATTCTGTAATTTTATTATTAATCTGCTGGATTTCAGATCATTGGTGTTCCATCAGTTCAAAAAGCTTACATAATTTTTCGTTTTGTTCTGCTGAATTTTGTTTAATCTCTAGGAGAGCTCTATACATAAGTCTTTTGTACTCAACCTTTGATAGTTTCAGAAAGGCTTCTTCATCTGGGAAGTTTTTTGATTATTTTGGGAGTTTTCTGGATCCATGGTAGACTGCTTCTTTAAATGGCTACCTATTGATTGTTGTCTTCATGCCATCAAGAAATTGTTTGGTTTCTCTGGTGTTACCCCAACTGGAGCTGAGGCATAGTTCTAAGAAGGGACTACTAGATTTGGTCACCAGCTGCCTCTGTGTTCTCTAGTGACTGGCCCCAGGTGGACTGTCTGGAGTGGCAGGCCCCACCTCCTGGCTGGTAAAGATAGGAGTTGTGGTGACTCTCTGTTATTATGCCAGTCAAGCCCATGATGTAGCTGTGAGAATGAAGTTGAAAGCAGACGAGCCCTCAGGGAGGCTGTGCCTCCTGTCTGGTGAAAACAGTACCATATTTATGGAGTCACTGGGGGGACATCAGCCAGTTCTGTAATGTGGATCAGTGAAGGGTGGTGGAGATGCTGCCACTCAACTCAGCAGTCAGTTCTCCAGGTGGTCTTATTTTAAAAAGGTTCTTTACTGCTGAGCAAAAAGCTGTCCATCAGCTGCCAAAATCAGTCAGGTCCTCAGGTGTGTCAGGCCCTGGCTTCTTGCTGACAACAAAAGCATCTCATAGGCCATGCCCAGGTCTATGACGTGATTCAAAGAAGGGAGGGGTTAGGATCTTGCCACCCTCATCTGCCAGGCCTCACTCATTACTGTAGGCATGATTGTCTTAAACACAGATTTTCTGCTGGAGAAGCACTATCCAGACAGGGACTGCTGCTCAGCATGGGAATTATCTCCAGCTAAGACCTCCAGACTGGCTGACTCCACCTCTCAGCTAAGAGGGTATCACACCTGAGCTGCCCTTCCTGGCATGGCAGAACTCAAAGAGGGTGAAGGGGCACTAGTGCCCTCAGTTGGAAGCTGGGCTCTCAAGATGTGGTAATCCCAAGCACAGTGTCTCTGCTGTACTATATGCTGTTTACTTAAGCACTGCAGTTCAGTGTATTAGCCAGCTTGTGCCCAGTCCCTGCCTCCCAGAAAACAAAGATGGCATCAGTACCTACAGTGCTCCCAAATGGTGCACCAGCAGAAACAGGACTCAGCATGCTGCTGCCTCATCTTCGAGAGTGGTAGTACCCCCTTTATTGGTGCCTGATCCAATCTGACAGCCCTACACCAGATCCTAGGGCTCCCAGAATGTCCATGCTGCTCTTTTAAATTATCATTCAAGGCCTTAGTTCTCAGAGGGAATCAAGGAGACATGTATCTAGTCTACCATTTTGGACCCAACACTCTCCTCTATAGTAATGGGATGGGAGGGCGAAGAAGAAGGGATAGGACTAGGTGGAATGAATATGGGAATAACAGAGTGGAAAGGAGGAACATGCTGTCACAGGGCTGGGATACCAGATTGAGTTGCATAGGGGTCTCTGTATGGGCTTGAATATGGCAAATAGACTTTGTAAACTTTCACTTAACCACAATAAAATATAAAAAAAAAAAATAAGAAGAAGTAAGCTACTTAACTTTTGATGATCCAATGTCATTTTTCACTGGTTCTGGAGGCATGAGTAGGCTCTGTGCCACTTGCTGTCTCTTACTTTAGAAGATGCTTTCCTAACATTACTGCTTCTCTCACTACGTGTGTTGCAGCCTGATGAACTGCAGGGTGCTGATTCCTACTGGGTCTGGTCTGGCCAGACCTAGGCACTTCTTGATCTACTGTCCCTTCCCTATTGCTCAGCCCTATTTCTCAACTTTCCCTTTGATGTACAGGGCTCCTAGAATACTGTGTATAATCCACTCATTTGTTTGGCAGGGGGAGGGAGGGTCTTTGTTGTAAAAGAGATCAAAGGAACCATCTGTTTACTCTGCCATCTTCTCACGCTCCTTTTCGGAGTTTTCCTTCCCCGTTAACACAAACGCACTGCCCACTAAGATTCCCATCTAATGTTTCAATTTGCTGTTGTTGGTTTGATCCTGTATAGATAATTCTTAGAAGAACATGATGCTCAAAGCAGACATTTTTTTACTAGGTAAGCTAAACTATTGTTTGGTTTTAAGACAATTTCAGGGGATATTTTTGATTTAAACTTTAAAGAGTACCTTAGGGCAATAGTTTCAGTAGTTTATTCAGTCTCTACAGCACCAGAAAGTCTAGAGTCCTTGACAATTTGAAATTCTGTTCTTCATTTTCCCCTTTTGATCAGGGTTCTTCTATAGAATCTTTGATCAAACTGTTCAGTAATTGTATCTTGGCATCACACAGTTTTGGACTTAGCAAAGGAGGCAGAACATGAAACCTTTCTTCTGAGGCCTCTAACCTTTTGGCTAGCAGCCACATGCTAACCTTTTGTGCCACCCAGGTATTCCAGAAGGTGACCAATATTCCTTAATTTGTTATTGAATAAACCTGTGAGCATTATTCTGCTGATATCCTTAATTTCAGGGATAATGGCAGAAGCATATGCAGAATTCTATATGGGAGGGGACAAGTGGCTGCCCATTTGGAAATGAGGTGGATGCTAAGTACATGTAATAAGCACAATTTTTATTTTGCTTTACATTTATGGCCAGTAGTAATAGCTGAGCTGTCTAAAAATACACTCATTCAAAGTTTAGACAAATATTAGTTGTATCAAAGAATGCAATCAATTATCTTTAAATTCAAGTATCCTAGGTATGCTGGTATAAACACTGTGCATGTGTGTGAGTATGTGGGTGGGTAGGAGGGAAGGTGAATTTAGAGAGGGGTACTCTAAAGTCTTCCCAAACTAGCCCTTACTAAAGAGATTGAGAAACCGAGCTTTAACATCTTTCTGCACCTTTTAAGTCACTTCCATTGTCTTGATGCTGTATTACAAATCCTGCTCTCTCAATTTTGTTTAACTAGATGTTTCCATTTGTAAAGCCCATCATTTTAAAAAACAGCTCCTGAATGTGAATCTTTTCACTTGAGCCTCTTGGTCCTAAAGATCTGTTTCCCCAGAGGGCGATATTTACATCAGCATCACTCTGATTACATCTGTCAGCCAATAGTCTTAGTGTACCTCTGGATAATGGAAGGAAGGCTGGCATTGTTGGGTAGAGATGGACTTGGAGAGCATGATGAATGCTGCCTCCTCTGTCCTTAAACAGTTTCAAACTGCATGTTTGAATATTCTTCCTGAACGCATTCAAAGGTGCAAATTCTACCACAGCTTTCTATGCTTAATTCACACCAGCAGGTGATCTTGATAGTCAAGGGAGCTGATTTAATGGCAAGAACAATTTATTTCCTTCTGGGTAGGTAGGAACAGTTGGACTCTAATTCTTAAGAGCCTTTGTTCAAGAACATCTGGGTTGAAACTATGGTAGTTAACAGATGATGCTGGCAGTAAAAAAGGAAAAAAAAAGATTTGTAATGTCGTTGTCAAATTTGGTAGACCTTCACTTAATAATTATCGTGAAAGCAATCTAATTTGCTATTACAACAGTTTTATTGCGAATTGCCAGTTTAAGACCTTTTTGTGACAAGTGGCATTTTTCTCAGAGGGAGAAAAGGTGTTTCTGTTTCCCTGTAATTATTTTTGTAACCAGCCACAACTTTCTGCATTGGACATACTGGGATATTTTATTTTAGAAACCAAGAATTAAGTTTTTGATAACTTAAACAGCCTATTTTAACCTGTTTGTCCCACTGGGAAGGCTTTATTGCTTCTTTCTTATACCCTTTCTCACCCTAACCCTGCTTACTGGTACCACCCCTGCCTTATATGCAGTAAAACAACATAGGCAGACTGACTATGAGTATTGGATGGATAAAACCCATTTTATTTTACAAAAAAACAGTGGTATTGCATAATGCAAGCAAAGTTTACCACAGAATATCAATCTGGAGGTGTATTCTTGGTGGTGAACCCCATGTCACAGAATCTGTGGAAGCTCTTAAGGATAAATTGCTGTCTGTATCTTAAAACTGGACTTATACCTTGACATAGCAGCGTGAAGGTGAAAAGTAGATTCCCAGATCATATCGTTACTGTACTTCCTTTCATACTCCTCTTTTCCAGTCTCTCTGATTCTAACAAACAAGAGAAGTTGTGCAGTGGGAAAGTGCTTGGCTGTTAACCAGAAAGTCGGCAGTTCCAACCCACCAGATGTGGATTTGAAGGCTATGAAATTGTGTATTTAGAACTGAAAGAGGACTCAGAGATCTGTTGGTCCACCCCTTACTCAGGAATCAGGCCCAGAGAGGTTCATGAATGTGTACAAGGCCATGTAGATTTTATGGACTTTCCTGTGTTGGGAAGCTCCTTTCTTCTTCTATGCATTTGGTAAATGCTATTGTAGGAGCTAGCAAGACATAATTCACGATTACCTTCTGAACCATTACTCTCTCGCCCATGGGATCAGGTCTATTAAAGCAACCAGGCCCATTAAAACCATTAACATCCTTGAACCTGTGTGCTACCAGGGACCCCAACTGGAGTGGCTGTTGCTCAGAGGGTGTCAGTAAATTAGTCCTCTTGTGATTCCTGTTAAGACTAGCTTTTTCTTTCATTTTCTGGCATTTAGCTGTTATTTGCATTAGAAAGTGATTACTTAATTTGGTTCAATAAACATTGCATAAGTTCTCCGATTCTTTAAACAAATTAAGCTTCAGAAGTAACAGCCCTACAAAAGGTTCATGTCGTGGTACTCTATGGTACATAAATTAAGAAAGGTATTTTTCCAGCTGTAGTTGAATATACGTAGGTTGGTGTTTCAGCAGATTGCATAATGAGCACAAAACCCAGGTCATTAGAGTCAGCTGGCAGAAATCAGAAAACCTGCAAATCACCAGGACAGCCCAAATAATGCCTGGATAGTAGTCCTTTAGAATCTGATTGTTGAAGGCAATGCCAGGAACCAAAGATCTCATAAGGAAAGAACAAATGGCTTCATTCCCACTGGGGAACATGGGGTCTTCTCCAGCCCATTCCCCATAAGCAGCCCATCCCAATATCTAGCACATCTGATTTTGTTGCTTTTCTATTTAAAACCAACCAAAAGCTTCCTATTCCACTTAGAATAAGCTTCAAACTTCTTCCAAGGCCATCAAGACCCTCAGGATATCAATCCCAGTTATATCTTTCACCCCATCACTATGACTCTCAACTTTGCTTATTGAGCTCCGGCTTCTCTGGGTGTGTTTCTGGTCCTCAGATACTCCTAGCTCACGCCTTCCTCAGGTCTTTTGCGCTTACTATTTTTACTTCCTGCAAAGTTCTTTCTACACATCTTCTCGTTACCTATCTATCCTCGTCATGTTCTAGCGTTCTCTTTTCCAGCATCAATCCCTCAGAAGGGCTCTCCCGGACCACCTCCGTTGATATGACCCTTTTGAGTCACTGTATTCTCTTAATGTTTTTATTATTATTATTTTTTTGATGTGCGTGCATATGCGTTTTCTGCACAGCTCTTGTCAACATCTGGAAATATTTATTAACTTGTATTGTGTCTCCCAGTATAAAATAGGCTTCACTGAGGCAAAGATGTGTATCCTGCCACATTCTAGGCAGAGACTTTAGTCTTTCTGAGCCTTAGTTTCATCATCATAATCTAGCAATAAAAGTTTGAATTACTGGGATAATATTCCCAGTAATTGTGGAGTATCGTGGGGATTCCAGGAGGCTACCAAGAAAGGCCTAACCCTAGTCTCCATTATAATGGTGGAGCTAAATAACCATCAACTCATTTTTCAATCTAGTAGTCAACCAATGTTTTATTATGCAAAAAGTCATTAAACATAAATTCTAATTCTCTTGATGGAAACCTATAATGTGAAATATGCAATTCTTTATTTCTTATTTCTGTGAGTATTTGTGTGTTTTCACCTAATTGCATCACATTATTTACATTTTATATCTTTTTACATAATATTATTTGTTGAGACATTTGAAATACTCTTGAAGAAGTTATTTTGAATGCTATGCAATATCATAATGCACTATATTTTACTTAACTATTTCTCTGTTATTCAGCCTTTAGACTGCTTTCGAGTTTTTACTCTGTATAACATTATTGTGAACATCTTTGTACGTAAATATTTTACCACATCTCCTATTTCCATAGCATTGAAACCAGTAAAGGGAGGTCATTTATTTTTGAGCTGCAAGAGTATCAGAGGATCTCTGTAGATCACTGCAGAGAATTCTAAACAAATCCAAAATCCTCAAAGAAGTTGCGGTGATTGAAGACACAAAGTTCAGCCACATGAAACAATGGAGTTCAACCAAAGGCAGCATGAAATCGACGGTTGCTATGAGTGGATGTTGACTCAGTATCAATGGGTTGTCTGTTGTTATAGACAAGGTGTTGGAGCCCCAGTGGTGCAGTGGTTAAGACCTCAGCTGCTAACCAAAAGGGTGACAATTGAAATCTAGCAGCTACTTGCTGGAAGCACTATTGGGCATTTCTACTCTGTCCTATAGGGTTACTATGAGTTGGAATTCACACAAGTTTTTTGTTTTAAACAAGGTGCTAAAGTGGTTCTGATAATGGGAAATTAGATGGCAGTTATTGGAGAAGACCTGTATGGAAGCCTTAGATTTATGTGAGCTGGGAGGCTGGGATGAGGGGAGGGGCAGGGAAGGGAGAGGAGAGGGCACTTGAGGTGGGAGCAGCCTCATGAGTGAAGGCTTGGGGACAGGCACAACCCAGCCTCAGAGCGGTCTGGACTGTGGCTATGCTCAGAGCCAGAGAGGAGTCTGTTTAGATGGAGCTGGGAACCACAGAGCTATAGTCATTTGTTGGCCTCTTACAGGGAGGCTAAGTGTTATTACCATCATTCTGTGCACACGGGGGTCTGCTTCGAGCAGCAATATGAGCCATTTGTACAAAAGACCGAAATGGGTTCCAAATAATGAGTCCAGCTGCTCCAAATATCTCCCTCCCCCTGTAGTTAACATTTTACTACCCAACCGGATAACTAATGAATCTGGCCCTCTGTAAATTCCCAGGCACAACTCCCTGCTTGCAGACTATGTCTAGACATTCAGACCTGAGTGCAGTTTGTACTTTGATCATTCAGTGCCTTATCACTCGTGAGAAACCAGGTTTAATGGGGAAGATGGCAAGATGTCATTCCAACCCCTCCTTTTGGCCCAGTGACTATGGAATGAGGGTCCCCAAGAATAATGACCATGTTAAGAAAAGGAAAGACAGTAACAGTGTTTGTTCTGTGGCTCTGGTGGCTCCAAAGCACTGACTGGGAGGTTTCTCCATCTTGTTGCAGGCTGTGTTTTGTGAAGCTCAAGCTCCTAATGATAGCCATTGAGTACAAGTCTGCCAACCGGGAGAGCCGGTAAGTTGGTTGCAACCCAGCTGCCGCTTGACATTTACGAGTGTGAGAGTGCACTCGGGAAAGGCTGGGTCCACTTCTTCTTTCTTAAGGAGTATTTATTTGTCTTTCTGACCTGAAGGTACATTTTAAGCCCTGCATAACCTGACATTGCAGCTTTTCCCAGGCTGGTCTTGCCTCCCAAGCCCTACTGGCATTCAGAGGTGGGTTTCTCTGGGGGAAAGGACCAAAGCCCCCAAGTCTCCACTGGATTATGCCTGCTTGTACTTTTCACCTTCTGAATTTAAAACCAGGGACAGACCCAATAGTAGAACCTTTTGAGTGCTGTGAGCCAAGAGCAGATGGACTCTGGCCTGCTTGACAGCAGACATGGGGCAAAACGTGATGGGAGACACCAGCCCTCTTGATGGCCAAATTACAAGCAGCCTATTGTGTACCATATGTGCTTCTCCTGGTGCATCTCAAATCCAGGTGGCAGAATAGCAGCTTCATGTAAATGAGCCAGGAGAGTCAAGCTCAAAGGCAAGAGCTCTCATTATTTATTTATTTTACACTTAATTATGTGCAAATCAGGCTGACAAGGGACTAGGTCTGCTTGAAATAGATAACACCTCAGTCAATATATGAATTCATGCAAGCAGAGGGGACATACTATATTAACAAGGAGTTTTGTTGATGGGGTACTGCATATATTACAGATAAAATAGAGATGAATTTTGCTTCCTAATTCTGAATAATCATTTTAAAAGAAAGTGAGCTTCTTGAGAGATTCCCCAGTCTTTGTCCTCTTTAAAAGACATTCATAGTCTGTTCCTAGCTATAGTAAATAAGTCTTGCTTAGAAGGAGGCCAGGAATCAGAGAAGAATCTGGACTACAGGTCTTGTTGGCTCCGTGAACTACTGTCTTCTTTGTCATAAGACTGAAAAAACTGGATGGTGCCTGGTTATCATGAGTGAATATTTTGATCAAGGATTCAATAAATGTGTCTTGATTAGAGGGGAGAGTGGGAGGGGGAAATGTGGAACAAAATTTATTTTTTTTAAAAAAGATCTGGACTTACTGAACCCGTTGAGGCTTGGAGCAACCCGTGGCTCTCTTGCCCTGAGAAAAATTTTGATCCCCTGAAGTCATTTTCAAACTGAACAACAGTTTGTCTGAATTAATAAAGAATGTTTGCCTTGATCATTATGCTCTTTTAAAGAACTGTTTGTATCAGATAAGAGTGACAACAGTAATTCTAATCCTTGATGAGTAGTTTGTGGGGCAGCAAGTCTAAGTTTTTGGGGGTGAAACCATTTGGGTAGACATAGGGAGAATAGAGACACAGTGTGAAGAATGTCACTGAATGGTGCAGGTAGAAATTGTTGAATGATCTTCTGTGTATATTTTCACCACAAATAAATACAAAAAATAAACCTTCCTTTAGGTGACTACATTGTGCAGATACCCTCAAACATATGACTTATGTGGAAGGTGACGAGTGGAAGGTCTCAGGTTACTATGACTAGTTAGGTTCCTGCTATCACCATTTTAGGATTTTTCATCATCCTGATGAATCAGCCAATAAAGCCAGATGTTCAAATGTACAATCTGTGTATCTTATGACAAAACAAACAAAAACACTGGACTCAAAGCAAGTCAGTCCAATGTCTTCTGTTACGTTACTCTCCCGATCAGATTGCTGACAAAGCCAATCTGATCAAATGTTATTTTGAAAATCCAAATCAACCACAAAGAAAAGGAAAATGGTAGATTTGGTGGCCATATGTACAATATGACCATAACAGTTAATAACTATGTATACAAATATACATTTTTTCTTTTCTGTGTTGGCAAAGTGAAGAATATGATTTGCAAAACAAGTGAAAGTCCTGGCTATTTCCTGTTCAGTAGCTAAAGTGGAATTTTCTGGGATTACTCTTTGCCTGTGCCTTTGCCAGTACTTATCTGTACCTGTGTAGGGGTAAATGTGTATTCTGGTTTTTTGCAAATGGATAGATTCTTCACGTTGCCAAGTCACTAACTCTTTGTGTAACGTGATATTCTCTTTTGATCACTTTTATGCATCTCTCCAAAAAGTATCATGGTCTGAGCGATGCTGGTGCTGAATAGTGTTTTTTGGCCATTGCGGAGTAATTTTATAGCAGGACACTGGACCTTCAACCTTCCCCCATTGTATCACACCTGCCACCTTTGGTTGTAAGCAGGGAAAGTCAGAGACTGATGATTTAGTATGAACCTGCTGATAGCATTCTAAGAACAGTAGCTCAGAGCATTCCCTGCAGACAAAGTCTGTTTTGTGATGGACCCTCAAGCTGATCCACAATCTGAGATGTTCTCAACAAGTCCAATGTATAGATATAGGACTCTATATTTTCAGAAAAAGCACAAAAAATACCTTCTTTGGCTATGTTTTGGCTTTCCATGTGCAATTGCCAGTTTTAATTCTAAACTATGGCTTGGTCTCACTGTGGAAGTGCATTGGTTCTCATGGAAAAAGGTGTGTTTGAGGGAATGTGGATTACGCCTCTGAGAAAACACAAGGGCATATCAAACATAATGTCTGTGCTAAATAGAATTGCATGTTGGATCCCTCCTGAGAGGAGACTTCTACTTTTTTTTTTCAGTTGAAATTTTGCTTTTTGTTTTCTTCTTGTATTTTCTAAAGGACAGGGTGTTATAGTTTAGAGACTTCTGCTTCTCCTTTTAATCCCCTTGCCTTCAGTCTATGTCTAACTGCCTTCTTTGTTGTTGGTTTCAACTCATATTATTGTTCTCATGCTTTGCTGAAAAACCTTGTTTTCACATACTTCCTTCCAGTAATTTGAAACAAAGGTTTATTTCTTCTTTCCTACTGGTGTCAGTCAATTTATTATCAAATTGTTTGATTTTCAATTCTTTTCTTGTCGTTTTGCAGAAGCCGAAAGCGGTATGCACTCTTCGTTAACTTTCCTTCCAACCTCCACCCTCTACCTTCACTCCTAACCACAGGACTAACCATTTGCCAAGAATTCAGCAAGATAACACCTACCTCTTTAACATATATTATATATATTATGTATATATATAATCTTATGCTCTCTTGTCTATAGTGCATATACATATATATATTTATATATACATATGTATATTTATATATCAATCCCTCTCCACCAACTAGAGTACGTGAGAAAAGAAACATATTGCTGTTACTGGATTTGTTGGTTCTTTTGCATGATGCACTAACTTCTTTGCAGGAAACCTAAAAAAGGGAAAGGCACAGTCTTGTTTTTCAGTCACGTCACCAACGAGGGGAACAAATGCTCTGAAAGTTGAAAAGGAGGACGCATCTCTCTAGCCCTATGTGTCTGTTCTATATTGTCCTGATGTATTGTCCTTGGTGTCCACCAGTCCCTGGTTGCATTTTGTCTACATACCACATCCACATTCCCAGTGACCTCCTCCTCCCTGTGTTGAACTTCAAGTCTGTGGAGCAGAATTTATGTCCTTTTATCCACAAAACAGAGACCAAGCCCTTAAGCTTTTTTTTTTTCCTTATACCTATTTTGATGACAAACTCTTGAGTACTTTTATTTCCTGGGAAGTACTCGAAAAAGTTTACAACATTGTTAAAAAAAATTACCAGATTACCACATTTGATTTATGGAATGAATACTGCTTATTGAGAGTAACTCATATTTGGGGTGTTGTTGTTAGTTTCCTTGTGTGTTTGGGCATCGTCCTTGATGTGAAGTGTCTCAGTTCTCACCATGTGACTCCACCCTGTGTTACTGCTGTACCTATTGCATGAAGCATGACTAAATCCTCATCAATGGCGTAAAAAAAAAACTTTCTGACAGTATTTTCAGCACAGTATTTCCATAATGTGTTCTCTAACACAGTATTTTTGAAAGCATACTGTTGATATGCCTACATGTTCACCTACCCAAGAGTTAATTTTCTTTGTGGTCGTAATCATTGTTATGTGTTTGTGTCTACTTGTGTGTATGTGTGTATGTATATGTGTGTGATGTATTTGTCTGGTATTCTTTCCAAATTTAGATTTTGTGGATTTTTTGAGTGGATGTGTGAAAATAGAGGTGGCTTCCTGTCAGTTTGGTATTATTAATATGATCCAACTGCGAGAAGTTACTGCAACATTTTACATCTTCAAAGGTCCACAGTAGTTGTACCTCTGCTGTTGGCTTTTGGCTCTTGAGTCCTTCTATCTTGTGGTGAAAGCATGTTGTTATATAGGCATGATATGTCTGAAAGTATGCTGTAAGGTGGCATGGCTTGCTCCCAGAATCAAATATCCAGGGTTCACTTTCGCAGAACAGCTATTGCCCCAGCTTTCTTCCGTATGACTAATATTTTCCTTATGTGTCAAATATGTTTTAAAATGCCATCTCTAAAATTATTGAAATAGATTCTGGTTCAACAACAATTCTTTGTCAGTATTGTCCAGTAGAAGTCATTTGAACCTGGTAAACTGGGAGCAATCTTTATTAGACTGCCTCTGTGTAAGTGAAGCATGGACTACGTATACCCTGTAAGAAAAAGTGTGTGTGTCTAGTTGTACGGGACTCCAGTAGCATATACTATGAAGCCCAGATGAAATCAAAAGTCTATACCGGCAATAAGAATTGAGATTTGAGGTTTCTCAGCCCACCACACTGTACTACAGTGCAGTTGTGTTCCTTGAAATGGGACTCACTTGGTTGAAAGGCCCATTCAGTCACCATGGCCTATGGCCTCATGTGATCAAAGAGACTACTTCACAGTGGCAAGATTCATCTGGGCACAGCGTGAACTCCAGTCTTAGATGGTTCCTACTTGCTTCCTATAATCAGTGAAGTCCTGGTAGCTTGCTGGACACAAGTATAATTATCATGCTATCAACTACAAACTGTATTATTGTGTGAATGGTGCTATATTTTTAATTTCTTGGGATATGGTACAATAGACCTACCAAAATGGAGAAGGAAAGAAAAATGTATGCGTATAATGTATATCCATAATGGAGGAAAGTTTCCTTTCGAAGCAATGATACCTGTTTCAGTTGAATTACCAATCAGACATTGGTTGTCTCCAAAAACAAAGTATAAAGTTTTGCAGTGATTGAGGAAGGAGCCACTAGATGTTTCCTGGGTGTTACGTGCAAGTCCTAGTGGAGAGGGAGAAATCATTTTCCCTGTCCCACACTGATTCTTCAGTTTGATCTGAGTTCAGCAAAAGATACACAACAAAATGCAATGCATCTTGAATCCTGGTGCTCTTCTCACACAGGAACCTTTTAGAAACATTTCTTTGTTGGGCTGACTCCTGCTAGCCAGTTCCATGTGAATATGTTCTGTGTTTAGAAACAAATATTTTGTATTTTCGGTATCATTTTAAATACTGAAATCAACTATGCTAGCTCCCCAAAGGGCTATCTTTTATGTATTTGTGTATGTATGTGTTTATATTTTATGTGGGAGAGTGATAGCTTATTTTTTGAACCCTCAAAAGAAGATGTGGTCATACCTGTGATAGGCCTGAGTGATGAGAACAGTAGCTTAGACTTCAAGAAAAAGGTTTGGACCACCTTTCTCATTATTAGAAAGGTAAAGGAGAATGTTTGAAATGGAGACCAGTAACTTACATTTTTCATGTATTTAACAAATAATTGCAATGTTATCTGTTGCATAAGGACTTCTCTGCTTGCCACTCTCAGAAACTTAGCAGTACATAAAACATGATCATGTTTTTTACCCCTCTGCTAGGTTCTCATGCGTCCGTCAGTTGGTTGTACTGTGGTGGCTTGCATGTTGCTATGATGCTGGAAGCTATGCACTGGTATTTCAAATACCAGCAGGGTTACTCATAGTGAACAAGTTTCAGCTGAGCTTTCAGACTAAGACAGGCTAGGAAGGAGGATCTGGTGGTCTAATTCTAGAAAAAAAATTAGCCAGTGGAAACCTTATAAACAGAAATGGAACATTGTTTGGTATAATGCTGCAAGATGAACTTCAGAGGCTGCAAGGCACTCAAAAGACAATTGGGGAAGAGCTGCCCCCTCAAAGTAGAGTTGATCTTAATGATCGCAATGGAATCAAGTTTTCATAGCCAGTATCTGCTGAGGTAGCATGACTTAAAATGGGAAGAATCAGCTGCAAACATCCATTAATAATAATAATAATAAAACCCAAACCCGCTGCCGTTAAGTGCATTATGACTCATAGTCACCCTAGAGGACAGAGTAGAACAGCACTATAGAGTTCCCAAGGGGATCACTTAATAACAAGAATGGTAAATGTACAAAGTATGAATCTAGGGAAATTGGAAATCATAAAAAATGAAATGGAACACATAAATGTCAATATCATAGGCATTAGCCAGCTGAAATGGACTATTACTGGCCATTTTGAATCAGGCAATCAGGTGGTCTTCTATGCCAGGAATGACAAATAGAAAAGGCTTTGCATTCGTCTTCAAAAAGAACACTTCAAGATCTACCCTGAAGTACAGCACTGTCAGCGATAGTATCATACTGATGCACCCACAGGGCTGGCCACTTCATACAACTATTACTCAAACTTGTGCACCAATCACTAATGCCAAAGATGAAGAAATTGAAGAGTTTTGCCCACTTCTGTGGTCTGAATTTGATCAAACATGCAGTCAAGATGCATTGATAATTGCTGGTGATTGGATCGTGACGGTCGGAAAGAAAGGAGGAAGATCAGTAGCTGAAAACTGACAGACTTGGTGGTAGAAATGATGCTATCGATAGCATGACAGAATTTTGCAAGAACAATGACTTCTTCATTGCAAGTACCTTTTTTTTTTTTGAACAACAACATACAGCTGCCTATACATGTGAACTTCTCCAGATGGAATACATAGGAATCAAATCGACTACATCTTTGGAAAGAGACTTTGGAAAGGCTTAATACCATCATTCAGAACAAGGCCAGGGGCTGATTGTAGAACAGACTGTGAATTTCTGATATGCAAGTGTAAGCTGAAGCTGAAGAAAATTAAAACAATTCCACAAAAGCCAAACCATTATCTGGAGTACATCCCATATGAATTCAGAGACCATCTCAGGAACAAATTTGACACACTGAACACTAATGACCAATCACCAGGTGACCTGTGGAATGACATTAAGGATGTCATACATGAAGCAAGAAGTCATTAAAAATACCAGAAAGAAAGACCATAATAGGTGTCATAAGAGACTCTGAAACTTGTTCTTGAGAGTAGAATAGCTCAAGCAAAAGGAAGAAATGATGAAGTAAAAGAGCTAAACAGAAGATTTCAAAGGGTGACTTGAGAAGACAGTTGTAATATTCTATAGGGAAAATACACAATGCAGGAAGCATCACAAGAAGATAGAAAGAATACACAGAGTCACTGTACCAAAAAAAGACTTGGTCAATGTTCAGCCATTTCAGGAGGCAGCAACCAGGGATACTGAAGAAAGAAGTTCAAGGTGCACTGAAAGCATTGGTGACAAACAAAGTTCCAGGAACTGATGGAACACCAACTGAGATATTTCAGCAAATGAATGTCACATTGGAAGTGCTTACTCGTCTGTGCCAAGAAATTTGGAAGAGAGCTACCTGGCCAACTTACAGGAGGAATTCCATATTTGTGTGCATTCTAAAGAAAGGTGATTCAACAGAATGCAGAAATTATCAAACAGTATCATTAATTCCACACACAAGTAATCAAACAACATCATTAATTCCACAGGCAAGTAAAATTTGGCTGAAGATTATCCAAAAGTGTGTTTGTTATAGTACATTCACAGGTATTCCCAGCAATTCAAGCTGAATTCAGGGGAGGATGTGGATGGATCTCAGCTATAAGCACCAAAAAAATACTTACCTGAGTTGTATTGAATATGCAAAGGCATATGACTGTTTGGGTTATAACGAATTACGAGCAGCATTGTAAAGAATGTGAATTTCAGAACACTTAATTGTGCTCATGAGGAACTTGTACATAGATGAAGAGGCACTTGCTTGAACAGAACCAGGGATACTGTTTGTTTTAAAGCCAAGAAACATGTGCCTCAGGGTTATATACTTTCACTGTGTTAATTCAATCTGTGTGCTGAGCAAGTAATCCTAGAAGCTGAACTGTATGTAGAAGAATGTGGCATCAAGACTGGAGGAAGAAGACTCATTAACCACCAGCAATATGCAGATGATGCAGCCTTGCTTGCTCTAAGTGAAGAGAACTCAGAGCAGCTACTGATAAGGATCAAAAATCATAGCCTTCAGTATGGATTGTACCTCATGGTAAAGAAAACCCAAATCCTCACAACTGGGCCAATAAGCAACATCGTGATAAATAGAGAAAATATTGAAGTTGTCAAGGATTTATTTTCCTTGGATACAAAATCAATGTCCACAGAAGTGGCAGTCATAAAATCAAATGGCATACCCATATTGCTTTGGGGAAATCAGCTGTAAAAAACCTATTTAGAGTGTTAAACAGCAAAAATGTCATTCAAGGGCTGAGATACGACCTACCCAATGCATGGTGTTTTCAGTCACCATATGTGCATGTGAAAGCTGGACAATGAATAAAGAAGACCAAAGAAGAACTGTTGCCTTTGATGAATCATGGTGTTGGCAAAGAATGCTGAATATAGCATGAACTGCTGAAAGAGTCAACGTTATCTATCTTGAAAGAAATACAGCCAGAATAGATAGTGAGACCATGTCTCAGGTACTTTGGACTTGTTTTTGGGAGGGAACAGTCATGAGAAACACATCATGTTTGGTAGATGATGAATGAAAAAGAGGGAGACTCTGAACACGATGGATTAACAGTGGCTACCATAGTAAGCTCAAACATAACAAAGATCTTGAGAATGGTGCAGGACCAGATGGTTCATTCTGTAGTACATGAGGTCACTATGAGTCTAAACCGACTTGACAGCATCTAAGAAAAACAACCAACTAATTAGTCCCTAAAAACAACAACAGCTCAGCTACAGGTTCCCTATGAAAAGTATGTATGTACTTGCCCCATATAGAGTGAAGCAACAAGGAATAAATCTAAGAACAAAAACAATCTGAGAGTAACGTGGAGAG
This sequence comes from Heterohyrax brucei, assembly GCA_028571685.1. Classification (NCBI taxonomy): domain Eukaryota; kingdom Metazoa; phylum Chordata; class Mammalia; order Hyracoidea; family Procaviidae; genus Heterohyrax; species Heterohyrax brucei. The sequence goes on along the minus strand of CM053154.1, from coordinate 79,481,623 downwards.
AATGTATCCATTGGGAAGGGGACCCACCAGCTGCCACTGAATGTTTGCAGTTGAAATCAACAGGGTCACAGAAGAATGATGATAATTTATATGTTGCTTGAAATGAGACAGAATAGAATACCCTTGCCAAAAAAATGTCTCTGTTGGACTTCTGCTAATTGATAGATAGACTTTTTTTCTTAGATACTTCTTGATTCTTCTTATAACCTATCTTGAAGTGTATCTCTGATTAGCCATGAAATAGACAAATTTGGAGCTAGAGGATTGATTTAAAGTGGCCCATAAAGCCACTGCCATCGAGTCATGTCCAACTCATAGAGACCCTGTATAGGTCAGGGTAGAACTGCCCCATAGAGTTTCCAAGGAGCACCTGGTAGATTTGAACTGCTGTCCTTTTGGTTAGCAGATGTACCACTTAACCCACTATGCCTCCAGGGTTTCCAGGTGGCCCATATCAAAAAACAAAAACAAAACAGTGCCATTGAGTCAATTCTGGCTCATGGCAACCCTATAAGACAGAGTAGAACTGCTCCATAGCATTTCCAAGGAGTGCCTGGGTGATTTGAACTGCTGACCTTTTGGCTAGCAGATGTAGAACTTAACCACTATGCCACCAGGGTTTCCAAGTGGCCCATAGGAAGAGGGAATTTTGGCTGTCATGCAAAAAAAACAAACTTAACACTGGGTATTCTTTTAAAGAGATCAGAGATCTCTGCGAAGATTTACGTAGTCACGTGAGGAAGTCAGCAATAAATTCTAAGGTTAGTAGATTATTTGCAGGAAAAAAAGTTACTTCTACCTAAGATCCTTATATTATAATATTTTTCAAGAAGCAAAAGATTAACACTTTACTGAAGCATCTATATTTGGAATGTAGATAGAAGGCTTTATAATCTAAAATATGAAAAAAGCAGTAATGTATTTCCTGAAACAGTCTTTGAAACTTTGAAGTGTTATACAGGAATATTATATGTCCTGGTCCCCTGGAGGAGCCTTGGTGGTTAAGTGGTTAAGAGCTTGGCTGCTAACCAAAAGACTGGCAGTTTGAATCCACCAGCTCTCCTTGGAAACCTTGTGGGACTGTTCTGCTCTGTTCCATAGGATCACTAAGAATCAGAATTAACTTGACAACAGCAGGTGTTTTTACTAGGGTTTTTTTTTTTTTTTTTGGTTTTAGTCTCCTAGAGTCACAGAAATATACTTCTTTACCAAACACTTGAATAGGTGAGCTGAATCTAGCCCATGAGCATCTGTATATATCTAGACTTTATATTTCTAGACTTCTTTCTTTCATTATTCTCAAGAGCTGGGCTCATTTTTTGGATACCCATCCAGAAGACTCTTAGAATTTTATCTGGATATCTGTAAATGATGCTGTTTCAGTTGCCCCTCAGAGATGACTTGAACCCTTTTGTCCCTGTCGTGAGAGAGTCGAAAGGCATCCAAGAGTCATATAGGCAGTGATCTCATCAGAAATGCTCTTGGTATCTTACATAATTAGCCACAGAGTTTAAGGGACAGGGTGACATTCTGGTGTACTGCTAAAAGGCAGCTCACATTAACATCTCTCTAGATGTCATGCAGGGTAAAATGTCTCTGATACTGCAGCCAGTACAGAGGTCTTCTAGTGCTAATAGTTTACCTTTTGGTTTATTTAATTATTTATTAGTGCCAAGGGCAAAATGGACAGTTATCATATTATGAGACATTATTAACCTCTATTCTGGTCTAGGGTCACTGTGGGTTGGAATTGATGCAATGTCCAACACACAATAATATTCTGTTTTTTATAGTCACTTTACTTAATAGTTGTAACTAACATGTATTAAGAACCTACTAAGTGCCAGCCATATACTACTTAACTTTAATTCTCTTAGGAATACTCCAAGAAAGTCGTTGATTATTCACCCTATTTTACAGATGCAGAGAGTGAGGCTGCATCTGCATGACCAAGACCAGGACCTGAATTTATGAATTCTGATCTATGGCATGTGCACCTGTTTGCTTAACTAACATTGATGCCCACCACAAATTACCTGACACCATACTCAGAATCTTTCCACTCCACCACAGTGACTTGACAAAAACAAACCTGAAGGCTGTAATGAATTATCTCAACCTGTAGTCTCTACAGTGATAATCCCAAATTTTCACTGTAGGCCAGTTCTTGTTTACTGTTGAGAAAGAACAGAAGAGACGAGAAGAAAAAAATCACTGATAGAAACCCAGTGATCACTGTATTTCCCCCAGTGACACAGTGGGCTTTGATCACTGGAGTACAAAGTAATGAAGCCCATCATGTAAAAAAAGGAAATAGCTTCCACAAGAACCTTGTTTTATATATGTATGTCACCACAATGTTGATGAATGTCAGATTTCTCCTTTTGGTTTCTGTTGTTTGAATCATCAGGTCCTCTTTTTTAAAAAAAGTGTTCATATGACTACTTATCAAAATGTTATTCCAATTTCAAAAAGCTACTTCCTTTAGACTACAAAAGCACATAGAATACTTCATGTGTGCCCTTGGATGTGGTTCTGGAGTGGACAGTTCCTCACTTTCTAGCTCCATCTCATTATGGGCAGGGTACTCTGGGTGGCACAAACAGTTAAGCTCTCAACTACTAGCCTAAAGGTTGGTGGTTTGAACCTACCCAGAATGTATTGGAAGAGTGGTCTGGAGATCTTCTTCTGAAAGATCACGGCCATGAAAATTCTATGGAACAGTTCTAGACTGCACATATTGTGCCTTCAAGAGTTGGAAGCAACTCAAGGGTAAAGAACAACACCTAACAACACCCTTTTGGTGATAAGCCCTACACTGTATTCTATAGGGCCAAGAAGAGAAACTGTGAGCTAATTCTTCTGAGCATGAAATACATTTTTGGCTTTTTTGTAATAATGAATAACAAAAATAAGAGTAACCATCGTGAGTCCTTCTTGCATTATCTCTTTTAGTCCTTGAAGTAAGGCAATTTTTTATTATCCTCCACATCTTATAGGTGAGAAAATTTTGTCCTAGGGAGGTCTAATAACTTACCCCATACTGACCATGCTGGAATTGGAGCCAGAATCTAAGTTTAGAGTAAGGGCATATAAGAGCCACTTTCAAGAAAGGGGTAAGAAAGTGCAAAACCAAAATTTTGCTTTTCTAAAACATGATTTCTAATTGGCTTTGAAAAGGGAACTTATCTAAACTCTGTAAGCTTAGGACCCTCTCCTCTAGTGCCTGTGCAGAGCCAGAGGGCTGGTCATTCTAATGTGAGGAGCTGGCAGGGGTGTAATTCGGAGTTGCCTGGACAGTCTGGCCGCTGGTTCTAAGCTGTGCTTTTAGTGTGGTCTGCTGCTTTGCGATCTGTGCAGACTCTTAGAGCTGCTTGTGGTTTTCCAGGCGGAAGAGTCAAAGCTTCATGGACTCTTCCTATTATTTAGTGCTAATGACACTAATGACACAGGTTCACCTTCCTTCTCTCAGGTCTTCTTATGGGTAATAGTGGATGTTTTTTGACCACAAGCCATTATTTTGCAATAATGATCTACTGCGAGATCTTCAAACAGAACCAGAGTTCACCTGGGTCTTCCCTGAATTACTGCAGGCTCATCATTCTGTTGGCCACAGCACTTTCTGAATGATTTTTCTTAGCAGAAAAAGTTGGCATACTAATTACCATCATCCATTTTGGTTGTTTTAGGCATTTAAGCACCTCTCTAGCCTAGTTCCAAGCATCTGTTACCTTAAGCACAGCTTTTTCTGATCAAAGAACACTTCTGTTGTATCTGTTCCCGCATTTAGACTCCCAAAAGTCAGCATCCATTAAGCCCAAAGCCTCATCTTGGTCCCAGTGTGAGACAGTCCTGTGTTCTGCTTTTGATCTACAGAAAATTAAACTTGCTTGTTTCATCCATTTATCAGATGAGGATACATTTATCTCTTCTGTCAGTCCAAACACAAGTTGGCCAGCTAATCTATTTATACTGCCTTGAAATAGGACAGTATATGTTTTAGAGTCATACTTCACTGAAGAGCAAATTTTTTTTAGGGGTATTTTGAATTTGTTTTCTAACAACAGCCTCGGTCAGTGTCTGAATGTACCTTCAGACACTTGTATAAACACCAGATTAGAATCATTAAGTATTTCCAATTGCTAGCATTTTTCTTCTTTGCTGATAGAATAGATCCAGTTCTTTCTGAATAAACTTCACATGGAATCTACTTCCATGCCCTGACTGTGTCACGCAGATGCTCTTTCCTTCTACATTGGTTATGGGTGTCTTGTGCCATTCCCCTCAGTAATAGATGGTGTGTATACATGTGTGTTTGTGTATGCATATAGGGGTCCCGTTAATGCTCTGTCATCTAAAAGAAAATGGGTGCAGCAATGACTTTATAAGATTGATAATAACTCTTTAATGTTGACCACCAACAGCAGTTTCCAAAAAAATGAAAAGAAAACACCAAACCCAGTGCTTTGGCATTACTGCCCTCTCATAGTGACCCCATAGGACAGGATAGAACTGCCCCATAGAGTTTCCAAGGAGCCCCTGGTGCACTTGAACCTTTTTGTGAGCAGCTGTAGCACTTAACGTCTACACCACCAGGGTTTCCAGCAGTCTCCAAAGGGGTACATTATTAGGGACTTCACTTTGAGTTAGATGCCTTGGATGATGGCCAGATTGCCCCATTGTTCAATCCTGGGCCTAAAACCTAAATTTGCTTAAGTTTTCTCAGTTGAGAGTAGGCTAACCTGGGAATCAACCAGTAGAGCTTTATACTGACATTATCTATTTCAATGGGTGGGATGGGGAACATCAGGCTCTGAACAAAATCCTTGGGGACAGCATTAGACCAGTGGGCACTCTATCAGAAAACAATAGTACAGTATACCCTTCGAGGTTTTAGTCAGAATATGACCTCATAAACGTGTCTTCCTTGTTTGTTTTTGTTCACTGAGCAGTATATTAATTAATCCTGGAAATCACCTTAAGATCCAAGAAGGTACTTTAGGATTTTTCATCGCAAGTGATGCCAAAGAAGTTAAAAGGTAAGACTTACTTATTTTCACCTGCCTTCCTCTCTGGTCCTGTCAGAAAAATCTTAACTCAATGAGGGGGACTTCCATCCATATGTGCAGGCTGCTAACACTCATGTTTCTTAACACGTCTTGGCAAAAGATATTGTGTTTCTGTGTACTTTTTCACATAATCAGTTCCACGTCCCTGAAGTAAAATCATAAAAATGTAGAGCTAGGAGGGCCTAGTTATCTACTCCTTTATGTGAGAGGAAACTGAAGCCCACAGAGCAAGGGTAGAGGCTCCTAAGGTCATCCTGTTTCTATCTGAGGCAGAACAACATAACATAGTCAAGTGGCTGCTTGTTTAGTGCTCTGCACTTAGTATTATCTGGGCACATACTTTCAAAAATTGTCTGTTTTTTACTTTAAGTGCTAGAGTACCCCAAATGGGTTTTCAAAAAGCTTGGATTAATTTCAGATGAAACACTAAACTGGCTATCTTTCTACTTGTGGCTTTCTTGGTAAGTGGTTGAAGCTGCCAGGTTCTGACTGTAGAGGCGCATCCAACATTCCACTGGCTATAGTGTATTACAACGCATTATTTGTGTCCTTAAACTTATTTATGTAGTTTAGGAAAGTACAGGAGTCTTTGCAGAACACCATGGACTGTTCTTACATTAAACTCTATCCTATGAACTTGGAAAAACTCATTAGCAGAAAATGTTAGTCAAATGATCATATAGGCCACTCAGCTTAACAATAATGTTACACATAAAATATTTTAAATAAATTGCTGATTGTGAAGGTTTATACAGGTAATCTCGAACTTATGGTGGTTCTATTTTAATGACTCCATCGTAAGTTGGTTCACACGTAAGTTGAATTTTTTTAGTTTTCATTATTATTGCCTTTTATTATCAGTACCTTTATAAATGTGATCTTTGTTTTGGGGGTTGGCATGAGAATGATAACATCAACAAATTACGTGCTGGGAAACTGTTGGCAGTACATATTGGTAAAGATAAGATGCACAAAAAAAGATGGTCATAAGTGCAGTTTGTTGTAACCTGAATGTAGCATAAGTCAGTTCCTTCTTATGGTTAATTATGTAAAGCTGTTGTCTCCACTTAATGAAGTCCTACTCAAAGTTAGACACTGGGTTAAGTGTTCTGCATACGTTACCGTCACTCCTCAAAACAGCCCTGTAAGGTAAGCCCTCTGAATCAGGGCTTTGAGTTCCTGTCTTATAAAATCGAGATAAATGATTTCCCAACAGCACTTGGCTTTTGGCTTTAAGGCAGCACAGCCCATAATCCAGTGGCAGGGCTGGATCAGAACTGATATTTCCTAAAACCCGTACTCTTCCTTCCAAATTTAGTCTTAGAAGCAAACTGTTTGTGCAGTGTTTGGTATATGCTGGCACTATTCTACACCCTATTGTTGTTGTGTGCCACTGAGTCAATTTTAACTTGTAGTAATTCTATAATAACAGTAATACTGCACCATAGGGTTTCCTAGGCTGTTGTCTTTACGGAAGTGGATCACCAGGTCTTTTTTCCTGTAGAGTCACTGAGTGGGTTTGAACTGTTGACCTAGCACTTACCCATTGATCCAATAGGACTCTTCATTCTCCAGAGTCCTAGTCCTCCGTATTTATTGCCACACTGAGTCCTCATAATAAGCTTGTAAATCAGGTAGCATTAATATCCCTATTTTACATACATCAAGACATGAATCAATTAACTCCTTGCACTGCCAGTGAGTCGGTAAGCCAGGATTGCATCCCGCAGGTCCAGTCCCAGAGCCTGTGCTCTTCTTAATGACTCACTGGTCATAAAACTATGACACCTGACAACTGATGCTAATGATTTTCTTCCTCCTAACCCACTTTAGTAAACTAACCATTTCAGTTACAAAAAGCTTTGAGGGGCAGGGGGAGCCTACACAGAGGAAGAAGAGGAAAAGAATAGTCTTAAAAATGAGCTGATTTTATTTCTACAAACTGGGAAAAGATTGCCATTATTCAGTTGCAGGAGAGGAACACCTATCTGCCCAATTCTGTAACTTCTCTTTTCTTGTACCTTGAAACCTAGGTTGACCTGAGAGACGGCAGTGGTGGTGAAAGGTGCCGTTGTTCCCATCCCCACCCCACGTCCTCTGGCAGGGAAAGTTGTATCACTTCCCTATGTTGAGACCCAAAAGCTAAGAAGCAGTGTCTCAGCACCACGCACAGGAGGCTGGGGAGCTCGATGGCCCCACACATCACATTTTACCTCCCAGATAGCAAGTATAACATGAAGCTCCCATTTGTGTAGTTCTATTTCCTATTGCATCTCTCACTAATGAATGTCACAAATACTAGGCAGTCCAGAAAAACAAATTACCTCCTGTATTAGGGAGTGCAGTGTGCTCATTTCAGTGCTTTATGGTATTCACAAATATGTGCTGACACAATCAGCTACAATACCAGCCTGCAATTTTCCGTGGTGTGTGATGGGCCAGGACTAAAGCTGTCAGTTAGGGACTTTCAAATAGATGAAGAATGTAGAAAACCACAGAAAGGACATTGGAGATTTGAATGAAACTAAACAAGTTTTGTAAAAATGGAAAAGTAGATTATGACAAGGCAGTATTGAGTTTGCACCCTCTGCTGCAAAAAAAAAGCAACAAAAGAAGTTAATAGATTCTAGCTCCTAGGAACTCTCAGATGCGATGGTTTAGAAACACAGGATGAAGCCATAGTTCCTGCTTTAAGAAGGTCACTTTGAAAAGGGTTTTCAGGTGGTTGGCCTTCAACTCTGGCCACTAATCATTTACTTTTCTAAAACAACTTTGAAATGTAATCCATAACATAGGAACCACAGAGTGGTGGCTCACAGACTCGACTGGGCTTGCCAACAAGATTCTTTTGACCCATAATTAAAAAAGAAATGAACCAACTGGCAAGATGATAAAAACCATGAGCTTTTATAAAAACTCGTAATACTGATTTGTCCTGACAAATTGGCAGATCAAGCAATACTAGGTAGCATTCTCATACCCATTCATTCACTGAATGTCTATAAGTCACTCGCTGTTGTTGTTGCTGGGTACCATCAAGTCAATTTCAACTGGTGGGGCCCCATATAATGAAGAGAGCTGCCCCATACGGTTTTCTTCACTGTAATATTTATGGAAGCAGATCACCAGGTCATTCTCCCATGAAACTGTTGGGTGGGTTTGACCACTAACCTTTTGGCGAGCAGCTGAGTGCTTGTTCATTTGCTTTACCGGGGTTCCTTCACTAGGAGGCTCTGTTCTAGGTTCCAGGGATATAATGGTGAAGAAGAGACAGAAGTCCCTGCTCTTGCAGGGCCCACATTCTAGGGGAATCAAATTTGTAGTTTTACTTATTGGTGTTGCAAAGAATCAGTGCAGTTGTATCACTGATTTAGGTTGAGTGTAAGTGGAGGCTACCCTGAGGAGGTGATGTTTAAGCAGAGATTGAAATGATGAGAAAAAATTCCATCATGCAAGAACCACAAGGGAGAGGGGACAACTAGGGAGAATGTCTCACAGTGGGGACAAGTTTGGTGGGTTCAAACCACCAAAGAAAGCAACTGTGGCTGGGCCAGGGTAGATGAGGGAAGAGTGATATGAAATGGAGTTGGAGAAAGGGACAGGACCAGTTTCTGCTGGACTTCATGAAGGGGTTACAATTTTATTACAAAATGGAAATCACTGATGGTTTTAAGCTGGGTATGATGTGGTCTGATTTCTGTTATTAAAGGGCTGCAGAGAATGGGATGTAATGGAGCAGGTAAGAAGGCCAAGAGACTTGGAGCCTATTCATAGTTGAGATGTCAAGTGATGAGGACTTACAGTAGCCTGGTAAGTGTAGGTAGAGAGAAATAGGACCAATGCAGAAAGTTTTAGAGAGTCCACAGAACCCACTGGTGAACTGGATGTAAGTGTTGCGTGCAGTGGGGAGGGGAATCTAGACTAAAGCCTAGATTTGGGGCTTAAGCCATTGAATGGATGATGGATCCCGTTTACTGAGATGGAGGAAGCTGGGGTTGCAGCATGTTTGGGGTAGCAAGAGGTCAAGAATTCCCTTTGGGCTGTGTTAAGTAAGAGATATGCACCAAACATACATACAAAGTTGTGAAAAAGGCAGTTGGATATAACAGTCTGAAGTTATGGGGAAAGGTGAGAATTGAAAATAGAAATTTGAGTGTGGCGTTACAGAGCATTGTGGCAAAAAAAAAAAAGGTACATGTACACAGGGAAAGGGAGGAAGAATTTTATGAAATGATTGCATAACGTTGTTGGCAAGGTTAAGGAAAACCAGCAAGGGATGGCCAGGCCTCCAGTTAGCGACAGGGGAGCCACTGTCAGCTCTAGACCTACGGGAAGGGCTAGAAGAACCTGGAGAGAGACACTGCAGTGAAAGGGCACCTTGCAGGAGCTGTGGCCTTCAGCAGAGAAATGTTCTCACTGCATTTTATGACCCAACAGGAAAGAGCTAGGGGTAGAGACCAGGAATCATCTCCGCTCACATTTCAGTCTCCCACTGGTCTCTCCCATTGGCTAAGCAAAACAGGAAACCAGAGGGCACAGAAACTGTAAAAACCAGCCTGACAAGAGCCAGAGCTGGAAGGTCAAGGGAGGACATTCAGCGCAGGATTGGTGGCCTGAATGAGGCATCTAAAACCATGAGACTGAATGAGGTCCCTCAGGGGAGTATGCTGAAGAAAGACAGAACGATGAAGACAGGGAGGAACTCTGGGCAGTTCTATGGGACATGCCAACATGTATTGATTGAGATGAGGCTGGAAAGCCAACAAAGCAAACTGAGAAAGAACAGGCAGGCGAGGGTAGGAGACAAACCAGGAAACACTTGTATCATAAAGGTCTCAACAAAAAGGTCATTTTTTTAAAGAAGTCATCTCTGTCTGACTGAGAGGTGAGGTCCAGAAGGAGTAGAGGGTGAAACTGGATTGGAGGCTACTGAAGTCCTTGGTGACTTTTGCCAGGAGTCTCAGCAAGTGAAGTGGTAGACCACGGGCCATGGTGACACACAGGAGCTAGAGAAAGTGAGACAGCAACAAGAGCTAGAGTTGTTTCTAGAAATGTCAAGAGGAAAAGGAATGGTGATTGCAGGGTATGGGGGCAGTTTCAGTCAGGAGAGGTAGCGTGTCTTTTCTGATAGGAAGTATCAGAGCTTGTGTGAATGCTGGTGGGAGATTCAGACAGATGGAGAAATGGGTGATGCAACAGAAGGGGTGGTGCCACTGAAGCACAGCCTGGTGCTGCCCAGAGGGAGAGGGTGCAAAGCACAAGTGAAGGGAAGGCCTTAATGGGTGCGTGGGGTGGGGGCAGGGGGCAAGAGGATCAGAGCAGAGGCATACAGTGGGGGGACTTCCCTAGGAGTGTGAGAGCGCCCTGTCCAAGCACCTCTACTTTCTTGCTGATGTATCAGGCTGTGTGTGGATGAGGCAGGGTGAGCTGATAAAAGAGGAGAGGTTGGAGCAGAAAAAGGTAGGAAATAGCTGTTTCAGCAGGAAAGCAAGCACTAGGAGAATAGAATAGGGTCAGAGGAGGGTGGAAAAAGGCCCCTGAAATTGATGACCATGGATCTAAAGTTTTATTTCCTGTCTCCAGCAAATTCAGCTGCTCCAGTGGAGGTGTGCAGAAAAGTAGGGGTTTGTCAGGAGAGAATGACAGCAGCAGAGAGCAGTGGGGGAGAACGGGGCTTATAACGAAGTACCCTTTAGCAAAATGAAAGTTTAGATATTCAGTTCCCTCCAAGTAGGGGATGAGTCTGTCACCCAGCCTCCTCAGCCTGTCTTACTCACCAACTTTATTGTCCGGCACCTGTGGAGATTTCACTTTAAGAATCAAGTTTTAATGTATAGTGTAATTGTACTTTCAATAGTCAATTTGGTCATATGATCTCTCTAGCACAGCTGTGTTTAAGACCTCAGGCTGTGGTGCCCAGTTGTTGTGTGCTGTTGAGTAGATTCCAACTCATAGTGACCCTATAGGACAGAGTGGAATAACACCACAGAGTTTCCTAGGCTTAGTATTTATTGGAACAGATTGCCAGGTCTTTTTGTCCCTGGAGCAGCTGCTGGGTCCAAACCTCCCACTTTTCATTTAGCAAATGAGTGCTTAACCACACATGGATTTGAATGCTGATTCTTAACTGTGTGACCTCGGGCAAGTCACTTCTGTGTTTTAGTTTTCTTGTCTGTAAAACACTGCTAATAGTCAACACCTCCTTCAAAGGGTTATTTGAGGACCAAGTAAGTTAATCCTTCTAAACTATGGAGCCTGTAGTTTGTCCTCTATAAGTGTTAGCTATTATTATTGTTACCATTGTTAATATTACATGTAGGAGCATTAAATGAGAAGATGGCCAAAGGAAGTAGATGCAAAATTGCTGCCCAGAATTTGAATGCTTTCTCCTTTTCCTATCCTGCTGCCTTCAAGGCATGTCACCATCGAATTGCCCTCCCAGCTACCTTTGCTTTGGGCAGTGTACAGGAGAGCTGCCATTTAAAGAAAAGTGGAGGACTTGCTGTAGTGGAAAGAGCCTTGGGCTGGGATTCAGAGGTCCCAGGGCTGGCCAAGCTCTACCACAGGATGACCCGAGGCAGGTCACGACAACCTCCTCAACTGACAGATGAGGACACTGAGTCCAAGGAACTGTAGCTACAAGATCTCTTCCAGACCCAAAAGTCTTAAATGTTTGTTTCCAGCCAGTGCTGATCATAAATTTGAGTCCTGTGAAAAACATAAAAAAGGAACACCTAGGAATAAAGTGGTCAAGAGTTGTGTTTATTCTTTAGTCACTGGTCAAGGAATACCATGTTTATCTCTGGTATAGAGTTTCATGTTGGGAGCGGTGAAGGCACTAAGCCAGGAATTTTGTTCTTGTTTCTGGAAGGTTGCGAGTTGTTCTGATGAACAGCTCAGTCCTCTAGTGCCATTCTTTTGGGTGGGGTCAATTTTTGATAGTTTTTTGAATGATCTTAGTTTGTCTCATTGAGGATCTATCTCTGACACAGCCAGCATTCTTTGTTATCACACATGACATGCAACAGCAGACTAGGGAATTTTCATGTTGATGGCCTTTTCTACATCTCTTCTATCCACCCCACCTCAGGAATGGCTGCCTAGCACTGTTTGAGTGGTCAGCTGAGCATCTGCTCTATGAAGAGAAGAAAGTATTCATTCACGACACTTTCTAGGGTCTAGTTAGTATGGGAGTTCGTTCAGCCAGCACTGGAGCCATCGCATGTGGCCTATGAAGTCTCACAGTGGGGTCAACAGAGCAACTGCTTGACTCACCACTTTCGTTTTTTCCTTCCCCATCTGCCTCGACAGTTTTTCTCATTGGCTGGCGAGAAAGGATACTTTCAAAGTGGCACAGCTAATATTTTTACTTGACTGAGGAAAGTCATACTTATGCCATCCTTCACCTCTTTTAATATGTTTTTGACTGGACTGTAGAGACTTCCAAGGTGGGAGGTATATTTGCCCCCCTTCCCATGGACCCTGGGTTGGTGTCCACATGTTCCAGCTGGTAGCATGTGAAACTGTTCTCAGCTAGGAAAGAGGAGTGAGCAGACCCTGCAGGGTTCACATCAGCAACCTTTCCCCTAGTTCCTTTTCAAAGGAAAGTTTATTAAAAGAAGCACTAAGTCAAATGGTAGAGGCCTGTGTTTGAAATACATGGTCTTGCAACAAACTTTTCCGTCTGTAAACGTCTAAACCTTTCAAAAGATTAAAGGAAATTAGTGCTGGCATGTTTCATTAATTTGGCACCATAGTGGAGGAAATATGGTACTCATTTCATTTGGGTGGATTAGGAAATGTGTCAGTTTTTCCATTCTCTTTCTCCAGGGCATTTTTTTACTGCAAGGCCTGTCATGATGACATCACAGATCCCAAAAGAATAAAAAAATGCGGCTGCAAACGGCGTAAGTAGTATTTCTTTCCCCCTTCCCTCCCTCTCACTGGTCCCCAAGTTCCTTTTCCTTTTCCTGTTTGAGAAACACTAAACATCAAGAGTTTTCTTGAATATGTTTATGTTTCACCGACAGTTTAAAGAGACATGAAATAAATCCCTGTCCTCGCCTTATTAGAACATAAGATGAAAAATCAGCACCTCAACACCTGGAAGTGAACCTAGAGCCTAATCCCCACTTCCTGATCCTAAAGCAGTGCCTCAGTAGATGTGTCCACTCCAATATAGTCAAAGGCGATGTATAAAAAGAAGGAAAGCTAAGGCCATTAGGAGGGGCTATTTTTGTAGAGCAGTTTCTGGGGAAGGATAAGCCAACAATGTAAAGATGTCCACTCTAAGACTGGGATGAAAACAGCCTGAGGACTGTCTCCCAAAAGGGAGTTGATTCTCTTTCCATTGGGATTCCGGCAGATTTTAGCATCAAAGACCAGAGCTTTCAACTGTGACACCCTCAGACCCAGAAAAGAAAATTTCAGTTGACAATGGACTCCATGTGTCATTGTTCCAGTGATCAGTCTCAGACTCTGTTGTACTCTAAAGGTAGGCTAGATTGTGTTTAGTAGACTCCGGCATATCTGTCTTAAGCCACTTCCAAGACAGCTTGCAATAGAGGCTGTTGATAAGGGACGAATATTGAGTTATTGGATTATGAGCTCCTGAGGCTGACAGTGGACTTGACTTTGGGTAGGCTAGGACTTTTGCAATCATTATGCTGTGTTGCTTAATTGAAGTTGTTCACAACCCTAGAGAAAACAATAATGATATCTTGCTTCTTATGGTGATTTAGTGTTTTAAAAGGTCCTTATGATCATTACTTGCTGTGATGCTCACCATAACCCTGTATAATTAGCAGGGGCTGTTATTAGTCCAATTTTTCAAGAGAGGAAGCTAAGACTGTAGGTTTAGTGAGAAGATGAGAATGGAAAGCCCCATACAGCCAGCAGCCAGGGACCCAGGCTCATTCAAAGACTTCCTTTGATGCTGCACTCTGAGCCCCCCAGTCTTTTTTTTTTTTTTCATTTCACTGCAAGAGAGTGGATAGGTTGTCTTGGGTCTGATGAGTAAGAATGCAGTTATGAAAAATCACTTCATAAAATACTTTCTCACTAGTAGAACCAGACAGCAAGCAGCATTCCTGGGATGCATTGAGAAGGCGAGGTCCTTTTTTCACTGCACTCACAGTGGGAGCAGAGGGAAGGAAAACACAGTAGGGTAGAAATGTGCCTGCAGTGGAGCATCAGCGAAGACAGTCTCTGGGGAAAGTGAGCCCTCTGTGTAGAGCAGCTCCTCTGGGAAGGCCTTTGGGCTGGTCCCCAGGTTTGCACACTTTCTGCTACCTCCTTCCCACTGACTTAACCTTCATGCCTCTCTTCAATCCTGTTATCTTATAAGACTAGTATTTATTGATGTCTTGGAGTAAGAGCCTTCAACTATTTGGGCCTAGGAATTCCTTGGCTCTGATAACCAACCAGGAAAAATATTTAGGGGAGTGGAAGGCAGAGAACAAATCCTACTCTGCATCCAGTCCCTCCAGTCTATCAGGGCCTTGTGGCTTGAAAGGCCCTACTCACCATGAAGTCACTCCTAGCCCTGCCTGTGGATTGTGGACACAGAAGCTCCAGGTGCCACTCTGCTGACCAGTCATCTCTTGTGCCATTTTCATCAGAAGATATACAGCACTCTGATGGTGGAGGTAAACAAGAATGAGAAAAGAGGGTGGAGAATGCAGAAGAATGTGGAGGCCAATAATCCATGACAGAACAATTGCCAGGAGCCTCGACCCACTGGCATGTCTATGAAATGGCAAAGCTGTGATTCACTTACTAATTACCCAAGCTCACTGACTTCTTGGTTCAAGGCACTATTCGTGGTACTAGGGATAGAGTAGTGAGCGAGACAGAGCCCCTACCCTCCTGGAGCTTTCGCCCTAGTGAATGGAGACAACTAATAATCATATAAACAAATAAATCCAGACAGAGGTAAGTGCCATGAAGAAAAGAAAACAGGCAGCAGAGAAAGGAAACTAAGAGTTTGAGGAAACTTGTAGTTATGTTCCTTTAGCTAGGAAGGTCAGGGAGGCCCCCATAGGAGATAGGATTGAAACTGAGACCCAGTCTAGGTAATAAAGAAGGCGAAGGACAGAGGGCAAGAGGCCGGCATGAGTTTGTAGTGTTCGAGGGACAGAGGGAAGGCCAATGTGGCTGGCAGGATTCAGGGAGAGAGTGATAGTTGAAGAGATTCAAGAAGAAGGCAAGGGCCACATCCCACAGGTTCATATAGGATGAACCATGGTGGGAGTTCCTGGGTGGGGCATCCTCACCCAGAGGTGCTTCAGGAAACAGGTTTGGTGATCTGCTTCTGAAAGTCACAGCCTTGAAAATCCTATGGGACTGCTCTGCTGTGACACACACAAGATTACCATGAGTAAGAACTGACTGCATGGCAGCCACTACCAGCAAGGCCGTAAGTGAGAAGCTTGGAATTTAGCCCTATGACAGGAAGCCATTGGTAGGCGTTAACCAAGGAAGTGGCCTTGATTCTCATTTTTAAAAATCTCCCTGGTGAGTTGTGGCCAGAGAAAGAGTCTATTTGGCAGGAGTGTAAGCAGTGGGGTGAAGCAGGGCTTCCCAGATTCTTCCTCCCCTACTGCGGTGTGCGTGTCAGCCCACTGTAACACCAAACACAGATCATTGTTTAAGTCCCTGGAAGTAAGAATGTTCCCATCTTGTATTTTTCCACCTTGGTCCCAAGCAAGCAAACTCCAGCTGCCTTTAGCTTCATCTTAGAGAGAGAGGCACATTGTTGTTTAAAATTTTATTCTCTTCATTTCCCTTAAAGTGAGTGTAACCGGTGAAGTGTGTGGTATTCCACCATGCACAGTGCAGATTGCTGCAGAACTGCTTTAATAAAGCCAAGCCCATTTAACACAGGTCTCTTTCCCTTTTCTCTGCACCCTTCCTCTTAGACACTTACATAAAAAGGAGCCTGTTGCCCTTTTGTATTAATATTCGATAACCACCTGAATTGTCCAAATCATGTTTGTCTTAATTAAAAGCAATAGCAGCCTGTGTTACAGGGGGCAAGTTGCAGGTGCAGGAGGGGGAGAGATAGTTAGAATAAAGCAGATTATTGAAAACAAACCTCCCCATGAAGGACAGGGAAGTGAGGAAATTGAGGAAGAAGTGTTTGGTGGTAAAGAAACTTGAAAATGGAAGCTCCTTCGTTATCCGCAGCTAGTCTAGTGACATAAAGGTGGGCGAGTTGGTAATGCATTGGCGGTTCCCATTCCCTTGGACGTACGTTGCCTGGTTCTCTTTCCAAGTCCGAAAGGGCAGCGGATGCACATGGTCATCTGCCCAAGCCTGTTAGGTAGGCTACGTATTGAAACTCACCCGGGAACAATACATCTCTGTGAGGGCAGGGCTAATGAAGTCACCGGACTTTATCCACAACTTCCCAGCCCACTTCTCTCCCTCCTAACTGTCCTCTCCTCTACCCCTTTCACTTTCCTTCAGTAATCTTAAATGTTTCATATCATATTATCCAGAGAAATGTCAAGTGTGGCTGTTCCATGTATACATTTCGGTGGTAGTGTAGTTTAACGTTTGAGTTTCTTTCCAGTTCTTCATAGCTCTGCCTCAAGAAAGAAAGTAAAATTCAGCTCTCTGGCCAAGGAGCAAGCTCTTACCATCTAACACCCTTTTTCTTTTTCCATGTAACAAACCTGGTCTAATGATTTACGTTTTTCCCCTAGCCTCTACAAGTTTGCCAAAGGGTGGACCCTGCCCAGGGGACAAATCATGTCTAAATTGATGTGTTTGAAGGAATTTTCTTTCACTTCTAATCATTGACGTATTCTTGATTTATTTTTTCTCTTTGCTGCCTTGGAATACGGCCCCCACTCTATTTTAACTGCACACTGGTAGTGATATATTGTGAGTAAATTGGGTTCCCCATAGCCCAAAGTCCGGTTCCCCTTGTCTTTTTCTAGAAGAGACACTCCTTATATTTTCTGTACAATTTCAGTTTCTTTTTCTTTTGGTATTTATGTTGCATGTAGCAGTGACATCATGCCCCCAACTTCCTCATCCTTCAACACCATCCACAAAGTAGCCTGGAGCTAGAGAGTGTGGCAGAGAAGCCACTCTCATTCATCTACGCAACCCCTTCCCGCAGCCTCTTGCCAGCTTCTGGCTCTGTCTTATCTTCACATTTGAAAATAAGACCTTGACAACAGTGTTTCTCCTGAGGGACTTGGCTCCGGACTTTTAGGGGACACTGATTAGGCTGAGGTAATTACCACTATCACTCTAGATGTTTGGTCAATTGGAGGTCATTGTCGTGCTTGTCTTTGATAAATTGTGTTTAGTCTTCTCTGCTATGGAGCTGAATTCATATCATGAAGGAAACATATGCTACATATGTATTCATATGTAGTGATATATAAATTTATATGATATATACCAGTACATGATATGTAGAAATGTTTATTTTGATATATGAATGCAGAGACATTGAGAAGGCAATGTGTTATTATAGAATATATGCCTCTCTATTTGAGAACATGCTTAATAGAGAATGAATTGTGTGTCCAACTTTGGGAATGGAAGTATCTAAATGGCTTTACTGGAGACAACTTTCTGCAGTGGTAATTATTCCCTACAGTCTATGAAGTTCCCTTGCTTTAAAATAAAATATCTCTTTTAATAATTACTCACTAGGATATACCTGGTTCCTCTGTGGGTGTAAGGCATCTTGGAAGATATGTTTGCTTACTCGAGACTGAAAAAATGGCTCAAGCTGAACATTCCGTCTCATTAATGAGTTACATAGAAGCCTGAGCAAGTAATTTAAAGTCTCTGCCCCTGATTCTGGTACACAAAAAATAGGACCTTCTCTCACCCAACAAGATTGACAGTTGAGGGAAAGAG
Organism: Heterohyrax brucei; assembly: GCA_028571685.1. NCBI lineage: Eukaryota > Metazoa > Chordata > Mammalia > Hyracoidea > Procaviidae > Heterohyrax > Heterohyrax brucei. Next base: position 79,463,669 of record CM053154.1, on the reverse strand, counting down.
CATTTAAGGCCTATATTTCTGCAGTGACTTGGAGCAATGCTGATTTCAGTGACAGCCACAATGGGCAGAAGGGCTTTATTCACATACATGAGACTCACTGCAAACAAGACTCACCCCGCAGATCAGTCCAGCCCAGTGGCTGGAGAATTGAAGAAGATGTTCAATACTCAGCCCATTCATATTCCTTTGCAGAAGAAGAGGCAAGGCAGTCATCTGGTTTGTGCTAGTCTTCAGAGTTTGATGGTCCAATGGTGTAGAAACTCTATGTAAAAGCAAAACAGAACAGTGACCGTCAGTTCAGCACACAGTTCTGTCAAAATTGACTCTGAGGCTCCCTTCATGGACAGAACACCTCTAAGGATGGCTTCAGGGCCTGAGCCACTTACATACCTGAAGACCTGCCTACTATATGTCAGGATTCTTTCAAAATCAAAGGGGAAATGTGATGTCCATCGACAAACGACTCTAGTGCCAAACCCTGCTGCCTTTCCCAACCATGGTATTGTTGTTACAGCCAGTATCAACTTGCTCTGTGTGCTCTGTGCTACTGATGTTAACTAGCTTTTCTTTTTCTCTCTTTCTGTTCTTGGAAAAACACCTGTAAGATCTTTCTTCTCCCTCCAGAAGCTAATAGGAGAAATTTTGCTAAGTGAAGACTTCATTCCTAATTTGTAGGCCTTAAAAGAATGTTCACTGATTCCCAGTGTCACATCAAACAAATGCCTTGACCTTAAACCTCAGTTGACCTTTTCTTGCATGAATAGTCTTATTTATAATTTTAATCACTGTCTAGCATATTAAGACCAGCTCCAAGGTTCATGCTTGGAAATGATCCTTCCATCATGGGATGGATTTTAAGCACAAGATTCCGGCCTGAAAAGTGTCTGTTAATAAAACGGCAGATTTTTTTTTCTTTCCACACCAGTCTTCCCTCACATTTGCTCCATTTGAAACCTAAAATATTTTTCTTCAACAGTTGGAAACCTCCACCTGAGCCTCTCAGTCAAGTTCTCCTTTTCCTGCCCCTTCCATTCCATTCTGGAAGTTATGATTCTGCAATTGGAAATTGGCTGAGCAATTTGATTGCTGATGCAGGAGGCAGGTAGTGTTGAGGACAGGACAGGATCCAATTCTGTCTTCTGTTGTAGGGCCGTATTGGAAGGACTCACCAGCAGAGAACCTGAGTTCAACAGCTGTAAAGAGCAGTAACTTAAGTCTGGAGCAGCCGTAGAATTTCTTTCCATAATAACCACCTTTGAACATGTGGGAAAAGTTGTCCAAGACTAGTCCAGAAAAATGCTGCATGTTTAAATGCCCAGGAGTAAACAGAGAGCTTTGATGGTGTCCACTGGGGAAAGACTTTTATTTTTGTCTCTTTAAATAGTACTAGAAAGTCATAATGGAATTACTGGATGAATATCCACTTAGTTCTAGTGAAAGAAAGCACATAAAAGCTTTTCCTCAAATTGTGAAACTGCTAGGACAGAGTTCTGTGGAGGGAGGTGAGGACCCTAGGTCTAATTCTTGACAATCACATAATCTCTTTCAGTACGGGCACTTATCCAAGCCATGTACCTTGTGATGTGGGATGATGAGAAAACTGCATCCCCAAAGGCTTATGCTTCTCTCAGAGTTAATATTGCCTACAGGTACAATTAATTGAGCATAGTCTTCCAAGAATTCTGGGACAAAATGACAAGTAGCTACAGCATTCACAGCTGCCAGAGATACACTCTTGTTTGTTTCTTATCTGAGGAAGCTCCATCAGGGCCTTGATGATACCTGGCCATCCACTGATGAAGTGGTCATGCTCTGAACCGGCCCATGCTTGCCAAAGGGCGTGATCAGCCTAGGAGCATCTCCTAGGACCTCTCATCCCTGCTTCTCCAATGCCCTGAAACATCCACCGTGAATCCTGAGAAGCAGTTAGATGGAAAGGATTCTGCCCACATTTCACATCTCAAGGACAGCAAAGTCCTCTTCTGCTGTCATTCAGAGGTCTGCTGTTTCAGGTTAACTGTTCACTTGTGGCTCACCCACACCAGTCCACTAGGTGTCCTCATAGATCTACCACCATTGCCATTGAAATCTTGGGGAAAACTCCTTTTTCTCAAGACTGGGATTTGGGAAGTAATGGGTGACTACATGAAACCGAAAAGCAGGACACACAAAAGGAATGAAGGCTACTTTGTACTGCCAAGGAGCAGATAAAGAGGCTTCCTTCTGTTTTTAGGTGAATACAGAAACTTTCAAAGCTGCTCTTTGAAACCTGACTTTGGATATTGGAAATTAACCTTGTAACCTACCTCAATTATAGAAAAAGGAAACAATCACTTAGAAGAGGAAATAAAATATGAATCATTTAGAATATCCATGACTCACTAAAACGAAACTGAAAGATTAGGAAGTTAGAGAGAGAGTCCATGGAGCTAGGGGTGTTCGTATCCGGTTTGGGAGCTCCATGGCTTCATTTTGATAAAATTTTATTTTAAATCTTAAGAGTGTAATTCTACACACAGAGTGCCTGCATCTTCTTGCACATCCTCACAAGTTCGTAGTTAAAGAGCTTGCCTGAGACTTGTTACAGCGTCCCAAAGGAAAGTTCTCCCTGACTGGTACACACTTTTTTCAAGTCCTACAGACCCTGTAGAACTGAGGTCAGAGTTGTCCTTAACATTTAAGAGAGAGGACCCAGAGGACCCAGGGTTCATATAGGTCCAGGCCCTGGATGGGGAGTCAAAGGAAATGGGGCTAGTCCCAGAAGTTGAGCATGGGAGGGGGGGCACCCTCTCTGTTGGTAACACATTAGTCTAGCCATTGTGATTCAGAAAGGTTTGTCCATTTGTCAGCAAGGCATCATTTTTAGCTGTTTCTGTCATCTTTGGGCCTCTCGTTGATCATTCTTGCTGATTTTCTGTTTGTCTTTTGAGATTTCTGTATTGTATTGTATTTGGTGTGGGTGTAAAACTGACTGGAAAGGGGTGATGAGTAATAGCATGGTTTCCTTTTTCTGCATATGCTGCCTTGGGATGCGACTGCTGATAATGAACAGTTAATCTTCTTACTGCAGATACTGTTTTGCTGCTTTAGTGACCAGTTTTAGCCTGCTCCTGCATGCTAACAATATGACATTTTAAAACAATGCATGGGCTCCAGAGCAGCCAACAGTAACAGTTGCCAACAGTCCCTGAGAGGCACTGGTTTAAAGTTGTGTTTACTCCTGAGCCCTTACCAAGTAGGAGATTTAAATTGGCTGTTGTGATGAGTTTGCCTCTGACAAAATAGTTCAGAAAGTTATTCTACCCCATGACCCTTTCTGTGTCCTTAAAGATGATATGTTAGTATATGTGTCTGTGTGTATATATATGTATACATATATATATAAGAACTTTTCTTTTTCCCCATAAATGTGTCATATTATATTTTTGTACATAAACCCAGAATGGCAGGATGGAGATGAACACCAGGGACTGTTGCTAACATGAAGCATCGCATTGCAGGGTTTGATGGGCTTCTCTTCTGCTACAGCATTTGATTAAACTTTTTTCTCAAAACAACTTATCTGCAGCAAAACACAAAATCATCCTCATTTCCCTCCTTTGTGTATATAACAAATCAACATTCCTAGTCAAAAACTGAGAAAGAGAAACAATGGAGCTGTCTCCACCTTTTATAGCAGACATGGATACATTCAAAAGAAATATTTTCAAATCTTCAGTTGAAGATTTTTTTTCTTCTCTCTCTTGATTTCAACCATTGCTGTGTGTTTTGGGCTGTCTGGGAATTCACATCATCACATTACGCCTTCTAAATTCCTCTGATTCAAATGCTATAGTGGAACTTTTTTTGCAGGGGTGGGAGGGGAGGAGTTAAAAGCTCAGCTTATAGGAATGTGGCCCACACGTTAGACAGGGCTGGGGATGCATGATGATCCAGACAACAGATTAACTGGGATCTGAAAAGAACATATCATGAAAAATGCAGGCCAAGTTTACAGGAATGGAGTTGCTGCTGAAGAGATCTCTCATTCATCTTCCCCAGTGCCTGTTTTTCACAATCATAACGTTACCCTTGCTTGACAAATATACTGTATGGTGAGTCATAAAGGTCTTAGAACAGGACTTGACCCATTTGAGAGATTTAAGCCCTTCTTCCTGGTGACTGTAACATTTAAAGAGGGCAAAACCACTAGCTATATTTTAAAATAACAGTGTAACCATTCTCCACAAAGAAAAAGAGGGGTAAAAATTTCCCAAATGGAAGGTGCGGACACAGGAAATGACACCTCTCCATTTCAGGCTCTCTGTATAGCCGTGATACTTGGAAGAAATATGAATTTTCCCTCCCTGGGGGAGGGAGCTGGGAGCAGGTTGGTTCATGCTGAAGTGATAAGCAAACATGTTTGCCTGTTGTAGCATCAAAATGAGGTACAAAAGTTGTTGTTGTACTGAAATATAAATTGGCTTGAAAGGTTAAGATGAAGGGCCTTGAAAATTACACAGTGATGTCTATACAGTTTTCACTGATTGGCCCTTAGGTTGGATCCAGAGAATTTACTGTACTAGCTTTAGAAGAGATATCAGTGCTACTTGGAAATCTCAATATTTCATATAGATCTCTTCGGTTTCACCTTTTATAATTTCTAAACTATCGTGGCCAAGATTTTCATTATGAGGAAAAAAAAGTGTGATTAATTGGTAACCCAATCACTTTCTGAATTTTTGCTGGGTAAAGAGGGAAAGGCAGATGTGATTTTCAGATTGTCTCAGCTTTAAACAGAAAATACACCCGTGAGTGGCTAAATGCATTCCAATAGACCAACATCTCATATGCTTCTGGTGACTTCTTATTTGCAAACTGCCTTTAATGTCAAATACGCAGCATTAGCCTTGAGTAGCTGCATTTCTTATATGGACAGATTTGGATATTTGTTCTGTCAAGAGTAAATTTAAATTCCTGTAGGCATCATGTAAGCTGACTCTCGGGAAGTTCAGCAGAGGCATCCTCAGATTCTATATTAACATGTAATCGTTTCACATCTAATTTGATGAAAGCTTGTCCCAGGCTCTGCCTAATGCCCAGAAATGGATGGAAATTAGAAAGCTTACGTATGAGATACATTTGCATCTTGCAAAATTAATAATATTAATAACAATTTATTGTACCAAAGAAGCAGTTAATTGGTTAGCTGTGTTTCTATTTTGCCCTCCTATATTAATTGTGCTAAAGTGGAAAAAAAAAGCCTTGCTTGTATTCCTACTGTCTGTAATTTGCTCCCCCTTCTCCAAGAACCTGACTGTAATCAGCTGTGCCCTTTTCCTGTGGTTACCTGCTTTACCAAGGGGACAAAAAAAATAACCCAACAGCCTTGGGGAACTGTAGAGGCAATTTATATTTTCACTGCATTTTTGATGTACAACCAAACTGTTGTTGATAATCACTCTGCATTTTTTTTCTGGGTCAAGACTGTTAATGTGAACTAAGACCTGCATTAAATCCCTTCAGCTCCCTTTCAGCTGCCTTGTTGGATGTAACCTTGCCATTAACAACCATTCTTCCTCTCCTCCCATCCAACCCCATGATTCTAGCCAAGATGTCCATCTACAGGAGAATGAGACGGGCATGTTGTTTTGATTGCGGACGTTCTGAGCGTGACTGCTCATGCATGTCAGGCCATGTGCGTGGTAACATGGACACCCTTGGGAGAGCCTTCCCACTTTCTTCTGTCTCTGTTAATGATTGCTCCACCAGTTTCTGTGCCTGTAAGTTTAATGCGACATACGCAGTTCCATGTTTGTGCTGTCTGTGGTACCATCTCTGTCTTGTGCCATGCCTGTGGTTTCATGAGTCCGTCAGGCTGATGTTTTTACCCAGTGTGACCTGTTGCTTGGTGACCTGTTGTCCTGTCTGCCTGTGTTCTGTGTCTGTGCTAAGGAAAGCCTCCCTTCCGGTATGGTTAAGTCCGCTATGCTTCTTGTAATTGTGTGTAGGACTGGGATATGACAATCTGGTGGTGGTCTCTCGCTCTCTTTTTTTAAATAAACAGAATTTAACATCACAGCATATTCAACTCTAGATTGATACAGAGATGTATGGAAATATATCTTAATATTTGGGGAAAGGCTATGAATTAGATTGGGTTGAAGGGAAGGAGAGGGGTATAGAGAGAACAAGCCACCTCTACATTAAATTGCCTATAGAGAGCTTAGACTGTTTCCAAAATACAGGCAACTTTAAAAGCAGGTAGGTGTTGACATATATTTTTACTGTGTTCCTATAATCTATATCACTTTCCCCCAGTGCTGAGCTTTGGGAACAAACAGTATTCTCAATTTGCAAATCTGTATAGGCTGATAGATTTTAGAGTTTCCCTGCAGAAAGATGAGGAATTCAAAGGATCTTTCTATTACTATCTTTTATTTTCCTAAGAATATAGCCTCTTATTAAACTAAGGTATTTGACAGCAGTTGTGTTTCTGATCCCTTGAATCCATAGCACAGGCCCTTGAGGTCAGTCAGCTTCGTTTCCTGCAAGCTCAGTTTGAGGACCTGCCAAGGCCATGCCACCGGCCATGCCACCGGTAGCTGGCAAAGCTGAGATCTGCACCGAATTCCTAAGACTTCCTCATCCCGTGGTCTTCAGTGTGGACTATGCTGATATTTTACTGCCATAATCCACAGCCAGTATTACTGAAAACTCCAGGTTACACCCTGAGACACTGGGTTATTTTCCTTGTCCAAGAAAGAAGAGTTTGTAGATGTCTGAGAGGATGTACAAGTCTTAAAGTATGTCTGTAATCTTACTTTCACATTCTGGTAGCATCAGGGATGAAAGACATTTCCTTCCTCTGTACTTCCTATCTTTTTTTAAAACACCAAACTCACTGGTGACCATGTCACCATCTGGGTTCTCTCCCTATAAGTGCCAGAGGTGGTGGTTGAACTAAACTTTCCCTAACAAGGGTATCTGAACACTGACACCAAAGGAAGACAAGTGCTTAATTCTTCATCACTTAGTCCCCTGAAAAATGAACTTGGTTGATTCACTTGTGTCTGTGTTGAAAGTGGTCCCACCACAGTGTACTTGTGCCGCTGTGGAGGCTTCTAGGACCAGGAGCCTTGGCATTAGCTTTTGGAGTGGTGAGTAATCCCAGGCACTGTATTTGGATCTGCAGTGTCCGTCTGAGGGAGTGGCAGATTAACTAGTCAGCAAGTAAACAAGATAGGCACCGCTTCATTATATTTACTTACTAGTCTGTGGCATACAATTTCATGTGATTTTTGACCACGTCTTAAAGATTTGATGAAAAATGGGTGAAATTATGTACTGCAGAATACTAGGTAGGTACATGTAAACCCTGCATACCTTGTTTATTGAGTAATCTATCCCCGGTCTGATGCATGGTCTGGGCAGAGAGCTGTAGTTGAGACCTTTGGAAAAGTTAGATCTAGGAGATTGATTGTCTGATCCATAGCTCATTGTTCCTCCATAACAGTGCCAAGGGATAAGATTTATTTTCAAAAGTGGTACCTAATGGAGTTTGAGTTGAGAGGGACTTTGAATTGTCCCAGCTTCACTGGCCTAAACTCTTGGAAAAGGAATTTCCTTTAAAGTCTGTTTTATGGGTATCTAACCATGGATCCTTACCTCTTTATTCTCACCACCAAGGTTCTTTCTAGTTCATTTGATACTCCCAAGATGACCTAGCTTACAGCTGCACAAAGAAGTTGTCTGATTTGAATGCCTGGCAAGACACCAAGTTCCAAGACAGGAGCTGAGGAGAAAGAGGAAAGGGGGCACAAAGTGGTGAGCTGCGGCAGCGCAATTTAGTCACATTTCTTTGACTGGTGGTGGCAAATGTAACCACCAGCCATCTGGTTACCTGTCGGCCAGAGGCACAACTTCTTGCTCAAGATACATCCTTCTGTTCTCAAGTAACTACCAGGCTCTGAAACCTTGGCCAAAGATTGAATGAGGCAAAGGAAGGCACTGAATCAGGGTCAGTTATACCCAGTGTGTGTGATTGCCACTGTATCCAAGAGAAACCATAATCTGAGGGATTTCTTAGTTCTGCTATTTCATCAAAGCTTTTGGGGGGTCAGGAGGGAAAAACACCTGGGGTAGTGTTTTAGTCAGCTAGTGCTGCTCTAACAGAGATACCACAAAGTGGATGGCTTTAACAAAGGAAAAGTTTATTCTTACACAGTCTGGTAGGCTACAAATCCAAATTCAAGATGTCCACAGCAGGGGAAGGCTTTCCCCTTTGTCAGCTCTGGAGGGAAGTCCGGTATTGCATCAGTCTTTGTCCAGGGAGCGTCTTGGCGCAGGAACCTGAGGTCTGAAGGACACGCTGTTCTCCAGGTGCTGCCTTCTTGATGGTGTGAGGTTCCCAATTCTTCGCCTACTTTCCTTTCCTTGAATCTCTTCTAAGATGAAAGGGTTAAGGTGGTGCAAGCCATGCTCCAGGGAAACTGCCTTTACAGTGGAGCAGGGAGGTGACCCTATGAAGGGATTTACAGCCCCACCCTAATCTTCTACCATACAGCACAACAAAATCACAAAATGCAGGACAATCACAAGATACTGGGAATCATAGTCCAGCCACATGGCTACACCTATTTTTGGGGAGATACAATTCAATTCATGACAGGTAGGATTGTGCTATTCTGCAGATAGCCCCTATGTGTGATGATGTTGTGCTTCTTGGCCCTTCACAGTCAGCCCACCATGGAATATGTGGATCTCTAGGCTGTGCAATGAAGACTTCACTAGTGCTGGCAGCTCAGAGGGGTTCTGCCCTCTCGGTTTCATCAGTCTCCCTGCTGTCATCACTCCATCAAACAAAAGCATATTTCATCCATCCCTGTGTGAGACTACTCACCTTTGACCCTCAATAATAAGTTAGAAAAATCCATTCCAACATGAGTCCCTTCATGAACCCACATAAGCCCTTCTCCAATTAAAACATGTCTATCTCTATGCAGAATTCCACTGGCAGAGCTTCAATAGTAATCTCTGGGCTTCCCTCTCTGGCAGTGAGGTTGGGTGGTGCCATGTGACAGAACCGGTTGACTCAAAGAGCAGCGGTGAGACTGGGCTTTTCATTAAATATGAGCAGATGTGAAATGTAGAGGGTCTGACAATTAGAAGTGGCAGGAGAAGGGCCCTTGAATCAAAGCGAGGTCAGATGGGCAGATCAGATTACTTCTCTTACATTCTTTAGTTGTTCTGAAAATCATTTTGAATTAGTGTCAGCAGAGCCATGATGGGTTTTGCCCTTTGTCTTTTATGCACGGGTTGTATTGTTTCCCAAGACACTCATTAAGGGTCATTATACTATTACTGAGCTTGCTTTGGTCTCCATTTCTCAGTTGAGTCCATGTGCTTAGGAGACTGCTTAATTTGTTTCTCCCTTCCCTTTCCTCTCTCTTTACTTTTTTTTTTAAAGGGGAAAGATTTCCATTTTCAAGGGACTTTAAATGGAAACACAAAGTCCCGTTATGTGTTTTTCTGAAGTGGAAAGAGAAATAGCCTGTTCCCAGAGGAGTCGTAATATATTAAAAAGTGTTCACACGATTTTAAAAACCTGCCTCGTAACAGCAGGACATGCCAGCTCAGTGCACCTCTCTTTGGTGGCATGCCCTATTACCATGTTTGGGTGGTTGTTAAGTCAGATATTCTTAGAACAGTTGTCTCCTTCTGTTGAACTTGCATGGAAACGTAAGCCCAGTCTATGCTTCCAAAGAGATCTTTATTCCAGAGAGGAAGGACTAGTTCCTAAAAAGCTTAAAACACCAGTGTCAGAAAAGGAAGGTAAATAGTACCAATCAGGCTTTGTAATAAGACTGCTTAATTTGGGGCACTATTGGGTTGTTAGGTAGGGCCTGTGGAAGTTGGTGCGTCCTTTTCTGATCATCCTGATCTTGTTGCCCTGCACATCGTTTTAGGTGGGGGCACCAGCTCTATTGAAAGACATGGGGATGGCATGGGCCCCAGGCTTTTCACAAGTGGCTATATTCTGATAATGTCAGATACAAAGAACATGTCTATCAGCATAAACATGCATACAAATTTAGATGCAGGTATCTGTCCATGAGGCGCCTGGTGGTGCTGGTCCACTAACTGAAGCATTGGCAGTTTGAACCTACCCGTAGGCAGTTTGGAATAAAGGCCAGGAGAGCTGCTTCCAAAAGCCACAGACACGGGAACACGATGGAACACAGTTCCACTCTGCGGCATGGACAGTCACCTTGAATTGGAGTTGACTCAATGGAAACTGTTTACTGGTTCAGTGCCAGGCAGTTCCATTTCCCCTCAATGTAAATTGTGTAAAATACTCCTTTCTGTTTGGCTAGAAGTTTATTCATATTATTTCAGCCTTGCCCAGTATCTGATTTTAAGTCTAATAGAAAGGGACAATTAACATTATGATTCAGTGACAACGCAGGACCATATTGATTCAAACTTGCTGAGACCTGCCTGACATGCTGCTGGTCACAAATCATCAGAAACTATGAGACAGACAAATTAATCATAGTAGAAGGGAAGCAGGTTTTCAGAGCTGCAATTGAAAATAGTTTTAGCTCGAGTACATGTGTGATTATTCACACCAACCTTTCAATTTACTAATAATTTAAACCTGCACAATTCCATATACCCTTTTGCAAATGACTGTAGCTAATTTTAAATTGTGCATGACTTTTATTTCTGGTATAAATATAATACAAGGAGGTGTTTGACTCTGGTAGTTGAGTGGAAAAGTCCAATGCGATTAGGTTGAAGGGAGACATACAGAAACCAGTTTAGTGTAATCTTGAGTCTTGTCAGATAATAAACAAAAATCAGCTTATCACAAGTAGCCTTTGGTTTGTGCCAGCAGAGAATTAACATTATCAATAGAACTGAAGTCACTGGAGTGAACTAATGGCATTTTGAAGTACATAAAATCAGATAGCAGAGCGGGGGCAGGGGAAGTTGCTCAAGCAAAATGTCTATATTAGGGCACGCCCCATGCTAACAGTCTCCAAGGCCTGTTAGAGTGAGATTTTAACTTCATAAGCTGCATTTTAAAATCAGCAACCTATAATTGTCTTGTTCCTTTTATATGTAGTTTTGGGGACTTTCTCAAGCTCCCCAGTGCTAAGCTTTATTGTACTTCCGGGCCTTGAAAGTAATGGCTCTGTCTTCCACCACTACCACGGTTACCACCAATGACCAACAAAGGAGAGGCACAGGAAACCCAGCCGAAGTCAGTGGAGCCATGGCTCTCTTGTTTGTTTTTTTTAAGCCCATTCATTTTAGGTTTGCACTTCTTCACATTTTCCCATGCATGCTGTGGGCGATCCCTTTCTCGCTGCCCCTCTGTCCCTATTCATGCTGACTCAGCCCGTGCACTATGACTTGGCCATCTACACTTCATAGAAGGAAGTGGGAACAGGAAAGCAAGTCATCACAGGTGGCCATTTAGTCATTCCTTGAGACCAAAAATGTGCTTGTTAGGGAGTCTCATAGGCTACTTTTTGTTGGTGGCAGACAGCTTTAGAAGTGGATGCCTCTCACTTGATTTTGTGATAGTAACAGTTAGCATTGGGTTGACTGGAAATATGGCTGCATACATCTTACGGGTCCTGAAATCGGTATTACAAAAGTCATGCTTGGTCAAAATTTCCCTTCAAACAAACAAACAAACAAACAAAAAACTCTTAAATTGCCCATCTCTAAGCCTAGATCCTTGGCTGGCAAGCCTATATCTTCTGCCTAGAGTGTTCTAATGCTGGAGCACAGCATCTAAATCCAGGGGGGGACCCTTAGTGGTGCAAGCAATTAATGCACTTGGCTGCTAATCAAATAGTTGGAGGTTTGAGTCTGCCCAGAGGTGCTTTGGAAGAAAGGTTGGCTGATCTAGTTCTGAAACGTCAGCCATTGAATACCCTGTGGAGCAGAGTGCTAGTTTGTCACACATGGAGTCCCATGAGTCTGAGTCAATAGCAACTGCTTCTTGTGTTTTTTTTTTTAAGCAGACCAAACGAATCAGGCTTTCATCCAGAATAAATAGCTGTTTTTTTTTCTCACTCTAGCATTAGATGAAATTGTTGATTTATATTTAAAGAACTCACTGTGTCTGCCCCCCACCTAATAAACTAAGTGTTGCTGAATTCCTTAAGACAAATGTGCTCATGAAGAGGCCCCATGTACAGACGAAAGACGAAGGGGACAGTAAGAAAGGCAGACAACTTTTAGACAGAAGCTCTTTGACTCAGGATTAGAAGACAAGTACAAAGGTCAGAATGGGCAGGGGGGTGTGTGAAGGAATCCCTTACGCATCCCCCATCATTTGGATGGCTCCCATGCCAGGGACAGTACACCACGGCAAGTGACTTGGATGTTTAAGGACAAACTGGAAAAGACATTGTTGGTGTGTCATAAGTAGGCTGAGCGGAGGTCCTTATGCAAGGCATGGCAGAAATTAAGTTTGCGTTTTTATTTTAAAACTGTGGCCAGTTATCCGGATACTCGCCCTGACAGCTCCTTACCACCAGGCAGCAGACTCTCCATTTTACCTCTCTGGTAGAGGGCAGATGAGGTCAGTGACGTCTCCGTCTCTCCTCTTCTGCCGGGATTGTGGGCGACAGATGCCAGGGCCAGCCTGCCTTCCATTTGAGTGTTCTTGTCAAGGCTCTGCCTTGAGCGCAAGTCCTGACCTTTACTATATGAAATAAAGTCCTGATGAACAGGCAGAGGTTTGAATCAGAGCACGCTGGGAGCAAATGTCAAGTCCATCTCCTGACTCCCTGTTCCACCTGAACTAGGAACCCAGATCAGACACAGGAGTTTGCAGCGCCTTAGGCTTTATGAGTCTGGGGAGACATAACTTATTAACAAAGAGTTATTAAATTTTTATCAATTTTACAACACAATGTAAATGCCTCCTATGAATCTACATTGTATTCATTATCATTTAAAAGCTTAATTAAGTCAAAGTTGCATTTAATTCCTCTCTAAATGGGCCTCTGGGAAGAGGCGTTTAGAAACATCTGTGGGAGCTTGCAGCTCATGGAGACTGGGAATCCCCCAGCCCGTGCTCAGGCTAGCCCTCCGAATTGATTGCGATCACATGTCTGTGGCTAATTTGTTGTGATGTGATGGGGCATTGTCTCAAATTAGTATCAGACCAGTAATGGTGTAAAGCCACTTAAGAGAGGATGTTGGGCGACCGAACAGGCTCCTTTGCATTCTGCCTTCAAATCACATCCAGACAGAATCAGGCAGTTGATCCATAGCATCTCTGGTCTCAATCATGTCTGGGCTTCTCCTTTATCACATGGCGTACATCTTTGAGGTAGGGTATGGCCTTCATCTGAGAGGAATGTTTGTCCTTTGGCCCCACAAATTGAGGACATGTGCCAGTGAACTTCTAGGGAAGAACTTGGTCTTGAGATCTTTGACTCCTGTTTAAGCCTGGGAGCTGTAAGCCCAGGATTGCAAAATGGAAACCATTTTCAGAATGGAGTATATGTAGGACATTGTAAACAGGTCATGCTAACGAGTGAGAAGAGTAGTGAGGCCTACTAAGATTTGCTGAAAGACTTCTTTCCCCTTCTGAGGGTAGGCAGATGTTTTTGTCCTGTCTGACTGTCTGTTGGCCCACTATACAAACGCATCTGTAATAACTGCGTACATACTCCATCACCAGACCAGGAGTTGTGTTAACGTGGTGATGCTGGAAAATGCCCAGAAGCCCAGTCATAATTTAGTCTCCATTCTTACGCAGTGTATACAAGGAAGCTTCAGGGGCGTGTGGGTGTGTATGTGTGTGTAAGTGTCTGTATATGTGTTTTATGGAGCCTGGTGGGGTACACTGGGTAAGTACTCAAAACACCAGCATCTCCACAGGAGGAAGGTGTGGCTTCAGTAAAGATTAGTCTTAGAAACCTCGTGGGACACTTCTACCCTTTCTTATAGGGTTGCTATGCATAGGAATCAACTTGCTGACAGTGGATGTGTTTGTTCATCTAATTGTGCTTTAGGTGAAAGTTGACAGTGCAAATCAGTTGCCCATTTGGAAATTTACACACAAGTTATCTTACGGCACTGGTTGTAATCCTTGCAGTGTGTGAGCACTGCTCTCCCTTTGCTCTGTGCGCCGGATTCCCTGTGTCCGTCTTGTTTTCCTGTCCCTTCCTTCCTTCTCCTCCTGGCATACTGGGCAGGTGTTGCCCGCAGCTAAATAAACAAACACATCCACTGTTAACAAGTTGATTCCTATACAGCAACCCTGTAAGACAGGGTAGAAGTGCCTCACACGGTTCCTAAGCCGGTAATGTTTACTGAAGCCACATCTTTCCCCCGTGGAGATGCTAGTGTTTTAGGTACGTACCCACTGTACCCCACCAGGGTCCGTTGCTCATATATCTTATTGAACTGAGAATCATATTTCTATATATGCTGTTTTTTGTATTATAGGCTTGTCTCATCTTTGGCTACCCTGGTGGTGTAGTGTCTTAAGTGCTACATCAGCAAACCAAAATGTCAGCAGTTCAAATCTGTCAGACGCCCCTTGGAAACTCTATAGGGCAGTTCTGCCCTGACCTCTAGGGTCACTATGAGTCGGACCGACTCGACGGCAGTAGGTAATCTTGGGCTAAAGAGCCCTGGTCGCGTAGTGATTTAACAGACGGACTGCTAACCGAAAGGGTAGGGATTCGAAACCATCAGAAGCTTTGCAGGAGAAAAATGTGACAGTCTGCTTCCATAGAGATTTATGGCCTTAGAAACACTGATATTGCTGGCTGGAAATAGACTCAACAACAGTGTGTGTGTGCACTTGGGCGGAAAGCTAGACTTCCGGAGTAAGTTCAGTTTTCTGTTAGCAGGGTGTCCCGGTGCTGTAGTCATAGAGATTCTTCCAGTCTCTGTCAGACTAGTAAGTCTGGTCTTTTTAGTGAATTTTAATTTTATTCCACGTTCCTCTCCTGCTCTGTCTTAGACCCTCTGTTGGGATCCCTACCAAAGCTGCCAGTGGTGGTGGCTGGGTGCCATCTCATTCTTCTAGGTTCAGGCTGGCAGAGGCTGTGGTACTTGTGGCCCAGTGTTCCTTTGGACTAGTATTTTCCTTGTGTCTTTTGTTTTCTCCGTATCTCTTTTCCTTCAGACAGGACGGGACCAACAGATGTAGGAGATGGCTGCTGGCAAGCTTTTAAGACTGATTCAACTCACCAAAGCAGGACGTAAAACATTTTCTTTACGGACTATGCTATGCCTGTGGACCTAGATATCTCCCCAAACCATGGTCCCCAGCCCCACCCAGTTGGTCACTCAAGATGTTTGGCTGTGTTTATGAGGCATCTGTGACTTTACCTTTGTCAGGTTATGCCAACTCCACCGTTGTTGTGTGCTGCCTTTTCCTGCACCAAAGTTAACAACATGTGCTGTCCTGTTAGTGATTTCCCTCCCCGACCTTACTTTGCTTATAATCATCAAAGATCGCTTTTTTCTGTGTATAAAGCTTTTCTTGGGTTTTTGTAACAGTGATCCCCAACAATATTTGCCCTTTTGTGACTTATTTCACTCAGCATAATGCCCTCTAGATGCATTCATGTCATAAGGTGCTTCATGGACTCGTTGTTGCTTTTTATGTTTTTGTAGTACCCATTCATGCGTGTGTACCATGATTTGTTTGTCTGTCTGTTGATGGACACTTTGCTTGTTTCCATGTGTTTTCTGTTGTGAATAGTGCTGCAATGAACATGGGAGTGCACTCTCAATTCATGTGACAACTCTTCTTTCTCTAGGACATAATCCAAGGAGTGGGATTGCTAGGTCGTATGCTATTTCTACTTCTAGCTTTTTAAGGAATCTATTTACAGTTTTCTACAGTGGTTGTAACATTTTACATTTCTACCAACAGTGCATACAGTTCCACTCTCCCTGCAACCTCTCTGATACTTGTTATTTTGTTTGTTTTTTTCACTGGTGCAAGTACTATTGGGACAATATGTTATGTTGTTGTAGTTTCAAATTGCATTTCTCTAGTGGCTAGTGATAACAAGCATGTCTTTGTGTATCTATAAGCCACTTGAATGTCTTTGGGAAACTGTACATATCCTTTGCCTGTTTTTTAAATTAGTTTGTCTCTTTTTGTTGTTGAGGTGTTGAAGTACTTTGTAGATTTCAGAAAGTAGACCCTTGCCTGCCATGTTTAAGCCAATTTCTTTTCCTCAGTCTGTATCTTCTCTTTTCACTTCTTTGGTGAAGTCCCTTAATTAGCATAAGTGTGTAATTTTTAGGAGTTCCCAGTTATCTAGTGTCTCTTCTGGAGTTTGCATTTTTAGTTATGGTTTATATTCCATTTTTGGCATGTAGTAGGACCCCTATTGTTGTCCCTGTGTTTTCCTTTCACAATGTTTGTTGCTTTAGGTTTTGTATTTAGGTCTTTGACCTATTTTGAATTTTGGGGCAAGGTATGAAATATGGGCGCTTTTTGATTTTTTTATGATGGACCAGCACCGTTTGTTAAAAAGACTGCCTTTTCCCGATTTAATGATTTTTGTCCTTTGTCAAAGGTCAGCTGACCATAGGTGGATGGATTTACATCTGGGTTCCTGATTCTGACCCACTGGTCCACCTGCTTGTTGTACCAGTACCAGGCTGCTGGGGCTGAGATGACACAGTGCAAGGCTTCCTACTTTCTTCTTTTTTTTCAGTTATGCTTTGCTTATCCAGGGCTCTTTTCTCTCCATTTAAGGTTGATGATGAGGGTTTCTATCTTGTTAAAGAATGCTGTGGACATTTAGATCAGGATTGCATTGTTTCTGTGGATTGACTGGGGCTGGAACTGACATTTTTATAATGTTGAGTCTTCCTATCTGTGGATGTGGTATACTTCTCCATTTATGTATGTCTTTTTTAGTTTCTTACAGTGATGTTTTGGAATTTTCTTTGTATAATGTCTTTTATATCCCTGATCAGATTATTACTGAAGTGTTTTTTTTTTCTTTTAAATCTTTTTAGAGGCTATTATTAACGTCATTGTTTTCCTGATTTCCTCTTCAAAGTCTTTTATGTCGATGTATAGGAATTCAATTGATCTTTTTCTGTTTTTCTTGCATCCTGCCACTCTGCTGAATATTTCTATTAGTTTCAGTTTTCTTGTGTGGTTCTATCTCTATAGAATCATGTCATCTGCAAATAGGAATTCTTTTACCCTGCACCATTCCACTCTGTCTAATATGGTCACTGTTAATTAGTATCAACTCTATAGCAATGTTTTTACTTGTTACATACACATACATACACAGAGACATATGCACACACATACATATACAGACATATATATGTATACACACATACATAGATACACATGCTGTGGTAGTTGTTAAATTTAACTCATAGCATTTGCTGCATTGAATCATTGTGCTGTGTCATTTATTAAATATGACCTAACTTAATCCTGGAGCCCTGGTGGCGCAGTGATTAAGAACTGTGGCTGCTAGCTGAAAGGTTGGCACTTCTACGGCTATCAGTCAAAATTGACTGATAGCCAAGCCATGGGGGCTGCTGTAAGAGATGTAAATTTGTATAGCAATTTCATGGCACAGAGGTCACCCCTGTTGGTTACGTAGGATATGACGAAGGAAGAGATGTTCTGGGTAGTGGCATAAGTAAGGGCAGGGACATGGAAAGATGTGGAAGCTCCTGGGGAACAGCTAGTTACCGAGTTTGTATGGAGCTTAAGACCTGTTCAGGGGAGTCCATGCAGACGAATCCTGAATGGTAACATAAAAAAAAAAAAAAAAAAAAATGATGTCAAGTGAACTCCCAGGAAAGATCTTAGCATTTGGGATATTCACCGCACATTTAAGCACAGAACAGTGTGGTGGAAACCATTTTCATGGCAACCCTATGTGTGCTGACTAGAACGGCTCTATAGGGTTTTCAAAATTGTGACCTTTTGGAAGCAGATCTCCAGGTCTTTCTTTCAAAGTGCCTGTCAGTAGCCATGAATCATCAACCTTTTGGTTAGCAGTTCAGTGCTTATTTGTTTTTGCTATCTAAACCCATGGCTGTTGAGTCAATTTCCTCTTGTAGAGACACTAGGACAGAGTAGAGCTGCCCCATGGTGTTTCTGAGGCTGTAAATCTTTATGGAAGTAGACTCCCACATTTTTCTTCTGTGGAGCCACTGGTAGGTTGAGACCATTGACCTTTCTGTTAGCAGGTGAGAGCTTAATCATTGTGCCACCATGCCTCCTTTGCACCATCTATCGAACCAAACCCAAACCAAACTAGCTGCTGTCAAGTCAATTCCAATTCATAGTGACCCCATACGAGAGAATAGAACTGTCCCACAGGGAGTCTTAAATGATAAAATGGGACCTCATTATTGGGAGAGACATGCTTGTCCTTGAGAGTTTGTTTTTCATCAGTAATACTGGACTGTTCACAAGCATTTCTTAGGAAGACTGGTATGGCAGCTGTGGAAGAAAGGACTGATGACAAGACAGTTGGGATACCGCCTGCCTGAGCCGATGGAGAAGCCACA
The DNA here is from genome assembly GCA_028571685.1 of Heterohyrax brucei. NCBI lineage: Eukaryota > Metazoa > Chordata > Mammalia > Hyracoidea > Procaviidae > Heterohyrax > Heterohyrax brucei. The sequence continues at coordinate 79,445,129 of CM053154.1, read as the reverse complement.
AGAGAGGGGAGGCTGTGATAGGAGGGACGAAGGATCAATCTGCTGGGAGAAACCTAAGGAAGCGTGATAATGGCCTAGAGAACTTTGCTGCTAAAGTACATAATCCAAATGCAAATCCACAAAGTTAAGATCTTTGTAAAGAAAGTTTAATTAGTGGATCTGAAGCCAGTTTAATTTTAAATTTTGTGCCACCAGCTCACTTGGTAACCCTTGTGATTCCTCTGTGGACTCGGTGGACTTGTTTCTTACTAGGATGACTTGTGCCTCTCTCACCAGGACTGCAGACCTGCCACCAGCATCTGTCTCTCTGGTCCTGGGACCTACTCTGCCATTTCCTTTTTGTAACTAGGATTTCTTCTTCTGGTCTCATCCTCCTCCTCATTTTGAACCAGAGTCACATTTTTGGCATGTCGATGGTAACAGAGGAGAGAAGGTCTCAACTGTTGGCAGGAATAGTATTTGCCCAGGCTGAGCAGCACAATGGAAGTAAGGACCAACGTCTGGGACTGGTAACTACCCCTGGGAATTTAGGCTCAGGCTGCATGTGGTAGCTTCAGTCAGAGCTAATGGGAATTATTGTTTAAATCCCTGTGTGTGTCAATAAGCAGTACTGGTGGTGTACTGGGTAAACACTCAGCTCAAAGCCACCAGCTGTTCTGCAGGAGAAAGATGTGACAGTCTGCTGGACACCCTATGGGACAGTTCTACTCTGTCTTATAGGGTTGCTGTGAGTTGTAATGAGCTCAATAGCAACAGATACAGGTATGGCAATGAGACTTTTCTCCTCCTGTCATTCCCGTGGAGACAGCATGTCTCCTTACACCAGTGGAAGAAAAAATAATAAAGTCCTTCACATCCCATTTGTTTAAAACTCACTGTAGTTTTCAACCAGTCACCTACTCCAGTGGAAATACAAAACACGTTTCCTTTGAAGTTCCACCACACAAAATCCTTAGAAGTCACGTGGCATTGCTAAGTAGCATGACAGTTTTCTTTCCTTTGTTTCTCTGTGCACAGACTTTCCTCTGCTTTCCAGATTTCTCTGTGTCAGCAACCCTGACTGTTGCATTTGTGCACCATTGACCCCAAAGGATCATCGAACCAGCATGGAAAAGCTGGTTTTTATGGGCTGCTATGACAATGGTCAGGGGTACATGCTAAGAATGCCCACATTTGGACATGAAATGTAACAAAATGCATTGACCCAGTGAGCTGTACATTCTCCTTCTTCTCACCGGGGTTTCCCTCTTCACTAGAACCTTCAGTTATCTAGATAACCACTTCATCCCAGTGTTTTCAAGCCTTACCCCAAGACAATTCTGCTTCTCCCACCATCCATCTTCCCATCAGGAATCCAAATGGACAGGTCTAGTTGCCCAGACTTGCCAGGCACATACATTTGAAATCTCAAAGGATATTGAGAAGACTTTATTGACAATTATGAGACAATACCAGGTTTAGAAGACAATGTAGCCATACCTATGGATTCTAGTTTTGCAGAGACAGTTCACGTGAGGAGGGTTGGGGTCTGGAAATCTCTGATTACCTCATTCATCCTTGGAAGGAGTCATCCTCATGTATATGGGAAATCACAAGAGCAAAACTTTTCTGTACTTGACAAGTAAACCTAGAAGTCTACATTCTATCCTCTTAAATATGACAATGAGTATCACCAAATGTTTCTAGAGCTACAAAGAAAATCCAAAATAGAAGTCTTTGAGGGAAATTGACGTCTGTAGTGATCAACTGTGTTGAGAGATATTTAAATGAAGTGAGAAAAACTGCTTTCCAGTGTGGGAGCCATACAAGTTCTGTCAACATTGCATAGTAGCATTTGTGGACCACAGAGCATGAACCACCTTCTGAGAGTGAGATGACTTCTAGGATTTAAGTGACTTCCATTTCTACCTGTGAAAGCCTGTTGGATGACACTCAGTTAAGAGAGGTCATGGGGGCTGCTTTCCCTCCAGGATCTGGTCTTTGTGTATTGGCTGGTCTTTGTGTATTGGCAAGAAGACTCAAGTAGCAAATGGCCTGAAGAATTCCAGCTCAGTAAATAATAGATGAGCAAAAGAACAAATAAATGAAGGGATACTGAACCCAAGTTAAAGGAACTGGCAGTATACCAGAAGCAAAATCACCCTGGATGCATGAAGCTTCATCAAACTTTGAGTAGCTTTCTATATAGTTTATATACGTAAACCTGAAGAACTTGATATACAGAAGATTAAGAGGAAAAAGTATAGCATGCATGCCTGCACACACACACAAGCCAAAACTGAAGGATCTTGAAAATTACCAACTAGTATCTTTGTGGAGGATAAATATTGAGAAAGAAGATCTAGAAACAAAGAACAGAGAAACAAAATCCACAGGAGACAAAAAGCCCACCAATTTTTCAAACAAGGAGAGGCCCGCCACAAGGGCATACGGGCATGTAGACCCTTTGTCTTAGGAAATAAAGGACTTGTAACATTTAAATTTAGTTTTACTAATTTCATTGACTTTGATCATGTTTTCCTGTGAGTCAAGGTGGCACAAAAGTATTACTTCTTCTATTTGGACCTATGTGAGGAAAGAGGCCTATTTGTAGATTGGTGCCAAATGTGGAGACATATTTAAGGCCACTCATACCTGTTAATGTCATTGGCTTTAACTTGACATACCCATTCTGTTGAGTTGATTCTGACTCATAGTGACCCTACAGGACAGAGTAGGTCTCACCCACAGAGTTTCAAAGAGCAGCTGGTAGATTAGAATTGCTGACCTCTTTGTTAGCAGCCAAGCTTATAAGCACTGTGACATACGTGAATTAAGTCCAGTAGCATCAAAGTGACAATTACTCATACCTTGAAGAGTCAAAAGGGTGATTGCCATACGGGTAATTTCCAATAAGTGTCATTATTCCTTTTACTCTACTTAAAACAAAGACGGGGCAGGGAGCTTCCTCGGTTGCTCACAGAGCTCACTGAGACTGCATCAAGCATGCTCTTTATACCTTTGAGTGGCTTTGGACTGCTCTCTGCATTTTGTCAAAGTTGCTCTGACCATTTCTTCAGTGCAGATGAATAAATTTCCAAATATGCCCTGTAAAATAACCAACAGAGAGAACGTGTCCAGCAGGGATGCTTCAAAGCCAAAGCCCTAAACAGGTGTTACTGATAAAAGAAGATACAGTGACCTGCAGAGAAGAGAGACTTGTGGGGAAAATGACAGGCTGAAATGCTAGCTAGCATCATGGGTAGAGAGGAAGGGGCTCAGTCAGGCCACAGAATCTGAAAGTCTAAGGATATTGATGTGAAATGTACAGTGAGTTTGTTCCTGAGAGCACTGCTCGTGCACAGATTTCTTCTATTAAGACAGATGATGGTGGGTGTCAGGCAGACATTTCCTGTCTTTCCTCCATAGATTTAGGGGATTTCCAAGCCATTTCCCTCACTGTGGAGTAGACTAATGAAATCATGGACAATTCAAGCCTGACATTCTAGGAAATGTTAGAGCTGGGACAGGAAGACAAGGAGTTAGATTTGTGTGTGTTCTGGGGACTTTGTAAATAAGTCTTGGTGTAGTCACGTTTAAAGAACTTTGGTGGTGCAGTGGTTACAGTGCTCAATCACTAACCAGAAGCCCTGATGATTGGTAGTTTGAAACTACCAGTGGCTCCAGTGGAAGAAAGATGTGGTAGTCTTCTTACATAGCAATTCATACCCTTGGAAACTTTATGTGGTTGCTGAGTCACAGTCAACTCAGTGGCAGTGGGTTTGGGCTAGTCACACGTTGATGTGTTAACCAAGGGAGTTCTCAGTGGATGCTGGTTACTGAAATGAAAGTGTGAGTCTTTGTATTGCTCAAGCATATTCCATCTATGTTGCACCAAAGTAGACATAATCCCTTAGTAGTTATGGGATCTTGGGCAAGTTCCAGGACTTTTCTGTTCCTAGTTTGACCATCTGTAATATGGGAATAATAGAGGGAGTCCTGGTGATGCACTGGTTAAGAGCTTAGCTGCTAAGCAAAAGGACTGCAGTTTAAGTCTACCAGCTGTGCCTTGGAGGCTCTGTGAACAGTTCTACTGTGTCCTGCAGGGTCTCTGTAAGTTGGAATCAACTCAGTAGCAACAGGTTTGGTTTGTTTTTTGTTATCATATTGATAAGAATTATAATGATAAACCACTTTAACCACAGATAGTTAAAGCATTTTTCCTCATAGTTGACTTTTGTCAAGCTGTCCCTATAAAAGGATTATCAACTGCAGGGATTCGTGGATAATAACAGAGTTGAATAACTTAGCTTAACGGTCTACAAAATGAAAACTTGGTCAATTTACATAATTTCTAAATCAGGGAATAAATAATCTCAATAGAATTAAACCAACAGAAATGCCAGGTAGCAGCTAATATCCACCTGAGATGTCTATTCCCTTCCTCACTGCCCAGAGAGCACGGCAGAATTTGTGTTTAAAATGACTGAGTTAGATGAATGTATCTTTCAGGTTCCTTTAAACCTTCAGACTCTGATTGAATATGTAGGCTTCTTCTCTTGATTTTTCTGACTGAAACAGAACTCAAGAGTCCTTTTTGTTTCAATTTTTGCTGTAAATCTTCTAAAACATTGAAGTTCACTAGCCAGCATTCTGGTAAGCACTTGAGGAAAAAAATAATGAAATTCTTTGAGGATAAAACATCTTGTAGGGTATCAGTGTTATTCTTCTGGTCATGAATTCTCTGCTTTAAGGCCAAGAGCTGGAGACATAGGAGTATAGAGAGAGAATCCAGAAGATTCATCTTTATTATTAGATTGTTTTCTTTTTCTGTTCTGTAAGTGTGTAACATTCATATAAACCCCATTTAGAGTCATTTTCATGATGAGCTTTTCAGAAATCTAAAAGCCTTATTAGTTGTTTGAATTCTCTGTTTTCTTTCTGAATAAGGGGACAAAAAAATTATCTTTTTCATGGGGCTTGGGATTGAGGGTTATCTATCTATGGCTGCTCTCAAGTAATAGCAGCAAAATATATGCCTATATTCATTATTTTGTCAGCTATGGGAAATATCACAGACAAATTTATTTGCAGTCTGTTCTCCAAATGGCCCTAACCCTCACAAGATGATTGGTAGCCACTCAGCTCCCTAAAAAGTCTCCTGGTCATGTTGGTTCTGCTGTGTTTTGTTATTGTCAGATCTCCATGTTTGTAATTTGTGAGATGGTAAAACCAAATAAGAATACTCATTTCCAGGCCAAAGGGATCTCCTAGCTTATGTAGTATATATCTGATGAACAATAAATCTCTTTCTTATATCTTAGTACAGCTGTCAAAATCTTTGCTATAGTCTTCTTAGGTGCTGGCATGTTTAGAGACTTCTTATTTTGGGTCCCATATTCCTCAACCTGCTGAAACCCTGTGTTTATCATCTAACTTTTCCATCTCTGAAATGAGCATGGAACAGTCAGTGAATAATGTGTTCTTGGAAGATGGAGAAGAGGTTAGAGAGCAGACCAGAGGAGAAAGACGATGATGGGAGATGAGACTTCTTTCCATTCTAATTCTACCAAAATGTCTTTCTTGGACTGTGGGCTTGACCTCTGTCCATCTGGACACCTGGTTTGTGTTGAGATCTCACGTCGTCACCTTCCCTGAAGCACTTTATGAGTAGTTGTGCTCTGTTTCCTATTGCACTGCTCATTAGGGAAAATAGTGCTAGGAGTGGGGGCTGTGAGTGGAGCCCAAGTTTTTCATCCAGTCCTTGCCCTTTACCCCTTCTCTGAACAGATCTGATGTAAGGACAGGTGTAGACACTAGTTGATTATCCATAAGCACTTTGAAATTCCAAGTATTCTACTCTCTGTCTCTCTTCTTCATCCACCTCACAGATGGCCAAGTCCTGTGGTTTGATCTGTGGGTTACATTGTTCAAACCATCTGTCTCTCACCATTTTCAGCGGCACTGCCGAGCTCAGCCCCTCTTTCTTTCTTACCTGGTCTACCATAGTTTCCTTCCAATTAGTCCGTTGCCACTAACCTACTGCCAAGTGTATTAGTTTAAAGCACAGATCTGATCATGTTAATATTTCATTTTAACATGAAAAAAAAATTTCAGAGACTTCTTATTTTCCACAGGACAAGATCTAGCCTTCTTAACACGGCATGCGAGATCTTCATGGTTTAGCCTCGACTTCTTTTCCAAATTTCAGTCTCAACATAAAGTCTCCTTCATCCAGCTGTTCTCCAGACATTCATTTTTCTCATTACTTAGTCATCATATGCCTGCAATTCTTTCCCTTCACAAGGAGATCAGCAAACTATGGCCCGTGAGCAAAATCTGACCCATTGCTTGTTTTGGGAAATAGAATTTTATTGTCATATAGTCCCACCCATCATCTTCATATTATCCACAGCTATTCTTAAGTGACAGCAGTAAAACTGAATAGTCGCAACAAATGTCTAACAAATCTCAAAGTATTTAGTGATGGACTTTATAGGTAGTTTGCTAACGCTTGCTTAAAAAGTACAATTCAGATGTCCTCATCTCTCTGAAATCTGCCTGGCTGACCCACCTCCCACCTCAAAGCAGAAGTAAGGGGTCTGTAAGTCTGTAATACTTCACATGAACCCCATCTAGAGTCATTTGCATGATGAGCTTTTCAGAAAAATGAAATAAATCCTCGTTGGTGTTTAAACACAGCATATTGCCCGCAGCTGCCAACGCATACATTGAGAACTCTGCAAATGTTTGCTGAATCACCTGCACATGCTGCAGGGAGAATGTTATCATATGCTAGTAGGCACATGTCTCAAGAGAAAAGAAAGTCTTGAAGCTAGAAATATTTTTTTTCCACTGTGCCATCTTGAACAAACATTTGTATCTTAGCAGTGATTCCTTTGACTGCTGACTAGTCTTGAATTGCTTGATCTAGAATTGATCACCGCTTGTTCTGAAGGTGGCACATTCCTCTCACTGTTTCTGTTGACAGGCACATGATGTTTGGGCTCTGTAGTGGGTCTGGAGAGGCTCCTGTGTTCCCTTTCCACGTATCATGGGGTATCTGAGGCTGGGTAGCCAGAGGGGTATGCTGAGAACTCGTTGTTTCATCACCCCCTCAGGCGACCTTACCCTGCCTTTCAAATCCAAGATATATTTCAACTCACAGAAGCTCTTTTCATCTGCCTATGATTTCTCATTGTCATCCCATCTGCACTGAGGACAGAGTCCACACATTTAATCACTTGGGTTCCAGCCAGTAGCCTGAACTTTATCTCCCTGTGCTAATATATTGGCTAATACACTAGAAGTTATGTCTAGGCAGGATAAGCCCCCCAACTGAAATCTTGACAGCCTTGAGTCCATCTTCCATGACTGTCTGAAACTGCTCTTGGCAACCCAATCTCCACAGCTAGATAAAGCCAGTTGAGGAGAGAGATGAGCTCTGTTATGCTGGGGGCCTTCCTGGTCAAGTCCCCTGCAATAGATAACTGGACATATGTGGGGCTCAGAGGAAGTGATGTTCTTCACTGTTGCCAGCAGAAACAGATGGAAGAGCTGAATGTCAACAGCTTCCATCAGAAATAACAAAATTGTGTGGTTCATTATTATGGGATAATTTTTGGATCCTGCAGGAGGTATTTTGTTGTTGCTAGAGACTAAAATCTCAGTAACTTTTTGAGTGGCCTTACCATCAACTGAATGAGCAGTAGTGCTTGCCACCTTTCTGTAATGATCCCAAGAATGGCTCTGCCTTCTTAGTAGCATTGCAGTGTTATCAACATGGTACTTTTTGTCTGAGACCAAATCACAGCAAAGTATGAGCTGTCATTTTTTGTTACTTGGGGCCCTTTGATGCCGTTTGAGTCTTCTTTGTTGCAAGTGAAAAATACAATCCCTATTGCATATGTTTATTTAGAGTACTTTTTTTTTCATTAGACATCAAATCAGAGTTGTAAGTAGTATGGTTAGTATGGCTATCGCCACCAGATTTCACATCCCACAGGTTATTGCTGTTCTTATGAAATCACCAACCTTCTCTCTTGCATAACAGTCATTCAAAGTGAAGTCACAGTGTGCCACTGGTGGATGCCTTGGTGTTAATTTATTTCAGTTTCCGTTGCAGATGCAATCAGAGTTACTATCACAGTCCTGCTTCTTTTATTGTGTCCCTTTGCTATTGCATTTGCATGATCTTTTTCTGAAAAATGACAGGTAGTGTTTCTCTCTTCACTGGATCAGTGACTTATACTCTCTCTGACTTCTCTATTGCCATTTAGAAATATATAACATTTTATAGATGTAATCTTAGTTATTTATAACTCAGGGTTTGTTATCTGAGCAAATTTCTTAAGTGATGCCTTGGTTTAGGTGTATTTTTTAAAGAAGGAAAGAAATATTCTTTGCAAAGTATTTCCCTCTAAATTGTAAATGAAGGAAAAGCTCTCAGTAATGTTGTAATGTATTTTTCCTGATATCTTACTACATCGAGCTGCATGAGCATTAGTTTTATGTAAGTGATCAAGTTGTGGTATTTAATAACACATTATTAGAGAAAAAAGAGCTATCCTTCTTGATTTATTTGAATATTTACTAGGTGACTTACAGCGCTTTACATATTAGAATTGGTTTGTCAACAATTAACATTCTACGCTTTTTATATAACCCATACTTCAGGTAATAGAGGATTATTAAACTGCAACCAGTGTGTTAGAAATCTGCCGACTGGTAATAAAATTCTTATGTATAACAGCAGCTGAAAAATACTGCTGTATATTTATGCATAGATTGCAAGACAGATGGCCTGAAAACCAGAGGGGCATGAAATTCAGTGCCACCAGCAGGTGGCGCTGCTCTTCTATAAATGAAATCAAATACCTGGGTTGGGTTCTAGGTCCTTTACCACAGCCCCCCTCCGCACTTCCCACCCTGTCGGCGTTTTCTCCGGCTTCTCTTTTTTTATCTCCCCCAAATAAATGTCTTAAACTGCTTTCTTTTTGAGAGGATATGCTTTCGCTGAGACAACACCTGAACTGCTAAGATTTCTTTCAATCCAACTGACTTGATTTTAGTGCTGACTTAAAACAAGTTCAAGAGACGTAAATGTTACTGTGTTTTTAGCAGGGAAATTCACTGTACCAGATTGCCACCACCAAGACTGGATTCTGCCACCCAATTATTGTTGCGTAACAGGTTCCCATTTTTATTCTACTATTTACTCAGAAGAAGCCCCGGTGGTGCAGTGGTTAAGCACCGGGCTGCTAACTGAAAGGTGTTCAGTTGGAACCCCCTAGCTGCTCTGCAGGAGGGATACTTGGCAGTCTGCTCCCAGAAAGATGGCAGCCTTGGAAGCCCTGTGAAGCAGTTCTGCGACATCCAGTAGGGTCACTATGAGTCTGAATCGACTCAACAACGATGGGTTATCTGTTTACTCAAATTAATTCTTTAGACTTCATTCCACATCAGGCTAATGAGGTATGTACATTTTTATAAAGATAGCTTATGACTGAATTAATGTGCTGTATGAAAATAATTTTAACATGATGCAGCTTCATCGAGGATTATCTAGAATACAAATTAACCAAAGAATGTCTAGGACAGAACTAAATTCTTGACAAACAGGACTACATTTTTTGTTTTTGCTTTTTCATAAGGTTAACTACACAAAGACTGATCAGCTTAGTTGATTTGGATATCAGTGAGGAAAAAAAGCAAATGTATACACAAAAGTACTTTTATTTTTATACTTTTGTACATGCTCTGCTTATTTTTCAACCAGGTTTTAAAAATGACACAGCTATGTTTGTTTTACCAATCTTTTTTTTAACCTACAATATCTCTCTTACACAGGATATACAAACACCGGCCTGTTTATATAAACAATAGATTAACTGAGATTATGGAAGGAGAGAATTAAAATAAGTTCTAGGATGATTCATTTATCAATTTACTTTCTTCACTATAAAATTCTACCTCTTGAGCTACAAAGAATTTTAAATGAATGTATTTCACCATTCTTGTAATTTAAAAATTTACTGAGAGGATCCCAACTGATACCAACCCTATAGGACAGAGTAGAACTGCCTGCTTTCCAAGGAGCAGTTGATGGATTCCAACTGCCAGCCTTTGCTTAGCTGCCGAATTCTTAACCACTGTGTCACCAGGCCTCCACTGTAAAAATGAGAAGCCCTTATTTCTGATAATCTAGTAGGAATTTTCTCTTTAGTTTCATAACTTGCATTGGACACACCAGGCTAGGAAGTACAGGTCAAGGACCAGATGACATAATGCACATTCTTATTTTATTAACCTACGTGCTTTGACAGGGAAGATCGTAAAGTGTTATTGGTTAAGTATAACCATGGAGTAGGGGGTTAGGGAAACATTTTTTTCTCCATGATCTACTTTCAAGCATTGGTTTGGTTGAAACTGTTTTTTAATAATGCTTATGACAATCTGACTCGATGGCACTTGGCTTGGATTGGCTTGGCTATGACAATCAGATTTCACCTAAAAGTCAAGCATTTGGATAGGATCAGCTGAAGCAGTTGAGACAGGAAATAACATCCTGAATCAAGGTTAGGTTTTCCTGCCACAGAACTGAGGAATCAACCATGGGAGTTTCACAGGACCTCTTTCGAAGGCATTAACTAGCTTTAATTTCCTGTCAAATACGCTCTCCAGAATAAATATGAGACCTCTGACAGAATTGGGTAATTGCCAGGGCCTTCCTTGTCCCCTTTAATTCCATGTGCACTTGTATGCATCTTATCTTGGATCCCTATAACTTTTAAGTAGGCAGAGGGAAAGTGGGCTGAACTAGGCAGTTTGGGTAGACTTTTCCAAGATACAAAGCAGCCATTGTCCTGGAATGTGAGCATTGTGTTAAATAGGTGGGAGAATAACTTTCAGAAGACTTGACTGCTACCAAATATTATCCAAATTCCATTATTTGGAGTCTACAGCCTTACTTTTTCTCGCATAGACCCAGCTATGGCCTCAAGGAAATCTTATTCCAGTCAAACTGGTTTTCTTACAGTTTCTGAATTAGTCTTTGCCCACTTCCCTGCCTTTGTTGAAGCTATGTCCCGTTTAGCCTGCTGTTCACATCTTTGATGGCCAGTCTTTGCTTGCTCAGCATCATGGTTTGAGTGTCTCTAGGGTGCTGGGCTCTATTCTTGGCTCTGGAGATACACAGATGAAGCTGGCTGTCATCTTCATTCATCCAGCTCTTGTTTCAAATCTTTCTTTTCTGAACACTTTATATCCTCCAGCACTTTTTGTCCAAGGCATCTCATTTAATCCTCATCTGATATTTCTATGTGACAACATTTGTAATATTGGTTTATACAACTAGAGACTTTGTATATGTGTGTATATATATATATATATGTATATGTATATATATGTATGTTTTAATGCAGTTGTGTCTTTTCTGAAACTAGTCTTGTGTCTCTCTTTCATTGTACATCTTTTAAAATATTTAAAAAAGAAAGGAAGGAAAGAAAGAAAATGATAAAACAATGACCAGGCACCATCCAAGCGTCAGCATCTTATGAATTTCCCCCATTCATTTCAATGGGAGCCAAGGTTGAGATCCAGGTTTATAGCATACATTTCGTGGACCAGGAGTCCTGTTTTTCCTATTATGTGGTTCTTCTGAGTTGAGTTTGGTAGGAAATGTTCCATAGTTGTTTGTGGCTGCTTAGTTAGGAGACCTGCAGTCCTGGCTGGCACCTGTGATAACTGTCATGAAACGGAACAAGAAGCCCAGACTCATTAAAAATCAGAGCTGAATGGATTGTCATACATGATTTTTTTTTTTTTTGCCATTCCCTCATTTTGCTGGAAAGAAACACAGGCCTAGGAGGGGAAGTAACTTTGCCAAGTCTACATGGTTGGTCCAAGCAAGACGGAGCTAGAACCCTGGTCTCCTGGCAGCTGTCACTGGGCCCCAACCTAACTCATGGTGGCCCCATGCACAGGGACAAGATACTGCTTAGTCCTCTTCTATCCCCATGATTGGTTGTGGGTCACACCATTGTGATCCACAGAGTTTTCATTAGATGATTTTCAGGCCTTTCTTCCTAGTCTGTCACTGTCTGGAAGCTCCACTGAAAACTGTTGACTATTAGAGGGTAAGATTTGTTAGAAGGCTTGGCAGATGCTCAGCACCATGAGAAATTCAGAGATGTATAAATGATGTAAACAAAAATAAGGAGATATCAGAGCACTGTGACATGAGAAGCACTGAGGGATTGTTTAAGACAAGAGGGATCACATCTTGTAACAATCATCCAGCAAGGCTTCCTAGAGGAGGCATACTCGTTCCTTGAAAAGTGAATTGATTCAAGTTAGGTGAATGGAAAATATGATGGGATGGAATAGTGAGAGCTGCTCTTCCCTTCCCCTGCCCCCCTCCACAAGCCCCTGTATGCATACACCATACCAGTACCCCTCCACCCAGAATTCCAGGGAAAGAACCTTCACCGCTGGGCAGCAACAATTTCCTGTAGTTTAGAGAGAACAATGGGCTTTCCCGAGTTTCTATCTGACTTTCATTTGTTAGCATTCTGACTGATCCCAGATCTCTCTGGTAAGGCCTTTTTAAACTTCTGGTTTTTCTGATTTTTTATGACACTTCTCAAGGTCTAAGATTTTTGACCTGAACAGTTCACTGGGGCCAAATGAAATATGAAACAAAAGTGACAGTCAAATAAGATGCCAAGGGCAGAAGTCTCAAAGCATCTGTGGCTGGTGGCTACAAATCAGTTGCTTCGGGTCTGGGGTGAGCATGAGTCCATTGATGTGGAACAGAGTCGGGAGAAAATAGGCATTGTTGAGAAGGGCACCATCACATTCCTCTGATTCGTGAAAGCCAAACTGATGGGTAATGTTATTAAGACCTTTCTAGCAATTCTTCCAAGAGTTTTGCTATCTTCAATTTATTTACTGCCTGCAACCAATTTTTGAAGTAGGCACTCTTGTGTTTCCCATTTTGTAGGTGATAATTTTCCAAAAGCTGAGATGTAAACCTAGCCATGCAACTAGGCCCATGTGCTTAGCTGTTACTCTTCGTGCTTCTCAGTAGGGGTTGATATCTGTAGAGGGTTATCTCATGCCTGGAGTCCCTGGGTGGTGCAAATAGCTACTGTGCTCTGCTGCTAACCTAAGAGTTGGAGATTCTAAGCCACGTTGAAGCATCTTAGAAGAAAGGCCTGGCCGTTTGCTTCTGAAAAATCAGCCATTGAAAATCTAACAGAGCACAGTTCTACTGGGGTTGCCATGAGTCAGAGTCAAGTCAATCAAAACTAGTTATCTCATGCCTTATGATCCTTTTCATAGGGATGGCAAGTTTGAGTGTTTGCGGTGCCAGGGCTAGAAATGCAAGCTATGGGTGCCTGCCATTTGACCAGGGCCACAGTAGGCAGCAGTGGAGTATCTAACCAGCCCCCATGTTCATGCCCCGTGAGAAAATTAGCATTCTGGAAAGGAGGGCCAATCTTCTGCAAGATTCTTCAAAAGAAGCTAGAAAGCCACATTTTTAAGTGCAAGTCTCCAGACTTCAATACTATTCTATAATTGGTACATAAACAATGTAGACCATCACAGTGGTGCTGGACAGACCACACTGATGGTGGCTAGTGTGGCTGTCAGGCTGTCGGGAGTGGCTCCTGACGTCTCATTTAGTCCCACAGCCGCTCCACGTCTTGGTGTCCTTGTACATCCAGTGGGGATAACAAAAGACCCTGCAGACTGGGTGCTGAGTAACGTGGCTGAGATCAGTCAGCGCACTACAAAGGGCCAGGGCTGGGATGTGAACTGGCAGCTGGACTCCAGAAGCTTGAGTGCTTATGCTGTCCTCACATGCAGAATTTTGGTGGCACGTCGCCTGGATTAGATGTCAGCAGATCCAGGCCCTAGTCCTGGGTTTACATATTAGTGTAGCCTTGAGCCCAAAACTTCAACCTTCCTGTTCCTCTTGTATCGAGAGGGCAGATGAGAACGTGCCTAAGCCCCACTCTGGCCTGGCCCTGGGAAGGCCGCCTTCTTCTCCACCTGCACTGACCACAGTGGGCCCTCAGGAAGCACTACGATTTTAAAAGTTTTGCACAGGATGCATCCAAGGATAAACCACAGTAGCATCCTGATAGTGATTTTATAGTTCAAGGACATCTTTGAAAGGTGACTGTGCCCTTAAGAAACATACTAAATGCTGTGTTTAGTGTAAAATCACAAACCAGACTGGTCCTTACCTCCCAAGGTTAAAAGCATACAATATTTCTCAAGTACCCTGGCAGAACATTCTTCATCAGACCACTCAATGCACCTGGGTTGCACTAAAAGCCCATGTGTTTTACCTTTATCTGAGTTTCATAGAAAGTATCAGTGCAACCATCTGGAATGCTTATTAGAATTCTAGGGGGCTCTTGACACAACCGGTGCAATAGAAGATACAGTGTTTGTGGATAAGCTGATGATAATAATAATAATGATGTTAATAATAATGATGATTCTTCTTTGTTTAAAATCTTCTGGTTTGGAAAACAGTTTTTCACACCTACACAATTAGATTCTAGGCTGGTCTTCAAATATCAGAATCACTGGGGCAAACATTAATTTAAAAATATATAAACACCCAAGTATAAAAGGAAGAGAAAGTATGATTGACATCCTCTGCTAGTCGTGTTTATTTGAAGCTGTTTAGGGAGAAGTGAAAAAAGAGAGGAGCAGGGCATTATTTGAGTGAAGGCATATAAGCAAATAAAAACTTCATCCCCAAAGTGGAAGTTTAAATCAATGTTGTGTTAACGACAAGGATTTGACGTGCGTGTGAAAAGGCCTGACCCCATCTCTTTCCTGTTTCTCACCTGGGCAGGTGGCAGAGCTCAGGTTCCTGAGGCAGCATGCTCTTTTCTACACTCCTCTGAATTTTTGACAATTTGTAAATCCACGAGGAAATGCTGCTTGAGAGGCTCTTCCTTAACAATCTCATGCAAGCAGCATAAAGGGATCAAAAGAAACAACTCTTGCATTAGATTTGTCTTGTCCAGGCCTGAATGGGAGACCCACGAGAAGTACTAGTTTGTAAGCGCAGGCCGGGTGCCAGAGCCAGCTCTCGAGAACACTCCTGAGAAATGAGCAGGGCTGAGACAAGGGGGAGGAGAGCAAAGCACCTGCCTGGGGCACAAAATGTAGGAAGGCCCTAAAATATTTATCAAAATATATGATTAGTTTCATGTTTTTATTTTTAAAAACAATGTCAAAAGAAAATCCATGGTGAACAAGATATCAGAATTTTTAATGATGACAAGATCAGTAGTGTTTGTAAGTTTTGAAATCCATAAGCCACTAGGGGTGAGGACAGTAAGGGCGGTAGAAAACTGGCAGCTGCTGCCATTTATGTGAGCACTTGCAACGTGCCAGGCACAGCGCTGGTGCTTTATAAGCACTTTTCTCTGGATGCCTTTCAGAGGGGCCCAATCTGACCTACAGTACGTCCAAATCTATTTGATAATAAACTGCATTAGAAAACAACTCCTTTATGGCTCTGTAAATTCCATCACAGCCCTTTTTGTCTTTGTTAAGTGTATGAGTTGAAAATTATAATCGCTTTATTCACAATGATCATTTTAGACACACAGCTCAAAAAGATCAGCATTAACTTAAAAATATCTATGTATATTAGCATGCCGGTATCTGTTAAGCACATGGCTTTGTAGTCTCCAGCTGATGGTTTTATTAAGTGTACTGCAGAAGGGGAAAAATCAAGACAATTATAAATTCATAAATATATAATTCATTGGCATAACATGATTTTAATGGGATAGATATGGAATTATCTATTTCCTGAAGAAAGTAACAGAGAAGTCCTGATTAAGCTCATAATCTGGTATATATGAAATTCTAGCCAAACTGATGGGGCACATTTTCTTTTCTGAAACTACCTTTGATAAGAAATACATTACAAACTCATCAGTTTGGCTTCCTGTTAACAAAGAGACAGCAGCCGTCTGGATCATTCTGGATTCACAGTGAAACTGCCATACCATGTATCCTCCAACTAAGGCTTTGCAAGTTTGACAAGGGGCAGATGAATCCAGGAGTTATTGTGCAGGGCTTTAAATCTATGCGGCAGCTGACGGTTGAAATAATCATCTATATATCGCTCTGAGCTATCTGGGGAAAGGTTGAAGCTGTATATTTTCAACATATCTAGTCTAATGGTTAATCTGTTGTCTTGTACAGAGCTCTCGGAGGGTGGACTTGCAGCACATACTGACAGCTTTGAGGAATTGCCCGTGGTAGATGTGGTTTGCCTTGATTCGGAAGTACTGGGGGAATGAATCCAACTCAGTTTGAGTTGGAAAATGGGCCTTTCACCTGACTCATGTTCCCAAACCTAAGGGCACCAGCAGAACTCATAGCAAGTTGGGCAGGAGAGAGATAAGGTAGTAGGCAGCCTCCATTGCCCCTGATTTCTGCAATCTGTGTGCTTCCATTAGGTTCCATGTGGGTTTCTCCTGTTGTGTGACTGTGTTGGCAGACTGGGAAGAACATTGCTCCTGTTGACAACTGGAAAGCTAGGAAAATATGAGAAGAAGAGCTAGAGTTTTTCCAAACTTTTCTTGTCAAAGGCCAGAGAGTAAATATCTTCAGCTTTGTGCCCATCCAGTCAGTCTCTGTTGCAACTGCTGGAGTCTGTCTCCATAGAGCCGAAGGAGCCCTGTACAATATGTAAAGAAATGACCTGGGCCATCTCCTAGTCAAATTTGCAGCCACTGAATGTCATAGAATATTACGTATTAGAAAATTTTAGTCTTTGATTTTTTTTCAACCACTTAAAATACAAAAAACATTCTTAGTACATGATCAAAGCAAAAACATGTGGTAGGTCATAGTTTGCTGACCCTAAACATGAGAAAGACAGGGGGACAGGAAGAAGTTGTTGGTGTCAGAGATATGCAAGTTTCATCCCTGCTCTGAAAAGTGACCCCACAGACATGTTCTTCACATGCTGAGGCAGCTTCACGTGATGGAAATAAGGCGTGATTTTTGGTCTTGAAAGCCTTTGCCATCTAGTTGATACAAATAGTTGGCAATAGGATGGAGAGGAAGGCAGGAAAAGTTGTAAGGTGGTTGGTTTTGCTGGACTCTTGTATCTGTTTTTCCTGATCTAATTAAAGGGAAATATATATATCTTTCATCATCTGCTGCCTTCTCGTTCCCCAAATTTCATGACAATAATTCTGGAACATTTTTGCAGTTCTCATTGCAGTTGTATATCTGCTTTTAGATCTCTGTGCCCTGTCTCTGAGAAGCTAATTTCTAGTGATCCTTATTTGTGATTTGTTTTTTCTTTTGCCTTTGAGGCAATGGAAATAGTCTGTTTCAAGTACAAAAAAAAAAAAAAAGTCATTGGTAACCAGGTCTCCAAGAGGAACTGTCTGAGGATGCTGAACAGGCCAGAGCATTGGGCAAGTTATCAGAGCAGACTGAGTTTTAGTGAAGCTGCATCAGCTGATATTCTTGATACCAGAGACATTGATGAACACTGAACTTCTACCAGGTTCTTTACAGAACATGAGGCATGTGGTTTGGGTACACATGTGGTGTGTGTACACAATAGGTAGTTTAATCTGCCCAGTATGATCCTGAAGGATCCATTAGGTCAACAGGCTTCCTGCAGAGAACATTGCATTCAGGTTGTGGGATTTCTGTTAATGTATTTATACAGTATTTTCCTTCACTGCTATGTAGGAGCTGAATTCTTTCATTACTCTGTGTTGATGGACTCAAACTAACACAATTCAGGTTTCCTAGGCAGTGAATAGAGTCAGAAATATACCCTGTGATTAACTTCTACATAACCTATTGTTCCTTAAAGTCTCCCTCCTCACTGTCCTAATAGCTCCACAAAAGCTAAAAATGAAAAAGCTCTAACAGGCTTGCCCTTCCCTGCCGCCCAGACTCCTGCCTGTAGCCTCACACGGCGCAGGTGCTACTTGTGTTGGCGCCAGGGCGCGAGAGGCCCTCAGACTTTTCCATTTTTATATTATGTAACGACAAATTTCTTTTCAATCTCCACCCTCTGGCTTTTCCAATGATATCTCTATTTCATGTTTTTCAGCTGGGAACTGCCAATTATCCTTCTTCATAATGTATATGATGAAGTGATTTGTAAATTGTAGAGTGTTACATGTATTTGGAGTCATTGGGTGGTGCAAACAGTTAATGTGCTTGGTTACAAACTCAAAGTGAGGCAGTTCAGGTTTAGCTAGAGGCACCCTGAGAGAAAGGCCTGGAAATCTGCTTCTGAAAATAAGCCTTTGAAAACCCTATGGAGCACAGTTCTACTTTGACACACGTGGGGTTGCCGTGAATCAGAGTTGACTCAAAGGCAGCTGTTGCCTGTTTTTTAAATATGCAAGTACTGATAATTAAGTTCATGAACTCATCCTGGAAAAAGTGCTGCATACCTCATTGCTGAATATCACTACAGTCACCTTCAAAGTACTCCCTTTGGGAAACTAGGCACCTCATCTACCTTTCAAAGCAATTTTGGAGCTCTTTTTTTCTGGAATGGCTATCAAAGCTGTCATCATATTACCTGTGATGTCCTGAATGTCATCAAAATGTCTTCCTTTTAATATTTCATTGGGGGTCATATCAGGTGAGCAAATAGAGTATTCCGATACAGTTGTTTACTGGTTAAAAACTCCCTCACAGACAACCATACAATTAAGTTTGTGAACTTGCCACAGTGCCACTGTATGCAATGGCCATTCCAGAAAGATTTCCAAAATTACTTTGAAGGGTGGACTGGGTGCTGGCATTGGTGTTTAGCTTCCCGAGGGGAGTTCTTTGAGGTGAATGTAGTGATATTCAACAGTGAGGTTTGAGGCACTTATAGCAATTAAGTTCATGGAATTATTTGTTGAATTTCGTATGTATTTAACATGTTGTTGTTGGGGTTGCTTTTGAGGGCAGCATTTCCTTCATCCTTTAATTCTCTATGTATTAATGTTCACCATGATCTTTTGAAAAATAGTTTCATGGATTAGTCTTATCAGTAATACTGCAATTTGTTCATCAGGTTCCTGGATGATATATGTTATATCAAGGCTGTCAGACCACAAACTGTCATTCCAAGTATATCACCCACATTAACTCCTCTGTGCTCTGATACTGAGCTTCCCACTGACCCCCTAGGCATAGAACATGGCTTTGATAGCTGTCTTATCCTAGCTGTACTTAGTGTCCAACCTCATGATAGACACGTGGCTTTCCCCACTGTGGGATTCATCTCTAAACAGCTATGTTAGCAGACTGCTTAATATTATTGCTACTGTAATTTTTTGCTTTGTTGGTTATGAAACATCTCTAGCTTCTCATGGATTCCGCTTGTGTGACAGGTGGTCAGGGTTCTTCTAGTAGTCTATGATTAACAAAACAGGAAGTGTCCCTGTGTAAGGCAGGCCCCACTTGGTGTTCCATCCCAGTAATCATGTTCTTGTGGTCACACTGGGAAATTTGAGAAGTAATTAACTCAGAATTTCTGGTGAACATCTTTGGCAATTGTATTAGGGAGAGGCCAGCTCAGCCTCTCCCTAATACATTTTAAATTAAATGTTGCCATTTTGCATCAAATATTGCCAAAAACTGAGTTACCATGACTTACATGGAGTTGACTTTTCTTTGGAAAGAGTTTGACCAGCCAAAAGAAAATAGAAGGCAGGCTGTTTGATCTCTATTCTAGCAGTTTTTACCTCTTTTCATGATGGCACTGATGACACAGTGAGATGCTACTCATCGCTTTGTCTTAGGAGTGACAAAGCCACCTTATGTAATGCAGGTCAGATAGCAGTATCAAACCTGAGGTGGCCGACTACGCCAGGTGGAGAGCAACAGCTGACACCAAGAGCTGATAACTTTCAATATGATGCCTCTCCAGTAGGAGTCCTTTTTTCAGGCTCCAGGAGATAATGGGTTTTGATCCTGTTGCTAAACTGAGTTTTTTGTGTTTGTGACTCTTGTGAGAGAGTGGGGAGTTTCATGTGTTTTTGGAACTTAATGCACTATTTCTGAATTTCTACAGGTATTCTGACATCAGTGACAATAACACAGCAGAAAACAATGCCAGGAAGTCATTAGGGGAAAAGAAAAAAACAGCCACAGATGAGCTGTGGGAGAGAGAACTTCATTTTGATTTAAAGCCAAGACTCTATTCAAAGTTAGGATTGGTTTGGAACTTCGAGAATGAAAAATTTTACAAAGGATTAATTTCCATTTTCTTTTCTCCTTATTGTTTGGCAGTCAAAGTTGGAGCTAGATCACGCTATCCCAAAGACCCATTTGAGTTCAAGAACGCAACTCCCAATTCTCGGCTTGTGACTGAGCCAGGTGAAGGAGTACCGGAACCTATCCCGAAGTTTAGTAACTGCACCCCTCAACATTTGACTGTAACATGCTGAGCTCACTCGAAGAAGAGAGATGCACCATTGTGGCTTACAGCATGTACTTAGGTTTTTGAGCAGCAAAATAACAAACAGAAAAACCATAAAAAACAAATAACAATTCAAACAGTTGTACCCCCAAACTAGCAGCTTGCTCAAAACTTTCAAAGGAAGTCCTGTTAGCTAGTTGCCTTTGCATTCAAGCCATTTTGCATGACTCTTACTCTGAGTGATTCCAGTGTGAATATGACATTACTAATGACCTGCTAAGTGTGTGCAGATGTGGGCTTCTCCAGATGTGATTAACAATGTAATGGAGATAGCCAGGCAACTCATGTTTATGGGTTGTTTGCCTTTTATGACGTTTCTTAGTTTACTTGCTTTGAACTATTTTTTAACTCCAGCCAACAAATTTCACCTTTAAGTCTCAAGGGACATCATCCCCTAAATGCTAGTGGCGAATCAGGGAAGAGAGAATGTGCCCCAGGTTGGAGCTGAGTGCTGGATCCATCACATGCTGGCACTGGAATATTCTGGCAAGTTGAAAGTTATAATTGTCAGCCCGTTTTATTCAAAGGGCCTGTAAAGAGACACTGGTCAACCCTGACAGTGTTTGCAACCTGGCTACGGCAGAGAGAGAAAGAGATTCCTTCAATAATTATCTTGTAAAATACACGATCATCTTGAAATAAGCTCAGAGTCCTGGGCAGTGTTTCTGGAAGATGTTGCCCTTTTTTGTTTTTTTTTGCTCACAAGCAGAATGCTGATGAGTAGTCGAGTAAAATGTTGTTACAGATGTTCGACTCTGCATTAAGGCTGTTGGAATTACCACCACATCTTAAATCAATTCCCAGAACATTGTCTGGAGGTTATGTCACTGAAATAATGAATCCTCTTTAGTCAAGTATAAGCAAACATGTTAAAACATCATTGTAACTTTAAATTAAACTCTAGCGTAAACCAGGGGATCTGAAGCCTCATTAGACTTGCCTGACATTTTTCTAGCACTGAGTCTTCCCAAACTGTAAAACTGTTAGATTCAGTGCCTATTAGACAAGCGAGTGCTGGGAAGTTACAACAGTACATTAAGTGTTATACTTAGGGATGTGCAAAA
Organism: Heterohyrax brucei; assembly: GCA_028571685.1. Lineage (NCBI taxonomy): Eukaryota > Metazoa > Chordata > Mammalia > Hyracoidea > Procaviidae > Heterohyrax > Heterohyrax brucei. The sequence goes on along the minus strand of CM053154.1, from coordinate 79,423,580 downwards.
ACAAGCCCTTGGATTTTATGAGTACTTGGAGACTGGATGGAGTGCAGCTCTTATAAAAATTCTGTGTTGGATTTCTGAACTTGTTTGTGTTTTAAAGAAGCTGGTAAGTCAGGGTTCTGTCAAGGATCATATCTTCATGGGACTTGTGCAGCAGGAAGGCAAATGAAAATGCTAGAGACGGGTGTTTTGTCATTAGCCAAAAAGTCAGTTAAATATAGGCCAGTAAATGTGAGTTGTCATGAGGTAGTGGCCCGTTACTTCAATACATTTCTCTTTCATGAAAGTAGGTAAATTTGAGTTGCCCTTTTAATTCAATCTTTATTCCTCTCATGTAGTCATAGAAGCCATGAAATGAGAATTACGTTTTATAGCTTGATGAAAAGTTTTCCTAGATCTGCTTTATTTAAATATGCAGAAATAGATAGAATCCACATGAAGGATAATGATTAAATATGGTTTATATCCTACTTAGGAGAAGAAGTGATCGCTGCGTCTCTTGTGGGATCTAAGCCATATGTAATGGTCTCCATTACACAGTGTTCATATATTTAAGCTGGAGACGTTTTCCCCAGCTCTTCAGGGAACAAATCTGCATTTCTCCACTGTGAGCACAGGAGGAAACCTTTGAACACAAGTTTCATTTGAGAGAACAAATCCCAGTTTAAATGCAATATGATTATGATGGATGATCTTTCTGAGTGCAATGAAAATAAATAGTTTCCTTGCATAGAAAGAGGTATAAATTTACCTCCAAAATGAAGTATCTCCCTGGAGCTGGCTAGAAGGCATTAACTTGCAAGGGCTTTCGTGAGAAGATTGCTCTAAGTAAACACAGACAGTGACAGGGTGTAAGGATAATGGGCACCTAACTGAAGGTGGGTATTCATTGACGGTGTAATGTAACATGGGCACAAAAGGTAAGCAAGAAAAGCCAACAGGATTGCCAGTGAGGATGACAGCTATTCAGGTTTTAGCTAATAGAGACTCGTTGTGTAATTGCATAAAACCATGGTAACATCTGGCGGTCTTGATCAAGCTAACCATTGTACACTAACACACCATTGTATACTAGGTTAAATAAAAGACTTTTTTGGATAATGTGTTCTAACCACAAGAAAGCTGATGAAAGAAAAGAATAGAACTTGGAACGCTGTTCGATCTACCCACGTGCACACAAACACTCTTACTCCAGCAAGCTGTTCAGCTAATTGAAATCACCCGAACCACATACAACAATTAACCAGTGGTCCACATTTAACGGCAGCTGTGGAGTCAGTGCAAGACTTTTTAATCCATCCTAAGACGGGGGAAACACCAATTTGCCTGACCACCCATACTTGCATATACTTGAACACCCACTTGCTGCCTTCCCAACCCTGCTGTTCCCTGGGATATAAGATCCCCTGTCCTGTGTAAGGAGGATGAATTCAAGTCAAGCTCATTGTGCTTGTTTGCTTGCCTAGAGATGCATATCAACTCTAAGTGATTTTTTTTCAAAACCCTTTTATGTGGCCTATGTTTATTTCCTTTAATCTTTTCAGTGCTGTTTAGTCTCTGTATGATTTGCTGTGGATACTTATTTCTGATAAGCTATGATATCCTCGTAGCCAAGTAGTTCCTGCCTGGAGCACTAAGTGACTAATGTGGACCTTTGGAAGGGATGGGTCAAGCGGGAGAGTGAGTGAGCTGGGGGCATTTGCAGGTGCTTTCTTGCCTTCATTGCTGGTAGTGTCACTGTCACCTTGCTCCATGGCGTTGTGTCCTTTCTTTCTGTCAGCCAGGGTTTAGACAACCCTAGGCTGACAGTAGAATAGGAGAATATACAAAGTTCCATAGTTTGGGTTTAAAGGATTATTAGATTATTATAATCCCTTTAAACCATTTATCAGAGCATAATAAATTTATTTAGGGTTTTCGGGGAAGTATCATTGAACGCATGTTTTGATACAGCTCTTCCTGGCTAATGTTAAGTAGCTGAGATGGCATATTCTCCCCCACTTAAAACTTGTACACCATTAATATGTATCAAGCTTCTTTTGATGTTATCCCTGCTAATACCTCTCTTCTTAGCTTTAAGATAACTGCCTTGCATTCTGAGTTTCAGGGGCGCTTCCTTCTAGTCTGTGTTGCAGTGAACTCTAGGAATCCAAGGATCCTATTTTTCCTTCTTGACATTGCAGCTTTAGCCTGAATGGTGGGGGTGGGGAGAGGAGGACTAGAATTGTGCTGCCAATGCCCTTGGGTGACAGACTGGGTACCCATCTACTAATTATCAAGTGATTCTCTTTTTTTTTTTAAAAAAAAAAAAAAAAGCATGATGTGGGCTAAAATATCTACAAAGCTTATTAGCGGGTGTCTTTGGGCAAAGCAGTGGAGTGTGCTGTGTTGTCTGTGAGCAGAGCTTCACATTGCTTAGTGATCTGTGTGGTTCAGGCATTCGGGAGCAGCGTCTGGCTTCCGGTCCCGTATGCTGCTCTCCCTGGCCCACCCCACCCTCGCTGCATCGTTAGAGACATCGTTCTTGGTGGTAACCTCCTCCTTCATGTGGATGCTGGTCACCAGCTGGCCTCTCTGACCTTGCTGGCTCCAGTTCTCCCATCACTTCACCCAGGATCTCATTTGCACAGCCCAGCGTAGCCCCTCACTTGGGAAGGACAGATGAGAGCTGAGTTGTGCTGGTAGTTCTTAAGCCAGCACGTAGCAGTGTTCCCAGTCCTGAGGGACTGAAATACTGACTGATAAGGCCTTGAATCCTTACATCTCTTGAGAGCTCTTTCTCTGGTGTGCAGGGATTCAGACCTAGTCATTTGAATAAACAGCAGGCTAAGCAGCCATGATGCTGCTGTTTCAAATACAACTTCATCCCTGATTTGGGTTATGAGGAAACTCATCTGGTGATGCAGTAAAGCAACTTAACCAGAATGAAATCAGGGAGAAATTTTTGTTGAGTGCTTCTATACTTTTTTATATGCAGAGAAGTCATGATTTCTTTTGTTCTTGTGGCAGGGATGTTTACACTCTGTTTCAGGCTGTTTAAAGTGCATGTTCAAATGCTGCAGCGTTTAGAGGGGCGCTTTCACCTATTCTAAGCCAGCCTCTTTGACTAACACATTTAGTCTCTGTCACTGGCCCCTAAAAAGGAGACAGCCATGAATTGCTAGTGAGTGACTGAGCCTTGAATGTATGTCCTTTGAAATCTTGCCTGTATTTCACAGTCTGCCCTCTCAATGTTCGTAATCTCATGAACTGCCTATATTTCCAGTTGAAGATGAGCAACCGTCCACGCTGTCACCCAAAAAAAAGCAACGGAATGGAGGCATGCGGAACTCGCCGAACTCATCACCCAAGCTGATGAGGTAAGGAGTGGGGCAGCAGATGAGTTCTCTCTCTAGCACCTTCTTTCCCTCTCTTTTCCTCCTCCCCATCCTGCCCAGCCTGCCTCTCCTCCATCCCCAGCAAGAACAAGGCAGAGGGAGGGGAGGGAGATCATTAGATGGCTTCTTAAAGGCTGCAGTATTTATTCTGTCAGCCTGTCAGCAGTTAATGATAGAGCTGAAAAAATTCTGTCATGAAAAACAGTTTGAAAAGCTGTTTGAAAAATACATAGGCTTTAAAGTCTTAGCTGTCACCCTGTCCTGTCTCTGTGTACTTCCTAACCAGCAATGGCACTAATGACGGCAGGAACCAATCAGAGGAACTCATGTGGTTAGTTTGCCTCTGGCAAGTCTCTTTCTGCTGGAGTCCCTCAGAGGACTGTTTTCTGTACTTAAGGCCATATGTGAGATGTATCATCACAATCAAAAATGAACCTGAAGATTACCTTCCTTTTATCCTGTCGATTGAAATCAAATTTCCGTTAATTGATTTTGACTGATAAAAAAAGTCTAATAATCTGTGGACTTGCCAAAGCAAAGTTCAAAAGTAATCCAGTTCTGCACAGGCTAAAAGCAATATTAATTATGAAATACAGCACGCTTTCTTTCTCTCTTTCTCTCTTTTTCTTTCAAGACTAAGACTTCCTCTAGGAAGTGGCAAGTTCGACCAAATTTCCTCAGAGTTCTAGAGGTTCCTTTCCTCGGCCAATTCATCTTCCATCTCCCCTTTTTTAGTCTTTGGTTCGTCTGCTAAAAAAACAACAACCACAAATGCTTTGCCGTACAGTCGATTCTGACCGACGTGGACTGCATGTGTTACAAAGCAGAGCTGCTCACAGGGTTTCCTTAGCTGTGCTCTTTACGGAAGCAAATTCTCCAGGCCCCCCTGAGCCATTGCTACTCGGGCTCAACCCGCCAAACATTAGATTGTAATCCAGCACAAAGCGTTTGTACCACCCCACTGATTTCTGTAGACAGCCTACCTCGGTAGCGACTCAGTGAGATGGAAATGACTATCAGATGTGCAGTCAGTGATTGTGGCCATCACATGGAGACCTGCTATTTTTGTGGATATTGTCCTCTTTCCATTGCCATTAGCCATTCCCTTCCCTTTGGTTATCTAAATAAAATAATGGCGCTTTTCTCCTTGCGTTTGCATCCCCTGGACCCTCCATATCTACCTTTCTGGGGATGTAAGCAAGGTGGTCCTCCTTCCTGTGGTCGAGGGTGCAGGTTTCAGTGGCAAAACTCACCCAGCCCTGTCACTTCTTTCGTTATGATCAACTGTTCTCGTTCGGTGTTTCCTTAAAAGTTCTCTGCCCTCCCCTTCGCTCAGTGTGCTTGGGTGTTGCTGATTTACACGCTTGTTTACAGTTTACGAGGAGGGATAAAATGCACCAACTGCCAACCTTCCCATCTTTACGGCGCCAGTTGTCAGGTTGGTGCTCACTTGCTGTTCATGCACCTTTGGGTAGTCGCCTATCTAACGGTAATAGTTTTATTCGTTTAAACTACGGAAAGGCAGGGGAGCTCTGCTTTGCCTAAATTTAGAGAAGCAAATAAATAACTAAAGAGAAGTCTAAAAAGTCTCCAACCTTTGGAGCCAAATTCCCTGTCCCTGTTTGCTATGTAAAGTATGGCTCATTTCTTTGATCTTGAGTAATAATAATTCTGAGGAGTTATACTGTTTTCATATGCTTCAAAGCTGTGTCAAAGTTTTGCTGCTTAAGGGTACTTCTTTATTCTGTTGGCTCTTGGGTACCAAGATGACAGGTCCTCTGTACGTGGAGGCTTTTTTAAGTCATAGCCTTCAGCAAAACATCAAATTACCAAATCCAGGGTAACATACTTCTACACAAATGCCTTCCTGTAGATATATTATACCATATATATTAAATACTTTAGTGTTACACGCTACATTTTATGTGCAATAGAAAGTGATGGTTTGAGGTAGCCTTGGGGGAACTCTTTTTCCACAAGCAGAAAAAGCTAGTATATACTGTATCAAGCATGGTTTTTACAGGACTTTCTGCCCGAAGGCCTTTGTAAATAAGTAATGATCAACAGATTGGCTGTGGGTTTTTGAAAAGCATGCCTGTGTCAGTTTGCATGATGGGGGAGAATTTTCAAAGTGGATCCTGCTTTCATTGCCTGCTGGAGAGGGACTGAGGGAAGCAGTCATCCTAGGCTGGAGCTGTCTGTTTCCTGGTACATCAGAATTGCTAAACAGGGGTCAGGCAGTACGCCGAAACTTGCCAGCTACAGAACTCAGGCTTTTCAGGTTGGCGCCTCTGGGCTGCTGCTGCTGCTATGGCCTCAGCTTCTGTTGCTGGCTGACTTTCCCACCAGCCCACGGAGGTTTCCATCCCGTTCAACTGGAATAGGCCATCCCACGACAAGTTAGATAGTCTTAGAGACTGCTTCTTTACAATGACTTTCTATGTCTCAGGTGCTGTACATACTCTGCCTAACACTGGCGGTGTGGTGATAGCTGTGTGCCAACTCACGGTGACCTCGCACATAACAGAATGAAATGCCACCTGGTCCTGTGCCGATGATATGATTGGTTGTAGATTGGACTGTTGTGGTCCTTTGGATTTCATTGGCTTATTTTTGGAAGTAGATTGCCTAGGCTTTCTTCCTTGTCCCTCTGTCTTAGCCAGAAGCGGCGCTGAAATCGGTTCAGCATCGTAGCAGCGTGCAGACTCCGCTGAGGTGGTTGGTGGCTTGACGTCAGGTGCGTCACCTCAGAACTGAACCTGGATCACTCTGCGTGGAAGGCAAAAATTCTACTACTGAATCACTGATGCTTCACAAATCAGCCCACTTATAATCCTTTCTCCACTTTGTTTTCAGCATGCAAATGGAGAACCTGTGGGCCATTTGCATTTGAAGCTGACATTGGCAATGAGCTTAGCAGGGCCCATTTCTGTTAGATTCCTCTTGCTTATTGATAGAAAACAGTGGGGCTTATATAGCACCTTCTGGCTTTTCCAGCTCTCCCCACCTCTTTGAATACTTCCTTTCTGTTCTATAGAAGGTAAGACTCCCAGGTCTAATTTCTTATGATCTGAACAACCCATAAAGGAAGCTAATGGCTTACTTGAAGTGGGTTTTTCAACACAAGGATGTGGCCTACTGTTTGAGTGGAATCAATTATCTGGAATTCAGGCAGGTTTCAGTGACCTCCAGGCAGTGATCTCAGTAGCTCCCAGAGAAATGTGAGAGCCCAGAATGGGCTAAGACAGGCTTTAATTTACCACTGTGGCTTCTGCAAATAAAACAGGCTCCTGCAGGAGTACTCCTTCCAAATCATCTGCCCACATGAAATACTGTGGGGACTCTGACACTAATGGTCTTTGTCACCCCTTTGTTCTGGTACCAGGCTTACCCTGTTTTTTAAGTGTCACTTAACTCTCTGTACAATCATTAGGCAAACAGCCTCATTTTGTGTGTCTGGATCCTGATGCAGTATGTTTTTTAGTCTCCTTGACAGAAAACAACTCTCTTAGCCAGACAGAGCCAAATGGTGAGTATCTGAGCCCCAAGCATGAACATGTGTAGTAATCACCTTTGGCACCACATCCATTGAGGAGTGGTGACCATGGGATTATCAGGTCCCTTAGCAGCTTTGTTCCTGTTATCTCTTTTCCTTTCCTGTCTCTTAACATAATGTGTAATTACTCAAGGAACCCTTCCTGGGTTTCTATGGAAACCACAAGGTACTCATTGCCCAGTGCTCTCTACCTGGGGTATTTCTTTCTTGTAGGGTCAGACATGTGTTTCTTTTGTTATAAGGCCCTAGAGGGCATGGACACTCGCTGAATTGTTCTTAATTGTGGTGCTTAATTGTGGGGCCACATAGACCACTCTGAACATCCGATGAAAGCTCTCTAGAAAGTCTCTGGAGAAAAGCACAGAGGACACCATTGTGCCTAGAGTTGCTGAAGATTCTAGAAGGACCTCAGGTTAAAATCCCATTCAGTTCGTTCCATGCCCACCTTTAAGTCATTGCACCCAAGTGCTATTTAGGTGATGAGAATATTTCCTACTAGGTATGTGGTTGGAATAAACACTTTGGCTCTCTAGCTCCTTAAAAGGAATCCAGAAGGGCTATGCATTTCATCTGCCTGCCTCTATTCCCTTTCTCAGATTAATCCCCTTTAGGATAGATTTAATGAGAGCTTACAGTGTACAGGAAGAACAGTTGTCGTTTAGTCATAGAGTTCTTGTCTTCTATGTGGGAGACCTGGCCTTGACTCCCGGCCAAAGTGCCTCAGCCACAGCCACTATCTTTCTGTCAGTGGAGGCTTGCATGTTGCTAAATTGCTGAACAGGTTTTAGCAGAGCTTCTAATCTAAGACAGACTAGAAAGAAAAGCCTGGCAATGTGCTTGTGGAAATTAGCCAGCAAAAACTCTGTAGACCACAGTGGTGATCTGATCCCTTTGTACATGGGCTCAGTATGTGTTGGGGCTGAATCAACAGCAGCTGCTAGCAACAATAATAACTGTACTTAAGATGTTGTGGAAGGTCTTTGAAGAACATAGGGAAAGATGGGTTAGACCCGGTCCCCGTTTTCAAGTTGCTCACAAGAGACAGACAATTGTATACAGCAAAATAGAGCAAGAATTACCAGAGTTTCTGTTAGCTTGCACTGTGAAGACAGAAAGATCTGTGATTCACTCTGAAGGTTAAGCATGGTTTGTGAAGCAGGTCTCCTTTAACCTAGCCCCAAGTGATGAGGGGAATTCTCAAGTAATACTGTTACCTACCCTTGTTTAGTGTTTACCAGCTTCCAGGCATCATCCCAAAGCATTATGCCCATTATCTAATTTAACTGTAAAGCTGTGGCAGAGGGTTTTTAACTGGCAATAGCTCTGGCATAGCCTTTAAGTGCTACGGCTGCTAACCAGAAGGTCAGCTGCTCAAATCTGCCAGGTGCTCTTTGGAAATTTTATGAGGCAGTTCCGCTCTCTCTATAGGGTCTGTATGAGTTGGAATCAATGGTAGGGGAGTTTGTTTTGTTTTGTTTTTGCTTTAGGTATAGCTCTATGAGTACATATTAGGCTTGCCCCCATTTTACAGATGAGACAGCTAAGGCACGGAACTGGAAAGTCTGGTATAAAGTCTATTGAAGTCTTACCTGGCTCGGAAGATTTGCACCCTCCTGATCTCTACTCTTCTGCCACTGGAGGAACTAGGGAGAGTGCCAATGCCATAGTCAGAGGTTTGATGTGGCTGGATCCAGGGATCCTTGGAGTGGCATAGTTGGAGTTGAATATTAATAGTGTCTTGACACTGGATCATGGAGAAGTTTGCCTCTCACAGGCATGGGGGAAACCCTTGCAGTTTTTTGAGGAGGTGGTATCACACCTTAACTTGTGTTTTTGTGGATCATTGTTGGCAATTTAAGGAAAGATTTGGAATCCTCCATCAGGGTCTTCCTGAGTCACATGTAAACACAGAAGTGTGGAAGAGAAGGCCCTTCCCAAACCAGCCGCTTCCAAAGTTTCTTGATTGCTAAACTTGACTCATGGTCTCCTGTAGAATTACTGACCTGAAGATTTTTCCCAAAGGGGGCTGTGGCATTCCTGGTATCTGTCTGTTTTATACATGTTTTTCCAGGCTCTAGGAATCAGGGTGTTGGTGGTTCACTGGTAGAATTCTTGCCTTCCGTGCAAGAGACTCCCGTTCAGTTCGCAGCCAGTACATCTCATGGATATAGCCATGGGGAAGCTTTTGGGTGGCTATGATGACAAACAGGCTTCAGGACAGGTTCCAGACTAAGATGGGCCGAAAAAAAAAGCCTGGAAATCTACTTCCCAAAGCCAGCTAATGAAAACTCAATGGGTCACAGCAGTCTGACCTGCATCTGGTCATGAGGATAGCGCAGGACTGGGCAGTGTTTCATCTGGTTGTGCATAGTGTCACCAGGAGTTGATGGCTGACTTGACAGCTGCTCACAACAACGTGGAATCTAGGAGTCAGGTGGGGCATAGGGTGATTTATGCAGGATGAGACAGGTGGACAACTTAGAAAGAGCCTCCATCGGGTGAGCAACAATAAGGTGCAGGCACTCAGAAAGGAAAAATTGAACACGTTGAAGACACCTTCATGTCACAGTACCCAGGAAATATTAAAATGACACTAGCTGCCTGAGTGGAAGGGGGGTTAGATGGGAAGCAAACAGATGATCCTTTTGGGCATCCACTGATCATTAAGTGAAATAAACTCATCTGCTTGTTAAGTCCCATTCCTTCTCTTTTGACTCTTGCCCCTCATGGAGTCTTACTGTCTGAATTGCCCAGGTCAGAATCTGCCAGCCTGAAAGGCTGTAGTAATAGCAAATGGAAAGATGGCCTGAGCCAAATGAGAGATGGGGATAAAATGCCACCATCAGTATTCCTTCCATTGGGAGGAACAAAAAGACGAGAAAGTGGCAGCTTAAACCGACTGCTGTCGGTTAGATTCCAACTCATAGCAGCCCTATAGGACAGTGTAGAATTGCCCCATAGAGTTCCCAAGTACAGCCTTGCAGATTCAAACTGCCGACCTTTTGGTTAACAGCTTAGCTAAGTCAGTTCACCTCTTGGTATACAAAGAGCACGTGACAGGGGCCCATGGGACTGTAGAAGTTCTGGGCCTGATCATACCAGGGCTTGGGTGAACATGACACAGATCACTGAGCAGGTTGCACACTCAGCAGAGGGTCATTATCTTGTCTTCCGTTGCAGTAGCATCTTGTACAACCTTGTCAGTTCTCCTGGACCGTCACCCAAACATTAAAGGCCATGATTTCCTTCCTTCACTGAGATTGACGTCTGCCTAACTAGACATGTTTTTATTTTATTTTATTTTATTTTGTGGCAGCAGTTCTTGATTGTTTACTTGTTAGGAAAGGGAAAATGCAAGTAAATAGACAAAAGGAAACTAAAAAGACCCCTAGTTTTGCTAGAGTGGTCAGACCCTGGCCCAAAGGTTTTGTTCAGGTGGCTTCAGGAATGGCCATTTGATGGAAGTCGGGGGTTGGGATTGACACCAGTGTCTCAAGAGAGATGCTTATTACAGAGGAGGGGTGGGTGGTGGTGAAGAATGGGCCAAGGTGGAGTGAGAATCTAAAACAAAAGTCAACACATTTACAGAGTAGCAGGAAGCAGCCGTCACCAGAAGGAAACCTCACCCAAGAACAATGGGCTTCCAGTTAGAGCCCTTTTCCAGGCTGAAAGTTCGAATGTGAGCCCTTCTGAGGAGGCCACCTGGGACCTTCTCCAGTTGCATGAGGTCAGCACAGCCAGAGATCCATTGAACATTGGACACAAGTGCTCATCTTCTAGATGCCACATCGTTTTCTATGGAGCAGAAGAAGAGGTGGGGAGAGAGGGCTGCAAACTGAATGATATAATGACAAGTACTTCATGTTACAAGACCGAATGTCTAGTTTGTTCTGTTTGCTTAGTTGCTGGTTAGCTCATGGAGATAAAAGTCAGCAAGGGTGAACAATTAGTGTAGCGTCTAGGTTAGAAACCACTAAAAGTTGACATCAGTCCCCTAGACCCAGAGAGTCAGTGCTAGGACGAGGCAGGCAGGGTGCCTGGGTACCATAGTGAAGGAGGCACTCAATTTCAAATGCTCCAAGTGCAGGCCCTTACATCTTGCAATTGGCTCTCCTCACCTAGTTTTGCTCTTGCTGAATGAAACTACCACCTGCAAGTCTAGGTATTGTTAAAATGTGCTAACTTTGGTAGGATTTGCTTAAGCCATAATACTTGTCCACCTGGACGGAACTTCACAGCACTGCTTTTCAAGCTTGAATGTGCATCAGAATCACCTGGAGGACTTGGTCAGCACAGAGCTTGTGGTGCTCCACAAACATAGATTCTGACTCAGTGGCCTGGGGTGGAGCTCAAGCGTTTTCATTTAGAACCAGCTCCAAGGTGATGCTGACACTGCTGGTCTGAGATGACACTTTGGGAAGCACTGCTTAAGGAATGAGAGCCATGAGAGAAGCTTGAGGTATTACAGTCCGCCTCTTAGGAATGTTTGGACTTTGCACAGATACACCAACCAGTTGCCTAATTAAGAATGTATGTCTGGACCATTGTCAAAGATCAAGATCTGCTGATGAATTCCAGCAGCTGCAACTTTAACTGACTAGAACCTTAGTTGACAACCTTCCTTCAGGTCATGATGCCCTTTATTATCTGATCATTTTGTGTCCTAATTCAAATATAGTTCCTGTAAGTGAAAAATCAGACTTACAAGATATCAAAGGTGAATGAGCTCTCACTGCATGTGCTTTCTAGTATTCATGAAAGGCCTGGTGAGACCTTGTTGATTAATTAAAGAGAACATGGGATCATTCATCAGCTTTTTGTGCTAGTTGGTTATTTACTGAGCATCTACTTGATGCTGTCTACTGGGTGCTGGAAATACACAGAAGAGGAGCACAGAAGTTGCCTGCTTTCTAGGAGCTCACCATCTAATGAATGAGACAGGCAAACTACTATCCCTGAAGATTATCCATCACAGTTCTCTAGTACCTCTAGGAAGAGGAAGGTGTCCCTGGGTGGTGGCATTAACAGTTAACCTGCTCAGCTGATGACTTAAAGGCTGGCGGTTTGATTCTGCCTTGGGGCACCTCAAAAGAATGGCCTGGCAATCTAGTCTGAAAAATAAGCCCTCGAAAGCCCTGTGGAACACAGTTCTATTCTGACACACATAGGGTTACCATGGAGTGAAGTGGATGTGACAGCTAGTGGGTGGGTTTAAGAGGAGGAAATCACTTCTGTGTCTGTGGTCATGGAGAATGCCTTCAGAAGGAACATGGGAGTCAAGCTCCAAGCCCCAAGAATGTCCTGTCCACTGGCCTTGTGGCTGACATAATAGATGTCAAATGAAATCAGTATTTGCCACTTAGATAAGGATCTTGCAAAGGGCTGAAAAAATTCACTGACATTTTATCAAGTTTCCGTTTCCCAGAGAGACCACTGCCAGTCTGCCTTAATGGAGATGGGATGTTTGTAAAGACAGAAAAAGACTTTATTATATGATGAGAAATGAGGTCCTGAGAATCAAGCGGGGGAAAGGATGCTATTTTCAAATCATTGTGTAGCTTTCCTCTTTGATAACTTTTTGTTTTGTTTTGCTCTCTTGTATTTTAATGAAAATGTCTGAAGTCCAGTGTTGAACCTGCTACCACAGAACAAACTGAGATTTGCTGGATCTGCCTATAAGAGGAGCGGCTTCCAGACAGCAGGTTTTCTAGAAAAGGCATTTGTGGTTTTGCTCTAGGCTGTTGTCTTCTAGGCAAGCTTTTTGTGTTTCTGCTGTAGCCTGGCATTTAGTTCACTTCCCGAGATTAATCGATGGCAAGTCGCATTCTGTGCTCTGCAAACCCTCGAAACAGTGATGTTATTTGAAGTCATCCATGCTTAATTTCTAGGAATGGACATTGGAGGTAGGAGCTGAAATTCAACGAGCATAGCTATAAAAAAAATGCAGCTCACTAGGGTATCTCTGTTGTTCAGAAAAAAAGGTGAGCATTTTTAAATGAGGGTGCCTTCAAGTATTTGAGACAGGACAAACACCCATCTATAACTGACTACTGAGATGCTCTTCAGTACATTGTCCTGGCAATGTGGTAGTTTTCTACTGGTGATTCACACAAGTTACCCTATAAAATGTACATGATGCTGGCTTGTCCGGCTTTGGTGCTCAGGGGCACTGCAGATGGAAAACAGGATGCAGTGGCTCCTGCTGTGGGGGTGGGTGGGCTGAGGGAGGACAGGGAGGCTAGCAGCATTGACTCCCAGTTTAGCCAACTGCTGTGCTCAAAGGCTTGCTCCGCCGTTCACCAGCTGTGCTATCTTAACCTCTTCACTTAGCCTCTCTGTTTCCATACATACGGAGGGTTAACAACAAAATCAGCTATAGCTGTTATCGTGATGGTTAAATCATTGCCGAAGCCAAGTGCCATAGAGTCAGATCAGAGTCGGAGGTTAAATCATTAAATACAGGTAATTTTTTTAGTACAGCAATATTAGTAAGCATTCAATTCATGGTAGCTCATCATAATCATAGCAGCAGTAGCAGTGGAAATTATAGTAGTAACCCTATATTTTTATTATTAAACATCTCTACCTTTCCTATCTCCTCTCACCATAAACAGAACTACAAATATATGATGGGTCTTATGTGAAGTGTAAAGAATGATGATAATAACAGCACTTATTGTCTAAGATGTGCTCTGTGTCAAGTTCTGTCTTAAGTCTATGGCATGTAGTTATTCTTAATCTTCATAGTGAATCCGTTAAGTAATGATGATGATGACTAACATTCCCATTTTATAGATGGAGAGACTGAGACAAGGCACAACAGAGCAGGTATAGGTGCCAAGACTTGAAGCCAGGCATTTTGACTTCTTTCCCTTTGGAATTTGATTCTATTGGTTCCACTTACCAGATTAACTAGCCAGTGTCCAGGCTTTCCAGGCCTCCTCTTGGTTTTGAGGTAGACTACCATAGGTATTGATGCTCATATGTGGCTGCAAATTAAAAACCAGGGAGGTGTTCCCACTGGGGTAAAACAGATCTAATTATGCATGTATGTGGGAAAGGAGAAGTCAGTGACCTGGAATGTTTGAAGAAGACATTATGTATTTCTCTGCTACACCTTTATCTGCTTCCTAAACTGCTGTCAGGATCCTTTTCTCCCTTAAATGAACAGGGCTCCGTGAGGAAGATGAGCTCATCAGCTAAGCAGTCCCTGATACGTCATGTCTGCTTTTCTTCATGATGGGCCATGCAGCAGATACTCTGTGTTTTGTAAAATTCCTACTAGCCTGAAGTAAAGCAACTGCAAAAGCTAACTGGTTAGTGACAAATGAGCCTTGAATTAAGAATGGTACATTTTAGGTGAGTTGGAGATTATTTTGTGAATTAAAGAGATTCATGAAGTAACCAAGACTTGAAAAATGGTCTAGATTGGTCCTTGATTCCTACTAACCTGTCTGAGACCCTTTGGAAATGATTCTCTTCATTTTTCTATAAATGATGATGTTGGCAGGTTTTGTTCAGGGAGATGTATGATGATCCTCCCTTCTGTGTACCACCAACTGCCCACTTCTCTTCACTCTCCCTTTACCATGGCAACATTGGTTTGGGAGCTTGCCGGCAAATGCTTGAAAATTCTCCTATTAATACAAACTCGAGAAATGTCAGTTTAGAAGCAGCTGTTGCCATGAACAGTAGACTCTTTGCTCTTCACCTATGTTACAGATCTCTCAGCAGAATAAGCCAACCTATCAGTTGCCATTGTGTTGCCCCCATGTGTGTCAGAGTAGAATTCTGCTCCAAAGGATTTCCTTTTCTTCTTTTTTAGCCAGGACTCCCTTTCTGTCCTTTAATCCTTATTCAAAAACTTATACACCAATTGTTTTGTGACGTTGGTTGCAATCCCCTCGATGTGTCGACACTCGTCCATTTGCCTTTCTACCCTGGGTCCTCCATGTTCGTCTGTCCAGTTTTCCAGTCCCTTCCTGTCTTCTCATCACTGCTTTAGGGCGGGTGCTCCCCATTTGTTGGTCTTGTGTAACTGATTGAACTAAGAAACACATCCTTCACTTGTGTTGTTTATTTTATAGGACAGTTCAGTCTAGGCTGAAAGGTGGACTTTGGGAGTGGCTTCATTTCTGAGTTAGCAGGGTATCTGGAGGACAAAGCCTCAAGGGTTCCTACAGCCTCTGTCAGACCAGTAAGTCTGGTCTTTTTTTGTGAATTTGGATTTTATTCTGCATTTTTCTCTGTCTAGGACTCTGTTGCGATTCTTGTCAGAGCAGTTTTGGGGGATAGCTGAGTACCATCTATTTCTTCTGGATGCAGGCTGATGGAGGCTGTGGCTCATGGGATCAGTTAATCTCTGGACTAGTGTTTTCCTTCTGTCTTTGGTTTTATTCATGCTCCTTTGCTGTGAACATGATGAGACCAATAGATGAATCTTAATTGGCTACTTGCAAGCTTTTAAGACTCGAGACACTACTCACCAAAGTAGAATGTAGAATATTTTCCTTATGAACTTTATTATGCCAGTTGTCCCAAATGTTCACCAAGACAATGGTTCCTGGGCCTCAGCTGTTGAGACTTGGTCCCTCAAGGTGTTTGGATGTGTCTAAGGAACTTTGATGACTTTGCTATAGTCAAGTTGTGTTAACTTCCTCTGTATTGTATGTTGTCTTTCCCTTCACCAAAATTAACACCTGTGTACTACCTAGTTAATGATTTTACTTCCCTACCCTTCTGCTCCCTTATAACCATCGGAGATTGTTGTTGTTTTTTTTGGCCTCTGTGTGAACATTTTCTTGGGTTTTTATAATGATGGTCTCATACAATATTTGTCCTTTTGTGATTGGCTTGTTTCATCCAGCATATGCTCTCCAGATTCATCCTTGTTATGAGATTTTTCTTAGATTGATCTTTGTTCTTCATTGTTGCACAGTATTCCATTTTATGAATGCACTATAACTTGTTTATCTGTTCATCTGTTAATGACCACTTGGGTTGCTTCCATCTTTTTGCTATTGTGAATAATGCTGCAGTGAACACGGTGTGCATATGTCTGTTCATGTGACAGCTGTTAATTACTCTAAGATATATTCCTAAGAGTAAGATTGATGCATCCTATTATGTTTCTACTTCTAGCTTTTTAAGGAGGTACCATATTGTTTTCCACAGTAGTAGCTCCATTTTACATTCCCACCAGTAAACCGTGCCAATAGGGTTTTTAGTGGCTATTTGTCAGAAATAGATTGCCAGGGCTTTCTCTCAAGCTACCTCTGAGTAGCCTCTAACCTCCAGCTTTTCTCTTAGCAGCTGCAAACATTAATAGTTTACACCTCCCAGCCAGTCTAAATAGATAGATAGATGGTTAATCCGTTGCCACTGAGTTGACTCCAACCCATGGTAACTTTGTGTGTATTAGAGTAGAGCTGTGCCCCTGGTCTTCAGTGGCTGATTTTTTAGAAGTAGATCACCCAGCCTTTGTTCTAAGGCACCTTTGGGTGGCCAGCAACTGCCATCCTTTCACTTAGCAGCCATGTATGTTAACTGGTTGCACCACCCAGAACTCCCACAACAACTAAGGCACTTGGAGTTCCTATAGCAGCAGACAAGGTGAAGAAACTACCCAAAGTGGTTATAGACTCTTTTGTTGCTGGAATGAATCAAGCTTATTCCCAACAGTGAGACCCACTGAATGTGGAAACAGTGATGGCCCTTAATAGAATAATAAAGTCATCAGATTTGTTTCCCATCTTCTCTTGAAAAACACTTTTTTCTGCTGCTACTCAGTGCCTTCAAGCTTTTAGATGCCAAACAATGGTCCAAAATGTATCTTTCCTAAGGTATGTGTTTTCTAAGAGGAATTTGGACACTTGCTATAGCCTTTGCTTACTTGGTAGTATTAAAAGAACATAGTAGTGGGTAACTTTTAAATCCTGAATGCACTGGCAGAAGGTCCCAGACCTTTCTGAGACGGCACTTACTCTTCAACCAATAAACAAAGCAAGAGAGTTTAAAACTGATGTCATTTAAGAAATTCTGGTGGCACAGTGATTAAAGCAATCAACTGCTGTCTGAAAGGTCAGACGCCATGGGACAATGATGATGTGGCAGTCTGCTTCCTACAGATTTACAGCTTTGGAAACCCTATGGTCACTGAATTGGAATTGACTCAATGGCAGAGGGTTTGGTTTGGTTTTGGCTATCAGAACACCTTCATCAAGATCCTCTTATAACTAAAATACATTCTTCTGGGCTAGGGAGAGTTCACTCTATTTATTGTTCCAAACCTCTTCTTTGTGGTTGCTTTTGCCCCAGATTGTTGATAGCTGTGGCACTGTTAAAGATTCTGCAAGGATGGGAAAACCCAAATCAAAATTTTGTCTTGCCCTGATCTGTCTGTCTTATCATAAATCTTTTGATTTTAATATTTTTGATCTAATTCATTCTTGAAAGTTAGCCTAGGGGGTTATAACACCTCAAGAACTCTCAACAGCCTGCTGTTGAGAGGCTATGATGCATTGGATTGTGCTTCTTTGAAAATCAAACATGGAAGTTCTTATAGTATCCTAGCGTGTGTATTGAAGGTAATTTTGCAGGACTGCTTCACATGATATTTGTCTTTTGGTGTAGTTGCAAAACAAATTCTCAGGGGTAAATAAATGCAATGAGAGAATTTTCTCCTCTTAGGTGAAGCTGAGTCATACTGGGAAGATCATGGTAGATAAGCCGGCAGCTTAATTCTTACTCTGTAGATTTTGTAAAAGACATTTGTGTCCTATCCTCCGTGTTCTGTACAGACAAATGTAAAGAGTCAGAGAAGAGAAATTTCAGAGGGAAAAATGATAAAAACTAAAGGGAGACTACCTTTTGGAGCTTGAAATAGATCTTCTGGAGTCCTGGTGGTTAAGACCTTGGCTGCTAACTGAAGGTCGGCAATTTGAATCCACCAGCTGCTAGAATTTGAACTGGTTGTTATTTTCAGTCTTGGCTTGACAGCACTATTTTGGGAAGCTGGCTCAGCTGTAAGGCTAACTGGTATACCTGGGTCAGTGTCCTGATTATATGTAGTCAATGTTGTGGAAACCAACAATGACCTCCCCCGAGACTGAGATGCAGAATCACTAACAGAGATAGAATCTCAGACAATGAACATGACCTGCCTAATTCTATTGCGATACTGGGGGTTACCCTGCTAGCCCACTCGAGAAGAGGTCTAAGGCCCTATATAGAAGCGTCTTCCTCTTCCATCAAAAAACAAGACAAGAGTGGGTGAAACGTAGCCCTGAGAATCCAAGACAAGTCTATTAAACTGCTTCGGAGCTTGTCACTCTCATCCAAGGAGTGCTGTAGTTGGGAGGTGAAGGTGAGGGGGTGGGAGAGACAGTCAGTGGATGGTGGGTACAAATACAGTTGTCAAGGCAGACAGAGAGTGCTGCTATTTAATATTGAAATCATGTATTCCAGATGTGGGCATTTGGTAGTCAATCTGCTCTGAAGTGACATGCTGCTGAATCTTTAAAGGGACTCAGCCTGGGAGAGCAAAATCTGATTGGGCAAATTGCTAAAATATTTAAAGTGTAGCCTGTTAAAGCTTTTACTGCAAAGAGCATCACGTCAGAAGTTGTAGTCAGAAAGAGCAAGTAATTGGCTTTCCATCCTCATGCCAGCCAGCCAGCATGAGGCTTTATTTCTAGTCCTTCCTCTTCATTGCCAATGCTAATAGCCACCCGTTGGGGGGTGGGGGTGGGTGTGTGTGGGTGTGGGTGTGTGTGTGGGTGTGTGTGGGTGTGTGTGCGCGTGCGTGTGTGTGCGCGTGCGTGCGTGCGTGCGTGCGCGTGCGCGTGTGTGCGTGTGTGCGTGTGCGTGCGTGCGTGTGCGTGTGTGTGCATGTGTGTACGTGTACGTGTACACCAGGGAGATCGGATAGCTAGTAAAGTGAGAATGGGGGGAGTGAGATATCCATAAAAAAGATGACTGAATTCACCAGATGATGTGAAGGCCATTTCAGGAAAAGAGAAACAGGAGAAAAGCAGAATTATCACCTGAGAGAGTTCAGCTGTACTTCCCAGTGGGTGGTGGTGGTTTGGGCACTTGTCTTTGAAAAGAATGACTTCTGCGACCAAAGAAATGGCCTCCAGTGATAATCACTTCCCCTCCATCTTTCATCTCCTTTGAGATGTAAGTCTGGGGACACTTCCCATTTATAATTTATCCATTTTCTCCACTTAAGTTTTCCTGTCCTTTCCCCCCCAGGCATGACCCTTTGTTAATTCCTGGCAATGATCAGATTGACAACATGGACTCCAATGTGAAGAAGTATGACTCTACCGGGATGTTTCACTGGTGTGCACCCAAAGAAATAGAGAAGGTCATTCTGGTGAGTGACCAACTGCAGAGCTTGTACCTTCCATTTTTGTCCCTGCCTCTCTTTGCTAGGAATGAGGTTTACCTACCTGGGTGGTAAGGAAATACAGTCACTGGTCCTAATTACTGTTGATAATTGAAATTAGGAACACATGTTGAATAAGCTAGACCTCTGATCAGGACAATAGCTGAGAGTGGAATTTCTAGTCTCTGAGTATTTTTCATTCATTACAGTAGTGGTTGAATGACATGCTAAGGAAGGCATCATGGAAAGTGGTCTTTACTGTGATTCCTGTGGACACAGCTCTGGGTTCAGATCCTGCCTATTCCACTTAGGAGCAGCCTGCCCATGGGCAAAGCACCAGACCTCTCTGCCTTTTGGTTTTCATGTCTGTTTGAAGTTGAAATTAGTCCCCAACTCTAGAGTGGTAACAAAGTGAAAGGCTAATACTTACGAAGGACTTAGAACAGAACCTGACGTATGATTCAATAAAGCTGCCTGTTACTGAATGCCGTGAAGAAAGCTGAATGCTACTGCATGTTATTTTGTGTTCATGACAGTGTCTTGTCTTCTTATAGTTAAAACAATGCAAAACCAGATGACAGTGTCTTGTCTTCTTATAGTTAAAACAATGCAAAACCAGATGCCAAGCCTTGCATATCTGTGACTTTTTTTAGCACCTGTCTTAGCAGGCTTAGTAAAATCCATTTGCTGCTGATGTTAGTGCTGAATGCTGGGTCCACCTAAGGAGGCCAAGGGTTTGGATCCCTATTTCTTATTGATGCGTGAACATCTCAGTAGAAGCAATGGGCTTCCTCCTATCTATCCCTGGAGGGTCAGCATAACAATCTCATTCTACTCTTTAATCTTATGCCATTAAAATCTGTACGTTTGAATGCCCACACTAACTTTCTTAGAGTGTATTGTCCTGCTAATTCATAAAAAATGGATTAATAATTGGGAAGATCAGATGGAAGAGTCCTTTCTACCTCCTGCCCTTAATACCTAGATTGCAGTGGCCTCTTCCTTCTGCTAGCCAGAAAAATCCTACCATTTTTAATGTCATGGTCACTTTCCTGAACAAGGACTGTTTTAGGTACTCAGAATGGCTCTTTATTTCTCTACATTTTTCCATGTTTTATCTGAATGTTACGTGTTTTCCTAACTCAGTTATAAGGGGCAATGCAGTGGTATGCTGGATACTGTCTAAGAGGCGTGAAAGTCCTAGGCAAGGCAAGGAAAGTCTGGATTCTCCCAAAACAGCAGTTGTCTGACTTGTCAGGAACACAAGTTGTTCTAACCACAAAGCCACTTTGTTTATATTCTTACATCATATCCAGCAAGCGTTTGCACTGGTGATCTCAGCTTTGCTGGTGTCAACCACCTGTAGTAGGTTGTAGCCTGGGAGCTATAACCCAGGGTTTTAGTGGCTTGCCTAGATATTCCTGAGGAGTCCATGCTAGCTGAGGCCAATCACTGTCCCCTACAACTGTGGAGGAGTTTAGGGGGGTGAGTTACTACTTCTCTCATCTGAAAAATAGCATCATTCAACAGACATTTATAGGAGCCTGCTGCATGGTATACACTCTTTTGGTTGCTGGAGATACAGTAAAGAAAACCAAGCCTATTAGAGCATGCTACTGGCTGGATGACCCTCTGCTGGTGGTACCCAAACACTCACACTCCCAGCAGCTGGGATAGCTAACTTGGGTTCTTCTCCATGAAGCAGTGATATATGATAAGAGCTCCCCAGTGGATCCTCATTTGGTCACTGTTTATAAGGCATTCCTTACAGTCTGTGCCTCAGGTTTCTGCACAGTGGCAGAGGGAAACCAATAATGGTGACAGCTTTTGCTTTAGTCTAATGATCAGGGATGAAAGCTAGCTTCCCCCTTTCCTTGGGGGTTACTGTAATAACCCTGACATTGTCCTGCATTGCAATATTGGCATTTAAACAATCAATACAGTAGTCAATTCTAGGGATTAAATCAAGCAGAGTTTGATATGAGCAGTGGACATTAATATGCCTCCCCCAAAGCATAGTGAGCCCCATGAGACCATAAAGGCATATAATAAGTAGACATGCAGGAAGGAGGGGAAGAGGAAAGGCATTGGACCAGAGGAGAGACAGAGAAAGGCCCAAGCTGACCTTTGTGTCCTTCACTAACTCAGAGAACAGGACTGGCAGCTGCTAATCATTTCGTTTCCTAAGAAGGTAGGGTCTGCATCCACCTGGTATGATTTTATTTTCTTGTCTGTCCCCTTTGTAGACATAAGCCTTGCCTGGGGGGAAAATATGGAGTTGTTGCCCTTGCTAATGGGCCTCTGTTATTGGGTTGGTCCTTGACTCATGGCGACCCTGTGCACAGTGAGTTAGCACTCTGCCTAGTCCAGCACCATCTCCAGGATTGGTTGGGAATCTGCCTATTAAAATGCCTAGCGTTTTCACTGGCTGAATTTCAGAAGTAGGTTGCCAGGCTTTTCTTTCTAGTCTGTCTGAATCTAGAAGCTGCACTGAAAGCTGTTCAGCATCACAGCAACATGCAAGTCTCTACTGGCCGGCAAGTGGTGGCTATGCACACAGTACACTGGCCAGCCCCTGTCATAGTTAGTTGGAGGGCTTCCTTTGAGCAACTTATACAAGCTGTCCCCCTCCAGGCAAGCCCCTCGAAACCTCAAGGCAGCACTGGCTTACGAGAGGAATCGGCAAACTTACTCTGTAAAATACTTTCGGTTTTGCTGGCCAAGCTGTTGCTGTTGCAGCTACTCGGTTCTGTCACTGTGGAATGAAATCAGTTATAGGTAATACCTAAGTATGTGAGTTTGGCTGTGTTCCCATAAAACTTTATTGGAATTTGAATTTCATATAATTTTCACATGTTAGGAAATACTCATCTTTTGATTTTTTTCAGCCATTTTAAAATGTACAAATTATTCTTAGTTCACTGGCTATTCAAAAGCAAGTGGTGAGCCACGCTTGGTTCGTGGGCCGTAGCTGCCAACCTCTGGCTCGGGATAGCCCTCTCTACCCACTGGGGCGGGGATGGATGGACATGCGTGTCCTTTCCAAGGGAGAAGGTAGAAAAAAGTGCTGAGACATTTCTGATGTGTCAGCACTCGAGAAGTCTCAAGCTGAGGCCAGCAAAGGGATCAGACCACTTTACCATCATCATCTCAGCAGCAGAGGGAGAAGAGGCAGCTGATTTCATCACCAGTGTCACAGACACTAAGACAATCTCACGGCAGCTGGCAAACCTGCTCCCTTCAGTCGTTGAGGAGAAGGCAACTAGGGTCTCCATGCAGGGAGAGCAGGAGTTCTCATATTTGAAGGTGCTCTTCAAAGCCTCTGAATAGATAATAACTTTTCTATTTCTAGTCCCTGCTATTACTGTTGTCAGGTACCATCAAGCCTGATTTTGACTCCTAATGACCCCAAGTGACGGAGTAGAATTGCCCCCTAGGATTTTCTAGGCTGTAATCTTTATGGGAGCAGATGTCCAGGTCTTGTTCCTGTTGGTGGCCCCAAACTACTGACCTTTTGGTAAGAAGCTGAGCACTTAACCATTGCACTGCCAGGTAGGGGTATGTGTGGGTAAATATTTATAGATATATGTTTGTTTCATAAACATATATACACATATTCAAAATTATAGATATACATGTCATCCATATAACGTTAAAATTTCAGCACATAGAGAACACTTAGCATATGTGTACTAGAAGCTTTGCACAAATTGTTTCTTTGTTCCTTGTTACCACCCTTTGAGGTCTTCTTGGCATTGCCCACACACTTGTCTTTTTTGCAGACTCGCAGCGAAGCCGCTATGACCGTCCTGAGTGGCCATGTCGTGGTCTGCATCTTTGGTGATGTCAGCTCAGCCTTGATTGGGCTCCGGAACCTGGTGATGCCTCTACGTGCCAGCAACTTCCATTACCACGAGCTCAAGCACATTGTGTTCGTGGGCTCCATTGAGTACCTCAAGCGGGAATGGGAGACACTTCACAACTTCCCCAAGGTGTCCATACTGCCTGTAAGTCCAGGGTCATCACATTGGTGATGCTTTCTTCCCTTTCTTTTCAGTCACAAAATAAAATCCCAGGTGGTTATAATAGTTGCAGCTTTGGTCATCCTCTGCTTCTTCATCTGCTTATGGGCCTGAGGACTCAGCCCTTCCCCTCTGCTCCATCTAGGAAAATCCAAGCCCTGAGAGACCTTATTAGGAGGAATTTGCAGCCCAGTTTAGTCCCTCATCAGGGATAATAAAGCTTAGCTGGTATCAAATATATTAAACATATCATCATTTGAATACACCCCTTCCCTTGCCTACACAAGCTGAATATATTGTGGTATTGTGATGCTTAGTTAAATAATACACTTATGAAATTATTTCTAGCGTCTTATTTATGGCATTATTAATGCTTAGGGGAGTCTTGATCTGTAGCATCTTCTATTGTTACTCAATTTACGTAACAGAGCTCTTTATTTACATCTGCTGTACACTTGACAAGCCTGTCCAACTCTATTCACTTAAAAGTCCAGCAGCTGTCTCCTGGGTTGGTGTGTACATGTGTAAATACATGCAGACCTGCATGTGATGCTCTTGGTTACAAAACACTCTGATCTAAATCTAAAAGGAGTGGTTAGTGGCATCATAAGTCAGTGTGAGGATGTGGGATTTATCATCTAGGAATCAAGCAGCTAACTACCTTTAATCATCAGTGTACTTTCATAAACCTTCAAAATGTGTAGAGTATTGTCTATGTCAGCAGTTAATGGATTTCTCTGTGTCACACCTATCTAAATAATCATCTTATCCTTTAAACACTTTTTCTTGGAAATATGCATCCCTAAAACTGAGGCACATAAATTCTTCCCATCTTATGGAGTTGAAATCCATTCTTTTCTTTCATTCAGCTTCTAGAACCCAAGAAATATGAAAAAAATGATTTAAGTAATATAATGCCTTACAGAACATGTAAAAATCTTTCAATAAGTAACACCCATTCCTTGAAACCGTTTGACCTCACGTTATTATACCTGGTGCATTAAATACTTAATAGATAGTTAAAGAAATGAGGGAGACACCCTGTTGGTGTAGTGGGTTAAGTGCTGCTACTGCTAAATCCACGAGGTGCTCCTTGGCTCCTCCACGGGGCAGTTCTACTGTGGCCTCTAGGACCGCCATGAGTCAGATCTGACTCGACGGCACTGGGTTTAAAGAAGTGCGGAAAATAACAAAATATCTTTTGGATGCAGGGCCAAAAATGCACTAATTTGGTGAACACATGTAGTGAAATGTAGTCATCAGTAGACAGACAGATAATCATTCACATTGAAAAGCGGGAATAGATGTATCCCCTGCTAATTTCAGAAATGTGGTAGATTTGGTTATGTATTTCCATGACTGTCTTTCTACAAGTGCTCTTGCAATGGTCACTTGGGAACATACTTTGCATTGGGCTCTAAAAACATCCTTGTAAAGTCTGTGCAGTTGTTCACTGGGATATATGAGTCTCTGTGTATGTGTGAGTATGTTATGTTTGTAAATATCAATGATGTCTATGGGTATGTTTGTGTTGGGTGTGTGTGATATTTGGTGTGTGTGTATTTCCTTCTGCATGCTTTTGTACATAATCTGCTCACTTGCCTGTGTATATACATATATCCATGTGTAATATATATATGAATGAGCTCTCATTTTTTCAGGTGCTTTTCAAACCCTCCAAAACATAGCATGCTCAAACACAACATTATTTTTGCAAAACAGGCCTTCACTATGTATTCACATATTTCATTGTTTAAACAGTTTCCCCATGCAGAGGGCCAGCCCTGAGAAACCTAAAATGTTTCCATGTATGTCATTTGTATTTTTTGTATTTTGGAATCATGTATATACAAGTGTTCATGGACTGTCTTGTATCACAATTTCTGATGGATTCTCTACAAGGTGAAAAGTAAAAGAATATAAAATGTAGGCAATTGAGACTTATGCAACAGCTTCAATCATCAGTGTATTTTCATAAACTAACAGACTGATTCAGGAAGTTGGTCAGACTGATTTTGTACCAAAGGATCACATGTAATGAAGGCAGTCCCCTTTCCCTCTTGAAATACAGTGATCCAGAGGCTTAATCTAGAGGCTTCCCAGCACCCATGACACTAAACACCTCTTCCTGCATAATTTTATTTTCTAGCAATATTTAGGGACTGAGAATAGAATTATGACAGCCATTGAATCATAGAAGAGGGTTGTCAGCCTTGGTCTCTGCAGCCAAGTTCCATCTTCCCACAGCTACCTTGCCACGAAGGGGAATAAGAAGAAGGCACCCAAGAATATATGGCAATTGGCAAACCCACTGTCTGAAGTTAGTGAGTAGAAGGCAACTTGGGTCTCCACACAGGCAGAGCAGAACCTGAGTTCAGTCTGGAGGGCCAAGGAGGCTGATGGCTAGATGTGAACCCCAAAATGATGCCACATGCAGCACCTGGAGAGCTCTGGATGGTCTGAGACATTACTCTGTGGCCCCTCCTAAGGGCACACAGCCCATGGAGGTCATGCCTGTCTCATCTAACACTAACCCTGCAGTTTCCCTATGGTGGCATTCCCCAACTCCCTGTTATTACTGCCTTGACCTGGGTTTTTTCTGCTGTCTTTTTGTTTGTTATAGCATTTTAAAAAATACATTTACTGGCTTATTTATTTTTAATTATGTAAGTAATACACAAATATGTTCTTGTTATAAAATATTCAAATAAGATAGAAGTATATAAAGTCAAAAGCAGAATTCCCCCTTCACCTTCCAGTCCTATTTTTGCTCTCCAGAGGTAATTACCATTATTAGTTTAGTGTGTATTTTTCCTGAGCTTTCCTATGGATTTACACATTTACAAATGCATTCATAAATATATAGCTTTGCTGTTTTTTTCTTAACATGAATGAAATCATACTTCACGAATTGTTCCATAATTTTTTTCCACTTTTTTTCTCTGCAAGTCAGTACCTTCGTGGAGAGTTTTCTCCCTGTCTTTGCCTGCCGTGTGCCTTCTCTTCCATCGTGCATCCCACTGATGGTGTATTTTACCATTCTTTTTTTGTTGGACAGTAAGGAATTTTTTTTCCCCTGGTTGGAAACATGAAAGTATACTACCTGAAGTATAACTCCTTTCTATCTTGCTTTTACAAGATATAGAGTAATTCCAACCTGGCCACCCCATCCTACACACTGCCATCAAATCGATTCTGACTCATAGTGACCCTATAGGACAGAGTAGAATTTCTCCATAGAGTTTCCAAGGAGTGCCTGGTGGATTCGAACTACTGACTTTTTTGTTAGCAGCTGTCGCTCTTAACCGCTATACCATCTCCTCTAAATTGGTCAGCTTTCAACCCTACCTCATCGCACTGTGCTTGCTGGCTATTCCCCTCAACTGCATTGGAAATGCCAGCCACAACTGCTGTCTTTTGCCTGAGACGGAAGAGACCTACTATTAATTGAACAGGCATTTGAAACCCACCGTCTTGTCTGAAAGCCAGAGGTTGCCACAGGACAGTTACTCAAATCAAGACAATTTCCAGGCAGGAAGAAGATGTAGAACCCTGGCATTAGCCTCTCCCTCGTTTGTTAGTAACAGCTTGATTGAGTATTGAGAGCAAGGCTGAAATGCTGCCATCAGCACCAGCTACCCTTTAGATTAGCACACAGCTCCTGTTCCCTTGAATGCAGTTAGGATGGCTTAATGTCAGGGCATAAAAAAGATGCTTGTTAAAGGATTTCCCAGAGCTCCGGCTCAGTCTTTAATTTGTTTTTTGTTTGTTTGTTTGTTTCCTTTCACTTCCCTTGGTCTCACTTTTGCTTCTTCTTCTTTTGCTTCCTGCTCTGCCAAAGGGTACACCATTAAGTCGGGCTGATTTAAGGGCTGTCAACATCAACCTCTGTGACATGTGCGTTATCCTGTCAGCCAATCAGAATAATATTGATGATACTTCGCTGCAGGACAAGGAATGCATCTTGGCGTCACTCAACATCAAATCCATGCAGTTTGATGACAGCATCGGGGTCTTGCAGGCTAATTCCCAAGGTAAGGACAGCCTGTAATACTTTTCTGCTGTGCCTGCAGGGGACAGGGGCTGGCAAAAGGGATATCCTTCATTTGGTAATTCAAAGAGGCTCACATCAGCCTGCCTGGCAGTGAAACCTGCTGGGTGCTGGGATGGCTTCTAAAGGGGCATCTGCTGCCTCTGCTCGCCATCCTAGGAAGCAGGCTTGAGACCTGAACACCAACCTGCCGGAATGCGTTACCTTCCTAGAGAATAAAAAAAATCTTTAAATTGTCACCTACCACCAGTCTTCTTGCTGGCTTTATGACCAGGATGACCAGCTAAATGTTAGAGTACTGGAAAGATACTGACTGAACAATTCCAGTGTTTCTTCCCAATGTATGTTTTTGCCATTGACCTAGGATGGAAATATTAAGCTTTGCCATTATGATAGCTGAATATGAGATGGTGTTGGCCAAGGAATAATGATTGCTAAGGGACCCTACAAGCCCTAAATGTCATTTATAAGAGGTTATGCTTGTCAGTCCATGCATTTTCTGAAGGTGGCCTAAGAGAAATAAATGATACACATGGGTCTTCTCTGTTCTGGCCCCGTTGGCCCTGTCATTTACTCTGGGGTCTTGGGCAAGTGACTACCAGCAAAGATGTCATCTAGGAGCCTTCAGAAGGAAGCACAGCAGAAACTCTGTAACGAAGAGCTGCAGCAATCAGAGATTTAGTAAAATAGTATGCAATGGATTTTCCTGAGTCAACTGTAGGGACAGTGTCATATATGGTCTGATGGGTATGTAGCATTGGGTGCAAGATAGGTCCCTAAAACCCATAATCCTGTGATCCAAGGTTGAGGGAACATAGATATAATTGCAGTTCAGTTGACTCCAACTCAGGGTGATGTTACATACAACAGAATGAGACGCTGTCTGGTCCCGCGTCATCCTCGTGGTCACCAGTATATTCAAGTTTGTCATTGTAGCTGCTTTGCCAGTCCATCTCACTGAGGGTCTCACTCACCCTTGCTGGCTCTTTGCTTTGCCAAACCTGATGTCCTTCTCCAGTGACTGATACTTTCTGATTGTATGTCCAAAGCAGTCAGCCCGAATGGTGTACTGTTGTAGTCCATCAGGTTGGCTATTTTTTAGAAGTAGATTGCCTGGAGTTTCTTTTTAGTCTCTTTAGTCTGAAAGCTCCACTGAAATGTGTCCCCGATATGTTAAAACCTTGTTTATATTTGAAATACCGGTAGCATAGTTTCCGGTACAGTCTATGAAAACCCTGGCTGATGGGATGTAACAACAACAACAAAAATGCCGTCAAGTCAATGCTGACCAATGTGTGTCAGAATAGAGCAGTGCTGCATGGGTTTCAATGGCTGATTGTTCAGAAATGAGTTGCCAAGCTTGCCTTCCAGTTTGCTTCTAGACAGACCTGAACTTCCAGAGTTTTACTGAGTAGCCAAGTGTATCAACAGTTAGCCTCACCCAGGGACTCCAGTGGAATATGCAGCACTGCTTTACTGAGACCTGAGCAAGCGTCCCAGCGGCTGAGCTCGGGAAACTCCAGGCCGTCACATAGCCTAGACCCATGTGCTGCGTTATCTGTTGTCCATTCGGCACCACCACGCCCCCCTTGTAAGGCCCTCGGTGTTGCATCAGAGCCGGGAACAATGGTCCCTACAGTCCCCTTCCTTGTGTGTTTCTGGGTTAGAGCCTGCCGGTGCCGGTGGCACTGGATCAGGTTTTGAAGTGGAACTGCAGGAAAGGCCTTGATTCTGTGGAGGCAGCTGCAGTCAGATCTAGAGCAGCCAGACTCTGAGGTCTGAAGCAGCTGTCAGGGAATGTTTCTGAGAAGCATTTACTTCCCTGGCAAGGTCTGAGAGCATGGGTGTTGGTGGCTGGCTTCCCAGAGGATTTGAGGTTCCCAGCAGCTTGGGGTCAAGCTCTTGAGAACCCTCCTCTCAGTGCTCTGGGTGAGACAGTGCTAGCCTCTTGAACTTTGGCTCCTGCTGCCCTCCCAATGGTTGTGTCAATCTCTGATTTTCTTCAGACTTAGAATAGTCAGTGTCTTCTGTTCTTCTGACATAACCCTGATGCCTCATTTCAACCTCTCCACTCCACCTTCTCCTGCCGCACCTGCTCCGAATCTAAATCTTGGGACACACGTATTCAGCTGTACCACGCGGTGAGCAGCCTAGCAAGGCCTGAGAACTGCCCTAAGCTGTTCATGGATCCAGCTGCACACCCAGCCGGCTCAGAGAGCCGGGGCTGACAAGGGTGTGGAGGACCACAACTTTTAGAAAGTAGAAGCAGAAAGCTAGTACTTGGTTCTTGCCTGTAAATGCCTGCCTGTCAGTGTGAGTCCCCGCACCCCCACCAACCCACCATGGGCATTACCTGCTTGTTGGAAATGCAGAGTCTCAGGTCCCACTCCAGACTGCTGGGTCACAATCTGTGCTTCACAAGATCTCACTGCTTTGAGGCACAGTAGAATTGCATACAAACAGAACCTGGCCCAGTGAACATGCTTATGGGTCTGATTAGGATTCAGTACCCTCCTTTTCTGAGAGGAGCCTCCAAGGAGAATGAAAGGAAGGAGCAGCAAAAGTTTCCCTTTGGCAGAGATGGAACCAAGGAGGAAAGGGCAGCAAAACTGTCCCTCTCCCCAATATGCTGGTCTTCTCCCATTTCAGCAATCATGATTTTCAAAGTCCATGCATGAGAATCTCAAAGTAGAATTTAGTTACAGATGCCCCTATTGTAAGCAGTGGTGCCAGCAGCCCTAAACCTTATCCCAGACTCCAAGATCCCATGTATTGGCCAGACTGCTAAAAACTCTTCCCTTTTCTTCCCTGGACACTCATCCACGGGTCGAAAGCCTTCTCTTGTAGGACAGGAAGAAGCAAGAAAAATAGATTTCGGTGGGAGCTGTGGAAGAAGGGAAAAAGGAGCTCATTTTTACCCCAAAGAGAAGGCAGAGTGTGCTTTCTTTTTGTACAGACACACACACATACACACACCATTAGAAGACAGAGACATGTTTCCATGCTCGGTAGCAATTTTTTGGACTTCTGGTGAGTAGTTGAGTTGAACTTATTCCTCCCCATAGCCAGTAAATGCCTGCTTCTGCTTGCAGTGATAGGATGTTGAAGTCCTAGGACAGGAGAGCCTTTTTCTTTTCTATTTCCTGCCCCATCTGTTCCTCTCTTGTTCCTGATTTCCCATACTGTCCCATGATAACACTCTGGTCTTCCAATGATAGTGTCCCAGCAGTGGTTATCAACACGGGGAGGTCCCTAGTTCCCCAATACGTGAATGTTTTATGCACCTCTCTGGCTACTCATCTAACCCAACTCCTTGGAATCCTTTTAGCATGTAGGGCCAGAAGAACAGGCAGAGTGTCCTGCCACTTTCCTTCCCTGAGACCCTTTGGACCAACCATGATCCCCTTTTACCTCAGAGACTTGTTACCCTTCATCTAGGTATTTGGCTTGACCAAGTTTGAGGAGGACTGGAATTATAGGGAACAAAATGGATTTCATGATACTTTTCATTTTGAGGTCCCTGGGTGGTGCAGATGGCTTGTGGCAACGTGCCAAAGCAAAGATTGGAGTTCAAACACACCCAGCAGTGCCATGGAAGAAAGGTGATCTGATGAACTGTTTTTACTGCCCAGAAAACCCTATGGAGCAGTTCTACTCTGTAACCCATGGAGTCATCATGAGTTGGAATCGACTTGACCGCAGTGTGTTTGGCTTGAGTTTGATTTTCGTTTTGGGAAATAAAGCTAGCTTCCCATAAGTGATGACAGGGTAGATTTCTCATCATTGCTACCTAACTTTCTGTAGTTGTAAATGGAACCCCAATCATGGCTGTCTCTGGAAAGCCTTGTTACTGTCTCATGAGAACTCAGAGAAATGTATGGGCTCTTGGTTCAGTATGTCATGTTTCCTAATGAGATTTTCATTCAATACAGAAAATGTGTCTCAGTATCGAGATGGTGGAGTCTTCACAGGATTTAAACCTGGACATTAGCCACTGTGCATTATTAGGCCTCTTAGATTAACAAAAGCTCTCTTCCCTCCCACCCTCCCATTTCACAGTCCCTTCTAGTGTCACTTTTCCAGCCCACATGGTGTGAGAACTGACCCAGCCTAGGGATTCTGGCCCAGACACTTTCTGAAAAGATCGGAGACGTGATGGCTGGTTGTCAAAAACAATCACAGTGAAAAGTAGCATAGCCCGTGCAGGATGGTACATGCGATGTGACAGTTGGGTCTATGAGATGCAGTTTTAATATACAGCAGGCAAGACTGCAGTGACAATTATATAAAGCAGGTGAAGCTGCTTCTCGCTGGTCAGCAAACATCAGCTCAGAACCACTTTACAGCTCTTTACCAGCAACTAAGTGCCTTTATTTACAGAGCACCTGTCACTTCCCTTTGGCTGGAGAGCTGGTGTATTATTTAGCACACATTTATCTTGGGAAAACATTTCAATTTAAATCAGCTGGTACAACAGTGGCTCTTGCCAGACTATTTCCCTGTGTTTCTAAAAGGCAAGAACTGAGCCTGATCTTGGAAGGGAGGGTGAGCAGATGGAGGAAGAGTCTTTTTTCAGAGAGCTGCCTGGATCAGCACTTGGAAAGAGGAGGATGGGACTGACTGTCCCATTTTATGTCACGCTTATGAAATGGGAATCTTATGGTTTCTTCCTGCATAAGCTGCCAATAAGAATAACTCCTAAGGGAAAGAAAGAGGGATAAGTGAGTTGTGCTTTGTGTGTCAGGTACCATGAAAGGCACAGCTTGCAAAGATGCCATAGTTTCAGCCTCTTGAGGTACTCGGGTTAGTGTAGAAGGCGTAACCATGAACAATTAGAGTACAGTGAGATAAGGAATAGACTAGGAACATGGAGGGAAGCATCTAGGAGTACACAGGGCTCCTCATTTTGTATATTTTGATTTGATAAGTTTTAGAAGGAGAGGTGATACTTGTGGATGAGTTGAGTACATGAGCTGTTGGACATTTGAAATGTGGCTAGTGTGACTGAGGAACTGAATTTTTCATTATTTAATTTTAACAAATTTAAATAGCCACATGTAGCAAGTGGTTGCCATATTGCCATGTGTTTCATGCCTTGATAATGGTTTGGATTTTAGAGAGTTATCAAAATGTATAAGAAGTGGCTGATTAAATGCGTCTTTTGAGAAAGAAGGCAAAAATATGATTTAGAGGTGGGAAAAAAATGGAGATAATGGTTACATTAGAAGACTGTTGCAATGGACCAGAAGGGATGTGATAAGGGCTGACAGTACAACTCTGGTAGTGTCAGCAGGGAGGATAAGACAGGAAATAAGATGAGTCTGAAACATAGAAAAGACAGCCATTGAAGGCCAGCTGGGTGACAAGGAAATGTGGGTGAGTTTTGAAGTTACCTACTCAACTAAAAAAAGAAGAACCAAACCTGTTGCTGTTGAGTTGATTCTGACTCATGACAGCCCAAGAGGACAGGGAAGCACTGTCTCATAGAGTTCCCAGGGAGTGCCTGGTAGATTCAGACTGCTGACCTTTGGCTAGCAGCCATAGCTGTTAGCTACTCCATCACCAGGGTTTCCAGTAGATATAAAAAAGTTTAAGTACACACAAGACCTAGGAGGGAAATCGGTTTGGGACAGAAGATAAGGAATTCCGTCTTGATCTTTTTGAGATTTGGGACATCCAGCATGAGATATGAATATACAGCTGCAGGGATAAAGTTAGGTGTGAAGATACAGCTTTGGGCTTTGTTGGGGAAGGGCACTGTGTAAGCCTGGAAGTTTGGTATTCCTGACGGATAGAGGGAAGAGCAGTAAACAGAAAAAGGCTCAACTTAGATTCCTGGGAGACACCAATATTGAATGGACAAGCAGAGAAAGAGAATCTAATGAAAAGGGGCTGAGAGTAAATGTCCAGGGGAATAGGAGTGAGTGATGTGAAAGGTAAAGCAGGGGAAAAAAGGAAAGAAAGAAAACTCATTGCTTAAAGTGACGCCCTTATGTGAATAGAGGTGAATAATTTCCAGACTGACAATCTGTAGCTCTTCTTAATTATTTGTTAAAGTGTTTGTTTTCCTGAGTAGACAGTGACCTCTTTGAGAACCAAGCACTGACACTTGTCTTGCTCGTCTTTGTGTTCTCTGGTCCTCTAGCACAGGGTCTGACGTTGCACCAACACGCTGGAAGAACTTGTTGCACTGAAATGGCTTGACAGGAAGGGGATGCTCAGCACTGCCATATGCTACAGAAGAGTAACTGAATAGAGGCTGTAGGAGGCAGCGCTGCACTTGAACATCAGGAGGTTGTTACTGACCTTAGCAAGAGTAGCTGAGTAGACTGTTTCCAGTAGAAGCCAGCATTGACAGGGCTGAGGCATTAATGTAGGTGTTAGGTGTCGTCAAGTCAATTTCAAGTCACTGTGACCCTGTGTACAACAGAAGGAGACACTGACTGGTCCTGTGCCATCCCAATAATGGTTGTTAAGTTGGAGCCCACTGTTGCAGCCAGTGTATCATTCCATCCTGTTAAGGACTTTTCTGGGTTTTGCTGACCATCTGCTTTTCCAGGTAGGATGTCCTTCCCC
Organism: Heterohyrax brucei; assembly: GCA_028571685.1. NCBI lineage: Eukaryota > Metazoa > Chordata > Mammalia > Hyracoidea > Procaviidae > Heterohyrax > Heterohyrax brucei. The sequence continues at coordinate 79,389,610 of CM053154.1, read as the reverse complement.
AGGGAGTGAGCCCTCCTAGTAACATGTCCAAAATATGTGAGATGTGGTTTTTCCATCTTTGCTTCTAAGGGGCACACAGGTTGTACTTTTCTGAGACAGATTTGTGTGTTCTTTTGGTAGCCCATGCTATATTCATTATTCTTCTCCAACCCCACAAGTCAAAGGTATCAGTTCTTTTTGGCCTTGCGTATTCTTCATCCAGCTTTCACTTGCATATAAAATGCTTGAAAACACCATGGCTTGGATCAGATACACCTTAGTTTTCAAGGTGACATCTTTGCTTTTTAATGCTTAAAAGAGGCCTTTGGCAGCCCATTTCTCCAATGCAATAATTCATCAAGGCATTAGTGGGAGGTAAGAACTGAAGACCATATATTACTGTTTCAAGGGCAGAGAAAGGATGAAATGGTATATTTCAGAGGAGCTTGTTAAGGACAGATTTCTTTTTTGTTTTTTAGAGTGGGTATAAATATGGCATATTTGTTGGCCACTGTAGGACAAGGAAGCCACATAGAGAGAGAAAGTTAGAGGTCACAAACAAGGGTCATTAAATGGTAGAGGGAGGAGTACAGAGGGGCAGGTGAAGATGGGGAAGCCTTAAAAAGAAGAAATGAGCACTTTTTCCTCTGAGGCGGGAAGGTTGGATGGGGAAGATGAAGATTAATTTAGAATTGCAGGATTGATGAGGTGGAACCTCAGCCCAGTGGCTTCTCCTGTCTTCATGAAGCAGCCAGTTCAGTTTCCATTGAGAATAATGTGGTTGGGGCAGTTGAGGCAGAGAACTGAGTTTGATAAAGGTTCAAAGCGGACATCACGGGAAACCTGTCCAGGAGATGACTAGGGTGATATGAAAGGGTGAGAGCGTTGGTGAGGACTAACTGAGGTTGGAACCCAAAGCATGGCATAAGGCCTGTCGGCAGAGCTAGGCAGTTTTCCCTGCAGTGCTTGGCAAGAAAAGCAGAAAAAGCAGAAGTTGACTTTAGCTTGGAATTAGGATTAGATCCAAGCAAAGGACTCAGCAGTGCTTGTGAGATAGTGTTAAATGAGTGGCCATGACTGTAAGTGAGGAGAGAAGGCAAACCAGGAGGTGGGGCCTATAGACTGAGGAGAGGAAGGGAAGGAAGTGGGGGAAGTCCTGGCGTGGTCAGAGAGCACACGTGTGGAGGAAGGCATGGGAGGTTTGATCAGAGGAATGAATATGCGATGGCTTCAGAGAAATATTCCCACAAAGCCAAAGCAAGAGATTGGTGCTATTACACTGAAGACTGTTCTCTATGAGAAGCCCAAGCCCCAAACAGAGTCCATCTGAATACCACTGGCACCACCAATTGCAATAATTGCCATTGCTTATGAACCTTGGCTGCTCTCCATAGTAGGGAAACGCTGGTGGTATAGTGGGTATTATGCCTGATAATCCAAAGGTCAGCAGTTCAAGTGCACCAGGTACTCCTTGAAAATTGCATGGGGCACTTCTACTCGGTCCTATAGGGTCACTCTGAGTAGAAATGAGTGGTAATGGTTTTTGTTTTGTTTTGTTTTTTATAGTAGGGATTTGGCCATCCAGGGTGACAGATATCTCTTAGATCACTGGTTTTCAGCCTTGGCTTCCCATTGTCATTTCCTGAGGAACTTTAAAAATATTGGTGCCTGTTTATGTAACAGCAATTCTAATTTAGTTGGTCTGGAGTACAGCCTAGGTATCTGGTGGTCCTCTTAAGAGGTATGTACATATAGAGGTTACTATTTTCATTGTAAAGATGAGGAAACTGGAGCTTAGAGAGGTTACATAATGACTTTAACCAGGATCTCTTAGCCTTGGGTGCTAGGGATCCTAACCATCAAACCATTTTCCTTCTTTAAAAAATTCTGTAGGCTCACTTGACCAAGGCTGCCTCTTTCCTGTCATGTTTTAGGATGTTTATCAGACCTCCTCAGACTGAAAATCCTTAAGTGGGAAAAGGGGGTTGGGGAGGTGCAGTGGAGATGCCATGCTTTGACCATGTTCAGTCTGGCTGGCGTTATTTGTCAGCCTTGTCCCTGTCATATGTCTCAGGGTGATAAGTAGAGCCTGTTAGTTTCCCAGTAGACAGGCCTTAGGGCCACTTGGTATGTGTGCACAGGGACTTGAAGCACCTCAAGCGACTTCTTCCTGGCCGCAGCTTTTGAAAGATGACCGAGCCGAGACCTACAACTGTCTAGACCTAAACAGTAATGTTGCTCAACTTTGAAAGAACCCATTGAGTGCAGAATGTGTACTCCTTAAACGAGAGTGTGTGTATTTCAAAGTCTAGGCTTATTTGGGTGTCAGTGATAAGCTTTTTCCATCGTCCCCTTCTCTGTTATATGTTCTGCATTCATCTGATTCTTGATGCTATTGCATAACTGTTGGTGTAATTTCTTGAGTATTTATTAAGTACATCTGCTGTGCCCAGTGGGGCTCTGGGAGATGCAAACAGTTAAGGCATTCAACTGCTAACCAAAATGTTGTAGGTTTGGGTCTACCCAAAAGCACCTCAGAAGAGAGGCCTGAAGATCCACTTCTGAAAAATTGGCCATTAAAAACTACAGAGCACAATTCTATTTCTGGCACACATGAGGTTGGAGTTACTTTGTTCACAAATGGTTGGTTTGTGCCCAGGCATTACTGGCACGACAGGGATGAATAAAGCACATTATGAGTCCTTGTAACTTCCTGTATTCAGCCCTTCACCATAATTTTGGTTTATTACTTTGAGAGAATCACAATCAGTGTGGCTAATATTGGGAGCAGAGAAGCAGGAGAGTGTGTTTAAGATCACTCTGAAAAAAATGGGTGGGATTTCAGCAGGTGGAGGTACATGAGAATGTCTTAAAGAGCAGTAAAATTCAACTAGAATACAATGTACGGCTAAGACAGCAGGAAGAAATGGGATGGCAGTATGGGTTGGGGCCCCGAGCCTTAAATGACCTTAAAAGTTAGGAGCCTGTAAATAACTCAGTAGACACTGGGGAAATACGGAAGGTTTTGAAGTAAGAGTGATGGGACTGGACCTGGGCTTTAGGGTGATTGATCAGGCAGCCCTGTGAAGTACTGATTGAAGCAGAAGAGGATATAGGGATTCTGGTTAGACTCTGGTTATCCAGTGGTATACCAGGACTCCGTGAAGTGGAGAAAGACTGGAAGCTTCTAGTGATGACTATTGGGGCTGTAAACTGACTAAACGAAGGCAAGCTTCCTTCTCAGGAGCAGAGGGCAGTGATGCCATTTATAGAAAAAGACCTTGAGAGCAGAGGAACTGGCTTTCAGGAGAAGACAGCTGGCTGTCTCAGGCATGGTTCGTTTCCATGTGGTTCTGGTGCAAAATCTATGTGAGGATGAATCCAAAACCAAACCCACTGCCATTGAGTCAATTGCAGCTTGTGGCGATCCCATGTATTACAGAGTAGAATTGAGCATAGTTTTCTTGACTGTGATCTTTACAGAAGCAGATTGCCAGAACTTTCTTCTGTGGCTCTACTGGGCCAACCTTCAAATTGCCAACCTTCTGGTTTTTTCCAGACGGGTAGAAATGACATCCTGAATCCAGGAGAAGGTCACAGCTAGAGATCTGGCACATTATTGATGCTCTAGGAGCAAAGAATGGCTTTAAGGAAGAGAATGTGAGGAAAGACGTTTGGAGGATGGAAGTCTGAGGAGCATCTTAGAAAGAGGGGAGCCAGGGAACCACAAGGCAGAGAACACCCTCAATATCCTAAGAGAGATAGGGGCAGAGACACCAACCATAAGGACACGGTTCCACTGCCTTGTTTTCCTCACCTCCTTTAAATCTATTTTCTGTATTTCATGCTTTTTTATCGGCCACCTGGTTCATATATATATTTGTATACACACAAACACATACATACATGTATATATATATAGGGGCATGCATGCACACACACCACACACATCTATCACACTCTCCACACATATATGTTACATCCCATTCACACACATGCACACATGGCTCCTGCAACTCTCTCTGACACTCAGCCATAGTTAAGTTAAATGAATGTCCACATATAAATGGATGCCCCCTTTTCCTGCATTTCAGCAAAGGTTAAGTGCCTCAAGTAGGGAATGACATTTTCTTTGGAAGTATGGCAGCAGTCCTTGGAGCAGCAGTACTAATTGGAGGCATACCTTCCTCCATCCTAGAATTTCATATAGCTTTTACTGGTCCGGAGAAGAAAATGTTACTTCCATTTTATCTTTGATTGAAACAATGTGGGCAAGGATCTTGAACTTACCGGATGGCTGAATCAGGATTATAAATTACATTCCTAAACTGGAACTTTGGGACCAACCCATGAAATAGAAGTATTGAGGATAAATGGGCATTAAGTTTCAAATACTTGCTAAAGGCAGGCTGACCTATCTTTAAAATAAACTGATGATTCATTAACGCATTCTTCAACCTTGATGATAGAAGTACAGTTTATTTTGAGCAGTGTTTGTTTCATCCTGGTCTGCCTGAGGGAGAGTGTGTTAAAATCTATGAAGATTTGAAGGAGTAGCTGCAAAGAAAAGAATGTTGCCCAGAGGACAGCCAGAATGATGAAATGTCTGGGAAACATGGCTAAGTGGTTGAGAGAAAAAGGCTATCCAACTCAAAGGGCCATTTTGACTTTTGCTCCATTGAACAAAACTAGGACCAATGGTTAATGGTTAAAGACACTCATATTTGGGCCCAACATAAGGAAGATATTTTCAGAATAGAATAGGCTGACTGACAGTGTGGTGAGATCCCATCACAACCTGCCATTTGCCAAAGAAAAGTTAATGGCATGATCTTTGCAATGGGAGCAAGAGCAGATTAAATGAGTTCTGTAGGCCTTTATAGCTGAGGGTCTCTAGTATTTTCTGGATTTTTATTACATAGGATCTGTGTTTTATGTGCTCTGCATTCTTTCTCCTGAGGAAGAACTGTGGCATTCAGTGAGATTGAGGTTATGGCTTTTTTAGTGGAAGTGTTCATGTCCTTCCGGAGCGTGCTGCCTTTGTGTCTAAGATGAAGAGCAGTGGTGTTGGGATGAGCAGCTGCACATCTGGCTTTTCCATTAATTTGACAGACCACCTCATCTTAAACTCCCACATCACCCTTCAACACCTGCTCTTTCCAGTTTTCTCCTGCAGCTCCTCCAGGCCTCTCTTCCCTCGCACCCAGGCTGTCCCATCTCTCTTATAAGCACACCTATACACACATCCTCTCACACATTCTCCCTCCCTGAAATCAGAGAACCATTTTTTCCAGCCACTCACATATAGCATTTCATTACCACAATATTCTCGCTCAGTTCTGGAATGGTGGTGGGGGAGAGGCCATTTCTCTTTATATTCAACCGAACGAACAAAGCTCCATGCTAAAATATTTTTCTTCAGTGGTAACTGAAACTGCTCTTGGCTTCCATCCCAAAAACCAGAAAGACAATTATACTTAACTGTTTAGAGATTTATAAATACCACACTGAAGTAGCCTCTAGGTAGTAACTTTAGATACCCAGCCCAATAATTTTCTTTTATTGGTTTGTGATTTAGATCTTATTTGAGCCCTCTATAATAAGAGTAGTACATTTCATTAAAAGAGCTTACTAAACAATAAAGAAAAGCTGGCTTAGGGCTGTGAGCAGATCTCAAGAACAGAAAGGAGCTTGCCCTGTTACATTTCTTCTGTGGATGTCACAAGAAGACTCTCAGCACAGTTGTGCAGATGTATTGCAGCAAAGCAATGATGGCAGCTGTTTCCTAAATGACTTTCACTTATGAGAATTTTTCCTACACAACGTATTTCACTACATGAGAGATCTCTTAAGAATGCTGTTTAGGTAGTAGATTCCCAGAGAAAGAAGAGGAACAAGGAATTAACAACAGCAATTGTAACAAGAGGTGGGAAAACCTATACTTCTTCTGCACCTTTGGAATTTTTATCCCCTCCATAATTGTAAGTCTTTCTTGGGGGATAGATGTAGGGGAAAAAAAGTAAAAATGGGTGAAGTAATGTTTTCCTTCCAACTGCAGGCAGAACCAATGCACTCCTCTGCTTGGTCTGTGCCTAGCTTGAGACATCTGTAGTCAAGGGCAACCTTAACTCACAGATGGAAAACAGATGTGTGGTGATGCTGGACAAGGCTGTACTCATCGTCTCCAGGGAGATCTCTTCTCAGGAGTTGGTTTACTCCTTAAAACTTGTGTGTCTAGTTAAAGCCCCTTATTAAACGTTGCAGTGTACTTTTTGTGAGGTGAGTGATGCACTTCACGTTGTCATTGAGTTCATTCCAACTCTGACCCCTGTGTGTCAGAATGGAGCTGTGCTACATAGGGTTTTCAGTGGCTGATTTTTAGAAATAGATCACCAGGCCTTCCTTCTGAGGTGCTGCTGGGTGGGTTAGTGATTAAGTTTGTTAAATGCACCACCCAGGGCCTCCCAGCCTTGTACAAGGCATGTTCATATACAGTATCTTATTTAATCTCCCTAACAGCCTTCTGTGGAAACCCTGCTGGTATGGTTAAGGCCTTAACCTAGTGGTTAAGTGCTACATCTGCTAGTGAAAAGGTTGGCAGTGTGAATCCTCCAGGCACTCCTTAGAAACTCTGTGGGACAGTTTACTGTGTCCTATAGGGTCACTGTGATTTGGAATTGACTTGACAGCACTGGGTTTGGTTTCTTTTTTTAAACAACCTGCTGAGGCGGAGATTAATATCTCCATTTTATAGACGAGAAAACTAAGCCTCAGAAAGATTAAACATCTTGCCTGAGTGTCAGAGTTAGTGAAAAACACAAGGAGTTGATTTCTAAGCTATCTGAGTCTAAAGCCTGTGCTTATCTCAGTGCATCAGTATGTCCAGTAAGAGAGAACAAGTGCTATTCTGATGAGAATAGGCCTTGGTCTATAATCTGCTTCTGAAAGTCATGGATATGTTCTCAGAGACAAACATTCAGGGAAAAGAAAGCATGCAAGTGTGCCACCTTCGTGCCTAACTTGATCCTTGAGCTCAAAGGGCTGAAGTACATTCTTTGTGTTTCTGGTCTCCATATCTCACATTTCCTGTGTCCCTGGCCTTGCCTGTACCAATGTGAGAGAGTTATGAGGATTTCTGACTTATATCTTTCTTGTTGCATCAACTGCACAGACAGAAGTAGAGTTGAGAGAACCATGAAGCATTCTGCTTAGCCTGCCAGTGTGAATATTGTAATTGCTTGAACTTTTCTTTTTCCCCTGTTAGTATGAGATTTGACTTTGAAACTGTCAGCAAAACAGTAAATTTGAAACCTGGCCATTGCTTCCTTTTCTCAAGAGACCTGCAAAAATATTTCCAGATTTTTATTGATTCAATCCACTGTCTCTGTCCAAGTGGAAGTTTCCGTAAAAGGTAGTAGAGGAGAACAAGTAGACTCTTCTAGCCACTGAAGCTTTTTTAGTAGAAGTGTTCACGTCCTTCCGGACAAAAAGTTACACTCAGGTCCACTGAAGCTCTCCTATGGGGAGAAAATGCAGTTGGATAATCAAGAAAGGTAAGAGGAAACTCTGTGTCCCTTAGACTCCTTCACACCCCTGATGACAGTCTGGATAAGGCTAAATCAACCAGTAGTTCTTTTTCTGAGTATCAGTTTGGTTTATACACTATGCCTAAGTAGTTGGTGTACCAACTTTTTCACAGTCCCTTCCATCATAGAGCTAATGGAATCTGTAGACAAAAGTTGCAGAGACATATAAAATAAACTGTGTAAACCAACTTGAACTTTAATATTTAACATTATAGCCTTTGGAACATCCCAGAATATCTTGTAAAGTGCATGGTATGAGTCATTTGTCATTTTCTGAGGCATATATTCAGTCCATATGCTGTGAAGATCACAAGCATACCTCAAGCCAGCAGGTGATCTAGGCAAATCATCCAGGGCATGTTTGTCTTTATCCAGTCTTTGAAAAGCAAAAAACTCATGTAAAGTCCTAAAACCTTGATTTCTTTTCTTAAACGTGGCCCTGCAAAGATGTTCACTGATTTATAAATGAATTTATTTCTAGATGTATAGGTATTTAAGGATTTAATTGGTCCTAAAATGCTTCAGTCATCTTTCATGAAATGTTCTGTGGGAAATATTCCCTGAATTCTAGAATACCATCATAGTAATTACTGACAACTTTTTACATGTGTCAGTAATAATTTTCTACCAGATATTCACAGTGCCACATAAGTGTTACCAAACAGTGTGCTGAATGAGACAGCAGAGGATGCTTTGGGCTCTGATAGTTAGGGGAAGCTTCTACAGTGTCAGTGGGACTAGAATTTAAAAATGCGTATCATGAATAAAGGGGCTGAGAGGCGTCTTCAAGAGGCTGAGGCTGAGTAAGAGAAAGTATATGAGCAGGAAAAGTCAAGCGTATTTCACAAGTGTTGCTTGGCTATATGTCTACTAATGCTTTAACCAAGGAGCTTGAAGTGTTCAAGACATCAAAGGAAGTGGCTCTAAGCAAGGTCACTGTTAACCTGGATAGGCCCTCAAAAGAATGAAAGTCTGTTGTCTTACCTGCCTCTCCCATACCCACCACCTGTCACAAATGTATTTGATCTCGCTTAGATCAATTCTTCACCTCTAGTTAATACACAGTAGATATTGTAGAGTGAGTGGATTATTTGATCCAGGTGTCTGTTGTTCACAGCCAGCTTCCTCTTAGTTTACCCAGATGAAATAAAGAGCACAATATTGTGGCTGTTAGCTGCCGTCCCTCTGGTCACCAACTCATGGCTACAGTGGAACGGAACACTGTCTGATCCTGCGCCATCCCATGATTGGTTGCAGATTAGATTTTTTGATACATGGGTTTTCATTGGCTGATTTTCAGAAATAAATCACCAGGTTCTTCTTCCTAGTGCAGGTTATATATGGAAGTTCCTCTGAAACTTCTGTAGCCTCATAACAAACAAGAAGTCTCCACTAATTGATGGTTGGTGGCTATACGTGAGATACATGGTTCAGGAATCAAACCCAAGTCTCCCGCATAGAAGGCAAAAATTCTACCGCTCAACCACTAATACTCTCACGTTAAACCAGCTCCATAGTTTTATTAAATACTTACTCCTTTAGTTATCCTTTATTTATTTGATAGCTGGACACTGGGCAAGTGTCCAAAGATGAAAGACACTGAAGTTGTCTGTAGGAGCCGTGGCCAGATTAACATACTATGTCCCCGCAAGTCTTCTCTATTATGTATTATCCTTTTCTTTTAACTTTTAATAATACTGACCGTATTGCATGGTGTACTTTATAGTACCAGTCCAAGGCCTGAGGAGGCTATGAAGTTGAGACCTCCAAAGTTGAGTAAATGGAAGAAAACACCTTTTTGCTACAGGAAAATCTGAATGCTTCCCATGAGCATCTATGGCCAAGTAGAGAAGGAAACTCCCTCAGCACAACTAGCAAGTGGTGTTCTAACGCGGGACAAAAGGAATCAGCATCTGGGTTTTTTGCTCTAGTTTATGATAATGAGCCACATGATGCAATCAAAGAGGGTCAAGAAACCAGGTGTTAAATCCTAGCCTGTCAATCTTGTGGCATTTGACTTTGGTTAAACACTCTCATGATTGCATTTCTTCATCTATAAACTGGGTCTTGTTAAAATAGCCCTGTCCCAAAACCCTGAGGGGCTAGGGTATACAGCCAAAGAGATGATGGCTACAGACAGGCTCTATATAGCATCAGGAGCTGTAGAAACAACACTATGAAGTTACATATAATCATGACACAGCTGGACTCTGCAACAGACAGCTTGAGTTTGAGTTCCAGTGTGGCCACTTCCTAGCTCTACAACCCTGGGAAAGCTACTTAACCTTTCTGTTTTTTCTGTGTTCTGGTTGAGAATAGTAACTATACCTGAAACACTGAGTTGCTAAGACAATTGGAGAACACAGGGCTTTCCTTGGTCCATACAGTACCTTCATATGAGTTAGAAAAAGAGACTGTACTTAAATCTGCTGAAAAAGTATTGTAATATACTTACCATGTTTAAACACTACTCTTTTCTACTATCTTCTAGGAAAAATGTTGTAATATATAACTTCATGATATATGTAATCTCTGCATAGGTTAGGCCATTGTGCAGTGCCCAACCTGTATAACCACACATGGCAGTCCTAAGTTAACGGATGTAGGGTACCTAGGATGTAGCTAGAAAGCAAGCTATTGGCTGTTTTTATTGTTGTTACTTACTGGCAGTCTTAACATTTTCTTTCATTTTGCCCATAGGAATAACAATTGATACTTTGTTTGTACTTAGCAGCCAGAATTATGACTCTGCTTGTCCACAGCTATGTCTAGAAAATAACTAATAGTGGAAACCAGTACACCTTTGATAGGTGAGCAGTACAGGTAAGGTAGCTCTACAAAACTCGCCAGAGAAGTTGAGAAGGAACTGAGATAGATTGACATTCGTCACTGGAATATTCACCTCAGTAGTCAGGCCAGCAGAGCTCCACGTTATGAAGCAAAAGCAGGCTAGGTCACTGACAGAGAACCTCATAGGCATCTGTTCCGTGACAGTTGGTTATGGCTCATGCCCTGGAGCTTGGGTGGAATGATGCCATTCCAGAATTGGTACTGGTGGAGTAGGGCCCATGCTGCTCCTTCCAGATGGCAGGTAGTACCTAGTTTCCCTCCTTTGCCTCATTTTCCCTCAACATAGTGATTTTGACCCTTAGCCTGGAAACCTGTAAGGTATTAGTTCTTAATGATGGCTAAGGGATCTTGAACCCATTTAAATACCTGATAGAACTGATGGGGTCTTCATTCTGTCCCTCTTCTTCACCCCACTGTAAATTTGTGCAGAAAACTTTTGGATACAAATCCAAGAGGTTTACCTAGCCCAATGATTTTCAGCCTTAACTGCACATGACAGTTATGTAGGGAATTTTTAAAATTCTCAATACACAGGCTACACCCCAGAACAATTAAATCAAAACCTCTGTGGGTAGCACGCGGATGTCAGAAGTTCCAGGGTGAGCCCAAGCTGAGAAGGAAAGGCCTAGCCCCTTCTTTACCTGTCAGAAATCTCTGAGACTCCTACAAAGTCTATTGATTTATGAAGCATAAATCCACGTAGCACTGGCAGCTACCTTGGCATGATTGCTAGGAGGTTTGGAAGACATATAATGGGCATTACATAATGGCAGTGTATATGAAGAATGAACCTTGGTTCACAAACTTCCAGGTAGTTTCCAGACTTGCACCGAACCAAAAGAGCAGGGGACATAATTTGGGGCAGTGTCCACGTGAGATCAAGACAGGGGGTGTATAGACAGTCCTTTTGAATGCCTGATTAGCATAGAAAATAGAAGAATTCTGAAAATCAATCAAACTGTGGGTCTAAAGGCAAATGAGGAAGGTAAATAATGAGAGCATCAAGGTTGAGGTTTCACACTTAATCTGTAAACTCACTTTTAATAGGCCCCTAGGTGATTGTAAATTCATGATGGCTTTCCTTTTGTTGGGATTATCTGCTGTCCTCCACATTCCTAAAGGAACCCTTCCTTCCTGTGATGCAGGTGTGTCTTATTTATTGGTCTGTTTATTTATTTATTTACATTTAGGCTACTGAGGAATTTAAAAAAAAAAAAAAGACCTGCCTTTTTATGAGCATTAATTATATACATGCAAGGAAGCAATTGCCTCTGTGTTATGAAATATTAAATCAAAACGCTTCCTGCTCCCAGACGTCCCAGAGATAAATACAGCAGTATTTTGAAGCCCCTCTTGGAGCTGTTTTGCCTGCAAATTTATAGTTTTGTCTCCATTTTCAGAAAGCCCTGTTTTCGGTGACGTATAGCACTCTAGGTGGTTTTTAAGGAGCAAACTCCTCTGGAGTTGCCTGTGTCGGCAACAACTCTTATGTAGATGGCACACGAGGGATGGCACGTTGATCGGCTCCTTTAAGATGACAAATGGGCCTGGAGTGTTATTGTCTTTGATTGTGTGCCTTACATCATCTGTATGTAGGAATAAGAGGGCCATACTTCATCTTTAGCCATTTTATAAATATTTAAGTCCTTATAGTTGCCTAAAGATATTAAAGCATATTTTACAGTAGTCGGGATATAAATTTTATATATAGCACAAGATACCAAAGTAGTTTAATGAATTCATAATTTTCAGTTCACTTTTATTGGAATGTGTTTTATGTTCCAAAAGTTCCATTTAAATAATATGATACCATTCGCTCCCTCACAACACACCAACCACTGGCCGGTGTTATGGGGCCTCAGTTCTAATGTCAGTGGAAGTTTCCATCGAGAGGCGCTGAGGCAGCAAGTCAGGGCCCTAGGATACATATCCTCAATCTCTATGTTTAAAAAGCACATAAATAACTTCTTTTAATGAAATTTTGTTGAATTATTGGTGAGAGCTTACATAGCTAGTTAGGTACCCATTTGACAATTTCCATGCAAATTGTTTAATGACATTAAATAGTTCACGATACGTCAACACTTTTTGTTCTGTTTGTTTCCTTTCTAATACTCTAGTGTCCCTGCCCTCTTTTTCCTTTTGAGTGACTGTGGACCTTTTGACCTCCCACTGAGGGGTTTTAAGTAGGGCTCTGACCTTAAATACCTTGCTATTGTTGGGTCCTGTTGAGTCAGTTCCAACTCAGAGCAACCCTGTGTACAACGGGATAAAGCATTGCTTGGTCCTGCACCATCTTAGTCTTTCGAGCCCCTTGTTGCAGCCCCAGTGTCAAACCATCTAGTTGAGGGTCACCCTTCTTTTACGAAAACGCTGTGCTTCACCAAGAATGATGTTCTTCTCCATGTCCTCCAGTCTGTTGGAATGTTAAGGCTGGCCTTTTTAACATGTTTCAAGTTCTGTACCCCATTTTCTTCTACTTCGTCAGTGTCATGGATGGAATCGTGTCCCCACAATTTTAGCCGTTTGACTAGATCATAATGTAGAACTAGATCATAATTCCTGTTATTGTGTGACATTCCTGTATGCTGTAAGCCCTGCCTCTTTGATGTTAATGAGGGAGAATTAGTGGGGGGCAGTTTGTTTGTGAGGCAGCACTCAGTGTGTAAGATTTTACTGTGCTTTGAAGCAATCTGCTGGGATAGGAAACTCAGGGAAGCAAGCAGAGAGCTGGTAACATCATAACATCAAAAGAAGCAGTGCCAAGAGCACAGTGTGTCCTTTGGAAAGGACCTGGGGAACCTACATCCAGAAAACTCCCAGTTTGGGGGAAAGTTGATGACAAAGACCTTCCTTTAGAAGCAACGGAGAAAGCTTTCACCTGGAGCTGATACATTTGGACTTGTAGCCTACTGGATTGTGATAGAATAATATTTCTCTTTTTGAAACCATTCACTTGTGGTATTTCTGTTATGTCAGCACTAGGTGACTCAAGCCAGTCAGGGACTTGTTGTGGTCCCTGTTAGGGCGGTCATTGGTGGTGGCCAGGTACCCATCTAGGTCTTCGGGTCCAATGCTAATGTAGTCTGTGGACTATGCGGCCTTTTCTGTCTCTGGAGCTCATAATTTCCTTATGTCTCTGATGCCCTTCCTTCTCCTCTGCTCCAGCTGGGCTGGAACCAGTGATGCTTCTTAGATGGCTGGCTTTTAAGACCCAGATGTGGGACATAGAACAATTTCTTTAAAAAAAACTCTGTTATGCCAGTTGACGTATATATCCCCGGAAACCTTAGTCCCCAGACCCCTGTCCCTAGTGTTGGTCTGTAATCTTCTTTGATTTTTTTATTTTGGTATCAGGTTTATGCTGGCTTCATAGAATGAATCTGGCAGTATTCTGTCCTTTTCTATGCTCTGAAATATATTTAGTGATAGTGTTGTTAATTCTTCCGCAAATATTTAATAGAATTCTCCAGTGAAGCCACCAGGGCCAAGGCGGGGTTGGGAGTTTTTCAGTTACCTTTTCAGTCTTTTGTTATGGGTTTATTTGGTTGTTCTACCTCTACTTGTGTTAGTTTAAGTAGGTAATGAGTTTCGATAAATTTGTCCATTTCCTCTTGGTTTTCGAATTTCCTAGGATACAGGATTCATAGTATTCTGTTACACAGTTTTTTATTTCAATTGGGTCTGTTGCAATATTGCCCATTTCCTTATTAGAATAATTTACTTCCTCTGCTGCTATTCTTTTGTTAGTTTCGCCAATCATTTATCAGTTTGGTTGTCTTTTAAAAGAAACAACTTTTGGCCTTGTTAACTCATTCTATCATTTTTGTGTTCTCTAATTCATTTAGTTCTGCTGTAATTTTTATTATTTGCTTTCTTCTTGTCCCTAGTGTCTTCTTCTGTTGCTCTCCTTTTACTTGTTTGAGTTATAGGGTTAATACTTCCTTGTTGTGGGATCTGTGCATTTATTGTTTTAAACTGACCTCTGAGCATTGCTTTTGCTGTGTCCAAAAGGTTCTTGTAGGATGTGTTTTCATTCTCATTTGATTCTGTGAATTTCTTTATTCCATTTTTGATTTCTTCTACAACACAGTAGTTTTTGAGTAAGGTATTTTCCAGTTTCCATGTTTTTTTTTTTTTCTTTTTCTGTTATTAGTTTCTACTTTTATGACTTTATAGTCTGAAAACATACTTTGCAATATTTTGATGCCTTGAATTTTGTTAAGGCTTCCTTATGTGGTCAACTCTAGACCTGATTCCATGTGTGTTAGAAAAGAAATTATACTTGGCTGCTGTTGGGTGGAATATTCTGTATACGTCTATGAGTTCAAGTGACTTGATTGTGGCATTTAGATCTTCCATGTCTTTATTGAGCTCCTTTCTGGATGTTTTGTCTTTCTCCATTAAGTGGTATATTGAGGTCTCCTACTACTATTGTGGAGCTGTCTATTTCTGTTTTCAATGCAGTGAGAGTTGTTTTATGTATTTTGGAGCCCTATCATTAGGTGTGTAAATATTTAGTATGGTTGTGTTCTCCTGGAGTACTGATCATTTAATCATTATTCATGTCCTTCTTTATCCAGTGTGGTACATTTTACTTTAAAGTCTATTTTATCAGAAATTAATACTGCTCCTCCTGCTCTTTTTTGAATATTGTTTGTTTGATGTATTTTTTCCATCCTTTGAGTTCTAGTCTGTTTGTGGTTTTAAGTCTACAGTGTGTCTCTCGGTCAGTAGCATATAGATGAACTGTGTTTTGTTTTTATCTAATCTGGGACTCTCCATCTCTATATTGGTGCATTTAATCCATTTACATTCAGTGTGATTATTGATAGGTATGATTTTAGTGCTGCCGTTTTGATGCCTTTCTTTGTACATTATAGGCAATTTTCTGTGCTGAATTGTTTTTCTTTATGTGTTTTCTTTTCATCTTTTTCATTTTTGTTGGTTTTGTATTTTGTGAGACTTAATGTTTTTCTCATTTTTTATTTTTCTGTGTAGGATTATTGAATTTTCTTTATGGTTACCCTAATGTTTACCCCTAATATTCTGAATTTGAACCATTCTTTCCTTTCTTTGTATCACCCTGACTTGCTGTCCATGTGAAAGATCTATGACTACATTTTTTTTAAGTTCTGGTTTTGTTTTGTGGTATAATATTGTCCTATTTTACATAATGACATCTATGTTTCCCTATTTTTAGTGTTTTGCCTTTGATTTATTTTTGAAATTTCCCCATTTGTGTTGATATCTGGTTGCTGCATTCAGCATCCTAGCCTTGGTTGTCATCTGTTGTTACTGATTTTCCAACCAAAAACTTTCTTTTGTATTTCTTGTAATTTTGGTTTGGCTTTTGCAAACTCTTTTAATTTGTTAATCTTAAAAATCTCCTAATTTTGCCACTCCATTTGGGAGACAGTTTTACTGGATGTATAATTCTTGACTGACAATTATCGTCTTTCAAGACTTTGTGTATATCATCTGATTACTTTTTTGCCTTCATGGTTTCTGCTGAGTAACCAGAGCTTAGTCTTATTGGCTCTCACTTGTAGATATTTCTCATTTAATTCCAACCACTTTTAAAAGTGTATCCTTTGGTTATGGCAAGTTTCATTAGAATATGTGTTGGTGTCTTTCTTTTGGGATTTCCCCTTTGTAGAGTTCAATGAGTGTTTTGGATAGATACCTTCTCATCTTTCATGCTATCAGGAAAGTTTTCTATCAAATCTTTGAGCATTCATTCTGTATATTCTGCCTACACTCTCTCCCCTTTCTGGTACTCAAGTCATTCATAAATTATTTGTCTTGATAGAGTCCCACATAATTCTTAGTGTTTCTTCATTTTTTAAAATTCTTTCATCTGATTTTTCCTGATATGTGTTGGTGTCAAGTGCTTTATCTTCAGTCTAGCTAATTCTGGCATCTTTTGTCTCTGCTTCTTAGACTTTCTACAGAGTTGTCTAATCTATGATTTTATTAGTAACTTTCTGAACTTCTAAATACTGTTTCTCTGTCTTTCTTACAACTTGTTCACTTTGTCAGTATGCTCTGCTGCTTTTTGTGTGATCTTTGTGTCTTCAAGCATTCTAATATTTAAAAACTTTTGTATTCTACCTCTGATAATTTCAGCAAATTCTCTTCATCTGTACCATTTCTTGATTGTTTTGAGAGCTTTCTGAAGCCACTGTGATCTTTCTCTCTAAATGATTTGATATTGACTATTGTTTCTAAGCCATCAGTAAGTTGTATTTATTTATGTTTGCATACTGTGTTCAAGCTTCTTGTTTTGTTTTGAAACATCCAAATAGGCTGACCATGTGTGCTAGTTTGGTTATTGGAGCTTCTGAAGCTCTGACATTTGGTCACCATGTGTTTAGAGCTGTTATTAGGCATACAAATCCTTGAGTCCAATTACTTTTCTTGTGTGGATTCTGCTCAGGTGTGCACGTAGTCTTTTCCCAAGTGTGTCGTGCAGGTTCTCTCTTTCCTGTTGTTCAATCTGATTCCTTAACTTTCCTTTTGACATTCAGGGTTCCTTGAATGTCATACATAATTGAGACATTTATTCTTTTGGGTCTTTGTTGGCAGAGGAATCATAGGAAGTGTCTAACAACTCCACTGTCTTGGCCGCCCCTCCCACTTCTTTGGTTTTTAACACTTGGAAGAAATCCTTTACAGCAGATTGGCCTATTGGAATACATCAGTTGATTTCTTGACTTCTGCTTTCATGGGCATTGGTTGTTAATCTAAGTAAAATGAAATCTTAGACAACTTCAGTATCTCCTCTATTTATCATAATGTTGATAATGGTCTAGTAGTGAGAGTTTTCTTTTTTATTATTGAGGTGTAATCTATACCTAGAGGTTTATCTTCTGGCAGTACATCAGGCAATGATCCACTGCTCTTCATAAAATTTTCACTGACCAGATTTTTTTAGAAGTAGATTGTCAGATCCTTCTCCGTAGTCTGTCTTAATCTGAAAGCTTCAGGAAACCTGTCTGGCGTAGTTAATCCTTCCGGTATTTGTAATACTAGTGGCATGCTTCCAGCGATACACAAGTCACCCCAGTATGACGAACTGACAGACTAGTGATGGATCTTGTGGGTAATATTGTGTATTCTCTTCCCATACCTATCCATATGTGTTTAATCAAACCAAACTTGCTACCATCAAGTCAATTTTGATTCATAACTACCCTGTAGAACTGCCCCACAGAGTTCCCAGGGAGTACCTGGTGGATTTGAACTGCTTATGTCTTGTTAGCAGCCTTAGCTTTTAACCACTATGCCACCAGAGTGTATGTACTTAAACGCTCCTCATATATACTTGGGCTTACTTTCCCCATATGTACTTAAACACTCTTTTACTTTGGTTGTGCTGTGCTCCTACATTTACTGTTGGTGCCATGTATCTCATCACCAAAAAAAAAGTTCTCTGTAGTCTAAAGTGTATTTTTTCCTCCCAAGTGTCTACCTTAGTGGTGTAGTGGTTAAGTGCTACAGATGTTAGCCAGAAGGTTGGCAGTTCAAGTCTGCTAGGCACTCATTGGAAACTCTGTGGGGCAGTTCTACTCTATCTATAGGGTTGCTATGAGTCAAAATGTTCTCAGTGGCAGTGGGTTTGGTTTGGGTTTGGTATGAGTTGGAATCTACTTGATGGCAATAGGTTTTGCTTTGTTTTTTGTCTTTAGAGTTTAGATCTAGGAATGGAATTGCTGGATCATAGGGTAGTTCTATTTCTAAGTTTCTGATAAGGTATTATACAATTTTCCATAGCAGTTGTATCATTTTACAGTCCCACTAGGAATAGATAATGATTCAATTCTCCCTACACTGTTGTCAACATTTATTGTTATCTCTTTTTTAGGTCAGTGTCATTTTAGCTGGAGTAAGATAGTATCTTATTGTAGTTTGGGTCTGCATTTCTCAAAATGGCTAAAGATTGTGAACATCTTCTCATATGTATGTTGGCTGCTTGAGTGTTGTCTTAGTTATCTAATGTTGCTGTACCAGAAATACCACAAGTGGATGGATTTAACAAAGAAAAAAATATTCTTTCACAGTTTAGTAGGCTAAAACTCTGAATTCAGGGCAAGGTCCTTGTCATCAGTCTGCCCCTAGTCTTGGAACTTCTCAGCTGAAGAGCCAGGAAACAAAAGACATGGTCCTTTCTTGGCTCTTTTTTCTTGGTAGCAGGAGGTTCCTCTCATTTCTGCTGTCTTTTATTTTTAACATTTTAAAAGACATAACCCTGTAGATTATATCCTGCTTCATTAACATAACTATCTCTAATCTTACCTTATTAACATCATAAATGGGGGGTTCACAATATGTAAGATAAATACATCAGATCACAAAATGGAGGATGACCACACAATACTGGGAATCATGGCCTAGCCTAGTTGACACACAATTTTGAGGGGACTCAATTCAATACAAAACATATATCCTCTTTGGTGAAGATTCTTGTCATTTCCTTGGTCCATCTTGTGATTGGGTTGTCTTTTTTTTTTGTTGAGTTGTTGCAGTTTTTGTAGATTTTAGAGATTAGACCCTTACCAAAAAAAGTCATTTCTGAGGTTTTATCCCCCCAGGATGTAGGTTGTCTATTTACTCTTTTAATAAAGCCTTATGATAAGAGTTTTTCATTTTTATGCAGTCTCATTTTTCTATTTTTTCTTCAATTCGTAAATTTGATGTGTTTGTTAGCCTATTTTTTACAAAAATTAGATCCCATAGATTTCTCTGTATGTTTTCTTCCAGGAATCTTACGGTTTTATTTTTAACAGGTAGATCTTTGATCCATTTTGTGTTTGTTTGTTGTGTATGGTATGAGGTATAGGTCTCTAATTTATCTGAAGGTAGATACTCAGTTTTGCTAGAACCTGTTTGTTTTATTATGAAAGAGACTGTTTCTGCCAGATTAAATGGACTTTAACTCCTTCTCAAAAATCTGTTGCCTGTAAATGGCTGGGTTTAATTCTGAGTTCTCCATTTTATTCCACTGGTCTATATGTCTGTCTTTAAACCGATAACAGGCCGTTTTTATTACAATGGTTATGGTTTGTTGTTCTGTTACTGGTTTTGTTTTTTTAACAGAGAAGTGCAATAATTTTATTCATACTTGAGAACTAAGTTAAAAGATTCAGGAAAGACAAACTTTATTCTGGTAGGCATGAATGATTCCATAATAGAAGATAAAATACAATCTGTGTTTCCCAATGTCGACATTGCTGTATTCATATGTATAGTTTTCTTTAATTGTGCTTTGAATGAACGTTTATAATTCAAGTCAATTTGTGACGGCACTTGGCTGGGCTTGTCATACAAAATTTTTCACATACATTGTCAGTGGAATCCTAGTTCTCTCTACAATGGGACAGCACATTTCTCCTCCCTACCCTGTATTTTCTCATTTCTGTTCAACCAACTCCTGTCCTTCTCTGCCTTCTCACTCTGAGACAGGAGTTACTCATCTAGTATCATGTGTCTTCTTGGTTGAAAAAGCATACTCTAATCTGTATCATTTTATGCCTTATACTGCAGTTCAATCTTTGATTGAAGAATTGGCTTTAGGACTGTTATCAGTTATGGGGTAAGGGAAAGTTGGGAGACCATGTCTTCCAGGGACCCTCCAGTCTGTCAGACCATCAGGTTGGTCATTTTGCTAGAATCTGAGTTCTGCACTCTACTCTTCTCCTGCCCCTGCAGGAATTCTTTGTTGTATTCTGTCAGGGCAGTCGTTGGTGGCAGCCAGGCACCATCTAGTTCTTCTGGTCTCATACTGATGTATTCTCTGGTTTCTATGGACCTTTCTGTCTGCTGGACTCATATTTTCCTTATGTCTTTGATGTCCTTCATTCTTCTCTGCTCCAGGTGGTTTGGGACCAGTTGCTGCTTTTTAGATGGCCACTTGCTTGCTTTTAAGCCCCTAGACACCATTCACCAAAGTGGGATACAGAACATTAGTAAACTTTGTTATGTCAAATTGATCTAGATGTCCACTGAAACCATGGTCCCCATACCTCTACCCCTGCTACTGTATCCCTTGAAGTGTTTTGTTGTATTCAGGAAACTTCTTGGTTTATGATTTAGTCCAGTTGGGCAATCGTCTCCTGTGTTGTGTGCTGTCCTTCCCTTCATCTAAAATAGTTTGTTTTAATATCAGGGAATGTGAAGACGTCTGCTTTGTTTCTTCTTCGGTATTGTTTTGGCTATTTGGGATTTCTTTTCTTCATGTATAAAATTGGTTACTAGTTTTTCCATTTTAATAAAGAATATCATTGGGATTTGTATTGGGATTGCATTTTATTGCTTTAGGTAGAATTGCCATTTTGACTATACTAAGTTTTCCAATCCTCAAGCACAGATCTTTGTATTTTTGTAGGTCTCTTTTAGTCTCTTACAGTAGCATTTTATGATTTTCATTATATATGCCTTTTATGTCCCTACTTAGGTTAATTCCTAGATGTGTTATCAATTTGGGGGTTATTTTAAATGGTATTGTTTTCTTGATTTCTTTTTTCAAGTATTCTTTTTTAGTGCAGAGGACTTCAACTGATTATTATGTGCTGATCTTGTACCCTGCAGTGCTGCTAAACTCTTCTATTAGGTCTAGCAGTTTTCCTGTGGAATCTTTAGGGTCTGCTATGTAGAGGATTTTGTTACTTGCACATATGATTTTATTTCTTCCTTTCTGATTTAGATACATTTTGTTTATCTTATCTTATTGCATTGGCTAGGACATCCAGTACAAGGTTTCATAAGGGAGTTAGCAATGGGCATCCTTGTCTCATTCCAGTTCTCAATGGGAAGGCTTTCAGCTTTTCATCACTGAGTGTAATGCTTTGTGACTTATGGAACACATCGTATTTCACTCACATTTTGTATCACTGGATTTTGGGGGGATTATACTTTTCCCACTGACAGTATTCGCTTTCTTCCTGTGGAGACTTGTGTAATGGTGAAAGGTGAAAGGAACATTCATTGAAGAAAAACAGCTGGAATATTAGGCAAAACAACAGGTGCACCATGTACCCAAATGAAAGACAGCTCTTCATAAAACCTACTACCTAGAACTGGTGGGTTAGATGAACGCTCAAAAGTCACGTATTTTCTTTTTTTTTTTTTTTTTTTTTGCTGACTCACATGGTAATCTCAGCATCTAGGATGATTCCATTGTTTTGCTGTTGTGGACTGTGCTGCAATAGACATTTGTGTGCATGTGTCTATTCATGTAACAGCAGTTGTTTCTGTAGGATAAATTCCGATCAGTGGGATTACTGGATCAGATGGTATATCAATTTCCATCCTTTTAAGGACCAGATTTCTTTCCAAAGAGGTTGTACTATTTTGCAATCCCACCAGAAGTGTAGGAGGGTTCTGGTCTCTCCACAGCCTCTCCAGCATTTGTTGTTGTTTGTTTGTTTGTTTTCTTTTTGGAATATAGTCAAACTTGTTGGGAAGAGATGGTATGTCAGTTTATTTTTGATTTGGATTTCTCTGATAGCTGATGATCAGGAGCATTTCCTCATGTGTCTTTTGGCTACCTGGATTTCCTCTTTGGTGAAGTGCCTGCCCAACTCCTTTGCTCATTGCTTAATTATTTACCTTTTTCTTGTTGATATTTTGCAGTACCTTGTATGTTATAGAGATCAGATGATGGTCTCACATATAGTTGCCAATTTTTTGTTTCATATTCTGTAGGTGGTCTTTTAATTCTTATATATTAATATAATATAATATATTATAATATATAATATAATATGTTATATTATATATATTATATTATTATATTATATTATATATATATTATATATAATATATATATTATATATATAATATATATTAATATATAATATAATATGTTATATTATATATTAATATATATTATATTATATGTATATTCTTATATATTATTATAATATACAAGGTACTGCAAAATATCAACAAGAAAAAGGTAAATAATTAAGCAATGAGCAAAGAAGTTGGGCAGGCAGTTCACCAAAGAGGACATCCAGGTAGCCAAAAGACACATGAGGAAATGCTCCTGATCATTAGCTATCGGAGAAATCTAAATCAAAACTAAACTGACATACCATCTCTTCCCAGTAAGTTTGACTATATTCCAAAAAGAAGGAAAAAAAAAAAAAAACCAAATGCTGGAGAGACTGTGGAGAGACCAGAACCCTCCTACACTTCTGGTGGGATTGCAAAATAGTACAACCTCTTTGGAAAGAAATCTGGTGCTTCCCTAAAAGGATGGAAATTGATACACCATCTGATCCAGTAATCCCACTGATTGGAATTTATCCTGCAGAAACAACCGCTGTTACATGAATAGACACATGCACACAAATGTTTACTGCAGCACAGTCCACAAAAGCAAAACAATGGAAAAACAATTTTCTCTTCTGTTAATCATGCTTTGTCAGAATTTGAAGTCTGTCTAAGCTCTGTGTTAGAACTTCCATCATTATCCCTATTTATTCTTGCAAGAGCTTTCTTGTTTTACATTTGATATTTAGG
Organism: Heterohyrax brucei; assembly: GCA_028571685.1. Classification (NCBI taxonomy): domain Eukaryota; kingdom Metazoa; phylum Chordata; class Mammalia; order Hyracoidea; family Procaviidae; genus Heterohyrax; species Heterohyrax brucei. The sequence goes on along the minus strand of CM053154.1, from coordinate 79,366,667 downwards.
TCTTTTATCCAATTTGAGTTAGTGTTTGTGTAAGGTGTAAGATATGGGTCTGGTTTCAATTTTTTGCAGATGGATATCTAATTGTGCCAACACTACTTGTTGAAGAGACTATTTTTACCCTAGTTTACAATCTTAGGGCATTTGTTGAATATCAGCTATTCATAAGAGAACGGTGGCATCTCTGGGGTCTCAGCTCTGTTCCATTGGTCTATAGGTCTCTTTTTGTACTAGTACCAGGCTCTTTTGACTACTGTGGCAGTGTAATAGATTGTAAGGTCGGGTAGTGTGAGGTCTCCCACTGTGTTCTTGTTCTTCAGTAGTGTTTTTCTTATCCGGGGTTTCTTCCCTTTCCAAGCAAAGTTGGTGATTTGTGTCTCCAACTCATTAAAGAATGTCTCTGGAATTTGTATTGGGATTGCACTGTATATGTAGACTGCTTTAGGTAAGTGTTTCTATCTATGAGTGGGGTAGGTTTCTCTCAGTAAGGTCTTGTAGTTCTCTTTGCATGGGTCTCTTATTTCTGTAGTTAGATTTATTCCTAGACATTTTATCTTCTTGGGACTACAGTAAATGCTACTGATTTGGTGATTTCTTCTTTGATGAACTCTTTTTTGGCATAAAGAAATCCTGCTGATTTACTTATAGTTATATTCTGATACTTTGCTGAACATGTCTATTAATTCCAGTAGTGTACTTATGGATTCTTTTGAATTCTCTGTGTATACAATCATATCACTCGCAAAAGAGGGAGATTTTTACTTCTCGACTCGACGGCACTTGGCTTGGCTGGTGCCAGTATGGATGCCCTTCATTTCTTTATCTTATCTAATTGATCTGGCTAGTACCTTGAGTACAATGCTGAATGGAAGTGATGAGAGTGGGCATCCTTGTCTAGTTCCAGTTCTCAAGGAGAATTCTTTCAGTCTTTCACCATTCAGGACCATGAAGGCAGGTGGTTTTGCGTGGATGCCTCTAATTGCTTTGAGGAATTTCTTGTCTGTTCCTGTTTTGCTGAGAGTTTTTTGCATGAATGGGTGTTGAACTTTGTCAAATGTCTTTTCTGCATGTAGTTGATCATACTGATTATCTTTCTGATGCTGAAGCAGCCTTGCATCCCTAGAATAAATCCAACTTGGTCATGATGAATTATTTTTTCTGGTTTGCTGTTGAATTCTGTTGGCTAGGATTTTGTGGAAGATTTTTGCATCTAGGTTCATTGAATGATATTGGTCTGTAATTTTCTTTTTCTTTTTTTTTTGTCTTAAGTTCTTTCCCTGGTTTTAGTATAAGGGTTATGCTGGGTTAATAGAATGAATTTGGGAGTATTCCATCCCTTTCTATGGTGTGAAATAGCCTCAGTAGTATTGGAGTTAACTCTTCTGTAAAATTTTGGTAGAATTATCCAGTGAAGTCGTCTGGGCCAGGTCTTTTTAATGACCTTTTTCAGTCTCTTAGTTTGTGATGGGACTATTAAGTTGTTCTGCTTCTCTTTGTTATAATTTTGGTAGGTGATGCGAATCTAGAAATTTGTCCATTTCCTCTGGATTTTCAAATCTGTTAGAGTACAGTCTTTTGTAGTAGTCTGTTGTGATATTTTTTATTTCAGTTGGGTCTGTTGTACCATCTCCCATCTTTTTTCTTATTTGGGTTATTTGTTATTTCTCCTGTTTTTCTTTTGTAAGTTTAGCCAGTGGTTTATCAATTTTGTTCATCTTTTCAAAGAACCAGCTTTTCGTTTTGTTAATTTTTTTTTGATTGTTCTTTTATGCTCTAATTCATTTTGTTCTGTTCTAATTTTTATGATCTGTTTTCTTCTGGTGTCTGAGGGGTCCCTCTGTTATTCTCTTTCTACTTGTTCAAGCTGTAGGGTTAATTCTTTAGATTGGGCCCTTCATTCTGGTTGTGTGAATTTATAGTGATAAACTGGCTCTGAGCACTGCTTTTGCTGTAACCCATAGATTTGAGTCTATAAATTTCTTCATTTCATCCTTGACTTCTTCTATAACCCCTGTATTTTTAAGCAACATTATACTCAGTTTCCATAAGTTTGAAATTCTACCTATGATTTTTCTGCTACTAATTTCAGCTTTTATGGCTTCATGGTCTGAGAAAATGCATTGCAATAATTCAGTGGTTTGGCTTTTGTAGAGATTTGCTTTGTGACCTAACACATAGTCGATTCTGGAAAATGTTCCATCTGTGTTGGAGAGGAAGGTATACTTATCTGTTGGGGTGAAAAATTCTGTATATGTCGATAAGATTTAGTTGATTTGATTGCTGCAATAAGATCTTCTGTATCTTTACTGAGCTGTTCCCTGCATGATCTGTCCATTACTGAAAGTGTAGTGTTGAAGTCTCCAACTATTACTGTGGAGTGATCAATCTCATTTTCCAATGTTGTCAGTGTTAGTTCAATATATTTAGAGGTTCTGGTATTGGATACATAAAAACTTATTATTGTTAAGTGCTGCTTATGTACTGAAACTATCAGCAATAAATAGTGACCATCTTTGTCCACACTGTGAATCATACTTTAAATGCTATTTTGTCTGAGATTAGTGTTGCTACCCTTGCTCTTCTTTGCGTGTTGTTGGCTTGGTATATATTTTCCATCCTTTGATTTTCAGTTTGTTCATATCTTTGAATCTTAGGTGCATTTCTTGTAAGCCACATATAGATGGGTTGTGTCTTTTGATCCATGATGCCACTCCTTGTCTCTTTATTAGAGCATTCAGTCCATTTGCATTCAGTGTAATTGTTGATAGATATGTGTTTAGTGCTGTCATTTTGGAGTAATCATTTTTGTGTTTTTGACATTTTCTGCTTTCTTAATATTCTGCTCTGGTTCATTCTTCTGTATGAGTTGACTTATCTCTTTGATTGTTAGTTCTGTGTTTGTTGAGACTTCTGTATTATGCTTCTTGTTTGGATGTGTCACATTGTTATTTTGCTTTGTGACTACCTCTAAGATGCCCCTTACTATTCTAAAGTTAAACCAGACTTTAACTTCTGCATATCTTTTTCATTTCCTCTGCATCTGTAAGGGTTATACCTACTGTAATACATCCCTCTTTGTAGTGTGGTGATGTCATAGTTTTTGTGTTATGATCATTAGTTCCCTTCTATTAATAATATAGTTTTGATGGAGCTTTTTAACTTCCCTAAGTGTGTAGGATACCAGATGCTGCGTCATACATTGCCTCCTTAGTTATACTTAATGATTTTATTTTTCAAAGTAAAGAGCTTCTTTCAGTATATCTTGTAGTTTTGGTTTGAATTTACAAATTCTTTAAGCTGCTTTTTATCTACGAATGTGTAATTTCACCATTGTATTTGAGAGACAATTTTGCAGGATATATAATTCTTGGTTGAAAGTTTTTCTCTAGCCACACTTTGAGTGTGTCATTCCACTGCTTTCTTGCCAACATTGTTTCTGTGGAGAAGTCAGACAAAAGCCTACAGGGTTTCCCGCTGAATGTTAGCTTTGCTTTGAGCCTTGCTGCCTTTTATTAAACTTGATTATAATATGTCTTGTCATCTTCCTTTGGGGGTCTGCTTTTTGTGGTGTTCAATACATGTCTTGGATATTTACATTCTCTTTTTTCATAATTTCAGGAAGGTTTTCTGTCAGCAACTCTATAGCAGTGCTCTGTATTTTCATGTATCCCTCCTTGTTCAGGAACTCCAGTTATTCAAAAATTATTTCTCTTAATAGAGTGCCACATGTTTCTTAATTCTTCTTCATTTTTCATATTTCTTATCTCTGATTTCTCATAAATGCTGGTATCAATTGCTCTATCCTCAAGGTCACTAAGTCTGACTTCTGTCTCCTTAATTCTGCTCTTTTGACTTTGAATTATCTAATTCTGTACTTTTGTTATTGATGTGCTGTATATCAGATCGTTGATGTTCCATCAGGTCAAATAGTTTACTTAATTTTTCATTTTGTTCTGCTGCATTTTATTTAATCTCTAGGAGTACTCTATACATACTTCTTTTCTACTTGACCTCTGATAATTTTAGAAAGACTTCTTCCTCTGGGAAGTTTTTGTATTCATTATTTTGTAAGTTTTCTGGAGCCAAGGTGGGCTGCTTCTTTATATGTTTAACTTTGGTCTGTTTGCTGTGTGCCATCTAGAAGCTGTTTAATTTCTCTGATGTTACCTCAGGAGGAGCTGAGATGTAGATCTAAGAGGGGAGTTGGTCACCAGCCATCTCTGTGAACTCTAGTGATTGGCCCAGGTGGACTGTGGAAGTCTCTGTCTCTTGGGTGGCAGAGAAGGTGCCTGACTTATGGAGACACTGGGGGCTGTCAGCTGAACCTAGATTGTAGGTCAGTGAAGTGTGGGAAAGAAGCTTCCAGGCCTCTCAACAGTCAGATATCCATTCAAATACTGAGAACCCTTGGCACTTTAAAGGGGAACTTTACCTCAAAGTTGGGAGCTAACCAAATGCTGCTGAACGGGGAGCTGTCCAACTGCTGCTGAAAACAGTCAGGCCCTGAGGTGTGGCAGGCCTCTCTTGCCACCTGACAATGAAATAACCTCATAGGCCGTCCCCAGAAACTGCAGTTCTCTGATATGGCAAGTCAGCAGGAGAGGGGGGCAGCAGCTGCTGGCTCGTCTTAGAGACGGGTAGTTTAGTCCACTACTGGTGCCTAGTCAAGTCTGACAATACTATGCCAGGTCCAAGGGCTCCCCAGATGTGCACTACTCCATTAAATATCATTCCAGGCCTTCATTCTCAGAGGGAATTAAGGAGACGTGTATCTAGTGTGCCACCTTATAACAGTCTCCCATATGGTAATTTTGAAAGTCATATGTTTTCATATAGTATTCCTCCAAATTTATATTATCAACCAAAACTGTAAATGTGCTTAATGAGCAAGCATGCATTACACTGCTGAAAGCACATGGTAAGCAACAAAAAATTCAAAGTGGAAAATAATTGGGTCTTGAATAACACTGGCTGTTGGTTTTGTGTATATGATCTTAATTATATTGAGGATGTATTTGGCTGGCTTGGCTATATTGAGGAATTCCTCTTCTATTCGTATTTTGCTGAGAGTTTTTATCAGGAAACTGTGTTAAATTTTACCCATTTCCTTTTTTGTATCAGTTGGTATAATCATGCATCTATTGCTTTTTTATTTTGTGGATTGTATTTATGGGTTTCCAATGTTGAACCACCTTTGTAATCCTGATATTAATCACACCATATCATGGTATGAGAATTTTCTTTTCTTTTTTTTACGTGTTGCAGAAGTCTGTGGCTAGAATTCTGTTAAAATTCTTTATATCTATGTTCATAAGAGATTCTGGTCTGTAATTTTCATTTATTTATTTGTTTGTTTGTTGTGATGACTTTTTCCTAGTTTAGGTATCAGGATTATACTGGCTTCCTGGAAAAAGTTTAGTAGGATTTCTTCCTCTTCTATGTTATTAAATAAATTGAGTATGATTCATGTAAATTCTTCTTTAAATATTTGGTAGAATTTTGTAACGCAGTCATCTGGTCCCGGGCTTTTACTGTTGTTGCTATTTGTTTGTTAAATTTTTTTAATGACATCTTCAATCTCTTCTTTTATAATGGACCTGTTTAAATTTTCTGTCTCTGTTTACATTAGTTTTTGTATTGTCATGGTTTGATTTGTGACCCCAGAAAATATGTGTATCAATTTCGCCAGGCCATAATTCCTGGTATTAGGTGATTGTCCACCATTTTAACACCTAGTAGTATTTTCCTATGTGTTGTAAATCCTATCCCTATGATGTTAATGAGATACGATTATTGGAAGTTATCTTAATGAGTCAGAACTCAGTCTGCAAAATTAGATTTTTGTCTAAAGTCAATCTCTTTTGTAATATAAAAGACAGAAGTTAACAGAGAGGTGAAGAGCTCACCCCACCAAGAAGCAAAGAATGCAGTGCTGTGGACAGTAGAGTGTGTCCTTTGGACCCTGGGTCCCTGCTTCTGAAAAGAAGGATGACAAGAACCTTCCTCCAGAGCTGATAGAGAAAGTCTTCTGCTGGCGTTGATGTCCTAAGTTTGGACTTCTAGCTTACTGCACTGTAGAACAATAAACTTCTGTTTATTGAAGCCATACACATGTGGGATTTCTGTTATAGTAGCACTAGATAATCAAGAGAGGTAGATAGTGCATTCCAGGAATTGGTTCATTTCATGTAGATTTTTAAATTGTTGGAGTAGAATTTCTCATAGCAATCACTTAATGATCTTCATCTCTGCTTTTTTTTGTATCTTTTTTCTTGTTTTGTCTATCTAGCCAGTGATTTGTCTATCTTATTGATCCTTTCATAGAACCAACTTCTAGTTTTACTAATTCTTTTTATTGTTTTTCTTTTTTTTTTTAATTTCTTCCCTGATATTTATTATTTCCTTTTTTATCTGGTAGCTTTCATCTTCCTTTGCTCATTCGTTTCTATTTGTTCAAGTTGCAAATCTCATCTTTTTTAATGTAAGTATTATTATGTTTCCCTCTCAGTATTGCCTTTGCTGTGTCCTAAAGGTTTTGCTATGTTGTGTCTTTATTTTCCTTTGATTCTAGGAATTTTTTATTTCATTTTTTATTTCTTCTATGTCCCAGTAGTTTTCTTGTAATGTGTTATATCTACTCCTCAGTTATTGACTGTCTCCTTATCTGTTTCACATTTCTCATGATAAGCCTTTTTGCTGTCTTCCTTCTTCTGAGTGTTTCTCCCCAGTGATTTCTTAATGGTTACCACATGTTCCAGTACACAATATATCATTGTAACAACATTTAACATATAAACAACAATTAATGTACAACTTTAACATAAATCTTTTCCTGATATTTCTCTCCCGTCCCCATTTCTGTTGATGTATCTACATTAACATCAATTTACAACCTATATTGAATAAGTTTACTTTGTACTTATTTTTAAAAAACATAATATTGTACTGTTTGCAGAATTTAATTTTTGAGTTTATTCCCTGAAAATATTATATCCTTTTTACTTATGCTTGCCTATGTTGTTGCATTATTTGGAGATCTGTCTCTCTCTCATTTTTTTGTTTATATTGTTTCTTGTTTACAGATAAGAGTATTTACTTAATGCTCTTGCCTCTCCATTTGGAATACTCCCTTAAGTAACACTTGCAGAGCTGGTCTGGTAACGGCCAATTTCCAGAGCTTCTGTTTGGGAGTGTCTTGTTTTCCCCTTCATTTTTGAATGACAGCTTTGCTGCCTAAAGCATTTTTGCTTGACAAGTGTTTTCATTCAACATTTTATGTATGTTGCTCCATTGTCTGCTGGGCTGTAGAGTTTCTATGGAGAAATTCACACTGATTCTTACAAAAGTCTCTTGGTACGTTATATTATTTTGTTTTGTTTTTTCTTGCTGTGTTCAGAATTCTTTGTCTTAGGTTTTTGGGAATTTTATTGAGGTACAGTGCAGAGGTGATCTTTTTGTGTCTCTCCTAACTGGAGTTTGTATAGCTTTCTGTATTTGAAGTTTTGGTTCTTTGCTCAGATCTGGGAAATTCTCTCTTGAAAAAATTTTTCTCTGCTTTTATTTATTATATAATATAATATAATACAATACAATACAATTCTAATATTATATTTGTTGACTGAGCCCTATGTTTCGTTTTTTTCTTCCAGTTTTCTTTGTTCTTTTCTCTTCTCTTAAAACTTGATAAGTTCAATTATTTTGCCTTCTAGTTCATTTACTCTGTTTTCTGTCTGTCCAACTATTGTTGAACATTTTTCTTGCTTTTCCTAATTCAGTTGTTTTATTCTTCAGTTGCAGTAATTCTCTCTCTATTATTTATTTGTGTTTTTGTTTATACTTTCAGTTTCCTTGTTGAATCTTTCATTTTGCTCTGCCATTGTTTTCTGGGTGCTTTTTGCTTTCTTTAAACGTATTTAGCAGGATAACCTGGAAGTTATCAATTCTTTGCATTAGTCTAGCCTCCTTAGGAAAAATTTCTTCCTAATATTTTACTTTTTATTTGTGCTTCTTCTTTTGTGATTTTGTGTGTTTTACTATTTTTTTGTTGAAATTGGGCTGTTTTGTTACCTTTTTTGGTAATTTTAAATTTTATATTCTGGTTTCTATTGGGAAATTTTCTGATTAGTTGCCTTAGCAGTAAAGCAGCCAGGTTCCCAGCTGCCAACTGAAAGGCTGGACCAGGAGGAAGATCTGGCAGCCCTGGAACCCCCACAGGGAAGCTCCACTCTGTCCCAAAGGGTTCTAGAAGTCAGAATTTACTCAGCAGCAGTGGACTTGGTATCTTCTCCTGAGAACCACTAGAGGACACTCTGATCCTTAGGTTTTTTTTTTTTTTTTTTTTTTTTCCGGTGTGGATTCAGTTCTGGATATTTGATGTCTAGGTTTCAATACACATGGATAGGAAGGGAGAGGTTATTTGATTACAGACTTTGACCTAGGTGGTGAGATTCAACTTCCCTGTGGTGAAGATAGGGGGCTTCCTATGTATTTCCCTCACAAGTACCCCTTCACAGGCTCTCCTATAGTGTCCCACTGTGGTCAGGGAGCTCTTTTTCTTCTCTGTCGCTTTCTGACTGAAGTATTCTCATCCTGCTGCCCTTGAAGTTCCTTATGTTCATAATGCCCATCCTTCTTAGGCCCAGTGAGATTCAATAGCACTTTCTTGAAATGTCATGGTTTCCTTTCACCACCTCCAAATTGCATAGCTTGTGAATTCCCATGGTGAAATTCCATACTACCTTAAAAAATCCAGCTACAGCATCCTCAGATGAATGTCCTTTCTGTGTTTCCTGTTTGGGGTGTTGCCCAGCTCTTTCCCAGAATGACTTGGATGAGCGAGTGCTCACAAGTTAGTAGTTAGGTTCTCCCAGCTTCTGTGCTATCCCTATTCTCCTTTATCCCTGCTTCTGCATTTACTCTGACTTTGTAACACCTGACCTACTGTCCAGATTTCTGAGATCTTAGTCTGTGCTTGTAAATTTTATTCATTATTCAGTGGGTTAGTTGCTGGGAGAGTAAATGGGTACATCCATGCACTTTGCCATTTTGTTCCACCTCCCCTGGAAATAGCAACTGTAGTCTTTATTTAACTCAAAAAAGTGTTATTTTTATAAGTAAATTTTATATAGATCTTTGCCTCTATTTAAACAGAGTTAATTTAAAAAAATAGAGCAAGAACCATAAATAAACAGTTTGCAATGTCCCTGTCCTCTTCACTCCAGCCCCCTTTGTAAACAAGGATGCAAACCTCTGTTGTCTGTATACAGTTGTGATTCAGGGTCTTGATCTGGACAACAGTGCATCCTGGATATTTCTCCTTAAATTAAAGAGCTTCGTGTTGCTTTTTTCTTTTCCTAAATGCAAGACTTGAGAGGGAGAATATTACTAAACCTCTTCTTAATTTTCTAGTGAAATATAAAGACTTTCCTCTTTAATATTTCACAGAGTTTCTCTAGCTCCCAGTGGGAGTCCGTGCTGGGTAATGTTTGCTAATTACCAACAACAAAACTAGACATATAGTGCTGGTAAATTACCTGACCCTTTCCGTTTTAATGAGACAACAAGGATTTCACGAAGTGATGTTGTTTCACTGGTTAATGGTGTCAGCAATGGTGTAATTGTGGGTTGAGACACATTAGCTGAACAACCACATGTAGAAAGGGCTTTTTCTCGATAAGCCCTTTGGAGATTAGAACCATATTATCATTAAGCCTCTGTCATTTGCATACTGCTAATCACTTACTTTATTATCTTGTGTATCCATTGTCTTTCTTTAATTGCTCTTTAAATTAAAATTAAAAATATTTCTAAAGCCCACAATAGCTAGGATAGCATCTTGATTATGACAATAACTTCAAGAAAATGGAATGACTGACAATATATTGCCAGGCTTATAAGAGAGTCCGGTGGTTATGTACTGTGCCTGGCAGCCTCGGGGGCCTAACTGGGGTGGTTTTTCTTCCTTTATTCCATACTGTTTATTCAATAAATGATCATTAATGGCCTTTTTGGACATTATAGCAACTTTGGAGAAAGAATATCCTTCTCATTGGCTTGGGCACTGAATTTTCATTCTCTTACAAAAGCATAAAATTGAGTTGAAAGGCAGAGTTATGAGGTCCTCTGAAGAGACTCCCTTGCATTCCCTTTCTAGTTCATTCTCTATGCATGTACTTTTAAAACTTTTAGTCATGAAAGACACATAAACTTCAGTGCTAAAAGGGATCTCAGAGTCATCCTTGTTTTACAAATGAAGAAACTGAGAACTAGGGTGGTTGTGACTGCCATCATACAGCAGGAAGTGAATGTGTGCCTTCCACTGCCTTAAAAAAGCAACCCCTTGGATTTTTTTACCCTGCAGTTGTTCCTGGATATGAAGTGATCCAACCCAGAGTTATTATGGTTCCAGTGTTCAGAACTGAGACTGTAGGTTTTTCACAGCCAAAAGGGATTTAACTATTACCTTGTCTGTCTCATTTAACAGATGAAAAAACCAAGTTTGTAGAAGACCATTGAATCCTTCCAAGTTCTCACTGTTAGGGGCACCACAGAAACTCACATCCTCTGATTCTCTGTCCAGTTCTCTCTAAGCTCTACCATTCTTTTTTCATATAATAATAATAATAATAATAATTTAATACTTAAGAGAAACTGACTCTGTGCTAGGCACTCTTGTTAGAAATTTACCTATATTAATATTGGATAATTTAATCTTCATACCATTCTACTCTCACATTTTACAGATGAGAAAATTGAGACACAGAGATTAAATAAATTGCCCCAGTTTACAAAGCTAGTTAAAGAGACAGAGTTCAAACTCAACCTGCTCCAGAGTTCAAGTTCTTAAACACCATATTATAGGTCATAGCATCTTACATCAGAAGATATTGATCACAATGTAAGCATAGTTTTTCAGAACCACGCTAGCACCAGTCAGCTCCTCATTTAAAGTTTGCATGTATGAATGCTCCATAGTCACTTGCCAGCATAGCATAAACATATATGCAGGAAATCCTTTAAAACTTAAAAAATAATACTAATAATTAAATGCTTTCTTTTACAGGGCTATTAAATGTTTGGAACCTCAACCTGTATATAGGCCAGGCATCCTGTCTCTATTAGGGACAGCTGGCTGAGTACTGTAGGTGATGGGAGTCTGCTTTTCCTGAACTCTCTGGCAATGCCTGGAATTGCTTGGCAAATCCATCTTTTACAGCTACTGAATTTTCTGTGTGCTAAAAGATATGGATGTTTGAGTTTACTTGGGATTTCACAGCTCTGGGTTTTGCTACACTGGCCGTTGGTTTACAGCAAACCAAACAACTGGGTCCCACTTGGCATTTGGAGCTCTAAATGTAAAAAGACATTTGAACTACATGACAAATGCTGAAAAACAAAACCTGTAGCCCCAAGAGCTTAAAGAAACTGTTTATAATGTAAAGGTGGTTACATTTTCAGACAATCTATCACTTTAATGAGCTCTCTGTGTTTCTTTGATTAATGCTCACAAAAGGAGGAGAAAAAAATTGATGTAATGGAAACAAAATGGTATACAGTCTTGGCAGCATGAGGGGGGCTTTCTGTGTATTTTATTAGTATCCACTCCATATTGCTGTCTTACAGTGTATATGTCTGCCTTTTCCCTGGTATAGTAGGTCTGTAATTTACTAGAAATGTGATCCAGCATGAAGGAGAGGAACAAATATTAATTTCGAACAACCTTTGTCCTCTTGTGATGGCAACAAAGAGGAAGGGTCCCAGAGCAGGAATTAATTAGGAATTGATAATGATAAAGAAAAAGCTGTCATAATACCTGCTACACTGAAATGGAGAATACAGTGTGTATGAAGACAAAAAAGAGAAAAATAAACATGCTTAAAAAGCATTTAAACCCATAGACTAATCAGTACCATTTAAAATAGTGAATGAAGTCTCTGGGTGGTGCAAGTGGTTAAAAGTGTTCTGTTAATAACCAAAAGGTCAGAGACTAGAGTCCACCCAGAGATGCCTCCAGAGAAAGGCCTGGCAATCTGTTTTTAAAAACTCAATCACTAAAATTCTTTTGGAGAACAGATCTACTCTGACATACATGGGGTCCCTGTGAATCAGGGTTAAGTGAATGACAACTGGTAGAACAGTGAATAAAGGGAATGAAAAATTTGTAGGGGATACTATCTTTAGGAAGTAACTCAATATGGAGAGGCAAACTTCGTGCAGATGAAGGAGGCACAGTAGTTGGGTTGGGAAAGTAGAGAAGGGACAGCATTTATGAAACTATAAGGCTTGTTGGAAGCAGGGGTGGGAATCAGCAAGCAACACTGTTGTTTTGGAAACAAGGCCTAACTACTTGTGATAGTTAAGGTTGTGCATCAAGTTGGGTAGGCTGTGATTCTCAATGGTTTGGCAGTTATGTAATGATGTAATCATCCTCTTTGATGTGATTTGAGATAACCAGCCAATCAGTAGTAAGGGGAGTTTCCTTGGGGGTGTGCCCGCACCCAATATATGTACATATAGATGTTGTGGCAAAGCTCACTTGCTCTGGATCCTGCATCTGGCTTATCCTCATCTGACCTCTGGTTATGGACTTGAGCCAGTGGCATCCTGTATTACCAGCTGATCCTAGATTCATCAGCGTTCACAGCCTGTGAGCCAGTGGCTTGCCATCTAACCTACTAATCTTGGGTTCATCAGTCCCAGCAGGCCCTGTGTCTGTGTGAGTCAGGAGAAGCTTCCAGCCTAACATTTGACCCATGGACTTGGAACTTGTCAACCTTTACAATCTTCTGAGCCATTTTCTTGAGATAAATTTTGTTCTCTCTCTCTCTCCTTCACTCTGTGTGTGTGTGTGTCTCGTGTGTGTGTGTGTGTGTGTGTGTGTGTATACTTTGCTGGTTTTGCTTCTCTAGAGAATCCAGTCTAACATACTATTCTTCTGGGTGCATGGAACCCTAACACTTCACTGTGAGGGCAGTGCTAATTCAGTGGTAGAATTCCTGCTTTCCATGTGAGACACTGAGATTTGGTTCTTAGCCAATGCACTTCATGCTTGGCTATCATTTTTGATCTGTGATGGCTTATGTGTTGCTGTGATCCTAAATAGGTTTCATTCGAGCTCCCAGGCTAAGACAGACTAGGAAGAAAAACCTGGTGATCTACTTCCAAATATCAGCTAATGAAAATCCTATGAATACCATTGTATTGTTCCTACTGTACTTAGCATCATTATGTGTTGGTGGCCAACTCAATGGCAGCTAACAGCAAGAAACAGTTGGAATCCTTCTCTTTCAGATTATGAATGGCTCTTATAAAATGGTATGAGGGAAAATAACAGAACTGGAAACCATGAAAATTCCTAAAGCCCATTTATTCTCTAACCCTGAACTGATCAGTTCCTGTCTCAGAGGTTCAGGTTCTCCATTTGCCACTTCAAGAGGGTACTCAAATTAATCCTTAAAATCCTTATAACAGTAACAAGTTATGTCCATTCACAGTATCCACCAATTTCTCTCAACCTGTAGAGATTATGCATTATTTTTTATTTTATCACACAAGTAGTACACGTTCATTTTGGAAAAATTAGCAACTACATACAAGCAGAAAGAAAGCATGTTACTCAGACATAAGAAAGTTGACATGTTAAACTTGTTTCTATAGCAGTAAATATGTTGCCTCCATAAGAAATGGTTTGCACATAGTAGTTTGTAATCTGTTTTCCCACAAATATGTTATCAAGGCCATTCTTCCATGATATTAAATATTTTTCTGCATTATTTTAAATAGTGTTTATTTAACATAATCAATTTCTTCAAATTAGACACATTATTTTTAATTTAATCTTGTTATTAATAACTATGGAAATGCTGGGGGCATAGTGGTTAAGAGCTATGGCTGCTAGTTAAAAGGTAGGCACATTTGAATCTACTGGGTGTTTCCTGGAAACTCTGTAGGGCAGTTCTAGTCTGTCCTATAAGGTTGCTGTGAGTCAGAATTGACTTGACAGTAGTAGGCTTGGTTTTTTGGTTTATTAATAACTATGAATGAAGAACCTTGTAGCCTAATCTGCAATATAAGGAAATTATGGTTGTACATTCAGTTTTTTAAAAAAATTATGATCGAATGAAAATATACATTTTCATATAAATTTATATGCTCACCTATATGCAGCTCCTGCTGCTCTCCCTGCCCGGTGACAGCACACTCTTCCTCTCTCCTGCATACATATCCTATCCTTCCAGCAGTCTCCTATCCCCTCTTTTCCACCTACTCCCCTTCCTCCAGTAAGAGGTCAGCAGGATGATATCTTATAGATGCATAGAACCATAAAGCCTGCACAAGATAATGGTCACTCTGCATCACCAAGTCCATCCATTCCTGTCCAAAGAGTTGACCTTCATTATGATTTATGGACAGGGGTGGCATCAGGGCCAAGAGCCATGCTCCCAGGTGAATCCCTAAGCCTGTGGACCATCAATTGGGGCCTTTTAGTGGAAATCTCAAGGTGCACCCCTATTTATTCTTGTGTTGCCAATGAGACTCAATTTTGTGAACTCTTATCGCGGCTATCACTGGTGGTGTCAGGGCACCACTGGTTCTTCTGGTCATGAGTCAATGTAGATGCCCACTCATGTGGGTATCTCTGTCTTCTGGGTTCTCTTTCCCCCATGTCATTTTGGACCTCAGTTATCATCCATTTATGCTAAGTTGGGAGCATTTGCTGTACCCTCAGATGTCAGTTTGGCAGCTTTTAAGACTCTAGATGCCACCCACTAATGTTGGGTACAGAGAGTCCTCATTAGAAAAAGGCTAGTTGTGCCAATTGGCCTTGATTTCACCTAATAGCATGGTCCCTGGTCCCCTCCCCAGCTACTCTATCCTTGCAATATTGGGTTAAGATGGGAGGAGTACTCAAGTTGTATTGAAGTCCACTCAATACTGATCTTCTTTCTAATGAGTGCTGTCACCAATTTCACCCAACCAAATTTCTAACAACTATCTAAACCCTCTACCCCCTCACCCTCCTTCCCACCCCACCCCTGCAGCTGTCAAACAGTCTTTTCTTGTGTGTGTGAGACTGCTTTTAAGTTCTTATCTGGGGGTCTCATACAATATTTGTCCGTCTGTCACTGACTACTTTCACTCGACATAATGTCCTCCATTGAAACCAGGTTAAGAGATATTTCCTGCAATCATCGTTGTTCTTTATCATTGCATAGTGCTCCATTGAGTATATATATACCATAGTGTACCTATCCATTCCTGTATTGTTGGGCATCTAGGTTGATTCCATTTTTTGCTATTGTGGGCTGTGCTGCGATGAACATTCATGCATATCTTAGTTGGTGTGAATGGCCTTGATTCTGTAGGATATTTTCCAAGCAGTGGAATTACTGGGTCAAACATTGTATCTATATCCATTTTTTTAAGGGAGCACCAGATTGCTATCCAAAGAGGTTGTAGCATTTTGCAATCCCACCAACAGTGTAGGAGAGTTCCAGTCTCCCAACAGCCTCTCCAGCATTGGTTGTTTTGCATTTTTTGGATCATGGCCAACCTTGTTGAAGTGAGATGGTATCTCATTGTTGTTTTTATTTGAATTTCTTTAATGGCTAATCATCGTGAGCATGTCTGCATGTGTTTTTTGGCTGCCTGGATCTCCTCTTTAGAGAGGTGTCTGTCCATTTCCTTTGCCCATCACTGAACTGGATGATTTATCTTTTTCTTACTGATATTTTGTAGTACCTGACAGATTGTGGAGATCAGGCATCAGTCTGACATAGAGTTGCCAAATATTTTTCACATTCTGTAGGTGGCCTTTTAATTCTATTAATAAAGTCTTTGGATGAGCAAAAGTGTTTGATTCTTAGTAGTTCTGATTTATGTATTTTCTCTTCTGATGATGGTGGTTTGTTTAACAGAGTTTGAAGTCTGTCTGTGTTGTGTATTAAAACTTCCATTGTTATTCCTACTTTTTCTTGGATGAGCTTTATCATTTTAGGATTGATATTTAGGCCTTTTATCCAGTTTGAGTTGGTTTTTGTATCAGGTATAAGATATGGGTCAAGTTTCAATTTATTGCCTATGTATATTCAGTTTTACCAGCAGCATTATTGTTTTTACCTCAGTTTGATGTCTTAGGGCCTTTGTCGAATATCCACTGTTCATAGGCAGATGGTGTCATTTCTGGGGTCTCAATTCTATTTCGTTGATCTGTCTGTCTCTTTTTGTATCAGTATCAGGCTGTTTTGACTATTGTGGCAGTGTAATAAGTTCTAAAGTTGGGTAATGAGAGGCTTCCCAGTGTGTTCTTTTTTAGTAGTGTTTTACTTACGTGGGGTTTCTTCCCTTTCCAGGCAAAGCTGCTGATTTTTTTTCCATCTCATTAAAAAATGTCACTGGAATTTGTATTTGGATTGCATTGTATAAGTAGATTGCTTTCAGTAAAATAGACATTTTCACAATGTTAAGTCTTCCTATTCATGAGCAGGGTAGGTTTCTCCATTTATGTAAGTCTCTCTTAGTTTCTTGTAGTAAGGGTTTGTAGTTCTCTTTGTAAAGGTCTGTTGTATCTCTCGTTAGATTTATTCCTAGGTACTTTATCTTCTTAGGGGCTATAGGAAATGGTATTGACAGGGTGATTTCTTCCTTAATAACCTTGTTGTTGGTATAAAGGAATCCTACTGATTTACATATTTTTATCTTGTATCCTGAGACTTTGTTGAACTCTTCTATCAGTTTGAGTCATTTACTTACGGATTCTTTTGGGATTGTCTGCATATACAATCATATCATCTGCAAAGGAGACTTTGACTTCTTTGCCGATGCAGATGCCCTTTATTCCTTGGTCTTGTCTAATTGCTCTGGCTAGAACTTCCAGTACAATGTTGAATATGAGAGGTGAGAGTGGGCATCCTTGCCTAGTTCTTGTTCTCAAGGGCAACTGTTTCAGTCTCTGTCCATTCAGTATGATGTATGCAGTTGGCTTTGTATAAATGGCCCTTACTGCATTGAGGAGTTGGCCATCTATTCCTATTTTGCTGAGAGTGTTTAGCATGAATCGGTGTTAAGCTTTATCAAATGCCTTTTCTGCATCGATAGACAAAATCAGGTGATTCTTGTCTTTTGTGATATTTATGTGGTTGATCACATTAATTGTTTTTCTGATGTTGAACCAGCCTTGCATCCCTGGTATGAATTGAACTTGGTCTTGATGGATTGTTTTTTTGATATGTTGTTGTATTCTCTTGGCAAGAATTTTGTTGAAGATTTTTGCATCTAGATTCATGAGTGATATTGGTCTGTGGTTCTCCTTTTTGTTTGGGTCTTTCCCTGGCTTTGGTATCAGGGTAATGCTGGCTTCACAGAATGAGTTTGGGAGTACTCCATCCCTTTCTATACTGTCAAATAGTCTCGGTAGTATTGGAGATAATTGTTCTCTAAAAGCTTGGTAGAATTCTGTGGTGAAGCCATCTGAGCCAGGGCTATTTTTGGTTGGCAGTTTTTGATGACTTTTTCAGTGTCTTCCTTTTGGTGGGTTTATTAAGTTGTTCCGCTGTACCTTGTGATAATTTTGGTAGGTGATATGAATCAAAGAATTTGTCCATTTCCTCTAGGTTTTCAAATTTGTTAAAGTACAGTCTTTCATAGTATTGTTATGATATTTTTGATTTCTGTTGGATCTGTTGTGACAACTCTCCTCTCAATTCTTTTTTGGGTTATTTGTTTCTCTACATTCAGTTTTAGAAGTAAACTTGCTTAGAACAAAGGGTATGTAAAATTATAAGTCATTTGATGCATGTTGCCAATATGGATGTGTCTTGTTTTTAAGTTAAAAGATGAATTAGAGGTGGTAGAAAACAAGTCATGTTCACTTGTTAACAAAAAAAGTTCATGGCTTGAGTTTACCTAAAGGCACCTCTGAAAAAGGACCTGGTGATCTACTTCCAACAAAGCAGTTCTACTGTGACACACATCAGGCCACCATGAATCAGAATCAAACGGACAGCATCTGATTTAACTAGTTTTAAAAAGCAGTTTAGAAGTTATGGAGAATTCATTATGCTATCATGAGCTATTGGGAAAATGAAGGTACTAGATCAGGTCAATATTAGGCTTCCTTCCAAATCTGTGGTTTTGGATTGTGTGTGAGTTGTGACAAGTTTCCTTTCTTACTTCTTTGTTGTTGTTTAAAGTGACTTTTTAAAGTTAAAGAATCTATATTAATTCATCCCCCTGAAAGACATATTAGATAGTAAGCTCTCTATGGAAAGAGACTCTTGTCTTCTTGGAGAGACAACTCTTACAAATATATTTGTTTCCTGTGTATGAGACATCATACATATCTAAGTGCTAAATATATGTTACAAAGTTAAGTAGACAAACATCCAGAAAGCTTTTGTTTGCTTGGTTTGCATTGGTTTGGTTTAGATCCAAAACGCAGATTGTAGTAAGGCTGAGTTATTTTACGGAATGGATGGAACCAGCTTCACAAGGCAATAATCAAATATAGTCTTTTGAAAAACTTACCACTACAAGGAGTGGCTGTGAAGACAGCTTATGTATGATCATGCACCGCATGGGATTTGACTTCTTGGTTTGAGGTTTCAGGGGCATGGTTTCATGGGATATTGCAGTTAATTGGCATAATATTGTGTTCAGTGTTTCTATTCTACCTCCTCATTCATTGTGTGGTGCCTGGAGTCATAAATGGCTTCCAAGTGAGCATCTACTGGAGCAACAAGAGAGGAAGGAGAGTCAGGAATAAAAAGAGAACATAAACTCTGTGTCTAATTACCTCTATGAACAACTGCTTCATTTGCCATGAGCACAGAACTGGATATTGTCTGGGTACCATTACTGAACATTTTGATCAAAGTTTCTGTGAAAGAATCTTGATAAAAACGGGGAAAATTCAGAACATAAATTCAAATACTTATGGAATTAAGACATTCTGGAACCATGCGGGCTATTTATACCCCTGAAATGATTGTCCTGGGATAATCTTTAAACCTTAAACCAAAGTAACCCCTGTATCCAAAGAAATGTTTAGCTTAACTAGTCAAGAATGCCTGCTATGAGCATTGTGCTCTTTTAAAATCTATTTATTTGGCATCAAATTGACAATAGCACCTCAGAATATTAGATATAGAACTTAGGGGGCAGTGAATTTGTGTTAATGGGGGAGGAGTGACTTGGGAAAAGGGTCACAATGGCTGTCCAACTCAAAGAATGTGACCAGTGCTACTGAATTGTACAGGTAGAACTGTTGAATTGGTATATGTTCTGCTGTGTATATTCTCAACAAGAACAGAAATAGTTTTTTATTTTCATGACAAGTTACCTATTATAAATAGAAAGAAGCAAGTTTGGGAAGATAGTAACCCAAGTCTTGTCCCTGGTTAGTAGAAGTAAGCAGCAAACCTTGAATGAAGATATAGCCAAACACATGTTTTAGCCAAAAATCAGGCAATCATGAACCATTTCCCCAATGAATAGACAGAATTTTCTGTATTACTTGGAGTGTTTTAGTTCCAGGTAACATAAATCAAAGTGCTTACATAATAGATAATTTAATGACTCATATAACTGAGGTGCCTCTGGTTTTAAGAATGTTGAATGATGTCATAACTCTATCTCATTCTCTTTACCTCTTGCATTAATTTTCCCTGTTTCACTCACTTCATTGTGGGCTAAGTGACTACCAGTAAGAATTCTTGCCCTGCATGTAGGAGACTTGGGTTTTATTCCCCTCATGTGCAGCCATGACCAAATTCTTAGTTATCTGGTGCTTCTGTAATAGGAATACCACAAGTGGATGGCTTCAACAACCAGAAATTTGTTCTTTCACAGTTTAAGATGCTGAAGTCAAATTCAGGGTGTCAGCCCTAGGGGAAGGCTTTCTCTGTTTGCCGACACAGAAGAAAGGTCCTTGTCTCCTTTCAACATCTGTGAGCCTAGTTTTCACTGGAAATTTCTATAGGTCTTAACATCCATCTTTCCCTGGGTCTTGGAGGTTCTCAGCACAAGAACCCTGAGTTCAAGGGATATGCTTTACCCCCAGCTCTTCTTTCCTGGTAGTAGTAGGTCCCTTTCTTTCTGTTTACTTCCCTCTCCTTCTTTCTTGAAAAATAAAAGATAATTCAGGCCACATCCCAGATAAATTCCCCTTAGATTGGATCAGGACTGTGACTGGAATGGGTGGGTTGCATTCCACCTTTATAGCTCAGACCTTACAACTGATGTGCTGATCACATCAGCACACATCATGGGGAATGATTACATCATTACATAACTGCCAAACCACTGAGAATCATGCCCCAGCCAAGTTGATACATATTTTAGGGGGACACAATTCAATCCATGGTATTCCAACCTATGCTCCCCACAAATTCATGCTCTTATAACATGCAAAACAGTCTCACCCCATCATATTATTCTAAAAGTCTTAACTCCAAGTCAAATTCTATCCCAGGACAAAATTCCTCTTCACCTGTGATTCTGTGAAACCTAGACTACAAGTTATCTGCTTACAAAGTACTATGTGGAACAGGGAAAAGGTAGACATTTCAGAAAAATTGGAGGGAAAGAAGGAATAGTAGACACCAAGCAATTCAAAAACCCAGCAGAACAGCCTACATTAGCTCTCAAGCCTTGAAAATTATCCTCTGTTCTCTGAGATGATTTTATCCTTCATAAAAATAATGTGGCAGACATATCATCTGACCTCTAACTTCACAGAGCGGAGAAAAATCAAGATGAACAGCATCGACCACCGAAGAATGAGTCCTGTGAGGCAGAGGGCAGACATACCTCCTCTGACCAACGTTTATACCAGTTCTGACACCAACTATCCCTCCAACCGCACTCTCTACTTCTCCACTGGGTTTAATAATTTGTTGCAATGGCCACACACAGCTTGTAGACAATACTCCCAGTCAGTGGAGGCTTATGTGTTGCTGTGATGCTGAAGAGATTCCGCTAGAGCTTACAAACAAACTAGCAGGAATGGCCGGCAATGTACTTCCAAAAGTGAGCTAATAAAAACTTTGATCTGCAGCCAATCATGGGAATGGAACAAGACAATTTCCTTTGTTGTCCATGGGTTACCATGAGGTGAGTGCCAACACAATGACTGCAAACAACCGCCCCACGTTTATATCTTTCTCACTTTGCAACCACAGCATGTTTAACATGCATAGGAGACAGGCCCATCTCTGAATCAAAGTGATGGAGGACAGTCTTTCTGGCCCTCTGGAGTCAGAATGCCTTCTGTCACATGTTATTCCTGTTGTTAGGGTTGGGATTTGGTTAATGCCCCCACCAAGTACTGTGGAATAGGTTCCTTCTGTGGAAAAACATTTGATAATTTTTAGAAATGTCGACTATACCGACTGCCATTGACAAACTGTAAGGCCTGAGATACAATAACTTTTCCTCTGTGGGCCTCAGTTTCTTCACCTCTGCAGTGGAGGAATTGATTAGAAGATTTCCAGAGCTTTTTCTTATTTAAGTAGAGAATGACTGGTAAAGAGCCAAAAGAGACACCATAATGTGGTTTAGGATTTGGTGCATTGTGTCTAAGGTGTCCATGTTCTCTCTAGGCTCTGGGCGGGGAAGAGTTATCAACTCTAGTTTCTCTATCAAGTACAAGGGGTATTGGGTGTAGATCAGGTACCCATGTAGCCAAAACTGGAAGGGAGTTGTACCCCTCCCCCCACAATGACGTCCAGCATTAGAGAGGAACCTTCAGCCACTTTGGACTCCTAAGTGGACAGAAGCTGGTTAGAATAGCTTTGGGGCAGTGCTGGTAGAAACTGTCACCTTGGTAAATAATTGTATTTTTATTGAGCAGGCACTGATCAGATGTTTGCCCTTCCTGACCTCAGGACTCTAGCTTTGTGGGAAGCCACTGAAAATCACTGTGAAGAGAATATTACAAGGTTAAACTGAAGTTTTTCCCTTGATCAGATTCCTCTGGCTGTGTCTTCCAAAAAAAAAAAATCTTTTTCTCACATCAACCCTGTGCTCGTGGAATTTTTCCCCCCCTATAAGTTAAAAAAGCACTTGTGCCTCTATACATGGAATTTTCTTTACTTCAGCTGCTGAAGAATTTGCTGGAATACATCCTACAGAAATGACTGCTGTGGCTATTACTGTAGTTGCTCAGGGGAGCTATTCAGATGCCTCATTTATTGGAGCTTAATAGATTAAAAGTCCAAATTGAGTCTCATGATATAAGCCTAATCAAGTTCTAATCTGCATAATTTTCCCATAAGCAGCAATAGGAAATTTGGATAATTTATGTTTCAGCAGTTGCCAATCATGTGTTAAATAACATTGTTGCATTTACTTATCAAAATGTTTTTATTGATCTTCACTTCATTTGACATTTGGCTTTGGGTTCCACCCCCCCCCCCCCAGCATTAACAGGAAATTTAATTCATCTCCTAGATCATGTAATATGAGATGTTTCTCTTGATTTTACCATGCCTTTATAGATCATTTTTAACGATGATCTTTCCCTTTTACAACTTCATATTGAATACCTGTCTCAGCAAACCTAGATGATTCGGCCTAATTTATTTCCTAGTTTAACGCAGCATATGGATTTCTAACCATCATTTATATGCACACAATAAAAGATAATTTGGCTCACCATTTGAAGCAATTCCTTTGTGTTAGATCTATTGGAGGAGGGTGGAGGCACTTACCTTTTTTCTCCATCTATTCTAGGGGAGGTGATGGATAAGAATTTCCATCTCCCTCTCTCCCCAGAAGGCTTGAGGATTTAGCTAGGGAAGATTTAGAAAGTTCTTTGTGTTTCTCCCATGGAAAAGCACTGTAATAAAGCATTCATTATATGTACTGAATTGTGCATGCTGCCATATCAAAGCAAGTTAAGCCTAAATGCAATAGGTCCCAGTTGTTGTCTGCTATTGTTTAAAAGTGAAAACCATAAAAGAGCAAGACTGGCCCAGGCTGCAGATTTACTTTGCACATAAGAAGGGGAGACTATCACACATGCAGGTGAGTCATCTAGCTGTGTGGTTATTCTAAAATCAGATTGTCAGGCTGTAGCCCCTACTAGCCTGCTAGATATGTTTGAGCAAGTTACTTGACTGCTCTGAGATTTATTTTCCTCATCTAAAAAAATGGAAATATTAACAGTACCTAAACTCACAGGAGAATGGAAGTCTGGCGGTGCAGTGGTTAAGAGTTCCTCTGCTAACTGAAATGTCAGTGATTCAGACCCACTATCTGTTCTGCAGGAGAAAGATGTCACAGTTTGCTTCTGTGAAGATTACAGACTTAAAAACCCTAGGGGGCAGTTGCACTCTGTACTATAGGATCATTGTGAGTTGTAATCAACTCAACAGCAACAGGTTTGGTTTAACAGAAACTCGTGGGTGGTGGTTAAAATTAGAGGTGACCCAGGTGAAGAGCTTTAACACTGGTCTGGTAGATAATAAGCAATTTGATACAGCAGTTTAAAGGAAACTCAGAGAGAATTTGCTTGGGTTCAAATCTGAGACCTACTGATTCCTAGATGTATAATGATGGACAAGTTGCTTAATTTCACTGTGCCTCAGTTTCTCCATCTGTAAAATAGTGGTGTCTATTTACCTGTTGCTATCAAGTCAGTTCTGACTTATAGCAACCACATAGGATAGAGCAGAAATGCTGTATAGGGTTCTAAGGAGTGACTAATGGAGTCTAACTACCAACCTTTCGGTTAACAGCCATGCTCTTACCCACTGTGCCATGGCCCATTTACGCTCACTAATGCCTATGGTATCTATTTTTAAGTGCTCATTTTTGACAACTTCCAATATTCCTAGATTCATACTTTGAACATCCCACATTTCTCTTACTAATGATGTTTGCAGCTGTTCCTTCTCATTTTAAGTCATGCCACATTAGCAAATGAAGAAGTCTTAAAAGCTTGAGTCTATCCATGTCATTTAGGCCTACTGTCCTTTGAGGAGGCAGGTCTTCCTCAGTCATATCTTCAGTGGCTTCCAAACTGAGAGGCTTGTATTTTGGCATTCTATCACACAGTGTTCCACAATTATTCATAAGGCTTTCACTTTGTTTTCAGAAGCAGATGACCAGGTTCTTCTTCCTGGTCTGTCTTAGTCTGGAAGCACCACATAAGTCTGTCCACTATGTGAGCCTACTGGTAGTTGAAATACCTGTAGCATAGCTTCCAATATCATAGCAATATGCAAGTCACTGCTGTATGACAAACTGACAGATGAGTGATGGTAATGGCTTGATATTGGATTGATATTGACTACTTTGAATCAGATAGTCATTTGGTCTACTATGCCAAGAATGATAGATTGAAAAGGAACAGCATTGCATTCATTGTCAAAAAGAATATTTCAAGATGTGTCCTAAAGTACAGTGCTGTCAGTGATAGGATAATAGCCAAAGGCCTACAAGGATATGACTATTATTTAAATTTACAAACCAACCACTAATGCCAAAAATGAGGAATATGAAGATAATTTCCAAACTTCTGCAATCTGAAATTGATCAAACATGCAATGAAGACACATTGATAATGATTAGTGATTAGAATGTGAAAGTTGGAAATGAAGAAGGATCAGGAATTAGAAAATAGGACCTTGGTGATAGAAATGGAACTGGAGATCACATGATGGAATTTTGCAAGACCAATGACCTATTGTTTGGAATTACGTTTTCTAACAACATACATATTGGCTATACATATAGGCCTCACCTCACCAAATGGAATACATAGGAATCAAATTGACTCCTTCTGTTAAAAAGGCATTGGAGAAACTCAGTTTCATCCATCAGAGCAAGGCTGGGGCTGACTAACGAACAGACTATCAGTTGTTCGTCTGCAAGTTCAAGTTGAACCTGAAGAAAGTTTCTAAAAAGTACACAAGAGCCAAAGCATGATCTTGAGTATATCCCATCTGAATTTAGAGATGATCTCAAGAATAAATCTGATGCTTTGAACACTAATAACAAAAGACCAGAAGAGTCGTGGGATGATATCAAGGACACCATATATGAAGGAAACAAAACATCATTAGAAGGTTGGAAAGAAAGAAAAGACCAAAGTGAATGTCAGAAGA
This sequence comes from Heterohyrax brucei, assembly GCA_028571685.1. Taxonomy (NCBI): domain Eukaryota; kingdom Metazoa; phylum Chordata; class Mammalia; order Hyracoidea; family Procaviidae; genus Heterohyrax; species Heterohyrax brucei. The sequence goes on along the minus strand of CM053154.1, from coordinate 79,341,561 downwards.
AACTCTGAAACTTGCTCTTGAATGTAGAGTGGCTAAAAAAAAAAAAAAAAAGAAGAAGAAGAAAGAAATGATGTAGAGAGCTGAAAAGACGATTTTTATGGTCAGCTCAAGAAGACAAACTGTTATAACAAAATTTACAAAGTCCTAAAGTTAGGAAACCATTTCTCAAAGGGAAAGAACTGAAGAAAAAATTTAAGCCTCAAGTCATAATAGTAAATAATCTTATGGGTAAAATATTAAACGATGCAGGAAACATCAGAAGAATACAGAAGGAATGTGCAGTCACTGTGTACTTTGGGAGCAGTTCTACTCTGCCTTTTAGGGTCAGTATGGTTTGGGTTTTTGGTACCAAAAGAATTGATCTAACTTCAGCCATTTTAAAAGATAGTGTATGATCAAGAGTTATTGATATTGAAGGAAGAAGTCTAAGCAGCAGTGAAAGCACTGGAAGTGATTCAGTGCTCCAGAAATTGATGAAATACCAGTTGAGATGTTTCAACAAATGCATGGTACTAGAAATGCTCACACATTTATGACAAGAAATTTAGATTACCTGGTCAACCAAGTGGAAGATATCCATATCTGTGCCCATTCTAAAGACAGGTGATCAACAGAACTTGGAAATTACCAAACAATATCATTAGTATTACACGTAAATAAAATTTTGCTGAAGATTGTTCAAAAGTTTCTACAGCAGTACATCGACAGGGAGCTGCCAGAAATTCAAATCACATTAATAAGATGATATGGAACAAGAAATATCATTGCTAGTGTCAGATGGATCCTGGCTGAAAGCAGATAATATCAAAAAGATGTTTAGCTTTGTTTTGTTACCTATGCAAATGGATTTGACTGTGTGGATCATAACACATTATCGATAATATTTGGAAGAGTGGGAATCCTAAAATATGTCATTGTGCTTGTGTAGAACCTGTGTGTACCTCCAGAGGCAGCCAACAGAACAGAACAAGGGGATACTGCATGGCTAAAATTAGTGTGCATATGGGTTGCATCCTTTCACCATATTAATTCAGCCTATGTGTTGAGCAAGTAATCTGAGAAGCTGGGCTCGGTGAAGAACACAGCACCAGGATTGAAGAAAGACTCATCAACAACTGACAAAATGCAAATGGCACAACTTTGCTGAAAGTAAGGAAGACTTGAAGTACTTACTGGTAAAGATCAAAGGCCACTGTTTTGAGTGTGCATTACATTTCAACATAAAGGAAACAAAAATCCTCACAAGTGGACCAATAAGCAACACCATGATAAATGAAGAAAAGATTGAAATTGTCAAGGATTTCATTTTACTTGGATCCACAGTCAACACCCCTGGAGCAGAAGTCAAGAAATAAAAGCACATATTGTATTGAGCAAATATGCTTCAAAAGTTTTCTTTAGTTTGAAATACAAAGATATCACTTTGAAGACTAATGTTCTTACCCAAGCCATGGTGTATTCAATGACTTCATATACGTGGGAAAGCTGGCAAGTAAATAAGGAAGACCATAGAAGAATTGATACCTTTGAATTATGATGTTGGCAAAAAGTATTTCATGTATCATGGATTGCCAGAAGAACAAACAAATCTGTCTTGGAAGGAGTACAAACAGAATGTTCATTAGAAGTGAGGATAGCAAGACTTCATCTCATGTAATGTGGATATATTATCAAAAGGGAATAGTCCCTGCAGAAGGACATCATGCTTGGTAAAGCAGGTGGTCAAGGAAAAAAAGAAAGGCTCTCTAAGAGGTGGATTGACACAGTGGCTGCAACAGTGGGCTCAAGTATGTAAATGATTGTGAGGACGGCGTGAGACCAAGTAGTGTTTTGTTCTGTTTTCCATAGGGTCACTTTGAGTCAATACAGACTCAGCAGAATATAACACCACCACACTGGATGGCTTGAGAACTAAAGAAATCATTAACTACTTGTCAGCAGGCTGATATCCTGTAGATGTATAGAACCATAAGGTGCATACAATATATGGTCTTGTAGTGGATATCTCAGGATGCACCCCTTTTTATTCTTGTGTTGCCAGTGAGACTCAACTTAGTGAGCTCCATCATGACTATCACTGGTGGTGGCTGGGCACCATCCGGTTCTTCCGGTCCCAAGTCGATGTAGGCACCCACTCATGTGGGTCTCTCTATCTTCTGGAGTGTCTTTACCCCATGTCATTTTGGTCCTCAGTGAGCATCCGTTCTGACTGAGTTGGGACCATTTGCTGTGCCCTCAGATGGCAGCTTGGCAGCTTTTAAGACCCCAGACGCCACTCACCAATGTGGGGTGCAGAGAACTCTCTTAGCAAAATGCTAGTTGTGCCAATTGGCCTTGATTTCACCTAAGAGCGTGGTCCCCTGCCCCCTGCCCCAGCTACTCTATCCTTGCAATATTGAGTTGAAATGGAAGGAGTACTCAAGTTATGCTGAAGTCCACTTAATGTTGGTCTTATTTCTAATGTGTGCCATCACCAATTTCTCGCAACCAGATTTCTAGCAACTATCTAATCTAAACCCTCCCCCCCTCACCCCCTCCCCTTCCCTTGCAGCTGTCAAAGAGTCTTTTCTTCTATACACAAGTCTGTTTTTGAGATCTTATCGTAGAGGTCTCATACAATATTTGTCCTTTTGTTGCTGACTACTTTCACTTAACATAATGTCTTCTAGTTGAAACCAGGTTATGAGGTGTTTCCTGGAACCATTGTTATTCTTTATCATTGTGTAGTGCTCCATTAAGTATATGTACCATAGTTTACCTATCCATTCTTCTGTTGTTGGGCATCTGGGTTGATTCCATCTTTTTGCTATCGTGGACTGTGCTGTGATAAACATTCTTGTGCATGTGTCCGTTGGTGTGAAAGGTCTTGATTCTGTAGGATATATTCCAAGTAGTAATTCTGACTCCTTGATACTCCATGCGGTTCATAGTAGAACTGGGCTTCATAGGGTTTTCAAGGTTGTGATCTTTCAAATTAGTTTGCCAGGCCTTTCTTCAGAGGCATCTCTAAGTGGATTCAAAACACCAACTCAGCCATTTATAACACTTATGGACTCCAAAAATGTCATTTTATGAACAAAATTTAGTGTCTAGCAAGCTCTTAATAAGTGTTAGCTCTTATTATGGTTTTTCCCTTAGGTTTTATTTAAAAAATTTTTTTTCATTCTCAATTATCTCACTCCATATAAGTCTACAACATTCTTGCCTTTGCTTTGAGTTCCACTTTATTTTTATTAGCTTTAAGTAAAAAATTTAGAATTCAAGTCATTTTGTCATACAAGAACTTACACACACATTTCTCTTCCCACTCTCACAGAACACTCTTCCTTTCTACTTTGTATTTCCTATGTCCATTCATCCAGTTCTTGTCCTTCTGTGCCTTCTCATCTCACTTCCAGACAGGAGTTGCCTAGTTTCCTGTATCTACTTAAGCCAGGAAGCACACCAGTATCATTTTATGTCTTATACTCCGGTTCAATCTTTGCCTGAAAAGTTGGCTTTAGGAATGGTTTCAGTTCTGGGCTGACCCAGTGTCCTGAGACCCTCCAGTCTGTCAGACCACCGAGTTCTATTAGGGACTGCTGTGTCCCCTGTCAGGGCAGTCATTGGTGGTAGCCGGGTACCATCCACTGCTTTCAGTCTTGTACTGAGGTAGTCTTTGGTTTCTGTGATGACTTTTGTCTCTTGGGCTTGTATTTTCCTTTTATCTCTGGTGTTCTGCATTCCCCTTTGCTCCAGGTAGATTGGGAACAGCTGATACTTCTTAAATGGCATCTTACTTGCTTTTAAACTCCAGATACCACTCAATAAAGTAGGATACAGACCACTTTCTTAATAAACTTTGTGTTATGCTGATTGACCTAGGTGTACTCTGAAGCCCTGATCCCAAGATCCCTGCCATGCTACTCTTTTCAACAAAGTGGTTGGTTGTATTCAGGAAACTTCTTAGCCTTTAGTTCGGTTCAGTTGTGGTGACTTCTCCTGTACTGTCCGTTGTCCTTCCCTTCACCTCAAATAATTTCTTTTTGTGGTTAAGTGAAAGTATACAATCCAAATCAATTTTGTATGCGTATTTGCAGCTCTGTCTGCTCTTCTCCCCCAGTGACAGCACCTTCCTCTCTTTCACTTCATATTTCTAGCATTCTCTCAGTGAGCACCTGTCCCCTCCTCTCCATCCTCTTCTCTTTCATCTAGAAAGAAACCAGTAGGCCAGCCTCCCATCAATGTATAGCACCATAAAGTACACACACCGTATGGTCATGCTGTGTCCGCAAGTCCAGTCTGTTCTTGTCTGAAGAGTTAGTCTGAGTACTGGTTTCCAGTCAGGGCCAGCAGCAGGTCTAAGGGCCGTCTTCCCAGAGGGACTTTCAGGCTGTCAGACAGTGAATTCTGATCTTTTAGTAGAGTTCTTGAGCTGCACACCTCTTTTTCTCATGTTGCCTCAGGAAGTCTTCTGTCCCCATCACAACTGCCTTTGGTAGTAGCTGAGTACCATCTGCTTCTTTTGGTCTCATGTTGATACAGTCTCCCATTCATAGGGGTCCTTCTGTTCCTGGGCTGTTTTTCCCTCATGTCTTTGTTGTTGTTGTTCTTACCTAAAATAATTGTTGTTAACTATCTAGTTAGTAAATACCCCTCCTCACCTTTATAACCATCAAAGAATGTTTTCTTTTGTGTTTAAACGTTTTCTGGAGTTCTTAGAATTGTGATCTCATACAACATCTGTCCTTTTGTGACTGATTAATTTAATTCAGCATGATGCCTCCCAGATGTTTTACAGATTTGTTGTTGTCCTTTGTCATTGTGTAGCATTCCATGGTGTGAGTATACCATAATTTGTTTATCTATTCATCTGTTGATGGGAACTTAGGTTATTTCCATCTTTTTACGATTGTGACTGGTGCTGCAGTGAAAATGATTATGCCTATATGTATTCAAGTGAGGACTCTTCTCTAGGATATATTCTAAACACTGGAACTATTAGATCATGTGATGTTTCTATTGCTAGATTTTAAAGGAAGCACTAAATTGTTACACGAAGTGGTTGTACCAGTTTTACATTTCTGCTGGCAGTGTACAAGTGTTCTAGTCTCTCCACAACCTCTCCAGTATTTATTATTGTGTGTTTTTTGGATTAATTCCAGTGTTGTTGGAGTGAAATGGTATCTCATTGTAGTTTTGATCTGCATTTCTCAAGTGGCTAATAATTGTGAACATTTCCTCATTTATCTGTTAGCCACTTGGTTGTCTTTGGTGAAGTGCCTTTTCATACCCTTTGCCTATTTTTTAGTTGGATTATTTGTCTTTTGGTTGTTGAGGTTTTGCATTATCTTTTAGATTTTAGAGATTAGATGTTAATTGGATTTGTAATATTCAAAGATTTTTTTCCAAGTCTGTAGGTTGTCTTTTCACTCTTCTGGTGTTCTTTGGGTAAGCACAAGTGTTTGATTTGTATGCGTTCCCAGTTATCTATTTTTTCCTCTGGTGTTTGTGTATTCCTACTAATGTTTCATATTCTGTTTACACCATCTAAATTTATTAGGACTTCTAGAGTTGTCTCTATTTTTTCCTTCCATGATCTTCATCATTTTAGATTTTATATTTAGGTCTCTGATCCATTTTGAGTTAGTTTTTGTGCATAGTGTGAGATATGGATCTTGTTCATTATTTTGCAGATGGATACTCACTTATGCCAACACCATTTGTTAAAGAGATTGTCTACCATCTGGCGGAGTTCTAGCTCTGTCCTCTACTCCATCACCCGCTGTGTCCAGAGCTCCATTCTGCATACACCATCCAGGCTGTCATTGGTGGTGACCAGGCACCCTCTAGTTTTTCTGGTCCCATGCTGAAGCAAGCTGTGTCTCGTATGGCCCCTTCCATCTAGTGTCCTCACAGTCCACCATTACCTCAGGTCCAGGTAGACTGGGACCATTTGGTGCTATTTAGCTGTCAGCTTGCTAGCTTTTAAGATCCCAGCCACTACTCACCCAAGTGGTATGTGGAGTGATATCTTGAGAGAAGGAAAGAGAAAAACTCTGGGTATGCCAATTAGTCTGGATGTCCTCTGAGAGCATGGTCCCCCAATCCCAGACCCTGTTTCTTGGTCTTTCCAAAGAGGTGGTCCACATTAAAGGGACAATTTGGCTTTGAAGTTGAGTAGTTGTGGGTACTCCACTTCTGGTGTGCGCTGTCACATCTCACACCCAACTCTAATCCTAACCGCTATCTAATTTGTAAAAAAATCCCTCTCCCTCCCACCTTCCCCACCTAACCATCAGATACTGATTTCTTCTGTTCTCAAATGGTTTGTTGCATTCACATAATAATAGTCTCATACAAAATTTGTCTTTTTGTGGCTGGCTAATTTCACTCAGCATAACTTCTTCTAGATGGTCCCATATTGACAGGTATTTCTCTAAGTCATTATTGTTTGTTATCATTGCATGGTATTTCATTGTATGAATGTACCATAGTTGTTTAACTATTCATCTGTCGATGGGCATCTAAATTGCTTCCGACTTTTTGCTGTTGTGGAGAGAGCTGCAGTAAACGTCGGCATGCATGTATCTATGTGTATGGTGTTCATTATTTCTTTTGGATACATTCCAGGGAGTGGGATTCCTGGATCATTTGGTATTTCTATTTCTAGTTTTTTAAGAAAGTGCCAAATCAATTCCATAATGGTTGAACCATTTTACAGTCTGAGCAACAGTGTAGAAGAATTTGAATCTCTCCACACCTCTCCAGTATTTGTTATTCCGTGGTTTTTTGGATTATTGCCAGCATTGTTGGGGTGAGATAGTGTATCTTATTGTGGTTTTGATTTGGATTTCTCTGGTGACTAGTGATTGTGAGCATTTCCTCATGTATCTATCTGTTGGCAACCTGTATGTCTTCTTTGGTGAAATGCCTGTTCATGTCCTCTGCCCATTTTTTAATTGGGTTATTTTCTTTTTTCATGTTGAGGTTTTGCAATACCTTGTAGATTAGAGAGATTAGGTGATGACCGGAAACATGGTGGGCAAATATTTGTTCCCACTCTGTAGGTATTCCTTTTACTCTTTTTTAAATTTAATCTTATTTATTTATTATGAATGAGTGAACTTGTACAATCCAGTTTAAATTCACATGCCTGCCTATGTGCAGCTACTGTTGCTCTCCTTGCCTTCTGCTCCTGTTCATAAATCATTACTGAGGTCATCTCCTTGCACAGGAATGGATTGGACTCTGTGACACAGAGTGACCGTGTCATGTGTGCACTTTATGGTTCTTTTTACTCTTTTGGTGAAGGTTTGGATGAGCATAAGTGTTTAATTTCTAAGAGTTCCCAGTTATCTGTTTTCATTTCTGATGACTGATGGTTATCAGTGGTTTTTGGTAGACTGTTGATGCCATGGGTTAGGGCTTACAGCGTCTTCCAAGGTTTCCTTTCAAGAATTTTGTTGTTGGGGGATGAACCAAAATGGTGAACTACACCCATGTTTCCTCAATTACTTCTGAAAACTAAGACTTGGATTGATAAATGAACAGAACAGTCTGGACACACTGGGAGCCTTAGGATAAGGCATAGGGTTGTCAGATTGGACTACACGCCACTAAATTGGAAATTTCTTCTCTCTAGCATGAGCTATCTCATGCTGAGCCCTGCTCCTGCCAACTCACCCTTGTGCATACTGCAGGTACTGATGCTTTCTTCTCTCTCTCTCTCTCTCTCTCTCTCTCTCTCTCTTTGTTATCTAGGAGGCAAGGGATGCCATGAACCAGCAAATATGCTGAACTGTAGTGCTAAAATAAACAGTGTGTAGAGCAGCAGAGAGACAATATGTGGGATAGCCACATTTTGAGAGCCTGGCTCCTAACTGAGTGCACCATTGCCTCCTCCCTTTTCTGAGCTCCACCACAAATTCTGCTGTTTTGCAGTGGGAAGAGCAGCACAGCCAGCATGCCATTTTGGTTGGCTGTAAGGCAGAGTCACCCAACCAGAGGCCTTAGCAGGGGCTAATTCTCAAGCTGAGAAGCAGTGTCAGCCCAGAAAGTGCTTTTCCAGCAGAAAGGCTGTGTCTAGCACAGTTTACATTATGGGAACCACTTGGCTGAGGATGGCAGCAAGGCCATAACCCTTCCCTACTTTGAACTAAGTCATAGCATCTGGGGACAGCCAAAGAGGTGCTTCTGTTATTGGCCAGAAGGCAGGGCCTGCCACACGTGATGGCCTTACTGACTTTGGCAGCAGCTGGATAGCTCCTAAATTTTTAAAATAAGACTGCCTGGAGAATTAACTGCTGAGCAGTCTGGCTGCATCTCTTCCAGCCTTTACTGGCTCACATCGTAAGGTCAGTTTACATCATCCAGTGGCTCGAGAAGTAGGGTGCCATCATTGCCAGATAGGAGGTGGAGCCTTCCACCTCAGAGAGTCAACTGGGGCCAGTCGCTAGAGTACAAAAAGGCAGCTGGTGACCAACTCCCTTCCAAGAACTATACCTCAGCTCCCATACAGGTAACACCAGAGAAACTAAATGGCCTCTAGATGGCCCAAAGGCAAAAACCCATCTCTAACCACTTAATGAAAAAGCCCACCATGGCTCCCAAAAGCTCCCAAAATAGTCAAAAAACTTCCTAGATGAAGAAGCTTTTCAGAAACTGTCAGTGGTCAAGTACAAAAGAATTACATATGGAACTGTCCTAGATATTAAACAAAATACAGCACAGCAAAATGAAAAACTAAGCAAGCTATATGAACTGATGGAACATCAATGATCTGAAATACAGCAGATCAATAACAAAATTGCAGAATTAGACAAAGCCAAAAAAGCGGAACTGAGGAGATAGAAGTCAGACTTAGTGACCTTGAAGATAGAGCAACTGACATCAGCATTTATGAGGAGAAGTCAGAGAAAAGAAATGAGAAAAATGAAGAAGCATTAAGAAATATGTGAGACTCTGTTAAGACAAATAATCTACAATTATTTGCAGTTCCTGAACAGGGAGGGATAGCTGAAAACACAGAAAGTATTGTTGAGTTGCTGACAGAAAACTTCCCTGAAATTATGAAAGAATACAAATTATGAAAGATATCCAAGATGTGTATCGAACGCCAAAATAACTAGACCCCCAAAAGAAAGACACCAATACATATTATAATCAAGATTAGTAAAATGAAATATAAACAGATTCTCCTAAACGAAGTGAGGCTTAAAGCAAAGCTAACATTTAGAAGGAAACTCTGTGGGCTTTTGTGACTTCTCAGCAGAAACAATGTCAGCAAGGAGGCAGTGGGATGACGCATTTGAAGCCTCGAAGGACAAAAATTTCCAACCAAGAATTATATATCCTGCAAAACTGTCTCTGAAATATGAAGATGAAATTAAGAGATTTTCAGATAAACAAAAGCTTAGAGACTTTGTAAAAGCCAAACCCAAACTACAAGAAATATTGAAAGAAGCTCTTTGCTTAGGAAAACAAAACCATTAAGTCTAAATTTAAGGAGGCAATGCCGGATACAGCATCCCAGAAATCTACTCAAGGAAGTCATAAAACTCAATCAAAGCTACAGTATTACAAGAAGCGAACCAGTGATCATATCACAAAAACTGTGACACCATCACACTAAAAACAGAGATATACTACAGTTATTATAGTCCTTTCAGATGGAGAGGAAGTTAAAAAGATATGCAGAAGTTAAAATTGGTTTAAACTTAGAATATTAAGGGGGACCACATGAGTAGCCACAAAGTACAGTAACAATGCAACATATCAAAACAAAAAATGTAATACAGGAGTGTCAACAACCACCAGACCTACATTGAAAAAGATGAAATATCAACCCATGAAAAATGACCCAGAACAAAATATTAAGAACAACATAGAAAATACTAACACAAAAATACTCAAAATGACAGCACTAAACATATACCTATTAATAATTGCACTGAATGTAAAGGGACTGAATGCTCCAATAAAGAGACAATAAATGATATCCTGGAGCAAAAGATGTAACCTGTCTATGTGTTGCTTATTAGAAACACACCATAGACTTAAAGCTATGAACAAACTAAAAATTAAAGGATGAAATAATATATACTAAGCTAACAATATAGGAGAAAGAGTGGATGTGGTAATACTAATGTCAGATAAAATAGATTTGAATGTAAAATCCACTATCATGGACAAGGATGGTCACTCTCTACTGCTGAAAGATTCAATACAGAATCAAGACTTAACAATATTAATGCACCCAACACCAGAGCATCTGTGGTGGTCAGGATTATGTCAACTTGGCTACTCAATGTTTGGCTGCTGTATTAAGTGGCAGGGAGGGGCCTGTAGTGGCTTCTTGCCCCTCAGCTCTCTTCTCTCTGCTTTTCATCACCTATTGCCAGTCTGGTCACATAGCCATCAGCTCCTGCTCTCTTCTGGCATCTGATTCCTGGACCTGAACTAGCAGCTGTTGGATTGATCAACCTTTACAGCCAGTGCTTGAGAGTCATGCTCCCTGGCCTGACAATCCAGGGTCTGCCATCCTCTGCAGCTCTGTCTCACCACCAGCTTGGGATCCACTGACCTACACAACTGGTGATCTAGAACTCTAGTCTCTGACCTGCTGGCCTTGGGTTCACCAGCTCCCATGGCCACATGTGGCTTGTGCCAGGACTTGGGACGTTCAGATTCTGCAGTTCTGTGAGGTGTTTCCTACATACATATATATAATATTTTTTTCCTTGTACTGTATATATATAAATCTTCCTTGTACATGCAGGTATTACTGGCTTTCCTTCCTAGAAAACCCAGCCTAAGACAGCATCTAAATACATCAAACACAGGCTACAGTGAAAAATGAGATAGATCACTCCACAATAATAGTTGGAGACTTCAACACTCCCCTTTCAGTAATGGACAGATCATCCAGAAAAAGGCTCAGTAAAGGCATAGAAGATCTTATTGCGACAGTTAACTAACTAGACCTTACTGACATATACAAAACTTTTTCTCCATCAACACGTAAGTACAACTTTTTCTCCAATGCACGTGGAACATATGCAAGAATAGACCATGTGTTAGGACATAAAGTAAATCTCCACAAAATCCAAACCATTGAATTATTGCAAAACATCTACTTAGACCATAAAGCCATAGAACTTGAAATCAATAGCAGGAAAAATACATAGAAATTGAAACTCATGGAAATTTAACAACTCTGCTCAAAAAGCCATGTGTTATAGAAGAAATCAAGGATGAAATAAAGAAACTTATGGAATTAAATGAGACTGAAAACACATCCTGCCAGAACATATGGGATATAACCAAAGCAGTACTCACAAGTTGATTTATTTCTATAAATGCACACATCTGGAGGGAAGAAAGGATCTAAACCAAAGAATTAACTCTACAGCTTGAATGGGTAGAGAGCAACAGAGGAACCCCTCAAGCACCAGAAGAAAACAGATAATAAAGACTAGAGCAGAACTAAATGAATTAGAGAATAAAAGAACAATTGAAACAATTAACAAAACCAAAAGCTGGTTTTTTGAAAGGATCACCAAAGTGATAAGCTGTTGTCTAAACTTACAGAAGAAAAACAGGAGAGATAACAAATAACCCAAATAAGAAATGGGATGGGAGATGTCACAACAGACTCAACTGAAATCAAAAGCATCTTAACACAATACTACAAAAGACTGCACTCTAACAGATTCCAAAACCTGGAAGAAATGGACAAATTTCTAGATTCATATCACCTACCAAAATTATCACAAGGAGAAGTAGAACAATGTAATAAACCCATCAGCAAGGAATAGATTGAAAAAGTCATCAAAATTCTACCAAACTTTTAGAGTACAGTTAATACCAGTACTACTGAGACTATTTCACAGCATAGGCAAGGATGGAGTACTCCCAAATTCATTCTGTGGAGCCAATGTAACCCTGATAACAAATCCAGGGCAAGAGCCCACAAAAAAGGAAAATTACAGACTAATATCACTCATGAATCTAGATGCAAAAATCTTCCACACAATCCTTGCCAATAGAATTCAACAACATACCAAAAAATAATTCATCATGGCCAAGGTGGATTCATACCAGGGATGCAAGTCTCGTTCAGCATCAGAAAATCAATTAATGTGATCAACCACATAAATAACACAGAAGACAAGAGTCACCTGATTTTGTCAGTTGCTGCAGAAAAGGCACTTGACAAAGTCTAACACCGACTCATGCCAAAAACTCTTAGCAAAATAGGAATAGAGGGCAAATTCCTCAGTGCAATAAGTGACATTTATGCAAAGCCAACTGCCTACATCATCCTGAATGGAGAGAGACTGAACAAATTCCCCTTGAGTACAGGAAGTAGTCAAGGGTGCCCACTTTCACTGCTTCTAGTCAACATTTTACTAGAAGTTCTGGCTGGAGGAATTACACAAGAAAAACAAATAAAGGGCATCCACATCAGGGAAGAAGTAAAAATCCCCATATTTGCAGAGGATATGATTGTATTCACAGAGAATCCTGAAGAATCGATAAGTAAACTACTCAGACTAATAAAGAAGAGTTCAGTAAATTATCAGGATATAAGATAAACATAAGTAAGTCAGTAGGATTCCTTTATACCAACAAAGAGTTCATCAAAGAGGAAATCACCAAATCAACACCATTTACTGTAGCCCACAAGAAGATAAAATGCCTAGGAATAAATCTAACTAGATAAATAAGAGGCTCATACAAAGAGAACTACAAGACCTTTCTTTGAGAAACCAAGAGAGATTGCATAAACAGAAAAAGCTACCCTGCTCGTGGTTCGGAAGACTTAATGTTGTGAAAATGTCTATTTTACCCAAAGCTGTCTATCTACATATACAGTGCAATCCAAATACAGATTCCAGTGAAATTTTTTAATAGATGGAGAAACAAATCAGCAACTTTGTTTGGAAAGGAAGAAACCCCAGGTAAGCAAAGCACTACTAAAGAACAGTAACACTGTGGGGACCTCACACTACCTGACCTTAGAACATACTACACTGCCACAGTGGTCAAAACAGCCTGGTACTGGTACAAAAAGAGACATATAGAACAATCGAACAGAGTTGAGACTCCAGAGGTGCCTACATCCTCTTATGAACAGTTGATATTTGACAAAGGCCCTGAAATTGTATGCCAGGGTGAAAACTGTCTGTTTAACAAATGGTGCTGGCACGGTTGGATGTTCATCTGTAGTAGAGTTGAAACAAGACCCATAACTCAACACCTTATGCAAAAACTAAGTCAAATTTGATAAAAGACCTAAATATTGAATCTAAAACAATAAAGATCATGCAAGAAAATATAGGGTGTACAATGGAAGATTTAAAACATAACTTAGGCTTCAAAATCTGAGAAACAAAGCTCTATCAACAGAAGAGAAAATAGACAAATGGGGACTACTAAGAAGCAAACACTTTTGCTCATCCAAAGACTTCATCAAAAGAATTAAACAATCACCCACAGAATGGGAAAAAAATATTTGGCAGCTATATGTCAGATCAACGTCTGATCTCCTTAATCTACATGGTACTGCAAAATATCAACAAGAAAAAGACAGATAACTCAATTAAGTGCTAGGCAAAGGAGATGGCCAGACATTTCACTACCGAGGACATCCAGACAGCCAAAAGACACATGAGGAAATGCTCACGATCATTAGGTATTAAAGAAATCCAAATTAAAACTACAATGAGATACCGTCTCACCCCAATAAGGTTGGCCATGATCCAGAAAACACAAAACAACAAATGCTGGAGAGGCTGTGGAGAAATTGGGACTCTCCTACACTGCTGGTGGGATTGCAAAATGGTACAACCTCTTTGGAAAACAATCTGGCACTTCCTTAAAACAGCTGGAAATTCGTATACCATTTGACCCAGTAATCCCACTGCTTAAAATATGTCCTGTAGAATCAAAGGCACACACACTTACAGAAACATGCACGTATTTATTGCAGCACCGTCCACAACTGCAAAAAATTGAATCAACCCAGATGCCCAACAACAGATGAATGGATAAACAAACTATGGTACATATATTCAGTGGAACACTATGCAATGATAAAGAACAATGGTGATTTTAAGAAGATTCTTGTCTCCACCAAAAGACCACAATTGATGGTCCAGGGGCCTCAGATTTACCCTGGGAGCATGTCCCCTGGCTCTGATGCTGCCCCTGTCCATAAGTCATAGTGGGGTTCAACTCTTCGGACAGAAATGGTTTGGACTTGGTGACAAAGAGTGACCATATCATGTGTGCACTTTATGGTTCTGTGCATCTATAGGATGTCATCCAGCTGACCTCTTACTGGACACGGCAGAGAGGGTAGAGAGGAGGGAAGAGGAGATTATTAGGAGGATGTGACATGTTCAGAACCGAGACGGAGCGTGCTGTCACTGGGCAGGGAGAGCCGTGGGAGCCGCACATAAGCAGGCATGCAAATTTATACGGGATTGTACATTTTTATTCAATCATAATAAAAAAAAAAGCGTCTCATAACCTGGTTTCAGTTGGAAGACATCATGCTGAGAGAAATCAGCAGCATGATGACGAATATCTCATGAGACCCCTACTGTAAGGACTTAAATAGATTCACGTGCAGAAGAAAAGACTCTTTGAAAGCAGCAAGGGAGGGGAAGGAAGGGAAGAAGAGAGAGGGCTGGTCATAGATTAGGTAGTTAATAGAAATTTGGTTGCGTGAAAGCAGTGACAGCATACAGGAGAAATAAGATTAACTTAACTGGACTTCCACATAAACTGAAAATACTAATCTTAACCCAATGTTGCAAGGATAGAGTAGCAGGGGTGGTGGTCTGGGAACCATGATCTCAGGGGACATTGAGGTCAATTGGCATAAGTAGCTAAGAGAGTCATCTGCACTGCATATTGGTGAGTGGTGTCTGGGGTCTTAAAAGCTAGCAAGCTGCCCTCAGAGGTACACCATGATTCCTCCTGTTATGTGGAGTTCCTATATGCTGTAAACCATGCCTCTGTGATATGAATGAGGGAAGACAGGTGGCAGTTGTTTTGATGGGGCAGGACTCAATGTGTAAGATTGTATGTGCTTTGAGGCATTCTCTTGCAATATAAAGGAAAGGGAAGCAAGACGAGAGCCAGGAACCTCATACCATCAAGAAATAGTGCTGGGAGCAGAGTGTATCCTTTGGAAAGGACCCCCGGTCCTTGTGCCCTGGAAGCTCCCAGTCCAGGGAATGATTGACAACAAAGACCTTCCTTTAGAGCCAGCAAAGGAAGCTTTTGCCTGGAGCTGATGCCCTAAATTTGGACTTGCAGCCTACTGGACTGTAAGGAAAAATGCTTCTCTTTGTTGGAGCCATCCACTTGTGGTATTTCTGTCATAGTAGCACTAGATAAGTAAGACAGGTCTGTTTTGATGTTGCACACCTCATTTATTATTTGGATTATATGCTTCCTGTCCTCTTTTTATTTGGTCACTTTGGTCAATGGTTTATTGATTTGTCGACCTTTTCAAAGAACCAATTTTTTGTCTTGTTAAATTGTTTAACTTGCTTCTATTTCCTTTCATTCTGTCATTTTTAGTGTTTGTTTTCTTCTAGTGCCCAGGGGCTTCTTTTGGGGCTCTCCCTTTGTTCAGGTTGTAAGGTTAATGTTTTAATTTGGGCCCTTTCTTCTTTTTTGGATGTGTGCTTTTAGTGCTATAAATTGACCTCTGAGCACTGCTTTGGCCGTGTCCCAAAGGGTCTGGTAGGATGTGTTTTCATTCATATTTGATTCAGTGAATTTTTTTCTTCCATCATTAATATTGTTCTGTTTGTATGTGTTTGATTATTTTTTCCCTTTCTTTTTCTGTTATTTCTACTTTTATAGCTTAATGGTCAGAAAACAAAGTTCATAATATTTTGATGCTTCAGATTCTGTTAAGGTTTCATTTATGATCTAATATGTGGTCTATTCTGGCAATGTTCCATGTGTACTGAAAAAGAAAGTATA
This sequence comes from Heterohyrax brucei, assembly GCA_028571685.1. Taxonomy (NCBI): domain Eukaryota; kingdom Metazoa; phylum Chordata; class Mammalia; order Hyracoidea; family Procaviidae; genus Heterohyrax; species Heterohyrax brucei. The sequence continues at coordinate 79,325,571 of CM053154.1, read as the reverse complement.
ATTGGTGTTTGAGTGTTCTTCTGTATATGTCTATGAGTTCAAGTTGGTTGATTGTATCATTTAGAACTTCTGTGTCTTTTTTGTTTGTTTATTTTTATTGCACTTTAGCTGAAAGTTTATAGAACATACTGGTTTCTCATTAACAAATTGGTGTATATATTGTTTTATGACATTGATTCATAACCCCACAACAGGTCAACACTCTCCCTTCTCAACCTTGGGTTTCCGATTACCGACTTTCCTGTCTCTTCCTGCCCTCTAGTCCTTGCCCCTGGTTTCACATGCCCCTTAAATCCTGTTTTGTTTTACTGGCCTATCTAGTCTTTGAAAGAAGGGTGAACTTCAGGAGTGAGATCATTACTGAGCCAAAAGGGTATTCGAGTATCATACTTTCAGGATTTCTCCAGTCTCTGTCAGGCTAGCAATTCTAGTTTTTGCTTTTTGAGTTAGAGTTTTATTATCTATTTTTCTCCAGGTCTATCTGGGACTCTATTGTGATCTCTTTCAAAGCAGTGGTGCTAGCACTATCTGTTTGTAGTGGGTTCATTTTGCTGGAGGCCATTGTAGATGTGGCCCATTAGTCCTTTGGATGAATCTTTCCCTAGTTTCTTTAGTTTTCTTCATTCTTCCTTAGCTCTAAATAGGTAAGACCCCTAGAGCATCCTAGATGACCACTCACAGTCTTTTAAGACTCCAGACGCTACTCATCAAAGTAGAATGTAGAATCTTTTTTTATAAGTTATATTATGCCAGTTCAGCTGGATGTTCCCTGAGACCATGGCTCCCACAGCCCTAAGCCCAGCAATTTGGTCCCTCAGGGAATATGGGTATATCTATGGAATTTCCATGACCTTGCTTTGAACAACTTGTGCTGGCTTCCCTTTTCTGTTTCTTTATGGAGCTTCTTTCTGAGTCTTCTGTCTTTCACCGAAAGAGCTTTGTTGAAGTCTCCTTCTACTATTTGTGGAGCTGCCTAATTTCTCTTTTCAATGCTGTTAGAGGTTTTTTTTTAAAAAAAATGTATTTAGGAGCCCTGTTGTTGAGTGTGTAAATAATATGGTTGTCTCCCTGGCCTGATGGTCCTTTAATCATTATATTGAGTCCTTCCTTATCCATTATGATAGATTTTGAAATTTATTTTATCAGAAATTAATATTGGCACTCTTGCTCTTTTTGAGTTGGGCACAACTTGATGGCAATGTGTGGGGTTCTTTTTTGAATGTTGTTTGCTTGATATATTTTTTCTGTCCTGTGAGTTTCAGTTAGTTTGAGTCTTTAAGTCTGAAGTGTGTCTCTTGTAGACAGCGTATAGACAGATAGTGGTTTGTTTGTTTGTTTGTTTTGTAATCCATCATGGCAGTCTCTGTCTCTTCATTGGTGCATTTAATCCATTTACATTCAGTGTGAGTATTGACAGGTATAGTGTAGTACTGTTGTTTTGATGTCTTTTTGTGTGTATTTGCAGTTTTCTTATTCCACTAAATTTTCTGGGCTAAGCCATTCTTTTTCATTATTGTTGGTTTTGTATTTGCTGAGTAGATTTTACTTGTTTTTTGTGTTGATATGTGGATTTGTTAGTTTTCTTTGTGATTAATTTAATATTTACCCCTATTTTTTAAGTTTAAACAAGTCTTTTATTTCTAGATATTTCCTTCTCCATGTGAAAGATCCGTGACTACATTTTTAGTGCCTTTTGTTTGTTACAATGGCGTCACCTTTTATATGACAACATCTCAGTTTTCCTATTTTCAGTGTGTTAGACTTGATTTATTTTGGTAATTTGCCTGTTTGGGTTAATATTGGGTTGCTCTGTGCTGTATTCCAGTCTTGGGTCTTTATCCAATGTTATTGATTTGTTGTTGTTGTTGTTTATTTTATTTTTTTATTAATTACCGTAAAAAAATAAAACGTCTAACATGTACCAATTATCTATGATAAATCCTCAGCCCCCATGTAGCTGACACAGTCATTTTCTTCTCTTGTTAAGTCCTTATAACAGTGGTCTCATACAAAACTTGTCCTTTTGACACTGATTGATTTCACTCAGCATGATATCTTCCAAATAAGACCATGTTATGAGATGTTTTCTAAAATTGTCATTGTTTTTTTATCGTAGTATAGTGTTCCATTGAGTGTATGTATCATAGTTTGCTTATCCTTTCATCTGTTGATGGGCATCAGTGTTGATTCCAACTTTTTGCTGTTGTTGACTGTGCTGCAACCAACATTCATGTACATGTGTCTGTTTGTGTGACAACCTTTGTTTCTGAAGGATAAATTCCAAGCAGTGGAATTACAGGATCAAATGATATATCTACTTCCAGCTTTTTAAGGAAGCGCCAGATTGTTTTGCAAAGAGTTTGTACCATTTTGGAATCCCACCTGCAGTGTAGGAGAGCTCCAGTTCCTCCACAGCCTCTCCAGCATTTGGTGTTTTGTGTTTTTTGGGTCATGGCCAACCTTGTTGGGATGAGATGGTATCTCACTGTAGTCTTAATTTGAATTTCTTTAATAGCTAATGACCATGAGAAATTCCACATGTGTCTTTTGGCTGCCTGGATATCCTCTTGAGAGAAATGTCTGTCTATCTCCTTCACCCATCGCTTCATTGGATTATTTATCCTTTTCTTGTTGATATTTTGTAATACTTCAAAAATCATGGAAATAAGACATTAGTTTGACATATAGTTGCCGTATATTTTTTCCGGTTCTGCAGGTGGTCTTTTAATTCTTTTGATGAAGTCTTTGGATGAGTAAAAGTGTTTGATTCTAAAGTAGTTCCTGTTTATATATTTCCTCTTCTGTTGATCATGCTTTGTCAGATTTTGTAGTCTGTCTAAGCTGTGTATTAAAACTTCCATTGTTGATCCTATTTTATCTTGGATAAGCTTTATCATTTTAGATTTGATGTTTAAGTCTTTTGTCCAATTTGATTTGGTTTTTGTATAAGCTGTGAGATATGGCTCTTGTTTCAATTTTTTTTTTGCATATAGATATCCAGTTTTGATAGCACCATTTGTTAAAGAGACCGTTCTTACCCCAGTTTAAAATCTTGGAGACTTGGTCAAATACCAACTTGTTCGTAGGAGGATGGTGGCATCTCTGAAGTCTCAGCTCTGTTCCATTGGTCTATATGCCTCTTTTTGTACTAGTACCAGGCTATTTGAACTACTGTCTCAGTGTAATAAGTTCTAAAGTCAGGTAGTGAGAGGCCTGCCAACGTGTTCTTCAGTAGTGCTTTACTCATGTGAGGTTTCCTCCCTTTCATAACAAAGTTGGTGATTTGTTTCTCCATCTCATTAAAAAAATGACACTGGAATTTGTATTGAGATTGCATTATATAGGTAGATTGCTTTGGGTAAAATAGACATTTTCACAATGTCCACGAGCAGGGTAGATAACTCCATTTATATAAGTCTCTGTTAGTTTCTTGTAGTAAGGTCTTGTAGTTCTCTTTGTAAAGGTCTCTTATTTCTCTAGTTAGATGTATTCCTAGGTATTTTATCTTCTTGGGGGCTATGGTAAATGGAATTGATTTGGTGATTTCTTCTTTTATAATCTCACTGTTGGTATAAAGGAATCCTACTGATTTATTTATGTTTATCTTGTATCCCGTTACTTTCCTAAGCTTCTCTATTAGTTCCAATAGTTTACTTATGGATTCCTTTGGATTCTCTGTATAAACTATCATATCATCTGCAAAGAGGGAGATTTTTACTTCTTCATTGCTGATACAGATGCCTTTTATTTCTTGGTCTTGTCTAATTGCTCTGGCTAGAACTTATAGCACAATGTTGAATAGAAGCAGTGAGAGTGGACATCCCTGTCTACTTCACGTTCTCAGAGGGAATTCTTTCAGTCTTTCACCATTCAGGGTGATGAAGGCAGCTGGCTTTGTGTAGATGCTACTGACTGCATAGACGAATTTCCCCTCTATTCCTGTTTTTGAGAGTTTTAAGCATGAATGGGTGTTGAATTTTGTCAAATAGCTTTTCCACATTAATTGACCAAAATCAGGTGATTCTTACCTTTTATGTTTTTAATGTAGTTGGTTGCATTAATTGTCTTTTATTATCATTGTCTAGCATCCCTGGAATGAAACCAACTTGATCATGATTTTTTGGGGGGGGGGAGTATGCTGTTGAATTCCGTTGGCTAGAATTTTGTTGAAGATTTTTGCATCTAGGTTCATGAGTGATATTCGTCTGTAATTTTCTTTTTTTGTGGGATCTTTCCATAGCTTTGGTATCAGGGTTATGCTGGCTTCATAGAATGAATTGGGGAGTATTCCATCCCTTTCTGTGGTATGAAAAAGCCTCAACAGAATCGAAGGTAACTTGTGTCTAAAGTTTGGTAGAATTCTCAGGTGAAGCCATCTGGGCCAGGACTTTTTTTGGTTGGTAGATTTTTAATGACTTCTTCAATCTCTTCCTTTGTGATAGATTTATTAAATTGATCTACCTCTCCTTGTGATAATCTTGGTGAGTGATATGAATCTAGAAATTTGTCCAGTTCCTCTAGGTTTTCAAACTTGTTAGAGTACAGCTTTTCATGGTATGCTGTTAGGATATTTTTGTTTTTATCTAGGTCTGCTGTAACAACTCCCATCTCGTTTCTTAATGGGATTATTTGTATCTTCTGCTCGTTTTCTTTTGTAAGGTTAGCCAATGGTTTATCAATTTTGTTGTTCTTTTCAAAGAACTAGCTTTTGGTTTTGTTGATTCTTTGGATTGTTTTCCTATACTCTAAGTCATTTAGTTCTGCTCTAATCCTTATAATCTGTTTCCTTCTGGTGACTGAGGGGTTCTTCTGGTGTTCTCTCTTTACTTCTTCAAGCTGTAGGGTTATATCTTTGGTTTGTGTTATTTCTTCTTTCCAGATGTATGCATTTATGGAGATAAACTGACCTCTGAGCGCTGCTTTTGCTATATCCCATAGATTCTAGTAGAATGTGTTTTTATTTTCATTTGATCCCATAAATTTCTTTATTTTGTCCTTGATTTCTTTTATAACCCAAGGCTTTTTGAGCAAAGTAGTTTCCATAAGTATGAATTTGTACCTATGAATTTTCTGTTATTGATTTCAACTTTTATAGTTCTGTTTTTTGCAGTAAATCAGTGGTTTGGATTTTGTAGAAAATTGCTTTGTGACCTAAAATGTGGTCAATTCTGGAGAATGTTCCATGTGCATTGGAGAAGAAGGTGTACTTATCTGTTGATGGATAAAAAGATCTCTGTACATCGAGAAGGTGAAGTTGGTTGATTGCTGCAATGACATCTTCTGCATATTTACTGAGCTTTTTCCTGGATGATCTATCCATAACTGAAAGGGGAGTGTTGAAGTCTCCAATCATTATTGTGGAATGATCTATCTCATTTTTCAGCACTGTCAGTATTCAATTTACCAAAAAGCCAAGTGCCATCGAGTCGGAATGTATTTAGGTGCTCTGGTATTGGGTGCATAAATATTTAATATTGTTAAGTCCTGCTTGAATATTTAACCTTTCAGCAATAAATAGGGATCATCCTTGTCCGTAATAGTGGATTTTACATTAAAATCTATTTTATGTGAGATTAATAGTGCCACACCTGCTCTTCTTTGTATATTGTTAGCTTGGTATATATTTTTCCATCCTTTAATTTTCAATTTGTTCATATTTTTAATTTTAAGGTATGTTTCTTGTAAGCAACATATAGGTGGTTCGTGTTTTTTTTGATCCAGGATGTCACTCACTGTCTCTTTACTGGAGCATTCAGTCCATTTACATTCAATGTAATCATTGATAGATATGGCTTAGTGCCATCATTTTGATGTGATCACTTTTATGTTGATGTTTTCTACATTGCTCTTAATGTTCTGTTCTGGGCCATTCTTCTTTATGGGTTGTTGTTTCAGCGTTGGTTTTGTGTTCGTTGAGACTCATGTATTGCATTTTTTATTTTGATACAATTCATTGTTAATTTGCTTTATGGCTACATCTGTTATCCCCCTTAACATACTAAGATTAAACCCAGTTTTAAATACTGTGTAACTCTTAAACTTCCTCTGTGTCTGAAATGATTATAACTACTGTAGCATATCCTTCTTTTAATTGATGGTGTTACAGTTGTCATGATATGATCACAGATTCCCTCATTTTAATATTGTAGCTTTGATTAAGTTTTGTGATGTTCCTAACTGATTAGAATTTTGGATGATGTGTCCTGAATTGTCACCTTAAATGGACATTTAATGGTTTTGTTTTTCTAGGAAAAGAGCTTCTTTCAATATTTCATGTAATTTTGGTTTAGTTTTTACCAAATCTCTAAGCTTCTCTTTATCTTCAAAAGTCTTGATTTCACCATTATATTTGATAGACAGTTTTGCAGGATAAATAATTCTTGGATGGAAGTTCTTCTCCTTTGGGGCTTTGAATGTGTCCACCTACTGTTTTCCAGCCAGCATTGTTTCTGCCGTGGAGTCAGATGAAAGCCTACAGAGTTTTCCTCAGAGTGTTAGCTTTGCTGTGAGCCTTGTTGACTTCAAAAGCGTGTGTTTATGTTTCATCATACTAAGCTTGATTGTAATATGTGTTAGAATCTTGCTTTGGGGGTCTAGCTTTTGTGGTATTTGATAAACATCTTGGATACCTATCTTTGCTTATGCTTATAATCTCAGGAAAGTTTTCTGTCAGCATCTCTACAGCAATACTCTCTGTATTGTCATCAATCCCTCCTTGTTCAGGAACTCCAATAAATGTAAATTATTCCTCTTAATGGAGTCCCATGTGTTTCTTAATGCTTCTTCCTTTTTCTTATTTCTTTTCTCTGATTTCTCCTCATAAATGCTGATGTCAGTTGCTCTGTCCTCAAGGTCACTGATTCTAACTTTCATCTGTTCAATCCTACTCTTTTGGCTTTGGATTGAATTCTCTAATGCTGCAATTTTGTTATTGATCTGTATTTCAGATTGTATTTCAGATTGTTCATGTTGTGTCAGTTCAAATAGCTTACTAAATTTTTCATTTTGTTCTACTGCATTTTGTTTAATCTGTAGGAGGGTTCTACATGTAATTCTTCGACCTCTGATAGATTCAGAAAGCCTTCTTCCTCTGGGAAATTTTTTCAATCTTTATTTTGGGAATAGTCTGTAGCATTTGAAGGCTGCTTCTTTAAATGATTAATTATGGTCTGCTGCCTATGTGTCATCTAGATACTGTTTGATTTCTCTGGTATTGGATCTAGGAGAATTGTTGGTCACCATCTGTCTCTAATAGTGATCTCTAGTAGTGATCTGCCCCAGGTGGACTGTCCGGGATGGAAGTCTCTGCTTATTGGGTGGCAAAGATGCTGTCATACGTATGGAGAAACTGGGGACTGTCAACCAACCCTACAATGTGGGTCAGACAAGGGTGGCTGTAAAAGATGCAGGGCCTCTCAACAGACAGATCTCCAAGCAAATACATAGGCCTCTCAGCCTTAAAAGTAAACTTCACTTCTATGTGGAGAGCTGTCCAGGTGTTGAACTAGGAATTGTCCAATGTGCTGGCCAAAACAGGCAGTCAGGAGCAGCAGACTCTGCCTTCCAGCTGATAATGAAAGTACCGTTACTGGCCATTTGCAGAAGCTGCAGTTCTTCGATACCATGAAACAGCAGAAGCAGAGATCAGATGGCTGCTTGTTAGCTTTTGAGAGGGGAAGATTGGTCTGATACTGGTGCCTAGTCAAATATGCTAGGTCCTATGGCTCCCCAGATGTTCAGTGCTCCATACAAATATCATCCTGGCCTTACAGAGGGAGGTGAGGAGACGTTTGTCTACTCTGCCATCTTTTAACGGTCTCCAATGTTATTGATTTTATGACCAAAAGACACCCTTTAGTATTTCTTGTAATTTTGGTTTGTTGTTGTTAGGTCTGCCGTCTGATCAGTTCTGAATTAGTGACCCTATGCAGAACAGAATGGAACATTGCCCAGTCTTGCACCATGTTCACAATCATTTTTATGCATAAGTCTGTAGTTCCAGCCACTGTATCAACTTATCTCATCAAGGGTCTTCTTCTTTTCCACTGATCTTGTACTGTACCCAGCATGATGTTCTTCTGAAAGGACTGATAAGTCCTGACAACGTGTCCAAAATATGTGAGACACAGTGTCACCATCTTTGCTTCCAAGGAGCGTGTACTTTTTCCAGAACAGATCTGTTTGTTCTTTTGGCAGTCCATGGTACATTCAATATTCTTCTCCAACACCACAACTCAAAGGCATGAATTCTTCTTCTGTCTTCCTTATTGATTGTCCAGCTTTTGCATGTGATGCCACTGAAAATACCATGACTTCAGTCAGGCACACCTTAGTCTTTCAGGTGACATCTTTACTTTCAATACTTTAAAGCGGTCCTTTGTAGCAGATTTTCCCAGTCAATTCATCTTTTGATTTCTTGACTGTTGCTTCCAGGAGTGTTGGTTGTGGAACCAAGTAAAATGAAATCTTGACAACCTCAATCCTTTCTGCATTTACCATGATGTTGCTGTCTGGTACAGTTGTGAGGATTTTCATTTTCTTGATATTGAGGTGCAACCCATACTGAAGGCTATGGTCTTTGATCATCACCAGTAAGTGTTTCAAATCCTCTTTACTTCCAGCAAGTAAGGTGGTGCCAACTGCATAACCTGGGTTGTTACTCAGTCTTCCTCCAGTCCTGATGTGCAACCCATACTGAAAGCTATGGTCTTTGATATTCATCATAAGTGTTTCAAGTCCGCTTCACTTCCAGTAAGTAAGGTGGCATTAACTGCATAGCTTAGGTTGTTAATGGATCTTCCTTCAATCTGGATGCTTTGTTCTTCTTCATATAGTCCAGCTTCTCAGATTATTTGCTTAACATATAGATTGAAAAGGTTTGGTGAAAGGATACAACCCTAACATACACTTTTCTCTACTTCAAATCATGCAATGTCCCCTTTATCTTTTCACAAGACCAAATCTTGATCCACATACAGATTCCTTAAGAGCACAATTAAGTGTTCTGAAATTCCTGTTCTCTGCAATGTTAGCCATAATTTGTTTTGATCCACACCATCAAATGCCTTTGCACAGTCAATGAAACACAAGTAAACATCTTTCTGGTGTTCTGCTTTCAGCTAAGATCCATCTGACATCAACAATGATATCCCTGGTTCCATGTCCTCTTCTGAACCCAGTTTGAATTTCTGACAGTTCTTTGTCAATATACTGTTACAGTCACTTTCAAATGATCTTGAATAAAATTTTACTTGCATATGATATTAATGATATTGTTCAGTAACTTCTACATTAGATTAGATCTCCTTTCTTTGGAATGGGCATAAATATGGATCTCTTCCAGTCAATTGCCCATGTAGGTGTCCTCCAAATTTCTTTGCATAGATGAGTGAATCCTTCTAGCACTACATCCAATTGTTGAATATCTCAATTAATATTCCATCAATTCCTGGAGGCTTGTTTTTCACCAATGCCTTCAATGAAGTTTCAACTTCTTCCTTCAGTACCATTTGTTCCTGATCATATGTTGCCTCTTCAAGTGGCTGAACATCAACCAGTTCTTTCTGGTATAATGATGCTGTGTATTCCTTCCATCTTCTTTTGATGCTCCCTGAGTCTTTTAATATTTTACCTGTAGAATTTTGGTTTACTTTTTGCAAATTTGCCAAACTTCTGTTTATCTGACAGTGGAACATTTTTTGTCTGGAAATGCCCTAGTTTCACTACCATATTTGAGAGAATGTTTTGGTGGTTATATAATTCTTTTTTGGCAATTTTTTCTTTCAAGCTTTATGTATGTCATCCAGTTGCCTTCTTACCTATGTTTTCTGCTGTAAAGTCCAAGCTTAGTCTTCATTGACTCCCCTTTGCAGAAGACTTTTTGTTTATCCCTAGATGTTCTCTGTTTTTGTTTTTGGCTAGTTTGATTGTAATGTGTCTTGGTGACTTTCTTCAGGGAGCTACCTTGTGTGGGGTTTAGTGAGTATCTTGGGTAGATATCTTCTCATCCTTCATGTTATCAAGGAAGTTTTCTGCCTACAAATCTTTGGCAGTCCTCTATATTTTTGTTATCACCCCTGTTCTGGTTCTTAAATTACTCGTAAGTTATTCTTCTTGATATATATATATATATATATATATATACACATAGTTTATATATATGAACCATAGCCTCACATATATATAAACCATAGTCCCACATAATTCATAGTTTCTTCACTTTTGTAATTCTCTTATCTGATTTTCCCCCAAATATGTTAGTGTCAAGTGTTTATTTTTAGTCTCACTAATTCTGACTTCCATTGCCTCAATTCTGTTTCTGTGAGTTTTCTAATTCTGAAATTGTGTAGTTAACCTTTTATATTTCTGTTTGCTGTCTCTGTGGATTCTTGCAGCTTGAATCTGTCATTGTGCTCTTCTCTAATCTTTTTGAGTTCTTTGATTGAGTTCTGTGTCTGTGTGCTTCTTGGCTTGTTCTGTATTTTGCCTGATTTCCTTCCTGATCTCTGAAAGTGTTCTATGTATTGGTCTTTTCTGTTTTGCCTCTGGTAATTACAGGAAGTTCTCTTTATCTGGATGATTTCCTGATTCTTCCTGGGGGAAGCTTGCTGAAGTGGTTTGTTTCTTTATGTGATTTTATTTTCCTTCTGTCTCTGAGCCATCAGTAAATTATTGTAATTATTATGTAATGTTTGCTTATTGTTTTTTTCTTGTTTCATTTTGTTTTACTATGCTAAAATAGACTGCTCATGTGAGCCAGTTTGATTATGGCAGCTTTGAAGCTCTCATGTCCCAGAGCCTGATGGTTAGAGGTGTTACTAGGTATCTTAACCCAGGAATCCATTTACTCTTTTTATATAGATGTAGCTTAGATATTCAAGTCGCAATCACCTAGTGTGTGGTGTAGTTTCTCACCTACAGTCCTATATAGGCAGAAGTGTTTTGTATAGTCACAGGTATCTGTCTGCACATAGTGAGTAAGGCAAGGGCTGGTAGCTGCTCCTGAGCATCTGTGAGGAAAGTGTGTCCCTATTCCCTACAGCATGTAGGCACATGTCTCTTGTAGCTGAACTATAGATGTCCAATGCTGTTTGATGTAAGGACTAGGAGGTACCACTAATTCCTGGACTCCTGTTGTGGGTGGGGCCACCAGTCCTTACGCCCCTGTTGAAGGTAAGTAATGACCCTGATTAATAAGCAGCACAGTGTCAACTGTCACAAATCTGCCTTTCTACCATGTAGCTGATACAGTGGAATTAGGGTTCAGGTATATACCTTGTAATGTGTTAATGAAGGACTACGTTGTCATAGTGGGCCACGTGAGACTATGCAGCAATGAAAGATAGTCAAAGTCTGCAGAGCCCTTATGCCTGTGCCTATGCCTGTGCCTATGCCAAAGAAATGTTTCTACCCTGATTTCCCGACTTGAGGTGCCAGCAGATCATTTTTCTCCTGTTCATTTGTTTTGTCTCTTAGGCTGAGAGCAGTTCAGAATGTGTAAGGGGTCTTACTTGTGGCCCAGAAGATATGTCAATCTCTGGAGCTGGAGTACAGAGTGGAAGGAGGGTAGGGAAATGGGAGAGGTTTGTTCCATAGTAGAGTTTTTTGATAACCATGCTATAGTTAGGACTCAAGTTAGTTATGCTTTGCTGATCAAGTGCCACTTTTCACTGATTCTGTTGGCATGAGTTGACTCACACCACACAGTCTTTGGCAATGTAAAAAATGCATCCCAATCATTACTGCTCATATCACCACACTCATGCCAGAGGATCCAGCCTGCAGGGTGCTGGTTCTCACTGGGCTAAGTTCAGCAACTCCTTGCTGCTTATGAACCTTCTCTACCTCTCCTACCTTTCAATCTGATGTCTCAACTTTGCCTTTGATGTTCAATGTTCCTATATCATATATAATCGATTCACTTTTTTGATCATGTCTTTATTGTAAGAGAGATGATGGGGAACATCTGAACTACTCTGCCATTTGGCCCAGCCTCTCTTGCTTGTTTTCTAATATAGTCATTGCATCAAATTCCTCTTATAATCATCTGCTCTGGTAGACCTTGTCCAAGCCACAACCTTTATTCACTTGTAATCAAACTGTTTGTTGCCTCTTGGATACTGTGTGTACATTCATGGATGCAGTAGGTATCCAAATAGTTATATAACAATAGTTAATAACAAATGAAACCTTGGTGATTTCTTTTTATGCCTCTTCTCCTTGTGCTTTGCAGAAAGAAGCCAACTGTTTGCATCAAATTCTGTAGTTCCAACCTGTCCTAAGTGAAGTGTCCCTGTCTCAATGCTTAACCAAAGGGCACTTGACCTTTCAATCATATAACTGCTAGGGGGTCAGTGCTACCAGCCCCTGGTAAACTCAATATCATGTATACACTGTTGGCCACTGCTGATTTTGCTTAGCTGAACCCAACACAGGTATATATATTCAAGAACACTAATACTGGAAAATAATCTCAAATGTAGTAAAAACCATTTCAAAAGACTGAGAAACAAATGAAGCAAGTTTATGCCCCTAAATAAGTCAGATAAGTTAGAGAAATTAGGTCTAGAAAACAGAAGTCTCAAGAGAGACTCTGAAATTGCTGTAACAAGACAAGGAGCCTTTCTTAGATGAATTCTGATCACAAGTTTTTCAGCAGAGCAAAAGTAACTCAGGTCATATGCTTATCTGGACTCGTCCTTCTTTAGATGTTTTGGACTGTATCTTTATGACTGAATCTAACAAGATATAGCCACACTGCTCATTGCCTTCTTATTAATTTATTAGGATTTTTTCTAAGTGGAAACTCAAAAAAAACTACCAAAAGTTTACTACATTCTTGACCCCTATGGGAAGGGGTGGAGGTGGATGTTCCACTGATCCACAAACATTTAGTGCATAGCTAGTAAAATATTACCATTGGTAGCCAAGATTTTTAATTACCTGCTTCATACTGGCATAAAATAAGTATACAAATCATACTAAATATTTGGAATACATGATTTCCTTTTATCTTTATTACAGTCCCGGATAACATGTACAGGTATTCTTTGAGTTACAATGGACCACACTTACGATCATCGTCTTCCTACCCACCCCCCTACCCCCAGGCATCCATCTAATCTTTAGTAGCATGTCCTACGTACAATGTTAAATATAATATTTCCAACCTCCAAAGTCAAATAAAAATCACATTTTTAAAGATACTGATAATAAAAGGCAGTAGTAATGAAAACATAAACAAATGAATGTATTTAGGACAACATCATTTAAACAGTACCCTGTTGTAAGTTGGGACCTATGTGTACTTTCATTTTGTAGGTAAAGAAACAGAAAAATCTTGCATAATGCTCACAGTTACATGTTAATAAGCAGATTAACTGACATTTGAACCCAAGCTATCTGATTTTAGTACCCAGACTCTTAACTGTTCCACTCCATTTTTTCTCTGTGTAGCATGCATGTAGTAACAATCTAGGAAGCTCAAAAAAGTAAAGCACTCAACTGCTTTCTAGTTCTTACACAGAAAATAGAGTGAGAGTTCTTGGCCTGAGACGATGTTGCTTAAATCACTTATGCCTATTACTAAATGAGTAAACTACAAACTTAGTCAGATCTTTTACTGAGAATTAGAATGGTTTGGATTTTTCAGTTTAAAGTGATAAGGTAATCCTTGGATATCAGTTTTAGCACAAACTTGACTCTCATGTCCATGCTCAGGAGGGAGAATGTTGTTAGTGCCATCGAACCGGCTCCTGATTTGTGGTGAGCCTGTACACAATGGGAGGAAATACTGCTCAGACCTGTGCCATTCTTACGATTGATTGGTTGGTTGAAGATCACACCATTGCGATCCTTGGGGCTTTCATGACCTGATATTTGGAAATATATCACTAGGCCTTCCTTCCTAGTCCATCTTTACCTGTAAAGTCTGCTGAAATCTGTTCAGTATCATAGAAACTTGGTAGTGGCTGCACAGGAGGTGCATTGGCCGGGAATTGAACCTGCATCTCCTGAATGAAAAGCAAGAGTTTTACCACTGACCTACCACTGCTCCCAGAGAGAATAGTCGTGCATCTAAAGAAACAGGGCCCGTCTTGCTGAGATGATTTAGAAGATTTATTAAAGTCGAATGTTTTTCTGATTGAGAAATACTTACTCTGTTTTTCTAACATTGACATTCTTGGTCAATTTTTCTGGCAGTATTAGTGGTTCTTTCTAGAATTAATGTACTGCATGTTAGTTCAACCAATGGAAAGAGGGTTTTCCCAGCTTCACTATTCACAGACTGTAAATCAGGATGCCTGGTGAATATTCCTTGGAGCAGTGCATTCTACATGCAAAACTGGAGTGTTATGAGGCATAAAGGAAGTGAGAGTTCAACCAAAGATGGTCGCTGCAAGATTAGATACATTGGGTCAGGGAGGGAGATAAAACAGTCGGGAACCAGGACAGTTTAGATCTGCCCCCTTATTAATTGCTGCTGTGACGAATGGGGTAGATACAATCAAATGGCATCAAACTTGAGATTGCCCCATCCCAACATACAGAAGGAGCCCAAGTTTCTGTTCTCTCCAGGTCATTTAGAGAAGCAGGGCCAGCTCTGTCATGTCAAACTTACATTTTACCCATATTAGGATCCTTATGGGAAAAACAAGGCTAAATATACTCTGTTAATCTTTAACTCAACTCCACATGAGGGAAAAATATGAAATCTGTTTCTTTAATCTTTGCCATTTGTTTTGAAAAATGTGAGACAAGAAAAGTAGTGGAATAAATAGAGGCATTAGTATTGCAGAAGTTTTCTAGCCAACAGAAACACCCTCTCCTTAGGGTCATAGGTAGAGGAGAGAAGACCTTACCAGAGAAATGTCTTTGGACACCTCCCGTAGTTTGTCAGTTTCAGATGCTAATGGAACCAGCCTTGACGACTGAAGAGGAAAATGGAATATGAAAGCAAAGTGAAAGAAGACTCTGAGGCAAGCATGTCATTTGTAAATGAAGGTTTCATGCAAAGGAATTGAGTCTTTTCACAGCTGAAAATGGAATCTTTAAATAAGATAAAATAAAAGGCTTGTTGCAGGCTCTGTAATGAAATACAGTTTTCCTAATACCCTGTGCCCTGCATTTCCCCCTGCTTTATGGGTGCTGTTCCTTGATGTACAAACCCATATTTTCTCAAGTCAGCATTTGATGATGGATGTCAAAATACAGGCCATGTATTATGCATATAGCATTACCGATTTAAGGTGTTTACTTGTCAAGTTGAAGAAATTCAAAAACGTCACATCCACTGAATCTGCACAGCTGTCACTTGCAGTTTTTCATGCCTTTGAATGAAACTTCTAGTGGAAATAGTTTAGTTTTCCCCTTCACTATTCTAGGGAAAGAAAATGACTAGTGTTTAAAATGTATTTTCTTAGTTAGGTGGTTGGCTGAAAAAACACATATCACGAAGTTTAGAAAGATGGACACTAAACTGTCACTCAGAATGACTTATCCTATTTCACAGCATATTAATATAAAAATGAAATGTAATCAAGGTAAGACTATTAAATAAACTTTAATTTCTGACAGTAGAGCACTCAGTGGTATGAAATGTATACACAAGAGAACAGAAAGTAAGAAAAACCTTACGTATTTTTCTGGCATTTCATATGTTATGCACCTCAAAAACAATGGGCAGCTATGGAGCACTTGTCATTTCATTATTTATTTAAGATATATATATATATATATACATATGTATATACATGTACATATGTATATATATATAATTGTGCTTTAAGTACAAATTTACAATCCAAATCAATTTGCTGTGTAAAACCCCAAAACACACCACTGTGCAACCCTAACTGCTTTCCCCCCGACCCCTGGATAGCACACTTCTACTTTCCATCCTGCACTTGGCAGTCCACTCGCCCTTTCCATCTTGTACTTCAGTGTTCATTCTGCCAACGCCTGTCCCTCTTTACCCTTTCATCTTGCCTCTAGGGAAGAGCTGCTCAGGTAGTCTCATGTATATATTTAAGTCAAGAAGCGTATTCTTCACCAGCATTATTCTACATCTTATAGTCCAGTCCAGTCTTTGTCTGAAGAATTGGCTTCAGTACTGGCTTCAGCTCTGGGCTAACAGAGAATGTGCGGGCCATGTCCTCAGGTGACCCTTCAGTCTGATGGACCAGTAAGTGTTTGATAGAGTTCTAGTTCTGCACACCCATTGTTCTGTGTGTCAGGGACTCTTTGTTGTGTTCCCTGTCAGCACAGTCACTGGTGGTAGCCAGGTACCATCTAGTTCTTCTGGTTTCATGCCGATGTAGTCTCTGTATCATATGGTACCTTCTGTCTGCTGGGCTCATGTTTTCCTCATGTCTTTGATGTCCTTCATTCTCCTCTGCTCCAGGAGGATTGGGACAAATTGATGCTACTTAGCCCACTTGCTAGCTTTTAAGAACTTAGACACCACTCACTGAAGTGGTATGCAGAATATTTTCTTGAAGGAAGCTCAGTTATGCCAGTTGGCCTAAATGTTTCCTGAAACTGAGGTTCCTGGTCGTTCTTTCTTGATAAAGCTTCACACGTAGACAAAAATGCCATTTTCAACCCAATCTTGTCACATGATGGAGAGTGAGTCAGGAATCTGGTCAAATTGTCTATTTGGAGTTTTGTTCTAGGAAACTTAGCAAGTGACTTTTTACTTCCGAGTCCCTAATTCACTGATAATTCCTTATAGCAATCCACAAAGGATAAAGAGAAACCAAAGTAAATATGCACGTATGTCTCCCTGTCCTCAGAGGCAGTAGTTAGCACCTGGGACCTTGCAGCCAGCAATGAGCTGATGATAAAGTTTTCCATGTGTTTCACTTGGTGAAATTGACTGTCACCAAATGAATGTAAGAAGTAAATACATTTTTTATGTACATATTTCAGCATTCTATCTCTGTAATACGTTCTTAAAGAGGTAATCAGTCAGCATCACTGGGATGATTCTTAATCATCACTAAACTTGGAGTTATGATTAGGCCAAGATCATCATGATGCACACTTGGGAGTGGACCTGAGACCTAAAGAAGGCCTTTAACTGTAAAAACTGTAAACAAGCATGCTTCTCCCCAATTTCCCTATGGCTACACCTACCTTTGAGTCTGTGTTGTGCTCCCTGGGAGTTCAAGGGGTCCACCACCAGAAAGGATGACTTTAGTTACAAATAAATAAGACTCCTTCTTGGCTTAAATAAAAACTACATGCACATGCGTGCACACACACACACACACACACACACACACACACACACACATGCTCTCTCTCTCTCTCTCTCGGCTCAAGTGGCTGACAACCACAAGGTCAGTAGTTGGCAGTTTGAACTCGCCCAAAGTTTCTGTGGAAGAAATGCCCAGGTGATCTGCTTTTGTAAAGATGATAGCTAAGAAAACCCTTTAAAACATGAGGTCACCATGATTCAAGGCTGGTTCAATGGCAGCTAACAGCAACATACATACGTGTCTCCTGAGGTAGGATGGTTCTAGGGATGAGTGCTTCAAGAACTTGAGGACACATCTTTTTCCATGGTACAAATCAGTCAATGTCACTAAGTTAGCTTTTCCTCAGCTGGTACCTATCCTAGTTGCAAAATGTCTGCCGCAACCCCAAGTACCAGAGGTATATAAAAAGTAAATTAAAAGGACATCTCTTCGTATGTGTTTGTTTTTAAGAAAAAGAGCCAAGCCAAGTGTCGCTGAGTCAGATCCAACTCATGGCGACCCTAGGGGCCAGAGTAGAACTGACCCCCAGGTATTCAAGAAGCATTCTGGTGGTCTTGCAGGAGATTTCCTTTTATATCCATTGGGCTAGAATTGTATCAGAAACCCAGACTTCAGTCACTTGCTGGCAAAAGGGTAATCATCTGGTTTAAAGTCACAGGGTAGGCCAGGTTACACTGCAGTAACAAAAATCTTAGAAATCTCAGAGGCTTAAAGCAACATAGGTTTATTTTTTTCCCAAAATGCTTGGTGAGTCTGGTCAACTGTGGAGGATTGCTGTCCAGCCTTGATCTCTGTAGCAGCCTGTGTTTGCCTGATTGTCATACGTGCTAAGAAAGAAGTGGGAGTCAGGCACAGGCATCCAAAGACTGGCACCAGAGCCCAGCCAGCCAGCCAGTAGTACCAATTACTTCTGTTTACTTTTCATGAGCCGGAGCATGTCCTTTGTCACCTGGGCCTATCTAACTTCAAGAAGGTACAGAGGTACAGTCCTCTTATGTGCCTCAAAGGAAAGGGGCACTGGAATCTATGAGCAGGATCAATAACGGATATAAACTCTGGATTTTGGGGAAACTGTCAAAGTTAGTTGGAATTTTTTATAATGGCCTCCTCCTTTGTCTTTCTAAAACATAAGTCATCAGAGGTTATCTTGAGAGTGTAAATTGTTGACCCGTAATGGCATATGAGCTACATATTTTGGGTTGTGTATGTATACTGTACTGTGATTCTTTCCAGATTGTTAATGTCTGACTTTTTTAATCTCTTCTCTTCCTATTAGGATTCACACCTCCAGGAATGGACAGATCCTCTCCAGACAACAGCCCAGTCCATGGGATGCTGCGTCAGCCATCTATCACGACTGGGGTCAACATCCCCATCATCACTGAACTAGGTAGGTGTGGATGTGGACCTTGGGGTGATTTTTGTCCTCTCTTCCAGACCGTGCAGGATATGTGGAGGCCTGCCCGTTTCCTAGCCTTTTGTAGCCTAGAAGGCTCCAGTGAGGTTTGTTTGGGGAGAAGGAATAGGAAGGTAAAGGTAAAAACGTGGCATATTACCAAAGGGAAAACTGAGCTATCTCTTTCCTCTGAAATGAATAGACAGTCTCCTTCATGCTGGTCACTGTTTCCAAATGAGCATAACATGATGGATTTAAGGCTGAGAGATGAGTTAGAGAAGGGAGGTGAGGAGAAGAAAGCCCTAGTCCATGGATTCTTTCTGGGCATTCTTGCTAGAGACACATCTTTTGAGCGTTCTATCTGGAAGGCTCCTGTGATTTGAATCTTCTACTGATGTACACAGCCTCAGGTCTGTGCAAATCCATGTCGAGACCTGGGTTGATGTGTAATGACTATAATGCATAGTAACTGTACATTTAACCTATGTTAGTTGAACTACTTTGCAGCCACGGCTCACTTTCACAGAATTTCGCTCTGGTACAAAAAATGGTGGGACTTTGTGGACCATGATCTTTGGTCAACTGAATTCAACATTTAACATGTCCATGACTTTCCCTGCTGCTACTAGTTAGTTTGCATATCTTCAGAGTGGCCTTTTTCCCCTCAAGACAAACGGTCCCAGGTCCCTTTATTTTAGGATGTTTCCTCTGCTATTCCCTCACTCTTTTTCTTTTTCTGTACTTTCCTCCACTTCCTTTCCCTAACCCTTAAACGCTGTATCCAATTAGCTAAACCGGGCAAGTTGCCTTTGGTATCAGTCAATCAGGAAAAAAACAGTGGGACGCACATTCTAATGATAACCGAACTGGGTAAGAAGCACTGTTTTCCTTCACATCAGTACCTCCTTTTGTTCTGTTGTTGGTGTTTCCAACTATCATCAGCTTGTTTTTTTTATTTCACTGGCTGTAATAGAAAGGCTACCCTCATGGCACTGCTTTGAATGTGTTTTATTTGTGGCTCTGGTTGGAATCGACTGTCTGTTCTGGCCTTTCTTAATGATTTTTTTCTCCACACAGCATCAGTAAACCTTTGATTACACCCATCTGACCTGGCAGTTGTTTCCAAAGCATCTTTGCTGTAATTCATTTTCTTTGGCCTGGGCCTTTTTTTCCCCCCACTGTGTCCCCTTGCTCTCCCTCCTTCTCCCTTTCTATTCCTCTTCCAGCACATTGTCAGCTTGACTGACACATCCTCGCAGCCCTCAGAGCAAGTCAAAGGAGAAATATAAAAATTTTAAGATAAAGAAACCTAAGACCATGCCTTCCCTCCAGCTGTTTATTTTCCTTTATTCTGACTTTATTTGCTTTTTTCCCCCCTACTAGGCTCTTTCTCAGAAGCTCTGGTTCTAAAGCCATAAAGGCAGCCAGCTCCTAGAGGGCCTTTTCTTACTAAAGTCGGGTTCCAGAACTAGTTCAGAGGCTGAGGTTAGCAGCCACCGAGGCCCAGCCCTGCACTCTGACCCCCATCCTGCGGCTTCAGGCTTTCTCTGGGAGATTCCAAGTGGGCTCATCAGGAAGATAAAGGCCTCTGGTGATGACTGCATTTGTCAGGCCTCTCCCAATTCCCCACGACTTGGTTAATGACTCCATGAAAGACACCCATCAGCAGTGGGTCTCAGGACCGAGGATTGATCTAAATAGAAACAGCAAAAGTGCTGCACAGCGGAGGGGTGGATAGAGGTGGAGAGCACCTGCCTTCAAATGACTCACAAATGAAATGAACACTCCATTTTCTTGGCCCAAAAATATATTTCAAAATAAGAGAGCAGGCTTTTAACACAGTAATCTTGCTGTGAGGTGTCTAGGAACGAAAGAATAAATTGTCCACCATTCAGCACTGCCTTATTGTAGGCGTAGCTATTTATCAGGGCAGAATTCACACAGGTCAGGGAGTATCACACTATTTTCTGTTTCTAACAGTAGGAGAAGTGTCTTTTTCATGTTTAGAGCAGCTGGCTAAAAGCTTAGGCTTCTGGGATGCTCTTTTCAGAACTTCTCAGCCATGAGAGGCTCAGCAAGCTCCTGTGGTCTAGACCTCTGATTGGAAACTCATCCGATCTTCTTTGTGGCAACAACCCACAGCAGCATTTTAAAGGCGTCACAGCCAGGGATTTCTTATACTATCTGTTCAGATCTATGTGGTGCTGACTGATTATGATATCTTGATTTATGATCAGCGGTATACATCAAATCTGGGGCAACAATTCAAATATTCAGTTAATCTTGAACCTCCTAAAGAATCGAATTCCAGAGATCCCATATAATTGAATCTCCTAAATCCTTTGTTCCTCACCAGATTAATTGTGTGTACTCAGGGAAACTTCTGCCAATGTGTCCATGCCACTTTTCCGTCCTCTGCCCTCAGCCCTGTTTTTCTAGTGGTCGTACCACGTTGGCAACCACTCATACCCGCTGATCACCTCACCATTCTGCATCCTCCGCAAATGTTTACAAACGTGTTCTAAAATGTAATCCGCATTATACAAGGCTAGGGAAATGTCTTTTAAAAACCACAGACGGTACCAAGGTCAAACAAGCTTCATTTAAACTGTGTAGAGGTGATTCTGACTCACAGCCACCTCATGGGACAGGGAAGAACTGCCCCACCAAGGAGCAGCTGGTGGGTTGAACTGCTGACCTTCTGGTAAGCAGTTGTAGCACTGAGCCACTGTACCACTGGTGTTGAATAACTTGAACCACATTTCTGTCTTGTGGAACTTACAGGAGCCTTTTCTGTGCTAACACTAATGAGCATCTCCCAGTAGATGAGGATTGGAACATACTACTAGACATACCAATAGACTTTATTTTTAGAGAAGTTGTAGATCCATGGAGAAGTTGTGCAGGAAGTAGAGAGAGTTCTCATACACACCCTCTCCCACACACTATCTCTCCGGTTATTAACATCTTGCATTTTTGTATCTCCTTTTATCCCCTCTTTGGCATTACACTTAATTACTGTTTTGTAAAATGAATTTTGGCAAACAGTGGCTGCTGTTATCCCTGAGACTGAGTATCCCTGACCAATACACAGGATTTTCACTGAGCCCTGGCCAGTATCTTGGAGTTCTTTTCCAATGACCCAAATGGCTAGCTCACTGAAAGCCTAGAGTCAGCTTTCCCTGCTTGGAACCGCTTCTACTTCAAGTCTAGGAACAAGTCTAGTTAATACCATTATTCCTGAAGGACAGTGAGGAAGCAGCATCAGCTACTACTACAGTTAAAGCACCTTCCTCTTTTACCATCCCAAGTTCCTATTTTCTGCCTCACATGGCAGCTGGACTAAACTGTGTATGCCTTTGGGTAAATGGGAAGAGGTGAGGAAATGTTGATACTTGACCCTGATAGGATCCCTGAGCAAGATCTTAAGTACTTCTGGAGAGGGCTAGGGGTGAGCTGATGATTTTCACATTGCAGTGGGTAGACAGAACATTTAATGTCAGAGAGCGACGCTGGGCCGAGGTCACTGGACACTGTCGCGTAGAAGCCTCCTGATAAGCCCATAAGACAACTGCTATTACTCATGGCCCCTCTTCCCTCACAAACACGCAGACGTTACAGAGACTAAGCTGCAGAATGATTTAAGTACTTTCCCCAAGGGATATGGCAACAGAGCCAGGATTCAAAACCCAATTGTCAGACTCTAGACTTTGTGTTGTTACCTCCTCACCAGTTATCATCGAGTCTGTTATGATTCATGGTGACCCTGTATGTGTCACCACAGTAGAACTGTGCTCCACAGAGTTTTCAGTGGCTTATTTTTCAGAAGTACATCGCCAGGTCTTTCTTCCGAGGATCCTGGGGGTGGACATGAGCCCCCACACTTTGGGTTATGCATAACATGTTTTCACCACTCATGCACCCCATCTAGCAGCCAGTAATTCAGTGCTGCAGAGACAAAAGGAACCCAGATATGATTCACTTTGGATGCACAGAGCAAATATTTTCCCCGAGAATCAGTCTTGGGAAGCAAATGGTGTAGTTTAACAATAATTCCATGCCTAGCCCCTTATCTTATTATCATTTACCCTGCCTTGTACAATAAACAAAAGTGTTTTTAAAAGTTACCCAAGAAGTTACTTTCAGCAAAAAAAAAAAAAAAAAAAAATTAAAACTATAACTCTAGGAAAGAGAATTAATTTCTGGTACGTTTAGAAAGGAATCAGAGATAGAACACCTCACCTGTTCTTTTCCTAAAAGCACAATGATTACTCCCCAAGTCACAAGTGCTCATCTCCTTCCCCTTCATATACTCCTCCTACCATTACTTGCAAGCAAAACTGATCCTTTCTGAAGCCAAGATGGGTATAAAACTTAATTTGACATTTAATTTTTAATAAGTTAAAGACATCTCAGAGGCACAACTAATCAGGCAACATGTGAGAGCCAGACAAGAGCCAGACAAGTCCTTGAGAAATCCTCTCATGGAAATGAAACACAGTATCAAATGCTGCAACCATCTGAGCAGAATTCCCTACAAGACTGAGCTGTTTAGAAGGGGAAAGGGAGAAGTGGGCATCCTCATGCAACTCAGGAAAAGCATGTCTTTGTGAGCAAGCTGCCAGAGCCAGTGAGGGATCCACCCCACGCTGGGTTTCCTTTGTTTTAAGCAAAGCCTGTGTTAGAACCCAGGCTCTATCAAGGTCAGTTATCAGGGCAGACTATGGGACATGCCTGAGGGTGAATTCCTTGCTTTCTGCCTTTGTATGTCTGAATTCATTGCTCTTGACTTTGAATAAGTTGCTCTTCTTTGTGGCTAGACTTTCCTTCCCAGCATGGCTACTCATAGTGGAAATACATTCATCTCTCAAAGGACTTGGCTACCCCAAAAGCTCCAGGGTGTCCTTCAGGCGTGATTCCCAAACTGCACCAGACGACTGACCACAGCACCATCTGCTGGTCATCTGCAGTATGCCATGGACTGAGCCTATTTGAACTCGTTGCTCTCCAGGCCTCAGAAGCTGAATTAAAGAATCTCATAGGAGCCGTCCATTGAGTCCCACTGACCTAAGCCCAAGACCCATCTATAGCTTCTCCCATGTTTTTGTTTCTTTTTCAGTGACCTCGGTGTTTCTAAACCAGTAGACTGGTCTCTCTTTGGCTTAAATGACTGAGTGTGGTCTTTGGAGATAATTCATTTTTCTTTGCTTTTTCTAGTGAATGATACTAATGTTCAGTTTTTGGACCAAGATGATGATGATGACCCTGACACAGAACTGTACCTTACACAGCCATTTGCGTGTGGGACAGCATTTGCAGTCAGCGTCCTGGACTCTCTCATGAGTGCGGTGAGTCATCCTAGCCCTCCTGCCTGCTCAGTGTTTGGGGAATGTGAGCAGGGCGTAAGTACTTGAGCTACAAAAACCATAAGAGAGTTGGCATTGAGTTAGTGATGACACGTGGTGACCCTGCGTATTTCCAACTAGAATTGTGTTCCATGGAATTTTCAGTTTTTAAGTGAGTTATTAAATGTAATTCACTTTTTTATTGTAGTGAAAATACACACAAAAAACAATTGCCATATCAATAATTTCTGTATCCATAATTCAGTGACTTTGATTACAGTCTTCATGTTGTGCCATTCTTACTGCTGCTCTTTTCCGGTCACTTTGCCACCATTCACATAAACCCAATACCTTCTAAGGAAAAATTCCTCTTCTCCCCTTCCTCCCATGCCTGGTAAGTCCCGGTAACCTTTGGTTTCCATATATTTGCTTATTTCAGATAAGCAAGATTGTGTCATGTTTGTCCTTTTGTGGCTGACTGATTCGCCCAGCAGTAACGTTGGCGAGGTTCAGCCGTGTGGTGGCACGCGTCAGCACTTCATTTCTCTTCATTGTATGTGCTATGTTGTGTTGATCCACTCAACAGTTGGCAGGCCTTTTGATTACTTCCACCTTTTGGCTATCGTGAAAAGGGCTACAGTGAATGTGGCTGTACAGATTTCTGCATTCCTGCTTTCACTTCTGGGTATAGAAGTAGAACTGGGATTGTGAGGCTATATAATAGTCTGTATTCAACTTTTGGAGGAACTGCCAGACTCTTTACCATAGCAGCTACAACATTTTACATCCTCACCAGCTACAGACGAGGGTTCCAACTTCTGCACAACTTCGCTGGTACCTGCTTTTTTCCATTTTTCTTTTGTTTTTTAATTGCCGTTCTAATGGGAATACAGTGATATCTTGTGGTTTTGCTTGCATTTTTCTAATAGCTAAGGACATTGGTCATCTCTTCTTGTACTTATGGCTGTTTGAATATTCTCTGGGGTAAATGTCTATTCAAACCTTCTGCCTATCTTTTATTGGGTTGTTTGTCTTTTTGTTGTTAAGCTGTAGACATTTTTCTTAATTTATTTTGTATGTTTGACTCTTATCCCAGTCTGTATTGTCTTTTTCCTTTGTTGATAAAGTCACTTGATGAACAAAAGTATTTAATTGTTATGATGTCCCATTTGTCTATTTTGTCTTTTAATGCTCATGTTTTTGTTGTCATGTCTGATTATTCATTGTTAAAAACTGGGTCCTCTAGCCTCATCCTGCTATTTTCTTCTAAAAATTTTACGGCTTTAGTTTTGACATTTTGGTCCTTGATGCATGTTGAATTGCTTTTTGTGTATACCATGAGGTGTGAAGCACATTTTCTTGTGTGTAGAGATCCATTTTTCCCAGCAGCACTTACTGAAAAGATTCTTCCTTTTCTGTTAACATCCTTGTCAGAAAACAGTAAGCTTCAGATGTATGGAATTATTTCTGTTCTGTCAATTCTATTCTGTTGATCCGTGTGTCTATTATTATATCTATACAAATATAAATATAGTGGTTAAGGCATTTCTGATTCAAAGCAACCCCATAGGACTGAGTAGAACTACCACATGTGGGTTGCAAGGCTTACATCTTTACATTGGATGCTATGCCAGCAGTATTTCAGCTATCACTCATGGTAGATGGGTTTCAGCAAAGCTTCCAGACTAAGATAGGCTAGGAAGAAGGACCTTAGATCTCCTGCTGAAAACATTGGCCAGTGAAAATCTAATGAATAGCAATGGAATGTTGGCTGCTATTGAAGTTGTCAGGAATTTCATTTTACTTAGATCCACAAAAAAACGCCTGGGGAAGCAGTTGTCAGGAAATTCAACAGCATGCTGCACTGGACAAATCTGCTGCAACAGACCTCTTTGAAGTGTCTGAAAGCAAAGATGTCACTTTGAGGAATACAATATGTCTGAACCAAGCTGTGGTATGTCCTTATATGCATGAGAAAGCTGGACAATGAATAATGAAGGCCAAAGAAGAACTGATGCCTTTGAATTATGGTGCAGGCAAAGAATATTGGCCACATCATGGACTTCCAGAAGAACTAACAGATTTCTTTTGGAAGAAGTACAGCTAGAGTGTTCCTGGGAAGCAAAAGTGGCAAGACTTTGTCTCACATACTTTGGATGTGTTATCAAGAGACCCAAGTTCCTGAAGAAGGACATCTGCAAGGTAAAGTAGAAGGCCAGTGAAAAAGAGGAAGATCTTCAATGAAATGGATTAACACAGTGCCTACAACAATAGGCTCAAGCACAGCAACAATTGTAAGGATAGTGAAATACCTGGTAGTATGTCCTCTTATTGGACAGGGGGTTAGTATCTGTCAGAACTAACTTGATGGCACCAAACAACAATAACAAAAAGTCTTTGTGGGAGCAGATTGTCCCTTCTTTCTCCTGCAGAGCAGCTAGTGACTTCAAACTACTGACTCTAGCATCAGAGTGCTTAACCACTGTGCTGCTGTTCTGTTTTAATTACTGTTGCTTTATAGTATGTTTTGAATACAGGAGTGTGAGTCCTTCTGCCTTATTCTTCTCCAAGATTTATTTAGCTGTTGAAGTTCCCCTGCACTTCCATAAGAAACACTGGTGATATATTGGTTAAGAGCTATAGCTGCTAACCAAAAGGTCAGCAGTTCACATCCACCAGGCACTCCTTGGAAACTCTATGGGGCAGTTCTCTTCTGTCCTATAGGGTCACTATGAGTCAGAATCATGTTGATTATTTTTTTTTTTTTTTTTTTTTTTTGTGTGTGTGTGTGTGTGTGTATGTGTCCTTCCATGTAATCTGATGCTTGGCTTCTCCATTTCTGCAAAGAAGACTGTTGTGTTTTCAGTGGACACTGCAGTGAATTTATAGATTGCTTTGTGCAGTACTGATAGCTATATTATGCCTTGCAGTCCATAAACACAAATGTCCTTCCACTTACTTGGTTTTATTTCTTTTTACTAATGTTTTATAGTTTTCTGTGTACAAGCCTTTCACCTTCCTTATTAAATTTATTCCTAGGTGCTTAATAGTTTTAGGTGCTGTTGTAAATGGTAATGTTTTCTTGATCTCCTTTTCCCTTAGCTCACTGCTGTTGTACTGTCTGACTGATTTTTGAGTGCTGACCTTGTACCCTGCCACTCTGCTGAATTTATTTATTAGTTCTAATAGCTTTCTGATGGAGTATTTAGTGCTTTCTATGTGTAGAATCATGTCATCTGCAAAAAAGAGTTGTTTTATTTGTAGAGTTTTGAATGGCTAATTTTCTGAAAGTGAATTGTCAGGCCTTTCTCTTGAGGTGCCTTTGGGTAAACTTCAGCCCCAACGTTTTGGCTCGTTGCTGATAGTGCTAACTGTTTACACCCTCCTAGGCCTCTGTTACAACAATCAGGAAAACATCCTAGCTCCTGCCTTAGGAAGCTTGTACTCTTGAAGGGGATACAGACATAAATTATTACACAAATGTTTGATGATAATTTTTAAAAATGTAAGAAAGACAAAGAAAGTTGTAAGAGCTTAAGCTAGCACTTGACCAGATCTCAGGATCAGGGGAAAATTTCCAAGGAAATAACAAATGTGCAAAGACCTGAGTAATAGAAAGGGAAGATTTTGTTGGAAAGAGCATTTCTCAAAGAATGGTAAACCCACTCCTGTTGAGTCAGTTGTAACTCATAGCATCTCATATGTGTTAGAGTAGAACTGGGCTGCCTGTGGTTTTCTTGGCTGTAATCTTCCTGGAAGCAGGAAGGCCTTTCTTTAGTGGTGTCCCTGCAGGTTGCATACAACCAGCCTTTATGTTATCAGCTGACTGCAAACCACTTACGCCACCCATGGACCTATTCAAAGAAGGGTGGTAGATTCAAAAGCCTGGTAGTAGAAGGGAACCCAGCATTTTCAAGAAAAGGAAAGACCACATGGGAAAGGGAATGAGGTTTAAAAGGCAAGATGGAGTCTGCTGGGCAGTGATAACTGTTTCCATGGCTGTGACCTTTATTTTAAGAGTAATGAGGCACCAGACAATTTAAGATGGGAAATGATGTGACTAGGTATATGTTTTAGAACTGTTGCCTTGGCTGACATGTGAAGATAGACCAGAGACGCAAGGTGACAGCAGGAATTCCGATTAAGAGGGCATGTGGTTTTCCCTAGAATACGGCTGGCAGAGGTAGGTGAATTTTAGCAGCATTTGGTAGGTAAAACTGATAGGACTTGGTAACAGATTGAATACAAGTATCAGGGGACAGGAAGAAGTGTCAAGGGCCACCTGAGGTTTCTGTTGATGAAAATAGGAAATGGGCCACTCACTGAAACACAAGGCTCTTGGCAAAGACCAGGTGACAAGACAACTCCTAGCTAGTTTTCTGCTACTGAGAAGGTACCATGTGATAGAAAAGAGAGAAAGTCAGGCATAGGAAAGGATCAATGACATCTTTTTCAGGGGGGGTTGGGGGCCAGTCATGAGGATTTTCTTTTAAATTGTGTTTTAGATGAGAGTTTACAGCTAAAGTTAATTTCTCACATAAAAATGTATCATCCTGCTGACCTCTAGCTGGAGGAAGGAGAGTGGGTGGAGAGGAGGGGAAAGGAGACTGTTGGGAGGATGAGACATGTATGGAGCAGAGAGGAATAGTGTGCTGTCTCCGGGTAGGGAGAGCATTGGAAGCTGCATATAGGTGGGCATGCAAATTTATATGGGAATGTACATTTTCACTCAGTCATAGTAAAAAAAAAAAAAAATGTATGCACATATTATCATATGACCTTCGTTGCAGTCCCTGTAATGTGGCAGCACACTCCCCATTTTCACCCCGAGTTTCTTGTGTCTCCTCATCTAGTTCCTGTCTCTTCCTGCCTTTTCATCCTACCTCCAGACAGGATCTGCCCATTTGGTCTCCTCTGTCTTTCTGAACTAAGAAGCACACTCTTCACGAGCATTACTTTATGTTCAACAGCATCTTTGGGTTGTTGTATAACTTTAGATGCGTCAATCATTCAAGGCATTGGTTTCTCACTTGAGACTCAAAACAAATAAAAATTTTAGAAAATGGTCACCAGCTTAACAGGAATATCTCTGTCTGCAGAAAGCAATGGGAGACATCCAAATGGGTCGTAACCTGGGTGTTGTGAAGTGTTCCCCCGAATGTCTTTATTTATTGCATAGAAGGGTCTCTTTATTTTGGATCCTCACATTAACAATTTGTGAAAATGCAGACAAAGGCTGAATGAAAACTGACCTTTTGAGAATCCCTGAGAAAGAGTTTCACTGAACACATTAAAACTATGAACGGAGCTCAGAGAGTTTTTGTACACACACATTTCTTAAAGTACTGTTTTCCTGACTGTGTTGAGCAACTGCTATGCTAATTATGCACTGTTCTCATGTGTTCATTAAAGCTAATCCCAGAAGGACTGCTATTTGAGGAAAGAAAAAAAATATAGACGAATTTAGGTTATTCTGTATTCCTGAATGTGGTCTAACAGTAGGCATATCTTAGTTAAAAATCACAACTATGGATTTAAAGAAATTATGATACAACATTCAACTGAATTAAGGTTGCGTGGACTTCATGCTCTGTGCTCTGCTACTGCTTTCCAAAACAAAAAGGAGATAAAAGGTCTCCACTTGGCTTTGGCTAGAGAGGAATCCTCTTCCTGGGGCTCCTGCCCATTCTGATGGTCTGACATTTCCACATAGGGACAGCAGAGCATCAAGTTGTTCACCTTCTAGTGATATCTGGGCTCAGTGTGGGCAGACTCCTTGAGTGCGCCAGAGTAAATGATGGCTGCTGCGCTTTGTGTTCGTTGCAGTGCCATATTCTCCGTAGCAGAACCCGTATTCTCCAACTCTAGTTTCAAACTGATTTTTGTAATCCATCTCTTTAGAAATTTTGTTTTACTTCTGGTCCTAGTTAGATAGATTTTAGAAGACTATTCTTACTAAGGAACGATTAAAATGTTTGTAGTAGAGCTTTTTTTCAGAACTACGAAATTCCTTGTTAAAAAGTTTTGTTCTTAGGTGCCATTAAGTGAGTTATGACTCATAGAGACACTAAGTTTATAACATTGTGTATTGTTCCTACATATCAGATATTTGACGTATACCAAGCAGGACTAGCTACATAGTTTGCAAGGGCTTCTGTTCCTAAATTAGGAAGAACTTCAATAAGGTGACAGCAGAGCATTCAGCTATGTGGTGACCTTTGGAATATGGAGTCCTGGTGACTGCATGATTTGCATGCTGTGAACCCAACCTTGGTTCCAAGGTTTGCAGCTGGATTTGAGCACCAGAGAACTTCCCATTTACAGAGCAAAAGGAACACATAGTGTTCACATCCATGGTAGTGGAGCCCAGTCTGGGTCAGAGTTACACAACTGGTGTTTGTAGCATCACTAGCAAGTAAGTTCTAGGAAACTCGGGTGAGACATCAAAGTGAAGTGGTTTGAAATAAGGCATACGTGGATTGATGCTGTACTCCGAGAGCAGCATTTCTTCTGAAATCTTCTGTGAAAAAAAGGGTATCAGAAATCTAGAAACCATCATTGTAATGATCATTACTGGCATCACTTATGGCAACCCAGAATTTTGTGAGGTATTTCAACTATATTGTCTGCTCTTTTGGAAGATAATCTGAATGTGTCTGCTTTAAGTATGGGCAAGGCATGTTTAACTGACCCATGGGAAATGATTTTTCAAACCATTCATCAAAGTGCTCATCAAATCATTCTAGGCTTCATGATTATTGTCTAGGATGAACATGTCTTGGATCTGTTCAACAATTGACTTTTTCATAAAATGTCAGCTGGGATTCCTTTACATTCTATCTGCAACCCTGTTTTATGAAACCATTGGAGGTTAGTCCATTAGTTAGGAGGTAACTACTGCTGTCAAGCTGACTTGGACTCTTGCAGATCCCATGTGTATCAGAGAAGCATTGTGCTGCATAGGATTTTCAATGGATAGTTTTTTGGAAATAGATTGCCAGGCCTTTCTTCTAAGGTACATCTGGGTAGACCTGAACCTCAAACCTTTTGGTTAGCAGCCAAGTGCTTTAACTACTTGCACCACCCGGGGACTCCAAGAAGGGAAGGAGGAGGAACTAACAACATTGGCAGGAATAGAAATTGAGAACGTAAGATTCTTCTAGACAGCAGGAATCAGAGGTAAGCTTCCGTCTCAAGCTTTTGCTTACAAGCAACATCACAGCATCTGCACACAAATCCATTAGATGTCAGTGATCTCTTCTTACTAGCATTACTTCTCAAATTGCTAATTAATCATGTGTCTAAAAATTCCCTGAATATTGTCCTTCCTGACACCTGCTGCTTACTGTTTCATTTGTTAAAAGAATAATGTTTGATTCATCACAGGCCTTCCTGATACAGATAGGATGTTACAGGCCTGGCCTCATGGCTTTATTCTGCAAATCAGCAATAGAAATAAGTGATAAGAAGGAATAATCATGTTTATGGCTATACACCTCTAAAAAGATCACAGCTTAGAAATGTGTTTTTTTGGAATGATACCTGCTTGCTGCGTATAAAAGTTTAAAGGGAGACTGTCTGTATTTAGAGCTGAAACTAACACACTGAGTATTCAGATTTTCTTTCTACCCTTTCTGTCTTCCCAAACCTCAATCCCCAGTTTAAGTTCTACTTGGACTCTAGGAAGGAAGGGAAGGCATGGACTCAGCAGGTGAACTACTTGAATAATCTAATTACCATCTGAGTGACTCTGACTTCTCTGTGTCTCAGTTTACTCATCTTTAAAATGGGGATAGTAATAGTATATTCTTCATATGGTTGTTGAGATCATAAATGAGTTAAGGTTTGTAAAAATAATCAGTGCAGGACATGACAAGCTCTATATGCATTTATTGTTATCATTAGCATAAATTATTCAGTTATTTATTGAGAATTTACTAGGTTCCAGACACTGTTCTTAGTGCTGTAGATTCTAGAAGTAAAGAAGAGAGACAAACATCCTGCCACCGTGTTCCCTCAGCGTTCATTCTAGTAGGCTAAGAGACACTGGCTGTAGAAGTGAGTACATGAGTGATTAAGAAAAATATCAGATAAGGGCGACTGATTTGAAGAGAATTAAACAGGATTGTTGGATGACATTTGAATGGGTATAGAGATCTGTTTTAACCAGAGAGGTTTGGGAAGGACTGTCTCAGGGCATGTCATGAAGCGAAACCTGAGAAATCAGAAGGAGAAACAGACACAAATCTGAGGGCAGGTTGGGACAGCTTTCCTAGGCAGAGGGATGAGCAATGGCAAAGGCCAAAACATGGTGACAAAATATGTCTGATTTGTCTGAGGAAGTCCTTGGAGGCCACTGTGATTGACTGTGATTGAAATATAATGGAATGAGAGAGGAGTGTGAATGATGCAGGCCATTGGCCACCCTGTGAGGAGTCTGAGTACAAAAGAGAGCACCCAGTCAAGTTCTCAGTCTGGCCTTGGACACCTTTGCCTCAGTGACCACCAGTACCCTCATGATCTCAATATTTGCTGGGGTGGGGGGTGAGGACAAACCATCATTGAGTTAATTTTTGAGGGACAAAAACCAGTTGCTGTTAAGTCAGTTCTGAATCATGGAAAACCCTTATGTGTCAGTACTTGATTTTTGTTTTTAGAAGTAGATTGCCAGTCATTTCTTCTGAGGTACCTCTGAGTGAACTCTCACTACCAACCCTTTCAGTCAGTATCTAAGTACTTAACCAGTTTCACTACCCAGCATAACCCCTGTTTATTTCTCTGTCCAACACCTCATCCCAGTGTACTCATTTTAGGAAAAAAAGAGAAACAGCACCACAAGTTGATATGAGTCCCTGGTATATCTTGTCTGTAATAAATGATGAATCACAGAAGTCCAAAAATGGTACCTCATGGGCCGCATCTACCACACAGAAAACTTGTGCATATCCCAGAATTTTTATTTTGAAATTAAATTTCTTGGCCGATATTTAAAAATTAAAAGATTTTATATAAAATATGGATTTCTAATTCTTTTTGATAGGAGCTGCAGAGCAGTTTCCTAGGTTCCCACAAAGCAAGACTTAGCCACCAGCCCTATTTCATTTGTTTCCTGTTTCTGCCTGACCCATCACACTGAAGTGGTCTCGCAGCCTCCTGCCTCCTGCCTCCTGCGTCTAATTTTATGTGCCTACATTAGAATGTCCAGGGCCAGAAGGCACCCGTGGCCTTCTGGTCATTCACTCACCCTCTGGGATGAGAGGTTTTACACACGTTGTCCATTCTCCTCAAGCCCCTGACCTCGAACAGACAGGTATTTCCCACACTGGACCATCAAGACTGAAGAACCATTGAAGAAGTAGTCGGGGGTAGGGGGTGGGGGGTGGGGGGGAATGACTACCCTACTGTAAGAACCAGTGAGATTCAATGTACACAACTTGATTGTAGTATCACTTTTTTCAGAAATTAATATTCCATAAAGTTTCAGATTTGCAGGGCTTACTTAATTTTAAAAGAAAAAAAGGATATGAAATATAAAGAGAATGAGCACAGAAAGGCCATAGGCCACCTTTGCTAGTGCACAGTACATCTCACAGCATTAGAGGCTCAACAGAGGATACAGCCTTACTGGAGACTCCAGCTGCCAAATCCCCCACGAGCCCAAGAGAAACTATAACAGGAACAAATTATGCCAGCCCTGTCTTTGCTTTGCCCTCTGTGCCACAATATCCAGGGTGAGTGTTTGCATGTCCACAGAACTGTTATTTCCTAACAAAGGCAGTGACATGGAGGCGGAACAGCATGGCACCAGGCTGTGAATTAGCCCACATAGCGTGTGGTCCCAGCCCAGCACATATACTGCCACTGTCTGAGAGTCAGGTGGATCCAACTGTTCAACAGGCGAGGTATTAACAACGCTACCACTTTAGGGTACTCAGGTAAGAACAAACATGCATGAAAATGTGTTCCAAGAGCAGACAAATGTTTAAGGTCATGTGCAACAACAGAGAAGTAGAATGTATTAGGTGTACATGTGAGTCCCTCAGTGGTGCTGAGTGCTAATGTCTTTGGCTACTAACCGAAAGGCTAGTGGTTTAAGTCCACCCAGGGGGACTTCAGAAGAAAAGCCCAGCAATCGATTTTCAGAAACTCAGCCCCTGAAAATCATGTGGAGCACAGTTCTACTCAGGCACACGTGGGGTTGTGCCATGAGTCAGAATCGACTCAGCAGCAGTTTGGGGTTCGTGTTCATGCATACATGAGTGTATGTTTGTGCACGCCTAACATGTATATTGCAGTGATTAGATCTAAGTGAAAAGATGAGTGAAGGGTACCCAGAAGAATTGTTTCTGGGTTCTCCTCTCCAACATCAGCGAGCTGACCCAAGTCACGGGTGCCAGAAACAGCCAAGCTTACCTCAGTGAGCCCAGAAAATGGAACTTCCCGGAAGTAGCACCTGTGCAATTTATTCTCTTAGCTGCATTTTCACAAAGGGCTGAACCTCCAAAGTGTGTTACCTTCGTTTCCTGCCAGACCAAACTAATCTCCTGCCATGTGATGCCAGCAGCATAAACAAATTCCTCCTCACAGAGGTTTTCTGTTTCTCAAACTTGCCTCTCACACTGCTTCTAGGGCTTCCCTTTCAACTGCTCCCAAGGAGATGAAAGGTCCGCAGGCCCTTCGAGCACACGAGCCAGCACCAGTGTCCAAGTGGCCAGTGGTGGCGTCCATCGCTAGACTCAGAGTACCCCGCCATTGATAACATACCTCATGCCAGCCCAGCTCTGGCAAAGAAAAAAAGCAAAATCAAACACTTCTGTCACGCAAGAAAAATACTAAAAATAAAAAGCTACACCATGAAAACGAGTAAATATGAAAAATGGCATCTATAACATAGAAAATGACAATTTGGGGGCAATTATAAATGAAAGGCAAAGTGTCATTAAAGTTAAAGCAGTGTTATTAAAAGATGTGTTAATTTTCAGTTAAATTTTCTATAAAAGACCAATTAGTTTAAAAGGCTTGACAGCATTAACTGTGAAACATAAGCTCTGATAATTATGCTTTAAAAAATAGAAAAGGAAGACGCTCCGGCGCTGGAGAGCAGCCCCCAGGAGAATGGGAAAGGAGCCTCCGCCGAGCGGGCTAGGTGGCGCTGTGGCCCCAGCTTTCCTGGTTGGAGCTGGCCGGTCGCTCCTCGCTTTCATGGCTTCCTAGATGTGTAGTACTTGGCCTCCTTACAGAATCTGAGGGTCATAAAACTTCAGGACCAAGGGGCCACACTGTGGTTTGGGCCAGCTCTCTGATATTAGAGATCAAACACAAAGAAAGCGGGAGAAGGACTTTTCAGAAGCAGTTACATTGCTGGTTTCTTTTTCTTTTTCTAAAACTACCACTTAATTGTCCCCACCAAGCTGTCAGTTTCTCATGCAGATGTGGCCTGTAGGTTTCTATGATGCTGGAAACTATGCAGATATCAACGGAGTCATCCAATGGCATCACTAGGGTTGGTGTTATCCCATGCACTCACTAACTCATGGTGCTATCCCCCCACCCTATTCTCGCAGTGGTGGGTGGGCCAGTGGTTGAATCCTGCCCCTGTGGGCGGAGCAGCCTGGCCCCACCCTGTCCGCTTGCAGATCTGAGCACCCCCCCCCCCCCCCCCGAGCCTGCCCCCTCCCCCACAGATTGACACAGTTCCCCTTCTCTCCCATTGGCCAAGGTGTGGAGACCCGCAACATGGTCTGGCCACTCACAACTTGGCCAGTGTGAGGCGGGGCACAGGTGGGTTAGTGTTCAAGAGTTAGCACACTGACTGACACCACCTCTAATGATTGGCAGGTGACGGGGAGGAGTACTAAGTTACCAGACTGGGTGATGGGTGACGCTGACTCTAATTACACCGTAGCCTGTTGGCCCCGCTAGCGGCAGAACCGCCCTGTCCTCTGCTGCCGCCACCGTGCACTCACGGGTCCTTTTCGTGCTACCCTCTCCGACAGTGTCAGGGGCTGCAGTCTGTATCCTAGCACACACCCCTAATGAGGTAAACAGGTTTCTATGGAGCTTGCAGACAAAAGACTAGAAAGGCCTCGCAATCTTCTTTTTAAAATTGTTGTATTGTCGTTAGGTGCTATCCCGTCACATCTGGCTCATAGTGACCTGATGGATAACAGAACAAAATGCTCCCTGGTGCTCTGCCATTCTTGCAGAAGTTGTTGTGTTTGAACCCACTGTTGCAGCCGCTGGGTCGGTGCGTCTCTCTGAGGGCTTTCCTCTTTTTCACTGACCCTCTGCTTTGCCGAGCCTGATGTCCTTGGATCCATAATCAAGGACCCCGGAAGTAGCAGCCAAAAAATTAAATGACATATTTCGAAAATTAGCCATCAAAAATCTCATGGTCTACAACAGAGTACAGCGTCAGAAGATGAGCTTCCCATATTGGATGAGAATACCCAGTAGCTGTAACAATCGATTCAAATGTTTGAAGATAATAAAGGACTAGACAATGTTTCATTCTGTTACATATAAGGTTAGTGTGAATCACAGTGGACCACATGGTGATTAACAACACACTAATTATTGAATATCAGTTGTTTATCATCAGAAGTTATAATTATTTTGTTTAACCCTGCTACATAAACTGTTCTTTTATTTTTATCCCCATTAATCCAAGGCATAGAAAAGTTAGACAGCTTTCATACTGTCATGCCTATTGTATGGCAAAGCAGGGGTTTGAAGCCATGCTCTCTGAGTACTGAAGTCAGTAAACACGTAACCAGGGTTACCATGTTGCTCTGCTCATGAGAAAGGCATCCCTGACTGGGACGGGAAGTCTGAGCTTGGCTGTGAGAAAGACTTCAAGACCCTAGACTACACAGGTCACCTCCTTCCAGGCACCAAGCAGTACTCTCACTCAGAGCTCTAGATGTCCCAAAGCCCGTGTAAATGAGCAGCAGCCCTGGGAAGGCCTCTGCTTCCCTGGAGACTAGTCCTGTAAGGGTTGGAAGTTACGTGCAAGTCTCTCACGAGGCTTTGTCACAGATGCTGTGTACACAGGTCATTAGAAGCCATGGAAAAGAGTAGGAATACAGGAGCCCAGGAGGCAACAGATCACACCTACATATCACAAGTTTGCCTTCAGAATTTTGTGTTTCTTTCAGTTCTAGCTTTTCTTTTAATCCAGAAGAGAACTTTTAGATCGGGTAAGCTGTGAAGATGTTTCTTACAGCTGGCATACCCTCCCCGGGAAAATCTTGACAGTCAGCATTGGAACTCCTAGCACCTGGTCTGGCCTGTTATGTTGAAGTGGCCGTTTTCTATGCAGAAAGCCTTCTATTGGTGCTTAATTGCAGATTGCTCTATGTTCTTTGAGGAAGGCCCTGGGTGCTACAAATGACTAACTTGCTCAGCTACTAACCCAAAGGTTAGTGGTTTGAGTCCGCCCAGACGTGCCTTAGGAGAAAGCCCTGGTGATCTGCTTCTCAACTATGAGCCATTGAAGTCCTAAGGAGCTCAGTTCTACTCTGACACAAGTAGGGTTACCATGAGCTGAGATAGCTGCAGTGGCAACTGTTTTGCTTTTATTTTTGTTTGCATTGTGAAGTGGTCCTCCTCACCACAGGTAGAAATTTATGCCCTTCAGTACGATCAACTCCGCATCATGCTTGGGGGCAAAGCGTATCTTTCCACCAGATCATTCACGTCACAAAGAGATCTTGATGTATACTCACAATATATCCCATAAGCAAAGTTCAGGATATCTCTCTGGAACTGAACAATGAGGATATCAAAACAGGAGCAAGACTGTCCTGCTGGGAGAAATACTGGATTATCCTACATAATAGCAGAATTAGTAGTGCGTATGACAGATTGTCGATACCTGGATTCACACATCTGGGGGAGTTATCTGGGCTCAGAATGCCATCCAGGGGGGCAGAGTGGATGGTATTTAGAGACATGAGCAGCACCACAATTGTTCAGGTACTTATAAAACCCTGTGATTTACTCTGAAATTGTGTGTGTTAATGGGCAATTTTGAGAGTGAAACTTGCCTTTAAATGTATAGCACACCATTTCAAGCCAAAGCAGGGACCAGGGCTTAGTAGGTGCTCAATGACGTTAGCAACTGAGGAATCAAAGATGCCGTTTCAGTGATTTCAACCCAAGAAGAGAAACATGTTGAGGTCAAATCTTTAGGAGGAGGAATACTTCATGCTGATCATCTAGACTTATCACTGCAATAGGTCATTGTTCTTTTTTCTGCTGGTTTTTTTTTTTTTTTTTTTTTTAGGGTTTAGCTGTTTTTTCATTAGAGTGCATCATTGTATAAGTTAGGAAATCACATAAACATATAAAAAAATATTAAGTGACCTATATTCCTAACAGTCAAGGATTAGCATGGTTAATATTTTGGTATATGTCTTTTCAGATAAGTAGATAAATATAAAGTTATTTTGTTTGGTATCTTGGTTATTTCATTCCTTTTCAGTTGATTTTATTGATAGCGTTTTACCATATTATGCTCTTGGATATCATGATCTGCAAAGCGTTTTTAGGAATTTAAAAGACTCTATCCTGTGGGTGTACCATAATCTGTTTAACCAGTTTTCTATTCTTGGACATAAAGCTTTTTCAAATTTTTGTTGTGATAGTACTTAACCCTAGGATCCGACTCGACGGCCCTTGGCTTTGGCTCGCAGTACTTAGCCCTGTGAGAAATATCACTGTACAGAAATTTTTGAACAAATAGCCATTATTACTTGGAGGTAAATTTACTGGGTTTATGATAAAGGTGAATATTTTTAAATCTTTAATACATATTACCAGGTTATCCCCCAGAAAAAAATGCGGCAATTTATACTCCCATGACTGGTTTTCTTGGTTGTTGTTGTTTGTTTCTTGTTGTTTTATTTTACTTTAGATGAAATCTTGTAGAACAAACTGGCTTCTTATTAAACAGTACATGTATTGTTCCATGACATTGGTTACAAACCCCACAGCATGTCAACATGCTCCCTTCTGGACCTTGGGTTCCCATTAGCGGCTTTGCTGTCCCCTCCTGCCTTCTTGTCCTTGACCCTGGGCTGGTGTGCCCACCCCTTTAGTTTCACTTTGTTTTATGGGCTTTTCTAATCTTCAGATGAAAGTGCACCTGAGGAGTAACGTCGTTACTGAGCTAAAAGGGTGTCCAGGAGCCTAATCTGAGGGTTCCTGTAGTCTCTGTCAGACCAGTAAGTCTCCTTTTCTTTGTGAGTTAGAACTGTGTTCTACATTTTTCTCCGTCTCTGTTGGGGGCCCTCTCTTGTGATCTCTGGCAGAGCTGTCACTGGTGATAGCAGGCACCATCTGGTTGTGCCGGACTCAGCCTGGTGGAGGCCGCCGTCAGTGGTGTGTAAGTGCTGTCTCAGCGCACTGAGGCCAGCCCTGAGTGCCATTTTTGCTTACTGCTTTCCCTAGGAGGCCCTTTCACTGTGTTTATGATAGTTTCAGAGTATATACATTTTTAATTTACATATAATCATGTAAATGTTTATTTCCTTTTGTGAATTCTATGTATCTATCTACATATGTATGTATATATGTATAGTGCTTAAAAAGTGTTTCTCAGGGAAGAAAGCCATCAGATATCCCAAGATCAACTGGATACGTAGGTATGTTTCCATCCAGATGTTTGTGGCCACATGTTTTGTCTTTAGCTATTTTATAATATTTATTTTTGGGGGGACTTTAAAATATATTTTTACAATAGGAAGTACAGAAACATATAAAATTATAAGAGAACATGAAAATGAACCAGAATTCTATCATTGGCAGTTATCTGCCAAGTGGAATTTGGGTGCACTTACAGTGATTTTTATATAAATATCTATTCAGGTGTGCACTTTTAACATGGATTTAGTATTGTAATAGTTTTTTTTAATCCTGCTTCTGAAATAAAAAATTTTATGGTGGTGTAGTGATTAGATGTTACATCCACTAACCATAACAGTTGGCAGTTCGAATCCACCAGGCATTCCTTGGAAACTCTGTGGAGCAGTTCTGCTCTGCCCTATAATGTCACTGTGAGTCAG
Source organism: Heterohyrax brucei (assembly GCA_028571685.1). NCBI lineage: Eukaryota > Metazoa > Chordata > Mammalia > Hyracoidea > Procaviidae > Heterohyrax > Heterohyrax brucei. The sequence goes on along the minus strand of CM053154.1, from coordinate 79,285,502 downwards.
AATTGACTTGAAGGCACTGGGCTTGGTTTTGGTTTGATTATCACTTAAGTATTATTACACGTTCAATGGAGTCCTTGGGTGATGAAAATTGCTTAGCCCTAGACTGCTGCTGAAAGAAAGTTTAGAGATTTGACTTCACTCAGAGGCTACTTGAAAGACAGGCTTGGAGATCAGCTTCTGAATGGTCACAGGCTTTCTGCTGTGCACACATGGGGTCACCATGATTGAGAATGGACTTGATGGCAACTAGCAACAACACGCCACTAGACTCTCTGAAAGTGTGACACTAATGTGGGTACATTGCAAGCCCTGTAAGTGTGTCGTTTTTTAATCATTGCCATATTGTAGAAATTTTTTTCCACATATACCTGGTTTCCCTCAAATCATCTGTTGAATGAGCATCAACTCCCTCCTGGTTTGTGATCTTTTCTTTACATATTAAGAAAGGGATTGACAAACTTTCTCTATAATAAAGAGCCAGAGAGTGTATATTTTAGGCTTTCTAGGGCTATGTAGTCCCTTTCCCAACTCTTCCCGTCTGTCATTGTAGCACTAAAACATCCATAGACAAATACCTAAAGGAATGGACATGTTTGAGTCCTAGTAAAACTGGATTTAAAAGACATTAAGTTACAGGCCAAATTTAGCCCCAGGATGGTGTTTTGTCAAATAATATATCAAGGTCTTATAACTACTACACTGTGTGTATCACTTACCTGTTCTGGTTGATCTGATAATTTTTTAAATGGCCTAAAATGTTTAATTATGAAATCTTTAGAATTTATGATAATACTTAGGCGGATAAGGTTCATAACACTCCTTTCCAGTGGAAATTTAGCATAATTGTATCAAGTTATTTTAAAAATCCCAACTGAACCCATAATTTAGCATGTATCACACTAAAATCTTTTATTGAAAAAATAACATTATAATGCCCAGTTTGCATAATAAGGAACATAGCATTTCTGCTTTGTTTTTTTTTTTCTTAATAATCTTCTCTTTCTGTATACCTCGACTACTTTCTTCTCTGTTTAAAAATGGCTGTCCCCAAAATATGCCAGCATTCTCACATTTCTACTCTGTCTGTCCCTTTTCCCTCTGACCAGTTTCTCTGGCCCTACTTGCCTTCTAATTTTTTCTTCTTGGTAAATGTTGACCATTTGGTCTCATGCAGTTGATTGTTTAAAGGAGCACATTCCTTACAGTGTTGTTTATTTTATAGGCCAATGTATTATTTGGCTGAAAGGTGACCTCCAGGAGTGGCTTCAGTTCCAGGTTAAAAGAGTATCTTAGGGAGATAGTCCAGGGGGTCCCCCACAGTCTTTATTGGTCTGGCCTTTTTTATGAATGTGAGTCTTATTCTACGTTTTTTCCCCATTTTAACTAAACTCTGTTGTACACCTGGTCCCAGTAGTCGGTAGTGGTAGCTGAGTGCCATCTAGTTCAACCTGCACTAGGAAGAGGCTATCCTTGGTGTGGACTATTAGTCTTATGGACCAATTTCTTCCTTGGGTCCTTGGTTTTCTATACTCTTCTGAGCTCCAAATGGGAAGACATCAACAGTTGTGTCTTAGAAGACTCTCACAAGCTTTTAAAACCCCAGATACTCCTCACCAGATGAGGCCATGGGAGATTGTCTTTATGAACAGTTATATTAATTGACCTAGTCACCCTGTGAGGCTGTGGTGCTGAGCCTTCAAACTGAGTAAATCAGTCCTGCACAGTGTTTGGATATGTAGATGGGTATTAGGAAATATCCATCACCGTGCCCCCATGTGCTTTACTGTATGTATGTGTTTATTTAGCATATGCAAACATGCATATACATAAGTCTACCCACCCTCATATAACATACGTATCTGCCTATGTAACCAGTTGTAGGGTTATGTTTATTATTCCTGTTGGAAAACTGTATATATTGCAGCACTTACCATAGTTGTCCTTCATTCTCTCGTAACTCTCACTGTCTTCATTTACCTCTGTACAGCTGCGCTGACTTCCCCTATATTGTATATTGCCTCTCCCATTACCAGAATTAATACCTGTCTGTTATCTGATAAGTGATTTCACCTTCCTCCCCCTCCCATCTCTGTAACCATCAAAGAACATTGTTATTCTCTTTTGTATACCTGTTTTTGACTTTTTGTAAAAGTGGTATCATGCAATATTTGTCCTTTTGTGTTTGAGTTATTTCAGTTAGCATAATGTTGTCCAGGTTTGTCCACATCATAAGTTGTTCAGTGGAATCATTATTGTTCTTTATTGTTGTGTGGTATTGCATTATATGTATGCACCACAGTTTATCCTTTCATCCATTGATGGCACTTATATTGTTTCTGCTTTTTACCATCGTAAATAATGCTGCAGTGAACATAGGTGGGCCTATGTCCATTCATGTCACTGTCACTCTTATAGATCTAGGATATGTAACTAGAAAAAGGACTGCTGGATTGTAAGTGTCCTAGTCATCAAGTTCTGCTATAACAGAAATGCCACAGGTGGAGGGCTTTATCAGAGAAAAGTGTATTCTCTCACAGTCCAGTACGCTGAAAGTCCAAATTCAGGACGTCAGCTCCAGAGGAATGCACTTTCTCTCTTTCAGCTCTGTAGTCCTTGTGATGCATCAGTCTTCCCTTGCTCTGGGAACATTTAAGTGTAGGAACCCCAGGTCTAAAGGAACTGCTGTGCCGCCAGCACTTGTTTCTTGGTGTTATGACGTCCCCATGTCTCTCTGCTCTGCTTGCTTCTCTTATATCACAAGGACTGACTTAAGACACTGCCACTAATCTATCTCATTTCATCATAGTGATAAGATTTACAACACAGGGAAATCACATACAGTGGTTGACAGTCACACGACACTGGGACTCATGACCTAGATAAATTGATACGGTGGATGCATTTCAGTCCATGACAATAAGTAATTTCTATTTTAGTCTTTTTGAGGAAGTGCTGTAACATTTTCCGTAGTGGTTGTACCATTTTACAGTCCTGCTAGCAGTGTATGAGAGTTCCAGTCTCCCCACAACCTCATCAACATTTGTTTTCTTTTTTTTTTTTTTTTTTTTTTGTCTGTGCCATTTTGCAGGGTGAGATGGTCTCTCATTACAGTTTTGATTTGTATGTTTTTAGTGACCAGTGGAAAACCCTGGTGGTATAGTGGTTAAGTGCTACATCTGATAACCAAGAGGTCAGCAGTTCAAATCTGCCATGCACTCATGGGAAACTCTGTGGAGCAGTCCTGCTCTGTCCTGTCAGGTTGCTATAAGTTGGAATTGACTCATTGTGAATCAGTTGTTTCTTTTTGTTTGTTTTTATTTTGGGGTTTTTGTTTGGTAATGACCAGTGGCTAATCCAAGCAAATCTGTCTTAGACGAAGTACAGCCAGAATGTTCCTTAGAAGTAAAGATAGCACAAATTTCTCTCACTTAACTTTGGACATGTTATCAGGAGGCACTAGTCCCCAAAGAAGGACAGCAGGCTTGTGGTAAAGTAGACTTTCAGCAAGAAAGAGGAAGACCTTCAGTGAGATGAACTGACACAGTGGCTGCAGCAACAGGCTCAAGACTAACAACACTTGTGAGGGTGGTGCAGTACCTGGCAGTGTCTGGCTGTGTTACACATAGGGGTGCTATGAGTCTGTACTGACTTGGCAGCATTTAGCAATGGCAGCAATGACTAATGATTTCCAGCATTGCTTCAAGTGAATGTCCTCCTTGATGAAGTATCTGTTTGTGTTCTTTGCTCATTTTTTGACTGGATTCTTTCTCTTTTGTCATCTTTCTGCATATTTTAAAGACTAGACCCTTGTCAGTCATGTTGTGACCAAATTTGTTTCCCCAGTCTGTCAATTTTCTTTCTATTCTTTTGATCAGGTCTTTTAATGAATATAAGTATTTCTTATGAAGTTTTCAGTTCGGTTTTGTAGTTACCTTATTTATCTTCCGTTGTCCATGCATTTGAAGTTGTGTTTGATAATGTGTCTATGCCAAAAATTAGGACCCCTAGCTTTGTACCTATATTATCCTCTGGGAACTTAATAGTTTGAGCTTTAATCTTTAGGTTTTTGATCTTTTTTGAGTTCATGTTTCTGTATAGTGTGAGATATGGATCATGTTTCATTTTTCTGCAAATAGATATTGGTTTTGCTAGCACTATCTGTTAAAGAGACTATCTCTTTCCCACTGAAGAAACTTCAACCATTTGTCAAAGATCAGCTTTCCATAGACCGAAGGATATATTTCTGGGTTCTCAGTTCTGTTCCATTGATATACGGGGTCTAACAATTAAGTCTGTGAACCTAATTGTTCTAAGTGCCGCATACCTCATTACTGAATATCACTATAGTCAGCTTTGAAGTACTCTCCTTTGGACGCTATGCACTGATGCAAGTGCCTAGTCCTCCCTTCTGAGCAATTTTGGAACTGTTTCTGGAATGGCCATTGTGCACACTGGCACAGTGGCAAGTTCACAAACTTAATTAAGTGGTGTTCAGTGTATACCTTGGATATCTATATTCTCTTCTTTCATAGTTTCTGGGAAGTTTTCTGTCAGCAGCTCAGCAACAATACTCTGTGTTCTCAGGTGTCTCTCCCTGTTCATGAACTCCAGTTAATCATAGATTGTTCCATTCCTCTTAATTGAGTCCCACATGCTCCTTAATGCTTCTTCATTTTTCTTGTTTCTTTTTTCTGATTTCTCCTCATAGATGCTGGAGTCAGTAGATCTGTCTTCCAGATCAGAAAGCCTTTTTTCATTTGTTCCATTCTATTTTCTTGATCTTGAATTGAGGTTTCTATCTGTTTGATTTTGTTCTTAATCTATTGGATTTCAGAGTACTGGTGTTCCATCAGATTGAACAGTTTGCTTAATTTTTCATCTTGCACTGCTGCATTTTGTATAAAGTATAGGAGGGCTCTATGTATATCCTTTTGTATTTACCTTCCAATATTTTCAGAAAAGCTTCTTCGTCTGGGAAGTTCTGAGGCACTTTCTTTTACGGGCCTTCTGAAGGCATAGATGATTTCCTGGTTATGCTTTTCTCTAGAGTTTGTTGCTTTGGGGGCATCATGTGAGTCAGTAGAGGCTGGGAGAGATGCTGTTAGCATGGACAGCAGTTGTTTGTCTAGGCCATCTTAAAATGAGAGGTAAAATGTATCTGACAACTTCCAAAGTCAGTCATGTTTTCAGGCGTATAGGTCCCTCTTCCCAACTGGCAAAGTAAGCTCCTCTATATAGAACCCTAGATTTTATAAAGTAGCTCAAAATACAGAAAGGCTACTGCCCTGCTGGCCTCTACTGTCAGATCCCAGCTGTAGGTGACACTGTGTAGAATACTGCTTTTCCGCTGGAAAAGCACTTTCCCCCGGGCAGATGCTGCCTCCCAGCCTAGGAACTAAGTCTAGCTGGGGCCTCCATATGGGTGTATTCACCTCCCAATGGATCAAGATGGCATCCCCCACAAGCTTGCTTCCTGGCTGGGTCCAGGCTAGTCTATGGCGGAGGCAGAAGGAGAGGCCAAAGGTGCTGAGATGCACAGAGTCCAAAGCCGGGCTCTCAAAATATGGCAATTTCGCTTACTAATCCCTTCAGCAATGCATCTGAGATCAGCAACTAGTCAAGTCACAGCTCCGCCTGCCAGCTAAGACAGAGAAAAAAAATTTAAATGATGCGTTACCTTCAGTCTGAGCAAGCCTGTGCTCACTGAGTGAGGTCAGCAAAAGAGAAGTTTTCCATTCACTGGTTTGAAGTCCAAATTAACAGCCCCATGCCTTGTCCTAGAGCTCACTAGGTGTCCCACAGCCTCCATTTAATTATCAGTTCAGGTCTTGGTTTCCAGAGGGATTAGGGAGATGTGTGTTTAGTCTGCCATCGTGACTCCACTCTAGTTTTCATGTATAAGTATTATATCCTAGGTTAGATTTATTCCTAGGTGTTTTATTCTTTGTGGGAAACCTATTGTAAATGATGTTATTTTCTTGATTTCCTTTTTGGAATTTTTCTTTTTAGTGTAGAAGAACCCAACTGATTTTTGTGTGCTGATCCTGTATCCTGTGACTTTGCCTTTCTCTAAGTTCCGGTAACTTTCATGTGAAATTTCTGGAATTTTCTATGTATAGAATCATGTCATCTGCGAATAGGAATAATTTTACCTCTGTCTTACCAATTTCGAAATCCTGATGGCATCGTGGAAATTCTGGTGGCATAGTGTTTAAGTACTACAGCTGCTAACCAGAAGGTCAGCAGTTCAAATCTGCCAGGCACTTCTTGGAAACTCTACGAGGCAGTTCTACTCTGTCTAAAGGGTTGCTAGGAGTCAGAATTGCCTCAATGGGAGTGGGTTTTGTTTGGTTTTGGTTTACCAGTTTAGTCAGCCAGGTGCCGTCGAGTCGGATCCAACTCACGGTGACTCTAAGATTATCAGTTTAGATACCCTTTATTTCTCTTTCTTGTATTACTGCTCTGATTAACACTTCCAGTACATATTGAATAAGAGAGGTGATAATGAGCATCCTTGTCTCATTCCTGTTCTCAAGGAGAATGCTTTCAGTCTCCCTTAAGGATAATGTTGGCTTTTGATTTTGGATATGCACACTTAATTATGTTGAAGAATTTTCCTTCTATTCCTATTTTGGTGATGGTTTTTATCAGGAAAGTGTTTTGGATTTTATCAAGGAGCACTTCTGTGTTGATTTAGTTGATAACGTCATTCTTTTTCCTTTGTTCTATTTGTGTAGTGAATTAGATTGATCAATTTTCTAATATTGAATCACCCTTGCATCCCTGGTATGCTTCCAACCTGATCATCATATGTTATTTTATTTTATATGCTGCTGTATTCTTTTAGTGAGAATTTTTGTGTCAATATTCTTGAGGGATATTGGTCTGTAACTTTCTTTTTTGTCCATGATATTTTCACTGGCTTTGGGATCAGTATTATGTCAACTTTATGAATGAATTAAAGAATATTCTTTCCTTTTCTCTGTACTGTTTTAGTAGAATTGGTATCAACTCTTCTCTGAATGCTTGGTAAAATTTTCCAGGTTAGCCATCTGGGCCAGGGCTTTTTGTTGTTGTTGTTGGGAGTTTTTGTTTGTTTGTTTTTAATGACATTTTCAACTTCTTATTTTGTTTTGAGTCTATTTAGATTTCCTACCTCTGTTTATGTTAGTTTAGGTAGATAGTATATTTCCAGAAATCTGTACATTTCTTCTAGGATTTCAATGTTGGAGTATAATTTTTCATAGTATTCTATTATGATCTTATCTCAGTTAGTTGTATTATAATATCACCCATTTTATGTCTTATTTTTGTTATTTCTGTCTTCTGATTGTTTCCTTTGTAAAAATGGCCATTGGTTTGTCAGTTTCATTGATTCTTCAAGAACCAATTTCTAGCTTTGTTGATTCTTTCTACTGTTTTTCTATTTTATTCATTTCTGCTTTGATATTTGTATTTCCTTTCTTCTGATGACTGTGGCTTTCTGTTGCTGTTCCTTTTCAATTTGCTCAAGTTGTTGGTTAAGTTATTGATTTTGGATGCTTTTTCTTTTTTGATGTGTGGATTTCTTGCTGTAAAATTTCCTCTGAGTTCTGCATTTGCTGTGTCCTACAGATTTGGTATGTTGTATCTTCATTCTCATTGGGTTTTAAATATTCTTTAATTTCATTTTTAATTTCTTCTGTGACCTAGTAGTTTTTTTAAGTGCAGCGTTATTCGGTTTCCATGTATTTAATTTTTTCTTTGCTCTTTCTGTTATTAATCTCTAGTTTTGTAGCATTATGGTCAGAGAAGATGCCTTGTATTATTTTGATGTTTTTTAATATAGTGAGGTTTGCTTTATGGTCTAGGATATGATCTATTCTAAAGAATGATCCATGTGTGTTGGAAAAGAAATGTGCACTGTGCTGCTGTTATTTACCTATAAGGTTGAACTGGTTATGTTATTTAGATCTTTCATATCTTCATTGAATTATTTTCTAGTTGTCCTACCCATCATCAAAGTTGTGTGTTAAAGTCTCCTACTATTGTAAAATGATTTCTCCTTGTAATTCTGTTAGAATTTGTTTTAAGTATTTGGCTCTGTCATTGGGTGCTTAAATATTCATTATCATTTTGTCTTCTTGGTGAATTGACCCTTTAATCAATACATACTGCCCTTTTTCACCTCTTGTAATGGATTTGTCTTAGAATTAATTTTATTCAGAAGTATTATTACTGCTACTCCTCTCTTTTTGTTACTGATGTATTTTCCATTATTTACTTGACATATATTTTTTCTAATATTTGATATTTAACTTATGTTTGTGTCTGAGGTGTATGTCTTACAGGCAATATATTGATGGTTACGCTTTTTTGTCCATTTTACCCCTCTGTGTCTCTTACTGATATATTTAATCCATTTATATTCAGTGTAATTAACAATCAGTATAAATTCATTACTATCACTTTGTTGTACTTTGTGTGTGTGGTGTTGATGCTTTCTTTATTACTCTTAATTTTCTGTACTGGGTTATTTTTGTGTTATTGTTAGGTGCCACCAAGTTAATTCTGACTCAACAAATTTATGCACAACAGAATAAAATGCTGCCTAGTTGTATGTCATGCCCATGATTCTTGTGTTTGAGCCCATTGTGGCCACCAGTATTTCAGTCCATCTCATTGAGCATCTTCCTCTTTTTTGCTTACCTTCTGCTTTACTAAGCATGATGTCCTTCTCTGGGGCTTGATCCCTCCTGAGAACTTGTCCAGAGTGTGTAAGACACAATCTTGCCATTCTTGCTTCTAAGGAGCAGCCAGGTTGTACTTCCTCCAAACCGATGTCTTCATTCTTTTTGCAGTTCAAGGTATGTTCAATATTCTTCTCCAACACAGCAATTCAAAGGTGTCAATTCTTCTTCTGTCTTTTTTATTCATTGTCCAGCTTTCACATGCATGTAATGCAATTAAAAATACTGTGGCTTGGGTCACGTTCACCTTAGTCTTCGAAGTGACATCTTTGCTTTTCAAAATTTGTACTTCGTACATTCCATGTTTTTGTGTAGGAATTTTGTTTCCCTGTTGTTTTTGTGTTTAATGAGTCTTTTTTATTTTCTTCTTGGTTACTTTGGTGAGTGGATTTATTCTTTATGGTTACCCTGAAGTTGAAGCTTTATACTCTTAAAATTGAAACAGTCTGTTACATCTTGAAATGGCCTTCACCTTCTCTGCATATGAAAGTTCTATAACTATACCTTTTACTCCCCTTTTTTGTTTTGAAGTTGTTGTTTACAGCTCAGTACTGCTGATTCCCTGTAGTCAGTTTTGTAGCTTTATTTTACCTTTGTGGGTGATGTTGTCATATGCCTTTATCTGAGGTTGTTTTCTGGTGTCATTTGTTGTCTATCCAAAGGGCTCTATTTAATGCTGGACTGGTTTTCTGAAATCTCCCTAATTTCTACCTTTCAGGAAATATCTTACTTTCAACACCTTTTGTGAAAGACAGTTTTGCTGGAAATATGATTCTTGATTGGCAAGTCTTCTTTCAGGATTTTGTATATGTCATCTCATTGCCTTCTTGCCTGCATTGTTTCTGACAAGAAATCAGCTGCTAGTCTGTTGGTGCCCTTCTGCGACTATTTCATTTGTCATGAGTTGCTTTCAGATCCTTTCTGTGTCTTGCATTTTAAAATGTTTCATTATGATGCTTCTTGGATGGAAACATTCTTGTCTTTTATGATATTTGAGATTTTTGCCAATATATCATCAAAAATTTTCTCTGTATTTTTGTCTCCTCTTCTGGAAGCATTATTACACATAAATTATTTCTCTTTTTGGCATCTCACGTAACCCTTATGCTTTCTTCATTTTGCTTTAATCTTTTTTTCTGATTATCCTTCAAAAATATTAGTATCAAGGGATTTGTCCACTGTTTCACTCATTCTTTCTTCTGTTGATTCAGTTAAGCTTCTGTGTCCTTCCACTGTTTTTTCTCTTTTAATCTCTTATTGTTAATCTTCTGAAATTTCAGGGTATTTTTTCTGTATGTGTTGCGATTATCTGTTGAGTCTACTGTTCTGTTCTTGTATTACTTCCTTGAATTCTTCTAGAGTGTTTTCTGTGTTTTTCTTGATCTCTGAGGATTCTAAACATCAGTCTTTTGAATTCCTTCTCAGGGATTTCTGTTATCATTTCTTCATCAGGAAGATTTTCTTTCCATTTATGCTGATCACTTGTTTGAGCCATCTTATCCTGTTTCTTCTTATAATTTGTTATTGTCTGTTGTCTGAGGCATTAAGGTGTTATTTTATTATACATTGATTGATTGTGCATTTGTTTTTCCTGATATTTTTGTTTCATTTTGTTTTGATTTATCAAAGCAGGTGAAGCAGGCATGTTCTACTGATCACTGAGCAGGGGAATGCTCACCATCTATCACTGCACAGGTGGGGTGGTAGCAGAGGCATAGGTAGAGCAGGCATTGTCATTTTCCATGTGGGTAGGGAGGTGGTGATATAACAGACAGGGTGGAAGCATACCCTTACTGATTGCCAGTCCCATGGCACAGGTGTTTCACAATGCTGCTTGCTGGGTGTATTAGGCACTAGAAGTGCAGGGATGATACATATCCTGGTCACAGTCAGGGCATCCCTGGGGGAAGAGACGTGGCTTATACCATAGTCCCTGCATGAGCAGAGCAGCAAGGAGGAGTGCACATGCAGCTGATCACTGGGAGGGTGGGACACATCCTCCTCTAGTCACTTGGCATGGATGGTGAGGCACACCCCTTAGACTGCAACTAGCAACAGGGACTTGGCCTCAACCCAATGTGGGGACAGGGAGCTGCCTGGAAGTACCTCCTAGTGGTATGTGCCACCCACCTTAATGGTCAGGGAATGAGTCATCTTGTCTCTAGTTCCTGGTTCCCTAATTGTTGTGTGGTTGCCAGGATCCCTGGGGCTCACACCCACCTTCCTGTACTATCTCTTATATCAGTTTGTGTCTTGCTCACATTGCTTTACTTCTGGTTAGTTCATACAGTTTCTCTGTTACCTGAGATTTCCATGAAGTTGCCTTCCTGTGCTCCTCCCCAGGGGTTGCTGTTTGCTTTGTCTCAAGATAGCCACACTGCATCAGGCAGGCTAGCAGGGCATCCCTAATCCATAACTCTCCTTATTCACTGTTTTTGCTCAGTTTCTCCTTCCATTTACTGTTTGATCTAATCCTTCATCTTTTCTTTTGATGCTAAAGGTTCCATCTGTGTTTGTTTCAGTTGGTTTCTCAGATATTTGCAGTGTAGGATGATAGTATAGTGTGTCTGACTAAACTACTGTCTTGGACCATCTCTTTGATATCTACTTTGCTTCTATTTCATTGCATTTTATTTTGGGGCCTATAACTGGATTACCCTTAGGTCACCATGAGACCTAGTCTAACATAGCTGCAGTTATTACAAGGAATGAGTCTGAGGCCCAATCATCAAGTCATAAAATGCCTTTATTATGACAAGCAATCAGGGGCAAGCCAATGGGTTATTGCTCACCGCTCTTCCCTTGGGGTGGCCATAAGTAGCTGACTATATTGTTTTTCATCAAGGACACAGTTTTCTCTTTTTAAGTTTTATGCACAGGTGGCTCAGTTCTGCTAACTTTGTGGTTGTCAAGCTCTCAGGGCATATAACTGGATTACCCTTAGGTCACCATGAGACCTAGTCTAACATAGCTGCAGTTATGTCAAGCTTATACCTAGAGCTAAGGTCACCTCTATGGGTTCCCTCAGGTTTTAAAAGATATAATTATAGCATATGCTTTATTATAAGGATTGAAATTTTACTCTTCAATCATTGGTCATTTTTTTATAGTGATTATTTAGAAGATATCTTAAAATGTAACCAAGATTAGGACAAATCTACATACTTAACTGGATTCAATCCTCAGTTTTCTTATTTATATTTTGTCTGATTAACTTGTTAAAAGTAGAAACACAGTGATAGAGGGGACTTTTCACACATCACAGTCTCATAAAACAGAATAGAAAGAAGGACCTGGCAGTCTACTGCTGAAAAAATAGCCAGTGAAAACCTTAATAACAGTGGAAAACTAATATAGTGCTGGAAGATGCGCCCCTTAGGTTGAAAGGCACTGGGGAAGAGCTGCCTCCTCAAAGTTGAGTCAACCTTAATTATATAGATGGAGTGAATCTTTCAGGACCTTCATTTGTTGATGTGGGATGACTCGAAATAAAAATAAATAGCTACAAACATCCATTATTCCAGTGCCAAGCTGTTCCAAGTATTGTGGATTTGTAGCATGTTTTGAAGTGCAGAAGTATGAATCCTCCTACTTTATTATTATTCTTCAAGATTTCATCAGCTATTTGGGGTCTCTCCTCCATATATATATTATTTGAAGGTTGGCTTTTCTGTTTCTGTAAAGAAGGCTGTTAGAATTTTGATGAGGTTGCATTGGATTTATAGATTGCTTTGGGCAGTGTTGATAACTGTATTAAGCCTTGAAATCCAATATCACAGAACATCCTTCCATTTATTTAGGTCTTTATTTTGATTGATTGATTTAGTGATATTTTACAGTTTTCTGTACACAAGTCTTTTCTATGTAACAAGGCTGGTTAAATTTATTCCTAGGTACTTTATTCTTTTGGATACTGTTGTAAATGGTAGTATTTCTTTAATTTCCTTTTCCACTGGTTCATTTTTGATATATAGAAGCTCTACTAAATTTTGTGTGTTGACCTTGTACCATACCAGTTTGCTGAAAGTTTATTAGTTGTAATAGGCTTCTTGTAGATTCATTGGGGTTTTCTATATACCTGATCATGGAAGGATTCACATAGTGGTTACAACAACGGTTTAAGCATAATGTTGATTGTGAGGATGGCACAGGATCAGGTGATGTTTCGTTCTGGTATTATCATGGGGTTGGTATGAATCTGAGCCTACTCAATAGCACCTAACAACAAAATCATCATCTTCAAAAAGGAATATGAGGTCCAATAATTAAGTCTAAAAACTTAATTGTTCTAAGTGCTACATACCTCATTCTGAATATCACTATGGTAACCTTCTAAGTACTCCTATTGGGAAGCTATGCACTGACATCAGCACCTCGTCCACCCTTCAAAGCAATTTTAGAACTCTTTCTGGAATGGCCATTGTGCACACTGGCAGGTTCACAAATTTAAAATTGTGTAGTTGTCTGTGAGGGAGTTTTTAGCCAGTAAACAATAACTGTATTAGAACACCTTGCCTTCTCACCTGATCTGGCCTCCAATGAAGTTTTTTCTTTACCCGAAGATAAAGGAAATGTTGAAAGGAAGACATTTTGATGACATTCAGGACATCAGGGATAATATGGTGACAGCTCTGATGGCCATTCCAAAAAAAGAGTTCCAAAATTGCTTTGAAGGGTGAATGAGGTGCTGGCTTCTGTGCATAGTTTCCCAATGGCAATACTTTGAAGGTGATTGTAGAGATATTCAACAATGAAGTATGTAGCACTTTTTCTAGGATGAGTTTGTGGACTTAATTGGTAGTCCTTGTAATTTTCACTTATCTTTCCTAATTGGAACTCTGGTGGCAACCAAAAGGTCAGCAATTGAAATCCATCAGCCACTCCTTAGAAACCCTATGAGGCAGTTGTATAATGTTTTACAGGGTCTCTTTGACTCAGAATTCACTCAGGGGCAAGAGGTTGTTTTTTTTTTTTTTTCCTAATTTGGGTACCTTTTTTTCCCCTTACCTCTTTGCTCTGGCTAGGACACCTGGAAAATGCTGAATAGCAGTGGTGAGAATGGGTGTCACTGTCAACTTCCTGTCTGAGTGATAAAGCTCTTGGTTTTCCTCCATAGAGTATGATGTTAACTGTAGTTTTTTGTTTTACTGAATGCCCTTTGTTATATTGAGGAATTACCCATCTATTTCTATGTTATGTTGAGGAATTACCCATCTATTTCTATGTTGTTGAGTGTTTCTATCATGAAAGAGTATTGAATTTTGTTAAGTGCCTTTTCTGCATTGAGGGAAATGGTTCTTCTCCCTTATTCTGTTAATATGATGGATCACATTGATTTTCTAGTGTTGAACCACCCTTGCATTCCTGGGATGAATACCATTTGATCTCGGTGTATAGCCCTTTAAAATACATTGTTAGATTCAGATTGCTAGTATTTTGTTGAGTATTTGTGCATCTATATTCATTAGGGAATATTGGTATACTAGTATGTAGTTTTCTTGCTATATCCTTGTCTGACTTTATTATCAGGATAATGTTCATCTCATAGATGAATTAGGAGATGTTTTATCTTCTATTTTTTGGAAAAGTTTATATGGGATTGGAGTTATTTCTACCAATGTTTTGAAGAACTTCTTAGTGGAGCCATCTGGTCTGGAACTTTTCTTTGTTGGGAGATTTTTGTGTACTCATTTAATTTCTTAAATTTTTGTGGGTCTGTTGAGATCTGCTATTTCTTCTTGAGTCAATGTAGGGAGTTTATGTGCTTCAAGGAATGGGTCCATTTGCACTGAATTGTCTAATTCATTGGCACAGCATTCTCCTTTTATTTCTGTATGGTTAGTTGTAATGCCTTCACCTTCATATCTGATTTTAGGTATTTGTGTCTTTTCCTTCATTTTCTTTGCCAGTCTAGTCAAAGACTTGTCAATTTTGTTGATCTTTTCAAAAACCAAGTACTGGTTTTCATTGATTCTCTTGTTTTTCTCTTCTCTGTTTTTGCTCTGATCTCTATTATTTCATTTCTTTTGATAGCTTTGGGCTTAGTTTATTCCTTTCTAATGCCTCAAATTGTAGAGTTAAGCTATTGATTTGGGAATCTTTCTGTTTTTGTCATGTCAGCATTTATTAGTAGAAATTTCTCTCTGAATACTGCTTAGCTGTATCTCATAGGTTTGGGGATGTTGTATTTTCATTCTTGTTCAAGAATGAAAGAATGTTTTTTTTCATTCAATCTTGTAATAATATACACAACATATATTTGAGGTACCATTTTTAACTAGTTTCAGTGCTATCTATCGGTATTTTAAAACTGTTCATTTTTTAATTTTTAAAAATCTAAAATTATTCACAAGTGTCAGTCAAAATTTTAGTTGTGTGTAGAATTTTTTCAAATGTTTCCTTTCAAAACAGAGTTGGCATTATTTTTATGTCAATGACTGGAGAAATGCCTGAGGCCACCTTGATTTTGAATTTTATCTTTTCTCCTTTTGGCGTTGTTTTGGGGTATTCTTCTCCATTTAGTATTTTAAATTCAAGTATGTATCTATTACAGATGCTCAGCACATGACAAGTTTATTTGTCTTTACTTGCTTGAATTTTGTTCACAGATTTATCTTTGTGAACAATTATTATTTATCAATGTGAAATCTGTTGTATTCCTCAATATCTGCCAGCATCAGCATTGTCATTTTTTTTGTTAAAGAAATTCTCTAGATCTTTTTCTGTGTAGTTTGAAACTTCTTAACTACCACATCAAATCAACTACATCTGTGGGAAGACGATGGGAAAGCTCAATATAAGCATTCAGGACAAGGCCAGGGACCAACTTTGGACTTATTATTCATTGCTCACATGCAACAAGTTGAAACTGAAGAAAATTAGAACAAATCCACAAGAGCCAAAGTATGAACTTAAGTATGTGCCATCTGAATTTATAGGCCATCTCAGGAAGAGATTTGATATCTTGAATGGTAGTTACCAGAGACCAGACAACCTGTAGAAGGACATCATACATGAAGAAAGTAAGAGGTCGTTAAAAAGACAGGGAAGAAAGAAAAGATCAAAGTGGATCTCAGAAGAGCTTCTGAAACTTGTAATAGAATAATGGTGGCACCCTTCTTTAAAATCCATTGGCCATAGATGTACAGGTTTATTTCTGGACTCTAAGTTCTGTTGCATTGGTTGATGTGTCTACACTTACATTCTTTTGATTACTCAAGCTTTGCAGTTAGTTTTAAAATTGAGAAAATTGAGTCCTACAACTTTGTTCTTCTTTAGAATTGTTTGATTATTTAGAGTCCTTGAAACTTCATCTGAATTTTAGGATCAGCTTTTGTATTTCTGCCAAAAAAAGAAAAAAGATCATTGGATTTTGAAAATGATTACATTAATATTATAGATTGCTTTGGGCCAAGTATTGCCATCTCAGAAATGTTAAATATTCCAATCTATAAACATAGGTTGTCTTTCCATTTTGATTCTGCTTTATTTTCTTTTGCAGTGTTTTGTAGCTTTCATTGTATAAGCCTTTTACCTCTTTGGTCACATAAATTCTGACTTTTTTGTTGTTTTTGTTATAAATGGAATTATTTTCTTAATTTTTATGGTCAGATCATTTATTGTAAGTATATAGAAATACAGTTAATTTTGATATATTGATCATGGATCATTTAACTTGAATTTTTTATTAGTTCTAATAGATTTTTAGTGGATTTCTTAGAATTTTCATATATGAGATCATTTCGTCTGCATCATTATGGATGCTTTTTATTTTATTGCTTAATAAGGCTGGCAAATGTTGAACGAAAGTGGTAAGAATGGATTTCCTTGCCTTGTTCCTGATCTTGGGGGAAAGCAACCAGTGGAGAAAGCATCTCGTCTGTGGGTTGTTTCTAAACATCCTTTATGAAGTTGAGGAAGTTCCTTTCTATTCTCATTTTTTTTGCCTGTTTCTATAATGAAAGAGTATTAAAGTTTTTAAACTATGTCTTGCCACATTCACTTTAGTTACATTATCTTGCATAAAAAAGAAAAAAGATATAAGAAATCAACTTTGTTTTTATTTCATCTTTTACTTCTTGTTATATTCATTATCTTTTTAAAATTTATTTTGATCACAAAAGTTTTCTTTTTTTTTTGCTACTTCTAGTAACCACTGAAAAGAATGTTTTTCTTTTGTAGTAGCTCTTTTTTTTCCACTTCTGTTTCCATTTGAGCAAAGAAAAGTCTAAACTGCCATTATTATTTTTTTTTTTTTTTTTTTTTTTGGTATCTGTGATCATTAATGTTCTGTTATCCACCTTTCTTGCTGTCTTGACCCATCTTCCCTTGGTCTTGATCTAGAAGAGTTTGTAGCACAAAAGCCTGTCAGAGTTCTGTATTCAGCACTCATTGTAATCCAGCATGAAGGGCTGAGGAGTGTTCCATCTCTAACCATGGGTTATCTGTTTTTGTTAGTTGTCTTTGAGCGAATTCTGACTAAAGAAATGGATTTACTTCAGAACACTTTGAGAGAAGCTTGCTCCAGCCTTTGTGGTAGGAAATCAGGGAAGATGAAGGCTGTCTTTGGCTAAGCAGAAAAGGGTAGAGAAGAGAGACACCAGGCTACATCTGAGGACCAAGGAGTGGAGAGAATAGAGTCAGAGGGTTTGTCCTCTGGGCAAGGGTGGGACAAAGGTTTACCTGAAAGCTAAGCTGGGCCAATGGGGGCCCCCTGGATGTCCTGAGTAAGGTACAGTAAGAAACCAGGGAACCAGTTTGAGGCTGACACAGGGGTACAGGAGAAGGAGGACCAGGTGGCAGAGAAGAATGGCAAGTACACTGACAGTGCCCCTTCCTATTGTTGATATCACATCCCAGGATACAGTCCCTGGTGACTCAAGAACGAGCCTAATTGGAGTTTTAGGACAGACTCAACAGTAAGATGAAATGATCTTAGTTTGCTTCCTCCTAAAAAATTTGAAAAGAGAAGAAAAGTGAGGGTTGGGGATAAGATTGAGTCCTCTTCCTACCCAGCAAAAGCCTCATATGTCTGATAGTGTTCTAAAAGTATTAATTTCCTTGTGCTTACTGTGCTCCAGGCACTTCTCCACATGCATTATGTTATATAATCTTCACAAGCACTCTAATTATTACATTGTACAGATCACAGAACTGAGGCACATTAATGTTACATAATCTGCTGAAGGAGGTCACATGGCTTCTGCATGGTGGAGCCAGCATTATACTCCCTCACCTGACTCTAGGTCCCCATGTAGCTAACCACTACAGTGATGGTTTCTACTTTATTTATCCCTGTTCTACCTCTCTGCCCCTCAGGGCACATCTGAGCTCTGGTACAGTGTAAATTCTCCTTAGCATCTGACAGGTTATGAGTAATATTCCTAGTCTCCTTTGCCACTGAATTGTGTATCATGTTGGTGTCCATGCAAATATTTCAATGAGGAAATTAAGCCTAGCCCTACTAGGAACCATCCTCTTAACTCAGAGGTCCTCATGGAATTCTGTGCATATAAACTTGACCTTAATAACCATATTCATTTTACGATTGAGGAAAATCAAAGAGCAGAATGATTAGGCAACCTCTCCCAGAACACAAAACTAGAGATGGCAGAGCAGGAAGGAGAACTCATCTCTACTTGGTTTGTTCACTGCCGCATTTTTTCAGGTAAGCCTATTGAAGTACCACTGAAATAAAATGTCGTGCCTTTCCTAACATGTTCCCACAGACACATTCATCCTCAAAAGACACAGAGCAAGATTCAATCTGATTTTATTTAGCCTATTTGATTTCTTTTTACTTGGAAAATAGAATGTAGATCTTAACTGAGGCTTTTGCAAATTAGGCTGGGTGAAAAATGTCTTTTTGAGCTTATTTGTTTGACCTCTGTATTAGTTTCTTAGCACTGACATAACAAAATACCACAAACTCCCAGCCAAGCCAAGTACTATTGAGTTGGATCCTACTCACGGCGACCCAAACTAGGTGACTTTAAAGAACAGAAATATAGTATCTGCCAGTTCTCGAAGCTGAGTCCAAATCAGGGTGTCAGTTGTATTGATCCCTTGTGAGAGCTCTGAAAGAAAAACTGTTCTTTGCTTCTCTCCTGGCTTCTGGTAGCTCCAGGCATTCCTTGCAGCTGTCTCGGCCTTCTTCATCTTCATGCTGTGGTTTTTCTTCTCAGGACACCACTTGTAAAGGGTTAGGACCTGCCCTACTGCTATGTTTGCCATGGAGTCATTTCTGACTCATTAGGACCCCAGGTGCGCAGAGTAGAACTACTCCAAAGGATTTTCAAGACTGTGACCTTTCAGAAGCAGATCACCAGGCCTGTCTTTCCAAGCACCTCTGGGTTTTAGGTTCACCAGCTAGTCTTTCAGCTAATAAAAACCAAAAACACCAAATCCACTGCCATCGAGTCAATTCTGACTCATAGTGACCCTATAGGAGAGAGTAGAACTGTCCCATGGAGTTTCCAAGGAGCACCTGGTGTGTTCCAACAGCCATAGACAAGCACTAAATCATTTGTGTTTGTGAGACCCAGAGATTGATGGACTTACTAATAACATCTTCAAAGAAACTATTACCAAACAAGGTCATGTTCACAGGCACAGGGGCTATAACATGACCTCGCTCTTTTTTTTTTTTTAATTGTGTTGCTTTAAGTGAAAGTTTACAGCTCAAGTTAGTGTCTCATACAAAAATCATGTAAACATTGTTCTGTGACCCTGGTTGTTCTCCCTGTAATGTGACAGCACATTCCTTCTGTCAGCCCCAGATTTCCCACGTCCATCCAGCAAGCTGCTATCCCTTTTTGCCTTTCTCATCTTGCCTCTGGACAGGAGCTGCCCACTTAATCTTGTGTATCTCCTTGAACTAAGAAGTACACTCTTCACAAGTTATCATTTTATGTCTTGTAGTCCAGTTCTAATCTTTGAAAAGTTGGATTCAAAAATAGTTCTGGTTTAACAGAAATTCTGGGGGCCATCTGTTCTTGGGCTTCTCCAATCTCAGTCAGATTGCTAAGACTGGTTTTTCTATTACAATTTGAGTTCTGCATTCCACTTTTCTCCTGCTGTGTCAGGGCAGTCATTGGTGGTAGCTAGACACTATCTGGTTCTTCTGGTCTCATGCGGATGGAGTCTCCAGTTAAGTGGACAATTTTATCTCCTTGTGTCTTTGGTGTTCTTCATTCTCTTTTGTTCCAGGTGAGTTGGAACCAATTGTTGGCTGCTTGCTAGCTTTTAAGACCCCAGATGCCACTCACCAAAGTGGGATGCAAAGCATTTTCTTAATAAACTTTGTTATGCCAATTGACCTAGTGGCCCTGAAACCATGGTCCCCAAGGCCCTGCCCCGACAACTCTGTACCGTAAAGTGTTTGGTTGTGTTTTAGGAAACTTCTTACTTTTGGGTTTGGTCCAGTTGTGCTGACGTCCCCTGTATTGTGTTCCTGACATACCAGTTATGTTTCAGATGTGAAACAAAGGTACAATAAGAGGGAATTTACTTTATTGAGTACATTTGCCCCAGACTGTTGAAACAGGAAAACAAATATACCAGGACATCCACCTCATCATAAATTTATCTAGTAGTTTTAACAGGGACTTCTGGGATAGATTGTGAGCAAAGAAAACATGATACATCATTCAGTGGGTGACCTCACTGTTTTGCTTGGCATCTCATCCCAGCACAGAACAACAGCCGTTGTTAGGGAGGCAGTTTCCTAGCACTCGGGCAACAGGACCTCAGACAGTCACGTTGGGATAATCTCCTGGGCTGATGGTGTTTTTCCTTATATGCTCAAAGATCTTTACTAGACACGTACAAAACCAAACCCACTGCTATTGAGTCAATTCCAACTCACAGTGGACGCTATGTAACAGAGTATAACTGCCCCATAGAGTTTCCAAGGAGCACCTGTCAGATTTGAACAGTTGGCCTTTTGATTAGCAGAGGTAGCACTTCACCACTCAGGGTTTCCACATAGCAAGGATGCAAATACTGCCTCTCCTCCTTGATTCCTATCACTAATTAAGGTAAATGCCAATCACTCAGACTTAAGGGGAAGGCTCTTCTGGAAGAGTCAAATAGGAGAGAAAAGAATGAGATAATTGGAGACTGCTGTCTTTTCATGTTCCACATGAAATTATTTGAAGGGACAGGCCAGAACTTTAAGCAAGAGAGACCAAGAAAAATTGTAATTTCCATGTTGACTATTGTAACTGTAAGGATGTTTGCTTAAAGACTCTCCCTTCTTATTTCTTTCTCTTCCTAGACCTATTTCAATGACAATATCCTTACCCTGATACGCACCCTGGTGACTGGAGGAGCCACACCAGAGCTCGAAGCTCTGATTGCTGAGGAGAATGCACTTCGAGGGGGCTACAGCACCCCACAGACGCTGGCCAACAGGGACCGCTGCCGTGTGGCCCAGTTAGCCCTGCTGGATGGTCCCTTTGCTGACTTAGGGGTAAGTTCATGGCCTAAGGTCACCTTAGCCCACTGATTGGGAAAAGCTGAGTCTAAATCAGCTTTGTATTAGATGGAGACAAATGAGGCACCTGTCTTTTCTACCTTGGACAATAAAGAATATCACAAGAGTTGTCATTTATGGTCAGTTTACTGTGTATCAGGCATTGTGTTTTATGTGTAGTTTTTTTCATTTTAATCCTCATGGCAAGCCTTTGATGCAGGTCCCATTACTAGTCACTCAACTGAGTGTCCAGAAAGACTGAGAACCAACCCCATCTGGAATTTATACCCTAGCTTCAGAGTTTGTGCACTTAAATTACTGTTTGGTGCTCTTCTGTGATGCTTTCCACAATGAGACGGGATGTAACAGGTGATCTTAAGGTACAACTAAAAATGAGAACTACTTCCATAGGTTTTGGCATAGTTAAGGGTACTCAGGGAGTCCTTGGGTACTCAAAGGAGTAAACCATTAAAGCACTCAAGTTGCTATCCAAAAGGTTGGAGGTTCAAGTCCACTGAGAGGTACTTTGTAAGAAAGAGCCAACAATCTACTTCCAAAGGAAAAAAACACCAGCTATTGAAAAGCTTGAGTCAGGTTTAACTCAACAGTGACTGTCAAGGGATGTTCAATCCTGTCTATATATTGATAACACATGAGAATTTTTTTTAAAACATCATGTTGCACAGCTCTAGTCTCCAGGTTTCAGATTTTTTTTTAGATTTAGCATGACTCAGATGTTAGTATTTTTCAGAAAGCCATAGTAATCATGTACTTCTAGAACAGGGGTCGCTCAGACAAGATCTCATGAGGGTCCATGAAGGTATCTCATTCCCAACCTAGATCTTCTAATTTCTGAGAGTTGTCCTAGGCACCCAGTCCTCCCTGCAACAGAACTAACCAGCGCTTCTCTCTGGGCTCTATGCACCAACCTGATTCCAGGTTCTTCTGCAGAAGCAGCCCAGAGTTATGTTCAAGAGGTGGAGTGGTGAGTCTTTGGAGCCAGAAACCATGTTGCACAAACAGTAGTGTCACCCACAAAGTCCAAACAGTGAAAGAGAAATTAAAACAAAGGTCAGCTTCTGCATTTCCTCTGAAACACTAACATTGACTTTCTCATGTTTTAGTTTGGTTATGGGCCAAAACCTAGGTCAAATTGAGCTAGTTTGAAAGACAGCGTCTACAGTAATAGCTCTATTTTTGTATCATTTACTTACTTTAGATAAAGAAAGTACTTTAAAGTGTGGTAATAGTGCCATATGGAAATTCCAAGTATGGTAATGACAACTCTGGGAAGAACAAATACAGTCACTTTTTTTGTCAGTGAAGTTATTCTCAGTGCCCTTCCTCTAATAATGTCCATGTGAAGCCACCTGACAGCATGAAACTAGTGTTTCCAAGTGAATGAATTGTCCTTCACATTCCACATCAGGCCCTAGAAAGGTAGTTGTAAAGTGATTAGAGCTGTGAATCCCAGTTATTCAGCCCACAGACCCACAGCTCCTGGGGAAACACACTCTTTTCCACCCTTACTGTCACTGAGGTCTGTAAATTGTCCTTTTCACACAGTCCTTGCCTGAGAGAGTCTGTCAGCATCATACCTGGTGGGGTCTTTTCTTCTTGCAGTGATTTTAATTATCACTTGAGCAGTTTTCATAACACAGTCAGGGTACAGCTGAGCTGAGACAAAACATAGTCACCATTTGCAGAGCTAATTTCTTCTCAGTTGAATGTACATCTGTGACCTTCAAGCTTTACACCCTCATTTGAAGTGAGGGAGACACACAATCTCCCCAAAACTCCCAACACTGCAAATGGAAAGCTTGGAGAGATGAGAAAGGAAAACTCCCTTGTCATCTCACTCCTAAAATTGCCAATATTGGGTATAGGCTGTTAACCACATTGGCCTTCCCAGCCATGATCTCAGACCTTCCAACTTAGGAGACACCAAAACAAGCTTTCCAATACAGGCAGTTTTCCCAGTGAATCTCTACTTTCAGGCAAATAAAAATGGTATTTCTCTGTTCTTTTGTTGTTTTCTAGGATGGTGGTTGTTATGGTGATCTGTTCTGCAAAGCTCTGAAAACCTATAATATGCTTTGTTTTGGGATTTACCGGCTGAGAGATGCACACCTCAGTACCCCCAGCCAGTGCACAAAGAGGTGAGTGTCTGTCTCCACTCTGCTCTCCCACAGCCACTGTAGGGACATACATGCCTTCTCTAGTCCCTAGTATAAGTGCCCTGGGTGGTACAAATCGTTTGCACTTTACCTAAAGTTTGGTGGTTTGAACCCACACAGTTGCACTGTGGAAAAAACATCCAGATAGTCTGCTTTCATAAAGATTACAGCCAACAAAACCTTATAGAGCATTTCTACTCTGTAACATATAGGGTTGCAATGAGTTGAGATCAACTTGATGGCAATAGGCTTGGTCCCCTTGTATAAAGCTAACAGTCAATACACACACTGTCAACACACAGATTATTCTGTGGCATTAAATATAGTACTAAGTTAAGAAGTTGTGGGATGTACTTCTCTGTAATTACTGAAAAAAAAAAAAAAAAGCAAAACAAAACAAAAAATCTTGTTGCCATCAAGTCAGTTTCAACTCGTATTGACACTATAGGACAGAGTAGAACTTCCCCATGGGGTTTCCAAGGAGCCAGCTGGTGGATTCAAATTGCCAACCTTTAATTAGCAGCTGAACTCCTAGTTACTGTGCCATCAGGGCTCTGTAGTTACCAAAAGCCAATGCAAATACATTATGAAAGAATTTGTCATTTATAGAATAGTGCTATTACTTATTAAAAAAATTCCGAATATAAGCATTTCCCTCCAACAGCAGGTACTGACATAGCCTCTTAGGATATTTCACATCACTAGTATAAATATTTCTCAAACTAGTTTGTGGTAGTCTGATGGCTTGCATGCTGCTGTGATGTAGGAAGCTATGTCACCACTATTTCAAATACCAGAAGAGTCACCCATGGTGGACAAGGTTTCAGTAAAGTTTCCAGACTGAGACAGACTAGGAAGAAGGATGTGATGGTCTACATCTGAAAAAATCAGCCAATGAAAACTTATGAATAGCAGTAAGGGAAGATTGTATGATATAATGTCAACAGATGAGACCCTCAGGTTGGAAGGCACTCAAAATATGACTGAGGAAGAGCTGCTTCCTCAATAGAGAGTCAACCTTAACGATATAGATAGAGTAAAGCTTTACAGGACCTTCATTTGTTGATGTGGCATGACTCAAAATGGGAGCAAAATGCTGTGAACATCCATTAATAAGCAAAAAATGGAATGTATGAACTATGAATCTAGGAAAATTAGAAGTCATCAAAAATGAAATACAATACATAAAAACTAATATCCTAGGCATTGGTGAGCTGAAATGGACTGATACTGGCCATTTTGAATCAGTCACATGTTCTATTATGCTGGGAATGACAAACTGAATAGGAATAATACCATACACCTAAAAAGAAGATCAATTAATACAACTATAATTCAAATTTATGCACCAACTACTAAGGCCAAAGATGAAGAAATTGAAGATTTTTACCAACTGCTGCAGTTTGAAATTAATCAAATATTCAACACATGTTGATAATTACTGGTCATTGGGATACAGAAGTTGGAAAAATGAAGAAGGATTAATAATTGAAAAATAAAGCCTTGGTGACAGACAGTGCTAGAGATGGCATGGTAGAGTTTTGCATGACAAATGACATTCATTGCAAATACCTTTTTCAACAACATAAACAGTGACTATGCACGTGGACATCACTGCATGAAATACACAGCAATCAAATCGACTGCATCACTGGAAAAAGACAACGGAAAAGCTCAACATCATGAGTCGGAACAAGGCCAGGTGGCAGACTCTGGAACAGAGTGCCAACATGGACATTTGTAACTTCAAACTAAAGCTGAAGAAAATTAAAACACATTAATGTGAGCCAAGTATGACCTTTAGTATATCCCTCCAGAATTTACAGACCATCTCAGGAAGAAAACTGATGCACTGAACATTAGTGAGCAAAGACCAGATGGAAATGTAGAATGGCATCAAGGATATCATTCATGAAGAAAGCAGAGGTGATTAAAAAGACTAGAAAGAAAATAAAAACAAAAACAGATGTGAGAAGAGACTCTGAAATTTGCTATGGAATGTAGAGTACCTACAGCAAATACAAGAAATGATGAAGTAAACAAACTTAAAGACTTCAAAGAGTGGCTCAAGAAGACAAAGTATGAGAATGAAAAGCACCAAGACCTGGAGTTAGAAAACCAAAAATGAAGAACACACTTAGTATTTACCTAGGTTAAAAGAACTGAAGGAAAGATTCAAGCCTCAAGTTGCAGTAGTGAACGAATCTATGAGAAAATAATGAGCAATGCAGGAAGTATCAAAAGAAAAAGGAAGGAATACATAGAGTCACTGTACCAACAAGAACTGATCAACATTCATCCACTTCAGGAGGTAGCAAATGATCAACAAATGATGGTACTAAAGGAAGCAGTCTAAGCTGTACTGAAGGCATTGGCAAAAAACAAGGCATCAAGATCTGATGAAAGAGGTGAGGCCCAGATGACAGAGCAGTCAAATGCTTCCTCTGACCCCTCTAACAAAAAAGATCCCAAAGAACAAATGAATTCATAATATATGACATCCTGGAAACACAGAACATCGAAAGGAAAGTTGGGAAATCAGACATTGCCACATCTGATCCACTGGGAAACAACTGCAGCTGAAGTGGTGAGCTGACTGTAGGGGGGTGGAGGTGGCTAGAGGCCATATTCCCAAGCAGGAGAAACTAACCAGAGAATCCACTTGTACTTCCAGAACCAGTGAAAAACAGCACAAGATTGTCAAAAGCTAAGTCTTTGCCTCTAACCTACAATGCACAGGTCTAAATTGTGTCCTAGAGATAAACCTCTCTCCCTTCTCCCAGCACTTTCCCCTCCCTTCTCTGCACTCAAAATGAGAACAGCTCTGGAGTCTAACACCATTAACTGAAGTAGGACTCTTTAATCTGCCCCAGCCATTCTTGGAGACTTGGAGATGGAACAATTTAACAAACAAGGGCAAGAAAAGAAAAAGCCTGTTGACTCCCTTGAGCTGGAAATTCAGGGAAGAAGCTGTTCCTTCACCTAGATTCAGATATAAGGAGAGATGCCATTCTCACAGACACTCAGGGGCAGCTGTTAGTCCTTTGCCTTGTTCAGCATCTATGACAGTAGGTGAGAGCATGCACTCTTGGTGATGGACTACCTGGATACCTGAGCTGAAGCCATGTGAGAAATGTAAACAGTCTCTTGGACTCATGTGTCTAGTAACAGCTCTACCAACTGATGAAAGGATATCAGGGCTTCAAAGGCAACACTAACCAAACTATCTCATATGACCAGCCTATTGGAACATTTAGAAACAAAATGAGGAGCTCGAACACAGTAGGCAAACATAAATAAATGCAACTTACTGATGGCTTAAAGAGGCAGACTGTTATGAATTTGGAAAGCTCCCAAAACAAAGATTCAGATTTTCCAGAGGAAGAGAAATTCCTAGAATTATCAGAGGTGGAATACAAACAATTAATATTTAGAGTTCTTCAAGATATCAGGAGAGACTAGGCAGTATGCAGCAGAGAATAATGACAAACTGAACAGCTTGCAAGAAAGGTTATAGTGGCAAAAATTAGAAATTCAGAAAATTGGTAATAAAATTACATTAGACAACTCAACAGAAAGTCAAAGGAACAGAATTGTTCAATGGAAGGCCAGATTAGTGAGATTGAAGCTAAAGAACAGAACATTAGCGTATTTGAGGAAAAAATGAGGTAAAATAATTTTAAAAATCAAGAAATACTAAGAATTTATTCAGGGGAATAATCTACAAGTGATTGCACACCTAGATGGGGAGAGGATAACAGAAAATACAAAGAGAATTATCAAAGATTTATTGATAGAAAACTTCCCTAATATTATGAAAGATATCTATCCAAGATGCACAATGAACTCCACACAAGGTAGATCCCCCCCAAAATACACTAAGACATATTATAGGCAAATGTGCCAAAACTAAAGATAAGGAGAGAATTTTTATTCTTTATGCTAGGGATGCTTGAAGAATAACCTACAAAGGAAAATCAGTAAGAATAAAATGTACTACTCAGTAGAAACCATGTAGGCAAAAAGGCAATGGGAGGACATATATAAAACCTTGAAGGAAAATAATTACCATCCAAGACTTAGATACCCAGCAAAACTGTGCATCAAATATGATGGCAAAGGAATTTGAAAAAAACAAACCAAACTTACAAGAAGTAATAAAGGGAGTGCTTTCATTAAAAAAAATCAGTAACATCAGGTAATGATTCAAGATTAGAACACATAACAAAGCAACTGGGTATTAACCTGTTTTATTCAGCTAGTGCTGCTCTAACAGAAATACCACACATGGATGGCTTTAACAAAGCAAGGTTTATTGTTATACAGTCTGGTAGGCTTCAAGTTCAAATTTAGGATGTATGCTCCAGGGGAAGCCTTTCCCCCCTTGTTGTCTCTGGAGGAAAGTCTTTCTGGAGGAAAGTCTTTATGTTGCATCAGTTTTTGTTCAGGGAGCATCTTGGCACAGGAATCTCAGGTCTGAAGGATGTGCTCTTCTCCCAGTGCTGCTTTCTTGGTGGTGTGAGGTTCCCAAGTCTCTGCTTGCATTGCTTTCCTTTTATCTCTTGTAGGATAAAAGGTGGTACACGCCATACTCCAGAGAAACTCCCTTTACAGTAGAGCAGGGAGTTGATCTTATAAAAGGATTTATAGTCCCACCTGAATCCTCTGACGTAGGAAAATCACAAAATGGAGGAAAATCATAAAATATTGGAAATCATGGCCCAGTCACATGGCTACACATATTTGGGGGGGGCTACACAATTCAAGCCAAGACACAACCCAGACAGGGGAATCACAAATCAAAGGCAAAATATTGAAAGTAGGGAAACAGAGATGTCATTATGTAAGGATTATTACAAAAAAGAGAGACTTAAAAGAAAAATGTAGTCACGGATCTTTCATATGGAAAGGAAGTCACGGTAATATAAAAAAATTAAGGACTGGTTTAAATTTAGAAAAATGGGTAAATATTAAGATAACTACAAAGGAAACTATGCATTGAACTGCAAAGGAATCCTATGCATTGAAATAAAAACAAGAAGAACATGAAGTCTCAGCAAATACAAAGCCACTGACAATGAAAAAGATGAAAAGACTTAAAGAAAAAAGACTCAGCACAGAAAATTAAATGAAACAAAAGGAATTACTACAATGTACAACACACAAAAAAAGATGTTAAAATGACTAAACTCACACCTATCAGTGATCACACTGAATGTAAATGGATTAAAAGTACTGGTAGAGATAGAGAGTGGGAGATTGGGCTAAAAAACACTACCCATCTATACACTGCCTACAGGAGGCACACCTTACACTCAAAGACGTGAACAAACTAAAACTCAAAGGATGGAAAAAAATTTATCAAGCTAACAACATTCACAACAGAGCAGGGGTAGCAGTAGTACTCTCTGTTAAAATAGGCTTTAAAGAAAAATCTACTGCTTTGGATAACAAAGGACACTAAAACTTGATTAAAAGATCAATACTCCGGGAGGACATAACCATACTAAGTATCTATACACCCGATGAGAGGGCTCCAAAATACCTAAAACAAACACTAACTGTACTGAAAACAGAAATAGACAACTCCAAAGTAACAGTAGGAAATTTCAACACACCACTTACAGTAAAGGACAAAACATCTTGAAAAGAGCTCAAGCAATCAGCTTGACCTCATAGAACATACACAACAATGTACCCCAAACAGCCAAGTAAATTGTTTTCCAGTGCGTGTGGAAAATTCCCCAGAACTGACCACATATTAGACCACAAGGCAGTTCTTAAAAAAATTCATTGTACTGAAATACTACAAAGTATCTTTTCAGACCATAAAGCCATAAAAGTAGAAACCAATAACAGATAAGTGAAGGGAAAAAAGTCAAACACATGGAAACTGACTAACACCTTGGTCAAAAACTACTGGGTTATGGGTGAAATCAAGGATGGAATAAAGAAATACACAGAATCAAATCACAATGAAAACACATCCTACCAGCATTTTTAGAACACAGCAAAATTATGCTCACAGGTCAATTTATCTCAATAAATGCACACATCCAAAAAAAAGGAAAGAACCCAAATCAGATAATTAACTCTACAATTCGAACCAATAGAAAAAGAGCAGCAAAAGAATCCTCAGGGAACCAGAAAAAAACAAATGATAAAAATTGGGGTATAACTAAGTGAATTAGAAAATAGAAAAACAATTGAAATAGTTAACAAGACCAGAAGTTCATTTTTGAAAAGTTCAACAAAAATTGATAAACCATTGGCCAAAATGACAAAAGAAAAACAGGAGAAGCAAATAACTCAAATAAGAAATGACATGGGTTCACAACAGAGCCAAATGAAATTAAAAGAATCAAAACAGAATATTTTGAAAAATTGAACTCTAATAAATTCAAAAACCTAGAGGAAAAGTACAAATTTCTAGAAACACGTAACTTACCAAAACTAGCACAAACAGAAGTAAACAACTAAAAAATAGATAAAATAAAAAAAAAACCTTCACAAAAGAAAAGACTGAAGAGGTGATTAAAACAATTCTCAACCATAAAAATCCCTGGCCCTGACAGTTTCACTGGAGAATTCTACCAGACTTTTACAGAACAGTTAACACCACTATTACTATAGGTATTTTGGAGCATAGAAAAGGATGGAATATTCCCACATCCAATCTATGAAGCCAGCGTACCTCTGATACCAAAGCCAGGTAAAGATAGCAAAAAAGGAAAATTACAGACTAATATCTCTCATGACTTAAAAGCAAAAATCATCAACAAAATTCTAGCCAATAGAATTCAACAATATATTTTAAAAGAATTAATAATTCTCCATGACCAAGTGGGGTTAATAGCAGGGATGCGGGGATGGCTGAACATTAGAAAAACAATGTCATCAACCACATAAATAACACAAAATACAAGAACAATTAATTTTATCAACTGATGCAGGAAAAGCATTTGACAAAGTTCAATACCCATTCATTTTAAAAACTCTTAGCAAGATAGGATTAGAAGGGAAAATTATTCACCATATTAGGATCAACAGCCAACATCATCCTAAATGGAAAGAGTCTGAAAGCATTTCCCTTTGGGAATGGAAACCAGGCAAGAATGACCTTTGTCACTACTTTTATTCTGTGTTGTGCTGGAGGTTCTAGCCAGAGCAATCAGCCAAGACAAAGAAATAAAGGACATACAAACTGGTAAGGAAGAAGTAAAAGTATCTCTGTTTACAGATAATATGATCTCATGCATAGAAAGCCCTAAGGAATCCACAAAGAGAGAGACAAAAAACAGAAAAATAAAAAACTACTGGAACTAATAGTTCAGTAAAGTATTAGGATATAACATAAGCATATGTGTAAGTCACTTGGATTCATTTATACCATAAAAAGAGACCATCAAAGAGTGAATCACCAAATCAATAGCATTTACAGTAGCCCCCAAGAAGATAAAATAGTTAGGAATCAATCTAAACAGAGATGTAAAAAGTCCATGCAAAGGAAATTACGACTCTATTGCAAGAAACTACTAGAGACCTACATAAGTGGATCAGAAGACTTAACATTGTGAAAATGCCTGTTTTACTCAAGTGATCTACAGATACAATGCAATCCCAATACAAATTCCAATGGCATTTTTTAGTAGATGGAGAAACAAATCACCAACTGCATATGGAAAAAGAAGCATTACTGAAGAAGAACAAAACAGGAGGCCTCACACTACTTGACTTTAGAATCTATTATGCTACCACAGTAGTCAAAATAGCCTGGTACACATCCAAAAACAGGTATATAGACCAATGGAACAGAACTGAGAATTCAGATATAACATCATCCACTTTTCAGCATCTGATATTTGACAAAAATCAGATACATATGCTCATCTGAAGACTTTACCAGAAGAGTAAAAGACTACCTACAGTCTAGGAAAGAAATTTTGTCTACCAAGAATCCAATCAGAGTCTTATCTCCATAAACAACAAGGTACTGCAAAACCTCAATAGGAAAAAGGCAAATAACCCAATGAAAAAATAGGCAAAGATTATGAACAGGGACTTCACCAAAGAAGGCATTCAGGATGCTAACAGATACGTGAGTAAATGCTCACAACCATTAGCTGTCAGGGAAATCCAAATCAACAGTGTAGTAAGATACCATCTCACCCCAACAAGGGTGGTATTAATCCAAAAAACACCAAAATAATTCTTGGAGAGGTTGGGGAGAGACTGGAATTCTTCTACATTGCTGGTGGGAATGTAAGCTGGCACAATCATTTTGGAAATCCATTTGGTGCTTTCTTAGTGAAATGGTACAACCACTTTGGAAATCAAATTGGCACTTTATTAAAAACCTAGAAATACCACATGATCCATGTCTTAGGCTGGGTTTTCTAGGGAAGCAAAACCAGTAACACGTGTAGGTACAAGGAAAGGTTTATAAGATAGACAGACGGATGGACGGACGGACGGACAGACAGACTGATAGACAGATAGATAGATATAGATATAGGAAACAGCTCACGTAATCACAGAAGCTGAATGTCCCAAGTCCTGGCAAGCCTCACATGGCCACGGAAGCTGAGGAACCCAAAGTCAGCAGGTCAGAGACCAGAGTTCTAGATCACTGGTTATGTAGGTCAGTGGATCCCAAGCTGGTGGCGAGACGAAGCAACAGAGGCTGGCAAACCCAGGATCGTCAGGTTAGGGAGCAGGAGCAGCAGAAGCTGGCGAACCCAGTATTGGCAGATCAGGGAGCAGGAGCGGCAGAGGCTGGCGAACCCAGTATTGGCAGGTCAGAGAGCAGGACTCTCAAGCACCGACTGTAAGGACTGATGAGTCCAACAGCTGCTAGTTCAAGTCCCGGAACCAGACGCTGGAAGAAGAGAGCAGGAGCTCCTGGCTACGTGAGCAGACCAGCAGTAGTAGTGGAAGGTCGCGAGATGAGAGCCAAGGGGCAGAGAGCCACCACAAACCCCACCCTGCTACTTAATACAGCAGCCAAATATGGAGTATCTAAATTGACGTAATCCTGACCACCACAATCCAGCAATCACCTCTTGGAATATATCCTAGGGAATTAAGGGCTGTCCCACAAATAGATATGTGCACACCAATTTTTATTGTAGCACTATCCAAAAGTAAAAAGATAGAATCAACCCAGGTGCCCATCAACAGATGAGTGAATAAACAAACTATGCTATATTTTCAAAATGAAATAAAGAACAATGATGATCCTAGGAAACATAACATGGGGTCATCTAGAAGATATGCTGAGTGAAATTAGTCTGTTGCAAAAGGGCAAATATTGTATCAGACCACTATTATAAGGGTTCAAGCAAAGATTTAAGCACAGAAGAAAATAATCTTTTATGGTTATAGGGGTGAGGAGAAAGAGAGAAGGGTATTCGTAGATTAGATAGTCGATAGGAATTGGATTAGGTGAAGGGAAGAGACAGCATGTGGTAGAAGGGAGGTTAACACAGCTGGACTATGCCAAAAGCTAAAAGGTTTCCTAAATACAACCCAACATTTTGAAAGACACAGTAGCAGAGGTAGGTGTCTGGGGACCATGGTTTCAGGGGACATCTAAGTCAAATGGCATAACTAAGCTTTTTTCAAGAAAATGTTCTGCGTCGCATGTTGGTGAGTGTTGTCCAGAGTCTAAAAATCTAGCAAGAGGCCATCTATGTAACATCAGTTGGTCCCAATCCATCTGTAGTGAAAGACATCAACGACATGACAAAAACATGAGCCGAGGAGACAGAAGGGGCCCTATGATCTACAGACTACAAATAGCATGAGACCAGAGGAACTAGATGGTACCTGGCCACCACCAGCGACTACCCTGACAAGGAACACAATGTAGAGTGTCTAACACAGTATGAGAAAAATGGGTGTGCAGAACTAGAACTATTAAAAGGCCAGACTTGATGGTCCGATTGGTGGGTCCCTAGCAGACATGGCCCCTGGACTCTGTGTTAGCCTAGCTGAAACTGGTATGGAAGCTGACTCTTCAGGCAAAGATTAGACTGGCTGGCAAACAGCGTGCTTCTTGGCTTAAATATATACAGGAGGCTATCTGAGCAGCAACTGTCCAGAGGTGTGATGAGATGGTAGAGGGGGATAGGAGTTGTTTGAATGGATATGGAAAGTACAGGATAGAAGGTAGGAGTGTGCTGTCACAGGGTAGAGAAGGCAGAGTTGTATGAC
This sequence comes from Heterohyrax brucei, assembly GCA_028571685.1. Taxonomy (NCBI): domain Eukaryota; kingdom Metazoa; phylum Chordata; class Mammalia; order Hyracoidea; family Procaviidae; genus Heterohyrax; species Heterohyrax brucei. The sequence goes on along the minus strand of CM053154.1, from coordinate 79,251,906 downwards.
TATCTGTGTGCGGGATTTTATGTGACAAATTGACTTGGATTGTAAACTTTCATTTAAAGTACAGAAAAATGCTAAAAAGAAAAGAATTGACAGAATACCAGTTGACATGTTTCAACAAATGGATGCAATGGTGGAAGTTCAGCATACATCAACTAGGGCTGCCAGGTGTTCAAGCCAAATTTAGAAGAAAATGTAGGAGGGATAACACTGTTGATGTCTGATGAATCTTGGTGGAAAACAGAGAATACCAGAAAGATGTATACCTGTATTTTGATGATTCTGCAAAGGTATTCAACTGTGTGGATTGTAACAAGTTATGAATAACATTGCAAAGAATGGGAATTCTGTAACAGTTACTTGTGCTCATGAAGAACCTATACATAGAACAAGAGGCGTGGTTTAAAATTAGAAGAGAGGTGTATCAGCATTGTATTCTTTCACCATACTTTTTTGATCCATATGCCAAGCAAATGATCCAAGAAACCAGACCATGTGAAGAAGAACGTGGCATGAAAATTGGAGAAAGGCTCATTAACAGCCTGTGATATGCAGATGATACAACCTTGCTTGTTGAAAGTGAAGAGGACTTGAAGCACTTGCTGAGGAAGATCGTAGACTGCATGCAGCCTTCAGTATGGATTATACCTCAACATAAAGAAGGCAAAAATCCTCACAACGGGATCAATAAATCAACAGAAGATGTTGAAATTGTCAAGGATTTCATTTCATTTGGGTCCACAATCAATGGCCACTGAAGCTGCAGCCAAGAAATCAAATGATGTATTGCTTTAGGCAAATCTGTTGCAAAAAGACTTCATTAAAGTACTAAAAAAAAAAAAAAAGATATCACCTTGAGAACTAAGGTAGGCCTGATACAACCATGGTATTTTCCATCACCTCATAGGTATATGAAAATTGGACAGTGAATAAGGAAGACTGAAGAAGAGTTGATGCATTTGAATTAGGGCTTTTGGTAAAGAATATCGTCTATACCATGGACTGCCAGAAGAATGAACAAACCTATCTTGGAAGTATATCTCATGTAATTTGGACATGTTATCAGAAGGGACCAGTCCCTGAAGAAGGACATCATGCTTGGTAAAGTAGACCGTCACTGAAAAGGAGGAAGATCATCAGTGAGGTCTACTGACACAATGACTTCAACAGTGGGGTCGAACATAGCAAAGACCATGAGGATGGCACAGGACCAGGCAGTGTTTGCTGTACGTAAATGGTCTCTGTGAGTCAGAGTGACTCGTGGGCACCTGACAGCAACAGTGTAAAGGTAAGTTGCTTGGCCAGGTCACAGAACCCTGTGTTTTTACTTCATGTGTTTTTTAATTAATTCACTTTTAACTTTTGTATTTTTATTTTTAAGGAAAATATGTAGTAACTGTTTAAGTATGGTATTTGTATTTTTCTAATATTCATTAAAACAAATTCATGCTAGGTAAAAATCACAAGTCCGTCCTAGAATTACCAAAATCAGTGAATTTGCCTAAAATACCCCAGAAACAATGCTGTAGATGAGTGTTTCTCAGCTCTGCCTTCATCTGCATGTAAGAATCACCTGAGGAGCTGTTTAAAGTACTGTTAAGTGGTCTGGGATATGTGTACTTCTATTTAATGTTAAAAAAAAAAAGCTCATTGCCGTGGAGTCGATTCTGACTCATAGTGACCCTATAAGACAGAGTAAAACCACCCCATAGAATTTCCAAGGAGCACCTGGTGGATTCAAAGTGCTGATTTTTGGTTAGTAGCCATAGCACTTAACACTGTACCACCAAGGTTTCTGTATTTTCACATACACACACACACCATGTATGTAAAATTTTTCTTGACAAACGATCACAGTGGACAGCCAGAGTTGAGAAGAACTGTAGAACAGCAGGTTCTCAAAATTCAACTTTGCCTGAGAATCACTTCTCAAGCTTGTTAAAATGCAGAGTACTGGGCCTCACCAGCAGAATTTCTAATTCAGTTGAGTCCTGAAGATTGACCACATTTTGTTGTAGGGGGAACATAATGATTTTTTTCTTTCCATCATATCTGGTGTGAGAGCCTGCTTAGCAGACTGAAGACAATGATAAACAAGGACTGAAAAGTAGGCAGGGAGGTGTTTTTCATTCTCTGCTCACACTAAAATTAATTAAGCTCACACTAAAATTGATTCTTAAAAGGTAAAATGCAAGAGCTGTCCAACGAGATTCTGGGCAATGGTAGATGAAATCCCGATGTGTGTCTACAATTCTCAGAAGTTCTGGGGTGAGAGTTGGAGCTCTCGTTTGCTCAACCTCGTACGTTGGGCCAGTAAAGTTCAGAGAACTGAACTTGGTGTTGCACTGAAAGGTGCACATAGATTATAGGAAGTGCAATTTGGCTGTCCGATTACTGGCATTAATTCAGCACCTCTGTGAGCCCACAGGTGAGCTCCTGTATTAAGATTTAGTTATACTTGGAATAAACTTGGAAGGTCGTTGCTAAGACCTAGAACTAGCTACAAGTTCATCTTCATGTCCTCTGATAGACTTTCACAGCTCCTTTTGGTCACAGCAAGAGTTGAATTCTTCCCCTAGTAATCATCACACTATAACTTCTTTGCTTTTCCATCTAGGTATGTCATCACCAATCCCCCGTACGAGTTTGAGCTCGTGCCCACGGACCTGATCTTCTGCTTAATGCAGTTTGACCACAACGCCGGCCAGTCCCGAGCCAGCCTCTCCCATTCCTCCCACTCATCCCAGTCCTCTAGCAAGAAGAGCTCCTCCATTCACTCCATCCCGTCCACAGCAAACCGACCGAACCGCCCCAAGTCCAGGGAGTCCCGGGACAAACAGAAGTACGTGCAGGAAGAGCGGCTTTGATATGTGTATCCACTGCCACCGTGTGTGAAACTGTATCTGCCACTCATTTCCCCAGTTGGTGTCCCAACAATAACTTTCCCTGTCCCCCCTGTAGTTTTCTCTACCCTCCCCTCTTTTTTACACATATTTTGCATATGTATGATAGTATGCATGTGGTTGTCATTTTTATTTCACCACCATAAAACCCTTGAGCACAACAGCAGATAAGCAGACGGACCAAAAATTATTTATGATTCTAGGGGAAAAATAACCCATAGGCATACTCCAGACATAAACAACTCACTGCAGGAATGAATTCACGGATTAGAAGAGAGCACTTGTGATCAGTGTCAGTTATGAAAAGCACGTTTGTTTAATGTAGACAAGAAAATTCATTCTGATCTATGAGGATCATCAGGGTGCTTTGGGTTTTGATCTTTTTTTGTTGTTTTCCTTTTTGTTGTTGTTTTATACACATACAGTAAGTTAGGACATGTTTATTTGGAGCAAACAACCAAAAAGCAATGAAAACATATCGATTGCTTCCAGTCTCTGGGCTGAACGATCACAAAACATTTGAAAGGCTTTCACCATGTGTGTAAATGATTATGAAACACCTGCTGGTTATAAGAGACCATGAGATTTTCCAGTTATTCGCCAAGGCCTTTTGTCCCAAAGTTGTCTTCCTTTGGGCATTCATGTGAACATTTCAAACTTTAATATGGAGGAAAAGTACAGTGTTCCATTCAAGGAAATCTCACATTCTAGTGATTTAATTTAAGTGAAAAGAGGCTTGGTTGCATATTAAATTGTTATTTGGTCTCCTTATGCTGCCATATGAAGAGCTATTTTTTTTTCACTTTTGACATTTGGGATGAAAAGCCATATGTATCATAAATATCAGATGTAAGTCATTAAAAACTGCCTTCCTGGGACTTCTACATCTTTTAAAAGGTGAACTACTTACCTTATGTACAGAATAAATAATGCTCAGGAAAGAGCATGCATTTTTGCACACATTCTCAGGGGACCTTTCCACTCCCCTCTGTCTGATTTGTCAGGGCCCCAGTGCTAGTTAGGAACAGGAGCTAGACCAATGAGTACTGTGAGAGGACGAGAAATCTAGCAGCAGCTCCCATTCTGCTGAAAGCCGACATGTTAAATGAATCGGATCATAGAAGTTCCAAGCCACAGTTGACTCCACAAAGACAAAAGCCACCTGTCACCCTAAACTGTTGACACAGTTGCCTGAGGCTGATTGTCCCAAAGCAGAATGATGGTGGAAGAAACTCCTCATCACCAATTTCCTGAACAGTTCAGGTCACCTAGGCAGGTGAACAAAAGTCCTAGAAAACTGTTCCTTGTCATTATGAATTTTTTCAATTGGTTAAGCATGAAAGGAAAGATGGGAAAATGCCCCCTTTTTTTCAACATACAGTTGGCAGATGTTTCGTGCATGCAAATCATACTTGAAGCAGGGCAGTCATTTTTAAACATTGGTCAGCTCTGCCATCGCCAAATTCTGGCAGTCATATGGATGTGCTAGCCTGAGCTGGTGTGTGTGTGTGAGTGTGTGTATACATACATATATGTATGTATGTGTGTATATATACACACAGATATTAGAAATGTTTCAATTTTTTTGTTGAACAGAATCAGGGTGGAGAGGTAGGGAAAGATGATGCCACAGCTATATCTTCTCTAAAAAGGTGTTTTTATGGTGAATGTTGTGGGTTTAGATTTTGGATCCCCTGTCCCCCCACCCAAGCATGATAGTTTTGGAGATTTGCTTGCTGTGTGAATTGACAAGCACTTTTACTGACAAAATGGTGAGGCTCGGTAAGAACCTCCACCCACCCCCTGCACCAAAGACAGCCACAGTGCAGTGTCCAAACCATGGGGGGTGGAGGGTGGCACGAAGAGCCCGAAGAGATTTTTTTTTTTCCAAATTACTTTTGTCCCTATATACTGATTTTTATATACTTATAACTACTATTTCTATATATATGTATATATACATACATATAACTATATATAAATATGCATATATATTTATATATGTGTACATCCTAGTTTGGAAACATGAAGAATTCTTCATGCATCCTTTGTAAAAGAGGTTATAAAGTTATGCCCTCAGAACATTTATAACTATAAGAATGTGCCAGTTAAAGTGCTCAACAGGAAATATGACAGTTTAAAAGCCTTGTAAAACTCACATAGCTTACTTCTCTCTCTAAAGTGCAACAAGGATGAATAGAATGGGCCAAGGTATGACAATTAATGGATCTGCATGACCTAGACACTGCTGGGGGTTTCCTTCTATACTATTGTCCTTGTGAAAACATTTGTGAAATTAAAAAAGAAAAAAAAAAGGAGTTACAATTTTTATTCTGTTATTGGTTTGTTTTTATTTAAATTATTCTGTTTCTGGTTTTATTTAGTTTGTTTTGCTTTTTTTCCCTGCCCCCCCCTCCCATGCCTTTTCCCTCGGCCTTCCTCTACTTTCTGAGCTGCTCAGCGCGATGAGGCTGTGCTGCTGCTATTGCTAGATCCCTTAGAGTTTGTTTTGGTGTTCTTGGGTTTGGGGTCTGGGTAGTTTGGGGGGAACTTCTCTCCATCTGGCTTGCCTTTAAATCTGCACGTGGCCTCCCTGCCCATCTTAATACCTTGCTCCAAATCCAAAAGCAAGTTCTCATTGAGAAGCCTAGCTCCCTTCATTTCCCCTCATTACCGCCCCCTCACCCCAGCCCCTCCATTGGTCTGTCCACATTTCTGTGTTTATTTTGGCAAGGCCTACTAAATCAAGTGATGATACCAGTTGATACACTTTTCAGGAAAACGTGCAGCTATTCCATTTGGCTAATCTGCTTCTCTGTTGACCTCCTATCCTCCTTTTTCAGTTTAAACTGGAGGGCTATTTGTGGCAAAAGCATTGGTCGCCTCCGTGTTGGATACTGTGCCCCAAAGTTAACTGTTCAGCTCTGTTGTATCAGCTGAATAGTCCACACCCAGTTTTCTGGGGGCCGATGATTTGTGTCTGTGTTACCCAAGTCTCTTGTGCCACCTGCCTTTGAGACATTTTTCAGGTCCCAACCAGAGATTGGGCAGATAGAGAGAAGTAAATGCAAAATATGTTTTATAGTTCTGATGAGATCTTGTGACTAGAATGGAGTGGGAAAAGACTATGACATGAGATGGAATTTTGAGATCCTCCCTAGATCTAGTCGGACATACAATGAATGTCTATTGGTCAATAATAAAGACTTGACTGTACTTGGGTAATGATATATTTAATGATAGGAAAGGTATCCATCTTGTTAGATGGATAAATCTAGTTAAATCTAGTATATTATCCTTTGCTCAACAAAGAATCTCTTCCACTGTTTTCTGTTAGACCTTAAGCTGCCCATCCCTCTTTTAGGAGCCAGTCACTTAGGAAGAATACACATTTCTCATTTATGTACCTTACCCCACTTCCACCAACAAATGAACAAAGTAAGTGGGTAGGGGAAGAAAGTAAAAGTGCTGTTTTGAAGAGAAGCTGTATGCATTTTAAAAGAAACATGAACTCAGATGAGAAGCAATTTGTAATCCATTTAGTCCAGTTTGTGGTAAGGTGCGGAAAGGGTGACTGTTCAGTAAGTTAGTAGACCCGGAAGCACAATGAAACCTGCCAGGTACTCAGAGGCTCGCTAAATCATCAACATCCCTAACAAGTACTACACTGGATCACGTCTCAAGTCTGTTCAAATAGATAAAAAGAAACTGGATATTTATATATATATTTAAATTTCTATCACAATTGGGAGTTTCAAATTCTATGAATATTAAAGATTGTGACCCAGAAACTTATTTATAATGGATGCTCAATAAATATTTGAAATAAATTAATTCACCTTAAACATTTCTGTACCTTATATAATCATTTTACAAATTATCCTTGCCCCCTAGGCTTACCTTTAAAAGTAAACAAGCAGATACAGTGAACCCCTTTACAGGGCTGCCATGCTGTTGGCACTTTGTCAAGCTGAGTGTGCAGCTTCTGAGAAACAGCCAAGCACTTTCAGTAAGCAGACTGACTGTGCCTCTTCCTGGTTGTCAAGATTCCAGATGACCAGATAAACCTTTTCACTGGCTCTTCTTCAACATGGGAAAAGCCTAAAGGTGTCTGCATCCCAATAGAGACAATTAAAGCTGCCTGCCAGGTTCCTATAGCAACAGGCTCCCTGAAGGAGAAATAGAGTACCAAAGTTCAGAGCCTCTGGAAGTCAAGGCAGGGTACAAATCCATGTCTCAATCAGCTCCATTCAGCCCATCCCTGCTTTGTCATAACATGCTGAAGAATAACTGTGGGCACCTCTCACTGCACTGGTTGACTGTTTCCCACACAGAGCTTGCACATTCAGAGATTGGTTATCCTCTGCACCCAGGAAGGAAAAAGAAAGAGGCTGCCATCTGGCTGTTGCCTGGCTGGACTGAGGGCCACAGAGGAGGGCTTAGAGGAGCATTTTGCTCTGCCTAGCCACCCACAGCATTAGACTTTGAGTGAAAAGAAAGAGTAATGGTGGATAATTGCAAAAAAGTGAGGACCATTGTCATAAATAGAAACTGCTCCAGTTAGGGTACAAATTATTTTCATCTCTCTAAAGTAGCCACACTTTGCCCATGGAGAGTTCATCTGTCTAAAGTAGCCATGCTTGCCATGCAGAGAAGAGGCAGCAGTGTGCATGGGCAGAGCTGGCTGAGAGCACTGGAGTTTGGTGAGCAGGGGTAGAGTACAAGACTGCCCATCAGAAACGTGAAGTGGGAAACCACAGTGTTAGGTTTGGGGAGCTGAGCTCTTTGTTCACCCTTACTGTTCACAACTGCTTTCTCTGTCCAGCTGGAATCTTTCTCTTTCTAGCTTTTTCTCTCTAAGTCAGCTTGCAGTGCAGTAAGAAGAGAACCAATTATTCTAAATGCCTTTGCTCCCCTTTTCTGCACTTGTCTCTGGGGAGTAGTCAATGTGAACAGGCTCAACCCTGCAGCTCTGACACCACATGGAGCCAGCAAAGTGGCTCCGTTTTCACAGTACAGTGCCTGCTTCTCCTTCTGCTCTGGGGATTCCAGACAGCTCAGGCAGGTCCCACAGAGCTTGGGCCCTTCGCCAGCACAGTCCACCCCTCCATGATTCCTGGAGACCCACCGTCATTGGCTAGAGGAAGTCCTGACCTGTATACTGAGTCCTACAATCTCAGTGATGAAGCTAGCAATGGAAGCTGCAGATGCCTCTCAGGTGGGGTTGGGTGCCTGACTCATGAACACCCACTATTTCAGAGATACAGAGGGGCCATGGAAGGGTGGCACCACTAAACTCTCCAGACCTAACATCAGGCCAACCATTTCCTCTCCTTAACCCCCGGATGAAGATTACTCAATCAAATGGTGTCTTCTCTACTGTATGACCCAAGTTCTTCAAGCCAGTGCTCCAATTTATAGACTCGCGTTCTCTACCACCAGCTCTTCCGATGACAGAGATCATTTGCAATCACACCTGAAAAGGACCACCTATCCTTACCCAGTTCTTTAGTGCCTATAATGCTCGCATTCATATTAACCTATACTCAAAAGGCAGGAGGAGTTCTGGTGGTGCAGTGGTTAAAGTGCTCACATGCCAACCAAAAGGTCAGTGGCTTGATAGCACCAGATGCTATGTAGGAGAAAGATGTGGAAGTCAGCGTCCATAAAATTTACAGCCTTGGAAACACTATGAGGCAGTTCTACTCCATCCTACGGGGTTGCTGTGAATCAGAATTGACTCAACAGCAATGGATTTGCTTCTTTAGTATATTAAAAGGTTAGCATTCAATAGGAAGAAAGGTCTGGTGATCTACTTCTGAGAATCAGCCACTGAAAACCCAATGGATCACAAATATTTGATCCACAATCGATCATGGGGAAAAAAAGATGGCCTCATCAGGCATCTTTTAGTTTTGCTGTGCTGGGGGTCACCGTGACCTAGGGACTGACATTTATTCCTCATAAGAACTAGAGGTAGATGTGATTATATCTTCTTTTAAATGATGGAGAATCTAAGGTAGAGATATGTTCCAAGTCACATCACCAGGAAGTGAGCAAGTGGAATTTAAAACTAAAGTCTGTGAATTTGGCTGCTATGATACAATAGCTGCTGCTATTACTAATACTGGTAATGACCATACCAGCTCCCATTGATTTATCATGCATCTGGACCTGTGGCGAGTGCTTCATGTGCACTGCCTCCTTTTTCCTGGCAACAGTACTAAGGACAGTCCTACCAATCAGCCCCATTTTGGTAGAAACCGAAGCTACCATAAGTAAAAGCCATGCAACTAGGATGCAAGCAAATCAGGTCAGCTTGACTTTAAACAGCTATACCATTTCCTTAGCCTGCATTGCTTGCCCATGGGAATAGCTCCGGGCATGGCCAGTAGATCACACCTCCCAGTGACAATGTCATTCTTTTGCCAGTATCTCTTAGCAGCTCTTTTCTATAGCTTATTCTACTGCACTATTAGTCCACTTGCCACAGACTTAAATGCCACTCTTTCCCTAATGCTGGTGACCACCATGTGACAGAAACTTTCAGCAGGTCATTCACTGTTGCTAGTAGGTCATGTGTGGCATCATGCATCGCACTGCCTAGACACTTACTAACAGACGGGGCAGTTTTTATCTGGCAGTGAACAGGCATACACAGCCACACAGAATGCACTTCTAATGACAGGGGTAAAAGTAGTTCCTGGAATTGAGCCTGGTATTTGGATTTACCCTCAACCGCTTCAGCAGTCATTCTTCTTTGAAACTTCTTCCCTGCAGTTAATTCTGTAGTCACCCATTGTCTCAGTTTCTTCTTTGGAAGGCAGGATTCAATAAGCCACGCTGTCATTGCCATCCCTGAAGCACTAGCCATGGCAGCAGAGTGACAGGCAGTCATTAAGGTGTATGCTCCTTTGGAGCTCTCTAGGAGAAACTTTTCATAAAATACCTTTGCCGCTAGACACTTTAGTATAATGTTTAGAGCATTCATATATTTCCATTTTTCCCAACATCCTATTTAACCAAGGCGTCAGCAACGTATTTATGTCTTATAAGATGCCAGAACCAAACAGCTGTTTCTCAGGCACAGTTAAACCCTGACTCCTCACTAAGATGTGCCTTAACCCAACTGAGTTGGCCTGAGTTGAAGCTGCATGGCCAAAACATAGAGGCTACTATGCTTAGGCCTTTTTTTTTTTATTATTGCAAGAAATTTAAAAGGAAAGAGAAAAGCATAAACGGGGAAATAATGTTCTCTTTCTTGCAAACAGCAGAAGGAAATTGATATTCTCTGTGCCGTGAAAGGTCAAAATGCCAATTTTGAATTGAACTGTAAAGACTAAATTTTGAACAATTATTCTCTGCGGCAGCTGTAAAAATTTGAGCAAATTGCAGCTGTCTTTGGTCTTTCACCCCAAACACCTACTCACTTCCATTCACAGAGTTCACTCTGCCTTCCAACCTGGCATGTCCAACCTAGCGCTAAATCCCTTTGCACAATCGGTCCGCATAACAGCACAGCCAAAGCCAAGGGCAGCTCAGGCAAATGGAGCACAAACACTAGGCTCCACTCCCCTGAAAATCATCTTTACACATAAACCATTTGAAAAAGTCGTTCCTTGAAATTGTTTCAGTGGCCTGGCAATGCTTTTTAAAAAATGATAACCATCACACTTTACTCCTCTCTGAAAGGTTAGTTTAATCATAGATCACACACAAAAAATTGGTTTCCGCAAATGCATAATGGTTCATCTATGTCACACTTGAACTAAATGGTTTTTTTAATGGAGCTGAAATTATTGTGATGTGTACACAGTCCCACACTTCTATACAACCTTTTTAACCAGCCCATCAGGAGCCTTGCCTCTAAAGCCTCATTAATAATTCAGATGTGCTGATGACTTTAAAAGATCTATGGAATTGAAGCTTAGGAGGGTAAGAAGGGAAAAAAAAAAAAAAAAAAAAAAAAACTCCGCTTGACAAAAAGATAAATGAATGTAGAAAGAAGCTGTAGGAGTCTGGCAAGCTGTAGATCATCTGTGAACAGATTGTAACTTTATCATTCTGTCAGGGGGAATAATTTAAAGCACTTAATCAGTTAGCTTCACTGTGAGGATGTAGCATTATGAATTCGTATCATCCAATCTGTTCAAATCAAAGTGAACTTAATTATAATAGGTGAGAGAGCTGGAGCAGGAGAGAGGAGGAGGAAGATCCAGGAGGGAGCCAGCTGACTGGGGGTTAAACTGAGCTGCTGGAACAAAGGGTAGCAAGGTTTTCTCCCAGGCACACCCACTTCTGGAGACAGAATTTTCACAGAGGTTTCAGGACATTGGAAACAGCCAGATAAAGAATGGACCGAGGAGGTACAAGCAGAAGGATGATGAGCTGATCATAGATGTTTTATTTAGAATTAGTCCAAAGGAGACACACACTCACACTCACACACATCCAACAAGTCAGATGAGAAATTTTATTAAATCAATCCGGGACCATTGACGAGGCAGTTAAAAATTGTTCTGATCAGCAGAAAAGGACAACAGAGAAGTCATATTCTCTATAGCAGTGAGAATGTTGGAAAGCAGAGGAGGGCAGCTTTTGCCTTTTTCTCATTCCCTTTGTCTCATCCACTAAAAAGAGGCATGAGATTCTAACTAAGGATGTCCAGCTTACTTTGTCCTTCTGTACCTGTATACGCAACTGATTTCCCAGAAAATTTCTATCCTAGAGGCAGGGATGCAGGCTGAGTACTCTGGACTAGCACTCCAGTGCTAAGAGGGTGCTAGACAGTGTTCATTCTCACCCCAATCCTCCAAAGCCCAGACTTCTGCATTCCCTCTAAGCCATTTCTGTATTTAGGATAGAAATGAAATGTCAAGACTTTGTTGAGTTCCCTTGTTGACAAGTTGGGTTATTGCAGTCCGTTAAGATATTGTCACGAGGAATCCTTTTCAAAACATTATACCAACACAGATTTTCTTTCTTGAAATGAAAACCATTTCAAGATTCTCTTAAAACAGCGGTCACTATTCTGATTTTCACTCTCATTACCCAACAAATTTTGTGTGCTTAAGGACTCCAAAACTGGCTGCTAAAGAAACACAATAGTTGAGAAAACCTTTCAGTATGCTTGTGACAAGAAATGCCAAATCAAGGCTGGGAGGAGACAATCCTGTAAAAAATTCTAAATCACTCACTCTGCAGGTGGGATGTTGGTGTCTACATGTTCCCCTCAAATTAATGAGTGGACAACTTTGTCCTCTGGCATGATGTCCACACCTGGTATCTAATATATTCAGCATCTTCTCACCACTCAAGCCTTTTAGGCCACTAAGGTAACTCCAGAGTTGGTGAACCATCCCATCCTTATTCTCCAAGGTCCATTCATGGAGCCTCCAAATTCCACTGGCACACTTGGTTTATCACTTGTTACAGGCAGCAGAGGTGCTTAAGGGCCTGGGGTTCTCCCGAGACTGCACTGTCTCTCTTAGCGATTACTCACTGTCAGCTTCTCTCAGTTACCTTCTGGCATTTTCTCAATGAACTTTCTAATGGCTTTATCCTAAGACTAATTAAGCTTCTCGTTTTTCCTTCTTGTTCTCTATCCATTTTGCCCTTTAGCAGAAAAGAAATGGTTTACAGATGAATCGGATAATGCCTATCCCAGAAACATTCAAATCAAGCCCATGAGTACCCACCTGGCTAACCAGATCAACCAATATAAATCCACAAGCAGCTTGATTCCACCAATCAGAGAAGTTGAAGATGAATGTTGACTCCCAGGAGACCAGAACTATTTTTTTAAAGCCTGACAAACTTCGTAAATGGTGACGTGACTTTTTTTTCCTCTTACATGCTGAATCACTGGTGGAAGTGTTAGGAGGAACAAGAATTGCAAGAAAAATAAATTAGACAGATCTTTCTCTTTGTCTGCCTTGAATATTGCTTCCATGTATTTTGGAAAAGGAAATGATTTCACTTATAAATGAACATACTAAAATAGTCATGTATAGCCTCTAGCATTTTAAATTATTTTTATTTATTAGAAAGAAAATATATTTTTCTTTTTTTTTTCATTGTCAAATATCTTCCCTACATCCAAAATCAAGATGAATTAAGTGGCCAGACTCCTTAATATGTATTTCTCTTCTTTCTCTCTTTTTCTTTGAGGAGAATGATGGTCACACCACAGCTTACTGTAATTAAGGGAAATGGATAATTAAAAACATTTTTAAATAGTCCAACAATGTATACATGTATTTTAGTAAATCTGTAAGAGAAAATGGTGTGGGAAGGAGCAGAATTAAACACCTGCTCCTGCCCAGGACAGGTATGTATTTTGGTCTATATTGACACCAGCTCTTAATAAATGGAAACTTATTTTCACAGTTGCAAGTCATATTTTTTGTAGTTTTAGTTTTCATTATGCATTTCTCATCCCTTTGCTCGCAATGTATTTAAAGGGAAGACCTGCTTGCAGCTTTTCTACAATGGCCAGATCAGGTTTACCAGGCCAATTAACTGTACCAGGAGTTTGTGAACACGCCTGGGACATGGAGGTGGAGGACAAGATACACACAAGACATTTCTTGGTTTGCTCTGATGGCGGGAACTCCTACCTGCTGCTGTGCTTCTCATTTCACATTTCCAAACCACTTGAGCAAGTAATTTCAACTTTGGAAGGGTATGGTGGGCTTTCTCCCCACTTCCCAAGTCTCCAGCTTTTAGCCTGAAAGTCTGTAAACACCAATTAGTAGTTTTACTTAACAATAGATGTAATAACTTGTATCCATCCTAGTAAATGAGTTTTTGTTTAAAAGACAGAAAAATTCTAAGATTGAAGAGACAACTTTCCCCCAGATTTAAATTTGCAGGCTTTCTTTCAGTTGCTGGGGGGGGAAAAAAGTACAAAAATTGAAAATATAAAAGGAAAGCAACAAATGCATTTGATATAGACTGTTAGAAAAGGCTTTGAAAATCGCCAGCAGCAAAATCCACTGAAACGGCCACTTCAGACTGTGGTCAAAAGATTTTTCTAGCCATCAGATGCAATTATGATGTCTCAGAACTCTGCTGTTGCTTGCATGTTCGGTGTATAGTGAACCCAGCAACTGTTTCATTCCAAACAGTTTAGCAAGTCTTTCAATTTCAAAATTATCAATCTTTGATACAATCATCAGGGTCTCTGGGGAATCATGGATGTGGTAGCAATTTTTATTTTTTTTAAAAAATGTATTCTGTGGATGCTTAGAGAAACCAAACAAACTAAAATATCCATCCAAGTTCCCATTTTATCTGTTCCATTGATTCTTTAGGCCGTGGCCCTGTGATACCTAGTCAAAACCAGCGAAACTGATCAGCACAAAGCAGTGGAAAGTGTACATCAACCACATACTACAATTACTAATGTAAGCAGAGTGAGCTTCCACCTCTGTCCACTCCCTGCAGAGCCAACGTAGTTGTGCTTCCACTTTGTAAGCATTGTCCTGCAGTGACTTGTCGGATCGTGGTTACTTTGTCGTCATATTGTGTGGGCTTAGTTCTATAGAAGTATTATGAATATACTGTATGTCCAATTGGATTGTGGAAAATTGCTTATAATCACTAGGCTACTCAGCAGACTAAAATGATGTCAACAGGCTTAAAAACATTTCCTGGTTTCCAACAGAAGCAAAATGGGTTTGTGGGATGAAACCCTTGCTAAGATTTTTACAATTTTCCTGAAATTTAGACCTCCTTTTCCATAATGATTTTGCACTGGAGTCATCTAGTACATCTGTGTCAGCCCACGCTCTTCTTTCTTTCATGAACTATGGTAGATTCCTCTTCACACTTCTTGATAACCATCTCTGAATCTGTCATATCTATTTGGTTTCCTCTGGCAGGTGATGGTGGCCACTTGAATAATGTTCCATTCGAGGAAAGAAGAGCCCAGTGTCCCATGGCCACTGCCCTTTCTTCCCTCTGTCCCTCTGTCCCAAGGCAGTATGGCTAGAGCTTTGAATCTACATTCTCCTCCACCCCTTGCTTTACCATTTGGCTAATATGGTTTCATGTCACCAAGGGCAAAACCACTGCCTTCAAGTCAATTCCAACTCAGTGACCTTATAGGTCAGAGCAGAACTGCACCACAGAGTTTCCAAGGAGCCCTTGTGGATTTGAATTGCCAACCTTTCGGTTGTCAGATGTGGCACTTAACCACTGCACCACCAGGGATTCTGCCTCGGTTCATAAAGCCTGAAAAAAAGAATTGATAGAAATCTATTTTTGCCTAAAGTAGAATAGCACACTCCTGTTGTTCTGTTTTTGTAATAATGAATTTTGGGGGGCCACAAAATTAAATCAGAATTTTTTTTTTTGTAAGGACACTTACAAAATGACTGGCTGGTATTGTTTTTGACAAACGTTTGTGCCTGGGAATTTCAATGTGTAATGTAAACAAACAAGATTTGTAATACTACTGAAGACCTCCACAGAATGTTAAAGTTTCCTGATTTGTCTCTGGCCCCTTAGGGACTTCTCATTCTATGTGCACTCTAATAGACCCATCCTTCTACCTAAATCTAGCAGAGAGACAGTGGTCTTCTTTTGTATAGGCAGTGTTATGAGATTCTGATCTTCCATTCAGCATTAGAGTTTCAGAAAAGCCATTTTCCAAACTAGCGACTATAGAGTTCTTTGGAAAACTTACCAACAGACTGTTTGCCAAATAGAAAGAACCTACTTATAAATACATTACCACCATTATGACCTTTTCCGTTAAGAAAATTTTTATTTTTGCCTAAGCAAATGCATATTTTTAAAGTACCTTGAACTAATATAAAATACCTTCAATGAAAGCAAATATGATTAAGTCATGCTGGGGAACACTCAGGATCTGCTTCATTCTGAAGGTTGAGGAATCTAATGATATACATTGCACAAAATTTAATTGAAGGCTTTAAATTAGTAGGGAAATTGAGCAGTATGGCTAGGGTTGGGAAGAGATCAAGTCAGAAAGCATAAGACATATGGGGATAGTCTCATGTCAAGAGAGAAAGATCCCAATTTTCATACTACAGTTTAACAGGAAGATTTAAGAGCCACATCTGCAAGTAACTAGGTATGAACTTTGATTTTTGTATGTGTGTGTGTGTGTGTGTGTGTGTGTGTTTACAGCTTCAAGTCTTAGTGATCTCATTTGTAAATGAAATTATTAATTTAGATAACTCTAAGACAACTTTCAGATCTCAGAATCCAAGATATAGACTGGGAGAGGTAACGGGGGAGCAGCTGTCTCTCTATGGCTGAGTCCTCGGACACAATCTTGTCTTGTGTTTGAATTACTATTCTCCTTGCTGTATCACTCAAGCAACATCCATAGCCTTAGGGAAGGTTAGTGTGCATGCTCCCAGCACATAGTAGGGAAGATAATGTTTGAGCATTTCGCTTTGGAGTCTCCTTAGATTCATTCGTCTTTGTGTTCCCAGGATTTTCTTCTCAATCTTATCCCTCATTGGTCTTTTACTGGGTACAAGGACCAGCTTCTGTGACTCTTGTCATCTCTGACCCGTATGTCCAGTTTCCAGTATGTAGTTCCTGCAGTTTTCCTCATTTGTGTTTCCTTACATGGACCTGAGCTTCAGAAAGTAACTGTTCTTGTGTCTTGCCTCATTTCCTGTCTTTTGTTTGATTTTAATTCTCTTTTTAACACTAACCATCTTTTTGTTCTTTATATTAATAAATCTAATTTTGATTTCTCATTCTTGCTGGTCAAAAAGAATTTCAGTAAAAGGAGGAGAAATGAGAAAAACAGAAGACAGAAAGGAAAGGAGAAAGGTCAGAAGGAGAGAAAGAAAGAATATTAACCAATTGACTGGATGTGAGCCACCTTGACTTGTAGAAGACTGATCAAACCAATTCAGTTTAGATATTGAGTTCCAGTACAGATCTGTTCACTTTTTTGTAAGTCTGTTCCTATTTTGTTACTTTTGGAATGGTAGTAAAATCTCCAATCACCACTTACTGTTGAACAGGTCTTCATTAATTACAGTTTGACTCATCCTTGGTTGTATATATGAAGTCTGTTCCTAATGGTTGTTGTCCATGAAATTTCAGTTGTTGATATTTTAATATTGCCATAAAAATGAGGTAATCCAGAGAATACCTTAATCTTTAAGTGTATTTCTCAAGAAGCTGTAAAGCCCAAGTTGCTATTTCTATGTTAAGTTTGCTCAAAATACATATATAGAGAAAAGGAGCCTGTGTACAGAAACTCTATAACACTTTGAGGCTCCTTGATGCCACAGCCCTAATTGGTAACACTGGTGAAGGAAATCAGAGTCTGACTATCTATACTGGCCTTTCCTCTCTTGCCTCACTTTTTAGTATAAAAGTGGACTTGAGGCAGGCCAAACTCAGTACAGACTTCAAGAAAAAGGAAAGAATAAAAACAAAAAGATATAAACAACATTTTAACCATAGACAACTATCATCCACGGGCATATATGTGGAGCCAAACTATAGTATTTTGTAAAAGAGAAAAGGTTGTATATGAAATGTAGGGCTGGAAGGAATTCAAAGGATGTTAACACTTGATGGGCTTAGTAGGCATTTCAATAGGAAATAGATGACTGGAGAAGAGATATAAGGTATGCCCAAGAGAGGGGGCTTAATGGGTAGGAATGCGATTTCAACACATATACCATTTTGCCTACATGGATAAGTCTGTGCAGGGAGCCCAGGAAAACTAAAATGAAAAGTTTGTGAAAAGGGCTAAAAAGTAGGTAGTCTGAGTCTAAGCTATGCAGTTGGGACTTGATTTAGAAACTCCTGGGAGGCTACTGTAAGTTTCAAGCAAAAAGTGTTGGCTATCACTGCCTGTGCATTTTTCTGGTTGAAAGTTTTGAGATGTCCATTCTTCTTGGAAGTCATTGTAAGAAGGTACAGCAAACTGAACATTTATTCAGCAACATGCCGTTCTAAAATGGTACACACTCCAAGTCTACAACTCAGTGCCTATAGCAACAGCCTTCCTCACATGCCTTGTTACTTGCATGAGGTGCTCTAGACACAGGACATCCCTACTTTAGTGAATTATTACAATATAAGCTGTAGACTCACAAAGAAGTTTAAAAGGAAGGAATAGATATTCTAATTTTTTTAAACCTTCCAAGCATACTATTTCGTGAACAATAGCAAAATAGAGCAAGAGCCAGACCAATAAATTGTAGAACATTTGTCAATAGTCCAACACTGCCTGACATAAATCACCATCAATAGCACATTCTGTCAGATAATCAGGTAGCCATTGCTTAATAAGCAGTTAACATGCAGTGAGCATTTGTAAAGGGAACAGACAGGGATACAAGAAGTGAGCATGATATAGGTCACGCTAACAATAAGCTTATTCTCCAACTACAAAGTCGAACATCGTCAACAAGCCATTAGAGAAAAGACTAGGCACTAATGACATAATAACATCTTTCCATATAACAGAATGAAGAACTTCCAATTTGAAGTGTTTCAGCAACACGGGCTTTCTAGAGAAAGGCCGATTTAATTTGACCAAGAAATATAGGCAGGAGTTAGATAAAAAGAGAAGCAAAATCTTAGGTAGCAAGGTTGGAAGTATATGGTTTGGGCAAAGTGTGAAAAGCTAATCAGCAATACCTAATGGACATTTATTGAGCAGCTTGTGTGTGCTTGTTCCTGTGTAAAACATTTAGAGGAAGACAGCACAGCAGCCTAAGTAGAAACG
This sequence comes from Heterohyrax brucei, assembly GCA_028571685.1. NCBI lineage: Eukaryota > Metazoa > Chordata > Mammalia > Hyracoidea > Procaviidae > Heterohyrax > Heterohyrax brucei. Next base: position 79,233,267 of record CM053154.1, on the reverse strand, counting down.
CAAGACAGACACACAGAAAAAGTTCGTGTTGCACAAAAGAGGTGTTTAATGAACAATTTTCAAAATATGTATGTTCACCAGGTAGCACGTAAGTGCTACAGATCGTAATTGGTATGGAAGTTTGATTGGGGTTACAGAGACTGGTGTACGGGTTACATGTTAGGCTGATCGCTATGAGAAAGTAGGTCTAGAAAAGGTTCTTTGTGAAAGCAAGGCTTAAACTGGACCTGGAGGGTAGAAGTATAAGCCAAGCCAAGTGCCGTCGAGTTGGATCTGATTCATGGTGACCCTAGGGGAGGAATAAAAAGGAAAAAGAAGACAAATGACAGCAAAGGAAGCAAATGAGTGTGGGGAGCTGAGATTTTGTATTGGATTCATCCAGAGCAGAAGAACCTGAGAGCTATCCGTAGGGAAGGCCTTTCAGGGAAGAGGAGGGGACAGCAGAGCTGAGGAGAAGGGCCTTGTGTATTTGGATGTCAGACCCAAAAAGGCACTTATAAAGGAGAGAGCATGAATGAGTTCTCCAAAGAAGGAAGTACAAATACAGAAAATTGGCTGGCAGATGACTGTTTAGCGGCTACAGCCACTTTGTAAGTACACATGATTTTCTAGAGGAGTTTTGGCTTACAAAAAAATGAAGCCAAAAATATAAGGAGTTTCCACATACTCCTTTACCTGTCTGCATACTGTTTTTCCTCTTGTTAACAGCTTGTCACAACTGATGTTGTTGTTACTTTTGGGTGCCATCAAGTTGGTTCTGATTCATAGCCACCCGATATACAGCAGAATGAAACTCTTCCTGGTTTTGCAACATCCTCACCACTGTTGCTATGCTTGAGCTCATTGCATCAGTCCATCTCATTGAGGATCTTCTTCCTTTTTTCTGGCCCTCAGTTTTACCAAGCATGAAGTCTTCCAGAGACTGATACCTCCCAATAACATGTCCAAAGTATGTAAGTTATAGTCTCACCCTCCTTGCTTCTAAGAAGCTTTCTGGTTGTACTTCTCCTATGCTGGACTTATTGATTCTTTTGGCAATCCATGGTATGTTCAATATTCTTCACCAATACTACATCAGTTTTCTTTGGTCTTCCTTATTCATAGTCTAGCTGTCACATGTATAGAAGGCATTTAAAAATACCATAGTCAGGCATGCCTTAGTCTTCAAGTATACATTTTTGCTTTTGAACATTTTAAAGAGGTCTTTGGCAGCAGATTTTTGCCTGGGCATCTTTTGGTTTCTTGACTGCTGCTTTCACGAGCATTGATTGTGGAAGCAAGTAGAACAAAACCCTTGACAACCTCAATCTTTTCTCCTTTTACCATGATGTTACTTATTGGTCCAGTTGTGAAGACTTTTGTTCCTTTACACTGAGGTGCAATCCATACTGAAGTCTGTGATCCTTGACCTTCATCAGTAAGTGCTTAAAGTCCTGCTCACTTTCAGCAAGTTAGGTTGTATCATCTGCATGATGCAGGTTGTTAATGAGTCTTCCTCCAATCCTGATGACCCATTCTTCTTCATAGTCCAGATTCTAGGATTATTTACTCAGTTACAGATAAAACAGACATGGTGAAAATGTACTTCCCTAATGCAAACCATTCCTGATTTCAAATCACATGGTATTGCCCTGTTCTGTTTGAACAACTGCCTCTTGATCTATGTACAGGTTCTTCATAAGGACAGTTAAGTGTTCTGGAATTCCCACTCTTTGCAGTGTTATTTATAATTTGTTATGATCCACACAGTCTAATGCATGTGCATAGTCAATGAAACACAGATAAACATCTCTCTGGCATTCTCTGCTTTCAGCCAGAATCCATGTGACATCAGCCATGAAATCCCTTGTTCCACATCCCCTTCTAAATCTGCCTTGAATTTCTGGCAGTTCCCTGTCAATATGCTACTGCAGATACTTTCGAATAATCTTTGACAAACTTTTGCTTGCCAAACTTTTAAAGCAAACTTTTGCTTTAATGATATTGTTTGATAATTTCCACATTTGGTTGGATCTTGGGAACACACATAAATATGGAGTCTTCTAGTTGGTTGTCCAGGTAGCTGTCTTCCTAATGTCTTGGTATAGATGAATGAGCAACTTCCAGCACTGCATCCATTTGTTGAAACATCTCAGTTGGTATTCCATAAATTCCTGGAGTCTTGTTTTTCACTAATGCCTTAGTGCAGCTTGCATTTATTCCTTCAGTACCAAGATCATATGGTTCCTGATTATATGCTACCTCCTGAAGTGTTTTGGCCACAAACCTATTTGGCTGTGGGGAGATAGTGACTCTGTATATTCCTTCCATTTTCTTTCGGTGCTTCCTGCATCATATAATATCTTCCCCATAGAGTCACTCAGTATTGCATCCCAAGGTTTGAATTTTTTTATTTAGTTCTTTCAGCTTGAGAAATGGTGAGTATGCTCTTACCTTTTCTTTTTCTATCTCCAGGTCTTTACATAGATCACAGTTGATGGGCCAATATTATTATCATTAACTAAAGCCCACTCTACATTGAGGTTCACTCATTGTATACAACTGTACTTTTAGAGGCTAAAAGAAACAAAATGAAGTAGACATGAGGGGTCACTCTGAGGATAAACAATTTAGGGTGTTCTGGAGCCAGAAAAATGGAAAACAAGAGAAAAGATATTTAACAGGGAAAAGATGAGTCATCTATGAAGTCATTGGAGATGCTGACTCAGAAGTAAAGGACTCATTTGACATGGCTAAAAACTTCACTCGTTTGTCCTTATCCCCACAGTTTGTCACAGAATTGGCCTGTACTTGTTTCCTTGGGTGCTGTGGGAAATGGAGTTTGGATAGGAGTCTAGATCGTAGTATCCTTTCTGGAAGTCTCAAAAGAATGGGGTCTCAAGGAAGTATCCTCTTTCCTCTTCCTGTTGATGGTATCCCATGGTTCTTTGGTCCATTCCTAAAATGGACACATGCTGGCAGCTTTGGGTTCAATATTCTTGAAATTTATGTATATACTACCAATCACCACACTCTACTGGCTTTTCTGGACAGAAACATGAGGAGAGTTTTGTTTTGTTTTAGCTGAGAGAGGGGAAGTCCAGGTAAAACTTGACCTTATTTGTAGGTAGGGTGAAAATTTTAAAGGGTTTCCTTTGGTCATTTATCTCCTTGAGGACCTTCAGATTTCTTCTCCACCTCAGCCATGCTCTTCAGCAGAGCAAGGATGAACATGACACCCAAGCTTTCCAGTGCACCTCATTAGAAAGCATTCCAGGCCTCACTACTTAGGACATTAGACAGAATGCACGTAAAGCCTGACATGTCTGCCAGAGCAGCCCAGAGCCTTCCTCACAAGGGACTGTGGGGTCACTATGGGAAGGCCATCAGCAATAAGGGAGCTTGGCCACAATCCTGACACTAAAACCAGAGCCACCATCTGTCCCAGTGAGATTCCCTCCCCTCCCCTTCCTTCCAGTGAGTACCACCTGAGACACATTCGACCAGAACTGCAATCTTTCAAACATAAACTAAGATTTGCCTGGAGACTCTAATTAAAAGTATCTCATTCCCAGGTGGCACAGTCATATCCTGCCTAAAACTTCTGGCCCTCATCCCAACACCCAGATGCTGAAAAAAAAAGTCACTTAACAGCAAAACCTGCACTCAAAGTTCCTTCTGGGGATAAAGGGGAATAAAAGTATACATGCACAGAATTCAGCCTATATGTTCATTAAGGAAAAAGAGCGTGGCGTATTCATCTGTCTTTCAAACTTCTGATTGTTGACATTATTGCTGTCATCATCCTCATCATCACCATCGCTATGACCTAACAGGAATTGGTGGAGAGAATAAATGCTGGTGCTCTGAAATGGTCTACTCAACTCTGTCATCTGTAACAACCAGTGATACTCTCTTGTCTTATAAAAAGGGTTTGTACATAACTTGTACATGGTTTCATTTTGTATTTTTCGCAGATTAAAAATTTATGTATTTGTGTTCTAAAACAAGGAGTGGTTCTTGTGTGTTTGTAACAACCTTATAGTCATGGACAGCAGTTGAGGGGTGAGGAGGGCTGACTGCCTCCTCTCTGCTGAAGGCGGAGTTGTAGACCAACAGGAGCCATGGGCTACCTCACACCTTGGGAGGAGGTGGTCAGCATGTACCAACACAAGAGCGCAGGAAAGTGGGCCATGGAAGAAAGGAAGAGCTGCTCCGCCTAGACGTGGTGCCCAAGGATCCCTCCAGGGCACCTTACAGCCCCTATGTGCTATTTTTCCCCGGAGGGTCCACCTACTCCTGCAGAAGGTGTGACATGCTCCGTTAGAAAGGCCCATGAAGAGAAGGGCACCATTGAGACAAGTCCTTGAAAACTAGTATGTTTTTCTCCTCAGCCACCTGTTCCCAAGCTAGTCACCCTTTCTTGCCATCTGCACAGAGAAGCACAGTTGCTTTCCTCTGTATGTAGCTTGTCAAGCTCAGGGCAATCTGCTAAAGATTCTACTTACCCTGCCCTTAAACACCTCTAGTAGGGTGATGAATAAAGCTACATCTCAAGGCCAAAAGTCATCTTAAAGCCAAGGGTATGCCAGCTCCTCAGATAAAGATTGAACTGGGAAATATGCAGCACATAAAAAGATACTAGTGAAGAGCGTGCTTCTTAAGTAGATACAGGAGACAAGCTGGGCAGCTCCTGTCTGGAGGTGAGATGAGAAGACAGAAGGGGACAGGAGCTGGTTGAGTGGACAAACATGTGGTGGAGGGGAGGAGTTCACTGTCATAGAGTGGGAAGGGCATGCAAGGTTCACTTAACAAAGTGTGTGTAAGTTTTTATATGAGAAACTGACTCAAATTGTAAAATTTCACTTAAAACACAAGGAAAAATTCATTTTTTTTTCTTAAAAGGACCAGGATACATCTTCAGTGTCTTACCAGTCTGAATTCTTTTTCAGAAGGTTTATCTAATGTGTAAGAGAGTAAGGGACCAGAGAGTAAGACAAAACCTCCCAAGTTTTTATATAGATAGTTACAGGAGACCATGAAAAAACAAAAGGTATACATGCACAGGTGCTAACAGGCTTGATTCTCTAATCCACCCAGAGATGCCTCTGCAGAAAGTCCTGGCAATTTACTTCTGAAAAGCCAGCCATTGACAACTCTATGAAGTACAGTTCTACTCTGACACACACGAGGTTGCCATGACTTGTAATCTACTCAGTGGCAACTCATATTACTGGTATATGGCAAATTTATTTAATGTATAAATATTTGTATTTACTATATTCTAGAAATGACCTTCTTAATTTACTAGCCAGATGTTCTTGTACTGGTTGCTGGGGATATAACAGTGAGTCAGATCACAGCTCTTCCTCTAGTCTGGAGAGGGAGGGTGGCCATTAAACAAACAGGTAGTAGTTAGGTGTTAAAAATTGCATGCCAGAAGTCTGTACATTGTGTCGTGGGGACCACACAAGAGGGCTGCTTAGCAGTTGAAGAATAACCAACCAATTGGTTGATACTTCCAAGAACAAATTCCCCTTCCATCTAAGCCTCTACATCAGTCCAAACCAGAACAACATCCCAGGGGTCACCAAAGACAGGTTTGCTTGCCAGAATGTGCCAATTCATGACAGCCCTTTGCGCTCCAGTTTCTCAACTTGCCTTCTCCAATATTTGCTAACAAATCTGGATGTTGTTGGGGAATATAATTGCAGAGCATATGGTCTGCATTAGTTAGGCAAACTCCACTGCTAAAGCTCTGAGAAAGGAATCTGCATAAAGGATGAAGTATTAAGAAGAGATTGACAGTGACAGATAAAGCAAACGAAAGAAATGTGACAGTGATCTACAGAAGACCAGGCCTGGCACACCCAGAAGGAGGAATGTGGAACATATTTTTCTGTTTGTTGAGAAAACAACATAAGTGAATTTTTAATAAAATCTCTCTCCAGCAAAAATCAAACTAGGCCATCACCAGAATCAATGCAAACTACTCTGCAATGTCAGATAAAATAGATTCTACCTGGGAGAAGAACTGGGGACAGCAGCATAGACAGTGTGCTAAGGAAATAAGGCATGAAAGACATAAAAAATGTAAATACGGACCTGACGCTATTTTAAACATTAATGGACCTAGACTTTGAGAGGAAAAACAGAATCTTACGTTTACTAACTTTTCACACGCACAGACTATGAAAACCTATGCTAAAATTCAAAGATATTTAGTCCTCAAAGATGGGGGAAAAAATATTGCACAAGATGGGTAGACAGAGTATCTCCAATGCCAAGTCCAGTTTCTGTGATTTGCAGAGAAAGCGTGTCAGTGGCCTAGTCCTGACAACCCCAGAAGTTCATTCTGCTTTTTTGAAACATACAACATGGGTGTGGTGCTAACAAAACACTGGAAATTCAAGTTCATCCATATGGGCCTTAGAAGAAAGGCTTGGAGATCTGCTTCTAAAAACTGAGCCACTGAAAACCTTATGGAAACAGCTCTGCTCACACACGTGGGGTTTCCATGAGTTGGGTTTAACTGGACAACAAGTGGTAGTGGTACTGGTCCCACATACTGGCTGCCCATTTTCCTTTCTTTTCAGAGCTTCCTGTTATCCACATCTAATCTGACAGCTCTTTAAAAGTAATTTATCACAATCAGATCTTTCCAAAAATATATACTTAGTTTTTGTTAAATCAGCAGTCTCTTTCTAGTGCTGCTGTTTCTTCAGCAAACATAATATTTAACTATCACGCTAAATGAAATTGCATACTACAATAATGAGTGTAAATGTTTAAACAAGTTTAGGAGTAAGACTTCTTTACTGCTGAAAAGCATACAGCTCAACTATATGTGGGTTAATGGACAGCTAGATCAATAGCAATTTTGGTGCCCCACTGAAAGCACTTAGAAATTTGGGAGGTGGAGGGAGACAGAACAGCACTACTGCTTAGTTAAGAGAGTTTCTACTGTAAATGACATACCTATCAATCAATGGACGATTAGTAAACTGACATTTGTCAGCCTTTCAATGGAGGCTAGGCACTGAGGGAAAAGGATGAAGTAGATTCCCATATATTATAGGTTAGCAAACTACCGCTTTTGGGAAAATTTGGCTTGCTTCCTAATTTGTACATACACTACAGCCATTGCAGAGGACAGGTAGTAGGTCATCAAAAAACTAAAAGTAGAACTACTATATGATCCAGCAATTTTGATCCTAAGCATATACCCAAAAGACTTGAAGGCAGAGTCTCAAAAAGAGACTTATACACCGTTCATTGTTTTAATGTTCAAAATAGCCAAAAGGTAGCCAAAGCCAGCTAAGTGCCGTCAAGTCGGAACAACTTAAATGCTCATCAACAGATGAATCAGTAAATATAATTTGGTACATATGTACAATGGAATAATAATAGTCATTAGGAGAAATGAAGTCTTGATATACGCTACAGTATGGTATGAGGTTTAAAACATGCTGAGCAAAATGAGTCAATCACTAAGAGACAAATACTGTATGATCTTACATAAAAAATACAAGAAAATAAAAATGTATGGAGAACAAAGTTTATGAGTGGTTAGCAGAGGTGTGGAGAAGAGTTAACAGGGACAGAAAAATTGCACTGATTAAGGTTAGGTCAGAAACCCTGGTGGTGCAGTTGTTAAGAGCTGTGGCTGCTAACCAAAAGATCAGCAGTTCAAATCCACTGGGAACTACTTGGAAACCTTATGGGGCAGTTCTACTCTGTCCTGTAGAGTCACCAAGAGTTAAAATTGACTTAATAGCACGAAGTTTTTTCAGGTTTAAGATAGGTATCCTCAGCACGTTGTTGTAATCAACTTGACAGCAGTAGGTTTGGTTTGGTCAATAAGTTATACACCTGTAAAAAGTTGAATAGGGATAAGTTGTGTGATATATTTACAATGACAAAAGAGAGAGAAAGTAGCTGCTGAGGCTGCTTACATACAACCAGACACCTCACGGGACGTGGTTCCTCAGTTTGGAGACCTGGGTCATGGTTCATGGGACATCCCACTTAATTGGCCAAATAAAATATTTAGGGCTTCTATTCTGCCTCCTAGTTTGTAGCATAGTGCCTGGGGTCTTAAAAGCTTGCAAGCAGCCATCCCAGATGCAACAATTGGACTCTATTCACCTGGAAAAACAGGAAGTAGGACAGTTAGGAAGAGGAGGAAGATATGGAATATGTGGCTAATTGCCTCCTTTGTCATGAGACCAGAAGAAACGGATGTTGTATGGCTACCATTACTGAGCAATTTTATCAAAGAGTCCATAGAGGAATCCTAATCAAAAGGGGGAAAACTCAAAACACAATTCAAATTCTCAAGGACTCAAGAATTTCTAGAGCTTTGAAAGGTAGGTGAACTCCTGACACCATTACCTGCAGATAATCCATAAAGCTTGAAACAAAAATACACTATGAAATCTTCTTCAAACATATTAAGAGTTTAGCTTAACTGGTAAAAAAAAAAAAAGTGTACTTTGAGTATTATGTTCTTTGAAGAGCTATCTACATGGGATCAAAGTTACAACAGCACCTTGGGGCCAGTGAGTTTATGTTAACATGAAAGGAACAACTCAGAGAAGGCAGGTGAGAATGGTTAGACAACTCAGAGAATGTAATCAGTAGAGATAGTGCCAACCTAGCACTACAGACAGAAGTACCTCTCCACTTCTCTGCACAAAGACCCAAAGAATGAAGTAGACCAAAGAACAAGGAGAGCCAGAGTCCAGCTAATGTGGCATGGACTCACCATCCTGGAGCAGAGCCACCGTAGACCCTAGATGAGGGAAATGGGAAGGCAACTTCACAGAGCTCCCAGTGGGAAACAAAGCACCCAATAATCAAGGGATACATGCTTTCCTATATCCCGTCTTTCTCCCTTATATACTGACTGCACTGTTTTCCGATGAGCCATAAGTTTGATGCCACTGTGAGTCAACCCTGCCCATGATAGCCAGCTCCCTCAGTGCCATATTCTGTTTGTTTTTTGTTTCTTTGGTCTTCTTACCCATTTTTCCTTTCTCTTACCCTCCTAACCTCATGCACTGCCCCTACGCCTCCTCAATAGGCCATGCCATACTGCTTGGCTATAAACTCACTGGCACACACTTCTCTGGGTCCGGTGGCATTCACTGACCAGCTCTTTCAGCACCATCATTTTCATTTTTCTTTATCCTTCCTCTCTCCCTTTCTCTTCTCCCTCCCAGTAGGCTCCATCCAGCCTTCACCCCTTTCTGATCAATTGTACTATCCCACTCAGCATGACAGATACCAGCTTGCTACCCACTCCTCCTCTCCCCCCAGTTCTGCTCTGCCCCTAACAGCTAGCTCCCTCAGTACTTTTTGTGTGTGTATATATATAAAATTCTGTTTCTTTTCCTCCCTTCTTTCTTTTTCTTTCTCCCACCTACCTATCCCTATGTGCCACCCTCAACAGTTTTCAATGGGCTGTGCTGCACTGCTAGGTTAGAGAGCCCATAACCCCCTGGGTCTGTGCCATCCACACCAGCCCGATTTCCCAGTGCTCTATTTTTTATTTATCTTTCCTTTTCTTCCTTCTTTTCCCACTCACATAGGCCCTGTACTGTCACCACTCCCTCCTGGTGGACTGTGCCACACTGCACTACCCAGCAAGAGAGACACCAACTTGCCAACATCCCAGTTCCATCCTGCTCACAACGACTTGTTCCCCCAATGCCATATTTTTTTTAATAGTTTTTATTTGTTTGCTTGGTTTTTTCCTTTCTCCCTTCTTTCTTTCCCTTTTTCCTGTCCACCTAGCCCCATGCACCAACCCTGTCCCTTTTCAATGGGCCATGCTGCACTGCTCAGCTAGAGAGCTACTGGCACACATAGCTTCACTGTTTCTCCCCTGCCCTGCAACTGGTACATAGCTTATCTGCTGGCTGACTCAGTACCATATTTTTCTTGGTTGTCTTTCCATTTATCCTTTTTCCTCCCCTGCCTAGGCCTTGCACTACCTCTGTCCCTGCTCCCACCTAGCAAAAGAAATACCAGTTTATCAACACCATGGTTCCACCTCTATCCTAATGTCCATTTCCCTCAGTGTTCCATATACTTTGTTTTGTTTTCATTTGCTTGTTTCTTCTCTCTCTCTTCTTTCCTTTCCTCTCTGCTTGTCACCTAGCCCTGCGTTCTGTCATGGCCCCTTCTCTACAGGCCATGCCTCACAGCTTGGCTAGAGAGCTACTTGCATATAACTCCCTTTGATCTGTCTCACCTACACCCACCAACTCCCACTGCACCGTCATTTCATTTTTCCCTTTTTTAAATTTAATTTAGTTTTTTCTGTTTCTCTCTCTTTGCTTTCTCTTTCCAACTTTCTTTTTCCCACCTCTGTGCATCTCATACTTTCCCTTCCTGCCTGCCTGCATCACACCAGACTGTCCTCTGGCCTCGCTGTGATGAGCAAGCAGCACCAGAGTGAACCCTGGACCCTACCCCATGCTGCACCCATCCATTCTACTGACCAAGAAATGCATTCTCAAGTAGCACCAACACTGGATCCCTGGATTCTGTCAGAAACATGGCCCTTGGACACCCTTTTAACTCTGTACTGAAATTCATGCCTGAGGTTTGCCCTCAGCCGAAATTTAGACAGGCCCATAAAAAAAGAGAGAGAGAGATACAATGGGCACACTAATCCAGGGACAAGGATGAAAGGGCATCAGGGAATAGTAAAGATGGTAATGGGAAACTGAAAGCTGATAAAGGGAAAGTGTTGACATTTTCTGAGGTTGGAAACCAATGTTACAAAACAATACACACATTAATTTTTTAATGAAAAACTAATTTGCTCCATAAATCTTCATCTACAGGATAAAAAAGTTAGCTGTAAAACTCAAACCAAAACAAAGAGAACAGCAAAAGAAGCCCACAGCCACTGGAAGAAAATAATACAGATCAAAGCATAAATAGAGTAGGAAAGAAACAACAGAAAAAATCAACAAAACCAAAAGCTGGTTCCTTTAAGTAGCAACAAAACTGACAAGCCATGGGACAAATTGACCAAAGGAAAACCGAGAAAGGAATAACTCAAATAAGAAGTAAATGAGAGACATTACAAGAGACCCAAAATGCAAAACAAACACACTGCTGTTGAGTTGGGTCCAACTCAAGAGCTCCAACTGAAATAAAAAGGCTCATAATGGCACTACAAAAATTGTGCTCAGGTGGAGTCAAGGTGTCAGACTAAACACACATCTCCCTAAATCCCTCTGGAAACCAAGACTTGAAATGATAATTAAAAGGAGCTTTCTGAACACCTAGTGAGCCCTGGGATACAGCATAGAGCTGTTAATTTGAAATTCACACCACTGAGTGTAAAACCTCCTCTCTTTCACTGATCCCACTCTTGGTGAACACACGCTTACACAGACTGAAGGTAACTCACCATTTTGATTTTTTTTTCCTCTGTCTTAGCCAGTGTGCAGAGCTGAGACTTCACTAGCCGCTGGTCTCAGATGCACTGCTGGTGGGACCAGCAAGCATAATCGGCATGTTCTGAGAGCCTGGCTTTGGACTCTATGCATCTTGGCTCCTCTAGCCTATCTCTCTGCCTCCGCCACATGGTAGCCATACAGATGCACTTGTGTAGGATGACATCTTGATCCACTGGGAAATGGAGAAGCCTGGGCATAGGTCCTGGCCAGACTTGGTTCCTAGGCTGGGAGGTGGCACTGCCAGGGGTAGTGCTTTTCCAGCAGGGAGGCAGTGTTTTGCACAGTGTTGCCTGAGGCTGGTGCCCAGTGGTGGAGGCTGTGGACTCTGGGCATCTTGGCAGTCTTGTCCTGGCCAGGTAGCAAGCTTGTGCAGGACACCATCTTGTTTCACTGGGAGGCAGAGTTATCCATATGGAAGCCTCATCTGGACCTAATTCCTGGGCTGGGAGGCAGTGCCTAACCAGAGGAGACTGCTTTTTCTGCAGAAAAGCAGAATTCTACACAATATTGCCTACAGCTGGGGCCCGACAGCAGAAGCCAGGAGCCTAGTAGCATTTCTGTGTTTTGAACTAGTTTATAACATCTGGGGTTCAATATAGAGGTGCTTACTTTGCCAGCTGGGAAGAGGGACATATACACCTGAAAACGTGACTAACTTTGGAAGTTGTCAAATACTTTTTACTTCTCATTTTAAGACAGCACTTGACTTGGCTTGGCAAAAGAAACAACTGTGGCCCATCTTCACAGCATCTCTCCCAGCCTCTATTGACCCACATGAAGCCCAAAAAGAAACAAACTCTGGAGAGAATGATAACCTGAAAATCACCCATGGAATCAGAAGGCCCCCAAAAGAAACCACCTCAGAACTTCTCAGATGAAGAAACTGTTCTGAAAATATCAGAATATGAATACAAAAAGATCATATATAGAGCCCTCCTAGATCTTATACAAAATGCAGCAGAGAAAAATGAAAAAATAAGCACACTGTTCAATCTGATGGAACATCAGTACTCTGAAATCCAACAGATCAAGGACAAAATCAAGGAGATGGAAACTTCAGTTCAAAACCAAGAAAATAGAGTGGAACAAATGGAAAAGAGACTTTCTGACGTGGAAGACAGAATTACTAACTCCAGCATCTATGAGGAGAAGTCAGAAAAAAGAAACAAGAAAAATGAAGAAGCATGTGAGACTCTATTAAGAGGAACAATCTATGATAAATTGGAGTTCCTGAACAGGCAAGACACCTGAGAACACAGGGAGTATTGATGCTGAACTGCTGACAGAAAACTTCCCAGAAATTATGAAAAAACAGTATATAGATATCCAAGATATGTATACAATACCACTCAATATAGATCTAAATAGACAGACACCAAGACATATTCTAATCAAGCTTAACAAAATGAAACATAAGCAGCAATTCTTAAAGGCAGCAAGACTCAAAACAAGGCTACGATTCAGAGGGAAACCCTGTAGGCTTTCATCGGATTTCTCAGCAGAAAAGATGCAGACATGCAAACAGTGGCATGACACATTCAAAGCCTTGAGGGAGAAGAACTTCCAACCAAGAATTATACATCCCACAAAACTATCTTTCAAATATGAAAATGAAATTAAGACATTTGCAGATAAACAGAAACTCAGAGCCTATGTAAAAACCAAACCAAAGCTACAAGAAATACTGACAGAAGCTCTTGAGTTGGAAGAACAAAACCACTAACTTTATGTTTTAGAAGGACACATTATCCAGAATCCTACTCAGAGAAGGCTCCAAATGCAATCAAAGCTATAATAGTGAAAGAAATGATCTAGTGATCATATCATGTAAACTATGATATAATCATATTAAAAAGAGGGATGTACTACAGTCATTTCAGATGGAGAGGAAGTTGACAACACTGACAGCAATCAAAATTGGGTTTATATATAGCTTATTAAGCAGGATCATAGTGGCAGCCATAAAGCACAATAAAAAAGGAACATAGCATATCAAGAAATGTAATACAGGAGTCTCAACAACCACAAAACGAACCCTGAAAAAAGGTGAAAAATCAACTCACAAAGAAGAATGTCACAGAACAGATTAATAAGAACAACAGAGAAAATGTCAACACAAAAATAAACATATCACCTGTCAATAATCACATTGAATGTGAATGAACTGAACACTCCAGTAAAGAGACATCGAGTGAAATTTTAGATCAAAACACGTGACCTGTCTATATGTTGCTTACAAGAAACTCATCTTATACTTAAAGATAGGAACAAACTGAAAATTTAAAGAATGAAAGAATATACACCAAGCTAACAATGAACAAAGAAGAGCTAGCCAAGCCAAAGAGCAGGTGTGGCAATTCTAATCTGAGATAAAATTGATTTTAATGTAAAATCCACCATCATGGACAAGGATGGACACTATTTATTGCTGAAAGGTTCAATACACAAGCAGGACTTAATATTAAATATTTATGCACCTAATATTAGAGCCCCTGGGTCAGTTCTACCCTGGCCCCTAGGGTCGCCATGAGTCGGATCTGACTCGACGGCACTTGGCACTTGGCAAGTACATCAAAGAAACACTGACAACACTCAAAAAGGAGACAGGTCACTCCACAATAATAGTAGGAGACTTCAACATTCCACTCTCAATATTGGACAGATCATTTAGAAAAAAGCTCAGTAAAGACACAGAAGACCTTATTGCCACAATTAACCAACTAGATCTCATTGACATGTACAGAACTTTTTGTCCATCAATGGACAACTACGCCCTCTTCTCCAGTGCACATGAAACATTCTCTAGAATAGACCATGTGTTAGGACATCAAGCAATTCTCAACAAAACCCATACCATTGAATTAATACAAAGCATCTTCTCAGATCATAAAGCTATAAAAGTCAAAATCGAGAGTAGAAAAAATGTAGATAGAAAGTGGAACTCATGGAAACTGAATAACACCTTGCTTAAAAAACATGGGTTATAGAAGAAATCAAGGATGAAATCAAGAAATTCATGGATTCCAATGAGAACAAAAACACTTCCTACCAGAACCTATGGGATACATCCAAAGCAGTGCTCAGAGGTCTGTTCATTTCCATAAATGCACACATCTGGAAGGAAGAAAGAAACCAAATCAAACAACTGACCCTAAAGCTTGAACAAGTAGAGAGAAAAATATGGAGGAACACCTCAGGCACCAGAAGAAAACAGATCATAAAGATTAGAGCAGAATTAAATGACTTAGAGAATAGAAGAACAATTGAAAAAACTGAAAAGACGAAAAGCTAGTTTTCTGAAAAGATCAACAAAATTTACAAATCATTGGCTAAGCTTACTAAAGAAAAACAGGAAAGGAAACAAATAACCCAAATAAGAAATGAGAGGGTAGATGTCATAACAGATCCAACAGAAATCAAAAATACCATAACAGAATACTATGAAAGTCTGTACTCTAACAAATTTGAAAACCTAGAGGAAATGAACAAACTCCTTGATTCATATCACCTACCAAAATTATCACAAGGTACAGCAGAACAACTTAATAAACCCATCACAAAAGAAGAGATTGAAAAAGTTGTCAAAAAACTGACAACCAAAAAAAAGCCAGGGCCCGGAGGGCTTCACACAGAATTTCACCAAGCTTTTAGAGAAGAGTTATCTCCAATACTACTGAGACTATTTCACAGTATAGAAAGGGATGGAATACTCCCAAATTCATTCTATGAAGCCAGCATAACCCTGATACCAAAGCCAGGGAAAGACTCAACCAAAAAGGAGAACTATAGACCGATATCACTCATGAATCTAGATGCAAACATCTTCAACAAAATTCCTGTCAATAGAATAGAACAACACATCCAAAAACTATCTATCCATCATGACCAAGTTGGATTCATACCAGGAATACAAGGCTGATTCAACATCAGAAAAACAATTAATGTGATCAACCACATAAAAACCACAAAAGACAAGAATCACCTGACTTTGTCTATTGATGCAGAAAAGCATTTGATAAAGTCCAACACTTATTCATGCTAAAAACTCTAAGGAATAGATGGCAAATTCCTCAATGGAATAAAGGCCATTTATACAAAGCCAACTGCTACATCACCCTGAGTGGAGAGAGAATTAAACAGTTTCCCTTGTGAACAGGAACTAGACAAGGATGCCCACTCTCACCTCTCATATTAAATATTGTACTAGAAGTTCTAGCCAGAGAAATTAGGCAAAACCAAGGAATAAACAGCATTTGCATGAGCAAAGAAGAACTAAAAATCTCCCTATTTGCAGATGATATGATTGTATATGCAGAGAATCCCAGAGAATTTATTGGTAAACTACTCAAACTGATAGAAGAGTTCAGCAAAGTCTCAGGATACAAGATAAACACATGTAAATCAGTAGGATTACTTTATACCA
Source organism: Heterohyrax brucei (assembly GCA_028571685.1). Lineage (NCBI taxonomy): Eukaryota > Metazoa > Chordata > Mammalia > Hyracoidea > Procaviidae > Heterohyrax > Heterohyrax brucei. The sequence goes on along the minus strand of CM053154.1, from coordinate 79,217,385 downwards.
ACAACACAATTCTTAAGGAAGGAATTACCAAGTCAATACCATTTACTATAGCCCCTAAGAAGATAAAGTACCTAGGAATAAATTTAACCAGAGAAATAACAGATCTTTACAAAGAGAACTACAAGTCCTTCCTACCTAAATGGAGACTTACATAAATGGAGAAACCTACCCTGCTCATGGATATTAAGGCTTTACATTGTGAAAATGTCTATTTTACCCAAAGCAGTCTACTTATATAATGCAATCTCAATACAATTCCAAGTGACATTTTTTAGTGAGATGGAGAAACAAATTACCAATTTTGTCTGGACAGAGAAGAAGCCCCAGATAAGTAAAGCATTATTAAAGAGAAAGAACACACTGGGAGGTCTCTCATTACCCGACCTTGGAACCTATTACACTGCCACAGTAGTCAAAACAGCCTGGTACTGGTACAAAAAGAGACAGATAGATCAATGGAAGAGAATCGAGACTCCAGAGATGACATCATCTGCCTATGAACAGTTGATGTTCTACAAAGGCACTAAGCCATTAAACTGGGGTGAAAATAATCTCTTCAACAAATGGTGCTGGCAAAATCGGATATCCATCTGCATTAAATTAAAACAAGACACATAGCTTACTCCTGATACAAAACCCAACGCAAACTGGATAAAAGGCCTAAATATCAAACCTAAAATGATAAAGCTCATCCAAGAAAAAGTCCGAACAACAATGGAAGTGTTAATACACAATGTAGACAGACTTCAAAATCTGTCAAACAAACCACAATCATCAGAAGAGAAAATAGATAAATGGGAACTACTAAGAATCAAACACTTTTGCTCATCCAAAGACTTTATTAATAGAATTAAAAGGCCACCTACAGAATGGGAAAAAATATTTGGCAACCCTATGTCAGACCGACGCCTGATCTCCATAATCTATCAGGTACTACAAAATATCAATAAGAACAAGATAAATCATCCAATTCAGTGATGGGCAAAGGAGAGGGACAGATACTTCTCTAAAGAGGGAATCCAGGCAGCCAAAAAACACATGCAGACATTGTCACAATCATTAGCTATTAAAGAAATTCAAATCAAAATAACAATGAGATACCATCTCACCCCAATGAGGTTAGTCATGATCCAAAACATGCAAAACAACAAATGCTGGCGAAGCTCTTGGTAGATTGGAACTCTCCTACACTGTTGGTGGGATTGCAGAATGGTGCAACCTCTTTGGAAAGCAATCTGGCACTCCCTTAAAAAATAGATGTAGGTATACTGTTTTACCCAGTAATTCCACTGCTTGGAATATATCCTACAGGATTAAAGCCATTCACACCAACTGATACATGCACACGAATGTTCATGACAGGACAGTCCACAATAGCAATAAGATGGAATCAGCCCAGATGCCCAACAACAGTAGAATGGATAGGTTAACTATGGTTTATATACTCAGTGGAACACTATGCAATGATCAAGAACAACGATGATTGCAGGAAACATCTCTTAATCTGGTTTCAACTGGAGAAAATTATGCTGAGTGAAAGCAGTCAGTGACAGAAGGACAAATATTGTATGAGACCCCTATAATAACTTAAAAACATACTCTTGCATAGAAGAAAAGACTCTTTGAGGGCTGCAAGGGTGGGGAGGAAGGGAGGGTTTAAATTAGATAGTTAATAGAAATTTGGTTAGGTGAAATCAGTGGCAACACACATTAGAAAGAAGATCAATAATAATGGGATTGCAACACAATTTGAGTACTCCTCCCATCTTAACCTAATATTGCAATGACAGAGCAGCTGGGTCAGGGGGCTGGGGACCATGCTCTCAGGTGAAATAGAGGCCAATTGGCACAGCTAGCATTTTGCAAATGAGGACTCTCTGCACCCCACATTGGTGAGTGGCATCTGGGGTCTTAATAGCTGTCAAGCTGATATCTGAGGGTACAGCAAATGGTCCCAACTCAACAGGAATGGATGATCACTGAGGTCCATATCGACATGGGGGAGGGAGAACCCAGAAGACAGAGATGGGTCTCTACATTGACTCGTGACCAGAAGAACTGGATGGTGCCCAGCCACCACCAGTGATAGCCACAATGGAGCTCACAAAGTTGAGTCTTACTGGCAACAAGAGAATAAATAGTGGTGCACCCTGAGATCTCCACTAAAAGACCACAGTTGATGGTCCAGGAGCTTCGGGCTTCCCCTGGAAGCATGACCCCTGGCCCTCATGCTGCCCCTGTCCATAAATCATAAAGAAGGTCAACTTTTCGGACAGTAGTAGATTGGACTTGGCGATGCAGAGTGACCGTATCTTGTGTGAACTTTATGGTTCTATGCATCTATAGAATGTCATCCTGCTGACCTCTTACTGGAGGAAGGGGAGTGGGTGTAGAGGAGGGAATAGGAGACTGTTGGAAGGATAGGACATATATAGAGCAGAGAGGAAGAGTGTACTGTCAACAGGCAGGGAGAGCAGTGGGAGCTGCATATAGGAGAGTGTGCGAATTTATACGGGAATGTACATTTTCATTCAATCATAATAAAAAAAATTGTACTCCAACAAATTTGAAAACTTAGAGGAAACAGGACAGTTCTAGAAATACATGCCCTATCTAAACTAATGCACACTCAAGTAGAAAATCTGAACAGACTCATAAACAAGAGAAGAGACTGATATTAATAACAACAAAAACTCCCAACAAAATTAATTTCTGGCCCAAATGGCTTTACTGGAGAATTCTACCAAACCTTCAGAGAAGAGCTCCTGCTGGTAGTACTCAAAGTATTTCAGAACACAGAAAAGGAAGGGATCCTTTCAGATTCATTCTATGTAGCTACCATAAGAGTGATATCAAAACCAGGCAAAGATACCACACACACACACACACAAGGTAAAAAAAAAAATTAGAGACCACTATCATTCATGAGGAAAATCTGATGGCATAGTGGCTAAGTGCTAGGTCTGCTAACCAAAGGTTCAGCATTTCAAATCCACCAGGCTCTCCTTGGAAGCTTTATGGGGCAGTTCTACTCTGTCCTATAGGTTTGCTATGTGCTGGAATACAAGGATTGCCAAGCTTATGAGCTTGTCCTAGAAAAAAGTATAATGTTCCTCACTGAATATCATTACAGTTACCTTAAAAGTACTCCCCTTAGGAAACTATGCACTGATGCCAATGCCTAATCCACCCTTCAAAGCAATTTGGGAACTCTGTTTTCTGGAATGACCATCAGAGCTGTTGCCTTTTACCCTTGATGAACTGTACATCATCAAAATTTCTTCCTTTCTATATTTCTTTTATCTTCAGGTAAAGAAAAAAGTCATTGGGTGGCCAGATCAAGTAAGTAGAGAGGGTGTTTCAATATAGTTATTTGTTTGTTGGCTAAAACCTCTCTCATAAACAACTACACAACCAATTTTGCCAACTTGCCACCTTACCTCTGTGTGCAATGGCCATTCCAGAAAGAGTTCCAAAATTGCTTTGAAGGGTGATGTAGTTGCTGGCATCAGTGCATAGCTTCCCAAAAGGAGTATTTCAAAGGTGACCATGGTGTTATTCAGCAATTAAGCTCATGAACTTAATTGTCAGAACTCATAGACTCTTTGGAAAAGGATTTGTTTTTTATATCTATATTCTATGTGAATATAGATGTAAAACTTCTTAATAAAAGTCATCATCATATAAAAAAATAACAATACACTATGACCAACTGAGATTCATCCCAAATATGTAAGGATGGTTCAGTATAGTAAAGTCAAACAACACAATGCACCACATAAATAAAATAAAAGAGTTATCTGATCATCTCAATTATTTGATCATCTCAGTTATTTGATCATCTCAGCAGAACAGGAAATAGACCAAGTCTGACAATCCTTCTTGATAAAAATTCTCAGTAAATTGGGAATAGAAGGGAAATTCTTCAAAATAATAAGACATCTATGTACAGTAAAGCCAACATGATTATCAATGGACAGCAGCTGAAAACATTTCCCTGAGAGTAAGAAAAAGACAGATACCTTTTGTTACTGTACTTCACATGAAGATTTACAGAACAAACTACTTTTTCACTAAACAGTATTGTTTTACAACATTAATTATCAACCCCACAATGAGTCAAAAATCTCCCTTGTCAATCTCAGGTTCCCTTCTACCAGTTTCCTACCCCCTCTTGCCTTCTAGTCCTTGCCTCTAAGCTGGTGTGCACCTTTAGTCTCATTTTCTTTTACAGGCCTATCCAATCTTGGGCTGAAGGTTGAACCTCAGTAGTGACTACATTACTGAATTGAAAGGGTATCGGGCCGTTCTCTGAGGATTTCTTCAGTCTCTGCGACGACAGCAAGTCTGGTCTTTCTCTCTTTTGTTTTTATTTTTTATTATGATTAAGTGTAAGTATACAATTCAAGTTGATTTTGCATACTCCCCTCTCTGCAACTGTGACAGCTGTGACCCATCAATCCCACTTGTAGGAATACATCCTTAAGAAATGAGTCACCACATGAATAGACACTCACCCATATTCATTGTGAAATTGTTCACAATAGCAAAAAATGGAAACAACCTAGATGCTCATCAACAGATGAGTGGGTAAGCAAGGGGGATCCAATCCCTGGAGAAGGACATCATTCTTGGTAAGGTGGAATGTCAGCAAAAAAGAGGAATTCCTTCAACAGGGTAGATGACATGGTGGCTGCAGCAATGCACTTATGTCTGTGGGCTTAAGTGTGTGGCAGCACACTACTTTTCACTATTTACCGCGAGTATCCTCCCCATGAATACCTGTTTCCTCCTCTCCATGCTTTTCTCTTTCCCTTAGAAAGAAACCAGTAGTACAGCCTTCTATAAATGTATAAAACCATAATGTAGACACACATCACATGCTCACTCTGTGTCCCCGAGTCCAGTCCATTCTTCTGAAGTGTTGGCCCCAAACTGGTTTTGGGTCTGGGGTAGCATCAAATCTAGAGGCCATGTTCCCAGGGGACTATCCATGTTGTCAGACCATCAGTTGTGTTTGGTCTTTTTTTTTTATTATTATTATTTTTTTTTATTTAACATAACTGAGTAAAAATGTACATTCACATGTAAATTTACATGCCCCCCTATATGCAGATTCCACTGCTCTCCCTGTCCGGTGACTGCACACTATTCCTCTCTGCTCCATATATGTCTCATCCTCCCAACAGTCTCCTTTCCCCTCCTCTACGTCCACTCCCCTTCCTCCAGCCAGAGGTCAGCAAGATGATATCCTATAGAAGTATAGAACAATAAAGTGCTTCCAACATATGGTTACTCTGCATTGTCAAGTCCATTCCATTCCTGTCCAAAGAGTGGAACTTTGTTATAATTTATGGGAATGGGCAGCATCAGGGCCAGGGGCCATGCTCTCAGAGGAACCCCAAAACCGCTGGACCATCAATTGAGGTCTTTTAGTGGAGATCTCACGATGCACCTCTTTTTATTCTTGTGTTGCCAGTGAGGCTCCTCTCTGTGAGCTCCGTCATGGCTATCACTGGTGGTGGCCGGGCACCATCCGGTTCTTCCGGTCCCAGGTCGATGTAGGCACCCACTCTTGTGGGTCTCTCTGTCTTCTTGGTTGTCTTTACCGCATGCCATTTTGGCCCTCGGTGAGCATCCGTTCCTGCTGAGTTGGGACCATTTGCTGTGTCCTCGGATGGCAGCTTGGCAGCTTTTAAGACCCCAGACGCCACTCACCAATGTGGGGTGCAGAGAGCTCTCTTAGCAAAATGCTAGTTGTGCCAATTGGCCTGGAATTCGCCTAAGAGCATGGTCCCCCGCCCCCCGCCCCAGCTACTCTATCCTTGCAGTATTGAGTTAAGATGGAAGGAGTACTCAAGTTATGCTGAAGTCCACTTAATGTTGTTCTTGTTCCTAATGTGTGCTGTCACCGCTTTCTCCCAACTAGATTTCTAGTAACTACCTAAACTAAGCCCTCCCCCCCTTGCCCTCCCTCCCTCCCTCCGCTCCCTTGCAGCTGTCAAAGAGTCTTTTCTTCTATACACAAGTCTGTTTTTGAGATCTTATCATAGAGGACTCATACAGTATTTGTCCTTTTATTGCTGACTACTCTCACTGAACATAATGTCTTCCAGTTGAAACCAGGTTAGGAGATGTTTCCTGGAATCATCGTTATTCTTTATCATTGCGTAGTGCTCCGTTGAGTATATGTACCACAGTTTACCTATCCATTTTTCTATTGTTGGGCATCTGGGTTGATTCCACCTTTTTGCTCTTGTGGACTGTGCCACGATAAACATTCTGGTGCATGTGTCCGTTGGTGTGAAAGGCCTTGAATCTGTAGGATATATTCCAAGTAGTGGAATTACTGGGTCAAACGGTATATCGATATCCATTTTTTTAAGGAAGCGCCAGATTGCCTTCCAAAGAGGCTGGACCATTTTGCAACCCCACCAACAGTGTAGGAGGGTTCCACTTTCTCCACAGCCTCTCCAGCACTTGTTGTTTTGTGTTTTCTGGATCATGGCCAATCTTGTTGGGGTGAGATGGTATCTCATTGTTGTCTTGATTTGAATTTCTTTAATAGCTAAAGATCGTGAACATGTCCGCATGTGTTTTTTGGCTGCCTGGATTTCCTCTTTAGGGAAGTATCTGTCCATCTCCTTTGCCCATCGCTTAATTGGATGGTTTATCTTCTTCTTATTGATATTTTGTAGTATCTTATAGATTATGGAGATCAGGCGTCGATCTGACATAGAGTTGCCAAATATTTTTTCCCACTCTGTGGGTGTTCTTTTAATTCTATTAATAAAGTCTTCGGATGAGCAAAAGTGTTTGATTCTTAATAGTTCCCATTTATCTACTTTCTCTTCTGTTGATTGAGGTTTCTTTGACAGATTTTGGAGTCTGTCCTCATTGTGTATTACAACTTCCATTGTTGTTCCTACCTTTTCTTGGATGAGCTTTATCATTTTAGGTTTCATATTTAGATCTTTTATCCAGTTGGAGTTGGTTTTTGTATAAGGTGTAAGATGTGGATCATGATTCAGTTTATTGCAGATGGATAACCAATTTTGCCAGCACCATTTGTTGAAGAGACTGTTTTTACCCCAGTTTAATGTCTTAGGGCCTTTGTCGAATATCAACTGTTCATAGGCAGATGGTGTCATCTCTGGGGTCTCAATTCTGTTCCATTGATCAGTCTGTCTGTTCTTGTACCAGTACCAGGCTGTTTTGACCACTGTGGCAGTGTAGTATGTTCTAAGGTCGGGTAATGAGAGGCCTCCCAGTGTGTTCTTCTTCTTTAGTAGTACCTTACTTATCCGGGGCTTCTTCCCTTTCCAAACAAAATTGGTGATTTGTTTCTCCATCTCATTAAAAAATGATGCTGGAACTTGTATTGGGATTGCATTATATAAATAAATTGCTTTGGGTAAAATAGACATTTTCACAATGTTAAGTCTTCCTATCCATGAGCAGGGTAGGTTTTTCCATTTATCTAAGTGTCTCTTAGTTTCTTGTAGTAAGGGCTTGTAGTTCGCTTTGTAAAGGTCTGTTGTTTCTCTGGTTAGATTAATTCCTAGGTACTTTATCTTCTTAGGGGCTATCACAAATGGTGTAGATTTGATAATTTCCTCCTTAACAGACTCGTTGTTGGTATAAAGGAATCCTACTGATTTACTTATGTTTATCTTGTATCCTGAGACTTTGCTGAACTCTTCTATCAGTTTGAGTAACTTACTTATAGATTCCTTGGGGTTCTCTGCATATACAATCATCATCTGCGAACAGGGAGATTTTAACTTCCTCTTTGCCGATGCAGATACCCTTTATTTGTTCGTCTTGTCTAATTGCTCTGGCTAGAACTTCTAGCACAATGTTGAATAGGAGAGGTGACAGTGGGCATCCTTGTCTAGTTCCTGATCTCAGGGGAAAGTCTTTCAGTCTCTCTCCATTCAGGATGATGTGGGCAATTGGCTTTGTATAAATGGCCCTTATTGTGTTGAGGAATTTGTCGTCTATGCCCATTTTGCTAAGAGTTTTTAGCATGAATGGGTGTTGGACTTTATCAAATGCCTTTTCGGCATCAATGGACAAAATCAGGTGATCTTTGTCTTTTGTGTTATTTATGTGGTTAATCACATTAATTGTTTTCCTGAAGTTGAACCAGCCTTGCATCCCTGGTATGAATCCCACTTGGTCATGATGGATTATTTTCTTGATGTGTTGTTGTATTCTGTTGGCAAGAATTTTGTTGAAGATTTTTGCATCTAAGTTCATGAGTGATATTGGTCTATAGTTCTCTGTCTTTGTTGGATCTTTCCCGGGCTTAGGTATCAGAGTTATGCTGGCTTCATAGAATGAGTTTGGGAGTACTTCATCCCTTTCTATAGTGTGAAATAGTTTCAACAGTATTGGGGATAACTCTTCTCTAAATGCTTGGTAGAATTCTGCCGTGAAGCCATCTGGGCCCGGACTTTTTTGGGTTGGCAGTGTTTTGATGACCTTTTCAATCTCTTCCTTTGTGATGGGTTTATTAAGTTGCTCTGCTTCACGTTGTGATAATTTGGGTAGGTGCTATGAGTCAAGGAATTGGTCCATTTCCACTAGGCTTTCAAATTTGTTAGAGTACAGTCTTTCATAGTATTCTGTTATGATGTTTTTGATTTCTGTTGCATCTGTGGTGACAACTCCCTTCTCATTTCTAATTTGGGTTATTTGTTTCCTCTCCTGCTTTTCTTTAGTAAGTTTAGCCAGTGGTTTATCAATTTTGTTGATCTTTTCAAAAAACCAGCTTTTGGTCTTTTCAATTTTTTCAATTGTTTTTCTATTCTCTAATTCATTTAGCTCTGCTCTAATCTTTATGATCTCCTTGCCTCCAGTGCCTGAGGGGTTCCTCTGTTGTTCTCTTTCTACTTGTTCAAGCTGTAGAGTTAGTTCCTTGATTTGGCTTCTTTCTTCCTTCCCGATGTGTGCATTCATGGAGATAAACAGACCTCTGAGCACTGCTTTGGCTGTATCCCATAGGTTCTGGTAGGAAGTGTTTTCGTTCTCATTGGAATCCATGAATTTCTTTAATTCATCCCTGATTTCCTCTATAACCCATGTTTTTTTGAGCAAGATGTTGTTCAGTTCCAAGAGTTCCACTTTCTATCTCTGTTTTTTCTGCTATTGATTTCAACTTTGATGGCGTTATGATCTGAGAAGATGCTTTGCAATAATTCAATGGTATGGATTTTGTTGAGCATTGCATTATGGCCTATCACATGGTCAATTCTGGAGAATGTTCCATGTGCACTGGAGAAGAAGGTGTAGTTGTCTGATGATGGGTGGAAAGTTCTGTATATATCAATGAGGTTTAGTTGGTTAATTGTGTCAATGAGGTCTTCTGTATCTTTACTGAGCTTTTTTCTAGATGATCTGTCTAGTAATGAGAGTGGAGTGTTAAAGTCTCCCACTATTATTGTGGAGTCATCTAACTCTCTTTTGAGCGTAGTCAGTGTTTCTTCGACATATTTAGGTGCTGTGACATTAGGTGCATAAATGTTTAATATAGTTAAGTCTTGCTTGTGTACTGAACCTTTCAGCAGTAAATAGTGTCCATCTTTGTCCATGATGGTGGATTTGACATTAAAGTTGATTTTGTCTGAGATTAGAATTGCCACCCCTGCTCTTCTTTGTTCATTGTTAGCTTGATATATATTCTTCCAACCTTTAATTTTCAGTTTGTTCCTGTCTTTAGGTCTCAAGTGAGTTTCTTGTAGACAACATATGGATGGGTCGTGTCTTTTGATCCAAGATGACACTCAGTGTCTCTTTACTGGAGCATTCAGTCCATTCACATTCAATGTAATTATTGATAGGTATGTGTTCACTTCTGCCATTGTGATATGTTTATTTTTATGTTGATGTTTTCTCTGTTGTTCTTATTAGTCTGTTCTGAGACATTCTTTTTTGTGAGTTGATTTTTCACCTTTTTCAGAGCTGGTTTTATAGTTGTTGAGACTCGTGTGCTAGATTTCTTGAAATGGTATGATACATCTTTGTTGTGCTTTACAGCTGCCCCTATGAACCCCCTTAATAAACTATTTATAAACCCAATTTTAATTACTACCAGTCTGGTCATCTTCCTCTCCATCTGGAAGGACTATAACGACTGTAGTACATCCCTCTTTTATTATGATGACACCATAGTTTTCCTGATGATCACTGGATTGCTTCTTTCCAAATCAAAGCTGTGATTTACTTTGGAGCCTTCCGTAAATGAGTATTGAGTAGTGTGTCGTTCTAAAATATAAAGTTAGTGGTTTCGTTCTTCTAAGCCAAAGCCAAGAACTTCTTTCAGTATTTCTTGTAGTTTGGGTTTGGTTTTTACAAAGTCTCTGAGTTTCTGTTTATCTGGAAATGTCTTAATTTCATTTTCATGTTTGAAAGACAGTTTTGCAGGATATATAATTCTTGGTTGGAAGTTCTTCTCCTTCAAGACTTTGAATGTGTCGTGCCACTGTCTCCGTGCCAGCATGGTTTCTGCTGAGAAATCTGACGAGAGCCTACAGGGTTTCCTCCTGAATGTTAGCTTTGCCTTGAGTCTTGCTGCCTTTAAGAGTTGCTGCTTATGTTTCATTTTGTTAAGCTTGATTATAATATGTCTTGGAGTCTTTCTTTTGAGATCTATATTGGGTGGCATACGATATGCATCTGAGATGTCTATATTCTCTTCCTTCGTGATTTCTGGGAAGTTTTCTTTCAGCAGCTCAGCAACAATACTCTCTGTGTTCTCAGATGTCTCACCCTGTTCAGGGACTCCAATTAATCGAAGGTTGTTCCTCTTAATAGAGTCCCACATGCTTCTTAATGTTTCTTCATTTTTCTTGTTTCTTTTTTCCGATTTCTCCTCATAGACACTGGCGTCAGTAGCTCTGTCTTCCAAGTCAGAAATTCTTTTATCCATTTGCTCCATTCTGTTTTCTTGGGTTTGCATGGAAGCTTCTATGTCTTTGATTTTCTTCTTGATCTGTTGGATTTCAGAGTACTGGTGTTCCATCAGATCAAACAACTTGCTTAATTTTTCATTTTGTTCTGCTGCATTTTGTATAAGGTCTAGAAGGGCCCTGTATATAATCAATTTGTATTCACTTCCTGATGCTTTCATACAAGTTTCTTCATCTGGAAAACTCCTTGGTTGCTTTGTTTGGGAGCCTTCTGAAGCCATGAGTGATTGCTTGTATGCCACAATTGTCTGTTGCTTTTGGGTCCCATGTGAGTATATAGAGGCTGGAAGAGGTACTGTGAGGATGGATTGCAAATGTTTCTCTAGGCTGTCTTCAAATGTAAAGCAAAAGGTATCTGACCAGTTCACAAGTCATTTAGGTTTTCAGGTGTAGAGGTCCCTCTTCCCATCTGACAAAGTAAGCGCCACTGTATCCAATCCCAGATGATAACAAACTAGTTCAGAATACAGCACTGCTAGTGCCCTGGTGGTCTCTGCTGACAGGGCCTAGCCTTATCCAACACTGCGTCGAGTACTGGTTTTGTGATAGAAAAGCACTCTCTTGTCGGCAGGGTCTGGCTCCCAAGCTAAGAATTAGGTCCAGCTGCGGCCACCGTATCCAAGATGGCGTCCTCCACACAGGCGGCAGACAGGGGGGCTAAAGATGCCCAGAGGCAGTGATTCCTCTGCTTCTGTTGCAGGGCCCCCAATGTAGGCAGCACTATGCAAAATCACTACTTTTCTGACGGAGAAGTGCTGTCCCATTTGCAGGCACTGGCTCCCAGGCTAAGAACGAGGTCCCGCTAAAATCTCGGTACCAACATGGCGTCCCGCACCCTGACCACGGAGTTCCGCACAAACCCCACTGAGGCGGCTACAAAACGAACGGCTCAAAGTGTCTAGATTAACAGAGTCCCAAGCCTGGCTCTCAGAACATGGGAATTTCCCCGGCCTATCCCCCCAGCAGCGTGTCTGAGTCCAGCCGCCGGGCAAGGCCCAGCTCCGCCCGCCAGCCGAAACCTAGGAAAAAAAAAGTCAAAATGGTGCGTTTACCTTCCGTCCGTGAGAGCCAGGGCTAGCCAGGAGCGGGGATCAGCGAAAGAGAGGAGGTTTTTCACTGAATGATATAAAGTCCCAATTAACAGCTCTGTGCCATGTCCTGAGGCTGATTAGGTGCTCAGAAGGCTCTGTTTGATTGTCAATTCAGGTCTTGGTTTCCAGAGGGATAAAAGGAGACATGGGCTTAGTCCGCCATCTTGACTCCGCCCCCTGGTCTTTTTTTTTAATAGAATTTTGTTCCACACTTTTCTCCGGCTCTGTCTGGGACCTTCTGTGGTGACACCTGTTGGAGCAGTCAGTGGTGGTAGCCAAACACCATATAATTGTACTGGATTCAGTCTGCTGGAGGCTATTGTACATACGGTCCATTAGTCCTTTGCCACAACCTTTCCCTTATGTTTTCGTTTTCTCATTTTCCCTTGCTCCCAAAGAGATGAGACAAGTGGACCATTGTAAGTGGCAACTCATAGTCTTTTAAGACCCTAGACTCTACTCACCAAAGAAGAATGTAGAATGTTTTCTTTACAAGCTATGTTACACCAGTTGAGGTAGATGTTTGCCAAGACCATGGTCCCCACAGAATTCAGCCCAGCAGTTTGGTCCCTCAGGGAGTTTGGGTGTATCTGTGGAGCATGAATGGCATTGCCCTATACAAGTTGTGTTGCCTTAGCCAGTACTGTGTACTCTTACCCTTCGCTAAAGTTACCGCTTATATGTTGACTGCTTAGTGTTTTTTCATCTCCACCCATCCTCTCCCTGGGAGGATTGTTTCTTTTTATATGTAAAAAGACTGTTTCTTTTCATGTATAGACCTTTACGTGAGATTTTACAGTAGTGGTTCCCTACAATATTTGTGCGTTTGTGGCTAATTTCACTCACAATACCCTCAGTTTCCTCCACGTTATGAGATGCTTCACAAATTCATCATTGTTCCTTATTGTTGCATAATACTCCTTTTTGTGTACATGTTGTTGTTGGGTGCTGTTACGTCAATTCTGACACGTAGTGACTCTGTGTATGACAGAGGGAAACACTGCCCATCCTGCGCTGCACCCACAGACTTAGGCCCGCTGTTGCAGCCACCACGTCAGTCTACCTTGTTGAAGGTGTTCCTCATTTTTGCTGATCTTCACCTTGCCAAGAATGACATCCTTCTGCAGGGATGGATCCCCTTGCTTATCCATTCTTCTGTGATGAGCACCTAGGTTGTTTCCATTGTTTGCTATTGTGAACAATGCCACAATGAATATGGGTGTGTGTCTATTCGTGTGACTGCTCATTTGTTAAGAATGTATTCGTAAGAGTGGGACTGCTGGATCATATGGTATCTTTATTTCTTGCTTTCTAACAAAGCACTATATTGTTTTCCAAAATGATTATTTGCATTCTTATCAGCAGGTATAAGAGTACCAATCTCCCCACAGCCTGTGCAATATTTGTTATTTTCTGTTTCTGTGATTAGTGCCATTAATGCTGGGGTGACATGGTATCTCATTGTGGTTTTGATTTGAATTTTTCTAAAGGCTAGTGATGGTGGGCATTGTCTCATGTGTGTGTTAGCTGCTCAGATGTCTTCTTTTGTGAAGTATCTGTTCATTTCCTTTGCCCTGTTTTTAAATGGCCTGTCTTTTTGTCACAAATGTGTTGGATATTCTTGCAGATTTGTGAGATGGGTACTTTGATTTATAATAGCCGTTTATTTTTTCCTTCAGTCTGCAAGTTCTCTTTTTATTCTCCTAGTAAAGTCTTTCAATGAACATCAGTGCTTAATTTTTAGAAGATCTTAATTACCTAGCTTATCTTCGACGGCACTTGGCTATCTTCTGGCATTTGTGCCACTGTTGGTTATGGTTTGTATCCTGTGGATGCCATCTATCAGTTTCTAGCATTCATCCTATGTTTTCTTCTATGAGCTTTGTAGTTTTTGGCTCTATGCTTAGGTCTTTGATCCATTTTGAATTTGTTTTTGTATATCACATGAGGATGGATCCTCTTTCATTTTTTTTTTTTTTTTTTTTTTGCAGATGGATATCCAGTTTTATCAGAAAAATTTGCTAAGAAGATTGTCTTTTCCTCATTTGATGGACTTGGGGCCCTAGTTGGAGATCAGTGACCTAGGTGGATGGATTTACATCAGGGTTCTCAATTCGGTTCCACTGGTCTGTGTATCTATCATTATATCAGTATAAGGCTGTTTTGACTACCATAGCTGTATAGTAAGTGCTGAAGTCAGGAGTTGTGAATCCTCCTACTTTATTCTTCTTCAATACCAAATCAATCCATTGCTGGTATGTCAATTGTGACTCATAGCCACCCTATAGGACAGAGTAGAAGTGTTCAATAGAGTTTTCAAGGAGCACTGGGTGGATCTGACCTGATGACCTTTTGATTAGCAGCTGCAACACTTAACCACTACACCACCAGGGTTTTCTCTTCTTCAGTAGTGCTTTATCGAAGACTTCTTTCCTTTCCATATAAAGTTAATCTGAAAAATGTTGTTGGTATTTACATTATGATTGCATTGTATTTGTAAATGCCTTTGAGGAGAATTGTCACTTTCAAGGTATTGATTCTGCCTGTCCATGAGTGTGGCACATTTTCCCCTTTCTATAGACCTCTTGTGGTTTCTTGCAGTAGTGTTCTGTAGATTTCTTTATATAGGTCCTCTTCATCCCTGGTTAGATTCATTCCTAAGTACTTTTTTACTTTTTCAGTGGCCATCATAGATGGCACGGAAACCTCAGTTTTGTTGTGGTGAAGTGCTACAGCTGCTAATCAAAAGTTTGGTAGTTCAAATCCACCAGGTGCTCCCTGGGAACTCTATGAGGCAGTTCTACTCTGTCCTATAGCATCACTACGAGTCAGAATTGAGTCGATGGCAATGGGTTTTTAATGGGTGTAGATGGTATTGTCTTCCTGCTTTCCTTTTTATCATTCTTTTGACTGGTGTACAGGAATCTAACTGATTTTTGCATGTTTACCTGTATCCTGCATTCTGCTGAATTTTTCTACTAGTTCCAGTAGTTATCTCTTGAAGTCTTATGGATTTTCTATGCTTAGTATCATTTTATCCACAAATAGAGACTATTTAAATTCTTCATTACCAATTTGGATGCCCTTTATTTTTCTAGCTTATTACTTTAGTTAGGACTTCTAGCACAATGTTAAAAAGGAGTGGTGATAAAGGGCATCCTTGTCTTGTTCCTGTTTTCAAGGCGAACGTTTATAGTCTTTCTCCATAAAGAATGATGTTGGCTATCAGTTTTGTGAAAACACCTTTTATTGTATTGAAAAATTTCCCTTGTATACGTATTTTATTTAGAGGTTTTATCAGGAATGAGTGTTGAACTTTGTTGAATGCGTTTTCTGCATTGACTGTGATGATCAAGCAACTTTCTTTTACTATATGGTGGATTACACTGACGATTTTCTGACGTTGAACCATCCTTGCACACCTTGTATGAATTCTACTTGGTTATTATTATTTTTTTTTTTTAGTTTTTTTATTTTTTGGTATGGCAATAAATTCCATTGGCTATTTAATTTTCTCTCTTTTGTGATGTCTTTGCCTGGTTTTGAAATAAGAGTTTTGTAACTTCATAGAATAAATTTGGATATATCCCTTTCTTTCCTAAGTTCTGAAATAGAGTGGTACTGGTGTAAGTTCTCTGAAAGTCTGGTAGAATTCTCCAATGAAGCCCTATCGGCCAGGGCTTTTTTGAAGGAGAAGGGGGTTTGTTATTATTGTTACTTTTTCCATCTCTTGTTATGTGTTTGCTCCAGTTTTAAACACTATTTTGTGTTAGCTTGGGTAGGTAGTATATTTCTAGAAATTTGTCCATTTCTTCTAGGCTTTCAGATTTGTTATAGTTTTTCATAGTATTCATTATGATCCTTTTTATTTCTTGTTAGGTCTGTTGTAACATCACTTATGTTATTTGTTATTGGGTTGAGTTTTCTCTTGTTTTTCTTTTGTCAGTTTGGTGCATGGTTTGTTGATCTTTTGAAAGAGCCAGATTTTGTTTCTGTTGATTCTATTGTTTTACTATTCTCTATTTCAGTCATTTTTGCTTTGTTCTTTATTATTTCCTCTCTTCTGGTGGCTATGGGCTTCTTTTGCTGCTCACTTTTTATTTGAGTTACGTACCTAGTGTTTTGATTTTGTCCCTTCTTTTTTTATTTGTGCATCTATTACTACAAACTGACCTCTGAGCACTGTCTTTGCTGGATGTCAGAGGTTTTGGTAAGATGCATTTTTATTCTCCTTTGATTTAGGGATTTTTTATTCCATATTGATTTCTCTCGACGGCACTTGGCTTTGGCTTTTTATTAGCCAATGGTTTTTAGCAGGCGTTATTCAGTTTCTGTAATTGGTTTTTTGTCTTTGTTCTTCCTGCTGTTAGTTTCTGTCCTGATGTCATTGTAGTCAGAGACAATAGCTATTTGCTAGTTGGTAGATATTTAATTGACACATATTTTTTTCCATCCTTTGATTTTTAATAAATTATCTCAGTGGTGTGGATTTTGTTAACAGTTACTCTGTAGCCTAACTATGGTCTATTCTGAAGAATATTCCATGTCATTGGAAAAGAATGTGTACTCAGCAGCTGGTGGGTGGAGGTCAAATACATTGACTGTATCCTTTAGCACTTCCGTATCTTTGTTGAATTTCTGTCTAGATGTTCTGTCCTTTACTGAGAATGGTTTATTTAAGTGTCTTTGTATTATTGTAGAACTGTCAATTTGACAGTTATAGTTTGTTTTATGTGTTTTGTAGCCCCAGCATTGGATAAGTAGATGTTTTATCATGGCTAAGTTTTCAGGTTGGATCATTCCTTTATTCATTGCCAAGTGCCGTCAAGTATATAGTGCTTTTGTATTTTGTGGTGGATTTTGTCTTAAAGTCTGTGTTATCTGACCTTGCTATTGCCACTACTGCTTTTTTTTTTTTTTTTTTTGGTAGTTACTTGTTTGATGTATGCGATCTGACAATTACGTTTGCAAACTCATCCTAAAAAAAGTGCTACCTACTTCACTGCTGAATATCACTATGGTCACCTTCAAAGTACTCGCCGTGGAAGCTATGCACCAATGCCAACACCTAGTCAACTCTTCATAGTAATTTTGGAACTGTTTTTCTGGAATGGCCATCAGAGCTTTATTATCCTTGATGTCCTGAATATAATCAAAATGTCTTCCTTTCAACATTTTCTTTATCTTTGGTTAAAGAAAAGTCAATAGGGGCCAGATCAAGTGAGTAGGGAGGTGTTCCAATATAGTTATTTGTATACTGGCTGAAAATTCCCTCACAGACAACTATACAAGTAAGTTTGTGAACTTTCCACGATGCCACTGTGCACAGTGGCCATTCCAGAAAGGGTTCTAAAATTGCTCTGAAGGGTGAACTCAGCACTGGCATCAGTGCATAGTTTCCCAAGAGGAGTACTTCAAAGGTGACCATAATGATATTCAGCAGTGAAGTACGTAGCACTTAGAACAATTAAGCTTGTGGACTTGTCAGACATTGTATGTATTTTCTCCATCTTTTGATTTTTAATAAGTTGATGCCTTTGTTTCTAAGGTGTGACTGTTTTAAATAGCACATCGATGGATCCTTTTTAAAAAAATCTATCACTGTCCATCTTTTTGTGGGTAAATTTATGCCATTTGCACTCAGTTTATTATTGAAAGATGCGAGTTCATTGCTGTCATTTCGTAGTGCTTTGTGTGTGAGTGTGTGTGTGTTGTGCTGATACTTTCTTTGTTCCTCTTACTCTCCTGTGCTGAATTCCTTTGATTCATGAATTTCTTTTGTTTTTGTAGATACTATTTTTAATGGGATTTTATGTTTTCCTTCATTTTGATCAGTAGTTTTGCTAACTTTCCTTATGTTCATCTTGGAAATTACCCTTATTTTGTGTGCTTGAACTACTCTATCACTACTTTGTATCACCTTGCCTTCTATTCCACTAGAAAGTTCTATATCTAGACTGTTTATTCTCTCTTTCTATTGTTCTGATATTGTTGTCATTTACAAATTTTGTTACAAATTAACCTCTCTGGTTCCTTGTTGTAATTATTTTGGTTTTGGGTAGTCTTCTTTGAGAGTTCATTTCCTAGACTTATATCTATATAGTATATAGTATATATACTATAGTATACACACACACAAACTACTACAAAACGACAGCAATGAACTCACATCTTTAAATAATAAACTGAACGTAAATGGCATGAATTTACCCACAAAAAGATGGACAGTGACAGATTTTTTAAAAAAGGATCCATCGATGCGCTGTTTAAAACAGTCACATCTTAGAAACAAAGGCATCAACTTATTAAAAATCAAAACATGGAAAAAATGCATACTATCCTATACTATATAGTATATAGATATAGTATACTATACTATATATACTACACTATATATATATATACTATACTATATATATACTATATATACTATACTATAGTATACTATGTCTATACTATACTATATCTTACATCCTAGATTCAGGCTGTGGCCTGATGTAGTTTGCTCTGAGACTGAAGGATTCCCTTTAATAATTCTTTTACATTTTGTTTTGTTTTTGCATATTCATTAATTTTTGTTTATCTGGAAAAGTCCTAATTTCACAATTGTGTTTGAATGAGAATTTTCAGAGACACATTATTCTTAGTCAGCATTTCTTTTTCTTTCAAGGATCTATGTACGTTATCCCATTATCTTCTTGACTGCATGGTTTCTGCCAAATAATCAGAGTTTAGTCTTGTTTATCCCCTGTATGTGATATTTTATTTTTCTCAAGATACTCTCAGAATTGTTGTTTTGTTTTATTTTAGCAACTGTAATAATGATATGCCTTGGTGATTTTCTTTTAGGGTCTATCCTATGTAGGGTTCATTGAGGCCTTAGGTGGTTAGTTTTTCATCTTTAATGATATTAGAAAAGTTTTCTGTCATCAGTTCTTCAATTGTCCCCTCTGCATTTTCTGTTTTCTGTCCTGTTTTGGAACTCTGATCATTCACATGATAGAATTTTGAAAAATCAATGACTTCTTCATTGCAAATTTTTTTCAATGACATACACAGTGACTATACATGTTGACCTGGCTAGATGGAATATAGAGGAATGACATACATGGTGATTATACCTGTTGACGTGGCTAGATGGAATGTAGAGGAATCAAATTGAATACATTCATGGAAAGAGATGATGGAAAATGATCAGTATCATCAGTCAAAACAAATCCAGGTGCTGATGGTGGAACAGATCATCAATTGATCATAAGAACAAAAGCAAACAAAAACTCACCACTGTTGAGTCAATTCTGAGTCATAGTTACCCTATAGACAGAGAAGAACCATCCTATAGAGTTTGCAAGGAGTGCCTGGTGGAATTTGAACTACTGACATATTGGTTAGAAACTGTAACACTTCACCACTATGCCACTAGGGTTTCCCAGTTACTCGTACTCAAGTTCAAATTGAAACTGAAGAAAATTACAAGTCCATGAGAGCTAAAGTTTGACCTTGAAAATATTCCACCTGAATTTAGAGACCATCTCATGAAAAGATTTGACACATTGATAGTGATCAAAGACCAGACAGTTGTGTAATGACATCAAGGACATCATACATGAAAAAAGCAAGAGGTCATTAAAAGATAGGAATGAAAATTCCAAACAGATGTCAGAAGAGACTCTGAGTTGCTCTTGAATGTAAGTAACTGAAGAAAAATGAAGAAATGATGAAGTAAAGAGTTGAACAGAAGATTTCAAAGGATGACTAAAGAAGACAAAGTATTATAATGACATGTGCAAAGACCTGAAGATACGACGCAAAATGGAAGAACACGCCAGGCATTTCTTAGGCTGAAAGAACTGGAGGAAAAGTTCAAGTCTCAAGGTGAAATACTAAAGGATTCTATGGGAGAAACATTAAACAAAGCATTGAAAGAAAATGGAATTTATCTTAGTCATCTAGTGCCACTGTAACAGTAATACAAGTGGATGTTGAATGTCTTTAACAAAGAAATTTATTTCCTCAGAGTAATGTAGGCTAAGAATCCAAATTCAGGGTGTCTGCCCCAGAAGGAGGCTTTCTCTTTTGGCTCTGGAGAAAGGCCCTTCTACCAATCTTCCCCTGGACTGGGATCATCTGAGGTACAGGAACTCTGGGTCCAAAGGATGATTTCTGCTCTCAGTACTTCTTTCTTGGTGGTACAAGGTCCCCATCTCTCTGCTTGCTTCTCTTTCCTTTCTATCACAAAAGATTGCCTATAGGCACAATACAATCTTATATGCTGAGTTCTGCTCCACTAACACAAGTGCTGATCATCCTCACATAATGGCAGGATTTACAATATACAAGAACGTAGCATGATACTGGGAATCATGGCCTAGCCAGACAGTTGCACACATTTTGGGGGGGACACAATTCAATCCGTGACAGACAGAATGCACAGAATCTTTGTACACACACAGAGACACAAAAATCAGTAGACATTCCACCATTTCAGAGATTGCACATGAGCAGGAACAGATGATACTGAGGAAAGCACTGAAGGTGTTATCAAAAAGCAAAGCTCCAGAAATCAATATACCACTTGATATGTTTTAATAAATGGATGCCGTTTTGAAGGTGCTTACTCATCTATGCCAAGAAAGCTACCTAGTCAAACAATCAGAAGAGATCTATATTTTACCTATTCCAAAGAAAGGTAGTCCAACAGAAAGTGGAAAATATTGAACAATATGTCGGATCTGACTCCATGGCACTTGGCTTGACTATCATTAACATCACAAAGCAAATAAAATTTTGCTGAAGATCATTCAAGTACCAGTTATAGTGGTACATTAACAGGGAACTGCCACAAGAGGACGTGGAACCACAGTTATTATTACTGATGTTAGATGAATCTTGAATGAAAGCAGAGACTATCAGCAAGATATCTACCTGTG
Organism: Heterohyrax brucei; assembly: GCA_028571685.1. Classification (NCBI taxonomy): domain Eukaryota; kingdom Metazoa; phylum Chordata; class Mammalia; order Hyracoidea; family Procaviidae; genus Heterohyrax; species Heterohyrax brucei. The sequence continues at coordinate 79,196,391 of CM053154.1, read as the reverse complement.
TTTCATTGATTACACAAAGGCATTTGACTAAGTGGACCACAAAAAATCATGGATAACATTGTGAAGAGTAGAAATCCCAGAACATTTAATTGTGTTCATGAGAACCCTGCACTTAGACCAACTAGCAATTGTTTCAACAGAACAAGGGGGTACCATGTGGTTTAAAGTTAGGAAGGGTGTGTGTCATGGTTGTATCCTTTTGCCACACTTGCTCAATCTGTATGCTGAGCAAATAATCTGAGAACCTGGACTACATAAAGAAGAACACAGCACTGGGATTGGAGGAAGACTCATTAACAACCTGCAGCATGCAGATGACACAACCTTGCTTTCTGAAAGTAAAGAGGACTCAAAGTATTTACTCATAAAGATCAAAGATCACAGCCTCCAGTATGGATTGCACTTCACGATAAACCCACTGCCTTCAAGTTGGGTCTGACTCATGGCAACCCTGGAAGTCAGACAAGAACTGCCCCATAGAGTTTCCAAGGATCACCTGGCAGATTTGAATGTTGGTTGGCAGATGTAGCACTTAACCCATTAAGCCACCAGGGATTCCTTCTTCAACATAAAGAAAACAAAAATTTTCATAACTGGACCAATAAGTAATATTAGCATTACTACAGGAAACATTGAAGCTGCCAAGTATTTCATTTTACTTTGGTCTACAATCAACACCCGTGGAAGCAGCAGTCAAGAAATCAGAAGATGCATTGCACTAGGCAAATCTGCTGCAAAAGACTAACACACCTGTAACATAACACATAATGCTTTCATTCATCTCATATGCAAGTGAAAGATGTACAATCAGCAAGGAAGATAGAAAAAAAAATTGATGCCTTTTATATGTGGTGTTGGCAAAGAATACTGAATATGTCACTGACTACCAGAAGAACAAACAAATCTGTGTTGGGAGAAGTATAGCCAGAATGCTCATTACAAGTGAGGATGATGAGACTTCATCTCATATACTTTAGACAGGTTGTCAAGCGGAATCAGTCCCCAGAGAAGGACATCATGCTTGTCAGAGGGTCAGTGACTAAAAGATAGACATGCAATGAAGTGAATTTACACAGTGGCTGCCACAATGGGCTCAAGCATAACGATTCTAAGGGTGGCACAGAACTGGGCAGTGTTTTGTTATTTTACGTTGGCTCTATACAAATCATAACTGACTAGACAGCACCTAACAACAGTATGCATACTCATGTACATACATATGCATATATATGAATGCATATGTATATACGAATATATATCTGAATAAGTGTGTATACATATAAATATATATGTATATGTTCCTCACTGGTTTTGTTTTTCTAGAGAACTCAACCTAAAACAGTGTTCTTAAGGTGTATCTGTTCAATTCCCAACATACACTTTCTGTATTCTCAATACCAGAAAAGGGAAATAGTTGAGGATAATGATGAGCTGAGGAAAGGAGAAACTGAGTGAAAAGGAAACATGCGAAGACCAGTCAAAGCGCCACTACATAGTCAATCCTAGGGAACAGTCTGGATGATGCCACAAAGCATCTGAAGCTTCAGCCCCTACTCACATAAACAGAAACAGAATCACAGACAGGGAAACAGAAGACTCCCGTCACAGAATTATCAAGCTTTTGTCCATTTAAAAAAGAAAGAAACAGACAGAAGTCACTGGTTGTAGAAACTGAGATGCTTCATGGAGGAAGGTAGTTGACTCTTTACCAGAAGAGTCACTTGATGAAATAATTGCTGGAAATAATGGCATAATAGCACGCTGCTCAGAAGACTATTTATTCATGTCTGTTCTATCTTTCAAAGTACTCAGTGCCTCATGGATCACATCAGAATGACAGCACTATGACAGTGGTCTAATGCAACACAGAAAAGTCATGTGATTTCTTAAGATAGACAAACACACATACACCTCTCTTGTAGAAGCAAGTTTCTGAGCACATCCTGACCCTATGCTTAATCCGCAGGTGGAGAGCTGGAGCTGGTTTGCAGATCTATTCACCTTTAGGAAAGATTATAATTTGAGTAGGAGGCAATAGATAGGAAATATGGAGGAATAAAACCATAAGATTACAGAACAGGGATTATGTTTCTGGTTTTCCCAGTAATTTGCCCATTCATGGTGACCAGATCTCTTTGTGCCATCAGAAAAAGCATGGAATAAACTGCAAATAAGGGCAAGAGAGTTCTGCTATCTTTGACCCTATTCCACTTCGACAACCTTGTTGCAGCACACACCTTTACTTGCCTGTCTCCTTCCACCTCTGTGGTCATTCATTTTAGGAAATTGACATCTAGACATAATGTCACACGTAAGTCTCTTACTCAGATAAGGCTCTCCATCAATCAACTCCATTGTGGTATCATTTCTACTCTACCTGTATAATTAATTCAATGTAAACAGATCAAACTCTCTTACTGAAACCCTCAGTTTTATGTTTTACTCATGTGTCCTTCAGATTTCATGTTTCATGGATAGACACACCCTCTTTTCCCATCACTTTGCATGTAACGCAAAACTGACTTTCAAGAATTTGTGTTCAGAATACCATAACCATGATACTGGGTTACATGCGTACGATTTCCAATACTACCTGGACCCATATTGCTCCATAATTTATTTCCTTATCACTGATCACTTGCCTCTCATACTTTAATGACAGCATTCCATGAAATTTAACACACATAACAGCTAGTTGACGAATTTATTAAAACAGATTTCTGTGTCTTATTTTAAAACCTTCTATTTCAGCAGCTTTTTGGTGAGCCTAGTAATTTGCATTTCTAACCTGATGACATTGATGATATTGTTACACATACAATACTTTGAATAGCATTGTTGTAAAGCCCTGAGAATAGAACAGGATTTTATTAAATAATAGGTTTCAATCTTTTCTCACCTCAGCAGACCTCATCTACATGACAAAAAAAAATTACAGTAAAATATAAATAATTTTCTGGCATGGCCAACTAGTTCTGTCATGGAGAACTAAGCTAAACTGGAGAGACTGAATTTTTATAATTTTCATTTTTTTCTTAAGGTGAAAGTTTACAAAGCAAATTAGTTTCCCGTTTGCTAGTTTGTATATGAAGTACTTTATGGCCTTCACTTCTTTACTGACGATGTGTCATCACTTCCCCAGTTTCCACCCTAGTTTTCCCCGTTTTCTTTCATCCTGATTTTTCTATCCCTTCCTGTCTTCTGTTTTGTGCTTGTGGGAAGATAATGCCCTTTCGATCTCATATAACTGATTTTTCTAAGAAGTACTTTCCTCTTGGGTGTTACCGCTTATCTTACATGCTTATGTACTATTTGACTGGGAGGTGGTCTCAGGAATAGCTTCATTTACAGGTTATAAGGGTGTCTTAGGGCCACAGTCTTGAGGCTTCCTCTAATCTCCGTCAGACTTTTATGTGCAAGTCTGGTCTTTTTTGAGATTTTTGTGTCATTATTGTTCTACAGTTTTCTCTCAGTTTACCCAGGACCTTCTTCTGTGATGTCACACAGAGCAGTTGGTAGTGGTAGCCAGGCACCATCTAGTTCTTATGGTCTCAGGGTCATATAGGCTGCAGTTCATGTGGTCCACTAATCCTTTGGACTAATTACTCCCTTAAGTCTTTGGTCTCGTTCACTCGCTTTTCCTCCAGATAAGAAGAGATCAAGTTGTATCTTAGATGGCTGCTTGTAAGCTTTTATGATCCTAGATGCTATTCACCAAAGTGGGCTACAGAACATTGTGTTTATATGCTATGTTGTGCCAATTGACATAGATATCCCCCAAGTTTATAGTCCTTTGTCTTCTAGCCTAGGAACTTTGGGTGATTCAACATAGTACCCAGAATAGGAAAACTTAAGAGTCAGTGCCCTGGAAAGGGAAACTTTGAAGATGCGTAGTGAGCCCTTTCAAGAGCCTGATGCATGAGACTGGGTTATTGGTAGGACTGTGGAGACTGACACACATTCAAAGCAGTGTGGTTACCCACAATCTTTAAGCAGGGCAGTGCTGTCTCTGGATCTGCTCAAAATCTGGTTGGTAAGAGATTTGATTGCTATGAAATGCATTCACTGTCCTTGTGTTCTAATAGGGAGATTATGTTTGCACAAGGCTTCGACCCACAATTTTTTGTGTTCCAGTTATCGTTCTGATTTGTCCAGACTTTAAACATTCAGATCTGTTTTGCTGACTCTTCCTCAGCTATAAATGTAACAATTCAAAGTACTAATTTTAACTTATCTTACTGGCCTCCTCCACTTTTATTTTTATCCATACTTACCTTTTCCTTTCATGTGTTAGAAGAAGTAGTCACTTCCCTGCAAAATTCTTGAAACACCAGATGGGAGCAATGAGAGATTTACAGAGAAAAGTTCTTGGTTTGGCCTTCGGCTGACTTACTTCAGCGTTTGCCCTCAGCACTGCAGAAAAACAGAAGTAGGAAAAACTAATGATCTCCTCCTAGGCAAACTAAAAATTTTTACACAGCAGATCACTTTCTCTTGCTTTTGGAAAAGAGTAGTGTGCAACCTAAATGGGATAGTAGCAAAAGCTACTACTCCTGGAACCAGGCACAACTAAGCTAATATCTAAGAACTATCATTTGCTAGCTACAGGACCTTTGGAAACTAATCAATCCACCTCTCCCAGATCAAGTTTTCCTACTATTTTATACACAAATACTTGACCATAAACTTAGTGATATAGGAAATACACCTTTCTTTATTATATTTACATTTAGACTTGTACAGCCCACATTCTACTAGCAGAAAAAATAATCTCAATCATTTTACAGTCTTCATTCTCTTTTCCTAGTACTATTTATTTCTAGAATACTGATACAGTTCTAAGATTTGAGTTGAGGACCCATCAACACGGACATCTGCTGAGATGTTTGTTCCCATCTGATCTTTCGTTGTCAATTCATACAGGTGGCTCATCAGTTGTCTCTTGTTCCTGATCCCAAGTCTTCTTTTCATTCATGTCTATCTAAGCTAATTTCATGGCCTTTCCTGGGTGCACAGGAGACATTCCACTGTTCCCTGAACTCACTGGACTGTAGAAAAGTCAGTGGACATCTTCCCCACTCACATGTTACAGTTGACTTACATCATTTTACTGTTCTTTCTCCTTGCTTGGAAATTACAAACTTCAGGAGCCTTCTCGGTTACATCAACCTGTATATACTATAGTGCCATTTCTATCCTGATCCTTCCTGCTTTTTGGTTGTCTAGGTGAGAATCAGAGACACAAATCTTTTTCTTGTAAAATTACCAAAGTTACTTAATTTAAAAAAATTGAAAGCCTAGGTGCCTGCAAATCAGAAGTTTTTTTTTTTTTTTTTTTTTAATCCTATTCTTGCTCATAACATTCATTCATCTGTGAATCAGTGGTTGCCACATGAGGGAAGGCAAACAGATACAATTCAAACCATCTTAAACACGTATAGAAATTATAAGCCCAAATTACATTTGGGCTTATTATTAGGATCAAATGCCGTAAAACAGGTAAATTTCTAGCAGAATCTGATTTATAATAAACATTAGTTTTTTCCCTTAGTTTTGTTTATCTTTCTAATCACTTTCTCTTTCCATGGGTGGCTCTTCTTCCTCTACCATTTTCCTATCCTTTCTTTTAAAATATAATTGTTCTTCAAGGTTATTTATTCATCTCTCATCTCACTATTTCTTTTTACAATCCTTTTAAACACCCCACAGGAACCACATACTCATCATGTACAGAAATATACCAGGAGTTTCTCCGAAATCTCTTCCCCCTTCTGATTTCTTGTGTCAGTAATGGCACAATACTAATTTTGCTTAAGAGAGAAATAACAATTAATCTTGTATCTTTCTCTCATTCCATCACTGCCCACATCTAAGCAATTCTTGGTTAGTGAATATTTCTCTAATGTGATGCCTCCTTTCCTTACAGTCATGGGTGCAGCTACTTTTCTTAACATATCTTATCTTTATCTTATCTTCCTAACCGCTACCCTGACTTCTTATTTCTGGCCTTCTTCATGGCATGGGTGATATTTTCCTTCCTATATATATATATATTTATGTCATGCTTCCAGCTTAAGCCTTTATGTTGGTTCTTATACAAAGAACTTCACTATCTGATACCAGTCTCCCTATCATCTTTACTTTTTCTCTTCTTTTTCTCCTCCATTTTTAACTCACATCCCAAGTCAGTGATTTTCAGGAGCAGTGTTATGAAAATGAGCTGTGGGCAATGATCAACTGGGGTGTGACATAAGACATACAGACCAATAGATCTGTAAGATATACAGACCAATCAGGTCATTGCACAGAAATAAACCCATTTATCTCTGGTCAATTCATATCTTCAAAAAGGGTGCTTAAGTCCTCCTAACAGGGGAAAGAACAGTCTGTTTAATGAATGGAGTCAACAACTGGGTTTCCACAGCCAAATGAATGAACCTGGAACCATACCTCACACTAAATATGAAAACAAACTCAGGATGGACCAAAGAACTAAATGTAAGAAATAAACCATAAAACTCTTAGAAAAAAAACAGGGCTATTTCTATGTGATCCAATTTTCTTTCTTTCTTTTTTTTTATTGTGATTGAGTGAAAGTTTATAGTACAATTCAAATTTGCATGCCAGCCTATCTGTGGCTCCCTCTGCTCTCCTTGCCTGGTGACAGCACACTCCTTCTTTGCGTTCCATACATATCATATCCTCTTAACAATCTCCTGTCCCCTCCTCTCTACCCTCTCCATTCCCCTCTAATAAGAGGCCAGTAGGATGACATCCTATACATGCACAGAACCATAAAGCACACACAAGACATTGTTACTCTGTGTCCCTGAGTCCAATCAACTCCTATCTGAAGAGTTGAACTTACTAATGATTTATGATCAGGGGCAGTATCAGGTCTCAGGCCATGCTCCCAAGGGAACTCCCAGGCCTTCAGACCATCAGTTGCAGTCTTTTAGAGGAGCTCTTAGGGTGGAACCCTTTTTTCCTTCTGTTGCTACTGGAACTGAACTTTTTGAGTACCATCATGGTTGCCATTGGTGGTCACTGGGCACCATCTGGTTCTTGAGGTCACATGTTGATACAGTCACCCATTCACGTAAGTCATTCTGTCTTCTGGCCTCTTTTTCCCTAATGTTCATTGCTGTCCCTGGTGATCATCTGTTCCAGCCAAGTTGGGACCATTTGGTATACCTCAGGTGGCAGCTTACTAGCTTTTGAGACCCCAGATGCCACTCACCAACATGGGGTGTAGAAAACTCCCTTAGCAATAGGCTAGTCATGCCAATTGGCCTTGATGTTCCCTGAGAGCATGGTCCCTGGACACCTGCCCCTGCTACTGTATCCTTGCAATATTGGGTTAAGATTGGAAGAGTTTTCAGGTTGTGTTGAAGTTGAATTGATCTTCTTTCTAATGTGTGCTGTCACTGGATCACCCAACCAAATTTCTATCAACTGTCTGATCTATAACCAGTCTTCTACCTCCCATCCCTTGCAGCTGTCAAAAAGTCTTTTGTTTTTCAGATGAGTATGTTTTTAAGTCCTTATAGTAGGGGTCTCATACAGTATTTGTCCTTGTGCTGCTGACTGATTTCACTCAACATAATGTCATCCAATTAAAAGCAAGTTATGAGATGCTTATGAAAATTATCTTTGGTCTTTATCATTGCAGTGTTCCAGTGTTCCAGTGAGTATATATACCATAGTTTGTTTAGCCATTCATCTGTTGTTGGGCATATGAGTTGATTCCAAATTTTGCTGTTGTGGACTGTGTTACAGTAAACATTCATGTACACATATCTGTTCATGTGACTGCCCTTGATTCTGTAGGATATATTCCAATCAGTGGGATTACTGGATCAAATGATGTATCTATTTCCAGCTTTTTAAGGAGGAGCCAGATTGCTTTTGAAGGTGGTTGTACCATTTTGCAATCCCACAAGCAGTGGAGGAGAGTTCCAATTTCTCCACAGCCTCTCCATTATTTGTTGTTTTGTGTTTTTTTAATGTAGATAAATTTTATTATTTTTTGTTTTTTTCTCTTATGATTGAGTGAGAATATACAATCCCATGTAAATTTACATACTCACCAATGAGCGGTTTCCACTGCACTCTCTGTCCAGTGACAGCACACTCCTTTGTTTTGTACATGTCATAAACTTCAAACAATCTCCTCTCCCCTTCTCTCCACCGTCTCCCCAGTGTCCAGTAAGAGGTCAGATGGATGACATCCTATAGATGCATAGAACCATAAAGTGCACACACGTTATGGTCACTCTGTTTCACGAAGTCCAAACCATTTGTATCTGAAGAATTGACCTCCATTATGATTTACAGACAGGGTCAGCATCAGGGCCAGCAGCCATGCTCCCAGGGGAACCCTGAGGACCCTGGAGCATCAGTTGTGGTCTTTTAATGGAGATCTCAGGGTGCATCCCTTTTTATTTTCGTGTTGCCCGTGACACTCAGCTTTGTGAGCCCCACCACGGCTATCACTGGAAGTGGCCAGGCACATTGTGGTTCTTCCGGCCACATGTCAGTGTAGTCATCCACTCACGTGGGTTTCTCTGTCTTCTGCATTCTGTTTGCCCCATGTCATTTTGGTCCCTGGAGATCATCCATTCCTGCTGAGATAGGACTATTTGGTGTGCCTCAGAAGTGGCAGCTTGGCAGCTTTTAAGACCCCAGATGCTACTTAACAAGTTGGGTGCTTAGCAAAATGCTAGTTGTGCCAATCGGCCTCAATTTCCCCTGAGAGCATGGTCCCTGGACCCTTGCCCCAGCTACTCTGTCCTTAGAATATTGAGTTAAGATAGGAAGAGTAGTCATGCCATGCTGAAGTCTAATTAAAATTGATCTTTCTAATGTGTGCTGTCACTGATTTCACCCAACCAAATTTCTATCAACTGTCTAATCTATGTCCCAACCTCTCCCTCCCTCCCTACCCTTGCAGCTGTCAATGCAATATTTGTTCCTTTATCATTGACTACTTTCACTCAACATAATGTCCTCCAATTGAAACCAGGTTATGTTTCCTAAAATCATTATCATTCTTTATCATTACATAGTGTTCCATTGAGTATACATACCATAGTTTACTTATCCATTCCTCTGTTGCTGGCAAGCTGCGTTGGTTCCATCTTTTTGCTATTGTGGACTGTGCTGCAATGAACACTCATGTGCATCTGTCAGTTGCTGTGAATGGCCTTGATTCTGCAGAATATATTCCAAGCAGTGGAATTACTGGCTGAAATGGCATATTTATATCCAGCTTTTAAAGGAAGTGTCAGATCGCTTTCCAAAGAGATTGCACCATTTTGCAATCCCACCAACAGTGTAGGAGAGTACTAGTTTCACCACAGCCTGTACAGCATTGGTCATTTTGTGTTTTTTGATCACAGCCAACCTTGTTGGGGTGAGATAGTATCTCATTGTCATTTTGACTTGAATTTCCTTAACAGCTAATGATTGTGAGCAAGTCCGCATGTGTTTTTAGGCTGCCTGGATCTCCTCTTTTAAAGAATTGTCTGTTTGTCTCCTTTGCCCATTGCTGAATTGGATGATTTATCTTTTTCTTATTGATATTTTGTAGTACCTTATAGATTATGGAGATCAGGCGTCAGTCTGACATAGAGTTGCCAAATATTTTTTCCCATTCTGTAGGTGATCTTTTAATTCTATTCATAAAGTCTTTGATGAGCAAAAGTGTTTGATTCCTAGTAGTTCCCTTTATTTCTCAACTGTTGATTGTGGTTTGTCAGACTTTGAAGTCTGTCTACATTGTGTATTAAAATTTCCATTGTTGACCCTAATTTTTCTTGAATGAGCTTTATCATTTTAGATTTGTTATTTAGGTCTTTTATCCAGTTTGAGTTGGTTTTTGTATCAAGTGTGGGATACGGGTCTTGTTCCAATTTATTGCCGATGGATATCCAATTTTGCCAGTATTATTTGTTGAAGAGGTTGTGTTTATCCTAGTTGAATGTCTTAGGGCATTTTTTGAATATCAGCAGTTGGTAGGAGGATGTTGTCATCTCTGGGGTCCCAATTCTGTTCCATTGGTCTATGTGTTGCTTTTTGTACCAGTACTAAGCTGTTTTGACCACTGTGGCAGTGTAGTAGGTTCTAAAGTCAAGTAGTGAAAGGCCCTCCACTGTGTTCTTCTTCTTCAGAAGTGTTTTGCTTATCCAAACAAAATTGGTGATTTGTTTCTCCATCTCATTAAAAAGTGTCACAAGAATTTGTATTGGGATTACATTATAAAAGTAAATTGCTTTGGGTAAAATAGACACTTTCCCAATGTTAAGTCTTTCTACCCATGAGCAGGGTATGTATCTACATTTATGTAAGTCTCTCTTAGTTTCTTGTAGTAAGGTTTTGTAGTTCTTTTGGTAAAGGTATGTTACTTCTCTGGTTAGATTTATTCCTAGGTATTTTATCTTCTTGGGGGATATAGTAAATGGTATTGATTTGGTGATTTCTTCCTTAATAATCTCATTGTTGATACAAAGGAATCTTACTGATTTACTTACATTTATCTTGTATCCTGACACTTTGCTGAACTCTACTATCAGTTTGAGTAGTTTACTTATGGATTGTTTAGGATTCTCTACATATACAAACATATCATCTGCAAACAGGGAGATTTTTACTTTTTCTTTGCCAGTGCAGATGCCCTTTATTTCTTGGTCTTGTCTGATTGCTCTGGCTAGAACTTCTAGTACAATTTTGAGTAGGAGAGGTCAGAGTGGGCATCTTTGTCTAGTTCCCATTCTCAAGGGGAATTGCTTCAGTCCCTCTGCATTCCAGATGATGTACACAGTTGGCTTTGTATAAATGACCCTTATTGCATTGAGGAATTGGTCGCCTATTCTTATTTTGCTCAGAGATTTTAGCATGAATGGGTGTTGGACTTTATCAAATGCCTTTTCTGCAACAAAAGACAAAATCAAGTGATTTTTCTCTTTTGTGTGATTTATGTGGTTGATCACATTGTTTTTCTGATGTTGAACTAGGCTTGCATCCCTGGTATGAATCCCACTTGGTCATGATGGATTATGTTTTTGATATGTTGTTGTATTCTATTGGCAAGAATTTTGTTGAAGATTTTTGCATCTGGATTCATGAGTGATACTGGTCTGTAGTTCTCCTTTTTTGTTGGGTCTTTCTCTGGCTTTGGTATCATGATTATGCTGGCTTCATAGAATGAATTTGGGTGTATTCTATCCCTTTCTATACTGTGAAATAGTATCAGTAGTACTGGAGATAACTCTTTTCTAAAAGCTTGGTAGAATTCTGCGGTGAAGCCATCTGGGCCAGGGTTTTTTTCTTTGGTAGTTTCTTTATAACTTTTTCAAGCTTTTCCTTTGTGATGGGTTGTTATGCTTCAACTTGTGATAATTTTAGTAGGTGGTATGAATCAAAGAATTTGTCCATTTCCTCAAGGTTTTAAAACTTTTCAGAGTACAGTCTTTTATTGTATTCTGTTGTGATATTTTGGATTTCTGATGGATCTATTGTGACATCTCCCCTCTCATTTCTTATTTGGTTTATTTGTTTCCTTTACTGTTTTTTTTAGTAAGTTTAACCAATGGTTTGTCAATTTTGTTGATCTTTTAAAAAAATCATGTTTTGGTCTTTTCAATTTTTTCATTGTTCTTCTATTCTGGAATTTGTTTAGTTCTACTCTAATCTTTATGATCTGTTTTCTTCTGGAGCCTCAGGGGTTCTCTGTTGCTCTCTCTCTATTTGTTCAAGTTGTAGGGTTAGATCTTTGGTTTGGGTTCTTTCTTGCTTCTGAATGTGTGTATTTATGGATATAAAGTTACCTCCTAGCGCTGCTTTAGGTATATACCATAGGTTCTGATAGGAAGTGTTTTCATTCTTTTTGGAATCCATAAATTTCTTTATTTCACCTTTGATTTCTTCTATAACCTGTGGCTTTTTGAGCAAGATGTTCAGTTTCCATGAGTTCCACTTTCTATGTTTTTTTCTGCTATTAATTTAGACTTTAATGGCTTTGTGGTCTGAGAAGATGTTTTGCAATAATTCAATGTTATGGATTTTGTTGAGAATTGCTGTATGTCCTAACACATGGTCTATTCTGGAAAATGTTCATGTGCACTAGAGAAGAAATGTAGTTATCTGCTGATGGACAGAAAATTCTGTATATGTCAATGAGGTCTAGTTGGTTAATTGGGACAACAGAATCTTCTGTGCCTTTGTTGAACTTTTTCCTAGATGATCTGCCCAGTATTGAGAGTAGAATGCTGAAGTCTCCCACTATTACTGTGGAGTGATCTATCTCATTTTTCAATGTAGTTGATGTATCTCGTTTATCAGTTTTTCAATGTATTTAGATGCTCTAGCATTGGGTGCATAAATATTTAGTATTGTTAAGTCCTGTTTGTGTATTGAACATTTCAGCAATGAATAGTGTCACTCCTTGTCCATGATGGTGGATTTTACATTAAAATCTGTTTTATCTGAGATTAGTGTTGCCTCACCTGCTCTTCTTTGTGTATTATTACCTTGATCGATGTTCTTCCATCCTTTAATTTTCAGTTTGTTCCTATCTTTAAGTCTAAGGTGAGTTTCTTAAGACGGGTCGTGTCTTTTGATCCAAGATGCCACCCATTGTCTCTTTACTGGAAGCATTCAGTCTATTCACATTCAATGTAGTTATTGATAAGTACATATTTAGTGCTGTCATTGTGGTATGTTTATTTTTGTGTTGATGTTTTCTCTGTTGTTCTTGTTATTCTGTTCTGGAACATTCATCTTTATGAGTTGATTTTTCACCTTTTTCAGTGTTGGTTTTGTGGTTGCTGACACTTCTGTACTATGTTTCTTGATTTGATATGTTGCTTCTTTATTGTGCTCCTGTGATCCCCCTTAAAAGTTTATGTTTAAACCCAATTTTTACTACTACAAGTCTTATTAACTTCCTCTCCATATGGAAGGACTATAATGACTGTAGTACATCCCTCTTTTTAATATGATGACATTATAGTTTTTGTGATGTGATCACTGGATCACTTCTTTTACTATTACAGCTTTGAGTTTGGAACTTTCCTTAACTGAGTAGGTTTCTGGATGATGTGTCCTATATTTCCTTCTAAAATATAAGATTAGTGGTTTTGTTCTTCTAAGCCAAAATCTTCTTTCAGTATTTCTTATAGCTTTGGTTTGGTTTTTACACAGTCTCTGAGTTTCTGTTTATCTGTAAGTGTCCTGATTTCATTTTTGTATTTGAAATATAGTTTTGCAGGATATATAATTCTTGGTTGGAAGTTCTTCTCCTTCAGTGTGTTGATTGTGTCATGCCACTGTCTCCATGTCAGCATCTCTTCTGCTGAGAAATCTGACAAAAGCCTACAGGGTTTCCCTCTGAATGTTAGCTTTGCTTTCAGTCTTGCTGCCTTAAATGTTGCTGCTTATGTTTCATTTTGTTAAGCTTGATTATAATGTGTCTTGGAGTCTTTCTTTTGAGATCTGTATTGAGTGGCATTTGATATGTGTCTTGGATATCTATATTCTCTTCTTAGAAGTTTTCTGTCAGCAGCTCAGCCACAATACTCTGTGTTCTCAGGTGTTCTCCCTTGTTCAGGGACTCCAATTAATCATAGCTTGTTCCTCTTAATAGAGTACCACATGCTTCTTAATGCTTCTTCATTCTTCTTGTTTGTTTCTTCTAATTTCTCCTCATAGATGCTGGAGTCAGTAGCTCTGTCTTCCAAGTCAGAAAGTTTCTTTTCCATTTGTTGCATTCTGTTTTCTTGGCTTTGAATTGAATTTTCTATCTCTTTGGTTTTGTTATTGATCTGTTGGATTCCACAGTGCTAGTGCTCCATCAGATCAATCATTTTGCTTAATTTTGCTCTGCTACATTTTGTATAAGGTCTGGGAAGGCTTTATATACATTCCTTTTGTACTCACCGTCTGATAGTTTCAGAAAGACTTCTTCATCTGGGAAGTTCTTTGGCTCCTTCTTTTGTGGGCCTTCTGAAGCCATAGGTGAATTCTTCCTAATGTTGTGGTTCACAGTGTAAGCTTTTTGGGCATCTGGAGGTTGTTTTCTTTCTCTGGTGTTACTTTAATGGGATCTAAAGTGCAGTTTCAAAGTAAATTGATCACCAGACACCTCTATGTACTCCAGTGGCTGGGCTCAGTGTAGTCTTTGGGGTAACAGGCTCTACTTTCTAATTGGCAAAGACACAGTCCCACTTATAGAGTCACTGGAGAGCCATCAGCTGACTCTATAATGTGAGACAGTAAAGGCTGGAAGAGATGCCATCAGGAAGCACCACAGTTATTTCTCTATTGAAAGGTAAAAGGTATCTGACAGCTTCCAAAATTAGTCCTGCTTTCAGGTGTGCAAGTTCCTCTTTCCAGCTGGCAAAGTAAGCACCTCTATATCAAAGACTGCTTTACTGCTAGAAAAGCACTCTCCAAGCAGACACTGCCTCCCAGCCTGGGAATTGGGTCCAGCTGAGGCCTCCATATAGGAAAATTCACCTCCCAGTGAATCAGGATGGTGTCCCACACAAGCTCCCCCACCTGCTTCAGAAAAGGCTATTCAATGGGAAAGATCTGGAGAGTCCGAGAGAGAGGGGATCAGAGGCACTGAGAGGCATAGATTCCAAGGCCAGGCTCTCAAAATGTGGTGACTCCACTCACAGATCTCATCAGCAGTGCATATGATCCTTGCTGCCAATTCAACCTCAGCCCCTCCCACTGGTGAAGGCAGAGAAGAAAAAAAATGTTAAAATGGCAATTTACCTTCAATCCCCTTAACTGGGACTTAACAAAGATGGATGTTGGTGAAAGAGAAGAAGATTCCCGCTCAGTGGCATGTAGACCAAATGCACTGCCCTACACTGTGTCCTAGGGTTCACTAGGTGTCCAAAGTCTCCATTTAATTATAAATTCAGGCCTTGGTTTCTAGAAGGATTTAAGGAGACATTTGTTTATTCCACCATATTGACTCCCAATAATTTAAGTTTGAGTGAAATTTTAACTTCTACATATCTTATTAACTTCTCCATCTGGAAGGACTGTAACTACTGTAGCATATTCCTCTTTTTAATGTGATGGTATCATAGTTTTCATGATATGGTCACTGGATCGCTTTTAATATTGTAGCTTTGATTCAGTTTTGTGCCTTCCCTAACTGAGTAGATTTCTGGATGTTGTGTCCTGCATTACCTCCTTAAATACAGTTAGTGGTTTTGCTTTTCTAAACAAAGAGCTTCTTTCAGTTCTTGTAGTTGTGACTTAGTTTTTATAAAGTCTCTAAGTTTCTGTTTACCTGCAAATGTCTTAATTTCATCTTCATATTTGAAAGACAGTTTTTCAGAATACATAATTCTTAGTTGGAAGTTTTTCTCCTTCAAGGCCTTGAATATGTCAGCTCACTGCCTCCATGCCAGCATCGTTTCTGCTAAGAAATCAGATGAAAGCCTACAAGGCTTCCCCCTGAATTCTAGCTTTGCTTTGAGTCTCACTGCCTGTAAGAGTTTCTGTTTCTGTTTCATTTTGTTAAGCTTGATTATAATACATCTTGGTGTCTTTCTTTTAGGGTCTATTTTTGTGGCATTCAATACACATCTTGGATATCTATGTTCTCTTCTTTCATAGTTTCAGGTAAGTTTTCTGTCAGCAAGTCAACAGCAATACCCTGTGTTTTCAGACATCCCTCCCTGTTCAGGAAGTCCAATTAATTGCAGACTTGATAGGATTCCATATGTTTCTTAATGTTTGTTCATTTTTGTTGTTGTTGTTTTCTCTGATTTCTCCTCATAAATGCAGATGTCACTAGCTCTATCTTCAAGATCAGTAAGTCTACTTTCCAGTTGTTTGATTCTGCTCTTTTGGCTTTGAATTGCCTAATTCTGTAATTTTGTTATTGACCTGTCAAATTTCAGAATGCTAGAGTTCCATCAGTTTGAACAGCTTGCTCTGCTGCATTTTGTATAGTGTCTAGGAGGGCTCTCTATATAATTCTTTTGTACTCAGCCTCTGATAGTTTCATACAGGCTTCTTCATCTGGGAGGCTCATTGGTTCTTCGTTTTGAGAGTTTTCTGAAACCATGCATGGAATTTTTTTTAAGTTTTCAGCCAGAGTTTGTTGTTTTGGGGGCATCTAGTAGCTGTTTAGTTTCTCTGGTGTTGCCTTAACAAGAGCTGAGGCATAGTTCTGAGAAGGAAATTGAGCACCAGCAACCTCTATGTACTCCACTTACTGGGCCCAGTGTAATCTCTGGGGTAGCAGGCTTTGCCTCCTGGCTGACAAAGACACAACCCTATTTGTGGAGTCACGGGGGGGGGCCATCAGCTGACCCTATGATATGGGGCAGTAAAGGCTAGAAGAGATGCCATTAGGCAGCCCTGCAGTTATTTTTCTAGTAAAAGCTACTTTACCACTTCCAAAATCACTTAGGCTGTCAGGTATGGTAAGCTCCTCCTTCCAGCTGTCAATGGAGGCTCCTTGTCAGCTGTTCCCAAATGCTCTGATATAATTCAAAGGACGACAGGCTACTGGCCTGCTGTCATCCCCTTCTGGGGCCCACTTATAAGCTACACTGTGCTAAACACAGCTTTTCTGTTGGAACAGCATTCCCTGGGCTGGGACTGCCTCCCAACCTGGGAATTAGCACCTGATAGGGCCTCTGGTTGGGTATTTCTGCCTTCCAGTCATACAAGGTGGTGTCCCAGTCAATCTGTCCTGCCCCCGCAAAACAGAAGAATCTATGGTGAAGCTCCAAAAAGATAGGGTGGAGGGGCTGCGGTGCTGAGTCTGGAGCTAGGCTTTCAAAAAACGGCTGTTTCACCCACTGATGCTAAAGCCATCAGTGGGTGAAATAGACGGTTTTTTGAGAGCCTAGCTTGGCACTTGGCTTGGCTTGGCAATGACTTTAGCACTGTGGGCCTGCTTAGATGCTGATTAAGCCCATTCCCCACCTGCCAGCTAAAAGAAAGAAAAAAGTTAAAACGCCAGTTACTTCAGTCTGCAGTAGCCGGCTGATTCAATCAGTGCAGGGTTCAGCAAAAGACAAGCATTTTCCTGTTTGGTGGCATGTAATCCAAACTGACAGCCCTATGCCGTGTTCCAGGGCTCACTGGGTATCCAGAAATCTCCGTTTAATGATCAACCTAAGCCTCAGTTTTCAGAGGGAATTAAGAAGACGTACATTTAGTCCACCGTCTTTAGTCTAATTTGCAAGAACAGATTTTGAGGTACGATACTGAAAGCACAAACAACAAAAGATAAAATAATTAAACAGAACCTTATAAAAGTTAAAAACTTCTGTTCATCAAAAGACTTTATCAACAAACTCATGATACTTTTCAACAGGTCGTGAGAAACCAGGTGAAGGGGAGTATGCACAGTCTCTGGAGCTAGGAGGAAGCAGTGATCAAACTTCAAAAGTTACATGGAAACATTTAACCCATCAAAAAGAATCAAAAGAACTCCTTCTTCTCGGACTTTTGCAGCAGAGAAGTGCACTTTCCCCTCATCCACACCCCTCCTCACTCTGCTCTGACACCAGTGTACCAATATTCAACAACTGCCATGACCCCTAAGCTGAAACTAAGGGCCATGTGCACCCATACCAGTCTCGTGGCTTTAGAAAAGCAAGCAAAACGTCCACCAAGCCCCCTAAGCCAGGAACTTTGTACTATCTGCACCCAAATCAGTCTTGTAGCTTCAAAAAAACACCATGCTCTCTAATCCGGGAACTCAGAGCAGGCACTGAACCTTTGCCTAGGCAATAGGGTAAGCAATACATGGACTTCTAAAGTCTTCCACCACTTCCTAGATTTGTGTGGACTGATTCAACAGCACAGATCTGCATTAGCATTGAACAACGGGGCACACACCTAAAGCCTAACTTCAAATGCAGAAGCCAAAGAAAGTTGCAGACTCATGACATCTAACACCACTCTGCCTTTAAAGCAGTGTCCTCACCCACCCACATCAGGATCCTTACGGCTGGTGATATCATCCAATCCTTTTAGCCATCTAGAGTCACTGGCATCTCCCAGTCCTTACAGCTGACAGCACTGGGTGCTCCAAATCCCAGCCACTTACATGCTCTAGGAGAAAATGAAACATCTGCCACTCAGGCACTCAGGGATAGCTGTAAGCCCACTGCCTTGCTCAGTACTGCAGTTCAATACACCTGTGCTTGCTCTGAATGCACCTATGCTGCCCTGTCCATCTAGGATTGTAAGTTAGAGTCTGCAACACATGCTCAGTAACCAATGACCTGGACAGCTGAGCTGAATCCACTCAAGCAAAATGAACACACTACCGGGATCACATACCTAGTAGTCACTCTACCCACCCGGTGACAGGATACGAGAGCTTTGAAGACCCCAATAGCCAAAATAGCTTACATGCCCAGTCTACTTTAACGTATCAGTATGAGACAAAAAGCTAAGACATGGTAAGCAAAAATACAGCAAGTAAATTGCCTCAGAGACAACAGTCAATATCGGATCACATACGGAAGTAATCAAGATGGCTCCAGTGAATGACCAGAACAAAGAACCAGCAAACCTTCTGGAGGAAGAAAAGTTCTTTGAATTACTCAGGTAGGAGTTCAAAAGATTAATATATAAGGTTCTTTAAAAGATCAGGAAGGAGTTCAGGGAAATGAAGACCAAGCCAAGGAACAGACAAACAAGGTAACAGAGTTATTCAGAAAGACATAAGAACAGAATGACAAATTAGACAACCTGTTAGGAAATGTAGAGAGATAGCAACTTGAAATCCAAAAGATTTTTAAGTTGTTTTTGTCATCTAGTGCTACTATAACAAAAATACTGCAAATGGATGGCTTTATGAAGGATAAATTTATTATTTTACAAGAAAAAAAAGTACTGTTAATTTTACTTTAACTCATAACAACCCTATAGTACAGAGTAGAACTGCCCCATAGAGTTTCTGAGGAGCATCTGGGGGGTTTCAACTGACACTTTTGGTTAGCAGCCATAGCATTTGACCACTATTAAGCTAGAAGTCCAAATTCAGGACACCACCTCCGGGGAAGCCTTTCTCTGGCTGCATTCTTCCCCTAATAGGAACTTCTCTGCACAGGGACTAGTAGCCCAAAGGATGTGCTCTAACCCAAGCACTGCTTTCTTGGTGGAATGAGGTTCTCAACTCTGATTTCATTTCCCAAGAGATTGCCTCAAAACACAATACAACCTTATAGATTGAGTCCTGCCTCACTAACACAACTGTAACCCATTCTCCCTCATTAACATCACAGAGGCAGGATTTAAAACATACAGGAAAATCACATAATACCTGGAATCATGGCCCAGCCAGAATGATGTACCCATTTTGGGGGGAACATAAATTCGATACATGATAATAGCAAAATTTCAGAATTAGCCTAGAAGGTCGTAGGGACAGAATTGAGGCAACGGAAGTCAAGACTAATGAGACTGAAGATAGACCCCTTGATACCAATTTATTTCATGAAAAACCTGAATTTTTTAAAATGAACACAACTGTTAGACTTATGTGGGACATGATCAATGGGTCCTAGATGTCCTCCACTGAAGTAAACCAAAGGCTAAGAACTTTTCTGAACACAACAAAACACTTCAAGAGACAGTGCACCTGGGACAAGGGTCTGTGGACTATGGTTTTGGAGGACATCTAGGTCAACTGACATAACAAAGTCTATTAAACAATGTTCTGCATTCTACTTTGGTGAGTGGTGTCTGGGTGCTTAAAAGCTAGCAAGTGGCTATCTAATATGCATCAATTTGTCCCAAGCCATAGGAACAAATGAGAAGGAAGAACACCAAAGGCCCAAGGAAAATATTCCCCCAAAAGACAAAAATAGCAAGCAAACAAACAAAAACCAACAAATCCCATTGTTCTTGAGTCAACTCCAAGTCATAACAACTCTATAAGACAGAGTAGAACTCCCCCATAAAGTTTCCAAGGAATACCTGGTAGATTCAAACTGCTGATCTCTGGTTAGCAGGCATAGCTATTAACCACTATGCCATGAGAATTTCTAAGAGATACAAAAGGGACCACATAAAGCACAGAAACCTGCAGCAAGAACCCGGAACTACATGGTCCATAGCTACCATCACTGACCATCCTGACAGGAAACAAAACAGAGAGTTACTGAGAGAGCAGGAGAAAATTTGGATGCAGAATTCAGATTTTAGTAAAAAAGACCAGACTTAAAGATCTAACAGAGACTGGAGAAACCAGAAGACATCTCTCTCAGATACTTAGAAACTCAGAACTAAAACCATTCTTGAAGCTAGCTCTTCAGACACAGAGCTGAACTATGAGTTATAAAATTTTACTCATAAAGAGTGTGCTTATTTCAGGTAGACACATGAGACTAAATGGGCAGCTTCTGTCCAGAGGCAAGATGAGAATGCAGGAAGAAATAAGAGCTAACTAAATGAACATAAGGAATCTGGGATAGAAAGGACCAATAAGCAGTCACATTATAGGGATACTAGCAAGGGTTGTATAACAATATGTGTATAAATTTTGAGAAGCTAACTTGAGCTGTAAACTTTTTCATAAAACAAAAAAGAAGAAGCCTTAACAGAATTCAAAACATCAAAATATTAGAAAGCAACTTTTCTGACCATAACCAAAACCCAATACAAACCCACTGCTGTTAAGTTGATTCTGACTCATAGTGACCCTACAGGGAAGAGTAGAACTGCCCCATAGAGTTTCCAAGATGGGGCTGGTGGATTCAAACTGTTGACTTTTTGGTTAGCAGCTGTAACTCTTATCTACTACTTGACAATAGAAATCAATAACAGAAACATCAAAGAAAAAAAAATCAAATACGTGGAAACTGAGTAACACCTTGCTCAAAAACTAGTGAGTTACAGAAAACATAAAAAGCAGAATAAAGAAATTCATAGAACCAAATGAGAATGAAAATACATTTTACCAGAACTTTTGGGACACAGCAACAGCAGTGCTCATTGGTCAATTTACAGCAGTAAATACACACATCTAGAAAGAAGACAGGACCAAAATAAAAACATTAATGTTATAACTTAAACAAATAGAAAGTAGCAAAAGAAGACCTTGGGCACCAAAAGAAAGAGAATAATAAAAATTAGAGCAGAAATAAACTAAATAGACAATAGGAAAACAATTATAAGTTATTTCTTTGAAAAGATTAAAGAAAAAAATAGATAAACCACTGGCCCAACTGACAAAAGAAAAACGGGAGAAGCAAATAACCCAAATAAGAAATAATATGAGTGATATCAAAAGAGACACTACTGAGATAAATAGGATCATAACAGAATTTTATGTAACGTTGTACTCCAAGTAATTTGAAAACCTAGAAAATAATGAATATGTTTCTAGATGCATATTAGCTGCCTAAACTACAAAAACAGAGGTAGAAAAACTCAGTAAGCTCATACAGAAGAAGTTATTAAAGAGATAATTTAAAAAACAAAACAAAACAAGAGGTTCCAGCAGCAACAAAAAGCCCTGACCCTGAAAGTTTCGTTGGAGAATTTTAACAGACTTTAAGAAAAGAGTTACCACCACTATGATATTTCAGAGTATAGAAAAGGGAGGGATACTCTCAACCTCATTCTCGGAAGCCAGCATAACCCTGATACCAAAGTCAGATAAACATACTGCAAAGAAAAAAGAAAAATACAGACAGATACTTCTCATGAACATGTGTATAAACATCCTCAACACAATTCTAGCCAATAGAATTCAACAATATATCAAAAAAATAATTCATCACATCCAAATGGGACTCATATCACATATGCAGGGATAGATCAACATTAGAAAAGCAATCAATGCGATCATCATCTTTGTTGATTACAAGGGAGGGAAGAGGTAGGGAAGGAAAAACACTAAATAGGCCACACGTCAGAGGGAACTTGGGTGATGAGTAAGACAGTGCACTATATGGAGAAGCTAGCACACAGAGTTCTGGAAAGAGCTGGATAAAAATGTGGAATAGCATTCTAACTCATAAAGAAAGAACAGACTTGCCTACCTGACAGAACTAGAGAAACACTGAGAGCATGGCCCCCAGATACTCTTTCAGGTCAGTAATGAAGTTACACTGTGATCCACTTTTCAGCCAAAGGTTGGACAGGCCCATAAAGGGAAATGAGACTAAAAGTGCTCACCAGCCTAGGCATGAAGTAGAAGGCAGGAGGGTACAGGAAAGCTGGTAATAGGGAACCCAAGGATGAGAAGAGAGATTGTTGACATGTTTTGGAATAGTTAACCAATGCCATAAAACAATACATGTGTTAACTGTTTAATGAGAAACTAGTTTGTTCTGTAAATCTTCATCTGAAGGACAAAAACAAACAAACAAAAAGAAAGCAAAAGAGATCAATGTAAGTAGAAAAACATACCATGCTCGTGGATGGGAAGACTCAACACTGAAAATGTAAGTTTTACCCAAAGCAATCTTCAGATAATGCAATCCTGATCCATATTTTAGCAATAGTTTTTAATGAGATAGAGACAAATCGCCAACTTTATACAGAAAGGGGTGAGGGCCCGCATAAAGCATTCATGAATGACAACAAAACAGGAGGCCTCAGATTACCTGATTTTAGAATCTATTATGCCATCTTGGTAGCCAAAATACCCCACTACTAGTACAACAGAAACATAGATCAATAGACAGAATTGAGAATGCAGATGTAAATTTATCCACCTAGGTGGAACAGACACTTGACAAAGGTCCAGAGTCCATTAAATATGGCTAAAGTAGTCTCTTTAACAAATGGTGGTGACATAAGTGGATAGCCATATGCAAAAAATTGAAAGAAGACTCATACTTCTCATCATGTACAAAATGACTAACCCAAAATGGATGAAAGATCTAAATGAAATCTAAAAAGATAAGGATCATGGAAGGAAAAAAAGAGAGAATACTAAAAGCCCTAATATATGGCATAAATAGCATACAAACCACAACTAGCAATGTACAAACACCAGAAGAGAAACTAGATAACTTGGAGCTGCTAAATATCAAATGCTTATATTCATCGTCTTTCATCAAAAGAGTAAAGAGAAAACCAACAGACAGCGAAAAAACTTTTGGCTACAACACATTTAATAAGTGTCTAATCTCTAAAATCTATAATATACTACAACACCTCAGCAACAGAAAGAGAAATAACCAAATTTAAAAATGGGCAAAGGATATCAATAGATACTTCACCAAAGAAGAGATTCAGGTGGCTAACAAACATATGAGGAAATGTTTAAGATCATTAACGACTAGAGAAATGTGAATCAAATCTAAAATGAGATACCACCTCATGCCAATGACGCTTCACTAACCAAAACAACACTAAATGCTAAATTTTGGAGAGGTTGTAAAGTAAGTGAGACATTTGTGCACTGTTATAACTTAAACAAATAGACAGTAGCAAAAGAAGACCTTGGGAATATAAAGTGATATAACCACTTTGGAAATCAATTTGACACTTCCTTAAAAAGCTAAAAATAGAAGTACTGTATAATCCAGCAATCCTACTCTTTGGAAAATATTCTAGAGAAACAAGAGCCATCATAAGAATAGTTCCATGCATACCCACGTACACTGCGGCAATGTTCACTATAGCTAAATATTGAAATAACTCTGATGCCCACCAATAAATGAATGGATACACTATAGTAACATGCACTTAATGGAATACCATGAAACATCAAAGAGCAATGACGAATCTATGAAACATCTCACAACATGAATGAATCTGGAGAGCATTACGCTGAGTGAAACTAGTCATTTGCAAGAGGACAAATATTGTATGAGACCAGTACTATAAGAACTCAAGAAAAGTTTTAAACACAGAAGCTTACAAGGGCAGAGAGGGTGAGGAAGGGAAATTCACTAACTAGATGGTAGACAAGGATCATCTTCAGTGAAAGGAGGGACAGTGGGTAACACAGGGGAAATCAGCACCACTGGAGTGAAGCCACAGCCAAGAAGTTTGCTGAACACCTCCAAATACTTTGCGGGATTGAGTAGCTGGGGATCATAATTGAGGGGAATTCCAGGTTAAGTGGAATAACAAAGTTTAGTGAAAAAAAGTTCTGAATCCCACTTTGGGTGAGTGGCATCTGGGATCTAAAAAGCTAGCAAAGAGACACCTATGCTACAGTAATTGGTCTCAACTCAGAGCAAACAAGAATGAAGAACAATAAAGACACAGGCAAATAATAGTCCAAGAGACAAAAGGTTCACATCGAGCAGCGCATCCATCATCCCGAGACCAGGAGAACTGGACGGTGGCCAGTTACCACTAATGACCTCCCTGACAGGGAACCAAGCAGAGGGCTCCTGATGGAGCAGGAGAAAAGTGTGGAGCAGAATTCAAATTTGCATAAAAAGACCAGACTTACCAGTCTGATAGAGACTGGAGGAATCCCTGAAATTATGGTCCCTGAATGTTCTGTTAACTCACAACCAAAACCATTCCCGAAGCTCACTCTTTAATCAAAGATTAGGCTAGCCTATGAAGCAAAAAATGATACTCGTGAATACACTGTTTCTTAGTTCAGTCAGATACGTGACACCAAATGAGCCACTCCTCTCAGGAGGTAAGACTAAAAGGCAGAAAAGGATAGGAACTGGTTAAATGAACACAAGAAACCCAGTGGAAAGGGTGAGTGCTGTCACATTGTAGGGACTGCAACTGATGCTACATAACAATATGTGTATAAATTTTTCTAACAGAAAATAACTTGAACTGTAATCTTTCACCTAAAATCCAATTTTATAAAGAAACAAAACAAAAATAAAATGAAGAGACAGCCTACACGTTGGGAGAAAAAATCAGAGTGAACCACAAATCTGATTAGGTTCCCAACACCATAGCTTGAGTCAGGTG
The DNA here is from genome assembly GCA_028571685.1 of Heterohyrax brucei. NCBI lineage: Eukaryota > Metazoa > Chordata > Mammalia > Hyracoidea > Procaviidae > Heterohyrax > Heterohyrax brucei. The sequence continues at coordinate 79,171,485 of CM053154.1, read as the reverse complement.
TACCTTAGTTCTCAAAGTTACATATTTCAGTTAGCATAATATTTTCAGGGTTCATCTGTGTTGTAGTGGGTATTGGGATTTCGTTTCTTTTTAGGACTAAGTAATATTCCATTATATATATATGTATAAATAAATATATATATATATATATATAAGGTCTTCCAGTAAGGATGTCCTATTTTTGACAGCTCACAGCAGTGATATTTGTGAAGCTATAACCACCACATTTATGATTTTTTTTAGTCTTGACAAATAGTCCGTGAGAAGTTACATGATTATATAATGCCTAGAAATTATTAAAGTTTGTTGTCAAAATGAGTGTTCCTATCACCAAACATTCCATGCCTTAGGTGAAATTTATGATGCACATTATTGTCCCACAGAAAGAACAATTCATGTTTGATTAAAAAATCTGAGACAACTAGGTCTGTTGCCAATCAGACAATGCCTGTGTGGCAAGTACATGAACTTAGTTGTATAGTTGTCTGTGAGGGATTTTTTCACCAGTAAACAAATAAATCTATAGGAACACCCTCCTTACTCACCTAAGCTGGCCCTCAATGACATTTTTCTTCACCTAAAGATAAAGGAAATATTGACAGGAAGACATTTTGATGACAGTCAGGATGGCAAGTGTAACATCTCTACAGCTGTAATGGCTATCCCAGGAAAAGAATTCCAAAAATGCTTTCAAGGGTGGGCTAGGCACTGACTTGAGTGCATACCTTCCTAAGGGGAGTGTTTCCAAGGCGTCCGTAGTGATATTCTGCAATGAGGTACGAATATTTTTTCTAGCATCGGCTCACACACTTAATTGTCAGGCCTCATATGAGGCAATTGAAAATACTGTGGCTCGGGTCAGGTGCACCTCAGTCCTCAAAGTGACATCTTTTTTAAAAAATACTTTCAAGTGATCTCTGGCAGCAGGTTTGCCCAGTGCATTGCATCATTTGATTTCATGCTGTTTCCATGGGTGTTGATTTTTTTTGATAACTTCAATAGTTTCCTCTCTTAATTGTGATGTTGCTTATTGGCATAGTTGTGAGGATGTTTGTTTTCTGCATGTTTAAGTCATCCATGACTAGGGCTGTAATCTCTGATCTTCAGCAATAAGTACTTTAGGCCTCTTTAATTTCAGCAAGCAAGGTCATGTCATCTACATATCACAGGCTGTTAATTAGTTTTCCTTTAATCCTCAGGTCTCATTCCTGTTCATAGAATCAGTTTCTCAGATTACTTACTCAGCATACAGAATAAGTACGGCAAAAGGATACAACCCTGAAGTACACCTTTCTTGAATTTAAACCACACAGTATCCTCTTGTTCTGTTTGAGTGACTGCCTCTTGGTCTATGTTTAGGTTCCCCTGAGCATGATTAAGTGTTCTAGGATTCTTATTTTTTGCAATGTTATCCATAATCTGTTATAATCCACACAGTCTAATGCTTTTGAATAGTCAATAAAACACAGATAAACATCTTTCTGACAGTCTCTACTTTCAGCCAAGATTCATCTGACATTAGCGATGATACCCCTTATTCCATGTCCTCTTCTGAATCTGATTTCAATATCTGGAAGTTCTCTGTTGATGTCCTGCTGCAACTGCTTTTGAAAGACCTTTAGCAAAATTTTACCTTTTTGTTATTTTAATGGTACTGTTTGATAATTTACAAACCTTGTTAGATCACCTTTCTTTGGAATGGATACAAATCTGGATCTCTTCCAGCTGGTTTTCCAGGTAACTATTCTCCAAATTTCTTGGCATAGACAAGCAAGCACTTCCAGGGGTGCAGCAGTTTGCTGAAATATCTCAGTTTGTATTTCAGCAATTCCTGTAAAAAATTAAGGAAAAAAAAACAACAAAAAACAGCTAACTGCCATTGAGTAGCGTCCGACACATAGTGACCGTAGAGGTCAGGGTAGAACTGCCCCATAGAGTTTCCAAGGTGCGGCTGGTGGATTTGAACTGTCGACCTTCTGGTTAGCAGACATAGCACTTTACCCACTATGCCACCAGGGTTTCCTAGTATAAAGATTACAGCTTTGGCAATCGTATGGGGTGGTGGGGCTAAGTGGCAGTATATTCACATGACCTTGTTGATCCCTCTAACAAAGAACTAAAAAAATCAAGAAAACTGACTAAACTGAGCACTCCAGAAGCCCTGAACACCAAGTGAAAAACTGAAAGGACAGACTGGGTGACAGGAAGAGGAGTACTACTAGCAAGTATCTAGACCATCAAACTAACCTGGAGCATGTTAAACAGGACCATGCTGATCATAGGAGCACTGGGCCACTCCAGGTAAAACAATGCAGCACTGGGCAGACAGACTCTATGTGCTAGAGGTGGGCTGGCCAGAGGAAAACTTCCCCAGAAAAAATAAAGACATGGTGCAGGGCTGAGAGATGCCATGTGGGATGAAGCAGTGGAGGGACTGGCAAAGGAAATCAGCCCCAGCCTAAGCAAAATGACTCAGGTTGAAGGTCTCCACGGAGGCCACAGGAGCTTAGCACTATGCAATTCAGAAGACCTCGGGACTCAGACGGACAGCAGGGCCTAGGGCTATAAGGGTCAGGCTTGCTTAGGTCTAGGAGATATGCAGCTGCACAAGTAAGCTTGAGAGCTGGGGTGGTGGCATGGTTGTGGTCCAGGGTGGTGGTGTGGGCAGGGCCCGAGGCAGTGGCGTGGAAGAACATAGGCCAGAGTAGTGTTGGATCAGGCAGGCAAATGTGTGCTAGACCAGGCTGAGGAGAGCTGTTCCGGCCTGTTGACCACAGTGCAGGTCAGTAAGGTCATGAGGTAGAAGGTCACCAGACCACATACAGAAACACTGGCCCAGGCCCGAAAGAGTGACGCTGGGCAGATCAACCAAAATATTAAGGCTCCAAAAGTCAAACCAGCTCAAAAGTCTTGAATATCCACAGATTTAATTTAAACCACAATAACCAGAAAAATTGCAGTGACTTTCTGATGGCTCAGAGAAAACAATCAATTTCTAAACATCTAAAGAACCAGACTACCATGGCTTCTGACAACTCTCAAACAGTCAGTAAATTTCCCAGATGAAGACTTTCTGCAATTATCAGAGGTAGAATACAAAAGACTGATGTACAGAGCAGTGCAAGAAATGAGGTGACGTACAGCAGAGTATACTGAAAAATTAAACAAGCTACAAGAAATTTGACAGATTAACAATAAAAATACAGAACTAGACAATGTGACATAAAATCAAAGGAGCAATACTGAGGAAATGGAATGCAGAATTAGCGAGACTGAAGACAAAGTAAATGATACCAGCATGCACAATGAAAAATCGGATAAAAGATTCAATAAAAATGAAAAATCACTAAGAGTTATGTGGGACTCTATCAAGAGGAATTATGTACAAATGATTAGTATATCAGAATAAGGGGGGATAACTGAAAATACAGAGAGAATTGTTGAAGACTGTCAAAAGAAAACTTCATTGATATCATGAAAAATTGGAAGACATACATTCAAGATGCTCATCAAACCCCACACTCAGGATAGCTCCCCAAAGAAATACACCAAGACATACTGTAATCAAATTTAATAAAACTAAACATAAAAACTAAAAAACCAAACCCGCTGCTGTTGAGTCATGTCTGACTCATAGTGACCCTGTAGGACAGAAGACTGCCCCATAGAGTTTCCAAGGAGTGCCTGCTGGATTTGAACTGCTGATCTTCTGGTTAGCAGCCATAGTACTTCACCACTGTGCTGCCAGAAGACACTTTTAAACACAGGTAGACTTAAATAAAAAATAACCTACAAAGGAAAACCAGTAAGACTAAGTTCATATTGCTCAGCAGAAAACATGCTGGCAAGAAGACACTGTGATGACATATACAAAACCCTGAAGGATAAAAACTGCCAACCAAGAATTATATACCCTGCAAAATGTCTCTCAAATGTGAAGGTGAAATTAGGACTTTCACAAATAAATAGAAGTTTATAGAATTTGCAAAAACTAAACAAAAATTACAAGAAACTGTAGTAACATTAGATAAACATCAATAACAATAACATCAGATAAACACTCAAAGATTCAACACTTGACAGAGCACCCAGATACAATCAGGACAGAAAATCCACAAAACATATCCAAAGCCAAATCACAAAAAACAGAAATCTAGAGACCTCAGGATTTAAATGATGTCAACATTATATGAAAAAAAAATGTCAAATTAATGTACCAATGATCTTTCAGATGGGGAGGAAGTCAGGGCTACACAAAGACATCAAAGACTGAATTACTTTTAGGTCGAGGGGACTAAGAGGATAGCCACAAAAGAAATCTACCATTCTACACATCAAAACAACAAAATGAAAAACAAACAAAACATGAAATCTCAGCAATTACAAGAATGAAAACACTGAAAGACATGAAAATAAAACACATAAAGAAAAAGACTCAGCACAGAAAATTGAATGGAACAGAAGAATTGTCTACAATACACACACAAAAAAATGGAGATCCTATGAGGCAATTCTACTTTGTCATATAGGGATGTTAGGAGTAGAAATTGACTCAACCACATAAAACATCAACAAAAATGTATTTATAATTGTTTGTTACTTTTAAAAGTAACTATAGCAAAAAAGAAAAAAAGAGTCAGTGACCGAGACACAGTATATGCAGCACTTGAAATATAGTTAATCGTTTCTGTGAAGCAAAGTGGTTTTTGACTCACGGAAAGCCTGAAGAATAGAGTAAGACTGCCACACACGGTTTCCAAGACTATAAACGTTTACCGACAGAAAGCTGCTACATTTGTCTCCCACAGAGTGGTTGTTGATTTTGAGACACCAACCTTTTGATTAGCAGCATACAGCTTAAACTACTGCATCATCAAGGATCTCTGGAATATATAACAGAAGAAAAATTCAAACCCATTGCCATCAAGTTAATTTTGACTCATAACAAACCTATAGAACAGGGTAGAGTGGCACCTTAGTGTCTCCAAAGAGAGGTTGATGGATTTGAATTGTTGACTTTTTGGTTAGCGGCCATTGCACTTAACTACTACACCAACACAGTTAGCTGGAGCACAATGAATTCTCAAAAAAGAACTTGCTGAATAAATTAAATGGTCCCTCGAGTTTTGCTGCTGTGATCTTCTTGGTCATGTCAGGTGATATTCACACAATGGCATTCTCATAGGCCCATCGCTGCTGGGAATGCCCCCATGTAAAGCTATGTTTTCTACCTGTTACAACTATATTCATTTTTCTAGCTCAGCCTAAATATCAACTCTTCTTTAAAGTCTTAATTTCTTCCTCTCCAGGGAGACTAATCATTTCTTCCTTTGTACTTCTATACTGCATAGTGAGTGTAACTTTAGAGTACTTTAGCACTATGGCTTCTTTACTTTGGTTATGTTTTATGTCACCTTATTCTAATACAAAGTGGAGTCCTTGGGAAGCCTGTCTTTTGATTTGAGCTTTGGCACTCACGGACAGATCTCTGGAGTTTTCTTCACTTTAGTTGAGTGGATAACTTCACGGCAAGAAGAGTAAGAACTCTTAAGCAAACCATACACATTAAGCAACCGTATCTTTATCTTATTTTTTAAACAAAAACATGAATGGATTTTTTCCAGGATGTTAGAATTATCTTTATCTAATAATACTTATTCCTGCTTATCTACCTGTACCAGACACAGAGAAAATGTTTCCCAGGAGTTCCTCAGGGATTAACAGGCTACAAATCCTTGAATTTTTGGCTCCCAAATTCCCAGCACTCTACTGAAAAAGCATGTGTTTGAAGACCCTGTGCAGACAAAGTAGTGGGAATAATCAAGATGAGTCATGAAAGGGCAAGGAGAGCTCTTGCTACACAGTTTTGGAACACAATAATATGCCATTCTGCAACCCTTCCTGTTTTAGTTAGCTAGTGCTGCTCTAACAGAAATATCATAGCGTGGATGGTTTTAACAAAGGAAGGTTTATTCTTACACAGTCTAGTAGGCTGCAAGTCCAAATTCAGGATGTCCACTCCAGGGGAAGGCTTTCCTCCCTTGTTGGCTCTAGACAAAAGTCTGGTATTGCATCAGTCTTTGTCCAGGGAGCATCTTGGCACAGGAACCTCAGGTCTGAGGGACACACTCTTCTTCCAGGGCTGTTTGCCTGATGTGTGAGGTTCCCAGTTCTCTGTTTCTCTTTCCTTTTATCTCTTGTAGGATGAAAGGATTAAGGGTGGGGCACCCATACTCCAAGGAGACTCCCTTTACAGTGGAGCAGGGAGGTAATCCTATAAAGGGATTTACAGTCCCACCCTAATCTTTAACATACAGCACAGCAAAATCATAAAATGTAGCACAAACACAAAATAGCTGGAATCATGGCCTAGCCACATAGCTACACGTATTTTGGTGGGGACACAATTTAATCCATGACACTTCCCAAATGGACCCCTTTTGGTTTTGTGTTGTAATTCTTAGGACACAACCCACTTCTTCTCCCAAGGAATTGCTGAAACACATGGCCCATTTAAAAAAAAAAAAATTGTACTTTAGATAGTTTACCAAACAAACTAGTTTCTCATTAAGCAACAGAACACATATTGTGACATTGGCTAACAACCTCACAACAGGTCAACACTCCTTTCTCAACCTTGGGTTCATTACTACCAGCTTTCCTGTCCCTTCCTACCTTCCAGTCCTTGTACCTGGTTGGTATGCCACTTTAGCCTCCTTTTGTCTTACGGGTTTATCTAATCTTTGGCTGAAAAGTGAACCTCAGTGGTGACTTTATTACTGAGTTAACAGGGTGTCCAGGAGCCACACTCTCAGGGTTTCTCCAGTATCTGTCAGGCCAGCAAGTCTGGTCGTTCTTCTTGAGTTAGAATTCTGTTCTACATTTTTCTCCAGCTCTTTCCAGAACCCTGTGCTGACATCCTGTCAGAGCAGTCCATGCTGGTAATGAGACACCATCTAGTTGTCCTGGATTCAGTCTACTGGAGGACATTGTAAATTGATCCATTAGTCCTTTGGAATAATCTTTTCTTTGTTTCTTTAGATTTTTTCATTCTCTCTTACTCCCCAAAGTGTAAAAACAGTGAAGTATCCCAGATGGCCACTCAAAAATTTTTAAGACCGTGGATACTAAAACAGAATGCAGAACATTTTCTTTGTAAACTCTGCTGTGCCAGTTGAGCTTGGTGTTCCCCTAAACCGTGGTTCCTACAGCCCTTAGTTCAGCAATTTGGCCCCTCAGGGAGTTTAGATGTGTCTATAGAGTGTCCATGGCCTTGAACTAGTTGTGCTCGCTTCCCCGGTAGTGTGTACTACTGTCTTACCCTTCATCAGTGTTACCATGTATGCATTGTCTATTTATTGTTTTCCTATCCCGACCCCTCCCCTCCCTTGTAACCATCAAAAGTTGTTTTTTTGTATGTAAACTTATTTTCATAAGTTTTTACAGTAGTAGTCTCATACAGTATTTGTCCTTTTTGTGACTAATTACACTAGCATAATGCCTCCCAGTTTTTTCCGTATTATGAGATAGCATCCAGCACCATATTAAAAAGACTACCTTTTTCCCATTTGATGGGCTTTAGACCTTTGTCAAGGATCAAATGACCACAGGTAGATGGATTTACATCTGAGTTCTTAATTCTGTTTGATTGGTCAATGTATCTGTTGTTGTAATGGTATCAGAGACCTTGTTTCTAAGGTATGCCTGTTGAAGGATTCTGTTTTTCAATTCATTCTGTCATTCTCTCTTTATGGGTTCCTTTATGCCACTTACAATCAGTATGATTATTGATAGGTGGCAGTTTACTGCCATCATTTTGTTCTGCTTTTTTGGGGGGGTAGGGCACATTCACATTTTCTTTGTCACTCTTCCTTGCCTGTACTGAATTGCTTTGTTTTGTGTATTTCATTTTCATTTCTTTTTGTTGATTTTCTTTTTTATTGAGACTGGATGACTTTCTTCTTTATTTTTATCAGTAGGTTACCTAACTTTTTTTGTGGTTACCTTGAGATTTAACCTTATTTTCCTAAGTTTGAGTCAACCTATTATTACTTGGGATCAAATGGCCCAACTGATGATAAACTTACCTCCCAACCGATTTGCAAAGGGTTTCAGCAAGGACAAAGATAAACATGTTTCCTGGCAATTTCCTACCTCCAGCTAATGTTGTTCCATTATAAATCTTTGGTTTCCATTTATGTCCCTCTAGGGGAAAAAAAAATAAAAAGACACCATGGAAATTTTGAAAATCAATTTCCTAAATTCTTTTCACCCAAGATCTCAGCTGAAAAGTTATCATGCTCCAGGGACCAAGCTCTCTAAATGAACACATTCTACAGTCCAGCTAGTCCCAAAGCCCAAATTTAGATGCTGTAATGGATTAAATCGTGTTCCCCTGGCTGGGCCAGGATTCCCTGTATTCTGTGATGGCCCTCCATTTTGTGATTTTCTGGAGCTATAAATCCTAATCTCTGCCTGTGGTTAACAGAGTGGATTATGTTGGAGAGGGTTAGGGTGGGACTGTAAATCCTTTCATAAGATCACCTCCCTGCTCCATTGTAAATGGAGTTTCCCTGGAGTGTGGCTTGTACCACCTTTTATCCTTCTATCCTATAAGGGATAAAAGGAAAGGGAAGCAAGCAGTGAGGTGGGAACTTTATGCCATTGAGAAAGCAGCACTGGCAGTAGAGCATGGCCTTCGGACCTGAGGTTCCTGGCCGAGATGTTCCACAACCAAGGACTGATGCAACCCAAGGACTTTCCTCCAGAGCTGACTAAGAGGGAAAGCCTTTCCCCTGGAGCAGACACTGATTTTGGCCTTACAGCCTACTGGACTGTGTAAGAATCAACTTTTTCTCTTTTAAAGCCATCTGCTTTGTGGTATTCCTGTTACAGCAGTGCTGGACGACTATAACAGATGCTGATTATTAAAGCCACTTCACCCTTCATTTAAGGTCTTTTAGCAGATAGTTAGAAGTTTGGCCATCACTTCACACCTGCCACAGTATCAACTGAAGGAGAAAACAGCATTTTTATGTCAATCAACAAATCTGTGGAGATGTTGTAACTTGTTACGATGCACTACCCTTTGACCACCGTGACTTGAGGCCTCCAGCACTAAAGAGCACGTGACAGAAGTAATTAAAACTCAATTTAGATTGTATTCACATATAAATAAAGCATTTAGCTCTGGAGTGTTTATACTGTCTGAGCAAGAAGGCTAGGGAGTCCATTTCCCTAGCGCTACCATTAGCATTGCCGTTAATCAAGTCTGAGATTCAAAGCTATTGTCCTAATACAGCAAATATTTAACACCAATGTGATTACTGTCATCCTGTATTAATGTCCTGCCACAAGGTTAACAAGGCCACTATAGCAAACTGACTAATTTTCAATGCCCCTGGAACCCTGTGGTGAAAAAGATGGATTTTCCAGGAAACAGACATTGTGGAAAACAGCAAAATATAGGGCTGTGGTTGGCCTTACACATTTCAGTGGTTACAAAAATGTCTCCCCCCACCCCTGGTGAATTACAGCTCGTTGAGGTATTACACTGAATCACCTTACTTCTCTCAGTAACTGCTCTGTTGTGTCTGACTCAGGAGCATTCATCTGAATGACACTGACCTCAAAATCAGAATTTGGGCACTAAATCTTGAGCTTGTGAAATTTTTCTTCATGGGCCAGATATTGGAGAGCTCAAGAGAAGTGGAAGAATCACCAGTACACAGCTGGTGTGCACCTGTTCACAAGTCATCTCTGCCATCTCTACATCCTGTCCTTAGAATGACCTTATAGAAAAGGAGAGCTAACAGGAATAGCTACAAAAATGGGGATGGCCGAGGAGTCAATAAAACAACAGGAAGGCAGACTGGGCCAGACATGTTCAGACTGAGCCAGAATAAAACAAATTCACTATACCATAAATTGCTCACACTATATGGGAGTGTATTACTGGGAGTTCATGAGAACTTGGAAGGGGGGGGGATTCCTACTACATTCAGAATCTATCAATCACCCCCAAATTCTCAGGGCTAAAGAAAGCCAACTCCTGATGAATTGTCCATAGTTATTGGGGGAGAGTAGAGAGTAGGTAAATTAAACCCCTCAGATAGCCCTGTCCATGGTGTGAAGTACATTACATTGCCTTTCTCTTCCATTTCAGCTGTGAATACTTGAGGATAAATCACCACAGTGAGGCCCAATACAGGGTCAGCCCCAGTGTTTTTTCTCAGTGTACTTTTGTTGATGTCAAGAAGATTGTCCTAAAGTGTTCAAGTATTTAGCACATCATCCATCACATAGTAAGCACTTGATGAATAACAGCAATATAGTAGCTGCACAATCACCTCCTTCATTTAAACTTCTCCTTCTCCACCAGAGATGTGTAATTCATGTTACAGACTATATCACCTTCTCCTCATATTACTGACTGATTGATTCTTCCATTCATACAGTTATTTAACAATTACTGATTGAACGATTACCATGTGCTACATAAGCAATACCCTGGGGTCTGATAAGATGAGCCTTGATAGTGCAGTGCTTATGGCATTTGGCTGCTAACTGAAAAGCTGGCAGACTGAACTTACCAGCTTCTCAGAAGGAAAAAAAGTATGGCAGTCTGCTTTCATAAAGATTTACAGCTTTAGAAAACTTAAAGCGCGGTTCTACTCTGTCCCATAGGGTTGCTGTAAGTTGAAACTGACTAGACAATAATGGGTTTTATTTTGGTTTGGAGACAGGTAAGTAGCCTCGGTAGTGCAGTGGTTAAGAGCTTAGTTGTTAACCGAAAGCATGTCAATTTTAATCATCCAGCTGTTTGGCATCAGCAAGAACTGCCTTCAAACCTTGTCTCCGTGGCATTGAGATCCCCCCAGTGTCTAAGTTTCAGTTTCCTCATGTTGAACATGAACAGAGTAATAATGCTTGCCTTGGCTTGTTGTGAGGGTTAAAAGAGTTTGTGAGATTCAACATTCCGTGCAGAGCTTACATGGTTCACTCTATAAATGTAGTAGCTTCAAAAAGCCAAAGACAACCCATTGACTTCAAATCAATTTTCACTCAGTGACCCTATAGGACAGATTAGAATTTTTCCACAGGGTTCCAAGGAGTGGCTGGTGGATTCCAAATACTTACCTTTGGGTTAGCAGTCCAGCATTTAACCACAGTGCCACCAGAACTCCAGTAGCCTCAAGGGCCTGCCTAAGCCCACCTTCACTGTGAACTCTAACCTGGCTTACACAGCCTTTGTTAATTGTATCTTCCCTGAGCTCAGTTAGTGCTTACTATCTCCTCTACCAAGTATGACTCTTGAATTTTGGATGCAATTGACAGTCTCCCCTTTCCTGTTATTCCATGAATTCCCACCTTTGCCTTTGCCCATGGAAAAGTTCAGTTAGCAAAGGAGTTCAGGTCATGGGCTGAGTCTAGATGAAGAACAATGCAGGAAAAAAGCCCCTCTTTACAAAGGAAGAATGAGTTTCAAGTGAAAACAAATGGAACTCTTGCAGGAAAAATAAGATGGGGCTCAAAAAAGAGAGTGATGGAGGGATACCTGATAGTTATCCTAGAGAGTGGGGCACATCCAGTAGATGGATGTCCACATGAATTATGGGTCAGCTAGTGCGGTTGAGGGCTTTTTAAATAAATTTTATTGTGGTTTGGATACAAGTTTACATTCTTTATCAATTTGCCATGTAACACCTGGAACTTTCCCCACTATTCTACTCTAACTGCTTTCAGATCCCTAACCCCTCACCCCCAGGACAGCACACTACCCCTTCTCATCTAGAACTTGCCGTGTATGTATGATTGAGATCTGTCTCCCCACACCCTATCTTCTCTCCTCTAACAGTGAGCTTCTAGGACTGTCCTGTGCTTGATTTTAAAAGCTGGTTCATCAGTATCCTTACTCTGTGTTTTGTATAGTCCTGTTAAACCTTGGTCTGGAAGTCCGGTTTTGGTGCTGGGTGTGGTTTGGAGTTAGAGAGTCTGGGAGTCACACTCCCTGGGGATCCTCCAGACTGAAGGATCGTCAAGTGTGGTCATTGTTTAGAGTTCTAGTTCTGCCCTCTAATTCTTCTTCTGTTATGTCAGGAGCTCCCATAGCACATGCCCTATCTGGGCAGTCATTGGTGGTGGCCAGGCAACATCTATTTCTTTAGATCCCATGCTGAAGCAGACACTGGTTCATGTAGCCCTTTCCAGCTGGGGGGGCGGGTCATATTTTCCTCCATTGCTTGATCTCCTCCTTTATCTCTGGTCTGGATGGATTAGGACCAATTGATGCTACTTAGATGGCAGCCCGCTAGTTTTAAGATGGCAGACACCACTCATCCAAGTGATGTTCAGAACATTTTCTTTAGAGAAAAAGAAGAAGAAGGAAAAAAAAAGCTTGGGTATACCAGTTAGTCTGGATGTCCCCTGAGAGCATAGCCTCCCAATCCCCAACTCTGTTACTCTCTGTCCTTCCAAAGAATTAGGCCATATTTAGGGAACAATTTAGTTTTGATGTTGTACAGTTGTAGGCACCACTTTTTCAGTGTGTGCTGTCACATCCTATACAAAATCTGAATCCTAACCACCATCTAATTAGTAGAAATCCCTCTTTCCGTCTCCACCCTTCTAATTGTCAAGGATTGATTTCTTCTGTGCTTAACTGTTTTGTTGCATTGTTATAATAAGGGTCTCATACAATATCTGTCCTTTCTCATCTGGCTAATTTCACTCAGCATAATGTCCTCCACGTGGTCCCACTTTAGCAGATATTTCCCTAAATCATCATTTTTCCTTATCATTGCGTAGTATTACATTGCATGAATATACTATACTTTGTTTAACCACTAGTCTGTTGATGGGCATCTAGGTTGCTTCCATCATCTTGCTAGTGTGGAGAGAGCTACGGTAACCATCGAGATGAGTGTATCAGTTTTTGTGGTGGGCCTTATTTCTCTGGGGTATAATCCAAGTAGGATTGCTGGATCACATTGTACATCCATTTCTAATTTCTTAAGAGAGGAGCAAATCAATTTCTGTGGTGGTTGTACCATTTTACACTCCTACCAACAGTGTAGAAGAGTTCTAATCTCCACATCCTCTCCAGAATTTATTATTTTGTGTTTGCTATTATTATGGCCAACCTTGTTTGGGTGAGATGGTATTTAATTGTAGTTTTGATTTGGATTTCTCTGATGGCTAGTGATCATGAGCATTGTTTCATGTATCAGTTGGCATCCAGTATGTCTTCTTTGGTGAAGTGCCTGTTCAAGTCCTTTGCCCATTTTTTAGCTGGGTTAATTGTCTTTTTCTTGAGGTTTTGCAGAATCTTGTAGATTAGGGAGACTAGAGGTCGATCAGAAGCTTGGTTGTCAAAACTCCTTTCCCAGTCTGTAGGTACTCTTTTTACTCTGTTGATGACAGCTTGGGATGAGCAAATATGTTTGATAGTTAAGAGTTTCCAGTTGTCTATTTTCATTTCTCATGTCTCAGGGTTATTGATGATTTTTTTTTTTTTTTTGGTAGATTGGTAATGCCATGGATTAGGGCTTCCAGAGTCATCCCAATTCTTTTTCCAAGATCTTTTGTCTGTTAGCCTTTATATTTAGGTCTTTGATTCATTTTGAGTTAGTCTTTGTGCATGGTGTGAGATACGGGTCTCATTTTATTTTTTTGCAGATGGATATCCAGTTACACCAACACCATTTGTTGAAGACTGTCTTTTCCCCAGTTCAGAGCCTTTGGGCCTTATCAAACATCAGTTGCTCATAAGTAGATGATGTTATATTTGGATTCTCAGTTCTGTTACTTCGGTCTATGTGTTTGTTTTTGTGCCAGTATCAGGCTGTATTGACTACTGTGGCAATGTATTAGGTTTTAAGATCAGGTAGTATGAGACTTATCACTCTATTCTTCTTTAGTAATGTTTCACTAATTTGCAGCTTCCTCCCTTTCCCTATGAAGTTGGTGATTTGTTTCTCTATCTCATTAAAAAATGCCTTTGGGATTTGTATTGGGATTATATTGCATTGTAGATTGCTTTGAGTAGAATAGTTATTTTCATGTTGTTAAGCCTTGCTATCCAAGAACAAGGTAGTTTTCTTCACTTATGTAAGTTATTTTTATTTTCTTATGGTAGGGTCCTGCAGTTTTCTTTATATAGGTCTTTTACATCTCTGGTTAGATTTATTCCTAGGTATTCTGCCATTTTGGGGGCTACAGTAAATGGTAATGATTTTGAGATTTCATCTTTGATTGTCTCTTTGTTGGAGCAAAGGAATTCAACTAATTTATGTATATCTTGTACCCTGATATTTTGCTGAAGTCTTCCATTAAATCCAGTAGGTTTTGGAGGATTCTTTAGGGTTTTCTGCGTATAGAGTCATGTCATCTGCATAACTTCTTTGCCAATCTGTAAGCCCCTTATTTGTTTGTCATGTCTGATTGCTGGCTAGGACTGTCAGAACAATACTGAAAAGAAATAGTGACAGAGAGCGTCATTGTCTGGTACCTGTTCTTAAAGGGAATGTTTTCAACTTCTCTCCATTCAGTATGATTTTGGCTGTTGGTTTTGTGTAGCTGCCCCTTATTATGTTGAGGAATTTCCTTTCTATTCCTATTTTGTTGAGAGTTTTTAACATGAACAGGCTTGGGACTTTATGAAATGCCTGTCTGCATTGATTAATAGAATCCAGTGGTTCCTGGTTTTTGTTTATGTGATTGCTGACATTAACTGTGTTTCTAATGGTGAACCATTCCTGCATCCCTAGTATGAATTGTACTTGGTCATGGTGAACTACTTTTTTGATGTGTTATTGAATTCTATTGGCTGGAATTTTGTTGATTTTTGCAACTACGTTCATGAGAGAAATTGGTCTGTAATATTCAGTTTTTGTGCTATCTTTGCCTGGTTTTCGTATCAGGGTTGTATTAGCTTTATAGAATGAGTTCAGGATTATACCATATTTCTCTATGCTCTAGAATACCTTTAGTAATAGTGTGAATTTTTCTCTGAAGGTTTGGTAGAATTCTCCAGCAAAGCCATTTGGGCTAGGGCTTTTTTCAGTGGGGAGTTTTAAAATTTCTTTTTCAATCTCCTCTCTTGTGATGGGTTTATTTGGTTGTTCCATGTTTGTGCTAATTTTTGGAGGTGGTGTTTTTCTAGAAAATTGTACATTTCCTCTAGGTTTTTGAATTTATTCAAGTGCGGTCTTCCATAGTATTCTGCTACGATTCTATTGATTTTAGTTAGGTCTGTTGTGATATCACTTATCTCATTTCTCATTCAGGTTATTTGTTTCTTCTGTTTTTCTTTTGTCACTTTGGTCAATGGTTTATCAATTTAAAAAACAACTTTTGTTTTTTGGACTCTTTCAATCTTTTTTCTGTTTTTTACTTCATGTATTTATCCTTTATTTTTTATTACCTTTCTTCTGGAGCCCAGTGGATTCTTTTGCTGGATTTTTTCCAGTTGCTCAAGTTGAAGGTTAATTCTTTGCTTTGTGCCCTTTCTTCTTTCTGGATATGTGTGTTTATTGAGAGGAATTGACCTCTTAGAACTGCTTTGTTGTGTCCCTAGATTTTGATAGAGTGTGTTTTCATTCTCATCTGAGTCTATGAATTTCTTTATTTCGTCTTTAATTTCTTCTATTACCCAGTAGTTCTTAAGCAAAATATTGCTCAGTTTCCATTTTCTTTTATTCCCTTCCTTTTTCTGTTGTTGATTTCTAGCTTTACGGTTTCATGGTCTGAAAAGAAGCTTTGTATTATTTCAGTATTCTGTATTTTGTTAAGGATTGCTCTGTGGCCTAATATACGGTTAATTCTGGAGAACACTTTATGTGTATTGGAAAACAAAGAATACTTGGCTGCTGTTGGGTCAAATGTTCTGCATACGTCTGTGAAGTCAACTTTGTTGATTGTGGCATCTTTACTGAGTTTTTTTTTTTTTTCAAGATGTTCTGTGCTACTGAGAATGGTGTGTTGAAATCTACTACAATTATTGTGGAGCTATCTATTTCTGTTCTTAGCACAAATAGCATTTATATATTTTGGAGCTCTGTCATTGGGTGTGTAAATATTTGATATGGTTATGTCCTCCTGCTGTATTGTACTCTTAGCCAATATATAGTATCCCTCATTATCTAGTAACTTTGAAATCTATTTTGTCAAGATTAGAGTTGCCACTCCTGCTCCTTTCTGAATGTTATTAGCTTGATATTTTTTCTTTCCATCCTTGGAGTTGTAGTTTCTTTGTGTCTTTAAGTCTAACGTATGTCTCCTGTAAGCAGCATATAAATTGATCATGTTTTCTTATCCAATCTGCTACTCTCCATTTCTTTATTGGTGCATTTAGATCATCTACATTCAATGTGATTATTGATAGGTATGAGCTTACAGCTGTCATTCTGATGTCTTTTTTGTGTGTTGTGGACAATTCCTCTGTTCCATTCCATTTTCTGTTCTGAGTCTTTTTTCTTTATGAGTTTCCTTTTTGTTTGTTTTTTCTGTAATTTCTGAGACCTTGTGTTTTGCTTGTTTTTTATTTTGTTTGGTGTTTTGAAGTGTAGTGTTGCAACTTTCTGTTGTGGCTACTCCTTTAGTCTCCTTTATTAATCTAAAAGTAATCTAGTTTATAATGTCTTTGTATCTCCTAGGTTTCATCCCCATCTGGAAGATATGTGGGTACACTAATTTGTCCATCTTTTTCACATAATGTTGTTGTCATTTAAATCCTGAGATCTCTGGATTTCTATTTTTTGTGATTTGGCTTTGGACATTGTCTTAGGCTGGGTTTTCTAGGGAAGCAAAACCAGTAATGCGTGTAGGTACAAGGAAAGATTTATAATATAGATAGACAGACAGACAGACAGACGGACGGACGGACAGATGGACGGACGGACGGACTGACGGACGGACGGACGGACGGACGGACGGACGGATGGATGGATGGATGGATGGATGGATGGATGGATGGATGGATGGATGGATGGATGGATGGATGGAGAGAGAGAGATAGGAAACAGCTCACACAATCACAGAAGCTGAATGTCCCAAGTTCTGGCATAAGCCTCATGTGGCAATGGAAGCTGAGGAATCCAAAGTCAGCAGGTCAGAGACCAGAGTTCTAGATCACTGGTTGTGTAGGTCGGTGGATCCCAAGCTGGCGACGACACAGAGCAGCAGAGGCTGGCGAACCCAGGATCGGCAGGTCAGGGAGCAGGACTCTCAAGTGCCGACTGTAAGGACTGATGAATCCAACAGCTGCTAGTTGAAGTCCAGGAACCATATGCCGGAAGAAGAGAGCAGGAGCTCCTGGCTACGTGAGCAGACCAGCAGTAGTAGTGGAAGGTCAAGAGATGGGAGCTGAGGGGTGGGAAGCCACCACAAACCCTGCTCTGCCACTTAATACAGCAGCCAAATACGGAATAGCCAAGTTGACATAATCCTGACCACCACACTCCACCCCTGGTCAAGTAGGCATCTGCATACATCTTACCTTACCAGCCACAGTCTCTGAAGGAATACAGTTACAAAGTCATACTTAGGTCTAACATGATATAACTAACACATGTACAACTGAAAATGCATTAGCCCATTTACATCTTATGTTTCATAAGTAAACAAAATATCCAATACACACATATGAAGCAGGAATATTCATAACAATTACAGTCCTCATTTCTGCAACTGGTCAAGTGGCCATAACTGATATTTAAAACTACCTTTTCTACAACCAATTCTGTATTCCCTTTGCCTTCAGCTGGTCGTGGTTCTTGCCTGGTGAGGTGACCCAAACCTTCATTCCTGAAGGATCTGGGCTATTATCACTCATTTTGGAGTTGCGTTGCTGTAGTTTTCCATTGACCTTAATCACAGGATATGGTAGTACTACGAGGCGTCCTAAGGGATCTCCTGCATTCCAAACATACTCTTCTTTGCTGTTGATCCAGAGGCACAAGGAGCCCAAAATGGCCTGGTGGCAATTTTAGCTTCCACTTCAGTGGAATCGTTGCTGTGTCTCCAGGTGGCAGCATTCCTTCCTTCGGAACTAAGACATTTAACCCTGCAGAGCATAAGGTCATGGGGACAGGAAGCAAAAATCTTGCAAGTGGGTCACTAGGGGTAACAGTGAGTGGCGCCACTCCCATTTCCACCCCTTGATTCCTGGACCCATGAATCCTGGTGATAGGAGAAACAGCACCGTATACTGGACACTGGTTTAAAGCATACGCAGCCTCCTGGAGAACCCTTCCTCAATCTGCAAGGCATTGCCACCTAGCTGGCAGTGTAATTGTGTCTTCAGGAGACCATTCCATTGTTCTATCAAGCCAGCTGTTTCAGGATGATCGGGAACATGGTAAGACCAGTGAATTCCATGAGCATGGGCCCACTGCTGCACTTCATTTGCTGTGAAGTGAGTCCCTTAATCACAGGCAATGCTGTGTGGGATTCCATAACGGTGGATGAGGCATTCTGTAAGTCCACAGATGGTAGTTTTGGCAGAAGTATGTCGTGCTGGGTAGGCAAATCCATATCCAGAGTAAGTATCTATTCCAGTAAGGACAAAACGTTTTCCTTTCCATGATGGAAGTGGTCCAATGTAATCAACTTGCCACCAGGTTGCCGGCTGATCACCTTGAGGAATAGTGCCGTATCGAGGACTCAGTGTTGATTTCTGCTGCTGGCAGAATGGGCACTCAGCAGTGGCTGTAGCCAAGTCAGCCTTGGTGAGTGGGAGTCCATGTTGCTGGGCCCATACATAACCACTGTCCCTGCTACCATGACCACTTTGTTCATGGGCCCACTGAGCAATGACAGAGGTAGCTGGAGAAAGAGGATGATTGTTTCCACAGAACGGGTCATCCTATCCACTCGATTGTTAAACTCATCCTCTGCTGAGGTCACTCTTTGATGAACATTCACATGAGACACAAATATTTTCACTTCTTTGGCCCATTCAGAGAGGTCTATCCACATACCTCTCCCTCATAAATGCTTGTCTCCAATCTTCTAATCATGTTCCTTCCAAGTCCCTGACCAATTGGCCAAGCCATTGGCCACAGCCCATGAATCAGTATACAGCCACCCATCTGGCCATCTCTCCTTCCAAGCAAAGTGGACAACCATATACACTACTCAAAGTTCTGCCCGTGGGAGGATTTGCTTTCACCACTGTCCTTGAGGGAGGTCCCAGAAAGGGGCTGTAGTGCTGCTGCTGTCCATTTTTGAGCAGTGCCAGCATATCACGCAGAGCCATCTGTAAACCAAGCACGAGTTTTCTCTGCCTTGCTCAGCTGGTCATAAGGTACTCCCCATGAGGCCATAGGTGCAAACTGGGAGACAGAAGGTAATGTTACAGGAGTGGAAAACATGGGCATTTGGGCCACTTCCTCATGCAACTTACTTGTGCCTTCAGGTCCTGCAAGGGCACAATCTCGTATATACCACTTCCATTTAATGATGGAATGCTGCTCTGTTTGTCCAACTTTATGACTCTGTGGGTCAGACAATACCCAGTTCATGATAGGCAGCTCAGGATGTATGGTGACTTGGTGTCCTGTGGTTAAGTGTTCAGTCTCTACTAAGGCTCAATAACAAGCCAAAAGTTGTTTTTCAAAAGAAAAGTAGTTATCTGCAAAGGATGGTAGAGCTTTGCTCCAAAATCCTAAAGGTCTGCACTGTGATTCACCAATAGGAGACTGCCGAAGACTCCAAACAGCATTTCTATCTGCTATTGACACCTAAAGCACCATTGGATCAGCTGGATCGCATGGCCCATGTGGCAGAGCAGCCTGCACAGCAGCCTGAGCCTGCTGCAGAGCCTTCTCCTGTTCTGGGCCCCACTCAAAAGTAGCAGCTTTTCAAGTCACATGATAAATAGGCCAAAGTAGCACACCCAAATAAGGAATATGTTGCCTCCAAAATCCAAAGAGACCCACTAGGCACTGTGCCTCTTTTTCAGTTGTCATAGCAGCCAGGTGCAATAACTTATCCTTCACTTTAGAAGGAATATAGCGACGTGCCCCACACCACTGGACCCCTAGGAATTTCACTGAGTTGGAAGGTGCCTGAATTTTTGTGGAATTAATTTCCCACCGTCTAGCATGCAAATGTTTAACTATTAAGTCCAGAGTCACTGATATTTCTTCCTTACTAGGTCCAATCAGCATAATGTCATCTATATAATGGACCAGTGTCACATCTTGTGGAAGACAGAAGCAATCAAGGTCTCTATGAACTAAATTATGACATAGGGCTGGAGAGTTAATGTATCCCTGAGGCAGGCAAGTGAAAGTGTATTGCTGGCCTTGCCAGCTGAATGCAAACTGCTTCTGGTGGTCCTTGGAAACAGGTATGGAGAAGAAAGTGTTAGCCAGATCAATAGCAGCATACCAAGTACCAGGAGATGTATTAATTTGCTCAAGCAATGAAAGTAAATCTGGAACAGCAGCTGCAATGGGGGTCACCACCTCGTTAAGTTTGTGATAATCTACTGCCATTCTCCAAGATCCATCTGTTTTTCGCACAGGCCAAATAGGTGAGTTGAATGGGGATGTGGGGGGAATCACCACCCCTGCGTCCTTCAAGTCCTTAATGGTGGCAGTAATTTCTGCATTCCCAGAGGGTATTGCTTTTGGTTCACTATTTTCCTAGGCAGTGGCAGTTCTAGCGGCTTCCATTCGGCTCTTCCCACCATAATAGCCCTCACTCTACTTGTCAGGGATCCAATGTGGGAGTTCTGTCAATTGCTGAGTATATCTATTCCAATTATGCATTCTGGAACTGGGGAAATCACTACAGAATGGGATCAGGGACCCACTGTGGGACGAACACGAGCCAAGACTCCGTCAATAACCTGACCACCATATGCCCCCACTCTGACTGGTGAGCCACAGTGATGTTTTGGGTCTCCTGGAATTAGTGTAAGTTCAGAGCCAGTATCCAGTAGTCCCCGAAAAGTCTGATTATTTCCTTTTCCCCAGAAGAACAGTCACTCTCATAAAAGGCCGTAGATCCCATTGGGGAAGGGCAGGAGAAAGATTAACAGTATAAATTTTTGGCAGGGTATCAGAATTCTTCCTCAAAGAGACCTAGTCTCCCCTTCATTCAAGGGGTTGTGGGTCCTTAAACTTGCTCAAGTCTGGGAATTAATTGAGGGACCGTGACTCTCTCTTCTGGTGATTTGAGGTAGACTGCTGTTCACCTGACTTAGAATTCATCCTTTCATACATATGAAGTAAATATTTAGTAGGCTGATCATCTGCTGCACTGCTAGGGACACCACGACTAAGTAGCCAGTTCCATATGTCCGTACGAGTCAGATTATTACGATTACTATTTTGCCTCAGCTGTCCATTACTGTAAGCATACCCACCTTGTCTTTGTCGATTGAGTGCAGACACTTGACCTCTACCACTGCAGGGTCTAGTCAGCCCCATTGTAGTTAGGTGTCTTAATTCAGCTAGGGCAGCTCCCGCTGTCGTATCTGATTTACATAAAATGACAATCACAGCAGTCTTCAAGGATACTGGGGCTCCCTTCACAAATTTGTTTCTCACAGTTGTGGTAAAAGTTGTGTCCTCTGGACATTTTATGTGTGGATTTGAAGGTCTAACCAAATAAATCCACTCTAGCATGCCAATTTCCCTAAGCCTTTGGATACCCTCTTCTACAGTACACCAAGACAAGCCTGGCAATTCAACTTGATTTAGTGTAGGCCACCGCATCAGTTGTGCTTCAGCAATCCAGCCAAACAAACTATTAGGTCTTTTCCTAACTTCTCAAGCTGAAACATTGAATGAAGAGTTTGTGATCAGAGGACTCAGGTCAAGAAATTCAGACTGATCCATCTTTATGTTCCTTGCACTATTATCCAAAAACTTTAACAGCCATTCCTAAGCATATTACCCAGGTTTCTGTTTGTATGTATTAGAAAAGTCAAGTAGTTCCTTTGGAATATAGTGTCTCTCCTCCTGGGTCACACTTTGTACTTCACCTTTTGGGGCTTGCTTGGACTTAAGTCTAGTTACAGGTCTAGAAGCCAAAATCGGCAGTGCCGAAGTGTTTTTAGAACCTTCAGTGTGTTGTCATAAAGCATCTGCCTTAGGCCATGCCCTGGGAAATGACTCAAGCAGGCGCTTTTCATAGGCATCTAGGCTCCAGCTAATCTCATTAGATTGGAATAGAGGGGATAATGGCTTTACTGGGCAGGGCAGTTTAGCAGACAAACACAAAGTAATCCCTTCACATGGGTGTGGTTCAGCTGGCAGGAGTGATTCACTGGAAATGAGGGGCTCAGTGTCCCCAGCTTTCATGTCATCCTCCTATATGTCTCCATTCCAAGTTTCAGGGTCCAATTTTTTACCAATCAATACCTTCACTTTAATTTCAGATACTTCTCAAGATTGGCAATTGAGCTGGCGTTGCAATTCCGCCACTCTGATGATAAGCATCTGGATTTGGCTTTCAGCAATATTGGCTCTGCTATTACAGGTAATTAGGTTTTCTTTTAAAGCACAAGTAGAAGCTTTGAGGTCTCCTACACGACATGAGAACTTTGATTCCAAGGCCCTGAGCTCATCTTTTTCCTTCACCAGCTTATCTAATGCAAGTAGGACCAGCTAACCAACTTCCTTATACTTCTCATCTACACTTAATTTCATACATGCTTTCACCCTGAGCGTCACCTTTGACCAATATCTGATCTATTGGTGGGGCTATTTTGTGAATGTGTACTGCCACCTCAGCCCACGGACTAGCACAACACTCTTTACCGGTAGGAGCAGAGTTAGTAGTAGTGGAAGGTTGAGAGATGAGAGCTCAGGGGTGGGAAGCCACCACAAACCCTGCCCTGCCACTTAATACAGCAGCCAAATATGGAGTAGCCAAGTTAACATAATCCTGACCACCACAGATATGTTGTGTGTATATTCTAAGCTGCTGGTATCTGGGTGCTCTGTGGAGTGCTGAATGTCTGAAAGTATGTCTAGTGTTATTTATTTTGTAACTGAAGGACATTTTTCAATGTTTCTTGTCATTTTGGCTTAATTCTTGCAAATTACTTAAACTTCTGTTTATCCATGAAGCTCCTAATTTCACCTTTGTATCTGGGACACAATTTTGGAGGTTATATAATTCCTAGTTGACAGTTTGTGTCCTTCAGGGCTTTGTATATGTCATCATATTGTCTTCTTTCCACCATGGTTTCTGCTGAGTAATCTGAACTTAGTGTTAATGGTTTTTCTTTGTCAGTTATTTTGTGTTTAATACAAACTTCCTTTAGCAGTTTCTCCTTATCTCTGGTCTCATTGAATTTGATTGCAAGATGTCTTGAGTGGGGTTCAATGAGCATTCTGGATGGATATCTTCTCATCTTTCATGATATCAGGGAAGTTTTCTGTCAGCAGGCCTTCAACAATTCTCTCTGTATTTTTTTTTTTTTTTTTTTTTGCCCCATGACCTTAGGCACTGTGATATATTGCCTGGCACAGGGTTTGGGGACAGAGTATTTGCCCACCTGGTCCCCCACCAGTCCAGCTCATTGGCCCCCTACAACTTCTCCCCCTTGTTCTTGCTCTCTAATTATTCGTATGTTGCTCTTCCACAGAATCCCACACAATTCCTAGTGATTCTTCATTTTCAATGAATCTTTTATCTCATTTTTCCTTGTGTATACTAGTATTGTTTACTTTGTCTTCAATCTCAGTAATTCTGTGTTTTAGTCAACCAATGCTGCTTTAAAGGAAAAAAACACAAGAGTATGGCTTTAAAAAGAGAAATTTTGTCACAGTCCAGTAAGTTAGAAGTCCAAATTCAGGGTGTCAGCTTCAAGGTAAGGCATTCTCTGCTGGTACCGGAGGAAGAGCCTTGTTGTCAATCTTTCACTGGACTGGAAGCCTCTCGGGCACAGTGACCCTGGTGCTTTCCAAAGGACATGCTCAGCTTCCAGCACTGCTGTAAGTGGTATGAAGTCCCCCAAATGTCTCTGTTAGCTCTTCTCCTTTATATATCAAGAGATCGCCTCAAGGCACAAAACAAACTTTACATAATTAATCTTGCTCTACCAACACAATTGCACCAATCCACCCTCATTAACATCATAGAAGCAGGAATTCCAACATAGAGGAGCATCACAAAACACCAGGAATTATGACCTAGCCAAATTGCTACAGTTTTTTTAGGGAACAGAATTCAATCCATGACACCCTGCATTCCATTATCTTGATCCTACTCCTTTGACTTTCTATTGAAATATCAAGCTCAGTAATTTTATTGTTAATTTATCTAACTTCAGACTGTTGCTACTCAAGTATTTCTTGCAGCTGGTTGAATTTTTCAGAGTGTTCTGCACTCTGCCTGATCTCTTTCCTGATATCATGGATAGCCCTGTATATCATTTTTTTTGTATTCTACCTTCAATAGTTTCAGAAAGTCTTCTTCATCTGGGAAATCTGTTGATTACTTTGGGAGTGTTCAAAGCCACGGTAGTCTGCTTCTTTAGATGTTTAGAAATTGATTGGTGTCTCCACACCATCAGAAATATCACTACAGTTTACTTGTTTGGTTATAGTACTATAAATTATATCTATAGATATTCAAGTCATTTGAGCTGGTTTGGTTTGGGGGCCTCAATAAATCATATGACTTGCCCTGCTTGGTTATTTTGGAGTTGGGCTTGCATGTCTCTCAGAGGTCTCATGATCTCTGCCCCATGACATTATGCACTGTGATATATTGTCTGGGACAGGGTTTCAGCCAGAGCATTTGCCCACCAGTCCAGCCCACAAACCCACTACATCTTATCCCTGGCTGCATTAGCTCCCCAGGTCATGCTCTCTCCCCTGTGCCTCCTCCCTGGTCCTAGTTTCATGTGCTCCCTGTTGCCTCCTCCCCAACTGTGTGCACTTCCCAGATCTGCCTTATGGTGCTACAAATTGCTCCCCACACCACCTCCTGAGGCCATGAAAGCTCGACAGCGTGTCTCCCTGGGCTGCACTCATTCCCTGGCCCCTTCTATCTGGACTGTGTGTACTCCCTGGTGAAGTCTCCCCAGGATATACTACCCACAGCAGCTACCTGGAGCACATGGGTTTGCTGGTGTCACCTTCCTGGGCTACACTTACTCCCCCAGCCAGCTACCTGAAGTGTTTGAGGTCTTTGATGCAGCCTCTCTGGACCATGCATGCTCCCTAGTGCCGGCTACCTGGAGCACATGCGCTCTCTGGCACTGCCTCCATGGGTCATGCTCACATCCCAGCATCAGCTACCTGGAGTGCATAGGCTCTCCAGTGCCACCTCCCTGGGCAGCACTCACTTCTTACCAGTTGCGTTTACCTTATTTCTTCCCCTATAATCTTTAACTCAATAGCTTTAAGCAACATGAGTCTCATTTTGGGGCAGAGAGTATCTCATAGTGACATTGTGCTTCTTTATGTCCTTGGCACATCTGGCTGCTTAGCCAAGGATACAGGTCCAAGGACAAAATTCTGAAGAATAGACTACTGGTAGTAACCAGGAAGGTGAGAAAGACAGAGTATTGACTCCTGAATCTAGGTGTTCCTGCTAATAAAAGGGGGTTCCTAACCCTCTAAAAATCTGATAGTTTTATGAATTTGGGCATATGGACATTTTTTTTTCCTGAGAAAAGAGTAGATTTCATCAGTTTTTCAAAGGGATTGTGAATTGCCCCTAGTGTGATTTGTTCAGTAAAATGATTCTGTTTCTCTATCCCACCTATGCTGCCTCAGATCTCCTTAAGTAACATTTTCTCCAATTTAGTCTGGTCTGGACTTCTCTCAGACCCCTGGAATCTCCACTGGTCTCCTTTTAGCCCCTGGCCATCTCAGCAAGACTTGGATATCAGCCATGCTTTTAAAGACCACAACCACTGCAGAAATAAGCACTGTTCATGATACACCATCCATACTTCTTCTGAAACTCAGAGAGCATCTAAATCAGTACCTATGCAGGCACTAACTCACAACTGCAGCTTATTGTTGTGCGTGGTTGTCTGTAGCTCTCACCCCTCGAATCTAGATAAGACATAAAATGAAAAACTTATAGTCACCATATGGAGTATAGCCAAATATATTGTGGTGTATCTCCTATGTATTTGGAAAAGAACAATCAAAAACTATACTTAAGAATATTAACCATGGGAAAAATACTTACAGTTAAATCTAAAGCTAAAACAAAATTAAAATGCAACTATAAAATAGATTCCTAAGAAATAGTGAATATAAGTCATCTTTATGGCTCTTTTGATTTTCTCTCCTAGTCACAAGATGGCTGCTAAAGTTCCAACCACAGTACATCCTTAAAAAATTTTTTTCCTTCAAGGTCATCTTCTGGTTTTCTTTTTAATTCTTCATTTCTCTCCTTTTCATCCTAATACACGCTGATTTTTTGTAAGGGGAATATCATGATGTCATGTTAGCCTTGCCCCTGTAGATAGAACTCTGGTGCCTTCTGTTAAAATCACTGTAGAACAGAGAGCAGGAACTGTTGTACTTGGTGGTCTGGGCATGGTAGTGTGCTTGTGGGAAATCCCAGACTGCTGTGCTGATGCTTGGTCTTCTGGTTCATTTTGGGAACACTATGATTTGTCTTCCTCTAAAAAAGAGCTCCTCTAAAGCCAAAGACGTCCTCACAGACTCCTAGTCTGAGAACTCTATACACACAAAACATTTGAGATGACCATCAAATTTGGCACCAAGTATGGGAACATAGTTGACTGAATCACAACTGTGAAAGTGTGCTTCCAGTTCTTCTGCTGTCACTCCATAGTCCACATGGCCAACCAAGTCTACATTCCAGAAAGAAAGGGGAAGAGGACAGGAGAAAAGGACATCACCTAAATCAGAAAAGTGAATCCTCTCCCAGAAATCCCACAGAAGCATTCTGCTTATTTCTCATTGGCCGGAATAGTGACACATTACCACACCTGGCTAGTGAATGGACAGAGAAAAGGAGGTTGACAATGAGGATTGTGTCATTTAACCAAATGTATGTCTCAGGTGGTAATTGAAAAGTTATGTAACTTTTGGACTTGATCCAGGGTGGTGATCAAGCCTTCCCACCTTACCTCTCTGTTTTCATTCCTTTCTCCATTTCTCTTTTATTGTTTAAAGGAAGTTTTGAAAAAATAAATCACCTAAAGTAATCAGTACTACTTACTAGGCACTACTTTAGGCACTGGCATTACAGCGTGATCTTCATGCACTCAGGTAATTTACCATGCAGTTAGAGAGAGATTTGCTTGTGTTATCTAATGGTTTTTCCAAGTATGGGGGTAGAGTGCAAGGGGTACATGCCAAGAGTAACCATGTTAGAATAGGGTATGGGGGTATCCACCAGAGAAATCCAGGGTAAGAGTTATTCAGGCAGACTGACCAGAGGAGTGCGAGAACTTTAAAGTTCAGTGTGACTGAAGCAGAGTTTAGGAATACGAGAACGCTTTAGAAAGATATTAGGACAAGACAACTGGCTTAAGGAAATGCTGGAAAGGGGAGCAGAGGCCAAGTTATCCAGGGTCTTGTCAGAGTGAAGGTGTTCACATTTTCCTTAGAGAACACAGGAAAGCTGCTTTCAGGAGGGAAGGTGGGAGAAAGATCTCTGCGGGTGCTGTGTGGGGAGCTGTGGGAGGGATTCACAGTAGAGACCAGAGAGGTAGTTGCAGAGGTTCAGACAGGGCAATGGGCCCCGGAACAGCAAAGTGACAATGTTATGGAAAGATATACAGGGAGCATCTGTGAAGTAACAAACTAGTAAATTAAAAGGAGAGAGAAATACACGGCTTCCATGTGATTTTACACACCATCCTTATAAGGGACAGAGAAGTAAAAGTGATCTGCTCACTTAGGCAATGGAATCAACAGACTGTGGTCTACCACTCTTTTCCTCCTGTATTTTTATATCAATTAGAATTGTTTTGCATCTGCACATAACATAAAGTACAATTTCAGTGACTTACACATATAGGTGCATATTTTTTTCCCATGGACACATGTTTAGTTCTAAGATGTCATAGTAAACTTCACTCATGGTTACAGCATGCCAGCTGCTAACCCTGGGCATTCAAGTCACTAGAAAGAGTAAGTGGGAAAGTTGTGCTAGTAATATGGGACTTTACATTAGAAAAGAAATATTTTATAAAAGACCCAGCCCAGAAGATTTCTGCTTATTCATCACGGACACTGGCGTCCTTTAGGTGGATGGGAAGCTGGGTGGCAAGTATTGGTTTTCTGGACTCTGTAGAAAGAGGCAGCAAGGGATAAAGGGGTTGAAAACAGCTGTTAGCAGTCAGTCAACAGCGTTTGCCACAAGTGCCTTATAAGCCTGGGTTATACTTGAGGGGTGAGGGAGAGCTGTGGAAGTAAACATGTAGCAGAGGTCAGCCACAGTCATGAATTTTATGAAACCTTTTCTGGGAACTACACTTAAGAAAAAATATAAATAGTTACTATGATTCCCCTGACAGCACAATGAAGTGATTTGCAATGTACTTGCATTTCATGGCCCTTGTTCCAAGTATTGTCACTCGTTTTCATTTCAGACACTTGAGTTGTTTTGAAATCACCAGATGGGGCCACTATTGAATTACACACATGTGCATACACAGAGATCCTTTAGGAGCCCCCAAAGTATGATAAGTGTGCTTGTTCTTCTGATAGCAGAGGCACCAACACCATACATTTCTTTGGGAAAATACCCTTCTTAGCAAGAGTAGAACCATAAGGAGATTAAAACTACCCTTTTCTCTGAATCTCCTGCCAAAGGCATGTAGTCCAAACTTCTTTAAAACAGTTTTATACCCACAAGATCACTTGACTTTAATGACAATTCTGAAAAGCAGGCTTGTCTCACCATTTTAGAAAAGAAAACTGAGCAAAAGAAATAGTTTGTTCAAGGTCACTAGAAAAGCTTGAGGGTCAGCAACATTACACTTTTTTTAGTTTTTCTAAAAAATATTTTATTGTGTCTAATATTTTATTGTTTCAAGTGAAATTTTACAATCCGAGTCAATTTGCCCTACACAAACTTGCACACATACTGCTATGTAACTCTAGCTTCTCTCCTCACCCTGCGAAAGCACACTTTGCTTTCTACCCGGTATTTCCTGAGTCCATTTAGCCAACTCCTGTCCTCCTCCGTCCTCTCAGCTTGCCTTTGGACAGAAGCTGCCCAGTTAGCATCATATATATACTTAAGCCAAGAAGCACACTCTTTACCTGTATCATTTTATGTCTTATAATCTAATCTAATCCTTGTCTGAAGACTTGGCTTTGAGATAGTTTCAGTTCAGGGTTAACAGAGAATTCAGGGACCATGTTTTCCAGGTAATTTCTAGCCTGTTGGGCCATCAGAGCTGGTCATTTTACTTGAGTTCTAGTTCTGCATGCCCATTTTTCTCTAGCTACCTCAGAAATTCTGTACTGTATTCCCTGTCAGGGCAGTTAGTGGTGGTGGCCAGGTACCATCTGTTTTTTTCAGGTCTCATGCTGATGTAGTCTCTGGATTATATGGCCCTTTCTGTCTCTTGTGCTTATATTTTCCTTATGTTTTTGATATCTTTCATTCTCTGCTGTTCCAGGTGAGTTCAGACCAATTGATGCTACTTAGACAGCTGCTGTCTAGCTTTTAAGACCCCAGATACCACTTACCAAAGTAGAATGCAGAACATTCTCCTAAAAAAATCCTTTATTCTGCTGGATGATCTGTATGTCTCCTGAAACCATTGTCCTTAGAACCCTGCCCCTGCTACTCTATCCTTTGAAGTGTGGGGTTATATTTAGGAAACCTCTTAGCTTCTGGTTGTATCCAACTGTGCTGATTTCCCTTCTACTGTGTGCTGTCCTTCTCTTCAGTTAACCCAATTCCTATCTACTATGTGATCAGTGAATATCCCTTCACCTTCCCCCACACTCTTGTAACCAGTAAAAACGTTTTTTCGGTGTTTAAACCTTTTCTAGAGTCATTAAATGGTGGTGTCATACAATACTTTTCTTTTTGCAACTGACTGATTTCACTCAGCATAATATCTTCCAAATTCCTCCATGTTATGAAGTTATAGAAGTGTGAGCCTAGCATTTTGATTTATATAGAGATTCTGTTATCTAAACTAGAGGTTAGCAAATAATGTGTGTGATCTAATTCCAGAAAAACTCATTCATACACTGTCTGTGATCACTTGTCTGCTACAACAGGTAGCTGAATAAATATTTTTGACTTTGTATTACAACTGTTATCAGCTAATACAGCAAAGCAGCCAGATGCATCCTATAATCCCTCTAACAACAAAGACCCCCCCAAAAACTTAATGGGTTATATAGGACATTCTAGGAGCCCTGAACATCAAGGGGAAAGCTAGGAGAATGAGCTTGGCAGCAGAGAGGGGAGAATGGGTCCAGAAACACCCACGCAGCCAGAACAGGCAGACAGGAATCTGCACCCTATAAGAGGACCCTTCACATCAGCACTGTGAACAAAGCCACATTCAGAGAGTGCTTTTTCAGAAGAAAAGCTGAGCTTTAGATAAACATACCTATAGAATTTCAAAACTTTCCCATTTGAACACCAAAAAAACCAGTTCTTGAGGAGGGGCTAAGGTTGTGGACTAGTCACATGTCTTCTCAATTCCCTTTGGGAACTAAAGCCTAGAAAAACAACTGAATGGAAAAAAGTGGACATTTTAGGAGCCCTAAGATCTGTCAGAAAATTATGAAAACAGATTGGGTGACAGGAAGGAGAAAACTATGTGTGTCAGAGCCAGGTTTGCAGAGCAAAGGATGGAGCTTCTGCTGGAATGGCAGCAGAAAGTCTTACAGGTATGGACAGCATCTTTGTCAACCAGGAGACCAGGACTGGGGCTGCTGTGCCTGAAAGCCTGGATGGGGCTCATTGCCATGTTAAGCAGCAGTGCATGAGTGGACAGGATCATTCTGAGCAGAGTGGCTGTACTTAGGATAGCCACATCTAGAGAACCCAGGAGCAGCTCGCAGCTAAGTGCAGCAGTGCACTTTGTGAGTTATGCCACAGATTCTGCTGGTGCAGCACAGGAGAGGTGGCACATGTAGGATGCTATCTTAGTCAGCTGAGAGATGAAGTCTTCCATACCAGGAAGCCTAGCTGGGGCCAGCTGCCACACAGAGAAGCAGTTCCTGACGAAACAAAGCCTCTCTCAGCAGAGAAGCTGTTTTTAAAACAACTGTACTTAGAGAACTCATGGTGCCATGAGTCGGATCTGACTCAATGGCAGTTGGCCGTAGCTAGAGAATACAGAGGGTGCTGGGGACTGACTGTAGTGCCACTTTTCCCCTCTCACTTTTCTAAGCCACAACATGCCATCTGCTGGTGTGGCTCAAGAAGACTCCACAAATAGGTTGCCATCTTGGTCAGCCAGGAAGCAGGGCCTTAGTCTCTGGAGGGCCCAGCTGGGGC
This sequence comes from Heterohyrax brucei, assembly GCA_028571685.1. Taxonomy (NCBI): domain Eukaryota; kingdom Metazoa; phylum Chordata; class Mammalia; order Hyracoidea; family Procaviidae; genus Heterohyrax; species Heterohyrax brucei. The sequence goes on along the minus strand of CM053154.1, from coordinate 79,140,045 downwards.
CAGCTGCCAAACTGAGCAGCACCACCTGACTGGACAGCATCTCTCTCAGCAGAGAAGTTGTACTTAAGACAGCTGCATTTGTAGAACACAGCAGTAGCTGGTGGACAAGTACAGCAGCACACTCCCCTCCTTGTCTGAGCTGTGCCACAGCTTCTGCTTGTGCAACACCAGAGAAGATGAACAGCTTTCTGATGGCTCAGATACAACAATCAATATCTAACCATTTAAAGAAGAAGACAACCATGGCTCTGGAAAACTTCCAAAATAAAGAATCAAAAAACTTCCCAGATGAAGAAGCTATCCCGGAATTATTGGAGGTAGAATACAAAGGATTATGTATAGAGCCCTTCTAGATATTAAGATGGAGATTAGATAAAGTTTGCAGCAAAACAAAATGAAAAAATTAATAGTCTATAAGAACTGCTAGAACATCAATGATCTGAAGTTCAGCAGATCAATAATAAAATTACAGAGCTAGACAATTCAGTTGCAAGCCAAAGGATCAGGATTCAGGAAATGGAATGCAAAATTAGTGAGGATGATGATAAAGCAACTGACACCAGCATTTATGAGAAGAAATCAGATAAAAGAATCAAGAAAAATGAACAGACATTAAAAATCACGTGGCACTCCATCAAGAGGAACAATTTAGAAATAGTTGGAGTTCTAGAACAGGGAGAGATAGCAGAAAATACAGAGAGGCTTGTTGAAGAGTTGCTGACAGGAAGTTTCCCTAGCATCATGGTAGAAGAGAAGACAGCTATTTAAGATGCTCATCGAATCCACAAAAGGTAGATCCCAAAAGAAAGACACAAAGACATATTATAATCAAGCTTAACAAAATGAAACAGAAGGAGAGGCTCTTAAAGACAGCTAATTTTAAGTCAAAATTAACACAAAAAGGGGAAATCTTTTAGACTGACCTCCAACTACTCAGCTAGGATGATGTTGGTAAGAAGGCAATAGGAGGACATGCAAAAAACTTGAAGGAAAAAAAAAAAACTTCCAACAAAGAATCACTCTGCAAAATTGTCTCTCAGTGGCCATGATAGGGCTCACAGTGTTGAGTCCCAGTGGCAACACAAGAAAAAAAGGAGTGCACCCTGAGAGCTCCACTGAAACACCACAACTGATGGTCCGAAGGCCTGGAAGTTCCACTGGGAGCATGGCCTCTAGATCTGACACTGCCCCTGATCATAGATCATTACTGAAGTCAATTCTTTGGACAGGAATGGATTGGACTTGGGGAAACAGAGTGGCCATATCATATGTGCACTTTATGGTTCTATGCATCTATAGGAAGTAGTCCTACTAGCGTCTTATTAGAGGGGAATTGAGAGGGTGGACAGGAGGGGACAGGAGATTATTAAGAGGATATGACATGTATACAATGGAAAGGAGGAGTGTGCTGTCACTGCCCAAGGAGAGCATAAGGAGCTGCAAATAGGTCGGCATGCAAATTTAAACTGAATTGTACATTTTCACTCAATTACAATAAAAAATAATTGTCTCTCAAATATGATGGTGAAATTAGGACATTCTCAGATAGACAGAAGCTTAGAGACTCTGCAAAAATCAACCCCTAAATTACAAGAAATACTGAAGGAAGTTCTTGTGTTAGAAAATCAAGAGCAGCTGCTATATACTCAAGGATACAATGTAGAGTAGACATAGCATCCAGAGTCCTACTTAGTTGGTGAAATCACAAAGCTCAATCAAAGCTAAAATATTAAAATTGGAGTCAAAGCGATCTCTACATGTAAACTATGGCAGCATTACACTACAAAGATGGACCTTTCATAGACCTTTCAGAAGGAGAGAAAGTTAAGGAAACATAAAGAAGTCAAATCCTGGTTTAAAGCTAGAATATTAAGGAGGAATAAAGGGGTAACTTCAAAGCAAACTAACAATAGTACATATCAAAATGAGAAACATAATACAGAAGTCTCAACAGACACAGAGCCAACGATGAAAAGGATGAAAAGAAAACTCAAATAAAAATGACCCAGAACAGAATATTAAAGGGAACAAAGAAAATGTCAACAGTACAAAAGTAAGGCATCAAAAGAACAGCTCTAAATACATATCTGACAATAATTAAAGAGACAGAGAGTAACAGATGGGTTCAAAAAGCACATCCTGTCTACATACTGCTTACAAGAAAAACACCTTAAACTCAAAGATATGAATAAACTGAAAATCAGAGGATGCAAAAATATATACCAAGCTAACAACATGCAAAGAAGAGCAAGAGTGGTGTGGTGGTCAGGATTATGTCAACTTGGTTACTCCATGTTTGGCTGCTGTATTACTTGGCAGGGTGGGGCCTGTGGTGGATTCCAGCCCCTCAGCTCTCATCTCTCCGCTTTCCACTACCTGCTGTTAGTCTGCTTACATAGCCAGCAGTTCCAGTTTGCCTCTGGAGTCTGGTTCTTGGACTTGAACTAGCTGTTGTTGGGTTCATCAACCCTTACAGCCACTGCTTGAGAGTCCTGTTCCCTGACCTGTCGATCCTGGGTTTGCCAGCCTCTGCAGCTCCGTCTTGCTGCCAGCTTGGGATCTGCTGACCTACACAACCAGTGATCTAGAACTCTGGTCTCTGACCAGCTCCTGTGGCCATATGAGGCTTGTGCTAGGACTTGGGACATTCAGCTTCTGTAATTACGTGAGCTGTTTCCTATATATATATCTTTCTTTGTACTTTATACATGTAAGTCTTTCCTTGTGCATACATGTTTTACTGGTTTTGCTTCCCTAGAAAACCCAGCCTAAGACAGGTGGCAATGTTAAGCTCAGATAAAATAGATTTTAAAATAAAATCCACCACTGTGGACAAGGATGGTCACTATTTACTGCTTACATGTTCAACACATAAGGAGGATATAACAATATTAAATATGTATGGACCCAATATGAGAGCATCTAAATACACTGAACAAACACACACAACACTGAAAAATGAGATGAATCATTCCACAATAATAGCAGGAGACTTCAACTTCAACATTTTAAGTAATGGACAGATCATCTAGATAAAAGCTCAGTAAAGATACAGAAAGTCTTACTGAGACAATCAACCACTCAACTTCATAGATGTATACAGAACTTTTTACCCGACAGCAGACAAGTATACTTTCTTTTCTGACACATATAGAACATTCTCCAGGATAGATGACATACTAGCCTATAAAGCAAATCTCAACATAATCTAAACCACTGAATTACTGCGAAGCATTTTCCCAGACCACAAAGCCATAGAAGTTGAAATCAATAGCAGAAAAAACATGAGTAGATGTTCAGACTCATAGAAACTGAACAATACCTTGCTCAAAAATTCATGGGTTATAGAAGAAATGAAGAATGCAGTAAACAAATGCTTGAAATCAAATGAACATGAAAACACAAACTACCAGAGCCTATGAGATACAGCAAAGGCAGTGTTCAGAGAGCAACTGGTCTCTTTTAAGTGCACACATCCCAAATAAAGAAAAGGCCTAAACCAAAAAATTAGCCTGACAACTCAAAAAAAGTAGAAAGAGAACAACAAAAGAAACTCTCAGGTACCAGAAGAAAACAGACAATAAAAATCAGAGCAGAACTAAAAGGACTAGAGAAAAGAAAAACAACTGAAATAATTAACAAAACCAAAAGCTGTTTTTTTTTTTTTTTTTTTTTTAAAGATCAGCAAAATTCATAAACCATTGGCTAAACTCACAAGGACAGCAAAGCAATAACCTAAATGAGAAATGAGATGGGAAATGTCACAACAGACCCAACTGAAATTAAAAGTATCATAAGAGAATACTATGAAAAATTTTACCCTAACAGATTTGAAAACCTAGAGGAAATACACAAATTTCCAGATTTGTATCACCTACCAAAATTATCACATGGAGAAGCAGAACAGTTTAATAAATCCACCTTGAAAGAAGGGATGGAAAAATTAATTAAAAAAAAATACTAATTAAAAATGTCTTGGTCCAGATGCTTCAACAGAGAATTCTACCAAACTTCTAGACAGGAGTTAATTCCAATGGTACTGAAACTATTGCACAACATAGAAAAGGATGTAATATTCCCAAATTCATTCCATGAAGCCAGCATAACCCTGATACCAAAGCCAGGGAAAGAATCCACAAAAAAAGAAAATTACAGACCAGTATCACTCGTTAACCTAGCTGCAACAATTTTCAAGAAAATCCTAACCAACAGAATTCGACAGCATATAAATAAGTAATTTATCATGACCAAGTTGGATTCATATCAGGGATGCAGGGCTGATTCAACTTCAGAAAAACGGTTAATGTGATTAACCACATAAATCACACCAAGGATAAGAATTACCTGATTTTGTCAACTGATGCTGAGAAGCATTTGACAAAGTCCAACACCCATTCATCTTAAAAATTCACAGCAAAATAGAAATAGAAGGGAAATTCCTCAATGCAATATAGGCACCTATGCAAAGCTAATGCCAACATAATTTTGAATTCAGAGAGACTAAAAGACTTTCCCCTGAGAATGGGTACTAGACAAGGATGCCCAGTGTCACCACTTCTATTCAGCATTGTGCTAGATGTTCTGGCCAGAGCAACCAGACAAGACAAAAAAATAAGGAGCATCTGCGTTAGTAAAGAAGAAATAAAAATATCCCTGTTTGCAGATGATATGATCATATACACAGAAAACCCTCAAGAATCCATAATAAACTACTGGAACTAATAGAAGAGTTCAGCAAGGTATCAGGATATAAGATAAACACGAACACCAACAAAGAGTTCCCAAAGAGGAAATCACCAAATCAATACCATTTACTGCAGCTCCCATGAAGATAAAATATCTAGGAATAAATCTAACCAGGGAAGTAAGAGACCTATACATAGAAAATTACAAGACCCTACTTCAAGAAACCAAAAAAAGACTTTCATAAGTGGAAAAACGTACTTTGCTCATCATTAGGAAGACTGAATGTGGTGAAAATGTCTATTCTACCTAAAGTGATCTGTGTATAAAATGTAATGCCAATGCAAATTCCAGTATCATTTTTTTATGAGATGGTGAAACAAATCACCAACTTTGTTTAGAAAGAGAAGAAATCCTGGATAAGCAAAGCACTACTGAAGGAGAGAAACACAATGAAGGGCCTCACACTACCTGACCTTAGAAACTACTACACTGTCATCGTAGTCAAAACAGCCTGGTACTGGTACAAAAACAGACATATAGAACAGAATAAAAAGCCCAGAAATGTCTGCATCCTCCTATGAACAGCTGATATTTGACAAAAGTGCAAAAGTTTTAAAGTAGAATAAAAAGTCTCTTTAACAAATGGTATTGGATACCATTGGATACCTACCTGGATACAATTGGATAGCTACTTGCTGAAAACTGAAACAAGACCTATATCTCACACCTTATACAAACACTAACTCAAAATGGATCAAAGACCTAATGTCAAATCTAAAATGATAAAGATTATGGAAGAAAAAATAAGGACAACAATGAAAGTTCTGACACATAGCTTAGACTACAAAGTCTGACTAACAATGCACAAGCAACAGAAAACAGGAAACTACTAAAAATCAAACACTTATTCTCATTCAAAGACTTAATTAAGAGGGTTAAAAGACCACCTACAGAATGGGGAAAAAAATATTCAGCAACTACATATCAGATTGACATCTGAATTCCATAATCTACCAGTTATTGCAAAATATCAACAAGAAAAAAGTAAATAACCCAATTAAGCAATAGGCAAAGGGGATGAATAAACACTTCACCAAAGAAGACATCCAGGAAGCCAAAAGACACGTGAAGAAATGCTCATGATCATTAGCTATTAGAGAAATCCAAAATAAAACTACAGTGAGATACCACGTCACCCCAACAAGGTGGGCAATAATCCAGAAAACAAAAAACAATAGATGCTGGAGAGGCTGCGGAAAGGTCAGAACTCTCCTACACTGCTTGTAGGAATGCAAAATGATACAACTTCTTTGGAAAGCAATTTGGCACTTACTAAAAAACTAGAAATAGAAATACCATATGATGTAGTAATCCCACTGTTGGGAATATATCCTACAGAAATAACGGCTGTCACATGAACAGATATATGCACATGAATGTTTATAGCAGTATTGTCCACAACAGCAAAAAGATGGACTCAGCCTACGTGCCCATCAGCAGATGAATGGAGAAAGAAACTACGGTACATATACACAATGGAACTCTATGCGATGATAAAGAACACTGTGGACTTTAGGAAGTATCTCATAACCTGCTATCAACTAGAAGACATTATATTGGATTAAATCAGTCAGCTGCAAAAGGACAAGTATTGTATGAGACCTGTGCTATAAGGACTTAAAAATGGGCTTATGTACAGCAGAAAAGAGTCATTGATGACTACAAGGGTGGGGAGGGAGGGAGAAGGCAATTCATAGATCAGACAGTCAATACGAATTTAGCCGGCCGAAGGGAATGACAGCATGCAGTAGAGGGCAGATCAGCATAACTAGACTATACCATAAACTGAAAAATTTTCTAAACTCAACCTAACTTTTCAAACGATAGAGAAGCAGGGAGAGGGGTCTGGGGACGATGTTTTCAGGGGACATTGAGGTCAACTGGCATAACTAGTCCTTAGCTAAGAGAGTCTTCTGCAACGCATATTGGTGAGTGGCATCTTGGGTCTTAAAAGCTACCAAGCTGCCATCTGAGAAACAACAAATGGTCCTAACCCACCTGGAACACAAGACAACAGAGAAGATCGAAGACACAAGGAAAAATGAGCCCAGCATACAGAAAGACCCATATGAATGGGATACTGCATCTGCATGAGACAAGAAGAACCAGGTGGTTCCTGTCCACCACCAAAGGCAGCCATGATGGGTGACACAATGTAGAGCCCCTGATGTAGCATGAGTTAAAGAGGTACACAGTTCAAGAATTCTACTAAAAATACCAGAATTGGTGTTCTGACAGGCTGCAGGGTCCCCTGGGATCATAGCCCCTAGACTTCCTGCTGCCCTAGACCTGAAACCTGTGCTGAGATCAGGTCTTAAGACAAGAATAACTGAACTTCAGGAGACAGTGTGAGCATGTGGTGTGTATACTCTATGGTTTTACACATTTATAGTGAGCTATCCTACTGGTTTCTTTTTAGACGGGAGAGGAGGGGATGGACAGGAGCAACAGGTGTTCATTAAGAAGATACTAGAAGTAAAGAGTGAAAAGCAGGTGTGTGCTGTCACAGGATCGGGAGAGCAGATGATGCTAGCTTTGATCACTTGGTTAAGATGATGTTGTTAGTTACCTCCATTGCTTTTCCTTTGTACTTATCAGTATCTTAGGAAGAGGTACTTGACACTACAAGAGAATCCTGTTCTTCATCTCACTTCCCCTAACCACCATTCCCTACCCACCACCCGGTTCTTGAGTTCTTATAATACTGGTTTCATACAATGTTTGTCCTTTCACAGCTGACAATTTCACTCAACAAAATGTCTTCCAGATGACTCTACAGTATCAGATGTTTCCCAAGATCATCATTTTTCTTTTTTGTTGCATTGTGTCCTGTTGTATAACTATGACACAGGTGGTTTATGCATTCATTAGTTGATAGACACCTAGGTGGATTCCATCTTTCTGTCATCTTAACCAAGTGATCAACTCGACGGCACTTGGCTGGCTTGGCTGACCTCATGTGCCTCCTGAATCACGCATTAACAAGGACACAACACCATTTTGGAACTTTTCCTGACAAAATACATAATCTCAATGTAATTATGACAAAACAAATTGAGTGTCATTCTATAAAACAGATGATGGTTAATTACTCCTAACTGACAGTTTGGAAGTTCCAGTTCACCCAGAAGTGCCTCAGAAGAAAACCCTAACAGTCCACTCCCCAAAAAGGCCATTGCCATTCCTATAGGGCACAGTTCTACTCTGACAAACATGGGGTCATCACGAGCGGAACACTATTCACAACCACTGGAACTTGTGCTTTTCTAAAAGTATCAAGTGATGAACGACTGAGGAGCTGTTCACATTGTTGTTAGGTTGTTTAGATTAAGAAACAATTCAGTTCAAAGTGTGATCCTGGATTGAACTTGACACCAGAAAAAGTACACTTGTGGGTCAAATTATGAAATTTTTAATAAGATCTAAGGCTGATTCCTGAATTGCTCTGTTTTCACTCAACTACTTTTAAAAAAATTGGAGATTTGAATTGACCCAGTAGCACTGCAAAAGAAAGGCCTGTTGGATCTACTTTCATAAGATCACAGCCATGGAAAACCTTATGGAGCACGGCTCTTCTCTGACACATGTGGGGTTGTCATGAGGAGGAATCAATTTGAAGGCAAAGTTTTTGTTTGTTTTATAGCTTAGAAAATAGTATCCACATTAATTTCTTGATATGGACAAGTGTACTGTAATTTGTAAAATCTGAATGAAGCCTGTACAGAAATTCTTTGCACTGATTTTGCAATATTTTTTTAAGTCAGAAATGATTTCAAAATGAAAAGTTAAAAAAAAACTCTAGTTTTTCTTCTGTCTTTAGTGATCTGTGTTTAAATGATTCACATGGCAGCAATTTTTTTCCTTTATGTTGTGGAATTATGCAAGAAACAGCCAGACCTATTCGTTGGTCCCTTCAGTGTTACCTTGATGAATAGCAGTTAGAACAAAATAAAGACTACAATTTGGACTTCATAGCTACTATCTTGTCCTCTACCCAGGATGTTGTAAACCAATCACTGTTGTTTTTTCCCCCCAAGCTTATTAATAAAATAAAATTCTTCTCTGGTGAGTCTTCTTTAATAGTAAACTCATTGTCATTCATTGGCCAGCAAGAAATCAGTAAGGACTTAAGATATCAGCAAAATGCTCGCAATATTTTGGAAATGAAGAAGTAAAATAGGTTTTCCTTTTGAAAGCAAACTTAGGCATCTAGAAAATTCCTGTTGATCTCATTATTGGAGCAACTGGTAAGGTTATAATGTTTCTTCTCGGACACAGGTTTGTTTTGTTGTTGTTGTAAAGGACTAACTAACATGAGCTCAGGAGCTAATTGGAAAATTCTGATGTGTGTTTTAAAGGCAGTCCTATTTTACAAATTCCTGAGCTCTACTGACTCTCTTGCCCCCTTCTTCCCAGCTCCCATGAATGATCCACACTTTGCAACTCATCACCACACTTTGATCAACAGCTGTGCTGCATATAAAGTCCTGTCTTACAGGATGTCAATATAACATTTCAAGGGTGCATCTTTCATGATCTGTCCATTAATACGGAATATGTTACAGACAATGTAAGTACTTACTTTTACCTGGCAGAGAAACTGACATTTCAGAGCTAACTATACCCTCTACCAGGATATTCTACATCTTCTGGAATCAGAGTGAAACTGACCAGCCAGTTACTTGTCTGCGGGAGCACTAGCGAAGCTACTCTATCACCTCATCAAAGGCAAGTTTTTAAGCCACCACAGCATCTAACATTGTTCTGAGCACATAATAAATGCTCACTAAGCATTTCCACATTGACTCAACCATAAATTTAAAATGTTACATATTTTCTTATCAACTCTTAACTAATAATTTAATCCTCAGAGCAACCTGAAAAGTTCAATGAGGTACAGTAACTTCTTCAGAAATCACTGAGTAGAAATTCGTAGCCATGTTTGACACTAAAGTGATGCTCGATTATGCTGCGTCTACTAGTAGTATTCAAGGCAGATTGGAATTTAGAAGTCCTTCTAATTATCTCAAGTATTTAGGAGTATTACAGAATTATCTTAAGTATTTTGGAGCAACATGCACTATTAATCCAGATACTTAAAATTTACTTTGTGCCTGGGTGATAGAATATAACATCTGAAATTTTGCTGGAAGACCAAGATATCTGTGTTAGTACCATTACCGATGTAGTAAATTCACAAAAACCTAGTGGCTTAAAGCGACACAAATTTATTACCTTATAGATCTAGAGATCAGAGGTCTAATACCAGTTTCACTGGGATAAAGTCAATGTTCTGGCAGAGGTGGCTCCTTTTGGAAGCCTCAGAGGACAATCTGCTTCCTCACCTTCCCAGCTCTTACGGGCGGCCTGAATTCCTTGCTTAAGGCCGCCTCCTTGTTTCACTCCAGCCTCTCGCTTCGAGTCTTATGTCTCCTACTCCGGCCTTTGCCTCCTGCTGTAGTCTTAAACTTCTGTGATTACCTTGGGCTCACGAAAATTCAAGTCAGTCTTCCCTTCTCAAGATCTTGAAACACATTGGCAAAGTCCCTTTTACCATGCAAAACACGTATTCCCAGGTTCCGGGGATTAGGACACAGCCATCTTTGTGAAGTCATTATTCAGCCTACAACAACATCTAGACACAAAATTTCAAAGTGAAATGAAATTTTAAAAGCAAATAAAAGAACTGTCTCACGCCTCTTGAAACATTTCAACCACTTTAAAAGCATAAAATAGTCAAGAGTGGGTTCTGAAAGAAGAGATTTTAGAGAAGGATTTCTTTGGCAAAAGCTGGGATATGAGTCCTTCCCAAAGGAGAAGGAGAGGAGACACCTGCTCCCTTACTTTATGTCTGATGGTATCATGGATTCAGTTGTGTCTCCCCAAAATGTGTCACCTCAGTTAGGCCACATTCATAGTAGTGTGTGTTTTTCTTCCACTTTATGATTTTCCTGTGTGTTATAAATCATAACCTCTGCCTGTGGTTAAAGCAAATTTAACATGTTTGCTCAGGTCATATTCCTGATGCAATGTGAAGGGAATTTTCCTGAGTATGTCATGCACTGCTTTTTATCTTGCAAGAGAAGAAAGAGAAGTAGCAGAGACTTGGGTACCTCATGCCACCAAGAAAACTCTTCCTGGAGTGGAGAGTGTCCTTTTGACCCAGGGTCCCTGCATGAAGAAACTCCTTTTCAGGGGAAGACTGATGAGAAGAACCTTCCTTCAGAGTCAACAAAGAGAGAAAAAGTTCCCCTGGAGCTGACTCATTGAATTTGGACTTCTAGCCCACTAGACTGTGAGAAAATAATCCACCTGTGGTATTTCTATTAAAGCAGCACTAGGTACGTAAGTTGGAATTGACTTGATGGCAACAGGTTTAGGTGACTAAGCCATGCAGGGATCCTCTGAAATGTGGCTGAGCCCTGCTAGCCCACTGGTTAAGGCTTTGGTTAATAACCAAGAGGTCATCAGTTCAAATCTATCAGCTGCTTGCTGGAAATCTTATGGGACAGTTGTATTCTGTCACACAGGGTCACTATGAGTCAATAGTAATGGGTAAGATTTTTTTTTTTTTTGGTACATGTAGAAATTGTTGAACTGGTATGTTTTGTTGTGTATATTTTCACCACCAGCAACAGACTAAGTAAAATAAGAAGGGGGTGGGAGTAGAGTAGAAGAATATGAAAGGAATACACAGTGTCACAGTACCCATTATTCAACCATTTCAGGAGGTAGCATATGATCAAAAACCAATGGCACTGAAAGAGGAAGCCCAAGCTGCACTGAAAGTACTGACAAAAAACAAGCCTCCAGGAATTGATGAAATAACTGATTTTTTTTTTTTTGGCAAAAATTGTGTTTCAACAAACAGATACGAGGAGTGAAGCACTCACTCATCTATACTAAGAAATCTGGAAGACAATGAACCACCGGAGAGAAGTCCGTATGATGCCTATTACAAAGAAAGATGATGCAATGGAATGAGGAAATCATTGAACAATATCATTAATATCACATGCAAATAAAATTATGCTGAAGATAATTCACAAATGCTTGCAGCAGTACTTAAACAGGCAGTAGGGAACTGCTAGAAATTTAAGCTGGATCTAGAAGATAACATGTTATGTGGAATATCATTACTGATGGCAAATGGACCTTGGGTAAAGGCAGAGAATAACATATGTTTAGCTGTGTTTTATTCAATATGCAAAAGCATTCGACTGTGTGAATCATAACAAATTACAGATAACATTGCAAAGAGTCGGAATTCCAGAACACTTAATTATGCTCATTTGGAACCCGCACATAGAGCAAGAGGCAGTTTTTATACAGAAGAAGAGGATACTGCATGGCTAAAATCAGGAAAGGTGTGCATCAGGGTTGTATCCTTTTGCCATACTTATTCAATCTGTATGCTGAACAAATAATCAGATATTGAATTATACAAAGAAGAACATGGCATCAGAATTGAAGGAAGATGCATTAACAGCTTGCAATAGGCAGATGACACAACTTTGCATGCTGAAGCTAAAGAGGACTTGAAGCACTTACTGATCAAAATCAAAGATACAGCCTTCAGTATAACTTACAGTTCAACATATAGAAAACAGAAATTCTTACAACTAGATTGCTAAGCAACATCATGATAAAGAGAAACATTTGAGGTTGTCAAGGATTTCATTTTACTTGAATCCACATTCAATGTCCATGGAAACAACAGTCAAGAAATCTGAAATAACGTATTTGCCAAATCTCCTGCAAAAGACCTTTTACAGTGTTCAAAAACAAAGCTGTCACTGTGAGGACTACAGTGTGCGTGACTCAAACTATGGTTTCTTCAAATGTATCATATGCATGCAGAAGCTAAACAATTAATATGGAAGAGAAATAAATGACGCATTTGAATTCTTGTATTGGTGAAGAATAGTAACTATACCATTGACAAAAAAAAAATCTGTCTTGGAAGAAGTACAAAGTACTTGGATGCTTGGATGTGTTATTAGGTGGGGTCAGTTGCTGGACAAGGATGTTATGCTTGGTAAAGTAGAGAGTCAGCGAAAAAGAGAAAGATCCTCAACAAAGTAGCTTGATACAGTGGTTGCAGCGTTGGATTCAAACATAACAACTGTGAGGATGGTCCAGGACTGGGCAGTGTTTTGGCATCTTCTACTTTGGGCTGCTGTGAGTCAGAACCCAGTTGACAGCACCGCCACCACCATGAATTCTGTGAATGTGTGTACATGTTAAAGTTCAAAATCATGACTGGACAGATATTAAAAAACTTTCAGGTAGTATTACTAGAGACAGAATAATGAAACTACAATTAGGGTGGGGACAAAAAGGGATTTTACTGTCCTTGTAGTGTTTTATTCCTTTAAAAAAGGTTTAAAGCAAATGCAAGCAATCGTTAAGATAATAAATGTAAACAAATGTTCATTATGTTATGCTCTCAACTTTTCTGAAAGTTTGAAATATATAACATAAAGTAAGAAAAAAAGTTAATTGTATAACTTTATCCACTTTCATTGAGAAATGCCATAGACCCAGCCAATGCACTCTTCCTTGTTTATTTAACTGAAGTGTAAATGTATGCTAATATAAAAACCTGTGCATGAATGTTTATAGCAGCTTTATTAAAAATTTTCCCAAATTGGAAACAACCATGATGTGCTTCGATAGGTGAAATTATGAACAAACTATGGTGCATCAATACAGTGGATTATTGAGATACCAACCTATGAAAAAATGGACTGAATTTAAATTCAAGTCAAAGAAGCCAGTGTGAAAAAGCTATATACTGATTCCAACTACATGACTTTCTGGAAAAGGACAGCTTATACAAACATTTATAGATTCAAGGTGATTAAGCAGGGAAGAATGGTGAGTCACAAGGCATTTTCAAGGCAGTGAAACTCTTCTGTCTGATACTGTAATGGAAGATATATCACATTACTCATTTCCATGGCTATACAATACAGTGAACTCTCATATAAACATGTAAACTATAGGCTTTGGAAGTGTGAATATGTATACATGCACCTGTGTACCTGGACACATACACACACCTCAAGGGAGGTTATCAAATATCTTGCTATTCTTTTGAATACTCCTGCTTGAGGAGATTGGGATACATAACCATGATGATGATGGAATGCTGTATGAGTTTTGCCTTCTTGCCTTTCTCTATACCCAGATTGCTCAGAGAAGATTAATGCTGCCACTTGAATCATTTAGAAAACAAATCTCTCAGCTTTGCTTATTCTAACTCTATCTTGCAAGATAATTATACTATCAAACATATTTGTAAGGAAATACATTCATTCATCTACTTCGAAAATATATACACAGTGATATGATGGCGGAGAACTAGAGCAATGCCCAGATACAAAGTGTTGAGAAATCACAGCAGCTTGCTGGCTGGTCTAGACTGAGGCTCCAGGAAACCAAGAACTGATTCCAGGGAGGAAGTCTTGGTCAGACTGAATGATGGAGAATGGACTATGTTAGCCATGGGACCAAAGAACCTACAAATTCAATAGGGAAAAACGATTCTTCCGAGTCATGAAACTACATGGTCATGACTTGAGGTTTCTTTCATCTTTTAAGCCACAAAAAATGTTAAATGTTGACTGAAGTGGCATTGAATTCAGCTGGCCAGAGAATAAATATTTTTTCATGACTTTATTCCTCCCCAAGTTATACTAAACTTCTAAGCCTACACTTGAGAGAGCCAAGATGGACAACAAGGTGCTGTTAAAACATTGTGTTGACAATGTATAGAAATGAAGAGATTGCCAGAAAAGTCTTGAAGGTTGTGGGGACAGTGGAGGGCAATTGTTTTCTGAAATACAGTTGTCACTCTGCGTTAATAACTGCACCTAACCTTTCCCTGCCAATCAATCAGCTGGGTTCCACACTAAAGCAGCCAGAATGATTTAGAATTTAAACCCTGACAACAGGAGACAGTCCATTTGAGTAAGAAGGGTATAGTGCTTTTGTTTTTTTTCTAAAGTTTTTATCTGTCCTGGGAGCTCAGGGGAAGGCAAAGAAGGGTGAAAAACAATGCACATGCCACCCCCAGAGTGTGCTATGTACTTGGTATTTACAGGGTTTCATATTTCAAACTGCAATTCAAGTACTTTTTAAAGATCAGTTAAGGTAACATTCATCTTCTTGTCCCTTGGCTAAGTGAATAAAAGTAACTAATAAATAATCGTGACTCTACCACTGTCCCCAGTCTAACCTCTGAATATGGACTCCACCTTTTGTTAAAACTGATCTCCCTATTTAAACCAATTCTTAAGTTAATGTTTTTATCTGATTCTTCTTTTGTTTTTCTCCTGCCAGATTTCCTAGATCTCCATGTGCACTGATAATCTTGATTCCCTAAGTTATTAACCCTTTCATTCCAAAATAATTATGAGAGTTCTAGAGAGATTTACGGGATATGATCCTCTACTGTTACTTAGCTAGGTTCTTCTACTCCTGAGTGAACCTATCAAGCTTGCACAGTCTCTAAGAGTGTGAAAAATTTGGTAACAAAGTGGTAACTTAATATGGGGATATATTAGTTGAGTAAGAAGAAAGGCTTGGTGATCTACTTTTGAAAAGTCAGCCAGTGAAAACTATGGATAGACATATAGAGCAATGAAACAGACTTGAGAGTCCAGAAACTAGCTCAGACATCAATGGTCAACAGATTTTTAATAAGGAAACTAAGTGCATTTAATGGGGGAAGAAAGAGTCTCTCCAACAAATAGCACTGGAAAAATTAGATTTCCAAATGCGGATGAATGAACCAGGGTCTATGCCTCACCATATACAAAACCAGAGCAAAATGGATCAAGGACCCAAATGTGAAAACTAAAATCCCTAAAATTCTCAGAAAACGTGAAGCTGAGGCTGTAGGACCTAGTTTTTAACGGTGTGTTAGAAACCCTGGTTACGTAGTGATTAAGTGCTACATCTGCTAACCCAAAGACTAGCAGTTCAGATCTGGCAGGCATTACCACGGAAACTCTATGAAGCAGTTCTACTGTGTTCTGTAGGGTTGCTAAGAGTTAGGATCTATTCAATGGCAGAGGCTGAGTTGTTATCAGACATGACAACAAAACTATGAGGAGCAAAAGACAAAATAAATAAATGGGACATTATAAAAGTGTAATAAATACCTTTATTCACCAAAAGGCTTTGATAACAAACCAAAGAGAGAACCTATCGATTGGGAGAAAATTTTCAGGAGCCATATATCTGATAAGGATCTAATATCCAAAATATACATGAGATTTTTACAGCTTAGCAAAAAAGAAGACAAACAATCCAATCAAAAATGGGCAGATGACTTGAACAGAATGGTATTTTATCAAATAAGACAATAAGCACATGAAAAAATACTCTGTGTAATTAGCCATTAGGGAGATATAACTCAAGACCATGATATACCACTTTACCACCATTAGAAGGGCAATGATAAACACAAAACCAACCAACCAACAAAACAAACAAACAAGAAGATGAAAAAAAAAAAAAAAAAAACAGTAGGTGTCAATGAGGTTGTGGAGAAGATGGAACCCTCATCCATTTCTGGGGGGAATTTATAATGGTACTGCAACTGGGAAAAACAGCTTAACAATTCTCACAAAGTTGAAAAAGATCTACTCTATGACCCAGTGTCTTAGCATGTATTCCAAGAGAAGCAAAACTGGTAAACAGAATGCATGTATGCATATATATGTCTTACGTATATACACAACATACACACAAAATATACATGTGTACTGAGATTTATATCAAGGAAATAGTTCACGACATTATAACAAGGAAATAGTTCATGGGATGACACACAACCCAGTCTGTGTGTCAGGCTGGAGGCTCCTTCTGATTCATGGAGCTGCAGGGGCTGGCAAACCCAAGATTGGCAGCTCAGACAGCAGGGCTCTGGATCAAAGCCTGTAAGGCTGACAATTCCAAAGATTGGCAGGCAAGATGACAGGTAAGGTGCCAGCTCAAGTTCCAAGAACCAGAGGTCAGAAGAACAGGAGCCAGCTTCAGGACTCAGAGCAAGTTAAAGCCCAAGAACCTTGCCAGAAAGTCCACCTATATTGGATGTAGGCCACAACCCCAAGGAAACTTCCCTCCAATTGACTGGCCACTCACAGTAGATTCCAATCTAGAGGTGATCACATTATATGAAATCTCATCATGGAGGAGAACACGTCATTATACAACTACTAAACTACATCATAACTGTCAAATCAATGAGACTCATGGCCAAGCCAACTTGATACACAACCTTTATGATCACACCTAGTAATCCCAATTCTAGTTATATACCCAGAAAAACTGAAGTCAGGAACTCAAACAGAAATCTGTGCCCCATGTTCACTGCTGTACTTTTCACAATAGCCAAAATGTGGAGACAATTGAAATGTCACTTACCAGATAAATGTATAAACAAAATGTGTACATACGTACAAAGGGAAATCAAGCTCTGATGCATATCACAATGTGGATGAACCTGAAAACATGATACCAAGCAATATAAGCCAGTTGTAAAAGGACAAATACAGGAGGATTTCATTTACACAGAACAAAGAAATATGCAGAAACCAAAGACTATTCTTCTTTCAGTGGGATCATTTTTCTTGGGAACAGGCATAAACGTAATCCCACTGATTGTGGAAATTATCAAATGACATCATTAATATCATGTTGTTGTTGTTGTTAGGTGCCATCGAGTTGGTTCTAACTTATAGTGACCCTGTGAACAACAGAATGAAACAATGCCCAGTCTTGTGCCATGTCCACAATTTTTTTTATGCTTAAGCCATGTCATTGAGGGTCTTCCTCTTTTTCAGGGACCCTTTACTTTACCAAGCACGATATTCTTTTCCAGGGACTAATCTCTCCTGACAAAATGTTCTAAGTATGAAAGACACAGTCTTGCTATCTTTGCTTCCAAGGAGCATTCTGGTTGTACTTCTTCTAGAACAGATCTGTTTGTTCTTTTGGCAGTCTGTGGTATATTCAAGATTCTTCTCCAATGCCACAATTAAAAGGCACTAATTGTTCTTCTTTTATCATTATCCAGCTTTCAGTTGTATACAATATGGTTGAAAATACAACGGCTTGGGTCAGGTGCACTTTAGTCCAAGGTGACATCTTTACTTTTCAGTAGAACATTAGTATCATATGCAAGTAAAATTTTGCTGGAAACCATTCAAAATTAGCTGTGTTAATATACTGACAGGGAACTGCCAGAAATTCAGGCCAAATTCAGAAGAGGACATGGAACCAGTGACATCATTGCTGATGTCAGCTGAATCATGGCTAAAAGCTGGAAATACCAAAAAGATATTTACCTGTGTTTTATTAACTATGCAAATGTATTCAACAGCATGAGTCATAACAAGCTGTGGATAACACTGTGGAGAATGGGAATTCCAGAACACTCAATTAGGCTCTTGAGGAACCTGTACATGAATCAAGAGGCAGATATTCAAACAGAGCGAGAGAATACTGAATGATCTAAAGTCAGGAAAGGTGTGCATCACGGTTACATCCTTTCATTACACATATTTAATCCGCATGTTGAGCAAATAGTCTGAGAACCTGAACTATATGAAGAAAAATAGAGCACCAGGTTTGGAGAAGACTCATCAACAACCTGGATAATGTAGATGTTACAGACTTGCTTGTTGAAAGTAAAGAGTACTTGAAGTACTGATGAAGAACCAAGATTATAGTCTTAAGTATGAACTACAGCTCTACATAAAGAAAACAAAAATCCTCACAGCTGATGATAAATGGAGAAAGGTGGACACTGTCAAGGATTTCATTTTATTTGGATCCACAATCAATGCTCTTGGAAGCGGCAGTCGAGAAATCAGAAGACGCATTGTACTGGGCAAATCTACTGCAAAGGATCTTTTTAAAGCATTGAAAAGCAAAGATGTCACCTTGAAGAATAAGGTTTGTCTGATCCAAGCCATGGCATTTAACTGCATCATATGCATATGACAGCTGAACATTGAATAAGGAGCACTGAAGAATTGATAACTTTGAATGGAGGTACTGACAAAGACACAGACTATACCATGGACTGCCAAAAGAATGAACAAATCTGTCTTGGAAGAAGTACAATGCCACTTAGAAGGAAGAATGATGAGACTGTGTCTTACACAGTTTGAACATATTGTAGGAGGGATCAGTCCCTAGAGAAGGACATCATGCTTGATAAAGTACAGGGACAGTGAAAAAGAGAAAGATGCGCAATGACATGGGTTAACACAGTGGCTGCAATAACGAGCTCCTGCATAAACATTGTGAGCATGATTCTGGACCAGGCAATGTTTCACTCTATGGTACATAGGATCATTATGAGTCAGAACTGACTTGACAGCACCTAGTAACAGTAGAAAAGGTTATTATTGGTTAACATTTTGGGGAGGGAGGGGAAAAGGGAAGTTCTTGTTTAGGGGACTTTGAGTTTAGTTAATGGAAGTGGAATGATTCTGAAAAGGATATGGATAATGGTTACACAACTTGAAGAAAGTAATTAATGTCACTGAATTGTATGTGTAGAAATTGTTGAGATGATGTATGTTTTGTTATGAATATTTTCAACACAATTAAAAAACACAACATGTTAATCACAAGAGGTTGATGCTCCACCTAGTCATGGGTATGGCACAAGATTGGGCTGCACTTTGTTTGGTTGTGCGTTGGGTTGCCATTTAACTCCAAAGCACTTACCAACAGCAACATTTGTTGAAGGTGCTAAGTTAGGTGTTGAGGCACAGCAGAGAAAAATTAGCTGTGCACTTAATCCTTAGGACACTTTGAGTCCAGAAGTGCAGAGACAGGCAGGGTAGGAGTGAAGGGGAAAAGTTATTTAAGGCTGAGGAGATAGTTTCCACAACTAGGTCAGCAGGAGAGAAGGACACAAGATTACGTTCTAATTCTGAAATTCCTTCCCTTTACATATGTGGAAACTAGGCCCGAAGGTGAAATGACTTGCTATTGGCAAGGATCAGCAAAGCCAGAATTGATAAGACTACACAGATTTACTGTACCAAAAAGAATTAGTCAATGCTCAACTATTTCAGGAAGTCGTGTGTGATCAGGAACCAATGGTAGTGAAGGAAGAAGTCCAAGCCACACTGAAAGCATTGGTAAAAAACAATGTTTCAGGAATTGGTGGAATATTGATTAAGATGTTTCAACAGACAGATGCAATGCTAGAAGTGCTTACTAGTCTATGCAAACAAATTTGGAAGATTTCTACCTGTCCAAGTGACTGAAAGAGATATGTATTTGTGCCCATTCCAAAGAAAGGTGAGCCAAAAAAACGTGGAAATTATCAAATAAAATCATTGATTTCACATGCTTGCTGAAGATAATTAAAAAATGATTGCCACAGTACATTGACAGGACACTGTCAGAAATTCAAACGATTCAGAAGAGGACATGGAATGAGGGATATTATTACTGATGTCTGATGGAATCGTATCTGAAAGCATAAAACACTAGAAAGATGTTTGCTAGTATTTTGTTGACTATGCAAAGACATTTGACTGTATAGATCATAGCAGTTTATAGAAAGCATTGCAAAGAATGGAATTCCAGAACAATTAATTATGCTCATGCAGAAACTGCACCTAAATGAAGAGGCAGATGTCCAAATGGAACAAGGGATACTATATGGTTTAAAGTTAGAAACATTGTGTGTTGGGGTTATATCCTTTCACTGTACTTATTCAAGATAATAATCTAGGAAGCTGGACCATCTGAGGAAGAACATGGCATCAAGATTGGAGGAACTTGTTATGTGCTAATGACAGAAACTTGCTTGCTGAAAGAGGGCTTGAAGCACTTACTGATGAAGATCGAAGACTATAGCCTTCAGCATGACTTACACCTCAACACAAAGTAAAACAAAACTCCTCACAACTGGATTAATAAGCAACACCATGACAAACAGAAACTATTGAAATTGTCAAGGATTTTGTTTTACTTGGATCCACAATCAATGTCCATGGGAGAAGCAATCATTAGGAAATTAAACAATGTGCTACGGTAGGCAAATCTGCTGCAAAAGACCTTCAAGCATTAAAGGTCAAAGATTTCACTCTGAGGACTAAGGTGTGAGTTTGACTCAAGCCATGACATTTTCAATCACCTTGTATACAGACAATGAATAATGAAGACTGAGTAAAAATTGATGCCTTTCAATTATGGTGTTGGCAAAGAATGTTGAAAGTACCACTGACTTTCAGAAGAAGGAAAAGTAAATGTCTTAGAGGTACAGACAGAATTCTCCTTAGCAGTGAGAATGAAGAAACTTTGTGTCGCGTACTTTGCACATGTGAACAGGAAGGATCAATTCCTGGAGAAGCACATCAAGCTTGGAAATGCAGAGGTTTAACAAAAAAAGAGGAACACCTTCAATGGAATGGATTGACACAGCAGCTACAACAATGAGCTCAAATACAACAGTGATTGTGAGGACGGCACAGAACTGGACAGCATTTTGTTCATAGTGAAAACTAATTAGATGGTACCTAACAAGAACAGTAACGGTATAATATAATAATAATCATAAACTTTTCTTGGTAGCTTGCTAAGAATCAGACCCTGTGCTAAGAGTTTTGCATGTAGTATCTGAAGTCATTCTTACTATAACCTTACAAGTTGATCCTATTGCTTTTGTTCATGTTTACTGATGAGGATATTAAGATATTAAGTGATCTGTTCAAGGTCACAGTTAGGGAGATAGTGTGCTAGGTTGTGAATTCAAGGGTCTGACACCATAGTCTGTTCATCTTTGACCCTTATTCTTTTTTATTATTGTTGTGCTTAAGTGGAAGTATACAATCCAAATTAATTTTGCATGCCCGTGTATCTGCAGCTCCTTCTGCTTTCCTTGCCCAGTGACAGCACACTTCTCCTTTTCATCCTATACCTTTTTGTATTCTCTTAACAAGTTCCTGTCCCCTCCTGTCCACTCTCTTCTCTCCCATCTAGAAAGGGACCAATAGGACAGCCTCCTATAAATGCATGGAACCATAAAGTACACACATCATATGGTCACGCTGTATCCCCAAGTCCAGTCCATTTTTGTCCGAAGAGTTGACCTCAGTAGTGTTTTCTGGATAGGGGCAGCAGCAGGTTTAGGGGTCATGCTCCTAGGGGATCCCCCAGGCCGTCAGACCATCAGTTGTGGATTCACCTCTGTTCTTGACCTACCTGCAAATAAGAAGACAAAAATAAGATGAAATAAAGTTAAAATTCCTTACCTATGTGCATGGTTTTCCTGGTGTCTGTCAATCCTACCCTAGCCCCTTTTGGACTGGGGCTCTAGGTATCACTAAAAGCATCATTCACAGACAGAATCTTTTGCTAGAGGGCCTTGGTGACCTCACTTGTAAAATGAGAAGGTTGGACCAGACAATCTCAAAGGCCCCTTCTGGTTGTTCTTACAGTCTGTTATATGCTGTGATTCCAAACAAAGACTGCCATACTCAAAGACTGTAAATTTTAAACCCCCTCACCAACCCTAAAGTGGAAGGAAAGGAGAGAAGAATTGATAGCATACTTGTGCAAATTTAAGTGATAGAGAACAGAGATGCTACCCCTGTGAATTCTTGGGAAATATGCATGACTTGGAAAAAGAAGAAAGGCATTTCATGCAATACCAGTGGGCACCCTTAGCTCAACCTTTCTTCTGGAAATAAAACTACAACTGAGTTTTTCAAGTTAGAGGGTTGATGTATCATCGTGTTTCACCTCATCATTCTCATATGATTCAGCAAACATTACAGAGAAATTTTTCTGCTTAAATTCCTTCCTGCAAACACAAGTAGATATCTTACTTTTATAAAATACTTTCTTAAAGATAAAGTACAGTTCTACAATGCTGTTCAGATAGATTTGCCATAAGTCAGATAACCTCGTTCAAATAATGGACTATGAACATAATCCATCTTAGGAAGTCATGAAGCACAGAACTTGGTCTTATTAAGGTGCTCTGTTATGAGGCTCAGTGACTGATACAATGAATTGTTTTTCATCAGGGCTGTGGCTACCACCGTAAGTCTTTAGCTTGAGTGAAAAGGCAATTAAGAAGGGTACTTGGAACAAGAAACCCAAACTAAATGCTTTTCTTTTTCCAGGTCTGACTTAATTAAAATGGTGTTTAACTGCCACTTGGTTAAAACTAAACAGAAACGTGCAATTAAGGGACACCAGTGAGACCTACTGTGTCTCAAAAAAAACAAGGGAGAAAATAACTTCTCCCTATCTGTCCTATCAGTGCCATTTGATTTTCACTTTTCCTTTTTGTAGAGTAAGTTTCTTCTAAAGTGTAGTAAGCTGCAGGAAGACAATGGAAAGGTTTCACATGCCAATTTCCCATTTCACAACCCTTGGCTACTCTATAAACTTAAATATGCAACTCTGAATGACACGTATATCCTGTTGGTTTGAATGGGGGTCATTAGCCTGAGAGTGTTCAAAACCCATAGCCCAACTTAGCTTCTTTTCTAACCATGGAAAATAACAATAACAGCAACAAACCCCAAACTTGACCATTTCCACTTACAGTGACCCCATAGGACAGAATAGAACTGCCCAAGAGATTTTTTCAAGGAGTATCTGATGGGTTCAAACTGGCCAACGTTTTGGTTAGCAGTTGTAGAGCTTAACCATTCTGCCACCACGATTTCCCTAGCCAGGACTAAGAAAGATTTACTCTCTTAAAAAGACAAAAATGCTGTGCTCCATCAAAGGCTATATTAGCAACATATTGCTGCATGATAAAGTACCACAAAACTTAGATGCTTTAAAAAACACATGTCTATTATCTTGAAAGACTCGCAAAAGCTACAGTCCTAGTTCAATTTAAGTGAGATCTGCTGTAAAGTTCACTCAGGGGCTTGCTATTGTCCTTCAGTGCCCAAGGGCTGTTGGTTGGCAGGCCTCTGTTCCTTGCTGAACCAGAAACTCTGGTAGTGTAGTGGTTAAATGCTAGCCAGAAGGTAGGCAGTGCAAATCGTCCAAGTGCTCCTTGGAAACTCTGTGGGGCAGTTCTACTCTGTCCTACAGGGTTGTAGTGAGTTGGAATCAACTCGACCACAGTGGGGTTTTTTTTGTTGTTTGTTTTCTTTTTCTGGTTCTTTGTTGTCTATTGTCTGGAGGACATACTCAGGCCCTTCCCAGTGGTCTCTCCAACATGTCAGCTTATGTCATTGAGGCCAGCAAGACAGAGGGGTCATATTCCTTTGTAAGTTAATCATAGAGTAGATATTGCATGATCTTTCCTATATTCTGTTGTTTAGAATTAAGTCACCAAGTCAGTCCATGCTCGAAGGGAGGGGTTTACACAAAGACATGTACAACAGGAGATGGGAATTATTGACAGTCATCAGACAAATCACCTCATCACAAGTTGCATAACTCTTCTGGCCTTTCTTAAAAGGCCAGAGTGTAAGCATAATTCTAGGAAGAACATGATCATTAGCAATAGATGCCTTCCACATCCATTACTTCCTACACATGTGTGATTGTCATAACTATCACTGAAAAAAAATGAGTCTTTTCTTTTTTAGCAGCTAAAATTAGATTATTGTAGTATTTCTTCCAGAATTTACAATAGTAACACTTACAATTTATTTTCAGTTGATACTGATGTCATGCAAGTGTAGTAAACTGTTCTAGATCTACCATTAAATCCCTGTGGGTACTTGGGCAACTCCTGGCCACACTTAGGGCCCAAATTTTCTTCTCTAAAAAGATAAGAAGTTTCTATCAGATGGTGACTAAGATCTCTACAGCTTTGTCATTCTATGGTTTTATTTTAGGTCCACTGGAAGTAGTAATACTTAAAACCATCCATCTATAAGTGGAAGACGGTGAGTTCTTGAAGTTGACATTCCAATCATCAATATCCTAGCCTCTGTTAGAGTCTCCTGTACCAAGCAACAGAAAACTAACTCTGACTGGCTTAAGCTTTATGGTTAGAGGAAGAACTGAACAACTAGTCTACCATAACATAGAAATCCTGATCGCTCTAGGGCTTAAAGTAGTGGATTCATCTCTCTGGTCCCTGTCACATTGATAGCAGAACTCCAAATACCTTACATTTCTGTATGTCTCGTCTGCATCCTGATTAAATCAAGGTTAACACTCATATGAGAGATTATGATCAGCTTCACTTGGATCATCATCCTACCCTAGTAGTCAAGAAGAAAGACTCCCATGATTGCCAGTTCCACCAGAACCACATTGGTGGGACAGAACATTTCACTAAAGAGGGTGATGCTGAGCAGACTAAAACAATTTATACTACTAATTTCAGCGAGAAGGATGTCTAGGACAATGGACACTTAAGACAGTGAATTAGGAGTAAGTTATCTATCCCCCTACTTCTCTAGCTCTTAATTATAATGGGTTAAATTAGGCCACAGAAAAATACTGTGATTAGCCAAAATACCTTTGTTCTAACTAGGAATACCTTCACTGGTCAACTGTATTGAGTAGTACTCACATATATTGGTCCCTCCATGCCACAAACAATTTGTATTCAACATTAACTGAATGGTTGGTGCTTTGAACTTATTCAGCATCACCATGGAAGAAAAGCCTATCTCCTTCCATAAAGACTGTAGTCAAGAACACTCTATTGAAACTCAGCTCTCTTTTATAACACATGGGGTCACCATGAGTCAGAATCAGCTGGATAGCAACAGGATTGGTTAGGACTTTTTTCTACCCTACTAGAGTGCAAGCTCTGTCATGGCAAGTATCTTTGGTTCATTGGTGCATCACAACTCCATAGGCCAGGCCCTTAACAAATATTGGTTGGATATTCAAATACTTTGTTGGCACAGATTTGTATTGGCAGAAGTGGACCATATCTCATACAGAGTTTAAATTCTAAAGTCAATTTGTATTTCCCAGAGGAAAGCTATGTGTCATAACAATGACAAAGAATACTGTGTTGGAAATTACAGGCCACACTAAACTTTGACATTAAGACCATTTTTCTACATAATAATTCTAACAAGATTCTTTCTTTCTACAGTTTCTTTGTCTGAGTCTCATAACAAGTAGTTTCTTTGCATCCAGTGGTCACAATGTATAAAAACATGTATCATTAACCATTTTATGTCCTAGAAATTGAGGACTGAACATGAAATGATTGACATACTCCAGCCAGTACTCACTACAGGACATATACTCATGCTGATGAGGTCAGTTCCAGGGAGATACCTTTTTGGAAAGAATCAAGGTCCCTAAAGATGTTGACACTGTTAAGCTTAGGATGGCTATAATTTGAAAATTATCATAGGAATATAACTGGAGCTATACAGGGATGTATGCTGTAGTGCTATTTTTAAATAGCAAAATTCAAAGCAATACAGATGCCAGATATTTGGAGAAAAGTACGCAGTTTGTGGATGTATGTTTGAATGCTCTGTAGCATTTAAAGTTCTTATGGCAAAATGTTACCACCCTCATTGTACCAGTGGGGAAGCTAAGGTCAAGGAGGTTCAGTTCCTTGAACATTGTTAAAGTGTCATATAACCACAGTCTGGAAAGATGACCTTTATCACTTAACTCTGGTTTGATGTGTCTTCCCCACACTATTCCAAGCAGTCCCTTCAGCGTTATTGCTACCTCCAGTGCGTGGTGTGACAGCAGCAAAATGGCCCTCCAAAGATGTCCACATCGTAATTTTCACAATCTGGAAATATGTCAGGTTACAGGGAAAAGGGAATTAAGGCTGAAGATAGAATTAAGACTGTGAATCAGCAGACCTTAACAACAGGAAGATTTTGCTGGATTATCTGGTTGTGCCCACTGTAATGCCAGGACCCTTAAAAGTAGAAGAGAGGACAGAAAAGAAGATGTGATTATGAAAAAAAAATAGCCAGAGAAATTCAATATTGTTAGCTTTGGAGGTTGGAAGAAGGGGGCCATGAGCCATGTAGGTGTACCCTAGAAGCTAAAAAAAGTCAAGGAGATAGATTTTCTTCTAGCGCCTCCAGAAAGGAACACTTTCCTGTTGACACCTTTATTTCAGCCCAGTGAGACCTATGTTGAACTTCTAACTTACAGACTGTAAGGTAATAAATTCATATTATTTAAGCTACTTAGATTGTGGTAATTGGTTACAGCACCACAGCAAGCTAATATGAACAGGTGGGCCGTGCTTTTCAAAACCACTTCCACATTCCTGAAGTTGTAGAACAATATGGAAGAATGGGCTGAATATTTACTGATCAGAATAAACCTGAAAGATAGATTCTGAAATATTATTCTGATGTTTCACCTCATATCTTAAGGCAAGACACGCATTCTAATCCACTGAAATTATTTAATAGATTTTAATATATGATCTTACAATTTTACGTGGCCTTGTTGATGCCTCCTTTTGGGCTACCTCCCAAATTTGGAGACATGTAGTAGTGATGTAGTGGTTAGTGCTATAACTGCTAGGCAAAAAGTCAGCAGTTCAAATCCCCCAGGTGCTCCCTGGAAACTCTGTGAGGTAGTTCTATCCCATCCTATAGGGTTGCTATGAGTTAGAATTGACTTGATGGCACTGGGTTTTTCGGGGTTCAGTTCCTTTGGTTTCTCAAATGTTCTTACACACAGACAGAATTATTAAGTAAATCTTTTTGAATGAATGCATAAACTGAATCTGCTACTGTCAAGTCAATTCTGACTCACAATGACCCTACAGGTCAGAGTAGAACTGCCCCATAAAATGTCCAAGGAGCGCCTGGTGGATTGGAGCTGCTGATCTTTCGGTTAGCAGATATACCATCTAACCACTACACCACCAGACTTTCCAAATGAATGAAGTTACTGTAATAATGGATGAAGTTGGCAATCTACCAAAATGCTTATTCAAAATCTATGGTGTACTAGCCTTGAGTTGTTATGGAAGAAACGAGTCATCCAGTTATATGGTTCCATATCAATCATTAGATATCATACTTGATCATAGTTACTTTATTTACTACCATTTTATGCATAAAGTGCAGTACTCAAAAGCTTATAGACAGTCACATATATTCAGGAACTGATAACCTAGTAAGAGTGGACTTAGTTTCTCTGTGTGCCCTTTATTTATTTGCATTATCTAAAAGACGCATTTCTAATTATGTCAGGACATCTCCCACTGATGTGACTGTTGTCAAAAGATCACAAATCAAATGGCAAGAACTGAAGGCAACCTGGAGATTTTTTAGAACAATCTCAGAGCTTGGAGAATTCATAAACCAAGTAAACCTTCTGACATAACTATAAAATGTGGTATAAACCCTAGAAAAAAATGGCCATCTTGAAAGGGTAACAGCACTTTTATGAGAATTCCAACCGCACCATGGCAACATCAACCCGTCAAAGCAAATGAAGGGTAGTAAAAGTAAAATTAAACATGATGAAGGGGACACCAGCTTGCTAACAGCTTTCCAAGCAGTAAAGCTTTCAAATGTTATCTCTTCATTGGTCTGTTCAATCACACATGCCCGCTACTAAGCTTTATCATATTATGTATCTTTCTCATCACTGCAGCCTGACAAGGATTTGATGGACTTGCCTGTATATTCACAAAGGAGGGAGGAGAGTGCTCTACTTCTGCCTTCTGCATGCACAGCCCTTTCTTGTGTGTCCTTTTTTTGGTAATTCTTCTCTCTCATTGTTCTATAGTGCCCTTGTTCTAGTGTCTCTGACATCAACAAAGGTTGCAGCGCAGCTCTGTGCTTTAGGGACTAAAATTAGGTAAATGCTCTATCCAACTCTCAGGCATCCCAAAGACAGGTTCCAAAATACCTGACTTTGTCCTCTCTATGCTTCCAAAAGCACTATCCTTTCTTCCGCATGGTTCTTTTCCCTTCCAATTAGTCCCCCTTCCTTACTCCTCCTCCAGTCTCTGGCAGGGAAAACTGTGCTGGTGAATTGACTAGCTAATCCCCAGGTCTGGATACATTTATCCTTGTTGCAGAGACCTAGAAGTCTCAAGGTCACATTTATTCTCTGACTCAGCCACCAGGGAGTCAAGACAAAATTCTATCCCTTTCAGAGTGATAAAAACCTCCCCCCTCCACATTTTATTTCCCAGCTCTGAGCAAATAAGGGTCCCATTCATTGTGTGTGTAGTGTTTGTCCTGCCAAATTCCTCAGTCTTTAAAGTTCATATGAGTTATTCTAAGTATGGGCAGACAAAAGGAAAATTAATGGTTAAACAGTCAGCATAGGTGTCTTATAGCCCACATAGCAGCTGGGAGACTGAGGACAAAAAATGGAAAACTCTGGGATATCAGGCTGTAGTGATTATAAATAGGCAAGTAGGGGGTGGAAAAGAAGAGTAACCAAGAAAAGAAAGGCAAACTTGATGCAAATTGTCTCATAAAATTTCCATGTATTGGTCTGCGTTTGTCAGCAATTGAATTGCTTTCACTACTGCAGGTGGGTCTGCAAAGACGCACCTTCTTTGTTTATGATGAACATTCAAGTGTGTTCCCAGTTAAATCAGTTTCTTTGATTCACTCATTCATTCAGCAAATATTTAGTGAGCCTCAACTTTTTGCAAAACAAGGCTTAGCACGCATGTGAACTCTCAGAAATGACTGTACAGAATTTAATCATATCTGTATTGATTATAAAGGACTCTGCTTGCTATGGGCATTGTTGTAGGTTGAACTGTATCCCCCCAAAATGTGTGTCAACTGTATTGTGTGGTTGTCCTCTGTTTTGTGATTTTCCTAGGTGTTATAAATGCTAATCTCTTGGTGTGTTTAAAGAGGACTAGGGTAAGATATAATACTCTTGTGCAGGTCCCATACAGTGTAAAAGGTGTTTCCCTAGAATGTGGCCTGCACCATCTTTTGTCTTACAAGAGATAAAAGGAAGGGGAAGTAAGCAGAGTTGGGGCCCACATACCAGCAAGAAAGAAACATTGTAAGGAGAGTGCGGCCTTTGGACCCACGGTTCCTGAACAGAGAAGCTCCTTGCCCAGGGGAAGACTGGTGACTAGGACCTTCCTCCAGAAATGACACAGACAGAAAGAATTCCCGTAGAGCTAATGCCTAAATTTTGAATTTTAGCCTAACAGACTGTGAGAACATGAATTTCTCTTAATTAAACCTATCTACTTGTGGTATCTCTGATATAGCAGCACTAGATGACTAAGACAGGCACCTAGTAGAAAAGAACCCTTAACATGTTTTGATGGATGCTACCAGCTCTCTCCTTACACATTTCTCTCCATGTCTGCCTCACATGAGTCTAGTCTTAGGCATTTGGTTTTCTTGGTCTTACCCAGTAGCCAGGAACACAGATGTCTGTCTCTTCTGATTTTCCTTGTCTTACTATGCCTTTAACTTTTTTCACTTCATATCTACAAAAAACAAGAAATCATTGCCATGAGATTGATTCCAACTTACAGAGACCCTGTAGGACAGAGTGGAACTTCCTGAGAGAGTTTCCAAGGAGTAGCTGGTGGATTTCAGCTGCTATATTTTGGTTAGCAGCCAAGCTATTAACTGCTATGCCACCAGGCTCTCCTCCTACCTACTTCTGCCCCTTAAAGCACAGAAGTTTACTTGGGGAAATAGCCAAAGCATGAATGAGGTCAGGGTTACAAAAAGCTCATGAGGATTTTGATAAGTGTGATAATTTTATGTGATGAAGTATATGCTTTTATTTGCTATTTCTTTAGTTCAACTGAACCTAATATAGTTAAACTAATCAGTCAGCTTAACTAAAGCTTAATGATGTGGTTAACTGGTTTATGATGTCAAAGCCTACACATTCTACTTCAAAGTGGGACATGACATAAACCTAGACTGAATCACAAAAATTGGCCATTGAAGGCAGAGTTAAGGTCTAGGTAGGTAAAATTGAAACCAAACCCATTGCCACTGAATTGATTTCAACTCATAGTGACCCTATAGGACAGAGTAGAACTCTCCCATAGAGCCTCCAAGGAGCACCTGGCAGATTTAAACTGCCAATCTTTTGGTTAGCAGCTGTAGCACTTACTCACTATGCCACGAGGGTTTTCAGTCACAATCCATCACTAGTTTATTCTGTGAGCTTGGACAAACCTCTTTTGTTCCAAAATCTAAAAACAGAGTTGCCATGGATTGGAATCAACTCCATAGCACAAGATAACAACAACAACAACATACATGTATATCTTTAGCACCAACCACATGTAAAAACTACAAAATAAATGGTGCACAGCCCCTAACCCTCATGGATCTAGTCACTGAGACAGCAATGGAAGATAATTACGCTACAGCATAATAAATGTAAAAATAGAGGCAGATATTAAATAGGGTAAAGTCACAGAAGAGAAATCAGCAAGTTAGCTTGACAGGATTACAGAAAGTGTCAAGAGGGGTGAACGTTTGTGCTGAGTCTTGCAGTCTTTCTGTGAATTCTCCATACCAATAGTGGAAGGATTGGGAAAGGAAAAAGCATTTCCTAAAGGTAGATATTTAGAGTTAACCTAATGGTCTGTACAGGTCAGTCGTGTCTTGTAACAAGTGCTTCCTTGGAAAGTGAGGAAAGTACCCAGCCATCGTCAGCCAATTTTGACTTGATGTGGTTTAAACCTACAGGGTTTTATGTGTTGGAATGGACTTGATTACAATGAAATTATTTTATTTTTTGGTCTAAATCTCATCTGAGCCTATTTGAGCCTTGGTAAATTCTGTAGGCCTTTTTTTGGAGCCATAGTGGCACAGTAGTCAAATGTTTGGCTCTTTATTCAAGGGTCAGCAATTAAAATCAATCAGCCCTTCCTTTAAAAGCTTTGGGGTAGTTCTACTCTGTCCTACAGGATCACTATGAGTTGAGATTAACTTGAAGGCAATGGTTTGTTTTGTGGTTGTTGTTGTTTTAAGTAGTCTGTAGAGGACACTTGAGGCCAGAAAAGGCACAACTCTCTGAGCAGAAAAAAATTAGCCTTGCCCAAAAAGGAGGTCTAGTTTTTACCCTTGGCTTCTGGAAGCATTGTGTGGAACCAGGGCCAGCCATACCCTATAATTTCAGGGTGAGGGCTTGCCACACAGCAAAGACCACCTTCATGATTTACTATGGGGGCTTTGGGTCAAGGAATACCAGTTGACCTGGAGAATGAGTTAAATGATGAGGGTAATTAGTCCTTCAAACATGTCTTTGTAATTAAAGCCCTCAAATAAAATCTGGATATGGAAGCTCAGGTGTGCTTTCCTGGTTGGCAGTATTATATGTAGATTGTCACATATCAACACTATTAGGCTAAAATGCCCACTGGGGGAGACAAACAAGTGTCGTATTTTGACATTTCCCAGGTTTTGCCTTATAAGCCTCTGATTTTAGTGTGTATCTTTTCCCTAATAGCCCATAACTATGAGTATAACTGCTTATTGTGAGTTGTATGGGTTCTAAGAGCAAATTATTGAACTTGAGGGTGGTTTTGGAAACCATCTAAACTTGCAGTTGGCTTCAGAGTGAGAGAAATCTTGGGGACTGTGCCTTTAAACCTTGAAATTTTGGTAACTCTAATTACCCAGTCTCTTCACTGTCTTGGCAGGAAGATCAAATGCAGTTGAAATAACTAGAGTAACATTACAACACAATAAACAGATAAATCCAAATAATGCTATCATGACTTCTTTCCTTCTTTCTGGGCCTATATTTCCCTCTGAATAAAATGGAGAATGCTAGAATGAATCTTCCCTAAAGATCACCTTAAGGAATCAAATAGACTACTAGTTTCTCAAATTTGAATAACACACAGTCGATTTCTCAAAGAAAAAAATTCACAGATCTTCCCAGTGCTGGCTCAAATTATTAATGCTATCTAAGAGTGCAGACTTAGGAAACATACCTTCTGGATTTCAATCTCAGATCAGTAGCTTACGAGTCATGTGACTTTGGCTAAATCACTTTATTTTTTGTGATGCCTCAATCTCCTCATCTGTAAGAGGGATAACACCAGCAATATTCATAATTCTTAGGGAAATTAAATGACTTAATATTTACAGAAGATATTAGGTGCATAATATTATGTGTTGAACAAAAGGTGGCACAGTAGACACACATCTCCTTTCCCTGTGAGAACTAAGCCCTGGATGATATTTGTATGGAGTGCTGAACATCTGGGGAGCCCGAGGATCTAGCATATTTGACTAGGCACCAGTATCACACTAATCTTCCCCTCTCAAAAAGGAGCCAGTGGCCATCTGACCTCTGCTTCTGCTGTTTATTCCATGAACAGCTGGTATCATACTTTCATTATCAGCTTGAAGGCAGAGTCTGCTGCTCCTGACCTGCCTGCTTTGGCCAGCACACTAGACAGCTCCTAGTCCAACACCTGGACAGCTCTCCACATAGAAGTGAACTTTACTTTTAAGGCTGAGAGGGCTATGCATTTGCCTGGAGATTTGTCTGTTGAGGGGCCCTGCATCTTTTCCTCCCATCCTTCTATGACCCACATTGTAGGGTTGGCTGACAGTCCCCAGTTTCTCATAAGTATGGTGGCCTCTTTGCCATCCAGTAAGTAGAGACTTCCACCCCAGAGAGTCCACCTGAGGCAAATCACTAGAGTATTAGAAACAACTGGTGACCAACAATTCTCTTAGATGCAATACCAGAGAAATCAAACAGTGTCTAGATGACACACAGGCAGCAGACCATAATTAATCATTTAAAGAAGCAGCCTTCAAATGTTCCAGACTATTCCCAAATTAAAGATTCAAAAAAATTCCCAGATGAAGAAGTCTTTCTGAATCTATCAGAGGTCGAGTACAAACTAATTATATATAGAACCCTTCTAGAGATTAAACAAAATGCAGTAGAACAAAATGAAAAATTTAGTAAACTATTTGAACTGATGGAACATCAATGATCTGAAATACATCAAATCAATAACACAATTACAGAGCTGGATAACTCAATACAAAGCCAAAAAAGTAGGGTTAAACAGTTAGAAGTTAGACTCAGTGACCTTGAAGACAGAGCAACTGACATCAGCATTTGTGAGGAGAAATCAGAGAAAAGAAATAATAAAAATGAAGAACGTTAAGAAACATGTGGGACTCCAGAACTCCATGAAGAGGAATAATTTATTTTTAATTGGAGTTCCTGAACAACAGGGGATTAATGACGATATAGACAGTATTGCTGTAGAGATGCTGACAGAAAACTTTCCTGAGACTATGAGCAAACAGAACATAGGTATCCAAGATGTTTATCCAACACCACAAAAGCTAGACCCAAAAAGCAAGACACCAAGACATAGTATAATCAAACTTAATAAGATGAAACATAAACAGATGCTTTTGAAGGCAGGGAGGCTCAAAGGAAAGCTAACACTCTGAGGGAAACTCTATAAGCTTTCTTTTGACTTGTCTGCGGAAACAATGCTGGCTAGAAAACAGTGGATAGACACATTCAAAGCCCTGAAGGAGAAAAATTTCTATCCAAGAATTATTTACCCTGCAAAACTGTCTATCAAATATAATGGTGAAATCAAGACTTTTAAAGATAAAGGGAAGTTTAGAGACTTCATAAAAAACAGACAAAATTACATGAAATATTGAAAGAAGCCCTTCCCTTAGAAAAACAGAACCATTAAATGCATATTTAAGGTGACAATTTAGGACACATCATGCAAAATTCTAATCAGTTAGGGAAGTCACAGAACTTAATCAAAGCTACAATATTGAAATGAGGGACTCTGTGATCATATCATGACAACTATAACACCCTCACATTGAAAGAGGGATACACTACAGCAGTTATAGTCATTTCAGATGCAGAGGAAATTTAAGAGTTATGCAGTTGTTAAAAGCGAGTTTAATCAGTATGTTAAGGGGGATAGTAGATGTAACTGACTCGACAGCACTTGGCCGTATAAGTAAATTAACAATGAATTGTATCAAAATAAGAAATGCAATTCAGGAGTCCCGACGAACACAAAACAAATACGGAAACAACAACCCATAAAGAAGAATGGCCCAGAACAGAACATTGAGAGCAATATAGAAAACATCAACATAAAAGTGATTACATCAAAATGATGGCACTAAGCACATACCTATCAATAATTACACTGAATGTAAATGGACTGAACACTCCGCTAAAGAGACAGAGAGTGACATCCTAGATCAAAAAACACAACCTGTCTATGTGTTGCTTACAAGAAACACAACTTAGACTTAAAGATATGAACAAATTGAAAATTAAAGGATGGAATAATATATACTAAGCTAACAACATACAAAAACAGCAGGTGTGTCAACACTAACCACAGATAAAATAGATTTTAATGTAAAATCCACTATTGTGGACAAGGATGGTCACTATTTATTGCTGAAAGGTTCAATACTCAAGCAGGACTTAACAGTGTTAAATGTTTATGTACCCAATACCAGAGCACCTAAATACATTGAACGAATAGTGACAAAATTGAAAAATGCGATAGATCATTCCCCAATAATATGTGGAAACTTCAACACTTCCCTCTCAGTTATAGGTAGATCATTCAGTAAAAAAGCTCAGTAAAGATGCAGAAGATCTTATTGCAGCAATCAACCAACTTGACCTTCTCAACATACACAGATCTTTTCATCCATCAACAGATAAGTACACCTTCTTCTTCAATGTGCATGGAGCATTCTCCAGAACTGACCATGTGTTAGGTCATAAAGCAATTCTCTACAAAACAGAAACCACTGATTTTCTGCAAAGTATCTTCTCACATGATAAAGCTGTAAAAGTTGAAATCAGTAACAGAAAATACACAGGTAGAAATTCAAACTTATGGAACTGAACAACACTTGGTTTGAAAAGCCTTTGGTAATCAATGAAATCAAGGATAAAATAAAGAAGTTTATGGAATCAAATAAGAATGAAAACACATCCTACCAGAATCTACAAGATACAGCAAAAGTAGTGCTCAGAGGTCAGTTTATCTCTGAGACAAACTCATCCAGAAAAAAGAAAGGGAACAAATTAAAGAATTAACCTTACAGCTTGAACTAGTGAAAGAGAGCAACAGAAGAAGCCCTCAGTCACCAGAAGAAAACAGATTATAAGGATTAAAGCAGAACTAAATGAATTAGAGAATAGAAAAACAGTGGAAAAAATTAACAAAACCAAAAGCTGGTTCTTTGAAAAGATCAACAAAATTGATAAACCATTGGCTAAACTTACAACAGAAAAACAGCAGAAGATACAAATAACCCCATTAAGAAATGAGATGTGAGTTGTTAAAACAGATCCAGCTGAAATAAAAAATATCATAACAGGGGGGTGGAGTCAAGATGGCGGACTAAGCCCACGTCTCCTTATATCCCTCTGGAAACCAAGACCTGAAATGACAATCAAACAGAGCCTTCTGATCACCTAATCAGCCTCAGGACATGGCACAGAGCTGTTAATTGGGACTTCACACCACTCAGCGAAAAACCTCCTCTCTCTCGCTGACTCCCGCTCCTGGCTAGCCCCGGCTCTCACCGAGGGAAGGTAAACGCACCATTTGACTTTTTTATCCTCTGTCTCGGCTGGCGGGCGGAGCTGGGTCTTGCCTGGCGGCTGGACTCGGACGCGCTGCTGGAGGGACAGGCAGGTGAAATTCCCATATTCTGAGAGCCAGTCTCGGGACTCTGATAATCTAGCCACATTGAGCCATTCGTTTTGTAGCTGCCTCAGCGGGGTTTGTGCGGAACTCCTCAGTCAGTGTGCGGGACGCCATGTTGGTACCGAGATTGTAGTGGGACCTCGTTCTTAGCGTGGGAGCCACTGCCTGCAAACGGGATAGCGCTTCTCCGACAGAAAAGTAGTGATTTTGCACAGTGCTGCCTACTTTGGGGGCCCTGTAACAGAAGCAGAGAAATCACTACCTCTTGGCACCTTTAGCCCCTCTGTCTGCTACCTGTGTGGATATGGTGGCCACAGCTGGGCATAATTCTTAGCTTGGGAGCCAGAGCCTGCCCACAGAAGAGTGCTTTTCTATCACAAAACCAGTACTCGACGCAGTGTTGGCTAAGGCTAGGCCCTGTCAGCAGAGGCCAACAGGGCAGTAGCATTGCTGTATTCTGATCTAGTTTGTTATCATCTGGGGTTGGATATAGGGCGCTTACTTTGTCAGATGAGAAGACAGACCTCTACACCTGAAAACCTAACTGACTTGTGAACTGGTCAGATACCTTTTGCTTTACATTTGAAGACAGCCTAGAGAAACATTTGCAATCCATCCTCACAGTACCTCTTCCAGCCTCTGTATACTCACATGGGACCCAAAAAGCAACAAACAATTGTGGCATACAAGTAATCACTCATGGCTTCAAAAGGCTCCCAAATAAAGCAACCAAGGAGTTTTCCAGATGAAGAAACTTTTATGAAAGCATCAAGAAGTGAATACAAATTGATTATATGCAGAGTCCTTCTAGACCTTATACAAAATGCAGCACAACAAAATGAAAAATTAAGCAAGTTGTTCGATCTGATGGAAGACCAGCACTCGAAATCCAACAGATCAAGAAGAAAATCAAAGACAGAAACTGCCATGCAAAGCCAAGAAAACAGAATGGAACAAATGGAAAAAAGAATTTCTGACTTGGAAGACAGAGCTACTGATGCCAGTGTCTATGAGCAGAAATCAGAAAAAAGAAACAAGAAAAATGAAACATTAAGAAGCATGTGGGACTATATGAAGAGGAACAACCTTCGATGAATTGGAGTCCCTGAACAGGGTGAGACATCTGAGAACACAGAGTATTGTTGCTGAGCTGCTGAAAGAAAACTTCCCAGAAATCACGAAGGAAGAGAATATAGACATCTCAGATGCACATCGTACGCCACCCAATACAGATCTGAAAAGAAAGACTCCAAGACATATTATAATCAAGCTTAACAAAATGAAACACAAGCAGCAACTCTTAAAGGCAGCAAGACTCTAGGCAAAGCTAACATTCAGAGGGAAACCCTGTAGGCTCTTGTCAGATTTCTCAGCAGAAACCATGCTGGCACGGAGACAGTGGCACGACATAGTCAATGTCTTGAAGGAGAAGAACTTCCAACCAAGAACTATATATCCTGCAAAACTGTCTTTCAAATACGAAAATGAAATTAAGACATTCCCAGATAAACAGAAACTCAGAGACTTTGTAAAAACCAAACCCAAACTACAAGAAATACTGAAAGAAGTTCTTGGCTTTGGCTTAGAAGAACGAAACCACTAACTTTATATTTTAGAACGACACACTACTCAATACTGTACTCATTTAGGGAAGGCTCCAAAATAAATCACAGCTTTGATTTGGAAAGAAGCAATCCAGTGATCATCATGATAACTATGGTGTCATCATAATAAAAAGAGTGATGTACTACAGTTGTTATAGTCCTTCCAGATGGAGAGGAAGATGACCAGACTGGTAGTAACTAAAATTGGGTTTATAAATAGTTTATTAAGGGGGTTCATAGGGGCAGTTGTAAAGCACAACAAAGAGGTATCATACCATTTCAAGAAATCTAACATACGAGTCTCAACAACTATAAAACCAGCTCTGAAAAAGGTGAAAAATCAACTCACAAAAAAGAATGTCCCACAACAGACTAATAAGAACTGGAGAGAAAACCTTAGCATAAAAATAAACATATCACAATGGCAGCAGTGAACACATACCTATCAATAATTACATTGAATGTGAATGGACTGAATGTTCCAGTAAAGAGACACCGAGTGTCATCTTGGATCAAAAGACACAACCCATCCATATGTTGTCTACAAGAAACTCACTTGAGACCTAAAGACAGGAACAAACTGAAAATTGAAGGTTGGAAGAATATATATCAAGCTAACAATGAACAAAGAAGAGCAGGGGTGGCAATTCTAATCTCAGACAAAATCAATTTTAATGTCAAATCCACTATCGTGGACAAAGATGGACACTATTTATTGCTGAAAGGTTCAGTACACAACCAAGACTTAACTATATTAAATATTTATGCACCTAATGTCAGAGCACCTAAATATGTCAAAGAAACACTGACTACACTCAAAAGAGAGTTAGATGACTCCACAATAATAGTGGGAGACTTTAACACTCCACTCTCATTACTAGACAGATCATCTAGAAAAAAGCTCAGAAAAGATACAGAAGACCTCACTGCCACAATTAACCAACTAAACCTCATTGATATATACAGAACTTCCCACCCATCAGCAGACAACTACACCTTCTTCTCCAGTGCACATGGAACATTCTCCAGAATTGACCACGTGATAGGCCATAATGCAATGCTCAACAAAATCCACACCATTGAATTACTGCAAAGCATCTTCTCAGATCATAAAGCCATAAAAGTTGAAATCAATAGGAGAAAAATCATAGATAGAAAGTGGAACTCTTGGAAATTGAACAACATCTTGCTTAAAAAAACATGGGTTATAGAGGAAATCAAGGATGAATTAAAGAAATTCATGGATTCCAATGAGAACGAAAACACTTCCTACTAGAACCTATGGGATACAGCCAAAGCAGTGCTCAGAGGTCTGTTTATCTCCCTAAATGCACACATCTGGAAGGAAGAAAGAAACAAATCAGGGAACTAACTCTACAGCTTGAATAAGTA
Source organism: Heterohyrax brucei (assembly GCA_028571685.1). Taxonomy (NCBI): domain Eukaryota; kingdom Metazoa; phylum Chordata; class Mammalia; order Hyracoidea; family Procaviidae; genus Heterohyrax; species Heterohyrax brucei. Next base: position 79,100,658 of record CM053154.1, on the reverse strand, counting down.
GAAAGAGAACAACAGAGGAACCCCTCAGTCACTGGAAGAAATGAGATCATAAAGATTAGAGCAGAGCTAAACCAATTAGAGAATAGAAAAAGAATTGAAAAGACCAAAAGCTGGTTTTTTGAAAAGATCAACAAAATTGATAAACCACTGGCTAAACTTACTAAAGAAAAGCAGGAAAGGAAACAAATAACCCAAATTAGAAATGAGAGGGGAGTTGTCACCACAGATGCAACAGAAATCAAAAATATCATAACAGAATACTATGAAAGACTGTACTCTAACAAATTTGAAAACCTAGGGGAAATGGACCAATTCCTTGACTCATACCACCTACCCAAATTATCACAACGTGAAGCAGAACTTAATAAACCCATCACAAAGGAAAAGATTGAAAAGGTCATCAAAACACTGCCAACCAAAAAAGGTCCGGGCCCAGATGGCTTTACGGCAGAATTCTACCAAGCATTTAGAGAAGAGTTATCCCCAATACCACTGAGACTATTTCACAGTATAGAAATGGATGGAGTACTCCCAAACTCATTCTATGAAGCCAGCATAACCCTGATACCTAAGCCAGGGAAAGATCCAACAAAGACAGAGAACTACAGACCGATATCACTCATGAACCTAGATGCAAAAATCTTCAACAAAATTCTTGCCAACAGAATACAACAACATATCAAGAAAATAATCCATCATGACCAAGTGGGATTCATACCAGGGATGCAAGGCTGGTTCAACATCAGGAAAACAATGTGATCAACCACATAAATAACCCAAAAGACAAAGATCACCTGATTTTGTCCATTGATGCCGAAAAGGCATTTGATAAAGTCCAACACCCATTCATGCTAAAAGCTCTTAGCAAAATGGGCATAGACGACAAATTCCTCAACACAATAAGGGCCATTTATACAAAGCCAATTGCCCACATCATCCTGAATGGAGAGAGACTGAAAGACTTTCCTTTGAGATCAGGAACTAGACAAGGATGCCCACTCTCACCTCTCCTATTCAACATTGTGCTAGAAGTTCTAGCCAGAGCAATTAGACAAGACGAAGAAATAAAGGGCATCTGCATCGGCAAAGAGGAAGTTAAAATCTCCCTGTTTGCAGATGATATGATTGTATATGCAGAGAACCCAAAGAAATCTATAAGTAAGCTATTCAGACTGATAGAAGAGTTCAGCAAAGTCTCAGGATACAAGATAAACATAAGTAAATCAGTAGGATTCCTTTATACCAACAACGAGACTGTTAAGGAGGAAATTATCAAATCAATACCATTTATAATAGCCCCTGAGAAGATAAAGTACCTAGGAATTAATCTAACCAGAGAAACAACAGACCTTTACAAAGAGAACTACAAGCTCTTACTACAAGAAACTAAGAGAGACTTAGATAAATGGAAAAACCTACCCTGCTCATGGATAGGAAAACTTAACATTGTGAAAATGTCTATTTTACCCAAAGCAATTTATTTATATAATGCAATCCCAATACAAGTTCCAGCATCATTTTTTAATGAGATGGAGAAACAAATCACCAATTTTGTTTGGAAAGGGAAGAAGCCCCGGATAAGTAAGGTACTACTAAAGAAGAAGAACACACTGGGAGGCCTCTCATTACCCGACCTTAGAACATACTACACTGCCACAGTGGTCAAAACAGCCTGGTACTGGTATAAGAACAGACAGATCGATCAATGGAACAGAACCGAGACCCCAGAGATGACACCATCTGCCTATGAACAGTTGATATTCGACAAAGGCCCTAAGACATTAAACTGGGGTAAAAACAGTATCTTCAACAAATGTTGCTGGCAAAATTGGTTATCCATCTGTAATAAACTGAATCAAGATCCATATCTTACACTTTATACAAAAACCAACTCCAACTGGATAAAAGACCTAAATACCAAACCTAAAATGATAAAGCTCATCCAAGAAAAGGTAGGAACAACAATGGAAGTTTTAATACACAATGAGGACAGACTCCAAAATCTGTCAAAGAAACCTCAATCAACAGAAGAGAAAATAGATAAATGGGAACTATTAAGACTGAAACACTTTTGCTCATCCAAAGACTTTATTAATAGAATTAAAAGAACACCCACAGAATGGGAAAAAATATTTGGCAACTCTATGTCAGACTGACACCTGATCTCCATAATCTATAAGATACTACAAAATATCAATAAGAAGAAGATAAACCATCCAATTAAGCGATGGGCAAAGGAGATGGACAGACATTTCACTAAAGAGGAGATTCAGGCAGTCAAAAAACACACGGGGACATGTTCACGATCTTTAGTTATTAAAGAAATTCAAATCAGGACAACAATGAGATACCATCTCACCCCAACAAGATTGGCCATGATCCAGAAAACACAAAACAACAAACACTGGAGAGGCTGTGGAGAATGTGGAACCCTCCTACACTGTTGGTGGGGTTGTAAAATGGTCCAGCCTCTTTGGAAGGCAATCTGGCGCTTCCTTAAAAAAATGGATATCGATATACCATTTGACCCAGTAATTCCACTACTTGGAATATATCCTACAGAATCAAGGCCTTTCACACCAATGGACACATGCACAAGAATGTTTATCACAGTGCAGTCCACAATAGCAAAAAGATGGAATCAACCCAGATGCCAAACAATAGAAGAATGGATAGGTAAACTATGGTACATATACTCAATGGAGCACTACGCAATGATGAAGAATAACAATGATTCCAGGAAACATCTCCTAACCTGGTTTCAACTGGAAGACATTATGTTGAGTGAAAGTAGTCAGCGACAAAGGGACAAATACTGTATGAGACCTCTACGATAAGATCTCAAAAACAGACTTGTGTATAGAAGAAAAGAGTCTTTGACAGCTGCAAGGGAAGGGAGGGAGGGAGGGCGATGGGGGGCAGGGTTTAGTTTAGATAGTTACTAGAAATCTAGTTGGGAGAAAGCGGTGATAGCACATATTAGAAACAAGAACGACATTAAGTGGACTTCAGCATAACTTGAATACTCCTTCCATCTTAACTCAATACTGCAAGGATAGAGTAGCTGGGGTGGGGGCAGTGGGACCATGCTCTTAGGCAAATTCCAGGCCAATTGGCACAACCAGCGTTTTGCTAAGAGAGCTCTCTGCACCCCACATTGGTGAGTGGAGTGTAGAGTCTTAAAAGCTGCCAAGCTGCCATCTGAGGACACAGCAAATGGTCCCAACTCAGCAGGAACGGATGCTTACCGAGGACCAAAATGACATGCAGTAAAGACAACCGAGAAGACAGAGAGACCCACAAGAGTGGGTGCCTACATCGACTTGGGACCGCAAGAACTGGACGCTGCCCGGCCACCACCAGCGATAGCCATGTTGGAGCTCACAGAGAGGAGTCTCCCTGGCAACACAAGAATAAAAAGAGGTGCATCATGAGATCTCCATTCAAAGACCTCAATTGATGGTCCAGTGGTTTTGGGGTTCCTCTGAGAGCATGGCCCCTGGCCCTGATGCTGCCCTTTCCCATAAATTATAACAAAATCCACTCTTTGGAGAGGAATGGATTGGACTTGGCAATGCAGAGCGATAATATATTGGAAGCACTTTATGGTTCTATACATCTAAAGGATATCATCTTGCTGACCTCTGGCTGGAGGAAGGGGAGTAGATGGAGAGGAGGGGAAAGGAGGCTGTTGGGAGGATGAGACATGTATCGAGCAGAGAGGAACAGTGTGCAGTCACCGGACAGGAAGAGCAGTGGAAGCTGCATATAGGTGGTCATGTAAATTTATATGTGAATGTACATTTTCACTCAGTTATGTTAAATAAAAATAAAAATTAAGAAAATATATCATAACAGAATATTATGAAAGACTGTACTCTAACAGGTTTGAAAATCTAGAGGAACTGGACAAATTTCTAGATTCATATCACTCTGGATGGCACTTGGCTTGGCTATCACTCCCCAAGACTATCACAAGGAGAAGTAGATCAACTTAATAAATCTATCAAAAGGAAGAGATTGAAAAAGTCATCAAAAATCTACCAGCCAAAAAAAGTCCTGGCCCAGATGGCTTCACTGCAGAATTCTACCAAACTTTTAGAGAAGAATTAACTTTGACACTACTGAGACTATTTCACACCATAGAAACGGGTGGAATACTCTCAAATTCATTCTATGAAGCAAACATAACCCTGATACCACAGCCAGGGAAAGATCCTCCAGAAAAGAAAATTACAGATCAATACCACTCATGAAACTAGATGCAAAAAACTTCAACAAAATTCTTGCCAATTAATTCAACAGCATGTAAAAAAATAATTCATCATGATGAAGTTGGTTTCATTCCATAGATGCAAGGCTGGTTCAGGACAAGAAAAACTATTAGTGTAATCAGCCACATTATTAACACAAAAGATAAGAATCACCTGATTTTGTCAATTGATTTAGAAAAGGCATTTGACAAAGTTCAACACGTATTGATGCTTAAAACTCTCAGAAAAATAGGAATAAAGGATAAATTCCTCTACACAATCAGTAGCATCTATGCAAAGCCAACTGCCTTCATAGTCCTGAATAGTGAATGACTGAAAGAATTCTCTTTGAGAATGGAAACTGGACAGAATTGCCCACTCTCATTGCTTCTATTCAACATCGTGCTAGAAGTTCTAGCCAGAGCAATTAGAGAAGACAAAGAAATAAAGGGCATCTGCATTGGAAAGAAGAAGTAAAAATCTCCCTATTTGCAGATGATGTGATTGTTTATACAGAGAGTCCAAAAGAATCCATAAGTAAACTATTGGAACTAATAGAGGAGTTTAGCAAAGTAATGATATACAAGATAAACATAAGTAAATCAGTAGGATTCCTTTTATACCAACAATGAGATTATTAAAGAAGAAATCACCAAATCAATTACATTTACTATAGCCACCAAGGAAATAAAATACCTAGGAATAAATCTAACTAGAGAAATATGAGCTCTTTACAAAGACAGCTACAAAGCCTTACTACAAGAAACTAAGAGACTTACATAAATGGAGAAACCTACCCTGCTCATGGATAGGAAGACTCAACATTGCGAAAATATCTATTTTCCCCAAAGTAACCTACTTATATAATGAAATCTCAATACAAATTCCAGTGACATTTTTTAATGAGACGGAGAAACAAATCACCAACTTTGTTTGGAAAGGGAAGAAATCTCGGATGAGTAAAGCACTACTGAAGAAGAAGATACTAGGAGACTTCTCACTACTTGACTTTAGAACCTATTACACTGCCACAGTAGTCAAAACAGACTGGTACTGGTACAAAAAGAGAGAGAGAGATCAATGGAACAGAGACCCCAGAGATGCCTGCATCCTCTTATGAACAGCTGATATTCAACAAAGGCCCTAAGATTGTATGCTGGGGTGAAAACAGTCTGTTTAACAAATGGTGCTGGCAAAACTGGCTATCCATCTGCAAAAAATTGAAACAAGACCCATATCTCACACCTTATACTAAAACCAACTGAAACTGGATAAAAGACCTAAATATCAAATCTAAAATGATAAAGCTAATCTGAGATAAAATAGGACCAATAATGGAAGTTTTAATACACAATATAGACAGACTTCAAAATCTGACAAAGCACGATCAACAGCAAAAGGAAATAGATAAATGGGACTAGTAAGAATCAACCACTTTTGCTCATCCAAATAATTCATCTACAGAATTAAAAGACAAACAGCAGAATGGGAAAAAATTTTTGACAACTACATGTCAGGCTGATGTCTGATCTCCATAATTTATAAGGTATTTCACAATATCAACAATAAAAGGATAAATAATCCAATTCAGTGATAGGTGAAGAAGATAGACAGACATTTCTCTAAAGAAGATATCCAGACAGCCAAAAGACAAAGGCAGAATTGCTCATGATCATTAGCTATTAAAGAAATTCAAATCAAAACTACAATGAGATACCATGTCACCCCAACGAGGTTGATCACGATCCAAAAAACACAAAACAACAAATGCTGGAGAGGCTGTGGAGAAAGTGGAACTTTACTACACTGTTGGTGGGAATGCAAAATGGTACAATCTCTTTGGAAAGCAATTTGGCGCTTCCTTAAAATGCTGGAAATAGATATACCATTTGATCCTGTAATTCCACTGCTTGGACTTTGTCCTTCAGAAACAAAGGTTGTCACATGAACAGACACATGTACATGAATGTTTGTTACAACACAGTCCACAATAGCAAAAAAAATCAACCCCAATACCCATCAACAGATGAAAGGATAAGCAAACTATGGTACATATACTCAATGGAACAGTATGCTATGATAAAAAACAATGACAGTTTTAGAAAACATCTCATAACATAGTCTCATTTGGAAGCGATAATGCTGAGTGAAATCAATCAGTGTGAAAAGGACAAATTTTGTATGACATCCCTGTTTAAGGACTTAACAAGAGAATTATCCACGGAAGAAAATGACCGTGTTGGCTACATGTATGGGTGCACACTGAGGGTTTGTCATAGATGAGATAACTGATAGGTGTTAGAAATTTTATTCTTTTACTGTAATTAATAAAAAATAAAATTTAAAAATATAATAAAGCTATAAAAATAACAAAATTCAAATTTATAATTTAATTTAATGTGATAGATAATATTGTTTTTGCTAATAAAATTTGTTGCTGTTGAGTCAATTCTGACCCATAGTGACCCTAACACAACAGAGTAGAACTGCCTCATAGAATTTCCACAGAGTGTCTAGTAGATTCAAATTGCCAATCTTTTGGTTAGTGGTTGTGGAACTTAACCACTATGCCACCAGGATTTCTGAAACTACATAATAGATGCTATTCATCATAGAAAGGTTTTGCTTCAGATTTGATTCTACATTGAATTTGATTTTACATTCTGGCTTTATTAGTACGCATGCAGAGGACATGCACATGAGTAACTCAATTTTTCAGAATGACTGTCAAGATTACTATTTCAGGTCAATCAGACCTCATTATTTGTTAGCACTTTGCTACCTAGCAGTACTAGAATGCCAATTTTAATTGAAGATAATATTAGCATTAGATTATTAATGAAATTATTCTTTAAATCATAACATTGAGTAAGTTAGAAATTTGTGACACTCATATAGACAGACTTCAAAATCCTACAAACAAAACACCTTCTTCAAAAGAGAAAATAGATAAATGGGAATTAATAAGAATCAAACACTTCTGCTCATCCAAAGACTTCATTAAAAGAATTAATAGACCACCTACAGAATGGGAAAAAATATGTGGTAACTGTATGTCAGACCGATGCCTGATCTCCATAATCTATAAGGTACTACAAAATATCAGTAAGAGAAAGATAAATCATCCAATTAAGCAATTGGCAAAGGAAATGGACAGACACTTCTCTAAAGAGGAGATCCAGGCAGCCAAAAAACACATGTGGACATGCTCACGATCATTAATGATTAAAGAAATTCAAATCAAAACAACAATGAGATACCATCTCATTCCAACAAGATTGGCCATGATCCAAAAAATGCAAAACATTAAATGTTGGAGAGGCTGTAGAGAGAATAGAACTCTCCCACACTGTTGGTGGGATTGCAGAATGGTACAACCTCTTTGGAAAGCAATCTGGCATTACCTTAAAATAATGGATATAGATATACCATTTAACCCAGTAATTCCTCTGCTTGGAATATATCTTACAGAATCAAGGCCATTCACACCAACTGATACATGCACACGAATGTTCATCGCAGCACAGTCCACAATAGCAAAAAGATGGAATCAACCCAAATGTCCAACAACAGAAGGATGGATGGGTAAACTTTGGTATATGTACTCAGTGGAGTACTATGCAATGATAAAGAACAACGATGACAGCAGGAAACATCTCTCAATTTGATCTCAACTGGAGGACATTATGTTGAGTGAAACTAGTCAGGGACAGAAGGACAAATATTACAAGAGACCCCTACTATAAAAACTTAAAAGCAGACTCATACATAACAGAAAAGATTCTTTGACAGCAACAGGGTGAAGGGGGCAGCAGGATGGGACAGCAAGAGGTGAGGGTTTAGATTAGATAGTTGTTAGAAGTTTGGTTGGGTGAAATTGGTGACAACACACATTAGTAAGAAGATCAATATTAATGGGACTTCAATACAACTTGTGTACTCCTCCCATCTTAACCCAATATTGTAAGCACAGAGTATGTACACTTTCATTTTTTAGTTAATAAAAAATATATATATTAAAAAAAAGCAATTTGTGACACTCACGACTTTTACCTTTTCTCTCTTATCTTTTAACTAAGCAAGTCCTTGCAAGTATACTTCTAAAATACTTGCTGAGTGTTTTTGTTATCTAGTGCTTCTGTAACAGAAATACCACAAAGTGGACGCCTTTAGCAAAGGAAAGTTTATTCTTACATAGTCCAGTAGGCTACAAGTCTAAATTCAGGATGTCTGCTCCAGGGGAAGGTTATCACTCTGTTAGTTCTGGAGGAAAAGTCCTTGTGTTGTTACAGTATTTGTTTGGGGAGCACCTTCACACAGGAACCTTGAGTCTGAAGGATGCACTCTACTCCTGGTGCTGCTTTCTTGATGGTGTGAGGTCCCCAATTCTCAATATGATTTGTTCTCTTTTTATCTCACATAAGATGAAAGGATAAAAGGTGGGCCAAGCCACAGTCTAGGGAAATTCCCTTAGCAAGGGTGTTGCAGACCCATCCTAATCCTCTTTTAACATAATCATCCTATCTATCAGTCACAGGTAGAGATTAGGATGTATATAGTATAGCAAAATCACAAAATACTGGGAATGATGGCCTAGCCAAATAATTACACAGATTTTTGGAGGGACACAATTCTATCCATGATACTGAGTCTATCTTTTATTTTTAACTACACTGCCACCTGAGGCTGTGTGGCCGACTCTGCACCCATGAATGTCTGCTAAGTCTCTTAACTATCCTCATCCCCCTCTACTCTCATACTTGCAACTCTTCTCCTTCTGGAAGTCACCATAAATGTTAAAAAGATGATCCTTCAACCTTAAGCCAAAAACAGCCCCTGAAGTCTTCTTGGAACGATATTCTGGCTTGACTAATAAAAAAATTTTGCCTTGAGCACTACGCTCTTTTAAAAACTATCTATATGGGGATCAAAGTGACCTACAAATCAAAAGGTTAGTTAAGAACCATAGAGGGCAGTGAGTGTATGTTAATGGAAGAGGAACAACTTGGTAAAGTAGGGCCAACACGGTTGTACAACTCAAAGAATGTAATTGATGTTATTTAATTGTGTATGTAGAGACTGTTGGATTGGTGTATGCTCTGGTATACCAAAGCATGTAGATAAACATATTTGGTATGCACATACCAAAGTGTGTAGATAAAAGTAAGAAGACAGACTCAGTGTCATGGATTGAACTGTGTCCCCCCCAAAAAATGTGTGTAGCCATTTGGTTGGGCCATCATTCTCAATATTTTGTGATCTTCCAATGCTATGCATCCTAATCTCTGCCTGTGGCTAGTAGATAGGATGTTTATGTTAAAAGAAGATTACGGTAGGACTGCAGCACTCAACAACAACAAAAACTATAATCCTGTCACTTCACTAACTAAATCCAGCTTTGACCACCTAAAAGGTCTAGCATTACTGGAAACATCTTTCCCACCTCTTTAAGTTTTCTGACTATCATATATTATTCCCCCACCAAAATCCTCTCCACTACACTAGTTTACATTTACCTTTTTTGTATACATTCAGCCAAAGACTTTGCAAGCCCCAAGGCCATTCAACATGCTGTACCTTTTCCTTCTGTAATGCTCACTCCGCAAGGCTGGGTCTCTCTTCTCCTTCTGACATCCACTTTTAAATGTAGTCTCTTCAGAGAAGCCTTCCTAAGCCACCTTAATGGCACTGCTGCTCCCCCACCAGGCTCATTATTCTTTCACTCCACATTGTCCATTTCTTTCAGAGTGCTTGTCACAACTATAATTATAGAATTGTCATTTCGTATATATATATTCTACTTCCTACGCAAGAAGGTCAGCTTGTTAAGGAGACAGATCAGTTCCAAGTCATATACTACGTATAGTACCTAGTGCATTAAAAAAAAAACTGTTGCTGTTGGTTCTGACTCATAGCAATCCTAAAGGACAGAGCAGAACTGTTGTCAAGTTCCCAAAGAGCACCTAATAAATGTGAACTGTTGGTCTTTTGGTTAGCAGCTGTACCACTTAACCACTATGCTTTCCACATATTTCATAGTGGGCCCTTAACTATATGATGAATAAATATTTAATCTAAATCAATTTTAAATAAATAAACTTCAAATAAAAATTTAAAAATCAGTTAATCAGTTGTTAGAATTCAGATAATAATGTTTTTGAACATATGACTACACTTACTCTAAAATTTACCTCTGTGAGTTCGTCTACACAAAGAACAAAACACTACTAGATCCTATGCCATGTTCACAGTCATTTTTATGCTTAAACCCATTATTGCGGCCACTGTGTCAATCCATCTCTCGGAGGGTCTTCCTCTTTTTCGCTGACCCTCCACTCTACCAAGCATGATGACAATGCCCAGCCAAGCCAAGTGCCGTCGAGTCGGATCCGACTCATTCCGACCCTAGGCGCCAGGGTAGAACTGACCCCCAGACAACGACCAGTACCAGGAATAATTTTTCTTGAAAATATGAATACAGTATCTGTAGCTGTGTTGCCACTTCTTTAGTATTTGGCCTATTGGTTTCTACTGGTGCTGTAACAAAAATGACTATATATTTAGCAGCTTAAGCAGCACAGATCTATTCCCGTTTAGTTCTGTAGGCCATGAGATGACAGGGCTAAACCAGCTGTGTTCCTTTCTGAAGTCTCTAGAGAAGAATCCATGTTTGTTGCTGTTTCCAGCTCCTCAGGACCTCCTGCAGCCCTCAGCTCATGGCTCCTTACTTCATCGTTAAAGCCAGCAATGGTTGTCAAGTTCTTCTCACGGTCCATCTATCTCATCCTTATTCAGAAGAAAGAACACCACTGATAAAGCTTCTCTACTTTTGAGATTAGGCCCACTAGGATAACTTTCTCATCTTGAAGTCTTTAGCTCCAGTCTCATGTATAAAAACCTTTTGCCATGTGTTATGAGTTAGTTCCTCCAAAACTTATTGCCAACTTGACTAGGCCATAGATCCCATACTGTATGGTTGTCTTCCATTTTGTAATCTACTATAATTTTCCTATGTGTTGTAAATCCTAATCTCTACCTGTGGTTAATGAGGCAAAATGGGGGTTTGTTAAAGAAGGTTAGGGCAGAATCAATACCTTTCCTCAGGTCAGGGCCCTGATCAGACGAAGGGAATTTCCCTGATGTGTGGACTGCATCACTTGTGTCTTAAAAGAGACAAAGGGAGAGAGAAATAAGCAGACAGATGAGACACTTCAAAGAAAGAACCCCCTGGCTTGTAACAGTCCTTTAGACCCAGTGTCCCTGCACAAGGAGCTCATAAACAAGGGGAAGATTAATAATAAGGACTTTCCTCAGAACCAACAAAGAGAGAGAAAACCTTCCCTGGGAGTTAGCATCCCGTAATATGGATTTCTAGGCTCCTAGAGTGTGAGAAAGTAGCTTTCTGGTTGTTAAAGCCATTCACTTGCAGTATTTCTGTTGTAACAGCACTCGATAACTAAAACACCGTGTCACAGTCACAGGTCCAGGAAGAACTCAACTATCTCATCACTATCATCAGTCCGAAGGTATGCTATGATGTTGCTTACCCTTCACTATCCTGAAATTTATCATATACACAAAGAAACCACGGGCCCTAAAAGAAAGTGGCTATCCTGAATATAAGATGGTTATCCACACGACACACATAAATGTGAAGTCAAATTTGAGGTGTAGGGCCTCCATGTGTGTCAGAGTAAAACTGTGTTCTGCAGAGTTTTTAATGGCTGAGTTTTCTGGAAATGGATTGCTGATCCTTTCTTCCAAGGCTCATTTGTGTGGACTTGAATCTCCAAGCATAAGGTTAGAATTGTTTAACTGTTTTTACCAACCAATGGCCATTTATACATACATACATGTATATGTATGTGTATGAGATAAAAATCACTATTTAAATTTTTTCCTCCTGAATGTATGGACTTCTGAGTATAAGTATCCAGACCCACTGGGTCAGAGACACTAGTATGAGTAACATGGTAACACATACACGCTTACACTTGCTGAGAGGTAACCTGAAAGGGTAGCTGCCTGTTTGGTCTGCTTCTAGCAGGGCTTATCAGATTTTTATGTATGTTAGTCTGTATTTCTGTAGACAGAATCTGAGAACACCTGTTAGTACAACAAAGTTCCTGAAAAATGGAGGTTTCACAGCAATTACTCAAAGACTTTCTGACTTCCAAATTATATACTACAGTCAAAACTACCCTGGAAGCTTCTTTCTCATGGCACCTGTTATGACGCAGTCTGTGGTCCTCTATAGTCCACATCAGTACATTTCACCGTTAATGAGACCAGCCTCTTTGTAAAGAGCTTTGCCTTCTGGCTCTGGATTGGAGTTGGGATACAACAGATATTCCCCGCTCTACTAGACTGTGGCTAACAGACCCTTAATTGAGCCACACACTCAGCACTTAAAGCACAGAAACATAATACACCAGTATGCAATTAGAGGTGACCAAGTTCAACCTCTTGTTCTACATGTCTTGAAAATGATGTTGAACTTCCGAAAGAGAACGAAAACGTCAAAGACATCAAGCTGTTTGAATCTTCTCTATTGAGTGGGGAGAATAAATATGTGAAGTCTGTATTACTTTTTTAGGAGCTCTGTGGTCTAGCTCAAGGAACTCTGGGGTGATCTCAGCACTGCCACCACTTAGCTATGTGACCTTGGCTTAAATGTGGCAACCTTTATTGAATGTTTGATTCATACAGAGTGTTTTAGTCAGCTAGTGCTGCTCTAACAGAAATACCACAGAGTGGATGGCTTTAACAAATGAAGACTTATTCTTACACAGTCCGGTAGGCTGCAAGTCCAAATTCAGGATATCTCCTCCAGGAGGATTGCCCCTTGTCGGCTCTGGAGGAAAGTCCAGTATCATGTCAGTCTTTGTCCAGGGAGCATGTTGGTACAGGAACCTCAGGTCTGAAGGACGCGCGCTTCTCTTGGTGCAGCTTTCTTGGTAATGTGAGGTTACCAACCCTCTGCTTGATTACCTTTCCTTTTACCTCTTTTTTTTTTCTTTATTTAACATGACCGAGTAAAAATGTATATTCCCATATAAATTTATATGCCCACCTATATGCAGCTTCCACTGTTCTCCCTGTCCGGTGACAGCGCACTATTCCTCTCTGCTCCATACACGTCTCATCCTCCCAACAGCCTCCTTTCCGCTCTTCTCCACCCACTCTCCTTCCTCCAGCCAGAGGTCAGCAGGATGATATCCTATCGATGTATAGAACCATAAAATGCATCCAATGTATGGTCACTCTGCATTGCCAAGTCCAATTCATTCCTGTCCAGAGAGTGGACCTTCGTTATAATTTATGGGTAAGGGCAGCATCAGGGCTGGGGGTCATGCTCTCAGGGGAACCCCGAAACCACTGGACCATCAATTGAGATCTTTTAGTAGAGATCTCAGGATGCACCCCTTTTTATTCTTGTGTTGCCAGTGAGACTCCTCTCTGTGAGCTCCATCGTGGCTATCACTGATGGTGGCCGGGCACCATCTGATTCTCCTAGTCCCAAGTCGATGTAGATTGTCTTTACTGTGTGTCATTTTGGTCCTCGGTGAGCATCCGTTCCTGCTGAGTTGGGACCATTTGCTGTGTCCTCGGATGGCAGCTTGGCAGCTTTTAAGACCCCAGACACCACTCACCGATGTGGGGTGCAGAGAGCTCTTTTAGCAAAACGCTAGTTGTGCCAATTGGCCTCGATATCGGCTAAGAGCATGGTCCCCTGCCCCCCACCCCAGCTACTCTATCCTTGCAATATTGGTTAAGATGGAAGGAGTACTCAGGTTATGCTGAAGTCCACTTAATGTTGTTCTTGTTCCTAATGTGTGCTATCACTGCTTTCTCCCAACCAGATTTCTAGCAACTAAACTCTCCCACCTCACCCTCCCCCACTTACAGCTGTCAAAGAGTTTTTTCTTCTATACACAAGTCTGTTTTTGAGATCTTATCGTGGAGGTCTCATACAATATTTGTCCTTTTGTCACTGACTACTTTCACTTAACATAATGTCTTCCAGTTGAAACCAGATTAGGAGATGTTTCCTGGAATCATCGTTATTCTTTATCATTGCATAGTGCTCCATTGAGTGTATGTACCATAGTTTATCTATCCATTCTTCTGTTGTTGGGCATCTGGGTTGATTCCATCTTTTTGCTATCGTGGACTGTGCTGAGATAAACATTCTGGTGCATGTGTTCGTTGGTGTGAAAGGCCTTGATTCTGTAGGATATATTCCAAGTAGTGAAATTACTGGGTCAAATGGTATATCAATATCCATTTTTTTAAGGAAGCACCAGATTGCTTTCCAAAGAGGCTGGACCATTTTACAACCCCATCAACAGTGTAGGAGGGTTCCACTTTCTCCACAGCCTCTCCAGCATTTGTTCTTTCATGTTTTCTGGATCATGGTCAGTCTTGTTGGGGTGAGATGGTATCTCATTGTCGTCTTGATTTGAATTTCTTTAATAACTAAAGATCGTGAACATGTCCTCATGTGTTTTTTGGCTGCCTGGATCTCCTCTTTAGTGAAGTGTCTGTCCATCTCCTTTGCCCATCGCTTAGTTGGATGGTTTATCTTCTTATTATTGATATTCTGTAGTATCTTATAGATTATGGAGATCAGGCGTCGGTCTGACATAGAGTTGCCAGATATTTTTCCCATTCTGTGGGTGTCCCTTTTACCTCTTGAAAGATGAAAGGATTAAGGGTGGTGCAAGACACACTCCAGGGAAACTCCCTTTACAATGGAACAGGGAGGTGATTCTGTGAAGGGATTTACAGTCCCACCCTAATCATTTAACATACAGTATAGTAAAAGCACAAAATGGAGGACAATCACAGAATACAGGGAATCATGGCCCAGCCACGTGGCTACACATAGTTTTGGGGGGACACAATTCAGCCCATGACACAGAGGCAGACCTGACCACTGCGTCCTCTGTTCCCAGGTTGCTCATGGCACAAAACCATTCCAACCCTTCTTAGAACTCAGTGGCAAGTATTTGCAAGTCCATCACTATCTTAGTTATCTCACACTGATATAACAGAAGCAACTCAAATGGGTAACTTTAACAAGCAGAAATCTATTTTCTCACAGGTTAGCCAATTAAAAAAAAAGAACCACTGCCTTCAAGTCAGTTCTGACTCATGATGACACTATAGTGGAAACTCTGGTAGCACAGTGGGTGCTAGCTCTGCTAACCAAATAATCAACAGTTCAAATCCTCCGGGCACTCCTTGGAAACTCTATAGGGCAGTTCGGCTCTGACCAATAGAATCGTTGTGAGTTCTCACAGTTTAGTAGGCTTAGAAATTTGAATGCATAGCACCAGTCTAGAGGAAGGCTTTCTCTCTGTCAGCCCTAGAGGAAGGTCCCTGTTTCTTTAACTTCGGCTTCCTGGTTCCTTGGAGATCTCCATGTGGCTGGGCGTTAATACTCTGCTGGGTTGGTATGAGTCGGAATCAGCTTGATGGCTGTGGGTTTGGATTTGGTTTTGGGGTCTAGAATGTTCTCTCAGCACAGGGACCATAGGTCCAAAGGAAGCACTCCACATCCATTTGGTGTACTGAGATCCTTCTCCCTCTGCTCATTTCTTTCTCCTTTTATCTCTTGTGAGAGAAGAGCTGTGTGACTCAAGCAAAGGTGTGACTTGAGTAAGGCTGTGAGACTCAAGATACACTCTACCCTAATCCTGTCCCATCGATGTTTTAGGATTTACAACATACAAAATCGAGACTAGTTACATAATGTCATAAAATGGAAGATGATAACATAGACCACAAAAATTGATGATAATTATATACTGCTGGAAATCATAACCTAGCCAAGGTGACACATATTTTTAGAGGGACAAAGATTAATCCTTGATAATCCCTTTCGACTACAGGTTTCCCCAAAATGTAAGTAAATGTCTTGCAAGTAAAGAGATTCTGTAATAAATTAAAAGAAATTATTGTACTTCAGATGGAGGTTTATAGATCAAACCAGCTTCTCGTTAAACACTTACTAGATACATTAGTTAACAAGCCCACAACATGTCAACACTCTTCCTTTTCAATCTTGGGTTCCCTATTACCAGCTTTTCTCTCCCTTCCTGCCTTCTTGTCCTTGCCCCTGGGCTACTATACCTCTTTAGTCTCATTTTGTTTTATGGGCTCGAAGTGTTTTCCTTGGCTGAAGTGTGACTCTCAGGAGTGATACATTCCTGAGTGAAAACATTGTATGAGGACCATATTTTGGCGTTTCTCCACTGTCTTCTGAGCCAGTAAGTCTGGTCTTTCTTTTTGAGTTAGACTGTTGTTCTACATTTTTCTCCAGTTCTGCCTCGGATCCCCTACTGTGATCCCTGTCAGAGCTGCTTGTGGTAGCCAGGCACTATCTAGTTGTGCTGCTCTGAGACTGGTATAGGCTGTGGTAGTTGTGGTCCATTAGTCATTTGAACCAATCTTTGAGACCTCAGATACTACTTACCAAAGTAGAATGTAAACAAAAGAAACAGTCTCTGATGGTTACAAGGGAGAGGAGAGGTGGGGGATGCAAAGAAATTAAATGACAATAGACGAGTGATAATTTTGGTAAAGAGTAAGAAAATACACAGTGCCGAGGAAGTCAGTACAAAAAATCAAGGTCACAGAAACTCCATAGACACAACCGAATTCCCTGAGGGACCAAACTGCTGGTCTAAGAGATTTGGGGACCATAGTCTTAGAAAATACTTACCTTAATTGCCATAACGTTGTTTATACCAGGCTGTTGTGACTACTGTGGCAGTGTAATAGTTTCTAAGGTAGGGTAGTGTGAGGCCTCCCACTGCATTCCTCTTCTTCAGTACTGCTTTACTTACCCGGGGTTTCTTCATTTTCCAAACAACTTTGGTGATTTGTTTCTCCATTTTATTAAAAAATCACACTGGAATTTGTATTGGAATGGCATTGTAGATGTAGATCACTTTAAGAGGGTAAAATATACATTTCAACAATGTCAAGCCTTCCTGTCCATGAGCAGGGTAGGTTTCTCTGCTTATGTAAGTCTCCTTTGGTTTCTTGCAGTTAGGTCTTACAATGCTCTCTGTGTAGGCCTCTTATTTCTCTAGTTAGATTTATTTCTAGGTGTTTTATCTTCTTGGAGGCTATAGCAAATGGTATTGATTTGGTGATTTCTTCTTTCATGATCTCTTTGTTGGTATAAAGGAATCCTACTGATTTATTTATGCTTATCTTATATCCTGACAGTTTGTTAAAGTCTTCTATTTGTTGCAATAGTTTACTCATGGATTCTTTAGGGTGCTGTGCATATACAATCGTTTCATCTGCAAATAGGGAGATTTTTACCTCTTTGCCAATGTGGATGCCCTTTATTTCTTTGTCTTGTCTAATGCTCTGGCCAGAACTTCTAGCACACTGTTGAACAGAAGTGGTGAGACTGGGCTTGTCTAGATCTTATTCTCTCAAGGGAAATTCAGTGTGTCTCCATTCAGGATGATGTAGGTGACTGGCTTTGCATAGATGCTCCTTATGGTGTAGAGGAATTTCCCTTCTATTCCTATTTTGCTGAATTTTTGGGTGAATGGGTGTCAGACTTTGTTGAATGCCTTTTCTGCAACAATTGACAAAATCAGCTAATTCTTATCCTTTGTGCTATTTATGAGGTTGGTCACATTAATTATTTCTGATGGTTGAACCAGTCTTGCAGCTCTGGTATGAATTCAACTTGTAAAGATGAATTTTTTTTTGATACATTGTTGAATTCTATTGACAAGAATTTTGTTGAAGATTTTTGCATCTCAGCTCACTAGTAATATTGATCTGTAATTTTCGTTTTTGGAGATCATTCCCTGGCTTTGGTATCATTGTTATGCTGGCTTCATAGAATGAATTTGGGAGTAGTCCATCCCTTTCTAGGCTCTAAAATAATCTCAATAGTATTGGGGTTAAATTTCTCTAAAAGCTTGGTAGAATTCAGCAGTAATGCCATCTGGGCCAGGACTTTTTTTTGGTTGGTAGTGTTTTGATGACTTTTTCAATCTCTTCCTTTGTGATGGGTTTATTAAGTTGTTCTACTTCTGCTTGTGACAATTTTGGTGGGTGATGTGAATCTAGAAATTTGTCCATTTCCTCCAGGTTTTCAAATCTGTTAGATTACAGTCTTTTGTAGTATTCTGTTATAATTTTGATTTCTGTTGAGTCTGTTGTGACATCTCCTATCTCCTTTCATCTTTGGATCATTTGTTTCTTCTCCTGTTTTTGTTTAGTAAGTTTAGCCAATGGTTTATTGCTTTTGTTGATTTTTTCAAAGAACCAGTTCTTGGTTTTGTCAATTTTTTCAATTGTTCTTCTACTTTGTAATTCATTTAGTTCTGCTCTCATCTTTATGATTGATTTTCTTCTGGTGTCTGAGAGGTTCTTCTGTTGCTCTCTTTCTACTCATTGAAGCTATAGGGTTCTTTGGTTTGGGTCTTTTCTTCCTTCCAGATGTGTGCATTTATAGAGATAAATGGACCCCTCAGCCCTGCTTTTGTTGCATCTCATTGGTTCTGGTAGGTTGTGTTTTCATTCTCATTTGATTCCATAAATTTCTTTATTTCATCCTTGATTTCTTCTATAACTCATGGCTTTCTGAGCAAGGTGTTGTTCAGTTTCCACAAGTTTCAATTTCTGTCTATGTCTTTCCCTGCTATTGATTTTGACTTTTATGGCTTTATGGTCTGAGAAGATGCTTTGCAAAAATTCAATGGTTTGGACTTTGTTAAGATTTTCTTTATGTCCTAACACATGGTCTATTCTGGCAAATGTACCATGTGTACAGGAGAAGAAGGTGTAGTTATCTGTTGATGGATAAAAAGTTCTGTATATGCTGATGAGTTCTAGTTGTTTAATTGTGGCAATAAGATCTTCTGTGTCTTTACTGAGCTTTTTTCTAGATGATCTGTCCATTACTGAAAGTGGTATGTTGAAGTCTCCCACTCTTGTTGTGGAGTGATCTACCTCATTTTTCATTGTTGTTAGTGTTTGTTTGATGTATTTAAATGCTCTAGTATTGAGTGCACAAATATTTAATATTGTTAAGTCATCCTTGAGTATGTAACCTTTTAGCAACAGTGACTGTGCTTTCCATGATGGTGGGTTTTACATTAAAATCTATTTTATCTGAAATTTATATTGCCACACTGCTCTTTGTATATTGTTAGCTTAATCCTTTAATTTTCAGTTTGTTCCTATCTTTAAATCTAAGGTTGGTGCCTTATAAACAACATATAGACAGGTCTTGTCTTTTTGATCCAGGATATTACTCATTGTCCCTTTATTAGATGTTCAGTGCATTTACATTCGGTGTAATTATGGTAAGTGTGTGTTTACTGCTGTCATTTTGATGTATTTATTTTTGTGGTGGTATTTTCCATGTTGTTCTTAATATTCTGTTCTGGGTCATTCTTCTTCATGGGTTCACTTTTCATCTTTTTCAGTGTTGGTTTTGTGTTTGTTGAGACTCCTGTATTATGCTTCTTATTTTGCAATGCCACACTGTTATTTTGCTCTGTGGCTAGTCCTATGATCCCTCTTAAGTTTAAATAAGACTTTAATTTCTGAGTATCTTCTTAATTTCCTCTCCCGTAGAAAGGGTTATAACTACTGAAATATATCCCTCTTTTTAGTGTGATGATATCGTAGTTTTTGTGTTATGATCACTGGTTCCCTTCTGTTAATATTGTAGCTTTGAGACTTCTAGCAGCTCTATGTACTCTGGTGAGTACAGAGACATGTATTCTAGCTTTGTGTCTTCTCTAATTGAATAGGAGTCTGGATACTGTGTCCTGCCTTGCCTCCTTAAGTATACACTTATTGTTTTTGTTTTTCTAAGCAAAGAGCTTCTTTCAGTATTTCTTGTAGTTTTGGTTTGGTTTTTACAAAGTCTCTAAGCTTCTGTTTATCTGCAAATGTCTTCATTTCATCTTCATATTGAAGAGATGATTTTGCAGGATATATAATTCTTGGTTAGAAGTTCTTCTGCTTCAGGGCTTTGAATGTGACATCCCACTACTTTTTGCCAACATCTTTTCTGCTGACAAGTCAGATGAAAGCCTACATAGGGTTTCCCTCTGAATGTTAGCTTTAAGCTTCACTTTTTTGAAGAGCCTCTCTTTATGTTTCATTTTATTAAGTTTAGTTATATGTCTTAGTGTCTTTCTTTTGTGGTCTAGATTTGGTGGCATTTGATACATGTCTTTTATTTCTATGTTCTCTTCTTTCTTAATTTCAGGGAAGTTTTCTGTCAGCAACTCTATAATAATACTCTGTATTTTCATCTACCTTACTCTGTTCAGAAACTCCAATTATTCATGGATTATTCCTCTTCATGGAGTTGCACATGTTTCTTAATACTTCTTCATTTTTCTCATTTCTTTTCTCTGATTTCTCCTCATAAATGCTGATGTCAGTTGCTCTATCTTCTAGCTCGCTAACTCTGGCTTCCATCTCCTCATTTCTGCTCTTTTGGCTTTGAATTGTCTAATTCTGTAATTTTGCTATTGATCTGCTGTATTTCAGGCCATTGGTGTTCCATCAGTTCAAATAGCTTACTTGAGTTTTCATTTTATTCTGCTGTATTTTCTTTAATCTCTAGGAGGGCTCTCTATACATAGCTCTTTTGTACTCAGCCTCCAACAGTTTCAGAAAAGCTTCTTCATCTGTTTTTGATTCTTTATTTTGGGAGTTTTCCAGAGCCATGTGGACTGCTTCTTTAAATGGGCTAGCTATTTGTTGTTGTCTTCACACCATCTAGAAGCTGTTTGGTTTCTCTGGTGTTACCTCAGCTGGAGCTGAGGCATAGTTTTAAGAGGGTAGTTGGTCACCAGATACTTCCAGGTACTCTAGTGACTGGCCCCAGTTGGACTCTTTGGGGTGGCAGGCTCTGCTTCCTGTATGGCAAAGATGGTGCCCTATTTTGTGGAGTCACTGGGGGGCTGTCAGTCAATGCCATGATGTGGATCATTGAAAATTGGAGGAGATGCTGCCAGGCTACTTAGCAGTCAGTTCTTCAGGTTGTCTTATTTTAAAAAGGTACTTTCTGCTAAGTGAAGAGCTCTCCAACAGCTGCTGAAATCAGTCAGGCCCTCAGATGTGGCAGGTCCCGCCTTCTGACTGGCAATGAAAACACTTCATAGGCAATCCCCAGATGCTATGATGTGGTTCAAAGTAGGGAGGGGTTACCACCTTCCTGCCATCCTCTGCCAGGCCCCACCCACAACCCTAAACACAGCTTTTCTGCTGAAGAAGCACTTTCCAGACAGGGGCTTCTGCTCTACATAAGAATTAGCCTCAGCTAAGGCCTCCAGGTGGGTGACTCTGCCTCCTATGTGACCAAGATGTGACCCTCCCAAGCTTCTCTTCCAGCTGTGAAGCAGCAGAATCTATGGTGCAGCTAGGGGCAGTGGTGCCCTCAGTCAGCAGCAGGGCTTGCAATATGTAGCTATCCCAAGCATCATCCCTCTATTGCACTATGTGCTATTTACTTAAGCACTGCAGTTCAAGGTATTAACTGGCTCATGCCCGGTCCCTACCTCCTGAATAACAAAGAAGGCACCAGTACCTGCAGTCCTCTCAAGTGGTAAGTCAGCAGAAGCAGGACTCAGTGCATTGCTGCCTCATCTTTGAGAGAGAGATTTATGCTATTATGGGCACCTAGTCCAATCTGACAAACCTATGCCAGATCCTAGGGATCCCAAGATGTCCATGCTGCTCTGTTCAATTATCATTCCAGGCCTTAGTTCTCAGAAGGAATTGAGGAGACGTGTGTCTAGTGAGCCATATTAGCCCCACCCCACCCATAATATTGTGTATAAACAAAATGTTGTACATCCTATTTTGGTGAGTGGTGTCCAGACTCTTAAATGACCCTGAGCAGCTATCCAGGAGGCTCCTCTAGTTTCACCATTTGGGACCAAGAAAGAATGAAAAAACTAAAGGTAAAAGGGAAAGATTAGTCCATACACCTAACTGACCACACCTATAATGGCCTGTAATAGAGTGAGTCCAGCACAATTAGCTCATACTCAGATACCATCACTGACTTCTCTGAGAGGGATCATAATAGATGGTCCCAGACAGAGCCAGAAGGAAAATGCAGAACGATATTCTAACTCAAACAGAAAGACCAAATTTGGAGCCTGACAGAGACTGGAGCAACTCTGAAAGTTTGTTCCCCAGATACCCTTTCAGCTCAGTAATGAAGTCACTCCTGATGTCCACTCTTCAGCCCAAAGATTGGACAGATCCATCAAACAAAACAAGACTAAAGGAGCACACCAGCTTAGGGGCAAGGACTATGGGACAGGAAAACTGGGAATAGGGAACCCAAAGTTGAGAAAGAGGAGTGTTGACATGATGTGGGGTGGCTAACCAATGTCATAAAGCAATATGTGGACTGTTTAATGAAAAGCTGGTTTGTTGTGTAAACCGTTATGTGAACTACAATTTAAAATAACAAAAGAAAAACAAAGTGGAACATATGACATTTTCTTTATGAACTAAGTTATTCCCAAGACCATGGTATCCACAGTCTCCAGGCCAGTAATTTGATCCCTCAGGATGTTTAGATGTGTTTGTGGAGCTGCCATGTGTGGTAAAGTAATTTTTGAAGTGCAGAGTGAAATAGAGTGAACAGGTTTCTCTAGAATTTCTTAGAATACTTCATATGCTTATATGTATTATGCAGATCTGAAACAGTATCGGCAGGATGCAGAGTTCCACACATATTTTGAAGCAGAAAATTTTTTGGAGGCACATCTGGTGGGACCTTGAAAACATACCATTTTACCTAGATTTTCAGCCCCTGTACACAATTATTATGACTTAATCCTCTTTGTATATGAGACACATAGCACTTGATAGGTTATCAAAATGTAAGGGAAGAAAGAGAAAAGTTACATGCTTTTTCTGTGTTCCCAGTTTGTTCATCCACGATTATGTAGAGTTATGATTACATGTTAATTTGTGTAGTGGTTTTACAGTAATAAGAAAAAAAGATTTGAATGACTATAAACCATTAAACTGCAAAGAACTTCATTTTGTTTGTGTTACCATGAACCTAATAGCACTACAACTCTATTACTTAATAAGTGCTTCGTACGCAATTGTTTCTTTTAACCCTTGCTCTGTCTGTGGTATTAAATAATTAATAGCTGAGTATTATTACATATGAAATTTTTAAGTAGAATCAGGTAGAAAACACAGGTAATTGGAACATTTGTTGGGCTTTTGCTTTCTAAGTGGTCTAGATGTTAACAAACAGGTGATATTTGTGTCAGGCACTTATATATATATTCTCATCTTCACAATACCCACCCACTCCCAAAGCTGGCCTTACTGTCCTCATTCTACAAAAGAAGTAACTAAGTCCTAGGGTGCTGGATAGCTACTCAGAGCTGGAGACACCTTGTGTCCTAATTCTCTAAAAGACTCCTCAGGGAAGTGGTACAAGACTTGTTCACATCTTGCTTTCATCCTGCTATAGGGTCACTAAGAGTTGGAATCAACTTGGTGGAACTGGGTTTTGTTTTGGTTTATTGTGACAAATTATGGCCTATGTCCAGAACAAAAAATTTCAACTAGAATGGAGGGTAGATAGTAGGCAAGAAACAGAGAGTAATATTTGCAGAAGAACATGGCATTGTGTAACCTAAGGTCCAGAGGGGTAGCGTAATTTGCCCAAAGTCATAATGAACATTTAGATACTGATCCCATGCCCCACATTATTCTCAGCTTTTTACCTAGCTCACCCAGTCTTCGTAACAACCGTATGAACACAACAATTTTTCAAATAACTTTTCAGACAAGATAAAACAGAGGCCTAGCAAGTGGAGTAAATTCCCCGTGGTCACAGAGCTCGTTACTCATGAGCTGGGACTCACACTCAGAGAGTTCTAAATTTATCAGGAGGGTGCTTAACTTCTATACTAGTGCCAATAGTTTTAACACAATCCACAACCTCCTTGAATCCTGTTCTACCTCTGTTACCAAGTATTATAGACCCAGGGTTTCTTTTAACCATGTTATCTTGCAACTATTACCTTTTGATATTTCATTGTCGGTCTCCAAGATGACTCTAAACTGTTTCTCACATCTGTGGCTCCACAAGCCCCCACTGAACTGGATGGGTCACAGGCATTTGGCTGCCTTTCCTGGCAGGCCAATTTTACTCTTTCCCACTGCTCAGACTACTTCCAGAGTTTTGCCTTCTGATGCAAGGTTTATAAGAGAGTTACAATTACACAATTATCCTCAGCCATGCAGTGCTGATAAGCAATCATCTGTCAGTAAATGTGCTTAGTGACTGCTGCCTGGGGATATCTGGACCACACCTGGCAACACCAGGTTGTTATCACTACGCCTTCTAACCAAACAAGACCAAGAGACCTCTTAATTGCCCTCAGTGGGGGCATAGTTCTTTGGCTTTCTTGCCCACATAGTGAGATCCAGATATAGGCCACAAAGGGGGGGCCACAAATCGAGGGGGGAAACAGCTCAAGACAAAACACCTTTCCCTAGATCTTTAAGTATGAGGAGTAGAATACACTTTGTTGAAGGCTTTTGAAAATCAATAATGATATTCTCTGGATGCCTTTACCTTCAGGAAAGTGTTCCTAGTGTTATCTGGAAGGTTTGTCTTTTGGATGCTCAAAATCTAGCATTGTATCCAGCCAATACAGAAGGACAAAGATCAGTTTAGAGACCCATGTTGGCTATATCATGATGATCATCCATCACGTCCTCCCTTCCCCTCAACATTGTATTGTGAAAAATTTCCAACACATAGACAAGCTGAAAGGATCTGACAGTATGTATCTGTAACCCTCCCACCACTAAGATTTTATTGTATTTGCTTTATACTAATTTATCTATCCATATTTCCAGTCTTATTCTAAGGGAATTCTAAAGAAACATTTTACTCCCCATACTTCAGCACATGTATCATTAAGTTCAATATTTATTTCCTCTTCTTACTTTTTCATTTTAGGTAAAAGTTGAATATAAAGAAATGAGGAAATTGTTCACTGAACAATTTGACATGTGCACATACTTGTATAATCCAAACTTTTATCAAGATATAGAACACAACTATCATTCCAGAAAGTTCTCTTATACCCTGATCCTAGTCAGTGTTCATCCCTACTTCCTAGAGAGAACTCCTACACTGATTTTTCGCCTACCATACACAAGTTTTATTCATGATTCATAAAATGGAATCATGTAGTACATTCTTTGTGTAAGATTTTCTTCAGCATAATGATTTTAAAATTCATCCATGTTGCTGTGTATGCCAGTATTTCATTCCTTTTTACTGCTAAATAGCATTCCTTTGTATGAATATAGCACACAGAATCATCAATTGGTAGAGAAGGTATGCCAAGCCAAGCTTTTATAATAAATTGCTAGATCCTTTTCCCAAAGTAATTGTGTTTTACACTTACGTCAACCACATCTGAAAGTTCAGCTTGCTCTACATCCTTGGTAACACTGGGGTGTTGTCTGTCTTGAAATTCAGTTTCTCTGGTGGTGGTATAGGCTCCTTACTGTGGTGCAGTACAAAGACACTTAAGTGATCCTGAGAATTCTTCAACGTGTTTATGGCCATCCAAATACATTCTTTTGTGGAGTGTCTGTTAAAATCTTTTACTTGTTTTTTTTTTGTTTGTGTTTGTGTGTGTGTGTGTGTGTGTTTCAGGAAGAGCCAAGTCAAACCTTGACTCCCTTGTTCACGCATATGTGCAAACATTAGAAAACCCCAAATTCGTCCCTAAATCTCTAACTCCTGTCCAGGATCAAAAGAAAGCGAAGAGATAATTTCTGAATAAATGTTGGTTGCACTCCTCATTTGCTGGGTGCTGCAACAGGCAGCAGGACTCGACAGCTTGTTAGCAAGACCTGGCCCCTTTGTGAGATGTTTTCAGAATGATTGATTTACAATAAAGTGGTTCCTGGTGGGTGCATGGAGGTGGAACTGATGTGGATTGACTCCAGTGGTGCTAACTAATCAGCTGTTTAAACTGGCAGGCAGAGTGTTCAGTAACAGACACTGCATGACCATCATTTCCCACCTAAGATTACAAATTAACTTGTTTGTGTTTGCTGGAGTATGTGACAACGCATGGCCCAGCCTCGGAAAAGAGAGAGCTGTGCCTTCTGAGAGGAGTCTCTGGGATCGACCTTTCCTCTGACACTTGAGGAAGGAACCAGCACTCCCAGAAATTTGGGGATTTTCATCCTCATTGAAGTTTAGCCTCTTCGTGTAGGGGCCACCTGACTGTAAGGGGTCACTTCAGGGCCTCTTTCCTTTTCCTTCTTAGCTATTTGCCTGGCCCCATCTTAGAACACACTCTTTTCTTTCTCCACACAGGATGAAAACACAGGAAACCAACATTTACCTTTTCCCTCCTCCTCTGGCTTTTAAGAGAACTCACTATTCTGATACTTAAGCTCTCCTGGCATGAAGGATGTTATTATTTTGTTTGTATTGCATTATTTTGTTTTAGGGCTTTTTACTTTATGTTGTTGACATGGAGTCAACTCTAACTCATGACAATCTCATGTGTACAGAGTAGAGTTTTGCAGAAGGTCAATCACCAGGCTAGTCTTAAAAGGCACTTCAAACTGCCAAACCTTTGTCTAACATTTAACCATGTGAGTTACCCAAGAACTCCTTCATTTTATAACAGGACCAAACTGTTAAGCATTGAAGTATTTCCTTATACTAATTACAAAACTTGATCCTGATGAGGCAAGAAACTGGGCATTCAAACTGGAAAGAAGGAAAACTACCCCTGGTGGTAGGTTATATGATCCCATATGTAGAGAACACCAAAGATTACACCAAAAAATACTGAAACTAATAGTAAGGTTGAGCCAAGTAGCAGGGTATAAGATCAGCATACAAAAATCAGTTGGATCCTACACATCAAGAAGAACTTCAAAAGGAAGTCAAGAAAGCAATACTATCTATAATAGCTCCTAAAAAGATAAAATAGTTTGGAATAAATCTAACCAAAGATATAAAGGTATACAAGGAAAACTACAAAACATTACTGCAGCAAACCAGAAAGACACCTACATAAATAGAAAAAACACAGTCATCAATAGAAATACTCAACATTGTGAAAATGTCAATCCTACTCAAAGCAATCTACAGAAATAATGGAAATGACAACAGCATTTTTCAATGAGAGGGAAAAACTAATCACCAATTTTATATGGAAAGGAAAGAGGCGCAAAGAAGCAAAGTATTATGAAAGAAAAAGAACGACTAAGAGGCCTTATACTATCTGATCTCAGAGTATACTATATGGCCACAGTAAATAAAATAGCCTAGTACTGGCACAACCACAGACACATAATGGAACAGAATCAAGAACCCTGATGTAAATCTTTTCATATATGGTCAGTTATCTTTGACAAAGGACCAAAGTCCATTAAATGGGGAGAAGATAAACTTTCTAACAAATACTGCTGGGACAACACAATGTCAATCTGCCAAAAAAAAAAAATTAAAAAGGACCATACCTCACACCATACACAAAATTTAACTCTAAATGGTTCAAAGATCTAATACAAACATAGAATAAAGGTCATGGAAGGAAAAAAAAGGCACAGTGCTAGAGGACCAAATGCATAGTGTAATTATGTTACAAACCATAACTAACAATGCACAAACACAGAAGAGAAACTAGATAACTGGAAGCTCCTAAAAATGAAACACTTATGCTCATCAAAAAACTTTACCAAGTGAGTAAAAAGAGAACCTACAGACTGGGAAAAAAAATTTGATCATCACATAGCTGATGAATATTTAATCTCTAAAATCTGCAGAATTTTTCAACATCTCAAGAACAGAAATACAACCCAATTTAGAGATGCATAAGGGATATGAAGAGACATTTACCAAAGCAGACATTCACACAGCTCACAGGCACTTGAGGAAATGCTGTGATCACCGGCCTAGCCATTAGAAAAATGCAAATTAAAATCACAGTGGGATACCACCTCATTCCAACATTACTACACTAATTTTTAAAAAGAGAGAGAGAGAATAATAAATGTGTGAGAGGCTGTTAGGAGGTTAGGAACTTTTATGCAGTACGGGTTAGAAAGCAAAATAGTACAACCATTTTCAAAAATGAGGTGGTACCCCCTTAAAAAGCTAGAGAAAGAAATACTGTATGATGCAACAATCCCATTACTAGGAATACACCCTAGAAAGATAAAGCAACCACACCAATAGATATATGTACATCCATGTTCATTGCAGCATTAGTTGCACTAGCAAAAGGAGAGAAACAATCTAAGTGCCCATCAACAGATGAATGGATGAACAATTTATGGTATATATACACAACGAAGTACTATATAATGATAAAAAATATAGTGATGAATATGTGAAACATTTCACAACATGGATGAATCTGGAGGGCATTATGCTAAGTGAAATAAGCCAATTAAGAAATGACAAATATTGTATGAGAGCACTATTAAGAAACTCAAGAAGATTTATACACAGGAAAAAAAAAACAATCTTTGATGATGACAAGAGAGGGAAGGGATGAGGTGGGGAAATCACTAAATAGTAGACAACCCACAATATAAGAGAAGTCAGCACTTGACCAAGGGAAAGTTACAGAAGCTTCCTAGACATATCCAAACACCTTAAAGGGCTGAGTTACTGGGTCTGAGCGCTGGGGACCATGGTCTAGGTGGCCATCTAGGTCAACTGGTTTAACAGAGTTCATAAAAAAGTATTCTACAACCTACTTTGGCAAGTAGCAGCCAGGGTTGTAAAAGATTGTGACCAGCCATCTTGGATACATCTATTGGTCCCATCACATTCAGAACAAAAGAGAGTAAAGAAAAGCAAAGGTGCAAAAAAAATACTAGTCCAAAGGGCTGGTGGACCACATGGACCACAGCCTTCACCAGATTGATCCCGAAGAACTAAATGTTGGCTAGCTACCACCAAGCACCACAAAAGTCTGGGGCAGAGCAGGAGAAAAATACAGAACAAAATCAAAATTCAGACTTACTGATTTGACAGACTGGAGGAAGCCCTGAGACAAAGGCTACTGGACACCTTGCTAATTTGGCACTGAATCCTTCTCAAAGTCCTCTTTTCAGCTAAAAATCAGAGAGGCTTCTAAAACAAACAGCAACATATATGAGGAACTTGCTTCTCAACTCAATCAAATAGATGAGACAAAACAGGCAACATCTGCCGAAAAGCTAGGAGAAGAATGTAGGAAGCAGCAGAAAAACTGGAGAAGGGACATGAGGAGCCCAGCGGTGAGAAGGAAATGAGGAGAGAGCCGACGCACCGTGAGGATTACAACCAACATCACAAAAACATTTATATTTAATTTTTTTCATCTAAAAACTAATTTGAGCTATCAACTTTCACCTAAAACACAGTCAAAACAGAAGAACAACAACAAGATTTGATCTTGAGAATTAGGAGGTAGCAGATCAGAGAACCTACAAAGTGTGGAGAGCAGTGGAATTGGAGTTGGAGGGAGCTGGTGTCACTGTGGCCCATGCATGGCTGTGAACAGGAAGGCTGAGCCTAGCTCCAGAGTCTGGGACAGGCCTGGAGCTCTGGCAGTTGTCTAATATTTTCTGGTCCACAAAGTTTTCTCACAACAGCTTACAATGAGTCACACAGTACCTTCAGTTTCACACATGACAAAGCAGAAATTAAACAGTGCTCTCATGTAGGTGTTGGGACTGGTGAAAACTGACTTGAAATGTTGATATTCAAATCTTAGTATATCCAGCTGTTGTTGGCTGTCGTTGAATTGACTCCAACTCAGGAGTTACAGCCCTGAAAGTCTGAAACCGAATAATGTATGTGTTACATGAATTGTCTAAAACACAGGTCCAGCATTAGAAGGCATGACTGTTAATGCACTCCAAATCAACACTTAAAGAGGGTTTTATTTCTCCCCCACTAGAACTTGAAAATATTGTAACTACTTCTGGAGGAAGAAACAGGTGAAAACATAAACACCAAAAATAACCAGATATTAAAACTTAGTGTAGGAAAGGCTAAGCAGAAAAGCAAAGGAAATATCACAAAGGAAAATATTAATTTAACATGTAAAAATTAACTTCTGTATATATGCAGAATACTACAAAGAGTACACACTAATAAACCAGGAAATACATTTGCAACAACATGTCAAGGGGCTAATATCATTAAATACATAAAATCTTGTTCAAATAGATAAGGAAGTTTTAAACAGCTTGAAAGTCATCCCTCTGGCCCTCACAAAAAGAAAGAAGCTGGAAATTTAGAAGCTGACAGTTCTCTGAAATGCATTAGAGAACTGAGGTCACAAGGCAAACCACTGCCCCCCAAATGGAGATAGGACAGATCCAGAAAATCGTAACTTACCAAACTTACCAGCAGTAGAAACTACCTCAGGACCCAGCATCTAGTGATGGTGCTGGTAGTGATTAGTTGCTGTGGAGCCTGCTGTGTGTTATGCCCACCCTACTCATAGAACAGAAGGAAATGTAGCTCAGTCTCACACCACCTTCGCAGTCCTTGGTACGTCTGAGTCCATTGTTATGGCCATTATGTCAATCCTTCTCATTGAGGGTATCCCTGGCATTTGCTGACTCTGCACTTTAAAAAAAAATTAAATCAAAAAAATGAAAGTGTACATACTCTGTGCTTACAATATCAGGTTAAGAGAGGAGGAGTACACAAGTTGTGTCGAAGTCTCATTAATATTGATCTTCTTACTAATGTGAATTGTCACCAACTTCACCCTACCAAATTCCTAACAATTATCTAATCTAAACCCTCGCCACTTGCCTTCCCGTCCTCCCACCTTCCCCACCCTTGTAGCCATCGAAGAGTCTTTTCTAGTATGTATGAGTACGCTTTTAAGTTTTTATCATAGGGGTCCCATATAATAATTGTCCTGTCACTGACTAGTTTCACTCAATATAATGTCCTCCAGTTGAGACCAAATTGAGAGATGTTTCCTGCTATCATTGTTGTTCCTTATCAGTGTATAGTACTCCACGGAGTACATATACCAAAGCTTACCTATCCATTCATCCGTTGTTGGGCACCTGGGTTGTTTCCAACTTCCTGCTATCGTGGATTGCACTGCAATGAACATTCGTGTGCAGGTAGCAGTCGGTGTGAATGGCCTTAATTTTGTAGGATATATTCCGAGCAGAGGAATAACTGGGTCAAGTGGTATTTCTATATCCATTATTTTAAGGTAACACCAAATTGCTTTCCAAAGAGGTTGCACCATTCTGCAATCCCACCAACAGTGAAGGAGAGTTCCAATCTCTCCACAGCCTCTCCAACATTTATTGTTTTGTGTTTTTTGGGTCATGGCCAATCTCATTGGGGTGAGGTGGTATCTCATTGTCGTTTTGATTTGAATTTCTTTAACAATTAATGATCGGGAACATGTCTGTATGTGTTTTTTGACTACCTGGATCTCCTCCTTAGAGAAATGTCTGTCCATCTCCTTTGCCCATCGCTTAACTGGATGATTTGTCTCTCTCTTATTGATATTTTGTAGAACCTTATAGATTATGGAGATCAGGCGTCAGTCTGACATAGAGTTGCCAAATATTTTTTCCCATTCTGTAGGTGGTCTTTTAATTCTTTTGATGAAGTCTTTGGATGAGCAGAAGTGTTTGATTCTCATTAATTCCCATTTATCCATTTTCTCTTCTGATGAATATGTTTTGTTTGTCAGATTTTGAAGTCTGTCTATATTGCATGTTAAAACGTCCATTGTTGACCCTATTGTATCTTGGATGAACTCTATTGTTTTAGCTTTTATATTCAGGTCTTTTATCCAATTTGAGCTGATTTTTGTGTAAGGTGTGAGATATGGGTCTTGTTTCAATTTTTTGCAGATGGATATCCAATTATGTCAGCACCATTTGTTAAAGAGACTGTTCTTACCCCAGTTCAAAATCTTAGGACCTTTGTCAAATATCGGCTGTTCATAAGAGTATGGTGGCATCTCTGGGGTCTCTACTTTGTTCCATTGATCTATATGTCTCTTTTTGTACCAATACCAGGCTGTTTTGACTACTGTGGGAGTGTAATAGGTTTTAAAGTCAGGTAGTGAGAGGCCTCCCAGCATGTTCTTCTTTTTCAGTACTGTTTTACTTATTCGGGGTGTCTTCCCTTTCCAAATAAAGCTGATAATTTGTTTTTCCATCTCATTAAAAAAAATGTCGTTGGAATTTGTATTGGGATTGCATTATACAAGTAGAGTGCTTTGGGCAAAATAGACATTTTCACAATATTGAGTCTTCCTATCCATGAGCAGGGCAGATTATTCCACTTATGTAAGTGCCTCCTAGTTTCTTGTAGCAATATCTTGTAGTTTTCTCTGTAAAGATCTCTTATTTCTCTAGTTAGATTTATTCCTACATATTTTATCTTCTTGGGGGTTATAGTAAATGGAATTGATTTGGTGATTTCTTCATTAATAATGTCATTGTTGGTATAAAGGAATCCCACTTATTTAGTTATGTTTATCTTGTATCCTGACACTTTGCTGAATTCTTCTATTAGCTCTAATAGTTTATTTATGGATTGTTTTGGATTCTCTGTATAAACAATCATATCATCTGCAAAGAGAGAAATCTTTACTTCTTCAGTGCCAATACGGATGCCTTTTATTTCTTTGTCTTGTCTAATTGCTCTGGTTAGAACTTCTAGAACAATATTGAATAGAAGTGGTGAGAGCAGGCATCCTTGTCTAGTTCCCGTTCTCAAAGGGAATTCTTTCAGTCTTTCACCATTCAGGATGATGAAAGCAGTTGGCTTTGCATAGATGCTATTGATTATATTGAGGAATTTCCCTTTTATTCCTATTTTTCTGAGAGTTTTAAGCATAAGTGGATGTTGAACTTTGTCAAATGCCTTTTCTGCATCAATTGACAGAATCAGGTGATTTTAATCTTTTGTGTTATTAATATGGTTGATTACATTAATTGTTTTTCTGATGTTGAACCAGCCTTGCATCTCTGGAATGAAACCAACTTGATCGCGATGAATGATTGTTTTTATATGCTGTTGAATTCTATTGGCTAGAATTTTGTTGAAGATTTTTGCATCTAGATTCATGAGTGATATTGGTCTGTAATTTTCTTTTTTTGTGGGATCTTTCCCTGGTTTTGGTATCAGGGTTATGCTGGCTTCATAGAAGGAATTTGGAAGTATTTCATCTCTTTCCATGGTGAGAAATAGCTTCATTAGTATTGGAGTTAATTCTTCTCTAAAAGTTTGGTAGAATTCTCTGGTGAAGCCATCTGGGCCAGGACTTTTTTTGGTTGGTATATTTTTGATGACTTCCTCAATCCCTTCTTTTGTGATAGATTTATTAAGTTGATCTACTTCTCCTTGTGATAGTCTTGGGGAGTCATATGAATCCAGAAATTTGTCCATTTCTCCCAGGTTTTCAATCCTGTCAGAGTATAGCTTTTCATAGTATTCTGTTATGATATATTGTATTTCAGATGGGTCTGTTGTAATATCTCCCAACTCATTTCTTAATCAGGTTATTTGTATCTTTGGTTGTTTTTCTTTTGTAAGTTTAGCCAATGGCTTATCGATTTTGTTGATCTTCTTGAAGAACCAACTTTTGGTTTTGTTAATTTTTTCAATCATTTTCTATTCTCTAATTCATTTAGTTCTGCTCTAAGTTTTATAATCTGTTTTCTTCTGGTGCCTGGGGGTTTTCTTTGTTGCTCTTTTTCTACTTTTTCAAGCTGTGAGGTTAATTCTTTAATTTGTGTTCTTTCTTCTTTCTGCACGTGTGCATTTATAGAGATAAACAGACCTCTGAGCACTGCTGTTGCTGTATCCCATAAATTCTGGTTGGATGTGTTTTCATTCTCATTTGAATCCATAGATTTCTTTAATGTGTCTTTAATTTCTTTTATAACTTTATGAGTAAAGTGTTGTTCAGTTTCCACAAGTTGGAATTTTTACCTACGATTTTTCCGTTATTGATTTCAACTTTTATAGCTCTGTGGTCCGAGAAGGTACTTTGCAATAAATCAGTGTTGTGGATTTTATGTAGAACAGTTTTATGACCCAACATGTGGTCTATTCTGGAGAATGTTCCATGTGCTTTGGAGAAGAAGGTATATTTATCTGTTGATGGTTGAAAAGATCTGTATATTTCAATAAAGTCAAGTTGGTTGATTGTTGTAACAAGATCTTCTGTATCTTTACTGAGCTTTTTTCTGGATGATCTATCCTTAACTGAAAGGGGAGTGTTAAAGTCCCTAACTATTATTGTGGAATGATCAATCTCATTTTTCAACATTGTCAGTATTTGTTCAATGTATTTAGGTGCTTTGGTATTGGGTACATAAATATTCAATATTGTTAAGTCTTGCTTCAGTATTGAACCTTTCAGCAATAAATAGTGACCATCCTTGTCCATAATAGTGGACTTTACATTAAAATCTATTTTATCTGAGATTAATATTGCCACGCCTGCTCTTTTTCGTGTATTATTAGCTTGATATATATTATTCCAACCTTTAATTCTCAACTTGTTCTTATCCTTAAGTCTAAGGTGTGTTTCTTGTAAGCAACATATAGATGGGTCACGTCTTTTGATCCACAATATCACTTGCTGTCTCTTTACTGGAGTGTTCAGTCCATTTACATTCAATGTGATTATTGGGAAATATATATTTAGTGATGTCATTGCAATATGTTTATTTTCATGTTGGTGTTTTCTCTGTTGTTCTTATTAATCTGTCCTGGGACATTCTTCTTTATTGATGGTATGAGTTTTGATTTTATATTTATTGAGACTCCTGTATTGTGATTTTTCATTGCAAATGGTTTATTGTTAATTAGTTCTATGGCTACCTACCTAATCCCCCTTAATGTATAATTATTGAAATCAATTTTAATTATTTTAGAAGTCAGAAACTGTCACTGCATCAAAAAAAACAACTGTAACTATTGTAGTGTATCCCTCTTTCAGTGTGATATTATAGTTGTCATGATATGACCATGAATTTCCTTATTATAATATTGTAGTTTTTGGTTTGTTTTGATGAAGTTTTGTGCCTTCCTTAGCTAATTAGAAATTTGGATGAAGTGCCTTAAATTATCACCTAAAACATATATTTAGTGAAGAGCATCTTCCAATATTTCTTGTAATTTGGGTTTAGTTTTCATAAAGTCTTTCAATTTTTCTTTATTGTCAAAAGTCTTAATTTTACCATCATATCTGATAGATAATTTAGCAGGATAGATTATTCTGGGATGGAAGTTTTTCTCGTTCAGGACTTTGAACATGCCTGCCCAGGGGCGGAATCAAGATGGCAGACTAAGCCCACATCTCCTTATATCCCTCTGGAAACCAAGACCTGAATTGACAATCAAGCAGAGCCTTCTGATCACCTAATCAGCCTCAGGACACAGCACAGAGCTGGTAATTGGGACTTCATAGCATTCAGAGAAAAACCTCCTCTCTTTCGCTGACTCCCACTCTTGGCTAGCCCCGGCTCTCACGGACGGAAGGTAAATGCACCATTTTGAGTTTTTTTCCTCTGTCTCGGCTGGCGGGTGGAGCTGGGTCGTGCCTGAAGGCTGGACTCAGACGCCCTGCTGAGGGGATAGGCGGGCGAAATTCCCATATTCTGAGAGCCAGGCTGGGGACTCTGTTAATCCAGCCATGTTGAGCCTTTCGTTTTGTAGCTGCCTCAGTGGGGTTTGTGTGGAGCTCCACGGTCAGTGTGCGGGACGCCATGTTGGTACCGAGATTTTAGTGGGACCTAATTCTTAGCCTGGGAGCCAGTGCCTGCAAACGGGACAGCACTTCTCCAACAGAAAAGTAGTGATTTTGCACAGTGCTGCCTATGTTGAGGGCCTTGCAACAGAAGCAGAGGAATCACTACCTCTAGGCACCTTTAGCCCCTCTGTCTGCTGCCTGTGTGGAGGACCCCACCTTGGATATGGTGGCCGCAGCTGGACCTAATTCTTAGCTTGGGAGCCAGAGCCTGCCCACAGGAGAGCGCTTTCCTATCACAAAACCAGTACTCGACGCAGTGTTGGCTAAGGCTAGGCCCGGTCAGCAGAGGCCAACAGGGCAGTAGCATTGCTGTATTCTGAGCTAGTTTGTTATCATCTGGGGTTGGATATAGGGCGCTTACTTTGTCAGATGAGAAGACGGACCTCTACAACTGAAAACCTAACTGTCTTGTGAACTGGTCAGATACCTTTTGCTTTACATTTGAAGACAGCCTAGAGAAACATTTGCAATCCATCCTCACAATACCTCTTCCAGCCTCTATATACTCACATGGGATCCAAAAAGCAACAGACAATTGTGGCATACAAGCAATCACTCATGGCTTCAGAAGGCTCCCAAACAAAGCAACCAAGGAGTTTTGCAGATGAAGAAACTTGTATGAAAGCTTCAGGAAGTGAATACAAATTGATTATATGTAGAGCCCTTCTAGACCTTATAGAAAATGCAGCAGAACAAAGTGAAAAATTAAGCAAGTTGTTCGATCTGATGGAAGACCAGTACTCTGAAATCCAACAGATCAAGAAGAAAATCAAAGACATAGAAACTTCCATGCAAAGCCAAGAAAACAGAATGGAACAAATGGAAAAAAGAATTTCTGACTTGGAAGACAGAGCTACTGATACCAGCGTCTATGAGCAGAAATCAGAAAAAAGAAACAAGAAAAATGAAGAAACATTAAGAAGCATGTGGGACTCTGTTAAGAGGAACAACCTTCGATGAATTGAAGTCCCTGAACAGGGTGAGACATCTGAGAACACAGAGGGTATTGTTGTTGAGCTGCTGAAAGAAAACTTCCCAGAAATCATGAAGGAAGAGAATATAGACATCTCAGACGCATATCGTATGCCACCCAATATAGATCTCAAAAGAAAGACTCCAAGACATATTATAATCAAGCTTAACAAAATGAAACATAAGCAGCAACTCTTAAAGGCAGCAAGACTCAAGGCAAAGCTAACATTCAGAGGGAAACCCTGTAGGCTCTCGTCAGATTTCTCAGCAGAAACCATGCTGGCACGGAGACAGTGGCATGACACATTCAAAGTCTTGAAGGAGAAGAACTTCCAACAAAGAATTATATATCCTGCAAAACTGTCTTTCAAATATGAAAATGAAATTAAGACATTCCCAGATAAACAGAAACTCAGAGACTTTGTAAAAACCAAACCCAAACTACAAGAAATACTGAAAGAAGTCCTTGGCTTTGGCTTAGAAGAACGAAACCACTAACTTTATATTTTAGAACGACACACTACTCAATACTCTACTCATTTAGGGAATGCTCTAAAGTAAATCACAGCTTTGATGTGGAAAGAAGCAATCCAGTGATCATCATGATAACTATGGTGTCATCATAATAAAAAGAGGGATGTACTACAGTTGTTATAGTCCTTCCAGATGGAGAGGAAGATGACCAGACTGGTAGTAATTAAAATTGGGTTTATAAATAGTTTATTAAGGGGGTTCATAGGGGCAGCTGTAAAGCACAACAAAGATGTATCATGCCATTTCAAGAAATCTAACACACGAGTCTCAACAACTATAAAACCAGCTCTGAAAAAGGTGCAAGTCAATTCACAAAAAAGAATGTCCCAGAACAAATTAATAAGAACAACAGAGAAAACATCAACATAAAAATAAACATATCACAATGGCAGCAGTGAACACATACCTATCAATAATTACATTGAATGTGAATGAACTGAATGCTCCAGTAAAGAGACACCGAATGCCATCTTGGATCAAAAGACACGACCCATCCATATGTTGTCTACAAGAAACTCACTTGAGACCTAAAGACAGGAACAAACTGAAAATTAAAGGATGGAAGAATATATATCAAGCTAACAATGAACAAAGAAGAGCAGGGGTGGCAATTCTAATCTCAGACAAAATCAATTTTAATGTCAAATCCACTATCGTGGACAAAGATGGTCACTATTTATTGCTGAAAGGTTCAGTACACAAGCAAGACTTAACTATATTAAATATTTATGCACCTAATGCCAGAGCACCTAAATATGTCGAAGAAACACTGACTATGCTCAAAAGAGAGTTTAGAGGACTCTGCAATAATAGTGGGAGACTTTAACACTCCACTCTCTTTACTAGACAGATCATCTAGAAAAAAGCTCAGTAAAGATACAGAAGACCTCATTGACACAATGGCTGATTTTTCAGAAGTAGATCACTAGGCCTCTCTTCCAAGGCACCTGTGGTTAGACTTGAACTTCCAAGATTTCAGTTAGCAGTGAGCATATTAACTGTTTGTAGTACCCAGAGACTCCATCATATCAATAGCTCTCCAGTCCTTTCGTCCTAGTCCACCTTGGTCTGGAAGCTCTTTAGAAAGCTATTCAGCAACGTGGCAACTTGCAACCCTCCATGGAGAGGTGGTATTAGTTCTCAAATGAATACATAGATATCATTTTGGCAATATATATTAAGATCTTTATTTTTTTTCACAGTATTATCTAGCAATTTCTTACTAAGAGTGTCGTAAGAAAACAATCAGAATACAGAGTTTAATGTACAGAGGTCAGGAGTAGCTATATGAGAAGTTAGGTCAACTGTGAATAAGCAAGATAACTAAATCCTCGTGAGAACACACAGGCAAGAGCCCTAGTGACTTTGTGGTTAAGAGTTTGGCTGCTAACCGAAAAGTTAGCAGTTCGAATCCACCAGCCACTACTTGGAAATTCTTTGGGACACTTCTATTATGTAGAGTCTACTATGAGTTGAAACTGCCTAGATGGCACCTAACAACAGAAACAGAGCTTAAAGAGCACAAAAGTAGAAATTTGGCAGAAAAATCGGCAAGGATATCCCAATTTTGCTTTTGATCCACTTATGGAACCCATACTTGATACCTCTGCAAAACTGAACCCATAGATAGCATTGTTGTTGTTCTTAGGTGCTGTCAAGTTGGTTCTGACTATAAGTTTATTCTGACTCATAGTGACCCTATGTACTACAGGATGAAACACAGCCCAGTGCTGTGCCATGCTCACAATCATTGTTATGCTTGAGTCCATTGTTACAACCACTGTGTTAATCCATTTTGCTGAGGGTCTTCCTCTTTTTCACTGACTTTCTGCTTTACTAAGTATGATGTTCTTCTCCAGGGCCTGATCCCTTCTGATAACATGCCCAACGTATGTCAGACACAGCCTTGCTGTCCTTGCTTCTAAGATTCTGGTAGTACTTCTTCCAAGGCATATGTTTTCTCTTTTCAAAGGCATCAATTCTTCTTCTATTTTCCTTATTCATTGTCAAGCTTTCATAAGCATATGATGTGATTGAAAATACCATGGCTTGGGTTAGGCACAAGTTAGTTTTCAAGCTGACATCTTTGCTTTTCAACACTTCAAAGAGGTCTTTTGTGAGGATTTATCCAATGCAACGCGTCTTTTGAGTTCTTGACTACTGTTTACATGGGAGGTGATTATGGATCCAAGTAAAATGAAATCTTTGACATCCTCATTCTTTTCTCCTTTTTTCAAGATGTTGCTTATTGGTCCAGTTGTAAGGGCTTGTGTTTCCCTAATGTTGAACTATAATCAATACTGAAGGCCATGGTGTCTGATCTTTATCAGTAAGTACTTCAAGTCCGCTTCACTCTCAGCAAGCAAGATTGAGTCATCTGCATATTGCACATTGTTCATGAGTCTTCCTCCAATCCTGGTGCCCCATTTTTCTTTGTATAGTCCCGCTACTTAGACTATTTACTTAGCATAGAGACTGAATACTTGTGGTGAAAAGATACAACCCTGATGCACATTTTTCCTGACTTTAAACTTATCCTGTTTGAACAATTGCCTCTTGACCTGTGCACAGGTTCTTCATGAGCACAATTAAGTGTTCTGGAATTCAAGTTCTTTGCAATGCAATTCATAATTTTTTATGATCTACATAGTTAAATGCCCTTACATGGTCAATAAAACACAGATGAATATCTTTCCAGTATTCTCTGCTTTCATACAGGGTCCATTTGATGTCAGCAATGATATCCCTGATTCCACATCCTCTTCTGAATCTGGCCTTAATTTCTGGCAGTTTCCTGTTGATACACTGCTTCAGCCACTTTTGCATGGTCTTCAGCAACATATTACCCACATGTGATATTAATGATACTGTTTGATAATTTTCTCTATTAGTTGGATTGCCTTTTATGCCTATTCCCAAGAAAGGTGATCCAACTAAATAGATGACGTAAGTACCAGAGATGCCCAAGATTTAAGTTCTTATTCTACTATCAGTGAGTGATAGACATGTTGATCTCAAGTCATGACAGACTAACAGTAACCTAATGGGACTTCATGGTGGGGAAAATGCTACAAATCCCACGTGATGACAAGGCTAAAGTTCTTTCTGAGTATATGGAGCTGTTTTTCTGACTTTCTTTAGCAGAATAATGCAAGTAATACACAAAGTAAACTCACATTTGCTTTGGTCATTTTGGTCAAATGTCATTTTACTTGTACTGAAAGCTATAGCACTGAGTATGTGGGAATTGAAACAAAAGATTGTCAGAAAGATTGTCAGAATAAGTTGCTCTAATTTAGTTCATATCATATTAATGACTATGGCTGTATCCCACAGCATGAAGCTAGCTTCCAAATAAGATAAATAAGTTAGGATAAGTATCAGAGGATAAGAGAGACAGAGAAAGATGATATTTAATTTTCCAAAAGGGAAAAGGATGACAAAAAGCAAACATAGTAATTTGGGGGGGGATCAAAGTTATAGTGTGGAATAGTACAAGCTGATTTATGAGTACAGGGCCAAGAGGAGGGAGCCATTCTTATCAGGATCTAAGAGAGGGTCATAAAAAAAAAAAAAAAGACTATGCAACTCATTTCCTTATTGGTATTATTTCTAAGCCAAAAACATATGGTAGACAACGTACTTGGTTTTTACTGTGGCATGTGAATCAAAATACCTTTGTTTACAAATATGAGCTAGGAATATTAGCTCAGAAAAGTGTCTGATACCTGACTAAAGGATTGTCTCTCTAGAAGGTAGATTACTATATCTATTTCAAGCTACATGAAGTTGTACTTATGAATCTTCAGAAAAATTCTGAACCTGCAACGGTTGGTTATGGTGCAATGAATATTTCTATTATGTAGACTTCAACTGGCTTATTTTGGACATGTCATCAGGAAAGACACACACCTAGGAAAGGACATCGCATTTAATACAGAAACAGCAAACATGGGGGAAACCCAGAATGAAATGGATTGAGACAATAGCCACAACAATGAACTCAAACAAACAATGATCATGAAGATGATACAGGGCTGAACAATGGCTTGTTCTGTTATAAATAAGGTTTGTCCTGAGTTGGACTCAACTTGGCAGCAACTAACAACAAAATTACCTAATGTAGTCATCCTAATGGACCTAGATCATATATAAGATCAGTTAAAATTCTGTACGTCCTGTAACAGAAAACCGGTAAATGTATTCTGTCTCACAGTATTTTCAAAATTCATGTGATTTGGTATTTGAATCATGATGAAAATTTTAATGATGATGGTAATGATTTTTATTTTTTGGTCTAGGATTGAAGTCAACAGTTCCTGGATCAATATGTACAGCTTTCTTGAGTTATCTAAACAGAGTTTGAGTATTCTTTCCTTCATAGTACTCATGCATGCAAATCTAGTTTAACTAATAATCATT
Organism: Heterohyrax brucei; assembly: GCA_028571685.1. Taxonomy (NCBI): domain Eukaryota; kingdom Metazoa; phylum Chordata; class Mammalia; order Hyracoidea; family Procaviidae; genus Heterohyrax; species Heterohyrax brucei. The sequence goes on along the minus strand of CM053154.1, from coordinate 79,058,618 downwards.
AACTTCAACCAAGCCTCGATATTAAAAACAAACAGACAAAAAAACCTCTTCAGCAACTGAAGGAAGTAGATGAGAGCTGGATCAAATTATGAAGCAGCTATTCAAGTTCTGTAAAAATGATATAAATATTGTATTGAATCACATTAAATGAGTCACATATATGTCTACTATATATCATCATATTCATAACCTTCTAATCACCTGGGCAACGTTAGGCAAACAAGCTTTAATAAGTAGACAATAACTGAAAAGTAATGTCATGAGTGTGAATTACTTTGTACACAGATATAACGTAAATCACACAATGTATATGGTAACCAGACAGAAAATATAATGTTACTTTTCATATAATTTTATAGACTATTACACATGGTATAAAAAGAGAAGGGGTCAATTATTTTACAGTTACTCATTCAGCAAATATGTATATATTCCATCTTAAGGTCCAAGGAATTTTCTAAATATAAGGATATAGCAGAGAATGAAAGTCTTAAATAAAAATGAGATTTTGAGGAGCAATACATTCAGTAAAAGAAATGAAACAGAATTTTATGAGAGAGAGAGAGATTGGTGGGGGGCTACTTTGTTTCACGGACTCAGTCAAGAGGTGAAATCGCTCAGTCATACGGAGATGGACAGAAAGTTCCAGGCAGAGGGAGACAAAGAAAAAGTTCCAAAGTAGGACTAAAGCATGGTGAGTAAGGAGACCAACGAGAAAACTGCTGAATGTCCAGGGAAGAAATGACACTGGCTTGCACTAGGGAAGAATCTGGAAATGAAGAGTAGGCATTCAGGATGTAGTCTGAAGGTAGTGCTAACAGAACTTGATGAAGTTTGAGGGAAGTGGAGTGGCAGGGAAATGAACAAATCAAAGATGGCTTTAAATTAAAGTCTTTAAGTGAATTTAGTAGATAGTAGTGTCATTAGTAAATGTGTATTAAAATACGTATGTGTAGGTATACGTATATATGTATACACTGGTCCATCTACTGTGCAGGCGACATTATGTTGACAAGATTTTTTTCTAACTTCTAAAATTCTTTTATCCCAAAGAGACTATGGAAACAAATCACATGAAAAGATTGTTATCAATATTTCTATTTATTCTAAGAAAATTCTCAATAAACACTTTTTCTGCATCTTTCATTATCTTTATGATTGGAACATGTATCAGGGGTTGGCAAACTTTTTCTGAAAAGGACCAGATAACACATATTTTAGACTTTGAAGGCCATATGATCTGTGTTGCAACCACTGAACTCTAATGTGGTGTGAAAAGAGCCATAGACAATATGTAAACAAACGGCTGAGCTGTGTTTCATAAAATTTTATTTACAGAACAGATAGTAGGCCAGATTCGGCCTGCCGGCTGTAGTTTGTTAATGTGTAACACAGACTGAGAAACCCTAAACATGAGAATGGGATAGGGTGGAGCCGGGAATCTGGTTATGAAAAAAAAAAAAAAAAGCCAAATACTTATTTGTTGATTTAATGTAATACACAGTAGCTATAATTTTTATTTCATTTCTCCCCATCAGCGCTATTTCCAATACCCTTGCTTGTGGTTTCCTTGGGGGAACTCCTCCTCTACTCCATGTGCTCGTCATTAGAATGTAAGTTATGGTGCTTAGTTTTCTGACACAAGGGTTAGAACTTGACTCAGGCAAACCAGATTGGGGAGGTCCTGCCCAGATTACAGTGACTGGCTTAGGGGTGGGCACATGACTTAAGCAAGCCAATTAGAATCTTCCATGAACTTGATATTTGGAAAGTAGAAGAGAGTTCCCATAACAGAGACACTGTTTAAGAGAGAGGGCTAAAGGTCTGGAACTTATACTGGCTAGCTTCTCAGGCAGTTAGACAGTGTTTAATTTCAGAACAATTCCAAGAAGAGATCAACAGAGTCAAGAGCTGTGATGACATTGTTCAAGAAACTTAATTTCCCCTCTTCTCCACCTACTCTCCCTCCTCCAGCCAGAGGTCAGCAGGATGATATCCTATAGATGCAGAGAACCATAAAGCGCATCTAATATATGGTCACTCTGCATCGCCAAGTCCAATCCATTCGTGTCCGAAGAGTAGACCTTCGTTGAGAGCAGTGGAAGCTGCATATAGGTGGGCATGAAAATTTATACGGGAATGTACGTTTTCACTGAGTCATAATAATAATAATAATAATAAATTTACCTGTGCCTGAAGCCTGAGAGAAAACTCTGGTGGCATAGCAGCTAAGTGCTACAGCTGCTAACAAAAACATTTGCAGTCTGAATTCCCCTGGAAACCCTATGGAGCAGTTCTACTCTGTGTCCTGTGGGGTCGCTATGAATTGTAGTTTGCTTGACAGCAGTGGGTTTTTTTTTAAAGTCAAAGACACACTTGACTTCCCAGTTACGTGAGTCAATAATTCTCCTTTTTGCTTAAGCTAGTTCAAGTTTGACTTCTGTTAGTGGCAAAAGATTACTATATAGACAAAAACATTCCGTAATTGAATCTGGAATGTGAAGAGAATTAAAGCATAACTCCTTGAAGTTCCATAAATAAGGTCTGAACTTATAGCTACCAAACTGAGTTAAACTTAAAAAAGCTTTATGTTTAAGGATGAGAGAACAAGGACATTAAGTTGTGTACATTTTTGGTAGTTATAACTTGAATATCTTACTCCAAAGACTATGATATTTGTAATTTATTATAAAACCCAGTTGCCATTAAGTAGACTCATAGTTACTCCATGTGTATCAGCGATGACCTGTATTCAACGGAGTTTTCGAGGGCTGAGTTTTCAAAAGTAGATCACCAGGCCTTTCTTCCAAGGACCTGGTAGTAAGGAAGTATTAAAAATTAAAAGACCACAATTGATGGTCCAGCGGCTTCGGGGTTCCCCTGGGAGCATGGTCCCTGGCCCTGATGCTGCTCTTGCCCATAAATCATAACAAAGGTCTACTCTTCGGACACGAATGGATTGGACTTGGCGATGCAGAGTGACCATATATTGGATGCACTTTATGGTTCTATGCATCTATAGGATATCATCCTGCTGACCTCTGGCTGGAGGAAGGAGAGTGGGTGGAGAGGAGGGGAAAGGAGACTGTTGGGAAGTTAGGACATGTATGGAGCAGAGGAATAGTGTGCAGTCACCGGGCAGGGAGAGCAGTGGAAGCTGCATATAGGTTGCCAAGCCAAGTGCCGTTGAGTTGGATCCTTTGGCATGTAAATTTATATGGGAATGTACATTTTCACTCAGTCATAATAAAAAAAAATTTAAAAAACACTGATGAAATACAGTTTCTGGATTTCTCTTTTCTTTCTCTTAAATCAGTCCTCTCCCCTCTCCATGACTCCAGAAATGAGAGAAAGAATAAAGATGATTCTTGAAGTGTCAGAAAGATAGCTGCATCTCAACAAGTTTCTTTAGATGTTGTATAGGAACTGTTAAGCAATCAATCACCGATAGGCTTTCAAAGCTACTTTGAATCTTAAAATGGAATGTTTCCAGCTAATTATCCATAGGCTAAAGCTGGAAAATGTCGATACTTTTCTTCCTGCTCAGAAAGACCAGACTTCATGTATATGAGGAAACAGGGAGCCAAGAAAACTGTTCATTTCCATATCTCTAAGTAGGCTGTGTGAGCCTGACAAGGAAGGACAAGAGATGGATATAAAATCACCATCAAAGAGTCATGCTGAGGAAACTCTTCTTGAGAGCTATATGGAGACAGGAGTACGAGAAGGATTTCTTCTTAGGTGAAAAGAGGTGATAATTAAAGATAATTTGTAGAAGAAAATTAATAGTGATGGACTTGAATCCTTTATAGCAAATGTAAATTTCAAAGCAATTTTGTGTGGAGAAGTAAAAAGCTATAATATATGGCTGAGTGGTGTATGCTGACAGTAATGGTCCTCCTGTGCAATGAGTTATTAAAGACTTTCATCCTGTGGTTTTCAATAATGAAAGGGAGGCAGTTTGGGGGCATTTTCTGAGATATATCCCTTGTGTTGCTTTATCTTGTAAGATCAGTAGGTTACTTCAACAGCTGTGTGGAAAAGGTTAAATTTGCTAAGAAGAAAAAAAGACTAAAATGAGAGAAAGATACTCTTTCATAAAAATGTATTATTTTCTCTCTGATTCTAAGTAATTATGACCTTGGGCAAGTTATTTAATTTCTCTGGGTCTTCATCTCCTGATCTTGTCCAAAGATCTTGTCTATGCCTTTATCCAAATCCCAGTAATCTATGACTCCTTATGATACAAACTGTTGTTAGGTGCCATTGAGGCAGTTTGGACTCACACAGGACTAAGAATAAGAGAACAAAACGTTGCTAGGCCATCTTCATTACTGGGGCTGTGTCTGAGTCAACACATCTCACTTAGGGTTTTTCTTCTTTTCACTGACCCCCCGCTTTAAGAACTGCGCTGCTCCCTTTTACTGAATGGTCTTTCCTGATGACATGCGGAGGATAAGAAAGCCAAAGTCTCACCATCTTCACTGCTATGGAGCATTCTGGCTGTATTTCTTTTAAAACTGATTTCTTGAAAACTGTGTGGTAGAAATACCTCTTGGAAATGAGTTTTCTTTTCCCTTTTTATAGAGTTTGTCCTTAAGAAACTTCAAGTATATTTTGCTTGGAGTCAGTTTCCTTCTCTGTTCACACATTTTTCACAAACGGACCATAGGAAATGGGACAAGACTATGAAAGAAGGAAGAGATCATTTTTAATAGTTTACTTATCAAAATTCAGCTACCTTAAATATGCTAATGTAATATTTAATACTCCAACATGTCTGTCAGTTTTTCATGTTATTGGAGCTTTCAAGTTGCCGTGATAGTAGAAGCTATGCTACTGGTATTAAAATACCAGCAGGGTCACCCATAGTAGAGAAGTTTCAGTTTAGCTTCCAGACTAACACAGACTAGGCAGAAGGAGCTGGCTGTCTATTTCTGAAAAGAATTAGCCAGTGAAAATTTTACGAATAGCAGCAGAACATTGATAAATAGTACCAGCATCAGTAAACAGAGTTGTTCTGGAAGTGCTCACTTGCCTACGCCAAGAAATTTGGAAGACAGCTACCTATGCTTATTTTGAGGAAAGGCAATCCATCAAAATGCAGAAATTATCAAACAATATTATTAATATCACAGATAAGTGAAATTTTGCTAAAGATCATCCAAAATTATCTATAGCAGTATATTGATAGGAAACAGCCAGAAATTCAAGGTAGATTCAGGGGAGGACATGGAAAAAGGTATGTTATTGCTAATGTCAGCAGAGAATACCAGAAGGATGTTTACCTGTATTTTATTGACTATGCAAAGGCATTTGACTGCATGGATCAGAACTAATTATGGGTTGCACTGCAAAGAACTGGAATTCCAGAATACTTACCTGTCTCATCAGTTCTCTGTATATAGATCAAGAGGCAGTTGTTCAAACAGAATAAGGCAATACTGTGTGGTTTAAAGTTAGGAAACACGTGTGCCAGGATTGTATCCTTTCACCACTCTTATTTAATCTGTATGCTGAGTAAATAATCCAAGAGACTGGATGACACGAAGTAAAATGGGGGATTAGGACTGGAGGAGGACTCATTAGTAACCTGCAATATGCAGATGACACAACCTTGCTTGTTTTTCAATCATCTCGTGCATCCAAAAACTTGACAGAAATAAAGAAGGAAGAAGAATTAACACCTTCGAGTTTTGGCATTGGGGAAGGGTAAATTAGCTATGCCACATTTCAGTCCTAGAGGCCCACACAGTTTGCATGAATAGAATGATATATAAGTTGAACAATTAATGCAACTGTACATAAGATAGAAACAAAGCTTTAAAAACCAATGGATACATAATATAATCAGATTTACTGCACTTACAAAAGTATAAAGAGATCTCAGAATGGATGCTTGTTAGTGGAGGAGGTGTCACTTTATGAGACGTGCATTCAATGTTTTGGAGTTCATAGTTTACCCTGCATCCAAACTCTTAAAAATAAAATTGTAGCAGAAAAAATATCTAAAGCCAACATATAAAAGCGTGTTGAAACATATGGAATAAGCATGCACACTCAACAGGCTAAAGACTTGTAGAAGAAGCTACTATTTTATCCCTCTCACTTGGTATGTATTTGCAAATAAAAATGTTTTTGATTCATTGAACTATGGCCCACAGTTTAATTTTGTTTCATACGTTATTCTCTGACTAGAAAATGTTTTAGTATATCAAGGAGTGTGTTTTTGCTTAAACTAGAATGTTGAAATATCATGTCTTAGAATGTGTTTACTCAGTATGTTTTTTAGGGGACAAAACTATTATACCAAAAAAGAAGATGTAATGTCTAACAAATGCTGTGCTTTTCCAAGAGCTGTGATGATAAAACGTCATTAACTTAGCAATTCCAATGTGAGGTATTTTAGTAATTAGTTATAATTTTTTTGTTTTTTGCCTTAAAATCTGGAGCCAGTTAATTAGTAACTGTATTTCCTTCAAAGCAATGCAAAATGTGAGTGCACTTTTCTTGTCCTTAGCTGTTCCTCTGGCCTCCATCAACATCTATGTGGAACTGCCTGGAATTTTAGTTCATATTGCTGTGGAAATTATTTTCATAATAAAATCTTCATCATTTCTTTACATACACTTCTACTTCCATCTGGATTCATTTTCTTTCTTGATTTAGTACATCTTCTAATAGGTAGTGATTTTTCAGACATAGCCTGTAAGTTACACACACTCTGAGTTTAAACTCACCTGTAAACACCAAATTGTATAAATATAGAATTCTAGTACTTTCCTTCAGCACTTCCTGTTTATCTGCGAATGTCTTAATTTCATTTTCATATTTGACAGATAGTTTTGCAGGATATATAATTCTTGGTTGGAAGTTCTCCTTCAAGGTTTTGAACTCATCATATCACTGTCTCCGTGCCAACATCATTTCAGCAGAGAAACCTGATGAAAGCCTACAGGGTTTCCCTCTGAATGTTAGCTTTGCTTTGAGTCTTGCTGCCTTTAAGTGTCTCTGCTTATGTTTCATTTTGTTAAGCTTGATTAGAATATGTCTTGGAGTTTTTCTTTTGAGATCTATATGGAGTGACGTTCAATATGCATCTTGGATATCTATATTTTCTTCTTTCATAATTTCTGGGAAGTTTTCTGTCAGCAGCTCAGCCACAATACTCTGTGTTCTCAGGTGTTCTACCTTGTTCAGGGACTCCAATTAATCATAGCTTGTTCCTCTTAATAGAGTACCACAAGCTTCTTAATCCTTCTTCACTTTTCTTGTTTTTTTTTTTTTTTCTGATTTCTCCTTATAGATGCTGGAGTCAGTAGCTCTGTCTTCCAAGTCAAAAAGTCTGTTTTCCACTTGTTCCATTCTGTTTTCTTGGCTTTGAATTGCAGTTTCTGTGTCTTTGACTTTGTTCTTGATCTGTTGGATTTCGGAGTACTGGTGTTCCATCAGATCAAACAGCTTGCTTAAGTTTTCACTTTGCTCTGCTGCATTTTGTATAAGGTCTAGGAGGGCTCTATTCATAATCCTTCTGTATTCACCTTCCAGTAGTTTCAGAAAGGTTTCTTCATCTGGGAAGTTTTGTGGTGCTTTCTTCTGGGGGCTTTCTGAAGCCATGGGTGATTTCTTGGTTACGGTTTTCTCCAGAGTTCTTTGCTTTGTGGGTACCATGTGAGTCAGTAGAGGCTGAGAGAGATGCTGTTAGGATGGACTGCAGTTGTTTCTCTAGGCCGTCTTAAAATGAAAGGTAAAAGCTATCTGACAACTTCCAAAGTCAGTCATGTTTTCAGTTGTACAAGTCCTGTTCCCAGCTGGCAAAGTAAGCACCTCTATATTGAGCCCCAGATGTTATAAACTAGCTCAAAATACAGAAAGGCTACTGCCCTGCTGGCCTCTGCTGTCAGGCCCCAGCTGTAGGTGACACTGTGTGGAATCCTGCTTTTCTGCCAGAAAAGCGCTCTGCTCCCAGCAAATGTTGCCTCCCAGCCGAGGAGTCAGGTCCAGCTGAGGCTTCTGTAAGGGTATATTTGCCATCCAGTGGAACAAGATGGTGTCCTACCTGGCTGAGTGCAGACTACTCTATGTCAGAGGCAGAAAGAGATGCCAAAGGTGTTGAGATGCCAGAGTCCACAGCTTCTGTTGCCAGGCTCCAGCCATAGGTGACACTGTGTAAAATGCTGCTTTTCTGCCAGAAAAACACTCTCCTCTGAGCAGGCACTGCCTCCCAGCCTAGGAACTAAGTCCAGCTGGAGCCTCTGTATGGGTGTCTCTGCCTCCCGATGGAACAAGATGGTGTCCTGCACAAGCTGTGCGACTGCCTCCATACAAGATACATGGAAAGAGAAGCCAAAGGTGCTGAGATGCACAGAGTCCAAAGCTGGGCTCTCAAAATATGGCAATTTCACCTGCTGATGCCACTAGCAGTGCATCTGAGGTTTGCTGCTAGCTGAGTACCAGTTCTACCCACTGGCTAAGACAGAGGGAAAAAAAGCAAAATGGTGAGTTACCTTCGGTCTGTGAAAGCCAGCTCTTATGAAGAGCAGGGTCAGCGAAAGAGAAGAGGTTTTCCATTCAGTGGTATGAAGGCCAAATTAACAGCCCTATGCCGTGTCCTAGGGCTCACTAGGTGTCCAGAAGGCTCCATTTAATTATCAGTTCAAATCTTGGTTTCCAGAGGGATTTAGGGTGATGTGTGTTTAGTCTGCCATCTTGACACTCCTCCTTCAGCACTTTCAAGGTATTACTTCATTGTATTGCTTTACCCAATATTCTTGATGATGTATCTGGTGTCTTGAGTTTCCCTAGAAACAGATTCTGAAACAAAGATTGTGAACAGGTAGCTTATTTGTGAGTTGATGCCATGAAACACTGATAAGAAAGTGAAACAGGAAAGGAAATCCATTCCATTGAGTCAATTCTGACTTATGACAACCCCATGTGTTACAGAGTAGATCGACTCTGTAGGGTCTCCCTGATTGTAATCTTTAAGGAAGCAAACCAACAGGCCTTTCTTCTGTTGAGATAGTTCGAACTACCCAGGTTTAGGTTGGTAGCCTATTGAAAACTACTTGCACTCACCCAGCAAAAGACCTTTAACATTTCAGATTTGACATGAAAAGGGTAAACAGATGCCCAAATCCTTATTTCTCCATTTTTATACATAGACATTACGGCCAGTGAAATTTGTGGTTGAGCTGGTAAAGTCCTTCCCTGGCCACAGACATACACATGCACACTACTTGCTGGCTCCAGGGGTGATTCCAGAACTGTTACCCTTGGTCATCAGACACCTATTAAATGAAGGGCTTTGTGAATATTTCTCTAAGAATGTCCAGCTATGGATAATTTGAAATACAACAGGAATTGTGGACTCAAAATATTTCTATGTGTCAAAACACCAAGATGAAAAACACAGAGAGAAGGGTAATCATTTAGGCAATTCTTGTTAGCTTGCCACACATATGTTAATGTCTTCATTTCCAACACAGTCACATGGAAGTACTTAAAAGTTTACTTCCATTTGGAACATCTTTATCCCACAGCTTTTAAGGCTTTTTCATCTTCTGTAACTGTCATCTGAAGCATTTGCAGCTTTCTCAAGAGAGGCGAAGAAAAATATGCTGTACATATAATATATGATGACTGAACCCTGTTGTTATCATCATTCATAGGAGAGATGGGGACTCATAAGATATGAGTTACTACTCACAGAGATAAAAACAGAAATGCTGTCCTAACATTTAGGCAAGATATACATACTAAGAATGGTAGAAAACAATAAATTGTCCCAGTACCTCCTATGTGCTTTCCCAACATAAAAAGGTTTGAGCAAGAGAAGCAAGAGAAGCCATTGGAGTAAAACCACCATTCCACCAAATTAAATCTTTATATTTATTTGATTAAAAAATGTTTTCTATTGTTTTAGGTGTTCCAGCTGCTACAGAAACCAAAGAGAGGGACTTACGCACACCTCCTTGCACATTAAATGACAGAGTCAAGTACATGGTTCGATGGTTCAAGAGCAAGATTTGTTCGAGCTGTTTGAGGAACTGTTAAAAACAAATCTGTTGTTGTTGAGTTGATTCTGACTCATAGGACAGAGTAGAACTGCCCTACAAAGTTTTCAAGGAGTATCTGGTAGATTCCAGCTGCCAGCCTTTCAGTTAGCAGCTGGACATTAAACCACTGAGCAACCATGGACATCCAAAAAAAAGAAAAAATCCAAACCAATTCAAAGCAACCCAATAGGATACAGTAGAACTGCTCCATAGTTTCCAAGGAGTTCCTGGTGGATTCAAACTGCCAACCTTCTGGTTAGCAGACGTAGCACTTAAACACTATGCCACAAGGGTTTTCACCAGGGACATTAGTTTTCTAAAAATGAGCTTGGACTTTGTAACCTTGGGCTCATTCTTCTGCTTAACTTAGCATAAATGTAATTCCTGGCACCCTTTTTGTTTTGTATGTTCCCAACGACATGTTTGTGGATTTGAACTCAGGGCCTTCATTCACATGTTTTTTTCCATATTCTAACTTTGTATATTTGGGGCTCTGAAAATTGTGCTGACTGATTCAAGACCTTGGCTGAGAAAACAGCAGTCCCAGCAAGTTCACCTCCCAAGATGCAATTCCACATGAAGTTGTGAAGTTACAGTATGAACAGGTCAAGAGATACACACCATGTAATTCAATATTTAGTGATCAATATTTCTATATTTAACAACATGTAGTTCTTTAAAGAATATTCTTAAAAATATTGACAACACTTCAAATTTTCTTACATGTACCGGCCCTGTCATATGTCATCCTTGTGAAATGAAGTGGAAAAGACTGTTCCAAAAAAGTGCGCTCTTGTTTGTGGAAAAATCATTCATGCTTAGTGAGACTATTACAATGGCACAGGAACCTTAAGAACTGTTAAGATGATTGAGAACCAGAGTTAATTGTTGCTCCAGAACTGCCTTGGCAAACATTTTAATTTTATATCTCTGAAGTAAACCCATAAAACAGCATGATCTACAAATTATTAACAAATACATTAATAAAAATGTTAATATTCATGCATTCCTTATGCTATTTTGAGTTAATTACATAGTAGTATTGCCTTGTGTACACTTTAATTAGATTAAATATTGATCAGTGTGCTTTTTATTGATATTCCATTAACACATAATAACTGACTTGCTATATCTAAATATAACTTTAAATTACTATAAGTCTTACTGGAAATGAAAAGCTATGGAAATATATACAATGAAATTCTTTCAAACATAATCAGGGCTGAGAATCTCAGTCTATGAGTTAAAGCAGAGAGGAAAAAATTAAACTCTACAAATTTTAAGGGTTTAAATTAATTAGATCTAAGAATGATAATCTATGATTTTTCCCCATAGAATTTCAGCTATAATATTAGACTAAATTCATCTATCACTCTGTATTAAGGAAGAGTTTATGAAATATTACTATTATTTCTGAAGATTATGGTCTGTTTATTTCAAAAGGAACTTAGGTTTTAAACAGCGTCGTTGATTTCTTAGCGTGTGATTAAGGCTGTTTATTTTCATGCTGATGAGCTGAGAGCTCTTTCAGTGAGTATATGCTATAATTTTCCTATGATCTGGACTATAATTCATGGCAGTTTTTATGTTGTCATTAACTGTCATGTCTCTTGAGTTAAATATGAGCCCTGTCATTTGGAAGTCAGAAAGCAGCTCCTAAATTTCTCAATTTCATTAGCAATTGATTCAAATCATTTCCCGAAAATAGTCTAAATTGACATATGAATTGTAGTGGTTCCTCAGCTTGGTGATTAATTAATCAAGCCATCAGGTTCACATTAAACTATTTATCAATCTTACGATTTCCTGCTTTTCAGAAAAAAAAATTTAAAAGCACTCTAACTATATTTTATGAGTTTGGAGAAAAGTTTAAATGATACCAAAAAAATAATCTGTGCTTTCTAACTCAGAAGGGCAGTACTGTCAGTTTCTGTAAACCAAGGTCTCAGGAGGAAGAGAAGGGCCTTTGAAATCTTTCTAGGCAGAAAACCTTGGTCTGAAAAACATGAGAACTGAATTAAATCGTCTCTTGTTTTCTTCTTAGCTTTAAAATGATCTTAACCTGTGAAAAACAAAGCATGTGATGCTGATTGTTACCTTGATTTTTTTTTTCGATGCATGCCGTGAGTCGGATCCTACTCGACAGCACTTGGCTGGCTGGCCATTTATATTTAAAAACAAACAAAAAGCCTTCTGCTTACTGATAAGGTTTCCAAGACTCCAAATTAAAATCAAAATCAGTGTACTCAAAGCTATGTTGGCCACTATACTGCAATTTGTGTTTGAAATACTATTTTCCATGAAAGACATCAGTCTTGTTCCCTTCTTTTGTGCTATTATAACAAGGGACCACAGTTGATTGCTTCAGCCCAGAATGACAGCATCAGGCATTGCAGGATCAGACCACACCAAAAGCTGTCTGTCTGGCTGAGAATACTGCTGGTAAAACACATGTTATTTGTTTATTTAATTTCATTCAACCTTTGCTGAATTCAACTAATAGCCAGTTCTTTTCAAAATAAATGACTAACCAAGTGAATTCAGCTTCTTTTCTTTCCAACTTGCTGTGTGTGACCACAAAATGAATGTCTCATTTAACGCAAATCCCTCTGTTATTAGTTACAGAAAACTGAGATTTCTCATATAAAGCTAATTACATTTTAAATGCTAGTCTTCCTCTGGTGCTACAGAGTGTGCGAGGCGCATAGAAACAGTCCCAGAGAAGACCTTGCCTCTTCCGGCTGTCCCTTCCCTCCGGTGCCTGGAGAGCTCTGCCAGTGTCTAAAACGACCACGGCTGTTTTCATGGCTTCATCACCTCAGCTGCTCCTTCCGAGAAGGTTAAGTGGATTAAGAGGAGTGAAAATCCTTTCATTCCATTTCTTCTCATCCTCAGGGCCAGTTATGGCTGGTTCCCCAAGCAGAGCACAAGGCAGGGAACGGACCTAAAGCTAATAAAACCTCAGAGAAACAATCCTGGGAGTAGTTTCTTCAGAGTTCTGGGGAAGCTGCTTTCTCTACTTTGACAGCGGCAAGAACACTTTTCATCTAAGAAAGGAGACTACAGGTTGGCCTTTGGATTTTGGGTTTCACCTTGGATTGTTGCACCTCTGAGACCATCCTAATCTCTAGGCTGCCTTACACACATACTTGAATATTTAGCAGATGAAGAGAACAAGACTAGGAAAAAAGAAACAGCTTGCCAAGAACAAAGCTTTTGTTATCTGTAAAGCCAAGGCCTATGGGGAAGAGAGCGGAAATAGAAAAGCAGAGAGACTATTGGACAAACTAGCAAAGAGCCTCACAATTATTTTATTTTATTGTGCTTTAGATGCAAATTAGTGTCTTATTCAAATGTTCACACAGAAGTTGTTTCTGATGTTGTATCACAATGTATCAGTACTTCCTCCTTTTCCACCCTGAGTTACCCGTGTCTACTTGTCCAGTTTTCCTGTCCCTTCCTGTCAACTGGTCTCTGCTTCGGGCGGGTGTTCTTCATTGGTCTTATATATGAAGTTTGACAATTAAATCTGTGAACTTCATTGTTCTAAGTGCTACATGCCTCATTGCTGAATATCGCTACAGTCACCTTGGAAGTATTCCCGTTGGGAACCTATGCTCTGGTGCCAGCACCTAGGTCAGCCTTCAAAGTAATTTTGGAACTCTTTCTGGAATGGCCACTGCATATGTGGGAAGGTGTCAAGTTCCTGAACTTAGCTGTATAGTTGTCTGTGAGGGAGTTTTTAGCCAATAAACAAATAACTGTATTGGAACACCCTCCCTACTCACCTGATCTGTCCCTCAATGACTTTTGCTTTACCCAAAGACAAAGGAAATATCGAAAGGAAGACATTTTGATGACATTCAGGACATCAGGGGTAATACAACGACAGCTCTGATGGGCATTCCAGAAAGAGTTTTAAAATTGCTTTGACGGGTAGCCTAGGTGCTGGCATGAGTGTATAGCTAAGGGGAGCACTTAGAAAGTCACCATAGTGATATTCAGCAATGAGATATGTATCACTTTTCCTAGGATAAATTTGTGAACTTAATTGGCAGGCCTCACACTTGATTGAACTAAGAAACGCATTCCTCACATGTGTCACCGATTGCTTTGTTGGCCTGTCCGATCTTTGGCTGAAAGGTGAACTTTGGGAGTGGTTCAGTACTGAGTTAGCAAAGTATCCAGAGGTCACATTTTGGTTCCAACTTAACCTTCAAATGCAGTTATTCATTGTAGCTAACGTTGTGTTGACTTCAACTCATGATAACCTCTCGTCAGACTAAAACTGGGCTCCATAGGTTGTTCAACGGCTGATTTTTCAGAAGTAGATTACCAGGCTTTTATTCCCAGGCATCTCTGGGTGAACTTAAACCACAGTTTTTTTTACTTAGCAGCTGAGCTTATTAACTGTTGTCACTATCAAGGGACTTCGAGGTTACTAGTACAATAGCTGAAATGCCTGACAGTACTGACGGTTTAAAAGGATACTGGCCCCTGTGTTCTACTCCAGAAAATTTCTGTCCATAAAACGCTGTTTTGTTGTTATCTTACGTGCCACACAACAGTACTGCACTTTAACCTAAGGAGTTAATTTGTTCAGAGTAACTAAAATGTAATGCAGATTTTGTGTCTTTATTTCAGTATTTTTCTTTTCTTTACCTATTAGGAGGCCTAAGATAACGGAGAAAGCCTAAGCTATGCCTGATCTCTTTGAGGCCTTGCACGTGATACTGGCTTCCGTCATTTTAGTCTCCTCAGTGCCTCAGTCCCACCCATTGGAAGATGAAGACTTGTAGGATTGGCACTGTAACAGTTGGGGTTGGCATATTACAAGAACTACACAACGACCTATAACAGCTTAGGTACATTGCCAAAAGACACCTCCAATTATAATACCATAGAAGGGGAAAATCTCTCATCTCTAGATTGTATCCCACTGTTGCTATTTGGTTATAATGCACTTGTAATACACAGCTACACCAAACCTTGTCTGGAGCATGCCATGCTTTCAAAACTCCGAGGCTAGCACCATGAGGATGGAAAGGAATTGCATTTGCAGATGTCAGCCTACCTCATCCATCTCCCCTCATTCAAACAATACACATTCGAGGTTCAGCAATCAGAGTCATATATTTTTCCTTAATGTTGTTGTAAGGTAATGGTTCTCTTATCTGAAATTCATCAGCCTGCTATAAATTTAAACTCCATTACTGCCAATAGAGAAAAGCTAAGCACCAAACCACTTTCAATAAATTTGTACTTATGCAATTGAACTGATATGGCCTCAGAGGAAAAAGGTGAAACTCATCTTGAGATATTTAAGTTAGTCCGAGTCACTGCTTCATCTGGTGTTAAATTGGATCCATCGAGAAATGTAGGGCAGCACTCATCAGCCTTGAGTTATAAGAAGAGATTTCAGGCTGAAAAAAATTCTATCCTCTAGTATTCATTGTTTGGTGGCGTAATTCTAAGAAACCACTGGCTCGCTCTGTTATTTGCCACAACTAAATGCTGTAAAAGGAAATCTTTATGGATGAATATTTTTATGAACAACATTAATCAGGTTCAGGCCAGCCCAAGCCCGTGGGGATTTGTCATGTCCAGTTATGGAGCTATATATAGGATGTCTAAACAGGCAGTTCCTGGTTTACAAATGAGTTCTAGTCCTAAATCTGTCTTCAGGTTGAATTCGTACAGAGGTCCGAATAGTTAGGTATAGTTCATATCTAACATCAGTTAGTTAAATATTTGTCTTAGCTTGTAGTGGGCATTTTTATGCCTAACAAATATTGAAGAAACAATTTCATACACTCTAAAATATCTTTAACATAATGCTGTGTGTTGAATTGCATGTCCTCCTCCACCAAAATGTGTGTAGCAGTTTGGCTGGGCCATGATTCCTGATAGTGTGATTGTCTTCCATTTTGTGATTTTCCTATGCTGTAAATCCTAATTTCTGTCTGTAGTTCATAGACTGGATTATGTTAAAGTGGATTAGGAACATTTTGTAAGGTCATCTCCTTACTCCAATGTAAAGGGAGTTTCCCTGGAGTGTGGCTTGCACTAGCTTTTATTCTAGAAGAGATAAAAGGAAAGGGAAGCAAGCAGAGAGTACGGACCTCATACAACCAAGAAAGCAACACCAAGAGCAGAGCGTGTCCTTCAGACTGGAGGCTCCTGCTCCAAGATGCTCCCAGATCAACGAAAGATGCAACACAAGGACCTTTCTCCAGAGCTGAAAGCCTTGCCCCTCAGTGGACACCCTAAATTCAGACTTGTAGCTACGGGACTCAGTAAGAATAAACTTTTCTTTGTTAAAGCCATTGAGTTGTGGTATTTCTGCTGGAGCAGCACTTAGATGACTAAGACATATAATGCTACAGAAATAATATTTATATGTGCTGGTGAAGTAACACCTGCTGGTTACCATGAACGACTGTATGCACCTTGAATTTTCAATATAGTAAGCTTTGTGGGGGTTGGTTCCTACAGTATGTTGGAAATGTGCAATTTGTAGACTGCAGACAGAGTACTTACTAATGTATTCACAAGACTTCACGTTTTACAGAAACCCCCACTTTTAGTATATACACCCCATCTGGAGGTACAATGCTGTTATTTGCCCCCTGCTGGTATTTTGATTTTACTTTTATTTATAAGAAGGAAATTGAGGCTTAGGTATGTGAAATGACCACCGTAACTGCAGTGGAGACCCCAAGTGGTGCAAATAATTAACATTCTTAGCTGCTAACTGAAATGTTCAAAGTTTAAGTCCAACCAGAAGCACCTTGGAAGAAAGTCCTGGCAACCTATTTCTGAAAAATCAACCATTGAAAACCCTATGGGGTACAGATCTATTCTGACACACATAGAGTTTCTATGAGTTGGAATTTACTTCATAGCAACTAATTTTTTGTTTTTTTACTGAAAGTATGACATCAAGCTTCAACTTGCTATCAAGTCTTCCTGGCTTTGTGATTTTTGGCATTGGAAGGTCAAAAATATCCCCAATTCAGTAGCCTCCAAAGGTCTGCCAGGATCTTTTAGTTAGGCAGAACATGATCAGGAGCCAAAAGGAATAAGATGAGTTGCCCATGGAGTCACTGCTGTTACCTTGTTGGAGAGCAGGTCTCCAGAGTCTGCTCATTTGCAGTAGTCCGTCTTGCAGAGTTCTGCTGGGCAATTACAACAGATAGTTTTGCAGACAGTGGACAGTGTGACCATGCAAAAACTCTTAGGCTATTAAGGAACAGGTTTGGGGATTTAGAAATTTAAGATGAGTTCTATTTATGGTTAGGAAAATTCTCACATTGCTCTGTGGACTTGCACATGAGAAGTTTAACTCCCAGAACATAATGAGTATGCTACAGGTTGTGGGTTTAGCTGTCAAATACACACAACCACACAATCCTCCCAAGCTCTTTCCCACCCCTAGCCTCTACCCATTCCAAGGCCAGAGCTGGCATCACATACCACTTTTGAGAACTGAATACTATTTGCACTTAATTGGACTATATACATTATTCATGAGCCTTGAATCAGTGACGATTTTGGCATTCATTAAGGGCGGACACAGGGCATTAGTTTTCTTGGTACAAAACATTCTGTATTAAGCATCATGTGCAATACACTTTTCACTGTGAGACATTAAGCAAAGATAGAAACTGAAATGCTGGGAAACAGCATAAACTTTTTTTTTAATTGTGATTAAATGAAATACGCAATCCAAATTAAATTTGTATGCCCGCCTATCTGCAGTTCCTTCTCTCCTTGCCAGGACACAGCACACTCCTCCTTTCCGTTCTATGTATGTCATATTCTCTTAACAATCTTCAGTCCCCTCCTCTCCACCCTCTCCTCTCCCTTCTAGTAAGAGGCCACTAGGACAGCATCCTATAGATGCATAGATCCATAAAGTACACACAGCACATGGGCACATTGTGTTCCCAAGTCCAGTCCATTCCTGTCCAAAGAGTTGACCTCAGTAATGTTTTCTGGTCAGGGGTAACAGTGGGTCTAGGAGTGATGCTCCCAGGGGAACTCTCAGGCCACCAGACCATCAACTGTGGTCTTTTAGTGGAGTTCTTGAGATGCACCCCTCTTTTTATTGTGTTGCCACTGGGACTCAACATTGTGTGCCCCATCACAGCTGTCTTCAGTGTTGGCTGGGCACCATCTGGTTCTTCTGGTCCCATGTTGACACAGCCACCCATTCACATGGGTCCTTCTCTCTCTGGGCCCTTTTTTCCTTGTGTCTTTGTTTTTGGTGGTCATCTGTTCCAGAAGAATTGGGGCCATTTGGTGTACCTCAGATGGCAGCTTGCTAGCTTTTAAGACCCCAGATGCCACTCACCAATATGGGATGCAGAAGACCCTCTTAGCAATAGGCTAGTTATGCCAGTTGGCCTTGATGCCCCATGAGAGCACGGTCCCTGGACCCCCACCCCTGTTACTCTGTCCTTACAATACTGGATTAAGGTTAGAAGCATTTTCAGTTTATGTTGAAATCTAGTTAAGCTGATCTTCTTTCTGCTGTGTGCTGTCACTACTTTCACCTAACCAAATTTCTATCAACTACCTAGTCTACAATCAGCCCTCTCCCCCACTCCCCACCCTTGCAGCCCTCAAAGAGTCTTTTCTTCTGTATATAAGTCTGTTTTTAAGTCCTTACGCAGGGGTCTCGTACAATATTTGCCCTTTTGCTGCTGATTGATTTCACTCAACATAATGTCTTCCAACTGAAACTAGGTCATGAGATACTTCCTAAAGTCATCATTGTTCTTTATCGTGGCACAGTGTTTTACTGAGTATATGTACCACAGTTTGTTTATCCATTTATCTGTTGTTGGGAATCCAGGTTGATTCCATTTTTTAGCTATTGTGGACTCTGCTGCAATAAACATTCATGTGCATGTATCTGTTCGTGTAACTGCCCTTGATTCTGTAGGGTATATTCCAATCAGTGTGATTGCAGGATCAAATGGTATATCTATTTTCAGCTTTTTAAGGAAGAATCAAATTGCTTTCGACAGAGGTTGTACCATTTCACAATCCCACCAACAGTGTAGGAGAGTTCCAAACTCTCCACAGCCTCTCCAGCATTTCTTGTTTTGTGTTTTTTAGATTATGGCCAACCTTGTTGCGGTGGGATAGTATCTCATTGTAGTTTTGATTTGGAATTCTCTAGTAGCTAACAATTGTGAGCATTTCCTCATGTGTCATTTGTCTGCCTGGATGTCCTCTTCGGTGAAGTGTCTGTCCACCTCCTTTGCCTATCACTTAATTGTGTTATTTACCTTTTTTTTGTTGGTATTTTGTTGTACCTTGTAGATTATGGAGATCAGATGTCAGCCTGACATATAGTTCCCAAATGTATTTTCCTGTTCTGTGGGTGGTTTTTTAATTCTTTTAATAAGTCTTTGGGTGACCAAAAGTGTTTGGTTCTTAGCAGTTTGCGTTTATCTGTTTTCTCTTTTGTTGATTGTGCTTTGTCAGATTTTGAAGTCTGTCTGTCTAAGTCGTATATTAGAACTTCCATTATTGACCCTAATTTTTCTTGTGTGATCTCTATCATTTTAGTTTTTATATTTAGGTCATTTATCTAATTTGAGTTAGTTTTTATGTAAGGTGTGAGATACAGGTCTTATTTCAATTTTTTGCAGATGGATATCCAATTTTGTGAGGACCATTTGTTAAAAAGACGGTTTTTACACAAGTTTACAATCTCAGGGCCTTTGTTGAATATCAACTGTTCATAAGAGGATGGTGACATCTCTGAGTCTCAACTCTGTTCCATTGGTCGGTGTGTCTCTTTTTGTACCAGTACCAGGTTCTTTCAACTACTGTGACAGTGTAATAGGTTCTAAGGTTGGGAAGTATGAGGTCTTCCACTGTGTTCCTCTTCTTCAGTTGTGCTTTGCTTATCTGGGGTTTCTTCCCTTTCTAAACAAAGTTGGTAATTTGTTTCTCCATCTCATTAAAAAGTGACACTGGAATTGGGATTGCACTGTATATGTAGATCTCTTTGGGTAAAATAGACATTTTCACAATGCTAAGTCCTCCTCTTCATGAGCAGTATAAGTTTCTCCATTCATGCAAGTCTTTCTTGGTTTCTTGCAGTAAGGTCTTGTACTTCTCTTTGTATAATTTTCCTATTTCTCTAGTTAGATTTATTCCTAGGAATTTTATCTTCTGGGGGCTATAGTAAATGTATTGATTTGGTGATTTCTTCTTTAGTAATCTGCTAGTATAAGGGAATCCTACTGATTTAGTTATGTTTATCTCATATCCTGATACTTTGCTGAACTCTTCTATTAGTTCCAATAGTTTACTTATGGATTCTCTTCATATACAATCATAGCATCTGCAAATAGGGAAAATTTTACTTCTTCTTTGCCAAAGCAAAGGGCATTTATTCCTTTGTCTTGTCTAATTGCTCTTGCTAGAACATCTAGAACAATGTTGAAAAGAAGTGGTGAGAGTGGGCATCTTTGTCTACTTCCTGTACTCAAGTGGAGTTCTTTCAGTCTGTCTTGATTCAGGATGATATAGCAGATGGATTTTGCATAGATGCCTCTTACTGTGTTGAGGAATTTCCCTTTTATTCCTATTTTGCTGAGTTTTTAGTATGAATGGGAGTTGGAATTTGTTGAATGCCTTTTCTGCATCAATTG
This sequence comes from Heterohyrax brucei, assembly GCA_028571685.1. Lineage (NCBI taxonomy): Eukaryota > Metazoa > Chordata > Mammalia > Hyracoidea > Procaviidae > Heterohyrax > Heterohyrax brucei. The sequence continues at coordinate 79,037,884 of CM053154.1, read as the reverse complement.
ACAAAATCAAGTGATGACCATCTTTTTTGTTATTTATGTGGTTGATCACATTAATTGTGTTTCTGATGTTGAACTAGCCTTACATTTCTGGTATCAGTCCAACTTGGTCATGATGAATTATTTTTTGATATATTGTTGAACTTTATTGGCAAGGATTTTGTTGAACATTTTTGCATCTAGGTTCATGAGTGATGTTGGTCCTTCATTTTCTTCTTTTTTGTGGGATCTTTCCCTGGCTTTGGTATCAGAGTTAGGCTGCCTTCATAGAATGAATCTGGGAGTATTCCATCTCTTTCTATGCTGTGAAATAGTCTCAGTAGTGTTAGAGTTAATTCTTCTCTAAAAGATTGGTAGAATTCTCCAGTCAAGCCACCTGGGCCAGGACTTTTTTTTTGTTGGTTTTTCACCAACAATCTTTTTATGATGATGATGATGATGATTAAGTGAAAATGTACATTCCCATATAAATTTACATGCACACCTATATGTAGCTCCCTCTGCTCTCCCTGCCTGGTGACAGCACACTTTTCCTTTCTGCTCCATACATGTCTTTTCCTCCCAACAATCTCCTATCCCCTCCTCTACACCTACTGCCCTGCCTCCAGTATGAGGTCAGCAGGACGACATCCTATAGATGAATAGAACCATAAAGTGCACACATAATACGGTCACTCTGTGTCACCAAGTCCAACCCATTCCTGTCTGAAGAGTTGACCTCCATTATGATTTATGGACAGGAGCAGCATCAGGGCCAGGGACCATGCTCGCAGAGGAACTCTGAGGACCCTGGACCATCAATTGCAGTCTTTTAGTGAAAGGGTGCACCCTTTCTATTCTTGTGTTACCAGTGAGACTTAACTTGGTGAGCTCCATCACAGCTATCACTGGTGGTGGCTGAACACTATCCAGTTCTTCTGGTCACAAACTGATGGAGTCACCCACTCACGTGGGTCTCTCTGTGTCTCAGTTCTCTTTCCCCAGTGTCGTTTTGGTCCTCAGTCATCATCTGTTCCTGCTGAGCTGGAACCATTTTCTGTACCCTAAGATGGCAGCTTGGCAGGTTTTAAGACCCCAGACGCCACTCACCACTGTAGGGTGCAGAAGATGATCTTAGCAAAACACTAGGTGTGCCAGTTTGCCCTTGATTTCCCATGAGAGTATGGTCACCGCCCCCCATCCCAGCTACCGTGTCCTTTCAATATTGGGTTAAGATGGGAGGAGTAGTCATCTTATGTTGAAGTCCTGTAATATTGATCTTCTTTCTAATGTGTGCTGTCACAGATTTCATGCAGTCAAGTTGCTATTGACTATCTAATCTAAACCCACACCCTTCGCCCTTCCTCCCTCCCCATCTTTGCAGCCATCAAAGAGTCTTTTCTTCTATGCATGAGTCTGTTTTTAAGTTCTTATCGTAGGGGTCTCATACAGTATTTGTCCTTTTGTCACTGCCTACTTTCACTCAGCATAATGTCCTTCAATTGAAACCAGATTATAAGATGTTTCCTAAAACCATCATTGTTCTTTATCATTGCATAGTGTTCCATTGAATATATATACCATACAGTTCACTTATCCATTCCTCTGTTGTTGGATATCTGGGTTGATTGAATATATATACCATACAGTTCACTCATCCATTCCTCTGTTGTTGGATATCTGGGTTGATTCCATCCTTTTGCTATTGGGGACTGTGCTGCAATAAACATTCATGCACATGTATCAGTTGGTGTGAATGGCTTTGATTGTGTAGGATATATTCCAAGCAGTGGAATTACTGGGTCAAATGGTGTATCTATACCAATTTTTTTAAAGAAGAGCCAGATTGTTTTCCAAAGAGGTTACCATTTTGCAACCCCACCAACAGCGTAAGAGAGTTCCAGTTTCTCCACAGCCTCTCCAGCATTTGTTGTTTTGCATTTTTTGGATCATGACCAACCTTGTTGGGGTTAGATGGTATCTCATTGTAGTTTTGATTTGAATTTCTTTAATAGTTAATGATGATGAGCATGTCCACATGTGTTTTTTGGCTGCCTGGATCTCCTCTTTAGAAAAGTGTCTGTCCATCTCCTTTGCCCATTGCATAATTGGACTATTTATCTTTTTCTTATTAACATTTTGTAGTACCATACAGATTATGGAGATCAGGTATCGGTCTGACATAGAGTTGCCAAATATCTTTTCCCATTCTGTAGGTAGGCTTTTAATTCTATTAACAGAGTCTTTGGATGAACAAAAGTGTTTGATTTTTAGTAGTTCCCATTTACCTGTTTTCTGTTTATGATTTGTTTGACAGATTTTGAAGTCTGTCTAAGTTGTGTATCAAAGCTTTCATTGTTCCTAATTTTTCTTGGATGAGCTTTACTGTTTTAGATTTGTATTTAGGTCTTTTATCCAGTTTGAGTTGGTTTTTGTATAAGGTGTAAGATATGGGTCTTGTTTCAATTTATTGCTGATGGATATCCAATTTACCAGCACCATTTGTTGAAAAGATTGTTTTTACCCCAGTTTAATGTCTTGGGGCCTTTGTCAAATATCAACTGTTCATAGGCAGATGGTGTCATCTCTGGGGTGTCAATTCCATTCCATTGATCTATCTGTCTGTTTTTGTACCAGTACCAGGCTGTTTTGACAACTGTGGCAGTGTAATAGGTTCTAAAGTCGCATAGTGAGAGTCCTCCCAGTGTGTTCTTCTTTTTCAGAAGCACTTTATTTTTCCGGGGCTACTTCCCTTTCCAAACAAAGTTGGTGATTTGTTTCTCCATCTCATTAAAAAAATAGTCACTGGACTTTATATTGGGACTACATTATGTAAGTAGATTGTTTTGGGTAAATCAGACATTTTCACAATGTTGAGTCTTCCTATCCATGAGCAGGGTAGGTTTCTCCATTTATGTAAGTCTCTCTTAGTTTCTTGTAGCAAGGTCTGGTAGTTCTTTTTGTAAAGGTCTATTTTTTGTCCGGTTGCATTTATTCCTAGACACTTTATTTTCTTAGGGGCTATACTAAATGGTATTGATTTGGCGATTTCTTCATTAACAGTCTCATAGTTGGTACAAAGGAGTCCTACTGGCTTACTTATGTTTATCTTGTATTCTGATACTTTGCTAAATTCTTCTATTAGTTTCCACAGTCGACTTATGGATTCTTTTGGATTCTCTGCATACACAATCATATCATCTGAAAATAGGGAGATTTTTACTTCTTGTTTGCTGATGAAGATGCCCTTTATTTCAAAATCAGGTGATTGTCATCGTCTGTGTTATTTATGTGGTTAATCACGTTAATTGCTTTTCTGGTGCTGAACCAGCCTTGCATCCTTGGTATGAATCCAACATGGTCATGATGGATTATTCTTTTGAATGTTGTTGTATACTATTGGCAAGAATTTTGTTGCAGATTTTTGCATCTAGATTGATAAGTGATATCACTCTGTAGTTCCACTTTTCTGTTGGGTTTTTCCCTCACTTTGGAACCAGGGTTCTGCTGGCTTCATAGAATGAATTTGGGAGTATTCCATCCCTTTCTATACTGTCAAATAGTCTCAGTATCGTTGGAGATAACTCTTCCCTAAAAGCTTGGTAGAATTCTGTGGTGAAGCCATCTGGGCCTGGGCTTTTTTTGCTCGGTAGTTTTTTGATGACTTCTTCAGTCTCTTCCTTTGTGATAGGTGTATTAAGTTGTTCTGCTTCACCTTGTGATAACTTCAGTAGGTGATGTGGATCAAGGAATTTGTCCATTTCCTCTAGGTTTTCAAATTTGTTAGGATACAGTCTTTCATAGTATTCTATTATGATATTTTGGATTTCTGTTGGATGTGTATGACAACTCCCCTCTAATTTCTTATTTGGGTTATTTGTTTCCTTTCCTGTTTTCCTTTAGTAAGTGTAGCCAGTGGTTTGTCAATTTTGTTGATCTTTTCAAAAAAAATCAACTTTTGGTCTTTTCAATTTTTTCAATTGTTCTTCTATTCTCTTAATCATTTAGTTCTGCTCTAATCTTTATGATCTATTTTCTTCTGGTGCCTGAGGGGTTCCTCTGTTGTTCTCTCTCTACTTTTTCAAGCTGTGAGGTTAGTTCTTTGACTTGGTTTCTTTCTTCCTTCCAGATGTGTGCACTTATGGAGCTAAACTGACCTCTGAGCACTGATTTGCTGTATCCCATAGGTCCTGGTAGGAAGTGATTTCATTCTCATTGTAATCCATCAATTTCTTTCTTTCATCCTTGATTTCTTCTACAACCCATGGCTTTTTGAGCAAGATGTTGTTCCGTTTCCATGAGTTCCACTTTCTATGTTTTTTTCTGCTATTGATTTAGACTTTTATGGCTTTATGATCTAAGAAGATGCTTTGCATTAATTCAATGGTATGGATTTTGTTCAGAATTGCTTGACATCCTAGCACATGGTCTTTTCCACTGGAGAAGAAGGTGTATTTGTCCACTGATGGATAGAAAATTTTGTGTATGTTGATGAGGTCTAGTTGATTAACTGTGTAAACAAGTTCTTCAGTGTCTTGATTTTGCTTTTTTCTAGACTATCTGTCCAATATTGAGAATGGAGTGTTGAATTGTCCCACTACTATTGTGGAGTGATCTATTTCATTTTTGAGTGTAGTCACTGTTTCTGAGACATATTTAAGTGCTCTAACATTAAGTGCATAAATGTTTAATATTGTTAAGTCCTGCTTGTGTATTGAACTTTTTACCCATAAATAGTGTTCATCCTTGTCCATGGTGGTGGATTTTACACTAAAATCGATTTTACCTGAGATTAGAATTGCCACACCTCTTTGTTTATGTTCATTGCTAGCCTGATATGTATTCTTCCATCCTCTAATTTTCAGTTTGTTCCTATCTTTAAGTCTAAGGTGAGTTTCTTATAGGTAACATATGGACAGATCATGTCTTTGATCCAAGATGTCACTCAAAGTCTCTTTACTGGAGCATTCAGTCCATTCACATTCAATGTAATTATTGATAGATATGTGTTCAGTGCTGTCATTGTGATATGCTTATTTTTGTGTTGATGTTTTTTCTGTTCTTATAATCTCTTCTGGGACTTTCTTCTTTGTGAGCTGATTTTTCACCTTTTTCAGGGTTGGTTTTGTGGTTGTTGAGACTCCTGTATTACACTTCTTGATTCAATATGTTGCATCTTTATTGTGCTTTACTGCTGTGCCTATGATCCCCCTTGATAAACTATGTAGAAACCCAGTTTTATTACTACAAGTCTTACTAACTTCCTCTCCCTCTGGAAGGACTATAATGACTATAGTATATCCTTCTTTTTAATATGGTGACATCATAGTTTTCACGCTATGATCACTGGATCATTTCTTTCACTATTATAGGTTTGATTAAGTTTGGAGCCTTCCCTAAGTGAGTAGGTTTCTTGGTGACGTGTCCTGAATTTGCTACTAAAATATAAAGTTAGTGATTTTGTTTTTCTAGGCCAAAAGATTCTTTCAGTATTTCTTGTAGCTTTGGTTTGATTTTTGCAAAGTATGAGTTTCTGTTTCTCTGCAAATGTCTTCATTTCATTTTCATATTTGAAAGATAGTTTTGCAGGATACATAATTCTTGGTTGGAAGTTCTTCTCCCTCAAGGCTTTGAATGTGTCATATCACTGTCTCTGTGCCAGCGTTGTTTCAGCTGAGAAATCTGATGAAAGCCTGCAGGGTTTCCCTCTGAATGTTAGTTTTGCTTTGAGTCTTGCTGCCTTTAAGTTTCTGCTTATGTTTCATTTTGTTAAGCTTGATTAGAATGCATCTTGGAGTCTTTTTGTTGAGATCTATATTGAATGGCATTCGATATGCATCTTGGATATCTATATTCACTTCTTTCATAATTTCTGGGAAGTTTTCTGTCAGCAACTCAACAACAATACTCTGTGTTCTCAGGTGTCTTGCCCTGTTCAGGAACTCCAATTAATCCTAGATTGTTCCTCTTAATAGAGTCCCACACGTTTCTTAATGCTTCTTCATTTTTATTGTTTCTTTTTTCTGATTTTTCCTCATAGATTCTGGAGTCAGTATCTCTGTCTTCCAAGACAGAAAGCCTGTTTTCCATTTGTTTCATTCTGTTATCTTAGCTTTGAATTGAAGTTTCTATGTCTTTCATTTTGTTTTTGATCTGTTGGATTTCAAAGCACTGGTGTTTCATTAGATCCAACGGCTTCCTTAATTTTTTATTTTGCTCTCCTGCATTTTGTATAACGTCTAGTAGGGCTCTCTATATAATCATTTTCTAGTCACCTTCCAATTGTTTCAGAAAAGTTTCTTTGGGAAGTTTTATGGTGCCTTCTTTTGGGGGCTTTCTGAAGCCATGGGTGATTTCTTTGTTATGGTTTTCTCCAGAGATTTTTGCTTTTTGGGCACCATGTGAATCAATAAAGGCTGGGAGAGATGCTGTTAGGATGGACCACAGTTGTTTCTCTAGACCGTCTTAAAATGAAAGGTAAAAGGTATCTGACAACTTCCAAAGTCAGTCATGTTTTCAGGTGTACAGATCCCTCTTCCCAGCTGGTAAGTAAGTAGCTCTATATCCAACCCCAGATGTTATAAACTAGTTGAAAATACAGAAAGGCTACTGCTCTACTGGCCTCTGCTGCCAGGCCCCAGCCATAGGTGACACTGTGTAAAATACTGCTTTTCTGCTGGAAAAGCACTCTCCTCCAGATAGGTGCTCCTTCCCAGCCTAGGAATTAGGTCCAGTGGTATATCCATCTCCCAGTGGAACAAGATGGCATCTCGCACAAGTTCCCTGTCTGCCTCAGTACAAGCTACTCATTGCCAGAGATGGAAAGGAGGCCAAAGGTACTGAGATGTACAGGGTCCAAAGCCAGGTTCTCAAAATGTGGCAGTTTCACCTGCCAATGCCACCAGCTGTGTGTCTGAGATAAGATGCTAGTCAAGTCTCAGCTCTGCCCACTGGCTAAGTCAGAGAAAAAGTAGTTAAAGTATGGAGTTACCTTTGGTCTGTGAAAGCCAGGACTCACCAAGAATGGGGACAGCAAAAGAAAGGAGGTTTTCCATTCAGCAGTATGAAGTCCAAAGTTACAGCCCTATGCCCTGTCCCGGGGTTCACTAGGTTTCCAGAAGGCTCTGTTTAATTATCAATTCAGTCTTGATTTTGAGAGGTACTTAGGGAGATGTATGTTTAGTCCACCCTCTTCACTCTCTCCACACTTTTTTTGATTAGCAGTTTTTTTTGTTGACTTTTTCAATCTCTTGCTTTGTAATGGGTTAATTAAGTTGTTCTACTTCTCCTTGTGATAATAATGGTAGGTGATATGAATCCAGAAATTTGTCCATTTCTTCTAGGTTTCCAAATGTGTTAAGGTACATTAGCCAATGATTTGTCATATTTGTTGATTGTTTCAAAGAACCAGTTTTTGGTTTTGTCAATTTTTTCACTGCTTTTCTATTCTGTAATTTGTTTAGTTCTACTCTAATCTTTATGGTCTGTTTCTTCTGGAGCCTGAGGGGTTCCCCTGTTGCTCTCTCTCTACTTGTTCAAGCTGTAGAGTTATTTCTTTGCTTTGGGTTCATTCTTCCTTCTGGATATATGCATTTATAGAGATAAATTAACCTCTGAGCACTGCTTTGGCTGCATCATATAGATTCTGGTAGGATGTGATTTCATTCTCATTTGAATCCTTAAATTTCTTTATTTCATCCTTGATTTCTTCTATAACTCATGGCTTTTTCAGCAAGGTGTTGTTCAGTTTCCATGAGTTCTAATTTCTATCTGGTTTTTCTGCTATCGATTTTGACTTTTAAGGCTTTATGGTCTGAAAAGATGCTTTGTAATAATTCAGTGGTTTCATTTTTTTTTTAGACTGCCTTATGTCCTAATACATGGTCTACTCTGGAATATGTTCCATGTGCATTGGAGAAGAAGGTTTACTTATCTGTTGATGGGTAAAAATTTATGTAAATGTTGATGATGTCTAGTTGGTTAATTTACATAATAAGATCTGTGTCTTTACAGAGCTTTTTTCTAGATGATCTGTCCATTACTGACAATGGAGTTAAAATCTCCAACTATTATTGTGGAGTGTTCTATCTCACTTTTCAGTGTAGTCAGTGTTTGTTTGATGTATTTAGATGCTCTGGTATTGGGTCCACAAATATTTAATATTGTTACAGCCTGCTTATGTATTGAAACTTTCAGCAATAAATAGTGACCATTCTTGTCCACAATGGTGATTGTACATTAAAATCTACTTTATCTGAGATTAGTATTGCCACACCTACTTTTCTTTGTATGTGGTTAGGTTGGTATATATCCTTCCATTCTTTAATTTTCAGTTTGTTCATATCTTTAAGTCTAAGATGTGTTTCTTGTAAGCAACATGTAGTCGTGTCACATCTTTTGTTCCACAATGTCACTCACTGTCTATTTATTAGAGGATTCAGTCCATTTACATTCAGTGTAATTATTGATAGACATGTGTTTAGTGCTGTCATTTTGATGTATTTATTTTTGTGTTGATGTTTTCTATGTTACTCTTAATATTCTTTTCTGGGTCATTCTTCTTTTTGGGTTGACTTTTCATCTTTTTCAGTGTTGGTTCTGTGTTTGTTGAGAGCCCTGTATTACATTTCTTGTTTTTATATGTTGCATTGTTAATTGTACTTTACAAAATATGATTCCCCCTTAATATTAAAAGTTTAAACCCAATTTTAACCTATACATATCATTTTAACTTCCTCTCCATCTAAAAGGACTATAACTACTATAGTATATCCCTCATTTTAGTGTGAGGGTGTCATAGTTTTTGTGATATGATCACTGGTTCCCTTCTTTTAATATTGTGGCTTTGATTCAGTTTTGTGACTTCCCTAACGGAATAGGATTCTGGATTCAGTGTCCTGCGTTGACTCCTTAAATATACACTTAATGGTTTTGTTTTTCTAAGCAAAGAGCTTCTTTCAGTATTTCTTCTAGCTTTGGTTTGGGTTTGACAAAGTCTGTAAGCTTCTATTTATATGTGGGTTGTTTTAATTTTGTCTTCATATTTGAGGAACAATTTTTCAGGATATATAATTCTTGGTTGGAAGTTTTCCTCCTTCAGTGCTTTGAATGTGTCATCCCACTGCTTCCTTGCCAACATTGTTTCTGCCAAGAAGTGAGACAAAGGCCTGCAGGGCTTCCCTCTGAATGTTAGCTTTGCTTTGAGCCTTGCTGCCCTTAAGAGAATCTGTTTATTCTATTAAAAGACCACAATTGATGGTCCATGGACCTCGGGGTTCCCCTGGGAGTATGGCCCAGGTTCTGATACTGCCCCTGCCCATAAATCATTACTGAGGTCTGCTCTTTGGACATGAATGGATTGGTCTTGATGATGCAGACTGACCGTATCATGTGTGTACTTTATGGTTCTATGCATCTACATGATGTCATTCTCCTGGCCTCTTACTGTAGAGGGGGAGGGAGAAGAGCAAGGGAGAGGAGATTGTTAGGAGGGTATGACATGTATAGAACAGATGGAAAGAGTGTGCTGTCACTGGGCAGGGAGAGCTGTAGGAGCTGCCTTTATGCAGGCATGCAAATTTTTATTGGATTTTACACTTTCACTCAATCACAATAAATAAATAAATAAATACAGCATCTGTTTATGTTTTATTTTATTAAGCTTGGTTATAATACATCTTGGTGTTCTCTTTTGTGGTCTATTTTTTGTGGAGTTTAATACTCATCTTGAAAGTCTATGTTCTCTTTCATAATTTCAGGGAAGTTTTCTGTCAGCAACTCCACAAAATTCTCTCTGTGTTTTCATCTATTCCTCCCTGTACCACAACTCCAATTATTCCTAAATTGTTCCTCTTGCTAGAGTTCCACGTGATTTTTAATGTCTCTTCATTTTTCTTGTTTCTTTTATCTGATTTCTACTCATAAATGCTGGTGTCAGTTGTTCTATCCTCAAGGTTACGAAGTCTGATTTTCATATCATTAATTCTGCTCTTTTGACTTTGTGTTGAATTCTCCAATACTGTAATTTAGTTTTGATCTGTTAGATCTCAGACTATTGATGTTTCATTAGTTTGAATAGGTTGCTTAATTTTTCATTTTGCTCTGCTTCATTTTGTTTAATCTGTAAGAAGGCTCTGTATCTAACTCTTTTGTACTTGGCCTTTGATAGTTTTGGTAAGGCTTCTTCACATGGGAAGTTTTTTTTATTCTTTAATTTGGGAGTTTTCTGGAGCCATGATGGACTGTTTCTTTAAATTGTTAGGAATTATTTGTTGCCTTTGGGCAATATAGGGATTGTCCAATTTCCCTGGTGTTGCCTCAACAGGAGATGAGGCATAGTTCTGAGAAGGAGGATGGTCACCAGCCACCTCTATGTACTCTGGAGACTGGCCCCAGTGGACTCCCTTGGTGGCAGACTCCACCTCCTGGCTGGCAAAGATGGAACCTTACTTATTGAGTCCTGGGGGGGTGTCAGCTGACCCTCTGATGTGGGTCAGTAAAGGCAGAAAGAGATGCTGCCAGGCTACTTATCATTTATTTCTCCAAGCAGTCTTATTTTAAAAAGCTGGGAGCTGTCCACTAGCTTCCAAAATCAGTCAGGCCATCAGGTGTGGAAGGCCGTGGCTTCAAGCTGACAACAGAAGCACCTCTTTGACCATCACCAGTTTCTATGACATAGTTTAAAGTAAGGAGGGGTTACAGCCTTGCTGCCATCCTCAGTCGGGCCCCACCTGTAAGACAACACTGTCCTAAACACAGCCTGTCTGCTGGAAAAGTGCTGTCCAGACTGACACTGCTTCTCAGCTTGGTAACTAGCCTGTGCTGAGTCCTCTGTTTGGGGAACTCTGCCTCCCAGCTGACCAAGACGGCATCCTGGTCAAGCTACACTTCTGTCGTGAAACAGCAGAATCTGTGGTGCAGCTCAGAAACAGCAATTTCTAAAGAGGGTGAAGAAAGGTGTAAGAGAGTTTGCAGACATGTCAATACTCAAAGCGTAGAAGAGCACCCAGTGAGCCTAGAATTTAAATAGATTAATAGTAATAACAATGATAATAATGATAAGTGCAAGCATATACATATTTTTAAGAAACCCTGATGGCATAGTGGTTAAGTGCTACAGCTGTTACCTAGAAGGTTGATAGTTCAAATCTACCAGGTACTCCTTAGAAACTCTATGGGGAAGTTCTATCCTGTCCTATAGGGTCACTATACATCAGAAATGACTCAAAAACCATGGGTTATACATATATGTACATGTACATACTTAGGTATGATGTATGCACATACACATATATTCTTTATATATGTAAATATATAGATTTGTGTATTTAACATACATATATGTAAAATCTCCTAACAAATTATATGAGTTGTGCAGTTTTTCTTCTCACCTGTATTTTTCCAAAATAAAAAACTCTATCTTTGAAGTTAGAAAGTGAGACCTAGCTTAGTCTGTATCTAACTCTTCTTCATTTCATTTAGTATAAAGTCCTGAAAGCCTACTGGTAGCTTCTAAAGTCTTGCAGTTGAGTTCTGCCTGATTTTTTCTTTATGCCTTGTTTTAGTCAGCTGGAGCTGCTCTAACAGGAATACCACAGAGTGGATGGCTTTAACAAAGAAAGATTTATTCTTACACAGTCCGGTAGGTTGCAAGTCCATATTCAGGGTGTCCGCTCCAGGGGAAGGCTTTCCCCTTGTCGGCTCTGGAGGAAAGTCCAGTATTGCATCAGTCTTTGTCCAGGGAGTGTCCTGATGCAAGAACCTCTGGTCTGAAGGACGCACTCTGCACCCTGTGCTGCTTGCTTGATGGTAGCGAGGTTCTCAAATTGTCCTTTGTCTCTTTTTCCTTTTATTCCTTGCAAGCTAAAAGCATTAAGGGTGGGGCAAGCCATACTCCAGGGAAACTCCCCCACAACAGGAATTTACAGCCCCACCCTAATCCTTTAACATACAGGTTAACAAAACCACACAACGGAGGACAGTCCCAAGATACTGGGAACCATATCCCAGCCACGTGGCTGCACACATTTTTGGGGGAACACAATTCCAACCATGACATGCCTCCCCACTCCCATTAGGTAGAAACCCATTGCCTTTGAGTAAATTCCAACTCATAATGACTCTATAGGGCAGAGTAGAACTGCCCCATAGAGTTTCCATGGAGTATCTGGTGGATATGACCTGCTGACCTTTTGGTTAACAGCCATATTTCTTAACCATAACAACACCAGGGTTTCCATTTCTCTCCACAAGTATAGCTATGTTCTCAAAATTGTCATACTGCAATTGAAAAAAACTGAGGCCACCAAGAGGGGTCTGGAATCTCCAGTGTATCAGGGAATTAGTGGGGAGAATACTGGACTTTCTTAGCAACTTCTGAGTCTACACTGCTCCTGCCCCTCAACATGACCAAAGCTCCCTGGCCAAATCTCACATTCAGGAACTTTGAAGTCAGACAAACTTGAGTACAAATACTTTAGGAGGGTAGGTGAATCTCTTTACTTCATTAAGCTTCAATATTCCATTATAAATGAAGATATATCTCTTAATTTGTTACTAAAAACTATTAAAAATCTCACTTAAGTTTGGCTGTAATGATCTTGGTTTCTATTTTAAAGTCTATATCCACTGCTCAGCTGGATATTCTAAGTATTGCTAGCTAGCTGTTGCATGCTAGGGAGACTTATGTTCCCCAATGGACTGGAGTTCCTGACATCAGAGCCACCTTTTAGTCCTACTTTGTACTCCCCAGTGCCTGTCTAATTCAACACATGGGTGCTGAATAATGATTTTTAGGTTGTGTCTAACCTAAAAGGCAGTTTTCACTGTACACTCTTCATATATCCCTGTCAATGATGAAGTTCATGCCAGCAGAAACCAGTGCTTTTTATAGTGCAGAACAGTATGCTTTGCAAGAACATTCACAAGCAGCATCTCAGGTGATGCTCACAAAGATTCAGGCAGGCTGATACCACTATCTCAACTTGATAATGGAGGAACTTCAGCTTTGAGTAAGATGGAGTCACTGTCTGAAGTCAAACAGCAAAGGGTTGATACTAGAAAGTATTCCTAGGTTTCCTGTTCTAACATCTTTCAAAGGAGTAGGATAAATACACTGGTTAATTTCTGGAAGCATTTCGTTAGAGAAAGCCCCAAAACTTTAAGAAAACAAATACCCATTGCTGAGGGTTTGGGGGAATAGGCAACATTTGAAGCCTTCCATGAAAATTCATGCTCATTTTACATTTATTTCCAGACACACATAGGTGTTCATTCTGGTATGTCTGTCCACCTTTAGATCTTAAAGTAAAATAGGTATTCTAAGAAAATGCACCATGTTTTTGCTATGGCTCAGGGTATCTAATCTGTTCACCCAGATTAGAAAGAATAGCTGGTGTCTCTCTACTCTGTGGTAATCCTCAATCTCAGCTCATGCTAACTGTATGATGACCCCCCCCATCTGTCACCATCAGGGCATAGCTGATGGTCCTGGGTTTGGGTGTGCTAGCAGATGACAGCCAAGCTGATATGTGTGCAATTTTTCCTAAGGAGCAACTGAGGGTGCTCATCTTTCCACAAAAAGCCAGAAGAGCAGCTGAGCTCATTTCTCTTCTGTCCGTGTGTATTAATTCCTGTCTCTGTAATGAGATACAGAAGAGAAAAAAGGGGATGAGGACTGATGTGGAGTCAGATTGGGCCTGATGAGTTATGGAGCGTGCCTTCTCATCAGCGATGTAAAACAGACTGGGCTCTATTTACTGCCGCTGTCAGCACGATCGATAAATAACATTTGCACTGACATGAAGAGAGGAAGCGTGAGCTCAATGCAATGAAAAAGATCCAGGAGTAGAAACAGACAATGCCCTTTTACCTCTCTCTGCCCTGGTGAAAGTAAACTGCTTGGTAGGAAGTGGGGATAAGGTAGCAGAGAGGTAATACATTTGATTTGAATTTTAAGGAAGACAGAGGGTACATCCTTGGGAGAGGCAGGGGTCCTCTGCTGAACGGGGGGTAAGGAAGGGTATGTCTTTTGTCACTGTGACTCTCCTCCTCTGTTAAGCAACATCACACCATAGGGCAGTATTTGGCTAATTGTTTACCCATTAGAAGGAGGCCAAAGCTAAGGTAAAATCCAGAGGAGGCATATTTGCCTGTCAAACTTTTGAGAGGATGCTGATGGTTAAGAATGACCTCCATGGCTATAGGGGTGCAGCAAAAACAACTGGGGTGATGTAAAGCCCACCAGAAGTCTACTGCCCTCCAACAGAGTTTGGCATCAAAAATAGACACAATACTTGCAGTTTGAAGGAATCTTTGAAGTCATATTGCCAAATCTTACAACAAACATGGGAATTATCTCTTCAGCACTCTTGATGGGACAGGGGAGAGCCCAAGGGCATGGGTGCTCTTTCCATTATCATCCCCCTCTTGTATATTGCATGGGTGGTGAGAAAGTATTTGACAGAGGCAGGAGCCCAGCCAATGGCAGTCTGTCTGCACTGCAGTTGGCCTTCCATATCCATAGGTTCTGCATTCTTGGGTTCAACCAAGCACTAACCAAAAATACTGAAGAATTAAAAACAAAAAGAAAGTGTGTGTGTGCCTCGGTTTTATGCAAATACTGTGTCATTCTATGTAACGGACTTGTCCACAGCAGGTTTCAAAAACTGTGGGTGTCTTGGAGTGAATCCCCAATTCTGAAGGAGGTGTGGGTTTACTTATTGAGTTGCTTGTTTTGCTGGATGAGCTGGAACACCAGATACAGTTAAGGGGGCTCATGGGTGGCTTCTTTTGCCTTTGCTTGTAGATAGCAAAGATGACGACACCCCTCTCTTGTACTGCTCTAGGTGAAACCACAGTAATGAAACTCAGTTTTGGGTTTGGTGAGCAAAATAATGGTGAGAACTTCACTTGAATTAATTTTCCTTTTCCTTTGACCCTTTCACAGCATGTTCTTTTGGGCAAAAAACTGTAGGTGCATGAGAATGACTTATAAATTTTAGGTATTTCAGGCTGTTTTATTGTATTTGAAAGTTCTAGCAGAAAGCAGTTGTAATAGCTCCAGAAATATCTGCAGGAGAAAGATGTAGAGAAAGGATAAAACCATTAGGGTAGGAGTGGAGAGAATGGTGGATAGAGTGGGGAGAGATCAGTACAGAGGCAACAGGAAGAGAAAGGGAGAGCAGGGAAACAAAAATAAGGGGAGAGAAAAAAGGAGAATGGGGCAGCTGGAAGAAAGGAAAGACAGGAAGGGAAAGACAGACTGCTCAGCAAATCTTTGCTCTCATCCCCTCTGCTTCAAATTTATATTGTTTCTGTGCTGTTGAGTCAGTTTTCACTCACAGCAGCCGTGTGTACAAAGAATGCAACACTGCACAGTCCTGAGCCAGCCTCACAATCATGTGTTGAGCCCATCATTGCAGTCACCGTGTCAGGTAGTCTCATCGAGGGTCTTCCTCTTTTCTGCCGACCCTTTGCTCTACCTAGCATGATGTCCTTTTCCAGGGACTGATCCTTCGTGATAGCATATCCAAAGCATGTGAGATAAACATTTGCCATCCTTGTTTCTGAGGAGCATATGTCTGTACTTTCTCCAAGGCAAATTTCTTTCTTCTTCTGGCAGTCTACAGTACATTCAATATTCTTTGCCAACACTGTAATTCAAGGGCATTGATGTGTATTCAGTATTTCTTACTCATTGGTCAGCTTTCTCATGCTGTGAGGCAACTGAAAATATCACAGCTTGGATCAGTTGTATCTTATTCATCAAAGTGACGTTACTGCTTTTTAACACTTTAAATCTTTAAACACTGTTAACTGGATAGACAGTAACATCATAAAAAGAACTTCTTCTCCAGATATTGTGTTGAAAGTGCAAAGAAGTAGAATCAGGATTTATATGTGTATATGTATAAAATCTCAGGTTCTGATTTCAAGTATCCTTTGGAGAAATCAGTGTAATCCTTCCGGCAACATGAGTATGTCAGAATTAAAATCCCTTTCTATACTAGTAATATTAGGTGTATAGTAGGTGATATTCGTTTTTCTAAGTGCTGTACAAATACTAATGTATAGAATCTCTACATCACAATTATGAAATAGTATCCATTATCTTTTCTGCTTTACAGATGAGAAAACCAAGAAGCATAGAGTCTAAATAACTGTCTAGGGTCATACAACCAGTATCAGAAGAGCCAATACTGAATCCTAGGAAGTCTGGCTCCAGAGCGTGGGTGTTTGACTACCATCTGGGTCTGCCTCGCATTCAGTTTGGAATCATTCATTTATTCAGTAGACACTGACTGAGCCTTCATGATGTGTCGGTCAGTCAGGTTTGAAGCATCCCTCAGTAACACCATTTAGGCATAAAGGATATAAGCAAGGAGAGGTAAAGGCTCTCTTAAAGTCAACGAGTTCAATAGGTGAGGCCCCACGATGAATGATACTTGCTTGGTTATTTATCTCTGTGCTCTGTGAAGGGTAGGCGCAAGTGGCTGTAAAATCTGTAAGAGAACCCAGGCTTGGGGTGGGAGGTGTACGATCAAGAGATATTTCTTGGAGAAGGTAATATGTAAGATAAATAATAGAGACAGACAACTGTTGTTGTGCTGACACTGACCCATGGTGACCTTACATATAGCAGAACAGAACAATGTCTGGTCCTGCATCAGCCTCATGATTGTCAGCACAGTCAAGTTCATTGTTGTAGACGGTGTGCCAAGCCATCTCACTGAGGATCTCCCTCACCCTTACTGGCCATCTACTTCCTCAAACATGATGTGCTCTTCTAGCAATTGATCTCTCCTGTTGATATGTCCAAACAAGTGAGTCAGAAAATGTTCCAGTGTGATCCATGAAGTTTTCATTGTCTGCTTTTTGAAAGTAGATTACTAGTCCTTTCTTCCTAATTTGTGTTAGACTGGAAGGTCTGCTGAAATCTGTCCACCATGGATGTCCATTGCTGGAATCTAAAGTATCAGTGGCTTAGCTTCCAGCATCATAGGAAAATAAGAGCCACCATCATATGGTAAACTGACAGACAGGTGGTAGAGAGAATAAAGAGGTGATAACAAAGAGAAAATGAGTTAGAGTGGTTTGCAAACATTAATATGGACTAGAATTGCCTGGAGGATTTATTAAAATACAGATTACTGAACCTCACTCCCAGAATTTTTGGCTGGGGAAGGATCCAAGAATTTGCATTTCTAATAAGTTCCTACATGGTGTCACCATTTCTGGTCTGGGGACCAGAACCACTGGGGATCAGAGATACCGTTCTAAGCAGAAAAGCCTGAAACTGAGATCTAAAATATGATTGCTAGCTTACCAGCTAAAGAGGCAGGAGGATAGAATGTCTCCAAGGGTGGAAGCAATCAACAGATGCCACTTTGGGGAGTGGAACTTCTTTTTTTTATTATGATTGACTGAAAATGTACATGCCCATATAAATTTGCATGCTCACCTATAAGCAGCTCCCACTGCTCTCCCTGCCTGGTGACAGCACACTCTTCCTCTCTGTCCATACATGTCCTACTCTTCCAACAGGCTCCTATCCCCTCCTCTTCACCCACTTCCCGTCCTCCAGTAAAAGGTCAGGAGGATGATATCCTATAGATGCACAGAACCATAAAGTGCACCAAAGATATAGTCACTCTGAGTTGCCAAGTCCAATCCATTCCTGTCCGAAGAGTGGACCTTCACTATGATTTATGGGCAGGGGCAGCAGCAGGGCCAGGGGCTATGCTCCCAGGGGAACTTCGAAGCCCCTGGACCATCATTGGTGGTCTTTTATTGGAGATCTCAGGGTGCACACCTATTTATTCTTGTGTTGCCAGTAAGACTCCAAGTTCATGAGCTCCTTTGCAGCTATCACTGGTGGTGGCCAGGCACCATCCAGTTCTTCCAGTCATGAGTCAATGTAGACACCCACTCATGGGGGTCTCTCTGTCTTCTGGGTTCTCTTTCCCCCATGTTGATATGGACCTCAGTGATCATTTGTTCCTGCTGAGCTGGGACCATTTGCTGTACCCTCAGATGGCAGCTTGGCAGCTTTCAAGACTCCAGATGCCACTCACCAATGTAGGGTGCAGAAAGACCTCCTTAGCAAAATGTGAGTTGTGCCAATTGGCCTTGATTTCCCCTGAGAGCGTGGTCCCCGGATCCCTGCTACTCTGTCCTTGCAATATTGGATTAAGATGGGAGAAGTACTTAAGTTGTGTTGAAGTCCAGTTAATATTGATTTTCCTACTAATGTGTGCTGTCACCGATTTCACCCAACCAAATTTCTATTAACTATCTAATCTAAACCCTCCCCCTTGCCCTCCCAGCATCCCCAGGCTGGCAGCCACCAGAGAGTCTTTTCTTCTACACAAGAGTCTGATTTTAAATTCTTGCCATAGGGATCTCATACAATATTTATCCTTTTGTCACTGACTACTTTCACTCAACATAATGTTCTCCAGTTGAAACCAGGTTATGAGATGTTTCCTGAAATCATCATTGTGCTTTATCATTACGTAGTGTTACATTGAATATATATACCACAGTTTACCTATCCGTTCCTTTGCTGTTGGGCATCAGAATTGATTCCATCTTTTTGCTATTGTGGACTGTGCTGTGATAAACATTTGTGTGCATGTGGCAGTTGGTGTGAATGGCCTTGAATCTACAGGATATATTTCAAGCAGTGAAATTACTGGGTCAAGTGGTATATGTATGTCCAGTTTTTTATGGAAGCACCAGATTGCTTTCCAAAGAGGTTGCATCATTTTGCAACCCTGCCAAATAAGTAGGAGAGTTCCAATTTCTCCACAGCCTCTGAGGCATTGGTTGTTTTGTGTTTTTTGGAACATGGTCAACCTTGTTGGGGTGAGAAGGTATCTCACTGTAGCTTTGATTTGAATTTCTTTAATAGCTAATGATCGTGAGTATGTCCACATGTGTTTTTTGGCTGCCTGGATCTCCTCTTTAGAGAAGTGTCTGTCCATCTCCTTTGCCCATTGTGTAACTGGACTTGTTGTATATTGTAGTACCTTATATATTATGGAGATCAGGCATCGCTTTGACGTATAGTTGTCAAATATTTTTTCTCATTCTGTAGGTGGGCTTTTAATTCTATTAATAAAGTCTTTGGATGAGCAAACGTGGTTGATTCTCAATTGTTCTCATTTATCTATTTTCCCTTCTGTTGATTGTGGCTTGTTTAACAGATTTTGAAGTCTGTATATTGTGTATTCAAACTTCCACTGTTGTGCCTACTTTTTCTTGGATGAGCTTTATTGTTTTAGATTTGATATTTAGGTCTTTTATCCAGTTTGAGTTGGGTTTTGTATAAGATGTAAGATATGCATCTTGTTTCAGTTTATTGCTGTTGGATATCTAATTTTGCCAACACCATTTGTTGAAAAGATTATTTTTACCCCAGTTTAATATTTTAGGGCCTTTGTTGATTATCAACTGTTCATAGGCAGATGGTGTCATCTCAGGGGTGTCAATTCTGTTCCATTGATCTATCTGTCTCTTTTTGTACCAGTACAAGGCTGTTTTGACTACTGTGGCAGTGTAACAGGTTTTAAAATAGGGTAGTGCTTTACTTATACAGGCTTCTTCTGTTTCCAGATAAAGTTGGTAATTTGTCTATCCATCTCATTAAAAAATGTCAGTGGAGCTGACCTCTGTCTGGAATAAGGGGAGCGGGTGCACAGGAGGGGAAAGGAAACTGTTGTGAAGATGAGACATGTATGGAGCAGAGAGGAATAAAGTGCTGTCACCGGGCAGGAAGAGCAGTGGAAGCTGCATATAGGTGGGCATGTAAATTTATATGGGAATGTACATTTTCACTCAGTCATGATAAAAATAAAATAAAAATAAAGTGAACAAACAAACAAAAATGCTACTGGAACTTGTACTGGGATTGCATTATTTTAAGTAGATTGCTTTGGGTGAAATAGACATTTTCACAGTGTTAAGTCTTCCTATCCATGAGCAGGGTAGGTTTCTCCATTTATGTAAATCTCTGTTAGTTTCTTGTAGTAAGAGTTTCTAGTTCTCTTTGTAAAGGTCTGTTATTTCTCTGGTTAGATTTATTCCTAGATACTTTATCTTCTTAGGGGCTATAGTAAATGGTATTGACTTGGTGATTTCTTCCTTAATATTCTTGTTGTTGATACAAAAGAATCCTACTGATTTACTCATGTTTATCTTGTATCCTGAGACTTTGCTGAACTCTTCTATCAGTTTGAGTAGTTTACTTATAGATTCTTTGGGATTCTCTGCATATACAATCATATCATCTGCAAATAGTGAGATTTTTAGTTCTTCTTTGCCAGTGCCAATGCCCTTTATTTCTTGGTTCTTGTCTAATTGCTCTGGCTAGAACTTCTAGTACAATGATGAAAAGGAGAGGTGAGAGTGGGCATCCTCATCTAGTTCCTATTCTCAGGAGAAACTGTTTCAGTCTCTCTCCATTCAGGATGACATAGTCAGTTGGCTTTGTATAATTGATCCTTATTGCATTGAGAAATTGGCCATCTATTCCTATTTTGCTGAGAGTTTTTAGGATGAATGGATGTTGGACTTTATCAAATGCCTTTTCTGCATCAATAGACAAGATGAGGTGACTCTTGTCTTCTGTGTTATTTATATGGTTGATCACACTAATTGTTTTTCTGATGTTGAAGCAGCCTTGTATCCCTAGTAGCAATCCAACTTAGTCATGATGGACTATTTTTTTGATATGTTGTTGCATTCCATTGGCAAGAATTTGTTGAAGGTATTTGCACTTAGATTCATAATGATATCGGTTTGTAGTTCTCCTTTTTGGTTGTATCTTTCCATGGCTTTGGTACCAGGGTTAAGCTGGCTTCATAGAATGAATTGGGAGTATTCCACCCCTTTCTATACTGTGAAACAGTATCAGTAGCATTGAAGATAACTCTTCCCTAAAAGCTTGGTAGAATTCTGTGGTGAAGCCATCTGGGCCTGGGCTTTTTGGGGTTGGCAGTTTTTTGATGACCTTTTCAATCTCACATTTGTGATGGGTTCATTAAGTTGTTCTGCTTCACGTTGTGATAATTTTGGTAGGTGATATGGATTGAGGAATTTGTCCATTTCCTCTAGGTTTTCAAATTTGTTAGAGTACAGTCTTTCATAGTATTCTGTTACGATATTTTGGATTTCTGTTGAATCTATTATGACAACTCTCCTCTCACTTCTTATTTGGGTTATTTGTTTCCTTTCCTGTTTTTCTTCAGTAAGTTTAGCCAATGGTTTGTCAACTTGGTTGACCTTTTCAAAAAATCAGCTTTTGGTCGTTTCATTTTTTTCAATTTTTCTTCTATTCTCCTAATCATTTAGTTCTGCTCTAATCTTTATGATCTGTTTTCTTCTGGTGCCTGGGGGTTCCTCTTTTGTTCTGTCTCTGCTTGTTCAAGCTGTAGGGTTAGTTCTTTGACTTGGTTTCTTTCTTCCTTTCAGATGTGTGCACTTATGGAGATAAACTGACCTCAGCATTGTTTTGGCTGTATCCCATAGGTTCTAGTAGGAAGTGTTTTCGTTCTCACTGGAATCCATAAATTTCTTTCTTTCATCCTTGTTCAGTTTCCATGAGTTCCAATTTCTACCTATTATTTTGGGTATTGATTTCTGCTTTTATGCCTTTATGATCTGAGAAGATGCTTTGCATTAATTCAGTGGTATGGATTTTGTTGAGAATTGCTTTATATCCTAACACATGGCCTGTTCCGGAGAATGTTCCGTGTGCACTGGAGAAGAAGGTGTAGCTGTCTGCTGATGGATAGAAAATTCGGTACATGTCGATGAGATCTAAATGGCTAATTGTGGCAATAAGGTCTTCCATGTCTTTGTTGAGCTTTTTTCTACACGGTATGTCCAGCACTGAGAGTGGAATGTTGCAGTCTCCTTCTACTATTGTGGAGTGATCTATCTCCTTTTTGAGTGTAGTCAGTGTTTCTTTGACTTATTTAGGTGCTCTGATATTAGGTGCATAAATACTTAATATTGTTAAGTCCTGCTTGTGTATTGAACCTTTCAGCAATAGTGTCCATCCTTGTCTAGGATGGTGGATTTTACACTAAAATTGGTTTTATCTGAGATTGGAATTGCCACACTTACTCTTTTTTGTTTATTGCTAGCTTGATACGTATTCTTCCATCCTTTAATTTTCAGTTTGTTCCTATCTTTAAGTCTAAGGTGAGTTTCTTGTAGCAACATACAGATGGGTCGTGCCTTTTGATCCAAGATGTCACTCGATGTCTCTTTACTGGAGCATTCTGTCCATTCACATGCAATGTAACTATTGATAGGTATGTGTTCAGTGCTGCCATTGTGATACACTTTTTTTTTGTGTTGCTGTTTTCTCTGTTGTTCTTATTAATCTGTTCTGAGACATTCTTCTTTGTGAGTTGAATTTTCACCTTTTTCAGGGTTGGTTTTGTCGTTGTTGAGACTCCTTTCTTGATATGGTGTGTCGCTTCTTTATGGTGCTTTACGGCTACCCCTATGATCCTGCTTAATAAACTATGTGGAAACCCAATTTTAATTACTAGCAGTCTTGTCAACTTCCTCTCCATCTGGAAGGACTGTGACGACGACGGTAGTACATCCCTCTTTTTAATATGGTTACATCATAGTTTTCATGATATGATCACTGGATTATTTCTTTCACTATTCTAGCTTTCATTGAGTTTAGAGCCTTCCCTAGCTGAGTAAGATTCTGGTTGATGTGCCCTTCTAAAGTATAAAGTTAGTGGTTTTGTTCTTCTAAGCCAAAGCCAAGACATTCTTTGGTTTGATTTTTATAAAGTCTCTGAGTTTCTGTTTATCTGCAAATGTCTTAATTTCATTGTCATGTTTGAAAGATAGTTTTGCAGGATACGTAATTCTTGGTTGGAAGTTCTTCTCCCTTAAGGCTTTGAATATGTCATGCCACTGTCTCCATGCCAGCCTTGTTTCTGCTGAGAAATCCGACAAAAGCCTACAGGGTTTCCCTGTGAATGTTAGCTTTGCTTTGAGTCTTGCTGCCTTTAAGAGTTTCTGCTTATGTTTCATTTTGTTAAGCTTGATTAGAAAATGTCTTGGAGTCTTTCGTTTGAGATCTATATTGAGTGGCATGTGTTACGCATTTTGGATATCTATATTCTCTTCCTTCATGACTTCTGGGAAGTTCTCTGTCAGCAGCTCAGCAACAATACTCTGTGTTCTCAGATGTCTCACCCTGTTCAAAGACTCCAGTTAACCATAGGTTATTCCTCTTAATAGAGTCCCACAATGCTTCTTAATGCTTCATTTTTCTTGTTTCTTTTTCCTGATTTTTCCTCATAGATGTCGGAGTCAGGAGCTCTGTCTTCCAAGTCAGAAAGTCTCTTTTCCATTTGTTCCATTCTGTTTTCTTGGCTTTGAGTTGCAGTTTCTATGTCTTTGATTTTGTTCTCAGTCTGTTGGATTTCAGAGTAGTGGTGTTCCATCACATCAAACAGCTTGCTTACTTTTTCATTTTGCTCTGCTGCATTTTGTATGAGGTCTAGGAGGGGTCTATATAGGATCCTTTTGTATTCACCCTCTGATAATTTCAGAAAAGTTTCTTCGTCCAGAAATCTCTTTGGTTGTCTCCTTTGGGGGCCTTCTGAAGCCAGGGGTGACTTTCTGGTTATAGTTTTCTCCAGAGTCTGTTGCTTTTGGGGCTTTGTGTGAGTCAATAAAGGCTAGGAGAGATGCTGTGAGGATGGACTTCAGTTGTTTCTCTAAGTCATCTTAAAATGAAAGGTCAAAGGAATCTGACCACTTCCCAGGTCATTCAAGTTTTCAGGTGTACAGGACTCTCTTCCAATTGGCAAAGTAAGTACCTCTACGTCCAGCACTAGATGTTATGAACTAGCTCAAAGTGCAGCAAGTACTGCCTTGTTGGCCTCTGCCGACATGCCCCTGCTGTCAGTGTAGCTGGCTACACTATGTAAACTATTGCTTTTCTGCTAGCAAAGTGATCACCTGAGGGCAAACGCTGCCTCCAATACTAGTAATTACGTCTCGCTGGAATGGAGCTACTTCTAAGTGACTGGAACAGAAAGTGTAAAGCTGGCGAGGGAAAGAAAGCATTTCTGGAGAGATGGCTGTTGTTGTTAGTTACCATTGATTCAATCCTGACTGACAGTTATCCCATGTGTGTGAGAACAGAACTGTACTCCATAGGCTTTTCAGGG
Organism: Heterohyrax brucei; assembly: GCA_028571685.1. Classification (NCBI taxonomy): domain Eukaryota; kingdom Metazoa; phylum Chordata; class Mammalia; order Hyracoidea; family Procaviidae; genus Heterohyrax; species Heterohyrax brucei. The sequence goes on along the minus strand of CM053154.1, from coordinate 79,013,693 downwards.
TTGTTACCTTTAGGAGGAAGATTGCCAGGCCTGTCCGATGCAGTAGCTCTGCATGGGTTCAAATCACCAACATTTCAATTAGTAGTTGAGCCTTTACCTATTTGCTTGAGCCACAAGAAGCACTGTGTAAAATGCTGATTTTCTGCCGGCACAGTGCTCTCCTCCAGGCAAGCACTGCCTCCAAGGCTAGGAATTAGATCTTGTTGAATCCTCCATATTCAATATGGCATTCTGCACAAGCTCACCGCCTCGTACATTGTATAACTACACTATGGCAGAGGTGGAAAGAGAGGCCAAGGTGTCAAGATACACAGAATCCACGGTCTCAGTTGCTGGGCCCCAGCCTTAGGCGATAATGTGTAAACAACTGCTTTTCTGCCGGAAAAGCACTCTCCTGCGGGCAGGCGCTGCCTCCCAGGCTAAGAATTAGGTCCAGCTAAGCCCTACATGTCCAAGATTGTATCCCGCACAAGCTCTCTTCCCGGCTCCTCTGTGAAAACTGCACTATGGCAGAGGTGGAAAGAGAGGCCAAAGGTGGCAAGATGCATGGAGTCCTAAACTGGGCTCTCAAAATATGGCAATTTCACCTGTAGATCCCACCAGCAGTGAGTCTGAGACTACCTGCTAGTCAAGACCCAGCTCTGTCCAGCCAGCCAAGACAAAGAAAAAGTCTAAATGAGTTATTTCGGTCTGTGAAAGCCGGGACTGGCCAGGAGCAGGATTCAACTAAAGAGAGGAGGTTTTCCATTCAGTGTTATGAAGTCCAAATTATCAGCCCTATGCCATGTCCTAGGGCTCACTAGGTGACCAGAAGGCTCCATTTAATTATCAGTTCAGGTCTTGGTTTCCAAAGGGACTTAGGGAGATGTGTGCTTAGTCTGCCATCTTGACTCCACCCCCCCGTGAGTCAGCTCTTTATACCCTCTCTTCAAGTGTTCTTCACAGGGTTGTACTTTTTCCTTGTGCTTCTTGGACATGTTCCTTTTGGTTATTCTCATCCATTCTCGTGGTTTCAACCAGAGGTATGTACTGGTTAGACTCAAAATTGTATTTCCAATTCTAAGTGTTGCATTGTTATATTCAACGAGCCACCTGTTAACATGTGGGTGCTTCCAATTCATCATGTCAAAAAGCAATTTCCATTTCACCAGTCTGTCATGTTATGTCTTCACAACCTCCATTTGCCCAGATAGAATTCTTAGAGTAATTCCCAGTGCTATTGATTATATCTTAGTTTATAGGAGGTCATATGTCTTGGTCATCTAGTGTTGCCATAACAGAAATACCACAGGTGGGTAGCTTTAACAAGGAGTAGTTTATTCTCTAGTAATCCAGTAGGCTACAAGTCCAATTCCAAGGCATCAGCTCCAGTGGAAGGCCTTCTCTCTGTGTCAGCACTGGAGGAAAGGTCTTATAATGAATCAGTCTTCCCTTGGTCTGGGAGTGTCTCAGTGCAGGAATCTTAGGTCCAAAGGGCGTGCTCTGCTCCCCAAACTGATTTCATGGTAGTATGAGGTCCTCAATTCTTGGCTCCCTTCTCTTTCCTTTTTATCTGTTCAGACATAAAAGGTGGTGCAGGCCACACCCCAAGGAAACTCCCTTTATGTTGCATCAGGAATGTGACTTTAGTAAGGATGTTACGGTCCCACCCTAATCATCTCTATCATAATTCAGTCTTGGCTTATTTACCACAGACAGAGATTAGGATTTACAACATATACTAAAATTGCAACAACAAAATAAAAGACAAATTTATGCACACATTTTTTTGGAGGACAAAATTCAGTCCATGACACACGTGTATCATTAAGATCTCCTCACTCCAGCACAATATGAAAGTGAGTGACCATTTCCTACTGACTTCAGTTCTTAGCAACTTGTCCCAACTGTATTCTCAGCTCTGCATTCTGACCTCTGCTATGAACTTCTCACCTCAGTGATCCATTATCTGACTTTTACATTTGGATCATCTCCCATATGTGATGCTTAAAGATTGTTTCTGTGGCAGTATTCTTGGATAGCCTCTTAGACTACATTTCTCCCTTGGCTGTGTTGGCTTAGCTGGCCTTGAGAAAATTCTTCTCAAGTTTCTACAGTCCTCTAAGACCAACTTCTTTGGAACAGATGCCATGACAACGCTGGAGGGATGTTTGCTCTATCCGTAAGAACAGGAGCTTGACAGTTTCTACTTCCAAAACATTTCTCACATCTTTGTCCTTCTTTCTATTCCCTGAACAATACTTTTCTAAGGATTTATTATTTTTGTTTTAACTGTTACTATTAGTCTTTGCCTCTTCTTTCCTTGTCTCCAAATAACAACCTGATTGCGTTATTTCCATGCTTAAATTCATTAATTGCTCTCTATTTCCTATAGACTAATAAATCTGCAATTCCTCTGCATACCATACAAACCCTTTCATCTCGTCCCAGTGTCTCTTTCTAGTCTTTTCTCCAAAACTTCACCCACAGTCTTGCTACTTACTTCTTACCTCCCCACAATCACTTGCCTGCTTTTTTCTCTTTCTTATGCACATGTATACATATATAGATACATATACACACCATAAACTCTGGCGACACTGAATCTGTTATGCTTTTACCTACATAAGGATTCTAGAATGTGTAGTTCCAAAGTCTCTTGGTCTCTGTCATTTTCTCTTCTCTGATCGATTTTTCCCTAGGAAGGATTTATTACTTTCATATGTACCATTTTAACTACAGCACCTAATGTATGTTATTACAGTCATGTAGGTACATAGCTTTCTTCTTCCTTATACCTGAAGCACTTCAAATACAGGCTATGTCTGTTTCATCTTTTTTTCTAACATCTAGTTCTGTGCTTGGCGGAGGATGTGTACTCCATGAATGTTAGTTGGTTGAAAGGAATTGCTGTGTTGTTTTCAGTCAGGTCTCTGTAAGTTATAGCCAGCAGCCAAACTTGCCACATGACCTCTTTTTATAAATAAAGATTTGGTAGGAACACAGCCACTCACATTCATTTATGTATCATCTATGACTTTTTTGGTGCTGTGACAGTGAGTTAGTAGTTTCAAAAGTCTATAACACCCATAAAGCTAAAATGTTTACTATCTAGTACTTTCAGAAGAAGTTGGCTTACCTCTATTTTGGGGCACTGAAATTAAATGGACTTAATACCAAAACCAAACCCATTGCCATTAAATTGTTTCCAATTCATGGCAACCACACGTGTTTCAGAGTAGAATTTCCCTCAATATCGTTTTCAATGGCTGTAAGCTTACAGCCTTTCTTCCACGCTGCTGGATTGATTTAAATCACCAATCTTCTGGTTAGTACCTGTTTTAGTCAACTAGGACTGCTCTAAAAGAAATACCACAGAGTGGATGGCTTTAACAAAGGAAGGTTTATTCTTACACAGTCCGGTAGGTTGCAAGTCCATATTCAGGGTGTCCACTCCAGGGGAAGGCTTTCCCCTTGTCAGCTCTGGAGGAAAGTCTGGTATTACATCAGCCTCTGTCCAGGGAGCATCTTGGTGCAGGAACCTCATGTCTGAAGGACGCACTTTTCTCCCGGTACTGCTTTCTTGATGGTATGAGGTTCTCAATTCTCTGCTTGCTTCTCTTTCCTTTTATCTCTTGCAGGCTGAAAGGATTAAGGGTTGGGCAAGCCATACTCCAGGGAAACTCCCTTTACAGCAGGGCAGGGAAGTAATCCTATGAAGGAATTTACAGCCCCACCCTAATTCTTTAACATACAGTTTAGGGAAACCACAAAATGGAGGACAGTCACAAGATACTGGGAATCATGTCCGAGCCACAGGCTACACATATTTTGGGGGGAACACAAGTCAACCCATGACAGTACCTGAGCTGAAACTATTTGTGCTGCCCAGAGGCCTTGAAGTGTCTTTAACCCAGTGCTGTGGAGTCAATTCGAGCTCATAGTAACCCTATAAAGCAGAAGAGAGCTTCCCCATGGCGCTTCCAAGTAGCACCTGGCAGATTTGAACTGCTGAGCTGTTGGCTAGCAGATGTAGTACTTAGCAACTAAACCACCAAGCTACCAGAGTTTCCCTAGTGAATGTTAAATGCAATCTTGTATACGGAAGCAAAAGTTTCCTCCTTGGTATGATTACTGCAAATTTGTTCTAATAGAAAGAGATATACTGGATCCTATGTCTTTAATTGCATCAAGGATAGAAATGTTCCTGTAAGTGAGAAAAAAATAATTTCCATCCAAGAATATCTCAGACTGATCATTTCCTTTCTAGGGAGTTCTGTTATCCTGCCATGAGGCACTTCTTTTATTTTGCTGAAACTTTGGCTAGCTTGGAAAAAAGCAGCTGTAGAATCACGGGTTAGAAGATTTCAAAGAAGGCAAAATATTTCTCCACGGAAATATACTAAAGTCTTCGTGTATTTATGACTTTCTCCAGCCTAGATTCATAAGTCTAAAATAATCAACTGGCATCCCTGGGAGGAGTGGGCTTCCTGGCTAATGGAGGAACAGAAATATTCAGTGAATACCTTGCACCTGTATAGGATGTTTTGGCAGGGTGTTAATGGGATTACCCATGCTTCATTTGGAGAAAGCTTGGCCCAGCACGCAGAGCTGGATCTCACCTGAGGACCAAAAGAGAGCTTCTTGCATCATAATCATCACTGAGCCCCTGCATAGAAGTCCTGCAAAGCAGTGAAAACCTTGAGGGCCTTTGTTGCGGTCCTTAATTCTGTTAATCGCCCTAGGTAAAGATTAGCTGCTCTTGTCAATTTAATTCAGCATCAAACAAAGCAACAAGGTCACTATTTCTTCCTTTCTCACTCTCCCTCACTCCCTTTGCCAGGAAACAGGATTGAGTTGTCATGTAGCTCTAATAGGCAGCGCGGGGAATCGTTAGTCCACCTCTACGCCCTGACGGATAGGCACTTCACTTCAATCATCTGACTGAGCAGTGGTGGCCCAGTACTATTGACACCGTGTCAGCTGCAAGAGAAGATGCCTTAATCGGCTCCGACACCCTCTGCATTGATTTGACAAGTTGCTGTAATGACCTTCTTGTTTTTCTGAGGGATTGCTGTTTACTCCTGAGGTGCTGCTGACTAAATGCACTGCATTGTCATGGAAACGGTGATGGTAGAGGTTGCCTCCTCACCAGGCCTGGGTAGAGGGTGACATTGATAGGCGACTCTGAATATTCAGCCTCTCCCAATAGTGCTAATTCCAGCCCATTAATCAAACTTACTCTGAGGAGCCAACTAGAATTGGGGACTAACCTCGTCAGGTCCGCTGTAAAAGGCAGTTTGCTATGAAACTCATTATCTTTCCAAAATTCATGTTTGAGTTTTCCTTGTAGCAAGAAAATGTCATTTGTGTGGCTACCTCCTGAGTGCACCTGGAACTTACTGTCGTTTGTGTACTATTTAAGGAGGCTGAGTCTTCCTGTGTATACAAGCCCTGGCATTAGAAGGAACAATTGAAATGGAAGGAAAAACAACAACACTTCAAGCACCTCCCACGTAACTGGCAAAATATTAGGGACCATTATATACAGGAATAAAAATGAGGATCGTTATATAAGTGTTAACTAATTTTGTTGTCCTATTTCAATGATTCTAAGAAAAAGAACTTTGTCATCCAAACATCTCTGAAATCAGGTGCATCTGAGAAGTGACTGGTAGTTTACATTCATTGTCAGCCCGGTGGCAGTTGTAACATAGGGGGGAAAAATACTCCATTGACTCTTCCAGTAAGAGCAAAATACGTCAAAGTGTCTGAGATCCACTACTGCAGGTTTTGCAACAAAAGCTTTGACAGACTACTTCTCTGAATTCTAAAAAAAATATACAATTACATATTGAAGGATGTGACTTCAAGTAACAAAGACCTGACTATAGAGGACTGAACACGTAAGGGTTTATTTTTTCTCACACAACGAGAAACACAGAGGTTGCTAACATTGTTTCATCAGCTTGAGGATGGCAGAGCTGAGGTCTCAGCAGTTCTGTGTCTCATCCTCGTGGACATAATATGGCTGCTGAAACTCGGCACAGCACATTTTAATTGCAGATGGAAAAAAAGACACAAACGTATGTATATACATATGTGTGTGTGTGTGTGTGTGTATACGGCTGTCAGCTACATCAACCCCCCCTTTAAAAGCATTTCTGTAAATCACTCTTAACACTTTCAGGTAACATCTTATTAGTTAGCTAGGTACTGTAATGTACTGAATTGTCTTACCCCCCAAAAATATGTGTATGTATTTGGCTGGGGCATGATTCCTAGTATTGTGTGATTTTCCTGTGTGTTGTAAATCCTGCTTCTGTAATGTTAATGAGGGAGGATGGGTGGTGATTGTGTTCCTGAGGCAGGACTCAATCTACAAAACGGTACTGTGTCTTGAGGCAATCTCTTGGGAGATCAAAGGAAAGGGAAGTAAGCAGAGAATCGGGGACCTCTACCACAAGGAAAGAAAGACTGGGTGCAGAACCTATACTTTGGACTAGGGGTTCCTGCACCTGAGAAGCTCCTTGTCCAGGGGAAGGTTGACAACAAGGACCTTCTTTCAGAGCCAATAGAAAAATCCTTCCCCAGGAGTTGATGCCCTGAATTTGAACTTTAGCCTACTTTTCTGTGAAAAAATAAATCTCTTTGTTAAAGCCATCCATTTGTGTTATTTTTGTTATGGTAGCACCAGATGACTAAACCAGGTGCTATCAAGTTAGTTTTCAATCATAACAACCCTGTTACAATAGAATGAAACACTGCTCTGTCTTGTGCCATCCTCAGAATTATTTTTGTTTGAACACTTTGTTGCAGCCAATCTGTCAATCCAACTTGTTGAGAGCTTTCTTCATTTTCAGTGACATTCAACTTACTAAGCATGATGTCCTTCTCTAGGGACTGATCCCTTCTGATAGTACTTCTAAAGAATGTAAGATGAAGTATCACCATCTTTCCTTACAGGGAGTACTCTGACTCCTCTTCTTCCAAGACAGACTTGATCATTCTTCCGGCAGACCATGACATATCTAATATTCTCTGACAACACCATAATTCAAAGGCATCAGTTCTTCTTCAGTCTTCCTTATTTATTGTCCAGCTTTTGCATGCTATCAGGTGATTGAAAATGTCATTGCTTAGGTTAGGTAAACCTTAGTCCTAAAAGCTTTGCTTTTCAAAACTTTGAAGAGATTTCTTGCAGCAGATTTGCCCAGTGCAATATGTCACTTGATTTCTTGATTGTAATTTCCATGGCTGTTGATTATGGATTCAAATAAACAAGGTTCTTGACAACTTCTGTATCATCTCCACTTATTATAATGTTGCTTATTGGTCCAGTTGTGAGGACTCTTGTTTTCTTATGTTAAAGTGAGGTAGTCTTTGACCCTCATCAGTAAGTGCTTCAATTCCTCTTCACTTTCAGCAAGCAGGGTTAGATCATCTGCATATCACAGGTTGTTAATGAGTCTTTCTCCAATCCTAATGTCACATGCTTCATATATGTAAGTTTCTCAAATTGCTTAATCAACATACAGATTGAATAAGCATGGTAAAAGTGTTAGAGATTTTTGGATGCAGTGGGTTTCCCTTAATCGAAAGTAGGTAGAGGAAAAACCTGAGAGAGGAAGAGAAAGAAAAGGGAGAGTTTATTTGTATCCTGGGTGGCTTTACAGAGTTCCTGGTTGGGGGTCTGTAGAACCTCGTGCTGACTTGGGGATTGGGGATTTATATAGGGGACGAGCGGACCTTGTTGAGGACAGTGCTGAAAACAGCACCTGTGATGATGAGAGCGGTGTCTGTGGCAAGTAGCCTATCGGGTAGTAGACGATTAGAGTTACTTAATTAAAATAAGGGGGTTTCATTTCAGTGGAGTTGAGCCTATGGGAAAGAAGTGACAGCTAGTCAGCCCCAGGCAGCTAGTCTCATTTGAATGGGCTTTCCGGAATAGCTGGCAGATAAAACATTTTGACTCGGGCACTCCGGGAATGGTTGGGGGAGTGGGCTTGGGTTTCAGCCTAACATTCTGGCCTTTTGGGTGACAATGGATGAAGAATTCAGTCATTATCTACTTCCTGCTGGACATGGGCATCGGATTACAGGCCGGAAATGGAGAGGGGTGGACCCAATGGCCTACTAGCGTAGGGATTGAGTAATAACTGGTTTACAGTGACTCTGGACATCTCTTTCATGCAGTCTTTTAGGAACCTGAGGAAACAAGGGGCAAAAAGAAAAAAGAGGCTTATTAGTATTAGGGGCCCAATAAACGGGGCAAGCCACGCCATTAATGGTGACTGGAACCAATCTAGGGTCACCATGAGTCAGATCTGACTCAATGGCACTTGGCTTGGCTGGCTTGGAACCAATCTAGTGGGAATGTTTCTACTTGATGCCTTCTCTTCAGCTCTTCACTCAGGTGAGTTAAAGTATCCAGGTTCTGTTCTATTTGGCCAGTTTCACTGATGTAGTAACAGCATTCTTCTCTCAGGAAGCGGCAGCTTCCTCCTTTTCCAGCTGTAAATAGGTCCAAGGCTCTCCGATTCTGTAAAGTGACTTGGGCCAGAGAGGTTAGTTGTCACTGTAAGGAGGCCAGGGAGTCAGTGGTGGTTTCAAGGGCTATTTGTAGGTTGTTTTAGAAATTTTGTGCTGTGATTATACTGTGTCAAAGGGCTCCGAATCTGCCAGTCTGGTGGCTGAGACTGCGGAGGCAAGGGTCAGACCCACCATGATGGGGAGGAATGCTGCTCGTTTGTGACGGGAGGTGGGTAACAGCCAAGCTAGTTCAGATTCAGTGTAAAGGGTTAATTGGGGCACTATTGTGAATGCAAAGCAGGGTCCCGGGGTGGTGGAGTTCAGGCACTTTCGTAAAGTTCTGTTGCACCAAAAATAGGTATCTGGTATTGGGCCAGCTTGGTTTTGTATGGTAATATTTTGGGTGCAGAAGGGGAGTGCTGTGGTTATAATGTTCTTTGTTATGAGGCAGATTCGGGAAGGTTGTGTCTGATTGTTGATCTCAAGCTTCCAGAGGTGTACCTGTAGTGTGGGGGTAGTACTGGAGTGGGTGTCTGAGGTGGTAGGGGCTGGGTGGATGTAGCTTGTTGGAACCACCGCCAGCAGAGGATGTTGTTGGTGATGTTGGGTAGAGAGTGTGTTTGGTTTAAAAAGGTTAGGGTGTGGTCGATGATTCAGGTCCACGAGATTAACTGGGCAATGTGTGTGTAGTTAACTACTTGGGCTTCTAGGAGTTATTCTCGTTGGGCAATGTTCTGGGAGACTAGGGTGAGGGAGGGGGTGACTTGTTCGTATTCGCAGCTGATGTATAGTGTTCCTGAGGGCTTGGAGCTCGATTTGCTCCAGTATGTGCGTGTAACCACTCCTGAGACCCACTGAGGGCCCCAGGGGTCGTAGATGTGTATTTGGTATTTGCCGTGTTGGTGATATAGCGAGTCGCTGATGATTTCGGTAATTGGATGTCAAGTATGTGAGTTTCCATGAGATTTGCATGAGTGATATGGGCAACCCCTGTAGGTGTTGGGTCACCTTAGGCAAGAGGGATTGATTTGGTCAAAGAGAAAGCAAGCATAGGCATATCCCTGTTGAGGGAACACAGGGGTGGTCAAGGGCTTTGAACAGCCTGTCATTTCACACACCCCATCTCCTATAAGGTAGGAGTGTTGTGTCTGTGGAGGTTGTGTATCGTATTTTGAATCTCCAGGCATATCCTGGTGTTGAGGTGGTTAGAGGGAAGAGGGGGATTCCCCACAGTGTAAGTAAAGTGGAGAGTGGGAGACTTAGGGGAGCAGTAAGAGGAGGAGTAAGAATGAGGAGCAGGTTAAAATAGATACATATATAATGACTACACATGTTCAGTGTTTGGTGGGGGAATGGCAGCAGATGGTCCTACAGACAGTAAGACTACTATGGTTATCATGAGACCAAGTGGGAGAGAGAGACTCAGTTGGGTGGCTGTGGTGAAGTTCGACGGAGTTTGAGTTTCAGTGGATTTTGCGAATTGAGGGAACTAGTCCATCCAACATCCGGGGCCTTCTTTATCCTAGTGGGATGATGTCAGGTGGGGTCACCTAAGAGTTTAACAGCAGTTGGGGTGGTTAGGACTACAGTATGGAGTCCTGTCCATCGGGGCTGCAGGGGCTTGGGGTGTAGGACTTTTAGGAACACTGAGTCTCCTGGGTGTAGATGGGGGTTGGCGATAGTGGATTTTTTATTTGAAGGTTGTGGGAGGTGCTTGTCGGCATGCTCTCCTAAAAGCTGCCTGAGGAGTGAAAGGTGGGGTGGATAGTCGGCCAGGGGCGGGGATCAGAGGGTAAGTTGTGACTGAGGAGAAAAGGTCGGCTGTACATTAGTTCAAAGGGACTAAGGAAAGTGGGATTGCGGGGCATGGCCCATATTCGGGTTAGGGCTAGTGGGAGAAGGTCTACCCAAGACTGGCAGAGTTCTAATGACAGTTTGGCAAGGTGGGTCTTGATGAGGCCATTAGCCCTTTCTACCTTGCCTGATGATTGGGGTCGATAGGGGATGTGGAGTTTCCACTGGATTCCCAGGGTGGTGGAAACTTGTTGGACCACCCTGGAGGTGAAGACTGGCCCGTTATCAGACTGTATAGAGGGTAGTCCAAATTGGGGAATGACATGAGCTATTAAAATGTCAGCAGTGATGACAGCAGTTTTGCCTTTAGTTGGAAAGGCTTCTACCCAGTCGGTAAAGGTGTCAATTAGAGTGAGGCGGTACTTTAAAGATTTGTGTGTTGGCATATGAGTAAAGTCGATTTGCCAGTCCTGGCCTGGCAGGTGTCCTCTCATTTGGTGGGTAGGGAATGTGGGTTTGAGGGCCCCCCACCGGTGGTTGGTGGGTTAGAGGGCTGTCCGTCAATTCCCATGACTGGAAGAATATGTTTGGCCCCAGTAGGAGGGGAGAACAGGATAGGTAGCCCCCGTGTCAATTAAAAATGATACTGACTTACCCACTACCTTCAGAGTTACCCTGGGCTCAGCGAAAGTGATCGGGGTCAATGAGCTGGCGCTCCTTCAGTCCTCAGCTGCGAGTCCCAGGACAGCCAGCGGCAGGTCTGGGGATGGAGAGGATGACCACCCCCCATGGTCCTTCATAGAGGGATGGTCACTCTTCCAATGGCCCCACTGACCACATGCCGGGCACGGAGTGATGTGCAGCCGAGGTTGTGGGGAGAGTTTGGCCGTGTCCTTCTTTGCCGTATTTGAAACACTCTCCTGATGGAGTGCGACTTGGACTGTTCTTCTTTCTCTCATTTGCTGGCCTCAGGGCTGCCACCAAGGCTTAGGCATGTAAATGTGCCTTCTGGCGAGTATGGGTTTCCTGATCTCCTTCTGCGCGTTCCTCTCGGATGTTAAAAGACTTTAAAGGCCATATTAACCAGATCTCATGTGGGAGTTTGGGGACCATCCTCAGCCTTTTTTACTTTTTTTCTGATGTCTGGGACAGACTGTGTTATGAAGTGGGTTGCTAAGACAGTGGCTTTGCTGGGGAGGTAGGATCTAGGCAAGCATATTGGGTAAGTGCATTGGTGAGGGGGTTGAGAAAGTGGCAGGATTTTCATCTGCATGTTGGGTAATTTCTCTTAGTTTGTTAAAATTCACTGCCTTGTGGGATATGTTTTATAGTCCAGCTAGGATACATTGAACCATTTTGTCTCTCCGAGTACGGCCACTGCGCCCAGATTGGGTGTCTGTTTGGTAATCCCAGCCTGGGTCTTGCCCCAGAACTGCCTCTAAGCCCACTGGCATGGTTGCGTCTGATAGGTGGACTTGTTCTGCATGTTCCCGGGCAGTCCTGAGGCCCCTCTCCCTTTCATCTGCATTTTGGGTAGAAGAGAGAAGGACCCACAGGTTGTTGCAGGTTAAGTCATAGATCTGTGTAAGGTAACGGAATTCTTTTATGTGATTGTTAGGGTCATTTGAGAAGGAGCCTAACCTCTTTTCAGCCTGGGAAGTGTCTGTTGAACTTGGATCACTCCCTCAGTTCCACCACTTCACCTAGGGGACAAACGAGGGGTGGGCTTTGTGTAGGCTGGCACTGTTGCTGGGAGCTGGTGTGGCTGCTGACTGGAGAGGGTAAAGGAGGACTGGGTATGGTAGTGTCTAGGGATGTGGGTGGAGGTGATAGTGGGGGAACTGCTGGGTGTGCTGGCTCAGGGTAGGGTGAGGGCCTCTGGGGGGGAAGTGAGAGGGACTCTGGTGAGTCAGAGAATGAAGAGGTTAGCTCCAGTGGGGGGTTGGGATCCATTTGGTCTGTCCCTTTGTTAGCTTGGGTGGGGGTTTCTCTGGCTATTGGTATTACACGTGGAGAAGAGTGAAGGACAGGAGAGCAAATAGAGAAAGGCTTGGACATAGGGAACTTCTGGCCATTTGCCAGTGCACCAACAGAAGCTGGCAAGGTCTATTAGAACTCCGTAACCGAAGGTTCCCTGTTCAGGCCATTTAGACCCATTACCTAGTGGGTACTGAGGCCAGGCAGTGGTGCAATAAAAGATTAGGTGCTTAGGGCACAGGTCTTGAGCTAGCCCCCGAGCCTGGAAGTTATGTAGGACCCCCAAAGGAGTGAACATGTCAGGCTTCAGTTCTGGTTTCCCATGTTTCCAGACCCCGTGGAAAGAACCTTCTGAAGAGAGTGACGTCTCACTCGTTCAGAAAGGATCTCGTGGATGGACAGTCTCAGAGTCACAGGGAACATGTCCCAACTGTGTTTTTCTGAGACTCAAGCCTAAAGGCCGTGGAGGTACCTCTGAAGTGGTATCACAGTCTTCCGGACAGTCAGGGGGCAGAGACACTGGAAGGGTGGAAATTACGTGGACCAGAACTCGCCCAGGATCCATCTGCAGTGAGAAGGGTTTAGGAGGGTGAGTTGGGGGGGGATGGGCCTGGCTGAGAGGATTGGTTTCTTACCCTAAGTGGTGAGTGGAGGAGGCTGGAGGTTCCTGATTCGTCAGAGAAAAATAGGTCAGGAGAGAGCAAGACAAAGGGTGAGGGGTGGGCACGTGGCCACAGTCCTTCCCAGGTGTCCGCACCAAATGTTAGAGATTTTTGGACGCAATGGGTTTCGCTTAATCGAAAGTATGTAGACGAAAAACCCGAGAGAGGAGGAGAAAGAAAAGGAAGAGTTTATTTGCATCCTGGGTGGCCTTACAGAGTTCCAGGTTGGGGGTCTGTAGAACCTCAACCCTGGCTCAGGGGCTGGGGGTTTATAAAGGGAGCCGAGCGAGCCGATCTTGTTGAGGACAGTGCTGAAAACAGCGCCCTTGACGATGAGAACGGTGTCCGTGGCAAGTAGCCTATGGGGTTGTGGACAGTTAGAGTTACTTAATTAACATAAGGGGGTTTCATTTCAGTGAGTTGAGCCTATGGGAAAGAAGTGACAGCTACTCAGCCCCAGGCAGCTAGTCTCATTTGAATGGGATTTCCAAAATAGCAGGCAGATAAAACATTTTGACTTGGGCTGCCCCGGGAATGGTTGGGGGAGCTTGGGTTTCAGCCTAACAAAAAGAATATAACTCTGCCATGTGCATTTCCTGATTTTGAACCACACAGTATCTCCTTATTCTGTTTGATGGACTGCCTCTTCATCTATGTACAGATTCCTCATGAGAGAATTAAGTGTCCTGAGATTCCTGTTCTTCACATTATCCATAATTTGCTATGATTTACACAGTCAGACATCTTTGCATAGTCAACAAAACACACGTGGACATCTTTCTGGTATTCTCTGCTTTGAACTAAGATGCTTCTGACATCAGCAGTGATATCTCTTGTTCCACATCCTCTTCTGACTCCAGCTTGAATTTCTAGCAGTTCTCTGTTGATATACTGCTACAAACATTTTTTAACCATCTTCAGCAGCATTTTACTTACATGTGTTATTAATGATATTGTTAGATAATTTTTGCATTCTCTTGGGTTACCTTTCTTTGGAATGGGCACAAATATGTATCTTTTCCAGTCAGTTGGCCAAGTAACTGTCTTCTAAATTTCTTGGTATAGACTAGTGGATACTTCCATTGCTGCATCCATTTGTTGAAACGTCTCAGTTGGTATTCTGTCAATTCCTGGAGCTTGTTTCTTGCCAGTACTTTCAGTGCAGCATTCCCTCAATGCCATGGATTCTTGATCATATGCTGCCTCCTGAATTGGCTGAATGTTGGCCAGTTCTTTTCGATTCAGTGACTGTGTGTATGCCTCCCATCAGCTTTTGATGTTTCCTGTGTCATTCAATATTTTTCTCATAGAATGCTTCAAAATTTTAGCACAAGTCTTAAATGTTTTCTTCAGCTCTTTCAGCTTGAGAAATGCCAGGCATGTTCTTTGTTTTGCTCTCTAACTCCAGGTTTTTGTGCATCTCGTTGTCTTTCTTTTGTCTTTTCGAGCTGCCCATTAAAGTCTTTTAATGAGCTCTTATACTTCATCGTTTCTCCCATTCACTGTTGCTCATCTGTGTTCAAGAGCGAGTTATAGAGTCTCTTCTGACATCCATTTGTTCTTCTCTTTCTTTTGCATCTTTTTAAGGACCTTTTTGCTTTCTTCATCTGTGCTGTCCTTGATATCATCCCACAAGTCCTCTGGTCTTTGTTCATTAGTATTTAATGTGTCAAATCTGTTTTGAAATGGTCTTTAAATTCAGGTGGGATTTTCTCCAGGTCATATATTGGCTTTCATGGAGTTTTTAAAATTTTTCTTCAGCTTCAACTTCAATTTGTATACGGGCAGTTGATGTTCTGTTCCACAGTCAGCTCTTGGCCTTGTTTTGACTGATGATATTGAGATTTTCCATTGTCTGTTTCTACAGATGTAGTTGATTTAATTCCTGTGTTATTCATCTGGTGAGGTCCATATGTATAGCCACCATTTATGTTGTTGAAAAAAGGTGTTTTCAATGAAGAAGTTGTTGGTCTTGGAAAATTCTATTATGTAGTCTCCAGCATTGTTTCTTTCACTGAGTTCCATGTTTTCCAGCTACTAATTGTTCTCCTTTGTTTTACACTTTTGCATTGCAATCACAAATAACTATCAATGCAACTTGATTATATATTTGATCAATTTTGTACTGAAAAAGTTGGTAAAATCATTATTTTCCTATTTTTTTGACATTAGATATTAGTGCATAAATTTGAATAATAGTTGTATTAACTGGTCTTCCTTGTAGGCATATGGATGTTATCCTATCTTTACACCATTGTACTTCAGCATAGATCTTGAAATGTTCTTTTTGATAGTGAATGTAACAGTGAATTTGTCATTCCCAGCCCAGTGGACTACACAATTGTCTATTCAAAATGGCCAACACCAGTCCATTTCATCTCACTAAAGCCTAGGATGTCAATCTTTATGTGCCCCATATAATTTTTGATGACTTTTAATTTTCCTAGATTCATACTTCATACAGTCCTCCTTCAAATTATAAATGAATGTTTGTAGCTGAAGACGACATCTGAGGAGGTATCTATTTCCCAGTTGTACTTTCCCAGTGCCTTCCAACCCTTAAAGCACTATATCAGACAGTGTTCCACTGCCATTCATAAGGTTTTCATTGAAAATGATTAAATTATTCAACCCTCATGTCTCATCACCTACCCCTATCAGCATGGAGGGCTAGAAATTTTAAAAATCTTGGCATATTTCCACCAATACAATAAAACAAGGATTATGTTACTAAGGAACCAGAGCAGCATAAATATTAAGCATACAACCTTAGTTTTTCTCTCACCTTATAGGCAAGATACAACCATATGCCCATTGTGCAGATCATAAAATCAGAGTTGAAAGTGAATAAGCTACCAAATTCTCACAATTGTCTCATGAAATAAATATTATCATCTAGGTGGTACAGGTAAAGGATAAGCCAAGCTTACAAAGACAAAGTAAGCCTCCCGCATGACCATAAATCTATCTTATCCTAGAATTCAAACACTGTGTAACTAAACTGGGCAAGGAAACACCACTGAGGATGTTTCTTCTTCTTCCAAGGATCCAGCAAGTAGTCATGAGAAGAACCCATCTTCACAGATGTCGTCGGTGATTTGTCTGACATTTAGTAGGCATTCATGGAGTACTTGGCTGCTTTGTTAAGACTCTTAAAAGGAGGCTATCTGCTCATTTTTTACTGCCTATTTTAAGACTTATTGGTCACATGTATGTTTTATGTCTTGAGCCCTTGTTGACTCCTGATTTTCCTGGGAAAGTCCTGAGGAAGTTTAGGCCATGATTTAGAGGATTCTAGAGAGAAAAGTCACTGAGTCTTGTGTTGGCACAATCCTACAAGGAACTGAAGGGCCCCTTGTATGCTTTAAAAATTTTAGAAAGGTGAGATAATTGTCTGAGGTGATCTAGGTCGAGGCACCCGGATAGTTAGTTACTGTAACTCTTTTTCTAGGAGAACTGCTAACTCCCTGCAACATGCTTGCCATTTCATGTGGTCCCAGTGGGGCTGTCAGTCATGGTGTCCTAGTTAATCCCCTGCTAATAAACTGTAACTTAAGCCACCAGGATGGACCCAACATGTCAGTAGGTCCAGTGATTAGTTCACGGGGAATGTTTGACTCAAGTAGAGCCAGTCATAAACTTCCCTGAAGACTCTACATATAGGCACTAAAAGGGAAAGGTTTTAAGTCGTCATTCTCTAGGATGATGGCCTGGGGATACCAGCAGCCATCTTTCCCACCACATGGAGAGAGCTTTTTAATGATAACACAGTTGTAGACTGGGAAGCAGAATCCAGAGATGGAGAGATAGCCAGAGCCCTGACAACATTCTAAAATTGCATATCCTGAAACTCATTTAAAACAAAGTTGAACATGCAAGCACCAACAAAAAAATTCGTTTTCTAATGTAAGTGGGAAGTCTTTACCACTTTCAGTAAAAATGTTCCTGATTAATACACTATGAATGAAATATCACTGATATAAATAAAGCTAAGACATAGGTAACTGAAAAGCTGAATGAAATAGAAATAAGCCTATTACCCAAGAAAGTTTGAAGATCAAGTTTGAAGGTTGAGAGGAATGGTTTAAAATTCAGATTGAGACATAGAGGCTGAGAATAGCTTCCTTCCACATAGTATACTTGCATCGTACACTGATGGTGTGTGTAGATGATCCTGGAGACATATACGTACACACATAAATACTATTTATTTGGTTTATTTATTTCAAGTATGTATTTACTTCATGTATGTGTTTATTTGCCCTGTTGTTTTTCGAATCTAAGTAGTGTTATGATTGAATCCAGTAGTGCTTGTAGAAAAATCTGAATTTTCTCGAAGGTCTTTTTTGTCATTGTTTTCAAGCAGCAAAAAAGAAAAAATTCCAACTGCATCACCAAAAACAGGTCAGTGAAGTTTCGTTTTTTATCCCCATGGTCTCATGGCTAACTGAAAATTCCCCTCCCCTTTTTCTCCCAGAAAAAGTCTCAGAAACACAAAAGCTAATATAGTGTCTTTATTACTTAAAGCTGCTTCTTAAAACTGTTTCCTTTAATGAGCTTAAAAACACAGTAGTAACTACAAGTATCAGAGCAGATTCAGTTGTCTCATCCTTGTTTAATTTTTTGACTATTAACATCGTGTATTTATAAATATTTTCATGAGAGAACACATGCATATTTCATATGCTGTACTGGATGTGCTTTCTATACAGGATATCAGGAAGCAAGGTACAGGCATATAGGAAATGTTACCCTAGATCATATGCAACTTAGTTAATAGTGAGATGACAGTTTCTAACAGCAAGTCACTGTAAAATTGCTAATAGGCTATACATTGTCAGTTATACCCATATTGTGTTACCACTGAGTCAAATTAAAGGGCAAAAGAAGTTAGATTTGTGTGCCACTTTAAATTGAAACACGCCCCATTGTGCTACTGGAGCATAATGGAAGAATACGTATATACAGTAATATGCTGGTAGGGTAATGTGTTAAACCAAGACAAATGGGCGAGTCAGTTGAAGCAGGAACTAATGACGGCCAAATCACCAGTTAGCAAGCTGGGGATCTGACATATATCAGGTTTTCAAAGCAAAAGAAAATATTAACAGTCCCTCTGATGACTCGACGGCACTTGGCTGGCTCTGATGACATCTGAAGAGGATAAGTTCATTGGATCTTGCTAAACCATACCTAGAGCAGCCCTTTTTGTATTAGCAGTGGTTGTAAGGGTTGAAAGCTCTAGAACTTTGTAACTGCACCTCTTTACTCCCTCCCCAACTATGTCTTTCCAGGATAACCGATGCTGGGTGCAAAAGAAAAAAAAAAAAAAAAGGTCAAATTCTAATTCTTATTTCAGAGGTTGAAACATTTTTTGTTTTGCTTGATAGATTTTCAGTTTCTGTCTTGATGAAAGATATGTTTTCCTACACTGTTAGAAAGACAGTGCCATCTCATTTAGGGAACAAGCCAGTAATATTATGTCTTTCCTGGGCCCACACCAAACTTACTGATCTGTGTAAATTTTGGTCACTCTTTTCTGGACAGAATCTTAAGCCATTCACCTGGTAAAAACAGTTTTGCATTTGGTACCCCAGGCTGTTCCATCTACTCTGTTCTCTATCTCTGTCTCCCATTCTACTCTGTGCTTACTCAATCCTTCTCATTTTGCTGCTTCTGAATTTTTACTTATTCCTACTGACTACTCCCTTAGGTACACACTCTTACATTCTACCCCTAAGACATAGCTTCAAAAAGGTTATTGTCCCTTTGTGACTGGGGCCAAAGAACAACTCTGGAGTGAACTTATGAAGTCTGACAATTACATTCACAAACTCATCCTAGAAAAAGTGCTACATACTTTGTTGTTAAATATCACTATGGTCACCTTTGAAGTCCTCCACTTGAGAAGCTATGCACTGATGCCAGCACCTCATCCACACTTCAAAGCAGTTATGGGACTCTTTCTGGAATGACTATCAGAGCTGTCATTGTATTGCCCTTGATGTCCTGAATATCATCAAAACATCTTCCTTTCAATATTTCCTTTATCTTTGGGTAAAGAAAAAGTCATTGGGAGCCAGATCAGGTGAGTAGGGAGGGTGTTCCAACACAGTTATTTTCTTACTGACTAAAAACTGTCTCACAGACAGCTGTACAATTAAGTTTATGAACTTGCCACCATGCTACCATGTGCAATGGTCATTGTAGAAAGAATTCCAAAATTGCTTTGCAGGGTGAATTAGGTGCTGAAGTCAGTACATAGCTTCCCAAGGGGAGTACTTTGAAGACAACTATAGTGATATTCAGCAGTGAGATATGTAGCACTTAGAACAATTACATTCATGGACTTCATTGTTGGACCTCATATGTGTTACCTATATGAGCCCTGGGCAAATATCACATAGTCTGAAATCAACTAGACAATGAATACCAAATTGAATGTGTGTATAGATGATTCTGGACACAGCTCTCTGTGTCAGTCTGTCTATCACAGCAGGGTGATCAAGTAGAGAGCAGCCTCTAGGCAGGTAGAGATATACATTAGGTAATACTCAGATGGACCTCTCTATACCCCTTAAGCCTAGTCAATGAATAACAAATTCCCTAATAATCTCTTAAATACTATATTTGTGAGGATTATGATGGAAATAAATTATCTGTCCTGTGTACATATTTGCATATTAATAGGTATCACATGGTGATGGAATAGATTGACTAAAAAGAATGATACCTATAGTGGCAATTAGGATCTCTTGGCTAGCCAGTGAAAACTTCTACGTTCTCTCAAAACCCTCCACAGAAGTAGTCATCTATTTAAACTCCCTAAAGTTTTATCTTTTATCAACACAGCCATATGATTAACTTGGGCATGTTTATTAAGAGCAACAGAAACAGGAGGCCAGTCCGGTCCAGCAGTTTCTTCAAGAGAAGGTACAAGAAGGACAGGTAAATGATTAGAAATCTGACTTGCCTTACTTTGCAAAAGACAACTTCATGCCTTGAAAACAAACTGTGTAGCACCTCAGTGCTTTCTTTCTTTCTTTTTTTTAATGCAAAGTAACATCTCCTGATCTGGGTGAGAGCTCTGTTAACTTTATCTGGCCTAGTTGCCCCTCTGCCAAGACCCTGGGTGGTACAGATAGGTAAGGGCTCAACTACTAATTGAAATGTTGGTGATTTGAACCCATGCAGAACTACTGCAGAGGACAGGCCTGGCAATCTTCCTCCAAAAGGTAACAGCCCTGAAAAGCCTATGGCGTGCAGTTCTGTTCTCACACATATGGGATAATTGTCAGTCAGGATTGAATCAATGGTAACGAACAACAACAGCCATCTCTCCAGAAATGCTTTCTTTCCCTCGCCAGCTTTACACTTTCTGTTACAGTCACTTAGAAGTAGCTCCATTCCAGTGAGACCTAATTGCTAGTCTTGAAGGCAGCGTTTGCCCTCAGGTGATCACTTTGCTAGCAGAAAAGCAATAGTTTACACAATGTAGTCGGCTACACTGATGGCTGGGTCATGTCAGCAGAGGCCAACAGGGCAGTAGCCTTGCTGCCTTTTGAGCTAGTTCATAACATCTGGGGTTGGATATAGAGGTGCTTACTTTGCCAGTTGGGAAGAGAGTCCTGTATACCTGAAAACCTGAATGACCTGGGAAGTGGTCAGATTCCTTTGACCTTTCATTTTAAGATGACTTAGAGAAACAACTGAAGTCCATCCTCACAGAATCTCTCCCAGCCTTTATTGACCCACACAAAGCCCAAAAAGCAACAGACTCTGGAGAAAACCGTAACCAGAAAATCACCCATGGCTTCAGAAGGCCCCCAAAAGAAACAACCAAAGAGATTTCCAGATGAAGAAACTTTTCTGAAATTATCAGAGGATGAATACAAAAGGATCCTATATAGATCCCTCCTAGACCTCAAATAAAATGCAGCAGAGCAAAATGAAAAAGTAAGCAAGCTGTTTGATCTGATGGAACACCACTACTCTGAAATCCAACAGATCAAGAACAAAATCAAAGACACAGAAACTGCAACTAAAAGCCGAGAAAACGGAGTGGAACAAATGGAAAAGAGACTTTCTGACTTGGAAGACAGAGCTACTGACTCTGGCATCTATGAGGAAAAATCAGGAAAAAGAAACAAGAAGAATGTAGAAGCATTCGGTGAAGATAACCTAGAAGATAGAGAGACCCACAAGAGTGGGTACCTACATCGACTTGGGACCGGAAGAACTGGATGGTGCCCGGCCACCACCAGTCATAGCCATGATGGAGCTCACAGAGAGGAGTCTCACTGGCAAAACAAGAATAAAAAGGGGTGCATCCAGAGATCTCCACTAAAAGACCTCAACTGACGGTCCAGCAGTTTCGGGGTTCCCTTGAGAGCATGGCCCCCGGCCCTGAAGCTGCCCTTACCCATAAATTATAAAGAAGGTCCACCCTTTGGACAGGAATGGATTGGACTTGGCAATGCAGAGTGACCATATATTGGATGTACTTTATGGTTCTATACATCTATAGGATATCATCCTGCTGACCTCTGGCTGGAGCAAGGAGAGTGCGTGGAGAGGAAGGGAAAGGAGGCTGTTGGGAGGATGAGACATGTATGGAGCAGAGAGGAATAGTGTGCTGTCACCGGACAGGGAGAGCAGTGGAAGTGGCATATAGGTGGACATGTAAATTTATATGGGGATGTACATTTTCACCCAGTCATGTTAAATAAAAAATTTAAAAAAAAAAGAAGTATTAAGAAGCACTGTGGGACTCTGTTAAGAGGAGTAACATACGGTTAACTGAAGTCCCTGAACAGGGCGAGACACCTGAGAACAGAGAGTATTGTTGCTGAGCTGCTGACAGAGAACTTCCCAGAAATCATGAAGGAAGAGAATATAGATATCAAAGACACACAACAAATGCCACTCAATATAGATCTCAAACAAAAGACTCCAAGACATATTCTAATCAAGCTTAACAAAATGAAACATAAGCAGAAACTCTTAAAGGCAGCAAGACTCAAAGCAAAGCTAACATTCACAGGGAAACCCTGTAGGCTTTTGTCGGATTTCTCAGCAGAAATAAGGCTGGCATGGAGACAGTGGCATGACATAGTCAAAGCCTTGAGGGAGAAGAACTTCCAACCAAGAATTACGTATCCTGCAAAACTATCTTTCAAACATGACAATGAAATTAAGACATTTGCAGATAAACAGAAACTCAGAGACTTTATAAAAATCAAACCAAAGAATGTCTTGGCTTTGGCTTAGAAGAACAAAACCACTAACTTTATACTTTAGAAGGGCACATCATCCAGAATCTTACTCAGTTAGGGAAGGCTCTAAACTCAATGAAAGCTAGAATAGTGAAAGAAATAATCCAGTGATCATATCATGAAAACTATGATGTCACCATATTAAAAAGAGAGATGTACTACCGTCATCACAGTCCTTCCAGATGGAGAGGAAGTTGACAAGACTGCTAGTAATTAAAATTGGGTTTCCGCATAGTTTATTAAGCAGGATCATAGGGGTAGCCGTAAAGCACCATAAAGAAGCGACACACCATATCAAGAAAGGAGTCTCAACACGACAAAACCAACCCTGAAAAAGGTGAAAATTCAACTCACAAAGAAGAATGTCTCAGAACAGATTAATAAGACAACAGAGAAAACAATAACACAAAAATAAGCTTATCACAATGGCAGCACTGAACACATACCTATCAATAATTACATTGAATGTGAATGGACAGAATGCTCCAGTAAAGAGACATCGAGTGACATCTTGGATCAAAACACACGACCCATCTGTATGTTGCCTACAAGAAACTCACCTTAGACTTAAAGATAGGAACAAACTGAAAATTAAAGGATGGAAGAATATGTATCAAGCTAGCAATGAATAAAAAAGAGTAAGTGTGGCAATTCCAATCTCAGATAAAATCAATTTTAGTGTAAAATTCACCATCGTAGACAAGGATGGACACTATGTGCTGAAAGGTTCAATACACAAGCAGGACTTAACAATATTAAGTATTTATGCACCTAATATCAGAGCACCTAAATAAGTCAAAGAAACACTGACTACACTCAAAAAGGAGATAGATCACTCCACAATAATAGAAGGAGACTGCAACACTCCACTCTCAGTGCTGGACATATCGTGTAGAAAAAAGCTCGACAAAGACATGGAAGACCTTATTGCCACAATTAACCTACTAGACCTCATCGACATATACGGAGTTTTCTATTCATCAGCAGACAACTACACCTTCTTCTCCAGTGCACATGGAACATTCTCCGGAACAGACCATGTGTTAGGATATAAAGCAATTCTCAACAAAATCCATACCACTGAATTAATGCAAAGCATCTTCTCAGATCATAAAGCCATAAAAGTTGAAATCAATACCCAAAAAAACATAGGTAGAAAGTGGAACTCATGGAAACTGAACAAGGATGAAAGAAAGAAATTTATGGATTCCGATGAGAATGAAAACACTTCCTACTAGAACCTATGGGATACAGCCAAAGCAATGCTCAGAGGTCAATTTATCTCCGTAAGTGCACACATCTGAAAGGAAGAAAGAAACCAAGTCAAAGAACTAACCCTACAGCTTGAACAAGGAGAGACAGAACAACAGAGGAAACCCTCAGGCACCAGAAGAAAACAGATCATAAAGATTAGAGCAGAACTAAATGATTAGGAGAATAGAAGAAAAATTGAAAAGACCAAAAGCTGATTTTCTAAAAGGTCAACCAAGTTGACAAACCATTGGCTAAACTTACTGAAGAAAAACAGGAAAGGAAACAAATAACCCAAATAAGAAATGAGAGGAGAGTTGTCATAACGGATTCAACAGAAATCCCAAATATCATAACAGAATACTATGAAAGACTGTACTCTAACAAATTTGAAAACCTAGAGGAAATAGACAAATTCCTCAATCCATATCACCTACCAAAATTATCACAACGTGAAGCAGAACAACTTAATAAACCCATCACAAAAACTGCCAACTCAAAAAAGCCCAAGCCCAGATGGCTTCACCACAGAATTCTACCAAGTTTTTAGGAAAGAGTTATCTCCAACGCTACTGAGACTGTTTCACAGTATAGAAAGGGGTGGAATACTCCCAAATTCATTCTATGAAGCCAGCATAACCCTGGTACCAAAGCCAGGGAAAGACACAACCAAAAAGGAGAACTGCAGACCGATATCACTTATGAATCTAGGTGCAAATACCTTCAACAAATTCTTGCCAATGGAATGCAACAACATATCAAAAAAATAATCCATCATGACTAAGTTGGATTGATACCAGGGATACAAGGCTGCTTCAACATCAGAAAAACAATTAGTGTGATCAACCACATAAATAACACAGAAGACAAGTCACCTGATCTTGTCTATTGATGCAGAAAAGGCATTTGATAAAGTCCAACATCCATTCATCCTAAAAACTCTCAGCAAAATAGGAATAGATGGCCAATTCCTCAATGCAATAAGGATCATTTATACAAAGCCAACTGACTATGTCATCCTGAATGGAGAGAGACTGAAACAGTTTCTCCTGAGAATAGGAACTAGACAAGGATGCCCACTCTCACCTCTCCTTTTCATCATTGTACTAGAAGTTCTAGCCAGAGCAATTAGACAAGAACCAAGAAATAAAGGGCATTAACACTGACAAAGAAGAACAAAAAATCTCCCTGTTTGCAGATGATATGATTGTATATGCAGAGAATCCCAAAGAATCTATAAGTAAACTACTCAAACTGATAGAAGAGTTCAGCAAAGTCTCAGGATACAAGATAAACATGAGTAAATCAGTAGGATTCTCTTATACCAACAACAAGATAATTAAGGAAGAAATCACCAAGTCAATACCATTTACTATAGCCCCTAAGAAAATAAAGTACCTAGGAATAAATCTAGCCAGAGAAATAACAGACCTTTACAAAGAGAACTACAAACCCTTACTACAAGAAACTAAGCGAGACTTACATAAATGGAGAAACCTACCTGCTCATGGATAGGAAGACTTAACACTGTGAAAATGTCTATTTCACCCAAAGCAATCTACTTAATGCAATCTCAGAACAAGTTCCAGTGACATTTTTTAATGAGATGGATAAACAAATTGCCAACTTTGTCTGGAAACGGAAGAATCCCCAGATAAGTAAAGCACTACTAAAGCAGAACATACTGGGAAGACTCTCACTACCCGATTTTAGAATCTATTACACTGCCACAGTAGTCAAAACAGCTTGGTACTGGTACAAACAGAGACAGATAGATTAATGGAACAGAATTGAGACCTCAGAGATGACACCATCTGCTTATCAACAGTAGATATTCGACAAAGGCCCTAACACATTAAACTGAGGTGAAAACAATCTCTTCAACAAATGGTCCTGGCAAAATTGGATATCCATCTGCAATAAATTGAAACAAGACCCGTATCTCACACCTTGTACAAAAACCAACTCAAACTGGATGAAAGACCTAAATATCACTTCTTAAAGGATAAAGCTCATTCAGGAAAAAGTAGGAACAACAATGGAAGTTTGAATACACAATGTACAGACTCTAAAATCTGTCAAACAAACCACGATCAACAGAAGAGAAAATAGATAAATGGAACTATTAAGAATCAACCACGTTTGCTCATCCAAAGATTTTATAAATAGAATTAAAAGCTCACCTACAGAATGGGAAAAAATGTTTGGCAACTATATGTCAGACTGACTCCTGTTCTCCATAATCTATGAGGTACTATGAAATATCAATAAGACAAAGATAAACTATCCAATTAAGTGATGGGCAAAGGAGATGGACAGACACTTCTCTAAAGAGGAGATCCAGACAGCTGAAAACTACATGTGGACATACTCATAATCATTAACTATTAACGAAATTCAAGTCAAAACTACAATGAGATATCATCTCACCCCAACAAAGTTGGTCATGATCCAAAAAATGCAAAACAACAAATGCTGGGGAGGCTGTGGAGAAATTGAAACTCACTGCAAAATGGTGCAACCTCTTTGGGAAGCAATCTCGTGCTTCCTTATAAAACTGGATACAGATATACAATTTGACTCAGTAATTCCACTGCTTGAAGTATATCCTGCAGAATCAAGGCCATTCACATCAAGTGATTAATGCACGTGAATGTTTATTGCAGCACAGTCCACAGCGGCAAAAAGATGGAATCAACCCAAATGCCCAACAGCAGAGTAATGGATAGGTAAACTATGGTATATATACTCAATGGAACACTATGCAATGATAAAGAACAATGATGATTTCAGGAAACATCTTGTACCTTGGTTTCACCTGGAGGACATTATGTTGAGTGAAAGCAGTCAGCGACAAAAGGAGAAATATTGTATGAGATCCCTATGATAAGAACTTGAAAACAGACTCATGCATAGAGGAAAAGATTCTGATTGCTGCAAGGGTGGGAAGGGTGGGAGGGCAAGGGCAGGGAGGGTTTAGATTAGGTAGTTATTAGAAATTTGTTGGGTGAAATCGGTGACAGCACACATTAGTCAGAAGATCAATATTAACTGGACTTTAACACAACTTGAGTACTCTGCCTATCTTAACCCAATATTGCAAGGACAGAGTAGCTGAGGTGGGGGGCCAGGGACAATCTCTCAGGGGAAATCAAGGCCAATTGGCACATTAGCATTTTGCTAAGGAGATCTTTCTGCACCCCACATTGGTGAGTGGCATCTGGAGTCTTGAAAGCTGCCAAGCTGCCATCTGAGGGTACAGCAAATGGTCCCAGCTCAGCAGGAACAGATGATCACTGAGGCCCATAATGACACAGGAGAAAGAGCATCCAGAAGACAGAGAGACCCACGTGAGTGGGTGTCTACTTCTACTCATGACTGGAAGAACTGGATGGTGCCTGTGATAGCTGCGATGGAACTCACAAGTTGAGTCTCGCTGGCAATGCAAGAATCTCCACTAAAAGATTGCAATTGATGGTCCAGGGACTTCAGGGTTCCCCTAGGAGCATGGCCCTTGGCCCTGATGCTGCCCCTGTCCATAAATCATAATGAAGTTCAATTCTTTGGACAGCAGTGGATTGGATGTGTTGATGCAGAGTGACCATATTTTCTGGGCACTGTATGGTTCTGTGCATCTATAGGATATCATCCTGCTGACATCGTACTGGAGAAAGAGGAGTGAGTGGAGAGGAGCAGACAGGAGACTGTTGGGAGGATAGGACATGTATGGAACAGAGAGGAAGAGTGTGCTGTCATAGGGCAGAGAGAGCAGTGGGACCTGTATATAGGCGAGCAAGCAAATTTATATGGGAATGTACGTTTTCATTCAATCATAATTAAAAAAAAGAAAGAAAAATTTTTTTGCTTTTTTTTTTTAAAGAGCTGACTCACTGAAAGAGCTGGAATGTTCAGAGAAACAGGAAAATCAAGGGAGAAGATCATCTCAAGAATGAGACAAAGGCTAACACCAAATGCTACGCTGAAGCAATTCAGACGAAAATCAAACAGGACACAAAAGTCTGTTCTGATATTACAATCAGAAAAAAATCCTGTAGAGAATGCAAAATTTTTATGGAGGTGAGATGTAGAGATATTTAGGATAGCAAAACCAAAACCAAATCCATTGCTGTTGAATTGATTACAACTCAAAGTGACCCAATAGAACAGAGGAGAACTGTCCCCATAGGGTTTCCAAAAAGTGACTGATGGGTTCAAACTGCTGACCTTTTGGTTAGCAGTTAACCTGTTAACCACTGAGTCACAAGGGCTCCAAGTCTAGGATCCCCATCTGCTGCTGTTGATGGCAACTCATAGTGACCACATAAGATTTCCAAGGCTGTAAATCTTTACAACCACATCTTTCTCACAAGGAGCCATTGGTAGTTTTGAACTGCTGACCTTTCAGTTAGCAGTTGACTGCTTTAACCACTGTGTCACTCAGGCTGCAGCTGCTGCTGCTATGTTTTTAAAAATTGTTTTATTGTGATTAAACGAAAGTTTACAATTCAAGTCAACTTGCCATATAAAACCCCAAGCACCTGTGTCTATGCCACCCTATCTGCTCTCCTCACCCTGTGACAGCGCCCTCTTCTTTTCCACTCTTTGTTTTCATTATTTACTCATCCAACACTTGTGCCATTCTCTCTACCCTCTCCTCTCCCCTCTAGAAACAAACCAGTTGGATAGCCTCCTATATATATTAAACCACAAAGCACACACAACTGGATGGCAGTGGGTTTCCATAAAGCACACACACGACCTGCATCACTCTGTGTCCCATTTTCCAGTCCAACCTTTGTATGAAGTGTTGGCTCCAGTGCTGCTGGGATAGCTATTAGTTTTCAGCTGTCAGCTCTAGGACAGCAGCAAGTCCAGGGGCCATGTTCTCAGGGGACCCTCCAGGTTGTCAGACAGTCAAGTTGGTCTTTTAATGGAGTTCTTTATCTGCACACCCCTTTTTTTATGCTACATCAAGGATTCCACCTTGTGTTCCCTGTCAGGGCTGTCTTTGCTGGTGGCTGGGGACCATCTAGTTCTTCTGGTCTCAGGCTGATGTAGTCTCTCAATCATGTGTACCCTTCTGTTTCCTGGGCCCCAATTTTCCTCATGTCTTCGATGTTCTTTGTTTTCATCTGCTCTGGGTGGCTTGGGACTTATTGATGTTTCTTAGGTGGCAGTTCGCTGGCTTTGAAGACAGCAGGCATCACTCAGCAATATGGAATGCAGACTACACTCTTAGAAAAAGACTAGTAATAGCAAGTCACCTCAGACCTCTGTCCCTGCTACTCTGTTCTTTAAAATACTAGGTTGTATTTGGAAAACCTTTTAGCTTATGGTGTGGTCCAGTTGTGCTGACCTGCCTTCTGTGTGGTGTTTCTCCCTTCATCTAACTAAATTCTTATTGACCTTCTACTCTAAAAGTAACCCTGTCCCTCCCCACCGTGGTAGCCTTCAAATAGTATTTTCTCCTGTGGGTAAGTCTTTTCTTAAGCCCCTGTAATAGTGGTTTCCTACGGTATCTGTCCTTCTGCAGCTGACAGATTTCACTCAGCATAATATCCTTAGTTGATTCCAGGTTATGAGATGTTTCATAAAATAATCATCATTCTTAATCATTGCATAGTTACCAGGTCTTCTTGAATCCTGGATGATTCATTGACTCATTGCTACTAAGGTGATTCTGACCCATAGGGACCCTGTAACACAGAGTAGAACTGCTTTATTGAGCTTCCAAGAAAACGCTGGTGGATTTGAGCTGCCAGTCTTTTGGTTAGCAGTCATAGCAGTCTCCACGCTTAATCTTATGCCACCAGGGCCCAAGTCTAGAATAATGTTTCCTAAGTTAGTATGAAAACAAGAATTACCTATGGGCACTTGTTGACTCTATTCCTGAGCCCCAGTACAGACTTGCTAAATTTATGCTTCCACCAGAGGACTTGGGTCTCTGAAATTTTAATGAGTATCCCAATTGATTCTTGCATCAGGCTGTTTTGAGAAGTTGATCAAGAAATGTTTGATATTAAAACAGTGGTCCACAAACCTGATCACTTATTGGAATCATCTGGGGAACTTTAAAAATTACTGATGCCTGTATTTTACCCACAAAGATAATGATACAATTGGTCTGGGGGTTTTACTAGGTACTGGGATTTTTAGAATTTCCTAAGGAGATTCAAACATGCAGGCAAGGGTCAGTGGTAGGTGTGGAAATATGCAGATGAGTGAAAATAAATTCAAGGAAGAAGAGAAAAAATATTGTTGTCTGACTCCATGCTCTTTGTTACATTGGAGAAGTAAACAATTCCATCATCCATGGAGAATGAAGAGACAGAAATGTGGTGCACTTAGGGAGAGTTACAAAAGAAGTGTACAGGAATGTGAGATTTAAGGATACTGAAGATAATACCCATTTTGTAGCTGAGGGTAGCTGTTCAGAAACAAAGTAACTGGGCAGATCTGGTACAAACATCGATGGGAAAAATGCAGCAACGTTAACCAAGAAGAGGAGAACTGGAAGAATTTGATTGAGTTGTATTAAGGTCATTAAAATAGCGGCATGATTACATGGGGTCTGCTGTGATTATTAAGAGGCTTTTTCAGTTTATGATGTGAGAATGCCACATCTACGGGATACAGCTACGGGCATGATTTACCAGGGTAGTAGAAATGAATATCTTTGAAGTAAAATTAGTTATGCAACAACTGAATTGCAGAATTGCTTAATGGGTTGAGTTTGAGCTCTCCATTTACAGAATCTATTTGTCAAACCTAGTTCTCTCAATTATTACCTGTGTAACTTTGGGTATGGCATTCTACTTCTTTCGTAAAATGAGAATAACAGTAATTATTAGCAAATTTCATGAAACAATTACAGAAGCCAGTTTTTCAGACAAAGACTGAACTGGTCTATGACACATAAAATGATACCAGTGAAACATGTGCTTCTTGGCTTAAGTAGATACAGGAAACTAACTGGACAGCTCCCGTCTAGAAGCAAGATAAAAAGAAAGAAGGGGACAGGAGCTGTTTGAATGGACATGGAAAATACAGGGTAGAGGGAAGGAGTGCACTGTCACAGTATGGGGGAGCAGCTAGGGTCACATAACAAAATGTGTGTAAGTTTTTGAATAAGAAACTGACACAAATTGTAAATTTTCACTTAAAAAAAGCAATAAATGAATATATAAAAGAAGAACAAGAATTATAGGAAATTTTGTGAACAAGAGAATACCCTACAATGTCAAAGATTTCAGAAGAGGTCCAATAGAGTGAGCTAAAACAGAGAAGCCTTGAATTAATCAGTAGGGTGGTTATTGATGATGAGTATTAGTGGAATGGTAAGGATAGGAACCAAACTCAAACTGCCGTAACAGAAGGTCAGGAAGCAGAGACTGTCAAAAAGTATGGTGAAGAGAAAGAGATGTTTAATGATTTAATGACAAATTCAGGGGAAAATATGACATATGGAATACATATAGAATTGCTATGAGAATTAAATAATGCATATAAGTCATTTAGCCAAGTAGGCATATAACACTCAATAAAAGTTATTCAGCATGATTATTATTATTAACCATATCACAATTTTATGGATGATGATCACTGGTATAAAGAAACAAGAGTATCATTTGAGGGGTTCTAACCGTATTGAATAAATGAAAAATTTATGACATGTGGCCTGTCAGACTGAATAATGTCCTCTCCAAAAATATGTATCGGAATTTGTCTGGCCCATGTATCCCTGTATTGTGTGTTTGCCCTCTATTTTCTGACTGTAATTTTTGTATGTGTTGTAAATCCTAATCTCTTCTTATCGTTAATGGGGCAAGACTGGATTATATTAGAGGATTAGGGTGGGACTGTAACATGCTAAAGTGAAGTCTCTGATGTAACATAAAGGGAGTTTCCCTGGGGTGTGGCCTGTACCATCCTTTATCTTATAAGAGATAAAAGGAAAGGGAAGCAAGCAGAGAGTAGAGGAACCCATACCACCGATTTAGCAGCGAGAGTAGAGCAAGTTCTTTGAAGCCGAAGCTCCTGCACTGAGGGTTACCCAGACCAAGGGAGACTGACAACAAGGACCTTCCTCCAGACCCAAATGGAGAGAGGAAGCTTTCTACTGGAGCTGATGCCATG
This sequence comes from Heterohyrax brucei, assembly GCA_028571685.1. Taxonomy (NCBI): domain Eukaryota; kingdom Metazoa; phylum Chordata; class Mammalia; order Hyracoidea; family Procaviidae; genus Heterohyrax; species Heterohyrax brucei. Next base: position 78,982,087 of record CM053154.1, on the reverse strand, counting down.
AATTCAGACTTCAAGCCTACTGGACTGTGAAAGAATAATCTTCTCTTTGTTGAAGCCACTCACTTGCATTTCTGTTATAGCAATGCTAGATGACCAAGACACGGCCTAAAGTGGTAAAAGTATTACTTTTGAAATCAGGAACATTCTAGCATACAGGGTGGATGTGGTGTTACACAGGCAACCTAGTTTCTGACTAGTTTGTTGTCATGTTTGTTGCTAAAACAGGGTTCTATGACACATCTATTTATTTTTCAAACTTGAGGACATCTTGTTTGATAAAAGTCTTTATATCTGTATTATGCTTTTACACAGCTCATCAATTTATATTACTGACCTACTCAATTAAATAGAGCAAAGATGCTTGCAGAAAAAACAAAGTGCAATGAGTGAAGATGAAAAAAATAATTGCAAAATGTCTAACTAAGAAAGAGTGTAAGAATCAGAAATAATTTATCTCATTACTGGTCCTGAACCCCATTGAACACGTTTGTATCTGATAACCAAAAAATATACTTTATCGTCTAGAAAGAAGGATGCCTGCCACAGTGTGTTGCTGTATGAAAGGGCAGGATTCTAAAAAAGGTCAAAATAGGGGCATTCCTGACAGGAGTTTGGTACAGTCAGCAATCAGGGAAAAATATCCTAAGTCCTTTATAAGGGACAATAAGCCAGAACCTAGTTGTTTATGCAAATAGGACAGAATCTGCAAAGTAGTCAAGCTTTAGAGTCTGCTAAGAAAGACTTCATGGAGCAGTTGACCTTAAATAAGAACCATCAATGTACCAGACCTATTTCTGAAGTCTGCAGGGCACTGTGGTATAGAGTGATTGCAATAACTTTTAGTTGGTAGAACTGAATCCATTGGACGGAAGTTGAAGTGAGGGAGATTATAGGTCAACATAAGGAAAGGCATTTTGCACAGCTGCAGATGCCAGAGAAAAAACGGGAAGCTTGTGAAACAGTCATTTGTTGTTGTTGTTGTTTGCAACTGGAGACCCACAAGCTGAGGTGAATGATTAGTTACTAGAGATCTTGTAGAGAGATTAAACACTCAGTGGAAGATTAGCCTTTCAAGTTTCTAAGTTTCTCTTATGACTCTGAGATATTACTTCCATTTTGTTTTTTTTAATTGAGGCTAAGTTTAATGTTCACATGATAGGGTGAACTTAACTCTTCTTTGGAGTGAGTGTGAGCCCAGGTAGGGCTGGTCAAGCTGTTTCTGAGAAAATAGGCAGCAAAATACTGAGTGGAGAATACTGGAAAAGTTGGCAGGAGACATATTTTGGGAGGAAAGGATTTCACTTATATTTATTGAAAACATATCTTTTGGAGAATGTACTACAGATGTTCGTAGGTTAAATCACTTAATTTTCATGGAAGCACCATGAGCTAAGTACTATACAATTCTTATTTGTTGGGTGAGGATATTGAGGGTGTAGAGTAGTTAAATAATTCATTCAGGGTCGCACAGCTAGAAAAACAGTATGTGCCATTATATTTATCTTATCCTACAGTCTGGATTCTTAGCCTCTATATGATACTATTCTCAGGTTCTTGTCACTGATTACAAAATTTTGGATACACTGCTTTAACTCATTTAACTGTAACATTTTTATCTTTGATTCTAAAATGGGATAAAAATGTTCTAAAATGGTTCTATATGGTTAGCTGAACACAATATTGTCTACCTAACTACGTATCTTTCCACACATTTTGTAAGAACAATACAGAACAAGAAGAACAACAAATAAACCTATCCAAAATCCACTCTCAGCATAAATAGAAGACAGAGAAATAAATGCAGAAAGGAAAATGACTAAATCCAAGTAATAAGTCATTTATGCTCCCACCGAAAGTTTTGGAGATTAGCAAAGATAGTTCTAGAAAAACTGTAGCAAAGGGAAAAAAATAGGAGCTCAAGGTGGACTCAAAATTTTTCTAAAACCACAGCCAGAAAAAGAAAATACATTTTAAATGTGAAAATAATGTAAAAAGCCTATTAAAAGATCTGATTCCTGATATCAAGAAAGCTATTTAAAAGTACCCATGATTAGAAATAGCAGTTGTTACAGTTTCAGGGAGAAAAAAAGTCGAACAAGAATGGAGGTGCACTCTGTACTCAAGGCGAATGGAGGTGCCCTCTGTACTCAGGGCGAATGGGTTCAGAGACAAAAGAAAAACAAAATTAAGATCCTTAAAAATAACAAACAAAATATATATAGTACAGAGAACAGTCTCCACATCACATGCACTTGCGTACATGCAGACACACTGACACAGACAGATACACACACACACAACTCCACTAAATAAATCGCACTTCGTTACATTAGCAGAAGGTAGCACTGAATTAGAAATCTTCTAGATATCAACACATCTAAAAACTGAATGAAACACAATTAAAAAGTCTGTTCAAAGTTTATAAAAAATTAGAAAGCAAGAGTGAGCACATCTCAGCAGATGAAAATTCTCCCTCAGAAAAAATAAAAACAAGCAGAAAAAGAGAACTGTAAGACATTATTACAAACTTAAATACACTAAGACAAGCATTTGTCAAACCACCTTGAATCAAAAATTTAAAAGTCAAAACCGTAAGTATATTAAAAGCAGGAAGAAATAAAAAGAGATTTGGTGGAACTGAGGAAAGAAATGGAGAATATTAGTCAAAATTATTCAAGAAAAATGAAGACTAAATTATAAGATGTGCAGGGGGAAACAACTTTTTTTAAAGGGCACTGAATAAAAGTAGGACAAAGACAAGAGAATGAAAATGAAACAAAGAAAGAAGTAAAAATAAAGTCAGGGAATAAGTGCTAGGAAAGGAGAACAGGGAAAGAAGAAATTACATACATAAAGTTGGAGGTCCTGAAAAGGAAAAAACAAAACAATGGATTATATCTAATATTTAATGTTGTAATTCAAGACTAGTTTCCAGAAAGAAAGAAAAATTTAATCTTTATGTTGAAAAAGCCCACCAAGCTCTTCATAAAACTTAACCAGAGTGATCAACACTGAGTCCACCCAGTAATACTGTTAGACTGGGATTAAAGTTCTCGAAAAAAACCACACAAAGCCCTATAACAATGGAAAAACATTTTCAAAGACTTCAGTAGAGACATTGTGAACCAAATATTTTCTTTCCAGTCAAGCTGTTTTTCAAATAAGAATAGCCTGGAAAAATAACTTTAAACATACCCAGAGTTTAGTGAATTCTGTGACTATGAGCCCTTCTCTAGGAATCTACTGCAACAATCTTTATATAGCCAAGAGAATACTGGGAAAACTTACGGAAAAAGAAGGGTGGTGACCGAGACAGATGTGAAGCGGGAAAAAAAAAAGAGACCACCAGTGCTTCTTGTGAATACAGGAAACCCAAACCCAAAGAAAACACAAACCCATTGCCATTGAGTCGATTCCAAGTCACAGCGACCCTATAGGACAGAATAGAACTGCCCCATAGAGTTTCCAAAGAGTACTTGCTGGATTTGAATTGCCAACAATTTGGTTAACACCTGTAGCGCTTAAACACTATAGCACCAGTATTTCCAGTACTGCTCAATAATTCTGACTAATTTATTAATGCAAAGCACGTATTTCACAAACACTTCTCTTTGCAGACGTCTAGAAAGGCAGATGATATGAGAAACGGCTCTGACCACCAACAGTCACTGAAAATGTATATGAACAATCTTTCTGTTTATCTGTAACTTTTTCCCAAAGTTTCGTTCACTCTCCAGATCTAGGTTTGTGCTCTTTGTTCTAAATTGGTTTATGTCCTTTATCTGAATCTAAAATTAGTAAAAATGGAAAAGATTGATTATAGCTGAGTTCAGGGAATCAGCCACTAAAGGTAGAAGCAATATAAATTAGGAGAACTTACAGTCCATTTGCCTCCTAAGAGGGACATCATCTAACCACGATGTGTTTATAAGACTACTCAGTGCCCCAAATAAAATAAGAAGGTGGTAATAAAAGGAAAGAGGTAGCTTCTGCATCAGGAGGCCTAACTCTCCTTAGATGGAAAAAATTAACACATCAGAGATAACAGTGAATGAGACAATATATACTGAACTCTGTGTATGTGGTAGAAGATCAGTTACACGGAATTTCAGGGATGTGGGAAGTCGGGAGAGTTGTAAGAGTCACTGAGTTGTAAGAGTCACTGCAATTGTCTTGGAGAATGTAGATGAAAGCTGGGTTTACAAGGGTGAATAGGTAAAGAAGAGATTTAATGGGGCCCCTAGACTCTGTGTTACCCCAGAACTGAAACCATTCCAGAAGGCAACTCCTCAAAGACTGAACTGGTCTGTAAGACTTAAAACTGTATTGGTGAAGAATGTGCTTATTGGCTTACACAGACAAAGGAGACTAAACTGAGCAGCTCCTATCTGGAGGTGAGTTAAGAAGAAAGAAGGGGACTGAAGCTGGTTGAATGGACATGGGAAATTTGGGGTGGAGGGAAAGACCGTGCTGTCACAGTGTGAAGAGAGTAGCTAGAGTTGTATAACAAAGGGTGTGTGAGTTTTTGTATGAGAAACTGATTCAAACTGTAAACTTTCACTTAAAACACAATTTTTTAAAAGAGATAGTTGCCAAGATTATTCTAGCTATTGTCTTTATACCTCAGGGCCATCTCCAGCTGGGTCATATTCTCTATGCTTAAAGACAGGGAAAAATGACTCTAGTATTATTTCTTAACTGAAAGAAAAAATACCTGTTGTTGAATTGACTCCAATAGATCTATCCTCCATAAGGTTTTCAATGGCTAATTTTTTGGAAGTAGATTACCATGCCTTTCTTCAGAGGCATCTCTGAGAAAGTTTGAACTGCTAACCTTTCAGTTAGCAGCTGAGCATGTTAAACATTTGCATCACCCCTCCTCCCCCAAAATTAATGTTGGGTTGATTCTGACTCATAGTGATACTATAGCACAAAGTAGAGCTGCCCCATAGAGATTCCAAGGAGCCCCTGGTGTATTCAAACTGCCCACTCTTCGTTGACTTCAGTTTGATCTTCTAGGATACATTTGTGGGTTTTTCTAAGCCCCTTACAGATTTAATGACATGAGCTTTTATTTTAATCATTTAAATCTCAGATCCTTTCTGAAGCTCAGTATTTATACATGAGGGAGCCAGACCCAGGAAGAGTCTGGATACACAAAGGGATATGCATTCTCCTTCTGCATTGGAGGAAGGTATAAAAGGAAAATGCAGGGGAGGGGTCTTTGAGACCTCCCTTTGAGGATTGTACCTGGGGGAATGGATCATAGGCCCAGACAGACAAGAAATGTTTCCTCAATTTGGGAAAATCTTTCTCTGCCAGCGGAATTAGAGGGACGTATTTTCCAACCAGAGGCCAGAAAAATGTATCTGGAAGACCAGAAAGAATTCTCCATGGGGCCTAGGATTACATAGAGAGCCCAAAGAACAGTGAAGTCTCTATGTAAGCCTGTAGGGTGAAGCAAAGAGATGAATCCTGAGTCATTCTATGGGCGCTTGAGGTCGTAATTGCAGTGGGGATTGAGATGGAAGGACCTTGTAGTTGTGGCAGGCATAAGAGCCCTAGGGAGGGATTGAACCCCTATTGGAATTAGCTCAGGAGTTGGGTGAACATGTGCTCCAGGGGTCGAAGGGGGAGTATACACAAAGGATGACCAGTAGATCAAATCTTGAAGAGTTTCCAGAACACAAAAATTAAGGCAGACATGACCAGACTGGGCAGTTTCAAAATAAATATTTCTAAATTAAAAACACCATTGAATTCTTCCTGTTGCCCAAGTATCATTAGCAACAGATAAGCATATCATCACATGCTTTCTTCATAAGTCTATAATCAGACAGCGTGGCCAAGCTGTCTTCCAGTCCTTCCTTTTCTTTCATAATATTTAGAGTGACAGCCATGATTTCAGGAAACACTTCAGGGAAAGCTCTTCTGTGATTTAAGATTTGAATCACCAGCCTAAAATCTGCACCTTGAAAAGAGAATTATTTGGCCAAAATTTCTGGCAAACTATGTATAATCCATACCCATTCAAAGTTGCACAAAATATGTTAGTGCAACAAAGGCTCTAATCAACCCTTCCGTAAAAGGCTCAACTTTGTTTCACTGAATGTTTCCTAATTTGAATGAACAGTTTCTCTCTCTTTCAAGTAATAACTAGTAAATAATCTCCAGAACAAATTAATTGAAAAATACTTTGAGCAATGTTGGACCCCCAAAACAAACTATTTTATGTCCAATGTTTACCAAGTGGTCTTTTTCTCTCCTTATCTTTGCTACATGATCTAACGATACTCACAATGTCTCTTTTCCAATGGCATTTGTATAACTGGATTAAATTCTCATTTGAAGAGAGAACTATCGGGAACAGGATGAACCCTCTTTGTCTTCCTTCTGGTGGATATGATACTCTCCTACTGTTTGTGATAGTCTCACCAGAGAAACCCACAACAAAAGAATTGTAAATCACAGAGCTGACACATAGCCCAGTGTGTATCTGCTTTGTGTCACGTATTGAGTGTTGGCAGCCAGTGAATATTCCACAACGATAGGTACCAAATACCATGGAAATCATAGAGGAGCTGGTTAGTGAAAATACTTAGGGTGCATCAAGTACCAAGGCATTTAATTAGGAAATGAAGGAAATTGAGAGGAAACAATCATTTCTAGAGATGCTCCATGGCCCCCTTTCTGCTTGGATGAACCAATCACAAAATGACCATGTTCCAAGTAAAGTAGAACTAAAGAAATGTAGAAATGAGTGTTACAAAGCAACGTATTTGGCAAAGAAAAGTGAAATCCACTATTCAGTTTTTGCACATCAGTTTGCCTTTAAAAGGAAGTCCCAATGTGAAGGACTAAATCCAGTTTCCAGCTAGGAAATATATTCCAGACACAGTGCACCCACAAGTCTGTCAAAAAGAATTAGAAACTCTCAGAATTGGGAAAAGGCACTTCTCTTGGTGGCAGGAAGACTTATCTTGCTCAACATTATGTCAATGTTACTACATACCATAGTCTCACATTATACAGATGAAAGACATTATCTCATCAAGGAAGACAGTAGTTACATCCAAAATGAATCAGAGGATGCTGTATTCATGTGGACACCATTTGTGGTGTGTTTATGTGAAAACTGTGAAATTAAACTTAGGCTAAAGAAAATGGGGAAAAATAAAACCAACATAAGAAAAAGACCAGTAGAAAAAACATTAAAGTTTATGGTTGCCTCTGAGAGCTGTCTCAGAATAAGTCGCTATTTCTTAAACTGTGTTCCTTGGAATACCAGACTTGAACAAAAGTCTTAGAAGAAAAAGTTCAGTAGTTTAATTAGCTCAGAAGAGTCTATGCTCAACAGATCCTGTTAGAAAGACATGTTATGGACTTTGAGATGCCATGGAGTTAAATAAAACACCCTGCTTCATCTTAGTTTATCTCAACTTTCTCTAAGTGCTCACTAACATAATGCAATTTTATTTGGACCTCATAGTGAAATCACTAGAGTCCCTGGGTGATGTAAACAGTTTAACTGCTCATCTGTTCACTGAAATATTGGAAGCTCAAGCCTACCTAGAGGTGCCTTGGTAGAAGGTCCTGGTGATCTGTGTGAGTTTCAAGACTGATTCATATAAACATACAGTTTTTGCCTGGCTGTCTCTTGTTTTGGAAGGTGAGAGTCAGACGCTTACAAGGAAAACCTACCACCATAATGTGAGGAAGCCCTGCTAGGCCAAAAGGAGGGGCTACATGAAGAGACTCACGTGGACTGACGCCCCAAGATGATTGCCAGCATCACCCATTAGCTGTGTGCGTGGGTGTGTCATAAGACGATCCCAGCCTTGGCCCTCAGGCCATCAGTGACAGTGGAGACGCAAGCTATGCCTCAGGAATCCTGCACAAAATGTAGATTAGTAAGAAAAATTTATTTTACCACATTTTAATCACTAAATTTAGGAGTACTTGCTATGTAGATATTAGAACAGGGCTTGAAAAATGAAAAGTTCATTATTTTGGTGGTCCATGGTCCATTCAACACTCTTCTTCAACACCACAATTCAACAGCATCAATTATTTTTCTGCCTTCTTTGTTCATTGTCTAGTTTTTGCATGCATAGTATTTGATTGAAAATACCACGGCTTGGGTCAGGCGTACTTTAGTCTTCAAGGTGACGTCTTTACTTTTCAATACTTTAAAGAGATCCATTGCAGCAGATTTTCCCTGCTCAATGCGTCTTGATTTCTTGACTGCTGCTTCCATGGGCATTGATGGTGGACCCAAGTAAAATGAAATGCTTGACAACCTCAATCCTTTCTCCACTTATGATGATGTTGTTTACTGGTACAGTTGTGTTGATTTTTGTTTTCTTAGTGTTGAGGTGCAATCCATACTGAAGGCTGTTGTCCTTAATCATCATCAGTAAGTGTTTCAAATCTTCATCAATTCCAGCAAGTAAGGTGGTATCATCTGCGTAACGCAGGTTGTTAATGAGTCCTCCTCTAATCCTAATACCTTGTTCTTCTTCATATAATCCAGCCTCTCAGATTATTTACTCAGCATACAGCTTGAAAAGGTATGGTGGAAGGATACAGCCGTGACACACACCTTTCCTGACATTAAACCAGGCAGTGTCCCCTTGTTCTGTTTGTCCGACTGACTCTTGATCCATACACAGATTCTTTAAGAGCACAATTAAGTGTTCCGGAATTCCCATTTAATGCAATGTTAGCCGTGATTTGTTATGAGCCCACAGTCAAATGCTTTTGCGTAGTCAGTGAAATAGAGGTAAACATCTTTCTGGCATTCTCTGATTTTAGTCAAGATCCATCTGACATCAGCAATATCCCTGGTTCCACACCCTCTTCTGAAACCAGCCTGAATTTCTGGAAGTTCTTTGTCAATATACTGTTGCAGTCACATTTGAGTGATCTTGAGCAAAATTTTATTTGTGTGTGAAACTAAAGAGAATGTTTGGTAATTTCTGCATTCAGTTGGATCACCTTCCTTTGGAATGGGTATAAATATGCTTCTCTTCTAGACACTTGGCCAGGTATCTGTCCTCCAAATTTCTTGGCATAGATGAGTGAGTATGTCCAGCACTTCATTTGTTTGTTGAAATATCTCAGTTGATAGTCCATCAATTCTTGGAGTCCTGGAGTCTTTTTGTTTTGTTTTGTTTTGCCAATGCCTTCAATGCAGCTTCAATTTCTTCCTTCAGTACCATTGGTTCCTGATCATACGCTACCATTTTTTTTTTTTTTTCAGATGGCTGAACATCAACCAGTCCTTTCTGGTGTAGTGACTCTGGGTATTCCTTTCATCTTCTTTTGATGCTCCTCGGCTCTTTTAATATTTTCCCTGTAGAATCCTTCACTATTGCAACTCAAGACTTGAATTTTGTCTTCAGCTCTTTCAGCCTGAGACACAGATAACATGTTCTTCCCTTCTGGTTTTCCATTTCCAGCTCTTTGCACATGTCAGCAAAATACTTTCGTCTTCTCAAGCAGGCCTTTGAAATCTTCTGTTTAGGTCTTTTACTTAGCCATTTCTTTCTTTTGCTTTAGCGAGTTGATGTTTGAGAACAAGTTTCAGAGTCTCTTCTGACATCCAATTTGGTCTTTTCTTTCTTTCCTGTCTTTTTAATGACCTTTTGCTCTTTGTGGATGATGTTTTTGATGTCATTCCACAGTTCATCTGGTCTTCAGTCGTTAGTGGTCAACACATCAAATCCACTCTTGAGATGGTCTTTAAACCCAGGAACGATATACTCAGTATCATAATTTGGCTCTTGTGGACTTTTTCTAATTTTCTTCAGTTTCAATTTGAATTCACATAAGAGCAATTGATGATTTGTGCTGCAGTCAACACCTAGTCTTATTCTGACTGCTGATGTGGAGCTTTTCCATCACCTTTTTCCACAGATGTAGTCAATTTTAGTTCCTGTGTATTCCATCTGATGAGGTCCATGTGTGCAGTCACCATTTGCGCTGGTTAAAAAAAGGCATTTGCAATGAAGAAGTCGTTATTCTTGCAAAATTCTATCATGTGATCTCCAGCATTATTTCTATTATCAAACCATATTTTCCAAATACCTGTTCTTCTTGTCTGTTTCCAAGTTTTGCATTCCAGTCACCAATAGTTGTCAATGCATCCTGATTGCATGTTCAATCAATTTCATACTGCAGAAGCTAGTAAAAATCTTTAATCTCTTTATCTTTGGCCTTAGTTGTTGGTGCACAAATTTGAATAATAGCTTTATTAACTGGCCTTTCTTGTAGGCATATGGATATTATTCTATCACTGATAGTATTGTACTTCAGGAGAGATCTTGAAATGTTCTTTTTGATGATAAACGCAACACCATTCCTTCTCAAGTTTTCATTCCCAGCATAGTAGACCGTATGATTGTTGGATTCAAAATGGCCAGTGCTGGTCCCTTTCAGCTCGCTGGTGCCTGGGATATTGATGTTTATGTGTTCCGTTTCATTTTTGATGATTTCCAATTTTCCTAGATTCATACTTTGTACATTCCATGTTCTGATTTTTAGTGGATGTTTGCAGCTGTTTTTTCTCATTTTCAGTCATGCCACATCAGCAAATGAAGATCCTGAAGGCTTCCACCCATAACATTAAGATCATCTCTGCTTTGAGGAGGTAGCTCTTCCCCAGTCATCGTCTGAATGTCTTCCAACCTGGTGGGCTCATTTTCCGGGGCTGTGTCTGACAATGTAAAGCATCCACTACAAATAAATCATAGCAGTGAACATTTATTGAGTGCTTAATATGCATCAAGCAGGCCTGTAAATGCTTTACATTTATGAATTCTTTGACCCTTTTACAACTACTGTATGGTAGGTACAATTGGTATCACCATTATATAGATGTTAGGCAAATTGACCAAGTTCACGTGGTTAGTAGATAGCAGAGTTGGGATTCACAGCAAAGCAGTCTGGCTCCTGAGGCAGCATTTTGGTCACTGTGCTAGCGTCACTGACTCATCCATTGTAGTAGGTAATAAAATGGAAAACACAAATTCATTGCTATCGATGCCAAATCACGACAATCACGTGTGTTACAGAACCAGACTGAACTCCACAGTAGTTTTTGGCTGTAACTTTTACAGAAGCAGACTACTAGGCTTTGCTTCCGCAGTGCTCATTGGGTGGGTTCAAACTGTCAACACTTGGATCAGAAGCTGAGCCTAATTCTTTGTACCACCCAGGGACTATTTGGCCATGTTGGGTGTTTGCCTTTGAAAAGCCTTACCAGCAAAGCCCTTTTGTCATTCTGTTTGCCAATTAAGTGGGATCAAGTCTTTGACGGCTTGGAAAAGAAAGTAATTACTGATTCCTAGGGTGGAGACTAGGAAACTCTGATGGAATAGTGGTTAAGTGCTAAGGCTACTAACCAAAAGTTCAGTAGTTCAGATCTACCAGGTGCTCCTTGGAAATTCTGTAGGACAGTTCTACTCTGTTTTATAGAGCTGCTATTATTCAGAATCAACTTGATGGCAATGGATTTGAGTTTTCTTGTTATTGTTGTTTGGGGTGATGCTATTTAAAAACTCTGAGAAGGAATTGACCCTGTGCTGGTCCTGGAAGCTTCTGCCTTGGGAAGGGCTATGAGACAGGTATATTTCAGGTAACATCTGCAAGAAAGCACATATTTTGGGGTACTATGATGTATTTTTGTAAAAAGCTGTTTAGAATCACTCACTCTTTCAAAATATATTTATTGAGCAACTACCATATGCCAGACATACTTACAGTGACTTAGGATAACTAGTGAACAAAACAAATTATGATCCTTGTCCTTGTGGAGCTTATTAGCCAGCAGTGCATGAGGGATGCTGCTCATGCTTCAGTGTGAAGTCTGAACAGCCATTTCATTGTGCCCTTTCAACCACATTGGAATGCCTCCCTCACCAGGAACAGCTAGAACTGAAGGCTTCTATATTTTTTTAAAAAAGGGCCAACTTTGATGTCAGCCATTTCTTCACGCTGATAACAAGAAAAACAAACTTAAAAGTTCTTTAAGAGGCAAAAAAAGTGAAAACCTTTTCTTTCAGCTTATCTACTGACCACATTGTCCCCGCACAGAGCAAATCGGTATGTGTGTGTGCTTGCACACATGTGAAAGCGTGTACCTGGCTGCACATCTGCTGTGTGTGGCCAGTCCCAGATGGAAGAAGGGCTGTGAGTCTCCATTCCTGATGCCTCAGAAGTTTAAAACATGGAGAGGCTGACTAGGCATAATAATGTAGAGAAGAGGATAAAATTTTACTTTTCAATAAATGACAAACTTTATTAGAGAAAAGCAGGGAAGTGGAAAAATCCTATTCTTTCCCATAATTCATCATAAGACAGGCAAAATACTGGAGGAGAGACGAGCAAACGTCACTTTCCCCAGATATAGCTGAAATGGCCTGCACTCCTTTGTTAGAAAAATATCTCCTGTCCCAACTGGCATCCTCAATATTATGTACTGAAAAGTTCCAAAGAAAAGTCACACTGCACAATGTGAAGTTTAAAGATAATTACTGTTGTCATCTCTTTGGGAATCTGAGTTCTGGGCTTCCTGTCAAAACTGGAGTTGCTAAGAAAGAAAACTATGTCTACTGGCTTTTTCTCCCTTTAGTCTGGACAACTGTACTCAAGAACTCTTTTTATTTAAAAATTTCTACCCATAACACAGTAATCTATTCGTGCACTTATTAAACAATGAAACTGTTGGATAAATGAAGTAGACTTAGCTTCTGCTTTCATGGAGCTCACAGTCTAGCTCACAGCATACAGAGCCCTATATCTGTGATGGGATAATAGAGGTATACTTGGGAGAAGAGGTACTAAGAAGGCTTGGAGTATCTCAGGTCCACACAGTTATTCACAGGGCTGTCACAAGACGAGACAAGCACCATCTTCCTCCCTAAAGTCTATAATTTGGTATACTTTTTCCTTCACTAACTTCTCAAAATAGCCATTTTAATCTCATTTTATCTGGACACAAACTACATAAGGGTTGGGGACTTGGGTACCTATAAACAGAGTTGGACCTGAATCTACTTCATTATTAAGATGTCCCTATGGAAACTCTGGTGGCATAGTGGTTAACAGCCATGTGTCCTTTCCACCAAGTTGGGATACCTCCCTTGTCTGGGACAGCCAGAATTGATGGATTCTATATTTTAAGAAAAAAAAAAAACTTTGATGTCAGCCATTTCTTCCTGCTAATAATAGCAAGGAAAAATAAAAACTTGAAAGTCCCTTAAGAAGAAAAAAAGCACAAACACTTTCCTTCAGCTAATCTGTTTCCCCATTGACCCAGCTCAGAGCAAACTAGTGTGTGTGTGTGTATGCTTGCTAACCAAAATGTCAGCAATTCAAATCCACCAGGTATTCCTTGGAAACCTATGGGGCCAGTTCTGTCGTATAGCGTTGCTACGAGTTAGAATTAACTTGAAGGCAATGGGTTTTTCTTTTCTTTATTTTTTTTTTACAGTGGTTAAGACTTCAGCTGCTAACCAAAGGATGGTAGTCCGTATCCACCAACTGTTCATTGGAAACTCTATGAAGCAGTTCTACACTGTCCATAGGGTCACTATGCATCAGAATAGGACCTATGGCATAAAGGTATGAATTTATAGCTTTGTTAAGGTCCCTCAACGATGAATACAGTTTTCACTCAACTGAAACCCAAAATACTAGCAATTTAAACTCACTCGGTAGGTCTAACAGTCTACATTTCTAAAGATGACAGTCAAGAAAACCCTTAGGTTCCGTTACTGTTGGTACAGTTTTCCTGCCCCTTCCTGCCTTCTTGTCTTTGCTTTTGGACTGGTATGCCCATTAATCTCTAACACTTGATTGAACTGTGAAGCACAAGCCTCTAGTAGTAGAAGTATGGGTGGCCATGAATCAGAGTTGAGTTGTCATGAGTCAGACCTGACTCAGTGGCAGCGAGTTTGGTTTTTTTGTTTATTTGTTTAAAGCCTTGTTATTTGAGACTCCAGATTCAAGATCCAGATTGTGAGTTCAAATCCTGGTTTCATCATTTATTAGCTACATAAATTTGGGCAAGCTACTTAACCCATAACGTGACGTAGGTATTACTCGGGACTTCTCCACTGTACAAACGAAACTGAAGTGTAGAGAGGTTCCTTTATGTAAGGTAAGTAAAGCAGTACCTATCACATAAAAGGTCTTTAATTTTTATGGATATGTGTGTATTATTGTACTTAAGTGAAAGTTTAGAAAGCAAATTAATTTTTCATTAAACAGTTAATATGCAAATTGTTTTGTGACATTGATTGCCCAATCCAGCCATGTGGCAGCACTTTCCTCTTCTCCACCTCAGGTTCCATTTCCATTTGTGCGGTTTTCATGTCCCTTCCTGCCTTCTTGTCTTCATTTTGGGTTGATGTGCCCATTAGTTTCTCATACATGATTGACCTGTAAAGCACAAGCCTCATACATATTATTGCTGGCCCTACAGACCTGTCTAGTCTTTGGTTGAAAGGTGAATCCCAGGAGTGACTTCAGAACGGAGTTAAAACAGCATCCACGGGCTATATTCTCAAGGCTTCTTCAGTCCCTATTAGACCAGCAAACCTGGTCTTTCTTTTTTGTGAATTTGAGTTTTGTTGTACATTTTTCTCCTGCTCTGTCCGTCTCTCTATTGTGATCCCTGCCAGAGCAATCATTATTGGTAGCTGGGCACCAGCTAGTTATTCTAGGCTCATTCTGGGGGAGAGTGTGGTAGTTGGGGTCCATTAGCCCCTTCTCTTGTGTCTTTGGGCTTTTTCATTCTCATTTGCTCCAACCAGGACGGCATCAGTAGGTGTATCTTAGACGGCAACTCATAGGCTTTTAAGACTCTGGTTGTTACTCACTGCAATTGGAGACAGAACATATTCTTTACAGAGTGTTATGCCAGTTGAGCTACATGTCCTTCAAGACCATGGTCTCCAGCCATCAGCTCAGTTGCTTGGTCTGTCAGGACATTTGGATGTGTCTATGAAGCTTCTATTACTTTGCCCTGGTCAAACTGTGCTTACTTCCCTAGTATTGTATGCTGTCTTACCCTTCACCAAAGTTACCACTTATCTACTACCTAGTGTTTTTCCCTCCTCATCCTCCCTCCCTCACAGCCATTAAAGATTGTTTCTTCCTGTATTGGAAACATTTTCACGCACTTTTAAGATAGTGCTCTCATGCAGTATTTGTCCTTTTGTGATTGATTTATTTTACCCAGTCCTTCAGATTCATCCATGTCATTAGATGTTTCACAGATTAATCATCTTTCTTCATCCTTGTGTAGTATTCCCTCGTGTATATGTGCCGTAGTATATACATTGTTTATCCACTCATCTCCTGATGGGCACTTGAGTTGTTTTCATCTTTTTGCTATTGTGAATGATGCTGAAATGAACATAGGTTGGGCATATGTCTATTTGTGTGATGGCTCCTATTTCACTAGGATATATTCCTATGAGTGGGACTGCTGAATCACATGACGTTTCTATTTCTCGCTGTCCAAAATGCTTATACCATTTTGCTTTCTCACCAGCAATGCATAAAAATTTCAATCTCCCTGCAACCTCTAGCACATTTGTTATTTTCTGATTTTTTTAAAACTAGTGTCACTAATGTTAGGGTGAGATGATATCTCACTGTTGTTTTTATTTGCATTTCTCTAGTGGCTAGTAACAATGAGCATTTCCTTACGTATCTGTTAGCCACTTGAATGTTTTCTTTGGTGAAGTGTCTATTCACATCCTTTGCGTGTTTTTTAATTAAGTTATTTTCCCTTTTGTTGTCGGGGTACTGGATTTTCCTACAGATTTTACAGATTAAACCTTTGTCAGATATGTAATAGCCAAATCTTTTCTTTCAGTCTATCAGTTCTCTCTTTCCTCTTTTTTAATGAAGTCATTTGATGAGCAGGAAACCATGGTGGTGAGGTGGCTGAGGGCTGTGTTTGCTAACCAAAGGGTCAGAAGCTCAAATTTGCCAGGCACTCCTTGGAAACTCTATGGGACAGTTCTGTTCTGACCCATAGGGTCACTATGATTAGAATCAACTCAGCAGCAGTGGGTTCTTTGGGGTATTTGGTGAGCATAAGTGTTTAATTTTTAGGAGATCTCATTATTTAGCTTATCTTCCAGTGTTTGTGTATTATTAATTATGATTTGTGTGTCAAACTGGGCAATATTTTTTTTCTGCAGTATGTAGCTCACTATAAGTCAGAATTGACTCTTTGGCAACAAACAATGCAATAATAACTTGCCGTTTGTACTGTGTATGAGGGCACCTAGTGTTGAGGTTATTTTTTTCTTCCACAATCTTCATAGTTTTCAGTTTTATGTTTAGGTCTTTGAAGCATTTTGAATTAGTTTTTGTGTATGGTGTGAGATATAAGTGCTGGTAATTTTTTTTAAACAGATTTTACTGATTTTTTGGAAGGTCACTTCTGACATTGAGAGTTACTTACTGAACAAAAATTAATACCAGGTACTGTACATGGAATGACTGCCAAGGATGTTGCCATGGTAACACATGGTCACTAACAGTACTATTTTCAGTGCAAGTGAAGTTTCTCCTTACTCTCTACTTTTGCCATAAGCATGGGAATCTCTACATTTATGGAGATACTCCATATACTCCATATATAACAGCCTCTAAAAAATAAAATACTCACGGATAAATCTAACCAGGGATGTGAAAGACCTATACAAAGAAAACTACAAAACACTACTGCAAGAAACCGCAAAACATGTACATAAATTGAAAAACATACCATGCTCATGAACAGGTAGATTCAACATTGTGAAAATGCCAATTCTACCCAAAATAGTTTACAAATACAATGCAATCCTGATACATACACCACAAACATTCTTTAAAGAGATGGAGATACTTGTCGTTAATTTTGTATGGAAATGGAACAAGCCCCATATATGTAAAGCACTGTTGTAGAAACTGAATAGAGTGGAAAGACTCACACTAAATGACCTCAGAACCTACTATACAGCTACAGTAGTCAAAACAACCTGGTACTAATTAAATGATGGATATGTTAATCAACATAACAGAACTGAAAATTCAGATATAAACCTATCTATCTACAGTCATCTGATCTTTGACAAGAGCCCAATGTCTGTCAAATGGGAAAAAGACAGTCTTTTAAACAAATGGTGTTCACAAAACTGAATGTCCATCTGCAAAAAGAATGAAACAGGGCCAATGCCTGACACCATATACAAACACCAACTCAGAATGGATCAAAGACTAGATATAAAGCAAAAAACTATCAAGTACTTAGAAGACAACATAGGATCAATGCTAGAAGCCCTAACATATGGCATTAACAGGATGCAAGTTATAATTGACAAAACACAAACTCTAGAAGATAAGCTAGATAACTGGGATCTTCTACAAATTAAAAAACTTTTGTTTATCAAAAGTCTTCATCAGAAGACTCAAAAGAGAACCTACAAACTGGGGAGGAAATTTGGATATTCTGAATCAGACAAAGGGCTAATCTTTGAAATCTCTGAGAAAATCCAACACCTCTATAAGAAAAAGACAAACAATTGAGTTAAAAACTAGGGAAAGGAAATAAACAGAGAGCTCAGCAAAGACCTTTGAGAGACCAACAGACTTTTGAGAAAATACTCACAATTAGTAGTCATTAGAGAAATGCAAATCAAAACCACAGTGAGATATCATTTCACCCTAGCATTACTGGCACAAATCACTAAAACAGAAACTAACAAATCTTGGAGAAGCTTCAGTGAGACAGGAACTCTTATGCACTGTTGGTAGGAATGCAAAATGATACAACTCTTTTGAAAAACAGATTGGTGCTGTATTAAAAATATAGAAATAAAAATACCATATGATCCAGCAACCCCACTCCTAGGCATATATCCTAGAGAAAAAAGACGTGTTGCACAAATAGACACATGCACTCTCATGTTCATTGCAGCATTGTTCTCAATAGCAAAAAGTTGGAAAAAACCTAAATGCCCATCAGCGGATGAATGGATAAGCAAACTGTGGTTCATATACACGATAGAGTATTATGAAACAATAAAGAATAATGATGAATCTTTAAAGCATCTCACAACATGGAGAAAATTGGAAAGCCTTATGCTAAGTGAAATAAATCAATCACAAAAGGGCACATGCTATATGAGACCACTACTGTAAAAACTCATGTAAGGTTTACACATAAAAAGAAACAACCTTTGGTGGTTCAGGGAGAGGAGGGGTGGGGATAGAAAAATAGATGGTAGATAAGTGGTAACTTTGATAAAGCATAAGACAGTTCACAATACTGGGGAAGCCAACAGAGTTTGTGTAAGGTAAGGTCATAGACATTACATAGACACATCCAAACTCCCTGAGGGACTGAACTGCCAGGCTGAGGGCTATGGTGTCCATGGTCATGGGGAACATCTAGTGTGATTGGCATAATATAGTTTATAAAGAAAATGTTCTGCATTCTACTTTGGGTGAATAGCATCTGAGGTCTTGAAAGCCTGTGAGCAGACCTCCAAGATACTCTGCTGGTCTTGCCCCTTCAGGAGCAAGGAAGAATGAAAATAACTAAAGAAGAATGGGAAATATGAATACAAAGGACTTACGGATCACATCTACAATGGCCTCCAGCAGACCGAATCCAGTACAGCTAGATGGTGCCCAGTTATCACCACCCACTGCTCTGATAGGGATCACAACAGAGGGTCCTGGACAGAGCTAGAGAAAAATGTAGGACAAAACTCTAACTCAAAAAGGAAAAACCAGAACTGCTGATCTGATAAAAACTGAAAAAATCCTGAGAGTATGACCCCTGGATATCCTTTCAGCTCAGTAATGAAATCACTTCTGAGGTTCACCCTTCAGGAAAAGATTGGACATGTCCATAAAACAAATCAAGACTTAAGGGGCATGCCAGCTCAGGAGCAAGGAGTAGAAGGTAGGAGGGGTTGGGAAAGCTGGTAATAGGAAACCCAAAATTGAGAAGGGAGAGTACTGACCTATTGTGGGGTTGTTAACCAGTGTAATAAAACAAAATGTGTACAATTTAATGAGAAACTAGTTTGTTCCTCCGAATACAATTAAAAACTAAATAAATGCATTTATGCAGATAACATAATTACCTGGTTATTTGAACTGAAATTGCCTTAAGAGGTAGACAAAGGAAGCCTAAGAAGTCCTCAGCGGACAAGACTTCAGATACAGTCCCTTTCTCAGTGCTGTATCCCTGAAACAAGTAACAAATGTCCATAGCTTACTTTCAAAATCCTCAGGTCCTAGAATCAATCCAGTAAACCTCACTTTGCAAAGGACACAATGCTGGAGGCAGGGAGTACATATCTGGCAGCTTGACTGACAAAGAAGGTGCTCTGTACCCATAGACTGAATCAATGACAATCCGGAATTTCCATCTCTGATGTCAAGACAATGTGAGGAAATGCAAAAGGAAATCTGGAATACTAGATGACAGAAAACAGGATTAGAAGAATAGTGGGACATCTTAAAAATTCAATTTTCTGGCACTGAGTTCTGCCAGATGCTGGCTACTGTCTCCACATCTGATATGGATGCATCTTATAATTAATAGCTGTCAGAATTTGAACACCTTAATTTGTCAGGCATTTCTCATACTTCATCTAATTTAATTCTAACCACTACTAAGCATGAAGTCATTACTATCCATAGTTTTCAGGTGAAGAAGCCAAGACTGAGAGCAGTTAAATAACTTGCCTGAGGCCTCAGAGCTAGAGAGTGAAATTTGAATCGAAATCTGCTTGATTGTAAAGCCCAAGCTCTTAGCCACAACGAATTCTGTCAACTACCAGAAACGAGTTAAATATAAGGTGAAAAACTTGTGGGAAAAAATTCATAAGGAGAGAAACCAGGTCTGCAATAGTGGCCAAGATTTTGTTGTAAAGGGATAGCATCTTGGGCAGCCTGGGCGTAAGTGGAGAAAGCATCACTGCAGGGGTCCCAGTCAACTACCTGAACAAGTTATGATTTAGCCTGCATGTGATCCAGGATTGTGTTGGGCCTTGCAGAGAAGTGGCCACATAGGGTCTGCCCTCAGAGGCATACACTTACAAAACAGAGCAATAAGCAGAAGACCTAAGTTCTACTCTTGTCTGTTTTTCACTTACTGTGTGATCCCAAGAAGCATTTTCCTCTCTGCACCTTGATTTCTTTAGTAAAAGAAAGAGCTCAAAATCTTCTAACACTGTGATTCTATCACTAATATGAATGAGGGGTCACTAAGTCAATCAACGACTTATATAATTCAAGATCTAAATTTCATCGCTTTCATAGCCTTTTTTACCATCTCCCTCAGTAGCTTCCATAATAAGCCCAACATGCTGCTAAAGTGCTGTTAATGCTAAAAGCCTTATCCTTTTTCTGCCCCCACAATCTCCTTCTACCCCACCGATGAAAGGAACAACTCAAGGAATTCATTTCAATACAGGGATCACAGTAATAATATTCTTAATAATGATAACCAACAAAGATTGAAGTCTTATTATGTTCTGGCATTTGTCATTGTTGTTGAGTGTCATCTAGTCAGTTCTGACTCACAGTGACCCTATGTACAACAGAATGCAGCA
Organism: Heterohyrax brucei; assembly: GCA_028571685.1. Taxonomy (NCBI): domain Eukaryota; kingdom Metazoa; phylum Chordata; class Mammalia; order Hyracoidea; family Procaviidae; genus Heterohyrax; species Heterohyrax brucei. The sequence goes on along the minus strand of CM053154.1, from coordinate 78,961,451 downwards.
CTTTCTAGTCCTATATCATCCTCACAATCATTGCTATCCTTGAGCCCATTACTGCAGCCATGTGTCATCCATGTCACTGAGTCTTCCTCTTTTCTTGTTGATCTTCTCTCGTAGCAGGTTGATGTCCTTTTGCAAGAATTGATCTCTCTTGATAACTTGTCCAGAGCATGTGAGATGTAATTTTGCTGTTCTTGCTTCTAAGGAGCATTCTTGTTGTAATTCTTCCAGGACATATTTGTTCTGTTTGTTCTTTTGGCAGTCCATGGCATATTCAGTATTCCTCGCTAGCACCACAATTCAAAGGCATCCATTATTAGTCAGTCTTCCGTATTCATCGTGCAGCTTTCCTATGCATGTGAAATCATTGAAAATACTGTGACTTGGGTCAGGCTTGTCTTAGACTCCAAGATGACATCTTCAGTTTTCAACACTTTGAAGAAGTATATCGCAGCAGATTTGCCCAATGCAAAGCGTTATTTGATTTCCTGACAACTTTAATCTTTTCGCCACTTATCAGGATTGCTCATTGGTTCAGTAGAGAAGGTTTTTGTTCTTTTTATGTTGAGGTATATCCCATATTGAAGTCTTTGATCTTCATCAGTAAGTGCTTGAAGTCCTCTTCACTTTCAGAAAGTAAGGTTGTGTCATCTGCAGACCACAGTTGTTGATGAATCTTTGACCAATCCCGATGCCATATTCCTCTTCATATAGTTCAGTTTCTCAGATTATTAGCTCAGCATAAAGACTACATACTTTTCCTGATTTTAAGTCATGCAGTATCTACTTGTCCTATTCAAACAACTGCCTCTTGGTCTGTGTACAGGTTCTGCAAGAACACAATTAAGTGTAGTAAGATTTCCATTCTTTGCAATGTTATCAGGAATTTGTTGTAATTCACGGTCAAATGCCTTTATATAGTCAATGGAACACAGATAAGTTTATCTCTGTTATTCTCTGCTTTCAGCAAAGACTCACCTGACATCAGCAATTACATGCCTTGTTCCACATCTTTTTCTGAAGCTGGCTTGAATTTCTACCAGTTCCCTTCCTGTGTACTGCCACAACCATTTTTTAATTATCTTCAGCAAAAATTTTCCCTGTGTATAGTATTAATGATATTGGTCAATAATTTCTATATCCTCTTGGGTCACTTTTTTTTTTTTTTTGGAATGGGCACAAATATGAAATTCTTCCAGTTAGTTGGCTAGGTGGCTGAGTTCCGGGTTTCTCGGCATAGATGAGTGAGTACCTCCAATGCTGCATCCATTTGTTGAAACATCTTTATCGGTATTTTATCAATTCCTGGAGCCTTGTTTTTCAGCAATGCCACCAGTGCAACTTGTACTTCCTTTGTCTGTACCATTGGTTCTCAGTCATGCACTGTCTGCTGAAAGGGCTTAACATTATTTTTTTGTTATTATAACTATATTCCTTCCATTTTCTTTTGATGCTTCCTGTGTCATTCAATATTTTGTCCATAAAACCTTTCAATACTTAAACTCAAGGCTTGAATTTTTTCTTCAGTTCTTTCACTTGAGAAGTGTTGAGCATGTTATTCACTTTTGTTTCTCTAACTCCAGGTCTTTGCACTTTTCATTATAATACTTCATCTTGTTGTGTCACCCTTTGAAATCTTCTGTTCAGGTCTTGTATTTGATCATTTCTTCATTCACTTAGCTATTGTACATTCCTTGTCTTTGCTGTGTTTTCCTGGCTACAAAACGAACATTAAGATCAGATAGGAGAGAGATGCCACAGTCTGGCAGGCATAAGGAGGTTGCAGAAAATGCAAAGGGATCAGCCCACCCTATTGGCGAAAACAAAGGGAAAGTATGAGTTAACTGAATATCGCAATGCCATAGAAAGGGTGTCATCCCCTTTAGTTTTCAGCTAGCATCCAGCAACTAGAGGGATCAGGGATGGGTGGAAATAAGCAGAATAATTCCATCAATATATGGGTGTAGCAAAATAGCTCCAGAAGAAGTTTCCATGACCTTCTTTCTATCCTATCCCTGTATTACCAGTGAATATCTTGATAATAAATTCTTAAGTCAAATGGGATCCACATTTAGCCAGCAGCATTTGTTTCTGAGTAAATCATACTTAGCGGCCTTCATAATTGTCATTCCCTTGAAGGATACGAATTAAATGTTGATTTATAATGTGTTATTACTCTGCTCTCATAATCCAGTGTTGTTTGTGGATTAATTTTTAACTTTAAGACTAACATCATTCTTAGGTGAATTGCCAAGCTATGGCTCAGTGGCCCATATTTATAGAGGACAATTGACAAATCTCCTGACCCGTGCCAGATGAACTCATTGCAAGTCTATTAATGGATTCTGCACAGTCAGGGCTGTCCTGATCTGCCTGTCACTGGCACTCACAACCAGGCTTACCCCACTGCTGAGGCCACATGCCTACCAGCTGCTTAGGCTCTCAGCCCAGTTCTGACCTAGCTCAGGAGGTGTTACAGGAGGTTAATTTTGATGCTACAGCACAGGCTGGCTTTGGCCGTGACTTCACTTCCAGTTGCATCCCTCCCGAGGCCACTTGCCCAGTTTTACTTATTGGGGCTTTGCCCTAATACCCTGCTCTTTTGGTACTGTGGATATATCCTGTTTATGCTAGGATTTCCCAGCTTTGTATGGAGGGCTCTGATTTTTGTGGATACACTCCACCAAGGTGTCCTACTTTCCTGGTCCATGATTTGACTGTTCTTTTAGTCTCTAATACCACATTTTACCAGTTCACATGTGGAAATACATGGACCTCTTCCCAGGACTACCTCTGGGACTGACACTGCACTGTTTGGGATGTCCTATTTCAACACTGGACTGGATTTCTCACAACAGACGAAGAGGACAATAGTTACAGGTAAAAGTTTTATCCAGCTGTCCTCTATTACTACATTTAGCACCTCAGGTGATTCTTTAAGTGAGGAACATGGAGGAAAGGTAGGAAAGCTTACCACTGCAGTTAGTATTGGCTAGAATCTACTCTGAGGAGAAGACAAAGCTGGGAAAAGAGATGTTACTGATACTACAACAATGGACGGGAAGTGAAAACCTTTAAAATTTTGTCATTCTACAGCACAGATAAAATTCCAAATCAGTAGATTATAAATGAAAAGGATAGATTCTTGGGTGGCCTGGTTTAAATCTGACTACTAACCTGAAGATTGGCAGTTTGAACTCATCTGGTAGTGCAACAAAAGAAAGGCCTGGTGAACTCCTTCTGCAAAGATTACAGTGAAGAAAATATGACACAGTCATTCTACTCTATAATGCACAGAGTTGTCATGAGTTGAAGTCAACTTGATGGAAAAGGTTTGTTTTTAATTAAATGAAAAGCCCATCGGTTACCACAGTACCATGAGGGTACTAAACATAAGTACCAAAAGAAAAGCTAACATATTAGAAGTAAGGGAACCCTCATGGCATAGTGGTTAACAGCTACAGCTACTAACTAAAAGACTGGTAGTTTGAATCCACCAAGCGCTCCTTGAGAACTCTATAAGGCAGTTAGTTCTACTGTGTCTTACAGAGTTACTATGGTTGGAAACAGTTTGATGGCAGTGGGTATTAGAAATCAATGAAATCTCTTTGTATTGGTAATTTTTAGCCAAGAAAATACTTGTGTAGTATTCCATTATTAAAGAAAACTTTATAAAACATTCACTGTGTGCGAAGCCTTTTGCCAGGTTCTCCAAAGCATAAATCTGCTAAAACAGGTCAATGCAACATAGACTAGTATAAAAGTGAAAGAATATGGAGAGGCCCAGTCAGAGAAACTCTGTTGCCAACCAGAGACAATCAAAGCACATCTTTGGAAAGATAGAAAATGGTAAACAAACAGTAAAATATTAAAAATCTCAAACATGCATGTACTATTTCCACATTTTTAAGGTCCATCTTGTCATTCAGAGGCAAAAACAAATCTTACAAGGTCAGAAAACAAACAATCTCATAGTCATTTCCACTGAACTCATTTGTTGCAAAGCCACATTTTCAATGAACCCTTACTTACTACATCAACTAGCAGAAATTAAAATGCAAGTCTCAGCTGAATTGTAGACTATGTGATAGCTAAATTGGTGTTGTCTGCCCCTGACCTTAGTGAATGTTACATTCCTAGCTGTTCCTAGTTCTGGAAGGCTCAGTCCTGGCTCAATCTAGAGAAACAAGTAGATGCAGTTATGAGAATATCGTATGTCTGTGGCCATAAACAGTGGAGCTTCATACAACTTGGAACAGATGGTTGAATATTTCACCAGGTAGGGTGCAAACCTGACCATAGTCCTTCTCCCCTCTCATCACTGCTGGTAAAAAACTGGACAGGCTTCTCTTGTCTGACTACGGAGTATGATTAAAACCTGGTAATTAATCATCCTGGGAGAAAATGTTTACGCTTCGTAGAATATGACCTGCTTTATTATCTGTGAACTTCTCACTGATAGAGATCAGGGGATTGACAGACTTCCATTGTGTGACAGGTACATGGTTTACTGAAAATGGAAGGTGACTTCTGGATGTCACAGATGAAGACTCACGCTATTCTTCTAGAGATAGGAGTGCCCCTTCCAGGGATGTTCGAAGGAGCTCTTATTTTCCCCTTTAGTATCCCAGCCTCTGATTTGGCAAAGAAAGCTGTCATTGTGTCTAAACAGAGTGTGTTGTTTTGTGTGTAGATCTGATTAACGCTGTGCTGTTGACTCTTTATAGTCAGGGCAAATTATATTATAGTCATGAAAAGTAATTAATGAGTTTACATTGACTAATCCATATGACGCTAAAGATTTTTCTGTCAGGATTAATATCCAAAATGTGCAGGAGACTGTCTGATATATGGCTTGATCCTTGTGCCATCGTGACCATGGTTGGTGTTTAATGTCTCATGAGCAGAGCTAAGTGACAGATGAAGGTGGACACTGGGATTCAAGACAGGTTGGAGAACCTTGTAAACAAGCACCCAGGTCAGTGTCTATCTGTTCCACCAGCAGTATCCAGCAGTACCCAGCCTGTTGGTAAGTGAGAGGACTCTGGATGGTGAAGATGTCCCTGTTTGGATCTACCTCTTAAACAGCAGTGGCTACTGAATGCATTTAGGACAATACCCAAAAATAGAACATGAAGACAACCTGGAAGGGAGATGGGAGTGTCTAAAGCCCAAAGGATCAACTCTGTTCTAGCACAAGAATTTCTATTATTGATCTGTACACAGAAATTTTTATAACTGTGTTTCCTGCTCATTTCTTTCCATACAACTTTTTAGAAAAAGAAGAGGTTTGTAGTTAGACTTGTGTTCAGACTTGCAACTACCATTAATTTAGGTTAAGTACTTAATTCTTCTGGGTCTCAGTTTCCGTCCATTTAGATTCTGTTTTAAAGAATAAAGGAGATCAAATAATTAAATTGTTTTCCCTGTATCCAAGTCAAAGCTCAGCAAATAACAGTCTCCTCCATTCCCTTGTTCTTAACAGACAATGACCTGCTCAGCTTGATGGACACTCTGAGATTGATTCTTACATCAGAAGGAACTGTATAAAAATGTTGAGATACAGACAATAAAACCATCTCAGACAATAAGGTCCTTGTCTGTCTGTCTTCCTTGTTTCCCCATAACTCTTGGTCTCTGAAGACTTGCTGCTTCCTCTCTGAATAGGCATCTTATATCTTACTTTCTTCTCCTCTAGGAACCAGGGTGAGTACCTTTGAGAATCCTCCTAGGCCTTATCACATCTTTAGAAATGATTGTATTTTCCTTGCTCTTGTCTGTTTGTCTATATTCATACCATGGCTTGATCGGTTTGTTGCCTTTACTGAATCTACTCTGCATGATTATGATCATCTCTTGTTTTGACTGTAGATCCTTCCCCTATCTTCCACACCCAGTATAACCTGTTCCAGCCTGCTAACCTCTTCCAGAAGACTGACTCTCATAATCATGGCCTTACCTACTCTCTGTCCTGTCTCAGTTCTTCCAGACACATTTTTCATAAATAGGAGACTTGTTAATGGCCACCACTCAATGATGGTGGATGGTTCTTATCATACCTATCTGGATAGCCAATACCAAATCATAATTAGCATAAGAATCACCAGAAAACATGACATATGTGCCAACTCACCACTTACCCAGTATGTCTGGACTAAGTCTCAGAAGTCTGGCTTTTATCAACTGTCACAAGTGGTTTTTCATGCTTAAGAAAAATGTGTTCATGTTCCACATTTTAAAAATCAAGGATGTCCCTTATTATGTGTCTCCAGCAGATCCCTAGGCTAACAAATTTATTGACAGGATGCTTTGGGCCAGAGGTAGCCATTGTGGGATTAGTTCTCTGAGAGTACACTCTACCATTACCATAAACATTCTGGTCATTCCCACAGCTTGTTCTAGGCCTATAAAAGTCAAAACCTCTAGGGTTCACAGTATGTCTTTACCTCCACACTCTGGTGATTAACCCATTGCCATCAAGTTAACTCTGACTCATAGTGACCCATTTAATTGACCCTCTGGCCATTTCCTATGACCCGCTGCTTTACCAAGCATGATGTCCTTTTCCAGGAATGGGTCCCTCTTAATAACATGTCCGAAATACACAAGACAAAGTCTCTCCATCCTCCCTTCTAAAGACTGTTCTGGCTATATGTCTTTCAAGAATTATTTATTTGTTCTCTGACACTTCAAGGTGTATTCAATATTCTTCACCAACTTCATAATTCAAATGCATCAATTCTTTTTTCTCCTGTCTTCCCTATTCATCGGCCAGCTTTCGCATATATATGAGGCAATCAACAATACCATGGTTTGGTGTTGAGAATACCATGAAACATTAAACCCAAACCAAAGTCATTGCCATCCAGTTGGTTAAGACTCAAAGCAATGCATAGGACAGAGTAGAACTGGTCTGTAGAGATTTCAAGGAGTGCCTGGTGGATTCAAACTGCCAACTCTCTAGTTACCAATCATAACACTTAACCACTGTACCAGCAGGGTTTCTGCATTAGAAGGGTACTAACTTGTACAGAGGATCTGATAGATACTGGCATTTTATAAGCTTCACTACTTTAAGTCTTCACAGCAATTGTGTGTGGTAAGCACTGTTGTTAATTGCCACTTCCGAGTTGCAGAAGTTCCGGTTCAGAGAATATAAGTAGCCTATCCCAGCTTTGACAGGCCACTTAGCATCAATAGAACTAAGATTCACACTCGGATCAACCTAGCTATCCCATCAAAATTACTATGCCTTCAGAATATAATTAATCTCAATCAAATGACCTAAAGCTGTGGAAGTTTTTCCCTGAACAATATCACCATCATTAACTGTCTCTTTCACATTTTCCCTTCTAAGAGATGATTTTCTTTTCTTTTTTTTTTTTTTTGCCAGGCCACCACTGTCTTCCTGTGAGGGAGGTAGCACAAGATACTTGATATGTACCAGAAAAAAAAAAAAGGACCATTATACTGCCATTGTATTAGGTGAATTATTAAAGGCAGTTGTCTTAAATTTATAATTTTTTTCCTTCCAAGTATATCTCAGCACTACAACTGTATAATCATTTTTTAGTTTATCTTTATAGCCTCCGAAAGTTGGGTACAGCAGGCAGTGTTTATTTCTTTTTGTCACTATCCTATTTGACTTTCCAGAGGTGGGGCCAAGATGACAGAGTATTTAAATACTTTCTGTGATCATTCCAACAACAAAGACCTAAAAAACAAATAAACTAATTATATATGATGGTCTAAGAGCCCTGAACATCAAAGGAAAAGTTGAGAAATTGAACTGACTGAAGGAGAAGGGAGAGTAGATACAGAAGTGTCTAGAAGTGACCAGAACTAACCTGTCCTGGAATCTGCTGCAGCCAGCATGATGAATGGATTAGTAGGGTTCAGAGGGTGCCTTCCTCAGTGAGAGACTGAGCAATGGAGAGTTCTCTCATAGTTTTACAACCAGTGAAAAATGCCAATCCATTGTCAAAACCTAAGTGACTTGCATCTAACCTACCATACATGGATCTAAACAAGGCCATTGGGATATACCTCTCTCCCTTTTCCCAGCCCTTCCCCTCACTTCTCTGCACTGTGCCCAGCTCTGGGGTCTTATGCCATTACCTGAATCAGAAATAGGTCTCTTTGTACATACTTTGAGCCATTTTCCTAAACTAGAAGAGGGAAAAATTTAACAAACAGTGGGAAAGATGAAAAAGCAAAATCTGTTGACTCCCCTGAGCCGTAAACTCAGGGAAGAAACAGTTCTTTCACCTAGGATCAAGCATAAAGGAACAGATCTTTCTCAAAGAGACTCAGAGATGGTTGTCAGTCCCCTGCATTCCTCAGCACACACAGCCAGATACTTGTGTCTACACCAATCACCCCTGCTCATCAAGAACTGTAGTGGAGAGCCTGTGCCCTGCATTTGGTGACTGAATAACTGAGCACTTAAACTGAATCCACATAAGAAAAGTAAGTGGACTCCTAAGCTCTCATGCCTAGTAACAGCTCTAATTACCTGGTAACAAGACTTTGGAGCTTCAAAGGCACAAGTAACCAAGCTAATACACATAACCAGTCCTTTTGGACATATCAAAACAAAGCAAAGCAAGAAGCTAGCACACAGTAAGCAAACATAAAATAAATATAGCAATATAATCATGGCTTGGAGACAAAAGTCAATATCAAATCACTAAAAGAGGCAGACCAAAATGGCTTCAGAAAGCTCCCAAAACAAAGAATCAAGAAATTTTTCAGATAAAAAGAACTTCCTGGAATTCATCAGAGGTAGAATTCAAAAGATCAATATTTAGAATTCTTCAAGAGATCAGGAAGGCAATGAGGAACAATGCAGCACAGCAAAATGACAAACTGAACAGGCTGCAAGAAAACACAGAGAGACAGGAAATAAAAATCAGAAGATTAATAATAAAATTGCAGAATTAACCAAGTCAGCAGAGTCAAATGAGCAGAGTTGGGGCAACAGAAGGCTGAATTAGTGAGACTGGTGATCAAGCATGTGACACCAACATATTTGATAAAAGAACTTTAAAAAAAATTAAGAAACACTAAGAAATGTGTGGGACTCTATAATAAAGAGGAATAATCTAGGAGTGACTGGAGTAGCAGAACACAAGAGTAACAGAAAATATGGAGAGCAGTGTCAAAGACTTGTTCACAGAAAATTTCACTGATACCATGAAATATGAAAAGATACCTATCTAAGATGCTCATTGAACTCTACATTAGGTAGATGCCAAAAGAAAGACACCAAGGCATACTATAATCAAACTTGCCAAAACTAGAGACAGGGAAACAATTTGAAAAGTGGCTAGAGATAAAAGAACAATAACCTAAAAAGGAGAGTCGGTAAGACTAAGCTTACACTACTCAACAGAAACCACACAGACAAGAAAGCAATGGGATGACATATACAAAGTCTTGAAAGAAAATAATTGCCAGTCAAGAATTATATATCCAGCAAAACTATCTCTCAAATATGATGACAAAATTAAGACATTTTCAGATAAACAGAAATTGAGGGTATTTGCAAAAACCAGACAAAAATTAGAAGAAATACTAAAAGGAGTCCTTTAGTTAGAAAATCAACAACAACAGTTAACAAACCAAGACTAGAATGTAGTACAGAGCAACTGGATAGCAACTTAGACAGGGAAATCACAAAAGTACATCAAAGGCAAAACAGTGAAAATAGGAAAACAGAGATATCATTACATAAAACATGAAAACATTCCAACAAAAAAGGGATTTAAAAAATGTAGACCATCAACTGATGCAGACTTTTAAACATGTATTAATAAATTTTTCATATGGAGAGGAAATGAAAGAGATACAAAGTTAAAGTCTGATTTAAATTTAGAAAAATGTGGGTAAATATTAAGGTAACCACAAAATGAATTAACAATTGTCTATGTCAAAATAAAAAAAACAAGAAAAATATGAAGTCTCAGCAAATAGAAAACAAACAACAATGAAAAAGATGAAAAGAACACATAAACAAAAAATGCTCAACACAAAAAATTAAGTGGAACAAAGGAATTGTCTACAACTAACAAAAAAGGCATTAAAATGACCAGCACTAAACTCATCAATAACAATACATTGAATGTAAATGGATTAAATGCCTCAATTAAGAGACAAAGAGTGGCAGCTTGGATAAAAAACATGATCCATCTGTGTGCTACCTATAGAAGGCACACTTTAGACCTAAACACATAAGCAAACTAAAACTCATGAGAAGGAAAAAACAGTATCAAGCTAACAACATTCACTTAAGAGTGGAAGTGACAATACTAAATTTCTAGTAAACCGAACTTTTAGAGAAGAATTAATACCACTATGACTAAAGGTATTTCACAGCATAGAGAAGAATGGAATACCGTCCAGTTCAATCTATGAAACCAACATAACGCTAATTCCCAAAGCAGGTAAAGACAGCAGAAAAAAATGAAAATTATAGATCAGTATCTCTCCTATGAGTTTAGATGCGAATATCCTAAACAAAATTCTAGTCAATAGAATTCAACAACATATTAAAAAAGTAATTCATCCCTCAATGCAATAAGGGCCATTTATACAAAGCCGACTGCCTACATCATTCTGACTGGAGAAAGACTGAAGCAGTTTCCCTTGAGAACAGGACCTAGACAAAGATGCCCACTCTCACCTCTCCTATTCAACTCTGTACTAGAAGCTCTAGCCAGAGAAACTAGACAAGACTAAGAAATAAAGAGCATATGCATTGGTACAGAAGAACTAAAAATCTCCCTATTTGCAGATGTCATCATTGTATATGCAGATAATCCCAAAGTATCCATAAGGAAACTACTCATACTGATAGAGGAGTTCGGCAAAGTCTCAGGCTACAAGATAAACATAAGTAAATCAGTAGGATTCCTTTATACCAACAATGAGATTATTAAGGAAGAAATTACCAAGTCAATAACATTTACTATAGCCCCTAAGAAGATAAAGTACCTAGGAATAAATCTAGCCAGAGAAATAACAGACCTTTACAAAGAGAACTACAAACCCTTACTACAAGAAACTAAGAGAGAGTTACATAAGTGGAGAAACCTACCTTGCTCATGGATAGGAAGACTTAACATTGTGAAAGCTTCTATTTTAACCCAAAGCAATCTACTTATATAATGCAATCCCAATACAAGTTCCAGTGACATCTTTTAGTGAGATGGAGGAACAAATTACCAACTTTGCCTGGAAAGGTAAGAAGCCCCGATAAGTAAAGCATTTTAAAGAAGAACACACTGAGAGGCCTCTCATTACCCAACCTTAGAACCTATTACACTGCCAGAGTAGTCAAAACAGGCTGGTACTTGTAAAAAAACAGACAGAGAGATCAGTGGAACAGAATCGAGACCCCAGAGATGACACCTTCTGCCTATGAACAGTTGATATTTGACAAAGGCCCTAAGACATTAAACTTGGGTAAAAACAATCTCTTCAACAATTTGTGCTGGCAAAATTGGATGTCCGTCTGCAGTAAATCAAAACAAGACCCATATCTTACACTTTATACAAAAAACAACTCAAACTGGATAAAACGCCTAAATATCAAATCTAAAACGATAAAGCTCATCCAAGAAAAAGTAAGAACAACAAGGTTAATATACAACATAGACAGACTTCAAAAATCTGCCAAACCACAAAAAGAGGAAGAGAAAATAGATAAATGGGAACTACTAAGAATCAATCACTTTTGTTCATCCAAAGGCTTTATTAATAGAATTAAAAGGCCACCTACAGAATGGGAAAAATATTTGGCAAATCTATGTCAGAATGATGCTTGATCTCCATTATCTATACGGTATTACAAAATATCCATAAGAAAAAGATAAATCATCCAATTCAGAGATGGACAAAGGAGATGGACAGACATTTCCCTAAAGAGGAGATCCAGGCAGCCAAAAAACATGTGGACATGCTCATAATCATTAGCTATTAAAGAAGTTCAAATCAAAACTACAATGAGATACCATCTCACCCCAACACAGTTGGCCATGATCCAAAAAACACAAAACACTAAATGCTGGAGAGGCTGTGGAGAGTTTGGAACTCTCCTACCCTGTTGATGGGATTGCAAAATGGTGCAATCTCTTTGGAAAGCAATCTGGCGCTACCTTAAAATAATGGATATAGATATACTGTTTGACCCACTAATTCCACTGCTTGTAATCTATCCTGCAGAATCAAGGCCATTCACACCAACTGATACATGCACACAAATGTTTATCACAGCTCAGTCCACAATAGCAAAAAGATGGAATCAACCCAGATGCCCAACAACAGAAGAATGGATAGGCAAACTATGGTATATATACTCAATGAAACACTAGGCAATGATAAAGAACAACCATGATAACAGGAAACATCTCTTAACCTGGTTTCAACTGGAGGACATTATGTTGAGTGAAAGTAGTCAGCGACAGAAGGACAAATATTGTATGATACCCCTATGATAAGAACTTAAAAGCAGACTCATGCATAACAGAAAAGATTCTTTGAGGGTTGCAAGGGTGGGGAGGGCAGGAAGGCTTAGATTAGATAGTTGTTAGAAATTTGGTTGAATGAAATTGGTGACAGCATACATTAGTAAGAAGATCAATATTAACGGGACTTCAACACAATTTGTGTGCTCCTCCCATCTTAACCCAATATTGCAAGGACAGAGTAGCTGGGGCAGGGGGCCGGGGACTGTGCTTTCAAGGGAAATCAAGGCCAATTGGCACAACTAGTGTTTTGCTGATGAGGTCTCTCTGCATCCCACATTTGTGAGTGGTGTCTGGGGTCTTACAAGCTGCCAAGCTGCCAAGCTGCCATCTGAGGGTACAGCAAATGGTTCCAACTTAGCAGGAATGGATGATCACCAAGGTCCATAATGACATGGGGGAAAGAGAATTCAGAAGACAGAGAGACCCACATGAGTGGATGTCTACATCCACTTGTGACTGGAAGAACCAGACGGTGTCTGGCTACCACCAGTGATAGCTAAGATGGAGCTCACAAAGTTGAGTCTCACTGGCAACACAAGTATAAATAGGAGTACACCCTGAGATTTCCACTGAAAGACCACAATTGATGGTCCAGGGGCCTTGGGGTTCTCCTAGGAGCAGGGCCATGGCCCTGATGCTGCCCCTGTCTGTAAATCATAATGAAGTTCAACTTTTCAGACAGCAATGAGTTGGACTTGGTGACGAAGAGTGACCATATTGTGTGTGCACTTTATGGTTCTGACATCTATAAGAGGTCATTCTGTTGACCTCATACTGGAGGAAGGGGGATGGGTGGAGAGGAGAAGATAGGAGACTGTTGGGAAGATAAGACATGTATGGAGCAGAGAGGAAGAGTGTGCTGTCACCGTGCAGGGAGAGCAGTGGAAGCTGCATGTAGGTCAGCATGCAAATTTATATGGGAATGTACATTTTCATTCAATCAATTAAAAAAAAAGTAATTCATCACCAAGTGGGATTCATACCAGGGATGCAGGGATGGTTCAGCATTCAAAACACAATCAACATAATCAACCACATAAGTAAACAAAAGATAAGAACCACTTATCAGTTGAGGCAGAAAAGGCATTGGACAAAGCCCAACACCCATTCATGGCTGTCTTGTCCTTCACCAAAAGTGGTGCATTGAAGACTGCTGCTATTATTGAGGAACTGTTTATTTCTGTTTTCAGTGCAGTTGGAGTGTTTTATGTATTTTACAACCCTATCATTGAGTGCGTAAGTATTTAATATGGTTATTTCCTTCCAGAGTATTGACCCTTTAATCATTGTACAGAGTCCGTCCTTATCCAATATGGTGGATATATTCAATGCTTTGCAGCGTTTCAGTGCTTTGAATTTTGTTAAGTTTTGCTTTACAGCCTGAAAAGTGGTCTATTTTGGAGCATGTTCCATGTGTGTTGGAAAAGAAAGTATACTCGGCTGCTGTTTGGTGGACTGTTCTCTATACATTTGTGAGGTCAAGTTGCTTGATTGTGGTACTTAGATCTGTGCTTTTATTAAGCTTCTGTCATGGTTTGAATTGCGTCCCCCCAAAAATATGTGTAGCCACGTGGCTGGGATATGATTCCCAGTATCTTGGAACTCTCCTCCATTGTGTGGTTTCGCTAAACTGTATGTTAAAGGATTAGGGTGTGGATGTAGATTCCCGCATAGAATTACTTCCCTGCCCTGCTGTAGTGGCAGTTTCCCCCGAATATGGCTTGCCCCACCCTTGATGCTTTCAGCTTGCAAGACATAAAAGGGAAAGAGAAACAAAGGACAATTGAGAACCTCGCTACCATCAAGCAAGCAGCACCGGGAGAAGAGCGCGTCTTTCAGACCAGAGGTTCCTGCACCAAAACGTTCCCTGAACAAAGACTGATGTAATACCGGACTTTCCTCCAGAGCCGACAAGGGGAAAGCCTTCCCCTGGAGCGGTCACGCTGAATATGGACTTGCAACCTACCAGATTGTGTAAGAATAAACCTTCCTTCGTTAAAGCCATCCACTCTGTGGTATTTCTGTTAGAGCACCCTAGCTGACGAAAACAGCTTCTTTCTGAAAGTTCTGTCCTTCACTGAAAGTGGTCTGTTACAATCTCCTGCTATTATTGTGGAACTGTATATTTCTGTTTTCAATGCAGTTAGAGTTTGTTTTCTGTATTTTGGAGCCCTGATGTTGTGCACATAGATATTTAATATGGTTATGTCTTTCTGGAACATTAATCTTTTTAATCATTATACAGTAATCCTTCCTTATCTAATGTGGATTTTACTTTAAAGCCTATTTTTTCAGAGATTACTGTTGTTACTTGTACTGTATTAAATGTTGTTAGTTTGATATTTTTTCCCCATCCTTTGAGTTTTAGTTTGTTTGTATGTTTATGTCTAAGGTGTGTCTCCTGTAGACAGCATATAGATGGGTCAGGCTTTTTAAAAAAAATCAAATCTGCCATCCTCTGTCTCCTTATTGATGCATTTAATCTGTTTATATTCAGTGTGATTATTAATAGGTATGTGTTTCTTACTGCCAATTTGATGTCTTTTTTGTGTGTTATAGCCATATTCTTCGTTCCACTTAATTTTCTGTGCTGAGTCTTTTTTTTTTTTAATGTCTTTTCATCTTATTCAGTGTTGGTGATTTTGTATTCACTGAGACTTCATGTTCTTCTTGTTTTTCATTTTGATGCATACCAAGCCAAGTCAAGTGCCGTCGAGTTGGATAGAATTGTTAATTTCTGTTGTGGTTACATAAATATCTGCACTTACTTTTCAATATTTCACCAACCTTTAATTTTATCACCTTTACTTCCTTTCCATATGAAAGATCTATGACTACATTTTTTTAAGTTCATCTTTTTTGTTATAATTTTTACATAATGACATCTCTGTTTCCCTGTTTTCAATGTTTTTCCTTAGATTTATTTTTGTGATTTTCCTTTTTGTATTGATATCCAGTTGCTCTGTTCTGTGTTTTAGTCTTGCATTGTTACCTGATGTTATTGACTTTCTAACCAAAGGACTTCTTTTAGTACTTCTTCTAATTTTCGTTTAGCTGTTGCAAATTCTGTAAATTTCTGTTTATCTGGAAATGTCTGAATTTTGCATCACATTTGAGAGATAGTTTTGCTGGCTATTTATAGTTCTTGACTGACACTTATTTTCCTTCAAGAGTTTGAATGTCATTCCATTACCTTCTTGTCTGTGTGGTTTCTACTGAATAGTGCAAGCTTAGTCTTATTCTCCTTTGTAGGTTATTTTTGGTTTATCCCTAACCACTTTTCAAATTGTCATCTTTTCAGTCATGGCAAGTTTGATTATAATATGCTTTGGTGTCTTTCTTTTGGGAGCTACCTTGTGTGGACTTCATTGAGTGCCTTGGATAGACATCTTTTCATGTTTCATGGTATCAGGGAAGTTTTCTGTCATCATTCTTTGACAATTATCTCTCTGTTTCCTTTTATAACCAGCTGTTATGGCAATCACTCATAGATTATTCCTCTTCATACCCCAAATGCCAAGTGCCGTCGAGTCGGATCCGACTCATGGGGACCCTAGATGCCAGAGTAGATTCATACAGTGCCATGTAATTCTTAGAGTTTCACAATTTTTTTAAAAAAAAATTTTGCTAACTGAGTTTTCCTCAGATACGCTGCTGTCACATACTTTGTCTTCAGTCTTATTAATTTGGCCTTCTGTTACCTCAATTCTGCTCTATTTACTTTCTATTGAGTTCTTTAATTCTATAGTTTTATTATAAATTTTCTAAAATTCTATGGTTTCTTTTTTGTATTCTACCTCGGATAATTCCAAGAAGTTCTCTTCATCTGTAAAGTATCTCAATTCTTTGTTTTGGGAGCTTTCTGTGATCATTGTGTTCTGCTTCTTTAAGTGATTTGGTACGAACAATTATCTCTAAGCAATCAGTAAGTTGTTGTGTTTATTTATTTTATGTTTGCTTACTGTGCTGTAGCTTCGTGCTTTACTTTGTTTTTAAATGTTCAAATAAGCTGATTGTGTGTGCTGGTTTGGTTATTAGTGCCTTTGAAGCTCTAATGTCCTGTTACCAGGTGGCTAGACATGTTGCTAGGCATGCAAGCCCAGGAGTTCATTTACTTTGATAAATTCAGCTCAGCTGTCCAGGTAGCCATGTGGCACAGGCTCTACCCTACTGTCCTATATGGGTTGGAGTGATTGGTGTATGCATAGATATTTGGTTGTAGGCACTGAGAAAGGCAGGGTTCTAACAGCCATCCCTGACTGTCTTCAAGGATGGTGTGTACTCTTGTGTCTGAATCTAGGTGAAGGAACTGTTTCTGCTCTGAATTTCCAGCTCAGGAGAATCAGTAGTTACCCTCCCCCACTTCCTTTCCCTCAGTTTTTAAATTGCTCCCTCTTCAAGTCTCAGAAAATGGTCCAGGGAGGGCTTAAGGAGTCCTATTTTAGGCTCAGTTAATGATGTCAGACTGCAGAGGGGGCACAGCACAAAGAGGGAAGGTGGGAGTACTAGAAAAAGGGAGAGAGGTTTATCCAGAGGAAAGATTTAGATCTGCACTTCTGTGTCAGGTTAGATACGAGGCACTTAGCTTTTGAAAGTCAAGTACTGCTTGTCTGTTGGTTCTTGAGGCTCCAAGGTACTCTCTGTTGCTCTTTCTCTCCTACTAAGGAGGGTGCCCTCCAAAAGTCACCACACAATTTACCATCGTGGCTGCAGCCATTCTCAGCGGGTCTACTCTATTGAGTCATGGATACTTCTGGAACTTCTCTCCTTTCTCCTTCACTCAAATTTGTCAGCATTTCCTTTAATGTTCAGCACTCCTAGAATGTTGTAAGCAATTGATTCATTTGTTCTCTTGGGTCTTTGTTTTTGAGGTCTCACAGGATGCATCTCACTACTCAGCCATCTTGGCCCCACCTCCCAGGACAGAACATCGGGAAAGAAGCTAAATAAGAACATGGAAGATCTAAATGCCACAGTCAATCAGATTGAGCTCATAGACATATAGAGAATACTCCATCTAACAGCAGATAAGTATACTTTCTTTTCCAACATTTATGGAACATTCTCCAGAATAGAATACATATTAGGCCATAAGGCACAGCTTAACAAAATTCAAAGCACTGAAATATTACAAAGCATCTTTTCAGATCATAAAGCCATAAAAGTAAAAATCAATAAGAGGAAAAGGAAGACAAAGAAAGTCAAACACATGGAAACTGAACACTTTGCTGAAAAATTACTTGGTTATAGAAGAATCAAGAACAGGATAAAGAAATTCATTAGAACCAAATGGGAATAAAAACATATCCTACTAGAACCTTTGGGACACAGCAAAAGCAGTGCTCAGAGGTCAGTTTATCTCAATAAATGTACACATCAAAAGAAGAAAGGGCCCAAGTCAAAGCATTAACCCTATGACTCAAACAAGTAGAAAGAGAACAGCAGAAGAATCCCTCAGGTGCCAGAAGAAAGTAAATAATAGAAATCAGAGCAAAACTAAATCAATTAGAGAATAGAAAAATGATATAAAAAGTTAACAAAACTATTTAAATCTCCATTTAAAAAACTCGCTCTTTCTTGAAATGTTCCTGATTTTTATAATTGAAATTTTTACCTCTTCCTCTGTGTTCTCCTTTTTTTTTTTTTGCATGTACATTATCATGTTCTACTGAAATGGCTTAGGTATGTATTCATTTCTCTCTCCAAACAGTACATGCCTAAAGAAAAAAAATTGAGGTGTATCTAGTTTTTATTCAAACTCAGTATTAAATAAACAATAGTCGAATTCACAAATGGAGAATAAATCATATTGCTAAGTAGATTCTTTATCTGAGGCCTTATTTCAATATGGGACATAGAACCTGGGTGTTCTAGACCCTGAGAAATTGAATAATCACAAATATGCCTTGCAAAGGGTTGATTGAGACACCAGTGTTGTCAGAAATGCAGAAAATTCAACATTTCCGTACCAGGAAGCTTCAGGTCTAACAGGTACACACTCAAAAGGCAGACATGGGTAGCTAGGAGGCTGAATTCTCATTTCTTTCTACAAGAGGCTCACTGTTGTTTAGTAAAACTAGTTAGTCAGCATCTTTTCTCTCATTTCATACCAATCCACAACTCTGGGCTTATCCTCCATCAGAAAAGTTCTGGCCCATTGCAGCAATTTCATACTGCCTTCTTGGAATGGCTCCCAGATTTCTCAATGGTATTTTTCACTTTCCAGAGACTGAGCCACAGTCTCGGAGAGCCCACAGGCTCATATCAAATCTTGCCCCAACTTGTGCACCACAGATTTCTCATTGCATTTTTTCACTTTCCAGAGACTGAGCCACAGTCTGGGAGAGTCTTCAGGTTCATATCAAAACTTGTCCCAACTTGTGCACCATAGCCATGGATCTGGAGTACCACCAGGTTTCCAGGAAGGCTCAAAAAGGGACCAGCTATAACATTCACACTACACAAAATACTCCCTCAGAATACATTCCTTGTGTCTTAGTTGTTTTTGGTGGAGGGGACGGTGGCCAGAGACAAGGAGACAGACACATTACCTAAGTCCAGTCTGTGTCAGCTGCGTCATTGAAAGGAACTCAGTGTGTGATTTCCCTTATAAGCCTTCCCAAGGCAATTTTCTCCGGCTTCTTGGTACTCCTAGCATAAAAAACCCTTTAAAGTCATTCTTTCTGTATATTCTGTGATATTTGTTCACATGCTTGGGACTGTTTCTCCCTGATCTGAAAACTCCTTTGGGATCAGTGTTAGATTTCTTTTTTAAAGAAGTTTCTGTTGTCCTTCACCAGAGTTAATGAAAATCATGCTCATCTAGTGAGTACCTGCTTTTAAGAAGAGAAAAGTTCTTCAAAATGTGACTTTTATTTTTGTTTGTTTTTAAAGGCTTGGGGTAACTAGATAAAATGCTAATTCCATATCTAACTTGAAAATCAGCTTTTCAACATTTACTCCTGTAGCTTGAAGTTATCGAAACATTTAGCCCTACATAATAAGCATTTAACTAGTAGCCAGATAGAAAGGAAAATGAATTTCCTACTCTTGGGGCACTTCCAAACAAGTTATAGAAGCAAAGTCTTCACCCTGGGAGCAGCAGAACAACTGTCAAGAAAGGTAGAGTATTTTACACATGGGTTTTTTATGTGAGATTTCTGGGACTCCCTTTTATATTTAATAGTGCTTGTACGTGCATGTATACGCATGTGCATATGTAAGTGAGGTATTTATATGCACAGAACATACACACATATATACAAGGAAAAAAATTGCTTCCAAGTTGATTCCAACTCATGGCTACCTCATATGTGTCGGACTAGAACTGTACTCCCCAGGGTCTTTCTTGTGTGGGGATTCTTCCCAGCTGCAGAAGCTTCAGCTAAGACTCGGGGAACTGAGTAAGGAAATAAATAAGACAATGAAGGAGTTTCTAGTTGAAGCTGTGCAACATATGGAGAGAGCATGGAGAAAGACCATATGTCAGACAACCCACAACTTGTTCTATAAGGTCATGGCTGGTGGACAACGACTTCTAGTTTACTTGTTTTTTTTTTTTTTTTTTTTTTTTTTACATCTGGTGTCTAGTGGCCAGGTTCATGGCTGCTTAGCATGGTGATTACAGAATCAATGAAACCAAATTGTTAGAGGTAATCCCCCTCTCAGATCCACCCAACATTGCTATTCCTTTTCCTGGCCTTGAGCCATGTTCCTTACTGTTAACATATGGAAGTCCCCTTTCTTTTACACGCATACACACGCATGCATACATACATATGTGTTTCTATATACACTATTCTTGCAAGTTCCTGAACACATTTAGTAGCATTACCAAGGATAGAACTATAAGGCCTGACATTTGAAAAACTTAAGTCATTCACTACTATCTCCTCTCTAATTCCCAAGGCGCATGTGTAATATCTTTGACCTGTATTTACCCAGCCTGATGAAAATAACAACTACTCTTACTGCTCTTACGAACATGCCTTTTTGAACTCCTAAGGTACATGCAATACCTCATTTATCCTTATGACAACTCTGTGAGATTAGTTTAGTTAAAGCACACATTAAAAATAAAGAAGGGTCAGATAAGCTTTCCAAGGGCAAGTAGATTTCACATGGTGGTAGCCAAATTCTAACCCAGGTCTGCCTGACTCCAAAGAGTCCAACTCTTATTCACTGTTCTCTTCTGCACTATTTGTTGTCCATCTCCAATGACAGGGCTCAATTTCTTTTCTGATGGTGCTGTTACAAAGTTCTTTCACATACAGATTTATTTACCACGTATTCATTCCTCCATTTAACAGAAGTGTGTCAGGATCCTCTATCTATCCTGGAAGAAAAAGTGTAAACATAATTCTCTTTCAGTAACCTAGCTGTACCTGGGGAGCTGGGCATACGTTAGAAATTGTGTTTCTTGTTAGTCACGAAACTCTTCGAAGAATTTTTTTCCTTAAAACAACAGAGATTTTTTAAAAAATTAAATTTTACCTATTTTTTAGTATCTTTCACAAGTCTTATAAGCTGTTAGTTTCCTTCACTAGTCCTGTCATTATCAATAGGAAAATAATATGTAAGACTTCTATTATACATGGGGAATTCCTGGGTGGTACATCTGGTTAATGTGCTCAGTTAGTAACCAAAAAACACCTCAGAATAAAGGCCTGGTGGTCTTAGTTCTGAAAAAGCAGCCACTGAAAATCGTAAGGAGCACAGTTCTACTCTGACGTACATGGGGTCACCAGGCATCGGGAGCTACTCAGTGGCAACTGGTTTTATTACACATGCAACAAATTTTCTTCCCAAAGAGAAAATCTATGTAAATTTAATGACTCCTTTATTTGTGATTTAAAGATGGTTCTCTTTTCTGAACATGTATAATTTATGTTTGTGCATTAATTCTGTAATTAATTGTTGTAAGACACAACAAATATGTAAAATGCTACTATAGAAGTGCTCAATTAAAATAAAAACAAAGAAGTGAGGGTAATTAATTGTTCATCCCAAGCACTAGACAGTATTATAGTTCACAGTGTCTTATCAAATAATATTTCTATTGTTACTATTAAGCTTGACTTTTATGTAAAACGGAACATGTTAAAATTTCTTGATTAAACACTGAGTCAAAGACAAACTCACTTCCTTAAAAATATTTTTACTATATAAAGCCTCAGTGGGAAAATAGCTTTCAAACTTAACATTTTAAATCCTTGGTTGATTTAAATTTTATTATAATTTTTTTTTTTTTACTCAGAATTATACTATTACAATATCACAATTTTCAAGCTCCTGTTCCTCCCTAAGGAATCCTGAATACACCACAAAACCGGAAGAAAGTGATTTTAACTATGCATTCATTAGTGTTTTAAATGGCTACTATGCAATAAAGCACCTACTGTAGAAGGATTATTTTTGTTCCTTTGACAAATTTAATGAGCTCCCACTGTGTGCTAGATAGCTATTGCAATGTACTAGGTAAACAGCAGAGAAAAGCAGGGGCAGTTTCAACCCTCCAGGGTGCTTGCAATCCAGCAAAGAGCATGCACAAAAAAAAAAAAAAAAAATGGGGTGAGCGATGCAAAGGAGCAAATATTTCTATTCGGAGCTCTGCTTTTGTAATAAGGCAATTCTGATAATATGATGGCAAGCAACAGAACATTGTCATTTACCCTTCTCTAATTTTTTCCAAGTCAGTTTATTGAGGTGCCTTGCTTTTTAAATCTACATAAACTACTCATGTATTTTGCCTTAATTAGCCAAGAAAAGATAAATCAAATGGATTTTACTTTACTTGCTTTACTAAAAGAGTAACTTTCTGAAAATAGACAAGTGAATGTGAATTTACTGGGAGCTAGTCTTTCACCAAATATCCTCGTAAAGTCATCAGAGTTGCTCAAGGTCCCACTGTCTATTGCATACAGCTGCCATGATTGGCAAGTCTTTGGACCTGCCCAAATTTGCCTTGCTGGGCAAATCTCTCAGCCTATAAAAGTCGAGTTTCTTAATTTAAGAACCAGCTGCTACCACCCATTGTGCAGGCTGACCTGCCTCTTAGTACTTACGTCCTCTCCAGAAGCAGAAGGCCGTTAAATAGAGACAAATAATCTTATTTGAGAAAGTGAAATATAACTCCCTGTCACTATGCTAATGAAGCAATAAAGTTAGAATTCATAAAGTGTTATATGTAATGAAAATACTGCCAAGAAAGGATTTCAGCATGGTGTATTCTGGTCATTCCTACACAGCTTTTCCTTCCACACATACTTTAACACTGGGTCTTAATCCTTGTCAGCCTCAATTTTTAATCCTGTAAGGGAAAACTCCCTGCTGTCAGTAGATTAAACCCAAAATAACCATTGCCGTTGAGTCAATTCTGACTCATAGAAACCCTATAAGACAGAGTAGGACTGCCCTATAGAGTTTCCAAGGAGCATCTGGTGGATTCAAACTACCAACCTTTTGGTTAGCAGCCATAGCACTTAACCACCAGTAGATTATCACATCTTGCAGTTGGAGGAACTCTTCTGGACTCACTCATGGAAGACATCCTTCTCTGCATAATATAAATACGGTGCCATCCCTATGTTAGCAAACGTGACCCTCTTGACCAAAAAAATTTAATTTGATATCCATAGACAAACATCAAAGACTTGATAAACTCTATGACATAAACGGAGTCCCTAGGTAGTGTAAATCATTAATATGAGGTCCAACAATTAAATTCATGAACTCATCCTAGAAAAAGTACTACATACCTCATTGCTGAATGTCACTTCAGTCACCTTAGAAGTACTCCCCTTGGGAAACTCTACACTGATGCCAGTGCCTAGTCCATCCTTCAAAGCAACTTTGAAATTCTTCTTCTAGAATGGCCATCAGAGCTATCATCATACAACTCTTGATGTCATGAATGTCATCAAAATGTCTTCCTTTCAATCTCTCCTTTATCTGTGGGTAAAGGAAAAAGTCATTGGGGGCCAAACAGGTGAGTAGGGAGGGTGTTCCAATACAGTTATTTGTTTACTGGCTAAAAACTCCCTCAGAGAAAACTATGCAATTAAGTTTGTGAACTTGCTACCATGCCACTATGCACAATGACCGTTCCAGAAAATGTTCCACAATTGCTTTGTGGGGTGGACTAGGTACTGGCATCGATGCATAGCTCCCCAAAGGGAATACTTTGAAGATAATCAAAGCAATATTCAGCAATGGGGTGTGTAGCACTTAGAACAATTAAGTTTGGGGACTTAATTGTCAGACCTCCTATGGCCGGCTGCTGATAGAAGGATTGGAGGCTTGAGTACACACAGAGGTGTATCAGAAGAAAATCCTGGTAAGCCATTTCCCAAATACCAGTCATTGGACACCCTGTGGAGCGGAGTTCTACTGTGACACTCATGGAGTTGTAGTGAGTCAGAGTCAACTCTTTGGCAACTGGTAAGGTAAGACAGGTAACAGGCACAAATAGAAATTTTTTTCATACTGCAAACTAGTCTTGAGAGATGTGGCAGTCTTTTTTATCTGACTCTCAAAATAGAAATAAAAAAAAAGTTTAAAAAATACTCTTCCTAGGCTCCTGTGGGAGATTCATTAATGGTCTCCATTCTTTACATTTCTCCATATACACACCTTTACAGAAGAGACAGCAATTCTCCCCCATAAAGACGCGTAGCCTGTATTTCTATTCCTGGACTCTAGGCTCAGCACTGTAATTGCTTTGGACAAAATAGTGAGAAAGAGTTTTGTGTGTTAGTTCCAAGCTTAGGCCTCAAGAACCTTTGTGTATCTCTATTTGCTCTCTTCAGCTTTTGCTATCAGTATAGGCAAGACAACCCTGGGACAACCTGCTGATCCCAGGAAGAGCGTGGGAGAATTCTCAGCAGCCATGATGGAGGGACTACAGCCGAGCCTTGGACAGAGTCCCCAGCCAACCTTCACACACATAAGCAAGACCAACTGAGATAAACCCAGTCTATTTTAATCAATCAACACCCAGATACACAAGCTGTAATAATGAAGGATTGTTGCTTTAATTCGCTGAATTTGGAACAGTTTGCTATATAGCAATATTTAACTCATCCAACTCCTGGTACTTGAGAAGAGACATCTGGCCCACTCTAGAATCTCTGGGGGAAATTCTTGGGTCTTCCAATCAATACAGACATGGCCTCAAGGCCAACCTTTGGTAACTTTTCTCTGTATCAGTCTCTTGTGAGCAAATCTTGGGTATACAGGCAGTCTCTAGGTTATGAAAACCTGGCTTTTGGACAACCCATTCTTCAGAACCCAAACAAAAATCAAACCGACTGCTAAAGAGTCTATTCTGGCTCCTAGTGACCAGTATATTTTAAGTAAAGACAATGATTCACAATAACAAAAGTACCCACTACTTTGTGATGCCCATGAAAACACTGAAGTTTGGAACTGTCTCCTGTGTTTTACATGCATAGAAGGATAAAACATGTATTGTATACTAAGACAAACGTTAACACCAAATAAGAACAGTACGTAACTATTCTGACTTACCTACAAGTTTGACATAAAGACAGATTCAGGATTGTACTTTGTTCCTAACCTGGGTGCTGTCTATACTACCATAAATCTTTCCTCGAGAATTCTTCTGTCAGTCCACTATGCTGAGCTGACATGAGCCACTTAACCCGTTGTCCACTGACCACGTTGTGTACGTTAATATAGACAGGAATCCTGGGAAATGATGCCTTGTATTAATGCAGGTTAATATCACGAAAGGACACTAGCAGAATGAAAATGAGACAATAATAGAATGTATCGAGTTCCTAAGTCCAGAATGAGGAGCAGGCACAGTGGATATACTTAATAAGAGAAAAAATGTTTTCATACTTACTCATTTCCTGTTTTAATTCTTTTTAGGATTTTTCACTGTATTACAAGTGAACTCTCTGACAGTGTGGTCCTTTGGACACAGTTAATCATGTAACCTCACCTAGTGGGTCAATGTTCCCTTAACTTCGACAGCAGAGGGCTTAGCTCAATTTCTCATGAGTCTGAATCAATTCGAGGACAGCGTTGTTTGTTTCTTTTTGGTTTACTGGCTTTTAATAAAGCCCATGGACTACATTCCAACCTAAAGTAAGGCTTCATTGTGTCTAAAATGCTTTGTTATGCTTTATCCCATACCCCATACATTGTAGTTGTGTGACCTTGAGAAAGTGTCATCATCTTTCTGGGTCTCGGTTTCCACACTTGTAAAACTAAAGAACTGGATCATCTATGACTTATATTTGTAAAATTATCTCATTAGTCTTATCTGCTCAACCAGACTCACATTAACATCATTTTTTAACTTTGAAAGAAATTTTAGATATTATACAGTCCAAACACTTAAATTTATGAAAGAGAAAACAGAGTCCCAGACAGAATGATTTGCCTCAGCCCACACAGCAAGTTCACAGCACAACTGAGAGGAAAACCTCGGCCTTTTTACTTTTCAACGTTGTCTCTCAGTCAACTGTCTTGAAGACAGGGGGTAATTTCAAATTCATCTTTTTTATCTTCAGCCACACAGTCCAAGACTTGTAACTAACACTCAGTAAATCTCAATAAATATTTGTTGGCTTGAATCAAAAATGAGTAAGCATTGGTTAAGCAGCCAAGAACCAAATGTCATAGTCTGTTCAGCCAAGAATACATAACTGCCACGTTCCCTGGAGGTCCCCTTTGCACATGTGGAGGAGAAAGATGATGCGTAACTAGTTTAAGTTACATTTTTGATCAAAGAGCCAAAAGAGCTCTTTATCCAGCACTGAGTTGACATCACCAGGTCTTTGAATATCAGCACTGCCCATCATGATGATGAGCTGGGTAATTTACACATAATTTCTTATTCACAGTTTAGGTTTTGAAAAAAGAAATAGGTTCTGGGAAAAAATTAAGGGATTGGATTTCAGCTAATGATCCCTCAAAGTACTTATTGTTTCAGAGGGAACTGATGTTTCTTTGAGTAGAAAAAAAAGTTATATCACAAAGAAGACTAAAAAAAAAAAAGAGAGAGAGACAACTACTGAGGACAGTGAAGCTTGGAATATTATTTGTCATATTCCTAAATATTTTCTTCTCCTATCTTCGGAGAAATGGGAGGTTGAATACGACACCGTCCTGGGTAGCACTGATGTCGAAATGAAGAGACAGAACTGTACACCATTCTGGCCCTCTCTCTTGGGAAGCCACATTAATGAAGCTCAGTTTATTCCAGAATCAGGTCCGTAAAATATCCCAAAGAACTAGTTTTACATGTTCATAGAGGCACCATAAGAAATCCTTGGTTCAAAGATTTTTTAGTTTATTTTTTCAAAAACTATGTGAACAAATATGTGATATTTGATACATAAAAGAACGTATGAAATAGATAAAATTATTTGATAGTAAAATAAATGTTCGAGAACACGCAACCAATTTAAAAATGAGAACATCGCCAATATCTCTGAATTCTGCGTGGGATTTTCTCCCTGTTTTTCTCTACTGCCACCTATGGATGTGTGCATGTATATATGTGTGTATTAAATACATTATTTAATTTTGTTCTTGTTTTGAAGTTTTATAGACATTGAATCATCTTGTACATACTTTTGGGTGGCTTGTTTTTTATCATTGTGTGTTTAAAATCCATCTTGTTATATACTATGGTTCACGGAACTATAGATATTCCATGATGTGAATAACCTACTTTTCACATTTCTGTATTATTATAGATGGACATTTTAGTTACTTCTAGTTTTTAGCTATTGTGAATAATGCTGGAATGAACATTCTTATATGACTCCTATGACAAATGTGCAAGAGAATGTCTAGTATGAAAACTTAAGAGTAAAATTGCTGGATTATGAAGAATATGCATGCTCAACTTTATAAGATAAAAGCAAATTGCTTTTCAAAGTGGTTACATAGATGCATTGTCTACCAGCAATGTATCAGAGGAGCATTGCCTTTAGATCTAAGCAAGAGGAATCTGAGCTTAGCCTAGTACCTCAGGAAGCCTACATTTTGGACTACCTTTCTCAAAAATTTCTAAGTTCCCTTCCAGTTCCTAAGACTGGCTGGTCTCAGGGGTGCTACCTTGTTGCAGGGGTTGGCCTGGCTAGCAGCACACTGATCCCACTTTTCAAGGACGTATTCCTTTTGCGAGAGTGCATAAGATCGGGTCTCAAGAGTGGTGCTTGCATGGTGATTTGAGGTGACTCAAGTTGTTTACATAGGCAAGGACCCTGAGAAAAATATTTGCCAGGAAGCCCATGTACACTAGGGATAGTCATGTGTAAGAGTTTTCAGTGCAGCACTATCTCATCAACATTCAGACTCGTCAAATTTCTTAATTTTTATAAACTAAACCCAAATCCCTTGCCACTGAGTCAATTCTGATGCAAAGACCCCGTAGGACAGGATAGAACAGCCTCATAGATATTCTAAGGATGTAAACTGCTACATCTTTCACATGTGGAGTGATTGTTAGATTTGACTTGCCAACTTTTTTGATTAGCAATTCAGTATTTAACCATTGTGCCACCAAGGATCCATTTTTATAATGTGGAGGATTCAAAATGGTATTTCACTATGGTGTTAATTTGCATATATCTGATTATACCAAATTTGATTATTTTTTTACTATTTTATTTGTCATTTATTCTACCTTTTCTGTAAAATGCCTTTTCAAGTGCTTTAACCATTTAAAAACGTTTTGTTGTTGTTGAAGAAGTTCATTACGTTTTTCAGACACTAATCCTCTGTTGGTGATGTGCAAAACAAATACTTATCCCAGTGTATATCTTTTCATTCTATTTATGATTTCCTTGGAGGAACAAAATACTTATTGTAATGTGATTGAATTTAGCTCTTTGTTTAGCACTTTCTGAGTTTTGTTTAATAAATCATTGCATGATCCAATTTTGTCAAGATGCTCTCTTATTTATTCTTCCAGATTTTAATTTTTTGCCATTTATATGTAAGTCTTTAATCCATCTGGAATTGATTAAATGCAATGTATGAAGCAATTATATAATTTAATTTAATTTTTTTTTCCAAACTAGAACCAGGTGTCTCAGTACTATTTACTTAATATTCCATCTAGTGATGTGACATGCCTCATCTGTTATACAGCAAGTTTTCATACATGCATGGGATTCTATCTGTACTCTTTATTTTGTTCCAAATAAATGTTTTCTTCTCCCTGCATAATAACTACATTACATCATAGTTTCACTTTAAAGTAAGCCTTGATGTCTGGTAGACAGTGTCTCCTTATTCTATTTATCTTCTTGAGGAACACCTTGGCTATATAGGAATGTTTGCTCTTTCTCATACATTTTAGAATCAGCTAATCAAATCCCTTTAAAAAAAAAGAAAGAAGGAAAACCTCTAACAGTGTTGTAAATGATTCTATAAGCCAATTTAGGGAGAACTGATATTTTTAGAATTTGAGTCTTTCAATCAATGAGCAAGAAATTATCTCCATTTAATTAAAGTATTCCTCAGTGCCTTTCAATATATATTTTTAACATTTCTCCATAAGGAAATTACTGCTCTTCCCTAGGATCGCCATGAGTCGGATCCGACTCAACAGCACCTGGCACTTGGCTTTGTTAAACTCTTCCAAAGTACTTATTCTTGTTGTTGATACTGTAAATTGCTTTTTAAAAATATATACAAATTACATATTTGAAATGTTTAGTTTAGGTATACCGAAATGTAATTGCTTTTCTTGTATACTGATCATATATCCAGTCACCTTAGAAAGTTCTCATTTTTGGTAATTGATCTTTTGAGTTTTATGTGTTTCAAATGTAGTCAATTATATAATTTGTGATATTTATTCTTTTCTAATTCTTACACCATTTTATTTCTTACTCTTTCCTTACTGTGCCAGATAGATTTTCCATTTCAAGATTTAATAGAAGTGGTGATCTTAAAACTACTTTTTATCTCTGACTTTTTGGGAGACTATTTCTAACTTCATTATTAAGAGTGATCTTTGCAATAGACAGGCTGCAGAGGTGGGACTAAGATAGCAGAATAGTCAGAACCTTCTTGTGATCACTCTTACAATGAAGACCTCATTATATATGACATTCTAGGAGCCCTGAACATCAAAGGCAAAGTTGAGATATTAGACTGACTGACCAGGAAGAGAAAGTACAGAAGAACCAAAGAGTGGCCAAATCTAATCCAGCAGGAATTCGTACCCTGCAGACTGACCAGCTGGGACAAGTTTGTTCAGGTGAGCAGTGGCATTTGAAACACTTTTTCCTTAACAGGAGACATAGAGCAGCAGAGAAGCCACTGACACCTCCAGAATCAGTGAAAAACAGCATTCAATCATCAAAAGTCAAGTAGCCTGCAACTAAACTACTGTGTATAGATCTCAAACTTTCCTCCAGGATAAACCTCTCTCCCTTTTACCTGGTCTCTACCCCCTCCTTATTCTACACTGTCTTAGGCTGGGTTTTCTAGGGAAGCAAAATCAGTAACATGTGTAGGTACAAGGAAAGGTTTATAATGTAAATTAGATAGATAGATAGATAGATGATAGATAGATAGATGATAGACAGATAGATGATAAATAGATGATAGATAGATAGATAATGATAGATGATAAATAGATAGATAGATACATGATAGATAGCTAGATGATTGATAGATGATAGATAGATAGATGAGATAGATTAGATAGATAGGTAGATAGGTAGGTGGGTAGGTAGGTGGGTAGGTAGGTGGGTAGGTAGGTGGGTAGGTAGGTGGATAGGTAGGTGGGTAGATAGATACAGATATAGGAAACAGCTCACGTAATCACAGAAGCTGAATGTCCCAAGTCTTGACACAAGCCTCACGTGGCCACAGAAGCTGAGGAACCAAAGTCAGCAGGTCAGAGACCAAGACCAGAGTTCTAGATCACCAGTTGTGTAGGTCAGTGGATCCCAAGCTGGTGGCGAGACAAAGCGACAGAGGCTGGCAAACCCAGGATTGGCAGGTCAGGGAGCAGGAGTGGCAGACTCTCAAGTGCCGACTGTAAGGACTGATGAGTCCAATAGCTGCTAGTTCATGTCCCGGAATCAGACACTGGAAGAAGAGAGCCGGAGCTCCTGGCTACATGAGCAGACCAGCAGTAGTAGTGGAAGGTCGCGAGATGAGAGCTGAGGGGCGGGGAGCCACCACAAACCCCTCCCTGCCAAATATGGAGTAGCCAAGTTGACACAATCCTGACCACCATATACACTATACTTGAACCAGTTCCAGAACCTGAGGCATCCCCTGGGTTGAAAGTAGGACCCGTTACACACCCTGGGCCATTTTCCCAGCTTTGGAAAGGAAAAAATAAAAATGAACAGGGAGAAAAATAATCTGCCTGCTTCCCTGAGCTAGGAACTTAGGGCAGAAACAGTTTTTTTGCTAGGTACAGGCATAAGCGGCCCATGGATGCTTAATACCTTTCACACTTACATGGTCCCATGTGGGCCTACTACAGCAGTGTACACCTTTATTATTAGTGTACAATAGGGTGTACAACTGAACCATTAATTTACTACATCAGCTATATGATGAAAAGGTAGGTTCGTGAGATTTGACACCACTCTATCTATTAAGTAGAGTTTGTACCTATCCACAACAGAAGCTGGAGAACTGATGACACCATCCATGTAACCTAACCACTTTTGACAAAGATCCGAGAATAAACAGTACCTCCCAATCCTTATAGCCAACAGCATTGGACATTCACAGTCCAAATGCAAAATCTATGTCTATGTGTACTCTAAGGAAAAGTGATATACTTTCCTCACAGATACAGGCAGCTGTCAGCCTTAGTCACTGTGTGAGGCCAAATACTGTATTTACATGAGTCATCCCTGTGCATTTAGGACTGTAGGGAAGAGATTACAGCACGCACTTGTTGATCAACTACCTGGATACCTAAGCCAAATCAATACAATAAAAGTAAACTGACTCCTGGGCTCACATGCCTACTAACAGCTCTAATCACCTGGTAAAAGAATGCTAGAGCTTCAAAGACACCAATAATCAAACTCGATCACCTGGCCAGCCTATCTGAGCATTTCAAAAGAAAATAAGAAGCTAGAATACAAGAAGCAAATATAAAATAAATAAATACAACAACTTATCAATGGCTTGGAGACAGAACTCAATACCAGATCACATGAACAGGCAGACCATGACAGCTTCAGAAAGCTACCAAAACAAAAAATCAAAAAGTCTTCCATCTGAAGAGAACTTTATGGAATTATCAGAGGTAGTATACAAAATATTGATATACACAACTCTCCTAGAAATCTGGGAGGAGAACAGGAAAAATGCAGCAGAGCATAATAATGAATTAAATACATCAAAAGAAACCACAGAGAGATGGCAGTCAGAAATTCCAAGGATGAACAATAAAATTTCAGAATCAGACAACTTAATAGAAAGTCAAAAGAATGGAACAGAGGCAATGGAAGTCAGAATTAGTCAGACTGAAGATAAAGTGTGTGACACCAACGTATTTGAGGGAAAGTCAGATTAAAGAATTTTTAAAAATCAAGGAAAACAAAGAATTATGTGGGATTCTATCAGGAAGAATAATCTATGTGTGATTGGAGTACAACAACATGGCCAGACAACAGGAAATACAGTGAGAACTGTACAAGATTTGTTGACATAAAACTTTTCTGGTTTCACGATATCTGAGAATCTATCAACCCAGAAGCTCATCAAACGCCACACAAATATGATTCCAAAAGAAAGCCACCAAGACATACTATCATCAAACTTGCCAAAGTCAAAGAAAAAGGGAGAATTTTAAGAGCAGTCATGGATAAATGAAAAGCAATCTGCAAAGAAGAGTCAATAAGATTAAGCTTAGAGTATTAAGCAGATGCCATGCAGATAAGAAGAAAGTGGAATGACATATATAAAGCCTTGAAAGAAACAAATTGCCAACCAACAATTATATATCTAGCAAAACCGCTTCTCAAATATGGTGGCAAAATTAGGACATTTCCAGAAACACAGAAGTTTATGGAATTTGTAAAAACTAAGCCAAAATGTTGAAAAATACTGAAAGGGGGTTCTTTGGTTAGGAAATCAATAATATTAGATAACAACCCAAGACTAGAACGTAGGACACAGCAACCAAATGTCAACCCAGATAAGAAAATCACAAAAATAAATCAAAGCTAAAACACAGACATAGGGAAACATAATTATGTAAAAGATGATGATAATGATAACAAAGAAGATAGTCCAAAAAAACGTAGTCACAGATCTTTCAAATGGCTAGGAAGTCAAGCCTACAGGATCTGACAATGAAGTCCACAAACTTAACTGTTCTAAGTCCTACATATTTCGTTGCTGAATATCACTATAGTCACATTTGGAGTACTCCCCTTGGGAAGCTATCCACTGATGCCTGTGCCTAGTCTACCTTTCAAAGCAATTTTGGATCTCTTTTTGGAATGGTCACTGCACACGGTAGCACAGTGGCAAGTTCGCAAACTTAATTGAATAGCTATCTGTGAAACTTTTTTCAGCCAGTAAACAAATAGCTGTATTAGAACACCCTCCCCACTCCCCTGACCAGACCCCAGTGACTTTTTTCTTTACCCAAAGATAAAGGAAATATTGAAAGGAAGACATTTTGATGACATTCAGACATCAAAGGTAACATAATGACAGCTCTGATAGTCATTCCAGAAAAAGAGTTCCAAAATTGCTTTTTAATGGTGGATTAGGTGCTGGGATTGGTGCATAGCTTCTCAAGGGGAGTACTTTGAAGGTGACTACAGTGATATTCAGCAATGAGGTATGTAGCATTTTTCTAGGGTGAGCTAGTAAACTCAGTTGCCAGTGCTCATATACTAAGAAACAAAAGATTGGTTTGAATTATAGAAAAATAGAAGTAACTATTAAGATAACCACAAAGGAAGTAAACAATTCTACACAGGAAAATAAAAACAAAAACATGAAGTTTCAGCAAACACAAAACCAACAAAGAAAAATATGAAAATACATAAAGAAAAATGACTATGCAAAGAATATTAAGTGGAACAAAGAAACTGTCAACAACACATACAGAAAGCATCACAGTTACAGCACTAAACTCATACCATCAATAACCACACTGAATGCAAATGGATTAAGTACACCAATAGAGAGAGTGGCAGAATGGATTAAAAAAAAATATGATCTGTCTGTGTGCTGACAAGAAGAGTCATGCTTTAGACTCAAAAATATAAACAAACTAAAACTCAAAGGATAGAAAGAAATATATAAAGCAAACATTCAAAAAAGAGCAGGAATGGCAATATTAATTTCTAACAAAAACTGGCTTTAAAGCAAAATCCATCAAAAAGGATAAGAAATGATAATATAGTAATCAAAGGATCAATATGCCAGGGGAAGGACAAAACATTCAGAAAGAAACTCAGTGTAACACAGAAGATCTAAATGCTAAAATCAGTCAACTTGACATCACTGGTATATGCCGAATACTCCATTCAGTAGTAGCCAAGTGTACTTTCTTTTCCAACGCACGTGGAACATTCTCCAGAATGGACCACATGTTAGACCATAAAACAAGATTTAACAAAATTCAAAGCATAAAAACTTTGCAAAATATATTTTTTTACCATAAAGCCATATAAGCAGAAATCAATAACAGAAAAAGCAAGGAAAAAAGTCAAACACATGAAAGCTGGCAACATCTTGCTCAAAAATTACTGGATTATAGAAGAAATCAAGGATGGAATAAATAAATTCACAGAATCAAATAAGAATGAAAATGCATCCTATCAGAACCTTTGGGACACAGCAATAGCAGTGCTCAGAGGTCAGTTTATCCCAATATATGCACACATCCAAAAAGAAGAAAGGGCCTAAATCAAAGCATTAATCTTACAACTTGAACAAGTAGAAGGAGAGCAGCAAAAGAAGCCCTTGTACAACAGAAAAAAAGCAGATGATAAAAATTAGAGTAGCACTACATTAATCAGACTATAAAAGAGCAACTGGAAGAACAAGACCAAGAGTCGGTTCTTCGAATACATCAACAAAGTTGATAAATGATTGGCAGACTGACAAAAGAAAAACAGAAGGGGAAGCAAACGACCCAACTAGTAGAAACTTTTACCAATGAGAGGGGCAAATAAACACAGGATCAGCTGAAACTTAAAAAATGAAAACAGAATACTATGAAAAATTATACTTCATAAATTTGAATACCTAGAGTAAATGGACAAATTTGTAGAATATACACTACCTACCTAAACTAACACAAAGATAAAACATCTAAATAAGCCTATACCAAAAGAAAACATTGAAAAAGTAATTTAAAAACTCCTACCAAATAGAAGTTCTGGCCTTGACAGCTTTGCTGTAGAATTCTACTAAAACTTGCAGAGAAGAGTTAACATCGCTATCACGCACACACATACACACATCTTTTGTGTTGATTCCAACTCATAGCTACTCTACAGGTTAGAACAGAACTGTCCCACATAGTTTTCAAAGAGTTCCTGGAAGATTTGAACTGCTAACTCTTTGGTTAGCAGACACAGCACATAATCACTATGTCACTAAGGTTTCCAACATCACTATTATTAAAGGTATTTCAGAGGGCAGAAAAGGATGGACTATTCCCCAAATCATCCAATGGAGCCAGCATAATCTGATACTAATACCAGGTAAAGACAGTGCACAAAAGGAAAATTACAGACCAATACCTCTTATGAACTTATATGTAAAAGTCCTCCACAAAATTTAACCAACAGAATTCAACAACGTATCAAAAATAATTCACCATGACCAACTGAGTTCATACCAAGGAATTAGGGATAGTTCAATATTAGAAAAACAATTATGTAATCAAACACATAAATAAAAGACAAGAATCACATGATTTTCTCAACTGATGCAGAAAAGCCATTTGACAAAGTCCTTAAAAACTCTCAGCAAAACAGAAATCAAAGAGAAATTGCTCATCATAACAAAAGGCATTTATATAAAGCCAGCAGCCAACATCATTTTAAACGGAGACAGTCTGAAAGCACTCTCCTTGAGAACAAGAACCAGACATGAATGCCCTTTGTCACCACTTTTATTCAACATTGTGCTGGAGGTTTTGGCCAGAACAATTAGACTTGCAAAAGAAATGAAGGTCATCCAAACTGGTAAGGAAGAAATAACTCTATATGCAGAAGGTATGATTTTATACACAGAAAACCTTGAAGAATCCACACACACACAAGCTACAGGAACTAATAGAAAAGCTCAACAGTGTTTAAAGATACAAGATAAACATACAAAAATCATCTGTATTCTTCTACACCAAAAAGAAAATGTGAAAGAGGGAATCACTGAATCAATACCATTTAAAATAGCTCCCAAGACAATAAAATATTTAGGAATAAATCTAACTAAAGACATAAAAGATCCATACAAAGAAAACTACAAGACAGTACTGCAAGACACTAAGAGACCCATGTAAAACTGAAAATATACCTTGCTCATGGATGAAAAGAGTCAACATCATGAAAATGTTCATTCCACCCAAATCAATTTATAGATACAATGCAATCCCAATCCAAATTCCAATGGCATTTTTTAATTAGATGGGGAAACAAATCAACAACTTCATACGGAAAGGGAAGAAGCCTCTGACAAGTAAAGTGTTACTGAAGAAGAGGAACAGAGTGGGAGACCGTAAACTACCTGATTTTAACACCAATTATAGCACCACAGTAGTCAAAGCAGCCTGGTACTGATACCGTGACAGATACATAGACCAGTGGAACACAATTAACAATCCAAACATAAAATTATCTACTTAAAAGCAATTGATATTTGACTAAGGCCCAAAGTCTGTTAATGGGGAAAAGACAGTCTCTTTAACAAGTGGTGTTGGCATAATTAGATATCCATGCACAAAAAGATGAAACAAAACCCATATCTCACACTATGCACAAAAACTAGCTCAAAATAGACCAAAGATCTAATTACAAAATCTAAAAGGATAAAGATCATAGAACTATAATGTAGAGAAAAAGCTCGGAGCACTTATACACGGCATAAACTGAATACAAAACATTACTAACAATGCACAAACACCAGAAAAAAGACAACTGGGGACTCCTAAAAATCAAACACTTAAGTTTGTTCAATGACTTCACCAAAAGACTAAAATGATCAACTACTGACTGCGGGAGAAAAAAAAAAAAAAATTGGCTATCACAAATCTAATCAAGGTCTAATCTCTAAAGTTAGCAAGATACTGTGAGACTTCAAAACAAAACAAAAACAAAAACAAAACAGGCAAATAACCAAATTAAAAAATCTCCAAAGGATATGAACAGGCACTTCACAAAGAAAATATCCAGGTGGCTAACAGACACAAGAGGAAATGCACACTGTCATTAGCTATTAGAGAAATCCAAGTCAAAACTACAGTGAGATACCATCTCACTCCAGCAAAGCTGGCATTAATCCACGAAGCACGTATGAACAAATGTTGGAGAGGCTGTGGTGAGACTAGAACACTTATACCCTGATAGTATGAATATAAAATGGTGCAACCACATTGGAAATTGATTCAGGACTTCCTTAAAAATATAAATATCACTGGGTCCAGCAATCCCACTTACTGAAATATATCCTAGAGAAAAAAGAGCTGTGAAACTAATAGGTATATGTATACTCGCGTATATAATGATGTTCATTGCAGCACTGTCCACAATAGCAAAAATATGGAATCAACCTCGGTTCCCCTCAGTAGATGAATAAACAAAGTTAGGTATAGTCACACAATGAAATGCTATGCAATGATAAAGAATAATGATAAATTTGTGAAGCATAGCATGAAGGAATCTGGAAGGCATTATGCTGAGGGAAATTAGTCAGCAGCAAAAGTACACATAGTGTGAGACCACTACTCTATGGACTCAAAAAATGGCTTAAACACAGAAGAAAACAGAACTTGATGGTTATGAGGACGGGGAAGGAAGAAGACAGATATTCAGTAATCAAACAGTAGATAAGAAGTTATCTTAAGTGATGGAAAGGACACCACACATCAGAGGAGAAGCCAGCACAACTGGACTAAACTAAAAGCTAAAAAGGTTCCTAAATACAACCAAATACTTCAGTGGACACAGTAGCAGGGACAAGGTGTGTGCATCATGGCTTTAGAAGACGTCCAGGTCAATTGACATAACAAAATTTATTAAACTGTTCTGCATCCCACTGTGGTGAGTGGCAGCTGCGATCTTAAAAGCTAGCAAGTAGCTATGTAAGAAGAATCAATTGTTCCCAATCTATCCGGAGGAAAGGAGAATGAAAACGTCAAAGGTGTAATGAAAATATGAGTACAAGAGACATAAAGGGCCACATAAATACTCATAGATATTAAATCAGCATGAGATTGGAAGAATGACTGCCTTTACAGGGAACTCGGCAAACAGTCCCCATCGGACCATTTTACCTCTAGTAAAAAGACCAGACTTGATGGTATGACAGGCTGGAGGGTCCCTGGAAGGTAAGGTACCTGGAGTCTCTGGTAGCCCAGATTTGAAACTACTTCTAAAGCCAACTCTTTACACAAAGACTGAAGTGGTCTACAAGACATAAAATTATACTGTTGAAGAGCGTGTGCTTCTTGATTTGAGTAGATTCATGAGACTAGCTGGGCACCTCATGTCCAGAGGGGAGATGAGAAGGCAAAGATGACAGGACACAAGAAATACAAGGTGGAGAAGAGTGTGCTGTCAGTGTAGGGAGAGCAACTAAATTAACAATAATATGTGTATAAGTTTTTCTATGGCAAACTACCTTGAATTTTAAACTTTTACTTAAAGCACAATAATTTTGTTTAAGTAACATACTGATTTTGAAAAAAAAGAATAATATACACTGTAGTTTTCTGTTAAATATCTTTTGTCCAGTTGAGAATGTTCAACTATTCCTAGAATTTTTGTTTGTTTCCCTAATTTTATTTTTGTTTCCTTTTTTATTAATAGTTGTTTCCTTTATCAAATGACTTTTTCACAGTCACTGATATAATAAAATATTCTTAATAATTATATTTTTAATATTTTCATTGAATTTCTTCTATTTTTTGACTCATCTATTACTAGGGTAGCCATGAGTCAGATGGGACTTGACGGCACTCGGCTTTTGGTTATTATTAGACATGTGTTTTTAATTTCCAGACACATCAGAACTTAACATTTTTTGTTATTATTTCTACTATAATTGTGTTATTGTCAGAAAACGTTATTATCATCTTTGAACTTTTGTGAGTGAATACTTTATGGCCTAATATGTAGCCAGTTTTTATAATTGTTCTATGTGAGCTTAAGATGAATAAATATTCTCTAACTGTTGGGCCAAAGAGCTATATCTATGTCCCAGTCTGATCTCTAAGCTTTCCCCCTGATGTTCAGGGCTCCTAGAACATCCTATATAGTCAATTCAGTTGTTTCTCTAGTTCTTTGTTGTTAGAGGGATCACAGGATTCCTGTTACAACCCTGCCGTCTAAATCCTGCCTTCTTGGTATATTAGATATCTTAGAGATCTAATTAGATATCTTTTAGATATCTTTTTAGAAACATTCTTACTGCAGAAAATTTTAAACACACACCAAAGTAGACTACAACTACCATAAACTCAGTTTTTTTGTTTCAAGAGTTACCAATATTTTGCCAATTCTGACATATTTTTTCCAACTTCTTAACCTTCAGTTTTTCTGGATTTTATGTTTCATGCTATTACTTGTATAATTCTTTTGAATAATAAATAGCTCAACTTTATATTTTTCATTTCAACTGATCTTTTGTGTCTTTTCAGTACTAAGTTTTATATATTCACTTTATTGGGATTATTGATGCATCAAAAGTTTCTTTTTTTTTAAAGATATTTTTGTCTCTTAGTTCCTGCTTTCTGTCTTCCTTTTTTTATTTAATCTTTCTTGCCCTTTAAAATTGTCCACTGGTTCTTATTCTATTTCTTATCCAAATTTAACATAATTATAAGTGGTAAACCTTTAGATTTGCCTTAACATTTTAAATCAATATTGTTTCTAAGTAATATATGACATTTAGAGTATTTTTACTCTGGTCATTTCTCTTCCAAGGTACTCACTACTGTTTTCCACCATTTTTATTCTCTTACTTTTTAAAAATCCATAAATTTGCCATTATTAATAAATTTTATTTTTATATTTAGTTCCATATTTACTGTACACTTTAATTATATTTGATAAATGCAGTACTATTTGTTTAGATTTATGTACATATTTATTAATACACAAATATATCTACATACATACTAAAGAACTTCAGAATGTTTTTGAGTGAATATTTGCTGGTGGAAATTATTTACCTGAAAATCTTCCTTTCATCCTCATTCTGGAAAAATGGTTTTGCAGGTAAATGACTCAGTATTTCACATGCATGATTCTACAGTCCTCTTCTATTATTATTGCTTTCATCTCATTACTATTTTTGAGTTTCTGACTTTTCTCCCCTTGTTACTTTAAGAGTTTTTAGCTCTGATGTGAGTTTTATTGTTAGCATTTATTGCTATTTGTATTATATTTCTAGATGTGAATTTTCTACTATTTATTAAAACATAGCATGTTTCTATATTTATGAATTTATTACCTTGGTCAGGTTTTGAAGAACCTCAGTTAATATAGTCTCATGTCTTTCCTTTCTCTACAGCATGATATTTCTTTTGGATTCTTATAGTTTGAATTCTAGGCTTTACAATTATTTTATTCTTCTAATTTCAATATCCTGTATATTTTTTATCTCC
This sequence comes from Heterohyrax brucei, assembly GCA_028571685.1. Classification (NCBI taxonomy): domain Eukaryota; kingdom Metazoa; phylum Chordata; class Mammalia; order Hyracoidea; family Procaviidae; genus Heterohyrax; species Heterohyrax brucei. The sequence goes on along the minus strand of CM053154.1, from coordinate 78,921,095 downwards.
TTGTTTTATTCTTCTGCATTCTGCATAATTTCTGCAGATCTAATTCTAAGTTTACTAATTCTTTCATCTGCTGTATTTGGTTAGCCTACACTTTAACACATTAACTGAGTTTTCATTGAATACTTATATTCTTCATTTATAAATTAAAGATTTATTTTACTTGATCATAGCTGATACTTTCTTCTTCCTTCTGTATTTTAAAAATTCTCTTTTAATTTTTTAAACTACTTCTGAGTGATTCAGTTTCTCTAGGTTTTGGGAATCTAAATCAGTTATTTTTTGTTTCTTCTCATCTAGTGGCTTATTTCTTAATTATTACTGTGTTTGGCAGAGTTAAATTCTAAGTTCTAATTTTTTATATTTAATATGAGAGAATCTGAGGGCATATAAATAGTATATTCATTGTTCCAGTGAGGGTTTTTTGTTGCTTCTACCAGAGGCTGGGTAAGGTACCAAGTAAGTCCTTGGCTTAATGAGGGTGTCTCAATTTCAATTTCCCCTCCTTGCTGTGAGGCCAGTCAAAGCACCGATATAGGAATTTTATGATTTGCTTCTCACTCTTCCCCGTTCTAGTATCAGCTTTTCCCCCCTGAAGATTTACTTTACTTTCAAATGAGCCAAAATATGCATGCATTAAAATTTTATTTGTAGTAATTTCCTCGGTTCTAGCAGAAGAACTTGTCAGGGTACTCAGTCCATCATATTAAAATTGGAAGCCACATTTTGATATTTTAACTCAGAAACTTTCATTTACTGATGCAAGAGATAGAGTATGCAGAATTTGAAAATTTACCCTAAAGAGGATACTGGAAAAAATGACTTTAAAGTGAGTCTAGGGTGTAGCTAAGGTAGTATCATCAGTATTGGCAGCTGCAGAAGCAGTAATACTAGTATTTGCAGTTGTAGTGGTGATAGTTATTATAGTAATGGCTAATACTAATGAATATTTACTTTATTGCAGAATCCGTCCTAGGTACTTTACAGCAGCTAACTCCCACAAGCCCTAATAACAACCTACAAGGTAGATTATGTTATTATCCCCATTTATAGAGTATTACTTCTTTCATGTAAGATATGGTTTCAGTGTAAATTTGGTTATACCAAAAACCTGTTGCCATCTAGTCAATTCTGACTCACATTGACCATTAGCTGCACTTCAAAGCTCCCTTAAAAGGAATATTCACAGCTAGTCAGAAGCTCTGGGGAGGAGTAAGTTTTCATAAAAAGAAAATCTGAGAGAAGAGCAGTTGGGAAACCACCAGAGTGCACTCATCTAAACTCTGGTAGAGAGTTATGAATAAAAAAAAAAAACCTAAGCCTGACGTCATCAGGTTGATTTTTAGCTTGGAGCAACCCTATAGGACAGAACTCAACTGTCCCATAGGGTTTCTAAGGAGCAGCTAGGGGATTTGAACTGTTAACCTTTGGGTTATCAGCCAAGTTCTATACCACTGTGCTGCCAGGTTTGGCTCCTTCTTTCTTCTATTTCCAGTTTCTGTTTTCTTCTGCTGAAGAAGTCCTTGTTCTAGAGCCTATTTTCTTATTTACTCCTCAGTGTCCCAGTTAAGTTCTACTGGTGGTTAAATGGTACAATTCTCCTATGCAGTAGACATGAATTCTATTCTCTACCAGTGCACCTCAAGTACAACTACCACCCTTCTGTCAGTGAAGGCGTCCCAGCTGCTATGATGCTGAATAAGGTTCGACAGAGCTTCCACATTAAGAAGAGTTATGAAGAAAGGCCTATCAATCTATTCATGAAAATCAGCCGATGAAAACTCTATGGATCACAGTGGTCCTATCTGCAGCAGATCATGGGGACGGTGCAGTGCTTGGCAGTGTTGTATATGAAGTTGTCATGAGTGGGGAGCTGACTCAGTGGCAGCTAACAACAACATCAACAACAATATGACCTCTTACATGATCATGATCTGTATAATCCCCTTTCCTCTTCTTGTTCATATCTTTTATTGGTGAGGCCCAAGTTCACATGTCTTTCGGGGATAATGTATATTCTACTTCTTTTTTTTTTTTTTTTTTTTTTTTACGTTTCTGGGATGCATGCTACAGTGCTAATTCAGCATAGACATTGCTACCAGGAAGGGAGGTCGACTTGGGACTGACTGATTTTCCTCCTGTGTGTACCCGGAACCTGCTTCTCAGCCTCCTTCTCCATGGACTCCCATCAACCTCAGTGCCATCCATCATGGCTGCAGCTCAGCCCAGTGATGTATTACACTAACATATCATTAGTGCAACGGCAGAGCAAGGAGCTTTGATGATGTATTGGGGCCATATATCATCAGAATGAGTCACTCTGATGATGTATAACTCAAAAGATGGTACTATCCAGGGAAATGTGGACATACCATAAATCAGGGGCCATGTTAAAGAAGAAAACTCAGGCAGCCTCAGAAGGAAAATGAAGGTTCAGGGGTCTCCTGCAATAGGGATTGAGAGACAAAACTAGTAAATTCTTAACAATGCAGTTCGAAGCTTTCTGTTAGCTGTGGTATTCTTAATGACTAAACCAGATTGTCAGCATCACAGGATGACATTAGGATTTCCTTTCCATCTGGAATTCAGTTTGGCTTCTGCTTTCCTGCAAAACCTACTTGTCCTGACATACGCACAGAGTCCATCAGATCAAATGGAAATGCTCCAGTTCTACTGATTTGATTTTTGCCCTCCTGGGTTGTTCATAGGAAACCCTGGTTGTGTAGTGGGTAAGTGCTACGGATGCTAACCAAAAGGTCAGCAGTTAAAATCTGCTGGGGGCTCCTTGGAAACTCTACTGAGTAGTTTTGCTCTGTATATAGGGTCGCTATGAGTCAGCCTTGACGGCACTGGCTTTGTTTTGGGGGGGTCTTCATGCTAAAGCGGATAAGTGGATTGTAGGGGATTTTTCATCTATGATGGTTCAAGCTTGCATTCTACCAAATGTGCTCAGCTTTGAGCACTTGATTATTGAAATTCCTTACACTGAAGGAATGTGAGTCTGAAATTAGATTGTGAAAATAGGACCAGGAAGCCTTGTCTTGGTTTTAAGAGCTATAAACTTTCAGGTCACAGTTGAAGATTTTCTGGTTGTCAGCAGGGTACATCTTGATGACACTTTTTTTTTACTTTTCGTTCTATACTGTATAGAATCATTAATATAAGGCACAGGAAACCTGAAAATTAGATTTTCATGCTGCCAGTTACTCTACTGGACTAGAAATGTTGACAGTCAACTATGAGACCTCTGTTGAATATCCCACCACTTCATTCAGCTTTACTTCATTCTTGGAAATAAAGTATGGGAGGTGTCACCCTTCCTTTAGTATCTTCAGATTAGAGGGTGATGTGGTGCTGTCCTCACAGTTCATAACATAAACTCTTTGTAACTGTTAAAACTAGCAGATAAAGAGAGTCTTAAGGAAAGGCAGGTGAAAGCAACAGGGCAAAGGGGGAACACAGGTACACACAGTACTCACCGATACAAAATTAACATTTATGTTTAATGTTTTATTTAATGCTAGACTGTCAGCTTGAGATCTGAATCCCAAGCATCTGCTTCTATCCTTCAACTGATCCAAAATAAAATAAAAATCAAAGCATTGGTGTTTTCGGACTGGAAAATATCAAGACATAGCACTTGACATATGGGATACATTATAGTGAAGAAGTGTTCCTCTGGAGCTTACTTCCCCTGATCTTCACTCATGCTCTACCAAGGGAGGGGGCAAAGACTTTTTCAGTCATCCCCAGACATGTGGCTATGACTCATTGCCTTTGTTTATTGCAAACTTCGTATCAGACTCTGTGTCCTGGAGAGTATCACAACTAGGTGGCTGCAGGGACCTTCTAGGGGGACAGGGTGCAGGAGAAGAGCCTGAGCTAAGCATCAAACACAACTGTCCCTCCACCCCTTACACGTGGGAAGTACAAACGGGGCTTCACCACCTGAGAAGCAGTTAAGAGAACAAAATCATTTTTTTTTTATTGTTCTTAAATAGCTGCGCCTTCAAAGGCTTTTTAAAGCTGAAATAAAACAGAGCTTCCCTCTGGTCTTTATTTCTTGGTGGGGGGAAGGGAAAAAGAAGGGGCAGCTAATAAAACCAGCACATTCATGGGGAGTTGTTTACAAAGCAGCAGACATTGAGAGGGGTTCCAATCCATAATGTTTTAGGAATGTTCTGTTAACTGGGAGTGGCATCTGTCTGTGAGGCATCCCACTCCCTCAGTGATGAGAAGCAGTGAAGCATGGGTCTCAGGACATACAGGAATATGTGTACAGGTAGAAGAGTCAGGGGAACAGCTCCAGATACTGCCAACAGATAGGCTGAGGGATGGTTGGGACCCACAGGACAGTACAACCTAATGGTCAACATTGGGATAAGAAAGAAGATAGAGAAATTTGCCAAAAACAAGAGTGTTAGCTAGCAAGGCCAGGCCAGCTGGCTTCATTTGAAAGAAGTTTGGGTTAACCTATTCTCTGAAAAGTCCAGTGACATATTGAAGACTAGACCCTGTGGTGCTGAGACGGTCAGGTCAGTGCTATATGTACATTCATCAGACCTACTAGATCCTGTATCAGAAATAAGAGCGGTGGTCACAGCAGTGGCAGCAGCAACAGTAGCACTGTATTATGTGTGTCAATATCATATTAAATACTTGGCCTACATTGTATTTCAGTTAATCTGCCCAGTGGCTAGATGGGACAGTCTTATGTGCCCTATCTTTAGATGGATTGAATCTGTATTTGAGATGATCTCTAAATTCAGGGGAGATACTCTTAAAGTTATACTTTTGGCTCTTTTGGACTTGTTTTAATTTTCTTTAGCTTCAGCTTGAATTTGTATACAAGCAATTGATGGTCTCTTCCACAGTCAGTCCCTGGCCTTATTCTGACTAATAATAGTGAGCTTCTCCATCATCTCTTTCCACAGATGTAGTTGAATTGATTTCTGTTTATTCCATCCAGTGAGATCTGTGTATGTATTCACCACTTGTCTTTACCAAAAAGAAAGTCCTTGCAGTAAGTCGTTACTCTTGTAAAATTCTGTCATGTGATCTTTAGCATCATTCCCATTATCAAAGTTATAATTTCCAACCACTAATCCTTCTTCATTTCCACATTTTGCATCCCAATCACAAGTACTTATCATTGAGTATTAATGGCATGTTTGATCAATATCAGACTGCAGAAGTTAGTAAAAATCTTTAATGTCTTTATCTTTGTTATTAGTGGTTGAAAGCAGAGAATTCCAGAAAGATGTTTACCTGTTTTATTCAGTTTTTGAAGGCATTAGGCTGTGTAGATCATAACAAATTATGGATAACAGTGCAAAGGAGGAGAATTCCATAATATTTAATTATATTCATTTGGAACCGGCACATAGACCAAGAAGCATTGCTTAAGCTGAACAAGGGGATACTGTGTGATTTAAAACTAGAAAAACTGCAGTAGGGCTGTGTCTTTTCACCATGCTTATTCAATCTATTTGCAGACTAAATAATATGAGAAGATGGGCTATACGTGGCATCAGGATGTGAAGAAGTCTTATCAACAGCAACCTGTGGTATGTAGATGACAACCTTGATTGTTGAAAGTAAAAAGAACTTGATGAAAATGAAAGACTACAGTCTTTAGTAAGGATTATGCTTCAACATAAAGAAAACAAAAATCTTCATGACTGAATCAATAAGCAACATCATGATAAAGGAGAAAAGGTTAAAGTTGTCAAGGATTTCATTTTACTTGGATCCACAGTCAACACCCATGGAAGCAGCAGTCAAGAGATCAAATGATGTATTGCTTTGGGCAAATTTGCTGCAAAAGACCTCTTTAAAGTATTGAAAAACAAAGATGTCGCTTTGAGAACTAAGGTGCACCTGACTCAAGCCATATTTTCCATTGCCTCATATGCATGGGAAAGCTGAACAATGGCTGTATAAGGAAAAAGAACTAACACTTTTGAGTTCTGGTATCAGTGAGAGAAGTTAAATATGCCACAGACTGCAGGCAGAAAGTACCGATCTGTTCTAGAAGTTCAGCCCAAATGCTTGTTAGAAAGGTTGATGGCAAGGCATCATCTCACTTACTTAGGCACATTATCAGGAAAGTCCAGTCTCTGGAGAAACACACCGTGCTTCGTAAAGCAGATAGTCAGCAAAAAAGAGGAAATCTGTCAGTGAGGTAGACTGACACAGTAGCTGCAACAATGGAGTTAAACATAACAATGATTATGAGGATGACACAGAATGGGGCAGTGTTTTATTACATTGCACATAAAGTCACAAGAGTCAGAACCAAGTTGATGAAACCTAACAACAACAACATTTTTCAGTGAGAAACTAAGCCTAACACTATTATACATCTGTTCTGTAGACACATGTCAAGTAAGTGGCCAAGCAGGGTTTTAGCCCAATTTTCTGTGGCTCCTAAGCATCTGCTTGCCAGTGTTGTATGACTATGTCACGCATGGGCTAACTTGTAACACTTCTCAGTCAGGACCTTGAGTCTCTCCATTACTTTGTTCCCTTCCCATGCTGTCTGCCTTGGGGAATGGCTTTGTCTTCTATTCCAGAGCCCATGACTAATCCCTAAAACCTGAAACAAGAGTTATTACACCTCAGAGAACTGCAATGTGTGAGTTAAAGATCAAAGAAATGGACCTGAAGGTCAGAAACCACTTGTTCGTAGGCACAAAGTCAACAAAGTAAAGAATTATGTGGTTGGGTCTGGCAGGTCAGCTGTCCTTTGCTTGGTTGAGGGCTTGGACCCTACTCCATACTGGAGTTTCTACCATCAGTCTTTGGGACTGGCCTTAGACCTGTGCTCTGGCCCTTTGATAACTCTTTACACTTGCCCTACTTTAAGGGCGAGTGTGTGCCCTGAATCTAGAGAATAGCAGAACCACACAGAGAACAGCAATTCAGCTTTTCCTAAATTATCTAAATCTCCACAACAGTAAACAACAACAGTAATGATAAAACAATCTGGCTACGTTATTTTATACCCCCCCAAAGTAATAATGCACAGTTTCACAAGATAGAAGTGCAAGAACTAATAAAATATACAGTTTAATTAACTAAACTTATGCTGTAGTCCACATTAGAAACCCATGATTTAGCACACACTCTCATCCTCAGGACAGAATAATGCAAACAGCATAATTAAAAGTTGATGAGAAGTATATTTATTGGGCACACAGAAGGAAGAGACACTCAGATTTATGATACATAAAGTAATCCTTTAGTTTACAAAATAATTAATATTTTACAAACCTCAGCATGCATATAATGCAGCTGAAGAGTCCACCTCCATGGAGGGATAATTTCTTTGGTGCTGATCTTGGCCTCATTTAACAGTAAATTATGTTTCTGATCATATACAAATGCAACATGATCTATTGTGATCTAGAGATGATGCTCATTGAGACGTCTGCAGCTGTGATAGATCATGTCTGCATGTCTCTGAAGACATGGAGGGTGTCTGAAGGGCCAATTATTTATCTGTGCCACGAATTTCATGGCTATAAGTCACACACGGTGACGCAAAATGAGAGTATGCGACTACATTTTAATCAATCCTCACTCAAGGAAACCTCTCATTAGCAGAGAGCTGCGGCTATCAAGCCTAAACGGGAGGAGATGGGCTTTAGGAAAGTGTGCAGTTTGGGTAAAAAAGGCGGCTCAGAGTGACGGAAAGAACACTCAAAGCCACAGTGATTTGAAGACTCATCAGTATTTACTGTCTTGGGCTGAGTCTAATTTCATTTAAACCTTCTAACACACTCGACGGCACTTGGCAACAATCTACGTGGTAGGTACTATTTTTATTAAGCCTTATGAAACCTTGGTGGCATATTGGTTAAGAGCTGCAGCTACTAACCAAAAGGTTGGCAGTTCAAATCCACCAGGCACTCCTTGGAAACTCTATGGGGCAGTACTGCTCTGTCCTATAGGTTCACTGTGAGTCCAGATTGACTCAACAGCAGTAGTTAGTGTGCTGATGAAGAAACGAAGAGCCTGAGAAATTAACATTCTAATAAAAATAAAGCTGTGATTCTTCATGAGTAGAAGCCAATATTCACAGCCCTCCATGGAGGCCCTGGCTGAGCAGAATGATTTAGTTCTACCAGGACCTCCGTGAAGGACCTTGGAGAGATCTGAGTAATACTTCTCTGGAATTCAGTGCACATTCCTTTTTAGGATCCAGGAGGTCAGGGTGCTAGTCTTACACAGATTCAATTTTTTTCCTTTCCTACCTACCCACAAGTTGCCTGAGTGGTAAATATCTGCTTCTACTTTCCTTTACTTTCCTTTCTTACTTATTCCAGAGAAACTAGTGATAACGGACAGTAAATGATCTCCAAGAATCTCAATTTTGACCCCAAACTCGGGGATATTCCAAATAGGGTCATGATGCCGTTTAACAACTGTATTTTTCCTTGAAAAGAAATGTCCTGATACACAAGTAAGTTGATTATCTTCCCTCTTTCCCTTCTACCTTCACTTCCACTCTTTTTTGTCTTCATTCATCTTTTTATTTTTTTAATTTAGGGTTTGGGTGGTTAAAAATACTGTTGTATTTACTTTGTATGAAAACAGATTCCACATACCAGGAAACAAATAAAATGGCCCTTGTCTGTGTTTTCTAGGAACTCATCTTGTCTAGATTTCCCAGGCTAAACATTTTGCCTCAATCTGCAGCCTTCAAGGGACGTAGACCACTATTAAGTCAAGTTAACTTATGGCTAGATCCCTCACAATTATTTGTCTTTTCTGCTTGTGTTAATACTTGCAATATGACTATAGAGAGCCACTGGAGGATTTTAAGGGGGAATACCTAATTTACGTGATCAGCAAGTTGGAAACTGGCTATGAGCATCTTGCAGAGAATGGGAAAATGGTACTCAGACACAGGGAAGAATCTTGGAAGTCTTGGACTTTGGGATTTGGATCCTGTTGCTTCGGCGACATCTTTTTAGTTTGGGCCTTTTCACTCAAGAACCACAGACAAGGAGGAGTCTAGTCCATAACGGGCCGTACTTCCTATTTAGACTCTACCCTCGACTTTAAATTGAAACCAGCATGTGTTTAGTCCCGGAGGGAACCCCCGTGGCCTGACAACAGTTTTCCAGAAAAAGACAGAGTGCTTCCCCGTAACAAGTGGTCTGGTGAGGACAGAAGACTACTCAGCTTTCTGAATCAGAATTTTAAGTATGTTTCAACAGGACTAAATAGAAATGTTTATCTAAAATACTAATGTTGTTGGAAGTACTTTTAGGAAAGAGGCATGCAAAAGAAACATACAAAATAAATTAAGTACAAAGTAGATAAAATAATATGAGTTCTTCATTATCTGGTTCATTACACTTTTTAGTGCTTACTAAAATTGCTGTTAAATGATTTAATTTTGTTGGGGAAAAAAGTGGATGAAAATGGAAATAAGAGATTAAGGAGATAAGCTGCCGAGGTTTCCACTTTGGAACGGGTTACAGAGCAAGCCTCTGATGAGAAAATTAATTTGTAGGTATCTCTATGGAAGCAGTCAACACCAGACACCACAACACACACAATTTGCCTTATTTTTTGCTTAATTGGTATGTCCTTCTGTTGGGACAACTCAGGGTAAGCCAAGTAAGAGGATAAATTACCTTTACTGTGGCACCTTCTGGGTCATGGGTAATTTTTTCTGACAGCCGTGTGAGATCAAGATGCTGATATATCAGCTAACTGCTATGTATTCCAGCACTGAGAGTGTGACTTCCTCCCCAATGGCACACGTATTTATAAAAACGTGCTCCCCAGGACGGTCTGATGTAGGTCGCCAATGCAAACTTGGGGAAGAACTCTGAGAGAATCTAGCATGTTCTGGGCCAGGACAGATGGTAGCCTTTCCTTCCAGAGCCACAGTGTCACTACCTTTAAAAGGGCTTCAGTCGTTGCATCAGGAAACATTCTGTTGTTCATGCCACCAGCCTGCTCCAACAGAGCTATGTGAAGATTCACTGGTCACGACTTCTAGTTACTCTGAATGCTCTGAGATACAGACCTGTGGGAGATTTCGTAGGTTTGCAGTGGTGGATATCCAAAAGAGATTTTATATCTTTATTACAGTTAACAGTGGAACAGGAGGCCCTGGGTGGTACAGAGTCAATATGCTTGGCTGTTAACTGAAAAGTTGCCAGTTCAAGTCAACCCAGAGCAGTCTGAGAAGAAAGGCCTGAAGATCTACTTCTAAAAAACAGCCACTGAAAACCCTAGAGTATAGCTCTACTCTATACACATGGGGTCACCATTAATCAGTATCCACTTGATGGCACCTGTTTTTGTTTGTTTAACACTAGAATGGGCTGTTTTTGCTAGGTAAAATATTGCAGTATACCACAGGCCTTCAGCACCTCAGGAATTAACCCACTTGAATAAAATCAATGGTGGAAATGTTGAGTTTTAAAATAAGCTCAGAGAAAGTTATTTAAGGAGAAGCAAGCCCTTATAGCCTCTTTAAAAAAATCATGTAGACTATAACAGATCCAAATAACCTTAGAAATACAGTTTGGGTGCCTTCACCCCTTTCATGTTCAGGAATGACTTCAGACACTAGAAGGTCCAAGTTTGGCCTTATAGTGTCTGCCCTTGGGCCTTAGATCCAGTTCTGAGATCCAGACTGCTTTGCAGTCTCAGCTGAAACTGTGATCACCTTTTCATCTAAGTAGCAGACGCTATATGCAATTTGATTCTTCCGTGAGAAACCTCCGTCATGAGACAGACAGAATTCCTACCTTCCCTATCTGTGTGCTGGTATACCACAGCCCTATTCCCACCGAATTATCACTGCTTATGCAAATAATATTTTTCCTCACTCAGCTGTGAGTTTATTGAGGACAGGGACACTGTTTTACGTATTATTAAAAGAATCTGGTAGCCTCCCCCTACTTCTATACATAGTAGATTCTTAATAAATGCTGTTGTTGCTTTTAGGTGCCATTGAGTCGGTTCCAAATCATAATGACCTTATGTATAACAGAACAAAGCACTTCCTGGTCTGGCACCATGTCCACAGTCGTTTTAATGCTTAAGCCCATTGTTGCGGCCACTGTGTCAACCCATCTCGCAAGGGTCTTCCTCTTTTTCACTGACCCTCCACTCTACCAGGCATGATGTCCTTCTCCAGGGACTGATCCTTCCTGACAACATGTCCGAAGTATGTAAGATGCAGTCTCACCATCTTCGCTTCCAAGGAGCTTTTATTTTTTCCAGAATAGAGCTGTTTGTCCTTTAGGTGGTCCACAGTATGTTCAACACTCTTCTCCAACACCGCAATTCAAAGGCACCAACTCCTCTTCTGTCTTCTTTATCCACTGGCCAGCTTTCACATGCATATATGCAATTGAGAACACTGCTATTTGGATCGGGTGCACTTTAATCTTCAAAGTAACATCTTTAATTTTCAGTACTTTAAAGAGATCCTTTGCAGCAGATTTTCCCAGTGCAATGTATCTTGATTGCTGCTTCTGTGGGCTTTGATTGTAGACACAAATAAAATGAAATCCTTGACAAACTCAATTTTTTCTCCATTTATGATGATGTTGCTTACTGGTCCAGTTATGAAGATTTTTGTTTTCTTGATGTTGATGCAATCCATGCTGAAGGCTCTGGTCATTGATCTTCATCAGTAAGTGTTTCAAATCTTCTTCACTTCTAACAAGTAGGGTGGTGTCGTCTGCACAACGCTGGCTGTTAATGAGTCACCTTGCAATCCTGATGCCTCATTCTTCTTTGTATAATCCAGCTTTTGGGATTATTTGCTTGACATACAGCTTGAAAAGTTATGGAGAAAGGATACAACCCTGACACACACTTTCCTGACTTTAAGCCATACAATGTCCCCTTGTTCTGTTCGCATGGCTGCCTCTTGATCCATGTACAGATTCCTTAAGAGCACAATTAAGTATTCTGGAATTCCCATTTTCACAATGTTAGTCACAATTTATTATCATCCACCCAGTCAAATGCCTTTGCATTTGACTTGGTTTTCAGCCAAGATCCATCTGACATCAGCAACTATATCACTGGTTCCACATCCTATTCTGAATCCATCTCGAATTTCTGGCAGTTCCTTGTCAATATACTGTTGTAATCATGTTTAAATGATCTTGAGCAAAATTTTACTTACGTGTGATATTAATGACATTGTTCTGTAATTTCTGTATTTGCTTGGATCACTTTCCTTTAGAATGGACACAACTCAAAATGAGAAGAAACAACTGCAAACATACATTAATAATCAAAGCATGGAATGTAGCAAGTATGAGTTTAGGAAAATTGGAAATTGTAAAAAATGAAATGGAATGCATAAATACTGATTTTCTAGACATCAGTGAGCTGAAATGGACCATTGCTGGCCATTTTGAATCCAACAATCATACGGTCTACTACGCAGAGAAAGAAAACTTGAAGAGGAACAGTGCTGCACTCATCAACAAAAGGAACATTTAAAGATCTGTCCTGAAGTACAAAGCTGTCAGTGATGGGATAATATCTGTATGCCTACAAGGAAAGACTGTTAACTATTATTCAAATTTATGCACCAACAATTAAGGCCAAAGACGAAAAGATTGAAGATTTTTACCAGCTTATGCAGTCTGAAATTGATCGATCATACAATCAGAATTTGTTGGTAATTACTGGTTACTGGAATGCAAAAGTTTGAAACAAAGAGGAAGGATCAGTAGCTGGAAAACACAGTTTGGTGGTAGAAATAATGCCAGAGATCACATGATAGAATTTTGCAAGACTAACGACTTCTTCATTGAAAATACCTTTTTTAACCAACACAAACAGTGACTGTACACACAGACCTCACCAGATGGAATACACAGGAACCAAATTGACTATATCTGTGGAAAAAGACGATGGAAAAGCTCCATTTCAGCAGTCAGAACAAGACTAGGTGCTGACTGTGGCACAGCTCATAGCAAATTCAAATTGAAACTGAAGAAAATTAGAATATGTCCACAAGGTCCAAAGTATGCCTTGAACATATCCTTCCTAAGTTTAAAGACCATCTCAAGAACAGATTTGTGTTGACCACTAATGACCGAAGACCAGACGGACTGTGGAATGGCATCAAGAACATCATCCACGGAAAGAGCAAGAGGGCATTAAAAAGGCAAAAAGAAAGAAAAGACCAAATCACGTGTCAGAAAAACACTCTGAAACTTGCTCTCGAATGTCAACCAGCTAAAGAAAAAGGAAGGAATGGCAAAGTAAAAGACCTAAACAGAAGATTTCAAAGAGCAGCTTGAGAAGACAACATAAAGTGTAATACACACAGAGCTGGAAATGGAAAATCAGAGGGAAGATGACATTCTGCATTTATTAAACTGAAAGAACTGAAGAAAGAGTTTAAGCCTTGAGTTTCAATAGTGAAGGATTCTATAGGGAAAACATTAAATGACTCAGGGAGCATCAAAAGAAGATGGAAAGAATACACAGAATCATTATACTAGAAAGAAACTGATTGATGTTCAGCCATTTCAAGAGACAGCAAATGATCAGGAACTGATGGTACTGAAGTAAGAAGTCAAAGCTGCACTGGCGATATCAGCAAAAAACAAGGCTCCAGGAATTGATGGAATGTCAGCTGAGGTGTTTCACCAAACAGATGCAGTGCTGGAAGGGCTCACTTGTCTATGCCAAGAAATTTGGAGGACAGCTACTTGGGTAACTGACTGGAAGAGATCCATATTTATGACCATTCTCGTAGATGCTGAGTGATAGGAATATGATTGATAGAATCTGTCCTCAAAGTGGAAACCCTGGTGGCATAGTGGTAAAGTGCTAACCAAAAGGTTAGACGTTTGAATCGACCAAGTGTTCCCTGGAAATGCAATGGGGCAGTTCTGCTCTGTCCTACAGGGTTGATGGCACTGGATTTGGTTTTTTTGGTTTGGCCCCCAGAGTGGAATAGAGGAGACTGAATATTTTGGAATAGTTTCAAGACAAGGTAAAAAGTTCCAAACCTTTTAACAGAGATGCATATCTTAAAGGTCCGACAGTACAGTGATGGAGAAAGATTTGTGTTACCTTGTGAGCCTTTCTCAGCTCCAAGAACCTGTAATTATATCATGCAGAAATGCTGTCATCTGGGGGCATGGCAAAGTAGCAGAGAACTGGGTGCAAGCTGCTGAGCCCTATCTAAAAGTTCACAAATGAAGTTTTCAGTCATAGGACACACTCTGTGTGAATTCTAGAAGTTGATTTTTACCTTTCTGCCCTAAATCTGCCTCTGTGATAATGTTGATCTCCTTTACAGTATCAAGATCTTTCCTATTCTCAGTCTATGCCCACTGGGAAGGCTTCAGGAGCCCAGTCAATGACAAGAGCCTCCTGCTGGACAACTGTGAATGCTGATGCTGACAGTAGCAATGAATAAGGGAGACAAAATGAACCTTTTTCTGCCTCTGACGATGGAGAGTACCCTGTCAGACAGTCTCAGGAGTGTAAAGTCCTCAGCAGTGAGGACTCACCATCATCCCCCGGTAGGTCACTCAGATGTTCACTGGCCTTTCATATAGGATGGGAGAAACTTACCATGACTTCTGCTAGAGATAAACTGTCCAGCCACTCACATCTTTTCTGCTGCCCAGGGACTTCCACCCACCCACTGCTTAGTGTGAGCAACACCCTTAACTGGAGAGAAGCAGGTAGAAGCTGGCAATGACCATTCAGCAGAAGCAGAAGAAGGGCTGTGCAAGTCCACAATAGCAAAAAGACGGAACCAACCCAGATGCCTAACAACAGAGGAATGGATAGGTAAACTATGGTATATACACTCAGTGGAACATTATGCAATGATAAAGAACAACGATGATTTCAGGAAACATCTCTTAACCTGGTTTCACCTGGAGGACATTATGCTGAGTGAAAGTAGTCAGTGACAAAAGGACAAATATTGTATGAGACCGCTACAATAAGAACTTACAAACAGACTCATGCATAACAGAAAAGACTCTTTGATGGCTGCAAGGGTGAGGAGGGAGAGAGGGTGAGGGTATCAATTAGACAGTTAATAGAAATTTGATTGGGTGAAATCAGTGACAGCGCACATTAGAAAGAAGATCAATAATAACTGAACTTCAGCACAGTTTGAGTACTCCTCTCATCCTAAACCCAATATTGCAAGGACAGAGTAGCCGGGGTTGGGGGCCAGGGACCATGATCTCAGGCGAAATTGAGGTAAATTGGCACAGCTAGCGTTTTTTTTTGCTAATGAGGACTCTGCACCCCACATCAGTGAGTGGCATCTAGGGTCTTAAAAACTGCCAAGCTGACATCTGAGGGTACAGCAAATGGTCCCAACTTAACAGGAATGGATGATCACTGAGGACCAGAACAACATGGTGAAAAGAGAACCCAGAAGACAGAGAGACTCCTTCTTAGAAGACCCACTCACGTGGGTCTCTACTTAGACTGTGACCAGAAGAACCAGATGGTGCCCGGCCACCACTAGTGACAGCTAAGATGGAGTTCACAAAGCTGAGTCTCACTGGCAACAAGAGAGTAAGTAGGGGTGCACCCTGAGATCTCCAATAGAAGACCACAGTTGATGGTCTGGGGGCTTCGGGGTTCCCCTGGGTACATGGCCCCTGCCCTTGATGCTGCCCCCATCCATAAATCACAATGAAGGTCAATTTTTCAGACAGCAATGGATTGGACTTGGCAACATAGAGTGACCTTGTCTTGTGGGAATTTTATGGTTCTGTGCATCTATAGGATGTCATCCTGCTGACTTCTCACTGGAGGAAGGGGAGTGGGTGAAGAGGAGGGGAAAGGAGACTGTTGGGAAGTTAGGACATGTAGGGAGCAGCGAGGAGGGGTGTGCTGTCACCAGGCAGAGAGAGCAGTGGGAGCTGCATGTAGGTGAGCATGTGAATTTATATGGGAATGTACATTTTCATTCAGTCATAATAATAAAAAGAAGAAGAAGAAGAAGGGCTGTGCAGTTGTACCTCACCTGGGCAGGGGCCAAGGATGAGACAAAGCAAACTTTTCGTTGAATCTGCTGCTTCCCCACCTATTGCTGAACCCTCTGCACCCTGCAATGAGGATGGAAGGAAGACTTTGCCTTTCCAAATGAATTTGGGCATAAATAAGGCTTTTTCCTAGGTAACCTGCCCTACTCTACTTTCTCCCACTTATTTTCTAACAAAGTCAACTGGAGAGCAAACAGAGATGGGCTTTCAAAGCCTGAGATTTAAAACAATAAAGCCCTCCCTTTCACTGTGCCTATACTTACAAATATGTATTGTGTATTTATACCACATATTAAAAACCCAAAACCTACAGTAATGCAACATTAAAGTCAAGAAATATAGAAGTGAAGAGTTTATGGCATTGTTAGCTGGCCGACATTGTGCATTCTGCGTAATGAACCTCACCTGGAAATTCAAGCCATATACCATGAAGCTCACTTCATCCCACCAGGCAAATCTTAAACCTTTTCCATTTTGTGAATTTCTTTATCTCAAATTGCAATATTAATAACTGGAATGTGCACTCAAGAAGGTGCTAATTTTCTGCTTTTATCTACTTTTCCCTCTAATTAAAAAAGTAAGAAAAGTAAAGAACTCAGAAGAAAGAGAGGAAAAAAGCCAATGAAGGAGAAATCTTCTACATGGATTCACAGTGTTGGAGAACTTCGGGGGAGGAAGAACTGAGGCCCGGAGGGAGATGTTGGTTGCCTGAGGTCAGTCAGCTTCCCACTATTAGCTCACTGCTCTTTGGTTATGTTTCACTGTCAAGTCCTTGAGAGGCCCCAAATCCAAATGGGGAAATGGATTCAGTAGTTAATAAATGAAAGTCAAAATCCCAAACTCCAAACTTTTGTGAACAGGGAGAAACAGTTTTCCATCATTTACACCATCTAATTTATCATCACTTATTGTAACTCTGAACCCAAGGGGTGCAGAATGACTCCAAATTACTGATATTCAAAGAAGACTCAGATGATGCAAACAAAAGAAAGTCATTTACTCCCTGGTCATATAATTCCCAAGGAGAGGAGTACATTTAACTCACAAAGTAGTTAGCATAGACAGAGACCCAGGACTGCCACCTTATTACCAGCTGTACTCCTTGCCCCTTCAATGAGATAGCATCATTATAGGCAGTTGTTCCCATTACTCTGGAGAAACAGATTCAAGGTCTCAGTGTGAGGACTGTTGACAGCCCTGGCTCCTGCTCTAGCAGACTGTTGTCTGCACAGACATGGGTCAGCTGGAAGAGACAAAGGTCAGAGTGATCTAGAGTCAGACTTCTAAATGAATCTGGAGCCCGAGTTGCCTTGACACTTGTGGTGTACACTGAATTATTTGAAAATGGAATGGATAGATTATCATCGCAAGATATTTGACTATAGATGATGCCTTTGTCTGTTTCTTGGTTGGAATGTACAATAAGGCAATACCAACTGTCAAATGTTAGATCCACAGAAAAAAACAAGAGGCAGCCAAGAGAAAGGCAAACACATGCCTGACGGTGAGGAAGACAACTCCGGGATGCTGACCATCAACTTTTAGAATTTCCTCACCCAAGTGCACACAGGTTTCACCTATCAGGGGAAAGCGTTGATGAAGACCTCAGTCTCACACACAGCTTGTGTTTTGAGAATCAGCTTTCTGTTTTAGGACAATATTTGGAATCTCAGTACATAAGTCTGTGTTGAAAAGCTGGAGCCTCTTTGTCCTGGGACCCCCTTTGCAGAGAGGTCGGTGAAGCGGGTAGTAGCTTCAGGACAGTGGTACAGTCCCTAACTCTGCCCACCTGGGGTGGGGCCAGAATGCCCCAAGAGAATTTGACTTAAAGAAATCCTTTCCACACGATCCAGAAAACCAGTGCGTAGAGTGAAAACAAATGTAATGGCAGGAGATGGGGAAAGGGAGAAACATCCAAAGGCAGCGAAATGAAAATCAATCATTGATATCTATCAAACAGGAGACAAAAGGAAAGAGAACTTCCTTTAATCCATCAGTCCTGTTCAGTAGTAACTTATTCTTTTTATGATCAACTTATTGACTCCAAAATGTGCTTAACCCAGCCAAGGATTGCCTGCCCTCCCCTCTCCCACTTTTCTCCTCAAGTCCCAGCTGCTCTCCTGTTAACAGATGGTAGCATGAGCCTAGCGAGTGCCTGCACACAAACACACACACACACACACAAACATACACACAGAGGAGTTTTTTTTTTTTTTTTTTTTTTTTGCTGCTGATGCTAAGTATGATTTACAGGCTTGAGTTATTATTTATCATTATTCATTTTCTGTCAGCAGTGCATTGAAGGTTAATAGAAATGCCAGCATGCTCACTGATTTACTTAGTAAAATATTTGCTCCAAGGTTTAGGTCATATGATTGGTGTCTGAGTGAGTTTCAGGTTTATGCATTATGAAAAGCAAGATGACTTGACCTTCAGCCACCAACACCAGCACCATATATTACTTTAGTGAGTGACCTTCAGAGACCCAAGATGCACTAGATGTATTCAACACATGTTAGCCTCCTCTATATTACTGCTATTGTATGCACACCAGCTGAGTTATGCAGTGCAAGCTGAACCCCGGAGCCCATCAAATGAATGGGAGGCAGATGAGACTTAAAACCAGGCTAAACCAGATCCTCTTCCTAAGTTAACAAACCAGCTTTGCAGCCCAGCTGTGCTGAGGCTGTGTGTACACCACAAGGACTGATCACTTCTCATTGCCTCCTGGGCTTCTTCCAGCTCAGTGGAGAAAAAGATGTGAAAATTTATCTTAGATAAAGGAAATTTATCTTAGACGAGCAAAAAGTAGGGGCTGTAAGGGGAGACTGGTCTTCAAGTTGTGTTGTGGGAGTAGACAGGGGTGACAGAGAAAGGAGGCAGCAAAAAAGAAAGAGATGAACCTTGGTGTCTAGGAACTTAGAGTCAGGTTGGAAGAAAAGATAAATAGCACTACAGTAACACAGAAATAAAAACAGTGTGAAAAGAAAACAGTAGATAATTCATTTCTAAAAGGTCAGTTCTAACCACTACTATACAGGTAACACAGCATAGTACAGTGGGTCCATGGCAAGGGCTCTGATTTTATGATAAAGAGTTTGAGTGTCAGCTGTACCTCTTCCTAACTTTCTAACCTCTTGGCTTCTTTGAAGCCTAAATTTTCTCATTTTAAAAATGAGGATCACAAATATACTTACCCCTTGAAGCTGTTGGGAGGGTCAGTTGAGATGATGCATGGAATGTGCCTCATACAAATTCTGCCTGGGGTACTCACCAAATGTTTATTATTATTGTAAGTTCTTCAAATAGATGGGGAAGAGATTGTTGAGACCAACTAGCAAGTCTCCATGCTCAGGAGAGACTTGATGTGGGGGGGTAAAAAGGAAAGAAAGAAGCAGTGTAAGCTGGTTACAGTAGGGGTTTCTGAACGAACAGAAGGACTGCTGAGTACCGAGTAGCATGTCACAACCCTGAAGATAGAAGCGAAGGTCAGAAAAACGGAGTCTAACTTGTTTTCTTTTCCTAATCTGTGATCCTTCCCTTAAATTCTTTGAATAGGTTGTGAGAACCAAGTGCTCCAGGAAGGATGGTCTGGGAGAGAAAAGTCCCTAAGAGAGTTGGCCTTGCTCGGAGGACTCCTTTATCAAGAGCACCTTCATCAGTAGTATTTAGTTTACCATTTATCACTCCCTTTCAAATCCAAAGCAATTTCTTTAGGCCCTTAGAGTTGCCTTGAATATGGTTTTAAAATTCTGCTAACTGTCTGCAAGGAGCCTTCTCAGTTACTCCTCCAAACTTTTCCTTTCCCTTTTCTTGTTCTTGGCACAGTCCACATACCGGTTGGAAGCACACCTTATAGATAACTTATGTCTATGCTTCTAAGTTTATTTGCATGAATTTTAGCTACTAGTTCTACCTTCAGATAGTCATATCAATGAGGGGGAGTAGGTATTTTGTTTCTTAAATCATTGTCCTTAGTGTCACCACAGGTAGTTTTAATGTACTTGAGACTCATTCACTTTTCCTGAAAATTTTGTGAGCTTTCTTTCCCACGTACTGTAACACTAAGAGAAAAGCCATGTGGGATATGAAAGGCAGTTAAACTTTTAATGGAAATACTACAACCTGGAACTATACACATTACAATTTTCTCCAGAGAAAGACAATATGGAAATAGTTACAGATATTTCCTGTACTTGAGCACAAAGGAGAAGACAGTGTTGGATTTGCAATATGAATAATTCTTACTCACTGGGAACCTGCAAAGAACTAAGTACAATCCACAGAGAATGGAAAACTGACAACTGGTCACTTATTCATCCCTTAATTCTTAATAAAAATTTTCCTGGGGGAAGAAAAAGGATTCCTACGCTCAACGCATTCACACAGTTTGGTAGCCAAATTCCTCAGGGTTGAGGCCATGGTACTGGGCCTCTGTTCCTCGTACTGATCATCTACAGTAACAGAATCACAGGATCTTAGCACTAGACAGGATCTGAGAGTTCACTGAGTCCAATCTTCTACTTTGCCAAAGAAACCTCTGAAGCTCATTTTGTTGAGCTCAAGACCAAATAGTCACTTGCAGCAGAGGCAGGCCTGGAACAGACCTAGCCCCTGGCTCTGTGGAGGTGCTCCTGCCCCTCTCCACCTTGCCCCTTTTCCGGAAAGTCCTTCCCCAAACTGGCACTAACAATGTGCTGCTCAGACTTCAGCTGCTCAGACTCTAAGGTCCACTCTCCTTGAACAAGGACGTGCCAAGACACCCAAGGTGCATCAGAGATGTTGATGGAAATATTACAATGTAATAACAAAGAAAACTTTTGAAGGAGTATGGAAACAAAGTAATTTAAATCTCATTTAAATAATTTTTCTTCTTCACCCCTGTCTTCATCTAGGCTGTTCAGGAAGCATCTGAACTCTGAGGGCGTTTTCATCCCCTCACAATAGGGGCTGAATGCTGGAAATGTCTTTTTGTTTGATTTCCAGTACTTGCAAAACTATCTATCGCCACAATCTGTGACTGACTTGGTTTTTATTGCTCTCGGCTGCAACAATCTATAAGGAGCCAGCTGATTTTCTCTTTTGGGGGTTTTGGCTTTACTGCTGTCATTTTAATGACAGATATTAAATATAGGGAATTCTCTGTATTTTCAACAACAGGTGAGCTCTGTGCTGCATTTGAACATAAAATAATCTCAAGAACTGGTCCTTTCAAAGTCTCCTTCCACTTCCTCTATGCAGCCGTATTAGCAACCTGTGACAATTCTGTAGAAAAATACACATATCTTAAGATAATTTCCTTATCACAGTGCCAAGGATATAATAGATATAAAACAATACCTGTTAAATATACTTTAGTTAATTAAAAATGAAACAGAATAAATATTTAGTTTGAGTTTACAGGAATATAATTTTGTGTCACCTACCTCCCTGTTCTCTGACTCACTGGCTGAATAACCAGAAAAGATACCTGGGGTCATCACTGTGGAATACCATGTGAAGGCGTCGTTGAGAGAGTCTGCCTCCTATTCAGCCCAAGGTCAAAGTGGAGAAACATTTATCTTGCCCACTATCCCCCTTAGCAGGAGAAAGATATGGTGGCCTGCTTCCATAAGAATTTACAGCCTTGGAAACTCTATAAGGCAGTTCTCCTCTCTCCTCTAGGGACCCTCCCCATGAGTTGGAATTGACTCAATGGCCATAGGTTTGGTTTGGGTGGTCTTCTTTAACTATTCATACCCAGAGTGTGAAATTCCACAAGGTCTAGAAAGAAGGAATATGAGGGAGAACATGAGCCACATGACCATAGACTGATCCTTTCCTAAGTGGTCAACAGAGGCCACAACAGAGGGTCCCCATGCCAAGCATCGGGTACCCAAACTCCACCAACTACAAAAGACCCTTTGTTCTCTTAAAAATGCGTCTTTGTTGATAAGGTTGCTTTGTTGTGGTCTTCAGAGAGAGGAAAAATGCCGACATCTTCAGTTCTTAATACGGTAAATGTCAGTGTTTATGCCTGTGTAGGCTGGCCTAATTATCCCGTGTCCTCTGAAAGCTTCCACCGTAATTACCACCCACCACAGTGACACCTACTGCTAAAGGGAGAGCCATCAGCTGCAGGAGCTCAAAGCCAGAGCACACTCAGCAAACTGCAAGGTGACACCAGCAGCTGTTTCTGGTTTGGAAGCAGTAGGAGCTTCATAAGCCATTTTCCCGGGTCCCTCTGGAGTAAGTGCCACCATGGTTGAAAAGTTGGAAATGTTTGTCAGGCCCAGAACAAAGCTGTGAATGAATACCACAGTAATTTGCTTTCCCACAATTCCCCCTTTCTCTAAACCAGCCATGGAGGCAACTGATGGGGCTAGAGAAAAAAAAAGACTATTAACACCAGTGGTAGCTGATATGTCATTACTGTTATGGGTATAATTGCCTTTGTGTATCTACATATGTACTGTAATGCACAGAGAACTAGCTGAAGAGTTGAGATGGCTCAAAAGAATTGCTTTTGAGCAAAACACTATGCTAAAGAAACCGACGGTCCTTCTTAAAAAAAAAAGCCTATTAGCACACATGGGCAGTACTGAATTGCATTTTTACAGTAGAGGGAATAGTTTGGCCTGGCTTCTGTGTCTGCAACTACAGAGGGGAAGAAAAAGGAGAACAGAAAAAAAAATCAATAAATTCAATGTAAGCAAAGTCAAAGCAACCTTTAAAATAATAAGACAAATTCATTTATTTCACAAATGTCTTCATTTCCAAATGTCATTGTTTGGGGCACTGGGCTGTTATTGTCCACGACATTTCAGAAAACTTGTTTCTTAATCATTTAGGTGTAGCTGGATTTCTCCTTCAACAGCCAAGTTAAAAGATTATACATTCACCCTAGCGCTCTGGCGGGGAAGATCGACTTGAATGGCCTTGTCCTGTGGGGTGAAGGAGGGAGGGTGGCAGTGGGGGAAGAGGCTCCAAAAAGACAAGACTTAAATATGTTCAGAAAAGCTATGCTGTATTGCTATATACAATGAAAAGTAATTACAGAGAAAAATGAAAGCTGTTTCTTGCTGTTAGCAGGAAGAATAAGAGAATTCTGTACCTTTTTAAAGCTCTGAGTCCATTTTGATGTAATTGGTTCTGGAATTATTTATGACATTAATTGCTGCGCTATCGACTGCCTGTCAGGAGTTCTGGCAGTCAGTCCATCTTTCTCAGCAGACACAGCCCGCTCAGCCCAAACGAGACTGACAAGCTAATTACACCCGTCTTCCCCTTCAGTGACAAATGCTGCTCATCGGAAACCTTTCTAGAAATAAGCTCTCATTCTTTTCCCTTTTTCCTGAGCCAGACATAACGGATATCTCAAGGTGCAGATCGTAGCTAAAACTCAGCTCCCAGGGCTATTAGCTCTGAACATCTCACTTGAGCCAAAAAACCTAAGCATCTTATGTTATCAAACTGTATGTCATTCCCCGATGCTAGTTTTCAGGGATGAGCAGGGGCCCAGCCTGTCAGTCAGAGCCAAGCAGAGAGAGCCTAGGCAACCGAATTGGACCAGCTCTTCCTAACCATCGGCCACCTCTGACTGAGGTTGTTGAGGAAATGCCCCCTGTGCTTTCTACTGCCCCTGTGTCAGCTTGTTTACTGCGGGGGGCAGGGGGGGAAGGAGCTCATAGCAGTGTCTGTTTGGGGGAAGCAAGGTAGGTAATTGCTCTGGCCACTTTGTAGCTTTATCTAGAAGTCTGTTCATGGTTTAACTAAGCTAAGCAGATGTCTCTTGTGTTTAGAGATTATTTTGCATGAAATTTAAGAAGGCTACTTTTGGGACATGACATTCCATCAGACACTGCTTTGCAAAGTGGGCACCCTGTATGTGTAATACTCAGAGGGGAGAAATGATGTGATTCTCTTTGTTTCGGAGCATGCAGGCTCATTTGAAAGAAAAAGTACAAAAGCTTTTTGTTTTCTCAAAGCTCTAGGTAAATATATTAGAATCACGTGTATACAAGAATGATGGAAAGGGTAACAAAAAGAAATAGCTCTCTTTGGAATACCACCTGGTTTATTCTTTGCCACCGAGTTTTTGCTCTATTTCATGCTGTCCAGAAGGGAATTAGCAAAGAGAAGTCTCTTTTTAGATAATAAAGAAATCCTAGAAAAGAGAGACTCACCTGCGCCTTGCTTTTCAGGAATAACAAGAGGCTAGAATTCAAGCCCTATCACTTGGGCCTTGAACAAGACACAGACCCAAAGCCCAAGTCCTTGACATGGATTTAATAACCCTGTTCTGTCTCTCTGACAAGAAGAAAAAATAAAATTGAAAAAATATGAAGATTCTGAATAAAAAAGAAAACTGTCATGTCGCTGCAAAATACAGTAATGAGAACAAGGGCATAATACGGGTGCTTGTTCAGGAAAGGTATTAGAAATAATGTGCTTTGAGAATGCTCTAGAAGACCCTTGAGACTAGGATTTCTAGTACAGTGGCAGTATTAGGTTCATCAGGAGTCTTTATTTGATTTTGCTATTGTCTCTAATTGGCAAATACAGTTGGAAGGGTGTGTGTGGATGCCAACTTGACAAGGCTTTCAGCTTCTGTGAATTCTGATTCTGTCAGATCCCTAGGGCAATATTAGGGGTATGACAATTACACGTTATCCATCTTGTACAAGAATCAGAGGAGCAAGATTCCATTACAGAACTCCTCAGCATGTTGAAGAGGAAGTCAGCAAGGCATGAAGTCACGGACGGACACCAGTGTGCATTACGAGGTCTGATCTGTGTATAAGTGCAATGCCATATTACATTTGAGTTTTATCCACACAACCTCAAATATCTCAAATATCAAATACCACCTGGTATTTTGACTCCACACACCAAACATATGTGTAAACTAGAAAATATGTATTTTTTCATGTAAATGGTCACAATTGTATAAATGTAAGTTTACACTCAGCCATTACAGTGAAACTTTGTATACTACATAATATAGATAGGGTAACCAACTATCTGAGTTTGCCCAGGACTGGGGAGTTGCATGGAATATGGAATCTTTTGTCCAAAAACTGGGGTAGTTCAGCGTAAACTGGAATATTTGATTGCTTTCCATAAAAGAGCAAGCCCAACATACTAGCATTTTTTGTACCTCTGAACCTGTTTCCTAGTCTCTAAAATGGTTTTTCTGGTAGTAAATTGATTTAATATATAGAAGACACCACAGTTCTTGACAAATAATGAGCAATAAACATATAATTACTAATTTTATAATATTAATAATAACATCAGAAAATAGTAAGAATACAAAAATGTTATCAGGCAAGAATACGTAAAAATGCAACAAAGATCTATATACGATCTAATAAGTATATTTGGATGTTGAAAGCAGGGTCTACGGAAGTCCATGAGAGTGACAAATACAGTGGGCAGCAATTTCTTATATTCATTCTTTCAGCAGCAAGCCTGGAATGTGACAGGCATTGAAATAAGTATCAAGTTTAATTTGATGAACAACATAGACATTGTTTACTACCTTCGTGGAGCTTTCAGTCTACTGAGAGGACTAGACATCAAACGAAATACAAGTAAATAAATGTTAAATATTAAGAGAGAGCATGATTAGGTATTCTCAGGGAAAATTTTGGCAAGATCTAATTTAGAGAGGATGGTCAGAAAGATATCCCTGATGCAGTGGCATTGAGAATGATGCCTGGAGGATGAGAAAGAGTATGCCAGCCAAAAAGTAGTGGAAAACACAGTTCAAGCAGGGGACAGACAGGATTCAGACAATGTATCTTGGGAGCAATGGGCTTTGAATTAATTCTGGAATAGCAGGTGAGGTTTCTACAGGGAGAGAGAACAAATGCCTATTATGAGCCTTTCTGCTTTTTTACTGTTTGTCGTGGATTGAATTGTGTTCCCTAAAATGTATGCAGCAATTTGGCTAGGCCTTGATTCCCAGTATAGTATGATGCTTCTGTATGACGTAAATCTTGCCTCTAAGATGTTAATGAGGGAGGCTGGGTAATGGTTGTGTTAGTAAGGCAGGGCTCAGTGTGTAAGACTGTACTGTGCCTTGAGCAATATCGTGAGATATAAGGGAAAGGGAAACAAGCGGAGAGCTTAGGAACCTCTGCCCGTGAGGAAAGAAGCACTGCCAGGAACAAGGCCCATCCTTTGGACCCAGGGTTCCTGAGCCTCATAAGCTCCCAGCCCAGGGAAAGATTGATGACAAGAATTTTCCTCCAGAGGCAACAGAGAAAGGTTTTCCCTGGATCTGATGACCTGAATTTGGGCTTTTAGCCTACATTTCTGTGAGAAAATAAATTTTCTTTTGGAAAGCCATCTACTTGCAGCATTTCTGTTATAGCAGCACTGGATAACTAAGACTCTGACCTTGGACACATTTCTTTTTAAAGCCCTCAGTTTCCTCATTCAGTGAAATGAAGAGTTACAGCTGAATGATCTCTGTGGTGGGATTGGGCTGGTATTCAGTAGAATATGCCTATGAGGATGAGCACGTAAGAATTACAAGCTTCTTGCTATTTACCAGTGCTGTACACATACACAACAGGATCTCACAAGAACAGAAGGAAAAGCCCAGGGCAGCTGTGGTTGCCATGGCCACTGCCCACTTATTGAATAAGCCACGTGAGATGCAGTGAAGATTTGGATAGATGACGGGGAGACAGCTGAGACTGCCTGGGAGTCTCAGCAATGTGTGTCTTGGCCTCTTTAGAAGAATCTGTGTGTCTTGTTTTCAGTGAATTACTTCAGTGGGTCAGAGCAAAGGAGTTTCCTTCCATGAAGTCACCACCCCACTAAAAAGAAAGGGATAATTGAATAGCTGAACTGTGGACAATTTACACTATATATTTTTTTACTCCTGGTAAACTCCTTCGAAAAACCCACATAAATTTAACATGAAGCTTTAACAATTGGCTTCTTTAAACCACTCTCTGCCTATAAATTGTGTGGTACTGAGGGTAGCTTTCTTAGGCCATTCCTTTCACTAAGTGTGCAGAACATGCTAAAATAAAGGGATGAAGAAGATTATTATGCAAAGATCCCCCACCTCTCTGGCAACTAAGGGTTCATTTTGGTGATTATCCCTCAAAATTGCCAGAAAAGGATGAAACTAGGGCTCCTCTAAGGACCTTCAGGTAAACCATGAGTGCACAAGGGCTGAGGAGTCATCTTTATGTCCCCACTGCATAGCGCAGAGCTGGCGCAGGGTACAAACTCAGGAAATATTCACTGAATGGACGCCATAGCTTCAAGCCAGGACCTGGTCTGATTTGATCGGAGTAGCATGGAAATTAAAAGTGTCTGGGTGGCACAGGTAGTTAAGTGCTCTTCTAGTAACTGAAAGTTTGATGGTATGAATCAACTCAAAAGCACCTCTCAAGACAGGTTTGGTGATCTTCCAAAAGATCACAACCTCAAAAATCTGATGGAGCAGCTCTACTTGGCACATGTGGGGTCACTATGACTCAGAATTGGCTTGATGACAACTAATTAATAACAACAATGTGGAAACTAGAGTCCCTGGATCATAAAAAGGTTAACACCCTTGGTGGCTAACCAGAAAGTTGGAGGTTTGCGCCCACCTGAAGGTGCCTTGGGAGAAAGGCCTGATGGTCTACTTCTGAAAAATCAGTTACTGAAAACTCTTTGGCACTATACAAAGAGTGTAAGGACAGTGTCTCACCTCCTCAGCTTCACAAGGGGAAAAAGAGAATCAAGATCAACAGCCCAAGTCTGATTGATATGAGGCGGAAGACAGATATGCTCTTTCTCCCCACCAGCTTTGTCAACTCTGACACCAACAGTCACTTTCTACTTCTCTGATGAGTTTGATAATTCACTGCAGTGGCCACATGGAACTCAGAGACAATATCCAAGATTATGAGGTTTATTAGGGAAGTAACAGGTTACAATTTAGGCTCAGGAACACTCGAGCATACAGTTCTTCCATCAGGATAGCCTCTTCCCAGCCGTGTTCTCAGGCGTGCCTATCCCTGGCACTCAGTCTCTGCCCAAAACATTTAGCTTTCTCACTCCATGGGCCAGAAAGTCTGCTGCACCATCTCCTTGGGGGTCTCTCCTGCCTGTCTCTCCTCCCTTTGTGATGGTAATATCATCTCTTTTCCACCTCTAGGAAAGTTCGTTTCAAATCCAACAGGATGACAAAACTGACCAATCTCTTTAAAAAAAAAAAAAAAGAAAGAAAGAAAGACAGCAAGCTCATTGCCATCAAAGGGATTCTGACTTTGGTGGGCCACAACTATCTTATCTTTACAGCCTTTCCCAACTACTTGGGTGGGAGTTTGAAGACCATGGCTACAAAGGCCATACAAAAGTTATCCATCACACCACAGGTACAGTTTTACTTTGCCATACATGGAGTCAGCAAGAGTTGGAGTCAACTCAACAGCAACTGGTTTTAATACAGAAACTGAGGAATGGTAAGATGTGGAAGAAGAACTTAGAGAAGGAGTAGCATATTGACTCCTGGCAAGAAAAATAAGCTCTCAGTCAAGATTTAAGTAAGAGTTTCCTCCTGGGGCTCCCAGCAAGATGACTTGACCCAGGCAACTGTCCCCTAATTTATCTCTGCAGATGAAACCATCTCTCTTGGCTGTCCACTAAAAATGTCCACTAAAAAATAAATTAAATTGGAAAGAATTCTTTCAAATTTGTAGATCATACTTTCAAGTGAACAATTTATGAGGTGACATAGAATGGCCTAAGCTTAGCCTTGATGGTGACAGAAATCATCTAGCAACTGCAATGAAAAACATCTATAGTAGCTTATGATTGTCAAACATATTGTAGACTCCAGAGTCCTTTACATACATTACCCCACTTACAATCATACATCTAGACTGTAAATTCCAGTGTGGACAGAGATTAGGGATCTCTTGTTCCTCACTGTATTCTCTGTATCTCAATAAACACAGGTTAATAAATTCTTGTGAAATAAAGCATTGATAACAAATAGGGTGCTAAGGCTTGAGTTAAGGTTGTTGCCATTGAGTTGATTTCATCCAACTCATGGTGACCCCATGTGTGCAGAGTAGAACTGCTCTGTAACATTTTGAAGGCTACCATCTTTCTGAAACAAATTGCTAGGCCTGTGTCTTGAGATGTCTCAGGGTGGGTTTAATCTGCCAGTCTTTTCTCTAGTCATTGATTACTTAAAGTTTGCACCACCTGGAGAGATCAAGGCTTGGGAATGCCATATAGTTTTATACAACGTCAAATGATCCATAATGGCAGAGCAGTTACTTTTCAGCACAAGTAGCTAGGTACATTCTAGGTGTGTCCATAACTCAGCCTCTTGACATCCCCACAATGGCAGGTAGATTCAGCTTCAGCTTCAGTGAGACAGGTAGTATTCAAGTTGAAGAAATGGAGAAAGTTTTAGATCATGAAGAAAAATAGAGAAAAATTCCCTGAAAACTCATTGTTGCTTTATAGAAATTAGCTCACCAATGCAAAAGAAAATCAGGTCTCAATATAGTGTCTGCTACGCCATGGCTTATCATGTTATATAGAATGGTGTTATAAAGTCAGTAAATAGTTTCTTTTGGGGTTTGTTTTATTTTTATGAGACACAGAAAGTTTCTTTTTCCTAAATGCCTGCGAATTGCCTCCAAAATATCCTCTGACTGTAATTTAGCAATCATACCGCTGATTTGCAAGTGTCTTTCTTTAAGAATCATATTGCTTAGCACTATACCCCTGTTTTCTGGAAATTGTCCCCTGATAGCAAATAGAGCGATGGCACCCTGCTGTACCCTATATCACACAACCTACACATCTCCGGGATGGCAGAATGAGTAGGGCATTTACACCCAGCCAAGAAGAGAAAGGCTGCAGCACTTAGGTCAAGTGAAAGCTCACTGCTTAGTGGTACTTTCCCTTTTAGTTTGTGAATTTAAGGCTGCAACTAATGCATTGAGAAGGAGAAAAAAGATGGATGGCCCCACCTTTATGTCAATGAGCTCACATCAGCTTGGGAAGGCTCAGCACTCACAGATATTATCTTCCCTCGGAACAGGTGGGAGAAGGGTTGATTTGCTTTCTCTTCACCCTGTCCTCTTAGATTTCCCACATCTTCAATACATGTGTAGCATCTTTTTTCAGGTGAGTACCACAAGGGATCTAATAGAAGATGCATTTGTTTTTGACTTTTAATTAATCAAGATAACATCTCTTTCAACCGTTAGACAGTAAAATCAATAGCTCAGGCAGCTGGACTGCCAGTTAGACCCATATCTATTATTGGCAAATCAGTTGTGTATTTTACCATTTTCTAGTTTATCATTTTATAATACGTGAACAATGTGACTGTGTTGGAGGTATGGAAAAGGGGATTTCTTCCCCTAGAACTAGTAATGGATTTTCTACTACAGCCTAGCTCTGGCCCACTTCTTCCCATACCCAAAGCAGGGCTGATGATTTTATTTCCCAAATTCCTCTTGGCATAAAACCACTTGGTCACCATCAGAGATACCAGAACCCCCGGGTGTGAAGAACATAGATAAAACAAGGATCCTAGGGAAAGAGCTTGAAGATCTGCCTTAGGCAATGTAGGTGTGTCCAGAGTTCCTTCTATCAAAAGGCGGCATTGGCCTGGAGTAGGAGGGATCTTATCTACTCTGAAGTCCTGCTCTAGGTTTGAGGGCTGTGACTGTGGGGAAGAAACAACCAAGGGAGAAGGAAAGGAAGGTCCCTTTCTGAAAACAGTATCCAGAAGTTCTCCATGGCCTAGCTGAGAGGCAAACACATTTCTGGGAATTTTCTTGTAGGATTTGCATGGGTAGGAGCTATCCTAGGCTCTGTGAGCATTTCTTGAAACAGAAAGCACTAATCAAGTCCTCTTCAATTTCAGCAAATAAGGTTGTGTCACCAATATACTACAGGTTGTTTGAGTCATCCTCCAATCCTGATGCCACATTCTTCCTCATGTAATCCATCTTCCAGGATTATTTGTTAGCATACAGATTAAAGAAGTATAGTAAAAGGATACAACCCTAATATACCCTTTTGTTAACTTTAAACTACCTTAGAAGGTCCTTTTGCATCAGTCACTGCAGTTTTGCCAATTACCCATCCTCTTTTTTGCCTTAGTAAGAAGGTCTTTCCTAGACCCCAGGTCACCTAAAATTCATGATGACTTCAAGAATACTTATTAATGGAATATTTGTAAGTTAGACGACAATTCTGAGAAGTTGGAGACTTAAGACACTCCAGTAAAGACCAATAGTAATGTAGGACTGTGAGTCATTCAATAAGACTATATGCTGAAACCACAAGAGTCACTTGCCTTGTAGGCTTTCTTGGTCTACCAAGTAGTGTCTCAGAACCAATTGCTGGTATTTTACAGCACTCTGTTCTCTAGCTCTAGGCTAGGATGGAGTCCAGCATGGGGAGAGAATTTGTCTTACAGGCAGCTCTGTTGCCACCTTGGCTAATTTTCAGAAGTATAGATCCAGGTCTTTCTACTCCAGGACAGTTCTAGAGTAACTTGGAAACTCCTCTTACACCTGTTCAACATCACAGTAACATGCAAGCATCCAGTCACAGATAGCTGGTGGTTGCTCATGATGCACATTTTCCAGGACTTGAACTCAGGCCTCCAGCACAGAAGGGCCCTGGTGGCACAGTGGTTAAGTGCTTGACTGACAGCCGAAAGGTTGGTGGTTGAAAACCACCTGTTGCTCAATGGGAGAAAGGTGTGGCCGTCTGCTTCCACAAAAATCAGCCTTGGAAACTCTATGGGGCAGTTCTACTCTATGTTATGGGGTTACTATGAGTTGGAATCAGCTTGAAGGCAGTGATTTATTTTTTAACCTGGTAGTAGAGCCCTGACAGCAAACTTGTTATAAGCTATGGCTACTAACCAAGAGGTTGGCAGTTTGAATCCACCAGCTGCTCCTTGGAAACCCAATGGGGCAGTTCTTCTGTGTCTTATAGGGTGGGTACAAGTCAGAATTTACTCTATTGAAATGCTAATTTACTTTTCTATGGAAGTAATAGTTCTACCACTGAGCCACCAATCCACATAAATTTTCTCCAACGCTCTTAATATTCTGAGAGACTGGTTTTAGTAGTTTATGATATCAATGAAGAAACCAGCTCAGAGAAGTTCAGTAAGACAACCAAGGTCACACAGCATTTGAACTTCAGTGGGTCTGATTCGACAGACTCTGCATCTTAGCTGTTCAATGCCATGTAAATCACTGAAATGAAATACTCTCAGTTTTCACCGAGATACATTCTCTATTTTTTTAACACCGCCTTCATGTTTTGACATACTTGTAATATCAATGTTTAAAAAAAGTTAAATTTTAAAAATAAAATTATGCTACCAGAATCTATTCTTTTAACATCTAGGTGGTGGTTACAAATGTTGTGTTGAGATAAAGAGGACTTGCATACACAGAGCCCTTACGCTGTAGGGGAACGAGCTATGGTGTCTGTGCTAGATCCAGTGTTTGCGCTACACAATGAACGTCTGCTCCCAGCGCCTCCTTGTCTAACAGGTCTCAATCAGGCATCACAAATACTGTTTTCCAGTCATGTTCTCTGTGGACTCAACGAGTAACTTTAAGCTGGTATTAGAGTTTGTATTTCCTTGTCTGTGTGTTTTGTTAAATTTTTCACTGGAAATTTTTTGTTTAAGCATACTCCTTGAAAGAATGGCTAGTATGTAATTTTCAGCACAAGTTGGTATTAAGTGGAACATAATAACTCTGGCCTCAGTTTTCATGGCACTTCCTCTTACAGCCATTGTTTGGTGCTTCTACTTCATCTCTATGTGATCTACCTGCCTAGTTTGTCCCATTTGAATATCAGCTACAACTTGCTGTCAAACACATTGTTCATGGTTTTGCGGAAATGAGTCCAGGTTTTGATTAATTTCCTGGCATCTTAGTTTTGACATCAAATCTCACTCTTTAGAACATGCATTATGGGTTGGGAAACCACTCACCCACAAAAGGAATTGTTTGAGTAACATTTAATTTTGCCACTTGTTAGCACCATGAAATGAGAAATAAGCCATATTTTGACTGAAGATGTCCTAACTTCTTCCAGAGATCGGTTGGTGAAGAGCTGACCTGTACTGGGTACCCCTGGCTGCTTTTCCAGTCCTCTCTTCCTGCTCTGAACCCTGTTGTTTCCCCTCTCACAGTATTAAGTATGAAAGTCAAAGGCAGGGCTGGTCTTCCATAATGCTTAGGCCAGTGGGATATTTTTAACTGACATTTTTCTCTTCTGCTCTGGCCACAGTGTTTCTTCTGCAGCTTCCCAGACATCAAGGGACCTGCTGCAGTGGTTCCTCTTCTCCTGGTCCAGGCCACAACCAGATCCACCGCTCTGATTCAACCATCAGTATCACCCATATATGAATGAAGCCTTTATTTTTGTATGTACTCATGAGTTTAAAAAGTCTGTAAATATGTACTACGTATACCGTGTATGACAATTCTAATTGACACGAGTCTTACAGTTTACTGGAGGAGAAAGATGATGATTAAATAAGTGAAAAAATACAATTATAAATCATAAGACATGTTTGGAAAGAAAACAACAGCATACTATAAAAAAGAGCAACATGTAGAACCTGCTTGAAATGGGATGATTAGAGCTGGCCTACAGATTCTCCACTTGACAACTGTCATGTTCATCCCCTCCTTCTTCACTCTTGGAGCACTGCCTTCTGAAGACAGTTGGCCTGCCTAAGAAAACACGTCCTTACTGGGCACCTGGCATCCATGTGAGAAGAGGCCTGGTACCCTTGCCTCAGGGAAGGACAACTCTGAAGAGCCATCCAGGTTCCAAAGGTCACTGAGGACTGGCTGATGCCTCTGTTACAGATGCATCACAGACCAACTTCTTCCTCTACCCAGGCCTGTCTTCCTTCCCTTAGAAGATTTGGAATCCAACCAATCCATTCTTCAGCATACTGTCTATGGCCATTTTCTCCTACATAATCAGAATTAAGTAGTCATGATGGAGACCATATGGCTCACAAAAGCTAAATTGTTTGTTGCCTGTCCATTACTGAAAAACATTTGCTATCCCCTGTCCTATTCTAAGTCATCAACTTCAATGGCTTCCTAAAGAGCCCACATTTCTTATCAGCTGTTATAATAAGATGTCATCCTAGAACCAGAGTACTCACTCTGAAACATAAATATGATCACATCATCCCAAGACAAAATCACGCAATGAGTAACACACTCAATATAACAATAAGACCCTTTCAAGTGCAGGCCATGTCTATACCCATGGTTGTCCAAATCAGACCAAACCAGTTGCCACTGAAAGAATTCCAACTCATATCAATCCCATAGCACAAAGCAGAATTGCCCCATAGGGTTTCCAAGGAGTAGACGGTAGATTTGAATTACCAACCTATTAGTTAGTGGCTGAACTCTCAACCATGTGCCACCAGGGCTTGCGTGGGCCAATAATGTGATTGATGAAAACACACCAACAAACAAGGTTAAAGCATGTGATGTTTCTTTGATGGTCAAGAATAAGAGGTGATAACTTCTTGCTCCCAGATAGACAGAAAGGCTTCCACATTCCCCAAGTCCCTCACAAAACAAGCAGTTGCTACTGTTAGCATTCTCATGGCATGAAGACTCCACCAGATGTAAGAAGCCTGCCTTTGTCCTTCTCATGTTTTTAAAAATGTCCTCCTGCCTCTATCTTGTCCCTAAGTTACCTCTTGGTTTTGTGGTTAGGTGTTGTTGGGTTGGTACCTCTGTTGTTAGGTGCTGTTGAGTTGGTTCCTATTCATAGTGACCCCGTGTATATCAGAACAAAACACTGCTTGGTTCTGCCTGATCCTCACAGTCACTCTTACGGTTGAGCCCACTATCTCAGTCTGTCTTGCTGAAGATCTTCCTCTTTTAAATTGACCCCCTACCAAGCATGATATCCTTCTCCAGGTACTAGTTCTTCTTGGTAACATGTCCAAAGTAAGAGAAACAAAGTCCTACCATCTTTGCTTCCAAAGAGCATTCTGGCTGTCCTTGTTTCAGGACAAATTTGTTTATTGCTTTGGCGGCTGATGGTATTTCCAATATTCTTCATGAAAATCATAATTCAAGGGATCAATTCTTCAGCCTTCTTTATTCATTGCATAGCTTTCTCATGTGTATGAGGTGATAGAAAACACCATGGCTTGGGTCAGGTGCACCTTAGCCTTCAAGGTGACATCTTTGCTTTTCAATACTTTAAAGAGGTCTTCTGCAGCCAATTTGTCCAATGCAATATGTTGTTTGATTTCTTTACTGCTACTTCCATGAGCATTGATTACAAATCCAGGTAAATACAAGTGTCATTCAAAAGTAGACAGTAGCACTAATACAGCTCCTTTCTTGGACCTCCTTACAGGACAGTGGTAGAGGATAAACCATCCGCTTGATGTGAAGCCACTGACTGCATTCATGCTTTCTCATCAAGTTTAAGTAATTAAAGATTTCCTTTCCTCTTCAGAACTAGATAGATTCAAGTCAATTTTCCTGCTGGGGTGTACCACAGTAGGCCTATTCTTCAGAAGCACATAGGATCCATTCCAGAAATGTATCCTCTAACTTAAGATTAAACATTCTTACTTCTTCATTTCAGTAGCTTTAGTTTGTCGTTGTTTATTTATTTGTTTTGTTTTTGGTCTTTCTAGAACAACTTTTTATATTATATTGTGGACAGTCTATGATTATTACTTGAACTATGCAATGAGGGAAGGCACAGTTTCAAATATACAAAATTATTCATTTATTAATTCAGTAATTAGTCAATTTCTGTGAGAAATAGGGCACCTTTCAACTGTCTCACATCAGTAGAAGTAATTTTTCCTTAGCATAATTTATTTAATTTGTTCCTTTTAAGGATCTATAATACACTTACAATGTTTCATAGCTTCAACAAATTTCAAAAATTATAATACCAAGGCAACAACCAACATCATCCTGAATGGAGAAAGACTGTAAGAATTCCCCCTGAGAACAGGAAACAGACAAGGATTCCCTTTGTCACGACTTCTATTCAGCATTGTGTTAGTGATTCTAGACAGTGCAATCAGACAGAAAAAAGAAATACAGGGCATTTGCATTGGTAAAAAAGAAGTAAAAATATCCCTATTTGAAGATGATATGATTGTATGCAAAGAAAACCCTAAGGAATAAACTGAAAACTAATGGAACTAATAAAAAAAGTTCCCATAGTATCTAAGTTTATATGTTTATTTTATATAAAGCCAAGCCAAGTGCCGTCGAGTCGGATCCATAAGATAAACATAAATCAATAGGATTCCTTTACACCAACAGAGATCATCAAAGAGGAAACCACCAAATCAATACAATTTACTATACCCCCTAAGAAGATAAAATACCTAAGAATAAATCTAACCAGAGATGTAAAAGACCTATACAAGGAGAATTACAAGATCCTACTACAAGTAACCAAGAGAATCACGTAAGTGGGGAAAGCTAACTTGTTCATGGATAGGAAGACTAAATATTGTGAAAATGTCTACTTTACCCAAAATTATCTATGTATGTAATGCAATCTCAATATAAATTCCAATGTAGATTTTTAATGAGGCAGAGAAACAAATCACCAACTTAGTTTGGAAAGGGAAGAAACCTTGGAAAAATAAGGCATTACTGAAGAAGAGGAGCACAGTGGGAGGACTCACACTGCCTGACCTTAGAACCTATTACACTGTCACAGTACTCAAAACAACCTGGTACTGGTACAAAAACAAATATACTGAAATGATACCAAATACAGAAATAACACCATCCACCTATGAATAACTGATATTTGACAAAGATCTAAAGGCCATGAGCTGGGGAAAAAAACAATCTCTAACAAATGGTGCAAAACTGGATATCCATCTGTAAAAAACTGAAACAAGAACCATATCTCACAATTTACACCAAAACTAACTCAAAATGCATTAAAGACCTAAATATCAAATCTAAAATGATAAAGATTGTGAGAGAAAAAACAGGGACAACACTGAAATTTCTAATATATGGCTTAAACAGACTTTTACAAAAACTTACACAATGCAAAAACATCAGAAGAGAAAATGGAAAAATAGTAACTACTGAAAATCATCCAAAAATTTTATCAAGAGAGTAAAAAGATTGCCTATAGACTGAGAAAAAATATTGGCAACCATGCATCTGATCGACATCTAACTTCCATAATCTATAAGGTACTGCAAAATATCAACAAGAAAAAGTCAAATAATCTAATTAAACAATGGGCAAAGGATATGGACCAGACACTTCTCCAAAGAAAACATCCAGGCATCCAAAAGACACAGGAATAAATGCTCACGATTATTAGCTATTAGAGAAATTCAATCCAAACTACATTGAGATACCATCTCACCCCAACAGGGTTGTCACTAATTCAAAAAGTGCAAAACAGCAAATGCCAGAGAGACTGTGGAGAGATTGGAACTCTTCTACGCTGCTGTTGGAAATGTTAAATGGTAACAATTTCTTTGGAAAACAATTTGGCATTTTCTTAAAAAGATAGAACTAGAAATACCATGTGACCCAGCAACTCCACTGCTTGGATTATTAAATATATCCTACAGAAATAAGGGCTGTCACATGAACAGATATATGCACACAAAAGTTTATAGCAGCACTGTCCACAGTAGCGAAAAGACATAATCGACCTGGGTGCCAATCAACAGATGAATGGATAAACTACAGTATGTATATATATTTACAATGGAACACTATGCAATGATAAGGAACAATTATGATTTTATGAAACATCTCATAATCTGGAATCAACTGGAAGACATTATCTGAGTTAAATCAGTCAGCTGCAAAAAGAACAGATATTGTATGAGACCACTATTGTAAGGACTTAAGAAGAGACTTATGCACAGAAGAAAATACTCTTTGATGACTACAAGAGAGGGGATGGAGGGAGAGGATTATTCATAGATCAAACAGTCGATAGGCATTCACTTAGGTGAAGGGAGTGACTGAACTCAGTAGAAGGCAGGTCAGCATAACTGACTACACCACAGGTTAAGAGGTTTTCTAAATTGAACCCAACATTTCAAAGGACAGCAAAGCAAGGACAGAGGTCTGGAGACTATGTTATCAGGGGACATCAAGGTCAGTTGGCATAACTAGTCTTTTTCTGAGAGAGTTTTCTGCACCCCATATTGGTGAGCAGCACCTGGGATCTTTTTTTTTTTTTTTTTGTGATTAACTGAAAGTATACAATCTAAATCAATTTTGCATAACCCCCTATGTGCAGCTCCTTCTGCTCTCCTTGCCCAGTGACAGCATGCTCCTTCTTTTCATTCTACACTTGTCCTATCCTCTAAATAAATTCCTGTCCCTTCCTCTCCAACCTCTTCTCTACCATCTAGAAAGAGACCAGTAAGATAGCATCCTATAAATGCATGGAACCATAAAACACACACCATGTGGTCACACTGTATCCCTGGGTCCAGTTCATTTTTGTCTCAAGACTTGACCTCAGTAGTGTTTTCTGGTTAGGGGCAGCAGCAGGTCTAGAGGCCATGCTCCTAGGAGATCTTCCGGGCTGTCGGACCATAAATTCTGCTCTTGTAGTACAGTTTTTGAGTTGCACTCCTTTGTCTTGTGTTGCCACAAGGGCTCTACGTTGTGTGCCCCATCACAGCTGTCTTTCATAGTGGCCAGGCACCATCTGGTTCTTCTGGTCACATGTTGATACAGTTTCCCATTTACATGGGTCCTTCTTCTCCTGAGCTCCTTTATACTCATGTCTTTGTTATTCTTGGTCATCATCTGTTCCAGATGTGTTGAGACCATTTGGTGGACCTCAGATGGTAACCTGCTAGCTTTTAGTGCCTGGGATTTTAAAAGCCAGCAAGCTGCCATCAGAGGAATATCACCTGGCCCCAACACACCTGGAACAGATGATGATCAAAAACATCGAAGACATGAGGAAATATGAGCCCACGAGACAGAAGGACCCATATGACTGGGAGGCTACATCAGCAGGAGAACAGAACTAGATGGTGCCTGGCCACCACCAAAGACAGCCCTGACAGGGAACAGAAAGTAGTGTCCCTGATGTAGCAAGAGAAAAAGATGAGCAGATCAAGAACTCTATTAAAAGATCAGATTTGATGGTCCAACAACCTGGAAGGTCCTCTGGGAACATGGCCCCTAGACTTCCTCCTAGTCCAGAGCTGAAGCCAGAACTGAAGTTAACACTTCAGACAAAAAACAGATTGCACTTGGGGACACAGAATGATGCAGGTGGTGTGTGTACTTTATGTTTTAATATCAATGTGGTTGTCCTACTGTTTCCTTTTTAGAGTGGAAAAGAGGGTGGAGAGGAAGGGACAAGCATTGGCTTAGTGGATACTAGAAGTAAAGAGTGGAAGAGTTTGCTATCCGGGGGTGAGAAGATCAGATTGAATTGCAGAAATGCAGGTGCTCAGGGTGTTATACGGCAAACTGACTTGTAAACCTCCACTTAATCACAATAAAAAATTAAGAATATGTACATAATACCAGCTTTTTCTTTTCTTTTCTTTTTTAAGCCTCCAGTTGAGCATCTTTTTCTTCAGGCTGACTGCTGTCTTGTTTTTAACACAATCCCTAGGAACTACTGACAATATCCTTGTTTCATGACAACATTTAAGGTATTTTCTCCTGTCCCAAATTGTAATGAGCTGCTTTCCAAGGTTGTTATTGTTGGTTCCCATTGACTTGTCTCCAAACAGAGCAAAACATTGCCTTGGCCTGTATCACTTTCATAATTATTGGTATCTTTGAACCCATGCTGTGGTTATTGTATCAATCCATCTTATTGAGGGTTTCCATTGTTTTCAAGGACCCTCCACTTTACCAAATGTGATGTTCTTTCCTAGAGATTGATCTTTCCTGACGACATGTTCAAAGCAAGCTTGTTAAATTTTCTCCATGCTTGCTATGTAACATTATTTACTGTTTTATTGTATTTTAAGAGAAGACTTACAAAACAAATTAGTTTATACACAAATTGTTGTATACATTCAATGTTCTTCCCATTACTGTCACAAGCTCCCCTTTTATATTCATCTGGTTTTCCTGTCCGTTCCTGCATTCTCATCTTTGCCTTTGGGCATATGGTGTCTTTTGTACTCAAATAAATGATTGTTCTAGTGAGCACTTTCCTTGTGGGTGTTATTGTTTATTTATAGGCCTATTGTATGGCTGAAAGGTGATATCTGGGAATGGAACACTTTTTTATTTTTCAAAGATAAACCTATACCTTTGTGCCTGTTTTCTTTTCACATCCTGTTGGGGAAGGAAGCTAAATGCGTTTCTGCCTACTGCAGTGGAGGGAGATACATCTATGGAGCATTCTCGTTTCATTTCTTCTAAAGTCGATATGTTCTTTCTTCTAGTAGTCCATGATATATTCAATATTCTTTGCCAATACCACAATATGCATGCATCAGTTTATCTGTCTTCCTTTTTCATTGTCCTGCTTTTGCATGAATATAAAGCAACTGAAAAGATAATAGCTTGCATCAGGTCCATTTTAGTCTTTAAAGTGATATGTTTGCTTTTTAAAATGTTAAAGAGGTATTTTGCAGCAGATTTTTCCAATGCAATACATCATTTGATTTCTTCACTGCTGTTTCCACAGGCATTGATTATTGATCCAAGTAGAACAAAATCCTAGACAATTTCAGTTTCTTCATCATTTATCATCATGATGTTTATAGGTCCAGTTATTAGAATTGTTATTTTCTTTAATATTGCTGTATAAGCATGTTGAAGGCTGTAGCTTTTTGCCTTCATCAGTGAACGCTTCAAGTTGTCTTCACTTTCAATAAGTAAAGTTATATCCTCTGAATATTACAAGTTGTTAATGAGCATCAATCCTGATGCCATATTCTTCTTCATATCATTCAGCTTCTCAAATTATTTCTTCAGCATAAAAAGTGAGTAAGTAAAGTAAAAGGACATAATTCTTTTCTGATTTTTATTTATTTATTATGATTGAATGAAAATGTACATTCCCATATAAATTTACATGCCCACCAATATGCATGTCCCACTGCTCTCCCTGCCTGGTGACAACACACTCCTCCTCTCTGCTGCATACATGTGTTATCCTCCCAGCAGTCTACTATCCCCTGCTTTCCACCCACTCCCCTTCCTCTTGTAAGAGGTCCTTTTCTGATTTTAAATCACTTTGTGTCCACTTGTTCTGTTTGAAAGACTGCCTCTTCATCCTTTCTTTACAGATTCTTCTTGAAGATACTTAAGTGTTCCGAAATTCCCATTGTTTTTAACATTATCCATCATTTGCTATGATCCACACAGTTGAATGCTGTTATATAGTCGATAAAACCAAGATTCTCTTCATTCAGCCAAGATCCATCTGACATCAGCAGTGACATCTCTCATTCCATATTCCCTTCTGAAACCAGCTTGCACTTCTGCCCATTCCTGTCAATGTATAGCTGTAACTGTTTTTTGACATATGTTTAGCAAAATTTTGCTAGTATGTGGTGTTAATGATATTATTTGATAATTTATGCATGCTGTTTGATTATCCTCTTTAGAATGGGCGGGGATATAGATCTCTTCCAGTTAGTTGGCCAGGTAGCTGTATTTCGAATATCCAGACATAGATGAGTAAGTGCTTCCAGCATTTCATTTGTTTGTGGTAGCATCTTGATTGGTATCCCATAATCAGAATGTGGAATGTACAAAGTAAAACTTAATAAAATTATATAATTAAAACTACTGAGTATCTGACTCAGGGTGTGACAAATAAGCAATGAAATAGAATAAAGAGCCTGGATTCAGTCTCATGGATATACTGATTCTCAGTGTGCCTCATAAATGGTGATACTTTTCAGTAGAGAAATGAAAAGTGGTTTTGCACCAATTAGCGGGGAAATTGCTTCTCCATAC
This sequence comes from Heterohyrax brucei, assembly GCA_028571685.1. Taxonomy (NCBI): domain Eukaryota; kingdom Metazoa; phylum Chordata; class Mammalia; order Hyracoidea; family Procaviidae; genus Heterohyrax; species Heterohyrax brucei. The sequence goes on along the minus strand of CM053154.1, from coordinate 78,879,094 downwards.
AAAAAAAAAGTCCAATTCTTATCTCTGGCCAATATACCATAATCATACACATATGGGTCCATGAGATACATGAAAGTAAAAAAGAAAACATAATTTTCAATTTTTACAAGAATGTATAACATTATGATCTCATAGAGCAAAAGGATTTCTTAAGAAATATGCAAAAAGTACAAACAAAAAAGAAGAAAATACATAAATTTGAACATGTCATAAAAGCTTCTGTGTTATATTACAGAATACACCACCACACAAAATGTTTGAAAAACTTAGATACAGATTTAGGAAATACATTTGCAGAATATGAAAGCAATGAGCTGAATCCAACATCTATAAAGCACTCTAAAGAATCAATAAGGGGAAAAAAAAGCAAAACACGGCTGTCATGGATTGAACTGCTTCCCCCCAGAAACATGTGTAGCCATTTCTCTGGGCCATGATTCCCAATATTTTATAATGGTCCTACATTGTGTGATTATCCTATGCTGTATGTTAAAGAAGATTAGAGTGGGACTGTAAATTCCTTCCTAAAGTCACTTCCCTTCTTTACTGTAAAGGGAGTTTCCCTGGAGCAGGGCTAGCACTATTTTTTGTCCTTTTATCCTACAAGAGGAAAAAGGCAAGGGAAGCAAGGAGAGAGCTGAGAACCTCATGCCATCAAGAAAGCAACTCTGGGAGTAGAGTATATCCTTCAGACCTGAAGTACCTATGCCAAGATGCTCCCTGAAAAACAACTTATGCAACACAAAGACTTTCCTCCAGAGCTGACAAGGGGAAAAGCCTTCCTTTGAAGCAGACATCATGAATTTGGACTTGCAGCCCACTGTGTGAAAACCAACTTTTCTTGTTAAAGCCACCCACTTTGTGGTATTTCTGTTAGAGCAGTACCAGATGACTAAACCAATGGCCAAGGTATGTACAGGTAAGTCATAAAAGCTAAAAGAGGATCACTAAATATAAAATATATGCTTAATTTCACTGTGATTAAGTAATTACCAAAAACACTGTTTCTGTCAAGTTGATTCTGACTCACACAGTAACCCTACCGGACAGAGTACAACTGCCCCATAAAATTTCCAAGGAGCAGCTCAAAAATTGACCTATGGACCTCATAGTTAGCAGCCACAGCTTGCCGTAGTAGTTAACCACTACATCACCAGAGCTCCATTAAGTACTTGCCAAGCCAGCCAAGTGCCTTGCCAGCCAAGTGCCGTCGAGTCGGATCCGACTCATGGCGACCCTACTTAGAAAAATGTAAATTAAACAAATACTGAAGTACAATTCCTATTAGATAACCGAAGAGGAAATACCATGACAACACAAAGTGCTAGTGAGGATGTGAAATATAGAAAAGTCACATATAGCACTGGTGATGTAGAAAATTCTCCAAGAGATTTGATAATATGAAACAAAGTTAAAGGCATACACAGTCTACTTATCACTCCCAATCTATCTCTAAATCTATGCCATCAAGAAACTCTAAAGTGTGTCTTCAAGAACTACAAAAATATAAGATTATTTGTTACAGCATCATTTCTATAGTAAAAAGTCAAAAACAAACTAAATATCCATACTGCTAAAGGAATAAACACACCTGTCCTGGCAGAAGTGCAACAAGAATGCTCCTTAGAAGCTACGAAGGTGAGACCATGTTTCATATACTTTGGATATGTAATCAGAAGGGATCAGTCACTAGAGAGGGACATCATGCTTGGTAAGGTAGCCAAGCCAAGTGCCGCGTCAGCAAAAAAAGAGAAAGATCCTCAATGCAATGGATTGACACAGTGGCTACCACAATAGGCTCAATCATAACAGCAATTGTGAGGGTGGTGTAGGAGTAGTCAGTGTTTCATTTTGTGGTACACAGGTTGCTATGAGACAGCACCACCACCAACAACAAATATCCATCAGTAGTAGAACCCTGAAAATGGCTGGAAAAATTCTCACAAAGTTAATATTGGGTGGTTTCTCTGTACAGGGAGTGATACTTAGGGAATCCACATGAGTTTGAATATTTCTTTTATGGAACAAAGATATTTGAAGTAAATAAATCAAAATACTAAAATTGTGCTTGGATGTTGATTACTTCATGTTTATTGTAGCTTTTTTCTATGCTTGAAACATAAATATTGGTTAAGGGAGGAGAAAAAAACAAAACACAATGATTTCTATAATACACAAGGAAGTGCAAAGCTATAAGCATTGTGGGAATAAATAAGACATAAGAATGTAATAACAGTGAGATAAATTGATACTCAAGTAGAGGAGCAATGTGAAGTAATTTTCAAACATGGAAGAACTTGAGTATATAGCACCCTTTGCTCCCATTGAGGTAAAGTGCAGGAGGTGGAATAAAACTACTCACTGATGGTCTGGTGCCAAGATGATAAAGTAGTAAGATGACTCCTGTGATCCCTCTAAAAATAAAGATCCAAAAGAACAAGTGAATCAATTACATATGACTTCCTAGGAGGCCTGAACATCAAAGGCAAAGATGAGAAACTGGATTGAGTAATGGGGAAGGGAGAGTAGGTCCAGAAGTACCTAGGACTGGCCAGATCTGATTTGCCAAGAATCAGCTGCAGCCAGAGCGGTCAGCAGATCAGTGGATGACGTCCTCAGCAAGAGAAACTGGCCAGTGAACTCACTCACAGCTCCAGAACTAGTAAAAAACCAGCACAAGATCCTCAAAAGATGTCTTTGAATGTAACCTACTCTGTGCAGATATAAATCTCTCCTTCAGGGATAAACCTTTTTCCTTTCTCCCAGTTCTTTCTCCTCCCTGCTCTTGCAGTGCACCCTGTACTGGAAGCTGATGCCATTAACTGAGCCAGAAGTAAGACTCCTTACATCCTCCACAAATCATTCTCTGAGACCAATAGAGAGAACAGCTTAACAAACTGGGGTGGGGTGGGGAGGGAATGGAAATATGCTTACTCTCCAGAGCCAGAAATTCAGGGCAGAAGCAATCCCTTCAGCTAGATTCAGACACAAGGGGGCACACCAAGCTCACAGACACTCAAGGACAGTCATTACCCCCCTGCCTTTCTCAGAGCCTACAGTGAGATACCCGTGCCTATATCTACCACCCCTACCCATCTAGGACAGTAGGGGAGAGCTTCCACCACATGCTTAAGGACTATCTAGACACCTGAAATGAATCCATACAAGAAAAGTAAACAGGCTCATGGGCTCACGTATCTAGTAACAGATCTAACTTCCTGGTGACAGAACATTAGAGCTTCAAAACCACCAATACCAAACTAGCACACATGATCAGCCTATTTGGACATTTCAAAGCAAGAAGCTAGAACACAGTAGGCAAATGTAAAATAAATACAATAACCTATTGATGGCTTGAACTCAGTAGTCAATATCAAGTCACTCAAAGAGGAAAATCATGATGGATTCAGAAATCTCCCAAAACAAAGAATCAAAATTTCCAGATAAAGAAAACTTTCTGGAATTACCAGAGGTAGAATGCAGATGATTAATAATTAGGATTCTTTAAGAGATCAGGAATGAAATGAGGCAAAATCCAGCAGGACATAATGACAGATTGAATAGACTGCAAGAAAGCATACAGAGATAGGTATTAGAAATTTGGAAAGTTAATATAAAGTACAGAATTAGACAACTCAATAGAAAGTTGAAGGAGTACAACTAAGGCAATGGAAGGTCAAATTAGTGAAATTGAAGACAAAGCAAGTGATATTAACACAGTGGAGGAAAAATCAGAAAAAGAATTTGAAAAACACCAAGAAACACTAAGAATTATGTGGAACTCTATGAAGAGGAATAATCTTTGAATGCTTGAAGTACAACAACAGGGGAAGATAACAGGAAATACAGAGAGAATAGTCAAAGATTTATTGACAGAAAACTTCCCAGGAGGTGGGCAGAGACAAGATGGTGGACTAGACACATGTCTCCTCCATTCCCACTGAGAAGTAAGCCATAGCATGACACCTGAATGGAGCAGCATGAACGTCCAGGGAGCCCTAGGATCTGGCATAGGGTTGTTAGATTGGACTATGCACCAGTAATAGGGAAACTACCTGTCTCTAACATGAGGTAGTAGTATGCTAATTCCTGCTTCTGCTGAGTCACAGTTTGGAAGGACTGCAGGTATTGATGCCTTCTTTGTTATCTGGGAGGCTGGGACTGGGCATGAGCTTGCAAATACACCAAGCTGCAGTGCTTAAGTAAACAGCATATAAAGCAGCCGAGAGACTGCTTGGGACACAGAGGTGACTGACGAGTAACTGCATTCAGAATTATGTCTCAGCTCCAGTTGAGGTAACAATAGAGAAACTGAACAGTTTCAATATGGTGTGAAGGCAACAATCAGTAGCTAACCATTTAAAGAAGCAGTACACCATGGCTCCAGAAAACTCCCAAAATAAAGAATTAAAAACTTCCCAGATGAAGAAGCCTTTCTCAAACTACTGGAGGCCAAGTACAAAAGAATTATAGACAGTTCTCTTCCAGAGATTAAACAAAGTGTATCGCTGCAAAATGAAAAATTAAGTAAGCTATTTGAGCTGATGGAACATCAGTGATCTGAAATCTGGCAGATTGATAATAAAATGACAGAATTAGACAAATCAATCCAAAGTCAAAAGAACAGAATTGAGGTAATGGAAGCCAGAGTTAGTGAGCATGAGGGTAGAGCAAATGACAGCAACATTTATGAAGAGAAATCAGAAAAAAAGAACTAAGAAAAATGAAGACGCATTAAGAAAAATGTGGAACTCTATTTAAAAGGAATGATCTACGAATAACTGGAGTCCCTGAACAGGGAGAGATAACTGAAAATACAGGGAATATTGTTATAGAGTTGCTGACAGAAAACTTCCCTGAAATTATGAAAGAATAAAATATAAATATCCAAGATACTGATTGAATGCCACAAAAACTAGACCCCAAAAGTAAGACAACAAGACATATTATAATCAAGCTTAATAAAATGAAACATAAACACAGGCTCTTAAAGGCAGTGAAGCTTGAAGCAAAGCTAACATTCACAGGGAAGCCCTGTAGGTTTTGTCTGACTTCTCAGCAGAAACAATGTTGGGAAGGAGGCAGTGAGATGACAAATTCAAAGCCTTGAAGGAGAAAAACTCCCAACCAAGAACTATATATCCTGCAAAATTGTCTCTCAAATATGAAAGTGAAATTAAGACATTTGCAGATAAATAGAAGCTTAGAGACTTTGTAAAAACCAAACCAAAATTACAAGAAATACTGAAAGTAGCTCTTTGCTTAGAAAAACAAAAACATAAGGAGGCAGTGAAGGACACAGCACCCAGAATCCTACTCAGTTAGGGAAGTCACAAAGTTCAATCAAAGCTACAATACTAAAAGAAGGGAACTAGTGATCATAAGATGAAAACTGACATAATCAAACTAAAAAGAGGGATATACTACAGTAGTTATAACCTTTTAAAGGGGAGAGAAAACTAAAAAGATATGCAGAAGGTAGAGACTGGTTTAAACTTAGAATAGAAAGGGGGATCTAAGGGATAGCTGCAAAACAAAATAACAATGCAACATATCAAAACAACAAGAAACATAATACAGGTGTCTCAACAAACATGAAGCCAACACTGAAAAAGATAAAAGTCAATCTATCAAGAAGAACGACTCAGAAAAGAATATTAAGAGCAACACAGAAAATATCAACAACGCAAAAATAAATGCATCAAAATGACAACACTAAACACATACCTACCAATAATTACACTGAATGTAAATGGACTGAATGATCCAACAAAGAGACAGTGAGTGACATCCTGGATCAAAAGACACAATCTGCCTGTATGCTGCTTACAAGAAACACATCTTAGACTCAAAAATACAAATAAATGGAAAATCAAAGTATGCGAAATACATACCATGCCAACAACATACAAAGAAGAGCAGGAGTGTCAATACCAGTCCCAGATAAAATAGACTTTAATGTAAAATCCACCAGCATGGACAAGGATGGTCACTATTGCTGAAAGGTTCAATACATAAGCAAGACATACCAATATTAAATACATACGACCTGAATACCAGAGCATCTAAATACATCAAACAAACACTGACAACATTGAAAAATGAGATAAACCACTCCACAGCAATAGCTGGAGACTTCAACACTCTACTTTCAGTAACGGACAGATCATTCAGAAAAGTTCCCTGATATCAAGAAAGAAAAGAAGATATCTATTCAAGACATTCATTGAACTTCACACGAAGTAGATCCCAAAAGAAAGATCACCAAGGCATATTATAGTCAAACTTGTCTAAAATAAAGGGGATAATTTTAAAACTAGCTAGGGATAATCAAAAAATAATCTACAAAGGAGTCAGTAAGACTAAGTCTGGACTACTCAGCAAAAACCAGGCAGGCAAGAAGGCAATGGGACAATATATACAAATTCAAAGCCTTGAAGGAGAAAAACTTCCAACCAAGAATTATATATCCTGCAAATTGTCTCTCAAATATGAAAGTGAACTTAAGACATTTGCAGAGACTTTGTAAAAACCAAACCAAAACTACAAGTCTTGAAGCCTTGAAGGAAGATAGCTGCCAGCCAAGAATTACATATCTAGCAAAATTGTGTCTCAAATATGTTGGTGAAATTAACACATTTGTAGGTAAACAAAAACTTAGGAAATTTACAAAAACCAAACCAAAATAAGAAGAAATACTAAAGGGAGTCTTTTGCTTAGAAAATCAGTAATATCAGGTAACAACACAAGACTAGAATGCAGAACAGAGCAACTGAGTATCAACCCAAATAGGGAAATCACAAAAATAAATCAAAGGCAAAACACAAAAATAGGGAAACAGACATGTCATTAGGTAAACATTACAACATAAAAGGGGAACTTAAAAAATGTAGTCATAGATCTTTCACATGAAGAGAAAGTCAAAGTGACATAAAGAAATTAAAGACTGGTTTAAATTTATAAAAAATATTGGTAAATAGGTAATCACAAAGGACGTTATCAATCCTAGTGATCAAAATAAAAACCAAGAAAAACATGAAGTCCTGGCAAATACAAAACCACCAACAATGAAAAAGATGAAAAGAAAGCAAGTGAAAAGAAATGACTCAGCACAGAAAATTAAGTGGAACAAAGGAATTGTCTATAACATAGGGAAAAAAAGACAACAGGGTGACAGCACTAAACTCATGGCTATCAATAATTATGGTGGATGTAAATGGATTAAATGCATCAATAAAAAGATGGAGAGTGACAGACTGGATTTAAAAAAAAAATGTTAATCTATATGCTGCCTACAGGAGACAAACTTTAGGCTTAAACATTAAGAGACAACTAAACTAAAGACAACTAAAATTGAAGGATGGAAAAAGTACACTAAGCAAATAATATTTTAAAAAGAGCAGGAGAGGTGCTACTAATTTCTGATAAAATAGATTCTAAAGTAAAATCCACCACAATGAATATGGAAAACTGCTATGTAACAATTAAAGGGTCAATACACTAGGACAACATAATAATATTAAATATGCACTCAATGTCAGGGCTCCAAAATACATAAAATAAGCTGTAACTAAATAGTAAACAGAAATAGACAGCTCCACATTAATAGTAGGAGACTTCAACACACCACATCCAGTGGACAGAACATCCAAAAAAAGAGCTTAATAAAGAAACAAAAGATCTAAATGCCACAATCAACCAACTTGAGCTCATATACATATATCAAAAACTACACTCAACAGCAGACAAGTATACTTTCCCTTCCACACATGTGTAATGTTCTCCAGAATAAACCACATATTAGGCCGTAAAGCAAACCTTAACAAAATTCAAAGAATCAAAATATTACAAAGCATCTTTTTAGATCATAAAGCCATGAAAGTAGACATCAATAACAAAGAAAGGAAGGAAGGAAAAAATTCAAACACGTGAAACCACCTTGCTTAAAAACTACTGGGTTACAGAAGAAATCAAGGATGAGAAAAGGAAATTCACAAAATCAAATGAGGATGAAAACACATGCTACCACAGCATTTAGGACACATCAAAAGCACTGCACAAAGGTCAATTTTTCTGATAAATGCACACACTCCACAAAGGTCAATTTTTCTGATAAATGCACACACTCACAATAAGAAAAGACCCAAATCAAAACATCAACTCTACAAATCAAACAAGTAGAAAAATAGCAGAAAAATAACACCTAGGAAACCAGAAGAAAGCAAATAATAAAATTTCTAGCAGACCTAAAATAATTAGAGAATAAAAGAAATGGTTGAAAGAGTTAACAAGACCAACAAAATTGACAAATCACTGGCTAATCTGACAACAGAAAAACAGAAGAGGAAGCAAATAACCCAAATAAGAAATAAGATGGATGATATCACAACAGAATCAAGTGAAAGTGAATTTAAAAGAATCATAACAGAATACTCTGAAAAAATGTACTTTAAAAAATTCAAAACCCTAGAGGAACTGGACAAATTTCTAGACACATGATATTTGCATAAACTAACACAGAGAAGTAGGATAACTAAATAAATCCATAACTAAAGGAGAGATTGAAAAGGTAATTTAAAAACTCCCAACCACGTGCTGTGTATACTTTATGGCTCTGTGAATTTATAGGATGCTATCTTACTGGTGTCTTTCTAGATGGGAGAGAAGAAGGTTGAGAGGAGGGGACAGGAGATTGTTACAAGGATACTACAAGTATGGAATGAAAAGGAAGAGTGTGCTGTCAACAGGCAAAGAGAGCAGAGGGAGCTGCAGAGAGTAGAGCAGGTAAAATTAATTCAGATAGTATACTTTCACTTGATTACAATAATAAATAAAAAGATAATGTAAAGCCCTCGGCTTGGAATAAACGTTCAGTCAGTGCTTGCAGGGGAAAAAAAATGGCCCTGGTGGTTTCACTGGAGAATCCTATCAAACTGTTAAAGGACAGTTAACACCACTATTATGAAAGGTATTTTGGAGAGTAGAGAAAGACAGAATACAGCCAAATTCATTCTATGAAGCTAGCATAACTCTGATACCCAAACGAGGTAAAGACAGCACAAAAATCAGAAGTAACAGACCAGTATCTTTTATGACCTTAGATGCAGAAATCCTTAACCATATCCTAGCCAGTAGAGTTCAACAACATATCAAAAAAATAATAATTCACCATGACCAGGTGAGATTCATACAAGATATGCAGGGATGGTTCAACATTAAAAAAAAAAAAAATCAATGTAATTAAACACATAAATGAAAGGCAAGAACCACGTGATTTTATTAATTGATGCAGAAAACAGATTTGACAAAATTCAACACCATTCATGTTAAAAACTCTCAGCAAAATAGGAATACAAGGACAATCCCTCAGCATGATAAAGGGAATTTATACAAAGCCAAATACCAACTTCATCCTAAATGGAGAGAGTCTGAAAGCATTCCCCTTGAGAATGGGAAGCAGACAAGGATGCCCTTTGTCACCACTTTTACTCAACATTATGTGAAAGATTCTAGCCAGAGCAATCAGACAAAATAAAGAAACAAATGATATCCAAAGTGGTAAGGATGAAGTAAACATATCTCTTTTTGGAGGTGATAGGATTTTATACACAGAAAACTTCAAGGAACACGCATACACACCACAAAACTTCTGGAATAGACAAATTCAGTGAAGTATCAGGATATGAAATAAACATACAAAAATCAGCTGGATTCCTTAATTCCAACAAAGAGAGTATTAAAAATGAAATTACCAAATCAATACTACTTACAATAGCCTCCAAGAAGATAAAATACTTAAGGGTAAATCTAAACAGAGACATAAAAGACTTACGCAAAGAAAATTACAAGACTCTGATGCAAGAAACCAAGAGACCTTGTTCATGGATAGGAAGACTTAACATTGTGAAAATGTCTATTCCACCCAAAGTGATCTATAGATACAGTGCAATCCCAGCACAAATTCCAACGACATTTTTTAATGTAATAGAGAAATAAATTGCCAACTTCATATGGAAAAGGAAGAAGCCATGGATAAGTAGAGCATTACTGAAGAAGAACAGAGTGGGAGGCCTCACACTACCTGACTTTAGAGTGTATTACACTGCCACAGTAGACTGGTACTGGTACAAAAACACAGACCAGTGGAATGGAATTGGGAATCCAGGTAGAATATCACCCACTTATGAGCATCTGATACTTGACAATGCCCCAAAGTCTATCAACTGGGGAACAGACAGTCTCTTTACTAAATGATGTTAGTATAACTGGGTATCTACCTGCAAAAAAATGAAACAAGACTTACAGCTTACACCATGCACAAAAACTCTCTCAAAATATATAAAAGACCTAAATACAAAATACAAAACAATAAGGAACATGAAAGAAAATATAGGGACAATGCCGGAGTCCCTAATACACTGCATAAACAGACTACAAACATTATTAATGATGCACCAAAACCAGAAGGGAAAATAGATAACTGGCAACTCCTAAAAATCAAACACATACCCTCACTCAAAGACTTCATCAAAAGATTAAAAGGACAACCTACAGACTGGGGAAAAATTATGGCTACCACAAATCCAATCAGCTTCCAATCTCCATAATCTACAAGGTACTGCAAAACCTCAACAAGAAAAAGACAAATATCCTAATTAAAAAATGGTTAAAGGATGCGAACAGTCACTTCACCAAAGACATTCAGCTGGCTAAGAGATACATGAGGAAATGTACATGATTAATAGCCATAGAGAAACCCAAATCTAAACTAAAAATAAATATAATCTCACTCCAACAAAAATTCAAAACCACAAAGTTGTAAGTATCAGAGAAGTTGTGATGAGATGAACACTTCTCCACTACTGGTGGAAATGTAAAATGGTACAACCACTTTGGAAATAGATTTAGTGCTTTCTTAAAAAGCTAGAAATAGAAATACCATTGGACCTAGCAACACCACTTCTTGAGATATATCCTAGAGAAATAAGGGCTGTCACACGAATGGATACATGTATACCAGGGTTTTTATTGTAGCACTGTCCCAATAACAGAAGGAATCAACCTAGGTGTCCATCTACAGATGAATGGATAGACAAACTATGATATATTCACACAATGGAGTACTATGCAATGATAAAGAGCAATGACGATCTTGGGAAAGATAACATGCAAGAATCTGAAAGATATGTTGAGTGAAATTAACTAGCTGCAAAAGGACGAATATTATATAGACTACTGCTGTAAAGACTCAAGGAAAGGTTTAAACACAGAAGAAAACTGTCTTTGATGGTGACAAGGGTAGGTAAGGAAGAAGATTAAATAGTAGGTAACGTGACGTAAGGAACAACACACAGTATGGGAGAGTCAGCACATCTGGACCAAACCAAAAGCTAAGAGGTTTCCTAAATATAACCCAACACTTTGAAGGACAGAGTAGCAGGAACAGGACTCTGGGGACCACAGTTTCAGGGGACATCTAGGTCAATTGGCATGACAAAGATTTTTAAGAAAATGTTCTGCATCCCACTTTGGTGAATGGTATCCAGGGTCTTAAAAGCTAACAAGCAGCCATCTAAGTAGTACCTATTTGTTCCAACCAACCCAGAGTGTAGGAAAATGAAAGATATTAAAGACAAGTTTGAGCCCAAGAGACGGAAAGGGCCATATAATCCAGAGACTAGATCCATATGAGACCAGAAGAACCAGATGGTGCCCAGTCACCACCATTGACTCTTCTGACAGTGAATATAACATACAGTCCCTGAAGTAGCAGGATAAAAATGGGTATGCAAGACTAGAACTCTATTAAAAATACCAGACTTGGTGGTCCGACAGACTGAAGGGTCCCCAGAAGATATGGCTGCTGGATTCTCTGTTTGCCCACAGCTGAAACCATTCTTAAGGCCAACTCTTCAAAGACTGGACAAAACTATACGACACAGAGTGATACTGGTGAAGAGTGTGCTTCTTGGTTTAAGTGTATACGTGAGGCTAACTGGGCAGCTCCTGTCAGAAGCAAGACATGATGGTGGAAGGGGCAGCAGCTGATTGAATAGACACAGAAAATATGGGATGGAAAGGAGGAGTATGCTGTTACAGAGTGAAGAGAGCAGCTAGGGTTATACAGCAGTATGTGCCTGTGTGTGTGTGTGTGTGTGCACGCGCACGCGCACGTTCACACATTTTTGTATGACAAAGGAACTTGGATTGTAAACTTCCATTTACAGCACAATAAAATATTTTTTAATAATTTTAAAAAAGAAAATTACGCACTGATGAAATCTAGCTAAGTAAAAATGAATGGAGACTATGGAGTAACAAGCATAAGGCAGTACTCAGCGTGCAAAGCGAGTGGTGCAATGTCTAAGACTTGCTAATAGAGTGAAATCCTGCAAAACTCAGTGACTGCAGCACTGGAGCTCTTTCTTGAGAAAAGTACTGCAAGTTCAAAATTAACTAAACAGGGAAGTATCAGAACATAGTACAGAGAAATGGGAAAGTTCCAGAAAAATGGCTGCTGGTGGGAGATAATTTAAGAAAGAACTCAGACTCTTCCACTTTGGCATTATGATGGCAGAGTGTAAATGTTAGAACTCCTGAGAAGCAAATTTGAAAAGTAGGGGCAGGAGTCTCAGCAAGAAGTTGTAAAGGGCTACCTACTCACTTCCCTTGGTATGAATTCAATCGTCAAGCATTAAAATTGAAGTGAATTTTTAAAAGAATCATGGCGATGGCACTTGGCTGGCTTGGCTTTTAAAAGAATAATACTTCCATAATCTCTTAGAGTTGGCACTTGTACTTTTTTTCTCCTTGAATAATGGAAGCATTAGCAGCTCTTGTGCTAAAGACATAGCTGAAGTTAAGCAATTCCATTAATTTTTACTATTTCTTTTCCTGTTAACATCAAATAAAATTACATTTAATGTTTTTGTTATTAAAGTAACAGGGTAACACAATCTTGTTATAATAGAATGATTTCCATCCATTCACCCACCCACCCACCACTTATCCACCCATCCATCTCTCCACCTATCTGTATATGTGCATCAACAGCAGCCCATAAAAATGTTGTCTAATTTTATGCATGTTATTTATAGGCAATATGATTCTGAATATTATTTTTAGTTTTATGTTTGTGGCCTTTGTTTTTCTTTCTCATTTATACTTTGCCATATGGTTTGAAAAGACTATGATGAACATGTGTAAGTTTTGAAAACAAACTATACAAACATTATTTCAAAAACTAAAATAGGAGGCAGCAAATTTAGGCAGTTTTTATGTAAGAATAACTGACAGTTCTTGATGACTGCCATGATACTGTTTATGCCAAGGAGGAGGAGGATTCAAAGTTGTGCTGAGATTTTGATCCTGGACCACAACAACAACAGAACCATAAACAAAACAGGGACACTGGCTAACAGGATTGATGGGAGCAAGCCAATTCCTTAAGGCTTGGATACACAGGTTTCAGGAACTACTGTCAGTACAGAGAGGCAGGGTTGGAGTTTGCAATAGACTGGTTAAAAATAAATATTTAGAAGTCAACACTGCAGAAGTGTGAGCTGGATGAAAGATGATGGAATTTCAAGAGTAGCATGTGTGTGTGGAATGAGAGCCTGCAGGATCTAACACAAGCTGACACCACCACTGAATTCAGACAAGCCCCCAAGAAAGGAGGGAGAGAGAGAGAGAGGGAGAGAATGACTAGTTTCTGTTGAGACAACTCAGACTCATGGCACCCCTATGTGTACATGGTAGAACTATATGCTTCATAGGATTTTTAACACTGTGGCCTTTTAGAAGAAGATCACCAGGCCTTTCTACCAAGGTGCTTCTGCGTAGGTATGAACCACCAGCTTTTAGGTTAGTAGCTGAGTGTTTAACCATTTGCACTACCCAGGGATTACTTGTTGAAAGGACCATCTCCAGTGACTAAGCAAAAAAACAAAAATAGAAAGTGGCAGAAGCTATAATATAGCAGCAAATATTACCCAACTCTATTTATCTTGACACTACACAATGCAGGTTGCAACAAAAATGTCTACTATGGGATCCTCCTACTCTCAAATTTCAGGCTCAACTTGGGTCACTGTGACATGGAGTTCTTGTTCTACTTCAGCATTAACTCCTGGCATTTGGGCAGGAAGACAGTCACACCATAGTTAATTTACCAGTTTGCCTGGTGGGATCCAAGATGTTTTCAGTGTGCCAGAGTGCCACTGATTTTCAATAAATGAATTTTTGCTGATACATATTTTTTTAATGAGTGCATTTATCAAGGTCTATGTCATTTGAAAATATTAAGTAGAAGTCAGTGTGTTAAGAGCTATTCAACAGATACTTCCTCTGTTTGCAGGCTGGAAGGTTGCTCCAAAGTTTATTCACATGTCTGCTGTCATCTATTATGCCTTAATGCCAGTTAACTACCACTTTGGAGCTGAAGTGAATCAAGTCAGCCTCTCCCACCAGGTGAGCTTAGCTCCCAACTGTTATTTTGGCTGGGAGTCTTAGCCATGGTCTTTCATTTAGCAGGAATATTTGGCTTTGGCAGACTGGTAAAAGAGGCAGAATTTCAAAATAATGTAGCATAGCAATATTTATGAAACTATTTGCACAGTGCTACTAAGAAGCTAATTCTCTTCTCCCATTGTAAATTTCTTTCCAGTCAGGCCAAAAATATTGATTTGCTAAGCTATTTAGATTTTGAAAGATCTGTTGCACAGATCATTATATTAAAGAAGTGAAAGTCATCTGCACTTACATGGGGGGTAATATTCTGGCATCACAAGAATTCCACAGAGAATGTGGTAAAGAACTGACAGATTGAGACCCTTGGCTTGGTGGAGAAATCAGAGAACAAAGAGAGTGCTTCAGTTTCCTAGTCCTACTGTAATACAAATACCACAGTGGATGGCTTTAAACAAAAAGAATTTACTTTGTCATGGTTCTGGAGGCTTAAAGTCCACACCAGGGTCTCAGTTGTATTGATTTTTTTCTGCGAGTCTTTCTCCTACTTTCTAGTATCTCTCAGTGAGCCTTGGCTTGTGGTGATCCTCACGAGGCATCTGTCTTCCTTTTGTATATGTGTCTTTGTGTCCATTCTGTTTTTTTTTATAACTCAGAAGTGACTAGGTTTAGGACCCACTCTGTGCTGGCATTACCTCATTAACATAACAAAAGAAGAAACTCTATTTCTCTATTTCCAAACAAGATGAGGCAGTGTTTCATTCTGTTGTTCATAGAGTTGCTCTGAATTTGAACTGACTCAATGGCACCTAACAACAACAACAAGGGCCAGGATTTCACTATTTGTTTTAGGAGAACATGATTCAATAAATAGCAGAGAGCAAGTGAAACTCACAATGAAGCAGGATGCCCAGTCTTGCTTCCTTCCTCTTGGCTCTCCTCATTTAGGGCATGCTGACTCTGGGTTGCTGATCCTACATGATTGTGGCTTTTTGACAGTAATTGACTAGGGAAGGGTGTTTTTAAGTTTTCTGAGTACTTCCCTCTGGCTCTGTCCATTTGTAGTCACTGTTCTGGGGCCAGAATATGACAAGGATAGGAAGTGACATATACCAAACTCTGTATGTCCTGGAGCCAGCCTCAATGGCTCTGCCACTGTCACGTCAAGCTCCATCACTTGTGGTGGCTCAGTGGCTGCACCTATGACACATGTCAGAAACTTTCAAACTTCTGCTTGTTTCTTCATCCAGACTGCGTGTGCAGCCGTGACAAGGAAGGGATGACATTTGGGATGAGGGAGGAATAGACAGTGCCTTTCTCTTCCTACATCCTCCAACTGTCAGTGTGAGTTTTCTCTCAACATATCAAAGTTTAGACCTAGTTGCCTTGTCATTTAGAAGTGCATGCTGTAGTAACCAGGTTTGAAAACAATGTAGAAGAGAGAGGAGGTGGGCACATCTCCTTACAGAATGATGCATCACGAGGAAATTAAACAAAAAAGGCATTGCATGAGGCTATCTCTGACCTTTGGAAATGTGCTGTGTGGGCAGACGGATGGATGCACTCAAGTCATCTATACACATAAATTCTTTTACATTTCTTTTCCCTTCCTATCAAAATTGAATAACTTGGTATAGGAGTTAGCCAAAATAGCAGAGATTTTCTTGGTGGGAGGTTTTACTTGTCTGCAGTTTTTCCATTTCTTCTTTTTAATAATACTTTCATTTCACTAGAGGATGGAGGGATAAAAATATGGTGTCTAAATTAAAGCCAAATTTTCACAGTGATGCAAGCTCTGTCTGGATGCATGTCTGAAATTCATTCTTTCCCACTAGCATAATTCAGAAAATCTGCAAATGAGGAAGCGCTGCTTGTGGTTCAACCCAGTTGTTTTTAGTGGCTTTAACAGTTAGGACCAGGATTCTTTTGCATGTCTTTTTCGAGAACAAAATGAGTGTTTTGTTCTTCTATTTACTTATCTCAGTTATTATGAAAAAACAAATCAGCTTCATACAGTAAAACTGTCACTCAAGTGCTTCATCCCAGATCACTTCCCAGGGGGCTTTAATTCTTTGGTGCTTGCCACCAAAATGCCACCCAAAACTGTTGTGCTGCTTTTACTGTCATGGAAAATATTCTTCATTCTGAAGAAACTACTCCAAAGTGTGGGCTGTTCTCTAGCTTCTTATGGGGCTGAACTGTAGAACACTGGGTATGGTTGAGTGGTCCTGGGGAGTTCCACCAAATGCAAGGACACGTAGTTAGGAGTTGAACATTGTTATGGACTGGATTGTGTCCCTGAAAATTTATGTTGTAAATTCTAACCCCTACGCCTGTAGTTAAAATCCTGCTTGGGAATGTGTTTTCTTTGTTATATTAATATAGCAATATTAGTGTAGGATATGTTTTAAGTAAATCTCTTTGAAGCTATAAAAGAGCAGATTAGGAGGTGGGGCCAGGTTGGCGGACTAGACACATGTCTCCTTTATTGCCTCTGAAAACTAAGGCCTGGAATTATAATGGACATCTGGGAAGCCCTAGGACCTGGTATAGCACTGTAAGATTTGAATAGAAATCAGTAATGGACTAAACTGCCCCTCTCAAAGATGAGCCAGCAGCCACTGACTCTCACTCCTGCTAACTCAACATATCAGAGAACTGCAGGTACTGATACCTTCTTTGTTATCTGGGAGGTGGGTGCTGGGCAGGAGATGACTAATACCCCTAACTGTGGTGCTTAAGTAAACAGTGCATAACACAACAGAGAGACAGTCCATGGGATAGCCGCATATTGAGAGCTCAGCTACTGAGTGAGGACAAAACTGCACCTCCATATTCCCTTTTCTGAGCTACACCATAGACTGCTTTTTCACGACAGAAAAGCAGCTCAGCTGGGATGCCATCTTGGTCAGCTGTGAGGCACTGTAACCTAGCCAGGGGGCTTAGCTGTAACTGATTCTCAAGTGGAGCAGTAGTGCATCTGGCAAGTGATTTCTGTCAGAAAAGCAGCATTTGAGACAATTGGTGTCCAGATTCATGGGTGCGACCTGGCAGAGGATTGCAAGAAGGCCCTAACCTCTCACTACTTTCGACCACATCATAGCATCTGGGGACATCCTATGAGGTACTTTTGTTGTCAGCTGGAAGGCAGGGCCTGCCATATCTGAGGGCCTGGTTGTTTTTGGCAGCATTTGGGCAACTCCCTGTTTAGAAGTAAAGTAACCTTTTAAATAAGACTTAGAGATCTAACTGCTGGGAGGCTCAGTAGCTTCCCCTCCACCCTTCAAGGACCCACATCATAGGGTCAGCTGGTGGCCCCCTAGTGTCTCTGTAAGTAGGGAGCCACCTTTCCCAGCCAAGAGGCCAGAGAGTCCACTTGGGGTCAGTCATTAGAGTACATAGAGATGGCTGGTGACCAACTCCTCTCTTAAAACTACACGTCAGCTCCTGTTCAGATAACACCAGAGAAATCAAACAGCTTCTAGATGGCACACAGACAACAGACTATAGCCAACCATTTAAAGAAGCAGTACACCATGGCTCTGGAAAACTCCCAAAATAAAGAATCAAAACACTTTCTGGATGAAGAAGGCTTTCTGAAACTACTGAAGGTCGAGTACAAAAGAATTATCAAGAGCCCCCTACAGATAAAACAAAATGCAGCAGAACATACTGAAAAATTATGTAACCTATTAGAACTGATGGAACATCAGCATTCTGAAATCCAGCAGATCAATAACAAAATTACGGAATTAGATAATTCAATCCAGAGCCCAAAGGGCAGAACTGAAGCGATGTAAGTCAGACTTACTGATGTTGAGGATAGAGCAACTGACACCAGCATTTAAGAGGAGAAATCAGAGAAAAGAAGTAAGAAAAACGAAGAAACGTTAAGAAACATGTGGCACTCTATTAAGAGGAATAATCTATGAATGATTGGAGTTCCTGAACAAGGAGGGCTAGATGAAAATACAGAGAGCATTGCTATAGAGCTACTGACAGAAAACTTCCCTGAAATTATGAAAGAAGAGAATATAGATATCCAAAACGTGTCAAATGACACAAAAACTAGACCCCAAAGGAAAAACACCAAGACATATTATAATCAAGCTTAATAAAATGAAACATAAACAGATTCTCTTAAAGGCAGCGAGGCTCAAAGCAAAGCTAACATTCAGACAGAAACCCTGTAAGCTTTTGTCTAACTTCTCCACAGAAGCAATGCTGGGAAGAAAGCAGTGGGATGACACATTCTAAACCCTAGTGTAGAAAAACTTCCAACCAAGAATTAGATATCCTGCCAAATTATCTCTCAAATATGATAGTGAAAGTAAGACACTCCCAGGTAAACAGAAGATTAGAGACTTCGTAAAAAGCAAACCAAAACTGTAAGAAATACTGAAAGAAGCTCTTCACTTAGAAAAACAAAAACATTAAAGTGTGAAGTGTATGCTTAAGGAGGCAATACAGGACACAGCATCAAGAATTCTACTCACTTAAAGCCAAAGGAAGCCAAAAATCTCAATTAAACTATAATATTAAAAGAAGAGAATGAGTGATTATAACATGAAAATTATGACATCACTTTACTAAAAAGTGGGTGGATACATCACAGTAGGTAAAACCCTTTCAAATGATGAAGAAATTAAAAAGAAAGCAGAAGGAAAAGTCTGGTTTCAACTTAGAATAGTAAGGGGGATCTTATGGGTAGCTACAAAGCAAAATAACAATGCAACATATCAAAACAGGAAGCATAACAAGGAGTCTCAACAAACACAAAACCAACACTGAAAAAGATGAAAAGTCAACTCATAAAGAAGATTTGACCCAGAACAGAATATTGAGAAAAACATAGAAAACAGCAACAACACAAAAATAAATGGATCAAATGACAGCACTAAACATATATCTATCAATAATTACACAGAATGTAAATGGACTGAACACTCCAATAAGCAGACAAAAGACATTGTGAATCAAAATGCATGAACTGTCTACACACTGATTACAAGACACATGCCTAAAACTCGAAGAAATGAACAAACTGAAAGTCAAAGGATGGAAAAACATATACTAAGCCAACAATATACAAGAAAGAGTAGGAGTGGCAACACTAATCTCATATAAAATAGACTTTAATGTCAGATCCACCAGTGCACCCAAGGATGGCCACTATTGCTGAAAGATTCAGTATCAGCAGGACATAACAATAGTACATATTTATGCAACCAATACCAGAGCATCTAAATACATTGAACAAATGCTGAAAACATTGAAGAGTGAGATAGATCAGTCCACAGTAATAGCAGGAAACTTCAACACTCCACTGTCAGTAATGGAGAGATCATCTAGAAAAAAGTAAAGTAAAGTCAGTAAAGACACAGAAGATCTCATTGCCATTATTAACCAATTAGACCTAATCAACATATATGGAACTTTTTATCCATCAACAAATAATTACACCTTCTTCTCCAATGCACATGGAACACATTTTTCAGAACAGACCATGTGTTAGAACATAAAGAAAATCTCAACAAAACTCAAACCACTGAATTATTGCAAAGCATCTTCTCAAACCATAAAGCCATAAAAGTTGAAATCAATGGCAGGAAAAATATAGATAAAAATTGGAACTCATGGAAACTGAACAACACCTTGCTCAAAAACTCATGGGTTATAGAAAAAATCAAGGATGGAATAAATTAATTTATGGAATCAAATGAGAATGAAAACACAACCTACCAGAACCTATGGGATACAGCCAAAGCTGTGCTCAGAGGTTAGTTTAGCTCTACAAATGAACGCATCCAGATGGAAGAAAGGATAAAACCAAAGAACTAACCCTACTGCTTGAACAAGTAGAAAGAGAGCAACAGAGGAATCCCTCAGTCACCAGAAGAAAACAGATAACAAAGATGAGAGCAGAACTACATGAATTAGAGAATGAAAGAACAACTGAAAAAATTAACAAAACCATAAGTTGGTTCTAGGAAAACAGATAAACAAAATGTGCGGAGGTCCGCCATCAGCCTTGTAGACAAAGTCACGAGCTCCTGCAAATGACGGGCTGAAGCATCTCACCTGTGACATGTTTTTTAGCCTACTGACCTTGATATTAATTGGCTTCCTAATCAAATTTTCTTCAAAAAGATACCCCCTCCTCTCCTGGCACAAGGATCAGGGGAGATGCCTTCTGAGAGGGGCCCTTTACTACCCCTTTGGTCTGTGAGATAATATTGGGAAAACCTGTACAGGAATCTCTGGAGAAAGAGCTCAGAGGAATGATTTCTAACACAGCCAGCTTGAGAGCAGCAAGGCCAGCCCAACCTCTGCTGACTTCCCCCAACTGCACATCCCCACCCATGTGAAAGGAATTATCCTCTTTAGAACAGCTTGAGAAGGACATAGGGTGGGGGACGGTAGATGTTTACTATCCCCGCAGGAGGAGATAAAGAGCAAAGTAGGAACAAATAGAGATCATAAACTTTAGACCCTTCCTCGTGAACCTTTTAACCTTGAGGTATAAGTAGGGCTGATTGAGCTCGAGGCATCCTTAGGCCATTATCTAAAAAGCTTTGACAGTTAAAAGGATCACCAGGTTTCAGTTAACTAATAGCTCATGTGGCAGGGTAAAAAATTACATCACCTCAAGACCACGAGGATTTTGGTTTCAAATTTGCCAACCACGAGGTTTTGGTTTTGAACTAGCCAATAGATTGTGTGGTCAGTGGGCAGGGTAAAATTCACGTCACTCTTACTATAAAAACAATAAAGACAGACAGCCTTCTCTCTTGCTCTCTGGGTCGGGCTGCCTTAAACCAGAAAAGTCTTTTCTGTCTCCTTGATTCATTTCCCGCCGCGCCTCTCCCTCCCTCCGTGCGTGACCCTGTAAAGTGTCGGGGCTGGCCCCCGGCAAAAATGGATAAACATTAGCTAAACTTACAAAAGAAACATAGGGGACAAAACAAATAACCTGAATAAGAAATGAGAGGGGAGATGTCACAACAGACCCAACTGAAATCAAAAGTATCATAACACAATACTACCAAAGACTGTACTCTAACAGATTTAAAACTCTAGAGGAAATGGACAAATTTCCAGATTCATATCACCTGCCAAAATTATCACGAGGAAAACTAGAATAATTTAATAAACCCATCACAAAGGAGGAGATTGAAAAGGTCATCAAAAAACTACCAAACAAAAAAAACTCCTGGCCCAGGTTGCTTCACCAGAGATTTCTACCAAACTTTTAGAGAAGAGTTAACTCCAGTACTACTGAGGCTATTTCGCAGCATAGAAAAAGATGGAATATCCGCAAATTCATTCTATGAAGACAGCATATTCCTAATATGAAAACCAAGGAAAGATCCCACTTAAAAAAAGAAAATTACAGACCAACAACACTCATGAACCTAGATGCAAAAGCCAAGCCAAACCAAGTGCTGTAGAGTCAGATCCGACTCATGGCAACCCTAGAATATTCAACAAAATCCTAGCCAATAGAATTCAACAGCATATTAAAAAGATAATTCACCATCACCAAGTTGGATTCATACTGGTGATGTGAGATTGGTTGAACATCAGAAAAACAATTAACATGATCAACAGCGTAAATAACACAAAGGAAAAGTAAGAATCACCTGATTTTGTCAATTGATGCAGAAAAGGCATTTGATAAAGTCCAACATACGTTTATGCTAAAAACTCTCAGCAAAATAGGAATAGCAGGCAAATTCCTCATTGCAATAAGGGACATCTATGCATAGCCAACCCCATGCATCATCCTGAATGGTGAAAGAATGAAAAAATCTCTTCTGTGAATGTGAACTAGACAAGGATACTCAGTCTCACCACTTCTATACAATATTGTACTAGATGTTCTAGCCAGAGCAATTAGACAAGACAAAGAAATAAAGAGCATCTGCATCAGCAAAGAAGAAGTAAAAACCTCCCTATTCACAGATGATATGATTGTATATGCAGAGAATCCTAAAGAATCCATAAGTAAACTACTGGAGCTAACAGAGGAGTTCAGCAAAGTATCAGAATACAAGATAAGCATAAGTAAATCAGTAGATTCCTTTATACTAACAGAGATCATCAAAGAAGTAATCACTGGAACAATACCATTTACTATAAACCCCAAGAAGATAAAATACCTAGGAATAAATCTAACTAGAGAAACAAGAGACCTACACAGAGGGAACATAAGATCTTACTACAAGAAACTAACTAGGAAGAATTGACATTGTGAAAATGCCTATTTTACCTAAAGCAATCTATATATACAATGCAATCTCAATACAAATTCCAATGTCATTTTTTAATGAGATGGAGAAACAAATCACCAGATTCATCTGGAAAATGAAGAAACCCTGGACAAGTAAAGCACTACTGAAGAAGAGTAACATGGTGGGAGGCCTCACACTACCCAACCTTAGAACCTATTACACTGCCATGATAGGCAAAACATCTTGGTACTGGTACAAAAAGGGATATATAGATCAATGGAACAGAATTATACCCCAGAGGTGCTGCCATCCTCCTATGAACAGCTGATGTTCCACAAAGGCTTCAAGATTGTAAACTAGAGTGAAAACAGTCTCTTTAATAAATGCTGTTGGCAAAATTTGATATCTGCAAAAACTAAAACAAGACCCATATCTCACATCTTACACAAAAATTAACTTGAAATGTATCAAAGACCTAAATATCAAACCTAAAATGATAAAAGTCACACAAGAAAAAATAAGATCAACAATGGAAGTTCTAATACACAACTTAGACAGACTTCAAAATCTGACAAACATAGCGCGATCAACAGAAAAGAAAATAGATAAATGGGAACTACTAAGAATCAAACACTTCTGCTCATCCAAAGACTTTATCAAAAGAGTTAAAACACCACCTACAGAATGAGAAAAAAATATTTGGCAACTACATGTCAGACCAATGTCTGACCTCTGTAATCTATAAGGTACTGCAAAATAGCGACAAGAAAAAGGTAAACAACCCAACTACGCAACGGGCAAAGGACATCGGCAGGCATTTCACTAAAGAGGACATCCAGGCAACCAAGAGACACATGAGGAATTGTTCACAGTCATTGACCATCAGAGAAATCTGAATCAAAACTACAATGAAGGTTTGGAGTCAAGATGGTGGCCTAAGCACACGTTTCCCTATATCCCTCTGGAAACCAAGACCTGAATTGACAATCAAATGGAGCTTTCTGGTCACCTAGTGAGCCCCAGGACATGGCACAGGGCTGTTAATTTGGTCTTCATACCACTGAATGAAAAACCTCATCTTTTTCTCTGACTACTGCTCCTGGCTAGCCTTGGCTTTCACAGACTGAAGGTAAAGCACTATGTTGACTTTTTTTTTCCTCTGTCTTGGCCAGTGGTTGGAGCTGGATCTTGCTTAGCAGCTGGTCTCAGATGCACTGCTGGTGGGATACGCAGGCAAATTGCCACATTTTGAGAGCCAGGCTTAGGACTCTGTTCATCTCGTCACTTTGGGCCTGTCTTTTGCCTCTGCCACAGCATGGTTTGTACGGAAGCGGCAGAGCCTCTGAGCAGGACGCCATGTCGGATATGGAGATTTTAGTGGGACCTAATTCTTAGCCTGGGAGCCAGCGCCTGCCCACAGGACAGTGCTTTTCCAACTGAAAAGCAGTAGTTTACACAGTGTCACCTATGTTGGGGACCCAGCAATGGAGGCTGAGGACTCACTATGCCTCAGCACCTTTAGCCCCTCTTTCTGCCTCTGCCATGGGGCAGTTTGTATGGAAGAGGCAGCTACCATTTGGAGGGCGCCATCTTAGATATAGTAGCTGCAGCTGAACCGAATTCTTAACCAGGGAGCCAGAACCTGCCCACAGGAGAGTACTCTTCTGCCAGAAAAGCAGTATTTGCGCAGTGTCACCTAAGGCTGGGCCCTGTCAGCAGAGGCCAATAGGGCATTAGCACTGCTGTATTTTGAAATAGTTTGTATCATCTGGGTTGGATATAGAGGTGCTTACTTTGCCAGTTGGAAAGAGGGACCTCTATACCTGAAAACCTGACTGACTTGGGACGTGGTCAGATAACCTTTATTTTTCATTTTAAGACATCCTAAGGAAACATCTGCAGTTCATCCTCACAGTATCTCTCCCAGCTTTTACTGATTCATGTGAAACCCAAAAAGCAAGAGACACTTGACAAAATGGCGAACAAGAAATCACCTGGGAGCCAGCTTCAGAAGGCTTCAGAAGGCTCCCAAACAAAACAACCAAGGAGTTTTCCAGTTGAAGAAACTTTTCTGAAGTTATCAGAAGGTGAATACCAAAGCCCTTCTAGACCTTATACCAAATGCAACACAGCAAAATGAAAAACTAAGCAAGTTGTTCGATCTGATGGAACACCAATACTCTGAAATCCAACAGATCAAGAACAAAATCAAAGACATAGAAAGTTCCATTGAAAGCCAAGAAAATAGAATGGAACAAATGGAAAAAGAATTTCTGACTTGGAAGACAGAGCCAGTGATGCCAGCATCTATGAGGCGAAATCAGAAAAAAGAAACAAGAAAAATTAAGAAGCATTAAGAAGCATGTGGGACACTATTAAGAGAAACAACCTTCAATTAAATTGGAGTCCCTGAACAGGGCAAGACACCTGAGAACACAGAGAGTATTGTTGCAGAGCTGCTGACAGAAAACTACCCAGTAATCATGAGGGAAGAGAACATGGATATCCCAGATGCATATCGTATGCCACAAAATGTAGATCTCAAACGAAAGACTCCAAGACATACTATAATCAGGCTTAACAAGATGAACTGTAAGTAGCAACTCTTAAAGGCAGCAAGACTCAAAGCAAAGTTAACATTCAGAGGGAAACCCTGTAGGCTTTTGTCGGATTTCTCAGCAGAAACAATGCTGGCACGGAGACAGTGGCATGACACAGTCAAAGCCTTGAAGGAGAAGAACTGCTAGCCAAGAATTATATATCCTTCAAAACTATCTTTCAAATATGAAAATGAAATTAAGACATTTGCAGACAAACAGAAACTCAGAGACTTTGTAAAAACCAAACCAAAACTACAAGAAATACTGAAAGAAGCTCTTGGCTTTGGCTTAGAAGAACACAGCCACTAACTTTATATTTTAGAAAGACACATCATCCAGAATCCTACTCATTTAGGGAAGGCTCCAAACTCAATCAAAGCTTTAATATTGAGAGAAATAATCCAGTGATTATCACGAAAACTGTGGTGCCATCATATTAAAAAGGGATGTACTACAGTCATTATAGTCCTTCTAGATGGAGAGAAGTCGACAAGACTGGTAGTAATTAAAATTGGGTTTATATATAGTTTATTAAGGGGGATGATAGGGGTAGTCGTAAAGCACAACAAAGATGCAAAATACTGTATGAAGAAATGTAACACAGGAGTCTCAACAACAACAAAACAAGCTCTGAAAAAGGTGAAAAATCAATTTACAAAAAAGAATGTGCCAGAACACACTAATAAGAACAACAGAGAAAACATCAACACAAAAATAAACCTATCACAATGGCAGCATTGAGCCCATACCTATCAATACTCACGTTGAATGTGAATGGACTGAATGCTCCAGTAAAGAGACATGAAGTGACATCGTGGATCAAAAGACACGACTCATCCGTATGTTGTCTACAAGAAACTCACTTGAGACCTCAAGATAGGAACAAACTGAAAATTAAAGGATGGAAATATATATCAAGCTAACAATGAACAAAGAGCAGGGGTGGCAATTCTAATCTCAGACAAAATCAATTTTAGTGTAAAATCCACCATCGTGGACAAAGATGGACACTATTTATTGCTGAAAGTTTCATTACACAACCAAGACTTAACTATATTAAATACTTATGCAACTAATATCAGAGCACCTAAGTATGTCGAAGAAACACTGACTATGCTCAAAAAGGAGTTAGATGACTCCACAATAGTGGTGGGAGACTTCAACACTCCAGTCTCAATACTGGACAGATCATCTAGAAAAAAGCTCAATGAAGATATAGAAGACCTTATTGCCACAATTAACCATCTAAACCTCATCGATACATACAGAACTTTCTACTTATCAGTGGATAACTACACCTTCTTCTCCAGTGCACATGGAACATTCTCCAGAATTGACCATGTGTTAGGACATGATGCAATTCTCAACAAAATCCATAGCACTGAATTACTGCAAAGCATCTTCTCTGATCATAAAGCCATAAAAGTTGAAATCAGTAGCAGAAAAACTGTAGACAAAAGGTGGAACTCATGGAAACTGAACAACATCTTGCTCAAAACGACTTGGGTTATAGAAGAAATCAAGAATGAAATAAAGAAATTCATGGATTCCAACGATAATGAAGACACTTCCTATCAGAACCTATTGGATAGAGCCAAAGCAGTGCTCAGAGGTCTGTTTTATCTCCATAAGTACACAGATCTGGAAGGAAGAAAGAAATCAAATCAAACAACTGACCCTGCTGCTGGAACAAGTAGAGGGAGAAATATGGAGGAACCCCTCAGTCACCAGAAGAAAACAGATCATAAAGATTAGAGCAGAACTAAATGACTTAGAGAATAGAAGAACAATTGAAAAAATTGAAAAGACTCAAAGCTGTTTTTTTTAAAAGATCAACAAAACTGAAAAACCATTGGCTAAACTTACTGAAGAAAAACAGGAAAGGAAAAAAATAATCCAAGTTAGAAATGAGAGGTGAGTTGTCACAACAGATCCAACAGAAATCAAAAATATCATAGCTGAATACTATGAAAGACTGTACTCTAACAAATTTGAAAACCTAGAGGAAAAAGACAAATTCCTTGATTTATATCCCTTCCCAGATTATCACAAGTTGAAGCAGAACAACTTAATAAACCCATCACAAAGGAAGAGACTGAAAAAGTCACCAAAATACTGCCAGTCAGAAAAAACCCGGGCCCAGATGGCTTCATTGCAGAATTCTACCAAGCTTTTAGAGAAGATTATCTCCAATACTACTGAGACTATTTCACAGTAAAGAGAGGAATGGTGTACCCCCAAACTCATTCTATGAAGCCAGCATAATCCTCATACTAATGTTGGGGAAAGACCCAACAAGAAAGGAGAACTACAGACAGATATCACTCATGAATCCAGATGCAAAAATCTTCAGCAAAATTCTTGCCAATAGAATACAGCAACATACCAAAAAAATAATCCATCATGACCAAGTTGGATTGATACCAGGGATGCAAAGCTGGTTCAACATCAGAAAAACAATTAATATGATTAACCACAAAAATTACACAAAAGACAAGAATCAAGGGATCTTGTATATTGATGCAGAAAAGGCATTTGATAAAGTCCAACACCCATTCATGCTAAAAGCTCTTAGTGAAATAAGCATAGAAGGAAAATTCCTCAATGCAGTAAGGGCCGTTTATACAAAGCCAACCACCTACATCATCCTCAGTGGAGAGAGACTGAAAGAGTTTCCCTTGGGAACAGGAACTAGACAAGGATGCCCACTGTCACCTCTCCTATTCAACATTGTACTAGAAGTTTTAGCCAGAGCAATTACACAAGACCAAGAAATAAAGAGCAGCTGCACTGGCAAAGAAGAAGGCAAAATCTCCCTATTTGCTGATGATATGATCACATATGCACAGAATCCCAAAGAATCTATAAGTAAACTACTCAAACTGATAGAAGAGTTCAGCAAAGTCTCAGGATACAAGACAAACGTAAGTAAATAAGTTGGATTCCTTTATATCAACAATGAGATTATTAAGGAAGAAATCATCAAATCAATATCATTTACTATAGCCCCTAAGAAGAAAAAGTGACTAGGAATTAATCTAATCAGAGACATAACAGACCTTTACAAAGAGAACTACAAGCCCTTAGTACAAGAAACTGAGAATTACATAAATGGAGAAACCTACCCTGCTCATGGATAGGAATATTAACATTGTGAAAATTTCTATTTTACCCCAATCTACTTACATAATGCAATCCCAATACAAGTTCCAGTGACATTTTTTAATGAGATGGAGAAACAAATCACCAATGTTTTTTGGAAGAGGAAAAAGCCCCACATAAGTAAAGTACTGCTAAAGAAGAACACACTGGGAAGCCTCTCATTATCCGACTTTAGAACCTATTACACTGCCACAGTAGTCAAAACAGCCTGGTACTGGTACAAGAAGAAACAGCTATATCAGTGGAACAGAATTGAGACCCCAGAGATGATACCATCTGCCTATGAACAGTTGATATTCGACAAAGGCCCTAAGACATTAAACTGTAGTAAAAACAATCTCTTCAACAAATGGTTCTGGCAAAATTGGATATCCATCTGCAATAAATTGAAATAAGACCCATATTTTACCTTATACAAAAACCAACTCAAACTGGACAAAAGACCGAAATATCAAATATAAAATGATAAAGCTCATCCAAGAAAAAGTAGGAACAACAATAGAAGTTTTAATACACAATGTAGATGGACTTCGAAATCTGTCAAACAAACCACAATCCACAGAAGAGAAAATAGATAAATGGGAACTATTAAGAATCAAACACTTCTGCTCATCCAAAGACTTTATCACAAAAGTTAAAAGGCCACCTGCAGAATGGGGGAAAAAAAAATGACAACTCTATGTCAGACTGACACCTGATCTCCATAATCTGTAAGGTATGACACAATATCAATAAGAAGCTAAATCATCCAATTCAGTGATGGGCAAAGGAGATGGACAGACATTTCTCTAAAGGGGAGATCCAGGCAGCCAAAAAACACATGCAGACATGTTCACAGTCTTTAGCTCTTAAAGAAATTGAAATCAAAACTACAGTGAGATATCATCTAACCCCAACAAGGTTGGCCATGATACAAAAAACCCAAAACAACAAACGCTGGAGAGGCTATGGAGAAAGTGGAACTCTGCTGCACTGTTGGTAGGGTTGCAAAATGGTCCAGCCTGTTTGGAAAGCAATCTGGCGCTTCCTTGAAAAAATGGATCTATATATACCATTTGACCCAGTCGTTTCACTGCTTGGAGTATACTCTACAGAATCAAGGCCATTCACACCAACGGATACATGCATGCGAATGTTTATTGCAGCACAGTCCATGATAGCAAAAAATGGAATCAACCCAGATGCCCAACAACAGAGGAATGGACAGGTAAACTGTGGTAGATATGCTCAATGGAGCACTATGCAATGATAAAGAACAATGATGATTCCAGAAAACATCTCATAACCTAGTTTCAACTGGAGGACATTATGTCGAGTGAAAGTAGTCAGTGACAAAAGAACTAATATTGTACGAGACCCCTATGATAAGAACTCAAAAACAGACTTATGCATAGAAGAAAAGACTTCTTGACAGATGCAAGGCAGAGGAGAGAGGGAGAGTGAGAGGTGGAGGGTTTTGATTAGATAGTTGATAGAAATTTGGTTGGGTGAAATCAGTGACAGCACACATTAGAAGCAAGAACAATATTAAGTGGACTTCAATATAACTTGAGTACTCCTTCCATCTTAACCCAATATTGCAAGGACAGAGTAGCTGGTGCAGGGGGAAGGGGCAGGGGACTATGCTCTTAGTTGAAATCAAGGCCAGTTGGCACAACCAGCATTTTACTAAGAGGGCGCTCTGCACCCCACATTGGTGAGTGGCATCTGAGGTCTTAAAAGCTACCAAGCTGCCATCTGAGGGTACAGCAAATGGTCCCAACTCAGCAGGAATGGATGATCACAGAGGACCAACATGACATGGGGTAAAGACAACCCAGAAGACAGAGAGACCCACATGAGTGGGTGTCTACATGGACTCGGGACCTGAAGAACTGGATGGTCCCTGGCCACCACCAGTGATAGCCGCAATGTAGCTCACAAAGTTGAGACTCACTGGCAACACAAGAATAAAAAGGGGTGCAACATGAGATCTCCACTAAAACACCACAACTAATGGTCCAGCAGCTTCAGGGTTCCCCTGGGAGCATCACACCTGGCCCTAATGCTGCCCTCGCCCATAAATCATAATGAAGGTCCACTCTTCAGACAGGAGTAGATTGGACTTGGCGACGCAGAGTGACCATATATTGGGTGCATTTTACGGTTCTATGCATCTATAGGATATCATCCTGCTGACCTCTTGCTGGAGGAAGGGGAGTGGGTGGAAAGGAGGGGAAAAGAGACTGTTGGGAGGATGGGATGTGTATGGAGCAGAAGGAAGAGTGTGTTGTCACCAGGCAGGGAGAGCAGTGGAAGCTGCATATAGGTAGGCATGCAAATTTATATGGGAATGTACATTTTCACTCAATCTTAATAAACAAAAAAGAAAGGGGGAGAAAAAAACTACAATAAGATAACATACCAAACTAACAAGGTTGGCTATGATCCAAAAAACACAAAACAACAAATGCTGGAGAGGCTGTGGAGAGGTTGGAACCCTCCTACAATGCTGGTGGGATTGTAAAATGGTACACCCTCTTTAGAAAGCAATCTGGTGCATCCTTAAAAATCTGGAAATAGATACACCATTTGATGTACTAATCCCACTACTTAAAATTTATCCTACAGAAACAAAGACTGTCACATGGCAGACACATGCAAGAATATTTGTGGCAGTACAGTCCACAATAGCAAAAAGATGGAATCAACCTAGATGCCTACCAGCAGATGAGTGCATAAACAAACTATGGTACATATACTCAAGGGAACACCATGCCATGAGAAAAAAAAAATATATATTTTAAGAAACATCTCATAATCTGGTTTCAACCGGAAGACATTACGCTGAAGAAAATCAGTCAGCAGCGGAAGGACAAATATTATATGAGAACCCTGCTATAAGGACTTAAAAACAGACTTATATACAGGAGAAAAGACTCTTTGATGCCTACAAGGACAGGGATGCTGGATGAGGCTTGATCATAGATCAGTTGATACAAATTTGGTTATGTGAAAGCAGCAACAGCACACAGTGGAAAGTAGATCCACTTAACTGGACTTCTCCATAAGCTGAAAGCTCTTCTATCCTGAACCCAATATTGTAAGGACAGAGTAGCAGGGGCAAGGTCTGGGGACCATCCTCTTGGGGGACATTGAGGTCAATTGACATAATTAGCCTATTGCTAAGAGAGTCTTCTTCATCGCATATTGGTGAGTGGCATCTTGGGTCTTAAAAGCTAGCAATCTGCCATCTGAGGTACATCAAATGGTCAAAGTTCAGCCAGAACAGATGATCACCCAGAACACCAGAGACACAAGGGAAAAAGGGTCAGGAGGACAGAAGAACCTATATACTGGGAGACTGTATCAACATGTGACCAGAGGAACCAGATGGTGCCTGGTCACTGCCAGAGGTAGACGTGATGGGGCACACAATGTTGAGTCCCTGTGGCAACATGAGAAAAATAGGGATGCAGCCCAAGAACTCCACTAAAAGAAAACAACTGATGGTCTGGCAACCCAAGGGATTCCCTGGGAGTATGGTCCCTATACCTGTTGCTGCCCCTGTCTAGAAAACACTACTGAGGTCAACTCTTTGGACAAAAATGGACTAGACTCAGGGACACAATGTGACCATATGGTGCACGTACTTCATGGTTCTATGTATTTATAGGAGGCTGTCCTACTGGTCACTGTCCAGACGGGAGAAAAGAGGGTGGAGAGGAGGGGACGGCAGCTTCTTAAGAGGATATGACAGGAGCTTCTTAAGAGGATATGACGACCATGCAATGAAAAGGAGGAGTCTGCTGTCAAGGGGCAAGGACAGCAGAAGAGCCGCAGATAGGTGGGCATGCAAAATTGATTTGGATTGTATGCTTTCACTTAATCACAAGAAAAAAAAGAAAGAAAGAGCAGACTAAGCAAGCAGAAATAGGAGCTGACAGATGCCATGCTATGTGAAGATCAGCAAGGAAGCCAGGAACAAGAGTTAAAAGGAGAAAAGGACCTTCCCCCACAGCGGGGAGAGAGAAAGCGTCTCCTCTAGCTGACACCCTGAATTTGGGTTTCTAGCTTCCTAAATTGTGAGAAAATAAATTTCTCTTTGCTGAAGTTACCCACTCATGATACTTCAGTTACAACAGTATGAAATAAGACAAACATGATGTTCATTGCCTGCTCAGCCCCAACTGTCTTCTGAACTTGGCAATGTGACTTCACACCATTTTGTGTTTCTCATGTTACATGTAGATACAGAAGCATTATTTGCCTTATTCATGGAATTGTTTTGAGGTCCAAATGAAGTGTTGGGATGAAATTAGTATAAAAAGAATACAGACATTATTACTACAAAAAGAAGGAGGGCCTTCATGAGGCCTGCATGCGTACTCCTAAGCACTGTGAATGGGATTCAATGACCTGGTTGTTTCTCAGCAGCCACACATAAGAAGCAGACGGATGCAGGAGCCACAGTGGTATGGAGCGGTGCCAGCTACTCTCTAGGAGATGAAGGAGAAACTCAGAAACACTATTAAGGTAGGAAAAGTTGTAGAGGATGTTTGGTATTATTTTACGTTTTCTGGGTTAGAACAAGGAGATTTCAAACGCTTCAAGTAACTTGCGTAATATTAGAGAACTATTTTTACTTAGAAATAAAAAAATATAAAGACAACCCTAACAGGTGACAGAGTGGAGGAGACTCTCTACACTTCATCTCAAAGATAAAAATGAAATTGAGAGAAGAAAGAAATATAAATATGTAACCATAGAAGGCCCTCCATGGAGGGACTAAGTAGCATGTCAAGAGAAATGTTTATCTTCTCTGACCAGTTTGCTCATCTCAGCTCACACCCTAGGGTAGCACAGCTTTGAGGGCAAGAACTTCTGGGAGAGAAAAACAGATCCCATGGAGCAGACACTTCCCTCTATATCCAGGTGTCTAATATCAAGGAACACCAGCCCTTACAGAGTGTAAGATTCCAAGCAGACAGGAAGAAGTGCTGAGGAGGGATATGAGCAATTTAGAGGCTGAAGTCAGGGCTGTCTGCCCCACAGACAGAGCATCACAGACAGGGGTTGGGGGACACCTGGGAAGAGGTGCATTCTGCTGTGGACAAGTCTACCCAACTCTCTGCCTAATTGTGGACTCCAGGAGAGGTGAGCCAAACTGTTTCCTCCATTGCTCAGTGTGCCTACCATAAAATAGTCATTCTTCAGAATCATCCTACTCCTCCTGCTATGGGGAGAAGTGTATTTGATGTAGTCCCTGGATGATGAAAATACTCTCAGCAGCTAATTGAAGGTTCACACCCATCCAAAGATGCCTTGGAAGAAAGGCCTAGTGATCTACTTTCGATAATCAGCCAGTGAAAAACCTTTGGATCGTGATTCTACTCTGACACATGTGAGACTGCTGTGAGTCTGAACTGGCTTGACATCAACTGTATATATATTTGACATGGAAAAGTAAGACTCCCACCTTAGCATGTATAGCTCTGCCCCTCTGGATACTCTTTTTCTCTGATGGCTGCAAACTCAAAGAGCATTTGTGAATAGTGTTTGTTCTGCTTGACATGAGCTACATAAGTTCACAGCAGCAGGGGACTTCAAGCAGTAAAATTCAGAATACAAACAATACGGTCTTGAATAGGGCCATACCACATTCCTAAATTTACAATTACTCACAGTAAAGCTGATACTTGCATTCATATCTGAGCCTTATGTGTAATTTTTTATGTGAAAACTTTTTTATTATGATTGAATGAAAATGTACCTTCTCATATAAATTTGCATGCTGACCTACATGTAGCTTCCACTGCTCTCCCTGCACGGTGACCGCACACTCTTCTTCTCTGCTTCATAATTTTTTGATTGTTTTTACACTCAGGGAAAGAAAGGTTACTAAAAGTCTCCATAAGAGATACTTCCAAGTGAGTAAAATTGGTCCTTTCTCTGATAACTTCTGCAGCACATTGGAGAACATTGACATAAATTGTGGGGAGTGATTAAAAGTAAACTCTTAGAGATAACATACGATGTATTAACCATGCACTGTCTCTTGAGCCATTCTACCCACAGTCTTAGTAGGGACTATATTATACTGGAAATGACTTGTTTTGTTAGAATTAGCTATCAACATCTAAGAAAAAAGTTGGTAAATGTAATAGTGAAAGTTTGAACTTAAGTCTGAAAAGGAAACTTCACAACTCTCCAATGACAGACTGTGGCTATGTGTAAAGAGAGATATTGTATATGTATTCAGATTCATAGGAATCAATGGGTAATAGAGTTAAGCGCTCTACTACTAACGGCCAAAAAGTTGACTATTTGAATCTATCCAGAGGCACCTCAGAACACATAACTTGTGGTGTTGCTTGCAAAAGGTTGCAATAGTGAAAACTCTATGGAGCAGTTCTACTCTGCACACATCGGGTCACCATGAATTAGAATCAACTCAATCGCAACTAACAACAATGAGAATTCAAGTGTTGTAGTAATCTCTTAGGATAACTGTGGAAACACTAGTGGGGTAGTGATTAATTGCTACGTCTGCTAAGCATAAGGTCAGTAGTTCAAATATACCAGGTGGTCCTTGTAAACTCTAGGAAGGAGTTCTACTTTGTCCTGTAGGGGTCAATATGAGTTGGAATCGACTCAGGTGAAGTAGGTTTGGGCTTTTTGGCTTTATGATAACTATGTGAATACCAATGCGAACTTAAGATGGACGAAGTTAGGGTCCCATCCTATTCTGCTCTAGTGGAGCCATTCCTAGAATTTTGAAGTCATGTTGAATGTGACACACAGAAAAGCTGACACAGGCCTATGTAACAGTCATACAAGAGGGGAAGGAACCACAGAACTTGAGGAACTGAGATATAGCTCATGAAGAAAAGGATGAGCGGAGGTATGATGACCAAGAGGCCAGTAGATCGACCAAGAGGCCAAGTTATACTGGGTAATTGGAAGAACAAAAAATGGTGACTATAAGGAAGAGCTGGCTTGGCATAAGGAAGAGATTTTTAACAATTAGATCTAACTGAAATAGGGTTCTCTCCATCCCACGTAGTGAGTTCTTACTTGTCAGAGTACCATTGTTATTGGTTGAACTGTATCCCCCCAAATAGGTGTTTTAAATCCTAGATGCAACATCTCTGGCTATAATATCACTTGAGAAAGGGTTGTGCTTGTTATGTTAATGAAGTAAGGTTAGTGTGTGGTGTATTTTGAGACATAAAAGAGATTAAATAGGGAAGCAGAGCAGAGATGAAGGAAGAAAAATGCCAAACAACATGAAGATTACCCAGGAGCCAAAGCTCCACTACAGGTAGGATCTGCCTCCAAGGCTGACAGACAGAGATGGTCTTCCCCTAGAGCTAGCACCCTGAATTTGGATGTTTAGCATACTGAACTGTGAGAAAATTTGTGAAAAGGAGGTTTTGTGCTTCCATCTGATCAAGTTGGTCAGATTCACCTATGCCTCCTTTTCCCCATATGTTTCTTTTTCTAGAGTCCCACACTCAATAAAGCTAATTGTTCATCAGAGGCTTAGCTCTGGTTTGCCTGGGTGCCACACTGATGATGATGCTATGTGAACATGGCCACGACATAAGTTGTCTTTATAAATATCTATTCCCTGAAGGTTTGTGAAATTATTCATTTGAAGTCTGAGTCTCTTTGGCAGGAAGACAGGGACAGGGCATCTGTAAGTTGGCACAGTTACCCTAGGCTAGTCCATCACAAGCCACCTTACTTAAGGGAGGACTGGAAGCTGGTGTAGTGGTTTAATGCCGGGACTGCTGGCAGCTCCTACCTTGTGACTTGAGATTGCAAGGTGATCCATGAAGAGAGGCTCCAAAATATCATCAGACATGCTCCCAGGGTATACTGGCTGCAGCTTAAGTGTTTTGAAGAAGAAATGTCTGTTAAATATGTTCAGTATTCTCCTTTCCTCTTCAATCACATCTTTTCTCACTTTTTTTTCTTCTCCTGAAGGAACCAGTGAAAAACAGAACGTATTCTCTTGATAATCGGCTGAAGTTTACTCAAATTTATTTATCTAATAAACCTGAACATTTGTCTTCTTCCTGATGCTGGCTAAGTCCAAGGAATGCAAAACTGAAAAATAATAGTTTCTGTGATCAGTGAGTCACAATTTTGTGGAAAAGGCTAAAATTAGGCAAAGAACTAAAATAAAGGATTTTTAGCTTTATTATAGAGACATTTATCTTCAAGGTGCTATAACTGGTTTTCCTAAAGAAGTTACCAAAATCAATGAAATATAAATGATAATGAAATTCTTAATAATAAAAATAATATCCTCAGGCTGAATAAGAGTGCATCTATAAAGGATTCACCATATACTAGGGAAATTCACAAAAAAATAATAATACTTAAATGCATCCTGAAGAAATTTACATTTTAGTAATTTTCTCAATTTTAATAAAGTTTCTTAGCATGTGCAAATAATGCCCTTTTTGCAGGAAAACTTCTCCTCACGATCCCTATTACTATTTATATGACTTTATACAACTGCTCATTATAAAATAAAGTAATGCTATTTTTAATGCTTTATGTTTTCTTTGGAGTCTCTAGTTGCCTTTAGATTATTCTTGAAGTCTGTTTTTTTCATCTTCTTAGGCATTTTGCATAGATATTATTCTGATTTTTCCTTTCCTAATTATCTTGTATTAAATCAATGTGGTCTTTGAAGACCCCTCACAATCTTTCACTACAGATCACTAGCCAAAAGATAGTCACATGGCCAGCGGAGTGCAAAGACAAAATTCAATTCCTCATTAATTGACATATAAGCAGCTTTCTGTGTTAGTATGGATAAAGTTCATCTGTGCATATGAGAGAATTTTTTTTAATTGCTTAAACATGGTAGAACTTTATTTATCACAAAAAGCAATTTGAAGGTACGCTTGCAGAACCAGTATATAGTCCTCATATTGTCACCAGGGACATAGTCTCTCAGTTATCTTTCCTATCATCCTCTGCCCATGGCTTTCATTCTCGAGGAAGCCATAGATCACAACAAATATCAGAGCTCCAGATGCCATGTAAACCCTCCAGGAATGTGGAGGAAAGAATAAGAGGGAAGCATTCCCCCTCTTTTAAAGATGTTTCCATGAAGACTCTTTCACTATGTATCTACTACACGTCAAGGACCAGAAGTGGATCACACAGCCATCTTTCTTATAAGGGAGACCAAACGTGTGTATGTGTGTGTATTAACACTCACAGGGGCTTAACAAAGACAAACTTGAAGTTGCTCACCATGGAAGTATCCATACCCAAGGCATCAAGAACTATCTTGGCAAACCACTCCCACTTTAAGTAACAAAAGAAGAGGAGGAAACAGAGACATAGAAGCTAAAACAGCAACAGGAGCAGTGGTAGCATTAGTAGCAGCAATTTATTAACAAAGAAAATATCCTAATTAGATTCATTTGAAAGAAACACATTGAAAAAAATCTTTTTTTCACAACAAATCTGGAAGAAAAAAATTATAAAACTAAAAAGTGTGGCTAAAAATTTTCCATTCTTTATTATAAATCCATATATCTTAGGAGCTCAACAAACTCCAAATAGAATAAACAAAAAGAAATCACATCATGGCACATCATAATCAAATTGTTAAAAATTAGTTATAACAAGAAAAATATTTAAATCATCCAGGAAAAAAAAGGATTGGAATGGCCAAAGATCAGGAACAATCCCAAGTAGAATGCAGTGAAACCATGTATTTAATGTGCTGAAAGGAACAAACTGTCAACTTAGAAGTCTACATTCAGCAAAAAATATCCTTAAAAATGAAGGTGAAATAAAACATTTCTAAGAAGCTAACAAAAGGTAAGAGGATTTATCTCCAGCATATCCATGCTAAAGTACTATTGCAGGAAGTTTTTCTATGCTAAAGTATCATTTCCAGATGGAAAATTAGATTAATACAAAGCAATGATAAACACTAGAAAAGGACAACATGGGATTTAAAAATATATACATGCATATATAAGCCACTATTTTTAAAGATACACTTATATAAATGTTTATATTAGTAAAGAAAATAATTTAAAAATGAATTATCTAGGTTCCAATATTAGCAATCCAGGAAAACAAAGCATAAAAAAAAGATAGAAGGAATACAATGTACCCAAAAGAAATGGTCAATGTTCAACCATTCTGGCAGATGGTATATGATCTAGAATACATGCTACTGAAGGAAGAAGTTCAAGCTGCACTGAAGGCATTGGTGAAAAACAAAACTCCAGGAATTGATGAAACACCATCTGAGATGTTTCAACAAATGGATGAGGCACTGGAAGTGCTGACTTGTCTATGCCAAGAAATCTGGGAGTCAGCTGTGTAGCCAACTAACTAGAAAAGATATATATTTGCACCCATTCCAAAGAAATGGTGATCCAATTGTATGTGGAAATTATCAAAATCATTAATATCACACACTAGTAAAATAATGTTGAAAATGATTCAAAATTGGTTGCACCAGTACACGAATAAGGAAATTCCAGAAGTTCAAGCAAGATTCAGAAGAGGACATGGAATGAGGGATATCATTGCTAATGTCAGCTGGATCTTGTCTGAAAGCAGAGAATACAAGAAATACGTGTACCTGTGTTTTATTGACTATGCAAAGACATTCAACTGTGTGGATCATAACAAATTATGGATAACACTGTGAAGAATGAGAGTTCCAGAACATTTAATTGTGCTTATGAGGAACCTATAAATAGATCAAGACACAACTGTTCAAATAGAACAAGGGGAAAGGGGTGGGCCCAAGATGGTGGACTAGTCACATGTCTCCTCCATTCCCTCTGAGAACTAAAGCCTAAAAAAACAATTGAATGGAGCAGAATGGACATTCAGGGAGCCCCTAGATCAGGCGGACGATTGTGAGATTGGACTAGGTGACACATAGGGGAAAACTACCTTTGTTGGAGGCAACAAAGTAGCACAAAGTGTTGTGCTTCTTCTAGTCCAACACCAGAGAAGCTGAATAGCTTTCTGATGGTGTGAAGACAACAATCAACATCTACCTATTTAAAGAAGCAGACCACCATGGCTCCAGAAAACTCCCAAAATAAGGAATAAAAAAATTTCCCAAATAAACAAGCCTTCCTGAAATAATTGTAGGTAGAATACAAAAGAAGTATATATAGAGCCCTTCTAGGTCTTAGGATGGTGATTAAACAAAGTGAAGCTGAAAAGAATGAAAACTTAAACAAGCTGTACGAACTGTTAGGTTAAGTGCTACATCTGCTAACCAAAAGGTTGGCAGTTCAAATCAACCATGTGCTCCTTGGAAACTATATGGAGCAGTTCTGCTCTGACCTATAGGGTCACTGTGAGTCAGACCTAACTCAACAGCCAGCTAAGCCATGTGCTGTTGAGTTTGACTCAACAGCAGTGGGTTTTTTATCTGAACTGCTAGAACATCAATGATCTGAAATTCAGCAGATTGATAATAAAACTATGGAGTTAGACAATTCAGAGCAAAGTCAAAAGAGCAGGATTGAGGAAATGGAATGCAGAATTAGTGAGACTGAGTATAAAGCAATTGACACCACCATTTATGAGAAGAAATCAGACAGAAGAATCAAGGAAAAATGAAGAATCATTAAGAATCATGCAGGACACTGTCAAGACAAACAATTTGTATGTAATTGGAGTTCCAGAACTGGGAGGGATGGCAGAAAATGCACATAGAATTGTTGAAGAGTTGCTGATAGAAAATTTCCCTGACATAGTGAAAGAAGAGAAGGTAGCTATTCAACATGCTCATCAAACTCCACAAAAGGTAGACCCCAAAAGAAAGACATCAAGAAACATTATACTCAAGCTCAACAATATGAAACATAAGGAGAAGCTCTTGAAGGCATCTAGGCTTAAACAAAAACTGATGTACAAAGGTAAGCCCTGAAGAATACCCTCCGACTTTTCAGTTGAAGCCTTATTGGCAAGAAAGCAATGGGATGACATGTACAAAGCCTTGGAGGAAAGAAACTTCCAACCAAGAATTATAGATCCTGCAAAACTGTCTTT
Source organism: Heterohyrax brucei (assembly GCA_028571685.1). Classification (NCBI taxonomy): domain Eukaryota; kingdom Metazoa; phylum Chordata; class Mammalia; order Hyracoidea; family Procaviidae; genus Heterohyrax; species Heterohyrax brucei. The sequence goes on along the minus strand of CM053154.1, from coordinate 78,838,587 downwards.
CAAATACAGTGGTGAAATTAGGATACTCTCAGACAAACAGAAGCTTAGAGACTTTGTAGAAACCAAGCCAAAATTACAAGAAATACAGAAGGAAGTTCTTCAGTTAAAATATCAGTAACACCAGATATATACTGAAGGATGCAATGCAGGGTACAGCATCCAGATTCCTAATTAGTTAGGGAAGTCACAGAGCTCAATCAAAGTTGCAATATTTAAATTAGGGAAACAGAGATCTCTACACGTAAACTATGACATTACACTATAAAGTATTCATAGCCCTTTCATGTGGAGAGGAAATAAAGGAGATAAAAAAGAAGTTAAAGACGGTTTACACCTAGAACTTTGAGGGCAAAAAAAAAAAGGGTAGCTGCAAAGCAAACTAACAATACTATGTAGCAAAACAAGAAACACAATACAAGTCTCAACAGTCACAAAACCAACAGTGAAAAAGATGAAAAGAAAATCTATAAAGAAAAATGACCCAGAAAGAATGCTAAGTGGAACAAAGAAAACCTCAACAACACAAACATTAAAACATCAAAATTACAACACTAAATGCACATCTTGGCTGGCTTGGCATCAATAATTACACTGAAGGTAAATTGAATGAATTCTCCAATCACGAGACAGACAGTAACAGGCTGGATCAAAAAAACACTATTTGTCTATACGACACTTACAAGAAACATGCCTTACAATCAAAGTTATGAACAAATTGAAACTCAAAGAATGGAAATACATATACCAAGCTAACAATATGACAAGAAGAGCAGGAGTGGCAATATTAATCTCAGAGAACATAAATTTTAAAGTAAAATCCACCATTGTGGACCAGGATTATCACTATTTATTGCTTAAAGATTCAATACATAAGGAGTATATAGCAAAGTTAAATATTTATAAAGCCAATACCAGAGCATCTAAATATATCAAACAAATGCTGACAACACTGAAAAATGAGATAAATCACTCTACAATAATAGTAGCAGACTTCAACTTTCCACTTTCAGTGAGGGACAGATCATCCATAAAAAACCTCAATAAAGATACTGAAGATCTTATTGTGACAATCAACCAACTCAGTCTCACAGACTTACACAGAACATTTTACACAACAACAGACAAGTACACCTTCATTTCCAATGAACATGGAACATTCTCCAGAATAGACCATAAAGCAAGTCTCAACAAAATCCAAATACTGAACTATTGCAAAGTGTCTTTTTAGACCACAAAGCCATAAAAGTTGAATAGCAGAAAACACATCGGTAGAAATGTGAACTCACAGAAACTGAACAATACTGTGCTCAAAAATTCATGGGTTATAGAAGAAATCAAGGATGCAATAAAGAAATTCATGGAATCAAAAGCAGTGCTCAGAGGTCAGTTCATCTCTATTAATGCATACATCTGAAATAAAGGAAGAGCCAAAACCAAGGAACTAACCCTACAACTTGAACAAGTAGAAAGAAAACAACAAAAGAATCACTCAGGCACCAGAAAGAAACAGATAATGAAGATTAGAGCAGAACTAAATGAATTAGAGAACATAAAAACAATTGAAAGAGTTAACAAAACTAAAAGCTGTTTTTTGAAATGATCAGCAAAACTGATAAGCCATTGCCTAAACTTGCAAAAGAAAAACAGGAAAGGAACTAAATAACCCAAACTAGAAATGAGACGAAAGATGTCATAATAGACTCAATAAAAAATAAAAGTACCAGAATACTACAAATAATTGTACTCTAACAGATTTGAAGACCTAGCAGAAATGGACAAATATCTAGATTCACATCACCTATAAAAATTATCACAAAGAGAAGTAGCACAACTTAATAAATGCATCATGAAAGAAGAGATTGGGGAAAAAAACAAACAAACAAACAAAAAACTGCCAATAAATCAGTCCTGGCCCAGATGGCTTCACTGGTGAACGCTATTGAACTTTTAGAGAGGAGTTAATTCCAATACTACTGATGCTATTACACAACATAGAAAGGGATAGAACATTCTCAAATTCATTCTATGAAGCCAGCATAACCTTGATACCAAACCCAGGTAAAGACCCCACAAAAAATGAAAATTACAGACAAATATCACTTATGGACCTAGATGCAAAAATCTTCAACAAAATCTCAGTCAATAGAATTCTACAGTACACCAAAAAAATAATTCACCATGACCAAGTTGAATTCACACCAAGGATGTAAGGTTGGCTCAACATAAGAAAAACAATTAATGTGATTAATCACATAAATAGCACAAAGGATAAGAATCACTTGATTCTATCAGTTAATGCAGAAAAGGCATTCAAGAAAGTTCAATACCTATTCATGTTAAAAATTCTCAGCAAAACAGAAATAGAAGGGAAATTCCTCATCACAATGAGGGGCATCTACTCAAAACCAACTGCCAGCATCATTCTGAACTGAAAGACTGAAAGTATTCCCCCTGAGAACAGGAACTAGACAAGGATGCCCACTGTCACCACTTCTATTCACCATTGTGCTAGAAGTTCTGGCCACAGCAATCAGATAAGATAAAGGAAGAAAAGGCATCTGCACTGGTAAAGAAGAAATGAAAACATCCTTATTGCAGATGATATGATCATATATACAGAAAACCCTAAAGAATCCATAAATAAACTACTAGAACTAACAGAGGAGCTCTGCAAAGTATCAGGATATAAGACAAATATAAATAAATCAGTAGGATTCCTCTACACCAACAAAGTCATCACTGAAGAGGAAATCATCAAATCAGTACCATTTACTATAGCATCCAAGAAGATAAAACATTTAGGAATAAATCTAACCAGATGTATAGGAGATCTATACAGAGAAAATTACAAGACTCTACTCCACTTTCATAAGTGGAGAAACCTACCTTGCTCATGGATAGGAAGACTTAACATTGTGAAAGTGTATATTCTACCAAAGTGATGTAAATATACAGTGCAATCCCAATACAAAGTCCAATGTCATTTTTTAATGGGATGGAGAAATGAATCACCAACTTTGTTTGGAAAGGGAAGAAATCCCAGATAAGTAAAACACTACTGAAGAAGAACACAGTGAGAGACCTCATTCTACCTGACTTTAGAACCTATTACACTGCCACAGTAGGCAAAACAGCCCGGGACTGGTACAAAAACAGAAACATAGACCAATGGAACAGAATAAAGAATCCAGAAATACCACTATCCTCCTTGAATAGTTGATATTCAACAAGGCCCAAAGGTTGTAAACTGGGATAAAAACAGTCTCTTTAACAAATGGTGTTGGCAAAATTGGGTGTCCATCTGCCAAAAAATTAACAAGACCCATATCTCACACCTTACACAAAAACTAAATAAAAATGGATCAAAGACCTAACATCAAATCTAAAACAATAAAGATTATAGAAGAAAAAATATGGACAACAATGGAAGTTCTAATTCAAGACTTACACAGACTAGAAAATCTTACCAATAATGTATGGACAACAGACGAGAAAATAGATAAATGGGAACTAACAGAAGTTAAACAGTTATGCTCATCCAAAAACTTTATCAAGAGACTTAAAAGACTGCAAAATGGAAAAAAAAAAAAATTGGCAAGTACATATAAGCTTGAGTCTAATTCCATAATCTACAGGGTAATGAAAAATATCAACAAGAAAAAGACAAATAACCCATTTAAACAATGGGCAAAGGATGTAGACAGATACTTCAACAAAGAAAACATCCAGGCAGCCAAAAATCACGTGAGGAACTGCTCATAATCATTAGCTGTTAGAGAAATCCAAATCAAAACTACAATGAAATACCATCTTACCCTAATGAGGTTTAGAATAGTCCAAAAAACACAAAACAACAAATGCTGAAGAGGCTGTGGAGAAACTGCAACTCTCCTGCACTGCTGGTACAAATGCAAGATGGTACAGAATCTTTGGGAAGAAATTTTGCACTTTCTTAAAAAGGTAGAAACAGATATACCATATACTCTAGCAATCTCACTGCCTGGAGCATATGCCACAGAAACAAGCGCTGTCACATAAACAGATACATATACAAAAATCAAACCCACGGCTGTCAAATTGATGTCAACTCATGGCAACGCTATAGACAGAGTAGAACTACCCCCATAGAGTTTTCAAGGAGCACCTGGAGGAGTTGCACTACCAACCTTCTGGTTAGCAGCTATATAGCACTTAATCACCAACCCACTAGGGTTTCCCTGACATGAATGTTTATTGCAGCACAGTCCACAATAACTAAAAGATGGAATTAACCTAGGTGCCCTTCAACAGATGAGTAGATAAACAGACTATGTTGTATATACACAATGGAGCACTATGTAATGATAAAGAATAATGAGGATTTTAGGAAATATCTCATAACCCGGTATCAACTAGAAAACATTATTTTAAGTGAAATGAGTCAGCTGCAAAGTAGAAGTATTGTATAAGACCACTATTATAAGCACTTAGAAAAGGACTTAGGCACAGAAGAAAAGACTCTTTGACAGCTATGAGGGTGGGAAGAGAGGGAGAGGATTGGTCATAGACTAGATGTTGAAAGGAATTCAGTTAGGTGAAGGGTGTGACATTACTGAGTAGAAGGTAGGTCAGCATAACAGGACTGCATCATAAACTAAAATGTTTTCTAAATTGAACCCAACATTTCGAAGCACATAGTGGCAGGTACGGGGGTCTGGGAATTGTGTTTTCAGGGTACATCAAGATCAGTTGGCATAACTAGCCTTTTGCTAAGCAAGTCTTCTGCACTCAATATTGGTGAGTGAAGTCTGGGATCTTAAAAGCCAGCAAGCTCCCGTCTGAGGAACAACAGCTGGTCCCAATCCACCTGCAACAGATGACAACTGTGAACATCAAAGACCCAAGAGAAAATGAGCCCAAGAGACAGAAGGACCCATATGACTGGGAAACTACATCAGCATGAGACCAGAAGAACCACATGATGCCTGGCCACCACCAGAGACAGTTTTGTTTTTTTTCTAACTTCTATTTAACATAACTGAGTGAAAATGTACATTCACATATAAATTTACATGCCCCCCTATATGCAGCTTCCACTGCTCTCCCTGTCCGGTGACAGCACACTATTCCTCTCTGCTCCATACATGTCTCATCCTCCCAACAGTCTCCTTTCCCCTCCTGTTCGTCCACTCCCCTTCCTCCAGCCAGAGGTCAGCAAGATGATATCCTATAGATATATAGAACCATAAAGTGCTTCCAATATATGGTCACTCTGCCTTGCCAAGTCCAATCCATTCCTGTCCAAAGAGTGGACCTTTGTTATAATTTATGGGAAAGGGCAGCATCAGGGCAGGGGGCCATGCTCTCAGAGGAACCCCCAAACTGCTGGACCATCAGTTGAGGTCTTTTAGTGGAGATCTCATGATGCACCTCTTTATTCTTGTGTTGCCAGTGAGACTCCTCTCTGTGAGCTCCATTGTGGCTATCACTGGTGGTGGCCAGGCACCATCCAGTTCTTCTGGTCCCAAGTCGATGTAGGCACCCACTCTTGTGGGTCTCTCCGTCTTATTGGTTGTCTTTACCGCATGTCATTTTGGTCCTCAGTGAGCATCCGTTCCTGTTGAGTTGGGACTATTTGCTGTGTCCTCGGATGGCAGCTTGGCAGCTTTTAAGACCCCAGACGCCACTCACCAACGTGGGGTGCAGAGAGCTCTCTTAGCAAAACGCTAGTTGTGCCAATTGGCCTGGAATTTGCCTAAGAGCATGGACCCCCGTCCCCCGCCCCAGCTACTCTATCCTTGCAGTATTGAGTTAAGATGGAAGGAGTACTCAAGTTATGCTGAAGTCCACTTAATGTTGTTCTTGTTCCTAATGTGTGCTGTCACCGCTTTCTCCCAACTAGATTTCTAGTAAATATCTAAACTAAACCCTCTCCCCCCTCACCCTCCCTCCCTCCCCTCCCTTGCAGCTGTCAAAGAGTCTTTTCTTCTATACACAAGTCTGTTTTTGAGATCTTATCGTAGAGGTCTCATCCAATATTTGTCCTTTTGTCGCTGACTACTTTCACTCAACATAATGTCTTCCAGTTGAAACCAGGTTAGGAGATGTTTCCTGGAATCATCGTTATTCTTTATCATTGCATAGTGCTCCATTGAGTATATGTACCACAGTTTACCTATCCATTCTTCTATTGTTGGGCATCTGGGTTGATTCTATCTTTTTGCTATTGTGGACTGTGCTGCGATAAACATTCTGGTGCATGTGTTGGTTGGTGTGAAAGGCCTTGAATCTGTAGGATATATTCCAAGTAGTGGAATTACTGGGTCAAATGGTATATCAATATCCATTTTTTTAAGGAAGCGCCAGATTGCCTTCCAAAGAGGCTGGACCATTTTGCAACCCCACCAACAGTGTAGGAGGGTTCCACTTTCTCCACAGCCTCTCCAGCATTTGTTGTTTTGTGTTTTCTGGATCATGGCCAATCTTGTTGGGGTGAGATGGTATCTCATTGTTGTCTTGATTTGAATTTAATAACTAAAGATCGTGAACATGTCCGCATGTGTTTTTTGGCTGCCTGGATCTTCTCTTTAGTGAAGTGTCTGTCCATCTCCTTTGCCCATCGCTTAATTGGATGGTTTATCTTCTTCTTCTTGATATTTTGTAGTATCTTATAGATTATGGAGATCAGGTGTCGGTCTGACATAGAGTTGCCAAATATTTTTTCCCATTCTGTGGGTGTTCTTTTAATTCTATTAATAAAGTCTTTGGATGAGCAAAAGTGTTTGATTCTTAATAGTTCCCATTTATCTATTTTCTCTTCTGTTGATTGAGGTTTCTTTGACAGATTTTGGAGTCTGTCCTCATTGTGTATTAACAAAGACAGTTTTGATAGGGGACGTAATGTAGAGCCCCTGGCAAAACACAAGAAAAAGAGGTGTGCACATAAAGATCTCTACTAAAAGACAAACAACTTGGAATGCCCCTGGGAATGTGGCCTGTAGACTTTCTCTGCCCTAGACCTGAAACCAGTACTGAGATCAGCACTTCAGACAAAGAATGGACTGAATTCAGGGACACAGCATGAGCACGTGGTGTGTATACTTTACGGTTTTATACATTGATAGAAGGCTGTCCTACTGGTTTCTTTCTAGAGAGGAGAGGAGATGAGGGGGTGAAGAGGAAGTGACAGATGTTCATTGGGAGGATATTGGAAGTAAAGAGCAGAAAGGAGGCATGTGCTCTTACACGGTGAAGAGAGCAGATAGAGTTGTAGGGAGGCAGGTATGCTAAATTGGCTTGGATTGTGTATGTTCACTTAACCATAATTGAGAAAAAAAAGGCAAAAAAACAAAAACAAAGGAATACTATATGGTTTAAAGTCACTCAAGCTGCCTGTCAGTGTTGCATCGTTTTATCATACCTATTTGATCTACATCCTGAGGAAATAACCTGAGAAGCTGGACTACATGAAGAAGAATTTGGCATCAGGGTTAGAGGAGGTTCATTATCAAACAACCTGTGCTGTGAAAATAACACAACCCGATTGCTGAGTATTGCTACAGTCACCTTTGAAGTAACCCCCTGAGGGAAGATATGCACAGATGCCAGTTCCTAGTCCACCCTTCAAAGTAATTTTGGAACTCTAAAATTTACTGTTCAAACTCCACCAAAGAGGTGGAAAACAATGCTGATAACTACACTGTCAAATTATATCGTATAACTTTGTAACATTATACTTCCAAAGTCATTCAAGTGTAAAATCTTTGCAGCTATAATGGCTAAAATCGGTGATGTAACATATGACCACACATTTATTGCATTTATTGCCATATCTCCTTCATCTTCTATAACCTAGGTCAAATCCTTGGTCTGTCTTTGTTTCTCTTGACTTTGACACATTGAAGAGCCAGTATTTTGTAAAGTGTCCATTGATTTGGGCTGTCTGATATTTCTTTGTTTTTTAATCCAATTGTACATTTTTGGCAAAAATATAGCAAAGTGATAACTGTGTTCTTCCCAGTGCATTAAGAAGATATATGATGTCAATGTATCTCATTACTGGTGATGATGGGAAGGAGCTATAATGACTTGGTTAAAGTGGTATCTTCCAGGTTCCTGTACACTAAAGTTACGTGTTTTCCTTTGTAATTATTAAGTATCTTTTGGAGAGATGCTTCAAACTCCGTGAATTTTCTATCTTACACCCTGTATTGGAGCACTAAATTCAGCATTCATTTATGATTCCTGTCTCAAACAAGTTTTACCACAGCATTTTGCAAATGATAATTTTCTATTCCACTGTTCTTTCTATATTTATTAATTTGAATTTAAGTTCAAGGAAGTGCTTTCCATTCTTTCCTATAATTCGTTACTCATTCATTTGTGTCAAAAGAATTTCATGGGGACCCCAGAGATGCCACCATCCTCCTATGAACTGTTGATATTCAACAAAGGCCCTAAGATTGTAAACTGGGATAAAAACAGTCTCTATAACAAATGGTACTGGCAAAATTAGATATCTATCTGAAAAAAATGAAACAAGACCCCTATCTCACACCTTACACAAAAACCAACTCAAACCGGATAAAAGATCAAAATATCAAACCTAAAATGATAAAGACCACGCAAGAAAAACTTAGGATGTACAATGGAAATTGTAATTCACAATGTAGACAGACTTCGAAATCTGTCAAACAAATCACCAACAACACAAAATAGATAAATGGGAACAACTAAGAATCAAACACTTTTGTTCATCCAAAGACTTTACTAATAAAATTAAGAGGCCACCTACAGAATGGGAAAAAATATTTGTCAACTATAGGTCAGACCGACACCTGGTCTCCATAATCTATAAGGTACTACAAAATATCAATAAGAAAATGATTAATGATCCAATTCAGTGATGGGCAAAGGAGATGGACAGAGACTTCTCTAAAGAGGAGATCCAGGCAGCCAAAAAACACATGCGGACATGCTCATGATCATCAGCTATTAAAGAAATTCAAATAAAAACTACAATGAGATAGCATCTCATCCCAACAAAGTCGGTCATGATCCAAAAAAATTCAAAACAACCAATGCTGGAGAGGCTTTGGAGAAATTGGAACTGTCCTACACTGCTGGTGGGATTGCAAAATGATGCAAACTCTTTGGGAAGTAATCTGGTGCTTCCTTAAAAAGCTGGAAATATGGTCACCCTGCATCGCTAAGTCCAATCCATTCGTGTCCGAAGAGTGGACCTTCATTATGATTTATGGGCAAGGGCAGCATCAGGTCCAGGGCCCATGCTCCCAGGGGAACCCCGAAGCTGCTGGACCATCAATTGAGGTCTTTCAGTGGAGATCTCAGGATGCACCCCTTTTTATTCTTGTGTTGCCAGTGAGGCTCAATTTAGTGAGCTCCATCATGGCTATCACTGGTGGTGGCCGGGCACCATCCAGTTCTTCTGGTCCCAAGTCGATGTAGGCACCCACTCATGTGGGCCTCTCTATCTTCTGGGTTGTCTCTACTCCATGTCATTTTGGTCCTCGGTGAGCATCCGTTCCTTCTGAGTTGGGAACATTTGCTGTGCCCTCAGATGGCAGCTTGGCAGCTTTTAAGACCCCAGACACCACTCACCAATGTGGGGTGTAGAGAGCCCTCTTAGCAAAATGCTAGTTGTGCCGATTGGCCTCGATTTCACCTAAGAGCACAGTCCCCGGCCCCCTGCCCCAGCTACTCTATCCTTGCAATATTGAGTTAAGATGGAAAGAGTACTCAAGTTATGCTGAAGTCCACTTAATGTTGTTCTTGTTTCTAATGTGTGTTATCACCGATTTCACCCAACCACATTTCTAGCAACTATCTAATCTAAACCCTCTCCGCCTCGTCCTACCTCCCTCCCCTCCTTTGCAGCTGTCAAACAGTCTTTTCTTCTACACACAAGTTTTTGAGATCTTATTGTAGAGGTCTCATACAATATTTGTCCTTTTGTCTCTGACTGCCTTCACTCAACATAAGAGGAATAGTGTGCTGTCACCGGACAGGGAGAGCAGTGGAAGGTGCATATAGATGGACATGTAAATTTATATGGGAATGTACATTTTCACTCAGTCATATTAAAAAAAGAAGAGAGAGAGAGGAAAAAAGCTGGAAATAGATATACCATTAGATTCTGTAATTCCACTGCTTGGAATTTATCCTTCAAAAACAAAGGCTGTCACATGAACAGACACAGGTACATGAATGCTTGTTGCAGCACAGTCCACAATCGCAAAAAGGTGGAATCAACCCAGATGCCAAACAACAGAGGAATGGATAGGTAAACTATGGTATGTATACTCAGTGGAACACTATGTAATGATAAAGAACAATGATGATTTCAGGAAACATCATACAACCTGGTTTCAACTGGCGGACATAATGTTGAGTGAAAGTAGTCAGCAACAAAAGGACAAATATTGCATGAGACCCCTACAATAAGAACTTAAAAACAGACTCATGCATAGAAGAAAAGACTCTTTGACAGCTCCAAGGGTGGGGTGGCAAGGAGTGTGAGGGGGGAGAGGGTTTAGATCAGACAGCTGATAGAAATTTCGTTGGGTGAAATCAATGACAGCACACATTAGAAAGATAAATATCAAATGGACTTCAGTGTAATATGATTGCTGCTCCCATCTTAACCCAATATTGAAAGGACACAGTGTCAGGGGCTGGGGGCCAGGGACCATGCTCTCAGGGAAAATGGAGGCCAAATTGGCACAACTTGTGTTTTGCTAAGACAGCCTTCTGCACCCTACATTGGTGAGTGGCATCTGGAGTCTTAAAAGCTGCCAAGTTGCCATCTGAGGGCACAGCAAATGGTCCCAACTCAGCAGGAACAGATGATCACCAAGGACCAAAATGAAATGGGGAAAGAGAACCCAGAAGACAGAGAGACCCACGTGAGTGAGTGACTACATTGACTTGTGACTGCAAGAATAGGATGGTGCCCGGCCACCACCGGTGACAGCCATGATGGAGCTCACAAAGTTGCGTATCACTGGCAACACAAGAATGAAAAGGGGCACACCCTGAGATCTCCACTAAAAGACTGCAGCTAATGGTCCAGGGGCCTCAGAGTTCCCCTGGGAGCATGGTACCTGGCCCTGATGCTGCCCCTGTCCATAAATCATAATGGAGGTCAACTCTTTGGACAGAAATGGATTGGACTTGGTGACACAGAGGGACCATATCATGTGTGCACTTCATGATTCTATGCATCCACAGGATGTCGTCCTACTGACCTCTTACTGGAGGCAGGGAAGCGGGTGGAGTGGAGGTGATAGGAGATTGCTGGGAGGATAAGACATTTATGGAGCAGAGAGGAAGAGTGTACTGTCACCAGGCAGGGACAGCAGTGGGAGCTGCTCATAGGTGTGCATGCAAATTTATATGGGAATGTACATTTTCACTCAATCATAATAAAAATAAAAGCCAAAGCCAAGTGCCGTCGAGTCGAATCCGACTCATAGCGAACCTATTAAAAAAAGAGAAAGAAATCCAAATCAAAATGATGATGAGATACTGTCTCACTCCAACAAGGTTGGCCATGATACAAAAAATACAAAACAACAAATGCTGGAGAGGCTGTAGAGAAATTGGAATTCTCCTATACTGATGGTAGGGTTGCAAAATGGTACAACCTCTATGGAAACCAATCTGGCACTTCCTTAAAAAGCTGGAACTAGATATACCATTTGACCCAGAAATCCCACTGCTTGGAATATATCCTACAGATGCAAGGACAGTCACAGAAACAGATGCATGCACACAATAGCAAAGAGATGGAATAAACCCAGATGCCCAACAACAGATGAATGACTAAGCAAACTATGGTATATATATTCAGTGGAACACTATGCAATGATAAAGAACAATGATGACCTTAGGAAGCATCTCATAACCTGGTATCAATTGCAAGACCTTTTGTTGAGTGAACTTACTGGCACAAGGACAAATATTGTATGAGAACTCTACTATAAGGCCTTTAAGACAGGCTCATCTACAGAAGAAAAGACTCTGATGCTGCAAGGGAGAGGAGTAAGAGAGGCAGAAGGTTGGTTAGATTAGATAGTTGATAGAAATTTGGTTGGGTGAAATCAGTGACAGCACACATTAGAAAGAAGAACAGTTTAACTGCACTTTAACACAACTTGAGTATTCCACCCATCTTAACCCACTATTGCAAGGATAGAGTAGCAGGGATGGGGGCCAGGGACTGTGCTCTCAGGGGACATCGAAGCCAGTTGACATAAGTAGCCTATTGCTAAGAGAGTCTTCCGCACCTCATATTGGTGAGTGGCATCTGGGGTCTTAAAAGCTAGCAAGCTGCGGTCTGAGGTATACCAGACGGCTCCACCTCAGGTGGAACAGATGATCACCAAGGACAACAACAACATGATGGAAAAAGAACCCAGAAGACAGAAAGACATACATGAATGAGTGTCTATATCAACATGTGACTAGAAGAACCAGATGGTACATGGCCACCACCAATGACAGCTGTGATGGGTCTCACAATGTTGAGTCCCAGTGGCAACATGGGAATAAAAAGGGGTGCCTTCTAAGAACTCCACTAAAAGACCGCAACTGATGATCCAAAGACCTGGGGGTTCCCCTGGTAGCATGGTCCCTAGATCTGATGCTGCACCTGATCATAAAACATTACTAAGGTCAACTCCTTGGACAGGAATAGATTGGACTCAGTGACACAGAGTGACCATATAGTGTGTGCACTTTATCGTTCTATGCATCTATAGGATGCTATCCTACAGGCCTCTTACTAGAGGGGAGTGAAGAGGGTGGAGAGGAAGGGACAGGAGATTGTTAAAAGGATCTGACATGTATAGAATGAAAAGCAGGAGTGTTCTGTCACCAGGCAAGGAGAGCAAAAGGAGCTGCAGTTAGGTGGGCATGCAGACTTAAACTGGATTGTACACTTTCATGCAACCACATTTGGAAAAAACACCAAAAAACTCATGGGTGTGTGTTTGTGTAAAATCCAGATTATAATACAGTATTATCATTATTTTTAGAGCAAGAATTTCTAATATTGATTAATTGCTATTCATTTATTTTGGTTTATTACTTGTGATTTTTGTGGCTTAGCTAAGAAATCTTACCCTAAAGTTGCAAAGATTTTCTTCTATGTACCCTCCTAAAAATTGTATAGCTTTAGCTTTTATATATAGGTCTATGAGCTATTTTGTTGTTTTATGTATGGCGTATGGTGTCAAGGCCAAGATTTTTTTTTTCTCGTATGAATACTCAGTTGCGTCAACATCAGTTGTTAAAGTCTACATTTTGCCTCATTAAATTATCTTGCTATTTTGGTCAAAATAAATTCTCCATATGGGGGTGGCTATTATGTTACATTAAACTAGATGCCTATCCTTGCAGGAAAATAAGTATTGATTAATGTTACTTTATATATACTCCTGAAATCAGGTAATGTTTCAGTCCTCCAAAGTTTTCTTTCTTTTTCAAAATTGTTTTGTTTATCGTAGGTGCTTTCTATTTCCATATAATTTTTAGAAATATTTTATCAGTTTCTACAAACAGGCATTCTTGGACTCTGAGAGGATTGCATTGATTCTTCAGATTATTTTAAGAAGAACAGAGATTTTATTAACGCTGAATCTTCTAATTTATAAGCAAGATCTGTTGTTGTTAGTTGCCATTGAGTCAGTTCTGACTCATAGCAATGCTGTGCATAACTAAATAAAGTACTGCTAGTCCTGCACCATCCTCGCTATCACTGCTATGCTTAGACACATTGTTGCAGCCATTGTGTAAATCCATCTCACTGAGGGTCTTCCTCTTTTGGCTTGGCTTTGGCTTCAACTTTACTAAGCATGGTGTCTTTCTATGAGGACTGGTCCCTCACGACAACATGTCCAAAGTATGTAAGACATCATCTTGCCTTTGTTACTACCAAAGAGCACTCTGACTGTACTTCTTCCAAAACAGACTTGCTTTTCTCTCTGGCAGTCCATGGTGTATTCAAAATTGTTTACCAACAGTATAATTCAAAGCATCAGTTCTTTTTTGTTCTTCCTTATTCAATGTCCAGCTTTCACAGACACATAAGGCAATTAAAAATACCATGGCTTGGGTCAGGTGCACCTTATCTTCAAGGTGACATCTTTGCTGTTCGACTTTTTAAAGAGGTCCTTTTGTCCAATGCAGTATGTCATTTGATTTTTTGACTTATGTTTCCATGGGCATTAGACTTTACCAAATGCCTTTTCTGTGTCAGTTGAGATGGTTATGTAATTTGTTTGTTTTATTTATATGATGGCTTACATTCAGTCATTTTCTAATGTTGAACCATCTTTGCATACCTGGTATATATTCTACTTCGTGATGGTGTCTTATTTTTTTGTTACTATTAGTATGATGTTCAGTTCTATTGGCTAAAATTTTGTTGAGCATTTTTGCACTTACATTCGTGAGATTTCAGCCTCTAATTTTCTATTTCGTGGTGCCTGTCTGACTTTAGTGTTCAGAGTTAGGCTGGCTTCATTGAACAAATTTGGGAGTATTCCCTCCTTTTTAATTTTCTGAAATAGTTTTAAGTACCACTGCTGTGAGCTTTTCTCTGAATGTTTGGTACATTTTCACTCAGTCATATTAAATACAAAAATGAAAAAGAATTCTCCTGTAAAGACATATGGACCAGGGCTTTTTTTTTCCTTCTTCTTCTTTATTGAAGTTTTTCTTTATTGTCTCTTGAATCTCTTCTTTTGTTATGGGTCTCTTCAGATTTTCTATCTCAGTCCATGCTAGGTTATGTAGTGTATTTTTAGAAATTAGATATGTAGTGTATTTCTAGAAATTGTCCATTTCCTCTAAGTTCTCAAATATTCTGGAGTATGATTTTCCACAGTATTATGTCATGATCCTTTTTATTTCAACTGGGTCTATCGTAATGTCCTCTGTCTCATTATTCATGTGGGTTATTTGCTTCTTTTCCTGTTTTTCTTTTGTTGGTTTGGCCACTGCTTTGCCAATTTTGTTGATGTTTTCAAAGAACCAACTTTTGGTCTTAGTGATTCTTTCTATTGTTTTTTCTGCTTTCTATTTCATTTACTTCACTCTAATCTATTATTTCCTTTCCTCTGCTGCCTTTGGACTTCTTTTGCTGTTCTCTTTCTATTGGTTCCAGTTACAGAGCTAACATTTTTATTTTGGCCTGCTCTTCTTTTTTGATATGTGCATTAATTGCTACAAATTTACCTATAAGCACTGCCTTTGCTGTGTACCAAAGGTTTTATTATGGTGTATTTTCATTCTCATTTGGTTCTAGGAAGGGTTTGACTCCCTCTTTGATATCTTCTATTACCCAGTCATTTCTAAGTGAACTATTATTTATTTTCCATGTAATTGATTTTTTTCCCTTGATCTTCCTGTTATTGATTTCTACTTTTATGGTATGGAGACAGAGGGAACACTTTGTACTATTTCTACATTTTGTATTTTGACAAGAGTTATTTTTTGGCCTAAAATGTGGTCTATTCTGAAGAATGTTCAGTGTGTATTGGAAAACAATACATATTTGCTGCTATTGAGTGGAGTATTCTATACATGTCTGTGAGGTCAAGTTGGTTGATTTAGGCCTTTAGATCTTCTGTATCTTTGTTGAATTTCTTTCTAGATGTTCTGTTCTTTACTAAGAGTGGTGTGTTAGAGCTTCCTGCTATTATTATGGAACTGTCAATTTCTCTTTTCAATGCTTTTAGAGCTCTTTTAAAATGTATTTTGGAGCCCTGTCATTGGGTGCATAGATATTTATTAACGTTAATGTCCTTCTTTGTCTTTTATGGTGATTTTGTCTTAAAGTATATTTTATCTGATTAGCATTGCTATCGCTGCCCTTTTTTGGTTACTCTCTGCTTAATTTAATTTTCCATCCTTTAATCTTTAATACATTTACATATTTATGTTTAAGGTGTGTCTCTTGTAGATAAGTATTTTAATTATCTAGTGCTACTCTAACAGCAATACCACAAGCAGATGACTTTAATGAAGAATAATTTATTTTCTCATAGTCTAGGAGGCTAGAAATCTGAATTCAGAGCACCAGCTCCATGGAGAGGTTTTCTCTGTCAACTCTGGAGGAAAGTCTTTGAAATCCATCTTCCCTTGGGGTCTGGTAGCTTCTTAGCACAAGAACATCTGGACCAAAGGCCATGTTCTGCACCCAGTACCACTTCCTTGGTGGTATGAGGTCTCTAACTCTCTGCTTACTTTCCTTTGCTTTCACACCTTGTGAGATAAAATGTAGTGCAGCACATTCTCGGGACACTCCTTTTACAGTGGATCAAGGACATCCTAGAGAAACACCCTTTACTTTGGATCAAGGACATGACGTGTGCAAAGTTGTTACATCCCACCCTAATCCTTTTTCATGTAACCTAGTTTTTCACCATTAACCACAGACAGAGATTAGGATTTACAACACAGGAAAATCATACCAGATGACAAAATAATGGGCAATCACATAATACCGGGAATTGTGGCCCATCTAAACTAATACATATTTCTGGAGGACAGAAAACAATTCATGACAACAACATAGTGATGGGTCATGTTTTTGTTTTTATCCACTCTACCACTCTCTGTCTATAGGTGCATTTAAACCATTTACATTCAATGTGATTATCTTTGAGTTTATTGCTTTCTTTTGTGTGTGTGTGTGTACATGTGTAGTGCTGCTATTTTGTTTGGTCTTCTTACTTTCCTGTGCTAAATTCCTTTTGTTTGTAGCTTTTCTTACTTTTCTTTCATAGATTTTGTGTTTACTTAGTCTTTATGCTTTTCTTCATTTTTATTTACCTGAGGTAGGTTTGTTAGCTTTCTTGTGATTACCTTGAAATGCACTTCACTTTTGTCTTCCTAAGTTTGAACAAACTAGTCTTTTATTACTTGATTCCTCTCCATCTGAAAGTTCTATACCCATACTCAGTTTTCCCTTTTATTGTTTTAAAATTACTTTCATTCACAGACAGGTGTCTCTGTTTCCTTGTTTCAAGTCTTTTAGTTTTGTTTTATTATTGTGAATTCTTTACCAAAGTTTGTTTCTGGCTGATGTGGTCTTTCCTTCCTTTCTGTTTTCCATTAGTTTCTTCTTCCATTTGGTATTTGATCTAGTTTTTTTATCTCTTCATTTGATACTTAGGGTCTCAGGATTGACATTTATACCTGTTTTATTTAGTTTCGGGGGTCTTTGCTGCAGAGGATCAGCATGTTGTCCGTCTATGGTGCCATGTTAGCTCCTGAATCCCCTCTGGTCTTTTTAGTTTATGAGTACAGATTGAAGCTTACAGCATAGAATACAAAATGTGAGTGCTGGCTTTGATGTTTTAGGGATACAGTGGAAGAGGTGAATACAACGTTGTGCCAAGTCATTTTGGAGCCTGAAGCAAAAGGAAAAGTGTCTTATTAAAAAAATGTTATTTTTTTCATAATAGATTTTTTTGCATTAATTTAAAATTTTCTCAGAAAATACTGCATTAAAATATTTATCAATTACTAAGATTTTTGGTATATTCTTAACATTTGTGCTGGAAGAAAATGTCTCATTCCTCTTAGCCTAGTCCAATCCCAGGATAATAAACAGAAGTCATAATAAATGTTAAATTCACATCTTCTAATTATAATAAATAGGTTATAGAGAAGTCAGAAAAGATTATAATCAAATGAAGCATGGCATGTGAAAGCAATCACCCATACAGTCTAAAAGTTATTAAGCATATAAAAACCAACCAAACCCATGCCAAAGGGTCAATTTGGACTCATAGCAACCCTATAGGACAGAGTAGAATTGTCCCATAGAATTTCTAAGGAATGCCTGGTGGATTTGAACGGCAGACCTTTGTTTAGTAGATGTACTGGCTACCACAAGGGTTTCCCTATATAACTCAATATACAAACTTCAGCTATAAAATGGTGACAAATTTTAATCCCTACTCCATGAATCATACAAACAGAGTTGCTTGGTTTACTTCAAAGCAGTCATCCTAAGACATTATGCTCTAATTTCAAAATGAATCTGGTCATCTAAAATATTTCTGGATTTTTTATTTTTATTTTTTGTAATGTCTCCAGTGTTTGTAATTTCCCAGAGTAATTATTTACCCTTGAGCAGCACTGTATTTTGCAAAGTGCTTTCATGTACACTAAATGATAGCAGCAATCTTCCCCCTTTCAATAATACTAACATTAGTGGTCTTTAAATAATGTCCACCTCTTTCCTTAACCAGTGCAGAAATTAGACACCAGAGAGATGAAGTAAAAGCAAGTGAGGAACTGAGAGAAAAGATAACCTGAGTTTTTGGCTCTAAGACACTATTCACGACCATTCACCTTTTTTTTTTTTTTTTCAGTATAAGTAAAAATTACCCATTGACTGAATGGCAGAATAGGGACTTGGGAATGTTCTGTTACACTATGCTGGAGGCAGGGCTGAAATGGCAGAGCAGTCACATGCTTCTTATGTTCCGTCTTATAACAAAGACCTGAAAAGGCTCATGAATTGATTATACGAGGTCTGCCAATTGAGTTCACAAACTTGCTGCCAAGCACTTACATTGGCAGCACTGTACAAACAACTTGGTAAGATTTCATAATCTTGGTATATCAGTATCTAACAGCTGTGTTCATGCTGACATATAGTGGTCTTGCTGAGTTGTGTTCACTGTTGTTGCGTGTTTTTGTGTGCTGTTGCAAGAATGTCAGAGCTTGAATTAGAGCAAAAACATTAATTTTTTTGTTAATGTTGGCAAGAGTCGAAGTGAAATCAGGGACATGTTAGTAAAAGTTTATGGGAATAAGCCATGAAGAATATGGCAGCTGACAAGTGGATTAAACTTTTTTCTACGGGGAAAGAAAGTGTCACTGATGAAAAGAGGTCAGAGTGGCTGGTAATGAACAGAACTGGTGAAAACACTGCAAAAATTCATCAAGCTGTACACAAAGATTATAAGTTGACTATGAGAAGCATAGCAGACCAAGTAAACATTGGTAGAGAAAGAGGAAAATCTTAACTGAAATGAGACAGGTGTATGCAAAAATGGTCCCAAAAGAGCTCACCAATGAACAAAAGCAAAGGAGAGCCAAAGTTTGTCAAGACATTTTGGAGAGCCAAGACCACATTTGGAGCTATATGATCACTGGTGATAAAACATGGGTGTGCCAAAACAATCTTGAAACAAAGAGTCATAGTGTACAATAGAAGTTAGGCAATTCTCCACAACCAAAAAATTTCCACCAATCCAAATCAAAAGTCAAATGATATTGTCTGTGCACTTTATGGTTCTATGCATCTGTAGGATGCCTCTTACTAGAGAGGACTGGAGAGGGGACAGGAGATTGTTAAGGGGAAATGACTTGTATAGAACAGAAAAGAAGAGTGTGCTGTCACCAGGAAAGGAGAGCAGTAGAAGCTGCACATAGGTGGGCATGTGAATTTAACCAGATTGTACACTTTCACTGAATCATAATAAACAAATAAATAGATGAATAAATAAATAAAATGATGCTGCTAACCTTTTTTTGATATCAGAGAGATTATTGATTATGAATTTGTGCCAACTGGGCAAACAGTTAACCAAGTTTAATATTTAGAAGTGTTTGAAAAGGCTATGTGAAAAAGCTAGAGGAAAATGATATGAACTTGATTATTTATGGAGGTGAAGTCAAGATGGTGGACTAGACATGAGTCTTCTTAATTCCCTCTGAAAACTAAAGCCTGGATTGATAATGAAGTGGAGCTTTCTGGACATCCAGTGAGCCCTAGGACAAGGCATAGGGTTGTCAGTTTGGACTGCATCCCACAGAATGGGAAACTGCTTGTTGCTGGCTGAGCCCCACTCTGGTTGAGTAGGCTGGCTCTCATAGACTGAAGGTAACTGGAGTTTTTAACTTTTTTTTCTTTTTGTTGGCCAGCAGGCCGGTGAGTGGTTCAAATAGCAGCTATACAGACCCACAGTGCTAAAGTGATCAGCAGGTGGAACCGCCACATTTTGAGAGCCCAGCTCTGGACTCAGAGTACCACAGCCCCTCCACCTTCTCTTTTTGGATCTCCGCCATTGATTCTGCTGTTTCACAGGTGTAGGACAGCTTGCCTGGGGCACCATCTTGTTTGACTGGGAGGCAGAAATGCCCAACTGGAGGCCACAGCAGGGGCTAATTCTCAGGCTGGGAGGCAGTCCCAACCCAAGGAGCACATTTCCAGCAGAAAAGCTGTGTTTAGCACAGTGTAACCTTACAGGTGGAGCCTTACAAGGGCTGTCAGCAGGGCAGTAGCTTGTCTCTTGAACTATAGCACAGAATCTGGGGAAAGCTGATCAGGTTTATTCATTCTCAGCCAGAAGGAGGAGCTTGCCACACCTGCCAGCCTGATTGATCTTGGAAAGAGTCAGAAAGCTTTTACCTTTTAAAATAAAACTGCTTAGAGAAATAACTGTGGTGTATCCTGACAGCATCTCTTCCAGCCTTTACTGACCCACATCATAGAGCTGTCTGATGGACCCCCAGTGATTTCACAAGTAGGGCTGTATCTCTGCCAGCCAGGAGGCAGTGCCTGTTACTCCAGGGTTTCCACTGGGCCAAGTCCTGGGAGGACATAGAGGTGGCTGGTGATCAACTTCCTTCTCAGAACTGCACCTTAGCTCCTGTCAAGGCAACACCAGAGAAAATAAACAGCCTCTAGGTGTCCAGAAAGCAAAAGATCTTAATGGAACATTTTTAAAAAACATTTTTCCATGGATCCAGAAAACTTCTAAAATAAAGAATCAAAGAAATTGCAACATGCAGAAGATTTTCTGAAACAATCAGAGGTCAAGTACAAAGGAATTATATATAGAGTCATCCTAGACCTTATACAAAATGCAGTAGAGCAAGAAGAAAAATTAAGCAAGCTGTTCAAACTGATGGAACATCAGCATTCTGAAATCTGACAGATCAATAACAAAATTACAGAATTACACAACTCAACTGAAAGCCAAAAGTGCATAATTGAACAAATTGAACAGTAGACTAACTGACCTTGAAGATAGAACTAGTGACACTAGCATTTATGAGGAGAAATCAGAAAAATAAACAAGAAAAGTGAAGAAGCATTAAGAAACATGTGGAACTCTATCAAGAGGAATAATCTACAATTAATCTGAGTTCTTGAAGAGGGAGGGATACTAGAAAACAAAATGAGTATTCTTGTTGAGTTGCTGACAGAAAACTTCCCTGAAATCATGAAAGAAGAGAACATAGATATCCAAGATGTGTATTGAATGTTACATAAAACTGACCCCAAAGGAAAGACACCAGACATACTATAATCCAATTTAACAAAATGAAACCTACCAAGTAGAAACTCTTACAGGCAGCAAGACTCAAAGCAAAGCTAACATGCAGAGGGAAGTCCTGTAGACTTTCATCTGACTTCTCAGCAGAAACCACAGTGGCATGGAGGCAGTGGGATGACACATTCAAAGCCTTGAAGGAGAAAAACTTTCAACCAAGACTGTCTTTCAAATACAAAAATGAAATTAAGATATTGCAGATAAAGAGAAACTGAGAGACTCTGTAAAAAACCAAACCAAAGCTACAAGAAATATTGAAAGAAGCTTTGGGCTGAGATAAACAAAACCATTAAGTTTATATTTCAGGAGGCAATGCAAGACACAATATCCAGAAACCCACTCAGTTTTAGAGAAGGCACAAAACTCAAAGCTGTAATATTAAGGGATCCAGTGAAAACTAAGATACCATCACAATAAAAAGATGGATATACTACAGTAGTTGTAGTCCTTCCAGATGGAGGGGAACTTACTAAAATATGTAGAAGTTAAAATTTAGTTTAAATTTAGATTATTAAGGTGGATCATAGGAGTAGCTGCAAAGCAAAATAAAGATGCAGCATATCAAGACAAGACATGTAACACAGGAGTCCTAGCAAACACAAAACCAACACTGCAAAGGATGAAAATTCAACCCATAAAGAACAACCCAAAACGGAAAATTCAGAGAAACAGAGAATACACCAACACAAAAATAAATACATTAAATGACAGCACTAAACACATACCTACAAATAATTATACTGAATGTAAAATGACTGAACACTCCAGTAAAGAGACAATGAGTAACATCTTAGATCAAAAGACACAACCCGTCTATATGTTGCTTAAAAGAAACACATCTTAGACTTAAAGATATAAACAAACTGAAAATTAAAGGATGGAATAATATATACCAAGCTAACCACATACAAAGATGAACAGGTGTGGCAATACTAATCTCAGATAAAATAGATTTTAATGTAAAATCCACCAATGTGACAAGGATGGTCACTATTTACTACTGAAAGTTTGAATACACAAGCAGGCTGTAACAATATTAAATATTTATGGACCCAATACTAGAGCATCTAAATACACTGAAGAAACACTGACTACATTCAAAAAAGAGATAGATCACTCCATAATAATACTAGGAGACTTCAACATTCCACTTTCAGTATTGGACAGATCTTCTAGAAAAAAGCTCAGTAAAGACACTGAAGATTTTATTGCCACAAATAACCAACTAGACCTCATTGACATATATAGAACTTTCTACCCATCATCAGATAATTACACCTTCTTCTCCAGTGCACATGAAACATTTTCCAGAAAAGACCATGTGTTAGCACATAAAGCCAATCTCAAAAAAATCCAAACCATTGAACTATTGCAGAGCATATTCTCAGACTATAAAGCCATAAAAGTCTAAATCAACAGCAGAAAAAACAGAAATTGGAACTCATGGAATTTGAACAACATCTTGCTCAGAAAGTCATGGGTTATAGAAGAAATCAAGGATGAAATAAAGAAATTTATGAATTCAAATGAGAATGAAAGCATTTCCTACCAGAACCTACGGCATGCAGCTAAAGCAGTGCTCAGAGGTCAGTTTATCTTTATAAATACACATCTGGAAGGAAGAAAGAACCCAAACCAAAGAATTAACCCTACAGCATGAACAAGTAGGAGAAGAGTAACAGTGGAACCCTTCAGACACCAGAAGAAAACAGACCACAAAGATCAGAGCAGAATAAATTAGAGAATAGAAGAGCAATTGAAAAAATTGATAAGACCAAAAGCTAGTTTTTTGAAAAGATCAACAAAACCAATGAGCCATTGGCTAAATCTACTAAACAAAAACAGGAGACAAATAACCCAAATAAGAAATGAGAGGGGAGTGTCACAACAGATACAAGAGAAATCAAAAATATCATAACAGAATTCTATGAAAGAGTGTACTCTAACAGATTTGAAGACCTAATTCTTAGATTCATGTTACCTACAAAAATTATCACAAGATGAAGCAGAGCAACCCATCACAAAGGAAGAGACTGAAAAAGTCATCAAAAACTACCAACCAAAACTAGCCCTGGCCCAGACGGCTTCACTAGACTAGAATTCTACCAAGCTTTTAGAGAAGAGTTAACTCCAATGCTACTTGAGACTATTTAACAGCATAGAAAGGAATGAAATACTCATAATTTCATTATATGAAGCCAGCATAACCCTGATACCAAAGTCAGGGAAAGAGCCTACAAAAAAGGAGAACTATAGGCTAATACCACTCATGTACCTAGATGCAAAAATCTTCAACAAAATACTTGCCAACACAATTCAACAACATATCAAAAAAATAATTCATCATTACAAGTTGGATTCATGCCAGGGCTGCAAGGCTGGTTCAGCATCAGAAAAACAGTTATGTGATCAACAACATAAACAACACAAAAGACAAGAATCACTTGATTTTGCCAATTGATACAGAAAAGGCATTTGATAAAGTCTAACACCAATTCATGCTAAAAACTGTCAGCAAAATAGGAATTAAATAGGAATAGGAGGCCAATTCCTCAATGCAATAAGGGCCATTTATACAAAGTCAACTGCCTGCATCATCGTGAATGGAGACAGACTGACACAATTCTCCCTGAGAATAGAAACTAGACAAGGATTCCCACTCTCACCTCTCCTGTTCAACATTGTACTAGAAGTTCTAGCCAGAGAGATTAGACAGACCAAGAAATAAAGAACATCTGCATCAGCAAAGAAGTAAAAATTTCCCTATTTGCAGATGATATGATTGTATACACAGAGAATCCTAAAGAATACATAAGTAAACTACTCAAACTGATAGAAGAGTTCAGCAAAGTATCAGGATATAATATAAACATAAGTAAATCAGTAGGATTCCTCTACACCAACAAAGATCATTAAAGAGGAAATCACCAAATCAGTATCATTTACTACAGCCCCTAAGAAGATAAAGTACCTAGGAATTAATCTAACCAGAGAAATAACAGACCTTTACAAAGAGAACTACAAGACCTTACTAGAAGAAACTAAGAGAGACTTACGTAAACGGAGAAACCTACCCTGCTCATGGATTGGAAGACTTAACATTGTGAAAATGTCTATTTTACCCAAGCAATCTACATAGGCAATGTAATCCCAATACAAATACCACTGACATTTTTTAATGAGATGGAGAAACAAATCACCAAGTTTCTTTGGAAATGAAAGAAATCCTGGATAACTAAAGCCCTGCTGAAGAAGAACACACTAGGAGGCCTCTCACTACCCGACATTAGAACCTATTACACGGCCACAGTAGTCAAAACAACCTGGTACTAGCATAAAAAGGGGATCAGTGGAACAAAATTGAGATCCCAGAGATGCCACCATCTTCCTATGAACAGCTGATATTCAAAAAAGGCCCCAGGATTTTAAACTTGGGTAAAAACAGTCCTTAACAAATGGTACTGGCAGAATTAGAAATCATCTGAAAAAAATGAAACAAGACCCATATCTCACACCTTGTACAAAAACCAACTCAAATTGGATAAAAGGCCTAAATATCAAATCTCAAACAATAAAGCTCATCCCCCCCAAGAAAGATCAACAGTGGAAGTTTTAGTACACAATGTAGACAGACCTGAAAAACTGACAAGGCGCGATTAACAGAAAACAGATAAATAGGAACTGCTAATGATTAAACACGTTTGCTCATCCAAAGACTTGATCAAAAGAATTAAAAGACCACCTACAGAATGGGGAAAAAGTATTTGGCAACTATATGTCAGACGATGCCTGATCTCCTTAATGTACAAGGTACTACAAAATATAAACAACAAAAGGATAAATAATCCAATTAAGAGATGGGTGAAGGAGATGAACAGGCAGCCAAAAGACTTCATGCAGAAATGCTCATGATCATTAGCTACCTAAGAAATTCAAATCAAAACTATGATGAGATATCATCTTACCCCGGCAAAGTTGGCCATGATCCAAACTATACAAAATAAATGCTGGAGAGGCTGTGGAGAAATCAGAACTCTCCTACCCTGCTAGTGGGATTGCAAAATGGTACAACCTCTTTGGAAAGCAATCTGGCACTTCCTTAAAAAGCTGGAAATAGATATACCGTTTGCTCCAGTAATCCCACTGCTTGGAATATATCCTGTAGATGCAAGGACAGTCACACAGATACATGCACATGAATGTTTATTGCAGTTCAGTCCACAATAGCAAAAATATGGAATTGACCCAGGTGCCCAACAACAGATGACTGGATAAACTATGATATATATACTCAGTGGGACACTGTGCAATGATGAAGAACAATGATTATTTTAGGAAGCATCTCATAATCTGGTTTCAACTGGAAGACATTATATTGAGTAAAATTAGTTAGCGGCACAAGGGTAAATATTGTATGAGACATCTATTATAAGGAATTAAAAACAGACTCATGTACAGAGAAACAGACTCATATACAGAAGAAAGGACTCTTGTAGGGAGGGGAGAGAAGGAGAGAGAAGGCTGGTTGTAGATCAGATAGTTGATAGAAATTTGGTTGGGTTCAATCAGTGACAGCACACATTAGAAAGAAGATCAGTTTTACTGGACTTCAACATAACCTGAAAACTCTTCAAATCTTAACCCAGAATTACAAGGACAGAGTAGCTGAGGTGGGGGTCTGGGGACCATGCTCACAGGGAACACTAAGGCCAAATGCCATAACTAATGTATTGCTAAGAGAGCCTCTCCACCCCATATTGGTGAGTGGCGTCTGGGTCTTAAAAGCTAGCAAGCTGCCATCTGAGGTACACCAAATGGTCCCAGCTCACAAGGAGCAGATGATCACCAAGGGCAAAAACAGCATGAGGGAAAGAGAACCCAGAAGACAGAAAGACTCATGTGAATGGGTGACTACATCAACATGTGACCAGAAGAACCAGATGGTGCCCTGCCACCACCAATGACATCCGTGATAGGGCTCACAAAGTCGAGTCCCAGTGGCAACCTTAAATTAAAAAGGTGTGTACCCTGAGAACTCCACTAAAAGACCACAGCTGATGGTCTGAAGGCCTGGAAGTTCCCCTGGGAGCATGGCCTCTAGTCCTGATGCTGCCTCTGTCCACAAATCATTACTGAGGTCAACTCCTCAGACTGGAATAGATTGGACCCAGCGACACAGAGTGACCATATCAAGTGGGCACTGTACAGTTCTGTGCATCTATAGGATGTTGTCCTACTGTCCCCTTACTAGAGGGGAATGGAGAAGGTGGAGAAGAGTGTACAGGATATTGTTAAGAAGACATGACATGTATAGAACAGAAAGGGTGTGCTGTCACCAGGCAAGGAGAGCAGTAGGACCTGTGCATAGGTGGGCATGCAAATTTAAACTGGATTGTACACTTTCACTCAATCACAATAAATAATAAAAAAAAGAACTGTGTGAGAGAGATATAACCTATGAGTCACTGGAGTGCTAGGTAAGGGAGGGACAACAGAAAATGCATTATGCTAAGTGTTTATACAAAGCATTCAAAAATCTTAAATCATAGAAAATGTTAGTTTGAAGTTTTTTCAGTTAAATGAAAGAGATGGCTTCTACTTCCACAATATAATTTCTAATCTAGAATAATTTGGAAAGTTGTTAGTCAAATCCACAGCTTACAGGGTGCATGGGAAGTAAGAGGAGAAAACAAGTAATCCCTGTATAGCTAATGGAAGCCCTGGTGATGCAGTGGTTAAGTGCTACATCTGCTAACCAAAAGGTCAACAGTTCAAATCTGCCAGGTGCTCCTTGGAAACTCCATGGAAGACTTCTACTGCATCCTACAGGGTGACTGTGAGTCAGAATACACTCAACAGCAGTGAGTTCAGTTTGTTACAGCTAACACTGCAACTGAAATCCATCTAATGGCAAGATGCTTATCTTTTTGTCTTACAATTCTCAACATTTATTTTTCCTCTCGTTTCAATCTTACCCCATTTTCATCACCTAGTGCTTTCATACTGGACATTGCTCTGAAACTGAATGAACCAGTTTGTTTCCTTGATCTAATTTAAAGAAAATGGGTGGAAATTTTTCAAATGAAAACTTCTTTTGTGAAAGAGAGTCATCGTTTTCACTCTGCAACAATATACTTGTAAACATAGCCTGCTAGACCTTTGTGAATTCCCTTCATTCATTTATTCATAAAACAGTTACTGTTTGCTACTTGGGAGACATATTTTTGGCTCAGAACAGAACAAATCTCTGTCCTTTGTTAGGGCAACAAATGAAAATGTAAGGAAGTATATAACCCATCAAGTGGTAATATGGGCAACAGACAAAAATAAAGGAAGCGGAGTGTGCTCACAGAGGGGTGCTATTTTAGAAGTGTGGTCCAAGAAGACCTCTTTGATGAGGTGGCATTTTGAGAAAACACTGAATGAACTGAAGCAGCAAGTTATGCAGTTGTTGTGGGGGTTTAGGGGGAGCACTGTAGGAAAAGATAAAGGCAAGTGCAAAAGCCCAGAAACTCCACATGCTTGTTATTGGCCAGTGTAGCTTTAGCAGAAAAAGTAGGTAGGGCCATGTAGGGTCTTATAATGACTTTACCTTCTACTCTAAGAGATATAAAATCAGTGGTGGACAATTGATGGGAGAGCCACAGAATGTGACTTAGAATTTTTACAGGGTCACACTGGCTTTCCTGAAAAAATAGGCTGTAGGAAGGCAAGAGTAAAATGAGGAGACCTGTGTGGAGGTATTTACAATCAATAATCCAAATAAGAGATGGTGGATTGATGTTAACTATAGGCATGGTTTGATTCCGTTACATTTAGAATTAACATCTCACCATTTCTGGAGCCTTAATTCACAAAATTCTTTGCATCAATCTTCAAGTTAGTGTCTATCACAGTACGTAGTAATTACTTGTGTATATACTGGTCTCCTCTGCAACGTTTTCCAAAAACATTCATCTTGTATTTCTAATTTCTGTCAGCAGCTCAGCGACAATACTCTCTGTGTTCTCAGGTGTCCCACCCTGTTTAGGAACTCCAGTTAATCATATATTGTTCCTCTTGATAGAGCCACACATGCTTCTTAATGCTTCTTCATTTTTCTTGTTTCTGATTCTCCCCATAGATGCTGGAGTCGGTAGCTCTGTCTTCCAAGTCAGAAAGTCTATTTTCAATTGGTTCCATTCCAGTTTCTTGGCTTTCAATTGAAGTTTCTAGGACTTTGATTTTGTTCTTGATCTGTCGGATTTCAGAGTACTGGTGTTCCATCAGGCGAACAGCTTGCTTAATTTTTCATTTTGCTCTGCTGCATTTTGTATAAGGTCTAGGAAGGCTCAATAAATAATCCTTTTGTACTCGCCCTCTGATAGTTTCAGATAGTCTTAGTCTGGGAAGTTCTTAGGTTGTTTCTTTTGTGGGCCTTCTGAAGCCATAGGTGAATTCTTCCTAATGTTCTGGGCCAAAGTTTGTTGCTTTTTGGGCATCTGGACGTTGTTTTGTTTCTCTAGTTTTACTTTAATGGGATCTAAACCTCAGTCTTCATTCTCAGAGCTGGGACTCAACAAGGGCGGGGGTCAGCGAAAGGGAAGTAGTTTCCCACTCAGTGGTATGTAGACCAAATAGGCAGCCCTATGCTGTGTCCTAGGGCTCACTAACCATGTAATTATCAATTAAGGCCTTGGTTTTCCAGAGGGATTTAGGGAGATGTGTCTTTAGTCTGCCATCTTGACTCCACCTCCTCACCTTGTATTTCTAATTTCTAGAAAGCTGAAGTTGCTCAATAAATGTTTGCAGAGTGATTACACAGATGTATACATGGATTAGCATATTTTAAAGACAATTTCAAAGTCAAAGAACTTGGACAATGGAACTAGTTTGGAAATATTTCTAGAAATTAAAGACCTAACAGTGACGGGAGTGAATCAAAGTACACGTAAATGTTAGAGTAGAAGTTTTTAATGACTTAGAGTCACTTTGCAGTTAATGAGTTTTCCATATGTATTTTGACTAGTTTCTTGACAACTGTGGTGCTTGATTAAATGTTAATAGCACATCAAAATAATTCTAGAAAAAAAATGTGGTAAGAAGTCATCTCTGGTTAGATCCTAAAATATCACACACACACACACACACACACACACACACACACACACACACACACACACACACACACACTACCTCTCTTAGGATCTTTAGAGGGATTTTGTAACTTTTTCTGTCAAGCCAAGTAGTAAGCAAAATAATTGTAGAAGACTTTGTAGTTGTTACTATTTTAACCAAGTTCTATTAATCCCAGAAAAGCTGGTTATGTCACAATCATAACATAAACAACCTTAAACAAGGAACAAGAGCTAGAGTGCATTTATTTATGAAAGATGAAGGGTTTCACATAAAAATTAAACACCAAAATCTTCGTGGAGATTAAATTTACTTGAATCTTGCTTCAAATGATGCTTCTTTTATAGTAGCTTTTATTGTTATCTAAACTTTGACTTATTAAACTTTTGCAAATGCATAACGTATATTAATCTCTTACCTATTTCAATACTCTGTAGCTGGAATAGTCTAAATAACATGATTAAGTCTACCAAGAGGCACTTTCATTCCCTTCATCACAAGCACTCTTATAGTAGTTAGTGTCTAAAGGGAATTATCCCCAGGGCCTTCCAAATTTATTTCTTCATTTAAGCATGGGAGGATTATTTCCATAAGGAGAAGGGCATAGTTGATTTAAAGTCACTGATGTAGCATGATAAACATTAATTATTTTCAATAAATTTTGGTCATTTCAGGTTCTCCACTTGAACTCAGATGGTATTCATACCTCCTATGAGATGAGTTAGCCTTTGCTGCCTTCACAGATGAGAGATCAAATTCCATTGCCAGTAGCTTTGGCTTCAGCTCTATTTCCTTAAATGTCTTTGTTTTTGTGCTATCATTTGAAAGTGCCCTTCTGTTTCTGAACTTCATGAATACATGTAGGCTTGGCATGAACATAAGACTTTTTTCTCATTTTGATGTTATTGCCCAGAGAGTAAGTTTTTCTCTTGTCATTCAGTTGGTCAAGTAAGCTAGTAAACTTACCACAGGGTGCTGGCTTTTGTAAACTATTAGGCACAAACCATAGTCATGCTGCCATTTACATTAATTCATATTCTCTCTCTTTCTCTGTCACACCTACACAAACATGATCATTCATTGTCATCATACATTGTGATTCATCTTTTCTACGTTGTTTGTCTTGGATGGAGAAACTTGTAAAAAATCACTGAGTGGTGGTATTCTTCATGTAAAACAAAGATGACTCGATTTTGAAGAGAATATTCTGCTACCTACCACTGTAGTATTGAACATCAGCAAAGCTCCTAATCCACAGAAGACAGTCTGCCCCCTTTTGTTCTCGTTACCTTCTCAGTGCCTTATCTATCCCTGTTCACTAAGGTCCCTTGGCCTAATGTCATTTCAGACTCTGCTTTCTCATGGTATAATTCCATTCGTTATCCTTCATATCTTCTCTACTGTAGTAATTCTGTGTCTTGGTTATCTAGTTGTACTATAACAGATCTACCACAGTGCATGGCCTTAACAAAGAGAGATTTATTCTCTCACAATCTCGAAAGCTACAAGTCCAAATCCACAGCATCACCTCCAGGGGAAGCCTTTCTCTCTCTGTTGGCTCTGAGTAAAGGTCCTTATCATCAATCTTCCCCAGCTTATGAGCTTCTTAGCACAGGGACCATAGATCCAAAGGATGAGCTATTCTCCCGGTTCTTGGGTCTTGGTGATATGATGTCTCCACATCTCTGTCTGCTCACTTCTCTCTTTTATATCTCAAAAAGACTGGCTCAAGACCAATCCAGTCTTGCAGATTGATTCCTGACTCATTAACATAACTGCAACTAATCCCATCTTACCAACATCAAGGAAATTGGATTTACAACACACAGGAAAATCGTATCAGGTAAAAAAATGGTGGACAGTCACATAGTACTGGGAGTCACGGACCCGTCAATTTGACAGACATTTTTTGGGAGCACAATTCAACCATGACAGACTCCACTATACACATTTCATATCTAGAATATTCCCTTTTCTTTCTCAGGACAACTCTCTTGTCTTAGGTTGTGTGTTCACTAGCCCATGTTTAAAGCTACTTTAAAAAAATCAGCATAATCTGAATGAAGCCCACACCAACAAGTAATACGTAAACATGTATAAATAAGGTAATACATCACCTACCCTACTCACAAAGTGTGATAAGGTAACAGGATTATAACTATCTAAACAGGTATTTCTAATGCTAATGAATTTTAGGTAAATTTGTAGGGAGATAATATTTTCAGACAGGTAGCTGTGTCCTTTAATTTTATTCAAATCCCTTGTATTTGCTGATATATTAAAATACAGCACTCCATCTACAGATGATGGCCTGGTCATTACCAAAACACAAAAACAAAATGTTTTGGCATCCTTTTATCTCCTTTCCCTTTCCAGGTCTTAGTCAGAGACAATTGTTGTCACTGTGTGCCATCCAGTCTATTTTACCTATATGACAGAGTTGAACTGCCCCATAGGGTTTCCTGGGTTTCCAAGGTTTTCTTCGAGGGAGCAGATCATCAGGTCTTTTCTCCCATGGAGGGCCTACAGGGTTTGAACCTCTGATCTTACAATTGTTAGCTGCTGAGTGGTTAACCACAGTGCTACCAGGGCTCCTTCAGAGCTGTTTACAGCATGGCATTTGGACACACCACGGAGACCAGAATCAAGTAGTAGTAACACCTTTCTTTAGTGAAGGTTTTTCTTCGAAGCAGAATTGGAAGAAACAGATTGGGAGAGGTCACACTGGATTATCTGCAGTGGATGGAAGATATGGATGAGTCACACCACACAAGAGTTAACCTGGGCAGTGATGCAGATCTGACTTAGGCTGCTCTTGTGAGTAGCAAGTATAATAACCCTGTTGCTGTTTTGATGAAAAGAGCCCTGTGGATTGTTTTTGATCTGCATATTAACAGCAAAGAGAAAGACAGCCTGGTTATTTCTTAGTAACAGCAATCAAGACATTTTTCCTTAAAAATGTGAACATACATCTCACTGGGGAGAAAAAAAACAAAGAAAAATCCTTTCATCCAGAATCTGCAGTTTGCTCTTTTATTCTTTAGTATACATGCATGTGTAAAAACATACAACACTAAGGCATGCAGCCTGATCAAGTGATAATCTCTTATAATGCACCTCTATTTAAAGCAACAAACAGATGGAGAGTTTATGAGCAAGGCTGGTAAGAGTAAAAGCAAATGATTGCAATAGTTGTACTTTTAATAGGATTCCCTACAATTTAAAGCATTATTCCTCAAGGAACAAATTGTTCTATAAAATCACGGTACTTAGGAATGAGACTGGCACCCTGACATTGCTGAGGCAACAGAGGACTCCAGCCTGCATCTGCGGGTCTCTAAAGTCACGTCAGGGTCCTGAGGGAGGGCAAACTGAAATTTTGAGCACTTTTATCCCTAAGGAAAAAGCTCAGTGGAGAAGGGCAAAAGGAAGAAAGACAAAGAGGTAAAGGGTACATGAAACATGTCTGTGCTTTAACTGAATCCATTACCTGTAGAACAGAGAAAACAAAATACCTTGCGCTCTTCTAATTATCTGATCTGAAGCCTGGGAAGTTCCTACTGATTTAAGATAAGCCTGCAACATGGCTTCCCTGCTGCCAATTCAGACCAAAGTCTAGCTCCATAGCACAGCAAATCCTGTACAAACAGTGTAATTATAAACAAATGAACATTATTTCATTATCATTATCCCTTTATAAGCAAATTAAAACTCACTACAATTCTATCATTAAGATGAATATACAGTAGTGATGGCCTTTACATAAATTATAATTAAAGCTAATCTTAATTAAAGTCTTTATGCCATTTTGGGAGAAAATAAACAACCCAAGAAGAGGAAAACAATGTGGTTCATAATTCACTCCCAAACTCTTTTTTTGGCCTCCAAAGCTGACACTGAGGGAGACATTCCTGGGCATGATACAAATGGTTCTGACATTAAGAAAAGTAAACAAGTAAGAAAAATAAAGATGGAAAAATTCTGTGGTCAGTTCACAAGTGCTTTTTTATTGTTTGAGGCAGGGTTAAAGCCCTTTATAAAGACAAGAATATATGTGCCGTTAGATTGAATATGACATCAGACTAGTCTAGCTGCCCTTGCACAGAACTCTGGCTGCCCACAATATGCCATGCACAAAACATGTGTTGATGCTTTTAAACAAAGAGCCAGGGCGGACCCTAATGCAGCTCATTTAATGCTCTGTCCCTGTCCTGACTTTTAGATCAGAGAAAAGGTACTCAACTCTAGTTATTAATTCCTTGGAGCAATAAAGGCAAACATTCACTATCCTCTAATAATTAATAGTCTTGAGAGTTTTAACCTGAACTCGTGAATAACTGATCACTGAAGGTTATGTAGTCTACAAGGAGGACTTCTGTGAACCTCAGCGCACATCATTCAAAGACCACGTTGACTTGTTAAGATTACAGCCTATGCAAGTGGGCTAGAACTGAGAATAGGGTGGCCTTGGGAAGCTCACGGCCTCTCAGTTGCACAGACTTTTACAGTAGCAACTCCCTAGTCCCTTGGTATCTGTAATCTGGCAGGATGGGAGGGGTAATCACCTTTAGGCCTGGCTGTCCTCAAGCTAATTTAATAATGGGAAATTCAGGACAAAGAATACTTGATCCAAATTTTAAAAAAGCAAAAATAAATTCTATCATGTTAGAAGCAACCAGCTCTTCAAATATCTTCTAGAGTGATTTTACTTGTGCACCAGTAAGCGAAATAAAATTATAGTTTCCCAAATACCATAATCATCCTTGTTTTCCATGTGATGCT
Source organism: Heterohyrax brucei (assembly GCA_028571685.1). NCBI lineage: Eukaryota > Metazoa > Chordata > Mammalia > Hyracoidea > Procaviidae > Heterohyrax > Heterohyrax brucei. Next base: position 78,804,325 of record CM053154.1, on the reverse strand, counting down.
CATGCTGGAACACAGCCAAGGAGGCACAAAGACAAAGCGCCAGCTCACAAGCTTGCGATTTGATTCCAACAAGTCCTGAGAAAGATACCACATTCAGCAAGTCCATAACTTCTATAAAAACGCTTTGGTCTGTTCGATGTTTTCTACAGTTTTTATTTTTTAACCTCCTGACTTACTACTCCATCTTTTGACACTTCATTACCTTTAAATAGCACCCAAAGGAGCAAGGCAACCCTCAACACAAATATGGCCATAGGCATAGCTGAAAGTATATGTGATTTTTTTTTTAAAAACACAAAGTCACTAGTGCCACCAACCCTCCTTCTGGGAAGATTTCTAATGTTGCAAAATGTTTGAGGCAAGAACTAGGTTTAGAAATTAGTGAAAAGTCCAGCTTTTATGGCCTGGGATCAAGGAGGAGCTATTTACTCCACTACCCACCTGTTAGTCTGTTGTGCTATGGTAGTTTATGGTTGCTATGATACTGGAAACCTGGCCAGTATTTCAACTATCAGCAGCATCACCCATGATGGGCAGGTTTCAGCAGACCATCTAGACCAAGCAAATAGGCCTGGTGATCAACTTCTGAAAATTAGTCACTGAAAACCTTATGAATCATAACTGGATGTTTTCTGATATAATGCCTAGTTCCCTAGGCTGGAGCACACTCTACAATAGCTGTGGAAGTAGACCCAAACACACCGGTGATGTTGAAGATGGTGCAGGCAAGGGCAGCGTGCTGTTCCATTATACAGAAGGTTACCATGAATCAGAGTCAACTCCATGGCAACTGACAAAAATAACATTTACCTCAATACAGGGATTGTAATAACATGAAGCTGGCCACTAACATATGACCTGGCTGAGAATTTATACCTTCTGTTCTCAGAGAAACACAATGATACATATTGCCTATGACAGAGAATGTGCGAGCAAAGGGTTTGTGTGCATATGCTGACTCTAAGAGATTAAGATTTAAGAGGAATAGGCAGAGTAGTCTTTCCCTGAACTGCAACCATTCTACTAAAATAAGCCCACACAACACAATGGTATCAGAGTGCTGACACTCCAGCAGCAAGCTGAAGACAAGAGTCTCTCTCACTTGACTAGAGCCAACTGAGCATGCTCACAGAGGCCTCAGGTGCAACCTCTGCTCCCCTGTGAGCAGTGGAGGGACCAGGCAATCTGTCATGGTGTTCATCCTGTCAGCCCTGGTGCTTCGCCGCCACTGTCTGTCACCCTGGTGGATGAGACCTGCTTAAGGGCAATCATGTCAATCTCTATATGACCACTCAGTCTAAGGCAGAAAGATGATCTTGACAGGGCTGGCAAAGTCAGGAGAAGGTACCAGAAGCTGAAATCATAGCTTTCACACAGAGATGCAATTTAGGCCGTGACTGTTTCTTTGGCATTTTATTTTTGTTACTTCCTTTTTCATTCTCATGAGATAGGCTATGCCGTACGGAACTGGGCTTCAGAGCTGGTCATCTCGGATGAACCTGTTGCCCTCGGAGTTTTTCCCATAGTAAACGTAGCGACACTTCCCCAGGACACCTACAAACAAAAGGAAACACATAGTTACAGGTGGTATGATTAATACAGCAGGGAAACATCAGGCTGAAAAGCAGGGATGATCGGTAACCACAGCTCTGATGGTGCCACAAAATGGACTAATTCCCAAAAGAAAGAACTGTACCTTCTTGTCCTTCTTGACACCCAGAAAGTCACTGCAGGGTACAGGCTCTGAGCTTGTAGGAGTAACGTTTGTCCTGCATGATTTCTGTTCTACATTTTAGTGACTTTTCTCAGTTGGCCAGTCAATTTCCTAAATACATGGTTCTTCACATGTATTAAGTTTCTAAAACCCTGCTCTCAGGTTTCTAAAAATGGAAAATTAAGAGTGTAAAGATGGACCAAGGAGCCCTGGTAGCACAGTAGTTAGGGACTCAGCTATTGGAAACCTTGGTGGTGCAGCAGTTAAGTGCTGTGGCTGCTCACCAACAGGTCAGCAGTTCAGATTCACCAGGGACTCCTTGGAAACTCTATGGGGCAGTTCTTCTCTGTCATATAGGGTCACAGTGTGTCAGAACTGACTTGATGGCAGTGGGTTAGGGGCTGTCCACAAGGAGAGAGATATGGTGGTCTGCTTCTGTGAAAATTACAGACTTGAAAACCCTGTGGAGCAGTTTTATTCTATCCTATAGGCTTGCTATGAGTCCGAAGATGAACCTAACTCAAGTAAAAGATGTTGAGCAATCTTTCCAGACTTGTGACTAATTTGAAGCCCTTTATCAAGAATCAATATTGTTAGCTTCTAGAGAGATAATCTACCAGATCCCAGAAGGCATCAAGCACATTCTCAATGATTAAGGAAGAGTGGTGGTCCTGACAAAAGGCCACGTGGGAGGTAACAAGAGCTTCCAACAGTTATAAATGGCTTCTTCTCAATGTCTCTTGCATTCTCCACTCACATTGTAATGCGATGGCTTTTCATCTTCAGTTTAAGTAATTCTGTTCCTCCAAATACAGCTTACCTCTCATGTAAGGAGACTGAATGAGGCTTTAACTATGAAAACCACCTCTGGAATATTGCCAAACTTCTAAATTATTATTTATTCTAAACACCCCAAAGAAATCACCTGTCATAGCTATTATAAAAGCTTGGTAGAACTATTAATTAAAAATCAGTTTTTCCAGAACACAATTGATGGTCTGGGGGCCTCAGAGTTCCTCTGGGAGCATGGCCCCCAGCCCTGATGCTACCACTGTCCATAAATCATCATGGAAGTCAACTCTTCAGACAGGAATGGATTGGAATTGGAGACCCAGAGTGACCATATCATGTGTGCACTTTACGGTTCTGTGCATCTATAGGGTGTTGTCCTGCTGACCTCTTACTGGAAGTCGGGGAGTGGGTGGAGAGGATAGGATAGGAGATTGTTTGGAGGATAAGACATGTATGGGGTGGAGGGGAAGAGTGTGCTGTCACAGGGCAGGGAGAGCAGTGAGAGCTGCATGTAGGTGGGCATGCAAATTTATATGGGAATGTACATTTTCATTCAACCATAATAAAAAAAATCATTTTTTTCCAAGGAAATATAATTTCTGGTTTGCTTTTCGCCAGCTTTTGTTTTTCCTTCTAATTCAGGAAAAACTAATTTAAAATTCAACTGCATGTAGTCGTCCCATTGCTTATAGGATTTGACCTTCTGAAGGGTACATAGACAAGAGAAAACTAAAGAAGAGAAATGTTCATAAAACATTAATACATGAGCCACAAATTTACTATAAAAATAGCTACCTATATGTGTAATTATCTTTTCCATCACTCTGATAGTGTGAAACCAACAAGCACTATTTATCGTTAATTTGGGATACATTAGCAGTGGGAATTGTCCAGGTTCCTCACATGGGACATTCTAAGCACTAAATATTTGTGTGTGTTCGTATGTATGTGATGGAGAAAACAAACAAATAAATATGCTCTACACTTTAAAACTTTAAGCCTTGTTCTTAAATAAGAATTGGGGCAATTGTCTTAAAAACTCTGAAGGACAGGACAGATGCTCATTGGTGTGGATGGACTGGCACAAAGTTGGAAATCGTTGAGATCACAGAGTCTTGGAGAGCTGATAGCAGGGAGAGAATGACATAGTTTCTGTGACCTCAAAACTGCTCTTGAGCTCCCTGTCATTATTTCCCTTCTTCTACCACATTCCCAAGAGTAACTTTACTGTGGCCTACTCTTCTCCCTTGGCCACCCTTAATCCTTGGCCCCCAATTTCCAATTTCTGGCTTATGCTATTGGTGCAGTGCCTGGAAACATTCAGCCTGGATGAAACCTCACTGAAATCCTTCTTGGGCATCAGTTATTCTTCAGGGCTTGTTGGCACTGTGCAATTCCCTTTATTATGCTCAATTATGTAACACGTAGAGTTGCCCTGATGTTGTGGCCAACACTGGGATCCTGGTCTGTGGATTCGGCTGGAGTGGCTCTGCTGGACAAATCTCATCACCCATGGCCTGGATGGGAGTGTCTCAGGTGTTTCTGAAAATCCATGTGGGACTTCCCTAAACACAATTGATTCACATAAACTCTCAAGAATCTAGAAAGATGGAGCCAAGGGACATTAATTTTTTTTAACAGCATCAGAAAAGCACGAATTTTTATAAAAAGAAGTGGATAGGGCTATCATATTGTACTCCGAAAGAGTACAGTCTTTCTCTTGAGCAAAAGAATGAAAAGATGACACACACACACCACACCAGTGGGTACATTTTCTCCAGCAAACCCTCCAGTTGAGCTCAGGGATTTCATGTCCTTTCTCTAATCTCTGCATGCACATCAACTCCAGATTTTGTCTAGCTGCAACCTGGATGACAAGCATCATCCTGGAAACAGGCTGGATTCTCCTAGATTGTGGGTAGTGATGTGGAGGGAGGCGAAGTGTTATGAGCCCCATTCATCTAGCCTTCCTTCTGGTCGGCATTGATAAAAGCCCCTTTTTAAGGGCTGCCTGTTTTTTAGGCCTGAAAGCAAGAAGGTTTACAGACATGCTGGTGAGAGAGGACTGTGATGAATACAGGAGACCACAGCTAGGTGTCAGCACTTGGGAAATGAGGCAAGGACAAGAGGTATTAATATTGTCAATGATCTCTTGACGGGAAAACAGATACTGCATTCACCATCAGACTTAAACAGACATCAAGTGTGTTAATGACAAAACGGCAGACTTCAAACAAAGGGGTTGTGTGGTGGGGAGCTGAACGGGTCTCCGTGCTGGCGATAGCTTGATCTGAAGAGACACTGTCAGGACTCCAGACAGGCCTGGGATTGTGTGCAGTGACAGAAAACAGAGATGCTGACAGAGATAGCAGTGCCATAGTATGCCAAGGGTATTATAACACTGACTACCACTCTGACAAAGGTGACATCACTCCCTTTCAGTCGAGATCTTCTTCTTTCACTGCTACAGAAAATTTCTCTTCAGACATTATTACAAAACCCTTTGCAGTGGTAAAACTCCTGGCAGCCCTGTTCATCAGAGCATTGGTCAGGGGGCCTAAGGAGAACCTCAGTCAGTCCAAATTTGGGTTTTCAGGAGGGGTGTGCTCATCCCCGCTGATCTCTTGGCTAAGTGAGATGATCAGAGCACCAACCCATGCGGAACTGTGATCTTGAATGAAATTCTTAAAGAAGAGGCACTTAGTCCATCAGAGGGCTGCTTCAGGAAGACACAGAATTGCCTGGCAGCCAACAATGAAAATGAAAGCCAGCTGCTGGCACTTGCCTGGGGATAAAGGTGGTCTGGCTAGTGACAGTTAAAATCAGCTGAAATTTTTGAACTCGCAGACTACAAATGCTTAAATTAAGCAAGCGTTGCTCTGTGTAGACTTCCACCTGAGCTCACCACTGTGAGGTAACTGGCCCCCAAATAGGTCTTTGGGTGTTTAAAAAATAATAAATAAAACACATGAATGGGGGGCATCATCCCATGTGTGGCCCTGGAACTTTATTTATCGTGAACGTTATTCGTAAAATAATTGGCCATACTCGTAACTCATGTGAGGAGATGCTGTGTTTCTCTTCTCCTCTGAGCCCCCCACAGCACTCCTTCACCGGTTATGGCAACTGCCATAAACTGTGAAAATTATAGAGACAGCCCTTTGCTTGCAAAGCAGATTTTGACAAGGAGGCACTCCTAGGCTGGAATTGGGGAAGCCAGTGGTTGTGAGTCAGTAGGCAATGGTTTCTGTGCACATCTGCACTGGATTCATTTGTTTGTACCTCCTCAAATTCGGATGTCTGGGGACTGGAGGCTTAACAACACATTTAACGGCATATGTAATGTTTTTAATTAAAATTTCAGGCTCTCACCATAATCAGGGAAACCAGTTTGCTGAGTGCTGGGCTGGTTGCAGCTGTCTTCATGGAGTTCTCTGCTCATGGTCTGGAAGACGACAATGTACTGTGCCTGGGGAGTCCTCTCCTATCAAATAAGACTCCTAATTTTTCTTAAGTAGCCAGCACTCCCGTCATTATAAGCTCTTAGAACTATAATTATGGGAAAAAAATGTGTTGGGGAGAATCTCTTTTAAAGAGGCCCTTTACCTTGTGAATGCCCCCCCTCTGAAATACATGTTCTAACTTTGCAGGTTAAGTTACGACCTTGCACAGCTGCCTGTCAGGGTGGGAATCATCTTCTAATCTTCTAGAATGTTAGACCCTGCAGGCAAGACAGTACTAGAATGGAACCCAAGCATTTGAAAAGGAAGTCCTAGCACACACCAGCATTTGACATGGGCAAAGACTCTGAAGCCTTCTGGATCTCCAGACAGGCAGACACTTTGAGCCATGTTTGGACAGTCTCTTTAGTAAGGGGAGCTGGGAAGAGACCGGTATGTAACTCCAGCTCAGCCCTGAACTGTTACGTGGCCATGGACACATTGTTTTCTCTCAGTAGGCTAGTTTTCCCATTGGTAAATAGACGATTTAGTGTTTAGAAATGTTTCCCTTATAAGATAAAGAGATCATGTCCAGTATTTCCTGATTAGGATGCAAATCTAATCAGTGAATCAACAAGATGATTTGAACGAAGTCGGTTCTTGAAACCCTTCCAGGTCGTATCCCCAGAATATAGCACTAGACAGAATAGATGTTCTTCTGACTTCAAAGTCACCAAGGGTTTCCATGAACTTACCTACAACCTGTATTTCATTCTCTAAGAGGAACAAGGTGCTCACACCCTTGGCTTTGACATGTGCCTGATGCTCCTACCTACCTTGTGGGAAACAGAACTGAAGACTAACCCTTAATATTAATCACTAATATCTTGGCTGGGAAAGAAAAAAATGCATTTGTACACACAAATACAAAGACTTCCTTGAGAACAGATTGGAAACATACATGCAGATTTATAAGAGAGAGGTAAATTAAAATGAATGCACTGATTTTATTATCATTATAAATGCTGGTTTTGGTGATCATCATTCAAGTCACTACTAATTTCAAATGCTGTCATTCCAGTTTGTAAGTGTAGCTCTGTACAACTAGATTTTGATCTGTTTGTAATCACTTAAAAAAAGAAACTCATTGCCATCAAGATGATTCTGACCCATAGAAACCCTGTAGGACAAAGCAGAACTGTCCCATAAAGTTTCCAAGAAGCAACTGGTAGATTCAGACTGCTTACCACCAGGCCTCCTTTGTGATCACTAAAACCAAATCCACTGCTGTCAAGTCAATTTCAATTCATAGTGACCCTATAGAACAGAGTCAGCCAAGCCACGTGCCGTCGAGTTGGATCCGACTCATGTAGATCTGCCCTATAGGGTTTCCAAGGAGCAGCTGTTGTATTGAAACTGCTGATTACTAGGACCTCACAACTAGACAGAACGACAGAATAGGTGAGGGACAAAGGAGTCCTCATAGAACTCTTGTTCTCACGTGTGTGAATAAAGAAAGGAACTAGACTTCTGGCCTCTGAAGACAGGGATGACAGTGTTGGGAGGAGGTGGGTAGGATCAGCGACAGAGAAGGAAAGGGTATCAGATAAGTCTTTCAGGTCCATGGCAGAAGGCTCCAGAATTATGTGAGTCTGTATAATGTAGTCAAAATGTTCCCCCAGAGTACTTTCCTCCCTTTCTGACTCCTAATATCAGTGCCTAACACAATACTTGGAGCACTGTAGACATTCAATAAATATTTGATGAATAAATATATTATTTAACAATATTAAAATTACTATGTATATAAAATTTAAACAAAATCCCAAAGGTTAGACATTTTAATTGTTGATTGCTCATTCTTTAACCTCTGGTACTAGTACAGAGGTCTGAAACATTTTAAAATGTATTCAGATTAAATATTTACCTTATTGAAGAAGGAAGGCAGAGTAGCAGAAGGCAGAAGCCTCAATTCCTGAATGCTAGTGCTGTTTTTATGCTGAACACTTTTCTTCCACCAAAAAAAAAAAAAAAGAAAGGCTTCGGAATGTGTTTGGAAAGAGAGAAGCGAGCTGAGCTGCCTTCAGAGCTGCAAACATCTTACCAGGGAAAGGGCATTCCCCAGAAAGCACATTCCTTGGCCTGTGTTATATGCAGTAAGCCGCGAGTAACCCGGGGAGCTGCAGAGGAATAAACACCCATATTTTACGATCTTGAGAAGTGATTGGAGCAGTACCCTGAGGTCAGTCTGTGTGACGTGTTATCAGCTCTTCTGTTGGCATCACTAGGGTTTAGCCAAGCCTATACAACTAAATGCTAAAAGAAAAGGAAAAGGAAAGAGACTTTGAAAGGTCTTGAGAAGAGGGGAAACCTTGGTGCCATAGGGTTAAGTATACAGCTGTGAACCAAAACGCTGGTGGTCTGAATCTACCAGGCACTCCTTGGAAACTCTATGGGGCAGTTCTATTCTGTTTTACAGGCTTGGTATGAGTCAGAATCCGCTTCCAATGGCAATGGGTTTGGTTAGGTTTGAAGAGAAGAGGCTACTCTCTAACAGAGGGCAAGGAGGACAGAGGCCTACCTCCACTCTACGTCTTTCGTTTCTTCACCTCTCAGTGCATCCTGAGATGCCGCAGATTAGATATTAAAGTGGGGGAAGACTTTCCTGCCTGAGCCAAGGGACACTACAGAAGGCAAAGAAGAAAGTGAGGTTTCTTTCTCAAACTAGTTGTGAACGACTTCAGGCAAATGTTATGGTGTATAGTTTGCCTCCTGGCTTCGAAGGGAGCCCAGGGTTGCCACATGCTTAAAACTAGTTGCACAACGTCCACTCTGACTTAGTGTAATTCCACCCAAAACATCTGAATGTGCTCCAGAGCCCTTTGCCCTGTGGCACTAAGCACTCCGTTCTTACAATAGGCATCCCACAACATGCTGCCCAAGGGGTTGCTCCTAATATCCTCCCAAATGACCACACAGATGACCATATCTCCATTTCTGTACAAAACAGTCCCGAGGGCCACGCTTCTACTCTGCCATGCTGACCCTCAAGTTTTGAACTGGTAGAAAATGTTTGAATTCTGCCATTTTGACTTTAGGCTTAGGAACACAAACACGTAAACCAGCCTGGACATTTTTCTTTGGGAAAGTATTCAATATGCAGAGCAAACTCCATTTAGCCAAGTTAATTCCTTAATCAATTTTTTAAATACAATGTTAAACCATTTCTGCTTTTAACAGTTTCATTTCCATTTTATTGAATTTATTTTCAGGGGGAGCAATCCTTTTCCATGTGGAGTTTATCTTAAGGTTTAATTCCTTGACCAGCTTTGGCCAAATATTACGTTTTGCTGATTGAGCCTTCTCTTTTACAGTTATTGTTTCCACAAAGTTGCATTTTCCTGGGTAAATTTTTACAGATCTAAGTTGGGACAAGAAGACATGAGTCTTCTGTCAGAATTTAGGAAATCAATTTCATTAGGTGTCATTTTAGTTAATGTCAGTTCCAGTTGTTCACTATTTTTACCAAGGCTAATTCCTCCACATGAATTTGTGCAGTTTTTGACATATGTAAAAAGCTACAAATCTTTGGTCAGTTTTTCATCTATAATAAATTGTATTATGTTCAGGTTTAGTTGCTGTCAGGTTTATTTTAATTCAGCTGTTTCTACTAGCGATGTTTATCATAAATTAGAGTAAAACGATAGTTTTTATTCAGTTCTTAAAACAAAGACTATGTAGGGCAAAGTGAATATTCTGGGTACATGACAGACCCCAAATAGTGGCATTATGACATGCAGTCAGAAAGTGAGGTAATGGTCCTCCATGCAGGGATTGTGCACAAAGTTAATGCACTTGCCTGCTAACCAAAAGTTAGAGGTTCAAGTCCACCCAGAAGTGCCTTGGAAGAAAGGCCTGGTGATCACCTTCTAAAAACACCAGCCATTGACAACCTTATGGAGCACAGTTCTGTCCCGACACATATGGGGTTAGCAAGAGTGTGAACTGACTTAAACAACCGGCTTTTATTTAGAGGTTGGGATGCATCTTGTATTTCTAAAAGAAGCTGACACCAGTTTCAGGCAACGCATGCCTTTGAAAAGAGGACCTCTGGCCCCAGTGCTCAGAATCTGCTAGAGAGGCCTGATGGGAGGCTAAACTTCCCAGTGAGAGAGAACAGATGATAGAGTCGGCTTAGACAAATGCTGGGCCTTGTCAAGTCTCACCCGTGTGTTTGTAAGGAAGAAAACACCAGGGGAGTAAACTAGTCAGCAGGGAAAGGATCTTGGCAAAATTGTACTGAAAGTGACAGGAATAGAACGCCAAGACGCTGGCTGCCCAGACTGAGAAGGCTGCACCCGTGTTCACGTGAGTGCACAGACGAGTTGATGTGTGATAACCAGAGCTTGTGGAAAATACACTCTGGGCTCCCAGGGCAGCTGAAACGAGGCTTGTCATTTTAAAAGAAGAGAAAGAGATGAGAAAGGGAAGAGAGAAAAAAAGAAAATGCAGGGCAAATTTTTCTCTTGTAAAATGTCAGTGGAAACGGAAATGCTAGTCCAGGTCTGAGGACAGCTGCCTCGCTGAGTGGCTTATTAGAAAGGCGCTCTCTGTACGGCCCTGAGGTGCTGCTCCCGGCACTCGGGCCCAGCCAGGCCTGACGGGACGCCGCCTCACCACATCAGAGGAGCACTAGGCCGACAGACTACAAGTTACCTGGCCGCAGGTATTTCCATTACGTGAATCCTGGAAAGCAAACAGTCAACAAGCTTTTCTTCAGATGTTAATGCCTTTTAAATTTCTTCGTAGTGGGGATAGTGAAGGGTGGGTGAGCACTACTGCAAAAAATCCCAGAGTTTACTCCCTTCCGATTTTGAACATTACTGAAATGATTGGCTCTTGACCCTACCCACGCTGTATTTCAATCCAACAGGAACATATTATGAACATAAGAGCAAATTCCAGAGCAGATAATTCTTGCTTCCAATATTGCCCACCCATCCCCTAAAAATTAAACTGATAAATCTTAGCAATGCAAATTCTGCTTTTTTTTTCTTAGGTAACATTTTTTTCTCCAGTCAAAATCAAGCCATATTCTGACTTCCTAAACAACGATTTATTTATACACTCCAATACGGACATTTTATTATTTGTCGTACTTCCTTATAAGCTTAAGCATGTGATGTTACACTTTTAAGGTATTTTTTAAAGACTATTAAAATACTCTAGAACTAAAAATGAATGGAATAATCTCCATTTCAGGTAAAATCTTTTATTTACAAGGGAGAAAAAGGAGGTTTTAAGGGGCTTCCCTAGGGTCATAATATCCGATAAGATGGAATTCTACCTTTCTGTCCACGGATTTCTGAATTATAAAATGCTGCGATTGAGAGATGATATGAAATTTTTATTTTAGAGCTTATTTTTCAAATCCTGGGTATAACTGTTCAAGCTGCTACGCAGGAACTGAGTCCCCTGATATTCAAAGATTTCCACAGCCTGACTCAGGTTCATTGTTAATCTACTGTTTCTTTGGGAGAAACTTCAGGTTTGAAGGGCCAGTTTGCTGTGAGTATCTTTCTCCTCTCTCCTTTCTTTGCATTCTAAGTGGAGCTTAATGGATTTGAGATGGGTCGGGTTCCAAAGTGCACGCCAAGATGGGATGCAAATCAGTTAAGATTTGTGAAGCATCCTTCACAGCAGCTCACTGATGGATGGCACATAAACCAAGCTGTCAGTCAAAACGGACGGTGGTCTAGGTTGCATGGATCCATTTGCTTGCTTCAGTTTTTGGCTGAGGAACTCAGAAATCTATCTATTAGAGTGTAAAAGATAACAAAGAAAGAAAATGTCTATAGCTTAACCGTCTCCAGCATTCCTACCAGTATCTATCTCCACAGTCATCTTTTCCGCCTTCAATCTGAAGTTAGGAGCATCACCACTAGAGGGCAGCATGAATTTAGGAAACCAGCGGCTTTCTTAAAAGACAAATGAAGGCAACTACTCAGGAAGGGTCATTAAAGCTACACTGCGCCTTTTGGTCACCAATTATAGGTTCTGTGGCGATCAATATGTCATGTTTGCTCAGTCTGTGCTGAACACTTTCTGAGAACGGGGCTACTAGTTGCCTCCCCCTTTGGATTTCTCCAGCGTCGTTTTCAGGGACTGATTTCGTTTACCATAAATTGCTCTAATTAGTCTTTCAGGAGTCAGAAGTGGCGAATTTTTGCATATCACCTGTAAAAGTATAAAGAAGCATGGAAGCTAATAAGCACAGATACATTCTTGTATTTCTTAGAAAAGACAAGAGTCGAATTTTTTTTTTTTTTTTTTTTTTTTTTTTTTTTTACAATGGAAATCTGAAGAAATTATGCCACTGGATGGCAAGGAGTTGTCAAACATGACTTCACGGTCCCAAAAGTAAACAACAAATAATCCCTAGATCAATAAAGGATACAAAGTGTGTTTCTCGGGTGTATTGCATCCACAAAAACCACAGCTACTCCCTTTAGGCAGCCCCTGTGTAGACGCACACAACCATTACCTAAACTGATACAGATGAGTCAGACAGAGGGGCAGAAGCTACTCAAATAACAATAAAGTACTAATCCAATCTGGTGCTTGGTCATCACTTGACCCACCAACATCAGTCTCTGACACATGGACCCATGACTAAGTTCACACCAGAAACCACTTCCGTTTAGGAGAAGGCTTCTTAGGGATTTCAAGTATTAAACATAGCATTTTTAAAAACAGCATCAAAGATACAAAACTCTAGGGAATGGGATTAAAGTTATAATTTTAAAAAACCCAGAGCTGTTGAGTCAGATCCGACTCATGGTGACCCTAGAGGCCAGAGAAGAACTGCCTTGTAGAGTATCCAAACAGCGTCTGGTGGATTTGAACTGCCGACCGTTTGGTTAGCAGTGGTACCACTTAACCCACTATCGAATTGAAATAAACGAGCAGATTCAATCAGGGGAAGGGTAAACAAAAGTTGAAATTATTGAACTTGTCGGCAGGAGAAAGCAAGACTGAGTCTAAGATTTGCTCTCTCTACTTTAGCTGAGAGACCTTTCAAGTGGTTTGTGAAATAAATGCAAAATGCTTCTCGCATTCTTTCTTTCCTAACACTTCCTGGATAGAAGAGTCATGTGACTGGCTAGCCACCTGGGGAATGTTGTAACATCCTAGCTAATTAATTAAATGATCTTATTAACTCATGATTAACTAGAAACTTCTAATTTTCCCTCACCCATGAAACATTACCTAACATCCAAGTCAGTTTCAGTGTAATACTTAGCACATCATAGTGGCCACAACTAAGTGTTTCTCTGCATATTGACGTTGTTGTTGTTGCTAGCTGCCACTGAGGGGGCCCTTAATTTATGGTAACCTCATGAACAGTGAGACTGGACCTTTTTAATGGATGATTCTTAAAAGCAAATCTCCAGGCCTTTCTTCCTAGTCCATTTTAGTCTTTCCAGTCCATCTTCAGCTCTGCTGAAACTGGTTCAATATCAAAGCAATAGTCAAGCCTGCACCAGCAGACCTGTGGTGGCTGCTCTTGAGGTGTACTGGCTGGAAATGGAACCCATGTCTCTAAACTTAAAAAAAAAGAAAAAGAAAACTCATAGTCAATGAGTCAATTTCCAACTCATAGTGACGTTACAGAACAGAATAGAACTGCCTCATAGAGCTTCCAAGGAACACCTGCTGATTCAAACTGCTAACCTTTTGGTTAGTAGCCAAAGCGTTGAACCACTGCCTGACCAGGCGTTCCCACATTCCACTACAGGGAGGATGATACACGCATGAGGTTTGGCTGGGGTGGGAAGGCTGCTGACTGAACATGTCTCAATATCTTAGGATCTCCTACTTATAAAAGATCTGAAAGGACACCTTTTCACTCAGGTAGCATCAAGCCTAGGAAACTTTATTTCTGAACCTCAGCAGTCATTATATATTTCATGACATTTAAAGAGAGAAAAACCACACAAGCATTCTCCAGAAAGATGTTCTTTCAACTTGCCTGTATATCAAAATCACTGAAGGGCTTGTTCAGACATCCCAAGCTTATGGTTTAGTCAGTTTGGTCAGGGGAATGGACAGTTGCCTCCTGACAAGTTGCCAGGTGATGCTGATGCTATAGTTGGAGGACCGCCCTGCAAGACACACTGCTCCGAGAAAACCAGAGTCTCATCCTCCTACTCTTTTTCATTAATAGAAGTAAAATTCTTAACATTACTTTATTTTCTTGTAAAATCAAGACTACCCGAGGTCAGAGATAAAAAAAATTCTAATTCACTGAGTTCCTGAGTGTGTTGAATTTAAATAAATGGAGGTTTATATTTTCTCCAAAACAGTAGTCTGAAAACAAATGGTGCCTAATATTAAAAAAACAAAAAGAAATTTTCTCCAGTTCTTTCATAATAATATTAGAAAAACTCTTAAATTTAGTAATGTGCAGGTTACAATTAACAAAGGGAAGAAGAATATGGGGTAAGTAAAAATGAATTGAACCTGGAAACCATGGTTTATGAAGTGTGAGAAAAAAAAACACTTGTAGAAAAAATTTTCCCAAAAGGTCTTTCACCTTCCCTCTTTCTTATATGAGCAAATCTGAGCAGTGGGGGGTTCTCCTTCAGAGCATGAATCGGAATTTTGGCTTTGCTCTTAACCAGAAATTTGCTTTTGGATTTCAAATCTGTTTCTATTAGAAAGCTCACATCAAAAGGGGGGAAAACATCCACATTCTATCTGGTTCTGCCGGCTGAACTGTCTCAAGAGGGTCATTGAAAATAAAGAGAAGTTGTCTAAAAAAAGGAAAAGAAACTTTTCAAGCTGCAAAAGAAAACCTCTCAAATAAAATTAAACAGACCCAGTTCAACTGGGTTTGCAATAATTCAAACCCTGCAAGAATTAGGGAAAGGAACCTCCCTTCTTGGGCCCATTAGTGCAGTTTCCATATGCCCTTCATTAGTATCTGAAGTTTTCCTGTACCATTACTATAATCTCTCCTAATTTCAAGAGCTTGCTTCAAAAGTAAAACAAAAGGAATCCACTGATATATGATCTGATATAAAGCTGCATTTTAAAAAAAAACAAAAATGTGTGGTTGTGGAAAGCACTAGCAAATCCCAATGTCACATGCCAGAATATTTTCATTAATTCCTGATCTTTGACTCCCTGTTCCCTAACCTGCTTTCAAAACAACACACACATATGCACATGTACATACATGTACATATACATGGAACCCTGGTGGCATAGTGCGTAAGAGCTCAGCTGCTAACCAAAATGTCAGCAGCTCCTTGGAAACTCTATGGGAGACACACACACACACACACACACACACACACACTTATAGTGACCCTATAGGTCAGAGTAGAACTACCCCATAGAGTTTCCAAGGAGCACCTGGCAGATTTGAACTGCTGACTTTTTAGTTAGCAGCTGTCGCACTTAACCACTATGCAACCAGGGTTTCCTAGAGAGAGAGAGAAAGAGAGAGAGGGAGAACAGTGCGGATACACACATACATCTAGCAGCTAGATAGATACAGATACACACACAGAGCGTGCACTCTCTCTCGGTATGTGTATCTATCTGTTAGCATTATGGAAAAACACTGTAGGTTAAGAAAGAATCAGAAGCAGAAAGCAATTTACAGGGCAATTTGAACCTTTTGTAAATTTTTGCTTTTGCCAAAGATAACGATAAGTAAACAAAGAGAATATTATAAGGGCCTCCATTAGGGTCAAGTTCCCTAAAACTTAATGCAGGAGCCGAGTCTCTACATTTTTGTTTAGCAATGGAAGGATCTAGGGCAGAGAGGCAATGTTGACAGTGGCTGGTACCAGGCATTATCTATCTGTGAAACATACTACCTTAATGGCTTGGAATATTAACACTTTTATTTGGCTGGCTTGAATTTGTCAGGATTCACCCTGTGGTGAGTTAACATGCCCCCATATTGCGGGGGGGGGGGGTGAGGAAGTTGCCTGTGGGCCAATGCGAGCCTCACACCTAATAGAACACATCTGGCTCTGACAGTTTGATGCCCGGCTCTGAGCCACATTCAGTAACACAAATTAACATCATAGACATTGCCCACGCTGAGCAGGAAGTAATAACCTACTACCTGCTACTTGGCCTAAATCTCATTATAAGCCATTACAGTAATTGAGGGCCAAGAGTCTGTGAATATTAGACTCCCCGAACAGCAGTGGTTAGTTCCAGAGAAGAAAGACTCAGGGTGGAGGAGAACTAGTGCTTTAGATCCTAGCACTAATTCCGTCTGTAGGGTGTTCTCTGGCTCTGAGGGACTCATACTTTCTCTTCTGACCTGAAGCTTATGTTGCTATGTGGGTGCTCACTAATGAGTCTACACAAATGAGTAGACTTCTATAACGTTACAGTTTGGTTTAAGTAAGTATTGGGAAAAGTCCAAAGGGAAGATGGCAAAATAAATTTGAATGCTCCGTGAATCATTAGTATAGTAGGTGGGATGAGGAAAGGGAAGGCGAGAAGCCCTACGTTTCTCCCTAGGAGCCTGAAGCTCTCTACAGCCATTGCATACATATGAGCTTCCTTCTTCTGTACCTGCTAAAGGGAAACGCTTTTCCTAGTAGACTGACCCTCAGAGTTCCCGTCCGGGGTTGGGTACCTATGGTGAGGAAGTGCTATGAGTTGAGGGAAGGAAAATGTGGCAGAAACAACTGCTCAATCAACATGATTTTTGGTATTATGAAAATGGTTTGGACACTGCAGCTAACAATGACAGCTACCAATAAACTTTCCTTGGAAAAAGACCTGTAGGGCCAAGGAGGCGGGTAATTGAAAATATAATAAACTATCTCCAGGAATCCCTTCTCATCACCTTCCTCCTGCCACTGCACACACCAATGAGTATCAAATTCTCCATTCCTGGAAACAAGCTTATGCAAGGTTTTCTGTTGTATAATAACAGCTTCTGAGCATCACATCTTCTTCAGAAACCACCGGAAGACCCAGAGAACAAAACTTCCTGGATGCCCTGAAGTTTCTGGTTCACCCTATTCCAAGTCTCAGTGAGAGGCTCATAGGCATTGGTGTTTTGGAAGAATTAGCATTATGGGGAAACATAACCTCTGTGGTAGAGGAAACAGAGCACTTCCAAGGGTAAGGACGTCTTGGGAGCATCAAGCACGCACTTTGCATGCTCCGGGATAATCCGCCTGTCTCTGCCCCATCAGACTCACTCTTTCTCTTCACCTAGAGGGTTAAGCACAACCTGGAGCCCGGAAAATGGCTGCTGTTGGTACAAATGAGGCCTTCTCTATAACTAGATCCTTCAGGAAAAAACAAATTAATCAACAGTGAGCTGAAGTGGGTTTAATGATTGCATTCTGCATACAATCAGCTTTTCCCTTTTCAAGGGCCATCAATATGTCAAGGAAAGACATATCTGAAGGATATAGCTCTTAACACCAAGGTTATCTATTCTCCACAAGGCTCCCACTCCTTGCTGAGCTGATACTCCACACTGCCTGTGTCTAACATTTTCATCAACTCTGCAATCAATCAAGGTAATAATGTTGTGCAAAAAATCAATTAACAACGCAATTAAACTTTCCTTATTATCTCAAAGGGCTGAAATAATACCTAAAGGGAAGATAGACTCACTGAACGCAGACATCCATAATCCAATGTGGAAGTGAATTATGAGGTTAGACAGATGCGGGCATGTGCTGGTGCTGTTATTTTCCGGGGGTTATATCTCATCACGGCAGTGTATCAGTCAGCCCCAATCCCAGACCCTAAAATTCCAAATTACTTCTAAGAAATATATGATGTGCAATATCCATTTCATACTCTCTTTTAAAGATAACCCCCTCCCCTCCAAAAAAAATTCAACAGCCATATTACTCAAAGACAAAATGATCTTTCAACAAGAACATAAAATATAAAAGCTATAATAACATTTACATCTGTATAGCACACATCTCTGTAACTGCGGGTCATCTATTATACATAATCTGCAATGCCTAAGAGCCTCAGGATGCAGTACAACACTTAAAACCCAAAGGGATAAATGTGTAAACTCCCTTCGGACGGCTGTGGCTTCACCCGTAGGGGAGGCGCACAGGAGGTGTCGCCCATGCCTGCTCACTCATCTGGGGGCACTCATTCCTGACATTCCTGGAGGCACACCCACATACACAAAGGCAAGCAGAAGCCCTGGGAGCAGCGGAAGTGGTACTCATTTAAAATGAGAATGACTGTATTATTTGGCAATTACACTCAACTTGCGCTAAGACACTATCCTTACAAATTGAACATTTATAGTACATAAAGGAGAGTGAGAGAGAGAAAGAGAGAGAGAAAGAGAGAGAGAAAGACTCTGATTAACCTTTTGCTGCAGTGAGGACTGGGAAGTCCTTGAAATTCGGCACAGAAATGAGATCCATAAGGAAAGAAGAAGGAGATTCCTGACATCTACAGAGCTCATTTTAAACTGTTCTAGATCTGGAGGGCGCCAAGAGAAGAAGGCTTAGAGAAGGAAGTAGAGACAATGACCGGAAGAAGAAACAGGAAGTTAAAAAAGCAAACAAACAAACAACAAAAGCAAAAAACAAAATGTGCTGATCTAAGATTAACACTATTTGAATATCCTCTTAACGGGAGAAAAACAACAATGCTAACTTAAAGAGTAAATATGTACAAACATCAAATGCAAAAGCCCCACAGAATCACCCAGTTTGTCTCTCCTTTTAACATGTCCTTCTCCACTGTGGCAGAGGTTGCCCTACAGCAGAGCTGGAGCATCCTTGCCAGTATATATGTAAAACAAACAACAAAAAAATCTTGCCATGGAGTGGACTCGGAATCATGGCAGTGTCACATGTTACAAAACAGAATTCTGCTCCATAAGGTTCTCTTGGCTGTAATTTTTATGGAACCAGATCACCAGGCTTTTCTTTCTCAAAGCCACTGGCTGAGTCTGAACTGCTAACCTTTAGGTTAGCAAATCCATTGCCATCGAGTCAATTTCAACTCATAGCAACCTTATAGGACTTAGGGGGACTCTAGAAACGTATGGAGGTCAAACGAACTGGTCTAGTAGATCTCATCCCAAATACAAACATTAGAGGGTTATCCGGATCTGAACCAGGAAAGATTTTCCTGCATTTCTTTATCAAATGTGTTGCTAGAGTGCTCTAAACCAGTTGCTGTGGAGTCGGTGCTGACTCTTGGTGATGCTATGTGTGTCAGAGCAGGACTGTGCTCCATGGTGTTTTCAACAGCTATGAAATTTCAAAATAGATCACCAGGTCTTTCTTCCAAGGCACTCAGGGATGGACTGAACTGCCAATTTGGGGTAGTAGCAGAGTACTTAACCATTTGTACCACTCAAGGGCTCCTACAGGGCTTTACGTTTGGGTAGTACACGGCTGTTTTCATACAGTGTGTGTTTCCACATATCTCACCTCAATTTGTACAAGCATTGTTTTTAAATAAACATAACTGCTCAACAGTATTTTTTTTTTTTTCGGTTAATCACTTGTAACAAGGGTATATCTTTCTAAGCCAACTTTCTTTTACTTCCTGCACAACAAGCAGGCAACCCCCAGTGCAGAATTAAATGAACAGTAAAGAAAGACAAAGACACACAAACACCCCTTCTACAATTTTATTAGGAAAATAAAAAGGCAACCCTTGATGTGCTTTCTGGTCCAGAACTTCAGCAGAGAATTTGGCCAGGCTTAGTGAATCTAGCCTTTCCTCTCCCAACCTTAAGGAACATAATTAATATGTTTTCATTTTCAATGACTATAGTGTGTGTGTACCAACTGGAACCGCTCCTGCTGTGTATTTGATTCCACTGACGATGGGGTGGGTTGGGTTTTAAATGATGTGTGAGCACTTCTGTTCTTTCTGTGCTCTGGTTTATGTGTTATTCATGACTTGCATTACAGACATGGCTAATACACAGACGTAAATGTTATTAAATTTTTTGTATTTTGCAGGCTTTGTGAAAGACTTCTTTGTCTTCAAATAATTGTCTTAACCACCAAAAATAACAAGTAATACATGACAATGTCTTGGGAATTTTTTTCCACTCAATTTTCTGATGAAGAGATTTCCCCCTTTACAGCTATCTTTTCATCAAAATAAAAATGTAGGGTAAGTTGGCAATGGAAGAGTTATATTTTATAGCAACACTAAAAAACAACTATATGTACATGAATGTGCGTGCATGTTCATGCACAAATGTCACATGCCATGTACGCATGTGTTTGGTGTGCATGCGTGTTACATGTGGGCATGCAGATGCTTGTGCACACAGTTGCATGAGCGCTCTGTGTGTCTTGACGTGAATTGTGTTGTATGTGTGCATTATTGCACGCAGGGTCTATGCATCAGTGAACTGTGTTGTATGCATGCTTTGTGTGTCTTGGTGAGAATTGTGTTGTGTAGTTGTGTATATGCACATCTCGTATGTGTGCTGTGTGCGTATAGTGGTGTGTGTATGTGAACATGTAGCCATCATTACACCAAATCAGCACTCAAAGTCACTCCACTCTTGATTATCTGTCAAAGATGCGGTTGCCCCCTGCATTCCTATATACGACATATTTGTTTCTCTGTTTTCACTTTGCTCCATCCTCTTTACATTTCTCAGGTTTTCAACAGAAATGTGGCAGAGGATAAAGCTCTTCATGCAGACAGCACTTAATCAGTCTGTGCCTCTTGCTTACTCACTTTTCTCTGTTGATTTTACATTGAAACAATGCTCTGAGGCTGCACAATGCCTCCACAAATAACAGCTGACTTGACTGAAGGGTCAAGACAGCAGTGTGCATCTCAGTTCGGAGATCTAGTAGCCCAACTTCAAAGAGCTCTAAGAGAAGAGCAGGCTCAGGTTCTTGCCCCAGTTTCCTGGAAGGAGCAGAGAACCTTTATGGCAGTAGAAATGCCTACTTGATTTCAGAAGAGCCCTTCAGAATTGCAAGAAGGACCATGTTGACTCTGGGGAGTGTGGTACACTCAGGTTTTAGCTTATGGTCTGCCAGTAACTCCAGCAATCTGCTCCCCCTTTCTGGGTCTCATTTTCTTAGCAGCTGGAAACAAAATGTTCCTTGAGGGCTATTTCTGTTCTCATGAATATGACCCTCATCATCAACTACACATAGGTCACATAGTTGACATAGTGACATATTTTCTTCTCTCCATGTCCCTTCTCTTTCTTTTCTTGATTCTTCTCCTTCCCTACTAGACTACCTAGGACTCTCATACTGCCTGTTGCTTCTCCTGGAGTTTTAGTTCCAGAATCAAAACATAATCATCTTCCTTCACACACCTATCTTTTCATATCTTTCCTAAGAAGCAACTAGTTCCCTGATAAACTAATGCACGTGAGGGTGTAAACAGATGTACTGAAATAGAGTTTCATCACTTCAGATAAAATGTTTCAGCTTTTAAAATAGGCAAATTAAAAAATAGGCCAACTGAATAAATCTCTAATGGAATTTCAGGCAAAACAGGTAGTGAGGAGACACTTTCCAATAAAAAACAATGACATAGCTATAGCTACAGATAGATAGATATTGAATATATATAGATATTGACTTTTTTATATTGACAATACTTACTATGTGCCAAGCACAATCAAGGTTACAAAAAAAGGGTGTTGGGGGCAGAGATTTGCTTTACATTCAAGAAGGAACTTATAAAAACATTAAAAATGATTACCTTTGCCTTGAAAATGAAGAGGTAGGGAGAAAAAGAAGAACTTTTTTCTGTGTCTACCTCTTCTTAGTTTTGTTAAGTCACAAATGTAATATATGTTTTAAGTGAGAATTTAAACAATAGAGAAGAAACAAAGAAAAAAATTAATAACTATTGCTTTCAAGATCATCATGTCCTCATCTAGAATGACTTCCAGGATCTACTGCCAAATAAAAAAACAAAGAGTCAAAAACTGTAAATTAGAAATTCATCTACTTCTGTTTAAGAAAGGAATAAAATTGTCTCCAGTCTTTTTTTTTTTTAATGTTGACCTTTATATTTAAACCTATAGTCCATTTCAAGTTAATTTTTATGTTTCCTATATGAGTTGGGAATAAAGTTTTTCACCCCCACAGAGAAAAGCCAAATTAAAAAAAAAAAAAAAAACACATACTGATCTATGTTTTGCAGAGAGAAATAAAGGTAGAATAAATTATGGATTAATGGGAATAACTACATATATTACCCACTGACACTAAGTCAATTCCAACTCATAGTGGCTCTACATATGTGAGTAGAAGGGATGAGAATGCGACTGAAACATCTCTGAATATGTTTATTTTCATATTTTTGTATTTTACATATTAAAAAATAAATCAATGAGGATGAAAGAAGTAAATCCTAAAACCGATTATAAACAACAACTCAATCTAATATTATCTAAACTGGATAATGTAATCACATAGAAAAAGAAAACCAAAGCAATTTGGGGACACAATACTTTCAAATATGTTCTGAATGCAAAAAAAATATGAAGAAATCTTGAACTTTATCTAGTAGGTTTATTGTCAGTATCATTGTTGTTACAATTTGCAAATTACTTTGTTATGTGGGGTCTGACAATTACATTTGAGAACTCATCCTAGAAAAAGTGCTACATAACTCATTGCTGAATATCACTATGGTCGCCTTTGAAGTACCCCCCTTGAGAAGGTATCCACCAACACCAATACATAGACTACCTTTCAAAGCAATTTTGGAACTCTTTTTCTGAAATGGCCATCAAATCTGTTGTTGTATTTCCCTTGGTGTCCTGAATGTCATCAAAACTTCTTCCTTTCAATATTTCCTTTATCTCTGGTTAAAGAAAAAAGTCACTGGGGACCAGATCAGGGCGGTAGGGAGGGCATTCCAATATATTTGTTTATTGGCTAAAAATTTCCTCACAGACAACTACACAATTAAGTTTGTGAACTTGCCACTATGCCACCATGCACAATGGCCATTCCAGAAAGAGTTCCAAAGTCATTCTGAAGGATGGACTAGGCACTGGCATCACTGCATACCTTCCCAAGGAGAGTACATCAAAGGCGACTGTAGTGATGTTCAGCAATGAGGTATGTAGCACACAGAACAATTAAGTTTGTGGACTTGTCAGACCTCATATTTCAGGCAGCAGAAAATGGGTAAAAACTGAAGTTTTTGGAAAGCAAGTCTTTCACCAAGAAACAAAAAAACAAAATAGAAAAATCCACTGAAATCAAGTCAATTCTGACGCATACGGACCCTACAGGACAGAGTAGAACGGCCTCACAGAATTTCCCAGGAGCACCTGATGGATCTGAACTGCCAACATTTTGGTTAGCGGTCATGGCACTTAGCCACTGTGCCACCAGCATTCCCTACACTCTGAGACACAGGGAATAACAATGCCAAGCAAATACGTGGCTGGCAGCATAACGGTCACCTGAAGATGTCAAAGCACAGTCCCCAGCCCCTGGGAATATGCTGCCTTCCGTTAAGAAAAGGAAACAACAACAACAAAAAAACCCAGTGCAGCTGAGTCGATTCCGGTTGACAGCAACTCTAGAGGACAGAGTAGAACTGCTCCATAGTTTCCAAGGCATGCCTGCTGGATTCGATGTAGCCCTTACCCACTGAGCCACCACGGTTTCTGCCTTCCACAGTAAAAGGAAACTTGCAGATGTGACTAAGGGCACAGACCTTCAGATGAGGTCGTTATTCAGGTAAGCTCAGTTTAATCACACAGATCCTTCAGACTGAAGATCTTTCAGAGTTGTGGTGAGAGGCAGGTGTGACTATGGAAAAATGGCTATAGAAATGCAACTTTCCTGGCTTTAAAGACAGAGGAAGGGACCAAGAGGCAAAGACTGTAGAGGCCTCTATAAATTGGAAAAGGCATAGAGACAGATTTTCCTCTACAGCCTCCAGACAGGAGCATGGCCCTGCTGATGCCTAGATATTAGCCCAATGAGAACTCTTGCCAGATTACTGATCTGTCCAGAACTGTAAGAGAATAAATCTGTCTTGTTTTAAAACACTTAGTTAATGGTAATTTGTTATGGTAGCAATAGAAAACAGTACAGAAGGTAAGGAATAAACCAGTGGATTTGAATTGGGGGTTTCTAAAAGAAAATATGGTTAAAAATACGTAAGTGTATGAATATGTGTGCTGTGTATGTACATACATGTGTGTGTATGTAGCAAAGTTTTTCCTGAAAAATGTTTTACAATGCAGGTAATTAGGACTCGTTGAAAGAATGGCTAATTCAAGTTGCAAGGCAAGAAAAGAACAAAGGGAGCCTACAACTTCTTGTACCAGGAAACAGGGAATGAACACAGAAGGTGGTTTGAAAAGGCCCCCTCTGTCAAAATGTGGCAGTAGTTGAATATCAAAAAGAATAACAAGAATAATTAATTTGACACATTGAATTAAAGAATTGTGAGTCCATAATGATCAGTCACAGTCACTGCCATTCAGTCAATTCTGACTCATAGAGACCCTGTAGGACAGAGTAGAACTGCCCCATGGAGTTTCCAAGTTGCACATGGTCGATTTGAACTTCTGATTAGTAGACATAGCACTTAACCAGTATGCCAGCAGGGTTTCTTCCATAATGGTACTTAAATAAATTTAGAGGAAGAACACTCTTATTTAAAAAATGACAACTACTTAACATTGAAGGGATGGCAATATTCAGTGTCACTGCATCAATTCCAAATCATAGTGAGTCTATACGACCGAGTAGAACTGCGGCACAGAGTTTCCAAAGAGTGTCTGGTGGTTTGGAACTTCCCACATTTTGGTTAGCAGCTGTAGCTTTTAACCATTACGTCACCAAGGTTCCCAAAGGGATAGCAAAATTGCAAAAATCACATATTTCAATTTCCAAAGTGGTAATTCAGGCAAGTGTTATCAACATATGCTACAACTATTGGGAGAAAGTTTACTGAGGAAGAGAATGTTCACATGATCTTAGACTGTCACTGTTTAGATTACTTAACACTTACAGAGGTGAACATGTATGATTATGGTGGATAGATCTGTTGTTGGTCACCACATTAAGCCACTGATCAATCTGAACATCACCAAGACAGGGAACATCAGCTATCATGTGACTGTCCATGTGGTACAACAAAATATACACAGCATCAACTGTGCTTGCTAGAATGTTGAACATGAAGTCAAATCACAAAAGAGCAATCAGAAAAATCAAGAACATTGAACATTGTTTAGGGAAACTGATCTGAACTTATTTAAAGAAAATAAAATGTTATGAAAAGTAGAAAAAGTGGAGGTGTGTTTCAGATGAGTGGTTCTTAAGTGTCAGCAGACATCAGAGTCACCAGGAGGTCTCCTTATACCATACAGACTGCTGACCAATCAGCACCATTCCTCACTCTGTGGGTGTAGGGTGGGGCTTTGGCCTTCCCATTTCTGACAGTCTTCCTAGTGATTGTGATACTGCTGCTCTGGGGACAGTCTTGAGAACCACTGCCCTAGATTTAAAAAGACTTAAGATACATAATCAACTCCAGTGTTTAAATGTTGATTGCATCGTAGATTGAAGCCAAAAAACAGCTACAGGAGGCATCATTTGGAAAACTGACTACATTTAACAATAATAATTTTAAATTAATGTAAATTTTTCTAGCTATAATAAATAATATCATGGTTGTTTTATGGGAAAATGCATGGTGAGGTATTTAGGGTTAAAGTGTCATAACATAACTCATTTATTTAAAATCATTATAAAACAAAACATGCATACACACATAGGCTCACAGACACACATATAGAAGAGAGAGAAAGTGTGGCAAAGCACTAATGGTGAACATAGGTAAATAATATAGACTCAATAGCACTATTCTTTCAACTTTTCTATAGGTTTGAAATTTTTCAGAGTAATCATTTTGGAGGACAAGTTCTATCTTTACACCAACACTTGTGTTTGTAGAGCAATGACCCCTGAAATAATTTCCAAATCTGTCTTAACTTTCTTTGCCTCCTCATCTGATTCTATCAGGTGACCTATTTAAGCATTTCACGCTAGCACTCACTAAGATCTATTCAGGCCAACGTGTTTTACTCAAATAGCACTCTACTATTCAAAACAAAATAATTGAGAGCAAAAATGATCAGTCCCACCCCAGCCCCATCCCCCTGCACTTCCTTCTTTGTACACACACACACACACACACACACACGCCACATAAATAATCCAGCCTTATTCCCTCCCTCTCTCCTTTTTTCCCATTTTCTTTCTTCTTGCCTTCCGTTTTATCTTCCTTCACAAACATAGACAAGGCCCATGATTATTTTACACTGGAGTGCTGGTGGCACAATGACTAAGAGCTATAGCTGCTAACCAAAAATTGTGCAGTTTGAATCTACCAACTTCTCCTTGGAAAGCCTATGGGGCAGTTCTACTCTGATAGGGTCATTATGAGTCAGAATTCACTCACTGATACAGGGTTTGGCTTTTGGTTTTATACCTGACTAGAAAAGGGTTTTTTTTTTTCAGTGATTGATCCATATCTTTGTATATTACACAACTACCTACCAAAATCCTACTACATGCCAGGTGATGTTCTAGAAGATGAAGATACAGCTGTGGAAGAGGTCTCAGTTCATGCTCACTATACTAGTAGTAGAAAATGGGTAACATGCAAGTAGACAAAATTTCAAAATAAATAACCCACCAAAACAAACAAACCCACTACCATCAAGTCAATTCCAACTCATAGAGACCTTGCAGGACAGAGTAGAAGTGCTCTAAAGAGTTTCCAAGGAGCATCTGACAGATTCAAACTGTCAGTCCTTTGGTTAGCACACATACCACTTAACCACTATGCCACCACGGCTTCCAAAATCAATAGTTAAAATAATTTTTAGATTGCAATACAATGAAAGTAGCAAAGCAGAGAAAAAGGACAAAGCTAAGAGATGGAATACTTTGGAACTAGATCTAATTCCTCTCTCTTCTAGGTTTGTGAATTTTCACAGGCTAAATCACATATCTGAACCTCAGTGTTCACGTCTAATTGAGATCATAGTTCTTGGCAATTTATCCCTATCCCCATGGTACCTATAACAATCTCCAGGTACTGAGTAGTATGTATTACCATTGTCAAATGATAACATACTTTGGTATCATGAATTGAATTGTGTTCTCTCCCACTCCCAAATGTGTGTAGCCATTTGGCTGGGCCAGGATCCCTGGTATTGTGCAATGTCCCTCCATGTTGTAAATCTGGCCCCTATGATGTTAACGAGGATGGGTCGTAGTTTTGTTGGTGGGTCAAGGCTTGATGTGTTTGAAGGTATTGTGCCAAGAGGAATCTCTTGGAATATAAAGGAAGACAAGTGAAGAGCTGGGGACCTCATGCCACCAAGAAGCGGTGCTGGGAACAGAGTGTATCCTTTGGAAAAGACTCAGGGTCCCCATGCTTCAGAAGCTCCCAGTCCAGGAGAAAGTTGAAGACAAGGACCTTACTCCAGAGCCAATGGAGAAAGACTTTCCCTGGAATTGACACCTTCAGTTTGGATTTGTAGCCGGTTGCATTGTGACAGAACCAAATTTCTCTTTTCAAAAACATCTACTTGTGGTATTTCTGTTATAACAACACTAGATAATTAAGACAGTTGGGATATACTTTATCAATTTATCTCAATTCTTAGAACAATGAGTTACCTTATGAGGGTCTTACAACTGCATTAAGAAGGTTATACAGGTGGCTATAATAGGTTTTAGGTTATCTCAGTAACTTAAAACAGCAGTTTACTTGCTACTCACATGAAAGCCTAGTGCAATCAGGCAACTTGCTCCATGTGTGGCACTTGTGACTCTGCCAAATCCTATGAAACCTTTGTCACAAACATTTGGCCAGTGGAAAGGGACCTAAGCAGGGAGGCATAGCCATTTCTCCAAAGCTGTGGTCTGAAGCAGCATACACTAACAGTTCATGGGCTAAAACTTGCTCACACGACCACATCATCTTCAAAGGTAACTGGGAAATGAAGTCTAGTTTTATACCCCAAAAGGAAGACAGTGTGGATTCTAGTGCACAAAAAACAGCCTCTTCTAGTATAACTAATATTTTTTTCCTCCCAAATTCTATCTTAATGTGGAATAGCATATATGTTAAAGAGAATGGAGAGAATAATTTTACAGTCAATTAAAGGTTTGTAGTGGGCCTGCTATGTACCATGTATAATACTATATTGATGTCTTCACCTGGATGAAAAAGTGCATCATGCTACTTATGACACTACCTAGTACACTGTATGCACTAAGTACGTACTTGCAGGTTAATAAATGAACAAACACTCCACTAGCTGCTAAGGTTAATGACAGCAGGGACTTTAACTTCTCTACTGTAGTCTCTTTCAGAATCTAGCAGTGCACCCAGTGGATAAAAAAAAAAAAACTCAAACCCACTAAGATCAAGGTGATTCCAATTTACAGTGACCCTATAGGCCAAAAGTTCAGAGGTTCAAATCTGCCAGGTGCTCCTTGGAAAGTCTGTGGAACAGTATTACACTGTCCCATAGGGTTACTGTGAGTTGGAATTGACTCAACAGTGGTGGATTTGGTGTTTTTCTTTTTATAGACCAGAGTAGAGCTGCCCAAGACTATAATCTTCATGAAGCAGACTGTCATATCTTTCTCTCACAGAGTGGCTGGTGAGTTTGGACTGCTGATCTTCTGGTCAACAGCTGAGCAATTAACTACTGTACCACCACAGATGCTTTAGCCAAAGCCACTGCCATTGAGTTGATTCTGACTCATAGTGACTCTATAGGTCAAAGTAGAGCTGCCCTATAGAGTTTCCAAGACGTGTATAGTGGATTTGAACTGCTGACTTTTTGGTTAGCAGATGTAGCACTTAACCAGTAAGCCACCAAGGCTTTAGTGAGGAATAAATATAAAAAATCTATGTATTTCAAACCTGAAATCATATTTTGTTCCCCAAATTGAGCACAGGCATTTACAGCATTCTTCTAGAGCAAAAACTTTGATGAAACTTAAAGTCATGCTGTAATAATTTCAAACCATCTAGACTTTACCTAAATACTCATGAATTCTTAAATAACTGATAATGCCACAGAGCTATTAGTTCTATTTTAGGATCAAAGAGTAACAAACAAATCAAATAGACAACTTCTATTTTTAAATGAAAGTCAGTAAGTGGCTTTCACTTTAAATTACAAATAAGAAAGCCTAACTTCTCAAGAGTCTCCTTTAATGCACTAAGACAATTAATTTTCAAACTCCTGATGACAACAAGGTGGTTTTGGGGACCAACATGGGTGTATAAAGGCAACACAAACAGCAGCAGCAACAACAACAAATGTAATTTCAGGTCTTTATATGGCAAAACCTAGACTCAGCTAACCCTGAAGAGGAAAAAGTGTTTGCAAATTTACACAAAGATAGTGTTTTTCATTCTATATTCAGAGGTTAATGAATCCAGTTGAATTTGAATACAGCAGCTTAACTTGATGAATATACCCATGATCAGTATGCCCAAGGCAAAATTAAAAATAATCATAATCAATGTACTTTGAGAAATTCTACACTGTTCTATTTGGAACCAACAGTACCTAGTTCCTAGCACCTTCCAGGCCATTTGACATGACAAGGGTCTCCCTTACCAGATAAAATATTTCTTAGTTTTCAAGGACCATTTCAAATGTCTCTTACATGTGTGGCCCACGCAAAACTAACGGCGGCTTCTACTCCACTCCTGTGCACTATTCACTACTAACTGTTGTACATTTCACCTCATCCTAACCAATCTTTTTATCATTGTCCTGACTGAATGTGATTTACTTGAACTAAATGACTCTGTCTTACTCATTTTCGAACCCACAACTTCTACCGTGGGTGTTTGGAATTTATAATATAGTTAAATGTTTGCTTAGTGAATGAATAAATGCTTGAGCACTAAAGAATAAATGAGTAAATCGGAGAAACTTACGTCTATTAAAGCAATTGAATTCATAGTTCACTATTTGTCCATGAAGATAACTGCTGTCCTAAATAGCTTTTCTGGAAAATTCTACCAAACATTTAGCAAAGAATAATACCAACTTTACACAAACTCTTCCAGGAAATTGAAGAGGTAGGAACAGGTTTCAGCTTAGTTCATGAACCTAGCATTATACAGATAATAAAATCAGAGACATTATAAGAAACATATAGAATAATATCTCTCATGAACATATACGCAAAAATCTATAATAAAATACAGCCAATCAAATATGGCAATAAATAAATATAACATGCCATGACCAAACAAGGTTTATCTTGAGTATGCAAGGTTGGTTCACCATTCAAAAACAAATGAATATAAGCCACTACATCAAAATATTCTTCTTTTAAAATATATTAAAAAAAAAAAAACAAAAAAAAACCATTGCTGTTGAGTCAATTCTAACTCATAGTAACACTAGAAGACAAAGTTGCACTACCCAACAGGGTTTCTAAGCAGTGTCTGGTAGATTCAAACTGCTGACCTTTCAGGTGGCAACCAAGCTCTTCACCCCTAATCATCTTACACAGAAATAACCACTGACAAAATTCCATGTTTCCTAAGTCATAATAAAACCTCTCAGCCACCTAGGAATAGAAAGGAAGTCTTTCAACCAGGTAAAGTTCATCTACAAAAACAAACAAAACCCTCAAAACCCACAATTAATATTTTACTTAATATTGAATGCTTTCCACCACCTGGAAAAAGATGGGGATATCCACTCTCAACTTTGCTAGTCAGTGCATTAAGTCAAGAGATGTTCTAGCCAATGTAGTAAGTCAAGAGAAAGAAAGAAAAGGCAAAAAGATTACAAAGAAGAAATACAACTGCCTTTATTTGCTGATTACATGTTTTTGTATCCACAGGAAATCTCAAAGCTCTATCAAAAACTATTAGAACTAACAAGCGACTTTTAACTGAGATGCAGGATACAAGGTCAGTCTATAAAAATCTATTGAACTTCTACATGCCAGTAATGAGCAACTGGAAATTAAGATTTGTAAAAATCATCATTTACAATGACATCAAAAATTAAATACTTAAGGCTTTGTCTACCAAGATAAATGTAAGATTTGTATGTTGGAAACTATAAAACATTAATGACAGAAATTAAAGAAGCCCTAAATAAATTGATAGTTTTAGTTCATGAATCAGAAGATTCAATACTGTTAAGATATCAAGTGTCATCAAGCTTATCTACAGATTCAAAGCAACTACAATAAAAATCCCAGCAATTTTTTGGTAGAAATTTATAAGCTGATTCTAAAATGTATCTGGAAAAGCAAAGACCTAGAAGTGACAAAATAATTTTTTTAAAAAAAATACAGTGGCCTCTATATCTGATTTTAATACTAACAAAGTGCTCAGCAGCTAATGCAGTTTGAACTCACCAGCCATTCCTTGGAAGAAAGATGTGAGAGTTTGCTTCCTTAAAAGGCTACACTGTTGGAAACCCTCTAGGGCAGTTTTACTCTGTCCTGTAGGGCCCTGTGAGTAGAAGAGGACCAGAAGGCAGTAGGTTTATAAAGCTACAGTAATCAAGACTTTGTAGTATTTAATCACACCAAAAAACCACCCACTGCCATGGAAGCAATTCCAACTCATGACAATCCCATAGGGCAGAGTAGAACTAACCCAACAGAGTTTCTAAGGATCATCTGGCAAGTTTGTACTGCTGACTTTTGGTTAGCAGATGTAGCACATAACAACTATGCCCCAGGGTTTCCATTTAATCATGAGGACAGGCAAATACAGTGAGCCTAGAAAATACAACTATGTGTATGTTGGCCAACTGATGGTCAACAAAGGTGCCAAGGTACCTCAATGAAGAAAGGATAATCTTTCTACCGTATGATGTTGAAACAATTGTATATCGATATATGAAAGAAGAACCTTGAGTATTTCCTCATCCCATGTATAAAAATTAACTCCAAATGGATCAGAAAACTACAAAACTTCTTGAGAAATCATAGGCTAGACCCTTTGTAAATCTGGATTAGGCAGAGTTCTTAGAGATAACACCGAAACTACAAACATTTAATTGTTCTGGACTTCATAACAATTCAATTATCTTTGAAAAGCCATTATCAAGAATATAAAAAGGTAAGCACTAGCCTGGGAGAAAATATTTGCAAAACATACTTTGACTAAAGCAAACAAACAAAATAAACAGAAAACCAAATATATGTTCATTCAGAACACATAATCTGTATTCAGAAAAACCAAATATTCAGTTAAAAGGCACAATTAAAAAATGGGCAAACTATTTAATATGATACTTCCCAAAGAAAATATACAGGTGACAATTAGGTATTTTAATATGTTCACTATTATTATTTATCAGGGGAATGTGAACTAAAATAACAATTGTTGTTAGGTGTCAATCAGCTCTGACTCCTTGCAACCTTACTGGTAACATAAAAAAAGTTGCCCAACCCTGTGCCATCCTCACAACAGTAGGTTTATTGCGGTTCTTGGTTGCAGCCAGCGTATCAACCATTTTCAGTGAGACACCATTAAACACCAACTAGAATGCCTAAAAAACCTAAATTGACAACCCTAAGTGCTGAGAAAGAGGCAAACCAAATGAAATTCTTCTACATTTTTGGTTTAGATGCAACATGGTGTGACTACTTCAGAAAACACTTTGAAAGTTTCGTTGGATCTACACTTACTATTCACAGGAAGTTTTCCAAGAGAAATGAAAATAAAAACTTGTTCACACAAACACCTGTACATGAATGTTTATAGCACATTTATTCAGAATAATGAAAGAATGTAAACAATCCAAATTTCCAATAATCAACTAATGAAACGGTGGTACACCCTTACAATGGAATACTACTAATAATAAGAGGAGGAGAACTACTGACACAGTCACATGAATGTGCCTCAAAAGCATTATGTTAAGCAAAAGAAGTCAAACACAAAATGCTAACATTAAAGGATTCCTCTTATGTGGTATTCTGGAAAAAGAACTATAGAGACATAAACTGGACAATCAGCTGGACAGAGCATTACCTGCTTCAGGTTAGGTGGGAATATTTTTGAGTAACAGAACTGTTCTGTATCTTGATTGGGAAATCCTGGTGATGTGGTGGTTAAGTACCATGGCTTGGTTGCTAACCAAAGGTCAGCAGTTCAAATCTACCAGATGCTCCTTGGAAACTCTATGGGGTAGTTCTTCACTGTCCTGCAGGGTTGCTGTGAGTCAGAATTGACTTGATGACAGCAGGCTTTTGATTTCATATCTTGATGGTGATGGTGATTACACAGCTGTATACATTTGTCAAAACTATACTACTAAATAGAGTGAGTTTAACTATGTGTAAATCACTGTTCAATAAATCTGACTTACTAATAAAAATCTTACAAAATTCCCTAAATTCTACTCCAGAGACATTCTAGCTCCCCTGAACACACTTAGACATGGTAAACTTCTATGTATCTGCTTGACATGTCCTGCTGAATGGTCAAGAGTCTCCCAAACTTGTAGAACTTTTCATTTTCCTCCTTAGTCTGACATCTCACCCAGGGATTCTCATCTCAGAAAATGAAATTCCATTGAGTCTGTCAAATACATATTTAATCTTTCTATTTCTACCCACATCCACCCCTAACATTTCAGGCAGTCCCCCAGCAATTTCTTGCTTGGGCAATTGTAATATACTCCTAATTGGTCGCCCTGTTTCCACTCATGCCCATTTAAACTTTTTATTGTAGTGTAAAAAGTTCTATGCCAAAGGGCAACAGTCTGAATCCACCAGGTACTACCTGGAAACTCTATGTGGAAGTTCTACTCTGTCCTATGGGGTCACTATGAGTCAGAATCAATGGGACAGTAACGGGTTGTATTGCCTTTAGAGCAGCCGAGGGACAGTGACATTTAAAATATGAGTCATACTATGTCACATCACTACCAAAAATCATGCATTCATTTTCCATCCTATTTAGATTAAAATCTAAGCTCCTTTCCACATCTACAAGACTGTCTTAGTTATTCAGTGCTGCTATAACATAAATACTAAAGTGGATGGCTTTAACAAAATGAATTTATTTTCTCACAGCATACTCAAAATCAAACCCACTACTGTCAAGTAGATTCTGACCCACAGTGACCCTATAGAACAGAGTAGAACTGCCCTATAGAGTTTTGAAGGAATGTCTAGCTGATCTGAACTGTCAATCTGTTGATTAGCAGATGTAGCACTTAACCACTATGTCACTAGTGTTTCTTCTCACAATGTAGAAAACTAGAAATCCAAATCTAAGGTGCCAGTCAAGGTTTTCTGTCTCTCTTAGCTCTGGGGGGAAGGTCCTATCACTGTGCCTAGAAATCATCATCATAAACCAAGCCCACTGCTGCTGAGTCAATTTCAGCTCATAGCTACCCTACAGGACAGAGTAGAACTGCCCCAGAAGGTTTCCAAGGAGCAACTGGTGGATTCAAACTGTCAAACTTTTGGTTAGGAGCGACGGTTCTTAACTACAGAAATCAAAATATCTGCAGGTATGCTTAGTAAAAACAAGAAGAAATAATAGCACAATATTCATTTAACAGGCACTTATGAGACCCTACTATGGAAACCTTGGTGGCATAGTGGTTATGTGCTACCTCTGCTAACCAAAAAGTTGGCAGCTCAAATCTTCCAGGTGTTTCTTGGAAACTCTATGAGGCAGTTCCACTCTGTCTGTAGGGTCACTATGAGTTGGAATCAACCCGATGGCACTGGGTTTGTTTGCTTTGTTTCTTTGTTTTGGTTTACCATGGGCTGGGAAGCCTCATGGTGCAGTGGTTAAGGGCTCTGCTGCTAACCACAGGTCAGCAGTTCAAACCCACCAGCTGCCCTTTGGAAACCCTAAGGAACTACTCTGTCCTATAGGGTTGCTATGAGTTGGAATCATCTCAATGGCAACAGGTACAAAGGGTAGTATGGGCCAGGATGTGGGATTCCAACAAAGAAGGAAATCATGTTGTGGCCCATACTGCACTTATATTCTCATTTTAGAAAGACAAAATAAACAAAAAGGCAAACAAAGCAAATGTTTCAGGTAGCGAGAAGAACTAGGAAGGAAACCAAAGGTGGGCTCAGGGAGAGTGAATGGGTGGTGGGGAGCAGTGGCAGGATGTCATGGCTGTACACAGTGACTGAAGCCTTGGTCTTCATAACCAAAGTTTATCTCCATTTTGCTTATGGAAACAGAAAAAAAAAAAAAAAAGGAAACAAAAATCAACTGCTATCAAGTTGATTCCAACTCAAAGAACCTGTCTGTGTGATAGTAGAACTATGCTCCATAGAGTTTTCAAGGGCTGAATGTTTTCTTTTTTTTGGAAGTAGAATGCTGAGTCTTTATTCTGAGGTACCTCTGGGTGGACTTGAACTTCCAAACTTTGGTTAGCAGCTGAGCATGTTAACCAATTGCT
Organism: Heterohyrax brucei; assembly: GCA_028571685.1. Classification (NCBI taxonomy): domain Eukaryota; kingdom Metazoa; phylum Chordata; class Mammalia; order Hyracoidea; family Procaviidae; genus Heterohyrax; species Heterohyrax brucei. The sequence continues at coordinate 78,768,900 of CM053154.1, read as the reverse complement.
CCACTCAGAGATTCCTACGAGTAAATGATCTGTCAGTATGAATTCACTAACTTAAAGCCACATAAAGCACATTTCCTCTGAACTTAAGCCCAACTAGAGCACAACTTCTTGCTGTTTCATAGAGATTATTTAATATATAAAAAGATGCTGTCTGTATATTTTTAAAGGTATGGATATTCGATAGTTAAGATATTTCACCTCTCTCCCACCCTACACTGCTGCATCACTTTCTTCATCCAAGGCCCATGTTGATATGCATTGAATTAATTTTTTTTTCAAAGCTCTACCATTAAGGGTAAGGGCCTTTAGGAGCCTTCAGTCATCTTACAGGATCTAAGATGACTGGTGGCAGGAAAAAAACAAAACAAACACAAGTGCCCTCTAGTTTACTAAGATTCACAAAGAACCTATGTGTGTCAGAGCAGAACAGAGCTCTACAGGGTTTCTAATGGCTGATTTTTCAGAATTCGATTACCAGGTCTTTTATCTGCAGCATCTCTGGGTAGATATGAACTGCTGCCAATCTTTTGATTAACAGCCAAGTACAGTAATTTGCACCATCCAGGGACTCTTAAGACAATTGGTTGCAGAAGGGATATTCAAAACTTGCTCTCCATTTTCTAAAATGTCTCTAATTGTTTTTATAAAGTCAAAGCCATTTTTTAAGACCCTGAAATCTACAGGTATACCACACACTGTCCTTTTTATTTTGAGAGAAAAAAGAAAACTAAAAACTGAACTGTGCCTTTATTTTTTGTTTGCATGAGGCTATTCCTTTCCTTGTATTTCAGTCTTTCCTGTCCAGCAAGATGGCACTGCTCCTGGCAAATCCCTCCTCTTTAGCTGCCATGGTCCTACCAGGCTCACAGCAGTGCTACAACATATTGACTTGGAAAGTAATTAAGATATAAGCATTCCACAACAGAACACATGCTTATTTAAAGTCACTGGACATGATTCAAAAGGAAAGATCTGTGGAATCCAAGGGCTGAGAGCTATTGTGCCGGTTCTACCTCCATTCTCCCATTAAGAAACAGACTAATTATAAATCTCCAGTAAATATGACCTGGAAAAGAGTGTTCAAACAAAAGCTTGCCCAGAACAGAATATCTGGCAGATCTTGGAACTTGTTTTCTCCAATAACCATTAAAGTTGTTCCTAGTAAACCATTTTACAGCAACATTAGAAATATCAGGGTTTATGTTTTTGTTAACGAATTGCTGCAGAGTGTTAGCCCTGCATCACATCTCCAAATGGTTCCTCATCCTCACTTTGTCTCCATTGTGCTTTTCTCCCCCTTAACATTTCATTTCCAATGACACTTCAGCCGTCTTTCACCAACCTCAAAGGAAAGTTGAATGCGGGGCTCACAAAGTTAAGCTGACATTTGCTCCCTTCCAATAAAAAATATTTAGTCCATTAAACATAAATACCTGTCATTGTGATACATGGACTGGGTGCAAACCTCCTGGTTCCCTCTGTTGTTTATTACATCCAAACAACTGCAGTGCCTGCATGTTTTCAACTTTAGTGTATTGATTAAACTTTTAAATGGCTGCCATATAACCCAGGGACAGCGGGAAGATTAATTTGCGTCAATGTTCATCTGTAATTCATTAGCCATTTATTCTTTACAACCACATGGGCTATCAAGAAAATGCAGGCCATTTTTCACTCGGCACAGGCTGAGAACAGATTCTGAAATTTGTGCTGCATACAAATAAGTTCCCTGGGCCTGGCCAGTGAAACTGCTTGGCTTTTCAAAAGTTGAAGTTGGGAAACAGCAGAGGGGAAGGGATGTTAAAAACCAGGAATGGGAGGGGAAGCATACATCCTTGGGGTTCATGAGTGAAATGGGTTTGCCCACTGTCTTTTCATCCATAGATTATGGTTTCTCATTTCCATCAGATTACAATAATGGAAACCTGTGTCTGCACAAAAGCCATAAATAAAACAGGTTGCATTTTCCCATCCCTCCCTCTGTGCCTCTTTTGAATGTCTTCTAAAATGACATTTCTGGCAGAAAACAGCAGAGAGTGGTGGTGGAGTAGTAGAAAAGTACATAGCCTAGAGGAACTTGGAGCTGTAGTTTCAGGGACAGTGGCATTTGAACCAGCTTGCCCAAAACAGTAGAATCTCTTCCTGTCTTACGTTGGGAAGGCGCCCAAGTAAATACCAGCATGTTTCCTGTGGGAAGAGGTAGGCCATCTGGCTTCTCTGTGTGTCCTCCTGACCCCCTTGGCAGAAAACAGAATGCATATCAAAAGCGAAAAGGGAATGAGCACCCCAGTGAAAGGCTTTCTGACCCACAAGGCACTTGGGAAAGAGAGTGCAGAAGGAGTATGTGTACGCTCAGGTGGAGGCTGAAGAAGAATAAAGCACCTAGGGAAAATTTATCTTCATAAGGATGAATAGAGAGCTAAGTGCCCTGGCCAAGCTGTAGCTAAAAACTGCAACAGTGAGCAGTAAAAAAAAAAAAAAAAAAAATCAGTGGTCAGGATGACATCTGAGGACGCCATCTGGGAGGTACCTATTTGCAGGACATGTGGAAGCCAACCCGCAGATGCTCAAGGCAACAACTTTTTCTCTGGTCTACGTACTCACCGAAATCACAGGCCCTAGGCACACTGGTAACTTTGGTAACAATCCCCACAAGGCCACCTGCAGAGCAGTGCTTGGGAAAGAGATAGTAAATTATCCATTTATAATGTAACTGCTCAGGCTGCTTACAAGTAAGGATAAAAGGGAGCCCTCCACAAAAACTTTCATCTCTAGCTATCTTCATCCTGGCCCCAGGGTCCTCAACATCAAGAATCAGCAGCATAGAACTACTTCTCAGGCCTTTAGAGAAATAGCCACTACCATAGTACCTCTGAGCCAACTCCTAGTTACAGTGACCCTACAGGACACAACAAAACTGCCATATGTGTTTTCCAAAGTGTGCCTGGTGGTTTCAAACTGCCTACCTTTTGGGTTAGCAGACCAGCACTTGACCACTGTACCACCACAGCTCATGTGGAGAGATAGGAATCGGTTATCATACAAATGCAACCCAGCATTTTTTTTGGGGGGCGGGGGATAGAGGGTGAGACATGTAGTGTCAAAGGAATGCATGCGTATTGTAGAAAAATACACTTGATGCAGTCCCCTGCCACATATAGGACTGTCAACTTTATCTGTCTTTTCCAAAATAACTAGCACATGGGGATTTGAACCTCACAGGAGCTCAATACATATTTGTAGAGTGACTGATTAATTCAACCTAAGCACACAGAGCCATTCATTCATCCAATCAACAAACACTTATTGACTGGCTTTCATACTGTAGGCAGTGTTATAGACAAAAATAAAGTAAAAAAGTATAAGAACAATCTCTTAACAAAATATTTCTCTCATGGTTGCCTTTTACCTTCTAGCAGAAGTAAGAGAATTTTTAGCATCCAAGTTCCTCAGTTTTAGAAGACCAGGCTATATTCTCTGACTAGTGTGTCTATGGCCAAATGATAGCTGTTTAGCAGCTGATGCCTTATTAGTTAATTAAGAGCTATAAATAAATGAGTCTGATGTTTTTACTAAGACAATTCAAAACACATGCGTATGAAAATTTCGAAGAGCACTAACACCAAGGATAAGCATAATTTCTACAGATAAGGTTGGATTTAAAGTTTATTCTTGGAAATGGGATTTCACATATATGCTTCATGAGTGGTGAAGAACTTGGCTCAACAGATCGTCTAGAAAAAAGCTTATAAAGACACAAAAGATTTTATTGCCACAATTAACCAACTAGACCTCATCGACATATATGAAACTTTCTATCCACAAGCAGACAAGTACTCCTTCTTCTCCAGTGCACATGGAATATTTTCCAGAATACACCATGTGTTAGGACATAAAGCAAATCTCAACACAATCCACACCACTGAATTACTGCAAAGCGTCTTCTCAGACCAGAAACCATGAAAGTCTAAATCAATAGCAGAAAAAATATAGATAGAAACTGGAACTCACGGAGACTGAACAACATCTTGCTCAAAAAGCCATGGGTTATAGAAGAACTCAAGGATAAAATAAAGAAATTTGTGGATTCCAGTCAGAATGAAAACACTTCCTACTGGAACCTATGAGATACAGCCAAAGCAGTGCTCCGAGGTCAGTTTGTCTCTATAAATACACACATCTGGAAGGAAGAAAGAAACCAAACCAAAGAAATAACCCTACAGCTTGAACAAGTAGAGAGAGAACAACAGAGGAACCCCTCAGGCACTGGAAGAAAACAGATCACAAAGATTAGAGCAGAACTAAACAAACTAGAGAATAGAAAACAAATTAAAAAATTGAAAGACCAAAAGCTGGTTTTTTTAAAAGATCAACAAAATTGACAAATCATTGTCTAAACTTACTAAAGAAAAACAGGAAAGGAAACAAATACCCCAAATAAGAAAGGAAAGGGAGTTCACAACAGATATAACAGAAATAAAAAATATCATAACAGAATACTACAAAAGACTGTACTCTAACAAATTTCCAAACCTAGAGGAAATGGACAAATTCCTTCATTCATATCACCTACCAAAATTATCACAAGGTGAAGCAGAACAACTTAATAAACCCATCACAAAGGAAGAAATTGAAAAAGTCATAAAAAAAAAAACAAAAAACTGCCAACTAAAAAAAGCCCTGGCCCAAAAGGCTTCACCGCAGAATTCCATCAAGTTTTTAGAGACTATTTCACAGCATAGAAAGGGATGGAATATTCCCAAATTCATTTTATGAAGCCACATAACCTTAATACCGAAGCCAGGAAAGACCCAACAAAAAAGGAGAACTACAGACCAATATCACTCATGAATCTAGATGCAAAAATCTTCAATAAAATTCTTGCCAACAGAATACAACAACATATCCAAAAAATAATCCATCATGACCAAGTTGGATCCATCCCAGGGATGCAAGGCTGGTTCAACATCAGAAAAACAATTAATGTGATCAACCACATAAATACCACAAAAGACAAGAATCACCTGATCTTGACTATTGATGCAGAAAAGGCATTTGATAAAGTCCAACACCCGTTCTTGCTAAAAACTCTCAAGAAAATACAAATAGATGGCCAATTCCTCAATGCAATAAGGGCCACTTACACAAAGCCAACTGCCTACGTCATCCTGAGTGGAGAGAGACTGTAACAGTTTCCCTTGAGAACAGGAACTAGACAGCGATGCCCACTCTCACCTCTCCTATTCAACATTGTACTAGAAGTTCTAGCCAGAGCAATTAGACAAGACCAAGAAATAAAGGACGTCTGCTTCGTCAAAGAAGAAGTCAAAATCTCCCTGTTTGCAGATGATAGGATTGTACATGCAGAGAATTCCAAAGAATCTATAAGTAAACTACTCACTGATAGAAGAGTTCAGCAAAGTCTCAGGATACAAGGTAAACATAAGTAAATCAGTAGTCTTCCTTTATACCAACAATGAGATTCTTAAAGAAGAAATCACCAAATCAATATCATTTTATATAGCCCTTAAGAAGATAAAATACCTACGAATAAATCTAACCAGAGAAATAACAGACCTTTACAAAGAGAACTACAAAATCTTACTACAAGAAACTAAGAGAGACTTACATAAATGGAGAAGCCTACCCTGCTCATGGAAAGGAAGACTTAATATTGTGAAAATGTCTATTTTACCCGAAACAATCTAATTACATAATGCAAACCAAATACAAATTTCTGTGACATTTTTTAATGAGATGGAGAAACAAATCACCAACTTCGGAAAATGAAGAAGCTTCAGAAAAATAAAGCACTACTGAAGAAGAACAACACACTGAGATGCCTCTCACTACCTGACTTTAGAACCTATTACATTGCTACAGTTGTCAAAACAGCCTGGTACTGGTTCAAAAAGAGACAGATAGATCAACAGAACAGTGTTGAGAACCCAGAGATGACATCATCCTCCTATGAACAGCTGATATTCGACAAAGGCCCTAAGATATTAAACTCTTCAACAAACAGTGCTGGCAAAATTGGATATCCATCTGTAATAAATTGAAACAAAATCCATATCTCACACCTTATACAAAAATCAACTCAAACTGAATAAAAGGCCTGAATATCAAATCTAAAACAAAAACGCTCATCCAAGAAAAAATAGGAACAACAATGGAAGTTTCAATACACAGCATAGACAGACTTCAAAATCTGGCAAAGCATAATCAACAGAAAATAGATAAATGGGAACTACTAAGAATCAAACACTTTTGCTCATCCAAAGACTTTATTGATAGAGTTAACAGAATTAATGGAATGGGGAAAAATATTTGGCAACTATACATCAGACCAATGCCCAATCTCCATAATCTATAAGATACTACAAAATATCAATAAGACAAAGATAAATCATCCAGTGATGGGCAAACACTTCTCTAAAGAGGAGATCCAGGCAGCTGAAAGACACATGTAGACATGCTCATGATCATTAGCTGTTAAAGAAGTTCAAATCAAAAGTATGATGAGATACCATCTCACCCCAACAAGGTTGGCCATGATCCAAAAAACACAAAACAACAAATGCTGGAGAGGCTGTGGAGAAAGTGAAACTCTCCTACACTGTTGGTGGGATTGAAACATGGTGCAACGTCTTTGGAAAGCAATCTGGTGCTTCCTTAGAAAGCTGGATCTAGATATACCATTTGAACCAGTAATTCCACTGCTTTGAATATATCCTACAGAATCAATGCCATTCACACCAACTGATACATGCACACGAATGTTCATCACAGCACAGTCCACAACAGCAAAAAGATGGAATCTATCCAGACACCCAACAACAGAGGAACAGTTAGGTAAACTCAATGGAATGCAATGCAATGATAAAGAACAATGATAATTTTAGGAAACATCTCATAACCTGGTTTCAGTTGGAGGACATTATATTGAGTGAAAGTAGTCAGCAACAAAAGGACAAATATTTTCTAAGACCACTACAATAAGAACTTAAAAACAGATTCAGGTATAGAAGAAAAGACTCTTTGATGGCTGCAAGGGTGGGGAGGGAGGGAGGGAGACATTGGGTTATAGATTAGATAGTTAATAGAAATTTGGTTGGGTGAAATCGGTGACAGCACACATTAGAAAGAAGATCAGTTTTAGCTGGACTTCAACACAACATGAATACCCAATATTGCAAGGACAGAGTAGCTGGGGTAGGGGGACCAGGGACCATGCTCTCAGGAGAAATCACGGTCAGTTAGCACAACTAATGCTTTGCTAAGAGAGTCTTCTTCATCCCACATTGATGAGCTGTGTATGGGGTCTTAAAAGCTGCCAAGTTGCCATCTGAGGGTACAGCAAATGGTTCCAACTCAGCAGGAATGGATGATCACCAAGGACCAAAATGACATGGGAGAAGAGAACTCAGAAGACACAGAGATCAATGTGAGTGGGTGACTACATCGACATGTGACTGGAAGAACCAGATGGTACTTGGGAATCACCAGTGATAGCCGTGATGGAGCTCACAAAGTTGAGTCTCACTGGCAACACAAGAAGAAAAAGGTGTGCACCCTGAGATCTCCAATAGAAGACCACAACTGATGGTCCAGGGGATTTGGGGTTCCCCTGAGAGCATGGCCCCTGACCCTGATGCTGCCCCTATCCATAAATCATAATGGAGGTCAACTCTTCAGACCGGAATGGATTGGACTTGGTGACAAAGAGTGACCATATTGTGTGTACACTTTATGATTCTATGCATCTATAGGATGTTGTCCTACTGACCTCTTACTAGAGGCAAGGGAGAGAAGGGGATATGAGATAGTTAGGAGGATATGATATGTATAGAACAAAGAAGACGAGTGTGCTGTCACTAGGCAGGAAGAGCAGTGGGAGCTGCTCATAGGTGGGCATACAAATTTATATGGGAATGCACATTTTCACTCAATTATAATAAAAAAAAAAAAAGAACTTGGCTGCTAATCAAAAGGTTAGCAGTGCACATCCACCAAGCTCTCCTTGGAAACTCTATGGGGTAGTTCTACTCTGTCCTACAGGGTTGCTATGAGTTGGAATTGGCTCAATAGCAAGGGTTTTTTTTTTTTTTTTTGAAATACACCCATCATAACTGATCTTGAGTCTGAGGAATGAAAGGACCTCCATGAGAGTTTCTATTAATTAGGAATGAGCTACTGAAGACAACTATGTCTGCCACACTTTCTAAGGAGATATATTGTGGTTGTTGTTAGGTGCTGTCAAGTCTATTCTGACTCATAACGACCCTATATGGAAGCACATAGCTAGGTCTCTTCTCCTGTGCTGTTGCTGTTAGGTTCAAACCACCAAACTTTTGGTTTGCAGCTGAGCATTTAACCATGGTGTGACCATGGATTCTTATAGGGGATATGTTAGTGTTGCTAGGTGCCATCAGAATGATTCTGACTCACAGTGACCCTACATACAATAGAACGAAACATTACTCCATCCTCACAATTGACGTTATGCTTGAGATCATTGTTGTAGACACTATATTGGTCTGTCTCATTGAAGATCTTCCCTTTTTTTTTTTTTTTAACTGACCTTCTACTTCAGCAAGCATGATGTCCTTCTCCAGAGACTGGTCCTTCCTGATAACATGTCCAAAGTACGCTAGACGAAATACTAGGGAAGTCAGCTCAAACTGTCGAAGCCAAGGGCATGAGAGTTCCATCGACTCATTCAACTATCTGAGGGACCAAGCCACTGGGATGAGCGATGTGTTGACCACGATCTTGGGGAACACCTAGCTCAGTTGGCATAACATAGTTTATAAAGACAATGCTCTACATTCTACTTTTGTAAGTAGTATCTAGAGTCTCAAAAGATTCTGAGTGGCCACCTAAGATTCCATTGGTCTCACCACATCTGGAGCAAGGGAGAATAAAGAAAACCAACAACACAGGGAAAGATTAGTCCAAAGGACTAATAGACCACAACTACCACAGCCTCCATCAGATTGAGTCTAGTACAATTAGATGGTATCTGGCTACCACCAACAACTGCTCTGACAAGTATCACAATACAAGGTTCCAGAGAGGGCCAGGTAAAAAAAAAAAAAAAAGAACAAAATTCTGATTAAAAAAGTCAGAATTACTGGTCTGACAGAGGATAGAGAAACTCCAAGAATATGACTCCAGGATACACTTTTAGTCACTAATGAAGTCACATCTGAGGTTCATCCTTCAGTCGAAGATTATACAGGTCAATAAAACAAAACAGATGAATGGGGCACTCCAGCCCAGGGGCAAGGCAGAGAAGGCAGGAAGGGAAAGGGGAGTTAATAATGGAGAACCCAAGGTTAAGAAGGGGAGAACACTTACATGTCATTGGTTTGGCAACCAGTCCTTCAACTAAAGCACAGTAAGAAAAAGAAAAACACTTATATACATATATACAAACACACGTGTGTGTGTGTGTGTGTGTGTGTGTGTGTGTGTGTGTGTGTGTGTGTGTGTGTGTACCCGCATAATAGAAACCCTGGTAGCATAATGGTTAAGTGCTTCAGCTGCTAACCAAAAGCTTGCCTGTTCAAATCTGCCAGGCATTCACTGGAAACTCTGTGGGTCAGTTCTACTCTAACCTGTAGGGTTGCTATAAGTCAGAATCAACTCAATGGCACTGTATTTTTTTTGACATATATACATACAAAGTATATGTGATGAAGTTTCATACTTCATACTTGCTTCTAAGGACCATTCTGCCTATACTTCTTTCAAGACAAATTTGTTTGCTCTTCTGGCATTTCGTGGTATATTTATTCAATGTTCTTTACCAGCATCATAACTGAAGGGCATCGATTCTTCTTTGGTCTTCTCTACTCATTGTTCAGCTTTCACGTGCATACAAAGTGACTGGAAACACCATGGCTTAGGTCTGGTGCACCTTAGTCCTTAAGGTGATATCTTTGGTTTCTAACATTTTAAAGAGGTCTTTTGTGGCAGATATTCCCAATATAATGAGTCTTTTAATTTTTTGACTGCTGCTTCCATAAGTGTTGATTGCAGATCCAAGAACAATAAAATTCTTCACAACTTCAATCTTTTCTCCCTTTATCATGACACTTCTTATTGTTCTATAAAGTGTTTTCTTTATGTTGTGGTCTAATTCATATTGAAGGCTGAGATCTTTCATCTTCATAAGCAAGCACTTAAGTCCTCTTCACTTTTAGCAAGGAAGGGTGTGTCATCTACTTCTTTCAGGTTGTTTATGAGTCTTCCTTCAACCCTGATGTCACATTCTTCTTCATGTAGTCCAGCTTCTTAGGTTATTTGCTTAGTGTTCAGACTCAACAATTACGGTGAAATGATACAACGCTGATGCACATCGTTTCTAACTTCAAGCCATACAGTATTCTTTTGTTGTGTTTGAGTAACTGACTCTTGGTTTATACATAGGGGATAGATACAATGGAACATAAAGAATAAATATAAGTCACTATGTCTGTCTTCATTCTAGGAACTTATAATAATCTCTTTGGGAAAATAAAACTAATACTTGTAAGCTAACTAACACATGACATAAGAGAATTAAGGCAATCTTCTTAACATTTTTTTTCTTTAAATAACTAATGGAGAAATTGCATGCCCATCAGTGTCTAAACTTCATTTGATCACATCTATCAAGAGCCAGAAATGCTCTTACCTTTTCTCCCTTTTGTCTCACTTCTTGATAGTCTAAGGAATTCCCCAAGGAGAAAAGGCTATACAACAATTTACACTAAGTTTCTATTAAAAGAAATGCAGAGTACAAGTGGGTAAAGATTAAGCAAGTAACATTATGTTCACTATAGAATATTGGATGATTACACTGTAATTGGAAACAGTGATGGCACGGTGGTTAAAGAGCTAGAGTTGCTAACCAAGAGGTCAACAGTTTGAACTCACCAGGTGCCCCACGGAAACTACATGCCGCAGTTCTATTCTGTCCTATAGGGTTGCTACGAGTTGGAACCAGCTCAATGGCAATTAGTTGTTGGATTTTGGTATATGGTAATTACTCATCACCCATCTGTCAATTTGTCATACTGACTGCAACGGCTTGCATGTGGCTAAGATGCTAGAAGCTATGCAACCAGTGTTCCAAAAATACTACCAATATTAGTCATTTTGGATGGATTTCAGCAGAGCTTCTAGACTAAGATTAACTGGGAGAAAAAGCCTGGAAATCTACTACTAAAACTAGCCAATGACAACTTAATGAATCTCAACACATTATTGTCTAATACAGTGCTAGAAGACGAGTCTCCTAGGTTGGATAGCATTATACAATAGATGTAATAATGGATTCAAACACACCAAGATAATGAAGATGGCATAGGACTGGACACTATCTCAATCTGTTATATATAAAGTCACCATCAGCTGGAGCTAAGCTTTGGCAATTAACATCAACAGTACAGTAATTATGAATGGTAACTTATGAATAGTAAACAATAAAAATGTTGACTAGGAATACAATGAAGCAACATAGAATGTAAGAATAAAACTAAGCTAAAATAGAACACAAAAGTATACATGATTAAGGTTACAACTGTATTCACATTAAAAATACTGTAAGAAGATAATATAATTCTTAACAGAAGTAAAAGTTAAACAAAATACATCTCTTCCATCAATTGTTATATGATTTATTACTTTTATAATTAGAAAAAGTTCTAAGCTTACAATTGTGTGGAACAGATTATAAATCCTATGAATATTGAGAAAAATTTCATGCTAGAAGAACTAGTACTTAATCTTTAAGGAAGAGTCTTTAAAGAAGCAGATTTTAATAAACACACACACACACACAAAGAATATTCCTGGCAAAGGGACTACAGGCTGAGAATTTAAAATGTGGATGGCTCAAAGCAAGGATAATGAAGACATTTGTCTGGTGAGGGTAGATGATGCACCTTGGAGAATAACATCAAATAAGTAACACAGAATAAATTTTGGAAGATTTTGGTTATGCCAAAGCATAACCATCTCCTTTCTGCTTTCCACCTTCCAAACCTACTGGTGAATTTCTTACTTTAGAATCCTGCTTTAGTTCTCATTAATTTAATGGATTATATGAAATAAAAGTTAATAAATCAAAGCTATTGGTTAAAGTTGTAGTTACCAAGTTCACAAAGTGACTCTACACTCATGTCATATAATAAATGAAAAATAGAATAGTTGAGATTGTTTTGAAATGGAAAATCCCGTGAAATATTTGCAATTCGTTAAAAAAATATTCAGTGCAATGAAGGAAAAAAGAGAACACAGAGTAATTGCATGAATGACAAGAATTATCATCACCTCATAAATAACATTGCTACAATAATTAATCAACATAGAACCAGGAAAACATTTGAAAAGAAGATCAATGGTACAAAACAGAAAGTGAAATGGAAGATTTCATTTTAAAGGAATTTAGAGTATGATAATGTTGACATTTCATATCAGTGATGAAATGTACTGTTTAATAAATGTTAATGAGACAAAATGAACTTGTATTTGTAACCAGATAGATTAAACAGTCAAATTTAAGGGGAGAGAGGAAGTAACTATAAGACAACAATAACAAAAATTATCTGTGACTCTCTTGTGTCCAGGGATATGCCCAAATACAAATGAAGAAGCTATAAGTAGAAAATGTGTCAGATCTGGCCATATAAAAAGTTTAAAAACCTCTACATGATAAAACACCATGAAAAAATAAAAGCCAAATTATAAAGTTGAAAAAAAGGCTTTTAATCATCTATTACAGACTAGGGGTTATTATCCCAAATATAGTACAAATGTCTTAAAATCAAAATGAAAATTATTAGCATATCCTTGGGGAAATGGAGAAACAGCTGTTTAAAACAAAAAAAGAATGAATTCGAACAGTGGATAAACTTAGCACAAACACACCCAAACATATAAGGCATCAAAGAAATAGAAAAATAAAACAAGTGCTGTTACATAAACAAATGGTAATGGACAACATTTATGATGATGTAGTGCAATGGATCCTCTTATATTTTATTAGTAGGAGTTTCAATCAGAACACCTTTGTGAGAACACTATGTGTCAGAGTGTAGGAAGCACTTTTAAAAAATTGAAAACAAACTGAAACAAACAATTCTCTTCTTGCCCCACTTCTGTCAAGTGTTGTGTGTGTATGTGTGTGTGTGTGTGTGTGTGCATAAATTTTTGCCTCTTCAGGGCAGTCTGCATTGGAAGAACGAACCATGTTTTGTTGCATACCCTTTTGATTTTAAATGTTTCTAACTTTTCACTATTAGGAGCAAAGTATATCATAGGTGTTTTGGTAGATACTCTTAGTTACAAGGTTCTCTTCCTAGTTACCTAAGGGTTACTATAACAGAAATACCACAAGTGGATAGTTTTAACAAGGAGAAATTTATTCTCACCGTCTAGTAGTCTAGAAGTTCCAATTTGGGATCAGCTCCAGGGGAAGGCTTTCTCCCTCTGATGGCTCTGGAGCAAGGTTCTCATCCTAGACTAGTTGTTTCTCAGCACAGAGACCCTGGGTCAAAAGGATGCACATTCCTAGCTCTACTTTCTTCATGATATTAGGTCCCCCTGTCTCTGCTCACTTTTGTCTTTTATGTCTCATGAGCGATTGACTTAAGACACAACCTAATTGTATATGTTTAACATAACTGGCATTACTCCCACTTCATTAATATCATAAAGACAGGATTTACAACATACAGGAAAATCATGTCAGATGAAAAAAATGATGAGCAATCACACAACACTGGGAATCATGGCCCAGTCAAGTCAACAGATGTTTGAGTGGGATATAATTCAATCCATGATACCTGTTCACTGTTTCATGGCAAATTTCCATTAAAATGGATCCATATCACAAGTTATTATATATAGCATTTTCATTTTGATTCAATTATAATAACTTTTCATCTCCATATTTTTGAGCCATGGACATAACTGTTATTTTAAAAATATCAGTGTATACAGAGATTTTCTAGTCAGTATTTTATCACTACTGTCAAAATTAAAATTGTATTATGGTATAGAATGTATGAGATACCTAGTTTTGGAAATTTGTTAAAACTTGCTTTTATCATTTACACTGTAATCACCTTCTAAAATTCTGTATATCTGTTTGAAAAAAATGTGCATTCTGTAGTTGTACACAAATCTACCTCCTGCTAAACCCACTGATTTCAGGTCAGTTCAGACTCAGTGATCCTGAAGGGCAATTCTACATCATATGTCCATTAAATTCAACTTATCAGCTATGCTCATCTTCTATAATGTTACAATTTTTTGTCTCTTTGATCTACTGTAAATTGAGAGAAACGTTCAAATTTTCAATTACTGTGTAGATCTTTCTACTCTTTAATGTTTATATAACTGCTTGCTTTACATGATACAGTGCTTCCTTATTTCATCAACTCTGAGACACTTTTATCTTTTTGCATTTCAGCATCTCTAAAAAGGAGATATCTTATGATCAACTTAAGACAGAAGTATTATGTCACAGTTTAATTGCATCTTTTCTTGTTTACAGCAGTACATAAAATAATTATGGATTATTTTATGTAATACTATTTAAAATAGTATGTAATATTATGTAAAATATTTATGTATTATTCATATTATAATATTACATCATATATATACATAAGCCACAAACCCAACCTGATGCTGTCAGGTTGACTTTAACTCATGGAGACCCTATAGGACAGAGTAGAATTACCTCATAGAATGTCAAAGGAGCAACAGGTGGAGTCAAACTGCCAACTTCTTGGTTACCAGTTGTGAATACACACACACACACACACACACACACATACAAATTACAACTGATGGTATTTTAGATTCAATAACACTATAACAGGTACATACAAAATTAGATTAAAAAGTATTTTTTGGTGAATCAAAATATTTATCATTATTTGAAAATCCACTTTATTGCCAGCAATACTTTTGTTCTTAAATTCTATAGCCAAGCTAGTCAAGTGCCATCGAGTCGGATCCGACTCATAAAATTCACATTCTATATATGATACATACACTTATCCTCAATTTCAGTTACTGTTATCTGGTATATCTTCAAACTTTCTGTGTGCTATATTTATTGTAAATGATGAATAACTGAGTTTTGTTTTTCCTTTTTATCCAATAGCAAAATGTAGTTGACTTAAAAGCTTAGTTCATTTACAGCGATTGTGATTATTGATCCATTTAGATGCTTCTAATATGTTACTTTGGGATATATATTTGTTCTACTGCTAAGATTATTTCTTTTCTTGATTTTTTTAAAAGTTAAAAATTTCCATACTCTAATGGTTTGGAATTTACATCTCTACTTTTTGATGGTTTTCCTTTAAAACAAAAAATGTATCCTTTAAAAGTTAGTGTCTTAAACCCTTTGCTTGAATATTTTAGCTCTGACCAGTTCCTTGACTTGCAGGATACATTTAACAGTATTTTATTTCTATCATTTTGCTAAAATTCACATATTATTTTCTTCATGGAAAATATTTGTTTAGATTTGTTACATGTTTACCAATTTCTTTGCTTATATCATTTCAAACTTTCTTCTCAGGATTGTTTTAATTTTTTCTCAAGTACATGTTTTAGAACTTCTTTTAGTTGCAACTTAATTTCACAGGTAGGTAGTAAATGCATTCCATTTTGTCCATATCAATATCTCTTTGACAGCATTCTTGAAAGACAAGTTCACTGTTAACACGATTCTAGATTAATACTTATTTTCTTTTCCTTTTTTTAATTATTATGATTTAATGAAGTGTACATTCCCATATAAATTCACATGCTCACCTACATGTAACTTCTACTGCTCTCCCTGTCCGGTGACAGCACACTATTCCTCTCTGCTCCATACATGTCTCATCCTCCCAACAGTCTCCTTTCCCCTCCTCTCCACCCACTTCCCTTCCTCCAGCAAGAGGTCAGTAGGATGACATCCTGCAGATCCACAGAACCACAAGATATGGTCACTCTGCATCACCAAGTCCAATCCATTGCTGTCTGAAAAGTTGACCTTCATAATGATTTATGGACAGGGGCAGCATCAGGGCCAGGGGCTATGCTCCCAAGGGAACCCAGAAGACCCTGGTCCATCAACTGTGATCTTTTATTGGAGATCTCAGGGTGTATCCCTTTTATTCTCTTGGTGCCAGTGAGACTCAACTTTGTGAGCTCCATCATGGCTATCTATCACTGGTGGTGGCCAGGCATCATCCAGTTCTTCTGGTAACGAGTCGATGTAGAGACCCACTCACCTGCATTTCTCTGTCTTCTGGATTCTCTTTCCCGCATGTCCTTCTTGTCCCCGGTGATCATCTGTTCTTGCGGAGTTGGGATCATTTGCTGTACCCTCAAATGGCAGGTTGGCAGCTTTTAAGATCCCAGACACCACTCACCAATATGGGGTGCAGAAAGTCCTCATTAGCAAAATGCTAGCTGTGCCAATTGGCCTCGATTTCCCCTGAGAGGGTGATCCCTGCCCCCCACCCCCACCCCAGCTACTCTGTCCTTGCAATATTGGGTTAGGATGGGAAGAGTACTCAAATTGTGTTGAAGTCCAGTTATTATTGATCTTCTTTCTAACATGTGCTGTCACCGATTTCACCCAATCAAATTTCTATCAACTATCTAATCTATATCCCACTGTCTCCCTCCTTCCCTCCCTCCCTCCCTACCCTTGCAGCCATCGAAGAGTCTTTTCTTCTATGCGTGAGTTTGTTTTTATGTTCTTATTGCGGCGGTCTTACAAAATATTTGTCTTTTATTGCTGACTACTTTCACTCAACATAATGTCCTCCAACTGAAACCAGGTTATGAGATGTTTCCTCAAATCATCATTGTTCTTTATCATTGTATAGTGTTCCACTGAGTATATATATCATAGTTTACCTATTATCCATTCCTGTTGTTGAACATCTGGATAGATTCTATCTTTTTGCTATTGTGGACTGTGCTGTGATGAACATTCGTGTGCATGTATCCGTTGGTGTGAATGGCCTTGATTCTGTAAGATATATTACAAGCAGTAGAATTACTGGGTCAAATGGTAGCTCTAGACCCAGCTTTCTAAGGTAGCACCAGATTGCTTTCCAAAGAGGCTGTATCATTTTGGAATCCCACCAACAGTGTAGGAGAGTTCCAATCTCTCCACAGCCTCTCCAGCATTTGTTGTTTTCTGTTTTTTGGATCATGGTCAGCCTTGTTGGGGTGAGATGGTGTATCATTGTCATTTTGATTGCAATTTCTTTAACAGCTAATGATTGCGAGCATGTCCGCATGTGTTTTTTGCCTGCCTGGATCTCCTCTTTAGAGAAATGTCTGTCCATCTCCTGTGCCCATCACTGAATTGGATCATTTATCTTTTTCTTATTGATATTCTGTAGTACCTTATAGATTATGGAGATCAGGTGTTGGTCTGACATATACTTTCCAAATATTTTTTCCCATTCTGTAGGTGGCCTTTTAATTCTATTAATAAAGTCTTTGAACAAGCAAAAGTGATTGATTCTTAGTAGCTCTCATTTATCTATTTTCTCTTCTGATGATTGTGGCTTGACAGATTTTGAAGTCTGTCTACATTGTGTATTAAACCTTCCATTGTTGTTCCCACTTTCTCTTGAATGAGCTTTATTGTTTTAGACTCGATATTTAGGTCCTTTATCCAATTTGAGTTGGTTTTTGTATAAGGTGTAAGATATGGGTCTTGTTTTAATTTAGTGCAGATGGATATTCAATTTTGCCAGCACCATTTGTTGAAGAGATAGTTTTTACCCCAGCTTAAAGTCTTAGGGCCTTTGTCGAATATCAGCTGGTAAGAGGCAGATGACATCACTTCCAGGGTCTCAATTCTCTTCTACTGATCTATCTGTCTGTTTTTGTACCAGTGCCAGGCTGTTTTGACTACTGTGGTAGTGTAATAGGTTCTAAGGTCATGTAATGAGAGGTCTCCCAGTGTGTTCTTTAGTAATGCTTTATTTATCTGGGGCTTCTTCCCTTTCCAGACAAAGTTGGTAATTTGTTCCTCCATCTCATTAAAAAATGTCACTGGAACTTGTATTGGGGTTGCATTCTATAAGTACATTGCTTTGGGTAAAATAGACATTTTCCCAATGTTAAGTCTTCCTATCGGTGAGCAGGGTAGGTTTCTCCATTTATGTAAGTCTCTCTTAGTTTCTTGTAGTAAGGGTTTGTGGTTCTCTTTGTAAAGGTCTGTTATTTCTCTGGTCAAATTTATGATACTTATTTTCAATTAATACTCTGAAAATATAATTTAGTTGTTTCTTGGCTTTGATTTTAATGCAAAAAGCCTGTCTTTAACTGTTACTTCTTTGTAGAGGTTTTCTTTATTGTTATTTTTAAATTTCTCTCTGGCTACTTATAAAATTTTCTGCATGTCTTTGGTGATCTGAAATTTTAGTGCATTTTTTTTTAGGCGTAGATTTTAAAAAATTAGCCTGCTTGTTCTACTGTGTTTTTCCTGTACCTGCCTTTATGACTTTCATCAGTTTGAAGATTTCTTCCACTAGACACATTTCAAGGATTGCCTCTCCTAATTCTTCCCTAGTGTCTCATTCTGGAACTTGTACCTGCTAAATGAAAGACCATCTCATTCTAGCCTCCACATCTGCATGTCAACTAAACTCTTAAACTGTCCATATCTTGGTATTTTGGTGCTGCATTATGCATGCTTTTTCAATTCACTAATAATTCTCTCTTCAATGGTCTAATCTATTAATATCCATATTTATACTTTTTATACCTAAAGTTCCATTCTTTGGTTGTGTTTCAAACCTGACTGGTTACATTTTATAGCCTCTTACTGCTTCCTCTGTTTTATTCCAACTTTATTTCTTTAAACATTTCATGGAAATTTGTTTTACTTTCTGTATATGAGAATACTATTATCTGATGTCCTTTGAGTTTTAAATCTGTTTTTGTTTGTTTGCTTTTTTTCCCGATAATTCTTATCTGAGATTTCCTTCAGTGTTTGGTAATTCCTGACTGGAGCTCATATTTGTCTTTTCTCAACCTGCAGGACTCCTGAGAGCCAAAATTGATCAAGCTTTGTTCTAGAAAAGACCTGATGCCACTTCATTAACCTTCGACAAAGTAGATTTGAGTTCACATCCCCCATATTGTGGTGAGCACAAAGTTTACCTTCTCTGATTTCAGCTCAGTGTTGTTCCAGACTTTCTTTCCTTTACAGATCTCTTATTTTTACTTGACCCAGCAATGCATTAACAATATTTCTTTTATCAGCTCATTGTTGTTCTGGACTTTTTTTCCTTTACAGATGTCTATTTTTACTTGACCTAGAAATGCATTAACAACATTTCTTTATCTAGAAATAATATGTATTGAATACTATAGACATTGAGGGTATCTTATATGCAATACTATTTAATATAACCCATTACTTTAAAAAATAACCTAGGGGATCAGAGTCAAGATGGCAGACTAAATACACATCTCACTAAATCCCTCTGGGAAACAAGACCTGAACTGATAACTAAACTGAGCCTTCTAGACACCTAGTGAGTCCTAGGACACAGCATAGGGCTGTTAATTTGAACTTCATACCACTGAACGGAAAACTTTCTCTCTTTTGCTGACCCCAGCTCTTGGTAAGTGCTGGCTTTCACAGATCAAGCGCAACTTGCCATTTTAACTTTTTTTCTCTGTCTTGGCCATTGGGAGGCAGCTGGTCTTGGGCACACTGCTGCTGGGATCAGTGAGTGAAATTGCCACACTTTGAGATCCCAGCTTTGGACTCTGTGCATCTCAGTACTTTGGGCCTCTCCTTCTGCCTCTGCCATTGAGTGGTCTGTGACATGGCAGGTGGGCAGCTTGTGTGGGACATCATCTTCTTCCACTAGGAGGCAGATTACCCACATGGAGGCCTCAGCTAGACCTAATTCTTAGGCTGGGAGGCAGCACCTCCCCAGAGAAGAGTGCTTTTCAGGCAGAAAAGCAATATTTTACACAGTGTGACCTACAGCTGGGGCCCGGTAGCAGAGGCCAGCAAGGCAGAAGGCCTTCTGTATTTTGAACTAGTTTGTAACATCTGGGGTTGGATATGCAGGTGCTTACTTTGCCAGCTTGGAAGAGGGACCTGCACACCTGAAAATCTGACTGACTTTGGAAGCTGTCAGATACCTTTTACCTTTCATTTTAAGATGGCCTAGAGAAACACCTGTGGTCCATCCTCACAGCATCTCTCCCAGCCTTTATTGACTCACACAATGCCCCAAAAGCAACAAACTCTGGAGAAAAGTGTAAGCAAGAAATCACCCATGGCTTCAGAAGATCCCCAGAAGAATGAACCAAAGAATTTCCCACATGTAAAAACCTTTCTGAAACTATCAGAAAGTGAATACAAAAGGATTATATAGAGAGCCCTCCTAGACCTTATACAAAATGTAGCAGAGCAAAATGAAAAATTAAGACAGCTGTTTGATCTGATGAAACACAACAGATCAAGAACAAAATCAAAGACATAGAAACTCAGTACAAAGTCAAGAAAACAGAATGGAACAAATGGAAAAGAGACTTTCTGACTTGGAAGACAAAGCTACTGACTCCAGCATCTATGAGGAGAAATCAGAAAAAAGAAACAAGAAAAATGAAGAGGTATTAAGAAGTATGTGGGACTCTATTAAGAGAAACAATCTATGATGAACTGGAGTTCCGGAACAGGGCAAGACACTTGAGAACACAGACAATACTGCCGCTTAGCTGCTGACAGAAAACTTCCCAGAAATTACAAAAGAAGAGAATATAGACATTCAAGATGCATATCAAATGCCACTCAATATAGATCTCAAATGAAAGACCCCAAGACATATTCTAATCAAGCTTAACAAAATGAAACATAAGCAGAAACTCTTAAAGGCAGCAAGACTCAAAGCAAAGCTAACATTCAGAGGGAAAACCTGTAGGCTTTTGTTGGATTTCTCAGCAGAAACCATGCTGGCACAGAGACAGTGGCATGACACATTCAAAGTCTTAAAGCTTCTAACCAAGAATTATGTATCCTGCAAAACTATCTTTCAAATACAAAAATGAAATTAAGACATTTGCAGATAAACAGACACTCAGAGACTTTCTAAAACTAAACCAAAGCTACAAGAAATACTGAAAGAATCTCTTACTTAGAAGAACAAAACCACTAACTTTATATTTTAGAAGCAAATGCGGGACACATCACCCAGAAACCTACTCTCTTACAGAAGGCTCCCAACACAATGATAGCTATAATAGTGAAAGAAATGATCTGGTGATCTTATCATGAAAACTATGATGTCATCATATTAAAAAGAGGGATGTACTGCGGTAATTATAGTCTTTCCAGATGGAGAGGAAGTTAATAAGATTGGTAGTAATTAAAATTGGGTTTATACATAGCTTAAGAGGGATCATAGTGGCAGCCGTAAAACACAATAAAGACGCAACATATCAAATCAAGAAAAGTAATACAGGAGTCTCAACAACCACAAAACCAACCCTGAAAAACTTGAAAAATCAACTCACAAAGAAGAAAGTCCCAGAACAGATTAATAAGAACAACAGAGAAAACATCAACAAAAAATAATCATATCACAATGACAGCATTAAACACATACTTATTAATAATCACATTGAATGTGAATGGACTGAACACTCCAGTAAAGAGACATTGAGTGACATCTTGAATCAAAAGACACGACCCATCCATATGTTGCCTACAAGAAACTCACCTTAGACATAAAGATAGGAACAAACTGAAAATTAAAGGATGGAAGAATATATATCAAGCTAACAATACACAAAGGAGAGCAAGTGTGGCAATTCTAATCTGAGATTAAAATCGATTTTAATGTAAAATCCACCATTGTGGACAGGGAAGGACACTATTGCTGAAACGGTAAATACACAAGCAGGACTTAATGACATTAAATATTTATGCACCTAATATTAGAGCACCTAAATACATCCAAGAAACATTGACTACACTCAAAAATGAGATAGGTCACTCCACAATAACAGTGAGAGACTTCAACACTCCACTCTCAATACTGGACAGATCATCTAGAAAAAAGCTCAATAAAGACACAGAAGACCTTATTGCCACAATAACCAGCTAGACCTCATTGACCTATACAGAACTTTCTACCCACCAGCAGACAACTATGCCTTCTTCTCCAATGATAGAGAACAACAATGATTTTAGGAAACATTTCATAACCTGGTTTCAACTGGAGGACATTATGCTGTGCGAAAGTAATCAGCGACAAAAGGACAAAAATTGTATGAGACCCCTGTGATAAGAACTTAAAAACAAACTCATGCATAGAAGAAAAGACTCTTTGATGGCTGCAAGGA
The DNA here is from genome assembly GCA_028571685.1 of Heterohyrax brucei. NCBI lineage: Eukaryota > Metazoa > Chordata > Mammalia > Hyracoidea > Procaviidae > Heterohyrax > Heterohyrax brucei. The sequence continues at coordinate 78,746,502 of CM053154.1, read as the reverse complement.
TAGGGAGGGTGGAAGGGCAAGGAGGGTAGGGTTTAGATTAGATAGTTGATAGAAATTTGGTTGAGTGAAAGTGGTGACAGTACACATTAGAAAGAAAATCAATATTAACTGGACTTCAACATAACATGATTACTCTTCCCATCTTAACCCAATATTGTAAAGACTGAGTAGCTGGGTGGGGGGAGCTGGGAACCATGCTGTCGGGGAAATCGAGGCCAAAGTGGCACAACTAGCATTTTGCTAAGAGAGTCTTCTGCACCCCACACTGGTGAGTGGTGCCTGGGATCTTAAAGGCTGCGAAGATACCATCTGTGGATACAGCAAATGGTCTCAACACAACAGGAACAGATGATCACCAAGGACCAAAATGACATGAAGGAAAGAGAACCCAGAAGACAAAGAGACCCATGTGAATGAGTCACGATATTGATTTGTTACTGGAAGAATCAGATAGTGCCCGGCCACCACCAGTGATAGCCGTGATAGAACTCACGAAGTTGAGTCTCACTGGCAACACAAGAAGAAAAAGGGGTGCACCCTGAGATCTCCACTAAAAGACCACAATTGATGGTCTGGGGGCCTCGGGGTTCCTCTGGGAGCATGGCCCCTGGCCCTGATGCTGTTTATCGCCATAAATCACACTAGAGGGCAACTCTTCAGACAGGAATGGATTGGACTTGGGGACACAGAGTGACCATATCACGTGTACACTATATAGTTCTATGCATCTATAGGATGTCATCCTGCTGACCTATACTGGAGGCAGTGGAGTGGATGGAGAGAGGGGATAGGAGATTGTTGAGAGGATAAGATATATATGGAGTGGAGAGGAAGAGTGTGCTATCACCGGGCAGGGAGAGCAGTGGGAGCTGCATATAGGTGGGCATGCAAATTTATATGGGAATGTACATTTTCACTAAATCGCAATAAAAAAAAAATCCTAGTTAAATAATTAAGCTGAGGAAATGATGACACTGAATTCAAAATGAGATTTGCCCACAACATCATATTATTACAGAGTTTGCAAAAATCTTTCTTTGATAGACATGCCATATCATTCTCTAACATACCTTCTAGAAATTCAGCTTAAGAAAATATTTAGAAATGCTATAAACTTAGGGAAACTCTGGTCACCTCGTGGTCCAAGTCCTATGGCTGTTAACCAAAAAGCCAGCAGTTCAAACTCACAAGATGCTCCTTGGAAACTCTATGTGGAAGTTCTATGCTGTTCTATAGGGTTGCTATGAGGTAGAATCAAATCTATGGTAACAACTTTGATTTGGTTTATAAGCTTAAGATGAACTATGGATTTGTGAGAGTAGACACTTCCATAGTCTCTCACTTCAAGACCATACGATGCAGAATGACCATATACTGGATGCACTTTATGGTTCTATACATCTATAGGATATCATCCTGCTGACCTCTGGCTGGAGGAAGCAGAGTGGGTGGAGAGGAGGGGAAAAGAGGCTCTTGGGAGGATGAGACATGTATGGAGCAGAGAGGAATAGTGTGCAGTCACCGGACAGGGAGAGCAGTGGAAGCTGCATATAGATGGGAATGTAAATTTATATGGGAATGTACCTATTCACTCAGTCATAATAAAAAAAGAAAAGAAAAAAAAGATCATACTACATCTCAAATTTAATAACCAAAGATAAAAATTGTCATGAGTTGGGTGGAGAAACAGCAGGAGCAAATACGGTACATCACAACATGGTATCTGTTAGTTCTCAGAGTCCACAGCTTAAACCTAAGGAAGAGTGGACAGATGGAGAGTTTGGGTCATGAAAGGACTGATCCAGTATGGTCACCACGACAGATGTAATGGTGGCTGAAGCACTGATATGGCAGGTAATCACATCCAGTCACAGGCTCTGGGACACCTTGCCTCAGTAATGTTCACAATTCGTCCATTTGTACTATAGAATTTCAGAACCAGAAAGAACCATAAACTGTTCTAATCCAGCTACCTCCCTGCACAAGTGAAGAATGGATCCCTAGAAAAATTCAAAGGCTTGCTTAGCTTACCTGGTCATGCCACAATTATATGGCAGCCCTATGATTAGAATTTAGGACTTACCAACTCTCTGTCTATGCTCTCTCCTCTACACTTACTCACTTAAAAGCATATAAAAGCATATAAAATCAACCCTCTCCGCAATTCTCCAGAAATTGGGGTTATCAGCCAAAGAGCTCCAGTTCTCAAGGTTCATTTCTACTCTCTGATAGAAAATTAAATTATTTTAGCATTACTCTCTTTAAAAAGCGTGACACAAATTTGTGTCTGAAACTGAATATCAGGGAATTTGGGACACTCAGCTGTGTTTACAACCTGGGTAGAACATGGCTAGTCCAAGACCTTGGCTCAGAACTCCCTTTTAGATCTGTGCTTAGAAGCCAAGGCATGTGGCCTGAAGTCTACACATGAGATAACTCAGACTGAATCTCTCACTTTACTTTCAGCATCACTCATTGTAGCTTCATCTTGTCTGCCTGCTTTGCACCAGCTGTGACCCGGTTATTGCATTCTCCGTAAGGTCAAAAGGGCACCATCTCAGGAATGGGATGCTTCATGTAATTCTGGCTTTATAACGGCAGTTCCAACATTTTCCTGTCTAATTGCAACTCTCAGATAGTTTCCATGTAGTGACCCTGCAAACCATGACTTACTGACTGCAGGGGAGGAACAAAGTTATTTCTATTTTCCAACATTTTTCAGAGCAACATTTTGTACCAGTTGCATTTACCATTCCCTAACATATTTTAGGAAACTCTGGCAGCATTGTGGTTAAGTGATACATTTGCTAACCAAAAGGTCAGCTGTTCAAACCTGCCAGGCGCTCCCTGGAAACTCAGTGCAGCCATTCTACTCTGCCCTACAGGTTTGTCGTGGGTCAATATTGACTTGACGGTCTTGGGTTTTTGGGGTTTAACATATATTAAGAAGTCAGGATCCTTCCTGTCTTTTGCATGTTAGCACATATGCTTAACCTTCTTTATTGTGTTAAATTTCTGATATTAGCAAAATTTGAAAAGTGGTTAGAGTTCAGGCTGCAAGAGTGAAAAATGTCAGTCATTTCTTTCTGCCTCTTTCAGGTAGCAAAAGGGCTGTTCTTTCAATCTCTTACTGCTCATTCCCAGGCTATCACGTAAGTTTCATTTCGTTGGGAGTTCCCAACTAAGGTCCTGTTTTAGAAAGGATTCCCAGGGCTCAGAGGGAAAAACTGTGGTAACAGATCAGCCAAGTGCCTTGGTTAGAGTACAGGAGAATAATGCGCAGGGTTACTGCATGCTTTCATCCCTGAACAACGAGACCTCAGGTAATGGGAGCAGAGTGGGGAGCATGCGCAATTGGTAGAGTCCTGAAGTAGGTATCTTGTCTCCCCTGGAGACAGCACCAGCCTGGAAAGTCAAACACTTGCCTACTTTTGTTCTAACCCAACTTTACTTCTCTCCACAACTTCTGAATCACATTATTTTTTATTTTTGTTATCTAACAACATTCCATAACAAGATCTGAGTGGATCTTAGACTCTAGACAAAATAGACCCACCTTATGACATACATTTTTCCTGAAGTTAAAGCTTTTAAAGGAAAAGTTCCAAACGGAAATGTTATTACTAGCCCACACTTAGTGCATAAAAAATAATTCTGAGGCAGCTATACAGTCTCTTGAAGGGATATAGAACAGAGACAGAACCAAAGGCTTTATGCAGACCTAGAATGTAGCTTCCAAGATGTTCTGAGTCACATAATGTTTATGGTAGGTAGGAATTTCTCCCTCTCCTTCATTACCGCAGCCCTTCACCGCTACCAACCAAGCCAACCTCCTCTATGTCAGTGGTTCTCAGACCATCTGGGAACTTGTTAAAACTAAAATTCTCAATCCTAAACCATACTTACTGAATCACAACTCCTGGAAAAGTCTTGAAGTGATTCCGATGTATGCCACAGTTTAAGAACTAATGCCCTGCACAGCTCACTATTAGAACTTTCTGTGATGATGGAAACCATGTTCTGTATTTACACTGTGTCATGCACTGAATTGCATTTCACAAAAAATGTGTGTGTAAACTTAGCTGGGCAATGATTCCTGGTACTGTGTATGCTGTAAACTCTGCCCCATGTTAATAAGGGAGGATGGGCAGCAGTTGTGTTGGTGGGGCAGGACTCAGTGTATAACATTGTTTTGTGACTTGAGACACTCTCTTGAGATATAAAGGAAAGACACTAGCACAGAGATTTGGGGACGTCATACCATCAAAAAAGAAAGCAGTGGCAGGAGCTGAGTATGTCTTTTGCAAAGGACCAGGGTCCCTGTGCCTCAGAAGCTTCCAGTCCAGGGAAAGATTGTTGACAAGCACCTTCCTCCAAAGCCAGTAGAGGATGCCTTCCCCTGGGGCTAACACCCAGAATTTGGACTTACAGTCTACTGGACTATGACAAACAAATTTCTATCTTTAAAGCCAGAGATACCACATATGGTATCTCTGCTATAGCAGCACTAGATGATCAAGACACACTATACAATATGATAGCCACCAGTCACATAAGACTATGGAGCACCTAAAATATTAACCAAGAAACAGAAGTTTTTATTGTATTTAATTTTGATGAATTCAAATTTAAACAGCTACATGTGGCAAGTCACTGCCATACGAGGCAGCATAACTCTAGAGCAGTCATATTAAATATTTGGGGTTCAGATACCTTTTAGAGAATCTGATGAAAGCTATAAATCATTTCTTCCCATAATACATATATTCCAATATACAGAAATTTACGAACACTTTCAGGACGTTCACTGGAGTTACCCAGCATCCAAGAGAAATTAGTAAATAACCATCATCTCTAGCAGAACAATTTATAGGCTGTAGTTAAACCATTAAAATAAAGCATCTGTATACATCACATAGAACTTATTTTCTAGACTAATGAAAACATACTGTTGTACACTGAGTTCCAAAAGAAATTCTGGTAATATTTCACCAAAACAGTGAACCAACTTTGGATCCAGAAGCAGCTGTGCTTCTGAATATTAGGACCCTGGCAAAAGTAAACAAATATGTTAACATTTTAATTACTCATAAAATCATCTTCCCAAATCATAATCTATTCTTTAATTGACACCAAAAGAAAGATGTTACAAAAGTGATCAGACCAATTGCTAGGAGATTTAGTCAAGACTAGGGCACATTTATTGGCTATCTGGTCAGATGGAAGACAGTTTCTCATAAGAGATTCTCAGATGATGAAAAATCTGCATATAGAAGGCAAATTTTGTCCATGACCCCTGTAATTATTTCTGATGTACAAACAGGTATCCTTATACATAGTCTATCTGACAGGCTTTGAGCTTTCCATCTTGTTTTTCCATAATATTTTAAGTTTCCATCATCTTTGAACCCTTAGCTCAAATTCCTCCTTTTCTCTCCAACACTGAACTTTCTACTCTTCAAAATTTTAGCCCATACATCCAAAAAAAGTGTCAGCATTTGTAATATTCACTTGAAATTTCTTGCTCTATAGTTTCATCGTCTCAACATCTTAATTACAACTTCCTGGAAGGACAAAGACCATGTCTTCCAATATTTTCTAACTGCATATTTCCAACTACAGTTCTGAGAAGGTAGATGCATGTAAGTGCTATTGAATCAATGATGTAACTCAGATTCAGCTGGTACTTCAGTGCCTCCTATGAGACAAATACTATGCCAGACAATGTCCCACACACCTTCCCATTAAGTCTCCACAGAAACCCTGAGAGGCAAATAGTATAGGCCTTCATTTTGAAGATAAGAATATGGGGGCTCAGAGATACTGGACAAACTGTTCAACCTTAGAGTAGAATCAAAAGTTATTTTTGTCCTCACTGGAGCTTATGGACCTTCAAGCATTAATTTGTAAGTCTTACACAAACACTCCAGGAAATATGTGACTTAGTTATTTGTTAACTGCTTTGTTATACCTACTAGGAGACAAAAATACTTTCCCTCTCCCCAAAGCAAGGAAACACCAAGGGTTGAAAGAGGGTCCCTTTCAATTGCGAGAACTGATGGAGATGCTAGAAAACAAAGAGAAACTGAGCTATGAAGGAAACTTAATCTATTTAGCTTTGATAGGTTTCTGTTGATTTTTTTTTTTTTTTTGTCCACTAAATAACCAATTAAAGTGATATTTTTCCCACTTTTCCAAAGGCTGAATTATTGTCAGGCATCCTTGTTCAGCTCTCCATGCATATGGACATCAGAAAAGCTCCAGGTATACTGGAGGTGCAAATAATTGACCAAGCTTAAAAAATGCGAGAATTTTTATAGAAACAGCACTAAAGGCAAAATACTCAGGGCTTTCTAATCATATTCATTCATGTTCATTCAATCATGTTCATTCTGACTCCCAGCAATCCTATTCAACAGGTAGAACTGTCCCACAGCGACAGACGGCCACATCTTTCTCCTGCACAGTGACTGGGGGTTCAAACAGCTGACCTTTTAGTTAGCAGCCTAGCTGCTTCACTACTACATCACCAAGGCTCCACATGCCAGGTGAATCATTGCTGTGAAATCGAATCCAACTCATGCCAACCCCACGTGTGTCAGAGTAGAACTGGGCTTGATAGTGTTTTTATTGAATGGTTTGTCAGAAGTAGACATCAGGCCTCTGTTGTGAAGCACCTCTGGGAGGATCTGAAACTACAATCTTGCCCTTAGTAGTTGATTGCATTAACTATTTGCACCATACAGGGACTCCACATGCCAGGCAGGGGATGTTTGCCACATGCAGGCCAAATTCCATCTGCTAGTGCCTGAAAACCACTCCCCTTTCTCCAGATTTGCTATTGAACTGGAAGTAGAAATCCTGACCCACTGTTACTGAGTTGGGTCCAACTCACAGCGACCCTAGAGGTCAGAAGAAATCCTGCAGCAAAAGTGAAATCCACCTTATCTCAGCTTTCGGCACAGTTCAGACTCAAGGGCGGCCATTAATCTCGAGACACCTATAAACACAGTGTTTGCCTGGGATTTATGAGAGGCCTTTGAGGCTTGTCCATTGCTAGTTACAAACCTAAGTCCTAGACTATCGTGAATGAAGTAAAGCCAAATAAAATAATACTCAACGCTAAGTGAAGGCTGAGTTAGCCCTTTAGTGTCACAATCAACATGCACATAGTAATTGTTTAAATTTGAAAGATTATGAAGTAGTTTTATAAAATTAACAAATGTCCACGGTGGTCTCTGCAGAGGAAGCACTAATATTTTGCTGAGGATGGGGAGGAGAGAAACCCAAAATGCATTGCTCTATAATGCTGCATTCTTAACTAATTTGTTCCTAATATCCTCCAAGTCATACATGTGAGCAATGACATGTGAGGGCAAAGGGCATCAGTTTAAAGATAAAACAATATGAAGGCACTTAATAGTACTTGCCAAGAAAAAGTGCTCATCTGATAAAAATTTAGGCAGGAAGGATGCCAAAAACCGAGAGGCACAACTGAGAGATAGGATGAAGAGATTGCTGCTCCAGCTGTCAGATTTGTCAGTGGTGTGAAAATGTCAGATTTTAACTCAAATGCAACATTAGCCTAAGGGTTGCCTCTACTTCCCAGTATGGTTTTCATTAAGGAAGCATTAAGGCTTAGTTTCAACACTAAATAGATTAGCTTGTACCATTACATGACGTAAATTTGTTGGTTGGTTTATCTACACCTCAAAAATGGGACTGAAGTCTAAGAAAAAAGAAATACAACCCTATACCTTCACCATCATGTTACCAGAGTGGAATCAGTAACGGTGTTTGGGCTCAAGTTGCAAACGTGTCAGAAAACAAGAAATAAAGGACAGGGTGGGAGCTGAATTGTCTTGAAAAGGGTAAACTTTTGAGTGTTAGTTTTTAAGGATCTTGAAAGAAAATGACGGCACAGGGAGTAGCAATGTCCTCTCCTCCATAATTTTGGAAAGTCAAACCTGATCAGGATTCTGGGCTTACGGGCATAAGTATGCAAAGGATTTGAGGATGTGGAAACATTGCATTCTTTCTCCTTACTTAAAACATATAAGAGAAATATAGACAGTGAAAAGTTGGATTTTTGTTTGTTTGTTTGTTCTTTAAGGAGAAGAAATAAAAGACTAGGGACATGGAAGTTCATTCTGTTAAAGAATGTCAAGAAACTGGGTGGAGAGAGAAGATACTTCACAACTACTAATACAATTCAGATTATTAAATGCTTATTAATTTTTTTATAAACAATCATTATCCCACTTATAATCCATACAAGTAACCAGATCCTGGGAGACAGAAAACCCATGTTTCATCCCACACTCAAAACACAGTTAAAGAATAAAGAATTATCTTTTTGACAATATAAAAGTCACCATTACAGTATTAAAGCCTTTTAGTTCTGAAAATCACCCAATAAAAGCCAATCATAAGGATGATCCAGGATGGGGCAGTGTTGTGTTCCTTTGTAGGCGGGATCACCACAAATCAAATCCCAACTCAACACAGTTAACAACAGTAGCAACAATTCCCTATTATGCCTTGTTAAACATCAACTTCTTTGCCAGATATGCAAATTATCCACAAAGATCTCATATTTGCATCTCAATGGCAACCATACCCTAATGAAAACACCAAGACCATAACATTCAGGAAACACAGGTTACTTGCAAAAATGGCTTGCTGTATGTCTTGTTTGCTTCCAAGCAGATATTAGAGTTTGAAGTGTAATAATTGATGATCAATAAGCTTCAACAGATGCTGGGTAAAAAGGGAGATTTGGGGTACTTTTATTCCAACCAACATGGAATAACAGAGGTCAGATTTATTCCCTACATACTGGAACAACTAAAACACTGGACAAAGTATATGAAAGAACAGTTTTCAGACAATGACCATCAGGTATCACAGGACAGTGAGACCTAAGAGAGAGGAAACAGGGGAACGTTTCTAGGTTGTTTAATGCCTGAACATTTCTAGGTTGGGCATGGGAAAGGGGAATCACTCTTCTTATGTTAAGGTTTATAATGTAACTGTAATAATTAAAACAGTATGGTATTCCTGGAAAGACAAATATAGCAATAAATGCAACAATACAGAGAACTCACTAATGTTTGACAAAGTTTCTGTTCTGGTTATCTAGGGCTGCTGTAACAGAAATATCAAATGTAGGTGGCTTCAACAAACAGAAGCTTATTCTCTCACAGTCTAGTAAGCTAGAAGTCCAAATGTAGGACAACAGTTCCATGGGAAAGCTTTCTCTGTCAATTCTGGAAGAAACAAAGTATCAATAAGAAGAAGATAAATCATCCAATTAAGCGATGAGCAAAGGAGATGGACAGACATTTCTCTAAAGAGGAGATCCAGACAGCCAAAATACACATGTGGTCATGTTCACGATGTTTAGTTATTAAAGAAATTCAAAGCAAGACTACAATGAGATACCATTTCACCCAAACAAGGTTGGCCATGATCCAAAAAACACAAAACAATAAATGCAGGAAAGGCTGTGGAGAAAGTGGAACTCTTCTACACTGTTGGTGAGGTTGCAAAATGGTCCAGCCTCTTTGGAAAGCAATCTGGCACTTTCTTAACAAAATAGATATGGATATACCATTTGACCCAGTAATTCCACTACTTGCAATATATCCTACAGAGTCAAGGCCTTTCACACCAATGGACACATACACAAGAATGTTTATTGCAGCACAGTCCATGATAGCAAAAAGATGGAATCAACCCAGATGCCCAACAACAGAGGTAATGGATAGGTAAACTATGGTATATATACTCAATGGAGCACTACGCAATGATAAAGAATAATGATGATTCCAGGAAACATCTCCTAACCTGGTTTCAACTGGAAGACATTATGTTGAGTGAAAGTAGTCAGCGACAAAAGGACAAATATTGGATGAGACCCCTATGATAAGAACTCAAAATAGACTTATGTATAGAAGGAAAGACTCTTTGACAGCTGCAAGGGAGAGGAGCAAGGGAGTGCGACGGGGGGAAGGTTTGGATTAGATAGTTGCTAGAAATCTGGTTGGGTGATATCGGTGATAGCACACATTAGAAACAAGAACAACATTAAGTGGACTTCAGCATAACTTGACTACTCCTTCCATCTTAACCTAATATTGCAAAGATAGAGTAGCTGGGGCAGGGGGCAGGGGGCATGCTCTTAGGCGAAATTGAGGCCAATTGGCATAATTAGCATTTTACTAAGAGGGCTCTCTGCACCCCACATTGGTGAATGGCATCTGGGGTCTTAAAAGCTGCCAAGCTGCCATCCGAGGGCACAGCAAATGGTCCCAACTCAGCAGGAACAGATGCTCACCGAGGAACAAAATGACATGGGGTAAAGACAACTCAGATGATAGAGAGATCCACATGAGTGGGTGCCTACATCGACTTGGGACCAGAAGAACCGGATGGTGCCTAGCCACCACCAGTGATAGATGTGATGGAGCTCACTAAGTTAAGTCTCACTGGCAACACAATAATAGAGTGGGGTGCACCCTGAGATCTGCACTAAAATACTTCAATTGATGGTCCAGCGGTTTCGGGGTTCCCCTGGGAGCACGGCCCTGGCCCTGATGCTGCCCTGGCCCATAAATCATAATGAAGGTCCACTCTTTGGACACGAATGGATTGGACTTAGCAATGCAGAGTAACCATATATTGGATGCACTTTATGGTTCTGTGCATCTATAGGATATCATCCTGCTGACCTCTGGCTGGAGGAAAGAAAGCGGGTGGAGAGGAGGGGAAAGGAGGCTGTTGGGAGAATGAGACATGTATGGAGCAGAGAGGAACAGTGTGCTGTCACCAGACAGGGAGAGCAGTGGAAGCTGCATATAAGTGGGCATGTAAATTTATACGGGAATGTACATTTTCACTCAGTCATAATAAACAAAACAAAAAAAAAAACTGGAGGAAGTTCCTTGTCATCAGTCTTCCTCTAGACTAGGAACTTTTCTGTGTAGGGACCCCAGATCCAAAGGATGTTCTCTTCTCCTGGCTCCTGTTTCTTGATGTTTCTTGGCTCCTATGTCTCTCTGCTGGCTTGTCTCTTTAATATCTCAAAAGCAATTAGTTCAAGACACAATCCAATCTTGTAGACTGTCCAACCTTATTAAAATAACTGCTGCCAATTCCATCTCATCAACACAGTAGAGACAGGATTTATAACAGATAGGAAAAACATAGCAGATGACAAAATAGTGGAAAATCACACAATACTGGGAATCATGGCTCAGCCAAACTGACAGAAATGCTTCATAGACATAACTCAATCCATAACAGACGCTGAGGAAATTCAATGGGGAAAGGCTAATTTTTGAAACAAAACAGTTGGATATGAAACAATTAGGCAGCTACGTATAAAGAAATGCACCTTAATGCTTATGTCACACGTTATACAAAAAATAACTGAAAAGAAGTCATTAACCTTACTGTGAGAACTAATACTATAAAAATTCTTGAAAAAAATCTAGAGACCTTGGGTTTTGCAAAAATATATTAACTGGGATTCTAAAAATAGAACTACATAACAGAAAAATCAATAAATTGTACTTGATAAAGTTTAAAATTTTTACTTTACAAAGATACTATCACAGATATAACAAATAAGCTGCAGCTTAGGAGAAAACATTTCTAAAACATATATTGATAAAGGACTTGTATCTAGAATATGAAAAAATATCACAATTCAATACTCAGAAAGCAATCCAATAAAAAACAAGAGGCAAAGGATTTAAAGACATTTCTACAGCTTACATATATGGGTGGCAATAATTACATGAAAAGATAATTCAATGTCATTTTCCACTGGAAAAAAATGTAACACTACAAAGATGAATTATGGACATGCCTTAACTAAAAAAAAATCCAAAGCCAGTGTCATTGTGTCGATTATGATTCATAGCAACCCTATAGACTGGATAAAATTAAGAAGACTGCCCATACCAAGTGTTAGCAAGGATTTGGAGCAGCTGAAACTGTAACTCACTGTTGGTGGAAATATAGAATGCAACAATTTCTTTGGAAAAAGTTTAGCAAGTACTTAAAAGTTAACCATACTCCTATCACACAGAAGTCTACAAAAGTTTATGGTTGCTTTATTAGCAATAAAACTGAAAACTGGAAATGATATAAATGTCTATCAAAACAAATAATTTGGACTTAACAGAGAACAACTACCACAACCTCAACCAGACCAAACCCAGAACAACTAGACGGTTCCTAGTTGCCACCTCTGATTGTCCTGCCAGTGATCACAATAGAGGATCCCTAATGGAACAGGACAAAACTGTAGAACACACTTCAAATTCACATAGACAAACAGATAGACACACACAGAGAGAACTGCTGGTCTGAGAGAAACTGGAGAAACCTAAGAGTACGCCCGCCACACATCCTTTTAACTCAATACAGAAATCACTGCCGAGGTTCATCCTTTGGCCAAAGGTCAGGCAGCTCTACAGGGCAAACAATAACACACATGAAAAACATGCTTCATAGGTCAATCATGTATATGACACTAAATGGGCAAACCAACTCCAAAGCAAAAATGAGAAGAATGGAAGGGACAAGAAAACTGCACAAATGGCAACAGAGAACCTAGGATAGACAGGCAAAAAGTGCTGACACACACTGTAGGGCTGGGAACCAATGTAACAAAATAATTTCTGTGTTAATGATTTAATTAAAAACTAATTTGATCTGTAAACTTTCACTTAAAAACACAATAAAAACAAAAAAAATGGGCAAGTTGAAATATCTCAAAGACATACTTTAAAAAATTAATTAAAAAGATAAACTAGGTGCTATATGTACACAACGGATTGCCATTCAGCAATAGCTCAGAATGAACCATTGATACAGACGTTATTCTCAGAACAATTAAGTGAAACAAGCTAGACAGAAATAGCACATATGATGCGGTTTCACTTATGTAATATTCTAAAAAATATGAATGATAATGAGAGAAATAAGGTCAGTAATTTCTTGGAGGCAGGGATGGTCATGGAAGGATAAGGATTACAAAGAAACATTGGGAAACATTTTAAAGTGATGGATATGTTCAGCATCTTGATTGTGGGGATAGCTTCATGGATTATATATGTAAAATTGTATAAAATTGTTCACTGTAAGTATGTAAAGTTTATTGTACTTCAATTATAGCTCTATAAAGATATATAAAAATAATTTTTTCCTAAGTTCATAGAATCTTTAAACTTTAAATCTTTAAACATACAGATCACTAAAAGTGAGTGAAAGTTTAAAGACCTGGACCTGTAGTTACAGATACAGTGTTTGTCACAACGTTTACCTGTATCACTCATAAAAAGGAAAAGTAACTAATGTAAGCTGGATATCTGCTATGTTCTTTTTATATAATGTCAGTTTATTATTCCATACATTCTACTAGGTTACTATTGTTAGATTAGAAAGGAGGAAATTGATAGCTAGAATGGTTAATTTACTATCAATGTGGTAATAATGTGCATAGAGTCTGGAACACAAGGTTTTAGAATTCCATTTCCATTCCTTGGTAGCTGTGGGATATTAGAAACAAGATGTTTAACTTATGTATGTATTAATTTCCTCATCTGAAAAAGTAGATGATAACGTAACCTATTTCATAGGCTTATGGTGAGGATTGAATATGTTAATGGATGTACAGTATTCAGAACATTACTTGTACTGGTCATATAGAAAGAACTCAACAAATGTTAATTTTGGCTGTTATTTTTTTACAGTATTTCTCAATACTATTGACAGATCATATATTCTTGAAAGATGTTTCTTATGCTCACACTACCTCAAATGTAACAGGTTTTCAAGAGCTCCACACAGACACATCAGAGGTAAATCAAATCCACATATTCAAATCCAGACTCAGTATATCTCCTAAAGTCTACCTTGACATTCTCTCTCCTAGTTGTGGTATAATCACCCTTGCATGCATCCAAAATCATTTCTCTGAATCATCTTTTCATAAACTCTTTCTTCATCTTATAGCTCTAATCAGTTCCCAAATGCCCTCAACATTACCACTTGTGGTATGATTAATTACTTTCGTGTGAGGCTTTTTGAGCCATGGTCTTGAAATTCTCTCCCACATATTTGAGTAGAACTGTGTGATAGGTTAACTGTGGCCCACCAAGGAGACTGGTCCGTTTTGCCTTAAAAGAGAGCCAATTTGAGGCCCGAGAGAAGAGCCCACTGCCATCAAGGAAGGAGAGACACAGAAGCAATGACCTGGCAGCAGGGAACGGTGAATAGCGCTTTCTGGCCCACAGAGAGAGCAAGTTGAGTGCCTTCGGGAAGACACTGAGGACTAGAGAAAGGCATGCCTGTGAACACATTTAGGAAGGGGCTACCCTGATGGAAGAACTGTTGCCTGAGTATTTCCGAGCCTGAATTGTAGCTATTATTTCCCTAATGAGTCCCATAATTTTGAATATCAATGTGAGTTCTGTGTGGGAGTGAATTATTGAACCCAGTAGAGAGTGATGTGGAAGAGATAGTTGGTCTCTGAATTAGCAGGGATGGCTGAGAGGGGAAGTGTATCTGATCCCACAGGAATCAGCCTTGGGCTGTTGATCTTGGTTCTCCTACCTCCTAGTGAAATTAGAGCTTGGATGCAACCTCTGTATCATTTTTATAACTCCATAACATCTATTCTATTCCACTGTCTTTTTCATTTCTGTTGTCCTGATCTAATCCAAGTCCTTGATACCTTTTGCTTAAAGTATCATAATCATCTAATTGACCTCTGTAACTTTGATATTTTGCTTATCCAACACCACCTATAAATAATGTGTTAAATCTTAAGTTTATACATGAATAAAAAATCTGTATCTAGAAATCAAGATTCTAGACATCAAATGAACATCCAGAATTCAAGGTTCAACAGGCCAATGGCAAGGCCTAACAATGTGCACACTTGACATGCTTTGTAACAGGACTTGATGCAGTTGTACATGAGCCACATATGTGTTACTGCCCTACAAATTTTCCATCGTAGCTAAGGTTCAAAAAAAGTAAATAGGCCTTGATCCAGATACCTAACAACAAAAATAATAACTTGTTTGTCATCAACGTTTTTATCATTTGTCCAAATGGAATTAGACCAAACAGTATCTGGGAGCTCCTACAAACCACAGTGTCAAAGGGGGTCCCTGTTTTTTCCCCTCTCTTTTTCTTCCCAGGCCTATTACAATGACAGCGCCATTCAACAACCTGAAATGTCACAGTCATACCACTGACTGGAGCATGAATACCTAAGACCTTGAGAGAAGACTATCTTCTCTCTAGCCATAGGTATGGGGGGAAGAGATTCCTGTTATGTTCAAAAATAGTAAAGAGAATCTCAGTTTTTTCTTTTTTCTTTTTACTCACATTGACTTTCCCCAAACATAGTCTCACTCACACATAGTGTAGGAGCCTAAAACTCTAAGAGAAAGCTGATTTTCTAGTCAAAGGAATCAGAAAAGGGGGCCTCTGGGAGTCAAAATGAAACCCTGGTGGCACAGCAGATCAGTGCTATGTCTGCAAACCAAAAGGTTGGCAGGTCAAATCCACCAGGTACTCTTCGGAAGCTCTATGAGGTCCTGTCCTATAGGGTCACTATGAGTTGGAATGGACTCTACAGCACTAGGTTGGGTTGGTTGGGAGTCACAAACCACAAAGACATATAAGTATATGGAATATTTAAAATAAAAGAGAGTTGAATAATGCCCTAATTCTGTTTATTAAACAACTCTGAACTGCACATGTACAAAACAAACAAAAAATAACATAGTAAACACTTTGAGAACCAAACAGGAATACAAACTGTGGCCTACATCTTGGACTAAGCCCTGAGTGGTACATATACTGGGCAGATTCAAACAGCATAACAATGACTTTGAAAATCTAGCTGACACTGCAACCATCACCCACAGAGGCAAGACAAAACTCATAGGGTAAACTCAGCTGGGTTGACTGACTGCTTAAAAAAATCAGCACAGGGAGAGGTGGGGCCCAGATGGCAGAGTAGATAGACACTTTCCACGGCCCCTCTAACAACAAAGATCTAAAAGAAAAGTGGATTCAGTACATATGACCTACTAGGAACCTTGAACATCATAGGGAAAGTTGAGAAATTAGACTGAGCAAAGGGAAAGAGAGAAAAGCACTAGGGGTACATGGCATTCCATGGACCTCACCTGATGGAAGAAGCTGTGTGGTGAGCACAGCATTGAGGTGATTGCCTAGAGAATTCAGTCGTGACTCTGGAATCAGTGAGGGACAGCACTAGATCTTTGAAAGCTAAGTCATTTTGTGTAAACTGCCTCATGCAGATCTCAGTCTCCATGGCTCTATCTTTCTTTGCTCAGTGCTCCTCACCCCACCTCCCTTCTCAAAACTATACCCAGTGCTGGAGTCTGATGCCATTCACTGATCTTGAAACAGAACTCTTCAAGGCCATCCTGAGCCATCCCTTCTTCTATACTTCTCTGCATTGCACCTGGCTCCGGAGCCTTGTGCCATTCACTGAGTCAGAAGTAGCACTACTTAAGCCTCCCTGAGTGTTTTTCTGAGACTTGGGTGTGGGGAGACAATTTAGCAAGCTCAGGGAAGGGGTAGACCAACATCCCTAAGCTGGAAAATCAGGGCAGAAACTGTTACTTCTCTTGCATGCAGATATAAGGAGATACACCAACCTCATACCTCACAGGCACTCAGGGACAGCTGTTAACCTCTGCCCTTCCTCAGTAGCTATTGTCAGACTCCTATGTTTATATGAATCACCCCCGCCCATGTAGGAAAGTAGGTCGGAGCTTACACCACACACTAGAAAACTGATCATATAACAAAAGTAAACTGTACATTTTGAAGCAAAAAGTTAGGACACAGTAGACAAACATAGTATGAATAACTACTATTTACCAACGGCTCTGAAACAGCAGTCCATATCAAAGCACTTAAAGGGGTGGACCATGGTCTCTTCAGAAAGGTCCCAAACAAAGAATCAAATTTTGCAGAGGAAGAGAACTTCCTGAAATTACCAGACGTAGAATACAAAAGATTAATATTTAGAACTCTTCAAGAGATGAGAAAGGAGATGAGGCAAAATGCAGCAGAGCTTAACGACAAATGGAACAAGCTACAAGAAAACATTGAGCAGCAAGAATTATAAATTCAGAAAATTAATAATAATAAAATTAAAGTATTTAGACTATTAGACAACTCAATAGAAACTAAAATAAATAAGTAAACACATACCAAAGGATTTAAATAGAAAGTGCTACATCCTACAACACAATATTAGAAATGTCACTTTTGATTCCAGAACAGTCACACTTCACCGAGTTTCTCCCATAATTATGACCAAAAACCCAGGACTAAAACATATAAAGTATCTACAGAAGCCTGTAAGAAGATTAAAGCAAGTAAACTGGGTAATAATCAGGACTATAAGAATGATCCAGTAGTGAGCTCCCTGTTTCGATCAGTTTGTTTTGATTTTTGACCCCTATATATCCAAATCTGGATGCTATACAACCCCCCAAATCAAAATTTCCAGTGCAAGTAGACAGAGAAATCCCCTAATGAAAGGCCATTCTCTTTAGATTGGGGATAGGGAGGGGTGTAAGTGTAGGCTGTGGAATAAATCCCTTGTGACTTCATCATTATACTCCAGTGACAACACAAACAAAAATGCAAAGCTCCTTCTCCTCTCTACCAGTGCAAAAGAGGCAAATTATGAAAACAGAATTCTGTGGCTCCTCCTCACCCCAGTAAAGGCAAAGAACAGCAAAGAAACAATGCTTCCTCCTCTTACAACTGGCACAGCAGCTGTGAATTGAGGGTAGGGTCCTTGGACTGTTACTGCTCTAATTTAGGTGAGCACCTAAATGAGTGAAAGGTCATATCATGTTCATGGATCAGAGAACTCAATTTGTTAAGATAACAATATTCCAAAAACAGAATTATGTATTTTTAACTCAGAATCCCAGCGGAAAATTTTATACACATGACATATAGGCAAATAAATGAAAATAGAAAAAGAGGAAAAAATAACAAATTTGGACTCATACTACCTAAGTTCAATGATACTGACTGAAAGAGAGATGTATAAACCAATTCAACGGAACAGAAAGTCCAGAATTAGATGCACACAAATACAGATATTAGACTTCTGTCATAGGAGAAAGGAATTTGACTGAGAGAAAAATTTTCTTTTCAGTAAATGCTGCTAGAACAACTGGATAAAAACCTAACCAAACCCAGTGCTGTTGGCTTGATTTCAACACACAATGCCCCTATAGAACAGAGTAAAACTGCTCCATTGAGTTTCCAAGGCACAACTAGATAGCCATCCACAAACTAACCAAGATCCATTCTTCATAATTAATGTAAAAGTTAACTCCAAGTGGATCCTAGAGAAATATTGAATATGTGAAGTCATAAACTTATAAAATAAGGCACAGGAGAAAATTATAATTTTGAGATAGATGAGGAGTTCCTAAATTTAACACTAAAGGCATGATTTGCAATAGATAATCAATAAAACCATTATGTGATTCTTTAAAAAGACCAGTAAAATTCAGAGTTTCAGAAATACTGATAAATGGAGATGGAGGATAAAAGGAATAAAAAGGGGACAAAATTGTAGAAGCAGATATTTAAAGATAAAATAATACTTCAAACAACCTTAAAGTAAAGGCTGAACATTAACATAAAATGCAAAAAAATCCTGGAAAAACATAACTCACCAATAGTAACAAAAGAAAACACAGAAGATACGAATAGTCATGTATATGTAAAGTAAGTGAATCTATAAATCTAATCACAAAACCAGATGACTTCACAGATGAATTCTTCCAAACACTAGAGGAAAAAATAATAATAGTTGCATTATTATAAATTCTTTCAAGGAGTTACAAATAAAAAAGAGTATACTTTCCAATATGTTTTATTACACCAATGTATTTTTAATATCCAAAACTTACAAGAGCAGGGTAGAGCCTACATGGCAGACTAGACACATGCCCCTTAATTCCCTCTGAATACTAAGGCCAGATTGATAACTGAACAGAGCTTTCTGGACACCCAGTAGGCCCTAGGACATGGTATTGGGCTATTGGATTGGACTGCATGCCACTAAATGGGAAACTTCCTATCTCTGCCTGAGCCCCACTCCTGCTGAATAGCCACTTGCACAGACTGTAAGTACTCGTGCTTTTAATTTTTTTATCTTTTTGTTGGCCAATGGGTGAGACAGGCATGAGCTGGCAGACACTCTGAGCAGCAGTGTTGAAGTGAACAATGTGTACCACAGCAGAGAGACAGTGCATGGGATAGCTGTGTTTTGAGATCTTGGCAGCAGACTGGGGGCACCACAACCCTCCACCCTCTTTTCAGAGGTCTGCCATGATTCTGCTGTTTCATGATGGGAGGGGCAGGTTGATTGGCACGCCATCTTGGTCGGCTAGGAGGTGGAGTCACCGAACCAGAGGCCTCATCAGGGGCTAATTCCCAGACTGGGAGGCAGTGTCAATCCAAGGAGTGCTTTTCCAGCAGAAAGGCTTATTTAGCACAATGTTGCCTTATGAGTAGGACCTGGCAGAGAATGGCTACAGGGCAGTAGCCCCTCCTTACTTTAAACTACATCACAGCGTTTGGGGACTGCTGAAGAGGCCTTCCACTGTTAGTAGGAAGGTGGGGCCTGCCACATCTGATGGCCTGACTGATTTTGGAAGCTTTCAGACAGCTTTTAGCTTTCATGAGTTGGATCTGACTTGGCAGCACTTGGCTTGGCAAACTGATTTTGGAAGCTGTCAGACACCTTTTAGCTTTTTAAAATAAGCGTGCCTGGAGAAATAACTACTGGGAAGCCTGATAGCATTTCTTACAACCCTTACTGACCCTCATCATAGAGTCAGTTGACAGCCCCCAGTGACTCTATAAGTAGGAGAGTGTCTTTTCCAGCCAGGAGGTGAAGCATGCCACCACAGAAAGTCCACTGGGGCCAGTCACTATAGTACACAGAGGCAGCTGCTGACAAATTCCCTTTTCAGGTCCTGTTGAGGCAACACAAGAGAAACTAAACAGCCTCTAGATGACATGTAGGCAACAAACTATCACTAAGTATTTAAAGAAACAACCCGCCATGGCTCCAGAAAACTCCCAAAATAAATAATCAAAAAACCTGCCAGATGAAGAAGCCTTTTTGAAACTACTGGAGGTTAAGTACAAAAGAGCTACTGGAGGTTAAGTACAAAAGAGCTACATGTAAGGCCCTCCTAGAGATTAAACAAAATGCAGCAGAGCAAAATGTAAAATTATGCAAGCTATCTGAACTGTTGTAACATCAACATTCTGGAATCCAATAGATGAATAACAAAATTACAGAATCAGACAATTCAATTCAAAGCCAAAAGAGCAGAATGAGGAACTGAAAGTCAGACTTAGCGACCTTGAGGATAGAGCAACTGACAAAAGCATCCATGAGGAGAAGTCAGAGAAAAGAAATAAGAAAAATGAAGAAACATTAAGAAAAATCCACCATTGTGGACAAGAACGGTCACCATTTATTTCTGAAAGGTTCAATACACAAACAGGACTTAGCAATATTAAATATTTATGCACTCAATACCAGAGGCAACACTGACTACTTTGAAAAATGAGACAGATCACTTCACAATAATAATTCACTTTTAGTAATGGACAGATCATCTAGAAAAAAGCTCAGTAAAGACATGGAAGGTCTTATTGTGACTGTTAACCAATCAGACCTCATCAACATATACAGAACTTTTTATGTATCAGCAGATCACTATTCCTTCTTCTCCAATGCACATGGAACATTTTCCAGAACAGCCCATGTGTTAGGACATAAAGCAAATCTCAACAAAATCCAAATCATTGAGTTATTGCATAGCATCTTTCCAGATCATAAAGCCATAAAAGTTGAAATCAACAGCAGAAAAAACAGACAGAAATTGGAACTCATGGAAACTGAATAACATCTTGCTCAAAGGGCCACAGGTTATAGAAGAAATCAAGGATGAAATAAAGAAATGTATGGATTCAAAAGAGAATGAAAACACTTCCTAACAGAACCTATGGGATACAGCCAAAGTGATGCTCAGAGGTCAATTTCCCTCTATAAATGCACACACTTGGAAGGGAGAAAGGATCTAAACCAAAGAATTAATCCTAGAACCTGAACAAATAGAAAAAGAGCAACAGAGGAACCCCTTGGGCACCAGAAGAAAACAGATCATAAAGATTAGAGCAGAACTAAACGAATTAGAGAAAAGAAGAACAATTGAAAAAATTAACAAAACCAAATGCTGTTTTTTTTGAAAAAACTCACAACAGCATTAAAAGAAATAAATAGTACAAACCAGCCTCTGATGAAACTAGATGTAAAAATTCCAACCAAAGTATTAACAAATTAAATCTGGTGAAATATAACCAAGAATACAAAAGTGGTTTATCACTCAAATATTAATCAATTTAATCCTCTGTATAGAGCAAATGGAGCCCACAGGGTATCAAGGAGTATCTGGTGGATTCCAACTGCTGATATTTTGGTTAGCAGCTGGATCATTATATTCAGAACCATTATACCACCAGGGTTTCCATATATACATATATGTATGAATGTCTCTATATACCTACAGAGATTCATCTCAAGGAAATGGCTCAGGCAGTTGTAGAGGCTGGCAAGTCACAAGTCAGTGGATCAGGTATCAGGCTTCTGGCTCATGGACTACGGAGACTGATAAATACCAATATCATCAGGCAATAAGGCAGGCTGCTGGCTCAAGTCCTATGAACTGAAGGTGTGATGAGCTGGATGCAGGATCCAGAATGAGCAAAATCCAATGAGCTTTGCTAGAACATCCACACATATTAGATGCAGACACATTCTCAAGGAAATTCACCTTATAATCAATTGGCTTTTCGTATTAGATCTTGTTATGAAAGTGATTACATCACTACACAACTTTCAAACTACTGAGACTCACAGTTCAGACAAGTTGATACACAGCCTTAAACATTATGATATCAAATGAGCAAGAAACACATTTAAAAAAAGTCTTCATCTTTATCATTTAACAAGGAAAAAGCAAATTAGAATCATAGTGACCTACCACTTCATGTAGATCATTAGCTTACAATGCCATTGTGGCAAAAATGAACAAGTTCACAATACCATGTACTAGAGAGTAAATAGAGCAAGTGATGATGATGACATTGTGAACTGGTACAACCACTTTAATAAACTGTCTGGCATCATTCTACCAAAATTAAATTCATAAGGTAAGCATGATGACTCCTTGGTGTTTTGCCAGAAGGAATGCATACATGCATGTGCAGAAAAACACAAAAATGTTCATAGCATCCTTACTATAGCTACAAACTAGAAACAAATCAAATGTCCATGAATAGAAAATAAATTAGTAAGCCGTGATATATTCACCCAATGGCATATTAAACAATACTATGAATGAGCAAAATAGCACTATATAAAACAACACTGATGAAATTAATAGTTATTTTGGGTAAAAGACTTCAGACACAAAAAGAATATACACAGTATTGTCTACTTGTGCGAAGTTTAAAAACATGCACTCTAATCTACTATGCTAAAAGCTAAGTCTGTAGCACCACTGATGGGCATGGGCAATGTTGGTGGGAGTTTGAGACTGCTAGTAATTTGAATGCTGGTTACACGTATGTTCACTTTGTAAACCTTCACTGAGATGCACGCTTACAATTTGGTACACATTTATAAATGTATACTAATGCTACAATATAAACTTTAAAAAATCTAAAAAACATAGTGAGCAATTAGGCATGTAGCAAGAGAAAAGAGCTTAGGATTCATCTAACATATTTCGCTGTCTGAACTGAGTAAGATTATTATCTTACAAACCAAGACAGAAAATATAAGAGAAGGAAAAAATGAAAGGAAGTAGAGGAGAGGTGGTATTGAAAAAGGGCAATAAGTTTTTTAAACTTGAAGATTTCTACAGGAAAATCAGGTGGAAAAATCTCATAGTCATTGGACATACAGTTTTGAAGATAAGAAATACATAGAGATAGATGGAGTCAAGTGGCAGACTAGACACACGTCTCCTCAATTCCCTCTGAAAACTAAGGCCTGGATTGATAACTGAACAGAGCTTTCTGGATACCCAGTGGGCCCTAGGACATGGCATAGGGCTGTCGGTTTGTACTGCATGCCACTGAATGGGAAACTGCTTGTCTGTGGCTGATCCCTGTTCTGGTTGAATCAGTCAGCTACCATGGATTGAAGGTAACTGGCGTGTTTTTTTTTTTTTCCTTTTTGTTGGCCAGCAGGCAGGGAAGCAGCTCAAACAGCAGCTACGTAGACCTGCAGTGCTAAAGTGATCAGTGGGTGGGATAGCGCATTTTGAGAGCTGGCTCTGGACACAGAGCCCCAGAGCCTCTCTACCCTCTCTTTTCGGACCTCCACCATAGATGTTGCTTTTTCACGGGGGGAGCAGATTGACCGGGACACCATCTTGTTTGACACAGAGGCAGAAATTCCCAACTGGAGGCCTCAGCAGGGGCTATTCCCAAGGCTGGGAGGCAATCCCAGTCCAGGCAGCACTTTTCCAGCAGAAAAGCTGTGTTTAGCACAGTGTAGGCTTATGGGGGAGGCCTGGAAGGGGATGACAGCAGACCAGTAGCCTATCCTACTTTGAACTATATCACAGCATCTGGGAACAGCTGGCGAGGCCCCTTTGTTGTCAGCCAGAAAGAAGGGCTTACCACAACTGACAGCCTGGCTGATTTTGGAAGTGGTTACACAGCTTTTACCTTTTAAAAATAAGACTGCCTAGAAAAATAACTGCGGGCATCTCTTTCAGCTTTCACTGACCCACATTACTGGGTTGGCTGACAGCTCCCCAGTAACTCCATAAGTAGGGTTGTGTCTTTGCCCACTAGGAGGAGAAGCCTGCTAGCCTAGAGATTCCACTGGGCCCACTCACTGGAGTACATAAAGGTGGCTGATGATCAACTTCCTTCTCATAAAAGCACCTCCTGTTAAGGCAAAACCACAGAAAATAAACAGCCTCTAGATGTCCAGAAAGCAACAGACTGTAATGAAACATTTAAAAAACGTATTCATCCATGTCTCCAGAAAACTCCCAAAATAGAGAATCAAAGAACTTCCCAGATGAAGAAGCCTTTCTGAAACTATCAGAGGTCTAGTACAAAAGAATTATACATACAGCCCTCCTAGACATTATACAAAATGCAGCACAGCAACAGGAAAAATTAAGCAACCTGTTTTATCTGTTGAAACATCAGCATTCTGAAATCTGACAGATCAATAACAAGATTACAGAGACAATTCAATTCAAAGCTAAAAGAGCAGAATTGAACAATTGGAAACTAGGCTTACTGCCCTTGAAGATGGGAGCTACTGACATGAGCATTTATAAGGAGAAATCAGACAAAAGAAACAAGAAAAATGACAAAGCATTAAAAAACATGTGGGACTCTATCAAGAGGAATAATTTACGATCAACTGGAGTTCCTGAACAAGGAGGGATACTTGAAAACACAGAGTATTGTTTTAGAGTTGCTGACAGAAAACTTCCCTGAAATTACGAAAGAAGAGAACATAGATATCCAAGATATGTATCAAACATCACATAAAACTGACCCCAGAAGAAAGACACCAAGATACATTATAATCAAGCTTAACAAAATTAAACATAAGCAGAAATCCTTAAAGGCAGCAAGACTCAAAACAAAGCTAACATTCAGTGGGAAGCAGTGTAGGCTTTCACCTGACTTCTCAGCAGAAATGAGGTAGTGGGATGACACATTCAAAGCCTTGAAGGAGAAAAACTTCCAACCAAGATTTATACATCTTACAAAACTGTCTTTCAAATATGAAGATGAAATTAATACATTCGTAGATTAACAGAAACTTAGAGACTTAGTAAAAACCAAGCCAAAGCTACAAAAAATATTGAAAGAAGCTCTTGGCTTAGAAAAACAAAACCATTAAGTCTATATTTAAGGAGGCAATGCAGGACACAACATCCAGAAACCTACTCAGTTAGAGAAGGCACAAAACTCAATCAAAGCCATAATATTAAAAGAAAGGATCCAGTGATCATATCACAAAAACTAATATACCATCACATTAAAAAGAGAAATATACTACAGTAGTCACAGTCCTTTCAGATGGACAGGAAGTTAATAAGATATGTAGAAGTTAAAATTGAGTTTAAACTTAGATTATTAAAGGGAACCAACAGGGTAACCACAAAGCACAATAAAGATGCAGTAAATCAAAACAAGAAATGTAACACAGGACTCTCAGTGAACACAAGACCAACACTGAAAAGGATGAAAAATCAACCCATAAAGAAGAACAACCCAGAACAGAAAATTAACAGCAACAGAGAATATGCCAACACAAAAATAAATACATCAAAACGACTGCACTAAACACATACCTATCAATAATTACACTGAATGTAAATGGACTAAATGTTCCAGTAAAGAGACAATGAGTGATATTTTAGATAAAAAGACATGGCTCGTCTATAGGTTGCTTACAAGAAGCTCACCTTAGAATTAATGAAATACACAGAGGTCATCACATACAGATTTGTGTGAGTTAATGAGGTTTGTAGAGGTATGAAGTAACAGACCAGAATCATTCATGATCAGTATCACATACTATGAAAGATTTTACTTGGATCCACAATTAACACCCATGGAAGCAACAGTCAAGAAGTCAAATGATGCATTGCATTGGGTACATCTGCTGCAAAAGATCTCCTTGAAGTATTAGGAAGGAAGGAAGGAAGGGAAGGAGGAAGGGAGGGAGGGAGGGAGAGAGGGAGAGAGGGAGGGAGGGAGAGAGGGAGGGAGGGAGAGAGGGAGGGAGGGAGGGAGGGAGGAAAGATGTCACTTTAAGGACTAAGGTGCGTCTGACTCAAAGTCATGAAGTTTTCAACAGCACCGTATGCATGCGAAAGCTGAACAATGAACAAAGATGACAGAAGAACTGATGGTTTTACCGATGATGTTAGCAAAGCGTATCGAATATGATACATACCATACACTGCCAAAAGAATGAACAAATTTGTATTGTAAAAAAAAAATACAGCAAGACTGTGTCTCACATACTTTGTACATGTTATCAGGAAAGATCAGCACCTGGAGAAGGATATCATGCTTGGGAAAGTGAGGTCAGTAAAGAATGGGAAGATCCTCAGTGAGATGGATCACACAGTGGCTGCAACAGTGGGGTCAAGTATAACAAAGATTTTGAAGATGGCTCAGAACTAAGCAGTATTTCATTTTATTGTACACAGCTAGGAGTTAGAACCAACTCAAGAGTACCTAACATGAACAACAACCCAGTACATAGGAGTTCATGAAGGAGAAACAAAACAAAACTAAAAAACCTATGAACTAAAGCCAAAAAAACAAACCCAGTGCCTTCAAGTTGATCCAACTTACAGCAATCATATAGGACAGAGAAGAACTGTTATGACTGCCCTGTAGAGTTTCCAAGAAGTACCTGGCAGATTTGAGTTGCTGAGTTGCTGACATTTTGGTTAGTTGCTGCAGCACTTAACCACTACACCACAAGTCCTATGGGTTAACTGACCCTACAGAAAAGTAAATTGAGTTGTTTTAGTCACCTAGTGATGCTCTAACAGAAATACCACAAGTGGATGCCTTTAACAATGGAAAGCTTATTGTTACACAGGCCAGTAGGCTACCAGTCCAAATTCAGGGATGTCTGCTTCAAGGAAAAGGTCTCCCCCTTGTCAGCTCTAGAGGAAAGTCCTTGTGTTGCATCACTCTTTGTACAGGGAGCATCTTTGCACAGGAACCTCAGGTCTGAAGGATGAGCTCTTCTCCTGGTGCTGTCTTCTTGACGGTGTGAGATTCCCAATTCTCTCTACCAGATATTTACTTTGGTATCTCAAGAGACCACCTCAAGGTACAAAACAAAGATACACATTGAATCTTGCTCTACCAACACAACTGTTGCCCACCTGCCCTCATTAACATCATAGAGGCAGAAATTCAAACATGGAGAAACATCACACAATACCAGGAATTATGGCACAGCTAAGGAACATATTCAACCCATGACTTCAAATAAGAATGAAAAATATTTCATCTTTAATACTATTGCACAAAGAAAGTCGAGAATAAACAAATAAGTCAAAATCTATACCTGAGACCTTTGGCCAGTTAATATAATCTTTCTCATTTCTTTTCAGTGCTGGTGTCTGTGACCAGTGATCTTTACTAGATCCTGCAGGACTAGGAGAGGGCAAGTTTTCTAGTTGTGGGACCATAAAGTTTGGCTTATAAACAGCTTGCTGCTCCAAGAGAGCAGGAGATTTATGTCTCCCTAAAACAGGCCTTAAAAAAAGCCAGTCTTCATCCCTGTCAAATATGTGCTGAGTTAGCTCTTCAGAGGAACCAGGCCAAAGAAAGGTCATTTCAGGTTCTTTACTGATGCCTGAGAAGGAAGTCCTAATGCTGAGTGTGTCAGGGCTGCAGTCTTAAAATCAACTACAGAGTCAGAGATTAAAATAAATAAATAGTAAACTAAAATAAGATCTATAGTGGAATAAAGAAAACATTCAAAAGCTTTGAATCCCCAGTTTTAATATCATTTAATACAGCTGTGGAAAGAAGGAAGAAATCAACACGTCCTCATGGTCTATATTAATTTATTAAACTACTCGTCTTTACATCTTGGTGGATCTCAAAAGCAGAAATCAAAAGTCTACCAAAAAACTTATCTCAGTTCTAAAGTGCTCCAGAAACATGAATTAGAACATCTCTAACCTTTCTAAATGCTTCATTTTAAATTTTATACCCATTATTCCTACCATTGGGTCAATGGTCCAGCGACAGAACTATTACTCAACACATATAAACTATCTGTTCTTTGAACTTGTTGAGAAATTATTTTTCATTGTGTTTTATACTGTGTGTAAGTTGAATACCTCTTCAGAGGATAATTCTATGTTAACTTTAAGAATTCTTAATAGTTTTAATTCACATATATAGAGCATCCACAGGCTATCTAAACCCCATGCAAGTTATTTCTGTTGAAGGAAAATTATGTCCAACAGTCAAATTCGTTGTTTTATTTCATCTAGACAAAAATGGCCAAAGAGAAACAGGGTAATGCTAGGAAAGACTGATGAACTCATAATTCACTCTTAACACACAAGTTAACCCATTCCTGGCTTTGGAACTAATGTCATAAATTGATTGTATGAACGTAGGTAGGATATTAAGCCTGTCTAGACTTCAGTTTCATCATCTGTAAAATGTGTGATTTGGCACAGTAGTCCTTGAAGGTTTTTTTTAGTGCTAACATTCTATTAATGATTAAATCTTTCACTTTTTAATTCAGTTTTTTTATCTCATGCAGAGTACTAAATGCTCAATCTAGGTATATAATAAATCCTGGAACAATATAAAAAGAATATCACCTCACAGTTTTATAATACTCTATGTATATAATTATATCATATATCAGTGAATTTCAGCACTAATTCCTTACTAGAAGGTAACTCTCTGTTTCACTGACTTTTCAACAAACAATGAAGGAGAGAACTACCTATGGATTTCATATTTCATCTAACAGTATTCAAAAAGTCAAAAAATAAGACACCTCGTTAACTTCTAGTTGCTCTCTTTCATATCTATGAGACTCAGTTTCCTCATTTGTCTAGTTACAATAATTATAATCAACTTCAAAGATTGGTAGGAAAATTAGACGAAACTAGAGAAGAACTTACATGTCATCAGAAGTTCTCCAGGAATTATAATTGATTTTGCTACTAAGCCTACTGAGTTGGCAATTTCTTAACATTTTTCCTAATAACCAGAAATAAAACAAGTTGCTGCTAAAATAATCCAGATTTTAACAAGCTAGTTAATGGAAGAGAAGCAGTGCTAAGGCATGTAAAGTTTATATAGGCTGTATTATCAGTTTCAGTTTGGGACAAAACTCCTACTGCCTGGCACCCCCACACTCTTCTTTTAGGTACATGTCTTAGGCTGGATTCTCTAAGGAGGTAAGACCAGGTGAGGAGGGGCCAACAAGGCACAGTAGTCAGATACTTCTTGTGGTCCTCTTACAACAAATACCCGAAAAACACAAGTGAATTGATTAGACATGACATTCTAGGAGCCCTGAACCTTCAAGGCAAAGTTGAGGAATTGAACTGAGCAGCAAAGGGCAGGACAGAGATTCAGAAGCAGAGAGGACTTTCCAGATCTGATTGAGTGGGAATTGGCACCTTGCAAGCCAGATCCATTGGCACAAGCATAATGAGGCAAACATTTGAGACATGTTTTCCACATCAGGAGAAACCATGCAGAATTGATGCATTCCTCCAGAATGAGTGAAAAGCAGTACTTGCCTGGCCACGACCAAAGACAGCCTTGACAGGGTACACAATATAGAGTCCCTGCCATAGCACAAGAAAAAAAGGTGTGCAGATCAAGAACTCTATCAGAAGACCAGAACTGATGGTCTGACAGCCTGGAGGGCTGTCTAAGAAAACAGCCCCTGTGCTTGCTGCTAGCCTAGACCTGAAACCAGTACTGAAGCCAATACTTCAGACTAAGAATGGGCTGGACGTGGTGACACAGAGTGATGCAGACGGTGTATATAATTTATGGTCATATATATGCTTTTGTGTGGTTATATGTATTTATATATATAAAGTTGTTCTACTGGTTTCACTCTAGAGAGAAGAGAGGAGGGGACAACAGTTGGTTGAGTGGATATTAGAAGTAAAGAGTGAAAAAGAAGAGTGTGCTGTCACAGGGTGAGGAGAGCAGATAGAGTTTTAGAAAGGTAGGTATGGAAAGTTGACTTAGATTGTAAACTTTAATTGTTCACAGTAAAAACAATTAATTGCAGCACCTGGTCAGCAAAAGATAAGCAACTTGTTTCTAACCTACTGCACATGGATCAAAAATTCTCCTTTGGGATAAACTTCTCTCCAATTTACCTGCTTTTCTGCTTCTCTGCATTGGGTCTGAGCTGGCTTCAGAGACTGAAACATCCTCTGGCTCAGAAGTAGGATACCTTATGTATTGCAAGCCATTCTCCCAGTCTTGGAGAAGGAACAAATTGATGATCAGGATAAAACAATATGCTAGCTTCCCTAAAACAGGAACTACAGGTTAGGCACAGCCTCTTTCCCTAGGTACAGCCATAAAGGGAGCAGAGATTTGAATGCCTTTCACCACTACATAGATATGAGTGGGTCCATTTCAACAGCATATATCCTCACTAGCACAAAACAATAGGTTATACACCAGAAGCCTAACTTCAGCTTTATCAGCTATGTGGTGAGAGGCAACTACCGCTTTGCCTATTAAGCAAAATCCTCACCTACCCAAATCAGTGGTCTGAGGACTGGTGGCTCCACCCATACCACCTAGCCACCCATAACAGGGGCCCAAGAATGAGTGATGTCTCCCAGTCTTTTTAGCCAACAAGATTAGGTACCCATAGTCTGGCTGCAAAACCTATCCAACTATGTGCTCTAGGGAACAGAAATATACTTTCCTCACAGACACTTAGGGGCATCTGTCAGCCCCCTTCCTTGTTCAATGTGTGCAACCAGATACCTGTGCCTACACCAATCACCCCTGCCTATCTAGAACTGTTGGTGAGACAGCCTGTACCACACACTTGGTGACTAATTACATGGACATCTGAGCTGAATCTATATAAGAAAAGGAAACAAACTTCTGTGCTTTATCTCTAGTAACAGTTCCAACCACCTGGTTATAGGACATTAGAGCTTCAAGGTGGCCAGTAATCAAAGTAGCTCACCGTAGCCTATTTCGGTGTATCAAAACAGAACAAAACAAGAAGCTGGGATATAGTAAATAATCATAAAATAAATACATTAACTTATTTATGGCTAGAAAACAATAGTCAATATCAAATCACATGCAGAAGCAGACCACGATGGCTTCAGAAAGGTCCCAAAACAAAGAATGAAGAAATCTTCCAGATGAAGAGAACTTCTTGGAATTACCAAAGGCAAAATTCAAAAGATTAACGTACAGAGCTCTTCAAGAGATTAGGAAGGAGATTGGGCAAAACACAGAACAAGCCAAGAAGCACACAGACACAGCAATAGAGCAATTAAAAAAGATTATAGAACAGATTGAAGGAGGAGGAGAAGATGTCTATCCAAGATGCTCACTGAACACCACACAAGGTACATGCCAAAAGAAAGTCACCCAAACACATTATAATCAGTCTGGCCAAAACCAAAGATCATTTTAAGAGCAGCTAGGAATAAATGAAAAGTCACCCACAAATGACAGTCCATAAGACTGAGCTTGGACTATTCAGCAGAAACCATGCAAGTAAGAAGGCAATGGGATCATATACGTATAGCCTTGAAGGAAAAAAAAAAATTCCAACCAAGAATTATATACCCGGAAAAACTGTTTCTCAGACATAATGGCAAAATTAGCACATTTTCAGAGAAACGAAAATCTAGGAGATTTGTAAAAAACCAAACAAAACTTACAAGAAAAATTAAAGAGTCTTCTGGTTTGAAAATAGATAACATCAGATAACAACCTAAGACTAGAACACAGAACAGAGTAACTAGATATCAATCCAGATACGGAAATCACAGAAATAATCAAAGCTAAAACACTGAAAATAGGGAAACAAAGATGTCATTATGTAAAAAATAACACTGTAACAAAAAAGAGACTGTGGTGGTCAAGATTGGGTCAAATTTGCAACTCCATATTTGGCTGCTATATCAAGTGGCAAGGGCAGAGCCTGTGGTGGTTTCCTTCCCCTCAGCTCTCATCTCTCTGCCTCCCACCACCTACTTCCCATCTGCTCACATTGCCAGCAGCTCCTGCTATCTTCTGCATCTGACTCCTGGACCTGAACTAGTAACTTTTGGATGCATCAACCCTTACAGCCAGCAAGTGAGAGTCCTGTTCCCTGACCTGATGATCCTGGGTTTGCCAGCCTCTGCAGTTCCATGAGCCAGCAGAAACCTCACAGTCTCATCACCAGCTTGGGACCAGCCAAACTACACAGCTGGTGATCTAGGACTCTGGTCTCCGACCTGCTGAGTTTGGGTTCACCAGCTCCCTTGGCCCCATGAGGCTTGTGCAGGACTTGGGACTTGCAGCTTCTACAAGTGCACGAACTGTTTCCTTTATATATAAATCTTTTCTTATACATATACATGGTACTGGTTTCGCTTCTCTAGAAAACTCAATCTAAGACAGATTTTAAAAGATATAGTCATAGATCTCTCATATAGAGAAGAAGTTAAGGAGATATAAAGAAATAAAAGACTGATTTAAACTTAGAAAAATAGGGGTAAATGTTAAGTTAACCACAAAGGACACTTACAACCCTACACATCAAAATGAAATATAAGAAAAACATAAAGACTCAGCAAATACAAAACCAACAACAGTGAAAAAGACTAAAAGAAAACATAAAAATGATTCAGCACAGAAAACTAAGTGGAACAACACACAAGAAAGCCATCAAACTAAAGCACTAAATTCATACCTATCAATAATTATGCTGAATGTAAATAGATTAAAAGCATTAATAAAGAGACAGAGTGGCAGAATAAATAAAAAAGCAAGATTGATCTATATGCTGCCTATAAGAGATACATCAGACTTAAATACACAAAGAAGCTAAACCAGAACTGTATATATATATACACACACATACACATACACATATACACATATACGTATACACATGCACATATACATGTATATCCACATGTGTATACATACACACACACACACACATATGTGAGAGAGAAATTCATCTCATGGAGATGGCTCAAGGAGTTATAAAGGCTGGCAAGTTCCAAGTCCATGGGTCAGTTATCAGGCTGGAGGCTTCTCCTGACTCAAATAAGTTAGCTGCAGGGCTGATGAACCCAAGATCCAAAGGTAGTACGGCAAGCCACTGGCTCAAGATCCAAGAACTGGAGGTCAGATGATGAGCCAGATGCAGGTTCCAGAGTTAGCAAAAAGTCTTTGTTAGAATGTCCACATAGTATTTGGTACAGGCTACACCCTATAGGAAACTCACCTTACATCTGATGGACTGAACACATCAGACCACAATCACAAAAGTGTACACATTACATCACAAAATTCAGGAAAATTTTATCATTATATAACTGACAAATTACATCATTTAATAGCTGACAAACCACTGAAAAGCATAGCCCAGCCAAGTTAGCACACAATCTTAACCATTACAATACATGAAATAAATTAAGACAACTTTCCTGACGAACACATACTTTAGTTTCAGATTACAATCTGTAGGCTAGTGAAAATCCCAGGACTTGAGAATTCAACCATTTCACAGAGATAAGTTGTTTCTTATCAGTGTATTTTATACAGGGCAATTATTCACTCTGTAGAGTTGCCCTACGGACTATGTGAAGGTATTCAACTGTGTTGATCATAACAAATTATGGATCGCGTTATGAAGAATCAGAATTCTAATACACTTAATTGTGCTCATGTCGAACCTGAACACAGACCACGAGGCAGCCATTTGAACTGAACAATACCGCTCAATTTAAAGTCAGGGAAGTTGTGTGTTGGTGTTATACCCTTTCACCATACTGATTCAACCCACATGCTGAGCAAATAATTCAAGAAGCTGGACTATATGAAGAAGAATATAGACTCAGGATTGGAGTAACAACTGTCAATATGCAGGTGATCTAATACTGTTTTCTGAAAAATAAGGAAGACTTGAAGCATTTAGTGATGAAGATCTAAGACTATAGTCTTCAGTAAGGATTATAGCTTAATATAAAGAAAATAAGGATCCTTACCACTGGACGAATAAGCAATATCATGATAAATGGAGAAAAAGATTGAGGTTGTCAAGGATTTTGTTTCAGTTGGATCCACAAACAAAACCCACAGAAAAACAGTTAAGAAATCAGACGGTGCATTGCATTTAGCAAATCTGTTGCATAAGGCCTCTTTAGACAGTTCATATCAAAGATGTCACTTTGAGGACTAAGATGCTTCTGACTCAGCCACGATGATTTCAATAGCATCATATGCATTTGAAAGCTGGACAATGAAGAAGACCGAAGAACTGATGCCTTTTAAATATGGCAAAGAATACTGACTATATTATGGATTGCCAGAAAGAATAAATCTGTCTTAGAAGAAGTATAGCCAGAATGTTCCTTGGAAGCAAGGATGGTGAGACTGTCTCACATACTTTGGACAAGTCATCAGGAGGTACCAGTTCTTGGAGAAGAAGGTCATGTTTGGTAGAAAGTCAGAGAAACAGAGCAAAATCTTCAATGAGATGGACTGACACGGTGGCTGCAACAATGGGCTCAAGCGTAATTGTGAGGACGGTGCAGGACTGGGCTGTGTTTCCTTCTGTTGTTGTACATAGGGTCTCTGTGAGTCAGGACCAACTCAGTGACCCCTGACAATAACAAGACTGCTCTGTGTCTGAGTTATCTACTGCTGCTACTAACAGAAATGTCACAAACAGACAGCTTTAGCAAAGAGAAATTTATCTTCTCACAGTCTAGTAGTCTAGCAGTCCAAATTCTGGGCGTTGGCTACATGGGAAGGGTTTCTCTTTGTCAGCTCTAGAAGAACATCCTTCTCATCAATTTTCCCCTGGACTAGGAGTTTTTCCATGCAGGAACCCCGGGTGCAAAGGACGAGCTATGCTCATGGCCTTGCTGTCCTGGTGGGATAAGTTTCCTGCTTTCTGCTCACTTCCCCCTCTCATTTTCATCTCTTGAGAGAGAAAAACTAGTATGGGCCATACCCCAGGGAAACTCCCTTAATGTAGATCAGAGATATGATCTAGATAAGGATGTTATAATCCTATCCTAATCCTCTTTAACATAAAATGACATCACAAAAGGACGACAACCACAGGATACTAGGAATGAAGGCATAACCAGGTTCACACATATTTTAGGGTGACTCACTTCAATCCTTGACAACCTGTGTGTTACCGACTTTAGAGAATTCACTACTCCTTCTTCCTTATATGTGTGAGAACAGAACTGGTTATGCAATTTGAAAACTGAGTACAAAATGAAAATGCAGGACTGCTTGTCCTATAGGGTCACTGTGAGTTGGAATCAACTTGACAGTAATGTTTTGTTTGTTTGTTTATTTGTTTTAACACTTATTAAGATTTACCAGATGATAACAGCAGAGAATTGAACCAAGCCTGGACTGTTCTGAGTGAGAGTTTTTGAGAACAATCCTGTGTGGGAGGAGCACTCTTGGTCAAGTAACCACTAAAAAGCTGATCTCCTCTGACAGCAGTGGTTAGTGGATCTGTTTTGTTTTGGCATGTGGCTCCTTTACGAACATCTTAGTCCAAGCTACTGCTTGATAGATACAGTGATGAAGTCCAAGAAATGTGAAAATTGTCCAAAGTCACATTGGTAGGAAAATGTAAATATAGAATTGAATCTATGTTTTCTGACTTTAATTTTAGTCTTTTCTTTCTTTTTAGAAACAAAGCTTTATATGTAATTAACATATCATAAAATCCACTATTTTAAAGTATATATTCAAACTTCTTTGTATATTCATAGAATTGTGCAGCCATCACCCCAATCAACTTAAGAACAATTTTATCAACCCCCAAAGAAATCCCATAGCCGTTAACACTCTCCATTGTTCCCCTTGATCCCCTCAGATGCAGACAACTACTAGTTTTCCTTATGTCTGTATGGATTTGCCTTCTCTGGATATTCCATCTAAGTACAAGCATATAGTCTTTCGTAACTGGGTTCTTTCAGTTAGTCTAGGTTTTTAAGGTTCATCTTTTTCTGTGTATGTGTCAGTATTTCATTTCTTTTCATTGCCAGCTAATATCCCAGTGCATGGATATACTACATTTTATTTACCCATTAATCAGTTGATAAGCACTTAGGTTGCTTCCACATTTGGGCTATTTTGAATAATTTTGCTATGAACATTCATGCACGAGTTCTTTATGTGGATATGCACAAAAAGATATCTATGAGTGGAATTGTAACACAACAATTAAGCATTTGGCTATTTACAAAAAGGTAGGTGGTTCAGACCCACCAGCAGCTCTGTAAAGAAAAGCCCTTAGAGATTTGTTCACATAAATGTTACAGCCTAGGAAACGCTATGGGGCAATTCTACACCATCATATAGGGCCACTGTGGGTCAGAAGCAACTTTTTGAAAAATCATTAGGCTGTTTCCAAAGCTGTGTCATCATTTACCTTCCCCAAAGCAGCATTAAGAAGGTTCCAATTCCTCCACATGCTTCCCTACACTTGTGATTGTCTTTTTTTAAACATAGCTGTTGTAGTGGATATGATGTAATAGTTCATTATTGTTTTGATTTGCATTTCCCTGATGGCTATTAATGGTGAGGATGTGCTTATTGGCTGCTTGTGTATCTTCTTTGGAGAAAGTTTGATCTAGAACTTTTGTTCATTTTTTAACTGGATTTCATCAGTTTTTCATTATTGAGTTGCAAGTACTCTTTATTCTGGATACTTACCAGACATATTATTAGCAAAATATTTTCTGATTTGTGAGTTATCTTTTTACTTTCTTAACCGTGTTTGCAACACATGAGTTTTTAGTTTCACTGAAGTCCAGTTTATGTTTTTCTTTTCTTGCTGATGACCTGGGGATCATATTCAAGAAACCACTGCTTAATTCAAGGTTATGCAGATATACACTTATGTTTCCAAAGTCATGAAGATTTCAACCTAAGTTTGCTGCATTTGATAAACTATTTTAATGAACTTTATTCCCCCCTCCGTCAACAAATACAGGGTGAAGCCTCTGGCACAGCTCCTCAGATGCTGTAACCTTGGGAATACGTACAGTCACCCTTGGTGACAGTGATCTTAGAAAGGCATTCTTTGTCTCTTTTCCTGACCTCTCTTTACGGTGTCTGCCCCTCCTGGAATCATACCCAGCTGTCACCCAAAACAAACAAATAATTAAACCAATTGCCATCAAGTTGATTCTAACTCATAGTGACCCTATAGGACAGAACAAAACTGCCCCATAGGGTTTCTAAGGAGCACTTGATGGATTTCAACTGTCAACTCTTTGGTTAGCAGCCATAGCTCATAACCACTATTCTATTGGAGTTTCCATCCAGCTGTTAATTTATACTAATTGTAGATTAATTCCTCTACTATTTTTGAAAATTCCCTTTGGGCATAAACTACTCCACATTGTCATACAATTAAATTCAGGCAGGGTAGTTTTCAAGGGAAGCATTTAAGGTTTATTCCAAACCCAGGAAAGCAATTAGCTGTCTTTTTTCCTGGTTTGTCTTATAAACATGTTGCTTCCATGAACAACTAGCTCTCATAGAATTATCAGCCTCCTCTTGCTTGCCCCAAAGTCTCCATTGTTGGAGAACGTGCTTTCAGCTTGAACTTTCCCATACTGTTTCCAGCAGAGCCAGTTCCTCTCTTCTAGTGTATGAGCTGGGTAGAGGAAAGCAGCCCCCAGCCTCTCATCTGTGCTGACCAGGAATTTAGCCTTGGAAACTTGGAACTGGAGGGAATGACAAATTCTGGCAGCCTGCGCCTCTTACTGAGATCCTTTGTCCCTTGACTAGAAGGGAAAGGGAAAGGGAGCTCCATCTCGTTGGCCCTGCATTCTAGGAGCGGAGCTTTCATCAGACTGAGCTGGGGAAGAGGAAGGGAGTGTGGGCCCTGCCCCGAATGCCATAGACTCTTGCTGTTCTTTTTGAGGTTTAGTAGAATTATTATTATTATTATTATTGCTTGGCTATTATTGAATAAATGTTTATTCCATTGTTCTATTCCCCTAAGACACTTCACAGAGATTTTAAATAGCGGGGGTGTTTCCCGTCATAATCTTTATGTGTTATGCTTAGTCTCGGGGGAGTAGGTGCCAGAGCTCCTCATGCTGCCATTCCAAAAGTAGTTCTCCCTTTTTTTTTTTGGTCAATCTTCCCTCCTCTGTCTGCTTCTGTGACTTTGAACTTCTGATGGTGAGCAAAGATAATTTGTTATGGGTGCTATCCTCCAAAAGAGTAGGTGACTGTCATGGATTAAATGGAATTCCCCAAAATATGTGTTGGAATAT
Organism: Heterohyrax brucei; assembly: GCA_028571685.1. Classification (NCBI taxonomy): domain Eukaryota; kingdom Metazoa; phylum Chordata; class Mammalia; order Hyracoidea; family Procaviidae; genus Heterohyrax; species Heterohyrax brucei. The sequence goes on along the minus strand of CM053154.1, from coordinate 78,708,277 downwards.
TAACACCTATACCTATGGATGGAAACCCTGGTGGTGTAGTTGCTGTGTGCTACATCAGCTAAGCAAAAGGTCACAAGTTTAAATCCACTAGGTGCTTCTTGGAAACTCTATGGAACAGTTCTACTCTGTCCTGTAAGGTCACTATGGGTTGGAATTGACTTGATGGCAGTGGGTTTGGTTTTCTGTTTTTTTTTTGTAACAGTGGATGGAAACCCTGGTGGTGTAGTTGTTATGTGCTGTGTCAGCTAAGCAAAAAGTCAGAAGTTCAAATCCACCAGGTGCTTCTTGAAAATTCTATGGAACAGTTCTACTCTGTCCTGTAAGGTCACTATGGGTTGGAATTGACTCGACAGAAGAGGGCTTTTTGGTTATACCTATGGATGTAATCCCATTTGAGAACAAGATTTTTCCTTGTTATATTAATGAGACCACATCAGCGTACGGTGTAATTTAAACTGATCACTTTCGAGATTAGGCATAAAGCAAGAAAGCACAGAAGGAGGAACATAAATGCCATCGCACATGAAGATTAAAAAGGAACTGAGAAGCTGGAAAGGGACAAGGACCTTTCCTCTGGAGCCGACTGAAAGAGAAAACCAAACCAAACCAAGCCCAACACTGTCGAGTCAATTCATCTCCCTGAATTCAGGCGTCTCGCCTCCTAAAGCGTGAGAGAATAAACATGTTCATTAACACCACCCTCTTGTAGTACTTCTTTTATAGTAGCACTACATAACTAAAACAGTCACTTTTTTTTTTAATTTTAAAATTAAACATCATAGAACAGGTTTTCTCCTGTTCTATGACAAGTTTAATTTTAAAATCTCTGCAGTTCCTTCCAAATACATGCTTCACTTACAGGATAGCTATTATCAGAGGTAAAAACCTGAAAATGATTAAAAACTAGTATAAGCAACCAAACTGACTAATTAGAAACCCCCCGCTGTATCATTCTGCATTTGGGGGAGAAAATGTGTTCTTTGTGGTAACTTTATCTTTCCTGCTGTATGCAAAGTTCATAACTTGCTCTCAAATGACTCAGAAAAGGCACAGTCTACTCTATCTGAAAGCACACAATAGCTTAAATAAAACAGAATACCCTCCAACACCCCGGCTCAAGGGATCAGCAATTATTAACGAAATGCAAGGCTCAAAACTTGCCAGCCAGTGATTAAAAGACATTTTCTCTGGAACAGTCTCACTCTCTCAAATAAAAGAGATGAAGAAGGAAATTAAATTCTTAAAGAAATAAATTTTGACTCAAGTGAGAAATCACACTAAGGAGCTAATTTAAGGGAGATGAAATTAATTCTGGTGACATTTATTCTATTTAGCAAAAATGGTGACAAAACATATAGTGGCTCTGTTAGCCAGAGATAAGAGGCAAATAATTTAAGGCTGGGCACAGCTAGAGTCTATTGCGATTTAATCCTGCTGCTACACATCCCTTGTGACCTATCATTAAAGGTTTAAAGCAAAACTGACAATTATTATTAGCTAGTAATTGGATTTTGTAGATTCAGTATAAAGTTAGGATAATTTAAATGGCTGTTGACATTGGAAAGATTATGTAAATGCTCTGAATCAGCTGAATTTATCAATTTATTTAGTCTTACAAAACCAAGCATATCACTGACACCAGCAAACCAGCAAAATGGGTAGTGGCTTTCCTGGAATTGTCTTCAGGAAACAGGCAAAAGCTTGGACTCCAATTTTCTGAAGATAGCACTCAGACTTCTATGCTGAATTTGTTAGGAAACCACAATCAAAGCCACTGTCATCAAACCCTAACCCTAGGGGACAAAGAAGAAATGCCCCACAGAGTTTCCAAGGTTGTAAATCTTTATAAAAGAAGGCTGCCACATTTTTCTCCTGTGGTGCAGCTGGTGAATTCGAACTGCCAAACTTTTGGTAACACAGCTGCGTGATTTAATCACTGTGCCATCAGGGTTTCTTTCTGCTAAGAAAGTGGGCATTAGATATCCTGTTCAGAACCTTTCAGAACTTTATCCTCCACAGAGGACTGAGAGAGGCATACATGTTTCTTACTTTCAGATTTTCAGAAAATCAGGGCACACCAGGAGAAAAATAAAACTGTCACAGTCCAATATTTTATTATATGAATTTTTTAATTATGAAGGCTGAAATTTAGAAACTGAAGACCAAAAACAAGAAAAGAAAAAGCCCACAACCAACATCAGAGACTTATAGAAATGCCCTCTGGCCATGGTAATTCCCACAAAGCTATACTCCATAAATATTGATACAAACCCTACCTGCTCCATTGTCCAACCATAAGCACCAAACAAAATTGGATTATTTAAGGAAATGCTTTACAAAATTATTTCTGTTAAGAATGCAATTGCATTAAAATCAGTAACAAAATGGGTATCTCTGCCAACTGAGGCAGATGTTGCTGTTAATAACCCCCTCACCTTCAAACAATTTCTTAAAGGGAAGTTTAGTTTCCCTCTGAAATATTTATATCCACCTTCCTATCACTCATATTCAGTGGATACAATTTAAAACCTGCCCTTGACCCCACATTTTACGCCAGTTACTCTCACCATGTCTTATTCCAAAATAGGATAAAATATACATAGTTCATATTGTCTGTTGCTTAGAGCAAGTCAGTTTAAAAACATTCAAACTCTTTGATTTAGTGATTTCCCTTCTAAAAATGTATCCTGAAGGATTAATTAGGGACGTATACTTAGATTCTCTGTCTTACAGACTTTGAACATGTTGTCAGGAGGGATCAATAACCGAAGAGTGACATTATGCTTGTTAAAGTAGAAGGGCAGTGTCATGGATTGAATTGTGTCCCCCAGAAATAGGTATAGCCATGTGGCTGGGCCATGATTGTGATTGCCCTCCATTCTATGATTTTCCTGTGCTGTATGTTAAAGAGTTAGGGTGGGACTGTAAATCCCTTCATAGGATTACCTCCCTGCTCCACTGTCAAGGGAGTCTCCCTAGAGTATGGCTTGCCCCACCCTTAATCCTTTCATCCTGTAAGAGATAAAAGGAAAGGGAAGCAGGCTGAGAATTGGGAACCTCACACCATCAAGCAAGCAGCACCAGGAGTAGAGCACGTCCTTCAGACCTGAGGTTCCTGCGCCAAGATTCTCCCTGGACAAAGACTGATGCAATACCAGACTTTCCTCCTGAGCTGACAAGGGGAAAGCCCTCCCCTGGAGCAGACATCCTGACTTTGGACTTGTAGTCTACCGACTTGGTCAGAATAAACTTCCCTCTGTTAGAGCCATCCACTCTGTAGTATTTCTGTTAGAACAGCACTAGCTGACTAAAACAGTCAGTGAAAAAGAAAACAAACAAAAAAGCCAAACCCAGTGCCATCACGTGAATGCTGACTCATAGTGACCCTATAGGGTAGAGTAGAGCTGCTTCATAGAGCTTCCAAGGAGTGCCTGGTGGATTTGAACTGCTGACCTTTTGGTTAGCAATCACAGAACTTAGCCACTACACCACCAGGGTTTCCAGTGAAAAAGAAGAAGATCCTTAACAAGATGGACTGACACAGTGGTTGCAGCCATGGGCTTAAGCATAAACACAACTGTGGGCATGGGGCAGGACCAGGCAGTGTTTCCTCCTTTGTACACAGGGTCACTATAAGTAAGAAGTGGCTTGATGGCACCTAACAGCAACAACTTAGATTAGCAGGCTGTGTTATTGTTTTAATTAATTTTTTTAAATAAAATTAAAAAAATCTAATGAACTAAAAAGCAATATCATGGTAAACAGGGAAAATACTGAAATTAGCAAGGATTTCATCTTACTTAGATTCACAATCAACACCCATGGAAGCAGCAATCAAGAAATGAACAGGGCATTACATTGGCCAAACCTGCTTTAAAAGACCTCTTTAAAGAGATAAAAAGCTAAGAGTCACTTGAAGGACTAAGGTGCCCCTAACCCAAGCCACAGTGTTTCAGTTGCCTTCTATGTATCTGAGAGATGGACAACAAATAAGGAAGACCTAAAAGGAATTGATGCCTTTGAATTATGATGCTGGCAAAGTATACCGAATATACCATGGACGGCCAGAAGAATAAATCAACCTCTCTTGGAAGAAGTACAGTCAGAGTGCTCTTGGAAGCAAGAATTGTGAGACTTTGTCTCATGTACTTTAGACATGGCATCAGGAGGGACCAGTCCCTGGAGCAGCACACCATGGTTGCTAAAGTAGAGGGTCAGCAAAAAAGATGAAGATCACTGAAGAAATGAATTGAAAAAGCAGCTGAACAACTAGCTCAAACACAGCAATGACTGCGAGCATGGTGCAGGATTCAGCAGTTGCATGTAGTGTTGCTATTAGTCAGAAATGACTTGATGGTACCTAACAAAAACAACAATGGCAAAAAAAAGGAAGTTTCTTAAGTAAACTACAGTACGTTCCTACAATGGGATACACTATGTCACCATTAAAGTTCATGCTCCAGAGGAGTACTGACACTGGAAATGTTTCCATGGTATATTGCCAAGTAATAAAAGCAAGGCTATAGAGCAGGATACAGCTTCAAAATAAAAGTTGGAGGGAAGTATGCTGCTTATTCAGTTCTCGTCTCTAAGCTCCAACCCATCTTTTGAAAAGATGCAGATTTGTGATTTGCTAGTGGACTCCTGTTAGATTCTGCCAATAGAGGAAACTAAAGTGAAACTATAAGGAGGAAGGAAGAACAAAGACCATCAGCACCCTTCCTGGGACGCAGTTCTACAAGACCCTTTCCCTAAGCTCGTAGCTCTAATAACTCCAAATTTGTCTTATTCCTCTAGCTATTCAATAAGACACCTGCTTCTTACAGTTTCCACCCCTGTTATATGAATGATCTCTACTTAAGCTTTTAGTGTGCTGATAGTTATTTGGAAACCCTGGTAGTGCAGTGGCTAAGACTATGGCTGCTATCCCAAAAGCTGGCAGTTCAAGTCTACCAGGTATTCCTTAGAAACCACTACAGAGCAGTTCTAATCTGCCTTATAGGGTCCCCATGAGTTAGAGTCAAGTTGATAGCAATTGTTTTTTGTCTTTGTTTTTTCAGGTTTAATGCCCATTTAGCCAATTTCTATGTTGAATTATTTCTGTGACAATGGACCCTCCGAGATGGGATACAAGGATTGCTTTTGACCTGCCTCCATCATTGACAGTGCATCAGGATTAATCAAACTACCATTCTGGTTGACTCTGCCTACTGTCCCAAGTGTCATGGGGTACAAATGGCTGCTGCACTTAGACATTAAGGCAGTGATGATGACTGCAAGGACTGCGGGGGGAGAAGACGCTGCTCGGTGCACTACAACTTACAGGCATAAAACGATGCATTCAGGTCTTAATATTACAGCTCAAGTCACAAAGGAACTAGAAAGCCTCTACAGCATCCCTCGATGAATCTTATTTCTTAGATCTCTTGTGTCCTAATTGCAAATGTTCCTAGTGACCCCAAAGCCTTAGTATCATAGAAGTGATATCATGGGAGTTCACCACAGCAAGTACTGGAGATAACAAGAGAAACAAAACAAAACAAAACAAAAACATAAAGACAGACATTGTCCATTACCCAGGAAGAAGAAATTAAAATTATATTCTAATTGCCAGTTGTATTATAAAATCAAATGAGGACAGAGGCAAGAGTGAAAATGTTTATCTGTAAGTTTTTATTGTGTGCTAGTGTTCTGATTATAATGTCACTGAGGTGCCGCAGGCTTCATTTCTTTTCCTACATCTCTTTTGGAAAAATGGTGTCATGCATTGAGCTCCGTGCCCCAGAAACGTGTGTCAGTGTTGCTGGCCGTGATTCCCAGTATTGTGTGGTTGTCCTCCATGTTGTGATCTAATTTTCTTACGTGCTGTAAATTCTAATTTCTGCCTGTGGTTAATGAGGCAAGATCATGTTATGTTAAGGAGGATTAGGGTGCGATGCAGCATGCTTATTCAGGTTTGCATTGACTGTAAGGGAGATTTCCCTGAGGTATGGCCTGCGTCACCTTCTATATTATAAGAGAGAATGGAAAACTGAGCAGAGAGATGTGGACTTCCTACAGCCAAGAGAGCAGAGCTGGGGACAGAGCATGTCCTTTGGACCCAGAGTCCCTACACTAAAAGCTCCTAGACGAGGGGAAAACTGATGACCAGGACCTCCCCCTAGACACCACACAGAAACAGAGAGAGCCTTCCCCGACTATGGATGACCCTGAATCTGGACTGCTGAACTCGGAGTGTTAGAGAATAAATTTCTATTAAATACCCACACTGTGATATTTCTGTTAGGCAGCAGCACTAGATACTAAGACAAATGGTAATATAATAAATATTTGCTCAATATAAACATATCAATTATTCAATATGATAGTGTGAACATTCAAGCCCTGACAGATTATCAAGAGTTCTTGTCTGCCAAAACGCAGATTCACCTCAGTCCTGTCCATCTTCCAATTGTTGACATTATGATTAGTTTTGTATGTATGGTATCTGCACTGTCATATGCTTCTTTTATGATCCAAGCCTATATATCCATAAAGTCATCTTGAGACAGAGATGAGAGATGAGCTTAGGTTGAACAGCATACCAGATGTCCCACCGTCTGTCTGTGCTGCATGTCCTCTGAGAGAGGAGCATACAAGCACCACATGTACGCGGATATATACAGATGCACGCCTATGATCCAGAATGATAATGAAGGAATAAGGCAAGCTTGCATAATGGAAACCCATAGATCATCTGGAAGCTTTATTTTGTTTTGGATTTCTAATTCAATAAATGTTTCAGACAGGGCTACTCACTGAGAAATTATGGAGGCATTTGAGCTTACTTCTTAAGGTTCTTAAAATTGTGATCAAAGAAGCATGCCACGGTATGGCCAACACAGAAGCTGAAGAGAATGAAGTAGCAGTTAGAAAGATGACTCATGTGTGTAACGACCAATGAACGATCCTTGGTTAAATTTTTTTAGTTGGGTGAATTCTACCACTGAAATTTACCCCATTGCCCTGGCAACTCTTTTATTTGGGAACACGTGGAGTGTTTATCCTAAGTGTCTTGTCCACTGTAGACAGGCTGACAAGGTACCTGTCACGGAGGGAGTTGTGTCCCCCCAAAACTATGTGTAGCCATGTGGCTGAGCCGTGATTTCCAGTATTTTGTGATTGTCCTCCATTTTGTGACTTTCCTGTGCTGTACGTTAAAGGGTTAGGGTGGGACCGTAAATCTCTTCCTAGGATTACCTCTCTGCTCCACTGTAAAGGGAGTTTCCCTGGGGTGTCGCTTGCACCACCCTTAATCCTTTCAGTCTGCAAGAGATAAAAGGAAAGGGAAGCAAGTAGACAACTGGGAACCTCACATCATCAAGAAAGTAGCACCAGGAGAGAAGCGTGTCCTTCAGACCTGAGGTTCCTGCACCAAGATGCTCCCTGGACAAAGACTGATACAATACCAAACTTTCCTCCAGAGCTGACACAGACTTGTAGCCTACTGGAGTGTGTCAGAATAAACCTTCCTTTGTTAAAGCCATCTACTCTGTGGTATTTCTGTTAGAGCAGCCCTAGCTGACTGAAACAGTACCTAAGGATTCTAATCTCACCACTTGTTCACTTACACCTTACACTTGAGTTCCCAACACCCTAAGTTTTCTTGCCTCTGTAACATCATAAATGCTAACCTTTCTCCCTGAAAGATCATTTCCTGCTGTCTTTATCCAGAATCAACTCTTATGTCTCTTTCAAGACTCAGCATGCCCATATTTTTTTCCAGGAAGCTATTCTACCACTTTTCTATTCCCTTCCCAAGTCCAAGGTGTTTCTGCAACACACAACTTACATATATCTCCATCATAACCCTCATACACCAATGGACTTATTGTCTGTCTGCACGCTTATTTCTCCCAGCAGACTGTGAACTCTTTAGAGCTGGACATGATCACATACAGCTTGAATCACCTCCTCCCCCACTGTTAGTGGCACAGCAGGTACACCAACAGTAACCAACGTTTGTTAAAGCCTGTATACCAGGACTGCTAAGGTGCCCTTTACAAGAGTCCTGACAGACTAAGAGGTAAGAACACACACAGCCTCTCTGAGGAGGCAGAAGAGGGCCTGACATTGTTTTACGTGCTTTCTTTCCACACAGGAGAACAGCCCTCCCGCCTACCGTTTGCCGAAATGTAAAGACTACCTTGTCAGCTCCGAAACTTGCCAAACCGGAATCAGTCAGAAAAATGTCCCAAATAGTACAAGTTTTTCTTCAGTCAGTGAATACTGATCTGTACCTAGTCCTGCCGCTGGGCTAGTTCTGAGACTCTACTGGAGAGCTAGGATGCGATTCCAGCTCTTGTGAAGCTTACATTACAGTTGGAGAGATAGACAATAAATACACACACAAACATATACAAGGTAATTTTAGTTAGTGACATATGAGGAAAGTAAAACAGTCACACAGGAGAGCATGCATCAGGTAAGTATTTGGCTGTCCTGCCTGCTCAGGCTCCAGTTCTGCTCCTCGGAAGCCCTCCCTCATCTCTGACAGCAAGCAATGCTCTTTTCTGGGCCTGTGAGGCTCATTCACCCACCTGTTCAAATGCTCCACCAAGTGCATAGTGAACATGGTGCTGCTTTGCACTGGAAGAAATAAATTATAAAGCAAGCTTTTCATCACTCCAAATCCTGTTACCAATCCACCTGCTGGTGTAGGGGAGTCTATAGCCTCCAATTTGGGCCCCACCAGTTCCCAGTGGTAACTGAGGCACCCCATAAACTTCGGCAGCAGGAAGTGGTCCTTTCAGAATGACATCCTTGCCTTTTGATTTATTATCATTTTCCCTTCCTGCTTTCCCATCAAAATCCATAGGTCCCAATTGCATCTCATTTCACAGTTGTTGGCTGTTTTCCCCTGGGGTGGCATCCAACCTACAGTGATAGCATTTAGGTTGTGGTTTTAGATTTTCTGGCTCCCGCAGCTCAAGGGATCACACGTGAGTCGGCTTAGATACAGAGAACTGCTAGTCAAAGAAGGACAGCTAAGAGTGATGTCTATTCCACATCCAAAAACTTTCTCTAGGCTGCAGATGGGCACACAGAGGTACCCAGTGGACTAGTAACAAATCAATGTTAAAAGAGTCTTTAAGAGGCCCCGAACTAATAACTTGCCAGTTTTATGCCTTGCAGCTCTGTGTGCTGTCTCACTTGGGTGGAAGGAATGAGGCAGTTAGAGGCTTATTGAGTGCGATGTCTGCACAGGGGAACAGCAGGAAGTGATTTAAAAGCTATACAGGTGTTTTCTTTAATTATGCAGTATGGGAAACACTTGCTGAGCTCAACGTCCCCCACCGTTCCCGGTATGCTTTCCTAGTTGTCCAGGGCAGGATGCACCGAGTAAGTGGAGACGGGTGTTATGTGGTTAAAGTGCTTCCTGGCGCTGAGAGACAGGCCTCTCCTCACTCATAGTCCTGAAACTTGGTTTGCCTTACATGCAAGGCCAGGAAGGAGAGTCTCCTACAGTTTGGGCAGAGATGGTGCCAGATATCAGAAGAACTGCAATGTCCCGTAACCGGAATTGAATACAGCTGGGATGTCCACAAAATTTGCCAAAGAGGGGGTTGTTAAGGATGAAAAGGATGGATCTTCTCACCATTGAACCTCTAGACCTTTTCTAACTGTGATCTTTTCCTTACCTGTTTTTGTCATCTGAAAAATAAACCAACCTGTTGCCACCCAGTCAGTTCTGACTACTGAAACCCTAGAAGACAGAGAGGAGCTGCTGCATAAGGTTTCCAAGGAGTAACTGGTAGATTAGAATGGCCACCCTTTCGGTTTCCAGCCCTGATACAGCAGGACTTACGTGACTTTCTTCTTTTTCCACATGGAGAAAGTGAAGGGCAGATGGAGCTAAAATAATACCAAGTCAGGTCCCCTAACTCACTGTCCAGCCCTAAGAGACTCTTCCACAGTGCTCCTCAAACTTCAGCGCGCATAGGCATCACCTGGGATTCTTGACCAAATGCAAATTCTGGTTCAGTATGTCTAAGGTACACATTTCTAGAAATGTGCGTTTCTACTGAGAGCCCAGAAATGCACAGACCACATTTTGAGTAGCAAGGAAACTCTTAAAGGACATCACTTCTGATACAGCGGAGGCCCACCTCAGTAGCTTGTAGAGGATTCCTGGCTCTCCTCATTCACATCTCCCTCTCCTCTCTAAATTCTCTCCACTGTCATCAAGTCAATTCTGACTCATAGCAACCCTATACGACAGAATAGATCTGCCCTACAGAGTTTCCAAGGAGCCCCTGATGGATCTGAAGCACCAGCCTTTTGGTTAGCAGCCGTAACACTTAACCACTTAACCACCAGGATTTCCTAACCTTTCTAGTAGGAGCTTTATTTCACATCTATACATCCTTGCTGCATTCTCAAAACATGTTTATAGTTCTAGAACTAAGGCACTCTGCTTATGGGGAAGAAGAATTGCTGAGAAACAGTAAGTATGATTCGAGGCCTCTACTACATGTGAATCAGTCTAGAAGCATGCTAATAAATGCACAAACAGGTTGGTGGGTGCTCATAACCTACTTTCTGACCAAGAAATAATCTATATGGTTACAGGACTGGTGTTTTGGGAGATTACATCAGCAGTGTTTCCCTTCCCATCAAGCAAACACGGCTTAAGCTCATTGAGGGCTTGTCACCCTGTTAATTGTGGAGACACTAGAGACTTTGCACTGCGCAGGCCTTTGGGTTACAACTGACAGACATAATTGCTCCCAACATACCTACAGGGATGACTGAGGCCATAGATGAAGCTAAATCACGTACTGGTTTCCCCTATGTAATCCAAAATCACCTCAACTATCTTTCCATGAAAAAGTGTTTTATTGCAATATTGTTATAAAAACAAAAAAAAGGTCTACTGTGATTTTTATGTTTTGTATTGAGCTTAGAATAGTTTTAAGAGCAGATTTATTTAATTCTCAAAAATCTTGAAGGAGGTATTCTTATCAAGGCTTTGAACTGGTTCCTTTGGTTTGACCTATGCTGAGAATTTGCCTTTCCATCCAGATACACTGAATCAGAACCTACATTTTAAGATATACAGAATCCAAATCTATATTTAACAAGAATCTTGTCTTATTAACATATAGATTCAGTATATCTGGAGTAGAAATGCAAATTCTCAGCAGAGAGTTGAACTGAAAAGAACTGGCTTTGAAGCCCTGGTGCTGATCCTTAGTTTTTAAAGAATAAAAGGAGCCTTGAAAAGACGAACTTTTCTAAGAACATAAAAGACAAAAACATTAAGTTCTGGATATGAATATGGGTTTGACTCTAAATTCAGTGCTTTCTGCAGTTGATTTCTTTAAAGGCATGCATTTAAAATGTGCCATCCTCAGTAGCGGGGATAGAAGGAAAATGAAGGTAGCTCTCCACAATTTCCTGTGGAAATTTTGGAGAAGATGGATACCAAGAGTGCTAGTGGTACCCCCAGCTCTTCCCTTTAATTCACCCAACTTCCCTTGGTTAATGTCCTTCCAATTACCCTTCTGTGTTTCTACCTTGGGTCAGACACATCTTGAAAAATTTAAGAAAAGCTGAAGATACATAGTTCTAACCATCACCATTTTTAAAATCTAGAGATAAAGAATCAAATCACAGGAAAAATCCAGAGAAATAGTAAATAAAAAGACATATTTCTAAAATGTTTGTTAATTAATAAGGAACATATACAGTCCTGATCTCAACCTTGGCTGTACGCTGGGATCATAAGAAGAATTTTTAAACATGTCAAAGCCACCACCGAGAGTCTGATTTAACTGATAGCAGGCAGTAGTCCTCAAGTGTGATCTCAGGCTAACAATATTAGTACTAACTTGTTAGAAATAAAAATCACAGCTGGACGTGCTGACACAGACATTTTGGGGGTGGTACTACTAATCTGTGTTTTAACAAGCCCTCCAGGTGATTCCCATGCAGCTTAAAGGTTTCAAAACACTCATAGAGGGTGTACCTTGGACTCTGGGTTTTTAAAGTTCTCCAGCGGATTCTAACATGGCACTGAAGTTTTACAGATACTGAAACAGAAGACATTGTCTTAAGGAAATGATCTGCATCACAACTGTCGTTGTTAGCTGCTGTGGAGTCAGGGGATCCATGGTAACCTTGTGTACGATCGGATTGTATCACTGTGATTCACAGAGTTTTCAGTGGCTGATTTTTAGAAATAGGTGTTTTTTCCTAGTATGTTTTAGTTTGGAAGTTCCACTAAAACCTGGTCAGCATCAAAGCAACACACAGCCTCCAGTGACAGACAGGTGGTGACTGCACTTGAGATTTACTGGCTAGGAATGAAACCCAGGCCTCTTACCTGGAAGTGAGGAATTGTACTGCTGAATTCCCACTGCACCCCCCCAACACCCATCACAGACCAATGGCTAAATAAGGAATAAATTATGGAAGGTTTCGAATACCAAGGAGTCCCTGCTTAAATGTAAATGGTTAATGCATCTAGCTGCTGGGCAAAAGATTAGAGGCTCAAGTCCACCCAAGAGTGCCTTGGAAGATAGGTCTGGTGATCTTTTTCTTACGAATCAGCCATTGAAATCCCTGTAGAGCATTGTTTTACTTTGACATACATGAGATAGCTGTGAGTCGGAGTCGATTTGACAATAACTGAACTGGACTGGATTTGAATGTCAGACTGTCGAGGTTAGCTAGGGAACTTAATCTCTGCTGCCACACGCTAACACATTTTACACCAGAAATCTAACATTTTCTAGGGATGACAAAGGTCATGGTTTACATTACAGAACACACACAGTACTAAGGTTGCCAAGGGAATGTGATCTGCCCCATGTCAGCAGCTCTCCCTGGCAATTTGTAATGTAGATGTGCTTTCTTCCCAGCAGTTGTGATGCAAATAGAACAGCTCTTCCTGGTAGTTGTGAGGTGGCTACGGTGGCCTCAGACCCAATGGGAAGCCACGTTACTACCTCCGCCTCCCATCGATGGCATCACCCCCAAGATCTATGTGGGGTCTTTTTCCATTCATGGAGAATGACCTATTCCCTCTTTGGAACAGTACTTTCCCTTAATAAACTTTTTGTTATTTGCTACTAAAAAGGATGCATCCTTGTATGCTTTGGGGGAGGGAGATCCCAGTTTGCCACCTGTTGAGAGACCAAACTTGCTAGTTTGATCTCTAGAACCTGAATCAGGTCACTTAATATCTAATCAGCTGCATGACCTTGACAAGACTAGGGATCTAATTTGCAAATAAGGTTTTCTATGTTATATCTCCCCAAACAGCGCATAGACCACAAAGCAAAGACCACAATTTTGGGCTCAGTGCATTCACTGTGCCCATCAGTTGCTCATAATTTCTGATGATTCAATGTGTAGGACAATTGAGAGTAAGCCTTTGGAGGTTATAGGTCTCTGAGAAGACCAGGAAAATGATAGGACTGCCAAAAAGGAAAAGTCAAGGCAAAACAAGAAGCAACTGAGTTTAGAGCATGTATATCTGAAGCTTACCCTAAAGTGCATGGCATTGGCAAAGGTATTAATAGCAGCAATTTTCCTCTCTTGATTCCCACCCTCATTCAACCACACATTTTGCAGTGATACTAGAGCATTTAAAGCATTTATTAAACAGCATGAAATCCATTTCTCTGGGTGCATTAATTAGGTTTTGTGTTCTGGGGCAGGGAGATACAGAACTGAGGGCAATATCCTAGGCTTGTTAGCATCCTATGCTTTGATTTGGGATATCAAGGCCCACCTCCATTTTCATTCCCAAGTGGTAGATTTGAAAGATCCTCTTAAGTAGAGCAGGGGGAAAGCTTTCAAAATCTGGAGTCAAAATTAATAAATACTGGCAAACGGGTATCAATCTTGTGTGACTTTACCCTCAGTTTACAAAGTTTCTCATTTCCATTAATAAACATCTCCAGGAATATTACAGTTTCTTTGGAAAACCCAAAGTGCTTGGCAAGGAGGTTTTGACTTCTAGCCAGCCCTTATTTGGTGTTGTATGTGCAGAATCTGTTAAGCTTCATAGCAGTCAGAGAAGAGCTCTGAGTGGAGGGATATTTTTGACATTGTTGACTCACACCATGTATGAATCCATTTACCAAAAGGAATAAGAAATACACATCCAGCTAGACTCTTAAAAAACCTTCACATTTTACCGTCTTCCTACTGGAATTCATAATCAGAAGAGCAGAGGATCAAAAAGCCTAGACTATCATAGATGGGTAAGAAATAGTCCTTCTTAGTATCTGTGCATTAAGTGTTACGTGTTTTTGTTTTGTTTGTTGAAAATATACAGCAAAACCTGTGAGAGCTGGAACTCAATGGGACTGGCTTTGTTTTTCCAGGGCTCAAAAATATTCTGCCTTTAACAGGGTACATAGTCTTATCACTTTCCTATTCTCTTAGTAGAAAATAATTTCCTTCTCTGATAGGTTTCCACCACAGAAAGGCTCCGGCTTTCACAGGATATATATGCTGTTTCAACGCTTTCACATATGTAATTTAGTGACATCAATTGCATTCATCAAGTGCTCCAACCACTATCACTGTTCATTTCTGAGTGTCTGCATCTTCCTTAACACAGACTCAGTGTCCCTGAAGCCATGACTCCTTCTTTTCCTCTACCCTCCACCCTAGGTAATCACTAATAAACTTTGATTCTACATATTTGCCTATCCTAAATATTTCATACAACATGGGACCTTATTTTTGTGATTGATGTATTTCATTCAGCCTAGTGTTTTTGAGGTTTATCCATGTTGTGGCATGCATCAGGACTTAATTTCTCTTTATGGCTGAATAATATTTCATTTTACGTATCTAGCACATTTTGGCTGTTCATCTGTTGACAGACACACAGTGACTGTGAATACTGCTGTTATGAACACTGGTGGACAGATGTCTGAGTTCCTGCCTTCAAGTCTTTTGGAGTGAAAATTCTGGGTTATATAGTAATTCTATGTTTAACTTTTTAAAAATATATTTCAAAAGGACAATAAGACGCATACTAGGGACTCATTTCAAAATATATTGTCAAAGGTATTACACAGCTAAGATTTCTGAGACAACTGTGCAGCAGGGTTTCAGATGTAGAATGCTTCACTGTGCAGTGGCCTTAGGAGTCTTACTATATGTGTCTGATTTGCAGTAGACTGGAGGGGTTCTTCTAAGGAAGATAGGTCCTTAGCTAATTAGACACTGATACTCTCTTGTTGAAGAGCTGGAGCTCCAAGTTCCATGTATCTCCTCCCTCCCCAGGGTGACTGCTAGGAAACAAAAATATCACGTCCATTCCACACTATATTCACAGCACAACATGCTCAAATTAACTTGACAAATAGAATTTAACAAAAGTATCAATAAGCTTGTCTGTGGGTATACATACTATTGGTAAGATGTTCTACATTTATCTAAATGTTTATACGTAACTGCAAAAATAAGAACACACTCTTCAAAGATTGATTAGTACTGGAAATGAAAACAGTATTAAAAATCTAATGCACTCGGCACAGGCTCAGAGATTTACTGCAGTGTCAGGATTTAACATAAAATTCAAAAAGCCATACTTGTCTGGAAGAGAAGGGTGGTGCCCATCCATGGGTCCTCAGTCTGCAAATGTACACTTAAGAATGAGGCCAATTCCTTCTAATTAAACAACTGCTTTTCTGGAAAGCACTAAAGGTATGAAGGGAAACAAGCTACGATCCAAGTGAAATGGCCTAGAAAATGACGCATTTCTGTTTGGCTTGTTAGAGAAGTTCTAGGCTGGGTGAAAGTCCTCCCAGTTACCTCATGGAATCATGTTGCCTACACCACCACGTACGTAACTTGCCCATATCAATCTTGGTGTCTATAATATTTGTCTCCATCCTTACGTATTAAACACCTTACTTGAAGGAAGGGCTGAGGAGAAGGAAATGGAAAGGCTAAAGTTTGAAATGTCAAAACTAAAATCCTGAATGTTCTCTGCCAGAGGTAGATTGGTACCAAGTACCATTTTGATCTGTATTGAAGAGAAGCCTGAAGAAATGCTAAAGGCAAGCCTATGACAGTTCTAGAGGACAAGGAAACATGACTCTAACTATCACCAGAGATCCAGAAAAAAATGCAGAAAACTCAGGGAAAGTTCAAGGATAGAGTCACGGCTAAGACTCCAATTAGAACAACAACAAACTAACAAACTCAGCATTGTATCTTCAGCTTAAACTATTGTTTGCCCAGTAAACTGAAGTCACTAAAAAAAACAGTAACAATTACACCCAGGTTTTATTTTGCAGGATTAATATTTTAATATTTCAGCCCCACCAATAAGAGAAAAAAAGGGAGAAAAAGTAGAGAAGAAGAAAATGAGTGAAAAGAATGAATATGTTCCTTTAAAAACTAGGGGGAAAAGGGTCTCAAGAGTAGAAAGGTGAAAAAGGCTGCACACATTAGAATCACTGGTTTGCTGCTTTTGCTGGAGAGCAAGTTCCTCTAAAAGGCCTACTCCTTGGTTCTCATTGTACTTAAAGAAAATGACCACTTAACCTCAAAGAAACAGTCTGCTTTTTAAAGGGCATAAAATGTTTTATTTAGGCATTGGCTTAAACTAATAAATCTCTTCAGTCAGCAGCTGAGTAGCCTGATCTGGGCCTATACAGTAGATGAGTTTACTGTGATTGCTTTCTGGGTGGGTGGGGAAGAATCAGCTCAGAGCTGTGTTCCTCAGCTTTCTGATTTGCTTTTGAGAAGCTGGCATATGTTCAGCTTGCTGCTTGGCCTCTGTGATAAAACTTTAAAGGTGTGACAGTGTGCTTGGTGGGGCATGCTCAGTTATAGAATATATTTGGTTGGTGTCATGGACTGAATTGTGTTCCCTAAAAAATCTGCAGCAATTTTGCTAGGCCATAATTCCTGGTACTGAGTGATAATCCTCTATGATGGAATTGTTAATGAAGGTGGATTGGTGGCAACTGTGTTGATCAAGCAAGATTCAATGTGTAAATTTGTTTTGTGCCTGTGAGAGATAAAGGAGAAGAGCTAGCAAAGACATCTGAGGACCTCCTCCTACCATCAAGAAAACAGCATTTTCAGGAACTGACCATGTCCTTTGCCACAGAGTGGGGTCCCTTCACCTCAGAAGCTTCCAGTCCAGGGGAAGACTGACGACAAACACCTTCCCCTAGTGATGGCAGAGAAAGCATGCCCCTGGAATTGACACCCTGAATTTGGACTCTTAGCTTACCAAACGGGGCCAAATAAAACTTCTCTTTTTAAAGCCATTCACTTGTGGTACTTCTGTGACAGAGGTACCAGATAACCAAAGCAATAGGTTAAGTAAAAATGCAGGGGAAATGGCCTCAACATATCTAAAAACTGGGTCCAGGCCCAAACCATAGAATTGAGATTGAGCCTGTCTGTTGGCCCTTTGAAGCAGCCGTTGTGGCACCATTGTTAAGTGCTAGGTAGCCAACTGAAAGATTGGTGTTTAGAGCCTACCCAGTGGATCTGTGGGACAGAAGACCTAGTGATCTGTTTTTATAAAAATCACAACCTAAGAAACCTTATGGGGAAGTTCTACTTTGTCATATAGGGTCACTATGAGTTGGAATTAACTGGATAGCACACAGCAACACTGTCCTTGTTCAAGATGGCTTCAGGACTCAAGTAGAGACTACATGACTATCTCTGGGTAGCAATGCTATGCTAAGGTTTGGTCTCTGAAGGATGCTCATACTCTGTCTTGGTTCCTTCAATATATATCCTAGGGTGGAAAATGGGGAATGCTAGTAGGGTTGGCCAGATTAATATATTTTTCTTCAGTACAATGTATGCAGTTGGAAATACTGAGCACCGCACCCACCCCCAAAAGTTGATGTGGACCTTATAGATTCATGTCTACTTGCTCTTCTACACAGTCAGAGTAGCAAGGTTATATCCCTTGGGACATTTCCTCCTGCTCTTCAGGAATTTTCTCCTATCCCACTTAACCATTAGGATGATCCTATAAGATATTCTTACCCTCTTATCGCCCCCAACAGCCACCGCAGACACTAGGTCACACACTGATTCTTGTGCTTTCATTTGAGGCCTGCTGGTATGTAAGGCCTCTTTTCTCAGAGAAGTGACTAAGATTTCTACCTGAATTTCCCTTTTGGATGTAGAGAAAACAGACCTTTTGACCTGCTTTGGTTATAGCTGTTGTTGTTAGGTGCCATTGAGTTGGTTCCAACTCACAGTGACCCTATGTACAATTCAATGAAACATTGTCTGATCCTGTACCATGCCCATAATCGTTGTTATTCTTGAGTCTGTTGTTGTGGCGACTGTGTCAGTTCATCTTGTTGAGAGTCTTCCTTGTTCTAGCTGACCTTGCACCTCGTCAAACATGATGTCCTTCTCCAGAGACTGATCCTTCTTGACAACATGTCTAAAGAATGTAAGACATAGTTCCACCATCCTTGTGCCTAAGGAGAATTCTGGTTGTACTTCTTCAAAGATAAGTGTGTTCTTTTTCTGACAACCCATGATAAATATTCAATATCCTTCTCCAACATGCAATTCAAAGGCATCAATTCTTCTTTTGTCTTCCTTATTCACTGCCCAGTTTTCACGTGTATATGATGCAAATGAAAATACCATGGTTTGGATCAGGTGTGCCTTAGTCTTCAGGGTGATGTTTTTGCTTTTCAACACTTTAAAGAGGTCTTTTGCAGTGTATTTGCTCAATACAATGTGTCTTTTGATTTTTTGACTGCTGCTTCCATGTGTGTTGGCTGTGGATCCAAGTAAGAAGAAATTCTTAATAACTTCACTGTTTTCTACATTTATCACAATGTTGTTTTTTGATCCAGTTGTGAAGATTTTTGTTGTATGATGAGGTGTAATCCATACTGAAGGCAGTGGTCATTGATCATCATCAGTAAGTGCTTCAAGTCCTCTTCACTTTCAGCAAGTAAAGTTTTGTCAACTGCATAATTCAGTTAGTTAATGAGTCTTCCTCAAATCCTGATGCCCCACTCTTCTTCATACAATCCAGCTTCTCAGATTATTTCCTCAGCATACAGATAGAATATGCATGGTAAAATGATACAACCCTTATGCGCACCTTTCCTGACTTTAAACCATGCAGTATCTCCTCGTTCTTTGGAACAACCGTCTGTTGGACTATGTATGGTTCCACATCAGCACAAGTAAGTGTTCTAGAATTCCTATTCTTCACAATGTTATCCATAGTCTGTTATAATCCACACAGCCAAATGCCTTTGCATAGTCAATAAGGTGAACATCTTTCTTGAATACTCTGGGGTCAGTTCTACCCTGGCCCCTAGGGTCGCCATGAGTCGGATCCGACTCGACGACACTTGGCTTGGCTTTCTGATATTCTCTTGCTTTCAGTCAAAATCACCTGACACCAGTAACGACATCCCCGGCTTCACATCTTCTGAATCCAGCTTAGATTTCTGGCGGTTCCCTGTTGATACTGCTGCAGCCACTTTTGAATTATTTTCACCAAATTATATTTGTATGTGATATTAATGATATTATTAATCAATAATTTCCACATTTCAGTTGTATTTTGTTTCTTGGGAGTAGGCGTAAATACGGATCCCTTCCAGTCAGTTGACCATGTAGCAGTCTTCTTAATTTCTTGGTGTAGATGAGCGAGCATTTCTAGTGCCGTATCTCTTTGTTGAAATGTCTCAGCTGATATTCTACCAATTCCTGGAGTTTTTGCCAATGCCATGAATATAGTTTGGACTTCCTCCTTCAATGCCACAGGTTCCTGATCATATCTCTTGAAGTGGTTGAATGTTGACTAATTCTCTTTGGTATAGTGACTCTGCATATTCCTTCCATCTCCCTTAGAAGTTTCCTGAGTCATTTAGTATTTTTTTTCGGAGCCGACTCAACGGCACTTGGCTGGCCACAGAATCCTTCATTATTGCAACTCAAGCCTTGAATATTTTCTTCAGTTCTGTCAGCTTGAGAAATGTAGAGAGTGTTCTTCCCCTTTGGTTTTCTAACCCCAGGTGATCGCACATTTCATTGCAACGTTTTACTTATTCTTCTCAAGCTGCCCCTTGAAATCTTCTGTTCAGCTGTTTTACATCATAACTTCTTCCTTTTGCTTTAGCTGCTCTATGTTCAAGAGCAAGTTTAAGGGCCTCTTCTGACATCCACTTCAGTCTTTTCTTTCTTTCCTGTCTTTTTAAATGATCTCTTGCCTTCTTCATGTATGATGTCATTGATGTCATTCTACATCTCATATGGTCTTCAGTCATTAGTGTTCAACACATCAAATATATTTTGGAGATGCTGTCTAAATTCAGGTGGGATATACTCAAGGTTATACTTTTGTCCTTGGACTTGTTCTGATTTTCTTTAGTTTAAACTTCAACGTGAAAATGAACAATTGGTGGTCTGTTCTGCAGCCAGCCCCTGTACTTATTCTGACTGATGATACTGAGCTTTTCCATCATCTCTTTCCACAGACATAGTGGATTTGATTTCTGTCTATTCCATCTGGTGACGACGTCTGTGTGTATAGTTGCCATTTATGTTGACAAAAAAGATATTTCCAGTGAAGAAGTTACTGGTCTTGCAAAATTTTATAATGCTCTCACCAGTATTGTTTCTATCACTGTTTTAGCCAGTGAGGACTGCTCTAACAGAAATATCACAGAGTGGATGGCTTTAACAAAGGAAGGCTTATTCTTAGACAGACTGGTAGTCTACAAGTTCAAGTTCAGGATGTCCACTCCAGGGGAAAGCTTTCCCCCTAGTCGGCTCTGGAGGAAAGTCCGATATTGCACCAGTCTTTGTCCCGAGAGCATCTTGGTGCAGGAACCTCAATTCTGAAGGATGCGCTCTTCTCCTGGTGCTGCTTGCTTGATGGTATGAGGTTCCCAGTTCTCAGCCTGCTTCCCTTTCCTTTTGTTTCTTGCAGGATGAAAGGATTAAGGGTGGGGCAAGCCATACTCTAGGGAAACTCCCTTTACAATGGAGCAGGGAGGTGATCTTGTGAAGGGATTTACAGTCTCACCCTAATCCTTTAACATACAGCATAGGAAAACCACAAAATGGAGGATGGTCACAAGATACTGGGAATCATGGCCCAGCCACATGGCTACACATATTTTGGGGGGACACAATTCAATCCATGACAATCACCAAGGGCATATTTTCCAGCTAATGACTCTTTTTCTTCTTTTCCAGCTTCTGCATTCCTGTTACCAGCAATTATGAGTGCATCCTGATCAATCTTAGACTGTAGAAACTGGTAGAAATCTTCAAGTTCTTCATCTTTGGCCTTAGTAGTTGGTACATAAATTTGAATAATAGTTGGTATTAACTGTAGCTGTGTGGATATTATCCCATCACTAACAGCTTTGTACTTCAGGAGAGATCTTGAAATTCTCTTTTTAATGATGAATACAACATCATGCCTTTTCAAGTTGTCATTCCCAGCATAGTAAATCACATGACTGTCTAATTGAAAATGGCCAGTACGATCCATTTCAGTTCACTGATGCTTAGGAGATCAATGTTTATGTGTTCCGTTTAAGTTTTGATGATTTCCAACTTTCCTAGATTCATGTTTCCTAATTCTAGTATTAACGGATGCTGACAGCTATTTCTACTCATTTGAGCCATACCATATCAGCAAATGAAGGCCCTGCAAGCTTGACTCCACCCATGTTATTAAGGTTGACTTTACACTGAGGAGGCAGCTCCTGCCCTGTCATCTTGTTAGTGCCTTTCCAACCTGGGGGCTCCTCTTCTGGCACTATTTTATAATATTCTACTGCTGTTCATAAGGTTTTCACGGGGTAATTCTTTTCTGCAGTAGACTGCCAGGTCCTTCTTCCTGGTCTATCTTATTCTGGAAGCTGAACTAAATCCTGTCTGCTATGGGTGACCTTGCTGGTATCTGAATACTGGTGATATACCTTCCAGTGTCACAGCAACACACAAGCTCTCACAGTATGACAAACTGACAGACATGTGGGGATTGGTTCTAATACACACCCTTAAACAGCCTAACTAGGGTATAGTTCTTTGCAGAATTTATTCTAGTCCACTAATTCTTCTACTTGGATATGTGGCTGAAACCTACACCTCAGATTTAAGTCTCATTCCATCTGTGTCAGACTCTGTGCATATATCTATCCTCAGATCTTACAGGTGACTAGTGCAATCTTTCCAACCTGGGGGGCTCATCTGGTCCTGGGGGTACACAACATCTTAAAACCATAAAATTTCACTCCAATCCAAAATTATCAATGTATTTTATGTTTTCCACTTCTAACAAAGGGATTTGGGCATCAGGTGAAAGGCTGGACTGAGTGCTGTTCAATATTGTCCCCCACCCCATTTCTATAACTATTATCAACTTTGGATCGCCAAAGTTACTGGTTTAAAGGCAAGTAAAATGTTTAAGTTCTAAGACACAATTTCTCTGGTAGGGGAAGGGACAGGGGACTCTCATTCTCACCCATAGACTTCACCTGAAACTGACTATGATGGGAAAGTGGACAACTTGAACTTTCATAGCCTTTCCAATCTTGACATTCTAAGATGAGGAAATCATGCTCCAAGGTCAAACTCTGTATTCCTTGTGGTTGCTCTCACAAGCCACAAGGAAAAATTCAGGCAGAAATATAACTTGGCCCGATCACAATAGGTACCCATCCAGGCCTTTGCATACTTCATTATATTTCTTTATTTTTTCTTCTCAAACCACCCTTTGAAATCTTCTGTTGAGCACTTTGACTTCATCATTTCTTCCACTTGCTTTAGTTACTTTAGCTAGTCCCTTCCAACACCCCTTTTGTTTTTTGCTTTCTTATTTGTCTTTTCCTGAATTTTAATGATCTTTTGCTCTTTTCAGACATGATGTGCTTGATGTCATCCTACTAGCCATCAAATCTATTCATGAGATGGCCTCCAAATTCAGGTAGAATATGCTTAAGATTATACTTTGGCTGTCTTGGACTTATTTTAAATTTTCTTCAGGTTCAATTTGAATTCGCTTATGGGCAGTTGGACAGCCTATTTCTCAGTCAGACCTGGCCTTTTACCAATTAATGATATTTACCTTTTCCATCCTTTCTTTCCACAGATGTTGTTGGCTTGATTCCTGCATATCCTATCTGGCAATGTCCAAGTACATAGTCACCATTTATGTGATTAAACAAAGACATTCCCAGGACAGAGCAAACACGTCACGATAGACAGAAACAACATGCTGTCTCTCACAGTAAAGACCAAAAAAAGAGAAGTAAAGCAGATACAAACTTCAATTGTTTAACACCAATGATCAATTGAAAGGATAAAGAACTCGTAAGGATAAAACAAAACTAAAACATTTACAACAGGTAGCCAGAATGGTCAATCTGTAAGTAATAACAATGTCAAAACAATAAAAGAGGGAACAAACAGAGTAGATATAGAACTTTCAAGTGGAGAGGAAGTCAAAGTGATATCAAGTAACAAAAGACTAGTTTAAACTTAGGAAAATAAAGGTATGTTTCAAGGTCATCACAAAGAAAGTGAACAAACCTATTCATCAAAATAAAGAAGAAAAATTTAAGTAAACACAAGTTTTTCAAAAATGAAATAAATTTTTAAAAATTTACAAAAACAAAGAATTCAGCAGAGGAGACTAAGGACTTACGCTCATCAATAATTACACTAAACATAAATGGCTTAAATGCACCATAGATAGAGTGACAGAATGAATTAAAAAAAAAAAAAAGACATCAATATGCTCTCTACAAGGAACACATCTTACAAAGACATAACTATATTGAAAATCAAAAAATGTATCAAGCAAACAATGACCAAAAAGTAGGACTGCTCATACTAATGTCAGATAAAATAGACTTTAAAACAAAATCCACTATAAAAGACTAGGAAGAATATTCTATAATGATCAAGGGACTATGCCCCCCACACCCCCAAGGACAGAAACATAATAAATATCTATGTACCTAATGACAGCCAAAGCCAAGTGCTATCGAGTCAGATCCGGCTCATGGCGAAATACACAAACTCTAATAGCACTGAAAAGAGAAATTGACAGTTTCATAAAAATAAAAGACTTCAACATACACTCTTGATAAAGGACAGAATATTTAGAGAGAAACTAAACAAAGATACAACAGATTGAAGGGCCACAATCAACCAACTTGACCTCATAAACATATACAGAACACTCCACTCAACAGCTTCAAAGCACACATTCTTTTCCAATGCACATGGAATGCTCTTCAGAAAAGATCACATCTTAGCCCACAATAAAACTCTCAACAAAATTCAAAACAATGTTATAATTCAAAGCACCTTGTCTTTTCAAAATGCCATCAAAGTAGAAATTAATAACAGGAAGAACAAGGGAAAAAACCAAATACAAGAAAATTGAACAACACTTGGCTTAAAATACACCGGGTATAGAAGAAATCAAAGGGAATAAAAAAATTCCTAGAATCAAATGAGAATGAAAATACATCACATCCAAACCTTTGGGACACAGCAAAATCAGTTCTCAGAAGTCAATTTATAGCAGTAGACACACACATCAGAAAAGAAGAAAGGGAAAAAATTAACACTCACTATACAACTCAAACAAATAGGAAGAAAACAAAAGAAACCCACAGCCACCAGAAAAAAGGTAATAAGATCAGAGCAGAAATAAATGAATTAGAGAATAGAAAAACAATGGTATCAACAAAACCAAAAGGTCGTTCTTTGAAAGGATTTCAAAATTAACCAACCATTGGACAAACTGACAAAAGAAAAGTAGGAGAGAACACAAAGAACTAAAGAAATTAATTTAGAGGCATTAAACAGACCCAAATAAAATAAAAAGGATCACAACAGAGTACAATGAAAAACTGTACTTCAACAAAATTGAAAACATAGAGAAAAGGATAAATTTCTAGAAACACACTACCTACCCAAAGTAACACAAGCTGAAGTTGAAAATCTGAACAGACTCATTACAAGAGAAGAGACCAAAACAGTATTTTTAAAAAAACAAAAAATAAAAACTCCCAGCAAAAAAGCCATCACCCAGCCAGTTTCACTGGAAAATTCTACCAAATATTCACAGCAGAGCTTGCACCAGTACTTCTCAAACTATTTGAGAACATAAAAAATGAAGGGATACTTACGGATTTATTCTATGAAGCCAGCATAAAGGTGATACCAAAACTAGGCAGAAGCATCACCAAAAAGAAAACTGCAGACCAATAATTCTCATGAACACAGATGCAAAAATCCTCAACAACATTCTAGCAAACAGAATTCGGCATTATATAAAAATTACATATCCTGACTATCCCAGATTAAATTGTGTATTTCCAAAATATGTGTCAACTTGGCTGGGCCATGTTTCCCAGTATTGTGAGATTGTACATTGTGTCATCTGATGTGATTTTCCTGTATGTTGTGAATCCTAACTCTGTCATGTTAATGAGGTGAGATTAGTGGCAGTTATGTTAATAAGACAGGACTCAATTTATAAAATAGGTTGCATAATTAAATCAATTGCCTTTGAGATATAAGAGAGAGAAGTGAGCAGAGAGACATGGTGATCTCACAGCACCAAGGGAGCAGTACCAGGAACACAATATGTCCTTTGAACTTGGAGTTGCTCTACAGAGCAGCTCCTAGATCCTAGCTCCTTCCTCTACTGCTGATGGAGAGACCTTCCTCCATAGCCGACAGAGAGAGCAAAAGCCTTTCCCCGTAGCTGGCCTCCTGAATTTAGACTTCTAGACTAATAGACTGTGGGAGAATAACTTCTCTGTGTGAAAACCAACCACTTGGGATATTTTTTTAATAGCAGCACTAGATAACACAAGACACTTGGGACTTATACCAGATGTGCAAGGATGGTTGAACATTAGAAAAACAATGGATATAGCCCACAACACCAGTGAAACAAAAGAATCACATGATCATCTCCATAGATGCAGAAAAGGCATTCAACAAATGTTTCTGATTAAAAAAAAGAAAAAAACTCTCAATAAAACAGGTACAGAAAGGAAATTCCTCAACATAATAAAGGCATCTATATGAACACAACAGCAGAGTGCAATTTTTAGATTTCAGTGTGTTTGTGTGTGCTTTAGGTGAAAGTTCACAGCTGAAGTTAATTTCTCATTCAAAATTTATATTTATACTGTTTTGTGACATTAATTACAATCTTCACAATGTGACAGGACAATTCCTTTTTCCACCTTGGATTCCCTGCATCTAGTTGACCAGCTCCTGTCCATTTCTGCTGTCTCATCCTGCTTTTGAACTGGAGCTACCCAATTGGTCTTGTATATCTGATTGAACTAAGAAGCACATTCCTCGTGTATATTATTATTTTTTTGTTTTATACTCCTGTCTAATCTTTTTCTGAAGAATGAGTTTTGAGAACAGTTTCAGTTGTATGTAGCTGTGGAAGTCAAAACAGCCTGATACTGGTACAGTGACAGACACATTGACCAATGAAACAGAATCAAGAATCTGGATGTAAATCCATCCACTTACAGTTACTTGATCTTCAACAAGACCCAAAGTCCATTAAATAGGGGAAAAGACAGTCATTTTAACAAATGATGCTGGAAAAACTAGTTGTCCATCTGTAAAAAGATGAAACAGGACTAATAACCTCACTTCACACCATACATAAAAACTAATTCAAAGTAGAATAAAGGCCTAAGTATAAAACAAATAAAAAAAATATGTCATAAAAAAAAAACAAACTCACTACCATCGAGCCGATTCTGACTCACAGCGACCCTGTAAGTCATTCAGAGCAGAACTGCCCCATCAAGTTTCCAAGGAGTGCCTGGCAGATTCGAATTGCCAACATTTTGTTAGCAGATATATCTGCACTTAACCACTATGCCAGCAGGGTTTCCACAAAGATCATAGCCCCCAAATTTTCCCACTCTGTACCTTCTATTTTTTCTCTTTTGGGGAAGTCTTTTGCAGAGTGCAATTTTTAGATTTCAGTTATCTAGCTTATCTTCCAGCATTTGAATATTGTTAGTTATGGCTTTATTCTGCTATAGGCATATATTAGGGCCTCCAGCTCTGATCCTAAAGTTTTTCTTCCACAAAGATCAGGCAAAGGTTAGGCAGTGTCATGAAACAAAATGAGACTAAATGGGTGCTCCAGCCCAGGGGAAAGGACAAGGCAGGAAGGGACAGGAAAGCTGGTAATGGGGAACCCAATGTCAAGAAGGGGAAAGTATTGATACATCATGGAGTTGGCAAGCCAGTGTTACAAAACAGTATATGCATCATTTAATGAAAAATTAATTTGCTCTGTAAACCTTAATCTAAAACACAATTGTTTTTTTAAATATTTTTTTATTGTAATTAAAGGAAGTCTACAGTCCAAGTCAGTTTTCCTTATAAAAACCTGGTGACTCACCTCTCTGCAACTCTATGTGCTTTCCTCACCCTGTGACACCACACTCTTCTTTTCCACTCTTGACTTCCAGTATTCACTCAGCCAACAGTTATTCCTTCTTCTCTACCTTTTCCTTTCCTCTTTAAAAACAACCTAGCAGGACAGCCTCATGTATATATTAACCCATAAAGTACACACACCACCTGTGTCATTCTGTGTCCCGAAGTGCAGTCCATTCTTTGTCTGAAGTGTTAGTAGAGCACAAAGTTTTTTTAAAAAAGGTATTTCAAATGAATAATTGGCCTTGCAAAATTCTATCACACTATCTCCAGAGTCATCTGTCAATCATAGCCATAGTTTTCAACTACTGATCCTTCTTCTTTGCTTCCAACTTTCCCATTCCTTTCACTAATAATTATCAATGCATTTTAATTACACAGTTGATCAATTTTAGATGACAGAAGTTGGTAAACTCCTTCAACTTCTTCATCCCTGGCATTTGTAGTTGGTGCATAATTTTGAATTACAGTCATATTAACTGCGGAGGTCTTCCTTGTAGATGTAAAATATTATCACTGGAAGCTTTGTACTTGAGGACAAATCTTCAAATACTTGTTTTGATGATGACTATCACACCATTTCTCTTCATTTTGTCAATCCTGGCACAGTACACCATATGACAGTCTGATTCACAATGGAAAATATCAGTCCATTTCAGTTCATTAATGCAGAGTATCAATTTGTATGCAATTTGTATGCAATCTATTTCATTTTTGATGGCTTCTATTTTTATAAATTCCTACTTCATAATTCCACATTCTGATTATTAATGGATATCTGTAGCTGTTTCCTCTTATTTTTAGTCACATCAGGGAAGCAAGTGAAAGTCCTGCAAGCTTAACTCCATCCATGTCATTAAGGTTGACTCGACTTTAAGTGGGCAGCTCTTCCCCAGTCTGATTTTTGAGTGCTTTCAACCTGTGGGCTTGTCATTTGGCAGTATATCAGACAATGTTGTGCAGCTATTCACAAAATTTTCATTGGCCATTTTTTTTTCTTTAGTACAAGATCACCAAGTCCTTCTTCCCAGTCTGTCTTACTCTGTAATCTCCACTGAAACCTCTCCACTATTGGTGATCCTACTAGTATTTGAAATACCAGTGGCGTAGCTTCAGCATCACATACAAGCCAATACAATATGACAAGCTGACAAATGGTGAAGAATACGAAAGACATAATTTTCAGTTCAAACTCTGCTACTAATTGTCTGTATGATTTTAAAAGCTCTCTCAACCTTTGTGACTCTTATATTGCTTATCTTTGAAACAAGTTTTGGAGCTGAAGTGTCAAATTGTACACAACTATGGAATTTCTATATATATGTATCTATAACTATATGCCTGTCTATACCTATATATAAGTATTTTATTCTCACAAGACATTACATTTTTAATCTTTGATTCACTTATCATACTAAATGAATTGAATGGCACAGTTGTCGAAAGTAGTACTCTCAACTAGCCAATTGAATTCTCATTTAATAAAAGATTTTATTTCTGTATGTCCCACATACTTCTGACACACTGTCAGGAAGGATCAGTCACTGGAGAAGGAGATCATGTTTGGTAAAGTAGAGGGTCAGTGAAAAAAAGAAAGACTCTCAATCAAATGTATGGACACAGAGATTGCAATAATGGGGTCTAGCATAACAAATATTTTAAGAATGGTACAGGCAGTATTTCTATCTGTTGTACATAGGGTCATTAGGAGTTGGAACTGACTATTTGACTCCACCTAAAAACAACAGAGAAAAAACCCATAAATATCTAAATTTATGTTTTAAACTCAGAATAAAACATGCTGTTGTTGTTACTGGTTTATCCATTCTGTATGATTTGTTCATAAACAACGTAAGGCTAGATGAGCCATAACACGGCAAACAAATGTGAGCTGGGTTTTGTTCAGATCATTCCTCCAAGCAGATGCTTATCATAGCTCCTTCAAAGTAAAACAGATGTTTCACTGTTGAAAATGTGAAGACTACATGTTAATATAAGGCTGTGTATGTTGCATAACCCATAGCAGGAGGGGGGAGCTTTGGGGGTTGTCATGGTTTGAATTGTGTCCTCCCAAAAATGTGTGCAGCCACGTGGCTGGGATATGGTTCCCAGTGTCTTGGAAATGTCCTCCATTGTGTGGTTTTGCTAACCTGTATGTTAAAGGATTAGGGTGGGGCTGTGAATTCCTGCTATGGGAGAAGTTTCCCTGGAGTATGGCTTGCCCCACCCTTAATGCTTTTAGCTTGCAAGGAATAAAAGGAAAAAGAACCAAGGACAATTTGAGAACCTCGCTACCATCAGGCAAGCAGCACCGGGAGCAGAGCGCGTCATTCAGACCAGAGGTTCTTGCATTAGGACACTCCCTGGACAATGACTGATGCAATACCGGACTTTCCACCAGAGCCGTCAAGGGGAAAGTCTTTCCCTGGAGCGGACACCCTGAATATGGACTTGCAACCTACCGGACTGTGTAAGAATAAATCTTTCTTTGTTAAAGCCATCCACTCTGTGGTATTTCTGTTAGAGCAGCCCTAGCTGCCTAAAACAGGGGTCTATTTGAATTCGTATACATTTTAGCCATGAGACTTTACTAAACCCTAATTGACAACTAAGAAGAGTAATCTTTACTTTTCCATGTCATCATTGCCAAACAGGAATCTGTAGTAAAATTTCTCCTGGGGATCATGCATACAAGGGGCAGCAGATTTAGCTTAACGGACAGATTCAGCAAGCCCAATGCACTGTTTAACCCCTGCGAGGACATTATGGGGTTGTGCATGTTGAGGAGGCCTGGTCACTGCTGCAGATGACTGTTGTGTACCTTTCTGTAGAAGTACTTCCTCTTCCAGGTAAAGGACCTCTGACTGTGTGAATAATGAGGTACCGACTAACATTCATTGAACAAATGTATTTATTCAGGGAATATCATGAGTTAGATTACTGTGCAAGACAGGATGGTCAAGATACATGGAAGTACAGACTGTTCATACAGAGCTTACTGTCTAGTAGAGAATTTACATGGCATAATGAAAATACTGCTATGCCACAAATGAAGAATCCTAAGACAAAGCCCCATCTCAGTGCCTAAACTCTAGTGTCTGTTTGACATATCTGTATTTAACTATGACTTAAAGAATAAATGGATAAGTAAACGTAACAAATACATGAAAGCTTTGCTGATAACTCAGAATTATTTTACTTGTTTGTTTAAACCACCACCAGAGGCTTCCCAAAATCTTTAATTAAGCTCTTACCCTACCCTAAAAAACGTTTCATTTCTTGCCCCTGCCTCCCTCCCTAGTCTAGTCCACACCACTTCCCCCATAGCCTACTATGCTCCAGATACTGGCTTTGTTGTTCAAAGGCTACTTAATGCCTTGGCTGCAGCACACCTACCTTTACAGCCATTTGTTTCATCTTTGCCTTATACTGACTTTTTGTCTGCTGGAACTTACTTTAAATGTCATACCACCTGCCTGGTAAAGGAGACGGAGTCAGCAAACAAATCATATAATAATTCAGAGACTCACACATTTTGGTGGCAGTAGAACTGGATAAGCGAATTAATTTTTGCTTAAAGTGGAATTCTGGGGTCTGGAGCCCACAAGGCTTCTCTGTACGCTCTCCTCAATCAGGGTGCTCCTGAGATCATCACCCAGAACCCCAGAACTTCTTCAAATACAGTGTAAGAGCCATTTATTATAGTCTCATCTAAACTGACCACTTTCCAACACTTACACATTGCCGTCCAGTCAGTTTTGACTCATAGCAATCTAATACTTATGTGTGTATTAATAAGTGGAATAGGAGTCTAAAACATAGGCAAAATAATTGGCTCAAGTCATGCCATCAGACCCCACCCATTCCTTGGCCACTGTGTGTATTCTTCTAATATGTGGCATTTCAGTCAGAGAGATAAAATCCTGGTCCTTGTTTCCAATGTCCTCAGCCTCCTTTTCTCTCTATACATCTATATTATACAACCCCAGTGTTTTAGTCAGCTAGGGCTGCTCTAACAGAGATACCACAGAGTGGATGGCTTTAACACAGAAAGATTTATTCTTATACAGACTGGTAGGCTACAGGTCCAAATTCAAGATGTCCTCTCCAGGGGAAGGCTTTCCTCCTTGTCAGCTCTGCAGGGAAGTCCAGTATTGCATCAGCCTTTGTCCAGGGAGCATCTTGGCTCAGGAACCTCAGGGCTGAAGGACGTGCTCTTCTTCCATTGCTGCTTTCTTGAGGGTGTGAGGTTCCCAATTCGCTTGCCTCTTTCTATTTCCTTTTATCTCTTCTAGGATGAAAGGATTAAGGGTGGGGCAAGCCATACTCCAGGGGAACTCCCTTTACAGTGGAGCAGGGAGATGATCTTATAAAGAGATTTACAGTCCCACTCTAATCCTTTAACATACAGCACAGCAAAATCACAAAATGGAGGGCCATCATAGAATACAGGGAATCACGGCCCAGCCACAGGGCTACACCTATTTTGGGGGGACACAAGTCAATCCATGTCACCCAGTGAAACAATCAAGAAAATAAAGATTTTGGGAATAGTTTCTTGCACAGCAGAAAATCTTTACAAATTGGTCAAGACAGTACTGGGAGAAGAGTCCACTGAGAAACATAGCCTTCTGTGTTGCAGCACTATTGCAGGAAGAACTGAAAAGTTCATCTGACTCCAGTTTGTTCAGAATATCCAGTCATCAGTAAAAATGTATAAAAACTCAACTCAGAAGATCCAAGCAGAGGAATGGTTTCTGGATGTCCCAAATTAAATAGCATCACTTCAAAGTTCAGCATCAGACTATTGGAGAACTAGAGTCAGACAGAATAAAAGAACAGTCCTGATAGTTTACATGCTGGCCCTTAAAAAAAGAAAAAAAGAAACAAAAAAACTAGTCCTTGTCAAAGCCAAGTATGTAGAAACAGACATATACATATGTCAGTGCAGATTTTAGGACAACAGCAACAACAACACCTAGGAAGGGAACATTTCCCTATAGATTCAGGTAAGGAGCAGATACTTGACAATGAATTCAGTGAGAGAGAGAGAAAACATTGAGAACACCTATATTTGATATCTTCAAAACTATGTAAGAAAATGATGACTGTGAAATAGAACGAGTGTGCCAAAAGAGAGATTATTCAGTGATGACCACAAAGATACACAGAGTCCGACAAGCCTGCAAACTTTATTGTTCTAACTGCTGCATACCTCATTGCTGAGTATCACTATGGTCACATGTGAAGTACTCCCCTTAAGAAGCTATTCACTGATGGCAGCGCCCAGTCCACACTTCAGAGCAATTTTGGAATGTTTTCTGGAAAGACCATTGCACACAGTGACACAGCGGCAAGTTCCCAAACTTAATTGTATAGTTCTCTGTAGGGGAGTTTCTAGCCTGTAAACAAATAACTGCACTGGGACGCCCTCCCTACTTACCTGATCTGCTTCCCAGTGACTTTTTTCTTCATGCGAAGACAAAGGAAATATCGACAGGAAGACATTTTGATGCCACCGAGAACATCAACGGCAGCTCTGATGGTCATCCCAGAAACAGAGTTTCAAAACTGCTTTGAAGGCAACACTAGGTGCTGGCAGTGGTGCATAGCTTTCCAAGGGGTGTACTTTGAAGGTGACTACAGTGACATTCAATAATGACATATGTAGCAGTTTTCCTAGGATGGGTTCAGGAACTTCATTAGTGGTCATCTTAAAGGAAACTGATTGAATTAAGGAAATACCTAAGGAAACCCAATATACAATGATAAAAAGAAAATCTATATTAGAAGCATAAAAACAGACGTAACACTGAAGAAAATTTAATTATGTGGGGATAAACTTTAAAATATGTAAAGAATAAAAAGGAAATGCAAGAAAAGATGATGGACATGGAAGACAATTTACATCTTACTGAAGAGAGATGTTACTGAGAAATTAATAGAAACAAAAGAAAATTTATCATCAAAGATCTAATAAAATACAAAATCCACAAAGAAATCAAAACCTCAACTTGCAAATAAAACAACTTGGTGAGAGACAAATAAAATATATTTTAAAGTGACTAGATACATCACTAAAGTTTCACTTTGTTCCAAATGTCAATGATAAATTAAAATCCTACAAAATATAAAAAGAAATAAAAGCTCATCTCTAATGTAACAGAAATAAAGCTGGCCTTATACTTCTTTGCAAAATAAAATGTCAGAAGACAATGAGACAACTTATAGAGAGCGGCGACTGAACAAAGTTGTAACCTGGAAAATTTATATCCAAGTTGTTCATGTACAAAGGTGGCAGGAAGACATTTTGCTGAATTTAGAATCATAAAATACAAAAATAAAATCATTCCTATTCTTTTACTGAAGACACAACAAAATGAATACCTGTTAACTGATAAAGAGAAAGAAAAGCCAAGAAACTTAAGGCTGTAAGAGTTAAATTATAGAAGAAATGGCACAAAGCTTAGAAACCAATTAATTTTACAGGATCAAAATTGAAGAAATATTATAAAAACGAGCACAAACAAATTCAAAGGCTGAAATAATTTTGTACACTAGAAAAGTATATAAACAATAATATCCACTCATAGATAATACGGTTATCTTCTTTCCTAGAACTTATAATGACAGATGTGGACATACGTTTCTGCATGCTCATCTTTGACTAGGACTTGTTTTTTACATACATAAATAGAGGTGTATGACATCATAACCCCAGATAAAGGAATAAATTGGTCAATTAAGAGGAGAAAGTTAGGGTAAGCCAGATATTTTCAATTCCTCATTAGCAATCTGTTCTTATGTTTGATAAAAGAATGTAGACTTTAACATTCATTGGATATCAAAGGGATTCCAAAAAACAAAATCGATTGCTGTTGAGTCGATTCTGACTCATAGCAATCCTGTAAGACACAGTAGTACTGTTTTATAGTTTTTCCAAGAAGCAGCCAGTAGATTCAAACTGCCAATATCTTGCCGAGTTAGCACAGCTGTTAAACACATTGCCGGCAGGTTCTACCAGTAGTAAAAGTAATGAAAAGACTTCACTTTTATAAAAAATATCCACATAAGATAAAAACAAACAAAACAGAATAAGGAGGAGCAAGAAAGAACAAAGTGACAAAATTAAGCCCAAACATACGTTATAGCAATAGACATAAAAGCCACATATTTTCTGCATGATGTATGTTAGAAATCAAATATACACAGATCACCAGAGATACTTAAAGTTTAAAAAATAGTTTAAAAATAGTTAAACAGTTAAAAAAATAGTTTAAAAATTGAGTTAACGGTTTGTGAGAAAAGTCTTTCAAAAAGCAGTAACACCAACAACATTCAAGGCCAAAAGCAATAACCTGGCAGGGTGGGGGAGGGAGCTCAATTAAAGAATTCTTTTTTGTACTTTAAGTGGAAGTTTACAATTCCACACAGTTTCTCATACAAACACAGAGACACTGTGCCATGTGATCCTAGCTGCTCTATCCACACTGTGACAGAACACTCATCCTCTCCAGCCTGTATTTCCTATGTCCCTTTAACCAGCTCTTCCCCGCTTCTGTCTTCTCATTCGCTTCCAGAAGGGAGCTGCCCAGTCTGTCTCCTGTGTCTACCCAAGCCAAGAAGTACAATCTTCAACCGTATCATTTTATGTTTTATATACAAAAAAAACATAATATTTTATAGTGATAAAAGAAATCCTCTGCAATGAAGGTACAATGGTCACATAATTTATGTGGTAATGAACACATGTGATAAAATCGTTAAACATCAAATATGTAAGCAAAACTATGAGGAATAATGAGTCAATAAATATCATACAATTGTCAGTTTGGGGTAGAATAATAAGCAAATATTAAAATTAATGAAGTCTTTGAATAATGTAAATACTTAATGTGTATAAATAATATGCTTACATATTTTTATTCCCTTCTAAATACATGTATATGTATATATACGGGTTCTTCGCAAACAAATACATATGGATCTCTTTAAAATTTGATCATGCTCTCAGTATGTTTTATAAAATTCCAGAAAGAAAAAAAACTGTTCTTAACCCTCAATGCAATAAAACTAGAAATTAATATTAACAAGTTAAGCAAATAAACAAAATGAGAAGTGTATTTACCAAAGAGTAAATACAAACTCAATTACAATTCACTTTGGGAATAATGAAAATAAGTTGACTCTTATCAAATCTTAGAGAACACCACACAGCAGTAATAAAACTTATAAGGCTGTGAATAAATAGGAGATAACTAAATTAATTAAGCAATCAGTCTAAGGAGTCATAAAGTAAAAGAACGCATAACCATAAAAAGCTAAAGAAGGAAAAATGCACATATGCAGACATTATGGAAAAGAGAAAATATTAGTATTTTTCTAGAGAAACTAGAAAAAGAAAGTAACCCAGAATCTTATTCAGGAAAAAAAAAAGAAAGAAACAAAATTAGAAATACAAATATCAGAAAAAGATATAGGAAGAGTTAGAGGAATAATACCCAGTACTACCTAGAGAGTGGTTATACTATCTTTGTAAATACTTTGTTTTTGACAGAAATGTTTTACTTTGTATCAAATGCCTTAAAATACTCATACTTTTTATAAAGTAATTACATGTTAATTTATGCTGAGAGATATTTACAAATTTGGATGATATATGTTGTTACGGTACCTCCATATGTTGGGACACTAAGGAGCTGTTAAAAAAATTGCTTTTGAAGATTATTTAATGGCATGGAAAATCCACTTTATAATGTCTGGTGTACAAGAGAAGAATTATAAAACTAATGTATAGTAGAAATCCCATTTACTGAAAACAAAACATAGACATTGGTATGTTAACTTTCACCATTATTGTGTGTTTGTACTATTAGTTATTTAAATATTTTTCTATATGCTTTTCTATAGTTTTAAATCTTTGATAATGAGTAAGAACTTTTTTTAGAGTTAAAATCAATAATTTAGGAGATTTATGCCCAAGATTACACTGTGAATTTACATATTTCATGCCTCATTCTCAGTATGCTGCACAAAGCAGTTCCAGCTGAAGTTTCCAACACTGAAATTCTTACATGTGTCTAGTATAAGACAAATATCTCCATACATCAGAAAAGTATTGAAATGACAGTAAGGTCACATGCTGGAGATGTTGAACTCAGGTCCAGAAACAGACAAAGGCAGCAAGACGATTTCAAGGACTAAAATCTGAGCAAGACCACAAGTCAAACTCACAGCATCGAGTGGGAACTGGCAGGATCACCTCAACTGTATAATACATAGATCAGATTTGTGCCAAACTATTTAGTACTGGACTTGGCAATATCCCCAATAATACCATGGGACAGGGATGCCAGCCCAACAACATAAAATATGATTCTCACCTGAGATTCTCAGAGAACGGCTTGAAATCTATCACAAATTTTCAAAACATCTGTCTTAGTCATCTGGTACTGCTCTAACAGAAAATATTACGAGTGGAAGGCTTTATGAAGAGAAATTTATTGTCACAGCCCAGTAAGCCACAAATCCATTTATGAGTTACAAGTCTATTCAATATGAGAAGTTATCACAGTCCGGTGGGGTGAGTCCAAATTCAAGGAGAGCATTTCAGCACAGGAACCTCAGGTCCAAAAGATGCACTCTGCTCTCGGTCATGCGTTCTTGGTGGTATGAGGTTCCCAACTTCTTTTGGCTCACATCGTTCCCTTACATTTTACAAGCTTGCAGCTCGAGTCCTGCTTCACTACACAACTGCAGCCCACACTTCATCATCAATATCACAGACACAAGATTCACAACACGTGGGAGGAACGACACCATACTGGGACTCCTAGCCAAGTCAAATCAACACATACATTTTTGGGGGTACACAATTCAATCTAAGACAAAAACACAGCACAGAATTAAAACATAAAAAAAGAAAAGACAGTTTCTACTCTAAATAAGCTAGGAAACTAAAATTCAAAACCAATAAAGTAAAACAATATTAAAATAAACAATCAGAAGATGATTTGAATTCTGAAAAAAACCCAGAATAATTAGAATATTGAAATGCTTACAGACATAAAGGAAAAGAAAATATGTTTTTAAATAAGTATTAAGCAAAATATAACAAATATAAATTTTTCATTTGTTTTTTATGATTGAATGAAAATGTGCATTCCCATATAAATTTGCATGCCCACCTATATGGAGTTCCCACGGCCCTCCCTGCCAGCTGACAGCACACTCTTCCTTTCTGCTCCATAAATATCTTATCCTCCCAACAATCTCCTATCCCCTCCTCTCCATTCACTCCCCTTCCTCCACTAAGTGGTCAGCAGGATGACATCATACAGATGCATAGAATGATAAAGTACACACATGATATGGTCACTCTGTGTCACAAAGTCCAATCCATTACTGTCTGAGAGTTGACCTCCATTATGATTTATGGACGGGGAAGCAGCAGGGCCAGAGGTGATGCTCCCAGAGGAACTCCCAGAACCCTGGACCATTAATTACAGTCTTTAAATGGAGATCTCAGGGTACACCCCTTTTTATTCTTGTGTTGCCAGTGACATTCAACTTTGTGAGCGCTATCATGGCTATCACTGGCGGTGGCTGGGCACCATCCATTTCTTCCAGTCACAAGTTGATGTAGTCACCCACATACGTGGGTCTCTCTGTCTTCCGGGTTCTCTTTCTCCCATGTCGTTTTGGTTCTTGGTGATCATCCATTTCTGCTGAAATGGGACCATTTGCTGTACCCTCAGATGGCAGCTTCTCAACTTTTAAGATCCCAGATGTCACTTACCAATGTGGGGTGCAGAGGGCTCTCTTAACAAAATGCTAGCTGCTCCAGTTGGCCTTGATTTGCTCTGAGAGTTTGGTGGCTGGCCCCCGACCCCAGCTACTCTGTCCTTGCAATATTGGGTTAAGATGGGAGGAGTAATCATGCTATGTTGAAGTCCAGTTAATATTGATTGTCCTTCTAATGTGTGCTGTCACAGATTTCACTAACCAAATTTGTATCAACTATCTAATCTAAACCCTCCCACCCCCACTCTTCCTTCCTCCCCAAATCTGCAGCCATCAAAAAGTCTTTTCTTCCATACATGAGTCTGTTTTTACATTTTTATTGTAGGGGTCTCATACAATATTTGTCCTTTTGTCGCTGACTGCTTTCACTCAGCATAATGTCCTCCAGTTGAACCCAGGTTATGAGATGTTTCCTAAAATCATCTTGTTCTTTATCACTGCCATTGAGTATATATACCAGAGTGTACCCATCCATTCCTATCTTGTGGGGCATCAGGGTTGATGCCATCTTTTTGCTGTTGTGGACTGTGCTGCAATAAACATTCATGTGCATATATCAGTTGGTATGAATGGCCCGGAGACTCTAGGATATATTCTTAGCAGTGGAATTACAGGGTCAAACGGTATATCTATATCCAGCTTTCTAAAGAAGCACCAAATTCCTTTCCAAAGAGGTTGTACCACTTTGCAATCCCACCAACAGTGTAGCAGAGTTCCAATTTCTCCACAGCTTCTCCAGCATTGGTTGTTTTGTGTTTTTTCGGATCATGGCCAACCTTGTTGGGGTGAGATGATATTTTATTGCAGTTTTGATTTGAATTTCTTTAATAGCTAATAATCATGAGCATGTCCACATGTGTCTTTTGGCTGCCTGGAGCTCCTCCTTAGAGAAGTGTGTGTCCATCTCCTTTGCCGATCTCTTAATTGGATGATTTATCTTTTTCTTATTGATAGTTTGTAGTACCTTATAGATTATGGAAATCAGGCATTGGTCTAACATATAGTTGCCAAATATTTTTTCCCATTCTGTAAGTGGCCTTTTAATTCTATTAATAAAGTCTTTGGATGAGCAAAAGTGTTTGACTCTTAATAGTTCCCATTTATATATTTTCTCTTCTGTTGTTTGTCGTTTGTTTGACAGATTTTGAAGCCTGTCTGTGTTGTGTATTAAAACTTCCATTGTTGTTCCTACTTTTTCTTGTTTTAGATTTAATATTTAGGTTGATGGTACTTGGCTTGGCTTATCCAGTTTGAGTTGGCTTTTGTATAAGGTATAAGATACGGGTCTTAATTCACTTTTTTTGCAGCTGGATATCGAATTTTGCCAGTATTATTTGTTGAAGAGATTGTTTTTACCCCAGTTTAATGTTTGAGGGCCTTTGTCGAATATCAACTGTTCATAGGAAGATGTGTCATCTCTGAGGTCTCAATTCTGTTCCACTGATATATCTGTCTCTTTCTGTACCAGTACTAGGCTGTTTTGACAACTGTGGCAGTGTAATAGGTTATAAAGTCAGGTAGTGAGAGGCCTCTCAGTGTGTTCTTCTTCTTCAGTAGTGCTTTACTTATCCAGCGCTTGTTCCCTTTCCAATCAAAGTTGCTGATTTGTTTCTCCATCTCATTTAAAAATGTCACTGGAATTTGTATTGAGATTGCATTATATAAGTAGATTGCTTTGGATAAAATAGACATTTTCACAATGTTAAGTCTTTCTATCCATGAACAGGGTACATTTCTAAATTTATGTAAGCCTTAGTTTCTTGTAGTAAGGACTTGTAGTTTTCTTTGAAAAGGTCTGTTATTTCTCTGGTTAGATTTATTTCTAGGTACTTTATCTTCTGGGGGGCTATAGTAAGCAGTATTGATTTGGTGATTTCTTCCTTAATAATCTCGTTGTATAATGGAATCCTACTGATATGTTTATCTTGTGTCCTGAGACTTTGCTGAACTCTTCTATCAGTCTGAGTAGTTTACTTAAGGATTCTGTAGGATTCTCTGCATATACAATCATGTCATCTGCAAATAACGAGATTTTTACTTCTTTTTTTGCCAGTGCAGATGCCCTTTATTTCTTGATCTTGTCTAATTGCTCTGGCTAGAACTTCTAGCACAACACTGAATAGTAGAGATGAGAGGGGGCATCCTTGTCTAGTTCCTGTTCTGTTTCAATCTCTCTCCATTCAGGAAGATGTAGTTGGCTTTGTAAGAATGGCCCCTATTGCATTGAGGAATTTGCAGTCTATTCCTATTTTGCTGGGATTTTTTAGCATGAACGGGTGTTGGACTTTATCAAATGCCATTTCTGCATCAATAGACAAAATCAGGTGATTTTTGTCTTCTGTGATATTTATGTGGTTGATCACATTAATTGTTTTTCTGATGTTGAACCAGCCTTGCACCCCTGGTATGAATCCAACTTGGTCATGATGGATTATTTTTTTGATATGTTATTGTATTCTAGTGGCAAGAATTTTTGAAACTAGATTCATGAGTGATATTGGTCTGCAGTTCTCCTTTATGGTTGGGTCTTTATCTGGCTTTGGTATTAGGGTTATGCTGGCTTCATAGAATGAATTTGGGAGTATTCCATCCCTTTATATAATGTGAAATAGCCTCAGTAGTATTGGAGATAACTCTTCTCTAAAAGCTTGTTAGAATTCTGCAATGAAGCCATCTGGGTCCAGGCTTTTTTTGGTTGGAAGTTTTTTGATGACATTTTCAATCTCTTTCTTTGTGATGGGGATATTAAGTTATTCTGCTTCACCTTGTAATAATTTTGGTAGGTGATATGAATCAAGGAATTTGTCCATTTTCTCTAGGTTTTCAAATTTGTTAAGAGTAGTCTTTCATAGTATTTTGTTATGATATTTTTTATTTTTGTTGGATCTGTTGTGACTACTCCCCTCTCATTTCTTATTCAGGTTAGTTGTTTCCTTTTCTGTTTTTCTTTAGTAAGTATAGCCAATGGTTTGTCAGTTTTGTTGACCTTTACAAAAAGCCAGCTTTTGGTCATTTCAATTTTTTCAATTGTTCTTCTATTCTCTAATTCATTTAGTTGTGCTCTAATCTTTATGATCTGTTTTCTTCTGGTGCCTGAGGGGTTCCTCTGTTGTTCTTTCTGTACTTCTTCAAGCTGTAGGGTTAGTTCTTTGATTTGGTTTCTTTCTTCTTTCCAGATGTGTGCATTTATGGAGATAAACTGACCTCTGAGCACTGCTTTGGCTGTATCCCATAGAGGTGTTTTCATTCTCATTGGAATCTGTAAATTTCTTTATTTCATACTTGATTTCTTCTACAACCCATGGGTTTTTCTGCAAGATGTTCAGTTTCCATGAGTTCTACTTTCTATGTTTTTTCTGCTATTGATTTTGACTTTTACAGCTTTATGATCTGAGACGATGCTTTGCATTAATTCAGTGGCATGGATTTTATTGAGAAGTGCTTTATGTCCTAACACATGGTCTATTCTGGAGAATGCTCCACGTACACTGGAGAAGAAGGTGTAGTTGTCCGCTGATGGACAGAAAGTGCTGTATATGTTGATGAGGTCTAGTTGATTAATTGTGGCAATAAGTTCTTCTGTGCCTTATTGAGCTTTTTTCTAGACTATCTGTCCAATATTGAGAGGGAGGTGTTGAAGTTTCCCACTATTATTGTGGAGTGATCTATCTCCTTTTTGAGTGCAGTCAGTGTTTCTTCAGTGCATTTAGATGCTCTAATATTAGGTGCATAAATATTTAATATTGTTAAGTCCTGCTTGTGTATTGAATCTTTCAGCAATAGTGTCCATCCTTGTCCACAATGGTGGATTTTCCATTAAAATCAATTTTATCTGAGATTAGAATTGCCACCCCTGGTCTTCTTTGGTCATTGTTAGCTTGATATAGATTCTTCCATTCTTTAATTTTCAGTTTGTTCCTATCTTTAAGTCTATGGTGAGTTTCTTGTAGGCAACATATGCATGGGTTGTGTCTTTTGATCCAAGATGTCACTCAATGTCTCTTTACTGGAGCGTTGAGTCCATTTACATTCAATGTGATTATTGACAGGTATGTGTTCAGTGCTGCCATTGTGATATGTTTATTTTTGTGTTGATATTTTCTCTGCTGTTCTC
Source organism: Heterohyrax brucei (assembly GCA_028571685.1). Taxonomy (NCBI): domain Eukaryota; kingdom Metazoa; phylum Chordata; class Mammalia; order Hyracoidea; family Procaviidae; genus Heterohyrax; species Heterohyrax brucei. The sequence continues at coordinate 78,665,868 of CM053154.1, read as the reverse complement.
ATTAATCTGTTCTGGGACATTCTTCTTTGTGAGTTGAGTTTTCACCTTTTTCAAGTTTGGTTTTGTGGTTGTTGAGACTCCTGTATTATGTTTCTTGATTTGATATGTCACATCTTTATTGTGCTTTATGGCTGCCCCTACGATCCGCCCTAGTAAACTATGTATAAACCCAATTTCATTTACTATCATTCTTATCAACTTCCTGTCGATCTGGAAGGACTATAACGACTGTAGTGCATCCCTCCTTTTAATGTGATGACATCATAGTTTTCATGATATGGTCACTGGATTATTTATTTCACTATTATAGCTTTGATTGAGTTTGAAGTTGTCTCTAACTGAGTAGGATTCTGGATTATGTGTCCTGTATTTACTTCTAAAATATAAAGTTAGAGATTCTTTCTGTATTCCTTGAAGCTTTGGTTTGGTTTTTACGAAGTCTTTGAGTTTCTGTTTATCTGCAAATGTCTTAATTTCATTTTCAGTTTGAAAGATAGTTTTGCAGGATATACAATTCTTGGTTGGAAGCTCTTCTTCTTCCAGGTTTTGAATGTGTCATGCCACTGTCTCTGTGCTAGCATGGTTTCTGCTGAGAAATCCGACAAAAGCCTACAGGGTTTTCCTCTGAATGTTACCTTTGCTTTGAATCTTGCTGCCTTTAAGAGTTTCTGCTTATGTTTCATTTTGTTAACCTTGAATAGAATATGTCTTGGACTGTTTCTTTTGAGATCTATATTGAGTGGTATTCAATATGTATCTTGGATACCTATCTTCTTTCATAATTTATGGGAAGATTTCTGTCAGCAGCTCAGGCACAATACTCTCTGTGTTCTCAGGTGTCTCACCCTGTTCAGGAACTCCAATTAATTATAGATTGTTCCTCTTAATAGAGTCCCGCATGCTTCTTAATGCTTATTCATTTTCTTGCCTCTTTATTTCTGATTTCTTCTCATAGATGCTGGAGTCACTAACTCTGCCTTATAATTCAGAAATTCTCTTTTACATTTATTCCATTTTGGTTTTTTGGCTTTGAATTGAAGTTTCTATGGTTTGATCTTGTTCTTGATCTGTTGGGTTTCAGAGTACTGGTGTTCCATCAGATTGAATAGCCTTTTTCATTTTGCTCTGCTGCATTTTGTATAAGGTCTAGGAGGGCTCTACATATGATCCTTTTGTATTCACCTTCTGATAGTTTCAGAAAAGCTTCTTCGTCTGGGAATTTCTGAGATGGTTTCTTTGGGGGGCCTTCTGAAGCCACGGGTGATTTCTTGATTATGCTTTTCTCCAGAGTTTATTGCTTTGGGGGCATCATGTGAGTCAATAAAGGCTGGGAGACGTGCTCTGAGGATGGACCACAGTTGTTTCTCTAGGCTATCTTAAAATGAGAGGTAAAAAGGATCTGACAATTTACAAAGACAGCCAGGTTTTCCAGTGTGTAGGTCCCTCTTCCAAGCTTGCAAAGTAAACACCTCTATATCAAACCCCAAATGTTATAAACTAGCTCAAAATACAGAAAGACTACTGCCCTGCTCTCTGTTGCCTGGCCCAGCTGCAGGTGACACTGTTAGAATACTGCTTTACTGCTGGAAATGTGCTCTCCTCCAGGCACGTGCTGGCTCCCAGCCTGGGAATTGGGTCCAGCTGAGTCTTCTGTATGGGTACTTCCACCTCCCAGTGGAATAAGATGGTGTCCTGCGCAAGCTTGCTGCCTGGCTGGGTTCAGGCTACTCTATGGTGGAGGCAGAAAGAGAAGCCAAAAGTGCCAATATGCACAGAGTCTGTAGACTTTTTTGCCGTGCCCTAGCCACAGACAACTCTATGTAAAATACTGCTTTTCTGCTGGAAAAGTGCTCTCCCTCAGGCAGGTGATGTCTGCTAGTCTAGGATTTACGTCTAGCTGGGGCCTCCACATGGGTGTCTCCACCCCCCAATGGATCAACATGGTGTTCCGCACAAACTCACAGCCTGCCTCAGAACAGGCTACTCTATGGTGGAAGTGGAAAGAGAAGCCAAAGGTGACGAAATGCACAGAGTCCAAAGCCAAGCTCTCAAAATATGGCAATTTCCCTTGCCGATCCCACCAGTGGTGTGTCTGAGATTAGTGGCTAGTAAGTCCCAGCTCTGCCCACCAGCTAAGAGAGAGGAAATAAAATTAAAATGGTGAGCTACTTTCAGTCCATGCAAGCCAACACCTGCCGAGAATGAGGTCAGTGAAAGAGAGGAGGTTTCGTGTTCAGTGGTATGAAGTCCAAATTAACAGCTCTATGCCACGTCCTAGGGCTCACTGGGTGTCCAAAAGGCTCTGTTTAGTTACCAGTTCAGTTCTTAGTTCCCAGAGGGATTTAGAGAAACATGTATTTAGTCCACCATCTTGACCCCACCCCCCAACAAATACACATTAAGAAAAATGACTAATAAATATAATAATATATTATACATTAAATAATAGAAAAAATGTAACTGAAATTTTAAAATACAATGTAGAGTTGGTATGAGAGGAAATCAAGTTGAAGGCAATGGTGTTGGTTTGATTTTTATAGGTGGTATAAACATGAGAGTTTCCAAGGTTGAAGAGAGCAGTGATGAAAGAGAAGATGGTACTAAGGAAATCATTCTCAATGTCGCACTGAGAGGTGACAAAGTAAAAACAAACAAACAAACAAAAAAACTGGGAAAAGAAATTAAGAGATAAGATGTTTTCAATTTACATCGAACAGGATCTCTAAAATTAGGCAATAGAGGGAAGAAGTTAAAAGAGACAACTGAGAAACTTTCCATAACTGAAGAAAGTCCTATGTTCTCTGACTTAAGGCATACACCAAACTATGATAAATAGGAATCTTCATGTGGAAGAATTGTAGTAAGACTGCAAGGCAGGTCTGGTCAAAGGGTTGTGAGTGAAAGTAACATGTTTCACATCCCAGGCAAAGCATCAAAAAAAAAAAAAAAAAAGAAGTATGAATTTTTCATGAGCTCTTTTCCTTGCAGCTCCAATCTTAGATGCTTATTTATTTATTTATAGATGAAAATGGTCTGAATCCTTGAGTCACCACATGAATGGCACATGCCTGGAGGGTCACACAAATCACAGAAGATTTTGTACAAGACTTTGTTATGTAACCCGAGATTTTATAATTATTTGTTATCAACTGAGTTAGAGTCAACTAGACAAGAATGAGTTTGTTTATTTTGTTGTTGTTATTATTATCTTAACATGACTAACAAAATACCCTTAGGAGAAACATATAGATATAGAACAAGAGGAAATTAAACTTAGAATATTAAGCAGTACAATTAGCAATCTTGACATAAAAGATATTTATATAGCTATTTCTCCAAACAAAACAGAATTTTCCCCCAGTGATTAAAGCAATGCTTATGAAGCCCCACCACTGTTGTAGGTCCTGTGGTACAGTAGTAAATGAAACATTAAAAATTCTTACTGTTATAGAGTTTACATTCTAGTAATAGGTAAATGTGGGAGTAATATAAGGTCAAACAAGGAGGGAAAGTGATGATAGAGCTGGTATGGTATCAGTGCTGGAAAGACATTTTTGATGAGAATAACTTTAAATATAGACATGAACAAAATAAGAGAGTTGCACACACAGAAGTCAGAAGATGCACCAGTAAGTGTAAAGGTCCTGAGGTAGCAGCCTGTTACTTATAGAATGGGAACGAGAGACTACTATAAAATGGGATTAGAGAGCTAATCAGGAACTAGATTACGAGATATCTTGAAGGCTATAGCAAAGACTACACTTTACTCTGAAAGAAATATAAAAGCTTTGAGCAAAAGAGGGACAAGAGTCAAGTTACGTAAATAAAAGATAACTCTGGCTGCTGCTGAATAAAAACTAAAGTGTTCACCTGAGTGGAACCAGTTCTGAAGCTACTGCAACAGTCAGGGAATAGCTGCAGAGGTAGCTGTAGAAATGGTTCCAGTGGCTAGATTCTGGCTGTACTTTGAAGGCAGAGCATCCTAGATACGTACTAATAGATGTGATATGGGGTAAGAAAAAGAAAGAGCTTAAAGATGACTCTGAGGTATTTAGCAGAGACAGAAAAAGAAGAGTTATCTGCATGAGATGAGGAAGACTTGTAGAGGAAGACTTGTGGAGTTGGAGGAAACAGAAACATTAATGATTTTCAAACATACATTGAATATTTACAAAATTTTACCATGTGCCAGGGTACAAATGAATACGCCAAAACTTTCAAAGCATCAATATCAAAAAGGTCATGTCTGTGACTATCTGCAATTTCTATTATAAATCAATAATAAAATACAGAAAAAGAATCACAATTTAGAGACTAAACAGCAAACTCCTCAATGATTTATGAGTAAAAGAGGGAATCATGATAAAAAGAAGAAAAAGTTTGAGTTTATAAATGTCAAAGAGCTAGTACAAAACTTTTGGGATGAGATAAAGCAATACTTAAAAAGAACTATATAGATATAAATGAATCTACTTTAAATTAAAAAGACTGAAAGTAAATAAGCTCAAATTACTGCAAACTAGAAAGACAGAAGAACCGAGTGAATCTGAAGGAAGCAGAAGAGCCAAAATTGATAAATTACAAAAAATGTAGAAATAAATAAAATTAATTTAAAAATAGTTAATTTAAAAAGATTAAAAAGTATACAGTCTCTAGCATGTATGGTTAAGAAATCAAGAATATAGAAATAAATAAGAACAAAATAAAAATAATAGCAGGTATCGATATGGGCAAATGTAAACCCTGGTGGTGTAGTGGTTAAGTGCTACAGCTGCTAACCAACAGGTTGGCAGTTCAAATCCACCAGGCACTCCTTGGGAACTCTATAGGGTAGTTCTACTCTGTTCTCTAGGTTTGCTACAAGTAGCAATCGACTCAATGGCAGTGGGTTTGGTTTTGGTTTTGTATTTTGTTTTATATTGGCAAACAAAGTCTGGATATGCTAAGTATTGGAAAAGATAGAAAGGAAAATAAGAATGTTCCAAAGCCCCTTGGAATTATAAATTGTTGCAAGTACTTTGGAAAACAATTTGGATTTTTTTGTTTTGCAGTTAAGTATACCCAGCCAATACAGTCCAAATTAAATCTGTATGGCTGCCTATCTGCAACTCTTTCCGCTCTCCTTGTCCGGTGACAGTGCACTCCTCCTTTTTGTTCTCTAAATATGATATCCTCTTAACAATTACCTGTTCCCTCATCTCTACCTTCTCCACTCCCTTCCAGTAACAGGCCAGTAGGACATCTTCCTACAGATGCATAGAATCATAAAATATACACCATATGGTCACATTGTGACTCCAAGTCCAGTCCATTCCTGTATGGACAGTTGACCTCAATAATGTTTTCTGGCCAAGGGCATCAGCAGGTCCAGGGGCCACGCTCCTACTGGACTCCCCAGGCCTCCAGACCATCACTTATGGTCTTTTAGTGGAGTTCTTGAGGTACACTCCTCTTTTTCTCATGTTGACACTGGGACTCAACATTGTGTGCCCCATCATGGCTGTCTTTGGTGGTGGCTGTGCACCACCCAGTTCTTCTGGCCACATGTTGATACAGTCACCCATTCACACGGATCCTTCTGTCTCCTTGGCACTTTTCCCCTCATGTCTTTGTTGTTCTTGGTGATCATCTGTTTTGGATGAGTTTGCACTATTTGGTGTATCTCAGATGGCAGCCTGCTGGCTTTTAAGACCCGAGACGTCACTCACCAATATGGGGTGCAGAAGACTCTTAGCAGTAGGCTAGTCATGCCAATTGGCTTCAATGTACCTGAGAGTATGGTCCCCCGAGAGCATAGTACTGATCCCTGCTACTTTCTTTGAAATATTGAGCTGAGTTTAGAAGAGTTTTCAATTTATGGCAAAGTCCAGTTAATTTGATCTCCTTTCCACTGTATGCTATCTCTGCTTCACCCAACCAAGTTTCTATCAACTACCTAATCTATGACCAACCTTCTTCTTCCCTCCCCTCCCTTTCAGCTGTCAAAGAGTCCTTTCTTCTGCAGGAGTCTATTTTTGAGTTCTTATAGTAGGGGTCTCATACAATATTTGTCCTTGTGCCACTGACTGATTTCACTCAGCATAATGTCTTCCAATTAAAACCAGTTTATGAGATGCTTCCTAAAATCATCACTGTTCTTTATCATTGCATAGTGTTCCCTTGAGTATGTATACCATAGTTTATTTATCCATTCATCAGCTGTTGGACATCTGGATTGATTCCATCTTTCTGCTCTTGTGGACTGTGCTCCAATACACATTCATGTGAATATATCTGTTCATGTGACTGCCTTTGCATCTGTAGGTTATATTCCAAGCAGTGGGATTACTGAGTCAAATGGTATATCTATTTCCTGCTTTCTAAGGAAGTGCCACATTGATTTCCAAAAAGATTGTACCATTTTGTAACCCCACCAGCAGTGTAGAAGAGTACCAATCTCTCCACAGCCTCTGCAGCATTTTGTTTTGTGTTTTTTGGATCATGGCCAACCTTGAAGGGGTCAGATGTTATCTCACTGCAGTTTTCATTCGGATTTCTCTCATAGCTAATAAACGTGAGCATTTACTTATGTGTCTTTTGGCAGACTGGATGTCTTCATTGGTGAAGTGTCTGTCCATCTCCTTTGCCTATCACTTAATTGGGCTATTTACCTTTTTGTTGTTAATAGTTTACAATATCTTGTAAATTATGGAAATCAGACGTCTGTCTGACATGTAGTTGCCAAGTATTTTTTCCCATTCTGAAGGTGATCTTCTAATTCTTTTAATAAAGTCTTTGGATGAACAAACACGTTTGATTCTTAATGGTTCCCATTCATCTATTTTCTCTTCTGTTGACTGCTTTGTTTGTCAGATTTTGAAGTTTGTTTAAGCTGTGTTCTAAAACTTCCATTGTTGACCCTATTTTTTCTTGCATGATCTCTATTGTTTTAGGTTTGATATTTAGGTCTTTTGTCAAGTTTGAGTTAGTTTTTGTGCAAGTTGTGAATTATGATTCTTGATTCAATTTTTTTGCAGATGAATATCAAATTTTGCCAGCACCATTTGGTAAAGAGACTGTTTTTACCACAGTTTACAATCTTAGGGTCTTTGTTGAATATCAGTTGTTTATAAGAGGATGGTGGCATCTCTGGGGTCTCAACTCTGTTCCGTTAGTCTATATGTCTCTTTTTGTACTAGTACCAGGCTGTTTTGACTACTGTGGCAGGTATAATATGTCCTAAGGTCGGGTAGTGAGAGCCTCCCACTGTGTTCCTCTTCTTCTATAGTGCTTTGCTTATTCAGGGTTTCTTCTCTTTCCAAACAAAATTGGTGGTTTCTTTCTCCATCTCATTAAAAAATGTCACTGGAATTTGTATTAGGATTGCATTGTATATGTAGATTTTTTGGGGTAAAATAGACATTTTCACCATGTGAAGTGTTTCTATCCATGAGCAGGGTAGGTTTCTCCACTTAATGTAAGTCTGTTTGGGTGTCTTGCAGTGAGGTCTTGTAGTTCTCTTTGCATAGGTTTTTTTTTGTTTCTCTAGTTATTCCCAGGTATTTTATCTTCTTGAGGCTATAGTAAATGACATTGATTTGGTGATGTCTTCTTTCATGATCTCTTTGTGGGTATAAAGCAATCCTACTGATTTACTTATGTTGATTTTGTGTCTTTATATTTTGCTGAAGTCCTCTATTAGTTTCAGTGGTTTACTTATGGGTTCTTTTGGATTCTCTGTGTATATAATCATATCTTCTGATAATAGGGAAATTCTTACTTCTTCTCTGTTGACAAGGATGCCCTTTATTTCTTTGTCTTGTCTAATTGCTCTGGTCAGAACTTTTAGTACAATGTTGAACAGAAGTGGTGAGAGTGGGCATCCTTGTCTACTTCCTGTTCTCAAGGGGAATTCTTTCAGTCTCGCTCCATTAAGGATGATGGAGGCAGTTGGCTCCGCATAGATGGCCCTTATTGCACTGAGGAATTTGCCTACTATTCCTGTTTTGCTGAGAGTTGTTAGCATGAATGGGTGTGGGACTTTGTCAAATGCTTTGTGCATCAATTCACAAACTCAGGTGATTGTTATCATTTGTATTATTTACGTAGTTGATCACATTGTTTTTATGATGTTGAACCAGCTTGCATCCTTGGTATGAATCCAACATGATGAACTATTTTTTCAATATGTTGTTGAATTCTATTGGCAAGGATTTTGTTGAAGATTTTTGCATCTAGGGTCACGAGTGATATTGGTCTGTAATTTTCCCTTTCTGTGGGATCTTTCCCTGGCTTTGGTATCAGGGTTACGCTGACTTCATAGAAAGAATTTGGAAATACCCCATCCCTTTCTGTGCTGTGAAATAGTCTCAGTAATATTGGAGTTAACTCTTCTTTAAAAGCTTGGTAGAATTCTCTGGCGAGGCCAACTGGGCCAGGACTTTTTCGATTGGTACTTTTCTGATTGGTACTTTTTTTATGACTTTTTGAATCTCTTCCTTTGTGATGGGTTTATTCAGTTTTTATACTTCTCTTTGTGATTATTTTGGTACGTGACATAAATCTAGAAACTTGTCCATTTCCTCTAGGTTTTCAAATCTGTTAGAGTACAGTCTTTTGTAGTATTCTGTTATGATACTTTTGATTTCAGTTGAGTCTGTTATAACATCTCCCATCTTGCTTCTTATTCGGGTTGTTTCTTCTCCTCTTTTTCTTTTGTAAGTTTAGCCAATGGTTTATCAATTTTGTTGATCTTTTCAAAGAACAAGCTTTTGGTTCTGTCAGTTTTTTCAGTTGTTCCTCTATTCTCTAATTCATTTAGTTCTGTGCTGATCTTCATTATTTGTTTTCTTCTGGTGCCTGAGGGGTTCCTCTATTGTACTCTTTCTACTTTTTCAAGCTGTACAGTTAATTCTTTGGTTCGGGTCCTTTCTTCCTTCTAGATGTGTGCATTCATAGAGGTAAAGTGACCTCTGAGCACTACTTTGGCTGTATCTCATAGATTCCAGTAGGATGTGCTTTTAATTTCATTTGATTCCATAAATTTATTTTTTCCTTGATATCTTCTATAACATGGCTTTTTAAGCAAGGTGTTGTTCAGTTTCCATGAGTTCCAATGTTTCTATGTTTTTTCTGCTATTGATTTAGACTTTTATGGCTTCACGGTCCTAGAAGATGCTTTGCAGTAATGAAGTGGTTTGGATTTTGTTGAGATTTGCTATATGTGCTAACACATGGTCTACTCTGGAGAATGTTCCATGTCCGTTGAAGAAGAAGGTGTACATACCTGTTGATGGATAAAAAGTTCTATACATGTTGATGATGTTTAGTTGCTTAATTGCCACAATAAGATCTTCTGTGTCTTTACTGAGGTTTTTTCTGGATGATCTGTTCATTACTGAAAGTGTAGTGTTGAAGTCTCCAATTATTATTGTGGAGTGATTGATCTCATTTTTAAATGTAGTCTGTGTTTGTTTGATATATTTAGACTTCTGGTATTGGGTGCATAAATATTTAATATTGTTAAGTTCTGTTTGTGTATTGTAACTTTCAGCAATAAATAGTGAGCATACTTGTCCACGATGGTGGATTTTACATTAAAGTCTATTTTATCTGAGATTAGTATTGCCAGACCTGCTTTTTGTATATTGTTAGCTTGATATATGTTATTCCATCCTTTAATTTTCAGTTTGTTCATATCTTTAAGTCTAAGGTGTGTTTCTTGTAAGCAACAGGTCCTGACCTTTTGATCCAAGATGTCACTCACCATCTCTTTATTGGAGCTTTCAGTCCATTTACATTCAGTGTAATTATTGATAAGTATGTGTTTAGTAGTCTCATATTGACGTATTTACTTTTGTGTTGGTGTTTTCTATGTTGCTCTTAATATACTTTTCTAGGTTTTTCTTCTTTATGGGTTGACTTTTCATCTTTTTCAGTGTTAGCTTTGTGTGTTTGTTGAGACACCTGTATTATGTTTCCTGTTTTGATATGTTGCATTGTTATTGTGCTTTGCAGCTACCCCGTGATTCCCCCTTTATCTTCTAAGTTTAAACTGAATTTTAACTTCTGCATATCTTTTTAACTTCTTCTCCAACTGAAAGGACTATTCCTATTGTACTGTATCCCTCTTTTTAATGTGATGGTGTCATAGTTTTCATGATATGACCACTGGCTCCCTTCTTTTAATATTGTAGCTTTGATGGGATTTTGTGACACATCTAACTGAGTACGTTTCTGGATGCTGTGTCCTACATTGCCTCCTTAAATATACACTTAATGGTTTCGTTTTTCTAAGGAAAGAACTTTTTTTCAGTATTTCCTACAGTTTTGGTTTGGTTTTTACAAAGTCTTTAAGCTTCTGGTTATCTGCACATGCCTTAATGTCATCTTCATGTTTGAGAGACAGTTTTGCAGGATATGTAATTTTTGGCTGGAAATTTTTCTCCTTCAAGGCTTTGAATGTGTCCTCCCACTGCCTCCTTGACAATATTGTTTCCTTCGAGAAGTCAGATGAAAGCGTATAGGGTTTCGCTCTGAATGTTAGCTTTGCTTTGAGCTTTGCTGCCTTTAAGAGCATCTATTTCTCTTTCACTTTATTAAGCTTGATTATAATATGTCACTGTGTCTGTCTTTTGGAGTCTGGTTTTTGTGGCATTTGTTACATATCTTGGATATTTGTTCTCTTCTTTCATAATTTCAGGGAAGTTTTCTATCACCAGCTGTCTTAGTCACCTGGTGTCATGGATTGAATTCTGTCCCCCTAAAACAACTATCCTCCATTTTGTGGTTTTCCTATGCTGTATGTCAAAGGATTAGGATGGGGCTGTAAAACCCTTCAGTAGATCACCTCCTTGCTCCACTATAAAGGGAGTTTACCTGGAGTATGGCTTGCTCCACCCTTAATCCTTTCATCCTACGGGAGATAAAAGGACAGAGAAGCAGGCAGAGAATTGGGAACCTTGCACCATCAAGAAATCTGCACTGGGAGAAGAGTGCGCCCTTCAGACCTGAGATTCCGGTGCCAAGATGCTCCCTGGACAAAGACTGATGCAATACCAGACTTTCCTCCAGAGACAACAAGGAGGAAAGCCTTCCCCTGGAACAGATACCCTGAATATGGACTTGCAGCCTACCACACCATGTAACAATAAACTTTCCTTTATTAAAGCCATCCATTCTGTGGTATTTCTGTTACAGCAGCCCTAGCTGACTAAAACACCTGGTACTGCTCTAACAGAAAATACCATGAGCGGAAGGTTTCATGAAGAGAAGCTTTATTGAGACAGTCCGGTAAGCCAGAAATCCATTTAGTAAGAGAATTTATCACACATCTGCCCTACAGGGCAAATGTTGCAACACTCTGTAGCTCCATAGCTCCACTGATTTAAGTGCCTAGAGGCAACTCACTCCATCAAGTAGCCCTCGGTCTGATAGGCTGAGTCCAAATCCAGTGAAAGCATCTCAGCACAGGAATCTTGGGTTCAAAGGACGTGCTCTGCTCTCAGTGTTTCTCTCTTGGTGGTACGAGGTTCCAAACTTCTTCTGCTCATTTCTCTCCCTTACATTCCACAAGCTTGAAGCTTGAGACCTGCCTCACTAACACAACTGTTGCATATTCTCCATCATCAATCTTACAGAGGCAAGATCCATAATACATGGGGGGGCACCATACTGGGGCTGACAGCCAAATCAAATCAACACAGACATTTTGGGGGACACAATTCAATCCATGACACAAACTCAACCATACTCTCTGTCTTTTCAGCTATCCCTCCTTGTTCAGGAACTCCAGTTAATCACAGATTATTCCTCTTAATAGCATCCCACATGTTTTTTATTGCTTCTTCATTTTTCTTATTTATTTTTCCTCTGATTGCTCCTCATAAATGCTGGTGTCAGTTGCTGTACCTTCAAGGTCACTAAGTTTGATTTCTATATCCTTCATTCTGCTCTTTTGACTTTGGATTGAATTATCTAATTCTATCATTTTGTTATTGATCTGTTGGACTTCAGATCATTGATGTTCCATCAGTTCAAATAGCTTGCTTAATTTTTCATTTTGCTCTGCTGCATTTTGTTTAACCTCTAGGAGGGTTGTATGTAAAATTCTTTTATACTCAACTTCCGATAGTTTCAGAAAGCCTCCTTCATCGTGGAAGTTTTTTAATTCTTTATTTTGGGAGTTTTCCAGAGCCATGTGGGCTGTTTCTTTAAATGACTAGCAATGTTTTATTGCCTACAGGCCATCTAGAGGCTGTTTAGTTTCTCTGGTGTTACCTCAACAGGACCTGAGGCTTAGATATGAGAAGATAATTTGTCACCAGCCACCTCTGTGTACTCCAGTGACTGGCCCCAGTGGACACTCTGGGGTGGCAGGCTCTGGCTCCTGGCTGGCATGGGGAAGCCATACTCATGGAGTCACTAGACGGCCATCAACTGACCCTATGATGCGGGTCAGTAAAAGCTGGAAGAGATGCTGCCAGGCCATTTGGCAGTTATTTCTCCAGCCAAGCCAAGTGCCGTCGAGTCAGATACGACTCATTATTTCTCCATGTAGTCTTATTTTAAAAAGCTAGGGTTGTCCAGCAGCTACAAAAATCAGTTAGGCCATCAGGTAGGGCAGGCCCTGCCTTCTGGCTGAGAATGGAAGCACCTTTTTGGCCGTTCCCAGATGCTATGACAAAGTGCACTTAAGGAAAGATTATGGTCTTGTTGCCATCCTCAGCAGGGCCCTACACATAAGTTAACACTGTGCTAAACACAGCGTCTCTGCTGGAAAAGTACTTTCCAGATTGGCATTGTTTCTCAGTTTTGAAAATAGCCCCTGCTGAGGCCTCTGGTTGGGTGAGTCCATCTTGCAACCAACCAAGATGGTGTCCCAGCTGAGCTGCCCTTCCCTTGAAACAGCAGAACTATGGCAGAGCTCAGAGAAGAGAGGGTGGAGGGGCAGTGGTGCCCTCAGTCAGTAGCTGTGCTCTCAAAATGTGGCTATCCCATGCACCATCTGTCTGCTGAACTATACAGTGTTAAATTTAGTACTGCAGTTCAGCGTATTTGCCAACTCATGCCCATCCCCCACCTCCCTGACAACAACAACAAAAAGGCATCAGTATCTGAAGTCAAGCAGTGAGTCAGCAGAAGCGGGGCTCAATGTGGGCTGCCTTGTGCCAGAGAGAGGAAATGTCCCATTTAGTGGTGCATAGTCCAGTCTGACAACCCTATGCTGCATCCTAGAGGTCCCTGGATGTCCAAAGTGCTCTGTTCAATTATCAACCCAGGCTTTAGTTTTAGAAGGAATTGAGGAGACATGCACCTAGTCTGACATCTTGGTTCTAACCCCCTTGAAAGTATTTAAAATGATATTTCTAAGAAAAATAATTACAGGTGTATAACCTTAGAAACAGAAACCAGTACGAACAAAAATCCTCTCACATCTATGTGACAAGATGAACATATATGGGTGTGCATTCCAGTTTGTTCACAATAGTAAAAGTTAGCAAATAACCAGGTTTCCATCTGTACATGAATGGATAAATAAATTCTGCAATATTCATATGGAATACTGTTCAGCAGTCAAAATGAATGAAATTTATGCATACAAATCAACATAGATAATTTTCCAAAGTACAATGCTGATTAAAAAGACAAGGTGTTAAAAGATGTTTTATAACACTATTGTAATCATTTTTAAAAGTTCAAAAACAATACCCCATAGCACTGGTGGATATATGAATAAACATCTAGTAAATGGATAAAAATGAACTGATTCATATCAAATCCATGACAGTATTTGCTCCGGGGAGGCAACATGAGTGAATAGCAATAAAGAGAGAAAACAGGAGATTTTTTCTTTCCTAAATATTTTACTTTTAAGTAATACAATTCATCTAAAGTATATGTGATGGAATGTTAACACTTTTGATATTCAGTGGTGGGAACATGAGTAACACTCATTGTGTATGTTTTAGCTTTAAAAAACTATTTAATAAAAAAGCAAACCAACCAAATCTTTGTTTCCTTCTGCTCCAAGCTGTCAACTAGTCTGTCCTTTGGAATGTAGCAAGTCTTCAATTTGAGCATTGACAGATGACTGGAATAAGATATTACCCAAGAAGGGGCCCTGACTTGAAATACTCCCTCTGTGTAATTTCACCACTCTGGTTTGTTAAACTTATTTCCTGGAGAACAAATCCCAACAATATTTTCAAGACTTTCCCAATGGGCAGTTGGAATGACATAAATGATAGCATGGCTGTGATTAACTTAAGCAAATGAAGAATTTACTGCTGCCCATGTGCCCTGAGTTTGGGTAACAGACGAATAAACATCCATGATGACCTGCATCTGCAGGGTCAGAAGCAAGAAGACCTCTGAGGGGAATCAGAACCATGAAGAATGTTAATGCTTCAGGATCACACTCCACTCTTGCCAAGATCTTGAAGGGATTGTGTTTGTTAGATCCTAACACAAATCTTTCCTAAAAGAAGAGTGTACAACTTACTATAGCAACTGTTGGGGTACCATCTGTTTCTACTGCTCACAAAACCCAGCACTACATTATCCTATATTAGCTACCAAATCACAGAGAAAGGTAGGCATTTCTGTAATAATTAGTGGATTTAGATCAACACACTTCCTCTAGGTTTCTTAACAGGACCTATATCTTACTCCACTAAGTATTTCCTGTTGTGTTTTGCATTACGCTTTGTTGTTAGTAGGTACACTGTACACATACACTGCATTTTAAGGAGTCCCTGACTGCACAGTGGTTATGTACTTGATTACTAACTAAAAGGCTGGTGTTTCAAACCTATCCAACAACTCTGTGGATAAAGGACCAGGCAGTATACTCCTATAAAAATTAAAGCCAGAGGTGGAGCCAACATGGTGCCATAGACAGACACATTATGCCAAACCTTTGTAGCAAACACCCAAAGAACTAAGTAAAGCACATACAAATATCAATCCTGGAACCCTAAGCATCAAATGAAGAGATAAAAAACTAAATTAAACACTGAATGGAAGATGAAATTGACAGAAATTAGAGAATGAAGAGAGACACAGAGTGGAGGACCCTCTGCCAACTAACAGGGCACAGACATGCCATGTTGGAACACAGCCAACAATGACCCCAGACAGAGAGTGTGGGAAGACAACTACACAGAGCTGCCAACAGGAGAAAGAGAACTGGTAAAAAGAGAAAGAAGCTTTCTCACCCCCCTCCCTTGTGCCCTATATGCCACCTCCAGTCCTTTCTGATAGGTTATGTGGTACCACCTGGCTACAGCCACCACCCTGCTGCCACACCAGATCCACTCCACTGCACTCACTGGCTCCCTTGGCACCTTATTCTTCCCTTTGTTCCTTTTCTTTCTCCCTCCCACCTAGATGTTCACACAACTTCCATCCCTATCCAATGTGCCACACTTCATTGCTTTTTTGCTAGAGATCCACTGCCCCACCATGGGTCCACCCTGCCCCCACCTGCTGGCTCCCACTGTACCATTTTTTTCTTTTTCCCTTTTTGCATATCCTTTCCCCATCCCCCCCGACCCCCACCTAGCATTGTAAGCCACTTCTATCCCTTCCCAGCAAACCACACTGCACCACCACGGCTAAACAGTCACTGGCCCACTGCAATCCTGGGTTCCCCCAGCTCCTACCTGCTGACTCCTGCTTTTTTCTTCTTTTTCTTCCACCCTCCCACCTAGCTGGCAGGCCACTCTCCTCTTCCTGTTAGCCTACACAGCACATTCATAGAGGGTCCTGGTACCCAAGTCTACCACTGCCCTAGATCCAGCCTTCCCCCCAAACTGAACCCAGTGCAAAGTCGTTTATTGTATCCTTCTGTCATTTTCTTTCTTTTCTTTGTACATCACACCTAGCTCCATATGCAACCCTCCCTTCCTGGCAGCCTCCAAGTGTGTTCTGCTCCTGCCTTCTATTTTATTTTTCTTTTTTATTTATCTTCTCTGTTCTTTGTCCATGTTACCTAGCCTTGGACCATATCCATACACCCTTCTCACCAGTCCCCAGCATGCCACTGTAGATAGAGTATCCCCAGTGGTCTGGACTGTCATCACACCATGCCTACTCTCCCTTCCTCTTCTACCCATTCAACCAGCTGATGAACAGTGGGAAATGAGCCCATACCACTTCTTATATGGCACCACAACATATCTGGCAAGGGGCTGTGACTTCTTCTGTGCTGCTGGACCAACATCAGTCTGCTCTCAGAGCTTAGTAAAGAGACCTAGGAACACAGAAATCAGAACAATGAAAAAATAGACAAAATAATGGAAAACACAGAAAAATGGAAACATAGCCAAAATCAAGGAAAATACAGGCACAGACTGGAAAATTCAGGAAAACAATATAAGAATAAAATTTCAACATAAATATTTAGAAATTATGCAAAAACAACTAGCTATCCAAAAGATACAAAAAAGAAAGTTCAGAAAAGAACAACTCAATAGAAAGTTTTAGAGAAAAATTTAACGATAGAATCAGTGAAACTGAAGACAAGTCCATAGACTTCATTTTGTTTTATGAAAAATCAGAAAAAAGAATTAAAAAATAAAGGAAACCTAAGAATCACGTGGGACAAAGTCAACAGCAAAAATGTGCATGTGATCAGTTTGAGAACAGAAAAAGGAAACAGAAAACACAAGGAAGACTGTGGAAGATTTGCTCGCAGACAATGTCCCAAATGTCTTGGAAAATGAAAAGCTGACCATCCAAGAAGTTCAGTGACACCACACAAGATAGACCCAAAAAGAAAATCTCCAAAACACATTATAATTACACTTGATAAAATCAAAGACAAAGACAGAATTCTGAGTGCGGCAGAAGAAAAAATGAAAGGTAACTTGCAAAAAGGAAATAATGAGACTGAGCTCAGAGTCTTCAGGCAGAAATTATACAGGTAAGAAGGTAGGCAATGGGATAAGACATATAAAACCCCGAA
This sequence comes from Heterohyrax brucei, assembly GCA_028571685.1. Taxonomy (NCBI): domain Eukaryota; kingdom Metazoa; phylum Chordata; class Mammalia; order Hyracoidea; family Procaviidae; genus Heterohyrax; species Heterohyrax brucei. The sequence goes on along the minus strand of CM053154.1, from coordinate 78,648,920 downwards.
AGAGAAAAAGTTCTGACAAAGAATAACATATTCTACAAAACTCTCACTCAGATACATCAAAATTATGACACTTCCAGATGAAGAGAAATTAAGGAAATTTCTAAAAACGAAACCAAACTTGCAAGAAATGTTAAAGGAAGTCCTTCAGTGAGAAAATCAACAACATCAGACAACAATTAAAGTCACGGACACAGGACAGTCATCAAGCTAAGTAAAGATTTCTCAAAAATAAAATGAAGCTAAAAGAAATAAGAAAAAGAGATGAAAACCTATAAACAATGGCAATGGCAAAACAATAAAAGGAGGAATAAATGGTATAAGCACAAGTCTTTCAAGAGGAGAGAAAGTCAGGATATCAAGTAGTAAAAGACTGACTTAAACTTAGGGAGATAAGGGAAAATATCAAGGTAACCACAAAGAAAGTTAATAAACTCACTAATCAGAATAAAAAAGAAGAAAATCATAAAGACTCAGTAAACACAAAATCTATAACAACGAAAGAAAACAAAACCCATGAACAAAAAGAACTCAGAACAGGAAAGTAAGAGGAATAAAGAAAACATCAGCAACCACAAAAAAAGGTACAGCAATATGAAACCAATAAAATCATACCTACCAATCATCACAATGAATGTAAATGTTTTAAATGCACCTGTAAAGAGACAGATGGTAGCAGAAAAGATAAAAAAACGAAAACCACAATCCATCAACATACTATTTACAAGACAAATATATGAGAAACAAAGACACAGCTATATTAAAAATCAAAGAATGAAAAAAAAAGTATCAAGCAACCAGTAATCAAAAAAAGAGCAGAAAGGGTAACATGAATCACAGATAAAATAGACATTAAGGCAAAATCAACTGTGAAGACAAGGAATGACATAATATAAAGATTAAAGTGATGATCTACAAGAAAATGGAACTTTAATAAATACCTATGTACCCAACAACAGGGTTCCAACACATGTAAAATAAACTTGAACAGCACTAAAAAGAAAAATGGACCATTCCACAATAATACAAGGAAATTTCAACACAATACTTACAGCAAAAAATAAAACGTCTAGAAAAATTACTAAACAGAATATCCAAAGACCCAAATTAGCCAAACTGAACTTATAGACATATATAGAACACTGCACCCCCAGCAGCCAAGTATACAACCTTTTCCAACAAACATGGAACATTATCCAGGATATACCACATCTTAGGCCATAGAGCAACCCTCAATAAAATCCAAAACACTGAAATCATACAAAGCATTTTCTTTGATCATAACACCACGAAAGTTGAAGTCAATAACAGAAATAGCAGGTTAAAAAAATCAAATACATGGAAATTGAATACAACTTCTTAAAACAATAGGGTAATAGAAGAAATCAAAAAGTGAATTTAAAAAAATGAGGATGAAAACACATCACACCAAAACCTTTGGGACATAGACAAAGAGTCCTCAGAGGATATTTTATAGTAATAAATGCACACATCAAAAAAGAAGAAAAGGAAAAAAAATAGAACTGTTAGCTATACAACTCAAACAAGTAAAAAGAGAACAGCTGAAGCCCATAGCCACCAGAAGAAAAGAAATATTAAAGACTAGAGCAGAAACAAATGAAATATAAAATAGAAAAACAATAGAATCAACAAGACCAAAAATTCTTTGAAAACATCAATAAAATTGATAAAACATTGGTCAGACAGACAAAAGAAAAACAGAGAAGCATACAATAAGAAATGAGATGGAGGATTTTCCAACAGGCACAAATGAGAAAAAGAACCATAACAAAACACTATGAAAAATTAAACTCCAAAAAAATTGTAAAAAAAAAAAAATGACAAATTTCTAGAAACACACCATCTACCGAAGTTAACACGGACTGAGACAGAAAGTCTGATTAGACTCATAAGAAGACAAGGGACTGAAGAGGCAATGAATAACCCCAACTACCACCACAAAAAAAAAAAAAAAGAAGAAGAAAAAAGAAAGAAAAAGACAACTCCAGCCTGAAGGGCCTCAAGGAGAACATTTAGTCAGCTTACACCAGATCTATTCAAAGTATTTCAGAGCATAAAAAAAGGAAGGAATATTCCTGAAATCATTCTATGAAGCCAGCATAATTATGATTTTACTACCAGACAAAGGCACTACCAAAGAAAAAAAAATTACAGAACAATGTGTCTCATAAGGACAAATATAAAAATTCTAAAATAAATAAATAAATAAATAAGTTAAGACAATAGAATTCAGCATCATATAAAAAGAATAACACAGTATAACCAAGTGGGATATATACCACGTATACAAGGATAGTTCTACATTATAAAATCAAGTAGTGTAATTCCTAACATAAAAAAAGAAAAAAATCACATAATCATTATAATTGACACAGAAAAGGCATTGGATAAAGTCCAATATCCTTTCGTCATTAAAACTTTGAATGAAATAGTAGTACAAGGGAAATTCTTCAACATAATAAAGGACATCTATACAAAACCAATGGCCAACATCATTCTTAATGAAGAGAGGCTGAAAGCATTCCCCTGAGAATAGAAATAAGACAACTCACTGCCATCGAGTCAGTTCTGACTCATAGTGACCCTAGAGGTCAGAATAGAACTGCCCCCTAGAGTTTCCAAGGAGTGCCTAGTGAATCTGAACTGCCAACCTTTCAGTTAGCAGACATAGCACTTAACCCACTGTGCCATCAGGGTTCCCAGGAATAAGACAAGGATACCCTTATCACCACTCCTATGTAACATTTTGTTGGAGGTTCTAGCTAGGGCAATAAGGCACGAAGAAAGTAAAGGGCATCCAAACTGGAAAGCAGTAGAATTATTTCTGTTCACAGAGGATATGACCCTATATATGGAGAATCCAAATATTCAACAAGGAAACTATCAGAACTGATAGACTCAGCATAGTAATAGGATACAACATCAATGTACAAAAACAGTTGGATTCCTATACACCAACAATGACAACTTTGAAAAGGCAAAATAAGAAAACAGTACTATTCATGCCAGTCACCCAAATGATAAAATTCTTAGGAATAAATCTACTGAGGGATATAAAAGCCTTAGACAAAGAAAACTACAAAATATGATTGTGAGAAACTAAAGGAGACCTACATAAATGGAAAAGCACACCACACTCACAGACAGGAAGACTCAACATTCAGGAAATGTCAATTCTACCCAAAGTGACATATAGATATAATGCAATCCCAATCCAAATACCAACAACACTCTTCAATGAAATGGAAAATCTAATTACCTACTTTATAAAAAAAGAAAAACCTACTGCTCTTGAGTCAATGCCGACTCATAGCAACCCTATAGGACAGAGTAGAACTGCCAAGATGAATTGCTACAGAGTACATGGTAGATTCAAACTGCCAACCTTTGGTTAGCAACCATAGCACTTCACCACTGTACTACCAGCATTTCCAAAGAAAGAAAAGAGGTACCAAATAAGCAAAGTATTACTGAAGAAAAGAACAAAGAAGGAAGCCCCACACCAACTGATCTTAGAATGTTCTACATAGTCAGCAACAGTCAAAATACCCTGGTATTAATGCAGTAACACACACAGAGACCAATGGAAGAGAATCAATAACCTAGACTTTAACCTATCCAGTGATGACCAGCTGACCTTTGACAAATGACCAAATCCCATTAAATGGGAAACAGTCTTTTTGAGAAACATTGCCGGTAAAACGGGATGTGCATCTGTAAAAATATGAAACAGAATCCATACCTCACAGTATACACAAAAACTAACCCCAAATAGATCAAAGACCTAAGTATAAACATAAAATGATAAAGATCACAGAAGAAAAAATAAGGGCAACATTAAGGGCCCTTGCAAATGGCACAAATAGAACACAAAATAAAAGCAATAATGCACAAGCACCAGATGATAAACTAGATAACTTGGAGCTCTTAAGAATAAAAATGGTAAAACAAAGAAGGAAACAACATGAATAAGAAATGAGATGGGAAATATCACAACAGATCCATCAGAAATCAAAAATATTGGGACAAAACACTATGAAAGACTGTACTCTAACAGATTTGAAAACCTAGAGGAAATGGACAAAATCCTAGATTCATACCACCTACCAAAACTATCACAAGGAGAAGTAGAACAGCTTAATAAACCCATCACAAAGGAAGAAATTGAAGAAGTCATCAAAAAACTACCAACCAAAAAAAAAAAAAAAAAAAAGCCCTGGCTCAGATGGCTTCACTGCAGAATTCTACCAAGTTTGTCCCCTGTTGCCAGTTCTATTCTGTCCTATAGGGTTGCTATGAGTTGGCACTGACTCAGGAGCAGTAGGCTTTTCTTCTTTGTTATAAAGTAGGTAATTAGATGTTTCCATCTAATTAAAGAGTGTTGTTGATATTTGGATTGGGACTGCATTATATCTATATGTCACTTTGGGTAGAACTGACATTTCCTCAATGTTGAGTCTTCCTGTCTGTGGGCACAGTGTGCTTTTCCATTTGCGTAGGTCTCCTTTAGTTTCTCACAGTCATATTTTGTAGTATTCTTTGCATAGGGCTTTTATATCCCTCAGTAGATTTATTCCTAAGAACTTTATCATTTTCGGGACTAGTAATTCTAATACTACTGAGACTATTTCACAACACAGAAAAGGATGGCATACTCCCAGTTTCATTCTATGAAGCCAGCACAACCCTGATACCAAAGCCAGGGAAAGATCCTACAAAGAAGGAGAACTACAGACCAATACAACTCATGCACCTAGATGCAAAAATCTTCAACAAAAGCCTTGCCAATAGAATTCAACAACACATCAAAAAAATAATACACCAGAACCAAGTTGGATTCATAACTGGAATGCAAGTCTGCTTCAACATCAGAAAACCAACTAATGTGATCAACCACATAAATAGCACAAAAGATAATAATCACCTGACCTTGTCAGTTGATGCAGAAAAGGCATTTGACAAAGTCCAACAGCTATTCATGCTATACACTCTCAGCAAAATAGAAATAGAAAGTGTTTTAGTCAGCTAGTGCTGCTCAAACAGAAATACCACAGAGTGGATGGCTTTTAACAAAGGAAAGTTTAGTCTTACACAGTCCGGTAGGTTACAAGTCCAATTCAGGATGTCTGCTCCAGGGGAAGTCTTTCCCCCTTGTTGACTCCAGAGGAAAGTCTGGTATCACATCAGTCTTTGTCCAGGGAGAGTCTTGGTGCAGGAACCTTGAGTCTGAAGGACACACAGTTCCACTGGTGCTGCTTTCTTGATGGTGTGAAGTTGACAATTCCCTGTCTGCTTCCCTTTCCTTTTAGCTCTTCTTGGACAAAAGGATTAAGGGCGAGGCAAGCCATACTCCAGGGAAACTACCTTTACAGTGGAGCAGGGAGGTGATCTTAGAAAGGGATTTACAATCCCACCCTAATCCTTTAACATACAGCACAGCAAAATCACAAAATGGAGGACAATACCAGAAAACAGGCAACCATGGCCCAGCCACATGGCTACACCTATTTTGGGGGGGACACAATTCAATCCATGACACAATGCAAATTCCTCAATGCAATAAGGGCCATCTATGCAGAGCTAACTGCCTACATTATCCTGAGTGGAGAGAGACTGAAAGAACTCCCCTTGAGAGAGGGAACTAGAGAAGGATGCCTGCTCTCACCTCTCCTATTCAACATTGCACTAGAAGTTCTGGCCAGAGCAATTAGACAAAACAAAGAAATAAAGGGCATCTGCATCAGCAAAGAAGAAGTAAAGTTCTACGCATTTGCAGGTGATATGATTGCATATGTAGAGAATCCCAAAGAATCCATAAGTAAACTACTCAGACTAATAGGAGAGTTCAGCGAATTATCAGGATACAAGATCAACATAAGTAAATCAGTAGGATTCCTTTATACTAACAAAGAGATCATGAAAGAAGAAATCTCCAAACAAATGCCATTTACTAGAGCCCCCAAGAAGATAAAATATCTAGGAATAAATTTAATTAGAGACAGAGACCCTTACAAAGAGAACTACAAGATCTTGTAGCTAGAAACTAGGAGAGACTCATACAAATGGAGAAACCTATCCTGGTCATGGATAGGAAGACTTAACACTGTGAAAATGTCTATTTTACCCAAAGCAATCTACATATATAATGAAATTTCAATACAAATTCCAGTGACGTTTTTTAATGAGATGGAGAAACAAATCACCAACTTTGTTTGGAAAGGGAAGAAAACTCGGATAAGCAAAGCACTACTGAAGAAGAAGAATACACTGGGAGGCCTCTTGCTATACAACTTTAGAACCCAGTACACTGCCACAATAGTCAAAATAGCCTGTTACTGGTGCAAAAAGAGACATAGAACAATGGAACAGAATTGAGACCCCAGAGATGCCACCATCTTCCTATAAACAGTTGATATCCAACAAAGGCCCTAAGAATGTAAACTGGGGCTGGCAAAATTGGATATCTATCTGTAAAAAATTGAAACAAGACCCATATCTCACACCTTACACAAAAACTAACTCAAACTGGATAAAAGACTTAAATATCAAATGTAAAATGCTCATCCAAGAAAAAATAGTACCAACAATGGAACTTTTAACACACAATGTAGACAGATTTCAAAATCTGACAAAGTACGATCAGCAGAAAACAAATGAATTGAAACTACTAAGAATCAAATACTTTTGCCTATCCAAAGAATTTATCAAAATAATTAAAAGACCACCTACAGAATGAGAAAAAACATTTGACAACTATATATCAAACCAACATCTGATCTCCATAATCTACAAGGTACTGCAAAATATCAACAAGAAAAGGATCAATAACCCAATTAAACACTGGGCAAAGGAGATGGACAGACTCTTCTCTAAAGAGGATATCCAAGCAGCCAAAAGACACATGCAGAAATGTTCAAAATCATTAGCTATTAATGAAATCTAAATCAAAACGAAGATGAGATACCATCTCACCCTAACAAGGTTAGCCATGACCCCAAACATGAAAAGCGTGGTTCTAAAAAGGGCAAATCCAAAAAGGGCAAGTGCTGGGGTAGCTGTTAAGGGATTGGAGCTCCCCTGCACTGCTGGTGGGATTGCAGGGTGGTGCAGCCTCCTTAGAGAGCAATCTAGTGCTTTCTTGAAGCTCTGGAAGTAGATGTGCCATTTGACCCAGCAATCCCACTGCTTGGAATGTATCCTGCAGAGTTAAGGGAAGTCATGAGAGCCAATGATGCATGCAGATGTTTGTTAAGGCACAGTCTATAATACAGGGGTTGGGCAGGGGGGAGTCAGCCCCAGTGTCCAGCAACAAGATGAATGGATGAATGGGCTGTGGTATATGTACTCAGTGGAACACTGTGCAGTGATGGAGAACTGGATGATTTGGGGGAGTGTCTCGTGGCCTGGTTTCAGTTGGGGGACATTATGTTGAGTAAGGTCAGTCAGAGGCACAGGGATGGGTACTGTGGGAGACTCCTACTGCAGGGACTTAGGGACAGACTCATGTGCAGACAAGGGGATTTTTTGACGATTGTTGGGGAAGGGGGAGGGAGGGAGAGGGTTGGTTATGGTTTGGATAGCTGATGGAAATTTGGTTGGGTGGTACCAGTGATGGCACACGTTAGAGAAGATCAATTTGGCTGGATTTTGCCATGACCTGAGGACTCCTCCAATCTTGGCTCAATGGTGCAGGGGTGGAGCAGCATGGGTGGGAGTCTGGGGACTGTGCTTTCAGGGGATGTTGAGGCCAATTACAATACCTGGCCTGCTCCTAGGAGAGGCTTCTGCACACCATGTTGGTGGGTGATGCCTGCCAAGCCAAGGTGGGTGATACCTGGGGTCTTAAAATCTAACAAGCTGCCATTTGAGGTGTACCAAATGGTCTCAACTAAGCTGGAGCAGATGAGCACCAAGGACAACAATGACATGGGGGAAGGGGAGCCCAAGAGATGGGGAGGACTCACATGAATGTGTGACTGTGTCAGCTTATGACCAGAAGAGCCGGACAGTGCCCAGCTGCCCCCAGTGACAGCCATGGTGGGGCTCATAATGTTGGGTCCAGGTGGCAACATAAAAGAGGGAGGAGTCTACCCTGGGAGCTCCATTGGAGGACCATAACTGATGGTCTGGGGGTTCCCCTGGGAGCATGGCACCTAGACATGATGATAGATCATTGGTGAAGTCGGCTATATGGATGGGGGTGGATTGGACTCGGGGACACAGAGTAACAATGTTGTGTGTACACTTTATGGTTCTGTGCATCTGTAAGATGTTGCCCTGCTAGCCTCTTGCTGGTGGGAAGTGGAGAGGGTGGAGAGGATAGGACGTGAGATTGGGTGGAGTGGAGGGGGGGTGTGCTGTCACTGGGCAGGGAGAGCAGAGGGAGCTGCAGATGGACAGGCATGCTGGTTTGAATTGTATTGTGGACTTTTGCTCAATCACCATTAAAAAATGAAAAAAAAAATCAAAACAGTTATGCTAATGAAAAGATTTTACCAAAAGAATAAAAAGAGAACCTATAAAATAGGAAAAAATACATATTTTTCTGTTTGGTCTAATAGTTTCAACAAGGGTCTAACTTCTAAAACCTATAGAATATTTTAACACCTCAGTAACAAAAAGACACATAATCTAATAAAAAATTTTCAAATGATATGAAGGGAGATGTCACCAAAGAAGACATTCAGGGAGCTAAAAGAAGCATAAGAAAAAGCTTGCAATTATTAGCCTTTGGAGTACTGCAAATCAAAACTACAGGGAGAAATCACCTCACCTAGCCAATATGGGGAGGGAAGAGAGAGAGAAAACGGGGGAAGAAACGAGAGAAGGAGGAGAGGGAGGGAGGATGTGAGAAAGGAAAGAAAATAATAAATACAGGAGAGGTTGTGGGGAGTTTCGAACTCTTATGCACTGTTGAGGGGAACACAAAATGGTATAACAACTACAGAAAACGATGTGGTGCCTCCTTAAAAAGCTAGAAATAGAAATATGAGACTTAGCAACCCCTCTCCTGGGAGTACATCCTAGTGAAACAAGAGCCACCACACAAGCATATGCACATCTGCTTTCAATGAAGCATTATTCACAGTAGCAAAAAGATAGAAACAACCTAATTACCCTTCAACAGATGAATGGATAAACAAATTATGGTATATACATAAACAGTGATCAAGAGCAATGATGACTGCTAGAAATATTTCACAACATAGATGAATCTGGAGGGTATAATGTTGAGTGAAATAGGTAGATCACAAAAGAACAAAGATTGTACGAGACCACAAAAATCCAAGAAAATGTTTACACACAGAAAAAAACAATCTCTGATAGCCATGAAGGAGAGCAAGGTTAGGGAGGGGAAATCACCAACTAGATAACACACAAGTGTTAACTTTGGTGAAAGGAAAAACAACACATCATTTATGGCAATTCAGCACAGCTTGACCAAAGCAAAGACATAGCAGCTTCCCAGATGCAGCCAAATCCCTTGAGGCACCAAGTTTTGGAGCTGAGGGCTGGAGACCGTAGGGATACCTAGGTCAACTGGTATAATACAGCTTATAAAGAAAATGTTCTATATTCTACTGCGGTGAGTAGTGCCGGGGTGTTGAAAGCTTCCAAATGGCCATCTAAAATACATCCACTTACTGATTCCCTTAGGTCTAGGGTTAAAGAGAATGAAGAAAATCAAAGACATAATGCAAATATTAGTCCAAAGGAGAAATGGATCACATGATCCATGACCTCTGTCCTCCTAAGCCCAGAAGAACAAGGTAGTATCCAGCTATCACCACTGACAACTTCGATAAGGACCACAATAGAGGCTTCCAGGCTGTTGTTGTTGTTGAGTGCCATCAAGTCAATTCTGACTCATAACAACCATATGCACAACAGGACAAAACATTGTCCAATCTTTCGCCCTGCCCAGAATCCTCTGTATGCTTAAGCCCATTGTTGCAACTATCTTGTTAATGGTCTTTATCTTTTTCTCTGACTCTCTACTTTACCCAGCATGATATCCTTCTTCAGGGCCTGATCCCTCCTGACAACATGTCCAAAGTATGTAAGAGGCAGTCTTACTCTCTTTGCTTCCAAGGAGCACTCTAGTTGTATTTCTTCCAGAACAGATCTTTTGGTAGTCTGTCATGATTGAACTGTGTCCCCCCCGGAATAGGTGTAGCCCTGTGGCCATGATTCCCTGTATTCTATGATTGTCCTCCATTTTGTGATTTTGCTGTGCTGTATGTTAAAGGATTAGGGTGGGACTGTAAATCTATTGAGAAGATCACCTCCCTGCTCCACTATAAAGGGAGTTTCCCTGGAGTGTGGCTTGCACCATCCTTAACCCTTTCATCCTGCAAGAGATAAAAGGAAAGGGAAGCAGGCAGAGAATTGGGAACCTCACATCACCAAGAAAGCTGCACCGGGAGAAGAGCGCATCCTTCAGACCTGAGGGCCCTGTGCCAAGATGCTCCCTGGACAAAGACAGATGCGATACCGGACTTTCCTCCAGAGCCGACTAGGGGGAAATATGGACATGAAGCCTATCAGACTGTGTAAGAATAAACTTTCCTTTGTTAAAGCCATCTACTCTGTGGTGTTTCTGTTAGAGTAGCACTAGCTAACTAAAACACAGTCCACAGTATACTTGATATTCTTCTCCAACACCGCAATACAAAGGCATCGATTCTTCTTCTGTCTTCCCTGTTCACAGTCCAGCTTTCACATGGATATGATGTGAATGAAAATATCATGGTTTGGGTTAGGTGCACCTTAGTCTTCAAGATGATATCTTTACTTTTCAACACATTAGAGAGGACCTCTGCAGCAGATTTTCCTAATTAAATGCATTCTTTGATTTCTTGACTGCTGCTTCAAATTCACAAAAAAAGCCTAGACTTATTGATCTGACAAAGACTAGAAATACCCCGAGATTATGGCACCCAGTCATTGTGCCAACTCAGAACTGAAGGCCACTCCCAAAACACACCTCTCATTCAAAGACAGGCATGAAAAACTAAAACAATACACATGAAAAATGTGCTTCCTAATTCAATCAAATATATGAGAACAAATGGCCAACACCTGCCTGAAAACAAAGACAAGAAGACAAGAAGGGACAGTAAACCTGGACACAGGGTGTGAGGGGAAAGAGGGCGAGTAATGACACACTGAGGGGATTGCAACCAATTTCACCAGACAATTTCTGTCTAAATTTGTGAATGAGAAACAAATGTGTGCTGAAAATTCACATAAAACACACACACGCAATCAGAGAACAAATGGTCAACAGTTGCCCTAAAGCAAAGATAAGAAACTAAGGGAGCACAGGGGAATAATTAACTAAAAAATTAATAGAAACAGATCAACCAACAGGAATAATAAGAATGCTGACACATTGTGAAAAATAAAGCTAATGCCACTGAACAATGTGTACAGAAATTGTTAAAAGGGAACTTACTTTGCTGTGTAAACTTTCACTAAAAACACAATACAATAATGTTTAAAGAGGAAAAAGAACAAAAAAGGATTACAGCCAAGAAAGCCCTACGGGGCACTTCTCCTCTGTCAGATGGGGTTGCTATGAGACAGTATTGTCTCAATGACACCCAAAATAACAACGGCATTTATATTTGCACAGCCACTGCATATAGACGTATATGTATATATGTGCAAATATACATAATACATCTACACACACACATACTGATTTTTTTTTTCTTTCTTTCTCCTTCCTGGTCACATCATTTTGAAGAGTTTGGCCTTTAGCTAATATTATTAATGATTTTGCTTCAGTACTTGGGCCTGTAACAGACTCTTCAATTCTCCTTCAACACATGATGGGGTGAGCTCTGAACTGCGACTAACTTAACCCCAGGCATGAGTTAAGTGGTAGTTTAGTGGCAGAAGTCTTGTCTTTGATGTGAAAGACTTGGTCTTGATTTCAGGCCAATGTAGTTCACATAGAGTTACCACCCATCAGTGGAGGCTTGCTACTGTAAGACTAAAGAAGTTTCAGTAGAGTATCAGACTAAGACAGACTACAAAGAAAGGCCTGGAGGTCTCCTGCTGAAAATCAGCCAAAGAAAATGGATCACAATAGTTATATTCCACTGTGTAATGAGTTCGGGGCTGACCCAGTGGCTGCTAACAACAGCCCCAAGCTTGGCTGGATGTACAACTCCACCCAAACATTGGAATACAGGCTTTGAAACAAACAGTCTCAGAAGGACTAGAGCCAAGCCAAGTGCCGTCAAGTCAGATCCAATTCATGGCAACCCTAGGAGCCAGGGTAGAACTGACTCCCAGAGTATTCAAGGAGCGCCTGGTGGATTTGAACTGGCAGCCTTGATGGGATTACTAAATAAACTGAACCACAAGTCTTTGAGTGAGCTACTTGGAAAGCCACATTTGCAAGAAAAAGAGAGAGAGAGATTTGAATCCAACATCAAATTCGCTAGCACCTCAAGAACTGTCACTTTCTCCACATCCATGATGAAATCAGACAAGGATTTAACGTCAGCTCTCATTTCTCACTTCTACCATAGCTTTTGTAGTTCCCATCAAACAATACTTTCTCTTTAAGTTTTGCTTTAAGGAAGCCCTTTGTACTCATTTGCTGAGCTAGCTAGAGAGAGGGCTTGAAATAAACAGATGAAACTAATCATCCTCTGAGACAGAAGAGGCTTTCTACTAGGTTCTGATTAGATGAAGGTGATCTCTGCCAAAGAGCTCGGTCCTCAATTCCTTTTTCTATAGTGCCAGCACATTTTTTCCCCATGGAGGAAAAGCAAAGACAAACACTCTACCCAAAGAAAGGGTGACTAAAGCTTTAATTTTTTGAATAGAGAAACTAAAGGCCTGAGAAATAAGGGACTACCCAATGTATAGTCATATTTAATAAGAACAAAGGGATCTGGGACCATCCACTCATCTTCTATTTGGGCTTCTTTCCATCCAAGTAGAGCACTTTTATTACCCTATCAGTCAATCCTCAACTTCACCTCCCTTATTCCCTGATTTAAGTAATCCAACCAACCATGAAAGTGAAACTGCCATCAAGTCAATTCTGACTCACAGAAGCCCTATAGCCAAGTCAAGTGCCGTGGAGTCGGATCCGATTCACGGCAACCCTAGGGGCTAGGGTAGAACTGACCCCCAGAGTATTCAAGGAGCACCTGGTGGACTTGAACTGCCTATAAGGCAAAGTAAAATTGCCCCCTAGGGTTTCCAAGGAGCAGCTGGTAGACTTGAACAGCCAACCTTTTGGTTAGCAGCCATAGCTCTTAACCACTGCACCACCAAGCACTCCCCAACCAACCATACCAGGGTTCTCTGTCAGCAATGAAATTCATGCTGCATTCCCCAAGGTCAGGTGTAAACCAGTTGCTATTAAGTCTGTCCCAACTCACAGCAACCCCATGTATGTAAAGTATACCTGTGCTCCATATGGCTCTCAATGGCTGGCCTTTCAGAAGTAGATGACTGAAAATTCTACTTCTGAGGTGCCTCTGGATGGACTTGAACCTCCAACTTTTGGTGTCACTCAGCATGTTGACTATTTGCACCACCCTGTGAGTCCAGGCCAGACTTCAACCTAATCTTTTATTTCCTTGTGCTGTGCAGGTGATTAGCAACCATGATTCAATTATATAAAGGCTTAATGAAATAAAAACAAAGAGAAGAAAATTGTGTGAACCCCAAAAGGTAATATTAAATTATTTCATTTTCATTTTCAAGTCTTTACATAAACAATCGTGTCTGTCCCCCAATATTTTGAATATCCCTGCATTCAGTGAAGATACCCTCTAAAATGACAAAATTTTCATGGATTCTATGATCCATGGAAATTAAAATCTAGATTGTTGATATTAACAGGAACATGGAAATTCTACTAGTTGTGTCTAGAAAAGACAAAGCTGTAGTTGAAATATAAATGTAGATAAAACACTTTAAACTCTACTCTGTGCTATACAGACAACTAGAGAAGTGATATTAAAGATGGTTTCATCTGTTAAAGTCCCTTAGTTTTTCTCAATATAACACTAGCTGTAACAAATATCACGGCCTATGTATTTGTCATCCTAGAATCCCAGAAATCTAACCAGTATAATCCAGTCAAGGGCAGTGGTGATTCAGTGGCAAAATTCTTGCCTTCACAAAGATATGTTCAATTCCCAGCCAATATGCAGCCACAACCCTTTTACCAGTGAAGGTTTGCATGTTACTGTTATGCTGAAAAGATTTCAGCAGAGCTTCCAGAAAAGGCATACTAGGAGGAAAGGCCTGAATATCCACTTCTGAAAACCTTGTAGATCACAGCAGTCCAATCTGCAACTGATCTTGTGGATAGCACAGGATCAGATGGCGTTTTGTTCCATTTTGCATAGGGTTGCCATGAGCTGAAGGTCAACTTGATAGCAGCTAACAAGCACTTAATCTAGTCAGCAAAGTACAGAATTAAAATGGTAAATTCTACACAAGAGCCAAACTCTCATTAGCATATCTCTCATCGCCATGAGTCGGATCCGACTCGACGGCACTTGGCTTTGGCAAAACACCACTCAATGATGTGGTACAGAAGTTAGGGCAGAGGACAGTCAATGAAAAGTCAAGGGGAGTAAGGAGGAGCTTTATCCAACTTGAGTGGCGAGCATTTAGGAAACAGAAATGTAAAAGAATGTAAAACTGGAAGATGTTTAAGCCAAATAAACAAAAGTTTATCAAGTTTAGCACCTGAAACTACACATAGCTGTCAGTGTTGTCTAAGATAAAACTTTGTAGCTTTCATGATTCTAGAAAGCAGAAGGTGGTGTGGTACTGTTGAAGGAACAGGGAACGAGGGCGCCAAGATTCCACGCCCAATTCCACAGCTAATTAGCTCTTTGCAAGCTTTTTGCCTCAGTTTCTTCATCTGTTAAATCAAGATGCTACATTAATTTGCTGGGATGGGCTCTGAAAACTCAAAAAATGAACAGTTTTATGGGGTCTAAATTGGGTGAATCTTTTCTCTTGTGTTCATTCAAATTAAGAAAAAAAAGTATATACCAAGAAAGAATGATTGCACTTCCCTTCAGAAAACGAAATGTTTGACATTAGAGAACAATTGAATGCCAAACAAAAAGCTTATCCACTGCATGATGCTTACATCAGAAGATCAGCAAATAAGATTCCGAAGTCTTTCTAAGAACCCTTAAAAAGAGAAACCTGCAGATTCTAACAGTATGGCTTAGTTCTCATTTTAAGGCTAAGAACTCCAGCTTCTGAGAAGGGAAGGTAGGTTATAAGAAATGATGCAAAATGACTGACTCTAAAGTCACATTATAAGATTCAATAGATCTCAGTCACCGACTCCACATTCAGCCATTTCTTTCTCTTGTTACCTACCTCTTCTAAAATTGTTAGCTTTGACACATAATATTTTTCTTCCCGAGAACCAAACATAGTGCTAGCAAAGCTGAATTTGCTCTGTATGACAAACTATAAATAGTTTCAGTACTACCTTTATGCTATTTTTTATACATTGTATGTGTTTGGAACTTTTCATCAAAACAATTGAATTAAAAATAAATTATTTTCTAAATAAGTGCTTTTTGTGTCTAAACTTCACCCAGTGGAGTTTGAAAATAACACTCCAAAATGCTCCCAAACACTCAAGCAGTAACATCAGCAGAGTTGGCATCATCCAGTGCAGTAACTCACGGGGTCACTTCCTCCCGTAACAAACCACACAGAATCCCCAGTAATGGTTTTTGAATTGCATTACTCATAAATCATAATTCCCATAAATCACCACTTCTTTCAATTACTACTTCCTTCTCAAAAAAGTTATTGATACAGGTTCACAAATACTGATTACCACAATATTGCAGTTGATAGAAAATTAGACAAAATCAGTGACTAAGACACTGGCAGCAATGAAAAAATGGTGCATGCTTGCTGCACATTTAAAAGCCACATGACTTGGAGTGCCATTGTACCTGACTAACAATGAGAGCTCTGACTGGAGCTCCTTAAAAGGTTCAAAAATTAATTTTGCATAGAGTTTTAGCCTTATAGGTATAGTGATACATGAAAGTTGGGCTTACATAATTTTTGTTGTTGTTATAACTACAGGTATATTTTTTTATCAATTTTCATTTTGGTGTTATTTTCTCTGATGGTCTCATCCCCTCTGACAGTGTCACCCACTAAGGTCCACACCCCCTGCTACCCACTAATGACACTGCTGCATTCAAGGCAGAGATCCTGGAAGAAGAGGAGGCAGTTGCTGTGACCATGAAAATTGCCACCTCAGCGAACATAGTGCCACACAAACTTCACCCACCTCTGCCTTCCACAGCTAAGAATTTAGGCAATCAATACGGATGGTGGTGCAGGTTCACAACGCTTGTAATTACAGCTAGAGAAGCAAGCAGTTCTTCCTATCCAGTTCTAAAGCCTTTCTGATAGAGGAAAGTTTTAGATAGTTTTCTGTTGGCAGATGGCTAAAGTGCGAAAGATAGGCCTTTAGGTTTGTTTGGGCCTGGAGGTGTTTTGGTTGCTGCTGTTGGTTTTAGTTCTTTATATTGCATACTTTGATTTACTAGTCTCAACACTCCTATGAGTTAGATATCACTACTACCCCCATTTTACAGATGATACAACTATACAGCAGTTTTCCCAAAGTCTCACAGATAGTAAGTAGAAAAGTGAGGATAAAAAAAATGCAATTGGCTATGCTGCTAGTAATGGTTATTTCACGCTGCCTTCCAAAGCTGAGAAAGCTGGAGAATTTCTTTTCTTTGGTTTAGAAACTGAGTTCACTTAACTTGATTTCCCTCACCCTTAATTACCATAAGCAAAAGGCCAAGTCACACACACATACAGAGAGAAAAAGAGAGACCCTCCCAAGATAAAAAAAAAAAGTCCCCTCACAATATAACTGATGCACCCTCTGGTGTATGTTTCCCTCCTCTGTAAATAATGAAGAAGCTGTTGAAGGAAGGCATGCCGAGTGGAGGATTTACCAGTGAGAAGGAATATGAGGAGAAAAGAATCTTAGGTTGGTTTATTATGAGCTCAGTCAATTATTAGCAGCACATCTTGACACCACTGTAAATAATACACCTCTGTCAGAGTCTGCTGATAAAGATTTTCTGTTCAATATATCGTCATAGACACATGATAAAGGGGAGACGTTGGATGGCATATGCGGTACACAAGAATAAATATGTGAATAATCCCACAGGCTTTGAGACTTCCAAGTACTAACTATGACAGATATGAACTACAGTGCATTCCATCCTAAGACTGGGGAACTAATGATGATAAGTTGAGCAGTATAATATTCATCTTTAAAGTGTACATTTGTATCTGATGGTTATGCCTGAAGGGACATCATCTGACCTGGCCTATTTCCAGTCATGTAATAATGGGAAGAATTTAACTGGCTCAAATGTAATGCTAGGATCTAAAAGGGAATTAAATTACCCACCACTAACTTTCTATTATATAAACGAGGAAAATCAAACTGAATGAAGTTAATTACTTTGTCCTAGATTAATTACAAAGCCAGCTGAAGACGGTTCTACTGAACGCCCAAAAGTAAGAGAGCTGACCTTGTTTTACATCCAGACAAAGCCTCTACAACACAACGTAGGGAGATGGAGTCCATTTTGGGTGTGAGATATTCCCCTCATTTTCTCTTTTTTCCATCCTGAACCATGACTATAGAGAACAATTTATCCAGCCACTTGAAGAGAATATGTATCACTGTTGTACAGTCAGTTTATCCAAAAACGATAGGGTTTATCACGCTCAGTGTTGGCTGATGTTATGTAAGCCTTACATTGCCACTAAGCATTGTCCAAGTTCTACCTCTTCTAAGAGGCCTTCCTAGACTACACTGCTCCGTTTGCTCTCTTCAGTGCACACAATGACTGCCTACCACAGTCTTGGCATTATGGAGTAATACAGTATATTGGATTATTCAATTAGTCCTGTATCTTTAAGTGCCAAGCCAAGTGCACGACTAAGTAGGTAGTAAATAAACTAAGGACTGTAGTTCATCAGAAGTCCCCAACATTAATGTGGACTCATACACTTCACTAAGACCTCAGGGATCAGAAATTCTACGGTGGGTGGCCAAGAACTTTAAGGACCTCCGCAAAGGGTTCATATGTTCCTGAAACAAAAATGTCTTCAGCTAATGTTCATTCGAAAGAAATGCTGCTAGTTGCTCT
The DNA here is from genome assembly GCA_028571685.1 of Heterohyrax brucei. Taxonomy (NCBI): domain Eukaryota; kingdom Metazoa; phylum Chordata; class Mammalia; order Hyracoidea; family Procaviidae; genus Heterohyrax; species Heterohyrax brucei. Next base: position 78,630,681 of record CM053154.1, on the reverse strand, counting down.
CCTGCCTCTGCAAACCTTAGAAGACATGATGTTTGGGGGATCCCCAAAGACTCTCTTCTACCTTCTGTTCCCCTACGTCAACTACGGGGGGTTACCACTGCTACTGTCCACCCACACGGGTAGCTGAGGTGTCAGGTCAGGCCAAGACCCCCTGAGGGCCTGCACTCAGTAGTGAGGGCTGGTGAGTGCTTCCAGCGTTCCTGTCCCTCAGGTGAGGAAAACCCAATCCTGAATTTTCACTGGGAACTTGCGATATTTTTACATAAATAATGTGTGCCTTCTAAATTCATCAGCTTCATTTTCCCCCTGTGAGGTATTTTCATAGGTACCACTAGATCTATTTTTTTTTAACATGTTGTTGTAAAAAAAAATAATTAGCACAGCACACTTGTAAAAATACCTCACAGGTAAGGCCAAGGGCATGGTTGGCAAGCACATGTAGAAGATGTACATTACTTGCATAAAAATATGGAGTCCTATGGTTTATACATTCCTTTGAATAAAAATAGGGAACTAACTAGCTACAAATTTAAGAGACTGTTATGGATTGACCTGTGTTTCCCAAAAAGATATGTGAAGGTACTGGTACATATGGCTTGGTCTGGAATCAATTAGGTGCTATTTTGTAATGTTAATGAGGTCAAACCAGAAAAACTTGGGGCCTAAACCTAAGCTAGTGGTGTTTTATACAAGCAGCAGAATAGAGGTAGAGACCCACACGCACAGAGGGAAGGCTGACACCATGTGATGACCCATCTACATGCAAAGGAACACCAAGGACTGCCAGGAGCCACTAGAAATTAGGAGGCTCACAGAGGGAGTCAACATAGCCAAGACCCTGATTTGTACTTTTGGCTTCCAGATTCTGAGAAAAATAAATGTCTGTTCTTTAAAGCTACTTACTTGTGGTATTTTGTCATTGTTGTTGTTGTTATGGCAACACTAGGTAAGGAATTTTACATTGGATTGGTTCATATCGTCCAGCTGGGACCTCTCTCTGCTAAGGTTCAAGCAGCTTAAGGGTAGAACAGTGTTTCTGAGTCAGAAGAACAGGTCATCCATGAACTAGGATATATCCTAAACACAGTCAGTCACAGCCCAGTCAAAGATTTCAGAATTGGCCTTAATTAGTAAGATTAATAGCAATATTAGGAAACAAGTTAAGGTCATATTTAAATGTCACGCATCTCTCTCTGGGCATTCCTGCTTCACTAAGTCTTCCAAGAATTAAAAAACATTCTCTTTGGGCTTGTGGTAATTTCTTTTAGAGTCTGGGATCCATCTGCAAACTTGCATGTCACAGAAATAGCATTAGACTGGGAGAGAAATTTGTATGTTTGCTTTATATTCCAATTTAATTCAGGCAAAAATATTAATGGAGTAGGCAACGAAAACTTAATTTCTCTCCTATTTATATTTGTAAAATCAAATGGTGAACCAAATAAACAATATTCATCATGAGCTTATTAACTTTTCACCCTAGCTCACTTATCCTCAAATTTGACAATACAGTATATATACATGTGGCAGATGTACACATACATATTGTCTAGATGTGTATTTACGCATTGCCAAATAACTGATGAACTTAAAAGAAAAGTCTAAATGTTTGAATAAACTCAAAGCCATCTGACTACACATTAAAATATACATTTGGGTTCAGATTTATGAAACGGCATGAGAAATAGCTTTCTTAACTCCACAGTAATAAAGAATCAAGAAACAGATATTTTTTCAATTTCATCCCATTACATTTTATGTCCACATTTAGATGTATCTGGGAAGATCTCTAAACTGACACCAGTGTGAGAGGCCCCTGGGATTCACAAATATCATTTCCATGACACTCAGAAAACTAGGGGAAAAGAGGAGAATGTGAACGGCAATAAATTGGAGCTAATCTCTTTCTGCCACAACCTGAAATGATACTTGGCCAGGTAATCTCCCCATCCTCCAAGCTGTAATAAGAGCTTGTCTGTCTCTCCCAGATACCCAACCTGAGGACTGGTATCTCACCCAAATGCTTGTACTAGAAATTTCCTAACAGGATTCCAGGGCTCTGGAAGAAAAAGAAAAATGAAAAATAATTCTGTCAGGCAGTAAGCATTGTAAGTTTGAAGAAAAGGCAAAGCCTGTAGTTTGAGGCCTACCATAAATAAAACAAATAATGGATTCTTTCAGGTCATAAAGCTCAGTGAACCATAAAACACACAAAAAACCTCTGATGAGGGTCCTCTCAGCCTTTTGGAGTGCCTTTCAGTATAAGTTTGGTGGAATGATTGAAAGCCCCAAATCTGGAGCTATCCTACTGCTTGTCCATTCAGGCCCAAGGGAGAAAATTTTTGAATGTAAACACGAAGAACCCACAATAATCAAAGAGTACACAGGCCAGCTGTGCTTCTGCCTTTGTCACTGCCTGTGATTGCAAGGACATCTTTGTTTTCCATTTAGTGTCAGTGAAGTCCACTAAGCAGAGGTTTGGGATACAGACAGTTGACTACTTGGATGCCAGTGGACAAGTCATTTCGTCTCTCCAGTCCTCAGCTTCCTCATCCAAACATCAATGGTAGAACCACTCTCATTGTGTTCTAAGAATCAAATAAAGTGAGCAGGCAAAGGCCAGAGCCAAGATAAAAATAAAGCTTTTCCTAACACCTTAGTAATTTTTTCCCCCTTTGAGTCATCCGTCTCTGAACCAAGAAATGTGTTAGGGTTAGGGTTAGGGTTAGGGTTAGGGTTAGGGTTAGGGTTAGGGTTAGGGTTAGGGTTAGGGTTAGGGTTAGGGTTAGGGTTAGGGTTAGGGTTAGGGCTAGGGCTAGGGTTAGAGAGAATATTAGCAGTTACCATCATCCCTTAAGTTGGTGGTGGAAGTATGCCTGCAGAAACTCAAAATATCCCAAGGTACGTAAGGAGACATGTCAAATTCTGCTTTTCCCAGGGTCCCTCCTGGAAAGGTTTCCCTTGTTCCATCTGCTAAACACTAACACCTTTTTGTGAGATTTTAAGTGTTGGTGCCAATGCTACCAGATGCTGCGCATTGTCTTCTCTGACTTTCTGTTTTATTGGCATGTCTCTTTTCCTCAACAGCCATATATCACTTGAGTTCATGTGTCATGGTTTAAACTGAGGGTGCTAGACCCAAAGAAACTAGGTCAAACAACTTTTTGCATAGCAACAAATAACCAGTTGCTGCTGAGTTGACTCGGACTCTGGCAACCATGTGTTTCAGACTAGAACTGTGCTTCATGGGGTTTCCAGGGTTGGTTTTTCAGAAGCAGATTTCTAGGCCTTTGTTCTGACACATATCCAGGTGGACTCGAACCTCCAATTTTTAATTCATCATCAAAGTGTACTAACAATACGCATTACTCAGGGACGAGGTACACATTTCTTGGTTCAGACAGAAGCAGATGACTCAAAGGGGGAAACAATTACTAAGGTGTTAGGAAAAGCTTTATTTTTATCTTGGCTCTGGCAACAAATATCTCTCTAACCTTGGAAAAGTCACTTAATTTCTTTGGCTATCAGTCTTCTGATCTCTAAAGATAATCTCCAATTTTCCTTGTTGCTCTAAAATTCTGTAACTTGAAGAAAAACAACTACAGAAGGGACTCTCTGTGATCAGGTCCACTAAGCTATAAGAGCAGAGGAATGAGACCAAGTAAGCACAGATCAAGCCCTTAGTCCAGCTTTAAGAACTCTAATTTCTTTTGGATCTTTCAGCTGTCCTCATCCTTATTATTTATTTAAATTTTTTAGGTTGTGGAAGCTCAACCCAGTGAGCACACCGCCACGTGCACAATGCCACTGCGTCTCTGTCATTAATATCCCACAGGGCTTGAACCCAAAACTCCTTCCACAAATAAGCTAAAATATTCACAAACCAGTGAAAACCAGTTTGAGAAGTGGGGAGAAACAGCAGCCCAGGTATGGAGAGAAAAAGAACCAGGTCCTTGTCAGCTCTGGCTCTGGCCTCAAACTCCCCTAATGCAGCACAGTTCGCCAGGCAAACAGAACGCATGGCAAGATTTACAAGTTTTCTAAACTCAGTCAATCACAACAGCATCTGCTCTGACCTACCGAAGGTCACTCAACCATATTGAATATTTGTCACCATTCCATGGAAAGATAAAGTGAATAGATATCCAAGACAGATTTAGAATGTCCCTGCTTGTTCCAGGACACGATGAATGTCTCTGTGGGCTTGACGAGCACAGGGGCAGATTTCCCCTCCCTGAGAGGCAGTCCTTGCATAGGGGCCTGAGATGTCTCCTTCAAAACTGCCCTCTTGCTGCACTATTACTCAGCAGCTTGAGGCTCACGTTACAAATGTAGAAATTCATTGCTTGGCCCCACCTTGCCGCATGATGACCTCCCTTAGGGAGATGGCAGTGTTAGGAGCCTTCCCTGTGGCTGGCCCGTCCTGCATTCCCAGACCCTCATGCAAAGCCTCAACTGACCTTAATCATCACAGTCATTCTGAGGGGATGCCACAAACATAAGTTCTCTTTCCTCACTTAAACCATCCACAGCCAGAAAGCAACAGCTGTTTTCTCACAAGGGTATTTTTCACCCAAATGAACTATAAATGACCTCCTTATTTGTTCTTGAGTGTCTACAGGAAGTGGAAACTCACCCCATTTCACTAATTCTACCATTACACTTCTCACTTGCTTCTCAACTGAGAGCATTCAGAAACAGCACACAGTGACAACCCACCACAGCGGTAGAGACTCAGCACACCTAAGGTTTATGTCAGTAGACAGAACTGAGAAGGCATTTTAATACAACTAAAGCGTACTACCTTCTCTTACCCCTGAAGCAATAAATGGAATGAAAATAAAAGCTGGAAAAACAAATAGTGCCCTAGAACTCCAATCACTGGGCATCTTCCAAGGCCTAAGAATCCATCCAGAGTATGATCTTTCTTGTCATTCTCTGTTTGGTGTTTTCTTTAATCACCACAGGCTTTGCCAGTATTAGGTGAGTGTTACGGTAAGCTAGGAAAGAAATTTCCGTTACCACAATTTGCTCCTGAAGAAAGGCTTTTGACAGCTGGTACAGTCTAAGGAATTGATGATCCAAGGCCAACTCCTCAGCAGGGATAATGCTCCGATAATTTGTGTGAAGAATATTTATCACAGACAACTGAGCAGGGGTGAGGTCTATGGAGTCTCCCAATAGAAGATAGTGTGTCATTAAAAATGTGATCAGTTGTCAACTCAGGCATTCAATAACTGATTTTTATTTCTTCTTGTTTGAGCCTTTCTAAAGAGCAGGAAGGTAAAATTCTTGGCCTGTATATTGCTCTTGTCTCAGTCTTGGATTAGCTATTTAGACCCTTCACTGTGGGGTAGCTTCTCCCTTTTGCCCTCAAAAGTACCACACAACATCCTCAGGTTACTGTATTATCCTCCAGTGGATTGAAAGAATTCATGCAGCTTCCTAGAGCTTCATGGACAAAAAGACTTGGGGTGAAGACACTTAGGTGACTAGGATCCATGCTTTGAGAAGAATGTCTGACCCAGGGCCAAGTCTTAGTTCTGCCAATGCCTATCTGTGTAGCCTGAAGAAGTCACTTTGCCTCCCCAAGAATATCAGTTTTTCTCATTTACAAAGAGAGGGACTTGGGCTAGATAATTCCCAAATTCTCTGGGAGATAAATACTCAAGGCTATCTGCCCTTCCTTGATGACTGGAAATGAATGTGTAGCCAGCCAGCCAAGTGCAGACAACTATTAATCTATAAAATTGACTAGAACACCAGGAAGTGGTCTGTTACATGGACAGAAGACCAGCGTGGGCACATCCCCAGCTGCTTTTCACAAGACACCTAAGAACAAGAGTCTATAACAGTAACTTACTGAATCAATACATGAATGGCTGGGAAGCATTTGCGATACACATTCTATGAGCGTGCACAACTGCACATGTGTGTATGTACACATATACATACATATATATCACTTAGAAAATACCACTTAACACTCAGTACTGATTGTCTTTTTCTCCCACTAGATGGTGAACTCTTTGAGGGTGAGGATCTCATCTTTTTATTACAGACATCTAGCCAGATCCTGGTCTACAGTAAATACCCAATAGAGATGGACGGATGAATGAACAAAGAATATTTCACAAACTGTTCCCAAAGAATTTACAGTTCCCAAAGAATTCATTTCTGTTCCTTCCACCGTTGGGAATGAGAGTAAGAGCAAGGGAGACAGAGAGAATAAGACTGATTAAAACTATCAAGTTCCAGACTTCCACCTTCTTCAGTAGACAAGAGGGAGATACCTGCTCAGAGTCCACTAAAATCAGGCCATTAATGCTTTAGAGAAATAAGATGTTCAAGTCTTGGAATGAGGAAAGAAAAGAGGAGGTGAGAAGACAAATTACTAAGAAGGAATGTTTTTGTTCTGCTATTACTAATCTTTTAAAGATGTTTACAATTTTAAACCAAAAATAAAAAGGAAACTCACTGTCATTGAGTCACTTCTGACTTATAGCAACCCTGGCCCCAAGGGTCGCCATGAGTCGGATCCAACTCCACAGCACTTGGCTGGCTTGGCATAGAACAGAGTAGAACTACCCCATAGAGTTTCCAAGGAGCACCTCTTAAATGCTATAGCACTTATTTACTAGTCCACCAGGTTTCCTTTACATTTTTAGAGAGTTAAAAAACCTACAGCAAAGCTGAGATGGAATGAGATAAGAAGAAGCTTAAGCATTGACCATTCATGGGGAGTTGGGAATTTGTCAGATGTAAGTAATTGAATTTCTAGCTCAATGTGCAAACATGTCCTTATTTGTACTATAATACCCATGTTCAGCACAGGATGGAGAATTGGACTGGCTCACTCTAGCTAGATGATTATTTGATTCCATGACAAATGAGGATATGTACCTGAGTGATTCAGGCAATGAACAGCCCAGAGCAATATGAGAATCAGGGCCAAAGGAAAACATAAACCAGCTATATGATCCATGGCCTCTGTCATTCCTCAGGAAAGGCTATTTCTGTTTGCTTAGTTCTGTTCTTGAGAGTAGTGTTGATTACCAGATAACCAGATCCTTTGGTCTTTCACAGAATCAACAGCTTGGCAGCCACAAAGTGACAGACATCAATACTAATCGCACAAGCCTGTCTGTAACTGGACCCTGGGACAGGCCGAGCTACACCTGCCTGTACAGGAAATATACTCCAGGACCTTCCCCATAGAAACCACTAACAACACTTATTAGCTATTTCCTTGCCTGATAAGTGCTCTGTGTCTAGTTCTGGCTTCCATTATTATATTTATTTCAGCCTGTGCCCTGAAACCTGATATCTTTGTACTTGGAGGGTGCTGTGTCTGCCACCTGACGATGATTTGACATGACATGGTGACAGAAAACAGGGAGGGAATGGAAATAAAAGAACAAGAGATCCCAGCTGCAGCCTTGGTGGCTCTGGACAGGGGGGTACCCATCAACACAGATAACTGTTAGCAGGAGCTGAAGCCTCACTGACGGAATCATCAGATAATTCAAGTCAGAACTCCAATGGACTGGGAGACATTAATCTTCTTTCACTGGCCAAGGCCCTGTGTAAAATTACAGTGGATTCTTCACCTGTGCTTTTGAGATAATGTACCTCAACTTTTGCTCCTCATCTCTCCCTTATATTCTCCTGGTAAGTCATTCATCATGATCCTTTGTCCTGAAACTCTGTGACTACACTTAGAGATGTCACTTGGGTAGTGAGCACAGTACATGAACTACCATGGTGACCACGTGTTGGTGCTAAAATGATCTTATCCTGAGCCTGGTCTATAAGGTGAACAAGATTTCTAAGACCACTGATTTCGAAACTTCTATTGTTATTGTGTTAGCAATACGATTGTTTAGTTAAATGATAGTTTACATTAGATGCCGTCATGGATTGAATTGTGACCTCCCAAAATATGCATCAGCTTGGTTAAGCCATGCTTGCCAGTCCTGTGTGGTTTTTCTTCATTTTGTGATCTATGCAATTGTCCTATATGTTGTAAATTCGAACCTCTGCCTGTGGTTAATGAGGTGAGACTAAATTATGTTAAGTAGGGCTAGGATGGGATGTAACACCCTTACTCTGGTCATATCTCCTATCTAACACACAGGAAGTTTCACTTGGATGTGGCCTTCATCATCTTTTAGCTTACCAGGCATAAAAGGAAAGGGAACCAAGCAGAGAGTTGGGGGCCTCATACCACCAAGAAATAAGAGAATCAGGAGAATAGTACATCCTTTGGATTGAGGGTCCTTGTCCTGAGAAGTTCCTCAGACAGGGAAGAATGATGACAAGGATCTTCTCCCAGAGCCAACATAGACAGAAAGCCTACCTTTAGACCTGGCACCCTGAATTTGGACATACAGCCTCCTGAACTGTGAAAACTTTCTCTTTGTTAAAGTTATCCATTTGTGGTATTTCTGTTACAGCAGCACAAGGTAACTTAAAGAGACCCCAATGTCTAAAATGTGGTGGTTTCAGTAGCTCCACCCTGCTGGCTCGGTACCCTGCCCCACCTTGGTTCTCTTGCATCTCTGACATACATCTTTGGCATGCTAGAGCTCCACATACAGCTTAGTGTGAAAACCATTGTACCGCATAATTTCTAAATTCCCTTCTGGCTTAAATGGTTTGGTAAGGCAATGGAGACAGGAATCGGGAGAAGGAAGATGGGGATTTACACACTGGGAGAATTACCTCCTGCCACTTTATGGTTTCCTTTTGTCAGCAATGGCCAACAGCTAATGGCTCTGTGGAAGTGTATGAAGACACAGAATATGCTGAGGAGGGACAAGAAGGGTTCGAGGTTCTCTCCCACTACAGTCCAGAAAGCTCAGCTCTTACATTTACACATAGACTTTAAACACAGGGGAAGGGGATGTTTGAGAACAGTTAGCCAAGGCTTCAATTTTACAAAAGGAAATTAAGTAGTGGAACTATTTCCCTATATCTTCAGGATCTATTACCTTCTTGATTATCACAAGCAGCCACCTACCACTACCACCACTGTGCTAGTCACCTGGTACTGCTCTAACAGAAAATACCACGAGTGGAAGGTTTCATGAAGAGAAGCTTTTATTGTCACAGTCCAGAAAGCTGCAAATCCGTTTATAAATTGTAAGTCCACTCAGTAAGAATTTATCACAGTCTGGTAGGCTGAGTGCAAATCCAGTGAGAGCATCTCAGCACAGAAACCTCGGGTCCAAAGGACATGGTCTGCTCTCGGTGCTTCTCTCTTGGCGGTATGAGGTTCCCAACTTCCTCAGCTCACCTCTCTCCCTTATATTCCACAAGCTTGTAGCTTGAGACCTGCCTCACTAGCACAACTGTTACCTATTCTCCATCATCAATCTCACAGAGGCAGGATTCACAACACATGGGACGGAGGGCACCACATTGGGACTCACAGCCAAATCAAATCAACACAGACATTTTTGGGGGGACACAACTCAACCCATAACAACTACCCACTGCTACCACCAGCAAAATACGAGGCAAACATCTGAAGTCATCAGCTGGGGGTAGAGATAATACTAGCGAACATGTGTAACACCATTATATGCTGTTCTAACAGTGTTACATCTCTCACAGCCCTAGACAAATGTTTTATCACACCCACTGTAAAAATGAGAAAACTGAGCCAGAGAAGGCTAAGCACCTTTCTCAGGTTGCAGAGTTGGAGACCCAGGCTTTGAACCCATGCTATCTGACCCTAACGTCTGTGCTCTTTTTAACACCATTGCCATCCAGGTAAGCAGGCTGATGCAGGGAGAGGAAAAGAATTAGCCTGTGGCGAGCCTCACACAAACTGTAAATGCAGCAAAATTTCTCAAAGACATAAAATGCCGAGTTATAGGCCCTTTTTGCATCCGTGCCCTTCTCTATATCATGCTGGCTATCATCTGGTTACTATTCTCCTCTTAACAGTATTCAAAAGATATTTAGATATTTTCTTCTCACCTAGATATGAATAACTGGTAAAGGGGCAATCTGTTATCTTCCACCAGAGAAAACTGTCTTCTGTTATTGTTGCTGTTTACCAAAGCTGAAGAGGTGAAGTCCAACTGTAAAGTGTCAAAGCCACATGTGAGTGAGGATCCTGGACACTTGTCACTGGGTCAATGCCAACTCACAGTGGGTCTTCCCAGAAATCTATTAGATGGTTTTGAATTCATTAAGGAAAACCTATCCAAATATAGAAACTGGTAAAATCTCTACTCTAGGTATAATTCAACGGGAAAAATGAAACAAAGACAAACTTCAGAAAGTCTTGGCTTTGAGTTTGCGGGGTAATTCAGGATTTGGGGATAACTAGGAAGTTTAAATCACTAGTGATCCCAAGTGAAATGTTAAATTTCTATACTACCACCCGTGGGTCATCTTTGGGTTAATATTTTCAATGAACATTCAAGCCACTTCACATTATTTATCTATGTTTCATCTTTTCTTTTACAGGGTAGAGAAAATGGAAGGAAAACAACATCCTCACCCCCGAAATCATCCACTGTAGCTCCCTAGGAGGAAATAGCAGGGCTTAAAGAGACACAAGGACCCGTTCTCACTTCCAATCTCCTTCTTTCCTGCTTGCCTGAAGAAATCACTCAGCACTCATAATGAGAGGATGCAGTGGCTAATTTTACACCATAAATCATAAGGCTAATACTATGACTAAAAAGTGATATGATCAGCTTCTTTTCCTCCAAGGCTGTTAGGTCTTAGTCAATTACTTATGAACAAAGATTTAAAGACTTCAGAAGCCCCTCTGCCAACAAAAGATGTTTTTGCTATTAGCTTTCTTTTGCCTTGAAAAGGTTCTCCATCTCCCTGCAAGGGGTTCCGACAGGTTCTCAGATTTAGAGAAGAGATGTTTGTGAGGCAGTGGCAATTAACAATATGATGCTAACATAAATTCTGGAGCCTCAATACCCTCCAAGTGATGTTGCCAAGAGTCCTAGGGTAACTTAATGTAAGAGGAGAAAATGCAGAGAGATAGGAGAAATATACCTCGTTTCAGACATATTTCTCAAGTTGTTTAAACATGAAACAAAATCCTACCAAGCTACAAGTTTCCAGCTGTTATGATATCATAAGATAAATTTAAAGCTAGAGAAACAGCATGTTTGCTTTTATAAAGTTCAGAAATATAAATGTTTCAAGTGCTGAAACTGTCCAAACAAATTAATTCGAGTAAAAATAGTTGTCTCAGATTTAGTTCTCTCCCATTTGCTTTTTTTTTTTTTTTTTTTAATAGTGCCCATGATCACACTTCTCCCAGCACTGAGAGAGAAGTCGTACACTTCCATCCTGGCAGGAAGACTTTCTGCAGGTGGGAACCCAAGGAGCCATAAAGTGGGGAGCCCATGTGCCCCCTGCCCATGCCCCCACCCGACTGCTGATCTATTAATTACAGTCTGAATTTGGCTTCTTTACAGCCATACAAATACTTCCGGGGAGGGGGCCACAGGTAGAAATTGTACAATGTGCCACATTTTGGAGGTTCTCTGTGAGCAAAAATGAAAAAAGAGTTTCTTTCCTCAGCGACTTTGAGAAGAATAGAGTGGTGATTAACAGCAATATTTTTTTTAATGAAACGTAACCCGTCATCCCTGTCATCTTCTGGGCATCCTCGCTTGCACGCGCCTCCCTGACAAGAGGAATAATAATGGTCATACATCACTGCCTTGCATGTCCAATCATCTAAATCTTCCCTCGCTGCAGCCTCTGAGACTCAATTACTTTATTGACATGCAATCTTCATAAGGGGAGAAATATTGTGCATGTAAGGTCACTTGGTTATGAAGACATATTATCATATTATCTGCATGAGGGTTGCAAGGCTAAGACCTGACAGAGCTAATTATAATGGTACATGATAGAAAGCTCAGTACACATTATTCGCTTGGCTGAACTAAAGGTAAGGTAAGTCCATGACATCATGGGTTTTTGAGAAAATAATGCGACTTCAGCTTGGCAGGCAACTTTTTTTTAATTTTATTTCCATATTTTTACTTTTGGATTTTCACAGGCAGTGGAAAAGCTAGTTAAGGGATTCTTCAGATTGTGAGGAGAGGAGATAGCATGTCATGCGAATGTGTGTGTGTGCGCACATGTGTGCGTGCGTGTGCATGCGTGTGCGTGCGTGTGTGTGCATGCGTGTGCGTGTGCGTGTGCGTGTGCGTGTGCGTGTGTGTGTGTGTGTGTGTGTGTGTGTGTGTGGTTAGATGGTTATTCCCTCATCTAGCACCAAGGCTTCAGTCCATTTCTCAGCAACTGAAATGAGAATGACTGGAGAGAAATGGAATACAAATGGGTCGATTTCATAACACAGTAAAACATCCCCTCGCCCTTAATTAACACCTTCTTAGATCCTTGACCCTATCTTTCCCTTGGCCTCACTGGCAGAGCCTTATCTTGCCAGGATTTAGAGACCCTAAATGTGGCTTCTTTGTTCAGACATATCAGATTATTTAACGATTCACCATCAGACACATGCTAGAGGTGTCATGTATTGCTGAGATGCCTACCTAGTCAGGCATTCTCTTCTCTATCTGGAGGCTGTCTACCTCTCCCCATTTATCCGAAGTGTGTCTCATACTGAGTGGTCAGAGTGAGGAGCTGTTTTTGGAAATTTGCAAGAAAGGATCATCATGGAAAGAAGTTCAGCCCAAATCCCTGTGTCTTTCGACCCTGGCATGGTAACGTGGGCCTGGAGAGAAAATAGGAGTGGATGGGTCTATGATGAGTCATCATGGAAGTCAAAAGCAAATCAGCTTCCAAGGATGGGTTTCAGCCAGCATCTGAGCTTAGGCCCTGGGCACATGTGGAACTCTGGGAGAGTCTTATGAGCTTTTAAAAGGAGTCACGAAGCCTTTCAAATCATCACTACAATCCAGCACAGGCTGGTTCTTAAATTCTCTTTCCCTTAGCAAAGAACTAATTCAACAAAAAAAAGAAAGAAGGAAAGAACATCTAGAGCCTTCTAAGCTTCAGAACTGCTTGAGTTTTATGAGTCCTTTGGCTCAGATATAAGAAACATGGAGCAGAACCAGGAATTTGAGGTTGTCCGGTTCTCCCTTATTGAACACTCTCGTTACTTAAACTTCCTTACTTATAACTTTATGACATGAACCGCTCAAAAATAATGGTGACATTGGTAACAAAGCCACAGAGAGATCCAGAATTTTTGTTTTCTTTCCTGAATTGGAGGAGCATCGACATAAAGTAAATTTGATGATGATCCACGTGCAGTGCAAACAGTAATCCATTGGATGCTTGTATTTTGGCTTGGCTAGTTATAATGGGAGAGTTTACTGCATTGCATCTCTGTCTCCAATGTTTCAAATGCCTCTTTGAAAGAGTGATGTTTACAGAATGCTTATTTCTAAAAGCCAAGATACTAATTGAGATAAAAAATGCATGGTAATTAGAAAGACAGTGGGCTAAGGCCAAGGAGCTTAAAAATCTACTGACTCAAATACCCATCTTACTACCTAGAGGACCTTGGCCAATGCAAGGTCTCTGTATGTGTCTGAGAGAGTAGATGAGAAAGACAGTACTGTAAAAAGGCTGTGGGATTCCCTAACAAATGAACTCAGTTAAAAGTTGCCTATCTCATTCACTGCTTTAAGAGCTTGAGCAAACACTTTCCCTTCTCAGTTTCAATTCTCCTTTGGTAAAAGGGGTATTGATATCATCCAATTCAAAGGATGAGTTTAAAAATTAAATGATAAAAATGGAAGAGAAGGCACTTCGTAAACAAATAAACTTGGTGAATGGTAGTTATTGTTACAGTTGTAGCTCTACCTGTTTTGTGCTCTTATATGTCAATGATATAAGTAAACAAAGACTATGAAGACAAAAGTCCCATACTAACTTAAGGAATAAGTTATTAATGTGTGTCAACAGGTCAGTCTTTTTTGATTTTTACTTCAGAAAGTTCTTGGCTATTCAAAGTCATTGGAAGTTACGGTAGTGGAAAGTGATCTGATGGAAAAGAAAAACTAGCAGATGACTCACTTTTGGAAAGTGCACCTGGGCCTGGGATCACAAAGGAACCTCTTCTCTGGCTGTCAACTCTGCATATTTGTTTGTATAGTCACCTGGGAAAGCTTGAGACCACAATCTGGATACTCTTCTTGTGCATCAAGGCATATTCTATGACATCCCAGGGCTAGCAGTCCTGAACATATTACTTCATCTTTTCTTTTGGGCCTCATACCCTGCATCTGGGAAAGTGACTCCCAGTTGTTCATTTCTTGTTAACACCTCCTGATTAGGATATGTGTTTAAGAAAAACAGTGGGAGCAAAATTCCATTCAAGGTGGGTGAGGGATTTTGATTCGAGTCGAAAGGGGGCTGAAGTTCAGTATCAAACAGCAACAACAACTAAATTTTCAACACTTTTCACTTTAAAAGCATCATTAAATTTGTAAATGATTATTTTATAGGATCCTAAAGAGACAAAGTGGAGAGCACACTGACATGAGCCCAACACAATGCAATTTTTTCCTTGAGGTAATTTTCTACTCTTAAGTAACAATTAAGAGACTTAAAAGCTGAACCAAACTTTACATAATCTTATAAGTCTTGGGGAAATTCTGGTGTTACAGTGATTAAGCGCTTCAGCTGCTAAACAGAAGATTGGCAGTTCAAATCTGCCAGGCAGTCCCTGGAAACTGTATGGGGCATTTCTACTCTTGTCTATATAGGGTAGCTATGAGTCAGAATTGACTCAATGGCAGTGGGTTTTCTTTTTTTTCCCCCCACATGTCTGGGGTAACAAAACTAGATTTAAGGTACATTAAGCAGAAGAGGCCTAGTTAGACATCTGAGCCTATCACCTGAGCACCCACAGAGACTTTGTGGTGGAAGGGTAAGTAGAAATGGACCAGCTTTCACAAGGTTTTAAGTCCAGTTTTCCACCAGCAGAAATTCTGACTGGATTGAGGTCATTTTTCCCCATCATTTCAAACACAAAATAAGTTTTCTCTAAAGGAAAACAGAGCTATTAGAGTCTTCAGTACCTGCATTTACTGCCATATATTCTATGAAACATCATGTGACACATCAAGAAACAAGACCTACTGACCTAAAGTCAAGGGAAAAAAAAAGCTACAGGCTTTAAGAGATCCAGATAATGGATTTTTAGGCATGAACTTGAACATATCAATCATAAACATTTCAAAATACATGAAGCAAACATTGACAGGGGAGAAAGGGAGAAAAGACAACTTCACAGTCACAGTAAGATGTTTTAACATACCTCTCCCAGTAAGTAAAGAATAAAAAGACAAAAATTTGGAATTACATAAAGGATTGAACAATATAATTAATAAACTTCACCACAGACCCACATATACACATATATAGAACTACAGATACTGCACCCAAGAACTGTATGCATTCTTCAACAATTATATCAAGTAAACTTATGGTGGTCAATAAAATAAGTTTTAAAAATACTGTGGGGGGGGCGGGTGGAGTCAAGGTGGCATACTAAACACACATCTCCCGAAATCTCTCTGGAAACCAAGATCTGAAATGATAATTAAACAGAGACTTCTGGACACCTAGTGAACCCTGGGATGCGGCATAAGGCTGTTAATTTGGATTTCATACCACTGAACGCAAAACCTCTTCTCTTTCACTGACCCCACTCTCAGTGAGCATAGGCCTATACAGACAGAAGACAGCCTAGAGAAACAACTATAGTCCATCTTCACAGCATCTCTCCCAGCCTATATTGACCCACATGAAGTCCAAAAAGCAACAAACGTCAGAGAAGACGGTAACTTGAAAGTCACCCATGGCATCAGAAGAGCCCCAAAAGAAACCAACTCAGAACTTCCCAAAGAAGCTTTTCTGAAACTATCAGAAGGTGAATACAGAAGGATCATATATAGAGTCCTCCTAGACCTCATACAAAATGCATCACAGAAAAATGAAAAAGGCTGTTCGATCTGATGGAACACCAGTACTCTGAAATCCAACAGATCAAGAACAAAATCAAAAACATAGAAACTTCAATTCAAAGCCAAGAAAAAAAAAATGAAACAAATGGAAAATAGACTTTCTGACTTGTAAGAGTTACTGACTCCAGAATCTATGAGGAGAAATCAGAAAAAAGAAACAAGAAAAATGAAGAAGCATTTAGAAGCATGTAGGACTCTATTAAGAACAATCTACAATTAATTGGAGTTCCTGAACAGGGTGAGACATCTGAGAACACAGAGAGTATTGTGGCTGAGCTGCGCAGAAAACTTCCCAGAAATTATGAAAGAAGATAGATATCCAAGATACGTATCGAATGCCACTCAATATAGATCTCAAAGAAAGATTCCGAGACATATTATAATCAAGATTAACAAAAAGAAACATAAGCAGAAACTCTAAAAGAGAGCAAGACTCAAAGCAAAGCTAACATTCAGAGGAAAACCCTGTAGGTTTTTGTCGGATTTCTTAGCAGAAACAATGCTGGCACGGAGACAGTAGCATGACACATTCAAAACCTGGAAGGAGAAGAGCTTCCAATCAAGAATTACATATCCTGCAAAACTACCTTTTAAATATGAAAATGAAATTAAGACATTTGCAGATAAACAGAAACTCAGAAACTTTGTAAGTACCAAACTAAAGCTACAAGAAATACAGAAAGAATCCCTTGGCTTGGAAGAACAAAACCACTAACTTTATAACTCAGAAGGACACATTATCCAGAATTCTACTCAGTTAGGAAAGGCTCCAATCACAATAAAATCTATAATAGTGAAAGAAACGATCTAGTGATCTTATCAAACAAACTATGATATCATCATATTAAAAAGAGAGATGTACTACAGTCATTATAGTCCTTCCATACGGAGAGGAAGTTGACAAGACTGGTAGCAATCATGATTGGGTATATATATAGTTTATTAAGCAGGATAATGGCAGTGTAAAGCACAATACAGAAGCAACATACCATATCAAGAAATGTAATACAGGAGTCTCAACAACCACAAAACCCTGAAAAAGGTGAAAAATCAACTCACAAAGAAGGTCGCACAACAGATTAATAAGAACAACAGAGAAAATATCAACACAAAAATAAACATATCACAATGGCAGCACTGAACACATATCTATCAATAATTACATTGAATGTGAATGGACTGAACGCTCCAGTAAAGACACATCAAGTAACATCTTGGATCAAAAGACATGACCCATCTATAGGTTGCCTACAAGAAACTCACCTTAGACTTAAAGAAAGGAACAAACTGAAAATTAAAGGATGGAAGAATCTATATCAAGCTAACAATGAACAAAGAAGAGCAGGGGTGGCAACTCTAATCTCAGATAAAATTGATTTTAATGTAAAATCCACCATTGTGGACAAGGAGAGACACTATTAATTGCTGTAAGGTTCAATACACAAGCAGGAATTAACAATATTAAATATTTATGCACCTAATATTAAAGCACCTAAATACACTGAAGAAACACTGGCTACACTGAAAAGGGAGACAGATCACTCCAACAGTGGGAGACTTCAACACTCCACTCTCAATATTGGACAGATCATCTAGAAAAAAGCTCAGTAAAGACACAGAAGGCCTTATTGCCACAATTAACCAACTAGACCTCATCAATGTATACAGAACTTTCTATCCATCAGCAGACGACTACACTTTCTCCAGTGCATATGGAACATTCTCCAGAATAGACCACATATTAGGACATAAAGCACTTCTCAACAAAATCCATACCATTTAATTAATGCAAAGCATCTTCTCAGATCACAAAGCCATAAAACTCAAAATCAATAGCAGAAAAAACACAGATAGAAAGCAGAACTCATGGAAACTGAACAACACCTCGCTCAAAAAACCATGGGTTATAGAAGAAATCAAGGATGAAATAAAGTAATTTATGGATTCCAACGACTCGACGGCACTTGGCTTGGCTATGGATTCCAACAAGAACGAAAAAACTTCCTACCAGAACCTATGGGATACAACCAAAGCAGTGCTCAGTGGTCAGTTTACCTCCATAAATGCACACATCTAGAAGGAAGAAAGAAAGCAAATCAAGGAACTGACCCTACAGCTTGAACAAGTAGAGAGAGAACAACAGAGGAACTAAACAGATCATAAAGATGAGAGCAGAACTAAATAAATTAGAGACTAGAAGAACAACTGAAAAACTTGAAAAGACCAAAAGCTGGTTCTTTGCAAAAATCAACAAAATTGACAGACCATTGGCTACACTTACTAAAGAAAAACAGTAAAGGAAACAAATAATCCAAATAAGAAATGAGAGGGGAGTTGTCACAACAGATCCAGCAGAAATCAAAAATATCATAGCTGAATACTATGAAAGACTGAACTCTAACAAATTTGAAAACCTAGAGGAAATGGACAAATTCCTTGATTCATATCACCTACCCAAATTATCACAAGCTGAAGCAGAACCACTTAATAAACCCATCACAAAGGAAGAGATTGAAAAAATTATCAAAAAACTGCCAACCGAAAAAAGCCCGGACCCAGATGGCTTCACTGCAGAATTCTATCAAGCTTTTAGAGAAGAGTCATCTCCAGTACTACTGAGACTATTTCACAGTATAGAAAGGGATGGAGTACCCCCAAATTCATTCTATGAAGCCAGCATAACCCTGACACCAAAGCAGGGGAAAGACCAAACAAAAAGGAGAACTACAGGCCAATATCACTCATGAATCTGGATGCAAAAATCTTCAACAAAATTCTTGCCAATAGAATACAACAATATATCCAAAAAACAATCCATCATGACCAAGTTGGAGTCATACCAGGGATGCAAGGATGGTTCAATATCAGAAAAACAATTAATGTGACCAATCACATAAATACCACAAAAGACAAGAATCAAGAGATCTTGTCTATTGATGCAGAAAATGCATTTGATAAAGTCCAACACAGATTCATACTGAAAACTGTCAGCAAAATAGGAATAGATGGGACTTCAGCACAACTTGTATACTCCTCCCATCCTAACTCAATATTGCAAGGACAGAGTAGCTGGGGCAGGGAGCCGGGATCATGCTTTCAGGAGAAATTGAGGCCAATTGGCACAACTAGCATTTTGCTAATGAGGACTCTTTGCACCCCACATTGCTGAGTGGCATCTGGGGTCTTAAAAGCTGCTGAGCTGCCATCTGAGGGTATACCAAAAGATCCCAACTTAGCAGAAACAGATTATCACCAAGGTCCATAATGACATGGGGAAAGAGAATCCAGAAGACAGAGAGACCCACGTGAGTGGATGTCTACATCTACTTGTGACCGAAAGAAGCAGATGGTACCTGGCCACCACCAGTGATAGGCACAATGGAGCTCACAAAGTTGAGTCTCACTGGCAACACAAGTATAAATAGGGGTGCACCCTCAGTTCTCCACTAAAAGACCACAGCTGATGGTCAAGGGACGTTGGGCTTCCACTGGGTGCATGGCCTCTGGCCCTGATGCTGCCCCTGTCCATAAATCATAATGAAGGTCAACTTTTCGGACAGTAATGATTGGACTTGGTGACACCGTGTGACCATATTGTGTGGGCATCTATACGAGGATATCCTGTTGACTTCATAATGGAGGAAGGGGAATGAGTGGAGAGGAGAAGATAGGACACTGTTGGAAAGATAAGACATGTATTAAGCAGAGAGGGAGAGTGTGCCATCACCATGCAGGGAGAGCAGTGGAAGTTGCATATAGGTCAGCATGCAAATTTATATGGGAATGTACATTTTTATTCAATCATAATAAAAAAATTTCAAAATACTGAAATTGTGCCTTTTTTGACTAAAATGGAATTATGTTAAAGCTCATTAACCAAAGATAACTAAGAAATCCTTAAGTACTTGGAAATTAAGGAAATGTACTACTAAATAATCCATATGTCAAACAAAAAATCACAATGAAAAGTAGAGAATATTCAGAACCAAATGTCTGTAAAAATATGACTTATAAAAGCTTATGGAACACAGCAAAAGCCATACTTAGAGGATCACGTATATGCTAAAATGCATGCTAAAAAAGAAGAAAGACTGAAAATCAATGAACTAATATCCATCTAAAGCTGTTAAAGAATAGCAGATAAACCCAATAAATTGGAAGGAAAGAAATAATGAGCAAAAATAATGACGTAAAATATGTTCATTGAACAATCAATAAAGACAAAAGTTGATTTGAAAAGAACATAAAATAATAAATTCTGAGTTAGGAGTTAGGGATTGTGAGGCAGCACATGAAAGAAACAGAGAAGACATCAAATTATCATATCTCAAATGAACAGGACATCAATAAGTGTTTTAAAAAATTGAAACAAAAGAGAATATTATGATCATTTTTATGGCAACAGGCTTGAAATCTAAATCCACTAAACAAAATCTTAAATGAAAAAAAACACACACAACTTACCAATACATATACAATGCAAATTAGAACATTCCTATATGGCTAAGTAATTGTGTAATTAAAATCTTTGTAACGAAGCAAACTTATGATTTCAGGCATGAATTTTTTGGAATGCATAAGAAGGAAATCGCATTAATTTTAAATGATGTTTTCCAGAGAACAAAAAAGAAGAAAAAAATTACTAACTTGCTTTGTGGAAGTATAATATTTTATATAAATATCTAAATAATATATTAGCAAATCAGTTCAGTGCATACACACATTTGTGTGTTCACAACTTGAGTCAGTTTGAGGAATGAAAGTTGGTTTAACATTTAAAACTGATTTACTACATTAATAAAGGAGAGGAGCAAATGATCAATTAAATACATGAATAAGAAAAAGAAAACATCTGACAATATTCAATGCATGTTCATGTTGAAAAATTCTTACCAAGAAGGAACTTCCCTAATTTATATGATTTCCTATAGCAAATCACTATAAGTTAGTACTGAAATTAAAACCTGAGATTTAAAAACAAAACAAGGATAGCTGCCATCATCCTTTCTATTTAGTATTATTCTGGAAGTTGCTGCAACACCATACACAGGAAAAGAAAAAGTAAAGACCAAGAAAAAAAAAAAGGTCATTATTTATAGAAGATGACATTTTATATACAGAAATGCAATAGCAACTTTAGTTGTTCTACAGGTTAAATACAATCTTAACGAAAATTCCATTATGTCTTCTTGTTATTGTTGCAGCTGTTATTAAAAGAGATAAAATGATTTTTAAAACTCTATGGTTCAAGAATGGCCAAGATAATCTTCAAAAGAAATGTGTAGAACTCTCATGACTAGGTTATCAGTCTTTATTTATAGTGGTAAAATAATTAAAAGATTGTGATATTGACACAAGGAGAGACAAGTGTGCAAATGGTACAGAATAGAAAGTATAGGAACAAACTCACATATATGCAGACATTTCATTTATGAAAAGAGCAGTGGGGAAATAGAAGATCTTTCCAGATAGCCTATGAAAAACAATTAATTCTTAACCCCTTACCCATACCATACATGAAAACAATTAACAAAAGAAAATATTTTCATGCCTTTGGGCAGACAGTTGTTTAAGTAGGACTGCAAAAGCAATAATTATAAGTGAACGACTGTCTCATCAGGCTCCAACATCATGGAATACTCTCATATAATATGAGACAACAAGGGAAAAATTTAGTAACAAATTAATAATACTATATGCTTCTATTTTTTGAAATTTAAAAGCAAGCAAAACTGATTTGTGATATTAGAAGTCCTGTTCTGGGATATGACTGCTACCTTTGAGGTGGGAGAAGGAACAAGTGTCCAAGATAGGATACAAGAAGGGGCTTCTGGAATACTAATATTTTATTTATCTTTCCGGGGAACAGTAATTTGTTTTGTTGTTGTTGTCATTGTTGTAGTTTGTCTTTTACTTTGTGATAATTCATAATGTCATATGCTCATGATTTGTATGTTTTTGTAAACATACCATATTTCACTTTAAAAGTTTATTAAAAAATAAATTTGACAGGCAGAGACAAGATGGTGAACTAGACACTCACCTCCATAATTCCCTCTAAAGACTAAAGCCTGGATTGATAATTGAATGGAGCTTTCTGGACATGCAGTAGGCCCTAGGATATGGCATAGGGCTGTCATATTGGACTACATGACACTAAATGGGAAACTTTGTTCTCTCGCTGAGCCCTGCTCCTGCTGACTTGTCACTTTGGAGGACTGAAGGTACTGGTGCTTTTAATTTCTTTTTCTTTTTGTTGGCCAGTAGGCAGGGGACAGGAAAGAGCAGGCAGATACACTGAGCTGCAGTGCTGAAATGAACAGCATGTGCTGCAGCAGAGAGACAATGTGTGGGATAGCCATATTTTGAGAGCTCTCTGGCAGAATGAGGGCACAACAGACCCTCCACCCTCTCTTTTCTGACCTCTGCCATAGGTTCTGCTGTTTCATGGCAGGAGGGGCAGCTTGACCATGATGCCATCTTGGTTAGCTGGGAGGTGGAGCCACCAACCACACGCATTAGCAGGGGCTAATTCCCAAACTAGGAGACAGTGCCAGTCTGGGGTGTACATGTCCCGCAGAAAGACTGTGTTTAGCACCGTGTTGCCTTATGGGTAGGACCTGTCAGAGGATGGCAGCAGGGCCATAGCCCTTCCCACCTTTTAACTACACCATAGCATCTGAGGACTGCCAAAGAGAAGCTTCAATTGTCAGCTGGAAGGTGGAGCCTGCCACATCTGATGGCCTGACTGATTTTGGAAGCTGTCAGATAGCTTTTAGCTTCTTAAAGTAAGACTGCCTGGAGAAATAACTACTGCACAGCCCTACAGCATCTCATCCAGTCTTTACTGACCCACATGATAGGGTCAGTTGACAACACCCCAGTGACTCCATAAGCACGGAAGTGTCTTTGCCAGCCAGGAGGCAGAACCTGCCACCCAAGAGAGTCTACTAGGGCCAGTCACTAAAGTACACAGAGGTAGCTACTAACCAGCTCTGCTCTCAGAACCATACCTCAGCTCCCATTGAGGTAACACTGGAGAAACTAAGCAGCCTCTTGACAGCCCATAGGCAACAGACTTCTGCTAAGCATTTAAAGAAATAGCCCATCACAGCTCCAGAAAACTCCCAGGTAGAGAATAAAAAAACTTGTAGGAGGAAGAACCCTTTCTAAAACTATCATAGGTTGAATACAAAAAAATTACATAGAGAGGCTTCCTAGAGATTAAACAAAATGCAGCAGAGTGAAATGAAAATTAAGCAAACTATTCTAACTGATGGAACATCAATGTTCTGAAATCCAACAGATGAATAACAAAATTACAGGATTAGACAATTCAATTGAAAGCCAAAAGAGCAGAACTGAAAAACTGGAAGTCACACTTAGTGAACTTGAGAAAACAGCAACTTGCAGCAGCATTTAGGAGGAGAAATCAGAGAAAAGAAAAATGAAGAAGCATTAAGAAACATGTGGGACTCTATCAAGAGGAATAATCTACAATTAATTGGAGTTCCTGAACAGGCAGGGAGAGCTGAAAACACAGAGAGTATTGTTGAGTTGCTGACAGAAAAATTTCCTGAAATTATTAAAGAAGAGAACGTAGGTATCCAAGACATGTATCAAATACCATGAAAACCAGACTCTAAAAGAAAGACACCAAGACATGATAGCTCAGCTTAATAAAATGAAACATAAGACTCAAAGCAAAGTTAACATTCAGAGGGAAGCCCTCAAGGTTTTTGTCTGACTTCTCAGCAGAAACAATGCCAGCAAGGAGGCAGTGGGATGACACATTCAAAGCCTTTAAGGAGAAAAATTTTCAACCAAAAACTATATATCCTGTAAAGCTTTCTCTCAGATATGAAGATGAAATCAAGGCATTTGCAGAAAAAAAGAAGCTTAGAGACTCTGTAAAAACCAAACCCAAACTACAAGAAACACTGAAAGAAGTTCTTTGCTTAGAAAAACAAAACCACGAAGTGAATACTTAAGGAAGGAATGCAGGACACAGCATGGAGAAGCCTACTCAGGTAGGGAAGGCACAAAACTTAATCAAAGCTATAATATTAAAAGAATGGAAACAGTGATTATATTATGAAAACTATGACACCATCACATTAAAAAGAGTGATATACTACAGTTATTATAGTCCTTTCAGATGTAGAGTAAGTTAATAAGATATGTAGAAGTTAAAATTGGGTTTAAACGTAGAATATTAAGAGGAATCATAAGCATAGCCACAAAGCACAATCACAATGCAATATCTCAAAACAGGAAAGGCAATACAGGAGTCTCAAAAAACACAGAACCAACACTGAAAAAGGTGAAAAGTCAACCCATAAAGAAGAATGAACTAGAACAAAATATTAAGAGCAATATAGAAAACACCAACACAAAAATAAATACATCTAAATGACAGCACTAAACACATACCTGTCAGTAATTACACTGAATGTAAATGGACTGAATGCTCCAATAGACAATTGGTGGCATCTTAGATCAAAAGACAAGACCTGTCCATATGTTGCTTAGAAGAACAAACTGAAAATTAAAGGATGGAATAATATATACCAACCTAACAGTACACAAAGAAGAGTAAGTGTGGCAATACTAATCTCATATAAAATAGACTTTAATGTAAAATCCACTATCATGGACAAGGATGGTCACTATTTATTGCTGAAAGGTCAATACACAAGAAGGACTTACAATATTAAATATTTATGCACCCAATACCAGCAGTCTAAATACATCAAACGAACACAGACTACATTAAAAACTGAGATAGACCATGCCACAATAATACTTGGCGACTTCTATACTATACTTTCAGTAATGGACAGATAATCTAGAATAAAGCTCAGTAAAGACACAGAAGATCGTATTGTGACAATTAAACAACTAAATATCATCAACATATATAGAACTTTTTATCCGTCAACAGATAAGTACACCTTCTTCTCCAATGCACATGGGAAATTTCCAGAATAGACCATGTGTTAGGACATAAAGCAAATCTCAACAAAATCCAAACAATTGAATTTTGCAAAGCAGCTTCTCAGAACATAAGCCATAAAAGTCAAAATCAATAGCAGAAAAAGACAGATAGAAATTTAAACTCACAGAAACTTAGCACTTTACTCAAAAAGCCATGGGTTATAGAAGAAATCAAGGATGAAATAAGGAAATTTATGGAATCAAATGAAAATGAAAACAAATACTACCAGAACCTATGAGATATAGCCAAAGCAGTGCTCAGAGGTCAGTTATCTCTATAAATGCACGCATCCAGAAGTAAGAATAGATCTAAACCAAAGAATTAACCCTACAGCTTGAAAAAGTAGAAAGAGAGCAACAGAGGAACCCCTCAGGCACTAGAAGAAAACAGCTCATAAAGATTAGAGGAGAACTAAATGAATTAGAGAATAGAAGAACAAGTGAAAAAATTAATAAAACAAAAAGCTGGTGTTCTGAAAAGGTCAACAAAATTGACAAACCACTGGCTAAACTTACAAAAGAAAAACAGGAGAGGAAACAAATAACCTAAATAAGAAATAACATGGGAGATGTCACAACAGACCCAACTGAGATCAAAAGTATCAAAACAGAATACTACAATTTGAAAACTACAGATTTGAATACTACACATTTGAAAACCTAGAGGAAATGGACAAGTTTCTAGATTCATATTACCTACCAAAATATCACAAGAAGTAGAACAACTTAATAAATCCATCACAAAGGAAGAGATTCAAGAAGTCATCAAAAAACTACCAACCAAAAAAAAAAAGCCCTGACCCAGATGGCTTCAGTGCAGATTTCTACCAAACTTTTAAAGAACACTTAACTCCAGTACTACTGAGACAATTTCACAGTATAAAACGGTATGGAATACCCCCAAATTCATTCTATTCTGAAGCCAGCATAACCCTAATACCAAAGCCAGGGAAAGATCCAACAAAAAAAAGGAGAATTACAGACTAATATCACTAATCAAACTACATGCAAATATCTTCAACAAAATCCTTGCCAATAGAATTCAACAACATATCAAAAAAATAGTTCATCATGACCCAGTTGGATTCATAACTGGGATGCAAGCCTGGCTCAACATCAGAAAAATAACTAAGTGATCATCTACATAAAGAACACAAAAGATAAGAATCACCCTATCTTATCAATCAATGCAGAAAAGGCATTTGACAATGTCCAACACCTATTCATGCTAAAAACTTTCCACAAAATAAGCATAGAAGGCAAATTCTTCAACATAATAAGGGCCATCTAGGCAAAGCCAACCACCTACATCATCCTGAATGGTGAGAAACTGAAAGAATTTCCCTTGAGAGAAGGAACTAGACAAGGATGTCCACTCTTACCTCTCTTATTCAACATTGTACTAGAAGTTCTGGCCAGAGCAATAAAGGGCATCCACACTGGCAAAGAAGAAGCAAAAATCTCCCTGTTTGCAGATGATATGATTGTATACGCAGAGAATCCTATTGAATCTATAAGTAAAACACTCCAACTAATAGAAGAGTTTAGAGAAGTATCAGGATATAAGATAAACATAAGTAAATCAGTAGGATTCCCTTATACCAACAAATAGATCATTAAAGAAGAAATCACCAAATCAATACCATTTACTATAGCCCCCAGGAAGATAAAATACTTAGGAATAAATCTAACTAGAGAAATAAGAGACCCATACAAAGAGAATTACCAGAACTTACTGCTAAAAACTAAGAGAGACCTACATAAATGGAGAAACATATCCTGCTCATGGATAGGAAGACATAATGTTATAAAAATGTCTATTTTTTACCCAAAGCAATCTATATATACAATGCAGTCCCAATAAAAATCTCAGCGAGATTTTTTAATGAGATGGAGAAACAAATCACCAACTTTGTTTGGAAAGGGAAGAATCCTGAATAAACAAAGCACTACTGAAGAAAAATAATGCAGTGGGAGGCCTCACACAACCTGTTCTTAAAATCTATTACACTGCCACAGTAGTCAAAGCAGCCTGGTACTGGTACGAGAAGGGACATATAGACCAATGGATCAGAGTTGAGACCCCAGAGATGCCACCATCTTCCTAAGAACAGCTGATACTAGACAAAGGCTCTAAGATTGTAAACTTGGGTAAAAACAGTCTCTTTAACAAATGGTGCTGGCAAAATTGGATATCCTTCTGCAAAAAATTGAAACAAGGCCTATATCTCACACTTTACACAAAAAGTAACTCAAACTCAACAAAAGACATGACACCATGTAATATTTCATTCTATTTCAGAGTGTCTTTTGCAGAAATATCTACAGTTACCTGCTTTTTCTAAAACTTCCATGCTAGATCTATCTTCTAGCATTCTACTCTATCAGTTTAATGCTCTGTCATTGGGCCACACCTCTATTTGGATAGTTACCTCGGGTTGGTGTGATTCCAACTAATCTGATTTGGAGAAGCTACCCCTCTGTGTCTGCATATATGAAACATAAGTTGTTGTTGTTGTTAGGTGCTGTTGAGTTGGTTCCAACTCATAGTCATCTTATGAACAACAGAACAAAACACTGGTCAGTCTTGTGCCATGTCCACATTGTTTTCATGCTTAAGCCCATTGTTGTGGCCACTATGTTAAGCCATCTTATTGAGGGTCTTCGTCTTTTTCACTGACCCTCCACTCTACCAAGCATGATGTCCTTCTCCAGGGACTGATATTTCCTGACAACGTGTCCAAAGTATGTAAGATGTAGTCTTGCCATCTTTGCTGCCAAGGAGCACTCTGGTTGTACTTCTTCCAGAACAGATCCGTTTGTTCTTTTGGTGATCCATCATACATTCAACATTCTTCTCCAACACTGCATTTTAAAGGCATCAATTCTTCTTTTGCCTCTTTGTTCATGGTCCATCTTTCACATGCATGTGAATGTGATGCCATTGAAAATACCATGGCTTTGGTCAGGCATGCTTTAGTCTTCAAGGTGGCATCCTTATTTTTGAATACATTTAAGAGATCCTTTGCAGCAGATTTTCCCAGTGCAATGCGTCTTTTCATTTCTTGACTGCTTCTTCCAAGTCTTCATGAAGCTTATATGGTACAGCACATATCATGTACACCAGAACATGTGGCATGCTAAGCTGTGATATGCAATAAAGGACAGCCAGGCCGATGAAATGTGGAGAGCATATGGTGAGGATAGGGCCCATGAATGCCAGCACACATGGTGATGATAATGTACATGGGATATTATCCTTCATCTTTCTTTCTCAGAAGTTTTTATAACACACACACACACAAACTCTAGCCAAAGAAGATGAGAGAATGTTAATACGGAAACAGGTATCAGATATCACCTAGTCTAATCCCCTCATTTTATAGAATAAATTTAAACCCAGAGATGGGACAGAACATATCTTAGATCACACTCACCCACCATGGGGCTAGAATCTAAGACTCCTTATCCCCAATCTAAAGCTCCTTCCTTTCATACCCAGCTATCTCTCAAAAAGTTCCAGCATCCAAAACTATCTCTGTTTTTCCAAATGGAACTAAAGCTCTTCTAGACAAAAAGACCCTGTGGAAAGCTTTAATCTGGGCTTGAGGAAGACGGTTCAGACTCTGGACTCTCTTTATGTCAACACTTGTCCCTAAAACACAAATGGAGCCGCAGGGAGTCTAGAAAGCAGTAAGCATAAATCTATCATCTTTGAAAAACCAGAAAGTCTCTAGAACAGCCTCTTGAAAACACATACAAATGAGCCTTCCTAAGAAACAAGGTCACTACAAAGGCAAAGATAAGGATCCACCTATATTTCGTCTCCTTAAGGTTCCCAGGAGGAAGGATACTGGAATCCGGCAAACTGAGTTGGGTAGACTATGCATATCTGCCCACAGCCAAAGAATCAAGGGCTTACAGAGTCTCTCCTCTCTTTTCTTTCCAGTTTACTGCATTAGCACAGATGATTGCCTTTTCTTCACTGTAGTGATGCTTCTAAGCCAAATATGAGTTTCTTTTCCTAGTTACTTTTCATTCTGATAAGAACATTCCTTGCCCTGTTAGTTAGGTGACTTAGCTGTGACCTTCAAAGTCCTGTCTGACATATATGGTAGATGAATCTAAGCAAAGAGAACTTAAAGTGGCCCATGGGTGGGACTACCAGCTAAGCCATGTCTCTACCAGTTTTCTTAGGTTGATATGTTATAAAACTTTTATATTCCCTCTGCCTCTCAAATCATGTTTCGTTTTGACACCCTCTCATTACAGTCTTTTCCAACAACTTGAGTCTACATTACTCTCTCCCTTTCCTGTACTACAGATCTAATTCTTAATTAGATTTCACTAAAGGCATAGGATGGTAAACTGGTTTCTTTTATTTTCCATTCATCCTGAAATTTTGATATCTTCTATAAGCCTACTAATCCTTCACGATCCAGATCAAGTACCATGCGTTCCTGAAGCCTTCCCCAACATCGCAACCATACAGATTCTCAACACTCAGATTCTAAGTGCAACTTGTACAACATCAATACTCAAAGTTCTAAGCACATACTTGTACAGCGTAACACCCCCCCCCCCTGCACTGTGTGGTGGTTGTGGTCACATTAATTTCAATAGTCAACCATCTCCTCTCCCACACTAAGCAGATTATCTTTTATCTCTAGTGAAAAAGAGTGAAAAACTCACTGCCATCCAGTCAATTCCAACTTATAGCAACCCTATAAAACAGAGAAGAACTGCCCCATAGAGTTTCAAAGGAGCACCTGGCAGATGTGAACTGCAGACCTTTTGGTTAGCAGACATAGCACTTAACCACTATACTACCAGTGTTTCCAGAGAAGAATAAAGGGAGGTCATACTGCAGCTAATATTCATTCACTAATTCAACTTATATTTATTTAACCAGTAATATGTTCCAGACACTAGTTTTAGACATTTGGGACATCACAGCAAAACAGACATAAATCTCTGCTCTCGTGGAGACTAAATTCTACTTAAAGAAGACAGACTATAAAAAGAGTAGACAAACTTTAGTATTTTAGAGTCATACAGATAGCAATGTAGGTCATGAGACTGCCTGAAGGCACAACACAATATTACACATTGAATCCTGCCCCACAAACACAACTGCTGCCATCCTCCCTCACTAACATCATAAAGGCCACTGCAGTTGTGCCAATTCTCACTCATAGGACCCTACAGGACAGAGTAGAATTGCCCCATAGAGTTTCCAAGGAATACCTAGAGGACTTAAACTGCCATCAGCACTTCTCATTAACATCACAGAGGCAGAATTTACAACACAGAGGAACATCACATGGTACTGTGAATCATGGCAGAGCCAAATTGCTACACACATTTCCTGGGGGACATAATTTATTCCAGACAGAGTCAGAAGGATAAAAGTCATGATATCTGCATAGAAGAGACGGTAGAAAATCCCCAAATGGCTGAGAATGTTCAAAAAGAAAGAGGTCTGAAGATAGAATTTTGAAAAGGGTCAGGTTTAAGGGATATGAGAAGAAAAGATGCAGATGGAGATATAGGAGAAGAATCAAGAGAGTAGCATGAAGGCTTAAGGGTGAGAACAAGAAAGAGTGATCATCAGGATTCACCTACAGAATCAAGTAAGGCAAGACAGCAATAAGGATGTCAGTGGTTGACCAGGACAGCAATAAAGGTTGAGAAATGAGGAAGGAACCATGGTGTAAGGAGTAATAAACGGCAGTGAGAGAGGACAGTAAAGACAATGAGTGTAAATTGCTTTTTCAAAGTTAGGCAGTAAAACGAAGGAAGTTGCATGAGAGGGGAAGAAAGGAGGTAGAACCTGGAAGAAATGTTTCTAGGCTGAGGAGACTTGAGGATATTTATGGGCATCAGAGAAGAAACAAAAGCTTTGGCTGAAGATTTTGTAGGTTCACAGTGTTAGAGTAATGGTACAATGTCATTCTTCACTCAATTCGCCTCCATGTCTCCCTCCCCAAACAAAATAAAACAAAGACATGTTGCCATCCAGTTGATTTCAACTCACAGTGACTCTGTATACTTTCCCCAGATAACTAATCCATTGCTTTGTAACTTATGTAAGACACTCCCATGTATGTTTACAGAATCACAAACAAAGTAGAGACTCATCCAGGGGAGAGACATCAGCTATTTTACTTTGGATCCCTTCGCACTTACAATGTTGAATATAGAGCTTGAAAAATCCATGCGATAGGGCTGATTCATAAAATAGAAGAACAAATGGGGCCATGAGCTTTTCCTCCGGAATGCTTACAGCAGAAGACACTAGCACGTATCTGAAATATATCAGAGAGGTAGGGTCTTCCCCGGAAACAGGAGGAAAGATAAAATGATATCTCAAGATTTGTTCCAGAGCAAATCTATGGACTGACTTATGTCCCCCAAAAATATGTCCTGTAGATCCTAACATCTGTGTCTGTGGTCTCAATCCCATTTGGCAATGTGTGTTGTTTGTTATGGTAATGAGGCAGGATTAGTGGAGGGTGCATTTTAAGTTAATCTCTTACAAGGTATACAAAGGGGAGATTAAAGAGGAGTGATAAGGAAAGATATCGAGCCACAAGAAGATCAAAGAGACAAGGACCTTTCTCTACAGCCAACTGAAAAAGAAAGCCTTCCCCCAGAAGCGGAGCCTGAATTCAGACTTCTAGCTCGTAAACTGTCAGAAAATAAATTTCTTTTTGTTAAAGCCACTTGATATATGGTATTTCTGTTATAGCAGCACTAGATAACTAAGACACTAAGGACGCCCAAACTGAGAATCAAGCAACAACTAGTTAGGCAGCTACAATCATCTTACTTTACCAGGTGCTCCAAAATAAAGTGAAACTACATTTAGTTTTCTCATGCTCTAATGTCTGATTTTTAATTTTAGTCCTCCAGCTGATGAGTCAAACAAAATTTGGAAAGTATTAAAATTTTTGAGAGAGCAGTAAGGGTAATTTTATCTCGTCAGGGTTACTGAGTCACTGGCAAACGGAAGCTAATGACTTATTATGGATTGAATTGTGTCTCCCAAAATACGTGTGTAGCCATTCAACTAAGCCATGATTCCCAACATTGTGTGATGTTCTTCCATGTTGCAAACACTGCCTCTGTGATATTAGTGAAGCAGGGTGGGCAGCAGCTGTGTTTGTGGGGCAGCACTCAATGTATAAAATTATATTGTGCTTTGAGGCAATCTTTTGGGATATAAAGGAAAGGAAAGCAAGCAGAGAGTTGCGGACCTCACACCATCAGGAAAGAAGCTACACTGGGAGCAGAGCACGTCCAGGAGCCTCAGAAGGCCTTAGTACAACGGAGGATTGATGACAAGGAACTTCCTCCTTCCTCCAACAGAGAAAGACTTCCCCTTGGAGCTGATGCCCCGAATTTGGACTTATAGCCTCCTGGACTA
This sequence comes from Heterohyrax brucei, assembly GCA_028571685.1. Classification (NCBI taxonomy): domain Eukaryota; kingdom Metazoa; phylum Chordata; class Mammalia; order Hyracoidea; family Procaviidae; genus Heterohyrax; species Heterohyrax brucei. Next base: position 78,598,257 of record CM053154.1, on the reverse strand, counting down.
TGACAAAATAAATTTATCTTTTTAAAGTCACCCACCTGTGGTATTTCTGTTATAGCAGATCACTAAGACAGCACCCACTGGTGTCCCAGTTGTGCATCAAAAGACTTTTGCAAAAATTGTCTGTTCTCTTGGTGGATGTCTCACCAGACAAAGGCCAGAGCCTCTCTCTGCTTCCCATCATTGTCCTCACTCTTGCTCTCAGTGGAGCTCTGATCTGATTATATTTGTTATGCCTCCAGACTGGTCACCCCAACAGAGCATGCCAAGGCCCAACAGGCTAAGTAAAGCTTCGTGGCTCTTGCTGAGTTCCTGGGACTATGCACTCTTGTCCGGGACATAGCTCCACTCCTTGTCTGGAGCATTATTTCTGTCAGCCTCCACTTTCTACTTCTAGAAAATCAAGATCAGCAATTTTATAACAAATGTACTCTGAGATCCCATGAAGAGCAACATTAAGCCATGAGAAGAATTTGGGCCAGCAAAGTAGAATCCTATAAACTGAAGCACTTTAAAAATAGCAAAGAATTTGTCTGAAGTAGAACAAGAAGACTCTTTTAGGGAAATGATATACTTGACTTTTGGCAAATGATTTCAACCCAGTGAGCCCATGCAACATAGCCAGGATGTGTATGTAATCATCTTAATTATGTTGGTTACTTTTTTAATTTCTTACACGCATCTGGTACTGGCCACAGTGCAGCAGTTGAGTTTCCAGCAAGCTATACAGCTTTTGGGAATGAATAATCCATACTAAATCTGGTCTCAACCACATAGGCTATGGAGAGCCGTTGTTAAGAAAATTCCCTTCACCCGTCTCCACCATGTGCTACTGAAATGACTTGTTAGATGGGCAGGAGGACGAACTCAGCCTCCAAATGATCATAACATGTTATAATACTAAGATTACTTAGCATTTTCTTTTCTATCTTTTCTGATATGGTAATACTAAATACAACAAGATAGTTACGTATGAGAATTTCATCACAGAGTTGTTATAATTGTGGAAGGGGAAAAACAGCTAATTGATCAGTATCTCCTGCTTGGATGAACTGCTCCAGCCTTCTTAAGATCTCCATGTCTCTAGAATCAGAGGGGTCTTTCCAATAAAGCCAGTCTGATTTTAACCTCTAGGTTTAAAATGCTTCAGTGATTGTTCCAAGTTCCCACTCATTCAGTTGGCATACATGTTCTTCATTATTTTTGCCCCTACCAAACTATGCTATCACCTCCCTCACCACCTCTTTGTCATCTTCCCTCCAGCCTCCTTCACAGCATTGTCTGGCCAAACTAAACTTCAGTCATTTACTTCACCAGACTATGTCTTGGTCTTGAGCGATCACATATGCTTTTCCCGCTAACCTCAACACTTATCCCACATTCCTCCCTGATTAACTGTTACATGTTTGTCAGGACTCAGTTCAAATGCCATCTCATCAAGGAAGCTGTCTTAGTCAACCAGTGCTGCTTTAATAGAAATACCATGACTGAATGGCTTTACAAAAAAAAAAAAACAAAACGTATTTTGTCACAGCCCAGCAGACTAAAAAGAGATTGCCTCAAGGCACAGTACAATTCCACACCTTGAGTCCTGTCCCACTAACACAACTGGCACCCATCTTCCCTCACTAACATCACAGAGGCAAGGTTTACAACATTAAGGAACATCACACAATACTAAAAACCATGGCTTAGCCAAATAGCTACACACATTATTGGAGGGACACAATTCAATCCATGACAGAAGCCTTCTCTGATGCTTGCCTAAAACTTAATTCCATGTTCCTTCAAATGTTTCTGTAACTCTAAATATTTACCATAAAAGCTTTTAGCTTCAAAAAATTTACTGTAAATCTTTTCAGTTATACTCTACCCACTGTGAGGGCAAAAGCCAAGTCCATTTTGGTTACCAGTTTCTTCCTCGTACTATGTCTAGTACCTAGTGAACAGTTAATAAATATTCATTTTGACATTACTAAATTAAGAAATGCTGAAGTCAATTATGCACTTGATATTGATATTTAAATTGACAAAGAACACGCTGTCAATAAAAGTAAAATTGGTAGAGGTTATAAAACATAAACCAAAAAACCAAAAGAAAACCCAAACCAGTTACCTTTCAGTTAATTCTGACTCATGGTGACCGCATCCATGTCTGTGGTATAAAAATATCTGCTTTAATGTTTATTTTAAAAGCCAAGTGCCATCGAGTCAGATTTGACTCATGAAAGCAGAACAAAAATGTAAATATGCAGCATGGTCATAAAGACATACCCAAAACTCATGCACTGAAAAGAAAAAAAGACTAGAAATACAGGTAACACATTGACAGTGGAGTATTTTTGTGTGTTAGGAGTATGAATAGTTTTTTTGTCCCAATATTCTTAATTTTATAAAATAAATATTTTAATAGAAAATAAAAAAAAAAAGAAGACCCACTGCCATTGAGTTGGGTCCAACTCATAGCAACCCTTGAGGTCAGAGTAGAAGTGTCCCACAGAGTTTCCAAGAGCACTTGCTTTGAACTGCTGATCTTTTGGTTAGCAGATACCACACTGAACCCACTACTCCACCAGGGTTTCCTTAATAGAAATACATATTTTAAATATGATTTTAATAATTTCTAAATGTAAAGTAAAATATTCTCATTGTAGTAAAATATAAATCCACCCAGAAACCTTAGGAAAAGAATGTGAAAATCATCACTACAGAGACTGTGGTAAATGTTCAGTAAGTGTGTGTGTGCATGGGTGTGTCTCTGTGTGTGTGTGTGTGTGTGTTTAAGACAGAGAGAGAGAGAACACTAATCTAAAAATTATCACGTAGACAATAGACATGAACCGGCAAACTAAACAAAATTAGTCTATGAACTATGGGGTCTCCTTGGAGTTTCCAGACAGCAGGAACCGTAAGCAAATTTTTGTTATAAATTTTTGTTTGCTACAAGCATTGATTCATTCATTCCTAAAGTATTTCTTGAGGCCTTCTAGGTTCTAGAAGCTGAGTACCAAAAAATGGAGACTAAAAGCCTGAGTTCTGGAACCAGTTGTCCTCATCTAGTAAATCACTGCTATGCTAGGGAGATGTATAAACTGCCAGAGAAATTCCTTTCTAAAAGGAATGCCCAGTAGAGATGGATGAGAGAACAGGACAACAGAGTAGGAATCTTGATACTGTCAGAAGGAAAAAGAACACCACAGAAAGACAAATGGGAAAATAAGACAGCCAAACTGAAAAAAAAAAAAAAAAAGAGGCCAGAAACTGTCCAGAATGGCACCTAAACATTCCATCTCTAGTTAAATTTACATCTATAAAAATGAGCAGTCGCTATCCTAATATCTGAAAGAACATTTTTGTCTTTTGGGTAAATACCGATGAGAGTAAATATTTCTATAATCACTTGTATAGATTGTTTCCTTGCAGATATTTGTAACACAGTCTATCAGAATTCTGTTTTTAAATAAACTCCACAGTGATGGGAATTATGACTAGAGAGCAGACTTGTCAAGGGCAAGTGTTTTAAACAACAGAACTACTCTGTAAAGGCTCTTCCTCTAGTTCTACAAAGTTTCTACAAAACCTAGATACAAGTGAGTGAGCTTTCAATTTGTCTTGGTTGTCCACACCAAACTGCTGTTCACATCTCAACCACAGAATCATTCGATGCTCTAAACTTTCTGAAACTCAGACTCTCATCAAAACTAAGTGTCCCCATTTTGCTCTCTCGGAGTTACGATCTTCAGAAGTGCAGGTCACATCAAAAGGTAATAATGTGTAAGTGGAGACAATTTTGTATAGAAGTAGAGAAACGTGTGTTCTTGCTATGACTTTGACTCTGTGGTCCCTAATCTGTAATAAGGAAGAAAATGATTGGACTAACCACAGCTGGGATTCAGTTTGAACCATCTAAACTCTGTGTTTAACATGTTGCCCTTCTTAAAAAGATGATTTTTTAATTAAAAACAAGTGTTCTAATGTAGGTCTCCTTGGAGAACATCATGTGAGTGTTCCTAAATGGATAGATTGTACTGGTAGGTTATGAAGTCATTCTTTAAATTCAGCTGTCTGTAAAGCTACTGTAAAGAGCAGAGTGATGTCATAGAAACCATCTAGATCTAAAAAACATACAGCTGGCTTTGACCTTCCCTCAGCTGCCTTCTGGCTGTGGGATCTTGTATATACCTCTTAACTTCTCTGGTGTCTCTATTTCTTCATTTACAAAAGTGAGAATGATAATAAAACCTGGTTTACAGGTTGTTGTGAGACTTGAACGAGACAAGGAGATAAAGGTTAGTTATTTTAATTAACCAAATCTCAAGGTTGAGAATTTAGGAGTTATTCTTATATTTACTGAAAACTGGAACAAACTACTTCCAGCACATTCATTTATTCATTTTTCTGCCAGGTTTCCAGAGCTTTCAATAACTGGATTTAATCTCTCTGATCCTCAACTATACAGTCCCTGTGAGTGTGTATCTAACTCATCTGGACATCCACAGTTCTGAAATGCTAACTGAATAAAACAATGAATGAAGGAATAATGAAATAGATGAATTTTGATTTTAAATTTGTTATAGTTTTTAAAACATAAGGTTTGCCAGATCATGAGCACCTGGCAAACAACTTTTCTTCTTTTAAGACATAGCAGCAACTCCAAGGATCTTTCTTTCCCTATTCTCTTCTACTCTTCACCCCCAGCCCAAATGTAGTTCTATGCCTCCTGTCACCAGTTCACACATCTACAGTAATACCTATTCCACAGCCCTGTGTTCCTGTCTATCTTACTAGAACATGAGCTTTCTGAACCATAGACTCCATCTTATTCATGGGTATTCAATACATGTTCCTGGGTGGTTAGAAGAATCAAAGGATGAAAGAGTGGATAGGTAGTGGAAAGAAGGAAGGTGACTGACTGAATTTCAACTCATCTATATACTAAAAAAAAAAAAATGCAACCAAATCCATTGCCATCAAGTTGACTCTGACTCATAGTGACCCTACAGCGACCCTATAGGACAGAGTATAACTGCCCCATAGAGTTTCCAAGGAGTGCTTGGCAGATTCAAACTGCCAACCTTTGGTTAGCAGACATAGCACTTAACCCACTATGCCACTAGGTAGTGAAAATTTCTGCTGTACAGATTTTTTTTTAATTTAATATTTTTCTACCTTAAAAATGGGGAGAAGGAAACATAAATCAAGACCACAATGAGATACCACTTGAAATCCAATATAATTATTATTATCAGAAAAATGTAAAATACATGTTGGTGAGGGATATCAAGAAATTGGAAACCTTATCTATTGCTGTTGGAAATGTACTATAATCTAGCTGCTGTGGAAAACAGTTCAGTGGTGTCACGGACTGAACTGTGTTTCCCCCCAGTATCTGTGTAGCAATTTAGCTAGGCTACGATTTCTGGTATTTTGTTCTATTCCTCCATTTTGTAATATTAATGAGGATGGATGGGTGGCAGTTGTGTACACAGGACCAAACTCCATATGTAATATTGTTCTGTGCCTTAAGGCACTATTTTGATATATAAAGAAAAGAAGCTAGCAGGGAAATTTGGAGACCTCCACCCACTAAGAGGCAGTACCGGGAGCTGAGTGTGTCCTTTAGAAAGGACCCTGGAGTCCCTACGCCTCAGAAGTTTCTAGTCCAAGGGAAGATTAACAACAAAGGCCTTCCTCCCAAACCCAGCAAAGAAAGCTGTCCCCTAGAGCTGGCACCCTGAATTTGGTAAATAAAACACAGCTATAAAATCAACATAGAAAGCATCAACATAAAAATAATTACATCAAAATAATGGCACTAAACACATAATTATCAATAATGATGCTGAATGTAAATGATCTGAATGCTCCAATAAAGAGACAGTGAGGGACATCCTGGATCAAAAGACACAACTCATCTATATGTTGCTTATAAGAAACACAACTCAGACTCAAAGATACGAACAAACTCAAAATTAAAGAATGGAATAATATATACCAAGCTAACAACATACAAAGAAGAGCAGGTGTGGCAATACTAATCTTAGATAAAATAGATTTTAAAGTAAAATCCACTATCATGGACAAGAATGGTTACTATTTATTGCTGAAAGGTTCAATACACAAGCAGCACTTAATAATATTAAATATGCACCCAATACCAAAGCATCTGAATACATTGAACAAACACTGACAACATTGACAAACGAGATAGATCATTCCACAATAATAGTTAGAGACTTTCAACACTTCCCTTTAAGTAATGGATAGATCATCAAGAAAAAGCTCAGTAAAGATACAGAAGATCTTATTGCAACAATCAACCAATGTGATCTTATCCACATATACAGATCTTTTTACCTATCAACAGATGAGTACACTTTCTTGTCTGATGCACATGGAACATTCTCTGGAAAAGGCCACATGTTAGGTCATAAAGCAATTCTCTACAAAATCCAAACCATTGATATATTGCAAAATATCATCCCAGACCATAAAGTCATAAAAGTTGAAATCAATAGCAGAAAAATCATAGAAATTCAAAGTTATGGAAACTAAACTACACTTGATTCGAAAAATCTTGGGTTATAGAAGAAATCAAGGACAAAGTAAAGAAATTTATGGAATCAAATGAGAATGAAAACACATCCTACCAGAATCTATGGGATATAGCAAAAGCAGTGCTCAGAGGTTAATTTATCTCTATAAATGCACACATCCAGAAAGAAGAAAGGGCCCAAATTAAAGAATTAACCCTACAGGTTAAACAAGTAGAAAGAGAGCAATAGAGGAACCCCAAGATTACAGCAATACTAAGTGAATTAGAGAATAGAAGAACAATTGAAAAAACTAACAAAAACAAAAGCTGGTCCTTGGAAAAGATCAACCAAATCAATAAACCATTAGCTAAACTTACAAAAGAAAAGCAAAAGATACAAGTAACCCAATTAAAAAATGAGATGGGAGACGTTATCACAGACCCAGACAAAATACCATAATAGAACACTACTAAGGCTGTACTCTAACAGATTTGAAAACCTAGAGAAAATGGATAAATTTCTAGATTCATATCACCCACCAAGATTATCACAAGGAGACGTAGATCAACTTAATATATCTATCACAAAGCAAGAGATTGAAAAATCATCAAAAATCTGCTAACCAAAAAAAGTTGTCGTCCAGATGGCTTCACCACAGAATTCTACCAAACTTTGAGAGAAGAGTTAACTCTGATACTATTGAGGCTATTTCACATTATAGAAAGGGATGGAATTCTCCTAGATACATTCTATGAAGCCAGCATGAACCTAGATGCAAAAGTCTTCAACCACATCCTAGGCAATAGAATTCAACAGCATATCAAAAGAATAACTCATCATGACCAAGTTAGTTTCATTCCAGGGATACATGGCTGATTCAACATCAGAAAAACAATTAACGTGCTCAACCACATAAATAACACAAAAGATAACACTCACCTGATTGTGTCAATTGATGCAGAAAAAGCATTTGACAAAGTCCAACATCCATTCATGCTGAAATCTCTCAGAAAAATAGGAATAGAGGGGAATTCCTTGACGCAGTTAGTGGCCTCTATGCAAAGCCAACTGCCTTCATCATCCTGAATGGTGAAAGACTGAAAGAATTTCCCTTGAAAACAGGAACTAGACAAGGATGCCCACTCTCACCACTTCTATTTGACATTGTGCTAGAATTTCTAGTCAAAGCAATTAGACAATACAAAGAAATAAAAGTATCCATATCAGCAATGAAAAAGTAAAAATCTCCCTACTTGCAGATGATATGATTGCACGTACAGAGAATACTAAGGAATCCATAAGTAAACTACTGGAGCTAATAGAGGAGTTCAGCAAAGTATTGGGATACAAGATAAACATATGTAAATCAATAGGACTCTTTTATACCAACAAAGAGTTTGTCAAAGAAGAAATCACCAAATGTATATCACTTACTGTAGACCCCTAGAAGATAAAATATCCAGGAATAAGTGTAACTCCAGAAATAAGAGACCTATACAGAGAGAACTATAAAGGCTTACTGCAAGAAACCAAAAAGACTTAACAAAATTGAGAAACCTACACTACTCATTGTCAGGATGACTTAACATTGTGAAAATGTCTATTTAACCTAAAGCAATGTACTTACACCATAAATCCCAATACAAATTCTGGTGACATTTTTTAAAGAGATGTTGAAACATACCACCAACTTTGTTTGGAAATGGAAGAAACCCCGGCTTAGTAAAGTACTACTGAAGAAGAGGAACACAATCTCACACTACCTGACCTTAGAATCTATTACACTGCCACAGTAGTCAAAACAGCCTGGTACTGGTACAGAGAGAGACATATAAACCAATGGAATAGAGTGGAAATCCCAGAGATGCCACCATCTTCCTATAAACAGTTGCTATTTAACAAAGTCCCTAAGATTATAAACTGAAGTAAAAACAGTCTCTTTAACAAATGGTGTTAGCAAAATTGGATATCCATCTGCAAAAAACTGAAACAAGACCCATATCTCACACCTTACACAAAAACTAACTCTAAGTGGATCAAAGACCTAAATATCAAACCTAAAATGATAAAAATCATGCATGAAAAAATAGGATCGATGATGGACGTTCTAATAACAGCTTAGACTTCAAAATCTAATAAGGCAAGATTAACAGAAGAGAAAATAGATAAATGGGAACTACTAAGATTTAAACACTTCTGCTCATCCAAAGACTTTATCAAAAGGGGTAAAAGACCACCTACAGAATGGTAAAATATATTTGGCAACCACATGTCAGACTGTTGATCTCCATAACCTATAAGGTTCTGCAAACTATCAACAAGAAAAAGGTTAATAACCCAATTAAGCGATGGCAAAAGGAGATGGACAGATGCTTCACTACAGAGGACATTCAGGCAGCCAAAAGACATAGGAGAATATGCTCACAATCACTAGTTATCAGAGAAATCCAAATCCAAACTACAATGAGATATCATCTCATCCCAACAAGGTTGGCCATGACCCCAAAACACAAAACAACAAATGCTGGAAAGGCTGTGGAGAGATCGGAAGTCTCCTACACTGCTGGTAGGATTGCAAGTTGGTACAACCTCTTTGGAAAGCAATCTGGCACTTTCTTAAAAAGCTGAAAATAGATAAACCATGTAATCCAGTAATTCCACTGCTTGGAATTTATCCTGCAGAAACAAATGCAGTCACACCAACAGACACATGTACAAAAATGTTGCAGCAGAGTCCACAATAGCTAAAAGATGGAATCATCACAGATGCCCAGTAACAGATGAATGGATAAATACACTATGGTACATATAGTCAACAGAACACTATACTATGATAAAAAACAGTGTAGATTTTAGAAAACATCTCATAACATGGTTTCAATTGGAAGATATTACACTGAGTGAAGTCAGTCAGTATCAAAAGGACAAATATCATATGAGACCCCCATTACAAGGACTTAAAAACAGAATTATCTACAGAAGAAAATAACTTTGTTGGCTACAAGGGTGGGAATGTGTGTGAAGGTTTATCATAGATGAGAGTTGACAGATGTTAGAAATTTTATTTATTTACTGTAATAAAGAAATAACACAGCTAAACCTCTTTCTAGTATTCTTTACTGTCAGTCAAGATCCATCTGACATCAGCACTGATACTCCCATTCTTTTTGTCCTCTGTCAGTGTACTGCTGCAACAGCTTTACAATTATCTTCAGCAAAAGTTGTACTTGCGTGTGATATTAATGATATCGTTTGGTAATTTGTGTATTTCACTGGATTACTTTTCTTTGGAATAGGAATTTGTAAGATTTCTTATAGCTAGTTGGCCAGGTAGCTCTCTTCTGAGTGAGCATCCCCAAGGGCTGCAACCATTTGCTAAAACATCACAACTGGTGTTCTGTCAATTCCTGAAGCTTTGTTTTTCACCAACGCCTTCAGTATAACTTGAACTTTTCCCTTCACTACCATTGGTTCTTGATCATATGCTATCTCCTGAAACGATGAACCCTGGCCATTCTTTTTGGTACAGTGGTTCTGTGTATTGCTTCTATTTTCTTTTGATGTTTCCTGTACCATTCAACATTTTGCCCATAGAATCCTTCAATATTGCATGCAACTGGAACCTTGAGTTTCAGTTCTTTCAGTCTGAAAAATGCCAAGTATCTTCTTCCCTTTTGGTTTTCTAATTCCAGGTCTTTGCACTTTCCTTATAACACTTTTTTTTTCCCTAACCTGCCCTTTTAAATGATCTGTTCAGCTCTTTTACTTCATCATTTCTTACTTTTTGTTTTAACTATTCCACATTCAAGAGAAAGTTTCAGTCTCTTCTGACTTTCATTTTGGTCTTTGCTTTCTTTCCAGTCTCTTAAATGACTTTTTGCTTTCTTCATGTATAACGTTCTACCCGTTATCCCACAACTTATCTGGTCCTCAGCCATTAGTGTTCAATATGTCAAATCCATTCTTCAGATGGTTGCTAAATTCAGGTGGGATGTACTCAACACTGTACTTTGGATCATGTAGACTTGTTTTAATTTTCTTCAGCTTCAACTTCAACTTGCATACGAGCAATTGACAGTCTGTTCCACACTCAAGCCCTGGTCTCAGTTTGACTGATAATATTGAGCTTCCCCATCCTCCCTTCCTGCTGTGTCATTCGATTCCCGTGTATTCCATCCTGCATGGTCCAGGTGTATAGTCAACATCCATGCTGTGAAAAAGGTATATCCAGTGAGTAAGCTGGTAGCCTTGCAAAATTCTATCATATAATCTGCAGCATCATTTCTACCACCATATTTTCTAAATACGGATCTTTCTTCTTTGTTTCTAACTTTTTCATTCCAACTCTGAGTAATGAGCAATGCATCTTTAATGCATGCTTGATAATTTTCAGATTGAAAAAGTGGGTAAAAGCGTCAGTTTCTTTGCCATTAGTAGTGTTGGTACATAAGTTTGAAGAATAAATGGTCTTCTTTGCAGGCATATGTGTATTATCCTATCATTGACAGCATTGTACTTCAGTATAGATCTTTAAACGTCCTTTTTAATGATGACAGTGATGCCATTTCTCTTTTTGTCATTTCTGGCATAGCAGCCCTCTGACTCAAAATAACCAGTACCAGTGTATTTCAGCTCACTGCATAGGATATCTATCTTCAAATATTTCATTTTGGCAGAAGCAAGTTGTGCCAGGAAGGCAAATCCATGTCCACTGTCATGGTATCCCACACAGCATTGCCTCTGATCAAGGGAATAACTTCACAGCAAATGAAGTGTGGCAGTGGGCCCATGCTCATGGAATTCACTGGTCTTACCATGTTCCCTAACATCTTGAAGCAGCTGGCTTGATAGAATGATGGAATGGCCTCCTGAAGACACAGTTATGCAGCCAGCTATGTGGCAATACCTTGCAGGGTTGAGGAAATGTTCTCCAGGAGGCTGCATATGCTCTAAACCGGAGTCCAATATATGGTACTGTTTCTCCCATAGCCAGGATTCATGGGTCCAGGAATCAAGGGTTGGAAATGGGAGTGGCACCACTCATTGTTACCCCTAGTGACCCACTTGCAAGATTTTTGCTTCCTGTTCCTGTGACCTTATGCTCTTCAGGTCTAAATGTCTTAGTTCCAAAGACAGGAATGCAACCACCTGGAGACACATCAACAATTCCACTGAATTGGAAGCTAAAATTGCTACCAGGCCATTTGGGGTTCCTTGTGCCTCTGGATCAACAGACAAAGAAGGGAGTTACAATACTGGTGTGATTGATCCTGACTATGAAGATGAAACAGATCTGACATTACATAATGGACGTAAAGAAGAATATGTTTGAAATGCAGGAGATCCCTTAGATGTCTCCTAATACTACCATGGCCTGTGGTTAAGGTCAGTGGAAAACTACAGCAACCCAATTGCAAAATGACTGCTAATAGCACACACCCTTCAGGAATGAAGGTTTGGGTCACCTTACCAGGCAAGGAACCATGACGTGCTGAGGTACTTGTTGAGTGCAAAGAGAATACAGAACGGGTTGTAGAGGAAGGTAGTTCTAAATATCAGTTATGGCCACGTGACCAGTTGCAGAAACAAGGACTGTAATTGTTGAGTATTTCTGTTTTGTATGTGTGTATCAGATATTTTTCTTAACTTATGAAACATAAGATGTAAATGTGCTAATGCATTTTCAGTTCCACATGTATTAGTTATGTCATGTTAGACATAAGTATGACTTTGTATTCCTTCAGAGACTATGGATGGTAAGAGGAGATGTGTACAGATGCCAAGTTGATAAGAGGTGGACTGTGGTGGTCAGGATCATGTCAACTTGGCTATTCCATGTTTGGGTGCTGTATCAAGTGGCAGGGTGGGGCCTGTGGTGGATTCCTGTCCCTCAGCTCTTATCTCTCTGCTTTCCACTACCTATTGCCAGTTTGCTCATGTTGCCAGTAGTTCCTGCTCTCTTGGTTTTGCTGTCTGGTTCCTGGACCTGAAATAGCAGCTGCTGGATTCATCAATCCTTATAGCTGGTGCTTCAGAGTCCTGTTCTCTGACCTGCCGATCCTGGGTTTGCCAGCCTCTTCAGCTCCATATTGTTGCCAGCTTGGAATCTGCTAAGCTACACAACTGGTGATCTAGAACTCTTGTCTCTGATCTGTTGATCTTGGGTTTACCAGCTCCCTTGGCCATGTGACGCTTGTGCTGGGACTTGCAAAGTTCAGCTTCTGCAATTGTGTGAGCTGTTTCCTTTACATATAAATCTTTCTTATACATCTATGTGTCACTGGTTTTGCTTCCCTAGAAAATCCAGCCTAAGATAACATTAATGGTGTTTCTCTTCATTTTGTCATTTGTGGCATAGTAGCCGTATGGCTCTCTGACTCAAAATAACCAGTACCAGTCCATTTCAGCTCACTGGATAGGCTACCTGTCTTCAAATATTTCATCTCAATTTTGACAAGTCCCAATTTTCTTACGTTCATACTTCATACATTCTATATTCTGATTACTAATGAGTGCTGCAGTTGTTTTTTCTCAGAGTCATGCCACATCAGCAAACCAACATCTCAAAACTTTATTTTTCATCATTAAAGTCAACTGTACTTTGAGGAAGGAGCTCTTCTCTAGTCATATTTTGAGTACCTTCCAACCTTAGGGACTTATTTTCCAGTACTATCTCAGACAATATTCATCAGGCAATGTTCCACTGTTATCGTTAAGGTTTTTACTGGCCAACTTTTTCAGAAACAGAACACCAGGTCCTTCCTCCTAGTCTGTCTTAGTCTGGAAGCTCCACTAAAATCTGTACATCATGGGTGACCTTGGTGTTATCTGAAATACCACTGGTATAGCTTCCAGCATCATAGCGACACACAAGCCACCATAGCACAACAGACTGACAGAGAAGTGATGGACATATACATAAATATGAATACACGCAGATTATACAAAGATAAGAGGTGAAAGGAGAAGATACAGAAGATAGATATGATAAATTATTCTTAAAAATGATTTAGTCCCCCAAAATTAAACTACAGAGGACTCTATAAATTAACAGATAAGAATAGACCCCTGCATTGTCTTTTTCACTGTTCTTCTGGCCCAGTTTAGATCCAGTTCATTACCAGGTAAAATTACAAACCTTTCCCATCAGCTGTGAATGTTGATCTCTCTAGCATTCATTCTTCCGTATCACCTTGAAAAGACTTTTTTCATAAAGCACTAGCCAATTACATCCTTAAACTGAAGAAAAGTGCCACCTAGAATTAAAATGATACCAAATGCAAGAGCTTAAAATTGTATGCAGAATCAGTAACAAGCTGTTGCTGGCAAGGGCAACTTCATATCACCCGTCCCCTGCACCTCTAAGGTAAATAACAACAACAGAAAACCCCAAATTCATTGCCATCAAGTCAATTTCAACTGACGGCTACCCTGTAGGAAAGAGTAGAATCACCCCATAGAGTGTCCAAGGAACACCTGGTGCATTTGAGCTGCCAGCCTTTTGGTTAGCAATCACAGTACTTAACCACTACAGTCTCAGTGTTTTCTCCCCTAAGGTAACTATCTGGAATTATACTGGGGTGCCACACCTTCCCTCAGTGCCTAACTCAGTAGTGACAAAAGTTGGTCTCAGGCAAGAAAGGAGAACATAACACTTAGGCTACAAAAGGATTCCTCTGCCTTAGCACATAGAAAGAAAACAGCAGCTCTGTAGATTTTACAAAGCCGCTAGAGACCAAGATGGCCAGACTGTTTGCGGTTCTGTGGGCTTGGACCCTTATTAATCAAATCCACTGTCATGGACATCAGGAGTCATTGAACAAACAACCCTTAACTGTTTATACACGCAGTGACTTCTACCACCTCGGGGCAATGCATCTTCTACTGTTTTTCACTTAAGGAATCAGGTACTACTAACTCAGAGAGGGCAGCAGTAGCTTCAGTCCGCGGGCCATTAATCAATTGTCCACTCAAACAACAGTCACTATTCCAGGTGCTGGGCACACAGAAGAGAACAAGTATAGGGACAAACATCCCCGCCTTCATGGCATGTATATTCCAGTGGAGAAAACAGAAAATAAGTAAGGTAAAGTAAGTAAAGAACATAGCACGTTAGATGCTGCTATGTACTAGGAAGAGAAGTAAATCTGCGACAAAGGAGGCAAACTCTCAAAAGTGAGAAATTATGGTTTTGTGGAACGTGGCCTGGGACTGTGTGAGGCGACTGGAGAAAATGCCAGAAGGAAGGGAGAAAGATGCAGGAAGACCGTTGTGGGCAGGGAGCAGAGCAGGGCACAGCCACACAGGGGCACGCCAGGTGTGCTCCAGGAGTAAGAAGCCAACCAGCGCGACCAGCTAAATCAGACAGAAGGGTAGGGCGTATGAGGCTGGAGCGGCCCCTGAGGGCCTCAAATGTCATTATAAGACTGTCATTTTTTTCTAAGTAAAAATCAGTAATCAAATAAGCACATTTAGGGTTGGTGATTTTTTGCAGATTTTTTTTTTATTTTTAGCTTGCTCATACCAAACCAAAGCAAACTCATTTTCATCCAGTCAATTCCAACTCACAGTGACCCCTGAGGGCAGATTATAATTACCCTATAAGTTTCTAAGGAGTGGCTGGTGGATTTGAACTGCCAATCTTTTGATTAGCAAATGAGTTCTTAATCACTGTCCCATCAGGACTCCTTGTTCATACCAGACATTTAAAAATAACTGTTAAATGCTTATTTCAGAGACTGTGAAGCTCTCATAATAATAATAATAATAATAAAGTGCCTCAGGCTTTCTTACAGCTGGATCCATCAAGAGGTTTTCATTAGTAATTTAAGGAGCTCCCGCCTCTGGGTGCCACTGCCGTGATTTCAAAACAGAATTATCTCGCATCGTGTGACTTCTTGAATCATTAGTTTTCCATTTTCTCTTGTTTTTCATTCTTTTTTTTTTCTTTTGTAAGTCCAACACTAGGATACACAAGAAGCTTAACAAATCACGGCTCTGGGCAATTGGGTGAAGGGGCAGCTGCAAACAAGGAAAAGGTATAGAGGCTCTTTTGTAGGCCCCAGCACCACTGGTACCCGGACATCCTGGCTCTGTTTAATCAGCGTAGACTGCAGTGCGGTCAGCAGTGTGACTTTTTAAGAAAACAATCAGAGTATCATAAGAAAAAGGCTGAGACAAAGAAAAAAAATAGGGGGGAAAATAAAAACTCTTCATAGTCCAACGGATAATTTTATTCAATTTAATTAACACTTTCACTGCACTGTAGCCCTAGAACAAGGACATTTTTGCCACACACAGTTCTTGTCACAAACAACCTCATCATGAACAGAATGGAACCTGGGTGCCGCCCCTTTAATTATTTGGCTGACAGCAAGCTGAAATTTTTCAGAATTACAATTATCAACAATTCTAACTCATTATGCACTGAACAGTACCTATCTTTGAAGATTAATAATTTTAGCATTATTGAGGAAAAATAACAAAATTATTTAATTTTCTTCTCAGTCAAAGCCCCAACTCTTTAAAGAAACAGCCTTTAAGTAAGGAACAGAGGACACATCACAAACCCTAGAGAACTGCAAAGCTTATCAGTATGTAGAGCCCATGGGTGTTGCAGGTGAGCTCAGGTGTCCAGGAACTTGGGCTTTTGTCCCTCTTATTTTCCCACCTCTGACTTTAAGATTAGTGGATAGAGGAAAAGAATATGAATCTCTCAAGAGCTTATATTCCTCTGGACATTTGGATCCATGATCTAGCCATACACCAGCATTTCTAAGTTTGGTACCATACCACAGTGTATTTTTTTTTATGAAAAACAATTTTAAAAACTGGTCTTAACATGAAGGGAAGAGGATCCAGCAGAAAACAACAGGGCATGAGGATACACGGGTTATATGGGGACTGTAGTTCCCTTGTAGAGGCATTCCAGTTAGTTTAAAGCAATATACAAAGAAATTAAACACTTTTGGGTTCAGATTTGGGACATGAAGTGCCAGTTTGTGACCCCTCTAAAAATTCTGAGGTTCTGTAGAGAAAGAAAAGAAAAAATCCCATTTGCAAAGATTTTCCATCAGTCATCAGTCGCTGCTGAGTCAGCTCCAACACATGGCAATCTCCCGTGAGTCAGAGTAGAATCACGCTCCATAGCATTCTCAATGACTGAATTTTCAGAAGCAGATTGCCAGATCTTTCTTCTCAAGCTTCTCTGGTTGGACTCAAACCTTCGGCCTTTTAGCTGACAGCCAAGTACATTAACTGTTTTCACCACTCAAATTCTTTAGCATATTAATGATTATTTATATCTTTCTAAAGTTACATATATTTGTGCAAAATATCTCAGTTTTAAAGAATTTTTAAATAGCTATGTTGATACAAGAATAGCAATTAAATTAAGGAAGAAACTGCCAGGGATAGTGAAAAAAAAACTCTCATTGGTGATTCTAAGGGGCAGTTCTGCTCTGTCCTATATGACTTGATGACAACGTGTTTGGGTTTTTTTTTATTCGATTGGTTGGTTTGGTGGTTTTTAGGTGACAAAATATAGTACCATAGACCTGGATAGGCTCAGAGGCAACCTGTTATTCTCTCTGGACAGAAGATCTCAAAAGATCTCTCCATATCCTACCTGTATAATCTCACTGAAGTCTCTTCTCCTTCTTGGCCACTGGGCTCCTCTCATACTGGCTTTTGTGTCTATTTCTTGATCATTGCATTCTCTTCTGGAAATCCTGGTGGCATCGTGGTTAAGTGCCATGGCTGCTAACCAAAAGGTCGGCAATTCAAAACCACCAAGTTCTCCTTGGAAATTGTATGGGAAGTTCTACTTCATTGTATAGGGTCATTATGAGTCATAATTGACTTGATGGCAGTGAGTTTGGTTTGGGTTTTTGGGCAGTTTGTTCTAGCCCCAGCAATTTTAACCCAGTAGTTCTCTCAATACTTCCAATACTTCACTGCCTAATACTTCACTATTTCCTTTTCCTCTTTTAGCTCAAAGGTCACCTTCTCAGAAAAGATTCTCTTATCATCTTCTTAAGGGTAGTATGTGCTCCCACAACAGCCTCAGGCACTTGTCATCACGTCTCCTCATTTTTTCTCTTCACAGCACTGAAGACTCACTGAAATCATCTTGATCCTTAGTTGTTCACTATCTCTTCTACTAGAGTTTAAACATTGGGAAAGCTGACTCCCCCACCCACTCACACACACACACTTCAGTCTGTTTGGTTTTCCACTATACCCCTAGTCAGAGCCAGTTATATAATCTTCAGGTTTCAGTACTAATGATAGTGTTTTAGGCAGCTAGAGTTGCTGTAACAGAAATAGCACAGAGTGGATGGCTTTAGCAAAGGAAGTTTTATTCTTACATTTTGGTAGGCTACAAGTCTAAATCCAGGATGTCCACTCAGTGAAAGACTTTCCCCCTTGTTGGCTCTGGAGGAAAGTCCAGTATTACATCAGTCTTAGTCCAGGGAACTTCTTGGCACAGGAACCTTAGGTATGAAGTACATGCTCTTCTCCTGGCGCTGCTTTCTTCATGGTGTGAGATTCCCAATTCTCTGCTTGCTTCTCCTTTCTTTTATCTCTTGTAGGACAATGGGATTAAGGGTGGGGCAAGCCAAACTCCAGGGAAACTCCCTTTACAGTGGATCAGGAAGGTAACACTATGAAGGGATTTACAGTCTCACCCTAATCCTTTAACAGACAGCACAGGAAAATCACCAAATGGAGGACAATCACAAAATATTGGGAGTCATGGCCCAGCCACACGGCTACATGTATTTTTGGGGGGATACAATTCAATCCATGATAGATAGCACAGAGACTTTTGTCCAAAAAGCAAGAGAAAAGATGATTTAGAGGGAGGGCCAAGGTGGCAGAGGAGTCAGACACTTCCCAGTGATCTTTCTTACAACCATCAAAAAAACAGATGGATCAATTGTATATGATACTCCCCAATTCAATGGCAATGGGTTTTTTCATTGTTTTGTAGGAGCCCTGAGTCTCAAAGGCAAAGTTGAAAAAGTGGATTTAGTGGCAGGAAAGGAAGAGAAGTTTCAGAAGCAGCAAGGTGCTGCCAGACCTGACTCAATGGGAATTGGCATCCCAGAGGCAGGAACCACCAGCACCAGAGTAGTGAAGCAAGTAGTGGTGTTTTCCATTTTGGGAGAGACATTGTGTTAGAGTCTACTCATGCCTCCAGAATCAGCGAAAAATGGTATTAAATTGTCAAAAGATAAGTAATTTGCATCTAACCTATAGTGTGCAGATCTAAGAACTCTCTTTTGAAATAAAACTCTCTACCTTTTACCTGCTCTCTTTCTGCTCTGCACTGGGCCCCAGCTCACCACACAGATTGGGCCACAAGTAGGACCTCTTACATGCCCTGAGCCATTTTTCTAGTCTTGGAGAAGGAATAAGTATATACAGAGAAAAAAATAATCTGCTGGTTCCCCTAAGCCAGGAACTTAGTGTAGAAACAGTTACTTTGTCTAGGCACAGACATAAAGGGTTCATGGATTTTGAATGCCTTTCACAGCTGTGTGGGCCTACTACAACAGCATAGGTCTTAGCACAGTACAATAGGGTGTGTAACTGAACTCTAATATTACAGTATCAGTTATATGGCAGAAGGGTAGTCTCCTGACATTTGATGCTAAATTGCCTACTAAGAGGGGTCCTCACCTACCCAAAAAAGTGGTCTGAGGACTTGTGGCTACACTCACACATGACAGAAATCCAAGAATAAGTGGTGCCTCCCAGTCCTTAGAGTCAACAGCATAAGACATCTGTAGTCTGTCTACAAAACCTATTCACTCATGCATTCTGAGGAAGAGGGACACACTTCTCCTCACAGATATACCTGTCAGCTCCCTGACTTGCTCAGCATGTGCAGCTAGATACCTGTGCCTACACCAATCACTCTTGCCTGTCTAGGTCTGTAGGTGAGAACCTGCACCACACACTTGGTGACTGACTGCCTGGATACCTCAGCTGAATCCATATTAAAAAAAGGACTGCATTCCTGGGTTCACATACCTAGTAACTGCTCTAACCAACTGGTGACAGGATGTTAAAACTTCAAAGCTGCCAATAATCAAACAAGCTCACACAACCAACCTATTTGGGCATCTCAAAATAAAATAAAACAGTAAGCTAGGACACAGTAAGCAAACATAAAATAAATAAATAAAATAACCTATTGATGGATTGAAGACAACGGTCATTATCAGGTCACACAAAGACGCAGGCCACAACAGCTTCAGAAAGCTGTCAAAATGAAGAATCAAGAAATCTTCCAGATAAAGAAAATTTCTTGGAATTACAAGATACAGAACACAAAAGATTAGTACACAGAATTCTTCAAGATATCAGAAAGGAGATCAGAAAAAATGCAGAGCAAGCCAAGAAAGATATAGCCACAGAAACTGAGTAAATTAAGAAGTTTAGAGTACAGAATGAAGACAAACTGAACAGGCTGTAGGAATTCATAGAGAGACAGCAAATAGAAATTCAGAAGATTTATAATAAAATTTCATAACTAGAGAACTCAATAGAAAGTCAGATGGGCAGAATTGAGGCATTACAAGTTAGATTTAGTGAGACTGAAGGTAGAACACTCAATACCAACACATTTGAAGGAAAATTTAAAAAAATTAAAGGAACTAATACGCTCTAAGAAATATGTAGCAGTCTATCAACAAGAATAACCTACAAGTGATTGGAATACCAGAAGAGGGTAAGGGGCATGGGGGAGGCATAGGGACAAGGAGCAACATAAAATATACAGAGAATTGTTGAAAAATTTTTGGCAGAAAACTTCCCTGATGGAGGGAAAATTTAGAAGGTATCTGTTCAAGATGCTTACAGAATTCCATGCAAGGTAAATGCCCCCAAAAGTCACCAAAACTTATTATAAGGAAACTTGCCAAAATGAAAAACAAAGAGAATTTTAAGATTGACTAGGGATAACTGGAGGAATAACTGAATAATAATCTACAAAGGATAATCAATAATACTAAGCGTGGACTACTCAGCAGAAACCATGCAAGCAAGAAGGCAATGGAATGACATATAAAAAAACTTGAAGGAAAAAGACTGCCAGCCAAGAATTACATATCCAGCAAAACTGTCTCTCACATATGATGGTGAAATTAGGAGATGTCCAGATAAAGAAAAATTTAGGACATTTACAAAAATCAAAACAAAATTACAAGAAATACTGTCTTCAGTTAGAAAATCAATAATATCTGCCAATAACTCAAAATTAGAATAAAGGTCAGAGCAATCAGATATCAACCCAGAAAGGGAAGTGGAAAAAATAAAGCAAAGCTAAGACAATGAAAATAGGGAAACAGAAATGTCATTATTGTAACACTATCATGGGAAAATATGACAATATTATATCAAAAAAGGAGGACTAAAAAATATAGTCATAGATCTTTCATAAGAAAAAATCAAGGTGATACAAAGAGTTGAACTTAGAAAAATAGGAGTAAATATTAAAGTAACCACAAAGGAAACTTACACTTCTACACCTGAAAATAAAAAAAAAAAAACAAGAGAAACATAAAGACTCAGCAAACACAAAATCAACAACAGTGAAAAAAATGAAAAGACATAAAAGAAAATGACTCAGCAAGGAAAAGAGGAACAAAGAAGCTATCAACAATTGCCAAAAAAAAGGCATCAAAATGACAGCATTAAATTCATGTCTCTCAAAAACCAACATGGAATGTAACTGGAATAAATGCATCAGTAAAGAAACAGAGTGGCAGAATGAATTAAAAAAACATAATCTGTCTACATGTTACCTAAAAGCGACCTATGTTATACTTAAAGACACCAACAAACAAAAACTCAAAGGATAGGAAGAAAAAGAAAAAAAGAATTCATGTTCAAAAAGAGCAAGGGTGACAGTATTTATTTCTGACAAAACAGACCTTAAAGTAAAATCCACTGCAATAGACAAGGAAGGACACTATATAATAATTAAATTGATGATACATCAGGAGGACATAACTATATTAAATATATATGCACCCAATGACAAGTCTCCTAAAAAACTGCAACAGCATTGAAAAGAGACATAAATAGCTCCACAATAATAGTAGGAGACTTCAACACACTACAGCTAGTGAAGGACAAAGCATCCATGAAGAAGCTCAGTAAAGACATGGAAGACCTAAATGACATGGTCAACCAACTTGATCTCATAGACATATACAGAATACTCCACTCAACACTAGCCACATTTACTTTCTTTTCCAATGTACATGGAACATTATCCGGAATAGATTATATATTAGTTGATGAAACAATCCTTAACTGAATTGAAAGCACTGAAATACTACAAAGCATGTCTCCTGACCATAAAGCCATAAAAGTAGGACTTAGTAACAGAAAAAGCAAGGGAAAAAATCAATCACATGGAAGCTGAACAACACCTTCCTCAAAAGGACTAGGTTATAGAAAAAAATCAAGGATGGAATGAAGAAACTTATGGAAACACATCTTACCAATACCTTTGGGAAACAATGAAAGCAGTGCTCAGAGGTCAATTTGTAATGACAAATGCTCAAATCCAAAAAGAAGAAAGGGCCCAAATCAAAGCATTAATCCTACAACTTGAACAACTAGAAAGTGACAAGAAGCCCTTAGGCACCAGAAAAAATCAAATAATAAACATTAGAACATAATTAAATGAAACAGAACAGAAAAGTGATTGAAACAGTTAATAAGCACAAAAGCTGTTTCTTTGGGGGGGAAAAACTACAAAATTGACAAACTATTAGACAAACTGACAAAAGAAAAACAAGACAGGAAGCAAATAACTGATAAAGAAATAAGATGAGTGATATCACAACAGACTCAAGTGAAATTTTGAAAGTCATAACAAAGTACTATGCAAAATAATACCCTAGCAAACTCACAAGCCTGGAGGAAAGGTACAATTTTCTAGAAACACACTACCTGCATAAACTAACACAGAGTTGAAACAACTAAGTAAAATTAGAACAAAAGAAAAGACTGAAAAGGCACTTTAAAAACTACCAGCAAAACAAACAAACAAAACCCTCCCGGCCTGGATGGTTTTGCTGGAGAATTCTACCAAACTTTTAGGAAAGAGTTAACACTACTATGACTAAAGATATTTCAGAGCATAAAAATGGAAGGAATATTCCCAAACTCATTATATGATATCAGAATAACCTTCATGCCAAAACAGGTAAAGACACCACAAAAAAAGAAAATTACAGACCAATATCCCTCATAAACTTAAGCCAAGTGCCGTCGAGTCAGTAAACATAAACATAAACAAACATAAACACAAAAATCCTCAACAAAATTCTAGCTGACAGAATCCAAGAATATATGTAAAAAAACAATTCATTTTAACCAAGTGGGATTCATATCAGGTATTTGGGACTGCTCAACATTAGGAAACAATCACATAAATGAAATAAAATACAAGAACCTCAATGTTTTATCAATTGATGCAGAAAAGGCATTTGACAAAGTCCAATACCCATTCGTGTTAAAAACTCAGCAAAATAGGAATAGAAGGGAAATTTCTCAACATATTAAAATGCATTTATAGAAAGCCAACAAGCAACATCATACTAAATGGAGACAATCTGAAAGCACTCCCCTTGAGGACAGGAACCAGACAAGGATGCCCTTTGTGACCATTTTTATTTAACAACACTGCACTTGAGATTCTAGTCAGAGCAATTAGGCTAGAAAAAAACAACGGGCATACAAATCAGTAAGGGAGAAATAAAAGTATCTCTATTTGCAGATGATATGACCTTGTACACACACAGTAGCACACACAGAAAGACCAAAAGAATCCACAAAAACAAAACAAAACAAAAACAAACAAAACTACTAGAACTAATAGAAGAGTGCAGCAAAAGATCAGAATACAAGATAAACATACAAAATCAGTTGGATTCTTTTATACCAACAAACAGAATGTCTAAAAGGAAGTCACTGAATCAATACCATTAACAACAGCCCAAAGATAATAAAAACACTTATGAAA
Organism: Heterohyrax brucei; assembly: GCA_028571685.1. Taxonomy (NCBI): domain Eukaryota; kingdom Metazoa; phylum Chordata; class Mammalia; order Hyracoidea; family Procaviidae; genus Heterohyrax; species Heterohyrax brucei. The sequence continues at coordinate 78,574,674 of CM053154.1, read as the reverse complement.
AAAATCTAACCAGAGATGTAAAAGATTTATACAAAGGAAACTACAGCAGAGTACTGTAAGAAACCAAAAGAGACCTATGTAAGTAGAGAAACCTACCTTGTTCATGGATAGGAAGACTTAGCATTGTGAAAATGTCTATTCTGCCCATAGCAATCTATGATGCAATGTAATATGACCCAAATTACAACGATATTTTTTAATGAGATGGAGAAACAAATCACCAACTTCATATGGAAACAGAAGAGGTCACGGATAAGTAAAGTATTACTGAAGAAGAACAAAATGAGCAGTCTCATACTACCTGACTTTAGAACCTATTATACTACCACAGTAGTCACAACAGCCTGGTACTAGTACAACAGATACATAGACCAATGGAACAGAATTGAGAATATAGACATAAAATCATGTGCCTATGAGCAGCTAGTATTTAACAAAGGCCCCAGATCCATAAATTGGGGGAAAGACATTCTCTGTAACAAATGGTATTGGCGTAACTGGATATCTATCTACAAAAAAAAAAAAAAAAAGAAAGAAAGAAATGAAGGAAGACTGACACCTCACACCATGCACAAAAACTAACTCAATTTGGATCAAAGACTCAAATGTAAAATCTGAAACAATAAAGATTATGGAAGAAAAATTAGGGGCAATGCTAGGAACCCTGATACATGGTATAAATAGAATATAAAATATTACTAACAACACACAAACATCAGAAGACAAAATAGATAACTAGAAACTCCTAAAAATCAAATACTTCAGCTCATCCAGAATTCACCAAAAAGGGGAAAAGACAACCCACGAAATGGAGTGAAAAAATAGCTATGACAAATCTAATCAGCATCTAATCTCTAAAATTTACAAGATACTACAAAACATAAACAACAAAAACAAATAACCCAATTAAAAAGTGGCAGAGGATATGAACAGGCACTTTTCCAAAGAAGAAATACAGACAGCAAATAGATACATGAGGGAATAAGATCATTAGTCATTAGAGAAATGCAAATCAAAACTACAATGAGATACAATCTCACCCTAATAAGGCTAGCATTAACTCAAAAAACACAAAATAATAAATGTTGGTGAGGCTGTAGAGAGACTAGAACACTTACATACTACTAGTGGGAAACTAATATGGTACAACCATTATGTAAATTTAGTGATATAACAATGTTTGTGTAAGTTTTCACATGATTAAACTGAGTTGAAATGTAAATTTTCCACTTAAAGTATGATAAAACGAAATAAAATAAAATAAAATAAATGCTTCTTCCTTTCTTCTGAGGTCTCCCTTCCAACCTGTTCTGATGTTTTTTATCAGCCATTTAAAGCCATGCTCTGACTGAAAGGCAAATACAGACCCTTAGAGGTACCTGGAGTCCCATCCCATGACTTGGCACATGGGTTGTATGCACATGGTCCCAACTTACCCTGCACCACTGCACAGGCCCTCACAGAGTTTATAGCAATCTCTGAAGGTCAGGGAAAGAAGAAAAGAACACATCCTGGGAAGGTGAGTAGGCACGGGGTTGATTTTCCATGCCTGAGGCCATGCTACAATTCCCAGTGAGACTTAACCAACTTCCTTCAAGTTGACCTTGACTCATGGCAGCTCCATATATGTCAAAGTAGAACACTGCCCAATAGGTTTTTGGGTTTTTTGTTGTTGTTGTTGTTGTTTTGTTTTTTAAATGCATTAGGTGAAAGTTTATTGCACGAGTTAATTTCTTGTTTTAAAATTTATGCACATATTGTTTTGTGACATTGGTTGCCATCTCCACAGTGTGACTGTACTCTCTTCCTTTCCACACTGGGTTCCTCATTTCCATTTGTCTAGGTTTCCTGTGCCTTCCTGCTTTCTTATTTTGCTTTTGCGAGGGTGCTGCCCACTGGGTCTCATATGTTTGATTGAACTAAGAAGCATGTTTCTTACGTACATTATTTTTTTTGTTTTATAGTCCTATCTAATTTTTGCCTGAAAAGTGGGTTTTGGAAGTGGTTTCAATTCTGAGTTAATAGAAAGTTCCAGGGCTAAAGTACTGCAGGTTCCTCCAGGATCTGTCAAACTAGTAAGTCTGTTTCTTTCTTTCTTTTTTTTTTTAATATACTTTAGATCTGACTCGACAGAACTTGGCTTGGCTAGATAAAGATCTACAGAACTAGTTTTTCATTAAACCACTATTGTTTTATAGCATGGTGTAACAACCCCACAACATGTTATCACTTTCCCTTCTCAACCTTGGGCTCCTGATTACCAACTTTCCTTCTCCTCTTGAGTTCCATCCTTGCCCTGGGGCTAGTGTGCCCCTTCAGTTTCATTTTGCTTTATGGGCCTGCCTGACCTCTGTGTAAAAGGTGAACCTCAGGAGTAACTTCATTATTGTGCTGAAAAGGTGTCCAGGAGCCACACTCTCAGGGTTTCTCTATTATCTGTCAGTCCAGCAATTCTGGTCTTTCTTTTTTGAGTTGGAATTTTGTCCTACATTGTGATCCCTGTCAGAATAGTCAGTGGCAGTAGCTAGGCACCATCTAATTTTATTGGGCTCAATTTTGTGGAGGTCATTGTAGATTTGATTCGTTAGTCCTCTGGTCTAATATTTCCCTCGTATCTTTAGTGTCCTTTTTTCTTCCCTGAGTGGAAGCTATCACACAGTAGACATATGTACACCCATTCACAGTGGCTTTGTTTTGGTTTGGTCCCAAAGAATTTAGACCAATAGAGTATCGTAGATGGTTTCTCACAGGCTTCAAAGACTCCAGATGCTACTCATCAAAGTAGAATTGAGAACATTTTCTTTATAAACTATGTTCTACAGTTGACTAGATGTTCCCTGAGACCATGGTCCTCACAGTCCTCAGTCAGTCTAATCTCTTTCTCTGAATCTGAATTCTGTTCCACATGTTTCTCCCATTCTGCCCACACTTCTCCATTGTGATTCCTGTCACAGCAGTTGTTAACAGTAGCCAGTCACTTTCCAGTTCTTCTGGTCTAAGGATGGTAGAGTCTCTGTTTCAGGTGGTCCTGTAGACCTATGGGCTAATATTTATTTCTCTTGTGTCTTTGGTCTTTTTCATTCTCCTTTGCTCTGAATGAGATAGGACTAATAACTAGATCTTAGATGGCAGCTGGCGAGATTTTAGGAAGTCAGACACTACTCACCAAAGAGGGGTGTAGAATATTTCCTTTATGAACTGTGTTAGGCCAATTGAGGTAGACGTTCCCTGAAACTATAGTACCCAACCCCCAGCTCCTCAGTCACTCGAAGTGTTTGGATATGTCTGAGAAACTTCCATGTGGTCCAGCTGTGCTGTCTTCTCCTGTATTATATATTGTCTCTTCTTTCACCAAAGTTGAAACTTGTCTACTATCTAGTTACAGACTTTCCCTGTCCCTTTCCATTCCCCTTCACTTGTAAACATCAAAGAATGCTTTTTTTTTTCTGTATGTAAACACTTTCTTGGGTTCTCGTAATAGTAGTCACAGAAAATGATTGTCCTTTTGTGACTGACTTATTTCACTCAGCATAATGCCCTATAGATTCATTCATGCTGTGAGATTTTTCTCAGCTTCATCACTGTTGTTTATTGTAGCATAGTATTCCATTGTGTATGTGTATCATGGTTTGCTTATCTATTCCACCTGTTGATGAGCATTTAAGTTGTTTCCATCTTTCTGGTATTTGACTAGTGCTGTGATAACATGTGCAACAGGTATACATACGTCCATTTGTGTGATAGCTTTTATTTTTATAAAAGATTATATTCCTGGAAGTTGGATTGCTGTATCGTGTGGTTTTCTATTTCTATCTTTGAAGGAAGTGTTGTATCATTTTCCAAGGTAGGTATACCATTTTACATTCCCACCAGCAGTGCATAAGAGTTCCAGTCTCTCACAATCTCTCCAACATCTGTTATCTTGTGTTTTTTTTGGATTAGCATCAGTACTGGTGAGATGGTATCTCATTATAGCTCTGATTTGTATTTCTCTAACAGCTAACGATTGTGAGCATTTCCTTATGTGTCTGTTGGTTGCCTAAATAGCTTATGTGGTGAGATGCATGTTCGTATCCTTTGCTTAATTCATTGTTTAATCTGATTATTTGTCTTTTTGTTATTGATGTGTTGAAGTATTTGTAGATTTTAGAGATTAGGCTTTGTCAGACATGCTGTTACCAAAACATTTTTTTTTCCAGTGTAGTTTCTCTTTTTACTCTTTTCTTAAAGTATTTAGATGAGCATAACTGTTTAATTTTTAGAAGCTCCCAGTTACATAATTTCTCTTACAGTATTCATGCACTGTTATGGCCCATATGCTATTTATGCCATATATTAGGGTTCCTAGCATTGTCCCTATTTTTTATGCTATAATTTTTTATCATTTCAGATTTTACATTTAGTTCTTTAATACATTCAGAGTTAGTTTCTGTGCATGGTGCCAGGTATAGTTCCTGTTTCATTTTTTTTGCAAATGGACACCTAACTACATCAGCATCATTTGTTAAAGAGACTGGCTTTTCACCATTTAACGGACTTTGGCCCTTTGTCAAATATCTGCTGCTAATAGAGGGATGGATTTAGCCTGTGTTCTCAATTCTGTTCATTGGTATATGTGTCTGTGTTGTACTAGTAACAGGCTGATTTGACTACCCTGGCAATATAATGGGTTCTAAAATTAGGTAGTGTGGATCCAGGACCTCTTCCTTTTCCATATAAAGATGTTGATTTGTTTCTTCACCTCATTAAAAAATGCTGTTCGAATTTGGATGAGAGTTGCATATAGCTGTAGGTAACTTTGGGTAGAATCGACATTTTCTTTTTTTTTCTGATCTTTTTTGGACTTGGCGATGCAGAGTGACCATACTGGATGCACTTTATGGTTCTTTGCATCTCTAGGATATCATCCTGCTGACCTCTGGCTGGAGGAAGGCGAGGGGGTGGAGAGGAGGGAAAGGAGACTGTTAGGAGGATGAGATATATATGGAGTAGAGAGAAATAGTGTGCTGTCATCTGGCAGGGAGAGCAGAATCGACATTTTCAAAGTGTTGACTTTTCCTGTCCATGAACATGGTTCCTTGTCAATAGTGTATTCAAGCTGGATTCAGAAGAGGACATGGAACCAGGGATACCATTGCTGATATCAGGGCTTCATAGAATGTGTTCAGGAGCATTTCCTCATTTACCATGCTCTGAAATAGCTTGAGTATTACTGGTGTTACGTCTTCCCTGATAGTTTGTTAGAATTCTCCAGTGAAGCCTTCCAGGCCAAGGCTTTGTTGGTGGTGGTGGTAGGTTTTTTGTTTGTTTTATTTTTTTTAATTACTTCTTCAATCTCTTCTTTTGCTGTGGGTCTGTCTAGTTTTTCTACCTCACTTTGTGTTAGTTTACCTAGATACTGTTTCTAGAACTTTGGCCATTTGGGGGTTTTCCATTTTGTTGAAGTATTAATTTTTCATAGCATTTTATTACAATCTTTTTTTATTTCAGTTAGGTCTGTTGTGATATCATCTCTCTTATTTCTTATTTGTGCTATTTGCTTCTTCTCTTGTTTTTCTTTTGTCAGTTTGGTCAATAGTTTGTCAATTTTATTTATTTTTTTTCAAAGAACTAACTTTTGGTCTTGTTGAAAGATCTTGCCAATTTTTTCTATTCTTTATTTCTATTTCATTCATTTCTCTCTCATCTTTATTATTTCCTTTTTCTGCTGCCTGAGGGTTTCTTTTGCTGCTGTTTTTCTGCTTATTACTTGTAGAATTAATGTTTTGATTTCAGCACTTTCAATTTTCTGCTGTTAACTGATCTCAAAGCACTGCTTTTGTTCTCTCCCAAAGGTTTGGTAAGAAGTGTTTTCATTCTCATTTGGTTGTTTGAATTTTTTTTATTCCATTGTTGATTTTACCTATTACTCTGAATTTTTTAAACAAGGGATTTTTCAGTTTCCATGCATTTGATTTTTTTCCCCTTGCTGTTTCTCTTACTGATTTCTACCTCTATGGCATTATGATCAGATAAGATTCTTTGTATTATGTTGATGGTTTGGGTTTTGTTAAGGCTTCTCTTGTGGTCTAAGATGCGGTTTATTCTCGAGAATGTTCCATGTTTGTTGGAAAATGATACTTTGCTACCATTGGATGGAGTGTCCAGTATAAATCTATGATGTACAGTGGGTTGTTTGTGGCACTTAAATCTTCGGTATCTTTACTGTGTTTCACTACAAATGTCTGTCCTTCACTGAAAGTGGTGTCTCTATAACTGTGCCTACTATAATTGTGGAATTATCTATTTCTCTTTCAATACTCTTAGAGTTTGTTTTGTGCATTTTGGAGCCCTGTCATTGGGTGTGTGTGTATATATATGTGTGTGTATATATATATATATATATATGTATATATATTATGGTTATTTCATGAGCTTCTTGACCTTTCAATCATTACATAGTGCCCTTCCTTATTTATCCTTTTTAGTGGATTTACCTTTAAAATCTATTTTATCAGAGATTAATATTACTACTTCTTTCCTTCTTTTTGGGGGGGGTTATTGCTTGCTTGGTATATTTTTTCCAACCCTTAATACATTTTTATGACTATGTTCACAGGGTTTTCAATGGCCGAAACTTTTGGAAGTAGATTGTGCTGCTGATGTTCTCAAACCTCTAATGTTTCAGTTAGCAGCTGAGCATACTGACATTTTGTGCCATCTTGGCACTCCTGGGACTTCACTTACATAATAAAAATTCAGATATAAAATTAATAAGGACTTTCAGATGGACTGCAGAACACTAACACCAAGTGCAGTGCTCCTTCCCAAGAATGGGGTCCACGATGCCAGTCTTGTTGCCAGGACCTACAATAATGCCTTATACATGATAGCGATCAAAGAAAGAATGAAAAGATAAGCAAGTAAATCAACCACTCATTCCACATATCACTTCTTTTTTTTCACAACTTATGGGTTAAAACTGACTCAACACAATAGCAACATAACAACAAGCCAGGCAAACCGGCTAGTTTTACACGAACAAATAACTCTTGATGGAGTACTACCCATCAGTCATTACACTGGGATCTCTGAGGGCACATAAAGATGAATAATAAGCAGTCTCTTTCTTCATAAAAGATGTTACCTAGCAAGAGAGCTAAGACAACACCCTTAAACAACTCACCTAAAGAGCGAAAAATTACATAAGATATAGACCAATGGCAGTTCGGAGATCTATACATCTTCAGAGATCCCAAAAAGTATTATGAAAAAAGGTGGTATATAATTGGGACTTGAAAAAGATACATGCTTTAATCACAAAGAGAACCCAGGAAACAGTAATAATGTCAGCAAAGGGAAAAAAGTGGAAAGTCAGAATTGTATACCCAACAGAGATAATGGTTCTCAGGAAGCTGAGTCAGAAGGTTAGATAGATGGCTTGAGATCAAATACAGAGAAGCCTGAAGCCACTAAATATTTTTTTGAGCAAAAGACTGATATTGTCAAACCATAATTATGGTATATCTGTTATTCATTATTTATAAATTACCACAAATTTAGAAGCTTAAAATAACACATATTTACTATCTCACAGTTTCTATGGGTCACAAATCTTGGTACAGCTTACCTAGGTCCTCTGCTTCAGGTCTCTTCCAAGGCTGCAATCAGATGCTGAACAGGTCTGGGTCTCATCTCAGGCTTGAATGGGACAGCTCCCAAACTCACCTGGTTGTTGGCAGGATTTAGCTCTTTAAGGGCTGTTGGATCTGGGGCCATAGCTCCCCATGGCTATTGGCCAGAAACTACCCTCAGTTGTTTGGCATGTGGGCCTCTCCAATGTGGAACCCTGCTTCATTAAAGTCAGCAAGGGATTCAGTTAGCTAGCAAGACAGAAGTCAAAACTGTATGCAAGCTTATTAAGGAAGTGACATGCCTCACCTTCTCAGTAATCCATTAGTTAGAAGCAACTTATAGGCTCCACTCATATGTAAGAGGAGGAGATTAAACAAGGATATATCAAGAGATGGATATCACTGGGAGTAGCCATCTCAGAGGCTGTCTACCATAAGACAAATTGGATTGGCAGAGAAACCAAAAGTGAAGAAACCATTAAAGAGGCTGTTACATAGGACAGGAGGGAAATAGTTAAAGTCAAAGATAAGGGAGTAACTTCAGGGAAGAAGAGAGTTCTCAATAGCATTTACAGTAGTAGAATTCACAGGACTTTATAAATAGTTTCACAGGGGTGAAAAGGAAGGAAGGCAAGGAAGAAAAAGAAGGTGAAAAACCTGAAGGCTTGGATTCAAGTAATTAGAAATAGGGGACAAGAATAGACCAGGAGAGGTCAACTGCTGCTTTCTTGTTGAGAGTAAGAGAACAACGAATTTGAGATCCTGAAATATCATTCAAGGCAGCAATATATAGGAAATCTAAGGCTTGAACTTGGGGAAAGCAGTCAAGGCTGGACATCCATCTTTGAGCATCACTTGCACACGGATGGCATGTAATATCATAAAATCAAATGAAGAGAATGAAGCTATCTAAGGCTATTTTATCAACTTGGGATGAGGAAGGCCTGGAAACTATCTTTCTCTTTTTGGAATTTCAGCTGACTTCTAGAGTAAAGCTATCTGGAAGGGATGGAAGAAAGCCTTAAAGCCAAAACATAAACATTTGTATGTCTGTGACAAGTGCCAAGATCAGACTACTTGGAACACTAATCTAGCCGGGATCTTTCCAGAGACAGAGACATGTCTGGCTGCAGGCACCACACAGACATACACTGATTTATACTTTTAAAAGTAATAATAATTTTATATTGCTTCTTAGTATTTTCATTTACATTACCAATTGTACTTAGAATCATCTCAGTATTTTCATTCTATGGATGAGAAAAGTAAGCCTTACTCTAAATAACACTGATAGCAATTATGAATAGACTCTTTGCTTCCTAGATCCTTACCCAATGTTTCTGCCCTCCTGCCACACAAAATCCCTGGCCTGAAATTTGAATATCAGAGAAATTCTCCTAGCTTCTCATGTGCAAAACCAAAGACCCATTTAATTTAACACAAACACAAGTGTGCTCTCAAACCACATTGCTCTGAGCTGTAAATTAAACCTGGAGGCCCCAAAGGCCCAAAATCTCCAAGAAAAGAGAAAGCCTTGGAATACTGAATCTTCTGAGAATAAGGAACCTTTGGTCTCCCCAGAGAAACCCTCTTCTTGTGGGAAAATCAGCTGGTTTCCCAGTTGTAGTTATCTAATGTGGAGCTGAGCATTTAAATCAGACCATAAACTCAAGGCATTCCCCATTGCCAACCCATATCATAATCAATGTTGATTGAATGTGAATGTAATTTGAATGAAAAGCATTTCAAAGCACAAAGGTTCTGTTCCCAATAAGTTTAGTCTATATAATCAAATGCATTCTTTCTGGCCCAATCAGCAGAGGCTTGGCAGAGTAAATGTCTTTGGTATGAGCAAAAAATTCCAAGCTTAAATCTTACAATTGCCCCTTTGAGGGTCGTTTACTCTGCAAGTTTTACAGTGGTGTGCTGCAATGAATACTGCCTCTATGCAAAGCAACAGGAGGTCACATTATTTAGAATGCAATCAGTGGAATTGGTTATGGCTTGGTTTTCTTCCTGAAATGACGATCTATGCCACATCTGCCATTACATTAATATTTTCTGCATTACTAGAAGAACAGAAGAGGGGCCTGGGCAGGGGGAAGCCGGTGTCTTTCCAGTGAGCAGCTGATAAAGTTGTCTTTAGCTGGGAGTCCACATGAGCTAATCAAGGCCCAAACAGTTCACCTTTAAAATACCCAAACCATCTGGCCGGCTGTCCCATGATAAATCTCAATGATAAATGTCTCCGTTTTGATGTTACAAAGGAACCGCAGACCTGCTCATTTCTGGCACAGCTGAAAACATACTGGCAACAGTAGAATAGAACTCAGATGTCCCAAAATAGAGAAGTAAATCATTTTGACCTGTGGGTTATATTTAGAGAAACCTGATTGTAATAAAAAGGTTGGACTCATCACGGTTTCTGCTATAGGAGTGGCAATATACACACATATATATATGTATATATATATACACACACATGTATATTCTAACACTTTTTGGTTTAGTAAAAACTCCAGCATATACAATTTCAAAGCCTTCATTCCCTCCTCCCCCGTTTTTGGTGAGTCATTGACAATCCTCTGCCACTTGTGAACTACAACAGACTTCTCTCTCTGATTCTCAGATGTCCTGCAGAGGAATTGCTGAGGCAAGCATGCCTTCAGAATGATTAATCCACTTGCCTTTCAGAGGTCTGTTTTGTTAGGCCCACGGCCACTGCCAAGAAAGGACACACTGTGACCACTGACACCAGGAAGTGAAGGCACAGCCTCTCAACTCAAGGTTAGCTCAGACCTGGGGCAGAGAGGAAATCATAAAATAAGTTATGTCGTGGTGGTTTCAGAACGTAGACTTTTATGTTCATCCAAGCTTCAGAAACAAATTACAGAGTGGACAGTTGGCCTTATTTATTTCATCTTTCCTTCTACAAAATTAAACATGCATTTGAAGTGTCACAGGCACAGGACTTGAGTCTCCCTAGGCTAGTGGCTCCTCACCATTTCTCTGGCTGGACATATAGCTCTGTAGCCCTTATTGGCCACTGAGTTCAGCAAAAAAGGAGCTCAACCTAACAGAGAGCAGCCAATAAAAACAGGGCCTTGTAAGCTAATTGAAGGTCTCCCGGGGAGCTGGGTGGGGGGGGGGCCCTTGTAATGAGGCTGAGCAAAGCACACTCTGCTTCTCTACTCTGGTCTTGTTGATTGTGACAGTTTGACCAATTTCCCTCATAGCTGCCAGGATCACTTTCTGGTGACTAGTGGGAAAGACAGATTCCCCAGTTGCCCACTGACCAAAAAAATGATTTTATTCACACACTCAAAAGGGTAGCCAGAAACAAGTGTGGGAAGAGATGTGTCTCCCAAGAAGGCAGCTTCAAATTCATCTTCTAGATCTGGAGAAAGTTGAGAACAAAGAGAAGGCCTAGGTTTACCTCCAGAAGCAATTTCCCTATGGAAGTTTGAGTTGAAGGGAGCACTGGAAGCTGTTTCAAAATTTGTGGAAGCCTGCGCAATGAGTGTCTACCATTACTCAAGCTTTCTGGAAAATGACTACAAATAAATTTGTGCTAACTATTTTCAATAAAACTTTTAAGTGTGTATATACTGACAGTCCATTTAGAGGGGAAAAGACACAACAATTTATTGGCTGTTGGCAACTCAATTGGACATGAGTTATCCCATTCCTCTTCAACTGCCCTGGACCAAACAACACATATCTGGTGATTTGGCTATCTTCTCAAAAGTCAGTTCTTCATGGTTCAGGGAGGAAAAGCCCACTGGGTCACTGGCATCCCAGCTCTTTAATCATTTCTCTGGCTCACACCTCAGTCGCCTCCAGGTCACTGACTTTCTGCTGGTTTAGAAGTGTTTAGAAAAGAACAAGGTATTTCAGCTGACACTCTCCCAGGTTCTGCAGGGTAATAGAAAAGAGTGGCATGGGGCTCCCTACTCTGCTGGTGACAGTATGTTCAAACAGCTCTAGCTGAAAGAACTGTATCGTCCCTTACTTCCTCCACCATATGGTCTTGCCCTATCATTTCTGATTTATCACTCCTGATTACCACAGACCCTTGGGCTAGACTGCTTTCCAAATGTCTTCCCACTGTTGAATGCTTGTGTGCCAATATTCTTCCCAGGGGGAAAGTAGAGACAAAGAATAATGGTGTCCTTATTTCTGCTCCCCATCATCCCTCTGCTGCATTTCTGGTTGTGTTTTAATCATCTGGGACAGGAAACTCAGGCTGTTTCTTTTTTCCTGTCTGCTTTTTAAAGTAAGACAATTCAGGATTACATTGACCAGAAAAGAAGGTAGACTGAATACAAATTCTCATAAATCATGTATTTAGCAATACTTCTGTGAAGTATATCACAACCACATCGTGTTCCAGAGGTTCTTCATCAAAAGCCTCACAATCAGTGAGGAAGGAAAGTGCTATCAGGAATGCCTGTTGACCAAGCCACATAAAGTGGAGAACACCTGTCTTCTCTTGCATTTCCAAAATGGCAGCTTCCAGACAGCCCCTGCAACCAGAAATGCCCATGGGTTCCAGGGAAAAAATATGGCCCACTGAGGGACATTAAAGTCCTTAACTGGTTTATCAACCCTGACCCACCAATTGGGACCTAATTGTCTCTTTTCCTAACAAGAAATTCTATCAGAGAGCCAAAAAAAAAAAAAAAAAAAGATGCTTCTGGTGCCACTCTTTAATTATGTTATCTCTTACAATTATGCAGTTTATAATTTCATTCCCACCATTTCAATTAAACACCCAAGTTTTCACACTGTCTTAGTAATATAATTATTTGTTGCTTGCCTATAAGTGTTGGAAAATATTCATTCATTCATCTGATTAATAATTATTGACTGCCAAGAACCACAACTAGATTTAGAGTTACAAAGAGGTTCTCAAATAATTTTATGATCTACTATAATAATCTAATATTAATCTTAGATTATGGAAAAATAACATAGGAATCTGTTCCGAAGATACACAAGAGAAGAAGAAGGAAAAGTAATACATCAGCAAAAGAACAAAAAATGGCTTTAATTTATGTGGTATGGATTGAGTGTATGCTGGAAAATGGATTCAAACATACTTGTTAGTGACTACTGTCAATAATACGAAGTGACAAAGTTTGTTCCATGTAAGTAAAGCGAATACTTCTGCCTAGTAAGCCAAATCTGTAGTTCTTTTTAATCCTAATCACTCAGGTTGCATAGGCAGAAAGGCAGTAAAGTCATTTGTCTGGGAAACAGACTACAGAGGGATTTCCAGCTGAGACAGCTGAGCTGTAAATCCAAAGATGCGTATTATACAGAAAAAGAGCAATAATGAGGTGATTACAAGAGTCAGTCAAGGGTACAATGGAATGAGAAAATAGAGTAAGAACCCCGAGAAGTTTGGAGCAGATCATGGACTAGATATGTGGCTTGATACATTTAGGTTGGTCAGACTTGACACCAGAGCAGATTGCACTCACTTGCTTCTTCCGTAGTTATTCTTCTGCAGTTATCCTTCTGTGGTGCCTTATTTAATCTCACTGATACAGATATATTTGCCTTTTCAAGGTCAGAGGGATGTTCTATCTCAAAATGGAAGGTTGAGAAGTAGCATGACTGGAACTCAAAAATATATTCTTCCTAGGCTGTGTCTAATTCTGGGAATTAAGCCCAAAAGAGGACATAAAAGAGATGAATCACATATCTTTCATTGTTTGATTTAAATTTGTGTGCCATGTGGGTAATGTCTAATACGTCTGAGGAAATAATAATGAGAGAAACCTCTTGGGGGAGTTTAAGCCTGTTTTAGTCATCTGGTACTGTTCTAACAGAAATATCACAAAGTGGATGGTTTTAGCAAAGAAAAACTTATTCTTACACAGTCTAGTAGGCTACAAATCCAAATTCAGGGTGTCTACTCCAGGGGAAGGCTTTCCATCTGTTGGCTCCAGAGGAAGGTCCTTGTGCTGCACTGGTCTTTGGTCAGGGAGTGTCTTGGCACAGGAACCTAAGGTCTGGAGGACACACTCTTCTCCCAGTGCTGCTTTCTTGATGGCATGAGGTTCCCAATTTCTCCACTTCCCTCCCTCTCTTTTTATCTTATGTCGGATGAAAGCATAAAAGGCGATGAAAGCCATGCTCCAGGGAAACTCCCTTAGCATCAGGTGTTGCAGTCTCACCCTCATCTGTCTACTAACCACAGGCAGAGATTAGGATTTATAGCATAGGAAAAGCACAAGATATTGAGAATGATAGCCCAGTCAAATGGCTACACATATTCTTGGGTGGACACAGTTCAGTCCATGACAAAGCCTTTTATGTGTTTCCAGTCATTAATGCATGCCTGGACATACTATCATTCAACCAATTACCAAAACACAATAAGAGAGCAAATCAAGTTTGAAAATGACATCTTATATTCCAAAAATTAATAATTATACTAATGGTATGCTATAGTAATGTTAATGGTAGCAGTATTGGTATTAATGGTGATAGCGATAATAGTAGCACTAGTGATAATACTAATCCTTCTTTTAATTTCTACAAAGAGTCACACATTTCCCCCACTGCTTGACCCCAAGGCCAATATCTTTCATGGGATCAGTTGATCACCAAAAGCTGGGTGAGCTAATTCTGAGAAATAACACAGGGTCTTTGTCCATGGAGTCATAAATAACCATAGTCTAACTTCATGGTGGACAAACCAAGGCAGGATTCTTATTTCTTAGCCATGGATGCATTTTTCTCCAACATGATTCCCTCAAAGAATCTTTATGAAGCCAATTTTCAACTATGTTAGTTATCTAGTTACTGGTTGATAAAATATGGTTGCCAGTGAAAAGCCATTTGTTCAAAGATGAGAAGGACAGAAGATTTGGACTGCTGCATCCCATTTTTCTGACTTTCCTCTGTGCTTCAAAAGCAGAGATCCTCACTGGAATCTACTCAGTGACTACAGCTTTATCTCTTCAAGTGTTCACCTCTATACATTTTATTACACTTCAGTTTCTGAGAATGGCTTTGTAATTAAGACAAGAATATCACCTCCTTGCTGAGACATCACATTCAGTAACATTCTATAAATTGGTTGTACTAGGCTATCAACAGCAAGTCTGAGGAGTGTGTGTCCTGTGTGATCTGTCTCAAGAAACTTCAAAGCCGCTATACACCATGAGTCTGTTATCTTGACCAAGAGAACTTTTCAACTCCTTCACCATGAAGTAGGGTAATTAACAGTACTTACTCATTACATTGAGCATGAAGACAGTATTACCAGGAAAATCTTGAAGGTCAAACAATATATACTCATATTAATCCTCACCAGAAAGAACCATTATACATGATAAATGGTCTATTGAGATTATTCTTAATTCTAGAAATGTCCAAAGTAATGGAGTTTAGTGTTCTTTCTCCTTTCTGTGTCAATACTACTACTGAGAGTGTCAATGATAAAACACCATTCTAAGCTAAGATTAAACTCTAGTAATCAAGGCATCACACAAAGATTTTTAAAATACCATTTCTGCTGAAGTACCAAGACTCTGTGGTAGTATAGTTTCTAAAAATACACAGATAGGATTTGTGTAGATCTCAAAAGAGACCAAGAGCAATTACCTTGAACAAAATGTTTTATTACCAGACTTCCAAACTATTAACATGAAGAGTTTCTGGTGACCATAAAGACAAGGCTCTATGAAAGACATGAGCAATGAGAATTAGGAGCCAGGCTGATCCAAAGGGTGTTAACATTTTGATTAAAAAAAGAAGAGTGGGCTGCATGAATAGCTTTCCGGTTATTTTATTTCATGTTGAATAGTCACTAAGGGAGAATAATTTTCACTACTAAAATTCAGCCTAAACTTTAGTTTAATTTGCATAGCTTTCTACCCTAAGTGTGGATTCTGTCAAGCATAAACTATAGTTAGTAGACATAATGGATCTTGGCAGGTCAGAAAATTGCAGTTTGGTGTCTATTACATGTAAACCACCAATGAAGAAAATGTTATCAGGATTGCCAATAAAATACATAGTAGGATATCCACATTTATCCAGCTGACAGCAAGACTGACCTGCCTTCTGGTCTTCCACAGGAAAAGAAACAACAAGAACAAGAAGAAAAAAAAAAAAAAAAACATCCTGGTAAGCTTTTAGCAAAAGTGTGGCTGTCCATCCTGGAAAGGTGTCAGATGAACTTGTCCCTTCCTTTGCAGCTAGCTGCACAGAAAGGGTGAATGAAGTTTAGTTGCAATACAAAAAGAAGAATGCTTCCTCCAAGATCCCTGGCTTCCTAAAATTCTGGGGCTGTCTTCCCAATGTCTATCTCAAGAACAGATGACCTCTATGACTGTAAAGGCAAAATGTTTCCTTTAAATGGGAACTTTGAAGATTCTATAAATATTATTATGTTGAAAATTCCTAAATCTTTTCCTCCAGAGCTAAGAATACTAAATTATTCAAGCATACAAACAGATCTCAAAATGGAACTTATCATTTCTGGCAAACCCCTTCCATATGCCCTGAAAATCTTTTCCACTTAAGTTCATGTATCAGTGAATGTTATTATTACCAAGGGTAACATGAAGAGGATTCAAAACCAGTTGGAGAGGTGACCCAATCAAGCACAACAGACAATGACCCCCAAGTTGGAGCAGCATTCTAGAGGTCCCCCCTCCCAACTATGCTTAGCATTAGCAATTAAGGAGAGTGGGTTATACTGAGTGTTTGGAGGTTCTAGGAAAAATGCTGGGGTGATAGAAGTGGCACACAGGAGGCTCTGTGCCGCTTTATTTTATCTTAGCAACCGCGATGATTGTACTGGTACAAACTGGCTGACCAGCAGCCTTGATGCCACCACCTGCTTAGCCTAGAGCATCTTTTGCCTTTTTTTTTTCTGGTTCACCTGTAATCTAGTCCATCACCCAACTCTTCCAATTCTACATCCTAAATGTTTTTCAATCTGTTTCCTACCACCTCCAGTGCTAGTCTTATTATTTTAGTTGACAACATAGTTGACAACATTATCATCTCTCTGCTGTATTACTGCAAAAACTTCCTGCCTCCTATTCCTGCTTTCAGTCTTGCCCTCTCACCACACATCTGCTTGCCCCCAGAGGAATCATTCCAAACCTAGTCAGTTCAGCCACATCCCTTACCTGGCACTCACTCAGTTTGGTGACCAAAACTATCAACACATTTTTGAATTGTCCAGTCTCTTATGATTTGACCCCTGTGCATCCCTCCAGCTTCATCACTTGAAGCTTGCTTCATCAACTCTAAATTCCAGCCCTGTGTGGCTCCTTGCAGTTGCTTGAATATGCTGTGCTCTCTTGCCTCAGAGCTTTGTACATGCTTTTTTTCTTCATCAACCATCCGTCTCCTGTTCCAGGTATCCACCCCATGAGCCAAACTAACTACATTTTATTAATCTCTCAAGTCTCACAATCAGTTCTGTTAATCTTTCAAGTTTCCGATTAGGTATTACTTCTTCCATCAAGTTTTCTTGAGATGTTTTCTATTCCCTACCCCAAGTCAGAGTTCTGTAAATCACTCCCATACTCCTTAGCAGCCTGATTACATCTTGGTTGATTAACAGCATGAACTCTGGCACCAGAATGGCTGGATTTGAAGTCTCGTTTTGCCACGTACTTTGTGACTTTAGGCAAATAACTTATCTCCTTGACTCCAGATTCCTCTTTAAAAGGTGGCATCATACTATCTCCTGTGTTATAGGTTATTAGGAGGATTAAATGAGTTCATTCATACAAAGCAATCTGAGCAATCATCTCATTCACAGGATAGCCATAAGCAATATCACCAATCTTGGATTGGGTATCTTTGATAGGATATTAGATTCCATTATCTCCAATCAATTGACCTTTAACAATCAATACAATGTGCATAACTTTCAAGGCTAAGTCAGAAAAACTTCCATTGCAGCCTCTGCCCTGTTTTATTGGAGCACTTGCACTTGGAGCCCTGAGCTACCAAGGAAGTCCAACCACCCAGAGGCCACAGCACAGTGAAGAAGTCAAGTCACAAGAGTGTGTAAGCACTTCAGTCAGCAATCTTAGGCTGTGGCTTCTCTCAGCTCAGGTTCCAGACATATCAGTGTGTGAGCCTTTAGGCAATTCTAACCTCCAGTCAAGTCACCCCCAGCATTCAAGACTTCCCAGCTGAGGCTGCAGTTCAGAATAAAGCCACTCTCCACTTTTGAATTCCTAACTCACAGAATCAGCAAAACCAAAAAGACCAAACCCAGTACCGTCGAGTCAATTCTGACTCATACCAACCCGACAGGGCAGAGTAGAACTGTCCCATAGAGTTTCCAAGGAGCACCTGGTGAATTTGAACTGCTGACCTTTTGGTTAGCAAGACATAGCACTTAACCACTATACCACAGGATCTATAAGCATAATAAAATGGTTTCTTTAGTCACTGAAGTTTTAAGGTAGTATGTTATACAGAAACAGAAACTAGAAGAACTACATAAGTGGTTCTTACAGCCATCATCATCATTCTTATTATTATATTATCATGGTACTTAACATAAATATTATAAATACTGCACCATAAATGTTTATGCACCTGGCTGTACCCTTCATTAGATTCAAAGCTCCAAGTTCAGAATCTAGTATAGTACCAGACTCAAAATACACACTACTTTTTTTGTTCAAAGAACTAATGAATAACTACTTCAAGCCAGCTATATCTCCAGTGTTCTGACATTTAGCTTGTCTACCAATGACACAAACAAAATGACAGAATAAAAATGTTTGAATCAACCACAAAATTACTCATAGTCTGTTTTAGCACAAATTGAGAATCACTATTAACATTTTAGTGAACTTCTTCCATGTCTTGTATGTATTCCTTAAATTAAGAAACTATGTATCTTTCACTGTTGTTCTAGTTCACCTACTATATCATAAGCATAATCTCATATCATTCCTCAAAAACAGTGTGCATTCATTAAATGACAGGCTATCATCTGACTATAATGTAATTGTAACCATTTCACTTATTTTAGTATTTGTGGTGTTTTTAATTTTCTTTAATGAAAACAATGCTATAAAGCATTCCTCCTAGGTTTTACATAAATCTTTGGCTGCATCTTTGATTATGTTCTTTAAAAAAGATTCCAAAAATGGCATCATTGAAACAAAAGATACCAACCACATTTTCATAGTGAGAACAGAAATTGTACAATTGCTTTCCAGAAATTTTGAAGTAAATTGCTTTTGAAATTAAGACATAAGATAGTATCATCACTGACCAACATTCATTAACTATCATCATTTATTTTTACTAAACTTATATAGTGATTGTTTCATTTCCAGTCACTTTGAGCTTTCTGTGTTCACTTACATTTCTAGTTTGCCTAGTTACAGCCTTTATCTGTTTTTTTCTACTGAATTTTTTGGCAGAACTTGGAAAGTTCCTCCTACAGTAGGGAGTTAATTCTTCAATTTTCTTTTTAAATATTATCTCCTAGTTTGTTAATTCTCTTAATCTTGCTTGTAATGTCACAAGTACAGAAAACATAGGGTGATTTCTTTCATGGGAATTTGATATTATTTTATCCCTTTCTGGCAAATTAGGACACTGACACTATTCACGGTCTATAACAAATCTCAAATATGGGGTGGGAGGTTATACAAGTTCTGACAGTTAAGTCTGTGCACTTAACTGTCCTAAGTGCTACATAGCTCACTGCTGAACATCATTACAGCCACCTTTGAAGTACTTCTCTTGGGAAGCTGTGCACCGATGCCAGTGCCTAGTCCAACCTTGAAAGCAATTTTGGAACTCTTTCTGGAATGGTCATTGTCCACAGTGACCAGGTGGCAAGTTCTCAAACTTCATTGTGTAGTTGTTTGTGAGGAAGCTTTCAGTCAGTAAACAAATCACTATTTTGGAATGTCCTCCCTACTCACCTGATGCAGCCTCCAGTGACTTTTTCCATTACCCAAAGATAAAGGAAATACTGAAAAGAAGACATTCTGATGACATTCAAGATATCAAGGATAATACTAGGACAGCTCTGATAGCCATTCCAGTAAAAGAGTTCCAAAATTGCTTTGAAGGGTGGACTCGACACAAGCGTCAGTGCATAGCTTCCCAAGGGGAGTACTTCAAAAGTGACTCTAATGATATTCAGCAATGATGTATGTAACACTTTTTCTAGGATGAGTTCGTGTTAAGAATCCTGCTGTGTTAAGAATATATTCGTATACCAAGATCAAGGCTACCAAATGAAACTGAAAAGAAATTACATTTTATCTTCCGAGGAGCTATCACCAGGCTACCCGATATAAAATCACCAACTTGTGGGTTCTTGGCATCATGTGTTTTAATTATCTTCAACAAATGGAAGATGGACCCATTAAAGAGTATTACCTGAAACTGGGCAAGCAGCATTAGTTACTTGCGACTTTGAAGGCTGCAGGGTCTAATTATTTTCTTCAAAGCAATTTTTACTAGGGTCAAAAACTCCACTCATCATGGCTGGATATTTTAGTCCTGAAGGGAATTCATTCATGCATTTTTGCTTTCAGTGCATACCTATTTAGCACTCACTTTGAAATCCTGGCAGTGCAGTGGTTAAGCATCCAGCTGCTAACCAGAAGGTTGACAGTTAAAATCTGTCAGGCACTCCTTGGGGATTCTATGGGACAGTTCTACCCTGTCCTATAGGGTTGCTATAAGCTAGAACTGACTCGACGGTGGTGGATGGGTTGTAACTCAACTAAGTAGAGGACATAAAGGAGAAGATCTAGTCTCTATCCTGAGGCAGTTCTAGCATTACTGAGTTCAGGAAAGATTGATACATAAACAAACTTTTGTTATAATAATAGACAAAAATAGCAAGTAGATCAAATCTTTCAAAATAAGATGTTATTGGACCAAGACTGGAAAAATTATATCATTTCAGAGTTACAGCCAAGGGCTCAAAACCCCTCTAGATTAACTTTGTTTCCTTAGTTTTAGGTAATTATGTCACATACTTGCTGAAGTCAAATTTACTGAGATCAAGATTTACAGCTGTCACTGGAGAAACTAAGGTACATTACTATCAGCATACATTTAGGGGACACTTAATTCTGGGAGCTCTGGAGATATTTAGAAACTGTGGGCATGGTTCCTGCCCGATGATTCTTTGAAGTCAGCTTAGGAAAATAAGATGTGTACATATTAAATAACAATTTTTAGTAAGAGGCAAATGAATAGAGGAAGACTACAAGTGCTATGGAGAGTCAAGGAAGGGAGAATTCATTTGTGTAATAACAATAAAGAAGGATATGAATCAGATATAGGAAGGTCTAGGGAAGGAAGACCATGGGACCTTCCTAAAAGTGTATGGTATGTTTAATCACAGCAGGGATAAAATTTCTTCTTTGCCTAAGTTGTCTTTGGATACTCAAGTTCACCTATGTTGTCTGAATAGTCATTAATTTCCGGGAATTTAGACAGGGAAAATGGTTTCAAAGTTGTTTAGTTCAACTCATTTATTCATTTTAGAGATGGGAAGCTAAATTCAAGGAAAAGAAGCACTGTGCAGAAGACGGCCATGCATGTTAGTAAGTCAATTCAGGACACAAAGCCAACTCTCCTACTTTACACTCTGACAGCCTCCTTCTCTACTCCTAGAATTTGAAAAGTTGGCATAATTGAGTCACATTTGAAATGTCTGCTGCTCTAAGGCCCCTTCTGAAACTAGCAGACCTTTTAGAGGCTCCTAGGACACTAGCACGTGATAAGGCATTCAATAAAGAACACTATGAACATTACTATATGAATTGGCTGGCACTTATTTTTAGAGCTCCCCTAGACTGTTTAAGAAGCAACAACTGAAATACAGTATACTCAGTTGCTACATAAAAGTAAAAGCAAAATAAAAGTTTCAGGTAAAGCAGAGCCATAAATCTAGGAATTTAAGCTTCTCTCCTCTGGCAACTGAAAGCCATTTCCGCATTTCTTCTTACTTGCTGACAGTCTCTTGGGTATTCAAATAAGAAAGAGTTGAAAACCAGGATTTCCAGTTCAGTCTAACACTGAACAACACTTAATGGCTTAAGTAGATTAATAATGCTCTTGCTATTGATATTTTGCCTTTCAGCACCTTTCACTGTAAGATTTGCCTGTACTTGATCTATAGGGAGGCTAAAGGTTGAAGTGTCTTTTACCAGACTTGCTTTCATTCAGCACCCTATCTGAACTGACAACCTAATTTCATCACCAATCAATCAGTAAGAATTTATTGACTGCTACCATGTTCCCAATACTACCTACGATAATGGTGACCTGTAAGAACTACTTAACAATCACTTTCTCAAAGAAGGTAGAATCAAGTTTAAGTTTTCAGGGTTAACACGGAACAAACACAGAGCTCAACAGAATCATCATCAGTAGAAAGCTCTCAGTGGTAGAAAGTCCAGACCCTCCATGCTACAGGCAAGGGCTTGAAAGAGCAATGAGAAGGGGTAGGGTTATGGAAGGCTTACTGGAGAGCGAAGTCCTAACTGGTCTTGACAGACACACAGAATGCGGGTAGGAAAACAGCAGAGAGGAGAGTGTTCTAGAATAAAATAATGAGTGAAAATGAGCGACAACTGCAGGAAAATAGAAAGAGTTTTTTTGGAAGACATTTGGATAGAACAGTAAGAAACCAGGTTGGCTAGAAAAAAGAATGTCAGTGGTCTGTCTATAATACTTGATGCAAAATTTGAAGTTTCTTCTCTTTTTTTCAGATGTGTTTCTCTCTAATTATATCATTTGGATGGCTAAAATATGAAATTTTGCTAAGGTATCTGGCATATGGTAGGTATTTAAAAATTAGTTGAATAAATGAACAAATAAGCCAGGTAATAGACAAATAAGACTAAATTACACCTAAAATATATGGATCTGAGCACAAATATTAAGATTATGAAAAATAACATACATTTTAGAGCAGATGTCATCAGACCTCAGCCAAATATCCACAGAACAAGACAACAATCTGGTCATTCAAGAATAATTATGGAAAACATGCCATAGATAAAATATCACAATGAACAAGAATGGACAAGGACTTTTGCTTGTTTAAAGTTTATATTTAGGGGAGGCAGAGATGGTAGGGGAAGAAATAACCTGCAAGCAAACGAATGAATTTAAAAAATGTTAGATATCAATAAGGTTAAAAGAAAGTGACACAAGGACACAATGAAAAGTGACTAATGGGTGGGTTGGTTTGGGCTGCTTCAAACTGAGTGGGCTAAGAGGACAAACCTGAGGGAGTGTCATTACAGCTGAGTTCTCATTGACAAAGGGAAGCCAGCCTCACAAATATATTGAAGCAGAGGCTACTAGGCAGGATAGATAACCCTGTGTGAAAAGTCATTGGCATGTTCAAAGAAGAGACAAGTGGCCATCACATCTAAACTGTGCGCAGAGCTGGGGGACAATGGGACAGTACTCTGGAGAGGGAGCAGGGTCAATTCTTGCAAGGGTTAGAATGTTCGGAGGAGACTGTCACATAAGGGACAAAATGTTCAAAAGCACAATTATTAGTGGGCAGCAGACGATCCCAGCATCACCCATGAGTATACTATCTGTTACAAAGCCTCTTATTGTCAGATTATATAGTTCTCTCTCAGCCTAGCAATACAGTTCTAGATCAGACTTCAGATCTTCAGAACAAGCACCTGATTTATCTGTACACAACTGAGACACGATGCTTGAGAACCTTCCTCAATTCTTACAATGCTTAGTACAGGAACTCTCCCCTACAAAAACCACTGAAAAGAATAACTTCCCTTTTCCTAGGGTGAACTGTAATACAGGAAAACAGTCTCTTAGAAACAAAGCCTAGGTTGCAATATTTCTCTTCCCTCTTCTCACCTAACAGTCTGGGGAAGGTATTCAGCTCTGTAAGCTACAAACTCATGATTCATAAAGATGGCAGCTCTTTTCAGGCCCTACCCAGCCTAGGGAAGAGCCAAAGCAGAAACTTTCCTTCCAGATGTGCAGTAAGGGGAGAAAGTCACTCTCTCCTCAGAGGACAAAACGGTGCTTTGAATTTCAAAGTCAGATACCCTAGAGGCCCCACCAGACTCACCCCACAAAAATGTTTGATGAATTACCATGGCAGGCATCAACTTAGCAGATTAATGACCAAAAGGAGTTTAGTTTATGTCTCGGTGGAAGAGGATAAATTTTCTCCTGGCTTTGGGAATCTGAAAGATTGAGAAACTCAGCTAACCACAGCACCTCTCCCTTCATTCACAATGCTTTACCATGGATCATTTACTTTCTACATTCCCTTTCAGCGGGTTTTCATAAATTTAAGCAAAACAGACAGCACGTCTGTGCTCTGCTTCTTTTGCAATATGATGGCCACCAAGTGATTAGAAATTGTCTTTGGGTTGATGTTGTTGCTGGAAAATCACTGAGGTTTCTTGTGAAATTCATTCTCCACTCATAACTCAACTAGACACTGCCTGGCTATTTTTCTAACTTTGGGAAGTTTAAAAGCATTGGCATCAAATTAAAAATGTATGCCAAGGCCAAACCCCATTCCTGTGAATGTGTGTATGTGCATTTGTGTGTGAGAGAGAGAGACACTGTTTGTGTGTTTTACATAATCTATTATCCTTACTCAGAACATAGTACAGCACTAACACAAACCTGAACCAGGAGTCTAGGTTACCATTATTTTTTCTGTTCTCCCTTGTTTTTCTACCTCAACCAGGTGTTACACTTTCACATCTTGTTACATTTTGAACATGGTTTCTGTGAAAAATGCTATCATTACTTGCCTTCTGTCACACATGCATTTTGTGTGAACTATCATTTATATGAGCCAATCAATCATCTTCCTGGAACAAATCCAGTTTGTCTAGTTCTGTTTTAGGGGATACAAGAGAAGAGAAAGTATGACCTTTACTACAGAACCCACAGGAAGAAAGTATACAAAACTTCACACAAGATGGCAACCATGTAGTAAGGCTTGTGGTATACACAAGTGTGTAATGAGAAGATGGTTTATGGAACACTGAGTGAAGCAGTGGGGTTTGCATTGCACCTTGAAGTATGTACAAACGAAGTCAGGATCCAAAGCATAAAGACATGGGAAGTGAGGATAGGGAAGCAGATCATGGGTGTCCCTGTGAAGAAGAAAGAGGAATACATCATAAGGACTTTGGAGGTCAGAAAGAAAAGTTTAACAGGGAATCTGTACGCGTTCTTGAGAGAAGACGGGCGACAGGCAGGATGACAAAAATAGATGTTCCATTTTCCAATTGTTTGGAATATATTTTTAAAAGAATTGCAGTCCCCAACCAACTAATGAATATACGTAGATGGCTGGTGTACATCATCAGTGATATAAATGGACAAGTTTTTATTCTATTTTGTTTTCTCATAAAGAGAATGGAAAACTTACAGCTTTCCCTTTGTCCAGTTGGTACAAACAAATAAGATAACAAATCTGAAACAAATGACATTTCTAAATGACATAAAAAGATTCTTAGCTGGCACATAAGTGATTTGAGAATCCTTAGGTCCACTTTTACACATAATTAATAAGAATACCACAAAAAATAATTACTTTTACAGTCACTGGCCAAAGGAATGATTACTTGTACCTGCTCAAAGGTATGTATTGAGAATTTTATGTGCTTCCCTGTCTTAAAAAAAGACAGACCTGTGAAAAAAATACTGGTAGCAAGTAGGGTAACCAACCTTTCAGAGAGCCAATCCACAGTACAGCTATATCAGGCCAAAACAACCAAATAAAAAGACCTCATAATACATGATCAGTAGTTATACATATGTACAATTAGGTACGTTACCATAAAAATATGAAAACAGGAATTTGAAATTACATATAATTCAATATCATTCACTTTTCTGTTACATAAATGCTATTATTTAAACAAAAAATAACAGGATTAATTAAAATTAGTAGCAATTAATAACAGTCATCACTGCTGAGTCAAGTCCAACTCATAACGAGCGACCCTATAGAACAGAGAAGAATTACCCAAAACGTTTTCCAATACCACAGTCTTTACAGAAGCAGACTGCTACATCTTTCCCCCACAGAGCAGTCGGTGTGTTCGAACTGCTAACCATTTCGTTAGCAGTCAAGTGTTCTAACTAGTGTGTCACCAGGGCTCCTTATAATTCAGTGTTAAAAAACCCAGTGCTATTGAGTTGATCCTGACTCGCAGTAACCCTGTAGCATAGAGTAGAACCGCTCCAAAGAATTTCCAAGCACCACCTGGCAGATTTGAACTGCCAAACTTTTGGCTAGCAGACACTGCACTTATTCACTATATCACCCAATTAATGGTAGGACTACTTAAATAATACGTATGAAAAAAACCAAAATAATTTGCAATGTTTTTGACCCCTGTTAGAGCAATTTGTTTTTACTTTTTTCAAACTTTTTACTGGATATTAAATTTCAAAGGCTTTATTATCATGCATTCTTAAGATATAGAAATACAGCACTTTTAGAAGGATAATGAAAACACAGTGGGATTAATTAAATAGATATTACTTATATTTATTTTTAAAAAAGTATCCATAATTCGTTGCTTTCTGTAATATGATAAAGAAGGATGTTTTTACTCCTTGTGTTTCTTTTCCTGATAATACTTCTCAAAACCGCCTGTGACCTTTAGGACAGCCATGTTTTCTTTTGTTGTTAGTAGCTGTCCAAGTGATTCTGTTTCATGGCAAACCCCATATATGCAGAGTAGAACTACTCTACAGGATTTTCAAGGCTGTGACCTTTTGTAAGCAGATCATGGTTAAATGCAAGGTTCTTTTGACTTGTAGCTCTGCTTTTATCAAATCCATGTTACAGTGACTCCTGGTGTCAGTTCAACGTGATGATGTCAATTTAAATACCCCCTCAGCAAAAGCACAGGGACAGTGTGCTTACCAGTTTACTTGCGAGTAACAAAAGGATGCTAGATTTGAAGGAATTAAATTACCAGCTCTCCCAAAATGCTCATTCACACTTTGTATCTATGTGCTTATCTCAGTAGACCAGAATTTTGTCAATCAGTTCTAGTACATTTACAAATTTATCACAGATGATATCTATGTCTCCAATGTCCACCATTTTTAAAAACAATGTGAAGCACACTGGATATCACCATATGTGAAACTTCTGTTTCTTAGAGAAAAACATTTTAAAGCACAGAAGTAACTTGAACTTGTGAAATTAAAGTTGGATTATTAGTAAGTTACAGTTTAAGTAAAGAAATTAAGAAAGATCTGTTACACTAGGCTGAATTCTCTGGTCATACCTATTTTTTTTTTAAGTTATAAAGCCATTTTATTTCCAAAAACTGAGTCATTTTTTGTCTGCATGAGTTTTTCTCACAACCTATGCCTAAAATCCACCAGCTACTTCATCTTTTTCTGGGATCCTATGACCTTCTCAAGGAGCCCTGGTGGTGCAGTGGTTACGAGCTCTGCTGCTAACTGAAAGATGGGTGCTTCAGCTCCACCAGCTGCTCCAACTTCAAAAAGATGTAACAATCTGCTTCCCTCAACATTTACAGACGTGGAAACTGTCTTAGTCATCTAGGGCTGCTACCACAGAAATACCACAAATGGATGGTTTCAAAAAGAGCTATTCTATTCTGTCATAGTCTGGTAGGTTGCAAGGCCAAATTCAGGTCAACAGCTCCAAGGGAAGGCTTTCTTTGTTGGCTCTGGAGGAAGGTCTTTGTTGACAGTCTTCCCTTTCTGAGGTGCAAGGACCCTTGGTCCAAAGGATATGTGCTCTGCTTCTGGCACTGCCTTCTTAGTAGTATGAGGTCCCCAACTCTCTGCTTGCTTCCTTTTCTTTTATGTCCTAAGAGAGTTCCTCAAGGCGCAATACAATCTTACACATTGAGTCCTGCCCTACTGACAGAACTGCCACCTTTTCTCCCTCATTAACATCACATAAGCAGGGTTTACAGCATATAGGAACCATGACACAATACCAGGAATCATGGCCTAACCAAATGGCTACACACATTTTTTGGGAGACACAATTCAATCCATGGCATTCCACCTTTCTCCCCTGAATCCTAAAGTCACATCTTTGCAACATTCAAAACATATTCTTCTTGTCATAGCAAACGTCTTAAGTCCAAGTCCAAAATCCAGAAACTCCTTTTCAACTGAAATCTAGAACACAAATTGTCTGCTTCCAAAGGTATAGTGGCAGAACAGGCACAAGCTATACATTTCCATTACAGATGGGAGAAATTGCAAGGAAAGAAGGTATAACAGGCACCAAGCTAATTTGAAGAACACATTACATTAGCTCTCATGGCTTTGAAAATAATACTCCATTATTTGAGACATTTTACACAGTGGCCCTGCACCCCAGACTATAGTTATTAGCTATACTCTCCAGTTTCTGAGTGCAGGTCCCTTGGCTTTGGGCTACAGCTTTGTCCTCCTGGCTCACTAGATCAGCAACTTTGTTCCCTCAGCTTTGAGCATATCATCTTCCTGGTTTATCTGAGTGGCAACCCCACCCTTAGAAACACCAGAGGTCACGGCTCAATCCTTTGGAACCCTAAGGTCACGGTCATACATTTGGGGACTGAGATAGCTCAGCTCCTTGTGCTCCTCATTTCTTCAACTTCTGTTGCCTGTGGCCTCTTGGCCAAGGCCTCACCCACACATCTGCCTAGCTGGAGCAAGTGTTCCAAAGCTCTGTAGCTTCACTAATAAGTGCCCAGAGCCACACTATTCCACCATGAAGCCTCTTGCATATAGGCACTTAGCTCTCTCACTCTGTGGGTCAGCAAGCCTAGTTCCAACAATAAGTGCCCAGAAGGACCCCACTCCACCAGGAAGCCTCTTGCGTACAGGCACTTAGCTCTCTCACTCTGTGGGTCAGCAAGCCTAGCTCCAACAATAAGTGCCCAGAAGGACCCCATTCCACCAGGAAGCCTCCTGCAGACAGGCACTCAGCTCTCTTGTTCTGTGGGTCAGTTCCAGCACTGTCTCATACTGGTTTGGTTCCACGTCATTGCTTCTGTTGCTCACCATCTGTGTTCTCCTCGGTGTTAAGTGTTCCCCTCAGTTCTTTCTGAGTCTTCCATCCATTCACATTTTCAAAACCACTTTCACATTGTAGGTATCTGTTAGAGCAGTACCCCACTCTCTCAGTATCACATTCTTAGTCATCTGGTGCTGCTGTAATAGAAATACCACAAGTAGATGGCTTTAACAAGGATAAATTTATTTCCTCACTAAAAAGAAGGATGAAAGTCCAAATTCAGAGCATCAGCTCTAGGGGAACTCTTTCTCTGCTGACTGTGGAGGAAGGTCCTTGTTGTCAATCTTGCCTTGGACTGGGAGCTTCCAAGTTACAGGAACACCCAGTCCAAAGGACACCCTCTACTCCTGACACCGCTTTCTTGGTGGTATAAAGTCCACAGCTTTCTGCCTGCTTCTCTTTCCTTTATTTCCAAGGAAATTACCTCAAGGTGAAATACAACCTTACATATTGAGTCCTGCCCCACCAACAGAACTGTCACCCATCCTCCCTCACTAATATCATAGGAGCAGGGTTTACAGCATTTAGGAACATTACACAATACCAGGAATCACAGCCTAGCCAAATGGCTATACATATGTTTGGTGAGGGCACAATTCAATCCCTTTGGGGCAGTTTTACTCAGCCCTATAATGTTGCTATGAGTCAGAATTGACTGAGTGGCAGTGAGTTTGATAGGGCCTCTTCAAAAATGTTTTGTAAAAACATTATTTTTTTTTACCTTAATCATATTCTCTATTTTCATCCTCAGTATATTTACAAATTAGAAAGGATATTGTTCTTGTCTCATACTTTGAAAACATAATTTTGTGGAAGGTCAACTTTTTAACATCTTCTCTATGACCTGTGCCAATGATCGCCATGTTATAGACAAACATCTGAAAAGGCTCTCTCCTTCCAATTAGAGAAAGTGAAAAATTCTCATTAAATTTTACTGCGTGTTTTGAGAAACTGAACACAAGACCAATAGTTTTAGTTTTGGCCTCTGTATTACAGGTAAGTATATCATACCTCTTTTCAGCTGTGCCTTGGGCAAGCTTTACAGGATATTTAGCGGGTAGATCGGTCATCTGGTGCTACTGTAACAGAAATGCTACAAGTGAATGGCTTCAACAAAGAGAAGTCCATTCTTTCACAATCTGGTGGCCTACAAGTACAAATTCATGTCACTAGCTCTAGGGAAAAGATTTTTCCTGGAAGGACCCTGTAACGCATCAGTCTTCCCTTGATGTGCAAGCATCCCAGCACAGGAAACTCAGGTCCAAAGGACACAATCTAGTTCTGGCACTGCCTTCTTGGTGGTATAAGTTTTCCATGTCTCTCTACTTCTCTCTTTCATCTCAGAAGAGATTGGCTTGAAACACTATTCAATCTTGCAGACCTCATCAATATTGCTGTCACTAATTCATCTCATTAAATGATATCAAAAGAATTTATAACACATAGATCAATCTCACCAGATGACAAAATGATAGATAATTATTTAAAACTGGGAATCATGGCCCAGCCAAACTGATACACACATTTGGGGGGGACATAACTAAATCCACAACAACAGGCAACACCTTTTAATTATCTCGGGTAAGAAATTAGTACACTGAGTGGAATTTGTCAAAACCTGTATTTGTATTTTCTCCCAAACACGCAGATAGATGAGGAAAATCTACCTTGTATTTAGACAAGATTGAAAAAAAAATGTTTTTTTCTTTTGTTTGTTTCATGTTTTTGAGTTTCATTAAAATCTTTGTAGGAATCAAGAAAATAAAACTTCCAAAAAAAAAAAAAGAGAGAGAGAGAGAGACCACAGACCACAAACAATTACACACAAATCTCCTCATTTCTCTCTGAGAACTAAGGCTTGGAATGATATTTATATGGAGTACTGAACATTTGGGGAGCCCTAGGACCCAGCATATTTGACTAGGAACCAGTACTGGACTATTCTTCTCCTCTCAAAAATAAGCAAGAAGCCGTTTGACCTCCACTTCTGCTGTTTCATGGTATCAGAGAATTGCAGTTTTTGTGAACAGGCCTATAACATACTTTCATTATCAGCTCGAAGGCAGAGTCTGCTGCTCCTGACTGCCTGTTTAAGGTCAGCACATTGGACAGCTCGTAGTTCAACACCTGGACAGCTCTCTACATAGAAGTGAAGTTTAATTTTAAGGCTGAGAGGCCTATGTATTTGCCTGGAGATCTGTCTGTTGATAGGGCCTGCATCTTTTCCTCCCACCCTTCTCTGACCCACATTGTAGGGTTGGCTGACAGCCCCCAGTTTCTCCATAAGTAGGGCAGCATCGCTGCCACCCTATAAGCAGAGACTTTCACCTCAGAGAGTCCATCTGGGCAAATCACTAGAGTATTAGAGGCAGCTGGTTACCAACAATTCTCTTAGATCTAATACCAGAGAAATCAAATAGTGTTTAGATGGCATGCAGGCAGCAGACCATAATTAATCATTTAAAGAAGCAGCCTTCAAATGCTCCAGGAAACTCCCAAAATAAAGATGCAAAAAATTTTCCAGATGATGAAGCCTTTATGAATCTATCAGAGGTCGAATACAAAAGAATTATACATAGAACCCTCCTAGAGGTTAAACAAAATGCAGCAGAATAAAATGAAAAATAAAGTAAGCTATTTGAACTTATGGAACATCAATTGTCTGAAATACATCAGATCAATAACAAAATGACAGAATTAGATAATCCAGTTCAAAGCCAAGAGTAGGACTCAACAGATAGAAGCTAGACTCCGTGACCTTGAGGACAGAGCAACTGACACCAGCATTTATAAGGAGAAATCAGAGAAAAGAAATAAGAAAAATGAAGTATTAAGGAATATGTAGGACTGCATTAAGAGGAATAATTTATGTTTAATTGGAGTTCCTGAACAAGGGGGGGATAAGTGACAATATAAAGTATTGCTGTAGAGATACTGACAGAAACCTTTCCTGAGATTATGAGCAAAGAGAACACAGGTAACCAAGATGTTTATCGAACACCACAAAAGCTAGACTTGAAAAGAAAGACACCAAGGCATATTATAATCAAGCTTAATAAGATGAAGCATAAACAGATGTTTCTGAAGGCAGCATGGCTCAAAGCAAAGCTAACACTCTGAGGGAAACTCTGTAGGTTTTCATCAGACTTCTCTGCAGAAACAGTGCTGGCTAGAAAACAGTGGGCTAACACATTCAAAGCCCTGAAGGAGAAAAACTTAGAACCAAGAATTATTTATCCTGCGAAATTGTCTACCAAATACGATGGTGAAACTAAGACTTTTGCAGATAAAGAGAAGGCTACAGATGAGGTTATAGACTTCATAAAAACTAAACCAAAACTAAACGAAATATTGAAAGAAGCTCTTTCCTTAGAAAAACAAAACCATTAAATGTATATTTAAGGTGAAAAAGCAGGACACATCACCCAAAATTCTAACCAGTTAGGGAAGTCACAAAATTTAACCAAAGCTACAATATTAAAATGAGGGAATCTGTGATTATATCATGACAACTATGACATCACCACATTAAAAGAGAGATACATTACAGTAGTTGCAGTTGTTTCAGGTGCAGAGAAAGTTAAAGAGTTATGCAGTAGTTAAAATTGGGTTTAATTTTACTACATTAAGAGAGATAATAGATGTAGCCATAAAGCAAATTAACAATACATCACATCAAAAAAAGAAACACACTACAGGAGTCTCAACAAACACAAAACTAACACTGAAAAGACAACCCATAGAGAAGAATAGCCCAGAACAGAACATTAAGTGTAATATAGAAAACATCAACATAAAAATAACTACATCGAAATGATGGCAGTAAGTACATGCCTATCAATAATTACATTGAATATAAATGGACTGAACACTCCAATAAAGAGTCAGTGAGTGACATCCTGGATCAAAAGACATGATCCATCTATATGTTGTTTGCAAGAAACACACCTTAGACTTAAAGATATGAACAAGTTGAAAATTAAAGGATGGATTAATATATTCCAAGCTAACAACATACGAAGAAGAGCAGGTGTGACAATATTAATTGTAGATAAAATAGGTTTTAATGTAAAATCCA
This sequence comes from Heterohyrax brucei, assembly GCA_028571685.1. Taxonomy (NCBI): domain Eukaryota; kingdom Metazoa; phylum Chordata; class Mammalia; order Hyracoidea; family Procaviidae; genus Heterohyrax; species Heterohyrax brucei. Next base: position 78,541,916 of record CM053154.1, on the reverse strand, counting down.
CTACTGTGGACAAGGATGGTCACTATTTATTGCTGAAAGCTCCAATACTCAAGCAGGACTTACAATATTAAATATTTATGCAGCCAATACCAGCACACCTAAATTGAACACATAGTGATAACACTGAAAAATGAGGTAGATTATTTCACAATAATAGTTGGAGACTTCAACAGTCCCCTTTCAGTTCTGGATAGATCAGCCAGACGGAAAGCTTAGTAAAGGTACAGAATATGCCATTGCAACAATCAACCAACTTGGCCTTATTGACATATACAGATCTTTTCATCCATCAATTGATAAGTACACCTTCTTCTCCAATACACATGGAACATTCTCCAGAATCAATGATGTGTTAGGACATAAAGCAACTCTCTATAAAATCTAAACCACTGATTTACTGCAAAGTATCTTCTCAGACCATAGAGCTATAAAAGTTGAAATCAATAACAGAAAAATCATAGATAGAAATTCAAATTCATGGAAACTAAACTATGCTGTGCTTAAAAAGCCTTAGGTTATAGAAGAAATCAGGGCAAAATAAATAAATTCACAGAATCAAATGAGAATGAAAACACATCCTACCAGAATCTATGTGGTACAGCAAAAGTGGTGCACAGAGGTCAGTTTATCTGTATAACTGCATACATCTGGAAAGAAGAAAGAGCCCAAATTAAAGAATTAACCCTACAGCTTGAACAAGTGGAAAAAGAGCAACAGAAGAACCCCTCAGTCACCAGAAGGAAACAGATAATAAAGATGAGAACAGAACTAAATGAATTAGAGAATAGAAAAAAAATTGAAAAAATTAACAAAACCAAAAGCTGGTTCTTTGAAAAGATGAACCAAATTGATAAACCATTGGCTAAACTTACAAAAGAAAGATAGTGGAAAATACAAATAACCCAATTAAGAAATGAAATGGGAGATGTGACAACAGACCCAGCTGAAATAAAAAATATCATAACAGAATACTGTGAAAGGCTGTACTCTAACGGGTTTGAAAACCTAGAGTAAATGGACAATTTCTAGATTCATATCACCCACCAAGATTATCACAAGGAGAAGTAGATCAACTTAATAAATCCATCACAAAGGGAGAGACTGACAAAGTCATCAAAAATCTACCAACCAAAAAATATCCTGGCCCAGATGGCTTCATCAGAGAATTCTACCAAACTTTTAGGGAAGCATTGACTCCGATACTATTGAGGTTATTTCACACCATAGAAAGTGATGGAATACTCCCAAATTCATTCTATGAAGCCAGCATAACCCTAATATCAAAGCCAGGGAACGATCCCACAAAAAAAGAAACTGACAGATCAGTATCACTCATGAACCTAGATGCAAAAACTTCAACAAAATTCTTGCCAATAGAAATCAACAGCTTATAAAAAAAATAATTCATCATGATCAATTTGGTTTCATTCCAGGGATGCAAGGCTTGTTCAACATCAGAAAAACAATTAATGTAATCAATCACACAAATAACACAAAAGATAAGAATCACCTGATTTTGTCAATTGATGTAGAAGAGGCATTTGACAAAGTTCAATACCCATTCATGCTAAAAACTCTCAACAAAAAGGAATAGAGGAGAAATTCCTCAACACAATAAGGAGCATCTACACAAAGCCAACTACCTTCATCATCCTGAAAGGTGAAAGACTGAAAGAATTCCCTTTGAGAACAGCAACTAGACAAGGATGCCCACTCTCACTACTTCTATTCAACATTGTCCTAGAAGTTCTGGCCAGAGCAATTAGACAAACCAAAGGCATAAAGGGCATCCATATCAGCAATGAAGAAGTAAATATCTCCGTATTTGCAGAAGATATGATTGTATACACAGAGAATCCAAAGGAATCCATAAGTAAGCTATTGGAGCTAATAGAGGAGTTTAGCAAAGTATTGGGATACAAGATAAACATAAGTAAATCAGTAGGATTCTTTTATACCAACTAAGAGATTATTAAAGAAGAAATCACCAAATCAATTCCATTTACTATAGCCCCCAAGACGATAAAATACCTATATAAGGCAATCCCAATACAAATTCCAGCAACATTTTTTAATGAAATAGAGAAACAAATCACGAACTTTGTTTGGAAAGGGAAGAAACCTCAGATAAGTAAAGCACTACTGAAGAAGAAGGACACACTGGGAGGCTTCTCACTACCCAACTTTAGAACATATACTGCCGCAGTTGTCAAAACAGCCTGGTACTGGTACAAAAAGAAACATATAGACCAATGGAACTGAGTTGAGACCCAAGAGATACCACCATCCTCCTATGAACAGCTGATATTTGACAAAGGCCCTAAGATTTTAAACTGGGGTAAAAACAGTCTCTTCAACAAATGGTGCTGGCAAAATCAGATACCCATGTGCAATAAACTGAAAGAAGACCCATACCTTACACCTTATACAAAAAGCAACTCAAAGTGGGTAAAAGATCTAAATATAAAATCTAAAATGATAAAAGCTCATTCAAGATAAAATAGGATCAACACTGGAAATTTTTTTTTTTTTTACATTGCATTGGGATGTTCCATTCAATTTATTGGGATTTGTTTATTGTAATACTTTATTGGTTTTGGTGGAAGCTTACATAGCAGATTAGATCCCCATTTAACAATTTCTACATATGTTGTTCCATTACACGGGTTACATTTTTCACAAGGAACACTGGAAGTTTTACTACACAACACAGACAGACTTCAAAATTTGAAAAACAAAGCATAATCAACAGAAAACTGAAGAATGGGAACTACTAAGAATCAAACACTCATCCTCATCCAAAGACTTCATCAAAAGAATTAAAAGATCGCCTACAGAAGGGGAAAAAATATTCGGCAAATGTATGTCAGACTGACATCTGATCTCCATAATCTATAAGGGACTACAAAATATCACTATGAAAAAGATAAATAACCCAATTAAGCAATGGGCAAAGGAGATGAAAAGACACTTCTCTGGAGAGGAGATCCAGGCAGCCAAAAGACACATGCAGAAATGCTTACAATCATTAACTGTTAAAGAAATTCAAATCAAAACTATGATAAGATACCCCAACAAGATCGGTTATGATCCAAAAAACACAAAACAACAAATGCCGGAGAGGCTGTGGAGAAATTGGAACTCTCCTACACTGCTGGCGGGATTGCAAAATGGCACAACCTCTCTGGGAAACAATCTGGCGCTTCCTTAAAAAGCTGGAAATAGACATGCCATTTGATCCTGTAATTCCACTGCTTGGAATTTATCCTTCAGAAACAAAGGTTGTCACACAGACACATGTACACAAATGTTAGCAAAAGATGGAGTCAACCCTGATGCACATCAACAGATGAATGGATAAACAGACTATGGTACGTATACTCAATGGAACACTATGCTATGATGAAAAACAATGACGATTTTAGAAAACATCTCATAACATGGTCTCATTTGGAAGAGATCATGCTGAGTGAAATCAATCTGTGTCAAAAGGACAAATTTTGTATGAGACCCCTGTTATAAGGAGTTAAAAGAGACTTACCCACAGAAGAAAATGCCTGTATTGGCTACAAGGGTAGGGGGGAGCTGAGGGTTTGTCATAGATGAGATAATTGATAGATGTTAGAAATTTTATTCTTTTACTGTAACTAATAAAATAAATAAAATTACCAAAAAAAAAAAAAAACACCTTCTTGAGTTTAGAAACAACTTCAGATCGTCTCTAAACACCATTAAATGATCATATAAATGCCAGGTATACCAAAGATACTAAGTAAATGATATTCATAATAATATTCATATGACAGCATCCTTTCTAATAAAGAGAATACAACCTATGTTGTATTCTTTACCTATGTAAAAAAAAAAAAAGAAAAGAAGCCTTCATTTTTCAGGTCACAATGTCAAGAAGTATGTGGTAGCTCTCTGTTGCTGTTGTCATGATTCAAGGAATCATTTGATATACCGTAGAAAGGAAAACATGAATGTTGTGAGATCTGATAGGCTCAGCTCCATACTGTAAGAGGCTAACACAACTGTTACCAAAATCTCTCGTTTTAACATTCTGGTTCACTGTCTAATTATGATTTTTAGCATTTCTGTTTTATTTGCCAGTTAATTGGGTAGGGTCTGGGATCTTAAATGCTTTCAAGGGATCATCTAACGTACAACAACTGGTCTCTGCTCACTTGGAGCAAGTGAGTGATGAAGAAAAGTGAGGAACAGGAGGAGGAAATTATTGCCTCCATGAGCAAATATCACCTTTGTCACAAGACCAGAAGAACTTAATGGTGCCCATCTACCAATATGGAAAATTTGATCAAAAATTTTAAAGAAGGATACTAATCAAAAGAGGGATAATATGGAACAGAATTTCAATTCTCATTCTGAAGCCCTTAAGGCTGGATTACCCTCCAAAACTATTGCCCTGAGGTAATCCCTAACTCTAAACCATTAAACCAAAAAATCCCTCATGCTCTATCTAAACCAAAAAACAACATAATTTAAATGGTAAAAAATGTTTACCATGAACATTGTGTTTTTTTTAAAAAAAAGATTACTATATGGGATCAAATTAATAACAGCAATGCAAAAGGTTAGGTAAGAATCAGAAATGTGAGTTTATGCCAATAGGGGACAAATTAGAAAAGGAGGGTAAGAATGGATGCACCTTTGAATAGTGTAATCAATGCCACTGTATTGTATATGCTGAAATTGTTGAATTGATGTATTCTCTGTTAAGTCACTTTTGAAAACAATAAAATAATTTCCCCCTTTTGTTTATCCATATCGAAGAACAAAAACCAAATAAAAAAAAAGCCTGTTGCTGTTGTGTTGATTCTAACTCATAGTCATCCTACAAGATGGAGTAGAACTGCCCATAGGGTTTCTAAGTAGTGGCTAGTGGACTCAAACTGGCAATCTGCTTAGCTGTCATACCTTTTAACCACTGAGCCACCAGGGCTCATTTTAATTGCAATGTATGAATCAGGAAATGTAACTTAGGTTCATAGGGTAAGGGAACAACAGATAATACTGTTCATGTGGTTTCAAGATGGACAATCAAGTTCATGAACTCACCCTAGAAAAAGTACTACCTACCTTCTTGCTAATGTCACTATGGTCACTTTCAAAGTATTCCTTCTGGGAAGCTGGGTACTGATGCCAGCATCTAGTCCATCCTTCAAAGCAATTATATAACTCTTTTTCTGGAATGTCCATCAGAGCTGTCATCAGATAGGGTCTGACAATTAAGTTCATGAATTCATCCTAGAAAAAGTTATTTGAAGGGTGGGTGGCCTAGGCCATGTCATCAGTGCACAGCTTCCCAAGTGGAGTACTTCAAAGGTGATCATAGTGATATTCACCAATGAGTTATGTAGTACTTTTTCTAGCATAAGTTTGTGAACTTAACTGTCCATCCTTGTATGCTCAAAGTAATCCATCAGCCTTCAGTATGAATTACTGCTGAACATAAAGAAAACAAAAATCCTCACAACTGGACTAAAAGCAACATCAGCTTAAACAGAGAGAAGATTGAAACTGTCACAGATTTTAGTCTACCTGGCTATACAATCAACATCCCATGGAAGTAGCAGTCAAGAAATCAAATGATGCATTGTATTGGACAAATCTACTGCAAAATTTGTCTTCTAAGTGCTAAAAAACAAAAATGTCACTCTGAGAACTAAGATGTGTCTACCCTAAGTCACAGTATTTTCAGTTGGCTCATAAGCATGCGAAAGCTGGACAACGAATAAGGAAGACTGAAGAAGAAGTGCTACCTTTGAATTACGGCATTGGTAAAGAATACTGAACATGTCACAGACTGCCAGAAGAACCAACAAATCTGTCTTGGAAAAAGTAGAGTCAGAATGCTCCTCAGAAGTACAGATGCTGACACTTTGTTTCAAGTACTTTGAACATGTCAACAGGAAGGACTAGTCTTTGGTAAAAGAGATCTTGCTTGGTAAAGCAGAGGATCAGCAATAAAAGAGAAGACCCTCAACAAAATATGGTAGCTGCAATAATGGGCTCAAATATAGATCATGATTGTGAGGATGACAGACGCCAGGCAGGGTTTCATTCTGCTCTGTAGAAGTTTGCTATAACTAGGAACCAACTGGACAGCACCTAGAAACACCTTTCTTAGAAAACCCTTAATTGTGAATATTATCTGTGAGTTCTGTATCACCACTGCAATGAATTACTGAACCCAATAAAACAGAGTGCTGCAGGAGGGGTGGCTGATTTCAAAATTGGCAAAAAAAAAAAAAAAGGTAGAGAGGGGAGTTATGTCCAATCTCTGCATCATAGAGATCGATCCTGGAATGTTGATTCCGATAATGATTCTCTCTCCTTCCCTCTCATGAACCTCTTAGAAGAGGTTAGACACCTCAGCCATGCCATTTTTACACAGTCTCATCTCAAAACTGTGAGATTTGTCTCCTTATGTGTTTTCACATCCTCTTTTCCACCATACCTGATTTTAAACTCTTCTCTGAATATTGTGAAATATCCTCTGTTTGGATACTTTACTTACCCAACCAAGTTGCATGAGTCCTTGCATCTGTCATGACGGCACTTGGCTTGGCTAGCTTATTTATTGGTGATGTCTACAATCCTGGCACTGGTATTACAATCATTTTCATTTTCTGAATTCTTAAACAATAGTCACAATGTTCACCATGTTAAATACTGAACTGGTCCTATCTTGACACAAAATCTTGATTCACAAAATCAAAGACAGAGGGACTACTAACACTCATAACAATAATGCATTTGGGTATACAGTTAAGTTACATCAACAACACAACAATAAAAAAACAAAAATTCTTCACTATTGAGTTCATTCTAACTCATAACAACTCTGTAACCTGCAAATCACAGCTGTGGACATCAGATGGAAAAACAGAGACAGCAACTATGGCATGTGTTTAATCTATGCTACATCTATTTAGCACTAAAAAAAGTGTTGCTTTCAGTCCCTGTGTTTTGGGCAACCATATAGCTTTTTACTTTTCCTCCATCTACTGAAAACAGAGAATTTTTGCACCTCAGGAAGGTGTTTCCTGGGACATGAAACTCAGTGCTAAAACCAGGATAATCCCAAGCGGCCCAGGATAATTGTTCCACCCACCCACCAAGACTGGTACCTACTCCTGTAATATTCAACATAAATATTTGCAGTTTGAAACAGAAAATAACTCTATAGCCAATCATCATATCATTGAGAAAAAGTAAAACAATAGATAGAATGGGCTATCTATCTAGAAATGTACTTGGGAAATTATAAACCACATTTGAAAACAGGCCAGTCATGCAGAAAAAGATATCTACCTGAGAACTGAATTGACTAATTGGTTCTGCCTACACGTGGAGATACAGCCCTGGTGGTGCCAGTAGTTAAGTGTTTGGCTACTAACCAAAAGGTAGGCAGTTTGAATCTACCAGCTGATCCTCTGAAACCCTATGGAGCAGTTGGGGTTACTGATAGCAAATAGGATTGATGGCTATGACTTCAAAAATATAGGAAGAACAAAAAGTGGCTCAGATGAGAGTAAGTTACTTTGTCTTTACCAAGCAAAATCCAACTTGGATAGCAGGATGTATGTTCTAAACTTGTTCTTTCCTTTTCTTTTTTGCTATTTGCTATACAGATGTCACAGCATGGGCCAGTGCTTCATTTTGTTGTACATAGGGCTGCTAGCAGTCAAAACCAACTTGACAGCATCTAACAACATCAGCTTTCTTAGAAAACCCCGTAACTGTGAGCATTGTCTGTGAGTCCTGTGGGGCTATTTTAATGAGTTATCAAACCTAGCAGAAGTGTAGTATTTTTCATCGGTAGTATGAGCACTTTTTCTAAATGCAACAAGTCTGTTAGCAACTCGTGCCCAGATAGCCAATGCTGATTGGCTGTTTCCAGAACAGATACTCATGTGAAATAAGTGAATTTCTAATAGTAAGGAGTTATCATTTCATTTAGGGGCACTTTGGAGAAATCTATGCACATATTTATCTAAACTCAAAGGAAGTATCACCATGAAACATTCTTGTTCATGCAACAAAAAAGGCTGTACGTTGTATCTAGATCAGCACCTCTCAAAATGTGAACAAGGAAACACTATTTTAATAGTATGGTTAAAGATACTTGAAGATAGTGTGTAAAAGGCATCAACTTTAATCCCTTTTTATTTATTTCTCATAGTCTTCAATACAGGCTGATGTATAATGTATACATGAAGTGACAAAAATTTTGTATATGTTTCAGAATTTTATTTGACTGGGATTTTTTTTTTCCCTAATCCTGGCAGGTATATACACACCTACACACACGTATACAGTGTTATTTCTTTCTTCACTGTTTTAAGTGAAAGTTTATAACTTGAGCCAGTTTCCCATACAAAATCCCCCTCACACACCCTGCTACGTGACCCCTCCCCTCCACCCTGTATTTCCCACGTCCGTTCAGCAAGCCCCTGTTCCCCTCTGCCTTCTCACCTCACCTCTGGACAGGAGCTGCCCAGCTAGTTCCCACATCTACCTAAGCCAAAAAGCACATGCTTCAGCATTATCATTTCATATCTTATAGACAAGTTCAGTCTTCATCTGAGGAGTTGGCTTTGGAAATGGCTTCAGTTCTGGGCTAACAGGTAGCCCAGGGGCCATGTCTTTCAGGGACCGTCCAGTCTGTCAGAACATTAAGTCTGCTTTCACTAGAGTTTGTGTTCTGCACCCCGCACTTGTCTAACTCCATCAGAGACTCTATGTTGACTTCCCTGTCAGAGAAGTCATTGGTGGTAGCTGGACAACCTCCAGTTCTTTTGGCCTTATGCTGATGCAGTCTCTGATTTATGTTTCTAGGGCCCATATTTTCCCTATGTCTCTGATGTTCCTCATTCTCTTTGCTCCAGGTGGGTTGACACCAATTGATTCTTCTTAGATGGCTGCTTGCTAGCTTTTAAGACCCCAGATGTCACTCACAAAGGTCACATGCAGAATATTTTCTTAATAAACTTGTTATGCCAGCTGATCTAGATGTCCCCTGAAACCATAACCTCTACACCTCTGCCCCTGCTACTCTCTGGCAGACTTCATGAAGCCGTGTACCATTGACTAAAATTTGGGATGCACTGATATCACTATAACAGAATGTTAAAACGGGACTCATTTCAAGTTTAGCTGACGCCAAAGACAATAGGAGCCAACTAATCCCACATTCCAAGCCTACGTGCAGGATCACCAAGCACGATCTGCAAAAGAGTTGTTTAAGAATTGGATTTGCAACCTCTAGGAAACCAGACTATTTCAGATTATAAACAGAATGTTGGATAGGCTAAGAGGAGGGTTTGGAACTGGAAGTAGGGTTCCATTGAAGATAATTTTAGATGTGCTTGCAGAGCATTGCCTCACTGAAGGAGGTTTGGGTGCTTCCTCATCTCAGTGACGTAAGAGGAATTCACTGATCTACTCGGATAACTTGATGTACGCCTTTTGCACTCTGAGGGTTACAAAACAGTAAAATCAGCTGTTACTGACTCTGTTCTGACTCCCCCAGAATAGAACTGTGCTCTATAAACCTTTCAATGGTTGATATTTTTGGAAGTTGATTGCCAGACTTTTCTTCTGAGGTAATTCTGGGTGGACTCAAACCTCCAACTTTCAGTTAGCAGCAGAGCATTAGCTGTTTGCACCACGACTCTTCTGTAACTCTAGATCAAACCAGTTGTCTTCAAGTTGACTCTGATTCATGGTAACCCCATGTGTGTCAGAGTTCAGCTATTCTCCATAGGGTCTTCAAGGGCTGATTTTTCAGAAGCAGCTCACCAGGCCTTTCTTCTAAGGAGCATTCAAGTAGACTCTAACCTCTAACCTTTTGGTTAGAAGCCAAGCATATTAACCACTTGCACCATCCAGGAATTTCCTATAGGTCACAGTGAACTGATTCAGACTTATACCAAAAAATTTTAATGAATAAAAGACTATGGCTGAAGCTGCTTACTGAGTGCCTAAACATAACAGCAGGTCAGAGATGTATCAGGAGGTGAGGGCCCAGTACAAGAGAAAGCATCCTGTGATGTCTCAGACCCTGCCCTTTGGGGGCAAAGAGACCTCAACAGTGAGAAGTTCTCTGGTGCCCAGGATTTGAAGGTGGAATCACAAATGAACAATTTTAGGAGGTGCATTTATCCTCATCAAGAGAACCACAAGTGAAAGGACCTCAGAGATGGATCCTTTAGAGTATTTATGGATTTAGAGAGTTATTGATTCAGGGCCAGGTTTAAATGTCTGCCTCTACGAAGGCAAATCAGTGCCAGATCACAACCAGACAAACCAATCTGATGCTGCCTCCTTTTCTTTCTTCTCTGTGTGCAGCTCAACATGTGTGTAGGAAGGGGAGAAAATAGAAAAATAAAGGAAGAAGTTACTCAGCACAAGTCACCATCTATAGAATTGTGATTCTTATCCTAGAATGTATTTCTAACAGAGCCAGGGCTATTTTGAGACTCAGGTAACCAGAAAGGAGACTCCCTACTACCTAACGGTAAGCAAATGGCAAATTCTGGGGGCCAGATGGAATTTTTATTTAAGGCAGAGAAAGATCTAACCATATAGAGTGGGTTTACAGGGTAGCTGGGATGAAAAAAATAATAATTTTGTGTTCATCCTTCCATGTAACAGTAAACTAACACTTTTTTTAAAGCTCCAACTTTTTCCTGTAAAATATTTAATGACAATCTTTTCTATTTTCAACTCAGAAGCACACAGTGAATGGCATTTTCATGGCACTCTTGAAAGTCCAGAATCTCAGCTGATAGAATCCTATGATGTAGCTGGGTAGGTACGATTCTACCCACTTCACAGAAGAGAAAACTCAGAATCAAATCTATGACTTGACTTACCTATAATCAAAAATGACAAGCACTGGCAGACTGAAGTTTCAGAACTCTAGTGACCCAAATTCTTACTAAAGTGCTTTTTCCTACATACATGCTTTTTCTTTAAAGGACAAGATAAGAGGACACTTGCAAACACTAAAATTCATTTCTCTAACATGATTGGAAATGACTTCTCAGTGAATAAAACTGAAATAATTACAGCTGTTAGGCAGGATTTTTAGGTAGCAACATCAGTTTTGAAATAAAATCAAGAGCAGCATAAAACAGTATGACCCCAGGCAGAGTGGATTAAGGCTCTGCTCCAAACTGAGGCTGCCCCTTTATAGCCGGATAGATTTTGTTTTTCTCCTTTTAACTATTTTTAGAGCGGAGTCTCTTTGATTACATTAAAACAAACAAAATCTTGTGTACAAGGAATTTTGTTGGCATAAAGCACAAGGCCTATTAGCACATTTTTTTTGTTTGTTTTTTTACTGGCACAAAATCTAAGAAAAGCCTCAAGGTGCAAATGATTTGCAGTCTATTTAACATCACGGTTATTTATTTTTACAGGACCTCATTATTGGTCTTTACCTTAAATTATAGGTACATTTCTGGCTCTATTTCCCATTGTTCTACAAGCTACAGAATACTATTTTATTCATTATTTCCAAATACATTTTCTTCAGTACTGTATTCATCAAACATGCAACGATATCTCATTGGTGGCATTTTGTACTAAGGCGAGGATCTACAGAACCTAGTATATTAAAGTCAGAGACGTGAGTCCAGTTCTCATCCACGATACATGTCATGTCTTATCAGGATTAAAAAAAAAAACAAAAAAAACTACTGCCATTGAGTTACTTCCAACTTACAGTCACCTTGTAAATCAGAGAACTGCCCCCATAGAGTTTTCAAGGACTGCCTGGTGGATTTGAACTGCCATCCTTTTGGTTAGCAGCTGTAGCACTTACCACTACGTCACTAGAATTAAGTAGGATAATTTTCAGGTTGTAACATTAGACACAAATTGAGTCCTCTGTTCCATGTTGGAATTCCATGAAATATCCAGGTTTCCATGTTGTCACATTTTTCCTCAGCTAGTTGGTCCACAATTATTTATCAGGATATCTTTTCACAAAGAAGTAATATCCTTTTTTTTCTCTTCCCATGTCCCTCCTAATTCTTTTTGCCTTACCCTGCTTTTCTCCCCTTGGGAGTCAAGCTTTTAGGGATCCTGGTTCTTCCAATATGGAAACATTCCATGGGAATTTTTATAAATAAACTTTGCTCAGTTGCTGCAATCTGAGGTCAAAACTCCCAGTCCTATCAAAAGAAAAGTTTAAAATAACAATGACAGTCCCTGGAATAGTCATAATAATCCCTTACGTATCTAAATTATAGGTCTTAGACCACTCTAATTTATGTCTCATAAGGTAGTGAAGTGCTAAACAAAAGATATTATTTCCATTATTATTATGAAATTGCCCCTTTATGAAAAACCCCAATGGATTATAATGGTTACTGACAAAAATTGGAGGCAACTATGCTATGACAATTTGCATAGGGAAATTCCCTAGTTTGCTTCAAATTAAAGAAACTTAGACAAGTTTTGTCATATATGTCTTTCATGAATTTCTTTGTACATTTTTAGGTAGCTTTATTAAGGTGTCATGTACATACAATAAACTGCATGTGTTTAGAATATAAAATTAGGTAATTTTTGACATATGTTTACCCCCGAAAACCATTCCACAATCAAGTCAGTGAATGTATTTCTCATCCCTAGAAATTTCCTTATACCTTTAGTAAGCCTTCCCTTTAGCCCTCCCATCTCCATGCAACTACTGATAGAATGGAATCATAAAGTGCATGTAAAAACAGCATGTAAGAGTCATCAAATTTCCTTGTCTAACTTCATACTGAGGGATGAGAATCATTATCACCATCCACACTGCCCAAGGCTGATTCCTATGAGGCAGAAGTCATACATAACTTCTCTTCCCCAACTTTTTTTAGTAAATCTGACACCAGCAATCCCTCTCATAGCACTCTATTTCTCTGCTGGTTTCAATAATTCATTGCAACAGCTACATAGACCATACAGACATGCCCACTTATGGGATGTATTAGGGAAGTAACAAGTTACAATCTGCAACCAGAAGTGACCCAAGATTTATAGCTCTCCCATCAGGACATCCTCTTCTCAGCCGTGCCTTTAGGAGGGCCACTCACTCTGGCTCTCATCCCCTGGGTTCCTAGGCCCAGCCTCTGCCTTTCTTAGGCGAGTGTTACAAACCTCTTTAGCTCTACCAGTAAGTACCCAGGGCTACTCCTCCACCAGTAAGCCTTCTCTGTGGGTCCAGAAGCCTAGCTCCTTTCACAAGTGCCTGGAGACACCCCACTCTACTAAGAAGTCTCCTGCCCCCAAACACCCACCTCTTTGACTCAGTGGGTCAGTACCCTCCGAGCAGCCTGCACCATCATCTCATGCCGGTCTTCTGGTTTTGCTGCCGCCAGTTCTCTGTCATGCTTGCCGCTCTTCCTAGTCACCTCATGCCATTCTCAGTGCTACAGCTCTTTTCTCTCCACCTAGGAAGTTCTTAGCAGAGGAATCCCAGGTCCAAAGAACTCATTTGACTCCTAGCTTTTCTTCTTGGTAGTAGTGGGTCCCCTTCTCTCTGCTCCCTCTCTCTTCTTTTATTTCTTGTAAGATAAAAGGTGTGACTCAAGTAAGGATGTAACTTGAATAAATGTGGTAAGGACTATGACTTGGGTAAAGATGGTAACTTAAGTCACACCCTTTAGTAAAGTGGTGACTCAAGATACATTCTACCCTGTTCCTGCCTTATTCACATTACAGACAACTGAGTCTCATATGGGGCCATGTCACAGGTATAAACCCACTGCCATCAATTTGATTCTCACTCATAGAGAGCCTACCTGGCAGAGCAGAACTGCTCCATAAGGTTTCCAAAACGGTAATCTTTTTTTTTATTCTTTAAATTTTTTATTTCATATAACTGAGTGAAAATGTACATTCTGTGTAAATTTACATACCCACCTATATGCAGCTTCCACTACTCTCCCTGCCCGGTGACAGCACACTATTCCTCTCTGCTCAATACATGTCTCGTTCTCCCGACAGGCTCTTTTTTCCCTCCTCTCTACCCACTTTCCTTCCTCCAGCCAGAGGTCAGCAGGATGACATCTTATAGATGTATAGAACCATAAAGTGCATCCAATATATGGTCACTGCATCGCCAAGTCCAATCCATTCCTGTCCGAAGCGTGGACCTTCGTTATGCTTTATGGTCAAGGGCAGCATCAGGGCCAGGGGTCATGCTCCCAGGGGAACCCCGAAACCACTGGACCATCAATTGAGGTCTTTGAGTGGAGATCTCATGATGCATCCCTTTTTATTCTTGTGTTGCCAGTGAGACTCAACTTAGTGAGCTCCATTGCGGCTATCACTGGTGGTGGCCAGGCACCATCCGGTTCTTCCAGTCCCAAGTCGATGTAGGCACCCACTGATGTGGATCTCTTTGTCTTCTGGGTTGTCTTTCCCCCATGTCATTTTGGTCCTCAGTGAGCATCTGTTCCTGCTGAGTTGGGACCATTTGCTGTGCCCTCGGATGGCAGCTTGGCAGCTTTTAAGACCCCAGACGCCATTCACCAACGTGGGGTGCAGAGAGTCCTCTTAGCAAAACGCTAGTTGTGCCAATTGGCCTCGCTTTTGCCTAAGAGCATGGTCCACCGCCCCCTGCCCCAGCTACTCTATCCTTGCAATATTGGGTTAAGATGGAAGGAGTACTCATGTTATGTTTAAGTCCACCTATTATTGTTCTTGTTTCTAATGTGTGCTATCACCGATTTCACCCAACCAGATACCTAGCAACTATCTAATCTAAACCCTCCCCCCTCCCTCCTTCCCTCCCGTCCCTTGCAGCTGTCAAAGAGTCTTTTCTTCTATATACAAGTCTGTTTTCGAGATCTTATCGTAGAGGTCTCATACAATATTTGTCCTTTTGTCGCTGACTACTTTCACTCAGCATAATGTCTTCCAGTTGAAACCAGGTCATGAGATGTTTCCTGAAGTCATCATTGTTCTTTATCATTGCGTAGTGCTCCATTGAGTATATATACCATAATTTACCTATCCATTCTTCTGTTGTTGGGCATCTGGGTTGATTCCATCTTTTTGCTATCGTGGACTGTGCTGCAATAAACATTCTGGTGTATGTGTCGGTTGGTGTGAAAGGCCTTGATTCTCTAGGATATATCCAAGTAGTAGAATTACTGGGTCAAATGGTATAATATCCATTTTTTTTAAGGAAGCGCCAGATTGCTTTCCAAAGAGGCTGGACCATTTTGCAACCCCACCAACAGTGTAGGAGGGTTCCACTTTCTCCACAGCCTCTCCATCATTTGTTGTTTTGTGTTTTTTGGATCATGGCCAACCTTGTTTGGGTGAGATGGTATCTCATTGTCGTCTCGATTTGAGTTTCTTTAATAACTAAAGATCATGAATATGTCCGCATGTGTTTTTTGGCTGCCTGGATCTCTTCTTTAGTGAAATGTCTGTCCATCTCCTTTGCTCATCGCTTAATTGGATGATTTATCTTCTTCTTGTTGATATTTTGTAGTATCTTATAGATTATGGAGATCAGGCATCGGTCTGACATAGAGTTGCCAAATATTTTTTCCCATTCTGTAGGTGTTCTTTTAATTCTATTAATAAAGTCTTCAGATGAGCAAAAGTGTTTAATTCTTAATAGATCCCATTTATCTATTTTCTCTTCTTATGATTGTGGTTTGTTTGACAGATTTTGGAGTCTGTCCATATTGTGTATTAACACTTCCATTGTTGTTCCTACCTTTTCTTGGATGAGCTTTATTGTCCAAAGCTGTAAACTTTATGGTAGCAGACACAGAGGCCAGGTTAAACACATCACAAAAGATGGAGAATTACATCAGATTGCAAAATGAGGGATGACTAGATAACTGCCGAATTACAACTTTATATAACCACTAAACCGTTGAAAATCATGGCCAGGATGATAAATAACCTTAACCATCACACATTCTATATGTCTTATTTGCACAGTACCACCCAATCATCATGTGCAAGTCACAAAGACTATGGCTAGAAATGCCATACTGACTAATTCACTGGACCATAAGTGCATGCTAGTTTTGGTCTAGCACTTTTTACTCAATATAATTATTTAAAGATTCGTTTGTAGTTTTGCATGCATCAACAGTTCATTTTTTTTATTGCAGCATAGCATTCCATTATGTATATTTATATATATGACCTTGGATTTAGTGATGTATATATACATATATAAAACCTTGGATTTAGTGATATATAGATCGATGTTTTTTCCCCCTGATGGCAGAGTGGTTAAGTGCTATAGCTGCTGACCAAAAGGTTGGTAGTTCAAATCTACCAGGCGCTCCTTGGGAACTCTATCATGCAGTTCTACTCTGTCCTATACAGTCACTATGAGTTGTAATTGACTCAATGACAGCGTGTTTCTCAGGTTTTACCACAGTTTGTTTATCCATTCAACTGGTGATGGATATTTGGGTTATTTCCAGTTTGTAGTTACTACATATAAAACTATTATGAACCCTTGTGTACAACTCTTTGAATATATATTCATCTTTCTCTTGGGTAAATACTTAAAAGTTTAATACTGGATCATATGGTAGGTATATGCTTTAGCTTTTAAGACACTGCCAAACTGTTTTCCAAAATGGCTATAGCATTTTACATTTTCACCAGCTGTGAGTGACAATTCCATTTCCTCTATATTCTCACCAATATTTGGTAAGGTCAGTCTTTAATTTTAGCATTTCTAATAGACCAGTTTTAATTTGCACTACCTAATAACTAATGATGATAGACATCTTTCCACATTCTTAACTGACATCCAGATATCTTCTTTGGTGAAGTATCTGCTCAAAATCTTTTCCCAGTTTTCAAATTGTATTGCTTGTTCACATATTGTTGAGTTCTGAAATTTCTTCATGTATTCTGGATACAAACCATTTTCAGATACATGATGTGAAAGTATGTTCTTCCTGTCTGTGGTGTATGTCTTCATCCTCTTATACTGACTTTCAAAGAGCAGGAGTTTTAAATTTTGTTGAATTCCAATTCTTTCATTTATTCTTTCATAGACTGTCCTATGATGTTGCATCTAACAGCTCATCACTAAATCCAAGGTCATGGACAATTTTTCCCATGTTTTTGTCTAGAAGTTTAATAGTTTCATGCTTTACATGTAGTTATAAGATATATTTTGACTTCATTTTTTTATATGGCGTGAATTATGAATTAAAGGTTATGTTTTTGTAATCATTCCATCACTATTTGTTGAAAAGACAATTCCACAGAATTGTCTTTGTACCTTTGTTGAAAATCAGTGGTTCACATATATGTGTGTCTATTTCTGGACTTTGTATTTTGATTCATTGTTTTTTATTTGTTTGTTTTCCTATTTTTGTTGCCCATACAGCATGGTCTTTGTTAAGGTGGATTTGTAATGTCTTCAGATAAGAAGTATTTGTCCTCCAACTGTTATTGTCCAAAGTCTTATTTCCATGTGAATCTTACAGTCAGTTGGGATTTTTATTGAAATTGCAGAAAATTTATAAATCAATTTTGTGACAGTTGACATCATTATTGAGTCTTCAAATTCAAGAACACAGCATATATCTCCATTTAGTTAGATCTTTAATTTTTCTCAGCAATGATTTATACTTTTCAGAGTACAAGCTTTACACTTACTTTACCAGATTTATTCCTGAGAATTTCATACTTTGGATGCTACTGTCAATATAACTTTTTTTTAATTGAAATTTCTGATTGCTCATTGATGGTGTTTAGATATAGAATTGACATTTGTATATTGATTATGTATTCTGCCACCTTGTAAATTCACTGATTTGTTTTAGTAGTTTTTCATAATTGTTCATATTTTCCACATAGATGATCATGTCATCTATGAATAAAGAGTTTTACTTCTTCCTTTCCAACATGAATGTTTTTTCTTTATTTGTACCATAAGTAAGCCAGGTGCCATCTGTAAAGTATATGTTTACATATTTTTAACACAAAAAAACAGTCATTTCATGGGCCTTGAGCAAAGCCTAAAGAAATTAAAGTCCCCACCACCTGATGTCATGACTTGGTGAGGTACCCTTTCCAGAAGTAAGGCAGAAACTGAGATAAGTCTGAAACATGGGATAAGGACAGATAACTAAATAATAAAAGCCAACAGCAGCAACAGGAGCCTTATTACTTAACTTACAGAGGGATTAATGTAGGCCAGGTACTGCTGAACATTCCTAATATGCACTAATTCATTTATCTCTTGTAACTTGTCTGTATTGTACAAGTAGGGAATCAGAGACATAAGAAGATAAGTAACTTGTGTCTCCACAGCCAGTGCTCTTAAGTGCTAAGCTAAATTGCCTTTCAGTTACCATTTCCTCATTAACAAGTATTGAGTGTCTACTCTGTGCTAACTACTATGTCACTTTAAATTAATTTAATTGCCACAATAATCCTGTTTTATAAATGAAGGAATTGAGACTCAAGGAGTTTAAGTTATTGGTCCAAGGTCATCCAACTAGAACAAAATTCCAACCATTGTTAACAAAAAACATGATCTCAGTTATGTCTTAAGTGCCACTCAAAGGGGCTGAGATTTTATTCACCAGGCAATGGAGAACTCCTGTCACTTTTTGATAGGAAGGAGATTATGAAAGAGAAGACAGGTGTTTTAGGAACACTATGGGGTAGTGTTGACCAGGGTGGGTTTGCTGGGGCAAGGCTATAAGCACAGTGTCAGGGGCTTTTGTGTCTGTTTGCTGCATTCACCTCTGAACCAATGAATCCTTCTCTTCAAACTCATTTGCCACTTGGAGAAGTTCTGCTTTAAATAATGTTCCTGGAAGGAACTCCCAGTGGAACAGAAATAATAAAAGTATTTCTTATGTCACTCTTTCTGCTTGCATTTAACTATCGGGAATATTTTTGTTAACTGAGAAGAGCACACCAAGGAACCATTATCACTGATACAGGGAGAAAACGGCTGGTAGATTTCCTCAGCAATGTCCTATCAGTGTCAACAATTTAACTAAACATATAATAGTTATATCCTCATCAGCATTAAATCTTCCAGGTTTCTGGCACATATCTCTTCATTTCCCTCATTAAGTTTATAGGGTGTTCTTTGGTACATTTGCTTAATATGAGGATTTCAGTTTCAAGTGGCACACAGTGGAAGGGAATAAGGGGTGTGATTTTTCTACCTAACGTAGTTAGCAAAATAAAAGAGCATATAAAATGGAGCCAGGGACTGGTGAGTAATAGCAGACAAGTTTAACCTCATCCATCATAATCCCACTCTACTCACTGCAGGGGGTCAAACATAGATAGGCCAAACAAGCCCCAAATAAGGAGACTTGTATTTTCATTATCTTCCTGCTCCTTCCCTGCATTACTGTCTACTCAGGGACTTCTATCATTCAAAAATAGAGTTCATGAGTTGCCTACTATCTTACCCTACCAAGGATGTTGTCATTGTTGCTGCCACATGTCTTCAAGTCAGTTCCAACTCAGAGTGACTTTATATGCAACAGAATCAAACACTGCCAGGTCTTACATCATTCTCACAATCCTTGCTATGTTTCAGCCCATTTTTGTGGTCACTGCATTGATCCATCTCATCAAGAGTCTTTATCATTTTTGTTGACCTTCTACTTTACCAAGCATGATGTCCTTCTCTAGAAGTTGGTCCTTCCTGATAACATATCCAAAGTGCTTGAGACAAAGTCTCACCATCCCCACTTCTAGGGAACATTTTGGCTGTACTTCTTCCAAGTCAGATTTGTTTATTCTTCTGGCAATCCATGGCATGGTCTATATTCTTTGCAAACACCCTAATTCAAAAGTATCTATTCTTTGATCTTCCTGGTTGATTGTCAGGCTTCCACATGCATATGAAGTGATTGAAAATTTTGTGTCTTTGGTCAGGTGCACCTTAATCCTCAGTGACATCTTTGCATGTTAAAGAGATCTTTTACGGCAGATTTGCCCACTGCAACACGCAGCTTCCATGGGCATTGATTATGAATCCAAATAAAATGAAATCCTTGGAAACTTTAAATCTTTTCTCCACTTATCATAATGTTGCTTATTGGTACAGTTGTGGGAAGTTTTGTTTACTTTATCTTGAGCTATAATTCATTGGAAATTTATAGTATTTGATCTTGATCATAAGTGATGCAAGTCCTCTTTGCTCTCAGCAAGCAAAGCTGTGTCATCCACATATCTCAGAATGGTAATCCTGATGTTCTGTTCTTCTCTATATAGTTCACCTTCCTTCTCAGATTATTTGGTCATCACACAAATTGAATAAGTATAACGAAAGCATACAAGCCTGATGCACACCATTCGTGATTTTAAATCACACAATATTCTACTGTTCTGTTTGAACATCTGTCTCTTGGCCTATGTCTAGATTCTGCATGAGCACAATTCCCATTCTTTGCAATGCTATCCATAATTTGTCATGATCCACACAGTTGAATGCCTTTCCACAGTCAATAAACACTGGTAAACGTCTTTCTGGTATTCTCTGCTTTTAGCCAAGATTCATCTGACTTCTACAGTGATATTTCACATTCCACATCCTCTTCGGAATCTGACCTGAATTTCTGGCAATTCTGACAAGTGACTGTAGTGCTGTAATCATTTTTTAAATTATCTTAAGCAAAATTTTACTTACATACAATACTAATAATATTGTTTGATAAGTTCCACATACTGTTGGATCACTTTTCTTTGGAATGGGCAAAGGTATGGATCTTTTCCAGTCAATTGACTAGGGAATCATCCTCAAAATGTTTTGGCAGATCAATGAGCAATTCCAGCATTGCATATGTTTGTTGAATCACCTCAACTGGTATTTTGTCAACTCCTGGAGCCTTGTTTTTGCCAATGTCTTCAGTGCAGTTGTACTTCTTTCTTCAGTACCACTGGTTCTAGATAATTTGCTACCTCCTGAAATGGCTGAACAGTGACTCTGTGTATTCCTTCCATCTTCTTTTGATGCTTCGTGCATCATTCAGTATTTTACCCAGAGAATGCTTCAATACCACAACTCAAGGACTGAATTTTTTCTTCAGTTCTTTCAGCTTGAGAAACGCCAAGCACATTCTTCCCTTTTGGTTTTCTAACTCCAGTTCTTTGCACATTGCATTATAATAGTTGACTTTTCCTTTTCAAACCACCCTTTGAAATCTTCTGTTCAGTTCTTTGCTTTGTCATTTCTTCCATTCTCTTTATCTATCTTCACTTAACAGTAAATTTCTGAGTCTTTTCTGATACCCGTTTTGGTCTTTTTCTTTCTTAAATGACCACAGTTTGTCTGTTTTTTTTTTTTTTTTTTTTTTCTTTAATGCATGATGCCTTTTATGTCATCTTACAACTCATCTGGTCTCCAGTGACTAGTATTTAACATGTCAAAACTGTTCTTGAGATGATCTCTAAATTTATGTGGGATATACTCAAGGTTGTGCACTGGCTCTCATGGACACGCTGCAATTTTCTTCAGTTTCAACTTGAATTTGCATATGAGCAACTGATAGTCTGTTCCATAGTGCCCTGGCTTATTTTGACTGATGATACAGAGCTTCTCCATCATCTTTTTCCACGGATATCTCTGATTTGGTCACTACCAAGGACAGCTGTTTTAAATAAGATCTTCTCCATACCTATATTGATCCAAATTCAATTGTATCTTAATTTTAACATGTTAGCATTCCGTGGCCAACTAAATTACATGAAAATACTTGTTAAAAAATCATCCAGGCAATTATTTAAGTATGATGTGACTTGTGTCCCAAGAGTACGTGCACTTAAAGGTGTACTTAGACTCAGAAATGACTTATGGAATAAATTCAACTGCAGCTGTTGAGGTGGGGAGGAAATTGTGCAACTTCAGTATAATAGCTCTTCTTAATATCCACCAGTTACGTCCTGTGTGAAACAGCCAAGTCCACCAACACATATACATCTCTATTTCCTCACTAGTAATACAGAGACATAATACTGACCTTACAGAATTTTTATGAGGATTAAACAAATCAGTCAATAATTGTTATAGAACTCTCTGAAAGCTGTAAAAGCACCAAACAGAAGTGAGAAGTTTTTAATGACTTCTTTGCATTCCCCTTTCTACAAGTAACTCCTTGATTCATCGTAAAGTCTGACAAGATGGGAAATCGTTTTGTTCATGCATCTAACTTTCAGCCAGATAGAATTATAACCTCTGCCTATACTGTATCCTAGGTCTAATTCCAGACTATTTATTTTATCTCTAGTTACAATCACCTACAAAAATACTTTCCTTGTTTCTTGTGAACTAAAGAGATACCACCTTCAACACTCCAGCAGAGGTCTCTGAGACCTACTTGCAAGGCTGCCATACCAAAACTGTGAAACAAAGGAAGTCAGGAATGTCACCAGCCCAATTCAAAGGCAATAGGATACTTTTGGTCTTCATATAAAAACTGAACCAAGGAAAATGATTTATGCAGGAAAATAAATTTTGCTACTTTTTCACTTTACACTAGAGCTTCACTCAGCCTTCACAAATGTCAACACTATTATCTAAATTGGATTTTCATAGACTTTCAAATACTGCTGTCATCTAATCAAAGTATTAAGGCATCAGTCTAAGTCTCTTTCACCTCCTTTCATTTCAAGAGTTTTTAGACTATTAGAAGTATACTTGACTACGTACAAAACTGGTCAGTTCCAGGTGTATGGCACAACAAGTTTAAAAGGAAATAAAGATCTCATCAGTTCTTGATCAGAGCAGACTATTACAGAAGGATAGTACTGGAGAACACGGAAAGGGTCCTCTTCGTTTTATTTTAAAGTGAGGGCAACTGAGACTTGGGCTTTAAGCCACATTCTGGTGTTAAAAGATGGATCCAAAATATGGATTTAGACCTCATGTTCTGTCTATCCACTCCACCAGAAAGCTTCCCTTCCCCCCTGTTGGGTATATCATCTATGCTAAGGTATAGAGTAGGGTGGAGCATGCCATAGCTGCCGTTTCTTGGAACCATCCTTCTTACCACTGCTCCCAGCAAGTTAACAAGTATCTCCTGTTCCTACTCAGATTTTAACCACCTCCCTCTCCTGTCCAAGATCTTCTCTTATCCCTTCCTTAAGTTTCTTGTCAGTGCTGTGAACTGACAGCCTTTCTTTACTCAACCCTTGTTCAGTGATCAGCAAAATGGATGAATGAATGGCTGTTCAAGTGCCTGTAGCCAGCACCGGCTTGGTCTGTCAGCTGAAACTTCAGTGCCCTTTGCCTTCAGCTGTAACCACAATTACAAGGGGGAAACTGGAATGCGGATGGTAGTTCCTATAGCCAGTGAGTTCTGTAGGATACTTGCAAAGTATTCTGTGACCTACAGTCACAGAGCCAGAATGGATGGGCTGACAGAATTGAGAAAGCCTTTCCTTTTGGGAACTGGAGGAACATGGCCTCTCACTGAATGTCACTGTGGAGATAAGGCAGTTAACTCTCCGGAGATCATACCACTCTGGTTGGAGACCAAACAACTGGGCTCAAATCCAAGCAAGAAAGGTATTCAGATCAAAGGAAATCTAATCAACAAGTATTCACTGAATGCCTACTATGTGCTTTCAGGTGGCTGTGGTTAGACTGGATAGCATTTAGGTCCTGCTCAACCCCACCCAATTCCACTGTTCTCTGCTCCAGATGCCTGATCTCATATTAGTCAACTACGTCTGTCCTGAGCAGAGCATTTGTTAGCATATGTTGCTGTGCAGATAAAGCCAAAAAGCTATGAACTGTTTCACCAACACTTAAGGGTACTTATTATACTTAAACCGCCTTGATGGATGCTGAAGTCTATTTACCCCCAGCCTCTAACCATTTGTAAGACTGTCACCCTTTTGCCATGTCTGCTCTAGGAGAATACAAGGAAGCTAGGAGGCCTATGCTTCTTCCCACAGCCCCAAGGAGATATTCAGGTATAAACAACACCAAAGGCATCTTCTTTCTGAAATCAGTATTTGCTTGCCTCTAGGCTCACAAGCAGTCACTGCCAAGCACAAATCCTGTTCGTAATTTGGCACATGTAGTAGTTCAAGAACAAAGGATATAACATACCTTTGTTTATGGACATCCTAAAGTTAACATGACATCTTTGCTGACTATTATGTTCCTGTATTCTTTTACACATCATTTTATTTAAGAAGGAACTTAGAGCAGATGAATGAATGCTCAGGCACCTCTTTGTGATGCTTCTTCTAGGAGGACTGCCAGGGCTTTTACTAATACTACAATCATTTATTGCAGTCATGAAATGAATAAATTCAAGGGATTTACTTTCAGCTTGCTTTAGGCCATTCACTGTTTTCATTCTTCAGTGAGAAAAAAACAATCACCTAGGTGAGGGTGGGAGGATATCTCCGTATGTGATGGCAGTCCCTAAGTCTTCAAGGTCCTCTGGCTGTTGTCAAAGAGGCTTTGCACATACTTCATTCAGTTAATATAATTATGCTTACCTTTCCTGTTTTAACAAAGTCCTCTAAGGTCCTCAGAGTCAAAAGATTCTTCCAAAGGTCTCACATCTCCATGGCACCCAGCATAATTAAGACATGGAGTTTATAAACAGTGAAAGAAGGAATTACTAATGCCAGACTGGCTGATACCCTTGCTAAAGAAGAGCAAGTATTTTAAAAAAAAGTGGAAAGTTGCATCTCCAGGCCCTGTACTTTGTGGCTCCCTTCTTGATACTATGAAATCAAAGAATCCTTTGGTCATTTCCTTTTAAATATACCCTGCCAACTGCAGCCAGTCAAATTCATAAGCCGTGATATTTCTTCAGTTATCCAAAATAAAAGCACCTTAAGGGGTGCTTTGCTCAGGAACTTCACCCTTGGTCTCTGCTTCCTTTCTGAGGCATGGGAATAGACTTATGTGACCTAGAGGGAAACTAGAAATTCTCTTATACAGTGATGAAAATGCTTGGAAATAAATAGTGATGATGGCTGCATAACACTGTAAGTATAATTAAGGTAACTGAATTACACACTTAAAGTGGTTAAAATGACAAGTTTCATGTTATATGTGTTGTCAGTTGCCATTGATTCAGTTCCTACTCCTGGCAATCCTATGTATGAAAGAATGAAACGCTGCCTGGTCCTGTGCCCTCCTCACAGTCATTGTTACGCTATAGCCAGTTGATGCAGCCACCATGTCAAGCCATCTCATTGAAGGTCTTCTTCTGTCTTGTTGAGCCTCCACTTTACCAAGCACAATATCTTCCTCCAGGTATGTACACAAGGTCTGACAGTCTGTGAACTTAACTGTTTTAGGTGCTACATACCTCGTTACTGAATGTTACTATGGTCACCTTTGAAGTGCTCCCCTTGGGAAGCTGTGCACCAATGCCAGCACCTAGTCCACTCTTCAGAGAAATTTTCATACTCTTTCTAGAATGGCCATTGCATACATTGGCAAGATGGCAACTTCACAACCTTAACTGTATAGTTGTCTTTGAGGGAGACTTTAGCCAGTAAACAAAGAACTGTATTGGAATACACTCCCTATTCACTGGATCTGGTCTGCAATGACTTTTTTCTTTACCTGAAGATAAATGAAAAATTGAAAGGAACACGTATTGATGACATTCAGGACATCAAAGGTAATACAACGACAGCTCTGTTGGCTATTCTAGTAAAAGAGTTCCAAAATTGCTTTGAAGGGTGAACTAGGCAGTGAAGTCAGTGCATAGCTTCCCAAGGGGAGTACTTGGAAAGTGACCACAGTGATATTCAGCAATGAGGCATGTAGCACTTCTTCTAGAATGAGGTCACGAACTTAATTGGCAGTCCTCATATATATTACCAGCCAAGCCCAGTGCCGTCCAGTCGAATCCATATATAGTACACCTCAATAAAATAGAAGAAGGAGGAAAGGGAGAAAAAAGATGCCATTAATTATACTACTGGACATTCATCCCACATAAATGAAAACTTACACCCACACAAAACTCTGCACACCAATGTCTCTAACAGCTTCATTTTGAATAGTCAAGAAGTAGAAGCAACCATGGTACATCCATACCATGCAATATTGCTCAGCAATAAAATGCAACAAATTATCTATACACAGACAACCAAGATGAGTCACCAGAGAATTTTTTCTGAGTGAAAAAAAAAAGATAATCCCAAAGCTTATATACTGTAGGACTTCATTTATATAACATTCTTGAAATGATAAAATCAGAGACAGAGAACAGATTAGCGGTTGTCAGGAGTTACAGACCGGGGAAAGAAGGATGTTGGGCATGGCTCTGACAGGGTTGCTGGAAGTAGATTTTTGTGATGGTAGAGTAGTTCTACATTTTTACTGTGGTGGTTACAAGAATCTACACAAGGGAAAGTGGCAAAGAACTAGACATACATATTGTAATGATGTCTGTATCCTGGTTTTGCCACTGTACTGTAGTTATGTCCAGTATAACCATGCAGGTAAGCTAGGAGAAGAGTACATGAGATTGTCATTCCTACCTTTTACACTTATTTAAATATAGAAAGTTAAAAAAAAAAGTCCCTTACGTAGGGGCTATGCTTTCTAACTAATTATTTGGGTGAATTGAAAAATACGTGCCCTATCTGGTGGAATTTCCTGCAGATCTACAGCCTGGTAAGCAGAGACTGGGCCAGATTTTGATTCTACCCACTTGACCCTTTGATTTATGAAAACTCTTGAACCATATCCAGTATTTCCCACCCTTATAGTACTTTCTCGCCCTTCAGCCCTGAGCCTGGATCAAGTTCTGAATGGTCTTTTTCTGGGCTGTATTCTAATCTACTGGTTCTACAGAATTCTCTGTTTCTATTCAACAACAAGTTTTCCAGAAGAGACTCATAAAAACAAAACAAACAAAAAAAAAAAAACAGTCCAGTAGTGACCTCAAAAGAAGAAGGGTGGAAGACAGGTGGAAGACATTAATATCACATCTTGTCTCTTACTGTCACCTTTTTCTTGTTTGTGACTCCTTTCTCATTTTACACTTTAGTTTACTAGTTCTCCACTGATCAACTGTTTTTGTTATCACTGTGTCACCAACCCCAGTACAAAAAAAAACAAAAAACATATAGCTCATTGTCATTGAGGCAGTTCCAACTCATTGGAGGACAAAAATACCAAAGCCACTGCCTGTATACTTTCCACATCTACTCCTCTATGGAATTCTACAGCCTAAAGACAACCCTGGGCTACATGCTGGACTCTCCTTACCATAGTAGAATTATTTCTGCAAAATTTTGAAGTTGTCATTTTCACTTAAGAAGTGAGATGATAAAAACCATGCACAAGCCATTATTTGTAAAATGCCTACAGATGATGATGGGGAATGTATATCTATCTACACACATGCATGATTATAAGCAAGCAAGTACATGTGTCAGTGCCTGCCCATGGGGGTCAAGATAAACCTTTCAGATGAAGAGAGTGACTGAATTCCAAGGGAAGTGCCATGAATCAAGAGTAATTTCAAATTTCTTCTAGCTTTTCTTTCCATCAATCCCTCTCAATAAAAAATATGAAGTTTTCTCAGAATTCTACTTGAATTTTATACACAACTTAGCTTCAAAAAACTAGTCATAACAGGTGGCAGAAATACAGGGGTTACTCAGCTGGGGTCTCATTGTGGTACGAGAATGATTGCTAGCTAGTAAAAGGGATTTTCTAGTTCTCTTCTGGTATTGCTTAGCTAAATAAACTCTGATACTTCTGTGTTTCAGTGCCTGATGTCTTAGATTCTTCTCAGAGTTTACTAGCATCTTGCAGTTATATGACTTAAAAGTTATATGGATATTTGGAATAATGACTACCACATCTACAACCACCACCGATGCCACCAGCATCATTATCCAGATTTCTCTTTTCAGAACAGCTTGCAACTGCCCAGTTATACCTGTACTTTAAGAAGCGAGCAAATCATTGTTTCCCTCATATTGTGAGGAGGATATCACCCAATGCATCTGAGTGGTAACACTTTTAAACCCCACAAGAGTCAAAGAGTGCAGTGCAAGACTGTCTCAGATTCTAATGATGGGAGGACATTCTAATCGGGTTTCCCAAGCAGCTGTCGAGGGGAAAAAATGAAAATTCCAAGAAAAAAAACCTGATCGTCAGAAGTCTTATGCTTCACTTATGGCCCCGAGTTTGAGAAAGGTTCAGACTTTTCGAATGTTGTTCCAAATTACTCCTTAACTCAATAATACGCCATGTCTAATGCTAACTTAACACCTCTCACTTTCATGATCATACTTATGGAATTCTTCACAACAATTATGAAATTGGATACACCATTGCTCCACTACACAAAAAATTAGACATAGCTCTTCAACTCAAAGACATGTTGGTCTGTTTGAGAGGTAGAATGATAAGTGGTAAAAAGCATAGACTTTGGAGAAATACAGACCAGAACTGACTTTATCTGTTTAAGAGAAAGTAACATCTGAGAATTACCAACATGTGCCCTTTATAAAAATTATTCTTTCCTAATCACCTTTGATACAGTTTCTGGTACATAGTATGTGCTCAGTAAATACTCATTCAACTAAATTAATCCATTCTAATGCCGAACAAATTTGCTTTCATTTAAAGGCAGTCCCGTAATTGCTTAATCACCCTGTACTATACTCCTTGCAATTTCATTAAGAGGAAGATCGAGATTTGGGATATTTTTGTCTGTATCCTACCTCCTTCCTAAAGCCTTCCCTGACAACTCCAGGTCACCTGAGTCTCATTGTTTGACTTATGCCCAGTTCCACTCACCTTTGGCAAATATATGATATTTTATCTTGCCATGTAAAATGTGTTTCATAAACACATCATCTTTCCTCTTGCCTCTAAGTTCCTCAAGGGCAAAGACCATGTGTGATATGTCTTGTGGCATATGACACAACACTGAGCCCTCAGCAGGCTCAGAACCAGCACCTGTTGAACTGAGTTGAATTTTAAGGACAAAATCCCATTGCCAGTGATGGTTTTGTTTCAGCAAATCATCAAAAGAATAGATTGGCTGTACTCATTTCACCCAAGTTAAATCCATAGGCCTCCAGTCTTGCTATGCTAGTTAGGAGGCAGGGATCAGAAAGCAGCTGCTCACTTTCAACATAAAAGGAGATTATCTTTCAGTCATGAATTGCAAGATTTCATGCATTAGTCACTAGTTACTCTTGGCCAAACCCTTTGGTGGTATCAGAAGTAAAAAGTAATCCAGAGATACACCAAATATCAATTTCCAATTACTTTTCTGTGACACCTTTCTGCCACTTGGGAAAATCTCCCAGGGGATGTGTTGCCCCTTATCAGGTCGGATCAGGCTTACCTTTGAGTCTTACAGGTAACTCTCAGCAGCACCTTGTCCAGCCTCAATATTACAATGTCCTCCTTTGACTCCCAGGTTCTCTTTTGAAGTCTTCAGTATCGGCTTACACTGTCACTGGAGACCTGGCCCACATTTGGCAGGCTTTCCTGGTATCATACCCTGAACCAGACACGCAAGTGTAGGAGGGCACTGACACCAACACCAGCATTTAAATTGTGTCATCAAAGTCTCCCCAGCCTTAATTTCCATTGAGATGTTTGCTGAATGCAGAAATAAAGCCTATAAAACAGGACTTTTGCATCTTTAACTCCAGCCAAAGAGGAAAGAAATAGGAGAGTCCCTGAAGTCTCCACTTTGATACTTAAAACACAGAACAGCATTTCTAACCTCCAGATCACAGGACGCAGGCCACAGACTAATTGAAAAAGTCTTTGGTATTAGGAACGTTAAAACTAAGGATCTGCAAAAAGCCAGAAATCACATGTCCCTTATATTACAAAGCAATGGAAAAGAATTTGGAAAAACCAGGAAACGTCTCTGGGTCCATAAATCAGCCCCATTGGAAGGAAATGCAAATGGCCAGCACCTGGCCTGAGCCTTCATCTGGAATAGGAAAGCAGACTCTAGAATGGAGCTTTGGGGCCAAGGCTCCAAACTGTGCACTGTGATTAATGACCTGAATGAAAGGTCTCCGCTGAGGCTGAACAATTAACTTGTTCACTCCACATCTCAGAACTCACCCCAGCATAACTATGTCTTTCCTGACTGTTCCTGTTTACCAAAATGCAAACCAGTCCATGGAGCTTCGAACATGTCATCATCAGACCATTTCTGACAATCAGCAGAGCCCTGGTGTTCATCAGGACTACTTTAGTCAAACCATCTGTGTTGACTCTGCGTGTACATCTCAACCTTTCAGTTCCCTTTCAAGTATAAGAACCATCACGAGGCAACTGTGCTGGCCTCGATCTGTCAAAATAAATAAATAAATAAATAAAAATTAAAATCTGCAGTTTGGAGAACTGTGAACGGCCAGCATATGGCCTGACTTGTTTCTGGTCATTCCCGAAAGCTCTTAGAGCATTGAACATCCATGAGATTGATGGTTCCCTCCTGTCCCGCCTCTATCCTCTGAAATAGGTCTCTCTAATCTCTTTCAGATACTCTAACACATTTACATTAAACCAAGCACTCTTCTTGGATCTGTAAGAAAGACTCTGATAAGACCTGCTAGAACCAAAGGAAGTAAGTTGTCAAACTTCTTTTCCTTTTTCCCAGCAGGTGAATTAGTATTTGTGAAACAAAGATCTCAGAACTTGATTTGGTGCATGGAAACACCTGTGTGAATCCAGGGTGTCCCCGCTTCCCATTTGATAATTTAAAACTTAATATTAATAGTAGGTTTGTGTGATTGGGGTTAAATGATTCTACCAAAAATGGATACAGCCTTCCATATGCTTTGAAGAGTGCTACATGTGTTGGGTAAGAACACCAGCCCTGTTGGTCCATCACAGAGATTGACCTTTTACCTCTCTGCCTCCAAATCCCGTTGGCAACCACTTGACAAAGAAGGCAGAAGACAGTACATGACAGTAAAAACAATATCAACACAATAGTCGTAGGGACAGCAGCACCCACAGGGTTAGAGCCCTTACTATGTACCAAGAGAAACTCAGGTGATGTAGCAATTAAGAGCTATGGACGCTAACCAAAAGATCAGCAGTTTGAATATCCCAGGACCTCCTTGGAAATCCTAGGGGGCAGTTCTCTGTCATAAACTGTAGCTATGAGTCAGAACCAACTTGGTGGCAATGTCTTTTTTTTTTCTTTTCCTCTGTATAATCCTCGGGATAACCCTACTGATTTAGGTGTTACTAGTATCCCTGTTTAACAGAGTAGTGAATTAATCTGTTCAGGGTCACCAAGCTAGTAAGTAGCAAAGTAAAGATTCAAACACAGGCCTCGGTCTTACACTCTTGACATGATACTGTATTTCAACTATGTTCTACAGAGGAGTTGACAGCCACCTGCAACTGCTGAATAGGTTAGAGAAGCAACCTTTGCAGCATAGCACCTGCTTAAGAGTGAGGCCTGGGAAATCCTGTTTGTTACTCAACATGTGACCTTGAATGAGTTCGAAATTTCCATAATAATAAGAACTGTCTGAAAAGTTTTTTTGTTTGTTGGCTTTCATTTTTTAAGATTAGTGAAATTATGGGTAAGTGGGCTTCACCACAGTTCCTAGATCACATTAAAAAAAAAAAAAAAGAATTGTCATTGTCTCACTTGTGGCTCATGGAAACTCCTGAGTGGTATAAACAGTTAAGTGCTCAATTACTGACTAAAAGGTTGGCAGCTCAAACCCACCAAGAGGTGTCTTGGAGGAAATGCCTAGCAATCTGCTTACAAAATGTCACAGTCTTGAAAACCTTATGGAGTGCAGTTCTACTTTGACACACATGGCATCACTATGAGTTGTCTATAACACACTAGGGGCATAACAATATAGTGATGGTTATTAATGGTTATCTTAGCTAATATTGGCTACCAGGGCACTAAAGGAGTCAGAGATGAAGTGGCAGAAGCAGTCACAGCTTGGAATGTGGGTATGAAAACAAAGATAAATTTGGTGACCCCAGGGAGGCTACAGCAAAGGATACTAAAAATACTGGAGACAGACACCTACCTTCCTGGCCTGATTCTATTTATGTAGGCTGTACATTAGCTTAAGAAATTCTGGTGGCACAGCAGTTAAATGCTATATCTTCTAACCAAACTGGCAGTTCAAATCCACCAAGTGCTCCTTAGAAACTCTACAGGGTAATTCTGCTGTTAAAGAAGTAGAACTTGTTATAGGGTCACTATGAGTCACAACTGACTTTACAGCAGGGGGGTTAGTTTTTGTTTTTAGATTAGCTTATTTTCATTAAACAAATTCTAATTTTCAAAATACACTACATCAAGGTAGAAAAAAAGCACCAAGGATGTATAAAGTAGGAGTATTTGTGTATTCTCCTTGAAATTTCTCGGTCAAAGGCAAGATAGCTGTGCATCTTGGCCTCACACGGCTGTTAGCGAGTAGCGCAGAGCTGTACCCTGCACTGCACATTTCCCATGTACTTGTGCTGACTCCTGACACATCACATTCTTTGTGTCAGTAAGGGCTGGTTCCAGAACACACTAAACTGCCTGTGACTACATTTAACTGATCTAGTGTTTTTTTATTATTCTTTCTTGATGCACCATTTTTCACTTTTGACTTTATAATTCTCTGCTGGCTTTAAATAAAGCTTCACCTGCCCACCCAAGGTGGTTTTTAATGGAGATTTAGGGGCTAGGTTGTGCTGTGGTTTGGAGTCAGGTTCTATATCCACGATAAGGAAAAATTAACTAGGTGGTTTCATCTCCAGTGTCCACTTAAACTTGGAATGGACAGAGTTTATCTTCTTCCAAGTCTTGTAATCATGACAGTATACAGTGATATTCAAGAAATAAAAAAAAAATCACATAGCTTCCACAATGCAGAACCACTATACCATATTCCTGCAACCCCAGATAACAGGGATAATATAAAGGTGACTGAAGAATCACTTGCTGAGTGATAGGGAGGATTTGACCGCATTCTGTCCTACCACATTATCCAAAGGCGATGTCTCCTCTCCTTAAGACAGGGAACTCAGTTGATCCTATACTGACTATTTTAGCTACCCTGCTAATGCTCAGACCCCATCTGTGCTGGCTCTGCTCCCCACTGCTTCCTGCCCAGCTGGCCCCAGTCACTAGGAAAGGTGACATGACTGGCTAAGATCTCAAATCAGATTAGAAAGCAGATTCAGTATTAACACCTCTGTTTTAGAAGACAATAACCTTGAGCTAAGTGTTTTCTGAAAATATAAATCAGTAATTCAGTAAGACATTTGTTTTATCTTGTTCTTCATTACCATGAAATGCTTGCTTAATTACAAAGGAATAGCTACAATCTATGTAAAGTATGTGTTCCTTTGTCAGATGGATTTTGGCTAAAAGCGGAAAATATCAAAAAGATGTTTCCCTGTGTTCCACTGTCTATGCAAGGGCATTTGACTGTGTGGATAATATAAAATTATGGATAACATTGCAGAAAATGGGAATTCCAAAACAATAGTGCTCATGAAGATCCTGTATATGGATAAATAGGCACTCATGTAAACAGAACAAGGGGACTCTGCATGGTTTAAAGTTAGGAAAGGTGTACGTCAGGGTTGTATCACTTCACTGTACCTTTTCAATATGTATGCTGAGAAAATCATCTTAGCAGTTGGACTCTGTGAAGAAGGAGGCATCAGAATTGAAGGAAGACTCGTTAACAACCTGTGTTATACAGATGGCACAACCATGATTGCTCAGTGAAGAGGATTTGAAACACTTATTGACGAAGATCAAAAACCACAGCCTTCAGTATAAATTGCACCTCGACATCAAGGAAACAAAAATCCTCACCAGTAAGTAACATTATCACAGGCGGACAAAGGATTAAGGTTGACAAGGATTTCATTTTACTTAGTTCCATCATCAAAGCCCAATGGAAGCAGTAGTCAAGAAACCAAAAAACACATTGCATTGGGAAAATCTGCCACAAAGGACCTCTTTACAGTGTTGAAAAGATGTCACCTTGTAGACTAAGGTGTGCCTGACCCTAGCAATGATATTTTCAGTTGCATCATATGCATGCAAATGCTGGACAATGAATAAAGAAACAGAAGAACTGACACCTTTGAGTTGTGGTGATGGAGAAGAGTATTGAATGTATCACGGACTACCAAAAGAACAAACAGATCTCTGTTCTGGAAGAAGCACAACCAGAGTGTTCCTCGGAAGTAAGGATGGCAAGACTGCATCTCACATACTTTGGGCATGTTGTCAGAAGGGATGAGTCCCTGAAGAAGGACATAATGCTTGGTAAAGGCATGGGTCAGGGAGAAAGAGGAAGACCCTCAACAAGGCGGACTGACACACTGGCCGCGACAGCAGACTTAAGCAAGAACCACTGAAGCACGGCTCAGGACCAGGCGGTGTTTCATTCTGTTCTGCACATGGTTGCTGTGAGTCGCAACGAAAACAGCACCTAATAACAACAACACATACACGAAGTACTCAGAAAAATAAGTCTTACATGTCTGTATACCCATTACCAAGTTTAGAAATGAAAAGAAAAAAAATTCCCCCTGGTCACTCCTACCAGATCAAATAGCTTTGCCTCTACCTACCATTGGTGGTAAATTCTACTCCGAAATTTTAGCTTTTCACTTGTGTGGTTTTCTTCATAGCTTTACCACATATGAAAAGAAGCTTTAAAAATACACTACATTTTGTTTTTAATTTATATAAATATATTACCATTATGTGGCTTGCTTTTTCTCCCAAATTTTGCAAGATTCACCCATACTGAATGAGACTGTAGTTAATGAACCATATCAGCTGTCTCCGGCTGTCTCTCGTTCAGTTTTACTTCATTTTGCTATGACAAACTATGCTGTGAATATGGTTTATACAGATGTGAACATTTGCAATAGTGTTTTGGGGGACAAGGAGAGGCTAGAGTCCTAGGATGGACTTCCTGAATCTTAGGGTTTATGTTTATTCGATGCACTAGGTAATACCACATGGTTTTCCACAGTAGATGTATTAACTCACAGTCCCATCAAAACAGTTTTTGAGCTTCCCTTGTCTACAGCCTTACCAACACTTAGTACTGACAATTTTTTTTCTTAATTTTGCTGAAACAGTGAGTATAAAATGTATCTTGTGGTTTTAAGATACATTTCCACATATGGACAGCTATTAAGGTGTTTTTGCAGAGTACGAAAAGGAATCTTACGTTCAAAATAAGTATGAAATTCAGTGTTGGTATAGTGTGATAATCTGTCTGCATTGGGAGATAGCAGGTATATAGACATAAAAAACCAAAACCACCAAACTTGATGCTGTCTAGTAGTAGATTCTGACCCTGAAGCTCTACAATTCTTTTCTGTTCCACAGGGTCACTATCTACAGAACAGAGTACTGCCTGCCCCGTAGAGTTTTCAACATGTGGCTGGTGGATTCAAATTGCTGGCCTTTGGGTTAGCACTTTAACACTTAAGCACTGTGCCATCAGGGCTCCATATAGACATAGCCATTGCCGTTGGGTTGATTCCAAGTCATAGGGACCCTGTAAGGATACTGTACGACTACCCCACAGGGTCTTCAAAGAACATCTGGTGGATCTGAACTGCTGTTCTTTTGGTTAGTGGCACTTAACCACTACACCACCGGGGTTTCCATATAAACACACAGATATATATCTGTATCTGCTATATAGAGTCCTTGGGTGGTGCAAACAGATAAGCGCTCACTACAAAATGAAAATCTGGTGACTCTAACCCACCTAGAAGTTCCTCAGAAGAAAGAAAGAACAATCTTCTGCTGAAATCTCTGTCTTGAAAACCCTACGGAGTACAGTTTTACTCTGCATACATGGGGTCACACCAGTCAGAATTGATTCAGTGGCATTTTTCTTTCCTTTCTTTTTTATCTCTTATGGCTCTTGGGCCAAATCTAGTCACCCACCTATTTTTGTAAATAAAGATTTACTGGAACACAGCTACACCCATTTGTTTAAATGTCTATAGTTGCTCTCACACAACATCAGAGTTGAGTCATTGCAACAAAGACTGCCTGACTTGTGAGGCCTGAAATACTTACTACCTGGCTCATCACAGAAAGGGTTTGAAAACTCAGGCTTACAGTATTTAAGACAGAGCAACTCCCCTTGCAGACATGACTACCTCATACTCAGCATGTCCCTCGGTCCCATCTGTTTCTTGCAAAAGTCATGTCTCAGAATACGGCTCCCTGCTCACAAAGGCACACAAGACAAAAACCTTGGAGTCTTCTCATGCTCTTTTCTCCTATTCACCACTTACAATCAGTCAGCGAATACCACCCAAGCATTTAACCTTTTCAACACCACTTCCATGAACTCCTCTTCTCTATACACACTGCCAATCCATTTGTTCAAGTCTTATGTTGATTTAGGCAACCCTCCACCCAATGGCCAATGCTGATGTACGGTACATTTCACAACATTCTTAACACTTGTTGCATTTATTTGTTGATGTTTCTGTCTGCCATCTTCTCCAACATTAGAGGTTCCTCAAGGGCAGGAAACTTAGCCATCTTTGCACCCACTACAATGCCTGAGAACTGTCAGCAATTTAAGCCTGATCCAGAACAGGGTATGGAACAAAGGATATCACTGGTGACATCAGATGGAACAGCAGAGAATACCAGAAAGTTGATTATCTGTGTTTTATTGATTATGCAAAGACATTCAGTTATTCAGATCATGAAAAAAATATGGATAACATTACAAAGAATACGAATTCCAGAACACTTAATTGTGCTCATATGAAACTTGTACATAGACCAAGAGGCAGTTATTCGAACAGAACAAGGGTACATTGTGTGGCTTAAAATCAGGAAAGGTGTGTGCCAGGGTTGTATCCTTTCACCATACTTATTCAATCTATATTCTGGACAAATAATCTGAGAAGCTAGACTATAAGAAGAAGAATGCAACATCAGGACTGTGGAAGATTGGTAGACTATACCATGAACATCCAGAAGAATGAGTAGATCTGTCTTAGAAGACATACATCAGAATGTTACTTAGGAGCAAAGATGGCAAGACTTCATTGTATGTACTTTGGACATATTATCAAGAGAGACCAGTCCGTGGAGAAGGACATCCAGGGACCAGTCATTGGAGAAGGATATCCAGAGACCAGTCCATGAAGAAAGTAAGAGAAAATGAGGAAGAACCTTGATTACATGGATTGACACACAAGCTGCTGCAATGGGCTCTAACACAGCAGCAATTCTAAGGATGGCACAGGACCAGACAGTGCCCTGTTGTGTCATATCGAGGGTTACTATAAGTCAGATGACACCTAATAACAGCACAATGCCTTGTACAGCAAATGCTTAATAATATCTGATTAGCAGCTCTCCGAAACTAAGAAGAGTTTGACATGGCAAGATATGTATGGCTGCTGTGCCACTAGTCAGCTGAGTTTGGAAACAGTCACTGTTCTCTTGCACCTCATGACTAAGAGGACACACATGCAAAGAGACCCCTTATCAATATCACCAAATGTAGTGGTCTTCACACTTCTGCATGCAGAGGAATCAGCAGACCATTAAAAATGACAGATGTCAGGACCTCACACCAAGCACATTGAATCAGATTCTCTGACAGTAGGTGCTTACATACCTTTATCCTACAGGTGCTCTCAGGAGAGTCTTATGCAGGCTTGAGAAACACATATCTCAAGGCAGCTCTCTAAACAGACAACCCTAGCTCTGCCTCACTTGGTCACCCTGACAAGTAACTAACACCTCACGGGGCTACCCTTCTGCTTGGGTACTAGAGCCTCCCTAACCTTGTCCACCCACCTCCAGCTGAACAAAAAAATATCCAGCTTAAGGGGATATTCTGCTGATATCCTTTCATTGGTAATGAATTGTGATTTCTGGTCTCTTGTTTTTCACTGAACTGAAATGGTTCTGGTTAATGATGGTATCTACACACTACATCAGCATCTTTATTGCACAGCGTATCTATAATTAAGAATCTTCTATGTCCTAGGACCATTCCTTTACGTATGCCTTCCATTGGACCAGAGATATATCACACTTCCTAGTACTTGCCTAAGGGAAGAGGCATGCAAACATTTATATAGTGTATAGATTATTAGAATGCTTGTTTTAATTTTTACTGCCCTCTTCATTCTCAACATATTACAGATCATTTAATATGTAAAAACCAAATGTTAACAGAAGGCTAAACCAATGACAATACCAATAAGATTCTGTTAGTACTTATTAGAGATTTTTCTTATTAAACTTAATTTTTTCCTAAATTGCATATAACTCATTGTCATTATGCTTGGTGGATAATATAACAAAACAAAATTACCAGTCCACTTTACTCCAGGAGAAAGTCTAAGGTTCCTTGGGTTTTATAATACCAAGCATAGCACAAATTTAAGGAATTTTTCCAGTGCTGCACTTGGTGATTTTTAGGGTCTATTTTCCCCAGAAGCATGTAAGTACTAAAATTGCATT
This sequence comes from Heterohyrax brucei, assembly GCA_028571685.1. Lineage (NCBI taxonomy): Eukaryota > Metazoa > Chordata > Mammalia > Hyracoidea > Procaviidae > Heterohyrax > Heterohyrax brucei. The sequence goes on along the minus strand of CM053154.1, from coordinate 78,503,412 downwards.
GGCTTGCATTCTGGTCTCAGCAGGTGAGAAAGTGCATAGTCAATGGACTATTTGCCATTCTTTATTTTCATTTTATAGTCACACAGAGGTATCTCTCAGGTGGTTGCTGAGTTTACTAGACACTCAGGAACATCTTGTGCTTTTTCTAGATAGTGTTTATAATCTATAACCAAAGGTGATGTCTAAGGAGCCACTGGTGCACCACACCTAAACTCTGTTTATGTTAATTCAGGTTATAGAGACAAGATCTTTTGCTACAAGTGTCCAGCAGCAGGGCAACTGCATCAAGTATCTAAAAAATATTCGTAGGACCACAGAGATATAAGGCCTGAAATAGGTGATAATAAAGCAAAAAAAATTGAAGTCAGTATCTAGGGGATAAAGAAATTCAGAACCTGCAGATCAATCAATAACAAAGGGGCTATGCAAAAATCACACCAGTGATTTTGCTATACCTTCATTTATCTGTAACAAATTCAGTATTACTCTGCATTCTTTCAACCACAGATCTGCAGTCAGCCATCAATCTCATGCTTCACTAGCACTCTGATAATTGATGCTGATAATGGGATTCCTGAAACACTGTAAAAGTCAGGAGGGCCTTCTTGAATCACCCTGAAACAGATTAAACTGTACTCTGCAGTTGTATTAGTAAGTGTATGTAACTCAGGGATGGCATAGAGTGCGGGCAACAACACAAGGCTTCAGTGTTAGACAAACCAAGTTTGAATCGTACAAAGGACAGCACTTGGGCAACTACACAGTATGGCTCCAAGCTTCAATTTCCTCATATATAAATCGGTGATAGCATCCATTTTTAAGAGATGTTTCCAAGACCAAACGAGACCATGAATATATGTAAAATACAAGCACAATGCCTGGCTCTAAAGTGGTGTTGCTATTATTTGCTGTTGTGTTATTTCTGGCTCATGATACTGTTATGTATAAGAGAATGAAACACTGGCTAGCCCTGTACCATTGTCTTAATCACTGGCGGTGTATTTTATCTCTTACATTTTGTTGGCTTGTGTTTCAATAATGCCAGGACACATTTAGTTCAGCCACTTTAATCCTCAGATTCATTTCATTCTTGATTCTATAAATAAAGCACGTAATAATCACAACCAGTCCTTTTGTATAATTTCATCAGCTAGCTCTTCACTGGATGAATGCATTTCTAGCGTTTTCCTCTCAAGGATATACGAGAAAAGCACTCAAGTTTCAAAATTTTGCTAATAAATTTATACTTGAAAGACAGGTTGCTTGAATATAAAATCCTTGTGAACACTTTCCTTCTTTAATGACCTTTTAACTATTGCTCCTCTAACTTTTGGCAAAGAAAGTTGCTGGAGAAATCTGAGGACGACCTATTTTCACCCCTCGTGACTTGTACTCTGCTTGGGGTTTAGTGTCAACCACTTGCATCAGTTTTCCCTGGCAATGCTGAAAAGTTTCAATGTATAGTCTTTTTTCTTATGTCTTGAAGGTTTTAACTTATTTATACCCTTAAAGGGAAACCCTGGTTGTGCAGTGATTAAGTGCTATGACTGTTAACCAGAAGGTCAACACTTGAAATCCACCAGGGACTCCTTGGAAACTCCGTGGGGCAGTTCTGTTCTGTCTTTCGCGTTACCATGAGTCAGCACTCACTTAATCACAGTGGGTTTTTGTTGCTGTTGTTGTTTATACCTTTAAATATGTTTTCTCACTCACTGTTTTTATTTTCAGATACTCTGCTCATACGTGGAGCCCTGGTGGCACAGTGGGTAACAGCTACAACTGCCAACCAAAAGGTCAGTAGTTTTAACACATCAGGCATTCTTGGAAACCTGTAGGGTCAAGAGGGGTTGGAATTAACTTGATGGCATTTTTTTTGTATTCATGAACACGTAGTACTTCCTTGTCTGTTTTCTATAGTTACCTCTTTAATTCTTTTCACATTTTTATTGCTATTTTATTTTTCATTTTTCTCATTCACAGTTCCATGCCCCCCACTATGTTTTCTGCATTGTCTGTTCTCTTTCTGGCCTTTTCTAGTTCCATCTTTATATCTGTTATTTTTTTATTTTCTGTTTGTAATACTTTCTTGCACACACTTATGTGAATTTCATCACCTCTGGTTATTTCATCATCTCTCTCCTAAGTTCTCACATTTATCTTGTCTTGGTTGTCTTAATTCATTGAAGAAAGGTATTTTTTTACGTTTTACAATTCAAAGTTATAACTGAAACTAATTCCCTTTATTCACTCTCTCTTCCCTTTAGACTGAACACACGGCAGAACCCTTGCCTCTGGCATCCCCAGAAAAGACAGGTGCGACCAAGTAACTAAGTTTGGGTCATTAAGATGTAAGTGGAACAGCAACAGCTACATCATTTCCTCACTTTTCATTTCTTCTTTATCTTTCACACTGTCTAGGAAGTGCTGACAACTGAAAGAGTGGCCTTTGTCCCAGAAATAGAAAAAATATGTTGGCGGCAGTCAGAGTAAACCAACAAATCTCAAGTCCTGAACAACGCTGTAAAGCAAAATCATCATCCAACCCCCAAATATTCTCTATTTTAGGACTATCATTTGACAATGATAACAATTTCTGTCTCACTTAAATCACTGTGCTTTTATGTGCTTTTTAAAAATGTAGTTTAATTTTTGTTGCTGTTAAGAATACACACACTTAAACTGTTTGCTACTTAACATCTAATTTCTGAATGTCCCGAAGTGACAGCACACACTAGAAGGGAGGCCAGCACTGCTAGAACATACCAAGAGCTAAAAGGTCTCCTGTGTATCACCAAACACATCAAAGGTTAGAGTAGCAGCAGGAGCAGTGGGGTCTGGGGACCACGTCCTCAGGGGACATCTAGGTCAATTCACATTACTGAGCTCTTTCTTTCTTTCTTTCTTTCTCTTTTCTATTATGACTCAGTGAAAAAGTACATTCCCATATAAATCTGCATGCCCCCTACATGCAGCTCCCACTGCTCTCCCTGCCCGGTGATAGCACACGTTTCCTCTCTGCTCCATACATGTTTATCCTCCCAACAAACTCCTATCCCCTCCCCTCCAACCACTCCCCTTCCTTCAGTAAGAAGTCAGCAGGATAACATCCTACAGAAAACAATCTACATCCCAGGTTTTTAAGCTTGCAAGCTGCCATCTGAGGAGTATTAACTGGTCCCAATACAGCTCAAACAGAAGAGAAAAAAGAACATCAAGGATGGAAGGAAAACATGAGCCCAGGAGACAGAAGGGGCCAAATGATCCGGAGTCTACACCAGCATGAGACTAGAAGAACTAGATGGTGCCTAGTGTCTGCCTTGAAAGGCAATGTGATGTCAGACTCACTGACACAGAGGGAGAAACATACAGGTGCAGATCTAGAATTCTGTTAAATGACCAGACTTGACAGTCCACCATCCCGGAGCGTCACCTGAGAGCACAGCCCTGGTCTCATTCCTACTCCAGAGATGAAATTAGCACCTAAGACAACTCTTTAGAAAAAAATTGGACTGGACTATCGGAGCAACTCTCCAACAGTAATGAGAGACGAAGGTGGAGAGTAGGGGACAGGACCAGGCTGAATGAATATGGGAAGCACAGAGTGGAAGGGATGAGTGTGCTGTCACAAGGCTGGGATAGCAGATGGAGTCACACAGAGGTCTCTGTATGAGGTTTAATATCACAAATTGACTCCGTAAATTTTCAGTTAACCATAATAAAATATTATTTTTAAAAAAGAATACATACAGCAGAACACATACCAATTCCACAATTTCTACATGTAAAATTCATTGACAATGACTGTAGTCTTTGAGTCTTGCAACCATTCTCACCCTCCTTGTCTGAGTTATTCCTTCACCATTAACATAAATTACTCCCCTCTAAGTTTCCTGCCTAATCTTCTGTTGTCAGTTTGATCCCATATAAATAGACCTTAAAAGAGCAATACAAAGGCAGACATTCATTATGCCCTTTTTAAATTATAGCAGTTCAACCTGTATCCTAAATCATACAAAGGTGAAATGTTTAGTTACAATTTTCACCTATGGTGAATACACTCTCTCATTAGACACTCTTTAATTCCTTTCTTACTTGCTTTATTCCTTTGCTGTTTGCAGCAAAGTTGGGTCAACTATTTCATTATTACACTTGATAGAATGGATCAGATTTATCTGAACTAGCTATTGCACTGTGACTTGTTATCTTTTGGCTCTACAGTATTTTTCTCTTTGTTCTTGTCTGTTCCTCCATAAGACCCCTGTCCAAACACAGATGCTTTTATGTTGAAAAGGATCATCTTTTGTTTCCCTAAAATTGGCATTTGAAGAGCTCTTTCTCTTCTCCCTTATTGTTTTGTTTGTTAATAATGATGATGTCCAAAGGAAAAGGTAAAAATGCCAACCTACACAGATATGTTCACACTAAAGTTGACATGCACGTTTTCAATTTAACAGACTGAAAAATCATCTTCTGAAACGACCATATCAATTTCCATAGCAGTTATATGAAAGTACACATTTCTCACAAAACTATTTCATTTCTTCCAGTCTGCTCGTCAATTCACAACATCTCCTACTTGCTATAATCTGAATGTTTCCAATTACTAATAAAGTTGAATGAGGTCTTTTGATAAGCTCAGTGATCCTTCCCCCCACCACCCCATGATAAGTTGCCTGTATGTCCACTGCCTATATTTCTATTGGGTCTTTTAGTATTTTTGTTGTTGTTGTTGACACATTTACATAAGATGGCAACTATTTTCTTTCTTTCTTTCTTTTTTTTTTTGGCTAATAAAGCAAAACAAAAGTTTTGTTCAGCATATACTCAAACAGTTAAAAGCAGGAAATTGGACAAGTATGCTGCTAGAGCCATGTGTGCCCAAATCGAGGAAATTACAGAATAGACAACATTGGAAAAAATGGACAAGCATACTTATGGTAACTCTGGTGGTCAAGATTGTGTCAACTTGGCAACTCCACGTTTGGCTGCTGTATCAGCTGGCAGGGCAGGGCCTGTGGTGGCTTCCCTCCCCTCAGCTCTCATCTCTACACCTTTCACCACCTATTTCCTGTTTGTTCCCACTACCAGCAGCTCCTACTCTCCTTTGTGTCTTATTTTCTGGACCTTAAATAGCATCTGTTGGGTTCATCAACCATTACAGATGGTGCCTGAGAGTCCTGTTCCCTGACCTGCTCATCCTGGGTTCACCAGCCTCTGCAGCTCCGTGAGTCAGCAGAGACCTCGCAGTCTGGCCGCCAGTTTGGAATCTGCTGATCTACACAGCCAGCGATCTAGAACTCTGGTCTCTGAGCTTGGGTTCACCAGCTCCTGTGGCCACATGAGGTTTGTGCCAGGACTTGGGATGCTCACCTTCTACAATTGCATGAGCTGTTTCCTTTATACATGAGTCTTTCATTGTACTCTGTATAAAAATCTTTCCTTGTACATATATGTGTTACTGGTTTTGCTTCCCTAGAAAACTCAGCCTAAGACAGTAACTATATTCATCTATTACATGTCAGAAATATTTTATACCATCTTGCCTAAGAGTTCTTCTTTACTTCAGCTTCATAAATGTGTACTCTTGTATTTTCTTCTAAAACTTGGGTTTCAATTTTGATATACATTCACCCATCCTGAGGCCTCCAATGTGTCCATCAGTTTGACATACTGTGGGGACTTGCATGTTGCTATGATGCTGGAAGCTACACCAATGGTATTTAAATACCATCAGTATCACCCATGGCAGACAGATTTCAGCTGAGCTTCCAGACTAAGACAGGCTAGGAAGAAGGACCTAACAAACTGCTTTTGAAAGGAGTTAGCTAGTGAAAATCTTATGAATAAAAGTAGAACATTGTTTGACATAATGCTGGAAGATGAGCAGCTGAGGCTAGAAGGCACTCAAAATACAATTGAGAAAGAGCTGTTCCCTCAATGTAGAGCTGACGTTAATCATGGGGACAGAGTAAAGCTTTCAAAGCCTTCATTTGCTGATGTGCCAAGACTCAAAATTAAAAGAAATAATACAAACATCCATTAATAATTAGAATGTGGAATGTATGAAGTATAAATCTAGGAGAATTGGAAATCATCAAAAATGAAATGGAACACATAAATATTGATATCTTAGGTATCAGTGAGCTGAAATGGACTGATACTGGCTGTTTTAGTCAGCTAGGGCTGCTCTAACAGAAATACCACAGAGTGGATGGCTTTAACAAAGAAAGATTTATTCTTACACAGTCCGGTAGGTTGCAAGTCCATATTCAGGGTGTCCGCTCCAGGGAAAGACTTTCCCCTTGACGGCTCTGGAGGAAAGTCCGGTATTGCATCAGTCATTGTCCAGGGAGCGTCCTCACACAAGAACCTCTGGTCTGAAGGACGTGCTCTGCTCCCGGTGCTGCTTGCTTGATGGTAGTGAGGTTCTCAAATTGTCCTTGGTTCTTTTTCCTTTTATTCCTTGCAAGCTAAAAGCATTAAGGGTGGGGCAAGCCATACTCCAGGGAAACTTCCCCCATAGCAGGAATTCACAGCCCCACCCTAACCCTTTAACATACAGGTTAGCAAAACCACACAATGGAGGACAGTCCCAAGATACTGGGAACCATATCCCAGCCACGTGGCTGCACACATTTTTGGGGGGACACAATTCAAACCATGACATCCCACCCTTTGACAACCCAAAAATCACATCACAAAAACATTTAACACATTCATCTCACCATAGCAAAATTATGTCCATCCATATAACAGAAGTCTTAAATCAGCTCCAAGTCCAAAATACAAAAACTCTTCTACATCTGTGAAACTTAGAAGGCATTAACAGGCAACAGGCAAGTCAACAGAACACATTACATTAGCCCTCAAAGCTTTGGAAATACTCTTACATTTTCTGAGACATTCTACACAACAGCAATGCTCTCCAGACTCTAGGTATCGGCCACACTCTCAGGTTTCTGAGTGGAGACCTCCAGCCCCGTGCTACAACTTTGCCTTCAAGGCCCACTTGGACAGAAACTCTGTCCCATCGGCTTTAGGAGCACCCTAAGCCCAACTGAGTGGCAATTCCACCCTTACGAACACAGCACGCCATGGTTCCACCCTTTCAAACCCCTGAGGTCATACCTCTTGAGACTGAGGCAGCTCAGCTTCTCACGCTATCTGCCTCTTCAGCTTCAGCTTCCTATGGCCGCATGGCCTGGGCCTCAGGCCCACATCTGCCCTGCCGGGCAAGTGTTCCAAAGCTCTGTAGCTCCACTGGTTTAAGTGCCCGGAGGCACCCCACTCTTGCTGGAAAGCGTCCTGCCCAAAGGCACTTAACTCTCTCACTCCGTGGGTCAGCAAGGCCAGCTCACCGATTCAAGTGCCCAGCGGCACCCCGTTCCGCGAGGAAAACTCTGCGCAGGCACTGACCTCTCTCGCTCCACGGGTCGGCTCCAGCGCTGCCTCTGGTTCTGCTGCTGCCGCTGCCGCTGCTGCCGGTCCTCCGTTGTTTCTCACCATCTGCGCCTTCTTCGTTACTTCTGAATCTTCTATCCATTCGCAGTTTCAAAGTGGCTTCCACATTTTAGGTATTTGCTAGAGCAGCACCCCACTCCCACGGTACCAATTCTGTTTTAGTCAGCTAGGGCTGCTCTAACAGAAATACCAGAGAGTGGATGGCTTTAACAAAGAAAGATTTATTCTTACACAGTCCGGTAGGTTGCAAGTCCATATTCAGGGTGTCCGCTCCAGGGAAAGACTTTCCCCTTGACGGCTCTGGAGGAAAGTCCGGTATTGCATCAGTCATTGTCCAGGGAGCGTCCTCACACAAGAACCTCTGGTCTGAAGGACGTGCTCTGCTCCCGGTGCTGCTTGCTTGATGGTAGTGAGGTTCTCAAATTGTCCTTGGTTCTTTTTCCTTTTATTCCTTGCAAGCTAAAAGCATTAAGGGTGGGGCAAGCCATACTCCAGGGAAACTTCCCCCATAGCAGGAATTCACAGCCCCACCCTAACCCTTTAACATACAGGTTAGCAAAACCACACAATGGAGGACAGTCCCAAGATACTGGGAACCATATCCCAGCCACGTGGCTGCACACATTTTTGGGGGGACACAATTCAAACCATGACACTGGCCATTCTGAATTTGACACTCATACAGTCTACTATGTCAGGAAGCATAGTATTGCATTCATCATCAAAAAGAACATGTCAAGAGCTATCCTAAAGTATGCTATCATTGATAGGACAATATCCACACACCTACAAGGAAGACCAGTTAATATGATTATTATTCAAATTTAAGCACCAACCACTAAGTCCAAAGAAAAGGAAATTGAAGATTCTTACCAACTTCTATAGTTTCGAATTGACTGATGACGCATTCAGGATACACTGATAATTACTTGTGATTGGAGTATGAAAGTTGATTAACAAAGATGAAGGATGAGTAGTTGGAAGATATGGCCTTGGTGACAGAAACAAGGCCATCTGAAGAATAGTTTTGACACATTAAATACTGATGACTGAAGACTGCATGACTTGTAGAATAATACCAAGGACGTCATAGACAAAGAAAGTAAAATGCCATTAGAAAGGTGAGAAAGGAAGAAAAGACCAAAATGGATGTCAGAAAAGACTGAGATTTGATCTTGATCACACAGTAGCTAAAGCAAATGAAGAAACGATGAAGTAAAGGAGACGAACAGAAGATCTCAAAGGATGGCTAGAGAAGACAAAGTAAAGTATTATAATGACATGCACAACAAAGAAGCCGGAGTCAGAAAACTGAAAGGAAGAATGTGCTCAGCATTTGTCAAGCTGAAACAACTGAAGAAAAAATTCAAGCTGCAGTAGTGAAGGATTCTGGCAAAAATACCAAACAATGCAGGAAGCATCAAATAAGATGCAAGGAATCCACAGAGTTATTGCTTCACAAAGAATTGGTCAACATTCAATCATTTCAGGAGGTAGCCTATGATCAGGAACTGATGTTACTGAAGAAACAGATCCAAACTGCACTAAAGGCACAGGCAAAAAACAAGACTCCAGAAACTGAAAGATTAACAAAGGAGACGTTTTAACAAATGCAAGTAGTGCTGGAAGTACTCATTCATCTGTGTCCAGAGATTTGGAAGACAGCTACCTGGCCAAGCGACTCACAGAGATCCATATCTGTGCCTTTCCAAAAAAAAGGTGATGCAACAGAATGTGGAAATTACTGAACTGTATTATTAGTATCATACATAAGTAAAATTTCACTGAAGATCATTCAAAAGCAGCTGTAGCAGTACGCTGATAGAGAACTCCCAGAAATTCAAGCTAGATTCAGAAGAGGACTTGGAAGAAGGGAAATCATTGCTGGTGTAAGATGAATCCTGACTAAAAGCAGATAATATCAGAAAGGTGTGTATCGGTGTTTTATTGACTATGCAAAGGCATTCAACTGTGTGGATCATAACAAATTATGGATAACATTGGAAAGAATGGAAACACTGCACTCATGAGGAAAACTGTACATAGACAAATAGTCATTCAAACAAAACAAGGGGATACCATGTGGTTTAAAAGCAGGAAAGGTGTGCATCAGAGTTGCATCCATTCACAATACCTCTTCAATCTGCATGCTGAGAAAATAATTGGAAAAGCTGGAGCATATGAAGAAGAATGCAGCATCAAGATCAGAGGAAGACTCATTAACAGCCTGAGATACTCAGATGACACAACCTGGTTTGCCGAAAGTTAAAAGGACTTGAAGCATTTACTGATGAAGACCAAGACCACAGATTCTGGCATAGACCACAGCTCAACATAAAGAGAAAGAAAAATCCTGATAGCATGTGAAAACTGAGCAAAGAACAAGGAAGACTGAAAAAAAAACGGATGTCTTTGAATTGTGGTGTGTTGTTGTTGTTAAGTGCCACTGAGTCAGTTCTGACTCATAGAAACCCTATGTACAACAGAATGAAACACTGCCCGGTTGTGCATCATGCACACAACTGGCTTTATGATTAAGTCCATTGATGCAGCCACCCACCTTGTTGAGGGTCTTCCTCTTTTTTGCTGACCCTTCACTGTAGCAAGCACAGTGTCCTTCTCCATGGATTGATCTCTCCTGACAACATGTCTAAAGTATGTAAGACACAGTCTCATCATCTTTGCTTCCAGGGAGCACTCTGGTTGTACTTCTTCCAGAACAGATCTGGTTTGTTTTTTTTTTGGCAGTCAGTATTCTCCAGTGCCACAATTCAAAGACATTAATACTTCTTTTGTCTTCCTTATTCATTGTCCAGCTTTCACATGCACACAATATGACTGAAAATAACATAGTTTCGGTCAGGTGCACATCAGTCTGACGTCTTTATTTTACGATACTTAAAAAAGGTCTGGTGCAACAGATTTTCCCAATGCAATTGCATCATTTGATTTCCTAACTGCTGCTTCCATGGATGTTGATTATGGAATCAAGTGAAATAAAATCCTTGACAACCTCAATCCTGTCTCCTTTTCTGATGATGTTGCTTACTGGTCCATTTGTGAGGACTTTTGTTTTCCTGATGCTGAGGTGCAATCCATACTGAAGGCTGTGGTCCTTGATCTTCCTCAGTAACTGTTTCAAATCCTCTTCACTTTCAGCAAGCAGGATTGTGTCATCTGTATAACGCAGGTTGATAGTGAGTCGTCCTGCAATCCTGTTGCCTTGCTCTTCTTCATAGAGTCTAGCTTCTCAGCTTATCTTCTCAGCATACAGATTGAAAAGGTATTGTGAAAGGATACAACCATGGTACACATCTATCTTGACTTTAGAACACACAGTGTCACTCTGCTCTGTTTGCAGGACTGCCTCTTGATTCATATACAGATTCCTTGTGAGCACATTTAAGTTTCTGAAATTTGCATTCTCCACCATGTTAGCCATAATTTGTTATGATCCACACAGTCGAATGCCTTTGCATAGTCAAGGAAACACAGGAAAGCATTTTTCTGGTATTCCCTACTTTCAACCAAGATACATTTGACACCAGCAATGATGTCCCTGGTTTCACATTCTCTTCTGAAACTAGCTTGAATCTCTGGCAGATTGCTGTCTGTATACTATTTCAGTCACTTTTGAATGATCTTGAGCAAAATTTTACTTGCATGTGATATTAATGATGTTGTTTGATAATGTTCACTTGCGGTTGGACTACCTTTCTTGGGATTAGGCATAAATGTGCATCTCTTCCAGTCAGTTGGCCAGGTAATTGTCCTCCAAACTTCTTGCTATAGATGAGTGAGCACTTCAGTGCTGCATCTGTTTGTTGAAACATCTCAGTCGATACGCCATCAGTTCCTAGAGCCTTGTTTTGTGCCAATGCCTTAAATAAAGCTTCAACTTCTTTTTTCATTATTATTGGTTCCTGATCATATACTACCTCTTGAAATGGTTGAACTTTGACCAGTCCATCTTGATGCTTCTTGAATCATTTAATATTTCCCCTGTAGAATCCTTCACTATGCACCTCAAGGCTTGAATGTTTTCCTTTGGTTCTTTCAGCTTAAGAAATGCAGAAAGTGTTATTCCCTTTTGGTTTTTTATTTTGAGCTCTGTGCACATGTCACCATAATACTTAGTCTTTTCAGGCCACCCTTTGAAATCTTCTGTTCAGTTCTTTTACTTCATTACTCCTTAAATATACCATAGGCTACCAAAAAAAATGAACAAATCTGTTTGGGAACAAGTATAGCAAGAATGCTCCTTAGAAGCAAGGATGGCAAAACTATGATACATATGCTTTATACGTATTAGGAGGAATCAGTCCCTGGAAAAGAATCTCATGCTTGGTAAAACAAAGGGTCAGCACAAAAAAAAAAAAAGAAGACCCTTAATGAGACAGATTGGCACAGTGGCTGGAACAACAGGCTCAAGCATAACGATGACCACGAGAATGGCACAGGACCAGGCAGTGTTTCATTCTGTTTTACACAGATAGGGTCACTGTGAGTCAGAACCAACTGGACAGCACCTAACAACATCATGAGCATCATGGATTGAACTGTGTCTCCCCCCCCCCCCATAGTATATGTAGCAGTTTGGCTAAGCCATAATTCCTGGTATTGTGTGCTGTTCCTATATGTTATAGATTTTGCCTCTATGATATTAAGGAGAGAGGATGGGCAGCAGTTGTGCTAGTAGGGCAGAACTCAATATGTAAGATTGTATTGTGACTTGAGGCATTCACTTAGGATATAAAGGAAAGGAAAACAAGCAGAGCTGGGGTCTCATAGCACCACAAAAGCAGTTCCAAGAGCACAGCACATCCTTTGGAAAGGATCTGAGTTCCCTACACCTCACAGGCTCCAAGTCCAGGGGAAGGTTGACAATGACCTTCCTCCGGAGCCAACAGAGAAAGACTTCCCCAGAGCTGATGCCCAGAATTTAGACTTGTATCCTACTGGACTATGACAAAATAAATTTCTCTTTGTTAAAGACACCTATTTGTGATATTTCTGTTATAGCAGCACTAGATGACTAAGACAGTGAGGTAGTATTTTTAATATATTACTAATTTTACTGTTAATTTCTGACAGAGGATTTTATTACCTACATTTGTAAGACATTGACCAACAGTTTTATTTTCATATGTTGGTATTATTGATAGTCTATGTTTTTTTTGTTTCTATTTTATTAACTACTTAATTTTACTGTCTTGCATGTATAATCGGCCTTATTTGTTATTTTTTTAAATAAAGATCTCTACAATGACAGTTCATTTATTTTTATTGTCCATTCCTTGTTTCCTACTTTGCCTTTAAGGTGAAAAAAGGCTTCATTAAATAATAATTTTTGCTACATCTCACAACTTTAATATACTACCAAGCTATCACTTCCATTTACTTTTAAAGAGTAATTTATGTTTTATTTCCTCATAAAATCAAAACTTTCTTTTATTCATAATTGTATTTTCTGTGCCTTTTCATCTTTCTTTTCTGATAAGTCTCCTTTGTTGAAGCTAATATCTAATTTTACCTAGGTTTGATAATTTAGCCTTGGCTAATTATAATTTCTTTCATGACCCACTTAGTGAGTACACTTTGTGACTATTTTATGTACTCTGGAAATAGAATTTACTCTCTTTTGAGTTAAAAAAAAAAAGGTACATGTAAGAGTTTTGCTTATTTGGCTGTTATTTTTATGAGATACTTGCGAAAATGTTCCTCCATCACTGTGACTTTGTTATTTTTCTTGTACTTACAGCAGTTTTGCTTTATGTATTTCAGAGTTATATTATTAGATGTACTGAGATACATGATTATTGTATCTTCCTGTTATTCCACTTTGTCATTGTGTGGTATTCCTATATGTTGTAGATTTTGCCTCTATAATATTAATGAGAGAGGATGGGTAGCAGTTGTGATAGTGGGGCAGAACTCAATATGTAAGATTGTATTGTGCCTTGAGGCAGTCACTTAGGATATAAAGGAAAGGAAAACATTGCTATCTCTGGTCTTTAACATAAACTTAGCTTTGTTTGTTTCTCAGTTTCTCTGTTTTCTTGTTTCCCAGTTCTTCTGTCTTCATGCTGTCTATGTCATTTTTATCTTATGTATGTCCTTTTTTTAAAAAAGCATTAATCTGGATTTTCTTTATCAATTTTTGAGTCAAATCTGAGTACTCTAGCCATCATTTAAGTTAGTCTTTAAAAAATTTGTCACTGTAGAGTTGATCATGACTCATAGTGACATTATAGGTCACAAGAGAACTGTCTCATAGTGTTTCCAAGGAGTAGCCAGCAGATTAGAACTGTCATTCTGTTGGTTATCAAATAGGTTATTTTTTATCACATTTAAGAAAAATATTTTTGAGAGGGGCAGAGCCAAGATGGCAGACAAGAAACATCTCTGCATAATTTCCTCTGAAAACTAAGGCCTGTTTTGATAACTGAAGTGAGCGTTCTGGACTCCCACTGAGCCCTAGGACATGGCATAGGGTTGTCAGATTAGACTACATGGCACTAAACAAGAAACTTCTTCTCTGCTGCTGAGCCCTGCTCCTGCTGACTCACCACTTAGGCAGACACCAGGTACTGGTGCTTTTAATTTTTTTTCTTTTTGTTGGCTAGTAGGCAGGAGATGGGCATGAGTTGGCAAAGGGACTGTACTGCAATGCGGAAGTGAGCAGCGTGTGGCATAACAGAGACACTATGTGTGAGACAGCCACATTTCAACAGCCAGGCAGTGGACTAGGGGTGCCACAGGCCTTCCACCCTTTCTTTTCTGAGCTCTGCCATACATTCTTCTGTTTTGCAATAGGAAGAGCAGCTTGACTGGGATGCCATCTTGGTTGGCTGGAAGGTGAAGTTACCCAACAGGAGGCCTCAGCCATGGGCCACTTGCCAGGCTAGGAAGGAGTGCCAGTCTGGGGAAAACTTTTTGAGCAGAGATGCTGTGTTTAGCACAGTGCTGCCTTATAGGTAGGGCCCAGCTAAGGATGGCAGCAGGGCCATAACACCTCCTGCCTTTGAATTACATCATAGCAACTGGGGATAGCTGAAGATGTGCTTCCATTATCAGCCAGAAGGCAGGGCATGCCACACCTCCTGCCCTGATTTTGGAAGTTGTCAGGTAGATTTTAGCTTTTTAAAATAACACTGCCTGGAGAAATAACTGCAGAGGATCCTAATGGCATCTTTTCCAACCTTTACTGACCAACATCATAGGATCAGTTGATAGCCCCCCAGTGACTCCATAAGTAGGGCAGTTTTTGCCATCCAGGTGGTGGAGCCTGTCACCCCGCAGTCCACTGGGGCTAGACATTAGAGTAAACAGAGGTAGCTGGTGACAAACTCCCTGCTCAGAACTATGCCTCAGCTCCTGTTGCAGCAACACCAGAGAAACTAAACAGCCCCTAGGTGGCCCAAAGGAAACAGACCATCACAAAGCATTTAAAGAAATAGCCCATGATGCACAGAATACTCTGAAAATAAAGTATCAAAAAGTTTCCCAGATGAAAAAGCCTTTCTGAAACTATTGGAGGTTGAGTACAAAAGAATTATATATAGACCCTCCTAGAGATTAAACAAAATGTAGCAGAGTAAAATGAAAAATTAAGCGAGCTATTGGAACTCATGGAATATTAACATTCTTAAATCCAGCAGATTAATAACAAAACTACAGAATTAGATAATTCAATTCAAAGCCAAAAGAAAAGAATTGAGGAAATGGAAGTCAGATCAAGTGACCTTGAAGATACAGCTACTGACACCAGCATTTATGAGGAGAAATCAGAGAAAAAATAAGAAAACTGAAGAAGCATAAAACAATATGTGGGACTCTATCAAGAGGAATAATCTATGATTAGTTGGAGTTCCTGAGCAGGAAAGAATACTTGAAAACACAGGGAGCATTGCTGTTCAGTTGCAGACAGAAAACTTCCCTGAAATTATCAAAGAAGAGAACATATATATCCCAGATATGTATCAAATGCCACAAAAACTGGACCCCAAAAGAAAGACACAAATACATATTATAATCAAGCTTACCAAAATGAAACATAAGCAGAAACTCTTAAAGGCAATTAGACTCAAACCAAAGATAACATTCAGAGGGAAGCCCTGTAGGATTTTGTCTGACTTCCTGGCAGAAATGTCAGCAAGGAGGCAGTGGGATGACATAGTCAAAGCCTTGAAGGAGAAAACTTCCAACCAAGAATTACATTTTCTGCAAAACTGTCTTTCAAATATGAAGGTAAAATTAAGACATTCACAGATAAAAATAAGCTTAGAGACTTCATCAAAACCAAACCAAAATGACAAGAAATACTGAAAGAAGCTCTTTGCTTAGAAAAACAAAACCATTAAGTTTATATTTAAGCAGGTGATACAGGACACAACATCGAGAAACCTACTCAGAGAAGGCACAAACTCAAAGCTACAATATTGAAAGAAGAGAATCACTGATCACATCATAAAAACTATGATATCATCACATGGGCTATACCACAGTAGTTATAATCCTTTCAGATGAAGAGCAAGTTACACAGATATGTAGAAGTTAAAATTGGGTTTAAACTTAAAATATTAAGGGGGATAATAGGCCTAGCCACAAAGCACGATAATGATACAACGTATCAGAACAAGAAACGTGACACAGCAGTCTCAACAAACACAAAACCAACACTGAAAAGGATGAAAAGTCAACCTATAAAGAAGAATGACCCAGAACAAAATATTAAGAGCAATAGAGAAAATATCAACACAAAAATAAATACACCAAAATGACTCACTAAACACGTCTATAAATAATTACACTGAATATAAGTGGACTAAATGCTCCAGTAAAGGCACAATGAGTGACATCTTGGATCAAAAGACACAACCTCTCTACATGTTGCTTACCAGAAACTCACCTTAAACTTAAAGATATGAACAAATTGAAAATTAAAGGATGGAATAATATATACAAAGCTAACATGACACAAAGGAGCAGGTGTGGCAATACTAATCTCAGATAAAATATACTTTAATGTCAAATACACCATCACAGACAAGAATGGTCACTGTTTATTACTAAAAGATTCAATAAACAAGCAGGACTTAACAATATTAAATATTTATGTATCCAATACTAGAGTATCCAAATACATTGAAAAAACACTGACTACATTGAAAAATGAGATAGATCTCTCCCCAGTAATATTGGGAGAGTTCAACACTCCACTTTCAGGAATAGACAGATCATCTAGAACAAAACTCAGTAAAGACACAGCAGATCTTACTGTGACAATTAAGCAATTAGATCTCATTGATATATACAGGACTGTTTATCAATCAGTAGATAATTACACCTTCTTATCCAGTGCACATGGAACATTTTCCAGAATAGACCATGAGTTAGCACATAAAGCAAATCCCAACAAAATCCAAAGCATTGAATTATTGCAAGGAATTTTCTCAGACCATAAAGCCATAAAAGTCAAAATCAGTAGCAGGAAAAGACATAGATAGAGACTGGAACTCAGGGAAAGTGAACAACAACTTGCTCAAGAACCCATAGGTTATAGAAGAAACGAAGGACAAAATCAAGAAATTTATGGATTCAAATGAAAATGAAAACACATCTTATAAGAACCTATGGGATACAGCCAAAGCAGTGCCCAGAGGTCAGTTTATCTCTATAAATACACACATTCAGAAGGAATAAAAGACCCGAACTAAAGAATTAATCCTACAGCTTGAACAAATAGAAAGAGAGCAACAAAGTGATCCCTCAGGTACTAAAAGAAAACAGGTCATAAAGATTAGAGCAGAACTAAATGAATTAGAGAACAGAAGAACAATTGAAAAAAAATTGATAAAACCAAAAGCTGTTTTTTTGAAAAGATCAACAAAATTGACAAACCATTGCCTAAACTTACTAAAGAGAAACAGGAAACTAATAATCGGAATAAGAAATGAGACGGGAGATGTCACAACAGATCCAACTGAAATCAGAAGCATTGTAAGAGAAAACTATGAAAGACTGTACTCTAATAGATTTGAAAACCTAGAGAAAATGGACAAGTTTCTAGATTCATATCACCTACCAAAATTATCACAAGAAGTATAACAACTCAATAAATCCATCACAAAGGAAGAGATTCAAAAAGTCATCAAAACAAAAACAAAAACAAAAATAGCACTAGGCCAGATGGCTTCACTGCAGAATTCCACCAAGGTTTTAGAGAATAGTTAACTGCAATGCTACTGAGACTATTTCACAGCATAGAAAGGGATGGAAAATTCCCAGTTTCATTCTATGAAGCCAGTATAACCCGATACCAAAGACAGGGAAAGATCCCACAAATAAAGAAAATCACAGACCAATATCACTCATGAATCTAAATGGAAAAATCTTCAACAAACTCCTTGCCAACAGTATTCAACAACATATCAAAAAATAATTCATCACAACCAAGTTGGATTCATACCAGGGATGCAAGCCTGCTTCAACATCAGGAAAACAATGAATGTGATCAAGCACATAAATAACACAAAAGACAAGAATCACCTGATTTTGTCAACTGATGCAGAAAAGGCATTTGAAAAAAGTCCAGCACTCGTTCATGCTAAAAACTCTCAGGAAAATAGAAATAGAGCGCAAATTCCTCAATGCAGTAATGGCCATCTATATAAAACCAACAGCCTACATCATCCTGAATGGAGAGAGAGTGAAAGAATTCCCCTTGAGAACAGGAACTAGACAAGGATGCCCACTTGCATCTCTCCTATTCAACATTTTACTAGAAGTTCTGGCCAGAGTAATTAGACAAGACAAAGAAATAAATGGCATCCACATCAGCAAAGAAAAAGTAAAAATCTCCCTACTTGCAGATCATATGATTGTATATGCAGAGAATCCTAGAGTCCAGAAGTAAACTGCTCAAACTAATAGAAGAGTTTATAAAATAAACATAAGTAAATTAGTAGGCTTCCTTTATACCAACAAAGAGATTATTAAAGAAGAAATCACCAAATGAATACCATTTACTATACCCCCAAGAAGATAAAATACCTAGGAATAAATCAAGAGCGAACTACAAGAACTGACTCCAAGAAACTAAGAGAAACTTACAAAAATGGAGGAATCTACCTTGCTCATGGATTAGAAGACTTAGGGTTGTGAAAACATCTATCTTATCCAAAGCAATCTACATATGCAATGCAATGCCAATACAAATTCCAGTGACATTTTTTAATGAGATGGAGAAAGAAATCACCAACTTTTTGGGGAAAGGGAAGACACCCCAGATAAACGACACACCACTGAAGAAGAAGAACATAGCAGGAGGCCTCTCACTGCCCAACTTTAGAACCTATTACACTGCCACAGTTGTTAAAACAGCCTAGTACTGGTACAAAAAGAGACACATAGACCAAAGGAACAGAGTTGTGACCCCAGAGATTCCCCCATCTTCCTATGAACAGTTGATACTTGACAAAGGCTCTAAGATTGTAAACTGGGGTAAAAAAAAACTTCTCTTCAGCAAATGATGCTTGCAAATTTGGATATCCATCTGCAAAAATTGAAACAAGACCCATATCTCACACCTTACACAAAAATCAACTCAAACTGGATAAAACACGTAAATATCAAACCTAAAATGATAAAGATCCTGCAAGAAAAACTAGGACCAACAATGGAAGTTTTAATATACAACGTATACGGACTTCAAAATCTGACAAATGAAGCACAATCAACAGAAGAGAAAATAGATAAATGAGAACTATTAAGAATCAAACACTTTCTCTCATCCAAGGACTTTATCAAAAGAATTAAAAACTACCTACAGAATGGGAAAAAATCTTTGGCAACTATATGTCAGACCAATGTCTGATCTCCATAATCAACAATGTGCTGCAAAGAACAACAAGAAAAAGGTAAATACCCCAATTAAGCGATGGTAAAAGGAGATGGACAGACACTTCATCAAAGAGGACATCCAGGCAGCCAAACGACACATGCAGAAATGCTCACAATCATTAGATATTAAAGAAATCCAAATCAAAACTACAATGAGATACCATTTCACCCCAACAAAGTTGGCCATGATCCAAAAACACAAAACAACAAATGCTGGAGAGGCTGTGGAGAGATTAGAATGCTCCTACACTACTGGTAGGATTGCAAAATGTACAACCTCTTTGGAAAGCCATCTGGCACTTCCTTAAAAAGATAGAAATAGATATACCATTTGATCCACTAATCCTACAGTTTGTAATATATCCTACAGAACCAAGGGCAGTCACATGAACAGAAATATACACACAAATGTTTGTTGCAGCAGTCTACAATACCAAAAAGATGGAATCAACCCAGATGCCCAACAACAGATGAATGGATAAACAAACTACAGGACATATACTCAGTGAAACACTAAGCAATGATAAAGAACAAAGATGATTTTAGGAAGCATCTCATAACCTGGTCTCAACTGGAAGACATTCTGTTGAGTGAAATCAGTCAGCAGCACAAGGACAAACATTGTATGAGACACTACTATAAGGTCTTAAAAACAGACTCATGCACAGAAGAAAAGACTCTGATGGCTGCAAGAGAGGGCAGAGAGGGAGAGGGCTGGTCACAGACTAGATAGTTGATAGAAATTTGTTTGGGTGAAAGTAGTAACAGCACACAGTAGAAAAATCAACTAGATTCATGCAACATAAACTGAAAATTCTTCCAATCATAATCCAATATGGCAAGGATAGAGTAGCAGGGGCAGGAATCTGGGGACCATGCTCTCAGGGGATGTTGAGGCCAACTGGCATAACTAGCCTATTGCTAAAAGACTCTCCTGCCCCCTGTATTGGTGAGTGGCATACCGGGTTTTAAAAGGCAACAAATTGCCATTTGAGGTACACCAAATGATTGCAACTCAGCTGGAACAGATGATCACCAAGCACAACAAAGACACGAGGGAAAAAAAGCCCAAAAGAAAGAGAGACCCATGTGAATGGGTAAATGTATCACCACGTGACCAGAAGAACCAGATGGTGCACGGCCCCCACCAAAGACAGCTGTTATGAGGCACACAGTGTCGAGTGCCAGTGGCAACACAAGAAAAAGAGGGGTGCACCACAAGAACTACACTAAAAGACTGCAATTGATAATCTGAAGGCCTGACAGTTTCCCTGGGAGCACGGCACCTAGACCTGCTGCTATACCTGACCAGAAAAC
The DNA here is from genome assembly GCA_028571685.1 of Heterohyrax brucei. Lineage (NCBI taxonomy): Eukaryota > Metazoa > Chordata > Mammalia > Hyracoidea > Procaviidae > Heterohyrax > Heterohyrax brucei. Next base: position 78,482,730 of record CM053154.1, on the reverse strand, counting down.
ACTACCGAGGTCAACTCTTCGGACAGGAATGGATTGGACTCGGGGACATAATGTGACCTTATGGTGTGTGTACTTTATGGTTCTATGAATCTATACGATGCTGTCCTACTGGTCTCTTACTAGAGAAGAGGGTGGCGAGGAAGGGATAGGTAATTGTTAAGAGGATACGACATATATAAAACAGAAAAGAGTTATATGCTGTCACCAGGCAACGAGAGCAATATTCTATAGTCTGTTTATGGCATGGACTAGGGCTCCCAGTGCTGCCCTTGTTTTTTCTTCTATGATCTTTTTTGGCTTAGATCTCATGTTTAGGTCTTTGATCCATCTTGGGTTAGTCTTTGTACATGGTGTGAGATATGGGTCTTGTTTCGTTTTTTGCAGATGGATATCCAATAATGCCATCACCATTTGTTAAAGAAAGTGTCTTTGCCTTAGTTTACAGACTTTGGGACTTCGTCAAATACCAGATGCTCATAGGTGGATGATGTTATATCTTGATTCTCAATTCTGTTCCATGAGTCTATGCATCTGTTTTTGTGCCAGTACCAGGCTGTTTAGACTACCATTGCAGAGTAAAAGGCTCTAAAGCCAGGTAGCATGAAGCCTCCCACATTGTTCCTCTTCAGTAATTGTTTACTCTTCCTGGCCTTCTTCCCTTTCCATATGAAGTTAGTGATTTTGTTTCTCCATCTCATAAAAAGTGCCACTGGAATTTCTATTGGGAGTGCATTGATTGTTTTGGTAAGAACAGACATTTTCATGATGTTGAGTCTTCCTATCCACAAACAAGGTAGGTTTCTCTACTTATGTTGGTGTCTTTGGTTTCTTGCAGTACAGTCTTATAATTTTCTTTGTATATGTCTTTTATGTGTCTCGTTACATTTATTACAAAATATTTAATCTTCTTGGGAGCTAATATAAGTGATATTGGTTCAGTGATTTCCTCTTTGTTAGTATAAAGGCATCCAACTGACTTACGTGTGCTTATTTTGTATCCTGATCACTTGTTGAACTCTTGTATTAGGTCCAGTTGTTTTTTGTGGATTCTTTAGGTTTTTCTGTTTTGGACCATCATTTTGGTCTTTTAGCAGAATTCTCCAGCTGTATCCATCTTTTTCTCGTGTTGCCACTGGGAATCGACATTGTGTGCCCCATCATGGCTGTCTTTTGTGGTGGCTGGGCCCCATCTGGTTCTTCTGGTCACATGTTGATACGGTCGCCCATTCACATGGATCCTTCTGTCTCCTGGGCTCTTTTTGCCTCGTGTTTTTGTTGTTCTTGGTGACTGTCTGTTCTGGCTGAGCCAGGACCATTTGGTGTACCTCAGATGGCAGCTTGCTAGCTTTTAAGACCTCAGACACCACCTACCAATATGGGGTGCAGAAGACTCTCTTAGCAATAGGCCAGTTATGCTAATTGGACTCGATGTCCCCCCAAAGCATGGAAACCTGATCCTGCCCCTGCTACTCTATCCTTGCAGTACCGAGTTAAGAAGAACTTTCAGTTTACAGCAAAGTCCATTTAAGTTGATCTACTTTCTACTGGGGGCTGTCACTGTTTTCACCCAATCTAATTTCTATCAACTCTCTAACCTATGACCAAAACTTACTCTCCTTCCCCACCTTTATATGCGTCAAAGAGTCTTCTGTACATGAGTCTATTTTTAAGTCCTAAGAATAGAGGTATCATACAATATTTGTCCTTTTGCCACTGACTGATTTTGCTCAGCATAGTATCTTCCCATTGAAACCAGGTGAGGAGATGCTTCCTCAAATCATTACTGTTTTTTTATCATTGCATAATGTTGCATTGAATTTATGTACCATAGTTCATTTATCCGTTTGTCTGTTGATGGGCATCTAGGTTCATTTCTCTTTTTGCTATGTGAACTATGCTACAATGAACATTTGTGTGCATGTGTCTGTGTGACAACCTTTGTTTCTGTAAGATACATTCTGAGCAGTGGGATTACTAGATCAAACGGTATATCCATTACCAGCTTTTTAAGGAAGTGCCAAATTGTTTTCCAAAGTGGTTGTACCATTTTGCGATCCCATCAGCAGTGTAGGAGAGTTCAAATCTCTCCACAGCCTCTCCAGCATTTGTTATTCTGTATTTTTTAGATTATGGTCAAACTTGTTGGGGTGAGATGGTATCTCATTGTAGTTTTGATTTGGATTTCTCTAACTGCAGACGATCATGAGCATTTCCTCATGTGTCTTCTGCCTGCCTGGATATCCTCTTTGATGCAGTGTCTGTCCACCTATTTTGCTCATTGCTTAATTGAGTTACCTTTTTCTTGTTGATATTTTGCAGTACTTTGAAGATTAATTGCTCCGACATGTAGGTGCCAAATGTTTTTCCCATTCTGTAGGTAAAGTCTTTTGATAAAATCTTTGGATGAGTGAAAGTGTTCGATTCTTAGTAGTTTCCATTTATCTATTTTCTCTTTTGTTGATCATGCTCTGTTTCTCAGATTTCGAAGTTTGTCTAAGCCACGTATTAAAACTTCCATTGTTGACCCTGTTTCTTCTCACATGACCTTTATTGTTTTAGGTTTGATATTTAGGACTTTGATCCATTTTCAGTTAGTTTTTGTGTAAGGGTGAGATTTGGGTCTTGCTTTGATTTTTTGCAGATGGATATTTAATTTTGCCAACACCATTTGCTAAAGAGATTGTTTTTATCCCAGTTTACAATCTTAAGGCCTTTGTACAGTACCAGCTGTTAAGAAGAGGATGGTGGCATCTCTGGGGGTCTCAACTCTGTTCCATTGGTCTATATGTCTCTTTTGTACCAGTACCAGGCTGTTTTGACTATTGTGGCAGTGTAATAGTTTCTACAGTCAGGTAGTGTGAGGCCTCTCACCGTGTTCCTCTTCTTCAGTAGTGCTTTACTTATCTGGGGTTTCTTCCCTTTCTCTACAAAGTTGGTGATTTCTTTCTGTCTCATTAAAAAATGTCACTGGAATTTGTATTGGGATTGCCTTGTGTATATAGATTGCTGTGGTAAAACAGATGTTTTCACAATGTTAACTCTTCCCATCCATGAGCAAGGTAGGTTTCTCCACTAATGTAAATCTCTTTTGGTTTGTTGCAGGGAGGTGTTGTAGTTCTCTTTGCAAAAGTCTCTTATTTCTCTAGTTAGATTTATTACTAGGTATTTTATCTTCTTGGGGGCTACAGTAAATGGTATTGATTTGGTGGTTTCTTCTTTGATGATCTCTTTGTTGATGTAAAGGAATCCTACTTATTTACTTATGTTTGTCTTATATTCTGATACTTTGTTGAACTCTTCTATTAGTTGGAGTAGTTTACTTATGGATTCATTAGGATTCTCTGCGTATACAATTACATCATCTGTAAATAGGGGGATTTTTATTTCTTCTTTGCTGATGTGGATGCCATTTATTTCTTTGTCTTTTCTAATTGCTCTGGCCAAAACTTCTAGTACAATGTTGAACAGAAGTAGTGACAGTTGGCATCCTTGTCCAGTTCCTGTTCTCAAGGGGAATTCTTTCCTCTCTCCATTCAGGATGGTGTAGGCAGTAGGCTTTGCATAGAAGCCCCTTGTTATATTGAAGAATTTCCCTTAGATGACTATTTTTCTGAGAGTTTTTAGTATGAACAGGTCTTAGACTGTCAAATGCCATTTCCGCATCAATTGACAAAATTAGGTGATTCCTATCCTTTGTGCTATTTATGTGGTTGATCACATTCATTGTTTTTCTGATGTTGAAACAGGACTGCATCCTTGGAATTAATCCAACTTGGCTGTGATGAATTATTTTTTTGATATACTGTTGAATTTTGTTGGCTAGGATTTTGTTGCAGATTTTGGCTTCTAGGTTAACGAGTGATATTCGATCTATAATTTTATTTTTTTTGTGGGATCTTTCCCTGGCTTTGGTATTAGAGGTTTATGCTTGTTTCATAGAATGAATTTGGGAGTATCCCATCCCTTTCTATGTTGTGAAGTAGCCTCAGAACTATTGGAATTAACTCCTTTCTAAAAGTTAGGTAAAATTCTGCAGTGGAGCCATCTAGGCCAGAACTTTTTTCAGTTGGTAGTTGTTTGATGACTTTTTCAACCTCTTTCTTTGTGATGGGTTTATTAAGTTGTTCTACTTCTTATGATAATTTTGGCAGGTGATATGAATCTAGGAATTTGTGCATTTCCTCTAGGTTGTCAAACCTGTTAGAGTATAGTCTTCTGTAGTATTCTGTTATGATGTTTCTGATTTAATTTAGGTCTGTTGTGACATGTCTCATCTCATTTCTTATTCAGGATGTTTCCTCTCCTGTTTTTCTTTTGTATGTTTAGCCTATGGTTTGTCAATTTTCTTGATCTTTTCAGAGAACCACCTTAAGTTTTGTTAATTTTTTTCAGTTGTTCTTCAATCTTTAACTCATTTAGTACTGCTCTAATATTAATTACCTCTTTTCATCTGGAGACCAAGGGTTTCCTTTGTTGCTCTCTTTCTATTTGTTCAAGCTGTAGGATTAATTCTTTCATTTGTGCCCTTTCTTCATTCCAGATGTGTGCATTCATAGAGATAAATTGATCTCTGGTCACTGCTTTGGCTGTATCTCATAGATACTGGCAAGATGTCCTTTCATTCTCATTTGATTCCATAAATTTCTTTATTTCACCCTTGATGTCTACTATAAACCATGCATTTTTGAGCAAGATGTTATTCAGTTTGCATGAGTTGACATTTCCACCTATGATTTTTCTGCTATTGACTTCTACTTTTATAGATTTATGGTCTGAGAAGATACTTTGCAATAATTCAATGGTTTAGATTTTATTGAGACTTGCTTTACGTTCTGGCACACGGTCTATTCTGGAAAATGTTTCACGTGCATTGGAGAAGGTGTACTTATCTATTGCTGGGTAAAAAGTTCTATATATGCTTATGAGGTCTAGTTGGTTAATTGTTGCAACAAGATCTTCTGTGTCTTTATTGAGCTTTTCTCTGGAGGATCTGTCCACTACTTGGGTGGAGTGTTGAAGTCTCCATTTATTATTGTGGAGTGATCTATCTCATTTTTCAGTGCTGTCAGTGTTTGTTCAATATATTTAGATGTTCTGGTATTGAGTGCATAAATATTTAATATTGTTCTGTCCTCTTTATGTATAAAAACTTTCAGCAATAAATAATGATCATCCTTGTCTGTGATGGTGGATTTAACATTAATGTCTATTTTATCTGAGGTTAGTATTACGGCTCCTGCTCTCCCTTCTATGTTGTTAGCTTGGTATATATCTTTGAATCGTTTGATTTTCAGTTTGTTCATATCTTTGAGTCTAAGGTATGTATCTTATAGGCAAAATACAGATGGATTATGTCTTTTGATTCAGGATGTCACTCTGTCTCTTTGTTGGAGCATTCAGTCCATTTACATTGAGTGTAATTATTGATAGGTATGTGTTTAGTGCTGTCATTTGGATGTATTTATTTTGCTGTTATTGATGTTTTCTATGTTGCTCTTAATATTGTGTTCTGGGTCACTCTATAGGCTGCTTTTCATCTTTTTAAGGGTTGGTTTTGTGTTTGTTGAGACTTCTGAATTATGCTTCTTGTTTTTATATGTCACATTGTTATTTTGTTTTGTGACTACCCTCATAATCCTCCTTAGTACTCTAAGTTTAAATCAGTCTTTAACTTCTGCATATCTTTTAAATTTCTTCTCCAGCTGAAAGGTTATACCTAGTGTAGTGCATTCCTCTCTTCAGTGTGATGATGTCATAGTTTTTGTGTTTAAGATCACTGGTTCCCTTCTTTTAATATTGCAACTTTGATTGAGTTTTGTGACTTCCCTAACTGAGTAGAATTCTGGATGCTGCATCCTGTATTGCTGCCTTAAGTATACACTTGATGTTTTTGTTTTTCTAAATAAAGGCTTTCTTTCAGTATTTCTTGTAGTTTTGCTTTGGTCTTATTACAAAGTGTCTAAACATCTGTTCATCTGTGAATATTTGAGAGACAGTTTTGCAGGATATGTAATTCTTGGTTGGAAATTTTTCCCCTTCAAGGCTTTGAATGTGTCATCCCACTGCCTTCTTGCCAACGTTGTTTCTGCTGAGAAGTTAGATGAAAGCCTACAGGGCTTTCCATTGTACATTAGCTTTGCTTTAAGCCTAACTGCCTTTAAGAGCCCCTCTTTATGATTCATTTTATTGGGGTCTTTCTTTTGGGGTCTAGTTTTTGTGGCATTCCATAAGCATCTTGGATATCTATGTTCTCTTCTTTCATAATTTCAAGGAAGTTTTCTGTCAGCAAGTCTACAACAATACTCTGTATTTTGAGCTATCCCTCTCTGTTCAGGAATCACAGTTATTTGTAGATTATCCCTCTTAATAAACTCCCAGATGTTTCTTAATGCCTCTTCATTTTTCTTATTTCTTTTCTCTGATTTCTCCTCATCAAAGCTGGTGTTTGTTTCTATGTCCTTCAGCTAACTAACTCTCACTTCCATCTCCTCAATTTTGCTCTTTTGACTTTAGATCAAATTGTCTAATTCTGTAATGTTATCACTGATCTGGTGGATTTCAGATAATTGATATTCCATCAGTTCAAATAGCTTACTTAATTTTTCATTTTGTTCTGCTGCATTTTGTTTAATCTCTAGGAGGGCTCTATACACAATTCTGTTGTACTCAACCTCTGGCAGTTTCAGAAAGGCTTCTTCATCTGGGAAGGTTTTGATTCTTTATTTTGGGAATTTTCCAGAGCCATGGTGTACTCCTTCTTTAAATGGTTAGCTATTTATTGTTGTCTTTACACCATCAAGAAGCTGTTTGGTTTCACTGGTGTTAGCTCAACAGGAGCTGAAGTGTAGTTCTAAAAGGGGAGTAAGGGCACTACCAGATTTGGTGACTGGCTGCCTCTGTGTACTCTAGTGACTGGTCCCAGGTGGACTCTTTGGTGTGACAGGCTCCACTTGCTGGCTGGAAAAGATGGTACACTACTGACGGAGTCACTGCGGGGCCATAAGCTGACACTGTGATGTGGATCAGTGAAGGGTAATGGAGATGATGCTACCCAGCTCAGTAGTTAGTTTTCCAGGTGGTCTTATTTTAAAAAGGTACTTTACTGCTAAGGGAGGAGATATCCAACAGCTGCTGAAATCTGGGCCTCAGGTGTGACAGGCCTTGCCTTCTGGCTGACAATGAAAGCACCACATAGGCTATCCCCAGATGCTACGACAAGGTTCAAAAATGGGAGGGGTTAGGGCCTTGCTGCCATCCTCTGCCAGGCTCCACCATAACTCAGTATAGTTTTTCTGCTGGGGAAGCACTATCCAGACAGGGACTGTTGCTTAGTATGAGAAGTAGCCCCAATTGAGACTGCAGGGTGGCTGATTCTACCTCCCAGCTGACCAAGATTGCATCCTGCCAGAGCTGCCCTTCCTGCCGTAAGTCAGCAGAACCTATGGGGCAGCTCAGAAAAGACAGGACGGAACGGCAGTGGTGCCCTCAGTTGGAAGCTAGACTTTCAAAAGGTAGTCATCCCAAGCAGTGTCTCTGCTGCACTATACAGTGTTTACTTAAGCACTGCAGTTTAAGTGGATTAGCCAGCTCATGCCCAGTACCTGCCTCCCAAATAACAAAGAAGCCATTAGTACCTGGACGCCTTCCAAAAAATGAGTTAGCAGAAGCAGGACTCAGCATACTGCTGCCTCATCTTTGAGAGAGGTAGGTTCTCCCTCACTGGTGCCTAGTTCAATCTGACAATGCTACGCTAGATCCTACGGCTTCCAGTATGCCCATGCTGCTCTGTTCAATTATCATTCCAGGCCTTAGTTCTCAGATGGTGTTGAGGAGATGTGTGTCTGGTCTATCATCTTGGCCCCACCCCCTGTTGAATTCTATTGTCTGGAATTTTGTTGAGGATTTTTGCATCTAAGTTCATGGGAGATATTGGTCTGTCATTTTCTTTTTTTGTACTGTTTTTACCTGGTTTTGGTATTAGGGTCATGCTGGCTTTGTAGAATGAATTTGGAAGTATTCCATCTTTTTTTATGCTCTGAAATACCTTTAATAATAGTGGTGGTTAACTCCTCTCTAAAACTTTGGTAGAATTACCTAGGGAAACTGTCAGGACCAGGACTTTTTTTGGTTGGGATTTTTTAAAATTATCTTTTTAATCTCTTCTTTGGGGATGGTTTTATTTAGCTATACTACTGCTGTTTGTGTTAGTTTTGGTAGGCAGTATGTTTCTTGAAATTTGTCCATTTCCTCTAGCTTTTCAAAGTTATTTGAGTATACATTTTTATTTTATTCTGTTATGATATTTTAAAATTCAGTTTGGTCTGTTGTGATATCTCCCATCTCATTCCTTGTTCAGGTTATTTTCTCCCTCCCCTGTTTCTCTTTTGTCAGTTTGACCAATGATTTATTGATTTTGTTGATCCTTTCAAAGAACCAGCTTTTGGACTTCTTAATTCTTTCAGTCATTAGAGAATCATTCTAGTTTCTAATTAATTTAGTTCTGCTCTAGTGTTTTTTAATGTGGTTTCTTTGGGTGCCCAAGGGGTTCTTTTGTTGTTCTCTTTCTACTCATTTGAGCTGTAGGTTTAAAGCTTTGATTTGGGTCCTTTCTTTTTTTGGGGTGTGCATTTATTAAGATAAGTTTGATCTCTGAACAGTGGTTTTGCTGTCAGCAGACAAGTTCTTAACCACTGTGCTACCAAGGCTCCTTTCCCATTCATTACAACTAGTACATTTGTACCAACTCTGGTAATCTTACTTTACTGATACAATTCTCAAACTTACTACTCTTGCTTGGAGATAGGAAGCTCTGTTGTTTGAAATCTGAATCAAGGATGAAGACAGGCAAAAAATGGGTGGACCCATGTGGTTGTACCTGCAGAGGATGCTTAGGTTGCTGGCTGCTATGAGACCCCAAGCAGCTTTCTGTATGCTCAGAGAACTCCTAGAGCTAGTTTCCATTTTAAAATTCTCTTGCATTTATTCTGAGCTGTGATTAACCTCTTCACTCCTATTCATTCATCCAACTTACAGAGATTCTACTTAATTTGTGACACATAATGTCACCTGTTCTTGTTTTCCAGTCTTTTTTTGCTCCCTAATAAGGAAAAGAGTCATTGTTTCTGTCACTTCTGCTAATGTGCTAATGCCTTAAAATGGCTTCATCTTAGTCCCAGTAAAAGACCTATGAGACACTAAAGGCAAACATAGTGGCATAACAGTTATGAATTAGGGCTCTAACCAAGAGGCCAGCAGTTCACATCTACCAGGCACTCCTAAGAACCTTTATGGAGAAGTCCTACTCTTTGCTTTAGGGTTGTTATGATTCAGAACTGGCTCTAGCTTTTTGAAGTTATTTGAGTATAAATTTTTATATTATTCTGTTGTGATATTTTAAAATTCAGTTTGGTTTGTTGTGATACCTCCCGTCTCATTCTTTGTTCAGGTTATTTTCTTCCTCCCCTGTTTTTCTTCTGTCAATGGGTTTGGCTTAGTTTTTAAGACACCATTAGATCTGATCCCCTGATGTGGCTCTGATTTCATCTACCACACTATCCTAGACATACCAGCCCCCTAACTGTACTTTATGTATTTCTGACAGCTCCTATCTCAGAGTATCTCTTCTGAAATCACTTTTCCTTGCTTATTCTCAAGGTCCCACCTCTCACCTTCCTCAGGTTATTACTCCTACATAGTGGTGTCTTTTCTAGTTTTCTACTCTCAAGTTACTAGCATACTCTCCCTCATTTCCTTTTCCTGCTTTAGTTTCCATCTTAATATTTATCTCTAACCTATGATATATATATAAACACACACATACATACATACATCAATAACTAGAAGTTATTGATTCTCTTTCTCACTAGAATGTAAGCACTTTGAAGACAGAATTTTTTGCCTTCTTTAGACATATTTATATTCCCAATATCTTGAACAATGCTTGACATATAGTAAGTATATGCTTAGTAGATATGTGTTGAATGAATCAAATACATTTCCAGGGATTTAGAAGAAAAAAAGGAAGCTGTAGAAGATGATTGTTGTGCTATTTTAATTCTCCCTGTGCTTTAGGATGGTCCAGATATTCCAGCACTCACTGCCTCATCTAACTTGTCCTCCAGGGACCTTTGCTATTTGACAGGAACACTGTATGAAATGACAGTTTAAGAGAGATTCCAAGGGAATGGCTGAAAAGAAAAGAAGGACATTAGAGGAAAGATGTTCTCTCTTGAGAAAAGAAAACTTGTTGGGGAAGATAGTTGTATGAACTTTCTTAACCTAAAACAAAGAAAGGAACTAAAGTTTATCCTCTTTGGCTCTCATTGATTTGGGAGAAACTGATAAATAAAAAAATAAAGAATTAATCCATAAGAGAGGAGACTATTTTATTGCTCTTACACAGATATCTGTCCTAACAACACACGATAGTTTTTTCCCTTGGAAGGGGCTACAGATAGGAGTGGGGAAGCAGTAATTTAAACTGAGACCTCCAGGAAGTCTGTGCTTGGGAATTAGCATTGCATTATTTTCCTAGCTCCCCAACCCCTCTTGTCATTTAGTTGAGAAACATTTGCCCTGGAACAGTACACAGAGTTTGCATTAGTATCCCTGAGAAAGGAAATTTGACCCCACAGACTAAGGAAGCTACAAATGGAAAATTCTAGGTTACCATACTCTTTCATTCTCATGCTAATGTTTCTGCAGAATATTTAAAGAAACAAAATGTACACACAAATAATAAAGAGCTGTGAACTAAGAACTCCCCTAGCAACATTGAGCATTGTTCTTACTCAGTCTTGTATCTACCTGTGCTTGTAAAAGCCCAGAGGGGTTGAGGTGAAATCCTGGTTTCGTTTCATGAAAAAGATGAACTAGTAATGACACAGAGAACCCCCTTGTTGGAGTTTTAAATCCTTTTTGGATTTGAGAGTTGAATAACTCATTTCACTTTTCTCATTCAAGCCTCAAAGACATATGGACATATCCTTCCATAAAAGGCCTTCAAGAAGTACTGAATTACTGGGCTGACAGCTATGGGGACCACAGTCTCAGGGAACATCTAGTTGAACTAGTGTAACAGTTTATAAAGAAAATGTTCTATGTTTTACTTTGGCGAGTATTATTTGGAGACTTAAAAGCCTGTGAGTAGCCAACTAAGATACTCCACTCGTCTCTGTTGGTGGGGAGAATGGCGTGAAACAGGGGCAGAGACACACCAGCTTGAGAGTCCAGTGAAGTTTATTTGAGGAGAAAGTGGGGTCTGAACCAGGATGTGGCTCAGCTCACCTCTCCCTAGTAGGGCATTTTTTTTTTTTTTTTTTATTTTAACCTTTTCAAGTTGCAGTGAGGTAGTGTGGGGTGAGGGTGCTTTCTGGTTTGACAAGGAAAGAAAGAGGGGCAGAAAGAAATTCTGGTTAGGGGACTTATAGCCTGAATAAGGAAGGGTTGATACTTGACTGAGTCCAGTACACCTAGATGGTGCTTGGCTACTACCACTGACTGCTCTAACAGGGATCACAGTTGAGGCCTGGACAGACCTCCAAAACAATGTAGAATGAATTTCTAACTCACAGGAAAAAAAGAGAAAAAAAAAGAACAAACTTACCAGCCTGACAGAGACTGGAAAAAAACCTGGGAGTAAGGCCCACTGGCACCGATGTAGCTCAGTAATAAAGTAACTCCCAAGGTTTACACTTCAGCCAAAGATTACATAGGATCACAAAACAAAACAAGACTAAAAGGACGCATCAGCCCAGGATCAGGGACTGGGAGGCAGGAGGAGACAGGAAAGCTGTAACAGGGAATTCAAGGTCGAGAAGCCAGAGTGTGGACATGTTGTGGGGTTGGTATCCAATGTTACAAACAATGCTTTTGCTAACTGTTTAATGACAAGCTAATTTGTCCTATAAGTCTTCATCTAAAGTACAGTTAAAAAAAAGTAAAGTCCTTTGGGAAATAATGATTTCCTCATCTCGTGTACCAACCAATGCCTGAGTTCAGGATACTCGTCCCCTCCTATGAATTAATCTACATGGTACCTATTTTCAGGACACAAGCAGCTTCCCTCCTATTCTGTCCAGTGAGAAAAATATCTGATCCTTCCTTAGAATAATCTTATCCCGGATATAAAGCTTCACTGGGAAATATGATAGAGCGCTACAGTCTGCAAAGCTAGATAGTTTCAATGTTAGACCTGAAAGAAAGGCCAAAACTTATCTTTTACTTCCTCCTAAACATACTTCTCAGAGGAGAAGCTAATCAGAATATCTAACAAACCAATCCCTACTTGAAGGCTACTTTTTCCTCCCTTCTTTGCTGAGGAGTCTCATTAAGATTTGAGGCCAAAAATTAGGTAAGAACTCTTATTTGGTCTCTCTTTGAGTTCTTTTCTACTTTCTGAGACCACCCAGGAAGCTCTGCTACTTACATGAATTTTTTCATTCCAGGAGTGGCTTTCGAATTTTTATATTCTAAGTATACAAGAGCAGCTATTGGGTAGAAATATGTTTGGGGGGGAGTGGGAATAAGGAAGATCTATTCTGAAACTGCATTTCTAAATCAAGTACACATTTCTCTCTTCGTTTGTATGTTTATGAGGTGACCAGTAGAAATCTCTTAGGCATGTGAGACTAGGTGGTAGGAGAGTAAGACCCTGTCTCCTCATCTGAGTGACGTAGCCATAAGCATCCCCAGTGCTTTGATACACCCCATTTCTGGTTGCACCTGTTTGCTTTTAGCTCCATTCTCAAACTCATTCAAGTCCACCTTCCAATCCACCCATCTTTACCTATTACCTCCTTCTCTGCTTTCTTCCTTCTAGCTTGGCTTCTGCTTCTATGTTTCAGATTAGGCTGCAGGACTCCTGAAGGCAGAGCCCACAACTTCTGCATCTCCCATACCTCCCAGTCCAGGGCTCCACACTTTGGGAGCTCTCATGAAAACTATGGCTAGCTGATTGATGGAAGAAACAGAAATAGGCCCCTGAAGTGACACAAAGCATATGGAATTCTCAGTATGGGAACTGAAAGTCCCAGAAAGCCTAGCATCACACCCTTTACATAGTACACACATCACAACAAATCCAGGGTTACTGGAAAAGTAACAGCCTCCCCAACCAGCCCTAACAAAAATTTCATTAGCGTGGATAAAGAACCAAAGCTGTAAATATTAGTGGCTGGAAATGGAAAGCTGGAGGACAGAGGTTGAACTGAGCAGGTGTTTACCTCACTCAATTTCAATCCATTTGCAGCCAACAACATCACCATTTGGCTTTCTTGAGCTCACCGACAGGCCATTTTTCATGATTTTACCATTTCTGGCCAAATGCGAACTTTTTAATTAAATGTACCACATGATTCCAGATGTTTGTTTATTTGTTCCAAAAAGGTTATAAAATCACTATATGAGGAAAAACGTGGTGCAAGGGTAAAGTTTTCTACAGCAGACAGGGAGACAAAATGAGTTGGAAGGACCTGGACTATGAAGTGTACATTGGGCAGATTTTCAGCAAAACAATCTACACCAAAAGCCCTGGCTTCAGACTCCTTCAAATTTCAGGAATAAAATGGAACTGGGCATTTATTAGTTTTGAAAGGAATGTAGCTCATCTTTGAGCCAAAGACAGGAATGAGAACAAATTTTTGTGGCTGCTCTGCCTGCTTGTTGTGTGTTTGTTCCTGTTGCCACAAGTTTCAGTATAATAACCACACCAACCTTCCATTTTGCAGTCCAGATTATACAGTTTCTGCATGAGTGGTAGGAGCCAATCGTACAAAGGGAAAGAACAAAGACGGATAACAGGCAAAGACCTCAGATTCCCATACACCACGCCAGCATTCTCAAAGACTTCTTTCTCTCTGGTTCTCTCTCCCTCCAAGCATAATCAGTCATTATATCTATTTCATTTGCTGCAGAGTGTTTCTTGTATTCTTTCCCTTCTTCTCTGTTCTCTAGCAAACCAACAGCCCTAGGTCTTCGTCAGCAAATGCTGCATTATTTCCTTCTTGTCATAACAAGTGTTGGGCTCTAAGCTTTTGTTTCAAAAGCCAACATTGGAAATAGTTTGAAGTGTGTAGGGAGGGAGAAAACATTGTCCATCTTCTTCTGATACCCAAGCCGGGAGTAGCCTGGTGACCAAATGGTCAGCAACTCCCGGGAGCAGTTCCGTCGGGGCCTGCGGTCCCCTTTACGTCACAAGCAGCATTCTGGCCCCAGCTGTCCTCCCCGCATGTTACCAAGTTGTTTCCTAAATCACCTTTGCTAGAAACCTGCGCTAGAGGCAGCACAGTCTGCAGACACACAACCTGGTGACAAGAAATCTTACGTTCCTAAAACCGGAACAAATACCCTTCAGTGTCATTCCACAGTGGCCTGCTGGAGCCTAGACTTTTCTTCCCAATTCTCCCTGCATACTGTTTGCATATTACTAATCTAAAAGCACAGCTTTTCATATAATTTAGACCCTTCTGCTTGTTCAAGGCCTAACTTAATATGGACCAACCTACATAAGTAGCTTCATTTCTAACTTTTTAAAGCTTACACCTTTTCTCTAGTCACTTGGTGCTTCTACTTCACCCATTTCACTTATTCAAAATACCCTCCTCCTGTCTTCAAAGTTCAAGGCCAACATCCTCCAAAGAGCTATGCCTGATTTTTCCATCCCTCAATGATTTCCACCTTTTCTAAATATTTATAATAGTATTTATGGATTTACCAAACAATGTAAATCTTAATTATATATGTGTTGTGTGGTTGTCATTGCTTCATTTTGAGATCTCCTCAGTCAAGACAGAGACCACAATCCCTAACATATAGTTTGTACACAGTACATACTAAATACAAGCTACAGGAGTCCTGGAATGACTGTGTCCATAGTAATTCTTGTCATTTAAGGAGTCATACTTGACCATGTCTTAGTTCCTCCCCTGTAATAAAGCCAAACCAAAACCAAACCCACTTCTGTCAAGTCAATTCCCCTCATGAAACGTGGTAGGACAGAGTAGAACTGTTCCATAGAGTTTCCAAGGAGCACCTGGTGGATTTGAACTTTTTGGTTAGTAGATGTAGCACGGGAAGGAGCAAAATACAGTTCTTGACTGTTAAACTTTAGCACATTGAGAATCATAACCCAGTGCCTATTCATAGTGACCCTATAGAACAGAGTAGAACTGATCCACAGAGTTTTCTAGGAGCTCTTGGTGGATTTGAACTGCTGACCTCTTGTTTATCAGATGTAGCACCTAACCACTCTATCACCAGCATTTCCTTTAAGAACCATAAGCCCTTTCCATTACAGGCCTCCACTTTTTAAGAGAGAGGGAGCATTTTTTTTTTTTTTTACCATTATTTTTTATGTGGATTGTCCGTCGAGGGAAGGGTCAGCCTTCTGACCTCTTACAGAAGCGAGGTTTTTTACTGCTGGAATTATGCCAGTATGGGCTTGATTCCAATTTCCACTTTTTGCTTTGCTTCTAGAACAGAGGCACTGGATTCCTATCTTCTCTGTATCCATGAGTGTATCACAAGTCTGCCCACACAGTAGAAATAAAGCAGTCCCAGAGACTGCAAATGAAAAATCATCCTTGGAGAAAAGGGATAGGAAATGGACCCCTATGGATTTCATATGCTTAAAGGAGGTTGCTTCAAGTTCCTGGAAAAAGTCCACGCCGGTCTTGGTAATAGTCTAACAGATTCATCCATCTTCAGATTCTACTTGGCTAGCTCTTTCATCAATGCCACCCTCCCAGACAGCAAGCACACAGATGCACATCTATCTATATACAATGCGGAAGTTTTAATCGACACTACCCTCCATTCCAGTCCACCCAGCACCATCAGTACAGAGTGAAGCTATTGACCCTGCAAAGTAGCAGGGAGATGAATTTGATGACCCAGACTAGAGTTTTTAAACCATTTCAGCAAGGTCTGGAATCAAAAGAAAGTACAATTTATTTAGCACTTAGTAAAGTCCTTTTACTTTGGAACAGAGCACACATACTGAAAATAGACTCCCACTGCCACACAGATAAAATAAACCTGTCAACCACTGCTGTCAAATCACTAGTCACCTCAGTTAAATAAAGGAAACTTCAGCATCTCTCAGCATCTTAGAATTCCACCAAGATTATAAGCACATAAAAGCATTATGAAGGAAAGAAAACTGAAGTAAGGGATTCTGTTGAAAATGTCATCAGAGGAAATCATTTTACAGAATTAGAAAATGCTAATAATAGCTCTGTACAAGGAACCAACACACTCTTCCCCCACACAGCCCTGGCAAAGTAGTGGCACAGAGTATGAAGAGGGGAGCTGAGGCCACCCACAGATAAGACATGTCCCTGTTGCTGAAGTGGTCTTCTTTTCCTTTCTTTTACTTAATCTACTTTTCATGGGGGAGGAGCCCCTGGATGATACAAATGGTCAGGCTCTCAACTACTAGCCTAACAGTCGGAAGTTCAATCCCTCCCAGAGGCACTTCAAAAGAAAGGCCTAGAGATCAGTTTCTAAAACGTCACAGGCTTGAAAAGCCTGTGGAGAGCCATTCTACTCTGAGATACACATTGACAGCAATTAACAACATCCATGGGAGAAAGTTAGATGTGCCACGTTTCTATAAATCTTCAGTGAATCAGTGATGGTTTTTTGAGAAATCATCTAATATGTAAGCCAGTTGCTCTCAAGCTGATTCTGATTCATGGTGACCCCATGTGGGACAGAAGAGAACTGTGCTTTCTAGGGTTTCCATGGCTGATGTTTTAGAAATAGACCACCAGGCCTTTCTTCTAAGGCACCTCTGGGTAACCTTGAACTTCCAATCTTTTGTTTAGCATCCAAGCACACTTTAGCCACTTGTATCACCCAGGGACTCCCATCTGATTCTTCACTTCTTAGAGAGACTAATCAAAGTATTCCAGAAGATAAAAGGCAACATATAAGCAGGCTGCCCCAGTCATAGGGTCTGAGCTCAGATGAGACTTATCCGACTAAGTCACCATTGCCATCAGATTGCTTGTTCCAGCATTTTGAATAGTCAGTGACAATCAATACCCCCCCAAACCAAGCCCACTGCTGTCGAGTCAATTCTAACTCATAGTGATCTTAAGGGACAGAGTAGAACTGCCCCATAGACTTTCCAAGGAGCACCTGATGGATGTAAACTGTTGACCTGTTGGTTAGCAGCTGTAGCACTTAGCCATTGTGTCACCAAGGTTTCCCATAGACAGATGCAGAAAGACCCCTTGATACTTACCTATTAAGAAAGCCCATATAAAAGGTTGTGATGTCCTTAAGTCTTTACTATTGTTCTACAGAGATTTTGTTCACAATGATCAAATGTACTTAGTTTTCACATCCCTTGCAGGCTCACACACAAGATGGCAGGAATTAAAACAAAAAGTAATAAATTAAACAAACAAACAAAAACAACTAATTGGCCAAAAGATTGTCTCCAAAGTCTGTAAACCCAAAACCAATTGCAACAAACTCTTGGGTCAACAGGCAGTCTCCTGTCGTATCTCCCCTCAAAATGCTGTTAGTTGGCATTTGGTTCTCTGGCCAACATCTCTCTGCCCCAAACCCTGCTGTCTGTCCGCACTGTCATGTCTTCATATGCAGACATTTAATTTCCCTTTTCTTTATTTCACTATGGCTTATTTAATGAGTTGAAGCAAAACATTGTATTTACGGCCTCTGGGAAAACATAGTTTATGATTTCTGAGGCTAAAAATGTTTTAAAAATAAAAAGTACCAGCAATTTTTCTTTCCTTTTCTTTTGGATTACACACATCGAGCTGCTTCAGAGAGATATACAGAAAAATCAATTGTTCAACATTAAATGCAACTTGCATTAAGAAAACTGCAAACAGCAACTAATTATGACAAGTTGCTATGTAAATTACTCTGTGACAGTCCAAGCAATCAATTTCAAACACAAATAGACTAAGCCCCTGGCTTGAGAAGCCGATGAACACGTAACAACAGTGTCAGTAAAAACAATGGCAGAGATCGCCAAAATTAGCAGGAGCAGGATGGTATCGCCTCCGAGAGAGCTTTCACAGCGTATTTCCTCTTGGTTTCTTACTGCCTTTCTGTTATACATTTAACCCTTTCATTATTACATTTTTTCTTGGTAGTTTTTTTCATGGCATGTGTATTCAATATTGAAATGCATGCTTACAAATTGAGTATGTTTAATTTTTTGGTTGGTAATATAGATTTCGAGAAATGTGATTGGGCGATACAATCTGCCAATGAAGCCAGTAGCGCTTTGGCCCCACCAGTCTGTGGCATGACCGCACGCCACTAAGAACCTGGTAGATTAAGTGCTGGTACCTTTCTGTTAGCTTGCATGGAGATCCTCTGGTTTTCTAAATAGAACACAGAAAAACTAAAACAAACTCATCAGAAACCCAGCAGCTATCATACAGAAAAGCCATAATTATGCCTGTGAGACTTAGAAAAAAAAGAAAGCAAAAGTTTACAAAAAGGAAGCAAAAGTTTTAAAAAATCACCTACGAAAATGTTCAGCCTATACAACCATGAGCCTCTGGCTCTGGTCTACTGAGCTTCAGGTATCTCAGAAGGGACCCGCTTTGAGACTACATGCGTTAAAACTAGAATAGTGACCTCTGAGGTCCATAGATACGAAAAGGGCTGAAATACTGTGTATGCCAGTGGTACAAAATTAAAGTCCAACACACAATATGGCAGGCTAACTACTGCACCTCTTCAGACTGTATGAGCATTACGGGTCAAAAATAATTCAGGAATGTTCACTGCATTTATGGGTACTTTGTAAAATGCATACGTAGACAAATTGGAATGGACCCTCAACTTGATAGCTGTTGGCCTGGTAGGACTACTGTAGACATGCTGGATTGTCTGTTCTAACTGGACATTATCAGCAACCTCTTTCAAGGTCTTCTCTGCAGTTCAGAAAGGGAATAAGAAACTGTATTTCCCCAAATCCTCTTTAGTGTACATTTTCTCATTCAGGGTAAACTTTGTTCCTTAGGGCTTTCTTGGCTGTAATCTTTATGGCATCAATGAGTGTGTCTGAACCACCAACCTTAGGGTCAGTAGTCAAGTACAAACCATGTGCATCATCCAGAGACCTTCGTGGTTCTAGGTTAGAGTCTGCCAAAGACTGGCACTGTCGTAAGGTCTGGAAGTCTAGAGAGAAAGGCTGGACCACGCAGAGGCAGTTGATTGCAAAGTCTGAGGCAGTTTCCAAGAGACCTACTTGAGAATTACCAGCATTGGTGCTACAGGTTGAAAAAGCCAGAAGGAGATCCCCAAGTCTTTTGAGACCCACAGGAACTTTTCAGCAAGCTCTGGAGACTCACCTACCTCAGTGCTGAGGCTGAGACTCTGACTGGGGCTTCTCCGACCGTGACTGTCAGTGCTTTACTGAATATGTCGGTCTCAAATTTCTCACATTAAAATCCTCCATGATATGAATACATAGCATTCTTCTATTTTCCTTGCTGTATTTTCCCTTTCCATTTCTCAGAATTTCTGTGCCCCTGATTTATTGTTCTATAGTTTTTAAATGGGTCAAGGGGAAAATGGTAACACATGTAATTATTTCTCTCTCTCCCTCTTTCCTTCATCTCTCCATTTCCCTCTCCACTGTCCCACGGTGACTACTAATCTTCTTTTGTCTAGATAGAGTTGTTGCCTATTTTAGATATTTCATAAAAACAGAATTATATAACATTTGTCCTTTGTCTGACTTCTTTCACTTAGCATAACTAATGTCAGTGTTTATCTCTGTTGCAGCTTGTATTAGAACTTCATTTATCTTTATACCTGAGTAATACTTCACTGTATAAAGAGACCACATTTTGTTTATACATTCACTTGTTGATACACACTTCTATTGTTTTCCATCTTTTGGCTTTTGTGAATAACGCTGCCATGAACACGGGTGTACATATTTCTGTTCGAGTCTCTGTTTTCAATTTTTGGGGTTATACACCTAGCAGAGGAATTGCTAGATCATGTGATAATTCTTTATTTAACTTTTTTAGTAACCAATATTTAACTGGCTATATGAAGAATGAGTCAGTGATGAGAAAGAAAGCAGAGGTGAGACTTAGCATTTCTCCTCAGAGAGCTTACATTAATGAAGCGCTCAAGATTTATACATGTGACTTCAGTCATAGCAACTACACTAAGATGGTAGAAATAAATATCATAAGTATCTCAAGCAGAGGAAAAATCCACACAGCTAAGGCAAGGCAAAGTTTTGTGCCAGACAAAGACAGTACCAAACATTACTCTTCTTATTATGTATTGATAATCCATAAGTGACAGATGGAAAAATTGAGTCTCTGTCTCCTGATTATTATTCTAGCACAAGACTTGCTTTGCACTTGAATCTACAATCTTTAGGACATGAATCTTGGACCAATCATACTTGACATTGGAAGCTATATAAAAGGACAAGTAAAGGGAAAATGGCATGTGCAGAAAAATAGCAATTTGCACATAAATGACTGTCTACCAGTTCTTGTAGTTGTTGGTGCGGAATGAAAAGAGATTGGGAACTGGATGAATCAAAAACTGTTTGCAAATAGAACTTCCAGTTCTAACTTCCAGTTAGAATTTTACACCAGTTTCAGGCATCCTGGGGGATTTTATTTGGGAAACGGTTGGTGCAATATGCTTTTTCATTGTGAAAGAAAAGACTTTCTCTCTACAAATGTTTACAAGCTGTCTATCTGAGGTATTAACAAATGACACTCAAAGGGTTTAGTATTCATTTACTTTAGTTTTCTGGGTTTGAAAAAATAATTTCCCTGTTTGTTCTTACATGATTCATGCCAAGATGAGACATAACAGTTGCACTTTTTCTATAAATAGATCAGACCAACAGTTGAGCCTTAATAGGCTGTCTTTGGCTGCCTCTTCATCAAGCTCCTCATGCCATGGACCCCAAGAACCATGATACAGACTTACTTGTTCAATGTCTGTGTTCTTAATACCTACCAGCTAACAGGGGTGCTACGTGTACAGGAACAATCTTCAGTAAGAGGTGGTTTTTGTTGGCTCCCTGTAAGTAGCTTTTATCCCACTGATGTTGGACTCTGATGTCACCGAAGACATGCATTTTCCCTCTAGGTATCTAAGCATTTTTTTCATATTCCAAGTATTACTCAAAAATTATCTTATATTGCATTTCCTCAAGACTTAAATTTCTTATTTTATTATCTAAATGGCAGATGATATTTATCCTATTCTTGATGACTATTATTTACCTGATTATGTCCTCCTACTGTACTATGCCAGTTTCACAGCTAGATAAACTTTTTCAAATGTGTTTGAAGTCTTTCAGACTTCAATTCCTATGCAATGTACTCAATATGCTGTATGGCAAAATTTTCTTTATTCAAAAACAAGAACCCATGAAAACATGATCCTAAGGTTAAGTATTAACTCTTTTTATATAGGACATTATTATTTGTCTAGGGGAATCCCTAAAATGGTCTCTAAAGGCACAGAGAATAACAAGAATGATCTTTGTAAGGATATTCAGTGAGGAAGATCTGCTCATGCCTCTCAAAATGTAACATATTGGTAGCTACTCATCCAGTTTGACTGGGAGTAAAATTGATTTTGATAAAAATGACACTTAGGGAAAGGAATTACAACTGAGCCATAGTTAACCAAAGTATACTGAAATGTAGAAAAGTTCTATTGATGCCTATACACCAGACTCTCAACTTTGAGGTATGACATCATGAAGCCAGCTGCACAGGTCTGATTTACAGACATTGGGGGCTCTGCATTCTTTTCTTGATCATTTCCTGTAGTTTATAAACATGCCACTTGCTGAGAGCCCATAAATCCTCTCTGAGGCCCAACTCTACCACTTTCTGGGAGTCTCCACAGCCTTTCTTCCTATGGCCAGCAATGTAGCTGGAATGATGAAACTTGAACAGTCCTTAATTGATGAAATTTCCTGCTTGGAGAACGACGTTTAGAGTATGAGACAACCCTTATCTGAGTCTTCACAAACTTAACCTTGGAAGGCAGAGTCACGATTCAGAAATATGGTTATCATGATAATCAACATAAAACAGGCTAAAGACATTACACCATGCACTCTCTTCTTGTCCTTACCAATTCCCAAAAGGGAAATTATGTATTCCTTGGACTAACCACCCAACGTAGGTATAATGCATTTTATTTTCAAATGATACTTCATGGCAGTATTCTGTCTGCTTTTGAAGCTGCGAACTCTAAAGATTGCAAAAGGAATTAAAGGCTTTACAAGAACTGGGTAAGCCAAATTAATGTTTTGAGGATCAGAGAATTCTGCAAAAACTGCACATTAATTCTCTCCAATGTTGCCTGGCAAACAGGAATTCCTTTTAGCTATAAGTACAGTTCATTCATTTTGAAATTACAGATTTCAAAGACTACACTCCCAGTCATTCTTTTTAAATTATAACAAGTTTCCCAATTTCTCTTCACCACTGTTGCTGAATGCAATGATTTACTTAGTAATTTTTAAATACTACAATCTCATTTAAAGAAAAAAATCACAAAATTATATTATACTATGAGTTTATTTGCCTTCCCAGCAGACTGTCACTGAATTCTATTTAATAAGAGTTTAAATCGCTAGATTTGACAAGTATAGTTTTCTCATCAAGGACTGAAAAAGTACGGTATTCCTTTTAGAATACCGAGGCACTGGTAACAAGCCCAGAGATGAGTATGGCTAAGTGTCCCTTCTTGTAGCCACTGAGAGCAGTAACAAGTTGAGTCCCTACCTCGGTGACTGGTGAGCTCCCTGGAACCCGAAGGCAGGGGTGTATAGTGGTGCTGTGGAGAGGCAGCAGCATCTTCACTGGAAGCCTGCATGATAAAAACAAATGTCAGCATGAAGCAACACCAAACACTAAATACCCTGAATTACTAAGCAGATTTCACTGGAATCTGAATTTGGAAGAAAATGTTATCAAAGAAGAGTTTTCTTAGGAAGTAGCAGTGGTTTTTGTAGAAACAAAATTCTGCTGTGTAAAGTGGAACTCTGGTGGCATAATGGCTAAGTGCGATGGCTGCTTACCAAAAGGTTGGCAGTTCAAATTCACCAGATGCTCCTTGAAAACTCTGTGGGGGCAGTTCTACTCTGCCTTCTAGGGTCACTATGAGTTGGATCAACTCAATAGCAGTGAGTTTTTGGAAGCGCAAAGTTAGAGCATGATCGGTTCATGGTAGAATTCTTGCCTTCCCTGCAGATACCAGGGTTCAACTTGCACCAATGCACATCTGTGCAGCTACCACCTAATGGTCAGCAGAGGCCTGTGTGCTGCCATGATGCTGGCAGTTTCAGCAGTTTCCAGACTCTGATAAACTAATAAGAAAGGCTGAAAATCAGTCAGTGAAAACTCTGTGGGTCACGACAACCTGATCCGTAACTGATCATGGAGGTTGTGCAAGACCAGGCAGTGTTCTGTTCCATTTGTGTGTGGGGTTACCATGAATCAGAGGCCAACTTCAGGAAGCTAAAGCAAGTGTAAGGTAGAATACAAAGCGTTGCAGAGCCTGAGAGTACTCATAGATAGAAGGGCTCTGCAAAGACAAGGGGATGTTTTGTTTACATTATGCTGAATACAGAGAGAGAGAACAGGAAAACAGAGAGAAGCTGAAAACAGGAAATAGTATAGACTTAATTTCTATCACAGGCCTAGTCCAGTTACTCTCACAAATTAAATGCTCACTATGAGTAGATCTCTATAGAAACTAGCGAAGAAGCTGAGACTCAAGGTAGATGGGGGAACAACACAAGGCTGGTTCACATCACCCCGCGGCACAGAGACAGAGCAAAGACGAGTAGCTCAGCCACAGGTAGGTACCATCACGGAAGGGTACAAACAGTCATAAACTGTTTGGGGTGCTGGGTATGCTTCAGAGTATCACTGAGAAACCTAGCTGAAATTTGAAATGTAATGGTTATCAAGAAATCTTCACCATCCCAAAGTCTAAAAGAAAATTACACTAGATAGTACTCTATAAAAACATTACAGTATATATACATATGATTTCTTTTCTACTGTACACCAACAACTCTTTAATCCTGGAACTGTATATGATGTGACTCAGGCTACTAACTTGCTCTTTATCTCCACATCCTTGGTGGCTGACTAGAAAGTCATATCTAGAGTTTGTCCGTTTATAGCAAGAAGCAACACCACTGCAACTCATACTGAGACTTATGAATCAAATCTTTTTTTTTTTTAATATCCAAAAAAGAACATCTGCTAAGATCAAAACCCTAAGCTTACAACCTTTCCAAGCTTCATGAAAAAGTAAATTTCATTAATGCCACATATTTCTTTCTGGAATAGGAAATATATTATATGGGATATGTTTGCCCTGCTAGAAGCAGCCTTTTCTCCAAAGAGATTACCTACATTATAGGAATCAAAAACATACAGAAGATTAGACCTATGTGCTAGAAAAACCCTTTAAACTGCATTTCTGACATTTGAAATGTTTGATTAAGCTACTTTCAGTGGAGACTTACAGAGTTTTGAATGGAGCAAAATCAGAAGCTCTGTCCCTAAAGGCATAGACAGATTTTCAGGTATCATTACTTCACTCCAGCTGAAAGGGAAATATGTGGTGTTTAAAGCTTGATTCAAGGGTGCTGGGTACAGGTGAATTAAAGCTCAGTCACCAAGAAAAATGTTTTATAAAGGAAATAAGCCTTGCTGGATACTACGTCATTAGACACTTAGGATGTTGCAAAAATAAGAAATAGCCAGAAATTAGATTAAAATTCAAACACTACAGTCCTCACGTCTCACTCTTTGGCATTCAGGGTATCCTCTCTTCACTACGTGGTAAATGAAACACAGTGACGGTGTTCTAAGCTGGACTGTCCTTCCATACATCTGCAGTACCTCCTCCGCAGAGGCCATAGCCACTCTCTCTGACAATATTTCTGCTTCACCTCATCACTGAAAAAACTAAACTTCTAACATGAGTTTTAGGTTGCTGTAATTGTGATATTTCTTAGTACTTTTAATTTCAATTTAGGCTGTTGACAATTTGATGACAGCTTTTCCTAAAATTACTGGAAGAAACTCTACCTTTCAGCAAATACCTCTGACTGTGCAAAACATTGAAATTCCATAACCAACAGTAAAAGAGCTATTTCATTTTATTCCCAAGGTAGACAAAGCAGAATTAGTGTTACTTACGTTCTGTTTTACAGTTATCATTCTATACCCAGCATTTAATTGTACTTTTATACCCAGTTTCCATTTATTAATGTAAGTCATGGAAAAGAGTCCAAGAAAAGAATAATTCTGGAAAACCTACCTTTCCATAGTTAGATGTTTAAACTACTATACATCAAGATTCAAACCACTCAGTCTTTGACTTGACTTTTACCAAAACAAAGCCACGTGATGTTTTCAAATGAAATGTACATGTTTATTCTCTACACCTTATGCTAAGAAGCATAATTTAGAAAAGCACAGTTATCACA
Source organism: Heterohyrax brucei (assembly GCA_028571685.1). Classification (NCBI taxonomy): domain Eukaryota; kingdom Metazoa; phylum Chordata; class Mammalia; order Hyracoidea; family Procaviidae; genus Heterohyrax; species Heterohyrax brucei. The sequence goes on along the minus strand of CM053154.1, from coordinate 78,457,223 downwards.
TGGAAGAAGGGAATGAGAAAACGTCTTGAATTTGTACATTATCTGCTGAAGAATAAAGAACTTTTCCCAAAACTGAAGCAATACATTCATAGTATACTGGGTATGAAATAATAGAAGCATAAATGGAAAGATTTAAGAAAAGTTTTCTTTTGCCAGAGTTAAGAAACATACGCCTAAAATAGGAATAGGAAAATTTGGATAAATATGAATCTTCAGGATTACAAAGAGTCTGAAATATTTGGGGTCTTTGTAAAATTTCCTAAATATTTATGGCAAGACAGTGTACATTCATATTTTACTTTATAAAAAATACCTGTAACATAGACAATAAATATTATTATCCAGAATATATAATACCCCGAAATCAATTTAAAGTGTAGTAGAAAAACTGGACAAAGGAAATGGCAGGCAACTTAGAAGAAAAAATCTGAATGAACAATAAACAAAAGATAAGGTGGTCAAATTCACTGGTAATAAAAGCAATACAAATTAAAATGATGAGATACAATTTCTCCACTCATCATATTGACAAATTTTCAAGTATCACACTAAGAAGCACTAGTGAGAATGAAGACAAACAAAATTCTCCTCTTTTGTCAGTGGGAAAGTCAACTACTTTGGAGAGTAATTTAGCAGTATCTAATAAAACTGAAATCAGTGTAGCAATTTCATTTAAAATACACGCTGTAAAAATTTTCACACAGGTCTGAAACATGAAACATAGCAATGTTCACGGCAGCATGATTTATAACAGAACAAGTTAGTAATAACATACATTTCTGCCAAAAAGAAAAAAGATAAAGTGTCTATTCATACGAGGAGGTAATTAAAATTTAAGGACAACAAATCTGATTTATATATCTCAATTCCAATAGATCTAAAAAAGCAACGAAAACCAAACCTGTTGCCATTGCCTATCCCCAAAACTCAGTGATCCTATGTATGCAGAGTGACTGTGCAAGTTGCACTGATGTATTATTTATGTAGATATGTAGCTCTTTAATCTCAGATGAATGTTGAAACACCTAAAAGATATACACTAAATTCATGAAAATTCAGGGGGCAGAGTAATAAGACTGAGGCTAGGAGGGTGAAATTGGGGGGGAAAGGGGTTTCAACTTTATGTATATTGGCTATTTCTTTTTTTAAAGAAAATTCTTGAGGCAAAGATTTCAAAATATTAAAACTACAAATTCAAGATAGTAGCTACACATGTTCCCCTTTTTACAGCTTTTCCACATTTTTGAAACTTCTCAAAATTAACCCTGGAAAACAATATTCTTGTTTCTGCTCAGATGCATACAGTACTCAGTTGATACGAACCTATCCTTAGAGGAAATTTCCTGAAATAACTCTCCAGCATTCCTACAGCATGGATTAATGCCATCTCTGGTTGTGTTTTAGTGATGAAATATCCCTTCTGTTACTTCTAAAGCTATTGTGACCTAAGAATGAGGGTGGGAGTACAGGGAGCTGGTAATAGTAAATGTATCTCCCCTCTTCAGTAAAGCCTGAAATGCTCATTCACCCTTCTAAGTCTTTCTGCTTAAGATTTGTCAAAGCACTCTGAAGATTTCCCTCCTTTTCTTCTAGACTAAAGAGCTGCTAATAATTTTTAAAAAATAATATCAATAATGGTAATTGTCACTAATATAATGCACCCTGCAATTTCCATAATGCAGAAAGGAAAGTAGAACTTTGGCAACCTCCTTGGAAAAAATTCAGTGGAAATACAGTGCACACCACAGGAAACTTGTAAGGTGAGAATTTCACTCAATGGTTACCAAAACTCATGCCTTCAGGTGAATGTGTAAAAGTCAAGCCCCTTCCCATCAGGTGCATTCAGTGGAAACAGACATTCCAGTGGATATTTCTGCACATTGTGGATGTACTGAAGGAACATGATACAGACCACAGAAGGAGAGATTTGGCAGGTGCTACAATAAGAAGGTGGCAGCTACAAAGCTGTTTAATAGCCATAAATCTCTCACTATTTTTCACAAAATATCACATAAGACCACAGCTCCACAACTTATTCCCAATTACTCAGCTCAAGTGGAGCGCTCTGGCATGCTCACTCACCCTTAAATCATACACTGCATAAAGTGATCCTGGGTCTGGGAAATTTTTCAGCCTCTTTCAAGTAAAAGCAATCCTCACTTTTCATCACAAGTCATTTCCTGAAACCATGGTATAAAGCTGCCTTTTCTAAAAACATTTATTTTCTTTCATAAGAAAAAGCATCACTCATTTAGCTTTCAAGTGTTGAATAATCACCTACTATATGCCAGGCCCCAGTCTGAGAATACCAAGAAATATAAAATGAGGAACTTGGTTGTATTTTTCCAATTCGTCAGAAATATAATCATGATTAGTATTGGACATGAATAGTCACAGACACATAGCATGATCCCACACTGTTTTGTTCCCACAGAATCTTGTACCTGGCTTCTAATTTGACACCTGAACACAAGAAACAGTAATGGTGTCCTGACTTGTTCCTACTTGATGCTAACAAGCTTTCCCAAGACTAACTATAGAACAGTAGCCCCTTGTGCTCAACAGGGTGTTGGAAATAAGGAAGTAATGTGTGATGACTGAATGTATTTAAACTCAAAGAAAAAACTATATACCATGATTGTAATTCAACACAACAAAGCTAGAGCCAAGTCTCCAGAATCAGAGGATAAAAGATTGGCCAGTGTCTGAAGGATTAAGTTAGAAGTTAACCAGCAGTCAGAGGACTAGTGCTACCTGATCTGCTTACAGGTAAAGAAATTGAGAGGGGGAAAAAAAGGCAAGGTAGGCAGAAGGTGAAGCAGTAACTATGAGACCAAGAATGGCCCCCAAAGGAACAAAAGGCAGAGTCTGAACAGAAACTGAGCATTAACTGAGGGAGGAAGCTGAAGGGTAATTTGGGTCAAAAGCCAGCATCTAGAAAGTCAGATTAAATGGTAAATGTTGTGCCATAGTCTTCATTTACTTGATTAAGAAAACCCTTTGAAGACAATAGCTTGGAACTTCCCATCTGTTTTTATCTGATCTAAAAAAGAGTCCAGTTCTGCCAATGCCCACAATGACATCCAGCTCAGGGTAGGAAAAAAAAAACAAAAAACCCACCAAATCCATTATCACGAGTCAGTTGCAACTCAGTGACCCTACAGAAAAGAAGAGAACCACTCGATAGGGTTTCCAAGGAACAGCTGGTAGATTCAAATTGCCAAGTTGGGCTTAGCAGCTGTGCTCTTAAGCACTGTGCTATCAGGGTTCCAAGATTAGAGTAGTAATTCACAAATTTCATGAAGAAAGGAAGGAAGAAGGAAAGAAGGGAACAAGGTAGGAAGAGAACAAAGGAGCAGCAAGGAAAGGAAAGAGACAATGAGGAGATGGAGGAAAGACAGGGAAGCACGAAAAAGGAAAGAAGAGTTGTGGTTTGGATATTTTGCAGGCTGTTACATAAATTACCAAATCGAATATAAGAGCTGAAAAAAGCCTTACAAATGTAGAGCAGTGGCTTCCTAAGTATTTTTGGCAGACACTTGCATAACAGAAGGAAAAAAAGAAAACAATTTAAATACAGGGTATTATAAAAAAAATGGTGGGGCAGAGTCAAGATGGTGGACTAGACACACACCACCTTAATTCTCTCTGAAAACCAAGGCCTGGTTTGATGGGTAAATGGAGCCTTCTGGATACCCAGTGAGCCCTAGGACACAGCATAGGGTTGTCAATTTGGACTCCATGTCACTGAATGGGAAACTTCTTCTCTTTCACTGACCCCCACCTGTGTTAATGGCTGGCTCTTGTGGACCAAAGGTAACTGGTGTTTTTAATTTTTTTTCTTTTTGTTAGCTGGTAGGAGGATGGGCTTAAATGGCAGCAAAGCTCAGCTACACTTTTCACATGATCAACAGGTAGAATAGCCACATTTTGAGAACCTGGCTCTAGACTCAGAGCACAACAATTCCTCCACCCTCTCTTTCTGAACCTCCACCACAGATTTGGCTATTTCACAGCAGGCGGGAGAGCTGGTGTGGGATGCCATCTTGTTCAACTGGGGTGCAGATTTACCCAAATGGAGGCCTCAGCAGGGGCTAATTTCCAGGCTGGGAGGCAGTGCCAGACCAGAGAGCACTTTCCCAGCAGAAAAGCTGTGTTTAGCACAGTGTAGCCTTATGGTTGGGGACCGGAATTGGACGACAGCAGGGCAGTAGCCTGTCCATACTTTTAAAACTAGATCACAGCATCTGGGGATGGATATAGAGGTGCCTCCATTGCCAGCTTGAAAGAGAGACTTGCACACCTGACAGCCTGACTGATTTTGGAAGCTGTCAGATAGCTTTTACCTTTCAAAACCAGACTACCTAGAGAAATAACCATGGTGCAGCCTGAATGCATCTCCTTCAGCCTTTACTGACCCACATTACAGGGTCAACTAACAGCCCCCCAGTGACTTCATAATTAGGGCCATGTCTTTGCCAGCCAGGAGGTGGAGACTGCTACCCCAGAGATTCCATTGGCCCAGTCACTGGAGTACACAGATGTGACTGGTAATCAACTTGTTTCTCAGAACTGTGCCTCAGCTCCTGTTAAGGCAACACAAGAGAAACTGAGGAACCTCTAGATGCCCCAAAAATAACAAACACTGGCCAGACACTTAAAGAAAAATCCACCCATGGCTTCAGTAAGCTCCCAAAGGAAAGAACCAAAAAGTTCCCAGATGAAGATGCCTTTCTGAAACTTTTGGAAGTTGAGTACAAAACAATTATATAGAAAGCCTGCTGGCTCCTAGAAATTACACAAAATGAAGCAGAGCAAAATGAATAACTAAGCAAGCTTTTCAAATTGACGGAACATCAGCATTCTGAAATCTGACAGATCAATAACAAAATTAAAGGATTAGAAAATTCAATTCAAAGCCAACAGACTTTCTGACTTTGAAGGCAGAGCTACTGACATGTATGAAAAGAAACCAAAGAAAACAAACACAAAAAAAAATGAAGAAGCATTAAGAAACATGTGGGACTCTATCAAGAGGAACAATCTGTGGTTAACTGGAAAAGGAACAAGAAAAATGCATAAGCATTAAGAAACATGCAGGACTCTACAGAGAGGAACAATCAACGATTAATTGGAGTTCCTGAAAAGGGAGGTACATCTCAAAACACAGAGAGTATTGTTGTTGAGTTGCTGACAGAAAACTTCCCCGAAATGAAGAAAGACAAGAACATAGATATCCAAGATGTGTATTGAACACCACACAATATAGAGCAAAAAAGAAAGACACCAAGACATATTATAATCAAGCCTAATAAAATGAAACATAAGCAGAAACTCTTAAGGGCAGCGAGACTCAAAGCAAAGCTAACATTCAGAGGGAAGCCCTGTAGCTTTTTGTCTGATTTCTCAACAGAAACAATGCTGGCACAGAAGCAGTGGGATGTCATATTCAAAGCATTGAAGGAGAAAAACTTCCAACCAAGAACTATATATCCTGCAAAACTGTCTTTCAAGTTGAAAATGAAATTAAGACATTTGCAGATAAACAGATACTCAGAAACTTTGTGAAAACCAAACTAAAGCTACAAGAAATACCGAAAGAAGCTCTTGGCTTAAAAAAACAAAAGCATTAACTCTGTATTTTAGGAGACAATATAGGACACATCATCCAGAAGCCTACTCAGTTAGGGAAGGTGCAAAGCTCAACCAAACTATAATATTAAAATAAGGGATCCAGTGATCACATCATGAAAACTATGATACCATCATATTAAAAAGAGGGATATACTACAGTAGCTATAGTCCTTAAAGATGAAGAGGAAGTTAATAACATATGCAGAAGTTAATACTGAGTTTAAACATAGATTATTTAGGAGGATCATAGTGTTAGCAGCAAAGCACAATAAAGATGCAACATATCAAAACAAGAAAGGTTATAGAGGAGTCTCAACAAACACAAAACCAACACTGAAAAGGGTGAAAAATCAACCCATAAAGAAAAAGGTCCCAGAACAGAATAGTAAGAGCAACAGAGAAAACATCAACACAAAAATAAATATATCAAAATGACACCACTAAACACATACCTATTAATAAATACACTGAATGTAAATGGAATGAATGCCCCAGTAAAGAGACAACGAGTGACATCTTAGATCAAAAGACATGACCCATCTATATGTTGCTTACAAGAAACTCACCTTAGACTTAAAGATAGGAACAAACTGAAAATTAAAGTGTGGAATAATATATACCAAGCAAACAATATACAAAGAAGAACAGATGTAGCAATAGTAATCTCAGATAAAATCGATTTTAATATAAAATCTATTATCATAAACAAGGATGGACAGTATTTACTGCTGCAAGGTTCAGTACATAAGCAGGAGTTAACAATATCAAATATTTATGCCCCAATAATAGAGCATCTAAATACACTGAACAAACACTGACTACATTAAAAAATGATATAGATCACTTCACAATAATAGTGGGAGACTTCAACACTTCTGCAGACTTCAACAGTACTGCACAAGTCCTCTAGAAAAAAAAGCTCAGTAAACACACAGAAGACCCTATTGCTACAATTAACTAATTAGACCTCATCGACATATACAAAACTTTCTATCCACCAGCAGATAACTACACCTTCTTCTCTAGTGCACATGAAACATTTTCCAGAATAGACTATGTGTTAGGACATAAAGTAAACCTCAACAAAATCCATACCATTGAATTATTGCAAAGTATCTTCTCAGACCATAAAGCCATAAAAGTCAAAATCAACAACAGAAAAAATATAGATAGAAATTGGAACTCATGGAAACTGAACGTCTTGCTCAAAAAGCCATGGGTTATAGAAGAAATCAAGGACGTAGTAAAGAAATTTATGGATTCAAATGAGAATGAAAACACTTTCTACCAGAACCTATGGGATACAGCAGTGTTCAGAGGTCACTATCTCTATAAATGCACACATCTGGAAGGACGAAAGGATCTAAACCAAAGAATTAACCCTACAGCTAGAACAACTAGAAAGAGAGCAACAGAAAATCCCCTCAGGCACCAGAAGAAAGCAGATTATAAAGATTAGAGCAGAATTAAATGAAATAGAGAATAGAAAAACAATTGAAATAACTGTTAAGACCAAAAGCCAGTTTTTTGAAAAGATTAACCTTATTGACAAACCATTGGCTAAATTTACTTTAAAAAAAAAGGGAAAAAAACAAATAACCCAAATAAGAAATGAGAGGTGAGATGTCACAACAGATCTAACAGAAATCAAAACTATCATAACAGAATACTACAAAAGACTGTACTCAAACACATTTGAAAACATAGAAGAAATGCACAAATTCCTAGATTCATATCATCTACCAAAATTATCACAAGGTGAAGCAGAACAACTTAACAAACCTATCACAAAGAAAGAGATTGAAAAAGTCATCAAAAAAACAATCAAACAAAAAAAGCCCGGGCTCAGATGGCTTCATTTCATAATTTTACCAAGCTTTTAGACAACAGTTTACTCCAATACTACAGAGACCATTTCACAGCATAGAAAAGAATGGAATATTCCCAAACTCATTCTATGAAGCCAGCATAACCCTGATACTGAAGCCACGGAAAGATCTCACAAAAAAAGGAAAAGACAGACCAATATACTCATGAATCTAGATGCAAAAAGCTTCAACAAAATCCTTGCCAACAGAACTCAAAAACATATAAAAAACAATTCATCATGACCAAGCTGGATTCATACCAGGGATGTAAGGCTGCTTCAACACCAGAAAAACAATGAATGTGATCAACCACATAAATAACACAAAAGACAAGAATCACTTGATTTTGTCTATTGATGCAGAAAAGGCATTTGATAAAGTCCAACACCATTCATGCTAAAAACTCTCAGCAAAATAGGAATAGACAGCAATTCCTCAATACAGTAAAGGCCATTTATACAAAGCCAACTGCCTACGTCATCCTGAATGGAGGGAGACTGAAAGAATTCCCCTTGAGAACACGAACTAGACAAGGATGCCCACTCTCACCACTTCTATTCAACATTGTACTAGAAGTTCTGACCAGAGCAATTAGACAAGACAAAGAAATAAAGGGCATCTGCATCAGCAAAGAAGTAAAAATCTCCCTATTTGCAGATGATATGATTGTATACACAGAGAATCCTAAAGAATCCATAACTAAAATTCTCAAACTAAGAGTTCAGCAAAGTATCAGGATACAAGATAAACGTAAGTAAATCAGTAGGATTCCTTTATGCTAACAAAGAGATGATCAAAGAAGAAATCACCAAATCAATACCATTTACTATAGCCCTCAAGAAGATACAATATCTAGGAATGAATCTAACTAGAGAAATAAGAGACCTACACAAAGAGAAATGCAAGAAATTAAGAGACTTACATAAATGGAGAAATCTACCCTGCTCATGGATAGGAAGACTTAATATTGTGAAAATGTCTATTTTACCCAAAGCAATCTAATTACACAATGCAAATCCAATACAAATTCCTGTGACATTTTTTAATGAGATGGAGAAACAAATCACCAATTTTGGAAAGTGATGAAGCTCCAGATAAATAAAGCACTACTGAAGAAGAATACACTAGGAGGCCTCTCACTACCTGACTTTAGAACATATTACACTGCCACAGTTGTCCAAACAGCCTGGTACTGGTAAAAAAAAAAAAGAGAGAGAGAGAGAGAGAGACAGATAAATCAATGGAACAGAGTTGAGAACCCAGAGATGACATCATCCTCCTATGAACAGTTGATATTTGACAAAGGCCCTAAGACATTATACTGTGGTAATTGCAGCCTCTTCAACAAATGGTGCGGCAAAATTGGATATCCATCTGCAAAAAAGTGAAACAAGACCCATATCTCACACTTTACCCAAAAATCAACTCAAATTGGATAAAAGACCTAAATATCAAAGCTAAAATGATAAAGATCATGTCAGAAAAAACAGGGTCAACAATGGAAGTTATAATACACAACATACACAGACATCAAATACTGAGAAAGCACAATCAACAGAAGAGAAAACAGACAAACGGGAACTACTAAGAATCAAACACTTTTGTTCATCCAAAGACTTTGTCAAAAGAATTAAAAGACTATCTGTGGAATAGGAAAAAAATATTTGGCAACTATATGTCAGACCAATGTCTGATCTCCATAATCTACCAAGTACTCCAAAATATCAACAAGAAAAGGATAAATAACCCAATTAAGTATTGGACAAAGGATACGGACAGACACTTCTCTAAAGAGGACATACAGGCAGCCAAAAACACATGCACAAATGCTCACAATCATTAGCTGTTAAAGAAATTCAAATCAAAACTATTATGAGGTATCATCTAACCCCAAAAACGTTGGCTATGATCCAAAAAACACAAAACAACAAATGTTGGAGAGGCTGTGGAGAAATTGGAACTCTCCTACACTGCTGACACGATTGCAAAATGATACGACCTCTTTGGAAAGCAATCTGATGCTTCCTTAAAAAGTTGGAAATAGATATACCATTTGGCCCAGTAATCCCACTGCTTGGAATATACCCTATAGAAGCAATGGTAGTCACACAAACAGATCCATGCACACAAATGTTTATTACATCACAGTCCATGACAGCAAAAAGATGGAATCAACCCATATGCCCAACAACAGATGAATGGATAAACTATGATATATATACTCAATGGAACACTATCCAATGACAAAGAACAATGATGATTTTAAGAAGTATCTCACAACCTGGTTTCAATTGGAAGACATTATGTTGAGTGAAATTAGTCAGCAAAGACAAATATTGTATGAGACCCCTAAAATAAGGACTTAAAAACAGATTCATGTACAGAAGACTCTGATGGATGCAAAGCAGGGGACGGAGGGAGGGAGAGGGCTGGTTATAGATTATATAGTTGACAGAATTTTGGTTGGGTGAAATCAATGACAGCACACATTAGAAAGAAAGTCAACTGAAGAGGACTTCAACATAACCTGAACATTCTTCCAATCTGAATCCAATATGGCAAGGACAGAGTAGCAAGGGTGGGGTCTAGGGACCGTGCTCTCAGGGGACATCAAGGCCAGTTGACATAATTAGCCTATTGCTAAAAGAGTGTTCTTCACCCCATATTGGTGAGTGGTGTCTGGGGTCTTAAAAGTTAGCAAGCGCCATCTGAGGTACACCAAATGATCTTAACTCAGCAGGAGCAGATGATCACCAAAGACCACAACTACTTGGGGGAGACAGAGCCAAGAAGACATAAAGACCCACATGAATGGGTGGCTACATAAACATGCTACCAGAAGAACCAGATGGTGTCTAGACACCACCAGTTACTGCCGTGATGGAACTCACAAAGTTGAGTTCCAGTGACAACTCGAGAATAAAAAGGGGTACACCCTGAGAACTCCACTGAAAGACCACAGTTGATGGTCCAAAGGCCTGGCGGTTCCCCTGGGAGCATGGTCCCTAGACCTGATGCTGCCCCTGATCATAAATCATTACTGAAGTCCACTCCTCAGAGTGGAATATATCGGACTTGGCAACACAGAGGGACCATATCACGTGTGCACTTTATGGTTCTATGCGTCTATAGGATGTCGTCCTACTGGCCTCTTACTAGAGGGGAGTAGAGAGGGTGAAAAGGAAGGGACAGGAGATTGTTAAGAAGATATGACATGTATAGAACAGAAAGGAAGAGTATGTTGTCTCCGGGCAGGGAGAGCAGAAGGAGCTGCACACAGGCAGGCATGCAAATTTAAACTGGATTGTACATTTTCACTCGGTCACAATAAATAGATAAAATTAATTAATAATAATAATGGTAATTTCTTATATTAACCAAATAAATCTACAAGGATAAAGAAATAGACAAAGATTCTAGTTACATAATATTAAATGAACACAGAAAATATTAAACAGTACATATGCAATTATTTTAATTATATGAAATTTGTAATAAACTCATTGCTTTTGGTTCAATTCTGTCTCATAATCAGGCACTACAGGACAGAGTTGAACTGTCCTACGGGCTGTAATCTTTATGGAGCTGACTGCTGTGGCACATCTTTTTCACACAGTGCAGCTAGAGGGTTGGGGCCACCAATTTTGGTTAGCAGCTGACCACTTACCCATTGTTCCAGTGGGCTTACTTAAAGCACAGGTAGCAAAAAACTAACCCCTTGCCATCAAGTCAGTAATAACTCATAATGATAGAGTGGAGCTGGCCCACAAGGTTTCCAAGGAGTGAAAGGTGGATTCAAACTGCCAATCTTTTGATCTGCAGTTGAGCTCTTAACCACTGTACATTCAGACTCTAAAGTGTGGGAATAAGTGCTAATATTTCTTGGATGTATACTAAATTCTAATGGTTTTCCAATATGAGGTAGGTCCTAACAGTCTCATTTAAGATGTGAGAAATCTGAGAAATAGAAAGGATAAGTAACATGCCCAAGACCATACCAAAACCAAAACCCAGTGCCATCAAGTTGATTCTGACTTACAATGACCCTGTAGAATGGAGTAGAACTACCCCACTGAGTTTTCAAGAAGCATCTGGTAGATTTGAACTGCTGACATTTTGGTTAGCAGACATAGTACTTAGAGTTCAAAATTTCAGAGTATGATTAGAAAGCAAATTAGCCTGACCTCTAATAGCCACTTGTTTCCCCAGTGCTACACCCTGTAGGGTCAGAGCCCTCAGGCTTTATTGATCTCTCCTGTTACTCTTCAGGGTCTCAAACTGCTATTGACTGGGTACTGGCCTGGTCTCTTCTGCAGGGTTACAGACTTTCAGAGGACAGGGATCAAGTGCTAAACTGACAATGAATGCTTTGCAACACATACCACTAAGACTAACTCTCCACGTGCTGAGAAAGGATTATTAAATAAGAGATACTTACTAACAGTATGGGTAATTTAAAAAAAGGCACATTATCCTATCTATAAGCAAATTAATAATCATCTTTTTCCAAAAAAATGTGATAAAGCACAAATTAATATTGTGCTGCTAATTATTAATTCTTGCAGAAGATTTAGCTTGCATCATAAGTTCAAATTTAGAACTACATGAACTATATAAACTCCAATGAAGACCATTCAATTTTGCATATGTATGCACGTATGTGTATATGTGTATTTGTGTATGTGACTATGACAAAGGCTGTGCCCTGGTGGTGCAGTGGTTAAGAGCTCAGCTGCTCACCAAAACGTCAGCAGTTTAAATCTACCAGATGCTCCTCGGAAACCTGATGAGGTCCCTATGTGTACGGACTGATTCAACAGCAATGGGTTTGGCTTTTTGGCTCATGAGAAAGATATGCACATGTATATATAAATTATATCGAGTGCTAATTACATGACAGACATTTTATACACACTGTTTGACTTAATTTTCTCAGTAACTTTATGATGCAAGTGCCACTATTATGACCATTTTACAGACAGGGACATTGAGTCCAAGAAAGATTATGTAACTTGTCCAAGGGCACTCAGTTAGTACATGGAGAAATCGGATGAAAGCCTACAGGGTTTCCCTTTGAATGTTCGCTTTGTTTTGAGTCTTGCTGCCTTTCAGAGTTCATGCTTATGTTTCATTTTGTTAAGCTTGATTATAACATGTCTTGGAGTCCTATTGAGATCTATATTGAGTGGTGTTCGATACATATCTTGGATATCTATATTCTCTTCTTTCATAATTTCTGGGAAGTTTTCTATGAGCAGCTCAGCAACAATACTCTCTGTGTTCTCAGGTGTCTCACCCTGTTCAGGAACTCCAATTAGTTGTAGATTGTTCTTCTTAATAGAGTCCCACATACTTCTTAACGTTTCTTCATTTTTCTTGTTTCTTTTTCCTGATTTCTCCTCATAGATGCTAGAGTCAGTGGCTCTGTCTTCCAAATCAGAAATTCTCTTTTCCATTTGTTCCATTCTGTTTTCTTGGCTTTGGATTGCAGTTTCTGTGTCTTTGATTTTGTTTTTGATCTGTTGGATTTCAGAGTACTGATGTTCTATCACATTGAACAGCTTGCTCTGCTTCATTTTGTATAAGGTCTAGGAGGGCTCTCTATATAATCATTTTGTATTCACCTTCTGATAGTTTCAGAAAAGCTTCTTTGTCTGGAAGTTCCGAGGTGGTTTCTTTGGGGGGCCTTCTGATACCATGGGTGACTTCCGGGTTACTGTCTTCTCCAATGTTTGTTGCTTTTGGGGCTTCATGTGGGTCAGTAGAGGCTGGGAGAGATGCTGTGAAGATGGACCACAGTTGTTTCTCTAGGCCGTCTTAAAATGAGAAGTAGAAAGTATTTGACAACTTCTAAAGTCAGTTGGGTTTTCAGGTATATACATCCTTCTTCCCAGCTGGCAAAGTAAGCACCTCTATATTGAACCCCAGATGTTATAAACAGCTCAAAATACAGAAAGGCTACTGGCTTGCTGGCCTCTGCTGTCGGGCTCCAGCTGGAGGTGACACTGTGTAGAATTCTGCTTTTCTGCTAGAGAAGCAGTCTCTTCTGGGTAGGCACAGCCTCCCAGCCCAGGAATTAGGTCCACCTAAGGCTTCTGTATGGATGACTCTGCCTCCAAGCAAAACAAGATGGCATCACGCACAAGATCACCAGCTGGCCAGGTCCAGGCTCCAGGTGGAAAGAGAGGCCAAGAGTGCTGAAATGCCCAGTCCATAGCCTCCACCACTGAGCCTGAGCTCCAGGCAACACTGCACTAAACACCACCTCCCTGCTGGAAAAGTGCTCTCCCGCTGGCAGGTGCAACCTCCCAGCCTAGGAACCAAGTCTGGCGGGGCCTCTGCCTGGAGTTCTCAGTTTCCCACTGGATCAAGATGGCGTCCTGCACAAGCACATCTGTACAGCTACCATATGGTGGAGGCAGACAGATAGGCCAGAGGAGCCGAGGTGTATAGAGTTCAAAGCCAGGCTCAGAACCTGGCAATTATGCTTACTGCTCCCACCAGCAGCCAGTCAAGTCCCAGCTCTGCCCACCGGCCAAGACAGAGGAGAAAAGAAATCAAAATGGTGAGTTACCTTTGGTCTGTGAAAGCCTCTGCTTGTCGAGAAGGGGGTCAGTAAAAGAGAGGAGGTTTTGCATTCTGTGATATGAAATCCAAATTAACAGCCCTATGCTGCTCACTAGGTGTCCAGAAGTCTCTGTTTAATTATCATTTCAGGTCTTGGTTTCCAGAGGGATTTAGGGAGACGTGAGTTTAGTCAGCCACCTTGACTCCGCTCCCTAGTACATGGAATATGTGGACTTCTACCCAACACAGCTTAATTCCACAGCCTGAATATAAACTACCATACAATGAACTTGCTAAGGAGCCTGGCACAGAAAACCCTCTTGGGTTTATTGCATATACTACAGTACACACACTAAGGCAGGAAAAAATTTATATTGAGATACTCGTAGTGACACATTAATACACAATATGTATTTGGCCTGATACAGAAATAAGACCATGAACCTATGTACTAATAAATAATTAACCACACAGTGTAGACATATGAGCAGATCTCTTTGACTTTTTTGTGTTGATATAACCCATGGTGTGCCACAGTGTACCTGTACCACTTCACAAGAACTGACTTAAAGTTTCAGGAATACTTTGATCCAGCTCTCTAACAGTTGTTATTAAAATTATGTAAACTTACAACTGAGTACACTCCATTAAAGGCAAAGGTAATATATATCAATGTTCATGACTTCCTATATTTTACAAAGAGTATTATTTATGCTCCTGAAATGATTGATTCATCTATATGGTGACAATGCTATATAATGTTGTGTTGCTTCATATCTGTTCTCAGTTCTTCAGTGTGTCACTGTGGAGGCCTGATATCAGCCATTGCAGCAGCATTTAAAGCACAGAAATCAGCAAATGCTACAAATTGAGGCTTAATTTATTCTTTTCTTAATTTTCTAAAGTTAAAAATATGATAGACAAAATGCTAATGCTACACATCAAACTGAAAAATGTTTTGTCTGTAGCCATCACACTGTGAATGGCAACAAAAAAATGAGGAAATAGTCTTCCAGTGCTCGAAAACTGTCATCTGATTCAATAAAGAAGCCGTTGGTGTCATTGACTAAGGAGAAGTTCTGACTCTTTCATTCATTTGTCAATTACAACCATAGGCTGGCTATGAATATAACAGATTTGTATCATTTGAATCAACTCTGCTGTGAGAATCAAGTGGTTATATGGCATTTATTAAAACAGAGGTGAATATTTTATACTGAAACATGTCAGTGATTATGAAGATGGCACAGAATTGGACAACATTTCTTTATATTCTACATAGGGTCACCATGAGTCAGAGCTGATCTGGCAGTAAGTAACAACAACAAATGCTATATATTTTTTCAAATTATGTTCTATACATACTTAATATAAGTAAAAATTACAGTAAATTTATGTACATCTGGAGCACAGTTCTATATATATATACACACAAAATTTTTTTTCAGATAATTAGCTGTTAAGATTTACCTGCATGCTACTGCATACCACCCTTATCAAGTAACATATAAAGTATGCTTGTGTCTACAGAAAAGGGCTACTTTATGGCTTATGAATGGAAAGAACAGCAAGAGAAAAGCTTAATGACGCTTTAAGGTATTTTAGGCAGCGAGTGCTGCTCTAACAGAAATACTATGAATGGATGGTTTTAGAAGAGATATGTTTATTCTTACAGAGTCCGGTGGGCTACAAGTCCAAATTCAGGATGTCCGTTCCAGAGGAAGAGTTTCCACCTTGTCAGCTCTGGAGGAAAGTCCTTGTGTTGCATCAATCTTTGTTCAGGGAGTATCTTGGCACAGGAACCTCAAGTCTAAAGGACGCACTGTTCTCTCAGAGCTGCTTTCTTGATGGTGTGAGGTTCTCAGTTCTCTACTTCTCTTTCCTTTCATCTCTTGTAAGATGAAAGAATAACGGGTGGTACAAGCCATAATCCAGGGAAACTCCCTTTACGATGGAGCAGGGAGGTGAACCTATGAAAGGGTTTATAGTTTCACCCTAATCTTTTAAGATACAGCATAGAAAAATCACAAAATAGAGGACAATCATAAAATACTGGGAATCGTGGTCCAGCCACATGGGTACACATATTTTGGGGGGGACACAATTCAATCCATGACAAAGGATTCTGTCCTTTACTTGCTTACAACACAATCTTGCTTGCTGAAAGAGGATCTGAAGCACTTACTGATGAAGATCAAAGACCACAGCCTTCTGTATGGATTACACCTCAACATCGAGAAAACCAAAATCCTCACAACTGGACCAATAAGCAATATCACGATAAAAGGAGAAAATAGTGAACCTGTTAAGGATTTTTATTTTACTTTGATCCACAAACAACATCAACGGAAGCAGCAGTCAACAAATCAAACAATGCATTACACTGGGCAAATCTGCTGCAAAAGATCTTTTTAAAGTGTTGAAAAGCCAAGATGTTACTTTGAAACTACAGTGCATCTGACTCAAGCCATGGTATTTTCACTTGCCTCATACGTATGCATACAGAGGCTGGACAAGGAAGATGGAACACAGAAAAATAATGCCTTTGAGTTATGATGTTGGTCAAGAGTAATGAATCTACCATGGACCTCCCGGAGAACAAACAAGTCTGTTGTGGAAGAAGTGCAGGCAGAATGCTCCTCTCACATACTTGGGACATGTTATGGACATGTTATCAGGAGAGACCTGTCCCTGGGTAAGGTATCATCCTTGGTAAAGCTGAAGGTCAGCAAAAACAAAAAAGAGAGAGAGAGAGACCTCTGATGAACTGGACTGACACAATGGTTGCAACAATGGCCTTAAACATGGCAAGAATTGTGAGGATCGTGCAGGGCCAGGCAGTGTCTCGTTCTGTTGTGCGTAGGGTTGCCATGAGTTAAAACCTGTCCACCGTGGGTAACCCTGCTGCTATTTGGAATATCAATAATGTACTTATAGCTTCTAGCATTATAGCTACATGCAGACCACAGTACAACAAATTGAAAGATGAATGGTAGTGACATCCTAGCCTAGGTGTGATCTGAAAATCATCTATAGATTTCGCCAATTCGCTACTATGTTCTCGTCTTTAGCAAAGAATACCATGCAGTATTTGTTGTCTGGGTTTGTAGGACTGCCTTAGAAGTAATATTTTGTTATCATAGTCCTAGGAGCTTGATTTGGTTTGGATTAAAAGAAGGAATTTGCCTTATGTGCTTCTCTTTCTCTCACAGAGTTGTTATTTATTTTTTAAAATTTTACTCTTTAGGGCTGCAGGTCAAGTTCTGTCTTTGGATTCCAAGCAGTTTTCCAAAATGAGATGGAGCCAGCTCTGTCACACTAGGGCCAGATCAGCTGTCAGAGCCTTTCCCAAATACATCAGGCCCTCTGCTTGTAAAAATAAATTGAAACCAATGCAAGAAATTTATTAGGAGATGACATCCCAGTTCATAATGGAAATACAGAGAAAATATCATCCTTCAAAACTGACAGTTTATCCATCATGCCTCAGATTCCTGAGATACAAGCAGACACTGTCACACACAATCCACTGAGGACACGTCTTCTTGGTTTTCCTTATGACAGGAAACCCTGAAATAATCCCAAAGGAGGGAAGGACTTGTGCTGCCCTTAATGTCCTCGGCCATAAATTTTTTGCATTAACACAAGAAACATGTGGCCAAGGAAATGAACGATGAGGGAAACTGGAAAGCTTGAAATTCTCAAAGGCACACCCTTTTTCTCTCCAGGGTGA
Organism: Heterohyrax brucei; assembly: GCA_028571685.1. Lineage (NCBI taxonomy): Eukaryota > Metazoa > Chordata > Mammalia > Hyracoidea > Procaviidae > Heterohyrax > Heterohyrax brucei. The sequence goes on along the minus strand of CM053154.1, from coordinate 78,439,421 downwards.
TGAACTGGGATAGGGGTCAGAGAGGGCGATGGCACTGCTGGGACGAACATCAATACCCTGTTATGCATAAGCAAAGCCAACAGGTGGCAGGGTACCACTGCAAACACAAGCTCATTGGCTCATGTTGAAGTTTAGGGACCAGGTCATTTTACCCCACTAACTCTCCCAAGTGTAGTTATTTTCCATAGCCTGTTATTTGTACAGATAGACCTGAGACAATTTAAGAGGGTCATTTCAATTAGGAACAAATCTGAGAATGTTTGTGGGGGACACAAGCTGCCTGATCCTTATAGGTTTAACCTCCCCAACCTCATATAAAACAATTGTGTATTGCACTAAAATCTGCCTTTGAAAATCTAATCACAGCAATACACTGGAATGAAATTAACATAACAAGAAAAAAGTCCACTGCCAATTTTACAGGACCTTAAAATATTTATCCTCCAAACTTGTAGTCTTCAGAGATTTACTGAGTGTTACTAGAACTAGGGAACTTTACAAATGAGATACATGCATATTTTTTTAATTGCAAATCTTCTTTAGCAAAAAGAGGAAGTTAGTAAATGTGAAATTACTAACTTTAAGAAGGCAAATAAGAGCTTTAGTGACTTTATAGTCTTAATTCACTATTTACTATTAAAAGTAAATAAATAAAAACATACGTAATTTGATTCAAATGTGAATAATCTGTAAGGAATTCCTGAGTTCAGGTCCTGTCTGCACAAAGAACATCAGCATAACTACAATAGCCCAAATAAACTCAGTCTGTTGCATTGATATGCTATGGGGATATGAATCCACTATGTGTGTTCTTGGATTACTTGAACGCAGAAGCAAATGCAGGATTGTGATACATCCTCCAAAATAAACCCCAAAGGGCAGCAGGAAAATAAATCACGTGTTGATCAAGTCCTTATTCATAGATACTAGCATATGAAACACACACACACACACACACACAAGTGGTACTGTAATTCTTGGACTTTGGGTTCTTTAAGTGTTCCCATCCTCTGAATGAGGCAAATGGACGCCTAACTGTTCACATTTGTTTCTGCCACTTCCCAATTCCCTGTCTCAAGGAAGACCAAAAATTCTATTGTTTTCACGTGTCCAGATTAAATATATCTGTGTTTTCTTTTTTACTTGCCATATAAATGCAAGCCAGCATGACTTAACATCCATCCAGAGTTTACTTCAATATTAGTGGAAAACAAGCCATTTTTCAGTTTAATGAATAGCATGAGTGTCTGCCTTTTACCCAAAAATGTGACCTTAAACTTGATGGATCTCACCAGAAGGCACGATTCCAAATTATTTTTCTATTGAAGGTTATGAATATAGCTTTCCAAAGTATTGTGACAGCTGCAAGGGGAAAGCTTGCATCACAGACAGAGCAGCTTAGAAGCAGAACTTGGATCTGGTAAAATGGTAGTTTCACTTGTCAGACAAGAAAAACAGCATGAACTATATTCGGGGGGACCCTTTGAGCTTTATGCAACAGGAGAAAAAGGTCATGTAAAGCAGCTGAAATGCCCATAATTTTTGTTACCTCCCTTTTTGTTTTGAAATCATTCTAAATTGTGAAGGTGAAGGCTGAACATTACTGATTCAAAAAAACTCGAAGAGGACATCTGATATTTCTTCCTTATTAAGGATGATGGAGTGTAATTGATGTGCCTGGTGCCTGGCCAATTCCAACTTTTTGTGAATGCCACTTAATGTGTGGACGTTATTTTTGGACTACTGAACGCCAGAAAATAATGAGCTGGCATTCAGCTTTGGTGAATAAGACCCTGAATTTTCATCTAAAAGCAGTTTTGAGTTATTGCTGTAGATAAGGTGTAACTGAGCAAGGGAATTTTATCCATGTTTCTCCCATGAATCATAAATGAGAAAAAAAATTACTGTCTAAATTGCACTTAAAAGGAATAAAGTCTTTTCATGTCATACATGATTTATCAAGATGATCTCACTTTAAGGGTACTGTGGTGTATCTTGATTAATCACATTAGGAAGCGTGATGAACGGCCTCTTTAATGGTAACGTAGGATTTATTGGCAACATCCCGACTTGAACCAGAAGGGTAAGAAGTAAAATATACAATAGATAGCTAATGCAGATAGGGTGTCAGTAATGCTCTGACTTGTTTTAAAATTATATTGGGAGCCTTAGCTTTCAAGACATTCAGCAACTGCCAGGTGGTGGGAAGCAAACACATTTTTCACACTAACTTTTGTGCAACCACAATGGAGTCTAACCTTTCAACTTGTAATGCAAGTCAAACCACTCTGCTGGACCACAAGAAGTCTGTGAAACCTGGACAAACCTCAGAAATTCCTAGTAGGAAGACAGGGACACAGCCCTTAGAGATCATTGCTCCTGCCCCTTTCCTTCTATTTCAATATCCTCTTCACATTTTGCTTTAATGTCCTAAATGCTTTTTTTTAAAAGCCTGCTCTAGTCTGCTCCCACTAATTTCCTCTAAGGCTGACAGATCAGAGGCTTTCCTCGAATGGTTCCTTTCAGACCTGAGGAGTCCTCCTCGTAATCCCGCTGCTTGTCCGCAATTAATCCTTCCAGTTGCCACATTATTAACACTACCACCCACAGACAGAGGAAGCCCTAGCCCACTGGACACTGGCTCCCGGCTGAAGCTTCAAAGGTGCCAATCACACACTCGTCAGAAAGGTGCCTGCTGTCGGCAGCGGAGGATCTCATCCTGTCCTCCCCGCAGATCAAACATTCTCCCGCAGAAGATTAATTCAGAGTCTCCGCCCATTTCCTCCCAGATTCTCTTTCCCTTTTTGGTTTACCCAGCGATCCATCTTTGTTTCGAAAAGGGAAGCCATGGATAATAGAAGCTCTTTCAAAACAAAAGCTAGGCAAAGGCAAATTTAAATCCCAGCTGTTATCAACTTTTTTTTTTTTTTTTAACCCATTTAAACACCTTAAGGCAGTTCGGATTAAGGCCTGGACTGAAATGCCATTCTTTGATCAAAGACCCCAAGACTTTACACAAACATAATCACAAGGCGATGGATGCCTCTCTGAAGCCTGAATTGATTTGTTTGACTGTAGTGCTTGGTACGGGGAGAAAAGCCGCACGCTTGTTTTTTCAACTCCCAACATACATATCACCAAGCAAGTGACTTAGAAATTATATTTTTCCTTTTTATGGCTTAATCAGAGAAAAGTCACATGCAGAATTATGAAAGAAAACATCTAGATACAGCTGTGGGGAGAGAGTGTGGAGCAAGAATGAAGGCAGCTTGGGGAGGAAAGGAGGAAAAGCTGGAAAGACAGGGAGGTAAGAAAGACGCAATTCCATTGTGTCTACTGTGGAGCAAAAAGAACTTCACAGAGAAAAATCTGTGTTTACACTGGCCAATTCTACTGGAACCGCCTTTAGTTACTTAGTAACTGTAGTTACCCATCCCGATCTATTAACGCCATCTTACTAGTAAAAAGCAGCAGAGCCTTCTCTGAGGATGTTTCAGGGCCAGTGAACGCCCACCCTGTGACCCCTTCTCAAAGCCCATCACTGTCTGTTGCAGACTCTCACGATAGAATATCGGGAATGACTCAGAGTAAATCCTTCAAAAGAAGCTTTTGCAATCACCACACAGCATAATCTCACATTACATCATGACTCAATAAGGTTTGCACACACATATCTAGAGGTGAATAATTTTGAAGTTACACCATAAAGAAAACATCCAGTGTGAAGGTTGAAGGGACAATGGACGATCAGTATTTAAGCATATGAATATTTCTCTTTTAAAGAGGTTAACCAGCTTTTTGTTTTTCATTTAATTTGTTGTTGTTGCTGCTGTTTTGCAGTGGCACGGTTATTTTGTTCTTCACATTAGGGAGAGACTGTAAGAAACTGAGATTGGAGTTATGTGGGATTAAGAATTATTGACTGCTATGACTATATCAGAAACCCTGGTGGGGTAGCAGTTAAGAGCTACGGCTACTAATCAAGAAGTCAGCAGTTCAAGTCCACTAGGCACTCCTTGGAAATCAAATTGGACAGTTCTACTCTGTCCTATAGGGTCATTATGAGTCAAAACTGATCCAACAGCAATGGGTTTTATGACTGTGTTGGTGTGATTTACTATGCTTCAAAGACAGGTTGTATAACCTCTCTTGTTGAACAGCTTGGTAGAAAAACTTTATCTCCTTGGTTGTAGGTGATGAAATACAATACAGAGTATGTCTTAGGAAAAGGGGAAGAAATCAAAAGGGATAGGATCTCATTAGTCCAAAAGTCTAATTTCACATTTGGCTATATCAACATATTAAAATTTATCACTAGGACTTTCTATCTCTTAGCTTTAAACTCCTCCATCCAGCTTCAGTCTCTCCATGTGGTGACCTCCAATAACTCCAGATTTATATGTTATCATTTTTAAAGATAGTGGAAAGAGTCACTCTTTCTTGACTGTCCCAAACAAAATCTAGGACTCCATGATCTGACTCAGGCTTAGAATTTGTCCCTAAATGAACCTCTGCAGCCAGGAGGAGAAATGGTGAGCAGATCAAGACTGGATATGCCTCCTCTCCCTGCCCCCAGAGTGCTATGGGTGAATGGTAAGGCAATGGTAGTTCCCCAGAGGCAAATCTGTTCTAGAATCTTGGGTGACGAGCACCAAACAAGCAACCAAAACAAATTCCCCTTCAGATGCAAGCAGCCTGTGCAAGAAGTTGACGTGAGTTAGGGCCAATTCAACAGTAGCTAACTACAACAAGTGTATCTTAGACATTCAAAACATCACATCACCATCTTTGAGTAATATTGAACCCTCTATTCAATAGTCCAAACCTCGAGCCCACATCAACATCATTGACGAAAGACCTCCACATCCAGAAAACCCTCCCCACGAGGCCTTACAGAAATCAAATCTTTTAAATTCAGATTCTCAGTTGGCACCAAACAGGTGTAAACGTGGGATTATTCTTAATAAGTTTGGGGATCCTACAGAAGATTAGAAACAATAATAGTAGTCTAAAAGGAAGCAGGATGAGGGAAAGACTAAGGGTAGCTCTTAGGGTCACAGAATGGCGTGGAAAAGACACCCCCAAAACAGACTAAGAGCAGAGGTAGCAGACATTACAGTAGAACTTCGGAGTGGTGGTACCCTAAACCCTACACATCCATGTTAACAAAATGAAGCTGAAGTGGGTTGAGTAACTCCCATGTAAATAAGGAATTATACAGTTATTTAATTACCAGTAGGAACATATCAAGCAGCTACTGGTATAAGTCAATGCGCTGAGACATGGTTCCTGTTTCATTCACATATGACCAGTATAGTAAGCATAGAATAGGTAAGTGCTACAGGAACAACTTTCCAACAAGTTTTCACTCTGATCTAGGTAAACTTCACTGTCTGCAAAAACCAATTCTAATGTACATGCCTCATTGTTCAAAAGTATTTCCCTGCCCCTCTCTCACTCAGCCCTCTTCTTACCTCTCAGGCCTAGTTCTAAAAGAGATGTCAAGGTCATTTGCTGCGAATGCACCCAAGAATCCAGGTGTCCTGTCATCTTAGTAGATGAAGACAGTATGTTCTGGCAGCTCAGATGAATCCTTGAAAATTCATGTCACATATGAACTAGGACACAAACCTGGGGTCCTCGTAGACTTAGAATTGGCTGCTGCAGTTGGGTTTTATATTGCCCTGGACATGGTTAAGGCATTGCCACTCACTTTGTGGCATCTGACCTCAGATTCTTTGAGTCCTGTTGATGCAGCAGTTAAGGGCCCAGCTGCTAACCACTTCAGCAGTTCAAATTCACCAGTCACTCCTTAGAATCCCTATAGGGCAGGCCCACTCTGTCCTATAGGGTTGCTATGAGTCAGAATTGGTTCACTGACAATGGACTTGGTTTGGGGGTTTTAGAGACCCAAAGAAAGCACACATGATTCTCTGCATAGCAGCTCATTAGTACCTACTATGGTGTCCAAACCACCACCATCAGTTACTTCTGATTCCTGGAGACCCCATGTATGTCAGAGTAGGACTGTGCACCACAGTGTTGCCAATGGCTGATTTTTTTCTGGAAGTAGATCACCAGGTCTTTCTTCTGAGGCACCTCTGAAGAATCTCTAACCTCTCTGGTTGATAGCCCAGCCCCTTAATTGTTTGTACCACTGGAAGACTCCTGTGGTGTCCAAAGTGGGATAGAAAGGTTCTGCTCCCTTTTGGGCTACAGCCTACATGTTCTGTCTATGCAAGGAGAGCTAAACTCTGAAGAACAACCATGCAGCTTGGATGTTGACACTGGGAATACTAAAAGGGCATTACATATGCATATGTGAACTTGTTTGTGTGGTGAAGGCAAAAGAGAGGATAAGGATACTTTAAGTTCCAAACATGGTCTTTCCTTGCAAGGTTAATATAAACAACAAGTTTGTGAACCTTTCTAGATAAGGACTTTACTTTTTCTTTTCTTTTCCCAAGTAGCAGAAAACAGATGCCTGCCTCTTCTGGACACCTAACAAAAGTTTTATTTCTCCCTATATTTGAACATGCTATCTATATATTATGTAATAATTTCAATAACATTAATGCTTTTATTATTAAGTGGTTGATTATCAAAATTATCTGATCAGTCACAGAGCACTCATGAAAGAGGCAATTTTTGCTGTTTTTAACACTACTAATTATTGACAAGGAAAAGTTTCTCTCATCTAAACATATGGGAAAAGCTGTTTCCTTGAGAGATTTCAGATGCAAATATGTAAGAGTATTATATGAAAAATTTACCAAGTAACATAATCAGTTAGTCTTATGTTTTGTACAACACTTCTAATCATTTAGAAGCCGCATTCTTCCTGTGCCCAGATTAATACTGCAAAAGTGATCCATGCCTTTATTTCCTAAAGAAATATTATCAAGTGGCCCTCAAATCTTAAGTCTAACTCTTCGAACACATTGCAGTCTAGCAGATCTCAGTCTCGTATATCTCAGTAGATCCCACTCTGGGTGGCTTTGACTTGCCAACCTTTTAGCTAGCAGTCTAGCACTTGACTATTTGTGCATAGACCCTTCCTGTAACGCTTAGGACAGTCCAAGTGCCAAAACTTAAGAATGAAATAAAAAGGGAGGGAGAAGCAAGAAAGGTAATGTAACAGAGACAGGGGAAGGAGAACAGAGGAAGGAGAAAATAAAACACAAGGAAAAATGTGCTTGGGGCTATTTCCCAAATGACTTCTCACCCATTAAATAATTTTCCACTATTTTTCTTAATTTCATTCTACTATGTCAGCTGTATAAGATGTAAAGACCCCATATGCTCCAATAACCTTCTTTTCTCTTTCCCCTAGATCCAGGAATCCAGATTCTGAAAGGCAATCCAGGGCTTCACACTGGTTCTTCCCAGTTCAGTCATGGCTGAGAAAGTGAAATCAGAAAAATAACTGAAACAGGAAAAATTGCGGATAGAAGCCCTGATAGAAACCTTATCTCCCTCTTAGAAAACAAGGGCAGCATATGTATTGCTTAGCAATTAAACCTCTTGCCCATGAGATTTTGAGCAGAGTCAGAAAAAATATTGACCTGCTCTAAGATGGAAACTGATCATGCCACTTTGAACCCGTGTTGCTTTCCACAGTCCTGTGAATAATCTAATTGGTCAATAAGCCTCTTCAGGGCTTCCTGTTTCAGGTCTTTGACCGGTATATTTTCTCATTCCAGTTACTGTTCTAGATCACCCAAACAGTAAAAAAAAAGAAAGAAAAATCATGCCTTTTATGGTTTTCCTTAGTTGGCAGTGACTGAACCAGTTTAATCCAGTTCAAAGTCCAGAGGCAAACACAACTAGAGAAACATCAGCATCTCCAGTACTGGGATTATTCCATAACTGCACATTCACCAGCTTACAGAACGGTTGATGGCACTATGACAAGAAATACAATGAAGACAAGGAACCTGAATAGTTATAAAGGGCCAAGAGCAAAAAAGAACCATTAAAAAAAAATCACTGATCAATCCAGGCTGATGATTTAGCCAGTATGATGCAAATTCTAGTTTGTTTTCTAAAATTAGTTTCTTACCCCAATTCCCCTTTTACCAAGGAACTTCAGTAGATTTCAATGAATTGAGCAACCCTGTTTTGGGAAGGACTCAGTTCCTGGCTAAATCCCATACCACCATAACCAAACTTACTATTATTATTTTTTTTGTTATTGTTGTAATTAGCTGCCATCATGTCAACTCTACCTCATGGTGATTCTGCATGTAACCCAAAAAAACAGTACCCAGTCCAGCACCATCTTCATGATCATTGGTCTGTTTCAGTCCATTATTATGGCTATTGTGTAGTGACTTCCAAAACAGCAAGTTCATCTTCCAGAACAATACTGGATAACATTCTTCTGATCTATGAGGTTTTCACTGGCTAATACTTGGAAGTAGACCAGGCCTTTCTTCCTGGTCTGTCTTCATCTGGAAGTGCCACTGCAATCTATCCTCCATGGGTGGCCATGCTGGGCTTTAAAACACTGGTGGTGTAGCTTCCAAAACCACAGCAACAACACATAAGCCACTATAGTGTCACAACAGACAGGTAGTGGAGATGCCAAATATCATCTTTTTTTAAAAAACAGAAATCTGATCATGCCTTCTCTCTGTTTAAAAATGAGTTAATGATTTGTGTTGCTCTTGGAATAAATAAAAAGTATCACACTACAAAAAAGAATTAGCCCTCGGCTAATTCTCCAGCCCATGTCTCACTCTTATCCCATTTATCCTCATAACGCAGCACATAGTCTTTTTCCTCTTCCCTTAGTGGGGCCAAGTCTCAGTTTACCCCCAAAATCTCTGCACAGCCTATCTAACCTCCTTCTTCTAAATTCCCTTCCCATGTTTTTCCCTTCCCATATTCCCATATTTTCTACCCAGTTAGCTTTCTTATCTTTCAAGTATCAACTCAAACATTTTTACCTCAAGAAAGACTTTCCTAAAGTCACTGTAAAACAGACCTCTAAGGACCTCATTATTTCCACCCTAGGATACATCACAGTTTGCTATTAGATTTCATTAGAGTATTTGAGTGATAGGAGCCCTAGTGGCACAGTAGTTAAGAGGTATGGCATGCTATGGCTTTTAACCGAAAGGTTACCAGTTACTCGAATCCAGCAGCCTCTTCCTGGAAACCTTATGGAACAAGTCTACTCTGGCCGCGTCCCACACTTAGTAAAAGTCTCACTGATAGTGCTTGCTGTTGTTGTTAGCCACCACGGTGTCAGTTCCCAACTCAAGACAACGGAACTTAATGCTGCCTGGTCAGTCATGGGTTGGGCTCTGGTAAGCCACACGGTTTTCATTGCAGGATTTTCAGAAATAGTCTGGAAAATCCACTGAAACCTCTTCAGCATCATAGCCACATGGAAGTCTCCAATGACAGATGGCCAGGGGTTGCATACGAGGTGCATTGGTTAGGAATTGAACCCGGGTCTTGCCATGGAAGGTGAGAATCCTACCACTGAGTAGACACTGCTCTCACCTTAATAAAAAAAAAGAAAAAAAAAAACACTGATGTCAAGGCGGGTCTGACTCCTGGCAACCCTATAGGTCAGGGTAAAACTGCCCCATAGAATTTCCAAGGAACATCTGGCAGATTTAAATTACTGAACTTTTGGTTCACAGATGTAGCACTTAACCCACTATGCCACCAGGGTTTCCCTCATCTTAATAAATACCTATTAAATAATGAAATAAATAAACACAAAAAATGGTTCAAACAGCTCTCCCTGGTCTCTATGGGTTGCTGGTTTAAGTATATTAACAAGTGTACATCTTTCCAGACTGAGTCACCTTCTACAACACCCACTGATTTGATGGCTTCCCAGATAAAAAGAGTTCATACGTATTGTAAATGAGGCACCTATAGTCCCTCTGTTGTATCTCCCCCTTGTACTTGCTCATTTAAGCACAGCCTGGTAGATTTTACGCATGTGAATGGACTTCAGCTTATTACACTTATGTCAAAAGGAGTCATTCAACGGCAGTATAGAACAAAGAAAGGAAAACCTCCTTCCTGCTTTTCAGCCTGGTCTACAGACGGGAAACACACAACAAAAACCTGTAGTTTCTAAGACAAGTTCAAGTGACGCCAGTCTGCCAGTCTGGAATTCGTGTGCAATGGGAGCCACACGAGTGCTTAGTGATTGGTGTTAGCACTAGCTTGCCTAGTTTTCCTTTGGTTAGCCTGGCTTTCTCCCTCCTTCAGAGAATAATTTTTCCACTTTCCCCTGATGAATGAGTAGTAAAAAGTTTAATCTGAATGGAGTCATGGACTTGACCCAGATGGTAAATGTGAGCACCCCATAGTCACTGACATTCTGTTCCTCCTGGGTCCAAAGGGACAGTCTGGGAATGTCAGAAACAGCTGCAGAGAGGCCTTCGGGCTGTCACCGGAAGAAAACTGAGTTGTAGGGCGGTCTGCTGCCTGTCACACAGCTCAGTCAGCAGAAGGGGGTGCTGCAGTGTAACCTATTTAGGATGCAAATAGAGTGCTTTGGGGGCTGCCTGGCTGGCCCTCAGAGGTACTAAATGTTGGAGGCGTGTATGTCACTGCTCAGTACAGTTCATTAATAGAACTCTCAATAATGTTAGTAAATGCAAATGCTAATGAAGGCCTGATGATCAAAAAAAAGAAAAAGGGGGGGAAAAAAGAGAGGAATGGCAGTCAAGGCTTTCAATCAGTTCATTCTGGTTTGAGAACTTGCATTTCCACTCTAGATATACTGAATCAGAGTCTTTCCTTTAACGAGAGCTCCATGTGATTCTTATGTATAATACATTTTGATAAGCACTGCTGTACCAGTGGCTCTCAGAACTGGTGCCGAACTAGATGTACTGGCATTCCTGGGAGTTTGTTAAAAATTCAAATTCTCAGCAGACATTCGAACCACAACAAATGGGTTTGAAGCTCAATCCCACTCAGAAAATTTGACTCATCGAGCTTATTGGAGATTTGTTGAACCAAGATTACTGGAGTTCAACAATTTAATTAGCTTCAGATTGGCAACTACCTACCACAGGTATAAAACCAAACCAAACACTTTGATGTTGAATAGATTCCAACTCATAGGGAGCCTACAGGACAGAGTGAACCTGCCCCGGGAATGATTGGTGGACTTGTACTACTGACCTTCTGGTTAGCAGCCATACTACTTAACCACTGTTCCATACCTATACTACCCAGTAAATAATAGGAAAAGAAGAAGGGAGGAAGGGACAAAGTTATGGCTTTCTGTATGTGCCTGTGTATAGACAGAAAAACTATTATGTATTAAAAGGTTTTATAGAGGTTTTCTTAGTGGTGCCAATGATCAAGCACTCAACCACTCCAAAAGGTTGGCTGTTTGAACCCACCCAGAGGCACCTCAGAAGACAGGTCTGGTGATCTGCTTCTGAAAGGTCACAGTTTTAAAGCAAGGTGGACTTGAAGCTAACTAACAACAATGCTATAGAGGGGAAGCATGAGTCAAATGGATATCTGCCGACTAGGTAGCTGAGCTCTCCTAAAAGTGAGAGAAAAGGCTAAGACAAAATTTTTGGTTTCACAGGCCCAAGGCAGCTAGTACTGAGGCTTTATTTTTTGACCAACTCAGGTGTTTATTCTGTCAAGTAGTTTTTCCCTTTTCCCTTTACTCCAGCCAATTCCTGTTTTCTTCAAAAGGAGCTCCCCAAGACTCATCAAAAACACAATTTAATTACATCTCTGGAAAAAAAAAAAAAGGGAGGAGTGTAAACATGACTCCTTTTTATCTCCTGATACATCTGGACAAGTAGACAATGTGCTAAAACAAAATAAATCTGCCCTGACAGTCACATCAAAGAGTTCAGTGAGGGGCTTGAAGCTACTTAAAGCACAGGAATGCTGTTGCTAAGCATCAGCCTACAACTTATCAGTCCCTGGAAGAAATGCTTTTTTCTTTCTTTCAGAGAGAGATGAGGACAGTTAGAGAGTGGAACCCAGACTGCAGAAAGAGATTGGGGATTTTCAGGGATTTTTGAAGCTTAAAATGAATTGTGTGAAGAAAAGGGGTTTTGTTATGTTGTGTTTTCCTTTTGACACACTGTCTATATTTTTAGAAGGATAGTATGTGAAAACCTTCTAGAAAGAGCTACTTAGGATACACAGAAATAGGAGATGACATGCAACATTTCTATAGGAATTTGTGCTATATCTTACTTCTGTGAATTTCTGTATGTGAAGAGCCTAATGCTAGCTCAGGTGTCCAACCATAGATCTTATATTCACCAAAGTTAAGAGCCAAAAATCTGTACATTGCCATAATAAAGAAATAAATCATCCAACATCAGAAACCACAAACATTTTTCTAAAAGGCAGGAAACAGAGCATCCACTCTAGCAAACACAACACAAAAGAAAACACAGAAATCTCCCCAAAGAAACTAAGTGTGAACCGCAATGTAGAATGAAATAAATCTAGCCAGATGATCCCAAATACACGTACAGTCTCACAACCAGAGTTTTCACAATAAAATGCAAAATGGAAGTGACCCTGAAATCTGGCCAATATCTTCAGCCTTCTCTCCCCACCACCTCCCACTCCCCTCGGGAAGATACTGAAACAGATGCTGTGAAATTCAGTCTGATCTCTATGCCATATGCTGATTCTCAAGAGGGAGCAACAGAGAAATTTGCCTCTTCCCTTGAACACACCCTCAGGTAGTAACTTTCCCCAATTCTTCCTTCCAGCAAGGCTACTAAATTCAGTTATGCTGGGAATTTTGAACTGAACATGAAATGGCATTGCTGAGAAGTAAGTTCCACAAGGACCTGAGGGTACTCTGGAAAAAACAGTCAGGTCAAAACAGCTCCCTGGTTTTCAATATACACCAGACAAAGCCAGAGAGATTCTGCCCTTGCAAGAGAGGACAGAAAATGCGCAGATGAACACTCTGGCCTAGAGAAGCCATGGACATTTTAAGTAAACAAGTTGCTATTTTCTTTTCTTGAACCAAAGGAAACAAATTCTAAAACCACTATGATCTCCACACAGGATAACTCTCAGTAGTGTGAACAATTTCCAAGTCAGTGATATTGCACAAATAAATAACACTTACCATTATCTTGAATGCAATCATATTTATTAAGCAATGACGGAGGGCAGCAGTAACCATTTTTATTGTGCCATATAGCTCCTATTTTCTAATTAAACAAAAGGTTATTTCTACTGTTAACACAGCCATTTGTCTAAGTTGGGTCTTCTGTAATACTTTTTGCTAAGCATGACAGAATAAGAGGAGAAATTAGGTTCTGTGGTGGCTTTGTTATTTTGTTTTTAATTTTGCATGCTGAGTTGCTATTTAGAAAGCTTAGTCAGTCTGTAATCAAAGCAAGAGGCTATTGTGTGGTGAATTCATAAATAAACTTTGGCAATTTTTCCTAAAACATGATGAAGCAAGCACTTGATCCTACCCTTCAGCTTCAATTCAAGGGCAATGATCTGTATTATTAAAGATACAGGCCAGGCCAGCCTGAGCTTTTCCATCCTGTGGGATGTTTTAGGAGCTGCTGTCACATTACTGAGATCTGATATGTGGCTCCTAATTATCCCTCTTGGCAGCTTTGGATTTCAAGTGATTCCGCTCACATATATGTAAAAATTTATAAGCTGTTTCATATAACAGCATGAGTTATTTCCTTGTTGTTTGTAATTGCAGCAGATACCAATTAGAAAAATGTGCTAATTTCATTGACAAGCATAATGGTGACTTAACTAAAATTTGCATTATGTCTTCTTGAAAACCTCAAAATTACTTCCCATCAATGTTTAGAAATTATATTGTTTTATTATTATTATTGTTTCAATATAACTCTGAGTGCAGGGCCATCTTTCTCCTGAACAGTGAAAGAATGAAAAAGAGAGAGAGAAAGAAAAACATGGATTTCCTTCTCATCACTAAAGTTTAATTTGGTCCAAAAACTTGCACTAGATTGCCACCATGTGCAAAGCACAAATGGTTAACATGAAAGGTTGGAGGGTCAAGGTTTACCCAGAGGCAACTTGGAAAAGAAGGGCCTGGTGATCTGCTTCAGAAAAAACAGCCACTAAAAACCTTGTTGAAGCATTGTTCTTCTCTGACACACATGGAGATATTATGAGTCAGAGTCAACTTGAGGACAACTGGTGTACATGCAAAGGATTGAAGAAAAAAGACCGAGGTTTATTGAATGTCTAGTATGTCCTCTGTGTGTTCACGGAGACCATGTTGTTTAGCTGCCAAAGCAACTCTGTGAGTTAGACAGCACCTCCCTTGATAGTGTCCTCAAGGAAACTGAGCACTTGAATTCTGCCACTGATTTTGTTTCTCATTCTGTATTCCCAAGTTGACCTGATTCAAACTCCATGCTATTTGCACTTCACTGAGAAAAGTAAATTGAGTTATGAATGAGAGTAGATTACGGTCTGCTGTTGCTGTTGGGTGTGGTCAAATTAATTTCCACTCACAGCAATTCCATGTGGCAGAGTAGTGGTAACAGTCTACACAAATTTTGTGGCTGGAATCTTTACAGAAGTAGCTTGTCAAGTCTTCCGCAGAAAGGCTGGATGGGCTCAAACACTTAACCATTACACCACCAGGGATCCTTGCTTACAGTCTAGTAGGAGGGAATAAGACAACTACCAGTCAAGGAGGAAATGAGACAAAAACACTCCAGATAGAGAATACAACCTAGGTGCTGAAAGGTAGAAGAGTTTCACCTGTGCCAAGGAAAAGACAGAGAATTTGTCACTTGATTTGATTCTGGCAACCACATGTCGGAAAGGCAGTCACATCCTTGTTAGATGAGAAAACAGATGTAAAGAAATGAAGTGTTGTCCCCATGAACTAATTCCTCACTCATGGTAGAACACAATTCTCCTGGCTGCTCCGGTCAAGATCAACGAGGATGCTATCCCGACTTTTCAAAATGCCTTCCCACTGAGGAGCTCCCCTCCACTCCTCTGTAAGGATAAAATCAGTTTCCATCCAATTGACTTCAACTCATAGTGTGACATGTGTGACAGACTAGAAGTGTGCTCCATAGGGTTTTCGATGGCTGATCTTTTTGAAGACTGCTAGGTCTTTTCTCTGAGGTGCCTCTGTGTACACTAGAATATCCAGTCTTTTGGTTAGCAGCCAGAAATGTTAATCATGTGTACCACCCAGGAACTCCACAACGATAACTTGAGTTTAAATTTTTTAGATGATATTTTATTGTGTTTAAGGGAAAGCTTGCACAGCAAATTAGGTTCCCATTTAATAATTTCTACACAGATTATTCAGTGATATTAGTGATATTTTTCATAGTGTGTCATCAGTCTCATTCATTCCATTCTGGTTGTACCATTTCTAGCACTCTGGTTTCCCTGACTCTTACCTTCTCATTTTTACTTTAGAGCAATTTTGACCATTTAAAGGAGCTCATTACTGACGGATGTATTCTTTATTTTATGGAGCCAATCTGTTTTCTAGCTAAAAAAATCACCTTATGGGATAATTTCAGTTTAAAGTGTATCTCAGAGCAATAGACTTGAGGAGCCCTCCATTCCCAGCTGGCCCCGTAAGTCTGGACTTTTTTAAAATGTGAGCTCTGTTTGACACATTTGTTCTGTTCTATGAGGATACATTTATTTGTTGTCACCCTGATCAGAACAGTCAGTAGAGGTAGCCAGGCACCATCTAGTTCATCTCTTCTCAGGGTAAATGAGGCCATAGTTTGAATAGACTATTACCACATTCTTACACAAATAACACATGACTGCTATGTTTGTTTGCCAACTGTACCCTCCTCCCATGAAGTATTTTCATATATGCTATTATACCAATTTTTGTTACATGTTACTATAAAAACAAATTATTGTAGCTTGCCTATGAAAATACCTCGGGGTCAGGGTTCAATTGACCAAACAAACCTAGAAAGCATACATCATTTACATAAAAATACGGTAGTGCTGTGGATTACTGGTAGTCTTTGGCTTATGTCAAGGTTTGGTTTCAACAGCTCCATCATAAATCAACTCTGATGTTAGTCAAATATTTTTTTATTTCTGTTTTCATAGTCTGTTATATAGAAGTGTTTTGAATAGTAAATCATAACACTGAATATCTGTGAGTGAACATATGAGAATGATAATCTCAGAAAATTATGCTCTGCAACACTGTATGCAACACATATTACAAGTGATAAAGTATACAAAAAAAATCCCAACAATCAGCAGTGCAGTTTATTGTAACCCAAATATGTTGTAAGTTGGGAACTACCTATATTTTCTTCCCTAAGTCTTTGGTTTCCTTCTTTCTCTTTTATTCTGGATAAATAGAGACCTATACTTATATCTCAGATCGCCACTAGAAAGCCTTAAAGAACCCAGACATTGCTAACCACTTAGGGAACCAAAACACACACATTAAGAATAATAATATGCCAGTTAACTGAGTTGTTCTAGGAAACTATGATCCTAAGCCTTCAAACCCAGAAAATTAATTCTGGTAGGTGTTTGATTATGGCTCAGAAGTATCTGTAACTGTGTTCCCTATGTGTTTTACCACATACATGCATGTACACACTTACATATGTTAATATGTATATGCATGCACACACATACCTGTATGTAGATATGCCTACAGATAAATATAGTACTCATGTACATATCCACATAGTCGTCCTATACATATGTATGTCCATATATGAGGTCTGACAATTAAATTAGTGAACTTAATTGTTCTAAGTGCTACATACCTCATTGCTGAATTGTCACTATCGTCACCTTTGAAGTACTCCCTTTGGGAAGCTATGCACTAATGCCAGCACCTAGTCTACCCTTCAAAGAAATTTTGGAACTCTTTCTAGAATGGCCATTGTGCACAGTGCCATGATGGCAAGTTCACAAATTTAATTATAAAGTGTCTATGAGGAAGTTTTTAGCCAGTAAACACATAACTATATTGGAACACTCTACCTATTCACCTGATCTGGCCCCAAGTGACTTTTTTCTTTACTCAGCAATAAAGAAAATATTGAAAAGAAAACAATTTGATGACATTCAAGACATCAAGAGAAATACAATGACAGCTCTGATGGCCTTCCCAGAAAAGAGTTCCAAAATTGCTTTGAAGAATGGACTAAGCACTGGCACCAGTGGATAGCTTCCCAAGGGGAGTACTTTGAAGGTGACAATGCAGCAGTGAGGTATGTGGCACTTTTTCTAGGACAAATTTGCACACTTAAGTGTCAGACCTCATACACATCCATGTAATCACAAATATGTTTCAGTTGTTGGTGTTACAAAATTACATTATTTCTTTTCTCTTGTGCACTATTTTTAGTGACATCAGTAACCTTGGTTAAGCTGTCTGCACTTTACCTCCTTTGAGAGCTACCTTTCCCATCTCTAAAAAGCAAGTATCTACTATCATGAAAGCATTCCCCTCCCCGCCATCATCATCTCTGGTAACCACCAATGAGTGTTGGTCCCTGTATATGTATCTATTCTTGTCTTCTGATAAAAGTGTAATCATATAGTTGCTCTTTAGTGATTGACTTATTTCACTTAGCATAATATCCTTTAGATTCATTGATATTATGTTCTGAGGCCTCCTCATTATTAATTACAGCTACATAGTTGTCATGGATTGAACTGTGTCCCCCAAAAAACATATGTAGTAATTTGACTGGGTCAGGATTCCCTGTATTCTGTAATTGTCCTCTATTTTCCTATGCTGTATGTTAGAGGATAAGGGTGGAGCTATAAATCCCTTCATAAGATCACCTCCCTGCTCCACTGTAAAGGGAGTTTCCCTGGAGTATGGCTTGTACCCCCCTTTATCCTTTCATCCTACAAGAGATAAAAGGAAAGGGAAGCAAGCACAGAATTGGGAACCTCACAACACCCAGAAAGCAGCACCAGTAGAAAAGCTCATCCTTCAGACCTGAGGTTCCTGCACCAAGATGCACCCTGAACAAAGACTGATGCAACACAGGACTTTTTCTTCAGAGCTGACAAGGGGAAAACCTTCCCGTGGAAATGATACCCTGAATTTGGATTTGTAGCATACTGGACTGTATAAGGATAAACTGTCCTTTGTTAAAGCCATCTACTTTATGGTGTTTCTGTTAGAGCAGCACTAGCTAAAACAGTAGTATTCCAGTGTGTGTGTGTGTATGTGTGCGTATGTGTTCAGGCACTCATACATATACACAAATGGCATTTTTTTAATCCATTCATCTACTGATGGGCATTTAGGTTGTTGCCGTGTTTTTGCTATAGTGAATAATGCTACAGTGAACATGGGTATACATATGTATGTCCACATCTCTTTTATTGGACCTGTAGGGTACATACTTGGAAACCCTGGTGGTATAATGGTTAAGCACTACAGCTGCTAACCAAAAGGTTGGCAGTTCGAATCTGTCAGGTGCTGCTTGAAAACTCCATGGGGAAGTTCTACTCTGTCCTATAGGGTTGCTATGAGTCAGAATCACCTCAACAACAATGAGTTTTTGGTTTTAGGGTATATACCTAGCAGTGGAATTGCTAGATCATAAATATTTCTAATTCTAACTTTTCCTTTTCTTTTTTCTTTATTGTGTTTTAGATAAAGGTTTACAGAACAAATTAGTTTCTCATTAAACAGTTAGTACATTTACTGTTTTCTGACATTGGCTCAAAACCCAACAACACGTCAACATTCTCCCTCCTCAACCTGGGGTTCCCTATTATCAGCTTTCCTGGCTCCTCCTGCCTTCCCTTCATCTCCCTTGGGCTGGTGTGCCCCTTAAGTCTCATTTTGTTTTATGGGCCTGTTCAATCTTTGGCTGAACACGGACCCTCAGGAGAGACTTCATTACTGAGCGGAAAGGGTGCCTGGGGAACATAATCTTAGGCTTGCTCCAGTCTGTCAGTCCAGTAAGTCTGGTCTTTGTTTCCAAGTCTGAATTTTGTTCTGCATTTTTCTCCACCTCTGTCCAGGACCTTCTGCTGTGATCCTTGTCAGAGCAGTCATGGGTGGCAGCTGGACACCATCTACTTATATTGGATTCAGTCTTGTGGAAGCCATTGTAGATGTGTCCATTGTAGATTAGTCCTCCGGAATAATCTTCCCCTTGCTTCTTTAGTTTTCTTCATTCTTCCTTGCTCCTGAAGGGACAAGACCAGTAGTGTAGTCTAGATGGCCACTCACAGGCGTTTAAGACCCCAATCGCTACTAACCAAAGGAGTGGAATTGCTGGATCATATGATATTTCTATTTCTAGCTTTCTATGGAAGCACCATGTTATTTTTCAAAATGGTTGTGTCATTTTGCACTCCCACCGGTAGTGCACAAGCATTTCAATCTCCCCACAGCCTCTCCAACATTTATTTCCTGTTTTGGTGATCTGTGCCAGTAATGTCAGGGTAAAATGATATCTCACGGTGGTTTTGATTTGCATTTGTCTGATAGCTACGGCTTTAGTCAGCTTGTGCTGCTTTAATAGAAATATCATTAGAGGATGGCTTTAACAAAGGAATGTTTATTCTTACACAGTCCAGTAGCTTGTGAGTCCAAATTCAAGGTGTCTGCTACAGGGGAAGGCTTTCTCCGTCACCTCTAGAGGAAAATCCTTGTGTTGCATCAGTGTTGGTTCAGGGAGTATCTTGATACTAGAGCCCCAAGTGTGAAGAATGTGCTCTACTCCTGGTGCTGCTTTTTGGATGGTGTGAGTTTCCCCCAATCTCTCTGACAGATTTTTCCCTTTGTAGTTGAAAAGACCACCTCAAGGCACAAAAGAAACTTACACATTGAATCTTGCTCTGCCAATACAACTGTTGCCCATCCGCTCTTATTAACAACATAGAAGCGTGAATTCCAACTTTGAGGAACATGACACAACCAGGAATTATGGCACAGACAAATGGTTACAGATTTTTGGGGAACACATTCAGTCCACGACAGCTAGTGATCTCAATCACTTCCTTATGTGTCTGCTGGTGACCTAAATGTCTTTGGTGAAGAGACTGTTCATTTCCTTTGCACATTTTTGACTGGACTGTCTTTTTCCTGTAGAGGTGTTAGATTTTCTTGCAGATTTTAGAGATTAAGGCTTTGTTTGATCTGTAATAGGCCTTTTCCCCCTAATTTGTAGGTTCTCTTTTTACTCTTTTAGTGAAGTCTTTTGATGAGCATGTAAGTGTTTAATTTTTTATCTACAGCTTCTCAAGAAAATGCCATACTGTTTATCACAGTAGTTGTACCATTGTACAGTCCACTAGCAGTGGATAAAAAGTCCCAGCTCCTGACATCCACACCAGTCTTTGGTTTTTTTTTTTTCAATAAGAGCAATTTTTGCAATAGTAAAATGATATCTTATTGTAGTTTTCATTTGCACCTCTCTAATGGCTAACGAGGAAACCCTGGTTGCATAGTGGTTAGGTGCTATGGCTGCTAAACAGAAGATCAGCAGTTAAAATCCACCAGGCACTCCTTGGAAACTCTATGGTGCAGTTCTATGCTGTCCATAGGGTCACTGTGAGTCAGAATCAACTCAGCAGCAGTAGGTGGAATGGCTAATGATAGCAAGTATCCTTTCACGTGTTTGTTGGCCACTTGAATGTCCTCTCTGGTGAAGTGTCTGTTTACGTTATTTGCTCATTTTTTAGATAGACTGTGATTTTGTTGTTGAGTTGTTTACGTTTTCTATATAGTTCAAAAATTATTGCCTTATTGGATATGATGTTCCCAAGGATTTTTTTTTCCCAGCCTATAGTTTTCTTTTTATCTTTTGATAAAGTCTTTCGATGGGGCATATGTATTTGATGTTTAGGAAGTCCCAGTTACATAATTTAGCTTCTGTTTTCATGCATTTGCAGGTATGTTTGCCAATCGTCTTTTTTTTTTTTTTTTTTAATTAGGTATCATAATTGAGTTTGGTTTTTATTTTATTTTATTGCCATAAGTCTTAGCTGCCCTTAAACTAGCTGTAGGACTTCTGTAAATTTCAAAGTAAAATAGGTCTCTGCCAGCAGAATTTGTATGCTTAGATGTGATGAGCATGTATTTCACAAACTACTTTTAATTATAAAAGTTTATAGTTCTTTACACAGTACCTGTCTTAGGCTGGCTTCTTTAGAGAGAAAAATGAGTGGATAGTATAAATACATATACAGAGAGATTTATATCAAGGAAATGGCTGTGTGACTCTGAAGTCTGGGACATCCAGAGTCCATGGATCAGGATGTAGTCTTCTCTTGATTCACATAGCTGCAGTGGCTGGCAAACCCAAGACTCACAGGTCAAAGAGTAAGCCTCCCACTCTCAGGCTATGAAGACTGACGAATTCCAAGATCTGCAGATAACCTGATAGTGGAAGTCCCAAGAGCCAGAGGTCAGGTGAACAAAAGGAAGCCTTAGGATCCAGAACAAGCAAAAACCCAGAATGCCTATTTATATATGGATGTAGGCCACATCTCCAAGGAAACTCCCTTTGAACTGATTGGCTATTCACAGCAGATGAAATCATGGGAGTGATCACATATAAACCCTGAAGGTCATAGCCTAGCCAAGCTGGCGTACTATTGCAACCATCACCTACCTATCAAATATGTTCATAAACACGATTAGACATAACTTCCTATCTATACTCTCTGTTTTGCCACTGAATATCTTCCCAGGTACAAGGAAAATATTATAATAGATGATTCATACCTAATGTGCTATGACTTCTGATTTTTTAATGAACTTAGATTTTCTCTCATTTCTTTGTTGGCTGGGAGAGAGGAGGGGTATTATTTTGTTTATACAAGACTAAGCCCACTAAGTTAATACATTTTTATCTGATTCCTGGTCCTATAAACATTGAGCACTGGCCTACACTGCTTTTTACTATAGGTACAGGCATTTTTCTAAAGGACTACCTCATTCATCTGCACAACCAGCTGAATAGTACCTCTTTGGCTGCAAAGTAAGTTTAAGTTCACACAGAAACACCTCAGAAGAAAGACTTCTGAAAAGTCTGCTACTGAAAAGCCTATGGAACACATTTCTACTCTAATGCATGTGGGCTCACCATAAGTTGTAACAGATTTATGGCAACCAGTTTTTTGGTGCTTTAGAATGAGAGCCCAGGGGTGCAGAGAGATTAGAGGAGCTCCTTCAACTCTCTACAAAGTTTTGGCTCTGAGGAACTAGTCCTTAGAGGAATCATAAAGTTATTTTGGAGGAAAAAAAATGTTAGTATAATTGCCACCAAAGAAAGGGATAGTCAGAAGATGTCGTAACAAGCAGTCCAGGTAAGAGAAAGGAAGAGAACACAGATCCCACATGTGTTATCTTCTTAATGGTTCACTGCAGTATAAGTGGTTTCTGGGTCAAGGTGAAATACTCTGAGAGATATATAGAGGATATTTAAGGCCTATTATTACTATAAGACTGCTATGAGTGTGAGCAGAAATTGACTTGATGGCAAAGGGTTTGGTTTTTGGTACTACCATAGAATAAATGGAATGTCTGGATCAACTAAAATGGCACAGTCTCATATACAAAGGAATGGATAAATGTTCAAGTCTGCTCTCTAGGACCTCTTAAAGTCCAAAGTCACTTAAGGTGGTGCTAGCTTCTCAAATTTCAGGCCTCCTGAAGGACCTGAACATCTCAGAACATGTGGACACACATACTGTATGTACACATACGGCATATGCAAACCAAAAAGACTCCTTTCTCTATCTTCCTCTCTTTAACGCAAGTTACTGGTGTGTATCTAGGATGAGTACCTATCTAGAACACTTTAAGTCCCACTGTGTACTTGATAAGATATTTTGGCTTTAACTAATTAGAAAACAAAAGAGGATGTAACAACCAAAAATTATCACCAAATTTTTAGGAGCTATGGGAAGAATAATGCTGAGAGATCTAATACATGGCATAAACAGAATATGAACTATTAATAACAATTGGGGAAGGTAGTATCATCAGGTAAAGAGAGTGACAGCATCAAGTAAGGAGGGTAACAGCATCAGGTAAGGAGAGTGACACTATCAGGTAAAGAAGGTAATACCATCAGGCAAGGAGGGTAACAGCATCCGGTAGGAGTAACAGCATCAGGCAAGAAGCGTAACAGCATCAGGTAAGGAGGGTACCACCATCTGGTAAGCACGGTAACACCATCAGGTAGGGAGGGTAAAGAGAGAGTGAACAGCCCGTGGAGGCTTGCTTTTTGCTGTGATGCGGGAAGCTATGCCACTGGTATTTACATACCAGCAGGGTCAACCATGACAGACAAGTTTCAGTTGAGCTACCACACTAAGACAGACTAGGAAGAAGGACCCGGCAGCCTACTTCTGAAAGGAATTAGCTAGGGAAAACCTTATAAATGGCAGCCAAACACTGTCAGATATGGGGCTGGAAAGTGAGCCTGCCAAGTTGGAAGGCACTCGGTAGACAACTAGGGAAGAGCTGTCACTTCCAAATAGAGTTGACCTGAATGACGTGGGTGGAATAAGGCTTCCAGGATCTTCGTTCACTGATGTTGCACAACTCGAAATCAGAAGGAACAGTTGCAAACATCCATTAATAATTGGAACATGGAATGTATGAAGTATGAGACTAGGAAAATTGGAAATTGTCAAAAATGAAATGGAACCCATAAACATTGACATGCTAGGTATTAGTGAGCTGAAAAAGACCAGTTTTGGCCATTTTGAATCTGACAATTATATAACCTACTATGCTGGGAACAAAAACTCAAGAGAAATGGTGTTGCATTCATCATCAAAAGGAACATTTCAAGATCTGTACTGAAGAACAATACTGTCAGTGATATGATAATATACATAAGCCTACAAAGTAGGCCTGTTAATATGACTTATTGAAACATATGCACCAATCACCAAGGCCAAAGATGAAGAGGTTGAAGATTTTTACCAGTTTCTACAGTCTGAAACTGATCAAACACACAATCAGGATGCGTTGATAATTACTGGTAACTGGAATGCAAAAGTTGGAAACAAAGGAGAAGGATTGGTAGATGGAAAATACAGACTTGGTGATAGAAATGATGCCAGAGATTGCATGATAGAATTTTGCAAGACTAACGACTACTTCACTGCAAATACCTTTTTTAGCCAACACAAACAGCAATGGTACACATGGACCTCACCAGATGCAATACATAGGAATAAAACTGACTACCTCTACAGAAAAAGACAATGGAAAAGCTCCATATCAGCAGTCAGAACAAGACCAGGTGCTGATTGTGGCATAGGTTATGAATTGCTCATATGCAAATTCAAATTGAAACTGAATTAGAACAAGTCCATGAGAGCCAAAGTATAACCTTGAGTATATCCCTCCTGAGTTTAAAGATCATCTTAAGAACAGATTTCATGTGTTGATCACTGCTGACCAAAAACCAGAAGAATGGTGGAATGACATCAAAGACATCATCCATGAGGAGAGCAAGAGGTCATTAAAAAGACAGGAAAGAAATAAAAGACCAAATTGGATGTCAGAAGAGACTCTGAAACTTGCTTTTGAACATCGAGCAGCTAAAGCAAAAGGAAGGACTGGTGAAGTAAAAGACCTAAACAGAAGATTTGAAAGAGCAGCTCTAGAAGACAAAAGAAAGTATTATAGTGACAAAGAGCTGGAAATGGAAAACCAGAAGGGAAGAACACATTCTGCATTTCTCAAGCTGAAAGAACTGAAGAAAAACTTCAAGCTGCGAGTTGCAATAGTGAAGGATTCTACAGAAAAATTATTAAATGACTCAGGCAGCATCAAAACAAGATGGAAGGAATACACAGAGTCACTATACCAGAAACAAATGGTCAATGTTCAGCCATTTGAAGAGGTAGCATATGATCAGGAACGAACGGTGCTGAAGGAAGAAGTCCATGCTACATTTACTGAAGTACTGAAGGCATTGTCAAAAAACAAGGCTCCAGGAATTGATGGAATATCAATTGAGATGTTTCAACAAACATATGCAGTGCTGAAGCACTCACTCGTCTACGTCAAGAAATTTGGAGGACAGCTACCTGACCAAATGACTGGAAGAGATCCATATTTATGCCCATTCCAAAGAAAGGTGATCCAACTGAAAGCAGAAATTACCAAACAATATCGTTGATATCACACGCAAGTAAAATTTTACTCAAGATCATTCAAAAGCAACTACAACAATATATTGACAAGGAACTGCCAGAAATTCAAGCTGGATTCAGAAGAGGATGTGGAATCAACGATATCATTGCTAATGTCAGATGGGTTTGAGCTGAAAGCAAAGAATACCAGCAAGATGTTTACTTCTGTTTCATTGACTATGCAAAAGCCTTCGACTGTATGGATCATACTAAATTATGGCTAACGTTGTGGAGAGTGGGAATTCCAGAACACCTAATTGTGCTCTTAAGGAATCTGTATACAGATGAAGAGGCAGTCATGTGACGGAACAAGGGGACACTGCATGGTTTAAAGTCAAAAAAGGCATGCATCAGGGTTGTACCCTTTCAACATACCTTTTTAATCTGTATGCTGGGCAAATAATTCAAGAAGTTGGATTACATGAACAATAATGAGGCACGAGGATTGGAGAACGACTCATTAACAGTCTGAGTTACACAGATGACATCACTTTACTTTCTGAAAATGAAGAAGATTTGAGACACTAACCGATGAAGATCAAGGGCCACAGCCTTCAGTATGGATTGCACCTGAACATTAGAGAAACAAAAATCCTCATAACTGGACCAGTAAGCAACCTTGTCATAAATGGAGAAAGGATTGAGGTTGTCAAGGATTGCCTTTTACTTGGGTCCAAAATCAATGCCCATGGAGGCCACAGTCAAGAAATCAAAAGATGCCTTGCATTGGGAAAATATACTGCAAAGGACCTATTTAAAATACTCAAAGTACAGAAGTCACCCTGAAGACTAAAATGCTCCTGACTCAAGCCATGGCATTTTCAGTTGCATCATATGCATATGAAAGATGGACAGAAAAAGAGTTGATTCTTTGGAAGTGTGGTACTGGTGGAGAATGTTGAATATACCATGGACCACCAAAAGAACAAACAGATTTGTTCTGGAAGAGGTATAACCAGAGTGCTCCTTGGAAGCGAAGATGGCAAGACTGCATCTTACATACTTTGGACATGTTGTCAGGAAAGATCAGTCTCTGGAGAAGAACATCATGCTTGGTAGAGGGGTGAGTCAACGAAAAAAAGGAAGACCCTTGATGAGATGGATTGACACAGTGGCTGCAACAACAGGCTTAAGTATAAAAATGACTGTGGACATGGTGCAAGACCAGGCAGTGTTCTGTTCTGTTGTTCATAGGATCGCTAGGAGTTGGAACCAACTCAATGGCACCTAACAACAACAACGTAAGAAGAATGGGAAACTCTGGTGGCATATTGCTTAAGGGCTACATCTGCTAACCAGAAGGCTGGCAATTCAAATCTGCCAGGTGCTCCTTGGCAACTGTATGAGACAGTTCTCCTCCATCCCATAGGATTGCTATGAGTCAGAATCGACTCAACAGCAGTGGGTTTTCTTTTTTATAAAAAGAATCAAGAATACTACAAAGATACAATCCATACCCAGAAGGGTTTGATTGCATAGCTGGGTACCTTAATGCCAGAAATAAAGTACCAATAAAAGTTAAGAGATCAGAACGAGGACTCGTTGGAAGTCCAAGTATCATAGGGTCACAGAACAATTGTTTGAGGCCTGTAAGAAGTTGAGTAGAAAGGAATGTTTGATGGAAGAAGGGATATTAAGGTAAGGCTCTAAGGCACAGCTCATGTTGTTCTCTCCACCAGAGGGTCTTGTGTCTTCTTGACGAAATTCTATTCCCCTTTCAAAGTCCAACCTAAGCA
Organism: Heterohyrax brucei; assembly: GCA_028571685.1. Lineage (NCBI taxonomy): Eukaryota > Metazoa > Chordata > Mammalia > Hyracoidea > Procaviidae > Heterohyrax > Heterohyrax brucei. Next base: position 78,412,539 of record CM053154.1, on the reverse strand, counting down.
TCATTTCCTCTTTGGCTTCCCTTGGCCTCTTAGGATTGCATGACACTTGGTGGATGGATGCCTCTTTTAGAGCATTTGACTGTATTATTGGCCAGCTGTGAGATTCTCTGGAAACCCTGGTGGCATACTGGTTAAGTGCTACGACTGCTAAACAAAAGGCCAGCAGTTTGTATCTACCAGGCACTGCTTGGAAACCCTTTGGGGCAGTTCTACTCTGTCCTATAGGGTTACTGTAAGTCGGAATTGACTTGGTGGCAGTGGGTTTAGTTTTTTGATTTGGTGAAATTCTCTAAGCCTAAGCCCATTTCTTGCCTCATCTTTGTCACTCAGATACCAGTGCAGGGCCTGACACACAGAAAGCCCTTAGCTCAGACAGTAAGCAAAAGACAGGAAAGGATAGAAACCATTCAGCATATTTTTGTCTTCCTGACTTCCTATCCTATGCTGCCTGGAAGCCATTGACAATCTCTTACCATGTTAGCCCAAAGTGGCAGAGGATTCCTCCAACAGGCAGATGGTACCAGCTCTTTCCCTATACTGCTAACTGGTTGGGGATGGGGAGGAGAGGTGTTAGCATGATGTTTTACTCAGCAGGCACAGTGCTGAAGTGCATTTTTAATGATTTGCCAGTTCTACTTGACTGAGCCTGCACCCTGTAAGTAGATCATATGATCAGTGATCACAAGTTAAACTGCTTTTGTTGCTTGCAAGGCATGCATGGTGGGCTGGCTGCACGGCACCAGAGCTTGCACGTAGCTCTGTGTAAGACAAGGAGAGGTTACGTACAACAGGCAGTTAATGGCTCATACCAGCAGCCCTCCACTTCAGTCGGCACATGAGGCTGAATTTTAAAAAGGTAAATGACCTTGCAGCTGGGAGCTTTAACTATGTGCTTTTACCTATTTGTACCTGGATAAGTAAACATTTGCAGCACGCCAAAAAGCCCTGTAAGCACTATTGTAGCCATAGGCTAATCCCTTTCTCTCTGGATGAAAGACTCCAAAACAAACTGGGAGGAAAAATCATTTTCTGCCTCAAGTAGCACAAAGGTAACGGGGGCAATAGTGATAATGACTTCCATTTGTTAGAAGTCTCAGAAGTCACCAAGGTTCCAGTTCTAAGCAGCTGCCCATATTTAGGATTCCACTTTCCTGGAAGAATGACAGAAATAACAGGCCCCTAGACTGAGAGAAGGGTTCCAGACTTAACCAAACAGAACTGCCTCATGCTCACCAGTGACACTGACCCAGGAGGCTAGAATGAACATCTCCACTCTTGTCCTATTCCCCAAGAAGGCTGTTTCGCCCAACTGCTGTCACAGCCCTTCAGAGCCAAAAGACAGGCCCATTTTAGTTATTTTATGCTTTAACCTCAAATCTGCAGAAGGGTATTCATGTAGAGAACCCTCTTCCAGAAAGGCCCTCATCCTGCTGTGAGTTATCAGATAATCAGCATTTAACTCCTTCCTGTAACAGGCCTCCACCTGCCACAGACCTCCAGAGCCACATCTGAAATTCTCTCCAAAGAACAGAATGTTTGTGATTTACAATCCAGTGGGAACTTTGGTAATGCTGTTATTTTAAGAACTCGTCAACCAGTTGAGATTAAGATTAACATTTATTTCAACATGAAGTGAGATTGCTACGAGAACAGGCAGAAGGTATGTGTGGAACATTTAAGACATTTCACAGGCAATGAATCAATGGAGGGCAGCTCAGTGGAGTGTTAAGGGCCCTGAGCTGAGATCAAAGAGCTGAGAGTTCTGGGCTCTTCTGTGGCTCGGCCCATCACCAGCTGGCTGACCCTCTGCACATCACTCAGATTTTCTGGACTTTAGATTACAATGCCTTATTTGACAATTCCACTGAGCACCTACTCTGTATCATGAACAATGCTAGGTACTGAAAATAAGTGTGGTAGGGTGGATGACCTCTAGGTATCATCCACGCATATATATGCAACCATATTAGTAAATGTATAAGCTGTTCTCTGATGGTATTCTGATGCTGGCCATGATCTGTTAAACTAAAATAATCTCTATATTACCAGAAACATTTTCTTCCATGCAATTCAGTTGCTATAGGTCAGTCCAATGTGGTTGGATATGTCCATGAAAGAAAACAGCATTCTTAATTCCAATATACAGTTTTAATATACTTTATAAAATTTCCATTGATCCACATGCAAACATAATTTGTTTACAATTTGAACTGAGCCTACTAAGTGGTGCCTAACTCAATAAAGGAGGAGGCTGAGAAACAACAGCTGTATGGCTATTAACACATTATGTCTTCAAAAACATTAAACAGTTGGGTTTGATGAAGGAGTCAAAGTTAACCCCTTGAATATCTCTAACTAGAGATCAATGTTAGAAAACACTGTTGCAAACAGAAGTCATGAATCTGCGAGGGCAGAACACTTACCTCTGACTCTGCTGCACAGAATTCTGAAAACCTTCTCTAAACATGCCTAAGTAGGCAGTAGGGTTTTTAAGGATGTTGTGATAATAAATAAAACAGCTTGTTGACATACGAATACTTTGGCACTTAAATAAACCAGGTAGGGTCAACTTTTTGTTATCAGGCTGAGGTCAAAGACCAATGTTTTTTAGGATTCATCAGTCAGTAAGTCAATCACTGAGTACTAGTGAGTACTCAGTACACTGAGTACTCAGTGTTCACTGAGTACTAAGTCCCTGACCCCAAATTATGTATTATCTGAAGAGATAAAAATACGAGGCATGACAATTTGAGAACAATTATGCACAATAATGTGTAACTCTGAAGATGTACAGGAGTTCAAGGAAAGTAATGGATGAAGCTAACAAATAGAAGACTTTAGGAAGGAAATTGATCTATACTTTGAAAGAAGGGTAGTATTTGAATAGATGCAAGGAGAAAATTAAGAGCCAAGAGAGAAATCTGCAGGTGCGGATTGTGAAGGGCTAGAAGAGGTGAGGTATAGACAGCCTAAGGAAAGGGAATCAAATCAAAACACACTGCCACTGAATTGATTCTGACTCACAGTCACCCTATAAGATAGAGTAGAAGTACCCCATAGAGCTTCCAAGGAGCATATGGTACATGTGAACTTTTGGCTAGCAGATGTAACACTTAACCACTATGCCACCAGGGTTTCCAAACAAAGGGAAGGAGGTAAAAAACAATAAAGACACTACTAGTTCTCTTAATCTCTTACTGTTTGTAAGGGGTATGAGTATGAGGGAGGCGAGCTGCGACTGATTAGTGCATATCCATCCAACAATTATAAAAGAGCCTGCCCAAGGAAGCAGCACATTAGAATCTGTAAAAGACCACTCAACTTACAGAAAATCAAACTTTACTTTGTAACCAAGTTAGTGACTACGTAATTTCTCTAATTTAGAATTCTCTGCAATAAACTGAATATAAATAAAGAAATGACTGAAAACATAGAGGCAAATCTTGAAATTCTCAGCCTAATACTGAATTTGAGTTAGAACAGATCTGTGTGTGCTTTGTGGTTGACACACACAGATCTGTGTGTGCTGTGTGTGCCAACACCTATGTGTCATTGGCATGCCTTCTACAAAATGTTACTAATATGGTCCTCCTCCAGGTCTAGTCTCATCTCTGTCAATACAAATCTGTATGCACTTTTTTCAAGGCAGAACATCATTCTGTTTAATGATATCCCTTAATAAAAATTTCCTTTCTACATTGAGCCAAAATTTTCTTCCCTGTATTATTAATCCACAGACTCCAGTTTTGTTCTCATCCACACAACACTGCTTCAACTATCTGAAAGACGATTCCACTATGTAACACTTTTGCTGCTGTTGTTAGGTGCCACTGAGTCAGTTCCAGCTCACAGCGGCTCTATAAACAACACAATGAAATACTGCCTGGTCCCGCACCATCCTCACAATCATTACTATGTTTAAGACCACGATTGCAGTCACAGTGCTGTCCATCTCACTGAAGGTCCTGTCTTTCACTTTACCAAGTATGATGCCCTTCTCCAGGGACTGGTCCCTCTTGATAACACATCTAAAATATGTGAGATGAGGTCTTATCATCCTTGTTTTTAAGGAGCATTGTGGCTGTACTTCTTCCAAGAAAGTTCTGTTTGTTCTTCTGGCAGTCCATGGTTTATTCAATATTCTTTAGCAACACCATAATTCAAAGGCATCAACTCTTCTTCAATCTTCCTACAAACTTTTATGTATTGGTAACTGAAATATACCGTGGCTTAGGTCAGGTCATGCTATGCTATCTTTGGTTTTTAAAACTTGAAAGAAGTCTTTTGCAGCAGATTCCACCGATGCAGGCAATGCCTTAATTTTTTTCTTTTCTAGGCCAAATATTTCCATAACACTCAACAGCCTGATTCCTCTCCTGAAGATGTTCATTAATTTCCCTGTTTCTCTTAAAACATAGAATCTAGAACTGATCATACACTCTAGATGTGTAAACTGTGCAAGTTTCAAGGAGACACTCACTTGGAATAATCTAGATCCAAAGTTTTCAATATATCCAAATAGGCAATACCTTTGCAAGCTACATCCAATGCTGACTTATGTCAAATTTGAGTCAAATAAAATATCCCAGCTTTTGATGTGGAATGTTGCCAAAAATTTACCTCTATAATTGAGGTTTTTTTTTTTTTATTTTATTTTGTTTTTTAACACAAATCTAGGGCTTCAAACATACAATCCTATTTAGTCTGACATGTGTCAGTTGGTTTAACTTTTTGAGATCACTTAGAACCATGATGTAAAACCTCAGGTGTATCCTTACCTTCCCAGTGTTATATTATGAAAGGTAATAAACAAGGCCCCTGTCAAACTCTCTAAAAATTATTGATAAAAATGTTTACTAGGTTAGGAACGAAGACAAATTCAAGTCTTTAGCTAAGATGTATGGATAAAGCCTGCTGAAACTTAGAAAAAGAGATACAAGATATAAATTTCTGGAAATTGTAAAGGAAGCTATCAACAGGTGATGTCCCTAGTAAAGGGTAAATACTTAAGTAAACAATGACATATTTTCCACCCTAAGAGCTGTATTAGTTCTGAAACAATTAAAAAGACAAATTTCCAGCGTGATTTCACTCAACTCAGTGAAGAAACTTAAAAAGAAAAATGGAGATCTATGCAAGTAGGCCTAATATTCTTGGAAAGGTGAACACGAACACACACACACACACACACACACACACACACAAATACAAAAGAAATATAGCTCACTTTGGTGACTGGCTGAAGAACTTGATACCAAGTTTAGAATTGAGTCTCCCTCACCCTCAAGAGATCATAAGTAAAGCTACCACCAGAAAACCCACGCTTGCCAACTTCCCTCTTACAAAGAAGAGAAGGAATGTGTATTTACTGTAGAAACTTCAGAAAAACATCCTTATTAAGAACAGGAACAAAGCTAACCACCCTTTACCCACAGCATTGCATTCTGGCTATAGAAAAGCTACAGTACCCAGAACACAATATATGAATGCAAACTGCTTAAGTATCAATAAGTGACATGAAACCAGTTAAATATTCTAGTGTAACAAAAAGCAGATTTAGGTGTCCCAAATTTTTTCTCAGAGTGAAATGTGAAGGGTGAGTAGTCATCTGAACATTTTTCACACATTAGCTGGAGTCATATATCTAAAAGATTAAGGTAATACAGAAATTGTACAATGCTTGCAGAAATCAAGATGACCCTATCACATGTGGTCATTGGCTTATTATGAACCCTAACCTAACCCACTGCCCTAGAGTCAATTTTGATTCATAGTGACCCTATAGACAGAGTAGAAGTGCCCCATAGAGTTTCCAAGGAGCACTTGGCAGATTTGAACTGCTGACCTTTGGTTAGCAGACATAGCACTTAACCCACTACTCCACCAGGATTTCCAGAAACACCATCAGTTGATAAAAATGAAAGTAAAGGCTATCACTATTTCATCAGCCCAGTCAATCTTCACTGGTAACAAATACACACAGATGTGCCATTATATTCCCTGCTATAACACAAGCAAAGATATTGTACATCCAGCTACATACCAAGCAAATTTCCCATTATAAGGCAACCATTTGGCCTAAAGATATTCTGCTAGGAACTCTGTGACTCACAGCAGTATGGCTGGAAAACACAGACTACTATCCTGAATATCTGGGTTTTTGGATTAACTCTACCACCTCACTAGCTACGTGAGCTTGATTGGGCAAATCATCTCACAGGTCTAAGCTATTGTTTTCTCCTCTGCAAAAATGTGGACAGAGCTATCACCTTTAATTCTCTCAGTGGATTACCGTGTAAATTAAGCGGGAAACTGCATTTGAAGTTTGTGTAAGTGTTGTGCAAATAGGAGGAAGTAAAATGCAGAGACATCACTGTGACTGTTTAACGTAAGCCACAGGGCAACCTTGCATTGACCTCTCATGGCCTGAGTCAAATTATTTAGTGCCACTATTGTCATTAGCAAACATCCACTAAGGGCCTGCCATGGACTTAATTACACATAGCTGGTATACTTCACTGACATTTTCATGTGTATTTACCTGGTCTTCTTTAAGCAACTGTATGCTCACTCAGGGACAAGAACATCAAGAACATACAAACATACAGTGTGTGTATATGTGTATGTGCATATACAGTAAAAGGGTATATGGTAGAATCTGTCTCAATAAAGATGTAATTTGATTGCCTTGGAAACCAATTAGATAGGTAGTAAATCAATAGAGTAAGAAAATAAAAAACTCTTACTTATGGGAAAACCAAAACTAAACCAAATCCTTTGCCATCAAGTCACTTTTGACTCATAGAAACCCTATAGGACACGTAGAAGTGCTTTCCAAAGCTGTAAATCCTTATGGAAGCAGACTTCTATACAGGGATGGGTTAATCAATAAGCAAGATTTACATGGGTTTACTTGTGCTTGCCTACTAATCGGGAGTGCACAATTTTGACTGATGTTTGATGTGGTAGAACCCACATGACATTGTACACGACAAGAAGTAAGCACAGTGAAGCCAGTGCTGCCTTGCTCACCCTAAACTTGTGCTTACCTGCCGACTAGTTAATCTACTCGGACACATCTTTCTTCCAGGGATCAGCCAGGAGGTTGGACTCAAAGACTTCAGGTTATCACCCAAGGCCTTAACCACTGTGCACCCAGGGCTTCACTTATCGGAAACCTAAGAATTTCTTTACTTTCTTTCTTTCTTCTTCTTTTTTTAAGGGATGGGCACAATGGCAGCATTTCCCTCTATTTAAAGGAAAAAAGCCTACCAAGGGTCTTAATCAAGCTATTCCACTTAAGAGCATTAATGCTAAGTATGCAAACGTTGCTTAACTGATCATTAAGGTATCAAGAACTAATTTTCCTCCTTTTAAGAGCTTGTATGTCACATCCCACCCCTTGGGCCTTCCAGAAATGCGTTTAAATGCTCAACAGGGAGAAAGGCATTCCAGACAGCCAGGTGTTAGTGATTCAGCCATTAAAACTTCAGTTATAAAACATCCCCCACAACTGTAAAACATTTCAGTCATTAGAAGATCATAAATAGATTAAGATGACATTTTAAATTATTATGACACCATGTGTATAAAATGTATACTGTTCATCACAATATTCCAGATGACTCTGACGTTGATTATCTGAAATCAAAGATGAAGTCATGTGTTATTTATTTTGAGGCTCAACAGTGAAAGACGGGGGAGAAAAGTGGAGAAAGCAGATATACAAGTGGAAATTGTGAACAATGCGCCCCCTCCTAAGGCAGGGAAAGGCATTCGATTCATTTTGCAACTGCAGTAACACTGATTAGCTGTTCCCTGAGTGAAAACAAATCCTTGTTTCATTTTTAGAGGACCAGGATGAAAGATAAAGATAAAATAGTAAAAAAAATTTTGAAAGCATCGTCTAAAATGTCATGGTGCCCCCTCCTCTTTGAACTAATTGCAAGGTCTTAACTTGAGCTTGATACTGATTTCCATATAAAACTAAAAAATAGCACACAGATCTTTATGTCACACATACACAAAAACACTTGTCAGAGTCAACCAGTCTCTCCCTTCTCTGCTATACACCAAATCACAAAGCATATGTCTACCTTGAAGGTGCCTATTTCCCTACAGGAAGTACGGTAGCCTCAACTAAAGAAAGACGCCCACCTGACCACCACCACTAGAGCAGAGTCCATTATGATCAAATCATAGAAACCTGAAACTTACACCAGTTACTTATAACATGGGCATTAGAATCAGGGCTGTACATAATTCAATCATGTTGCAAAACCATGCTTTTCAATTCAGTCTTCCCAACGAAGCAAACTCCTTTCAGGGTTTGGGTTAAGCATTTTGGGAAGTCTGTCCTAGGCCTAATGTTTCTAACTTAGATCTATAAACTAGTGACTCACCTAAAGGATTAAGCCCATTAAGAAGATTGTAACAAGTTACTCAGCAAGTGGGGGAGTATTTGAGATGCCCATTGATTATACGTGTGATTTGCTATGCACATATGTAGTTCATTTTGTCACTGTAGGTGTGCATAGAGACAGAACAGTCTCACATCAACAATGGATGCAATTTAATTTTGTTCTGACAATTTTCAAGAATTTATTAGGTTTGAAAAACTAGAAGCATCACAGGTATCAGAGACCCTAATATAAACTCTCCCTTTAAAGTTCCTCTCTCAGAAACAGTGGGATTTCCCATGTTCATTTCTAGATTATCCTGGTCTCCAGAAATCCTGTTCTCAAAAAATATTCAAAACTTAGCATGAGATCAGTAATCTTTCCCCATTAGATGCTACAAAAGGATCAATATTAAAGCTAGCCAAGCCAAGTGCCATTGAGTTGGAAAAAGAGGTTAATTAAAAGTCAATTCATTAGGACAAATATTCATCCATTTTATCTAGTTAGTTATGAGGCACATTCGAGACACTTTGCTACTGTGGTTAGCTGCCATCAGGTTGGTACCTGACTCATGGTGACCACATGCATATACAAGGGAAGGAAACACTGTCCAGTCATGCACCATCCCTGTGACTGGTTGGGGACTGCACCATTGTGACCCACAGGGTTTTCCCTGGCTGACACTCAGAAGTAGATCACCAGACCTTTCTTCCTAGTCTGTCTTAGTCTGAAAGCTCCACTGGAGCCTGTTCAGCATCATGGGGACACACAAGCTTCCACTGGGAGACGGGTAGTGGCTACACATGAGGTCCACTGTCTGGGAGTCAAGCCTGGGTCTCCTTCATTGAAGGAAAGAGTTGTACCACTGAACTAGTAGTCAGCAGGTCTTCAGCAGATTCATGGAAACATACAATATAGCAAACACTTTACTGTAGGTACAATGTCTTTCTGAAAATCTAGACTTCAGCCAAATAGTCTCTGTAATAGGGAGATGAGACAACGGACTCTATCAGAGAATGCTTCTTAATATTGAGCTGAATCTACCTCCTGGCAATACCATGTAAAATAAGGCAAATGTTCCGGGGATGTAAAGCCCTGTAACTATTTTCTTCATGATGACGAGGAAAGTGAATGAGGTACTGAAGAGAGGGAAAAACAAGCTTTGAGTAGTCATGAAAGAAGAATACATCACATTCTCCAAGGCCAATTCTACTACACTGATGATTTGGTAGGTATAATTTAGGCCATCAAAAAAAGGTTGTCTGTTTGTCTGTTCATATAGATTAAAAGTTTAGAAATGTGAAACAATTTAGTAAAGTCTATGCCCAGCTTTGCCTCCTCTCTCTAAATTATGCCTTCATTGAGGAAATCTCCAGAAGTATCCATTTCAGCACTCCAGAGGCCCTGTTACTCTCTTTTCAGGAAAAGATCCCATAAATATCTCTTAATTTTAGACAAATCCAATATCTCACCTCCAGTATTCCAACATAATACACCCTTTCCTTTGGCTTGAGTAAATCATGAAGACATAGTTCGCTCCTTTAATTCTGGAACACCCTTGCTTAATGTTCACCTTATTAAATATCTTTTATGTACCTGTGTATCAGTAACTGCCTCCTCATTCTGCTAAGACAAACTTGACTGTCACGGGCAGAGAACATGGTTCAGTGGATTTGCATGAGTTCTGGCATACCATCTTGTTCTCTGAATGGCTGATTGGCTCTGGCATTTTGCATCTCAAAGGATTTTCTAAGAATATGCTCTGTCTACTATGCAAGAGAAAAACCCTTGTCTCTACATTGAGATTCCCTAATATGAGCCAGGAAACCCTGGTGGCATGATGGTTAAGTGCTATGACTGCTAACCAAAAGGTTGGCAGTTCATATCTACTAGGCACTCCTTGGAAACTCTATGGGGCAGTTCTATTCTATCCTGTAGTGTCACTATGAGTTGGAATTGACTTGATAGTAATTGATTTCTTTTTTCTTTTTTAGTGTGAGCAAGAGTATGTTCTCTCAACATAGGAACAGTCTGGGGGAGAGGGTGAGACCTGTTTCGGATCTTAAAAGTTTATTGAAGAATTCCACCCAAGTAAATGAACAGGAAATTAAACCAGCAGGCTGAGCTCTTCTAAGTGATTCTGATTCAGGGCTTGTTTTGTGGGTATTTTTCCCCCTTTCTAATGCAAAATAAATCCCAAACCATTTCTTCCACCTCAGCAAGGAGATTCAAATGGAATTAAAGTTCATGTTAAATCTGGCAGGACTCATTGTGGCTGGGGTTTCTCCAGAGAAGACGTATTCATTTGCTAGTCTTTCTCAGAGGGCAGCATTTTAGTTTTAGCAAGTTTTTGCTTCCTTGGAAATGAATTAACAGTGGCATCATTAGAGAATGTTTATGAACACAATGCTAAAAAGTGGACAAAATAAGATACACCTTATTACTGCTTACTATGAATGTAATGCCTTTCTCAACAGGATCAGGCTAGAAAAATTATTATTTTATAATAATAAGTATTTAACTATTAATTGTTAAACACGGAAGATACCAAAAAGATTGCAGGATATGTAATCCATCCTCAGAGAGCTTACGGTTACATTAGGTTAACACAAGTAAAATGGTAACAAAAAGCCAAGATACTATACAACACAATAGGAGGATTTGGGGTTCCAGCAAGGTACCAAAGGAACCCCTGAGTGGAGCAAACAGTTAATGAACTCACTGCTAACTAGAAGATTGGAAGTTCAAGTATACCAAGAGGCATTTCAGAAGAAAGATATGGAGATTTATTTCTAAAAAATCAGTCATGAAATCTCTGTGGAACAGGGCTCTGTTCTAACACATATGGGTTAACATGAGTTAGAATAAACTCGACAGAAGCTTGAAAAGGTCATCAAAAGATTTGTAAGATCTTTGGAGGATACAGCATGGCTGGACAAGAGTTCTTTTACAGATGTTACTTCATCTGACCCTTGAAAAATAGTATGAATACAGATAACTAGCAGGAAGACAAAAACTAAAATAACATGAATGAAATTAGTCCCCACCCAGGTGCATGCTGAAGGGTGGAACAAGTAGATACAAGTATAAACGAGAAAAATCTGCAACTAGAGTCAATGCCAATATGTTCAGATACATGAAAAAGGAGTTTCTAGGTAAAGCAAATCTTTTTAGAGATCAGAGGGACACTTAGTAGGTGTCTTCTAGTCTCAAAAGATTTCTAGCCAATAAACTAAAAACATGATTTAAATATAAGTAATTATGTTACTTTCTCTGCCATCAATAACAGGAGACACAATAGTAATAGCACTCAATGTACATAAAATAATGGCAAACTCTAAGAGGAGGACACCAACCCTGCCATGCCTGCTGTAGTTTCACCATCAAGATGCACAGATCTACAACGGCACGATGGGTTAGTGAATCTAAGATTCTGATAAAACAAAAATGCGAAATGCATTAAAAGGGACAATTAGTACAGATGAGTAGAAAGATACTGAAGGGTTTATCTACACCTACAAGAATGATTAAATTAGTTGTGTTTGATCTAATATATGCACTGACAAACTTTAGTGAAATTTTGCACCGGGTATCTCAGACACATACAATATCTGGCAGAATCTTTAGAGCTCTCCTAATTCACTAGTGGATTGCTATCTGGTTTTGAAATGAGCTGCTCAGGACAAATGAATGGGAGGCTGAGGGCTGAAGTCCTTTGGCTGCTCTCACCGTTAGCTGTTTCTTACTTTTACTCCACTCCTTCACCCCCTGACCTCTTAGCAGGGCTGCCAAGAAACCCGAACATATTTATGCTTCTTTGAACACAGTTTTAAAACTATCGTTCTCTCTCAACCCTCTCATTTTAAAAATGTGGTAAAATTGAGGTCTAGAAACAAGAAGTAGTCAAGGTCACTGAGCTGGTTAATGGATGGGCAGGGGCTAGAATCCAGATCATCTGATGTCCAGTTCAATGTGTTTGATTCCACCCCCATGCCACCAGTTCATGCTCAAACTGGCAGATTAACCACTGTAAAATGAGATGATGAAGCGGCGCCTCTGATGAATCTCTAGCAGGAATATCTTCATTGTCTTTTTCACCTTCCATACTAAGTCCAATATTGATATTTATACAATGATGGAAGAACTGGCATTGGAAAATACATGCTACAGTAATTCTTTGAATTAGGGCCAGAAAGAGAATAAAAAGTTCAGAATGACTTGCTGTACATCTATGTTGCTTCCCCAATTAACTCCAAACAGACTTTGTCTGGGAAGAAATGATTTAGTCTTAATGCAAGGTCAGTCCCACATATCCAGAATAAAGATTGCCAAATATGCTTATTTGAGCTGAATTACATTTGGTAATTTAATAATATAAATTTATTGCCTTTTCAAGAGGGACTTTAGCAATAGGGAGAATTTTAAAACACATCACACTTAAAACATAAAATTAAATTCAATTAACTTTTATTGGGAGGCTAATACACTCACTAGTACCCTAGAGGGAAAAGCAAAGCACTCAGGTTTCCCAAGATTTTCAAACCAGATCCCTGGAATCTAGGTCAAAGATACTAGACTAGCCAACTCTCTCATAAAGAGCTTCATGGACCAGTTTAACATCTGTGCTCAGTGGAAAGGATCATGCCTATAGTACTCCAGATAAAAGACCCTCGGGTTCACAAAACCCGGAGTAATGCAGATAGAAAACATTACTCATCTATAAAAAGCCCAAAAGTCAACACAGGGATGGATACCTGTAATTCCAAAGTATGTGAGGTTCCCAGAGACTATAACCCAATTCTGACTCAGTGACCCTATAAGACAAAGTAGAACTGCCCCATCCAGCTTCCAGGAAGCAGCTAATGGATTCAAACTGCTGACCTTTTGGTTAACAGCCAAGTTCTTAACCCCTCTGCCACCAGGGTTCCTGAGACCATATATTGTTGTTGTGGTTAGGTGCCATAGAGTCAGTTCCTTCTCACTGTGACAGATACACAACAGAATGAAACAGTGACTGCTCCTGCACCATCCTCACAATTGCTGCTGTGCTTGAGCTCATTGTTACAGCTGCTGTGGCAATCCACCCCACTAAGGGCCGCCCTCTTTTTTGCTGACCCTCCAATTTACCAAATATGCTGTTCTTCTCCAGGGACTAGTCTCTCCTAATAAAATGTCCAAAGTACATGAGATGAAGTCTCATAATCCTCACTTCTAAGTAACATTTACTAACCAAAAGGTCAGAAGTTCAAATCTGCCAGGCACTCCTTGGAAACTCTATGGGACAGTTCTACTCTGTCCTATGGAGTCGCTATGAGTCAGAGTAGACTCAACAGAAGTGGCTTGGCTATCTTAAGAAGCATTCTGGACATACTTCTTCCAAGACAGATTTGGTCATATTTTTGGCAGTCCATAGTATGTTTGATACTCTTCACCAGCACCACAACTCAAAAGTTTCAATTCTTCTTCGGTCTTCCTTACCCATTGTTCAGCTTCTGCGTGCATATGAGGTGATCAAAAACAACACATCTTGGGTCAGGCATACCTTACTCCTCAAAGTGATATGTTTGCTTTTCAATATTTCAAAGAGATCTTTTGCAACAGATTTGCCCAATGCAATGCATCATTTGATTTCTTGACTACAGCTTCCATAGTTGCTGCTTGTGGATCTAAGTAAAGTGAAATTCTTGAAAATTTTAATCTTTTCTCCATTTATCATGATGTTGTTTATTAGTGCACTTGTGAGGATTTTTGTTTCTTGATGGTGAGGTGTGATTTATATTGAAGAGAGACCATGTAGTCTCTGTTATATTCTTCTGCTTTCCTGATATCAGAATAAAAGTTCACCTATTTTGTGCAACCAATCACATTGTTTTACTAGTGATTCTAAAGCCAGCCTTGGCTTTCCTAGAGCCCTACTACTTCTCTCACTACATGGAGATATTCCATATTTATACCCTACAATGAGCAGGTTCTCTTTACTCCCTTGTGACTTCACAGAAAACAAGTTATGACATCGGCAGGTAGGGTTCTGGAAAAAAACTGGATTCTGAATGAATTGAGCCCCTATATTCTACAGGCAGGATGAAGTAAACTTATTTACTCATTTAAGAAGTACAGTGAAACTTGTACTTACTCCTGTGAGCTGGCATTCAAATGGGACTGAAACCTTTGACAGGGTACATAGTCTCACTACTTTCCTATTGCTCACTTTAGCAGAAACTACTTGAGTTTTCCTTCTCTAACAGGCTTCTGTCTTACTCATGTTCCAGGTTTTATGAGTTTTACTGTATGTGGTGAGCTACTGCATGTTAGGTACTACAGATCATGGGTGAAGGGAATCGAAGTGACCACTGCCCTACAATTGCTAAAACAGACCAGGAAAATTACAGAACTCAAAAGGCCCTTCCCTTCAACAACCAACCAACCAAATACATCAATATTTCATTAAAGTTGGGGTTAAATTCTCTGCAGATCTGGTTAGAATTTTTCCAAGACTGTATCAGTACACTGCTGACACTGTAACTAATTACCATAAACTTGATAGCTTGAAACAACTCAAATTTCAGAAGGCTAGAAGTCTCACAGGCAAGGCTACCATCAAGGTGCCTGCAGGGCTAGCTCCTCCTGGAGCCGCTGAGGGAAGAGGCTGTTTCCTTCCCTCTCCGGCATTCAGTGGCTGCCTGTGTTCCTTGGCTTGTTGCCCCTTCCTCCATCTTCAGAACAATCCCTCCAATCTCCAGTTCCGTTACCACATCAGCTTTTCTGACTCTCACTCCTCTTGCATCCCTAGTATAAGGACTGTTGTGTTTGTAACAGGCCCACTGCAATAATCCAAAGTAATCTCCCCATTGCAAAATCTTTTCTTTTTTTTGTATTTTTTTTTTTAATTTAATATGACTGAGTGAAAATTTACATTCCCGTATAAATTTACATGCCCACCTATATGCAGCTTCCACTGCTCTCCCTGTCCGGTGACAGCACACTGTTCCTCCCTGCTCCATACCTGTCTCATCCTCCCAACAGCCTCCTTTCCCCTCCTCTCCACCCACTCTCCTTCCTCCAGCCAGAGGTCAGCAGGACGACACCCTATAGATGTATAGAACCATAAAGTGCATCCAATATATGGTCACTCTGCATTGCCAAGTCCAATCCATTCCTGTCCAAAGAGTGGACCTTCGTTATGATTTATGGGTAAGAGCAGCATCAGGGCCGGGGCCCATGCTCTCAGGGGAACCCCGAAACCGCTGGACCATCAGTTGGGGTCTTTTAGTGGAGATCTCAGGATGCACCCCTTTTTATTCTGGTGTTGCCAGTGAGACTCCTCTCTGTGAGCTACATCGTGGCTATCACCGGTGGTGGCCCGGCACCATCCGGTTCTTCCGGTCCCAAGTCAATGTAGGCACCCACTGATGTGGGTCTCTCTATCTTCTAGGTTGTCTTTTACCCCATGTCATTTTGGTCCTCGGTGAGCATCCGTTCCTGCTGAGTTGGGACCATTTGCTGTGTCCTCAGATGGCAGCTTGGCAGCTTTTAAGACCCCAGACGCCACTCACCAATGTGGGGTGCAAAGAGCCCTCTTAGCAAAACGCTAGTTGTGCCAATTGGCCTCGATTTCACCTAAGAGCATGGTCCCCAGCCCCCTGCCCCAGCTACTCTATCCTTGCAATATTGGGTTCAGATGGAAGGAGTACTCAAGTTATGCTGAAGTCCACTTAATGTTGTTCTTGTTTCTACCCATTGCAAAATCTTTAATTACATTTTACAAAATCTCTTTTGCCACACAAACTCAAATACAAACCCAGTGCTGTTGAGCCGATTCCAACTCATAGTGACCCTATAGGACAGAGTAAAACCACCCTGTAGCGTCTCCAAGGAGCATCTGGCAGATTTGAACTGCAGATCTTTCGGTTAGCAGATGTAGTATTTAACCACTGTGTAAAGGAATGTTTATAGGTTTCAGGGATTACAGTGTGAACATACTGGGAGCCTCTACACAGCCTGCCACAAAAATCAAATGGAACGTACCAAACTTGAGGTACTTTGAGGGAAACAGAAATGGCTTGAGCACTTGAGGCTATGACAAGAAAGCATAGCAGGGGACTGTCATCCTAATATTCATATAAACTTTCTAAAAACAGTAAAATACAATGGTCAAGAACACACTATTTGTGGTAGAACACATTAGGGTTTCAGGATCAGCGTAACACACTATCTGGATGAACACACCCACGTTATTGATCTCTCTAACCTTCGGTTTCCTCATTCCGAAAATGGAAACCACAAAAGGATTTACTTGCTGGGTTTATTTTGAGGATTAATGAGACAATAAATCTAAACCACTAATTGTGGCACACAGCACTCAAGGAAAGTTATTATTATGCTGTTATTATAATTATTCAATCAATTACTGCTAGCCAGCCTGTACTTGAACCTGCTGACTGGTATTTTGGGGGGTCTCCATTAGTATGGCTATTTGAAATACCCTGAATGTTCTCTCTCCCCTACTCGAAATCTGATCTGTTCTTTAAGCACTTGTTTTATTCTTTCTTCTTCAACACCTTTCCAGTTGGAAGTAATCTCCAACAGTGCTTGTACCACCCATTTAAGGCTATCACTTAGTGTTGCCTCTTTTGGTTTATTTTTTTAAAAAACATCGTATGTAGATTATAAACCACTTGTGGGCAGAGGCTGCTATACTAATACTTAGCTAAGAGATATGTCCACAGCAGACATTCAATAAGCAGGTTAAATAAATACATTACAGAATTTATCCTCATAGATTTGCAGAGGAAACACAATTCCATACTTCCCAATAAAGAGGAGCCAGCTACACCCCCCTGGGGTACTCTGCCACCTTGACATGGAGCTTCCAAAATCAGCTTAATCCTCATCCGCTTTTACATTACCTACTCAACCTCGACCTACAGTATCCCAGGAGGATGAAGGCCGTTCTTAATCCATCTGTACACCAACAAGTTCAACTATCAGTCACCAGCCCAGGGAAAACAGGAAACAGGCATCTCTTCGGACACCGAAGAGAACAAAGAACTCACACCAGTCAAAGCCAGTTAGAACCAGTTTGTACTGCTCTGAAATCTTCCCCAGGCTTCCCCCCCACCCCCTCCCAGAGCTGGCACAATGACAAGAAGATCATCATTGACTTCAGTGTTTGGCCTTCTAACCAGGAAAGGACTTGTGAAGGTGAATGGTTTGCAGACGAAGGGGATATAAAAGAGACAAAACCAGGATAAAAATTAAATAAAAAGTAGCTGTCTTAAACTGTAATTGCAGTCCTCTGCTGAGCACGCTTGCAGATATATAAATGTGATTTACCATCAGCTTGCAACTACAAATCAGGTCTTGAGAAACACTTGTGCTATGAAATTGTTTAATCTCATCAAGCTCTGCTTTCACAGCAAGCCATAAATCACAAAGTCTTTGTTATCATAGACCTCCACCAGCGCCTCTCTGGCAGGCTATGGATCGTGGGTATATATAATCTTGACTGCACAAACACTGGGGTCGACGCAGGCTGAAATACTTTCATAATAGCCACTGTGCAGCTGGTGGAACACAAGCCTATGATGGATATCTCATTTCCTACAGTCGGCATCTATTTCGAGCAAATTATTACCACATAAATTTCTTGTCAACAGAAACGGCCAATTAATTAAGTTAAAAATTTACTTGTGATCACATCTACAAACCAAATAGAACTGCAAGGCAATTTTCCAGTTACTGAATATACTGCAGGTCAGTTTAATGAATAATTTTTAACTTTGTCATAAACTCAAAGACAGGCTAATATCTCCAGAAACCTGAATGGAGACCAGCTGCCGACAGATTTACACAAAATATATTTATGTGGAATTTGATTACTGACATCTGGAGGCAGAAATAAACTTTCTATAATTACAGAGGCATCTCTGCCATATATATGGATTTTTTGCACCAAAAATTACAAATCTGTTCTCAGGAAGGGGGTATTTACATTTTCAGGCAGGGTTGCAATGGGCTGGGTGGCTCTTGGAAAATTCATCGCATTAAATTCCTATACTGGTGATGGGTTCATTACCACAGGAGAAGACAAAGGCCTGTTTATCACTGCCCCCACTCCCCACCTTGCACACCCAGAAAATCAGGATGCTTTTTCTCTTTGAGGCTGCAGATCTTTTCTGGACATTTCCAACAGTGGAGGCAGCATTGGGAGAATTTAAAGCTCCTTCAGACAGCGAAGATTGACATAGCTTCCTGTTGGAGTTATTATGCATATAAAGCAGATCCACAGGGAAATGAGGCCAGCAGAGGGCCTTTCATAATTCCTGCTCTTACCAAATCTCTTGGAGCTAAAGAAAACCCATCCGTGTGGTTGGTTTTCCAGATAACGATAAAGGATACGGATTTGGGGAACACATCAGATTTGACTGATAACAATGATTCAATCAACCACTTATCCATTGGACCTGAGGTTACGGCTTTCATTAGAACCAGTCTCTATCCCAAATGTAGAAAGCTTTCGAGGTCCTCCAAGCCTAAGCCAAAAAGCCACTGCAGTCAGGTTGATTCTGGCTCATGACGACCATCTAAGTCAGAGAAATCTGCTCCACAGAGTTTCCAAGGAGCATCTGGCAGATTTGACTTGCCAACTTTTTGGTTATCAGATGTAATATTTAACCACTATGGCACCAGGGTTTCCAAGATCCTCCAAATTTGAGCCCTAATCTATATGTGAGAATTTCTCTGCCCCCTTCCCAAACCTGTCATTGCTAAATGGTCACAGTCACACTAGACCACGTGATATTCCTACAAATGCCCTTCACATTCCTATCTTTGTAGCTTTGCTCACACAAAAGATCTTCTCCACTTAAGATTTTCAGATCTCTAAGACCATCTCCATGGCTTCTCTTCATCCTGGAAACAAACTGTATTCTTCAGCAAGACATTCATCTTGTACATAAACTGGAGAGCCTTTTTTCCTACCCTGGGTAGAGTTAATCGCAGTGAGTTCATAGTCATGGAATCAAGAAGATGCTCTGCAACCACTTGGTGGAGATGTTGCAATGGCAATTCAAAGTGTGTGGAGTGCTGGGCTGTTCAGGCCTTCAGCCTGGAGAACCTGAATTCTGAGGGTTACTTTTGTCTTTATTAGTAATCTTCTTGAAGGCAAGATTATCTTTCTCAAATTTATAGTTTACTCAGAACAGGGCTTAATAGCTTAAACAGGGTGGGGAGTAGATCATCTGTAAGTTACTGAAGGCTAATTTTCTCTCACACCACTACATTCAAGCCTGAGAGGCATTTGGCATCCTACTCCACCATTGCCTATAATATGAACAACATTGATTGTGTGCTTCTGGTGTTCAGAGAATTTTGTTGAAATTTTGAGAATTCTAGAAGCTAGAATACATTCTCTCCCAGACTAATTTTAACTAAGGAAACATGATACACAGGGAGCCCATAGTACACCCCAAACAGAGGCTAGATGAATAAATGGCCAATGTACAAAGTGTAAATCAGGATAGAAAATAAACATCAAATGGTATGAATAATTCACAATGTTGGGTAGACAATGCAAAAAATGTTCTCAATAGGTCAAAAACTGAACAGCATCCACAACACAATATGACTCTCCATTCCACCACTGTGGAAACCAAACCCTCCAGCCCTGAGCTGAACTTGCTTGTCCAACATTACCAAACTAGAAGGTAGCAAATAAAGGATTCATACCAACAGTCCTAAGTACCTGTCCACCATTCTTTCTATCATACTCCAAAATCACTTTTTATTTTTCATCTGGCTAATTCCTTGTTCACTGCATCAAATTATAATCATTCCTTCCCTAGCTCAGGCCTTGGTTCACTGTGTCCCTAGAAGCTCTTTCTTACAAGAGAACATGTTTTAAAAGTTTCCTCCATCACAATAACCCTAAATGTTAGAACATTACCAAACATCTAATTTATCTCCCATGCATGAAAGTTTCACCACCACCACCGCCCCTCCCCACTCTCCCGGAAGCCCTGGTGGCATAGTGAGTTAAGTGCTATGTCTGCGAACCAAAAAGTCAGCAGTTTAAATCTGCCAGGTGCTCCTTGGAAACCGGCATAGTAAATCTCATATTTTTACTTCATGCTATATTAACTTTAATGGAAACTCTGGTTGTATAGTGGTTAGGTAGGTGTCACTGAGTCACTTCCAACTCATTGTGACCCTCCGCACAGCAGAACGAAATGCTGCCTCATCCTGTACGCCCCTGATCATTTTTATGCTTAAATCCATTGTTGCAGCCACTGTGTCAGTCCATCTTGCTGAGGGTCTCGCTCTGTGTTACTGACCTTCTACTTTGCCAAGCATGATGTCCTTCTCTAGGGAATGATCCTACCTGATATCATGGCCAAAGTATGTAAGACACTGATTCACCATTCTTGCTTCTACGGAGCACACTGGTTGTACTTCTTCCAGGGCAACAGATCGGTTCTTTCTTTCGGCAGTCCGTGCAAAAAAACACATTGCCATTGAGTCAATTCCAACTCATAGCAAATCTATAGGTCAAAGTAGAACTGCCACATAGAGTTTCCAAAGAGTGCCTGGCAGATTTGAACTGCCAACCTTTTGGTTAGCAGATGTAGCACTTCACCACTACACCACTAGGGTTCCTTGGTCATCCATCATATGTTCAATATTCTACTCCAACACCATAATTCAAAGGCATCAATTCTTCTTCTGTCTTCCTTATTCATTGTCCAGCTTTTGCATGCATATGGTGATATTGAAAACACCATGGCTTGGGTTAGGTACAGCTTAGTCTTCAAGGTGACGTCTTTACTTTCAACACTTTAAACAATAGGTCGTTTGCAGGGGGGTGGAGTCAAGATGGCAGACTAAAGAATAGGTCTTTTGCAGCAGATTTTCCCAGCGCTATGCACCCTCTGATTTCCTGACTGCTGCTTCCATGGGCATTGATTGTAAAACCAAGTAAACTGAAACCCTTTACAGCCTCAATCTTTTCTCTGTTTATCATCATGTAGCTTATAGGTTTAGTTTTTGTTCTCTTGATGTTGAGGTGTAATCCAAGGATATATGATGAACACCCATAACAAGCACATCTAATTAAAAAAAAGAAAACCACACTTGTTTAAGCCTGTGTAATTTTATCACACTTACTTCTCTCCATCACCAACAAGAGTTTGTAAGAGCTTATTTCACCATAGCACCAAATCACTCTTCAGAGATTTTAGGCAAAATTAAAAAATAACCCAGGGATAATTGGCTAATCATTCAAAGAGCATACAATTTCATGTTTGAAGCACACTTTACTCAATGTGAAGAGGAGGAAATAGATCAGGGACTACAATAAAGCTTTTCATATTAGATGCAGGATTTCAAGAGAATAGTTTTTTCTTTTTCTAAAATCACAGGAAAAATGGACAAGACATGGGAAAGTACCTACATAGTATTTGAGTGCTATTAACAAAAACAGGTATCAGTATATGACGAATCACCCCTGACTGTCAGATTATCTTGTTGAAGGTCACCACTGCCAGGGAGTTTGAAAGTCAGGATGAAATGGCAGAATACAGCCAAACAAGGGAAAGCCTGCCTCCCCAGCAAACCTGCCGACACTTCATCGCAGAGATGGACTGAATGCTGATAACCATCATGGTGTTACATGTGTAGAACACTTTGTAGTTTATAAAGCACCTTCACTGTCATTATCTCATCACCTTTGTATATAATTTCCTGTGGAAGATCCTCTAAGGACTAAACCTACAGAGGGAAACTTAATGTTTGAGGGCATTGTCTTAGATATCATGTGCTGCAATAACAGAAATACCACAAGTCGATGGCTGTAACAAAGAGAAATTTATTTCCTCACAGAAAAGTAGATGAAAAGTCCAACTTCAGGGCGTCAGCTCCAGGGGAGGGCTGTCTTTCTCTGCTTGCTCTGGAGGAAGGCCTTCGGTTTTCCCCTGGACTGGCGGCCTCTCAGGCCCAGGGACCTGGAGTTCCAAGGATACACGAGGCCCCCAGTGCTTCTTTTCTAGTGGTATGAGGTCCCTAACTTTGTTTACTTCCTTTCTCTTTTATCTCCCAAGAGATTAGGTCAAGATACAATACAATTTACTAACTCAGTCCTACCTCACCAACACAACTGCAGCCCACCCTACTCCAGTAACGTCACAGAGGCAAGACTAACAGCACACAGGAAAATCACACACTACTGGGAATCACAGCCCAGCCCATTTGCCACACACTTTTGGGGGACGTAATTCAATCCATGACCAGCATATTTTCAGTTTCAGAAAAGAGAACTCTGAGTCAAGTAACTCAGATAAACAGAGGAAGTGCTGATTTATTTTAAAATATTCACTTTAAATACTATACTAAGAAAATAAACAAATACATAGTTCTCTACATTCACAGAGTCTTTGGGTAGGTAAGGAGAAAATACTTTTATTTAGTTAAAAACACACAACCCATGCAAATTGCCAATGACAGGTACAGTAATTACTACCGACTTTTAGACAGGTAGAAGGAAAACACCAAACCCATCGCCATGGAGTCAATTCTGACTCCTAGCAACCTTATAGAACAAAGCAGAATGGCTGCATAGGATTTCCAAGGAGGAGCTGATAGATTCAAACTGCAGATTTTTTGATCAGCAGTGAAGCTCTTTACCACTGCACCACCAGGGATCCTCAGATATCATAGAAATGACTATAAAGGCAATGACCATTCAATGGTAGATTTCTCGCCTTCCATGCTGGAGGTCTGAATTTGATTCCTGACCACTGCACCTCAAGTGCAACCACCATCCATCCATCATTGGAGGCTTGCATGTCAGCATGTCACTATGAACAAGTTTCAGCGAAACTCAAGATGAATAAAAACTAACACTAACCTCCTGGCAAACTACTTCTGAAAATCGGCCAATAAAATTCCTATGGATCACAACAGTCTAATCTCATCGTACATGGTGGAGGGGGAGAATGAGTCAGGGTCAACTCAGTGACAGCTAACAAGAACCACAGAAGTGACTGCTAGCTAGAACCCTCAAGAAATACATCCTGGAAGATGGAAGATTTGAGCTGGTCCCTGAATACTACTTAGACTTTCAGTAGTTGGAGTAAGGCCAGAGGAGTGAGGCTAACTAGTTAAGTACCATAAACTTATGTGTATTGATTTTCAAACTTGAAAAACCATTTCTTCTTTAAATTTCTTAAATGAAACTATACCATAAATTGTTTTCCATCTATGCATAAAATAAGCACAAAATAAGTATAAACAACATGAAAGAAAAAAAAATCATAAATAGAAACCAAACAAGACCAGGAACATAAACGAATGCAATTAAATTTATAAACTGGAATTCAATGAAAGTTTCTGGGGTTAACCAGGAGTCTACCACAGCGTATCTCTAAACAACACTATAAATCACCAGAAATTACACAGAAGAATCTACAAAATCCTAGGAATTCTCGTTACCATATTTTTATGTAAATAGCTGTGCCTTTTGTGTTTGTTTACCAACTACATTCTCCTCGTCTGAAGTACTTTCATGAGAATGCTATGCTATTTTTTTCTTTTGAAACAACATGTAAAAAAATAATTGGCATAGCAGCACTTATAAAAATACCTCGTGGGGGAAGGGCACAGTTGATAAACAAACACAGAAGGTGCACATTACATTAGTGGGCCCCAATCAAGACAGAGGCAAACCCTATGTATGCTTCTTTATCTTGTTCGTCTTCTGACTGACTGCTAAGCCAAGCCAAGGGCCATCGAGTCGGATCCGACCCATGGTCCCAGAGTATTCAAGGAGTGCCTGGTGGATTTGGACTGCCGACCTTGTAGTTAGCAGTGGTAGCACTTAACCTACTACACCACCAGGGTTTCTCTCGGACTGAATAGCGGATTAAGTAATTAGTGGGTGGGGGAAAAAAAAATTTGAAACAGAAAACTAATAGACAGGCAGAGTCCCTGACGGGCACAAAGATTTAAGACTACAGACTGAACTGCAGAAATGATCCAAAGCCCAAAGTGAACTCCAGTGAAGAAAATTTACATAATCTCAGCCGAGAGAACTCCGTCAGGGTAATCTAATAAGACTGCATCCAACCTTAGCTGACATATTACCCCCCATGGCATTTTTTCAAACTACAGAAAGTAGATAAAACATAGAATATTTACTTCTCATACTGTAACTCTGAGAGTAAAAGAAACTAGTCTTACATCAGGTGGAAAGACAATTAAGCAATCCACACTGTAGAGTCTCAGAGTCACTCAAATACAAGCAGGGAGAAAATAAGTCGCACAGCAAACCTGCTGATGTGCTAGACAACAACAGAATCAGGAAAGACAGGGGCACATCATGCAAAAGATGAACAAAGAACCCAACAACTCAAGAAAGAGGAAAATATTCACAAGGGCTTTATGCTATAAAAACCCTCAATAACAGCATGACTTTAATGAAAGAGAGGCGTATCAATACTATTCGATGGAAAGAGTCCTGCTTCTGGCGTGTGGAATAAGCTCAAAACACTCCATCTCTTTCACTGATGACAACTAAAAATTTTGCCCAAATTGTAAAACCAAACTATCTGAGGACTTTGAAAAATAAACAAAAGTAAATAAATCGGGGAGGGAGTTCAAAACACGGAGAAGCGATCCTCAAAACAGATGGGTTCTAGGTTTGTTTCTCTTCTTTTCTTACAATTTTGCTCCAACTGCTGGCCTCTGTCTCTGAATTATGTTGCACAGCAACAGTTTAGGCAGCTAAAACTTATTTGTTTGTTTGTTTTTTCTGCCTCCAGATTACTACATAGTAGCATATTTAGGGAAGTTCAGAATACAGACAGCTAAAGAAGCATGTGATAAGTCTTTATACAAAGCCACACAAGTTTCTGGCTCACCTATAGCTGTGTGCAGGACAGACCCAAACAGCTTAGCACAAGCTCTGAAAACCAAACTAAGACTGTAAACTACTACTCAAGTTTCAGCCTAATTAATTCTTGAGCAGTACTTGCACAAGTCGAATTCAAAACATCATAATAAGGGCTTTTAAAACAGAACTGAACCTGCAGAAGGCAAGGCAGAACCTGTGGTCTGAAAGTAACTAGGCTGGTTGCCTGCTAAAACAAAGAAAGAAAAATCAACATTTTCCAGAGGATTATGACAATATAACAAAACATCTAGGATACAATTAGAAAATTACTCAATATGCCATGAACCAAGAAAATGTGGCCATTTCTCAAGAGAGAAACAGTCAACAGATACTGACCCCAAGATAACCCAGACTTTAGATTTATCAAAGAATTTAGAGCCTCTATTATAACCATGGAAACCCTGGTAGCATGGTGGTTAAGTGCTACCTCTGCTAACCAAAAGGTCAGCAGTTCACATCTGCCCGGCACTTCTTGGAAACTCTATGGGACAGTACTACTCTGACGTCTAGGTTTGTTATGAGTTGGAATGGACTCAGTGGCAGTGGTTGTGGTCTTTAAGTTTTTATCATAAGCATGTTCCATGAGGTCAAGTTAAATACACTTGAAATTGGTGAAAGAATAGAAATTTTCACGAGAAAAATAGAAACTATAGCATTTTGAAAAATTTTAGCTGAAAAATATAGTGAAATGAAAACTTAACTGAATGGTTTCAATACCAGAATATAGGTGACAGAATAATAAGCCAACAGACCAAAAGAAATTATCCAAGGTAAAAAAGAGAAAAAAATTCAGAGGGGAATAAAAATAAATAAGGCACCAGGGACTGTGTGGAACAATATTAAAAAGTCTCTAACATGTCTCACTGCAATAGCATAAGGAGAGGAAGAGGAGACTGTGAGAAAAGAAAAATGCATAGGAAGAAATAATTCCAAAAACGTATCAAATTTAGTGAAAAACAAAATTTTACAATTTAAGAATCTCAGCCAATTCCAAACAGGATAAACTTAAAGAAACAAAAGCAATTGAATGGGTTGAAAAAGAAGACCTAAGGAAACAAAATAAAGATCAAAACAATATCAGTAAGAGCTAAAAAGTGATTTAGAAAGACAAAAAGTAAAAAATAGAAAGATCACACTAAACATCAAGGTACTGACAGATCCAAAGGTTGACATAATCGAATGAATACATACAAAAAGGAGTTAGGAAAAGTATTAACACCTACAGCACCCAGTGAAGAGAAGGTACATCTACAGATCAAACGAGTTCGCCAGGTTTCAAGAAGATGATGTACGGAATGATCAACTCTCAGATATATCTTAATCAAGCTACTGAAATTTAAAGGAAAATTGCTACATGCATCTGTATATTTGAAAAATAAATAAAATCACTTCCAAGGAAAAAATAAAAACAGACTGATATACATATCCAGAACCATGGCAATGAAATACTGATAAAATTATAAAAATAACATCTTACAAATACTTAAACTATGCCCAACCAAGATGTCAGATATAATATATGCAAACTTTAAGAAATCCGGAGTCATAGGCCCTTTAAGATAAAGAAAATGCTCCCCGAAGAAACTCCAGTCAATTAAAATTTGATAAGAATGAAGGGATGGAGAAGCTATGTTCAAAAGAACTGGTAATGAGTTTTGAGTTCACTTCAGTCTAGAACTAATATTAAAATACTACTAAACAACTATGAAAATTTTTGTTACAGAAGAGCATGCTATTGACAATGTAATAACTCACCTAAGGACACATAACCAGCAAGGGGTGGAGCCAATACTTAAACCTCAGCTATGTGGTGCAGAGAACACTGTACTATTAATGATGTTCTTAGAATGTTTAAGGTTATGTCCACAATTCTAGGAAGATTCATGGACTAGCTCTAGGGTGAAGGTGTGAAATTTCATAAACAAATTTAAGTCCTTCAAGCAGAGTTCATTAATTGTTTTCAATTATAAGATACTCTTTATCACACATCTCCACTAACTAGTCTGAGTCAGACTAAGAAATGGGTGACGCTGGTGCGAAATCCCCACAGGAACCCCCGGTGAGGTCATCCCATTTTGCTTCAGAGTTCTCAGCATATCCCTCCTCACTCCCTAACACAACCACCACAGCCTCCAGCCACTTCCCCAGGATAATTTCCCATGGCCCAAACTCCTCAGGCAGGCCCCCATACTGTATGACACCCTTCCTTTTCCCACCTCAGACATACTCTTCTCTTATGCCATTCTATAGTTCTTCAAGAAGTAATGGATAAAAATCGTCTGGTAGACTATTCTCCCAGATAGTATATTTGCAGTCTTGGACTTCTTCAGTACAAGGCAAAGATAAATGATGTCTATTCCAACTCCTTCATCAGGGCTGCGAGGCAAATCTTTGTGATAAGGCCCTCTCAGCAGCCCTGAAGTGGTACACTCCAGGTATGTTCCCCACACTTAGGTCTGACCCAAATTTCTATCTTAGAATCCACCCCCAGAGGAAACTACCCTGCTAGTGACACTTGTCTGAGGATGTACAAGGGATCTGGGATTGACTGAACAGTGTGCCCTCAACACATTCTTTTCTATTTCTGTTCGGTAGCATTCTCACTTCCAAAGTCTTTTGTGCAAGTGAAACACATTTGGATAAAGCATCTCAAAACTGACATTTAATTAATATTTTATTCTCCATTCTTACTACTTGTAAGTTATAAGGAGTCTGCAATTTTTCTTTGTTTCTCCTGGGTAGATGCCTTGGGAAAAATCCAGCACTTGATTACTGTTCACAATTAGTGAGCACTAGGAATTTACTGGAGCCCTGGTGGTGCAGTGATTAAGAACTCAGGCTGCTAACCGAAAGGTCAGTGTGGTGGTCAGGATTACGTCAACTTGGCTACTACATATTTGGCTGCTGTATTAAGTGGCAGGGTGGGGTTTGTGGTGGGTCCCTGCCCCTCAGCTCTCATCTTGGGACCTTTTACAATGATTGCTGGTTGCTCACGTGGCCAGGAGCTCCTGCTCTCTTCTTCCAGCATCTGGTTCCGGGACTTGAACTGGCAGCAGTTGGACTCATCAGTACTTACAGTTGGCACCTGAGAGTCCTGCTCCCTGACCTGCCGACCCTGGATTCGCCAGCCTCTGCTGCTCCTGCTCCCTGACCTGCTGATCCTGGTTTTGCCAGCCTCTGTCGCTTCGTCTCGCTACCAGCTTGGGATCCACTGACCTACACAACCGGTGATCTAGAACTCTGGTCTCTGAGTTGCTGACCTTGGGTTCCGCAGCTTCCGTGGCCACGTGAGGCTTGTGCCAGAGCTTGGGACATTCAGCTTCTATGATTACGTGAGCTGTTTCCTGTATTTGTATCTATCTATCTATCTATATATTATAAATCTTTCCTTGTACCCACATGTGTTACTGGTTTTGCTTCCCTAGAAAACCAAGCCTAAGATAGTCAGCAAGGCCCAGGATCTGCCTCTTAAAGCTCACCACCTTGGCAATCCTGTGACGTGCAGTTCTACTCTTCACACATGGGGTTGCCATGAATGGAAATTGACCAAATGGCAACATAAACAACATAACATAGGCACAAGCTTAACTAGAAACGTAACACATGTAAAAACCTGTCACTTGCATCAAGGTTTCCAAATTGTGGTACGTGTGCCACTGGTAACATGCAAGGTAATTTTAGGTGATAACCTGCACAGGCTTTTTTTTTTTTTATCACAATAGTTATAAAGTATTCAATGGCTATTAGCAACAAATAGCTAATACAGACAAACCATGATTTGATGCTTTAGGAGCTAGAATGATGCTAAATAAAAATGTAAGAGATGCAAAGCTGAAATTCTACCACACAGTGTTAAGTGGGTCCAAAAATTCGTTTGCATAATATGTAGGGTTGCATTTTCCAGGCTGTAAACTGTCTCAGGTAAACCTGAGTTGAGGGCTTAGCCAGTGAGAGGTCTGGGGGGGAAAGGGTTTACCTGTATCACTGCTTGGAGGCAGTTCCATGCTAAATATCCATGGAGATGATTCCGGTCATGTGGCTACGGGCACCTGCACAATGTTTCTGTTAGGTACCACTGCATAGGTTCTGACTCATAGCGACCCTACATACAACAGAAGGAAACACTGCCCAGTCCTGTGCCATCCTCACAACTGTTGCTATTTTTGAGCCTGCTGTTAGAGCCACTGTGTCAATCCATCCCAAGAAGGGTCTTCCTCTTTTACACTGACCTTTATGTTTCCATGCAAGATGTCCTTCTCCAGGGACTGGGTCCTCCTGATAACATGTCCAAAGCGTGTGAGACAAAGTGTTGCTATCCTCACTTCTAAAGAACATTCTGGTTGCACATCTTACAAGCCAGATTTGTTTTCCTCCTGACAGTCTGTTTCCTGGAATGCTGCTATGACTTAATGCCTCTTTCATTCACCGGACCAGTGACCCCGAGCGGGGCAAATACTCAAGGATGCAGAATGTTCCTCCATGTTCCTGTTTCTGGAGAGGAAATTCCAGACCCTTCCTCCTTCACTGCTGCTCGCCACCTGGGTCTGCGCAGCATTTGGGCACCATGACTTTATGTTTAAAAATACATACAAATATTTGCAGGGGAGTGCTATCACTGATCTTCACCATACATATTAAGTACATAGTAGCACCTGTTTTATGGACATATGGCAGTTTATGAAAACAATACACAAATAACTATTCTATGTAAAAACTATTCTATGTAAAATAAACATTCTATGTAAAAATTACAAATGAAACACCCTTTTAACAAACTCCAAAGGAAATACTTTGTGTTTGATGATCATAATGATTCCCTGAAGTACATAATGTGACATTAATAACTATAAATGTCAGTTAAGTGTCAATTATAAAAGTTTAAACCATGGTGTCAAGGCATAAGTACACTAAATTGTCTCATAAAATTCAACAGAAGGAATCCTGCAATGCATGGTTCCTGTATCTAATGGTACATTCTAGCTCAAAAGACTAAGCTTTCCCATGAAACTCAATTAGGAACTTTTAGGCTAGATGAGACATGGATTTAGTGACTTGATCTTCAGAACACAGATCCTTTGTATGAACTAATGATCTATATAGTACTGTTATGGAATCACCCACAAAACAGTTTTCCCTAAGAGAGACGATGCTTGTCTCAGGTATAGTTATGTGTACAAATCCACAGATAAAATTAGGCTTCTAAACCAGGGTTTGCCAGAACGTGTTGTGGGGAACAGACCTTCTCTGATATAGCATTCTTTGAATATTTTTAAAAAATGCTAAGAAGTTTATTCTGGAACCTCAAAGCCTTTCACATGTTAGTATGTATTGTTAATCTCCAAGAACATAATAGAACTTATAGCATTTTCCAAACCTTTCTGATCACAGAATCTTTCTTTCTGGCAAAGAGGTAGGAGGAAGAAATTCAGATGTTTGTAACTACATACACAAAGGTGTCCAACTACAAGTGAGACTGGAGTGAGCAGCTGACGTCCCAAATTGTGGTGACTCCACTTAGATTTTCCTGTAGTTTGTCTAATATCACACAAGCACTGACATCCAACGCCATCGTTGTGTCCCCTCAACTTACACTTCTGGCCAAAATGCCCTACAGAACACAGCAGGTCGATAAAGCTAAAAGAGAAAACACACATTTAAGCCTTATAAGGAGCATTCCTCTGCCACTAAGTGAAGGACTAGAAAGCTGAAAACTCTTAACATAACTGGAAATTGTGAGAAGTTTTATGAGACAGGAATTTCAGAAAACATCATTCTGCAGTGAGATTGGTCACAGGTCATTTGAGATGTAATCTGGATGGCCTAGGATTTAGGGTTTAGGCCAAAGACAGAGGAAAAACAAACAGCTATTGTCTGTGCTCATTTCTGTGGCACTTATCAAATCAATAAAAATAATTATTATTATTGAGCATGACCTGACCACTGATTAAACAGGCCTATCCAATTGCTTCCGTGAAGTCACACCCCTCTTAAGTGTGTGTCATGGCACCAGTAAATTGTGAGAAACTACCCCCCAGCCTGCTTAACAGGATGTACAATGGCACTGCTTTAATTAGGACATGTAGCTTACAACCTGCACTCCTTCCTTAGCTACTCTTGGCTAGAGACCTCCTCTGTTCTTTTCTCAGTGCCACCCTGAGCTAAACAAAGTAAGGTGCCCACCAAGAATCACTGGGTTGCATCACAGACAAGGCTCAAATATCCATTATGTGACAAGCATTGAGTCACTGCAGATGGAAAAGATGACCAATCATGAAAGAAAATGGGCTACAGGCAATAAAACATCCACTGGAAGAAACTGAAAATACCACAGCATCCCAATTCTTTACCCTGGTCCACATGACTGGAGCCCTGTCGACGTTTGACTTCCAAGCCTACACACTCGCCATTACTAATAATGCTTCATTCCCATAGGTCTTCCTTCTAGCTTTCTAATGTAAGACACTGTACTTCTACTTCTTTGCACTTCTACTGGGAAAACAGCTTCTCCTGCCAATTTATCTTCATTATTTTGGCCTTATTCCAAATGTCATCTCCTCAGGGAGGCCTTTCCTGAGTACTTCAGCTAAAGTAGCCCCCCTTCCTCCACTATATGGTTTTCCTTGACTGATTTTTAGGCATAGATTGCCAGGCCTTTCTTCCTAGTAGGTCTTAGTCTGGAAGTTCTGCTGAAATGTATCTAGTAACACAGCAACACACAGCCTCCACTTACAGATGACTAGCAGCTGGGCATGAAGTGTACTGGCTGGGAATCAAATTAGGGTTTCCTGCATGGAAGGTGAGAATTCTACGACCAAACCACAATGCATCACAACAGCCTGAGCGTCAACTGATCATGGAGATGATGGTGCCCAGCGGGGCAGCTTTTCATTGTGCATGGGCTCGCCATGAGTTCCAGGCTCGCTGGATGGCAGCTGCCAACAACAGCAACTTATCCCAGGCAGATGCTCTCCATCACGTCAGTCTGATGCATGTTCTTTATGGCACTTCTCGGTGTTTTTTTTTATATGCTTATTGTCTGATTGTACCTATTAAAATATTAACATTACAAGGACTGTTTGCCCTACTGCTGAGTCCCATGTCTAGAACAGGGCCTGCACATGGTAGACACTCTGTAATTACTCATGTAAAAAAAAAATGAGTGAATGAATGGGAAATGTACTGACATTCATCTGAAGGTTATTGCTTTCGGCTAACCCCACAATGTGGTACCAAGTAATGTAAAGAACATGTATCAGATTATATGACATCTACCCTAGTCCTATCACTTAATGGCGGTGGGATCTTCAGCAACTTCCTTAACCTCTCAGGTACTCAGTTTTCACTTTCATACCCAGGTTTATAAAAAGTGACAATCTCATAAACTTGTACTCAAATAATAATAAAATTTATTTTAAAAAAGTAATAATCTCACAAGTTTGTTGTGAGAATGTTTTTAAATGTGTGCAAAGGGCTTAGAATAATTAATTGGTTGTAAAATTTTAAGAAATGTTGCTATCATTATTGTTGCTGTTGTTCTTATTGTCTACTATGAAAAATCAGGAACCAGGAAACCTTTAAGTATTTGCATCAGTTCAAAAAAAAAAAAAAAAAACAAATAAACCCTAATCTAACAGTCTTATCCACCCACAATAATTTAGCCCATGTCTAAAGCAGATTGCCTCGTTCGTGTTAATACAGCATGTAGTTGACAAGTTCAACAACTGAGCAACATCTTCTTAAGGGACAAGCATATTTGCACTTTCCATGTCCTCAGAGCCCTGCCCCCTTTCCGGCATACTCATGAGTAGGCTTTATGAATAATTTGGCTGGAGAAAGTAAAGTTTCCATTGTTGAAAGCTACGGAGGAGACTCTTAATTCAAACACTATTAAGTTGGTGGATGAGGCAAATTGGACCACGGAAAATTTATTGGGCATCATAAAAGGGGAGCAGGGAGAGGGCCAAGGAGACGGGGGTCTCGACTACTCTGATTGCTGGTATAAGGACCTGCATCACCTCACAGTGCACCACCGGGGCTGGGAGCGCTCTCCCTGGATGATTGCTTTGTGTCACCTCAGATGCTGCTGGCCCATCAACTATGACCCCGGGAACAGCAAACTCCATCATAAGAAAGGGAGAAATGTAAATTTCAAAATAGCTATATAAATATTCAGTGGTCCAGTGTTCTATTTGTTATTTATATTCCTGGCTTTGGAATGCAAAAATGTAAATCCAGAGCCCTTCTGCAGCCAGAAGTCACACAGGCTCATATAACAATCTCTCTAAGAAGGGTTAAGCTGTGGTTGGAATAACATTTAGGCAGTCAATAAGCTCTATAAGCATACTGTGAGAAAACAAGAGAGAGATACTCTGAACCTCAAAAGTGGGGAAGAGAGATTGACTGACTAATCAACCCCATCCCACAAAGTCAGAGATTTCTCTGATGTCACGGGGAGGGGTGGTGCATTCAGACAGAGGTGATTAACTGATTAACTCGCTGACAGCCTAACATCCTGTCCACAGAACACTCCAAAGCTCATTCTCGAGACTCTAAGGAGCACTGCATTTTTTCTGATTTACTGCCATTTTATTGCTGCTAGAAATGGACACAGTGAAGATGCCCACCATTCTAAATGAAGGTAAGTGATGTCCTTGATGCAGGCTCTAATAACGTTCTCCTTAAAAATGAAATCATTAAAAATTACATCAGATTGAATTTGATCTAACATATAAGACAGAGGGGAGCTAAAGGGGAAAGACTCTACAAGGGTAAAGAAATGGAAATCCCTTTGCTATAGCCCCAAGGAATGGAAGCCTCTAAGTACTGTACCTCAACATGGGAAAGAGACAGAACATCCAAGAACAGGGGAACAGGAGGAGACTATGCACTCCAACCTGCCTAAAATAGAGGGTGATGAAGGCACAGAAGATAATTAGGTCAAGATCACACAGGTGAGTAGAGGTAGTTTGGGGCTGAATCTTCTGATTAGCTCCTAGTCCAGTAACTGGACCTTCACACCAGGCTGTATTTAACAATTCCTCTTTATTTTATATTTCAAAGGGTGCCCTGAATTATTCTAACACTTAGATAAAAGCCCTCCCTCCACCTACAGTTTCAGGAGTAGAGAAGTTTTCCCATTGCAAACTTGACCGAAGTACAGGAGATACTTTAAATGGTACACAAATTTTTTTAAATCATCTTCAGAGCAATACATAATATTTACATCAGTCAACTGATTTCATAGACATTGCTCAGAACAAGAATGAGTAGGTTTTAAGGTAAAAACAAAAAAGTGAGTTGATTTAAATAACAAGAAGAAAAATTTTAACAATAGCAATTCTACATTCTGAAATACCAGTCTAGAAATATCCTCCACATGTGTCTCAAGTTGATTATCTCACTCACAACATCCACAGTCATAGATGGTGTCCATTGTCTTCATTCAAGGATATTATATACACAAGATTAAGGACATTCCAGGCTACACTTAGCCATCTAAGAAATTCTTACGAACTACAGGAATGCCATTCTATATCAGATCATCTGGCCTATTGTGTCCCTGAATAGCCACTATATGACTATCTTGGACTCACGTAAGAGGTTAGCTAAAATTTGAACTTATCAGGAGTTTTGATAATGTACTGCTCTGTCTTGGGCATTCCAGACTATATTAATTTGGATTACCACCCACAGAATTAATGTTCCCTGGAAGCAAAACAAACTCACATCTTATTATAGTTCAAATTTCCAATACGAGCATGTAAAATTTGGAAATCCAGTTGTAAACTGTCATCCACTCAATTTACATAAAAACATTAAGGCATTTACCAAAACTCATCAAAAATTCCACACTGTACCAACTATAAAATTAGTAGCGATCTAATTAATTTCAGGTCCAATGTGCTGAATTATAAATGAAGAGGCAGTGTAACATGGTGTCATAAACATGAAATTTAATAAACAGAACTACTTTTAAATCCCAGATTTACCATCTACTTACTTTTATTCCTTTCCGTGCCTTAGTTTCCTAATGTGAGAAACAGAGATAATATCTTTCCTCAAACAACTGGTGTAAGAATTGAATTAGGTAACATGATAAAGAGCACAATATTTCTGGCATATAGCAAAAGGTAGTTGAAGAGAGAATGACAGAAATACAAGTAAAACAACATGGGATCTAAAGAAAAAAGAGTTGATAAAGAAATTATCAGTGTTTCTCTAGCAATGAAAAGCGAATCCTGCCTCTGTAAAGAAATACTCAATGGAGAAAGGAGCATAATTCTCCAGATGGTATCATTATAGAACAAAATAGCCTGAAAAAACATCCAGTCATCTTTGTTCTTAAGCAAAAACAATTACTACTATAGTGCTAATATTAATACTTATTGTTCCCTCACTATGTGCCACACTCTTAGATGATACCCTTAATTGATGATCCTATTGAATCCTCACACAACTCTACGATGTTAAATGCTCTTAGTGTCTCATTTTTCCATATCAGTTAGTCGAGCTTAAAGAAGTTAAGTAACTGAACTGAGATCATGAAGGGCTTAAAGGTTAATGCTGAGATTCCAAACCCAGGCAGCCTGGCCTCTAGCCTTAACAACTACATCCCCCTCTGTGTTTACCTGGCAATCTTACAGATAATTAATTCATGTTATCAGTTATCATCATACAGGAAAGGGGGCCCCTAGAAAGCATGTATAAATACCTTGCTTTACCCGACTGCCATCCCGGACCACCATCCCTGACCACCTTTCCACACACAAATGCAAATAATACATTGATTTTTGTGGCTTGTGAGTCAGGCTCCCAAGAATGAATTAACCATTTCTAATTTCTGGGGAGCTGGTAATATCAACACACATGCAAAGCTGAAGATCCGACTCTTTAATCACCCATAGCAACCAATGTGTGGTCGCCTTGAAACTCATTCCACAAAAATCGGATGAGTTTCCTCTAACCTCTTCCCAGCTGTAAGTATAAGTACTTTGCTCCACACCAATCCTTCCAGGTACTTGTTGAAGACTTCCAAATCTTTCTCATCACGCACTGAGTAAAAGGCACTTCTTGGGAATGCGCCCACGGTCAGAGAAAATCATGTGTCTCAGAGTGCATCAATGATAGGACCGACAGAAGTTGGCAGCCTTGGGTATAAGTATAGTGAGAAGAGACTTACCTAGGGGTCAAACAGTGCTTGATATAAGGCACCAAGTACCATACCGATTCTGAAGTTCTCAGTTGCTGATGATCCACAGATGGCACTCAACTTTCAACCCCAGTGGAGGAGCAAAAACAAAAATACTTCCCTCAAAGAAAGAACTCAAAGCATTGAATCTTACTCTTGGAAATAAGTGTGAGTTGTCTCCATAGAAATGTGAATTAAGTACAGAGAACAGCACAGGGGTAGGGAAAGACACAATAAGACTAGGTCAACAATTTCCCCACATCTGCTTTTCACCGTACCCCTATATGCGCGCACACACACACACACACACACACACACACACACACACAGACGGAGTGCCTTGTGCAGGTCACAGAAGTCACAGGATCAAATATAAATTTTGAAAGTTGAAAAGGATGAATCCATCTCAAGTGACTTAAAGGATAACTGTCACTGGAATTAATATGGTTGGTATGCTTAAAATTGCCACCGATTCCCACCTTTGAAGGGTGTCAGGCGCCTGTCTGAAAAGTCGAATGTCTGTCTGCGATACAGTGAAGTGTTGTGCTATCACAGACAGTTCCGGGTTAAGGAAGGCTTATTTAATTTACCGTACTGCACATAGAAATTGGCAAGGATGAGTCCAAAAGGTCAAACAAGAGGCATGATTCTTATCTAACTCCATTTCCCATATTACTATAGTGTCTCATTAAATTTTCCTTTCTTAAAGGTTTCTGAAAATACATTTCGTGTTTTTTTTGCTGTGTCCCTTTCTCTTTGGACCTCAGAACTCCTTTCTCAAGGAATAAAAACAGGCTAGCTATAAGGAATAGGAATCTGGACCTCTTTGATGGGATAACGCTTCTGCAATTTAAAAGAACAAAATAAGAAATTATGAATTGCCATCTGGGCAGCCACCAGGAGAAGCAACCATGCTGATTCAAATTCTTGCAGCTGACATTCCTCCAACTAAAGTGACTATCCCACTTGCAAATTAAAAACATATTTCAATATGCTTCTCAAAAGCAATAAAGGTAAGTGCACACATTACTGCTAAAAGGCAGAACAAACAGTGAACCCATCAACATTCTCAGATTTCTTTAGTGACAACTGGACCTTTCTTAAGAGCAGTAGAAGGTTCAGGCTTTGTAGGATAGCCAGCAAGTATGTTAAAATGAAAGAAAATCCATCATTATGGTGGAAGAAGAATTTGAGAAGGCTGAGTAGAGCTTTCCGTGTCGGGGTTGAGAGGTTTTGCCGTTATAACCAAGGAGGACTCCAAAGTACAACTCCAGCTATTTCAGGGTCACTCATCACCACAATCAACTCACTTCCTTCTTTCCATACTGACACCTTCTCATTGCATACCTCTCACCACTATGTGCTATTCTTCCATCCAAGCACGTACTGGGTGTTTACCAAGTAGCAAGTGCTATGTTGGGTATCAGAGAACGTAAAAGGGCTTTACAGTCAAGTAGGCGCAAGAGACTGTTAATATATTAGATGAGTTAGGTAGAACCTTGTGTGTAACACACACTATGGAAGAACATGTTATTGATGTCTAAATGTATCAATAAAGTAAACCTGGAGAAATAATGCCTCATCAGAATCACCGGGGAACAATGGATCCAGTCCATTTCCGAAACTGGATACTCTTCATCACTTTTTGATTTTTTCCTTTGAATTCTATGCTGTTTTAAATCACTTTTTAGCAAAAGCATACAAATATCTGCAGCTGAGTTCAGTGTGCTGAATCATCTATATAGCTGAAAGTGCTCCAAATTAACTTCCATGAGGATTACAAAGTTTATTAAAAGATGTTTTAAAGCATGTTCATTTAAAGTACACTTACATCTTATTAAACTACAGTAGTACCCCAGCAATTATTTAGACCTTTCCTCATTGCCATCAAGTCAATTCTGACTCATAGGGACCCTATATGACGGAGAACTAGTCTGGAGGAGTGGCCTTTGGATTCAAACTGCCCATCTTTTGATTGGGAGCTGAACTCTTAACCACTGAGTCACCAGGAGTCCTGTTTCTTCATAGAGGAGAATCTTGTCATTTTCTCATTTGAATTGACAGTGTATGGTGATGATGAAATGATGACTGAACTTTAATTGGTTTGATCATTGCTTGAAAATTCTCTGTAGACAGTGCATCCCTTTCTCATTACCCTGCCCTTGGTACGCCACTACACATACTATTGGAATTAAGCTTCATTAATGCTGAGAACTGCAAATGAATAATAATTTTCCAAATACATTGGACCTACTGAATAAGTATGTTTCAATGTGAGAAAAAATTCCCAGGACAAATCACATTATTCTAATACTGACCTAAAATTTTCACATTTTCTAGAAAAAGAAGTGAATGTAGTTAATGGCTCCGAGTCCTTTGGCTCAGTGAAAGGTAGAACTAACTTTTCACTGGAGGGACAAGTTAACCATAAAGCCTTCACCACAAGTCTCTACTGCAATTTAGAGTAATCATGATGATTCTCTGGACCAAGAGAAGCTAATAAGAAATATTCTATTTCCAATTAATTATACATCCCCTTTAATGTGAGTTCCCTCAGTCAGGAATCATGTAAAGTCCCAGCCTTTCTTGGAAAATCTACAGAAATTACACAGTGGAACATGTAACTGAGGGATGAAAGTGGTCACGCAATACCATTGATCTATTCTGATGGAATATACATCTGACTTGACTACATATTTTATTCACTTGCTTTATGGCTGGTCAGTTGTATTTTAGTAAGTTCAATACCCTTCAAGCTGAAACATGTTTTATTCTCTTCAGTATGTGCCTTTCTGCTACATTTTATTCCATTTGCTATACTTTCTAATCAATTCTTTTGTGAACTTCATTTCATTCAACACAATGTCTTGTTAGGATTTATTTCTTTCAGAATGACTTAAATCTATTTTGCTAGATGTTGCTTTGAAGCTCTGTATGCACTATCCATTTCCTTATCAGTTCCATTTGGATCATGTGGTCTAGTTCCTACCCCATTTTCTAGGTTGCCGACAGATATGCTTTGTGGCTTGGCCAGACGTGAAATGATGCTTGCTGTTTATCTGTCCCAGCAGTTGCTGTGGCCTGAACAATGAGACTGACAGGTAGCCATGTGTACAAATGTCAGCATGTTTCATGTGCCCAGAGTGGGGACAGGTACCCACAGTCTCCCAACATCCTTGGTACGAAGTCACCTCTCTACATCCATGCTTCTGAAATTCTAGGTATCAATCCCAAGACACGTGGTTGGTTGTTGCTGTTACATGCTGCTGAGTAAGTTACAACTCATAGCAACCCTATACACAACAGAATAAAACACTGCCTGGTCTTGTGCCTTGCCTTCAATCATTCTTACATTAAAGCCCATTTTTGCAGCCACTGTGTCAATCCATCTTGCTGACTAGTCTTCCTTTCTTTTGCTGACCCTCCACTTTACCAAGCATGATGTCTTTCTCTGGGCTCTTATCCCTCCTGACAGCATGTCCAAAGTATGTAAGATGCAGTCTCACCATCCTTACTTCCAGGGAGTATTCTAGTTGTACTTCTTCCAGAACAGGTCTGTTTGTTCTTTTGGTGATCCATGGTGCACTCAATATTCTTCTCCAGCACCACATTCAAAGGCATCAACTCTTCCTTTGTCTTCCTTATTCATTGTCTACCTTTCACATGCATATGGTGTGATTGAAAATACCCTGGCTTGGAGTCAGTTGCACCTTAGTCTTCAAGGTTGTCTTTGTCAGCAGATTTTCCCAATGCTATGTGTACTTTGATTTCTCAACTACTTCCTCTGTGGGCATTGATTATGGAACCAAGTAAAATAAAATTCTTGACAACCTCAACCCTTTCTCCATTTATCATGATTTTGCTTACTAGTACAGTTGTGAGGATTTTTGTTTTCTTGATGTTGAAATGTAACCTGTACTAGAGGCTGTGGTATTTGATCTTCATCATCTCTCATAAATTGTTGATTTAAATAAAGACTAAAGCTATAGTCAGTTTTGTTTCGAGTTAGTTCTAAATTTTGTGTTCTGTCTTCAAAAGTTCATCTTGCATAATATTTTTTCTTCATAGATGAAAACAAAAAGGCACGAGAGGCATGGTATTTAAATGACCTCTTTGGTGACTGACTTTCTAACTAATAAAACTAGAGAAGGTCTGGGGAGAAATCCAAAGATATGATAGTATGAAGGGCCAAATCATGCTCAGTGGTGGTCAGCAGGTCAGTTGGTTCAAAAGAATTAATTTAAATAGGGAAGTCCTAGATGGTAAAGCTGAAAAGGTACATGGAGGTTAAGGTTAAGGGGACATTAAAAACCTGGCTAAGCATTTAGGGCTGTATTCCCAGTTCAAGGAGAAGCCTCTAAAGTTTTTTGAATAGGGAGTTGACATGATAAAAGCACATTGTTCCTATAAAACAGGTCATAATTCTCTAAAATACAATGAAATTGAAATAAAGTCACAGTGACAAATGATCATGAATCAAATATGGTGATGATACAGTACACATTGTTCCAGTAGAAAAATAAAGGAATAGCACATGAGTGATGGGAAACTTCTTTGAAAACTGGCAAAACTACGCAGGAGTACTTAGTCAACCAATAAAATGTAGTAACATTACAGTGTATAGTTTGTAGATTATAACAAATACCAATATCATCAAACATATTAAAAAGCTTGATAGCATGGAAAACATGACGTCCCAAGAGAAAGTGGCTATGTCTAACTGGAGCTGATTATGGAGAAATTTTGGAGCAAAAACATAAATAACTTTGATTTAATTATCATTATTATTAATAGTCAGAGGAAATAAGAAGAGCATCTCCATAGACACTGACCACCAAAGAATAAAAGCTAACACTAAAAATGAAGTTCTGGGTCTACAATTATTAAGAGTAATAAAAATAGTTTGAGGAATCAGAAGGATAAGGGAAGCAACCAAAAAAAAAAAAAAAAAAAGTCAGACCAGTATGGCTGCCTGACGAATACTCTGATGAACCTAGATTTTTATTTTTTTTTTTCCTGAACTCCGTACCCCTTACGTAATAACTCCCATTCTCCCTCCCCTGAGTCCCTGGTCAGCATTAATGTACTTTGTCTATCTATGTGCTTAATCTAGATTTTTCACATAAGTGTGATGATAAATATTTGTTCCTTTGTGTTCATATTATTGCACTTAGCATAATGTTTTCAAGGTTCATCCATGTCATAATATGTATCAGCACCTCTTTTCTCTTTATGGTAGAATCATATTCTATAATACATATATGTTTTCTACGTACTCCTCTGTTGATGGGTACTTGAGTTGTTTTCATCTTTCAGTTACTGGGAATAATGCTGCAATGACTATTTGTGTACAAGTATCTACTTGAGTTCCTGATTCAATTCTTTGGGGTATATTCCTAGGAATACAATTACTGGGTCATAAGGTTACTCAGATTTTTGAAAATTACTTACAAAAGCAATACCCAAAAGAAAACAAGTCTACTGCTAGAAAAGAGAATGAAATAATCTCCAACAACAGAGAGAAACAGAATTAAGCCTTGTTGTTTTATCCATCACAAAATCACGTCTTCAAGTGAAAGACGAAAGAAGAAATTTTTTTTTTAAAAAAGAAAAGAATCAAGTCCTCAGTTACCACCACTGACTCCTCTGACAGGGATCACAACAGAGAGTCCCAGACAGAGCTGGAGAAAAATGTAAAACAAAATTCTAACTCAGAAAAAAGAGACCAGGCTTACTTGCCTGACAGAGACTAGAGAAACCCTGAGAGTATGGCCTCTATATAACCTTTCAGCTCAGTAATGAAGTTACTCCTGAGGCTCACTCTTCAGACAAAGATTAGACAGGCCCATAAAACAAAATGAGACTAAAGGGGCATGCCAGCCCAGTGGCGAGGACTAGAAGGCAGGAGAGAATGGGAAAGCTGATAATAGGGAACCCAAGGTTGAGAGACTGTTGACAAGTTGTGGGTTTGGTAACCGATGCATTAAAACAACATGTGTACTAACTGTTTAAGGAGAAGCTAGTTTGTTCTGTAAATCTTCATCTAAAGTACAGTTAAAAAAAAGAAAAGAAACTTACCTAGCCAAAATGAAAAGAATGAAGTCCTGGAGGATTTACGAGATACATGAGAAGCCTGGTCTCTGGAGTTAGTTAAGTAATACTTTATTTTACAACAACAAAAAAATAAACTCTTATAGATTTGATCATAGAACTAAATTACTAATATTTGAATAACCACAAAAAAAGGAGATTCAAGCAAATATTGTATTTTATTTTTTAAAAGGAGGTAAGGAAGATTCTAGAAAACATATATTTCCACCAAATTTTTAAAGATTGTATGAAAAGTATGACTTGTGAGCACTTTGAAAAGACAGTAGTGACATTTCACCTTTAACCAAGGATGAGCTATGCAAAATCAACCTTTCTTTTTCTAATCTGCCTTCTAGAAACAGTTAAGTTTGTTGATCAATGACGTTATACAATGAGGTATTGATTTCAGCAAAGTATCTGACAAAAATCTCTCACTATATGACTTTGTGAAAAATAAAAATGAGATTCAGGTCAATTCACAGTAGACCAATTAACTAGATCAAGAAATAAATGTTGATCAATGAATCAATGTCAGTGAGGAAGGAAGTTTCTTAAGTCATTCTACAAGTCTCCATCCTTGTTTCTAGTCAATTGAATGAAACCTAGAAATTCTCATGATAAAATTTTCTAATAATTCAAGGATGAGTCAACCTCTTGCCACTGAGTCAGTTCTAATGACAGTGACCCTATAGGATAGAGCAGAATGCCGAATAGGATTTCCAAGCAGTGGCTGGTGGATTTGAACTGCCAATGTTTTGATTAGTAGCTCAGCTATAACCACTGCACCAGCAGGGCTCCTAACAGGAATTAGTAGACAGCGAACTTGAAAAGCCAAATATGCCCTAACAATAGACAAAAATCAAAGACAAATAAAACAAGAAACAAAGCAAAAATGTCCATTTAGTTCTGAAAATTCAGTTTCCCAAGTGAGGAATGAAGGAACCTTTGGGGCAATAGTTTATGTAAAACTAAAAGCCCAGAAGGCACTGGTTGACTCTGAGCTCTGTTACAATAACATCCAACAGGTGCTCTGCAGCCTTGGGAGTCTTCCAGCTGAGCCTGCAGGACTCTCACATAGCTTGGGTGGGATGTGGGACCAAGACCTCTTCCAGCCCTAAAATCCCCTGGCTCTAACATGAGTATGATTCCATGCCTGGTCTCCAGTATAGTTATTACCAAAAAAAAAAAAAAAAAAAAGCTACAGAGGAGGAAACCACAGAAAAAGGCAGGCAATGAAAACATTTTCTAAAGCCACTGACTTCATAATGTACCACATACGAAAACCCTTCCAATATTTGTGCTAATTGCTAGCATTGCAGTGGTCCTCCAATCCCTAATTGTAAGGTCACCAGACCACTGCTGACCAAACCACAAGTTTAAGACAGGGAGAAAAATCTAGCAACTCTCCTCCCTGAAAAAGATGGCAAAAACAACTGGAATTGCCAAATCCAATACACAAAACATTTAATTTATAACAGTTAAAACCTGGCCCCCTACCAAGTCCAAAAGAACTATGTCTTATTTCACTTGCTCTTGAATATGTCTCTTTCTGAGATAAATGACTCTGCTCTCTGCCAGTTCTCTCCTCTGTTTTGTGTTTTGTTTAGCTGGGCTTGTGACAAGCCAAGAGTTGATGCATCTGCTTGAATGTGTAATTTACCTTTCTGGTCAACTTAGCTTTTTTTCTTTGACAATATTATGTCAAACAATCACATCACAACTGGCTCTGATCTCTTTGTTGTTAACTAATAAATTAGAGAGTATTTATTATCTGCAATCCTTTTTTCCTCTTTTAATGGTGACACATTTGTGGTGAATTATAGGGCAGCTTTATAAACTAGGCTCCAGGCCAGTCTCAGGCCCTGCATCCATGTGAACATTCCCTTTCCCAGTTGGCCTCCTGGGCTGGTGGTAAATCACGGCAGCTGTCACGGCACACTAAGTCGGTGTGCGTCACTGGGGAGAGCAGGAAGCGTTGGGGGTATAATTCTGTCCATCAAACTAATATGTTATATCAGTAGC
Source organism: Heterohyrax brucei (assembly GCA_028571685.1). NCBI lineage: Eukaryota > Metazoa > Chordata > Mammalia > Hyracoidea > Procaviidae > Heterohyrax > Heterohyrax brucei. The sequence continues at coordinate 78,367,898 of CM053154.1, read as the reverse complement.
TTTGTAATCTTCTGCCATAAGTTATGGGGAGTGACACCTAAGAATTCACTTTGAAGGCAGTGTGTTCCTTGGACTTTAAGCCAAAACAGATCTGATTCACAGCAACGGTTCCTCTGTTTACATGAGTGGATTTCCAGCCCTGGGGAAGCAGGTCCCCATCAACGTGGCAGTGTTGTACACTTTTTACCACCACCAGCAGAACTCTGTTTACAGCCCTCATGGCAGGATTTGTAAACTTTTCAAACAAGATTTCTTCTCTTCTCTTTGTTACCCTTGCTTTAACCTCCAGTAGCAGGATAGATAAATATGCTCCTTGAATGTTATCACCACAGAGCAAACCTCTGACAGGCGGGGATGAATGGGCGACCCATTTCCCTTATCCACTCCCCTTCAACCTTAGCCTTGACAAATGTGGGAAATGGCTGTGTACGACAGAAGAAACCTCACACCACCGTGACTGCACTGTCAGTTCTGTGGTCTTGTAGCTAAACATCCACAGGATCCTTAAAGAAATGAGGGAAGACAACCTGAAATAGGCAGTGGATTCTGAGCCATGGCATGGGAGAAGCCAGACTCCCACTGCGCGTGCTCTGAAAAGGATGCCTGGTTCTCAGGGGTTCACTGTTGGGTTGTCTTCATCTTTCCCCTGCCCTTTCTTCCTTGGCCTCTTTTCTCAGCAGGCCAATGAGAGAAGCCCTTTGGGGAAGATTAAGTAGTTTTGTGACCTTCCATATGATAGAAAAGAAATCTACAAGAACTGTTCAAAGAAGCTCTTTCTGCCCCAGGCCCCAAACTAAATATGCACAGTAAAGAAATCTGAAAAATATCTGCCCTTGCCATCCCCAATACCCCTTTGATTGAGAGCAGAGAGGGTTGGCTATGATAATTTTACTCTGACAGGTCCCAGGCATAAATTCCACCAAGTTGTTGCTCTGGTTTGACAACCTTCCAAGGGCTCCAGTTAGGAACAGGAAGCAGGCCTCTATTTTTCACCCTCAGTGCTCCTTCAGGTGCAAAGAAAAGGCCGCATGGACAAAATAAATCCTTATCTGAGGGGAAGCCAAATTCAAAGCAGTTTTAATACTTATTCATCAGAAAGAACATTCAGCAGGGGAAGATGTGACCTCCATCCTACTGCTTCAAACCGAAATTTCAATCCTCTAAACAAGAGAGTTGAACCCTACTCAGGACAAGAAACTGATACTCCCTTTTCCATTCACAGTGTGCTTTTCCAAAGTTGTGTTTGCATTTTACTTCACAGTTGGCCTTGAAATGTAGCAAAATATTTTCTCAAAATTAATGCTTAAAAATGAAAATAGGTACATAGGGCAACATCCATAATGACAATCACTCATGGTGAATTTGCAATGCGCCAGACTCTGTAACTCATTATGTACATTTGATGCTCACAACCACCTTAACTTGTCTTTTAGTGAGTAGCCTCAATTAACAGGAATGCATTTAAAAAGAGAGCTAAAGCAATGAAAGTTTCCAGCATTTAAGTTTTAGACATGCTTAATGACATGTCAGGGGACACTCGGGCATCAGTGCATCTTCACTTGGTTACCTCGTCTCCTTCATCTTAGAACGATGACTCAGCAGCAAGGACTCGAATCAGGGAATTCATATTCAATCTGGTTGTATCAGTAATAATTTATAGTTACCTCTAAGTTAACAGGGAAATTAAATTAACCTATTACTCTCCTCTAAGCATTCTAGTTCATCTCATCTGGAAATGCAGTATTGTGACTTATTAAAAATTATTAAGTGTTCAAACCCAAGCAAATATCTGTAAAGAAAGAATATCCCCATAGCCTTAAAACTTCAGAAATTGAAGATTTCCCTTCCAGTTCTCTACCTCTTAAGAATGTCAGAAACAATTTACTCTTTGCTGTCAGGTTCTATTCTACCTAGCATAAAGAAAGAGTCCATGTAACTCTAATGGCATAAGAGTGAACACTCTCCTTCAATTTTACTACCTTGCCAGGCTTTGGTTATGTGGAATCATTGGCATTCTGCAGAATGTCTGCACTATTGAGACTTGTCAACAACAGGGGAGTAACTTTCCAGTCTTGGCATCTTCAGTAAAATGATGATCTTCAATTTTAATACAACTGTAATACAAGGATTTTACCCTGGGCCACAAAACTGTGCTCTCATTTTCCGGGGTCAATATTTTATGACAGTACCCATTTTACAGTGGGTCTAACCACTGCCCAGAGAGTTCTAATAATTGGTCCATGGTCAGCCAAGAAAGTCAGTGGGGAAAATGAGAAAAGAACAAGCTGCTCATAAAAATGGGGAGTAATATATGAGTTTTTAAAGTCATAAAACAGCTTGAGCAAATTTCAGGAAAAAGAAACTTAGTAAATAATTCTCTGTCACTCCATTGCCCTCTAAATACCAAACAGGATGCTCTTCCTTATGAATGTCCATAAATTTCTGGGGAGGAAAACAAATCCTGTTTTGTGTATGGAGCTCTAGGCTGCAAGGAACACAGTTGGATTTCTGTTGCCCTTAAAGGAGGAGGCCACAACAGCACTTTTCCATCAAGTGTTGATAAGAAAGGCATTTAGCATTTCATTTCACAGGAGTGTTATGAGATGGTGTGGTATGACTCAGTAAATTATGGCCAATAACATATTAAAAATTACAGGCCCATCTGTACACACGACTCTGTTTTCAAGCCAATGACACAAGATCCTGTGCAAAGCTTTGGCAGATAAAGCAAAGATGTTCATCTCCTGGGACAACTTTAGAAAGTAGAATTCTCAAAGATTTAGAGAGGTTATAGTTGTCTTTCCAGTCCATAAGCAAAACACTAAACTGAACCATTGTTGTTGTTACTTGCCATCAAATTGACTCCAACTCATGACAACCCCATGTACAAAACATTGCCAAGTTCCATGCTACCTTTAATCATGCTTGAGTCCATTGTTAAGGTCACACTGCGTGTTTTGAGTACCTTCTAACCTAGGGGCCTCATCTTCTAGCACTGTATTTGATATTATTCTTGAGAGTATAAGACAGGGCATAACTGCCCCATATGGTTTTCAAGGAGCAGCCAGTGGATACGAGATGCCAACCTCTTGGTTAACACCTGAATGCTTAACCACCACACCAGCAGAACACTGTATTGATTTATAAGATTTTCATTAGCTACTTTTCAGATGTAGAGTGCTGGGACTTTATTCCTAGTCTCTCTTATTCTGGAAGTGCCACTAAAACCCATTCACCATGGGTGACCCAGGCAGTATTTGTAATACTAATTGCATACTTCCAGTAATATTATAACAAGCAAAAAACAAGAAGAAAAAAAAAACAAAAACAAAACACAAACTCTGCCATAGAGTCAATTCCAACTCATAGAAACCTTATGGGACAGAGTAGAACTGCTTCATAGAGCTTCCAAGGAGTGCCTGGTGGATTTAAACTGCTGATCTTTTGGTTAGCAGACATAGCACTTAACCACTATGTCACCACAGTTTTCAGTAACGTGCAAGCCACCACAAAAGGACAGACAGGTGTACTAATCCTTTGTGCAAATTCCATCCCATCTATGAAATCTTGTCACAACCCTAGGAATTCAATGCCGTTTCATCTCCTCCATAATATGAGAAATTGAGCCAAGGAGGCATTTTAAAATTAGAAAATAAACTTCATTCTAATTCAAAGAGGTATCTCTAAAGGAACAAACAGACATTTGAAGACATGGGATACCGCTTTTGAGGGATATAAAAATAAGGTTGAGGTTGGTCTAAGTATTGCCAAGATAGGTCAGGAACTCCAAAATACCTGACATACAGTCCATATATTCTGCTAAGTTATCTCAACCTTACCATTATTGATATTTTGGACCAGATAATTCTTTGTGGTAGGGGCTGTCTGATATACAACACCAATGTTTAGCAGCATCCCTGGATTCCTGGCCTCTACCATTCTTTACCCCAGTGGACACTGTAGAATTGCTCCATAAGGTTTTCAAGTAGTGGCTGGTGGACTTGAACTGCAGTCTTTCAGTTAGCAGCTCAGTTTTTAACCACTATACCACCACGGCTCCTCCCCCCAAGTAGTGGCAGCCAAAAATGTCTCCAAACATTACTAAACATCTCCTGGGGGTCAAAATCACCCCTGGTTGAGACCCATTGTTCTAGACTATTTGGGGTAAGACCATTCAAGTGATTCTTGGTGGGCCACATATTTTCCAGTGAAGAGGCTGGATTTGCTAACTAGCACATACGAGGTCTGACCATGAAGTCCACAAACCTAATTGTTCTAAGTGCTATATACCTCATTGCTGAATATCACTACAGTCAGCTTTGAAGTACACCCCTTGGGAACTTATACACCAATGCCAGTGCCTAGTCCATCCTTCTGTCATGGCCATTGCATATGCTGACAAAGCGGCAAGTTCACAAACTTAATTATATAGTTGTCTGTGAGGGAGTTTTTAGCCAATAAACAAATAACTGTACTGGAACATCCTCTCTGCTCACCAGATCTGGCCCCTGATGACTTTTCTTTCCCCAAAGATTAAGGAAATACTGAAAGGAAGATATTTTGATGACATTCAGGACATCAAGGTTAATATGGTAACAGCTGTGATGGCCATTCCAGAAAAAGAGTTCCAAAATTGCTTTGAAGGGTAGACTAGGTGTTGGCATCAGTGCATAGCTTCCCCGGCGGAGCATCAAAGCTGATTGTAGTGATATTCAGCAATGAGGTATGTAGCACTTTTTCTAGGATGAGTTCTCAAACTTAATTGGCAGTCCTTGTATTATCACATGCATATTTCTCCCACTATTCAAAGAAATGTGATCAGACTGTGTGCAAAAATGCCCTTCAATTTGGACTTCTTAGCAAAAATGAAGTTTCCTTTACTGTAAGATTAAAGCTAAGACAATCACTTTAAAGGTAAAAATAAAACAGTATCTCTAAGAAGCAAGTTTATCTACACTGTTCAGTCTTTCTGTCTTCAAGGCTTTGAATTCTACTTGTATTTGTCAAGGACTCAGGCAAGAAAGCAAAATCCATGTCAGGTAATCCAACAGAGGGAATTCAATATGTGGTATTAATTTCAAAGTTGTTAGAAGGAATAAAATAACAACTAGGAGAAAAGAAGGTTATGATGAGAATAGTAAAAATTCTATACTAAAGTGACAGAGAAAAAGAGTGTTGCTGGAATCTGGGCATCAAGGCCCTCCAGAAGAAGCTGGACCCACAGCGGATCACCTTTTAAGAGTTGTAACCATAGATAAGAAGTCTTCCCAGTAAGAGATGAAACCATAAAAGAGACACAACCACTTTCAGAGAGAGGAAGCTAGTGAGAAAAACCTTGACTTCTTTATCTTTTTCTGTCCTCCTCCAGTCTTTTGCCAGTGTTTCCTACTGGCTAGACCTCACTGGAATCCAGTTAGCAAAGAAGACCTGTACACGTAGTTCTTGGATACTGGCCACTATAACACATACACAGCAGAGTAGGAGAAAGGTGGAAAATGGATCTGAAGGCAAGCCGGTCATTATGACCAATGTAACTGCCAAGTTCAACTATAAGGATCATCTAATGGAGTTCAGACATGAGTCAGCAAGGAGAAAGAAATTACAATGAGTGTGTCAAATACATAGTGCTATTATAACAGAAATATCACAAGTTGGGGGGTGCTTTAAAAAAAGAATGTATTCTCTCACAGTCTGGTGCACTAGAAGCCCAAATTTAGGGTACCATCTCCAGGGGAAGGCTTTCTCTTTCTGTGTTGGTTCTGGAGAAAGGTTCCTGTCATCAATCTTCTCTTGGTCTAGGAGCTTCTCAGCACAGGAACCTCCAGTCCAAAGGATGTGCTCTGCTCCCTGCATCACATTCGTGGTGGTATGTGTTCCCCCATCTCTCTGCTTGCTTCTCTTTTATATCTCTAAAGAGACTGACTTAAGACAAAACCTAATCTTATAGATTAAGACCTGCCTTATTAACATGACTGCCTCTAATCCTTCCTCACTAACATCATAGAGGAAGAATTTACAAAACATAGGAAAATACATCAAGTGACAAAATGGGTGACATAATCTGGGGATTATGGCCTAGCCAAGTTGACATGTATTTGGGGGAATTTCATACCAAGAAAATGGTACAGGGAGCAGAGAAAGTCATCTGGACCCCCAAAATGTGATTGGCCCATGACTCCCAGTATTGTATGATTGTCCACCATCAGATGAGCTTTTTCTATGTGATATATCACTATGATTTAATAAGATGGATTAGTGGCAGTTACACTGATGAAGTCTACAAGATTAGATAGTGTCTTAAACTAATCTCTTTTGAGATATGAAAGAGAGAAGGAAGCAGAGATACACAGGGACCTCACACCACCAACAAAGCAGTGCCAGGAGCAGAACATGTCTTTTGCACCTGACGTTTCTGCACTGAGATGCTCCCTGATTAGGGGAAGACTGATGTATCACAAGGACCTTCTTCCAGAGAGAGAAAGCCTTCTCCTAGAACTGACACCCTGAATTTGGACTTACAGCTTACTGGACTGTGAAGAAATAAGTTTTCTTTGTTGGAGCCATGCGCTTGTGGTATTTCTGTTATAACAGCACTAGATGACTGAGACAAGGGATCTCAGTTGAGAAGCCTCATCTCTACTCCAAATGGTCTCAACTTGCAGTACCAATACCAATAGCCATTGAGAAGATCAGGACTCATGTAGACCCCATGTGCATCACAGTAAAACTATGGTTAATAGGATTTTCAATACTCAACTTTTGTAAGTATATCACTAGGCCTTTCTTCCAAAGTGCCTCTGAATGAATGTGAAACTTTCAGTTAGAAACCAAGCTCATTAAACATTTGTACCACCCAAGGACTCTTTAATCTCTAGTTTTTGCTGTAGGTGCCATTGAATCAGCCTCTGACTCATGGTGACACCAGGTACAACAGAAGCATTGTTCAGTCCTGAGCTACAACATGATCAGTTGTGGATCAGACCCTTATAACCCCCAGGGTTTTCATTGCCTGACTTTTACAAGTAGATAAACACACCTTACATTCTAGTCTGTCTTGTCCAGAAGTCCTTGTGAAATTTGTTCAGCATTTTAGCAACACAGAAGTCTCCACTGATGGATAAACAGGTGATGGCCATACATGAGGTGCACAGGCCACGAAGTGAAGTCAGGACTTCTGCATAGAAGGCAACAATTTTACCACTCAGACATCAATTTCCTTCCAACATCCAACAGTCACCCTGATTTTTTTTTTACTTGGCAGTCTCAGGATGTTGACAGAGAGGACAAACACCAATGCATGACTGATTTTAGAAATGAATTACATTTAGAAATGAGACAACAGTCACTAGTTGCCTCATGCTTGCCAAAAGAAGCCATAAAGTCAAGCTCAGATTTAAGGACTTGATAGAGGACACTTTTGATGAGAGCTATGTCAAATTCACATTGCAAAAGTGAATTCATATAGAGACGGAAAAATACAGTGGCCATTTTAAACAATCTGTCACATAAAGGGAATGGGTTTTCTAGCAAGCACTATTCCAGCAAGAGTAGTTCACCTTTATCCACACCTGAACATATGTGGATATAATGTGTATCTATTTATACCCACTCCTCATTTATCAACATGGATAGGTTTCAAAGACCATGTTGCCAATGTGAAAATCAGAAAATCAGCATCATGCAAAAAATGGAGGACAACTATATTAGATCACACGATGGAAGATGACTACATAATTATATAACCACCAATTTACAAAATTATATGACTGCCAAACCACTAAGAACAATGGCTCAGCCAAGCTGACACACCACCTTAATCATCCCAGCCAGTGTTACTCTCGCCTTGCACCTCAGCATTCATGTTTGCTAGACATACGTCATTAATGTGCAAAATGGTCAGACAGTAGATTTCTTAACTACTGTTGTAAATATAACATGTTGGATAACAAGATATTCAGTATGTGAAGAGTAGATTATTTTCCAGACAGCAAGTGTTTTTGGTTGTCACAAAAGCACTGGGCCCTGAAAAAACCTCCTTCAAACCCCTGAATCAAGCCTACTCCATAAGGATTTCATGGTTAATAGTCACCTATTTTACCCATTGTTAATAACGCTGTCTTGGATTCAAATGTAGTGAAGTCTCAAATTCCCCTGCCTTTTCTCCCTGCCTTAAAAAATGGAAATGTGGCTTTCAGTACAGAATTGTAGGAAAATATTAAACCAGGAATCAGAAAACTATGTCTTCACACCCTAAGCCTGGAATCAATTGTACACATAGATCTCTTGGCTAAATTTCTTCTCTCCAAGTCACAATTTCCTGAGCTGAAAAATCAGGGAGGTGGGTGGAGTCAAGATGGCACACTACACAAGGATTGCCATGAGTTGGATCCAACTCAATGGAACTTGGCTTGGCTGGCCATTAATCCCTCTGGAAACCAAGACTTGAATTGATAATTAAACAGATCCTTCTGGACACCTACTGGGCCCTAGCATATGGCATAGGGCTGTTAATTTGGACTTCGTACAACTAGATGGAAAAATTCCTCTCTTTCACTGACACTCGTTCTCGGTGAGTGTTGGCTTTCATGGACCGAAGGTAACTCACCATTTTAAGATTACTCTTCTCTGTCTTAGCTGCTGGGCAGAGCTGGGACTTGACTAGCAGTTAATCTCAGGTGCACTGCTGGTGGGATCAGTAAGTGAAACTGCCATATTTTGAGAGCCTTGCTTTGGACTCCATGCATCTCAGCACCTTTGGCCTCTCCTTCCACCTCCACCACTGAGTAGCCTGTACTGAGGCAGACATGGAGCTTGTGCGGGACACCATCTTGTTCCACTGCGAGGCGGACACACCCACATGGAGGCCTCAGCTGGAACTAATTCCTAGGCTGGGAGGCAGCACCTGGCTGGAAGAGGCCACTTTTTGGGGCAGAAAAGCAGTATTCTACACAGTGTCATCTATGGCTGGGGCCTCACAGCAGAGGTCAACAGGGCAGTAGCCTTTAGGTATTTGGGGCTAGTTTATAACATCTGGGGTTAGATATAGAGGTGCTTACTTTGCCAGGTGGGAAGAGGGACCTGTACACATGAAAACCTGACTGACTTTGGAAGTTGTCAGATACCTTTTAACTTTCATTTTAAGATGGCCTAGAGAAACAACTGTGGTCCATCCTCACAGCATCTCTCCCAAAGTCTATGGACTCACATTATGCCCCAAAAGCAACAAACTCTGGAGAAAAGCATAACCAATAAATCACCCATGGCTTCAGAAGGCACCCAAAAGAAACAATCAAAGAACTTCCCAGAAGAAGAAACCTTTCTAAAACTATCAGGAGGTGAATACAAAAGGATTATATAGAGGGCCCTCCTAGACCTTATACAAAATGCAGCAGAGCAAAATGAAAAATTAAGCAAGCTGTTCAATTTGATGGAACACCAGCCAAGAAAACAGAATGGAACAAATGGAAAATGTACTTTCTGACTTGAAAGACAGAGCTACTGACTTCAGTATCTATGATGATAAATCAGGAAAAAGAAACAAGAACAGTGAAGAAGCATTAAGAAGCATGTAGGACTCTATTAAGAGGAAAAATCTATGATTAATTTGAGTTCCTGAAAAGGGTGAGACACCTGAGAACACAGAGTATTGAGGCTGAGCTGCTGACAGGAAACTTCTCAGAAATAAGAAAGAAGAGAAAACAGATGTCCAAAATGCACATCAAATGCCACTCAATATAGATCTGAAAAGAAAGACTCCATATTATACACATTATAATCAAGTTTAACAAAATTAAACAAGCAGAAACTCTTACAGGCAGCAAGACTCAAAGCAAAGCTAACATTCAGAGGGAAACCCCACAGGCTTTTATCAGATTTCTCAGAAGATGCAATGCTGGCACAGAGACAGTGGCATGACACATTCAAAGCCTTGAAGAAGAACTGCCAACCAAGAATCATATATCCTGCAAAACTATCTTTTAATTATGAAAATGAAATTATGACATTCACTGATAAACAGAAATTTAGAGACTTTCTAAAAACCAAACCAAAGCTATAAGAAATACTGAAAGAAGCTCTTGGTTTAGAAGAACAAAATGACTAACCTTATATTACAGAAGCAAAACCGGAACATATCACCCAGAAACCTACTCAGTCAGGGAAGGCTCCAAACTCAATCAAAACTGTAATAGTGAATGAAATGATACAGTGATCATATCATGAAAACTATGATGTCATCATATAAAAAAGAGGGATGTACTACAGTTTCTATAGTCCTTCCAGATAGAGAGGAAGTTAATAAAACAGGTAGCAATTAAAATTGGGTTTATACATAGTATATTAAGGGGGATCATAGGGGCAGCTGTAAAGCACAATAAAGACACAACATATCAAATCAAGAAACATAATATAGCAGTCTCAACAACCACAAAAACCAACCCTGAAAAAGGTGAAAAATCAACTCACAAAGAAGAATGTCCCAGAACACATTAATCAGAACAACAGAGAAAACATCAACAGAAAAATAGACATATCACAATGGCAGCACTGAACACACACCTATCAATAATCACATTGAATGTGAATGGACTGAACACTCCAGTAAAGGGACATTGAGTGACATCTTGGATCAAAAGATATGACCCATCCATATGTTGCCCTCAAGAAACTCACCTTAGACTTAAAGCTGGGAACAAACTGAAAATTAAAAGATGGAAGAATATATATCAAGCTAACAATACACAAAGAAGAGCAGGTGTAGCAATTCTGACCTCAGACAAAATCAATTTTAATGTAAAATCCACTACATGGACAAGGGTGGGCACTATTTACTGCTGAAACTTTCAACACATAAGCAGGACTTAACAATATTAAATATTTATGCACCTAGTATTACAACACCTAAATACATCGAAGAAACACTGACTATACTCAAAAATGTGACAGATCACTCCACAATAATAGTAGGAGACTTCAACACTCCTCTCTCAATACTGGACAGATTGTCTACAAAAAAAGGTCAGTAAAAACATGGAAGACCTTATTGCCACAATTAACCAACTAGACCTCATCGACATATACAGAGCTTTCTATCCATCAGCAGACAACTGCACCGTCTTCTCCAGTGCACAAGGAACAATCTCCAGAATAGATCATGTGTTAGGACATAAAGCAATTCTCAACAAAATCCATACCACTGAATTAATGCAAAGCATTTTCTTAGATCATAAAACCATAAAAGCAGAAATCAATAGTAGAAAGAATGTAGATAGAAAGTGGAACTCATGGAAACTTAACAACATCTTGTCCAAAAAACCATGGGTTATAGAAGAAATCAAGGATAAAGTAAAGAAATTTATGGATTCCAATGAGAATGAAAACACTTCCTACAAGAACCTATGGGATACAGCCAAAGCAGGGCTCAGAGGTCAGTTTATCTGCATAAATGCACACATTTGGAAGGAAGAAAGAACCCAAACCAAAGATTTAAGCCTACAGCTTGAATAAGTAGAGAGAGAACAACAGAGGAACCCCTCAGGTAACAGAAGAAAACAGATCATAAATATTAGAGCAGAACTAAACAAATTAAAGAATAGAAGAACAATTGAAAAAATTGAAAAGACCAAAAGCTGTTTTTTTGAAAAGTTCAACCAAACTGACAAAACATTGGCTAAAGTTACTAAAGAAAAACAGGAAAGGAAACAACACATATAAGAAATAATAGGGGAGTTGTCACAACAGGTTCAACAGAAATCAAAAATATTATAACAGAGTACTATGAAAGACTGTACTCTAACAAACTTGAAAACCTAGAGGAAATGGACAAATTCTTTGATTCATATCACCTACCAAAATTATCACAAGCTGAAGTAGAACAACTTAATAAACGTATCACAAAAGAAGAGATTGAAAAAGTCATCAAAAAACTAACAACAAAAAAAAGCCCAGGCCCAGATGGCTTCACCACAGAATTCTACCAAGCTTTTAGAGAAGAGTTATCTCTAATATTACTGAGACTATTTCACAGTATAGAAAGGGTAGAATACTCCCAAATTCATTCTATGAAGCTAGCATCACCCTGATACCAAAGCCAGGGAAAGAACCAAACAAAAAAGAGAACTACAGACCGATATCACTCATGAATCTAGATGCAAAAATCTTCAAAAAAAATTCTTGCCAAGAGAATACAAAACGTATCAAAAAAATAATCCATCATGACCAAGTGGATTCATGCCAGGGATGCAAGGCTGGTTCAACATCATAAAAACAATGAATCTGATCAACCACATAAATAACACAAAAGACAAGAATCATCTGATTTTTGTCTATTGATGCAGAAAAGGCACTTGACAAAGTCCAATACCCATTCATGCTAAAAACTCTGAGCAAAATAGGCATAGATGGCAAATTCCTCAACGCCATGAGGGCCATTTATACAAAGCCAACTGCCTACATCATCCTGAATGAAGAGAGACTGAAACAGTTTCCCTTGAGAACAGGAACTAGACAAGGATGCCTACTCTTACCTCTCCTATTCAACATTGTACTAGAAGTTCTAGCCAGAGCAATTAGACAAGACCAAGAAATAAAGGGCATCTGCATCAGCTAAGGAGTAAAAATCTCCCTATTTGCAGATGATATGATTGTATATGCAGAGAATCCTAAAGAATCTATAAGTAAACTACTCAGACTGATAGAAGAGTTCAGCAAAGTCTCAGGATACATGATAAACATAAGTAAATCAGTAGAATTCCTTTATACCAACGAGATCATTAAGGAAGAAATCACCAAAGCAATAACATTTACTACAGACCGTAAAAAGATAAAGTACCTAGGAATAAATCTAACCAGAGAAATAACAGACATTTACAAAGAGAACTACAAGTCTTTGCTACAAGAAACTAAAAGAGATCTTCATAAATGGAGAAACCTACCCTGCTGATGGATAGGAAGACTAAACATTGGGAAAATGTCTATGTCATGGGTTGAATTGTGTCCCCCCAAAAATATGTGTAGCCATGTGGCTGGGACATGATTCCCAGTATCTTGTGACTGTCCTCCCTTTTGTAGTTTCCCTAAATTGTATGTTAAAGGATTAGGGTGGGGCTGTAAATTCCTTCATAGGATTACTTCCCTGCTCTGCTGTAAAGGGAGTTTCCCTGGAGTATGGCTTGCCCCACCCTTAATGCTTTCAGCTGGCAAGAGATAAAAGGAAAGGGAAGCAAGCAGAGAACTGGGAACCTCTACCATCAAGCAAGCAGCACTGGGAGAAGAGCGCATCCTTCAGACATGAGGTTCCTGCGCCAAGACGCTCCCTGAACAAAGACTGATGCAATACCGGACTTTCCTCCAGAGCCGACATGGGGGAAAGCCTTCTCCTGGAGTGGAAACCTGTATATGGACTTGCAGCCTACCGGACTATGTAAGAATAAACCTTCCTTTGTTAAAGCTATCCACTCGGTGGTATTTCTGTTAGAGCAGCCCTCGTTGACTAAAACAGTCTATTTCACCCAAAGCAATCTACTGATATAATGCAATCCCAATACAAATTCCAGTGACATTTTTTAATGAGATGGAGAAACAAATCACCAACTCTGTTTGGAAAGGGAAGAAGCCCTTGATAAGTAAAGCACTACTGAAGAAGAGGAACACACCGAGAGGCCTCTCACTACCCAACTTTAGAACCTACTACACTTCCACAGCAGTCAAAACAGCCTGATACTGGTACAAAAAGAGAGAGATCGATCAAGGGAACAGAATTGAGACCCCAGAGATGACACCCTCTGCCTATGAACAGCTTATATTCAACAAAAGCCCTAAAACATTAAACTGGGGAAAAAACAATCACTTCAACAAATGGTGCTGGCAAAATTGGATATTCATCTGTAATAAACTGAAACAAGATCCGTATCTTACACTTCATACAAAAACCAACTCAAACTGGGTAAAAGACTTAAATATCAAATCTAAAATGATAAAGCTCACCCAAGAAAAGGTAGGAACAACAATGGGAGTTTTAACATACAATGCAGACAGATTTCAAAATCTGTGAAACAAACCACAAACAACAGAAAAGAAAGTAGATCAATGGGAACTACTAAGAATCAAACACTTTTGCTCTTCCAAAGACTTTTTTATAGAATTAAAAGGCCACCTACAGAATGGGAAACAATATTTGGCAACTATATGTGAGACTAACACCTGGTCTCCATAATCTATAAGGTACTACAAAATATCAATAAGAAAAAGATAAATCATCCAGTTAAGCAATGGGCAAAGGAGATAGACATACACTTCTCTAAAGAGGAGATCCAGGCAGCCAAAAAACACATGCAGACATGCTCACGATCATTAGCTATTAAAGAAATTCAAATCAAAACTACAATGAGATATCATCTCACCCCAATAAGATTGGCCGTCATCCAAAAAACAAAAAACAACCAATGCTGGAGAGGCTGTGGAGAAATTGGAACTCTTCTACACTGTTGGTGGGATTGCAAAATGGTGCAACCTCTTTGGAAAGCAATCTGGTGCTTCCTTTAAAAGCTGGATCTAGATATACTATTTGACCCAGTAATTCCACTGCTCAGAATATATCCTGCAGAATCAAGGCCATTCACACCAATGGATACATGCACGTGAATGTTTATTGCAGCACAGTCCAGAATAGCAAAAAGATGAATCAACCCAGATTCCGAACAACAGAGGAATGGATAGGTAAACTACGGTATATATAGTCAGTGGAACACTATGCAATGATAAAGAACAACGAGAATTGCAGGAAACATCTCATAGCCTGGTTTCAGTTGGAAGACATTATGCTGAGTGAACGTAGTCAGCGACAAAAGGACAAATGTTGTATGAGACCCCTACGATAAGAACTTAAAAACGGACTCATGCATAACAGAAAAGACTCTTTGATGGCTACAAGGGTGGGGAGAGATGGAGGGCAAGGCAGAGAGGGTTTAGATTAGATAGTTTATAGAAATTTGGGTGGATGAAATCAGTAACAGCACATATTAGAAAGAAGATCAATATTAACTGGACTTCAACATAACATGATTTCTCCTCCCATCTTAAAGCAATATTGCAAGGACAGAGTAGCTGGGGTTGGGGGCTGAGGATCACGCTCTCAGGTGAAATCAAGGCAAACTGGCACAACTAGTGTTTTGCTAAGAGAGCTTTCTGCATCCCACATTGAGGGGTGGTGTCTGGGGTCTTAAAAGCTGCCAAGCTGCCATCTGAGGGTACAGCAAACAGTCCTAACTCAGAGAAATGGATGATCACCAAGGACCAAAACAACATGGGGGAAAGAGAATGGGTGACTACATTGACTTGTGACCAGAAAAACCTGATGGTGCCTGGCCACCACCAGTGATAGCTGTGATGGAGCTTACAAAGTTGAGTCTGACTGGCAACACAAGAATAAAAAGGGGTGCACCCTGAGATTTCCACGAAAAGACTGCAACTGATGGTCCAGGGGCCTCATGGTTCCCCTGGGAGCATGGACCCTGGCCCTGATGCTGCCTCTGTCCATAAATCATTAATGGAGGTCAACTCTTTGAACCAGAATGGATTGGACTTCGTGACATAGAGTGACCATATCATGTGTACACTTTATGGTTCTATGTATCTGTAGGATGTTTTCCTGCTGACCTCTTACTGGTGGTGGGGGATTGGGCGGAGAGGAGGGGATAGGAGATTGTTTGGAGGATAAGACATGTATGGAGTGGAGATAAGAGTGTGCTGTCACTGGGCAGGAAGAGCAGTGGGAGTTGCATATAGATGGGCATGCAAATTTATATGGGAATGTACATTTTCATTCGATCATAACGAAAAAAAAGGAAAGAAAAATCAGGGAGTTAAACTGGTCTTCAATAGGTGGCGCAGGAGTGAGGGGTAAGAAGTTGGAGAAAATAAGATGGTAACTTTAATTAATGAAGCCAACTGGCACATAATAGAGCAGTGTGGAGTGTGGAAGACTGGAAACTATGTAGCCTGCTACTGGCACTCAAATTCACTGTTTTCTCCTAAAATATTGTGGCATTTGGTCACCTTGAAATCTGAGTCTATATAATGTCCAAAACTGCATCTCAGCTCCGCTTTGCACTGCCTGTACCATTCTGGGGCCTCTCATTTTCTTACCTGTGCTCACTCTTGCTATGAGTTAACAAGACCTTGGTCTTAGGATGAGAAGTGCTTGTTTGCAATCTGGATTCTCACTGACATATTAGAGATGAGAGAACTGTCATTAACGACAGGTTAAACAACAGAACCAGGTAGAGGATGCCTTGGAGTCTATAGGACCTCTCTGGTCCTCCCCTTAATGACTCATGTGCCTTTGGGTGGTATGTCTATAGTCTATATTTCCTTTTCAAATGTCCTTCCCTTAAGATATTTCTGCAAATTCCCATATTCTCAGTAAGATGCTAGACAAAGGATGTAGGCTACAGGAACAAAACTTGATCCCATATAACAAGTTACCATGGACCCACAGAACATTTTCATGGAGTTATAGAACATTAATGCTGAGATGAACTAGTCTAACAACCTTACTGTAAATATGAAGTCAGAGAGAAATTGAATGGCTGGTCCAAGTTCACATAGCTCATCCAGGACAGAACTGAAGCCAAGTCCGAGTTTCTAACTCTTATACCAGTGTTCTTTCTAATTTCTCCTTTTTCTTATGCTTCAGACGAACACATGCCAAAACCATCCCTCTGAAAACATCCAATCAAATCAATCATGCTCGAAATTCCAACACACTTCTCTAGTCCATTTTTGATGGAATACAAGCAGCAAACTGCAGATATACATGAGGAGTGAAAAAAGAAAAAGAAAAAACATTTACATTGGCTTCTTTCTGCAGCACAGAATAACATACACAGTTCTATCCCATGTGCTATTTGTTCTCTGTGGCTGAGAATGTACCCTGAGACCTCCTCGTGTGAGGAAAACAGGCCCCAGCTGGCCAGCCAAGCTACGGCTCCAATATGGACTTCAGCTGCTTCACTCTAGGGCTCAATTCAATGGATTTCATCTTTTTTTTTAAATTTTATTTTTAATATCTACATGGCTGTCACCCAACTGCCATAAAAACACCAGCTGTACCATGCTTTGTCCTCTAATTTGACAGTCATAAGACCATAGCCCCTGAGAATAGGACATTCTTCAGGGGAGGGCTGTTGGTTTTGCAGACATTTTAGGAGGTGTGGAAGAAACAGATTTGAAGTTGAAAGTCATTGAATGAAAGGGTGGGATGTGACAGAGAGGGAATCTGACGTGTATTGAATGTCTCCCGTGCCAGGCACTGGGTTGGGTGATTTCTCAGAGCTTATTGCATTTCATCCTTACAGTGCTGAGAGATGAATATAATAATCAAAACTTTACAGATGAGAAAATTGGGGATGAGAAAGACTGAGGTCAAAACCAGTTATACAAGGAATTAGTTGTGTAACTGGGTTTTGACCTCAAGCCTGTCTTATTCCCAAGCTCATTCTCTCACCATCAATGTGAGAAAACCAGTTGCTGTCAAATCAGTCCTGGTTCAGTGCAATCCCATGTATGTCACGGTAGAACTGTGCTCCATGGTTGACTTCTTTGGAAGTAGATTTCCAGGACTTTCTTTGGAGGCCCCTCTAGGTAGACCTGAACCACAAACCTCTTGGTCAGCAGCCAAGTGTAGTAATCATTTGTACCTTCCAGGGACTCCCACTACATAGCATATTATTTCCTGCCTCTTTTTTTATCTTCTTTCTCCAGGACATCTTAGGGTATGGCAGGAGGAAGAGACGACCAAGATAGTCACAGCCGAAGGTACAGAGAGAGTATGTGAAGGCTAACTACAGAATCGAAATGGAAGCTCCTCTCCCACCTTGCTGTTGCTCTAATAACCAAGGAGAAGAACTGCTTCCTGACAGACACCCCGCTATTGCCTCTAAACATTAAAACACAGCCCTCCTTTTGCCCTCAGTAAAAGAGCTAGCTGGCATCAACTTAACTTATAGCCACTCACTGATAATTTAAAGATAAAAGGCCAATATATTTAATAAGATTCAGACATAACGTGATAGTGTTTGTTACCAAGCCCCATCTAATTATGTTAGTCAGCCTTTTATTATGAAGCCCATGAGTGAAGAGAACTCTATTATAATCTCTATAATGATCTCACTACCTGACTCCTAGAACTCTGCAATAAATTAATCATCTGTTCACAATCATGAGTAAACATCAACTCAATTAAGAATTGATAAATTAACAGTCAGATCCAAGGCTTGTCCTGATATGGATGGGAGTACCACTGGGTGCCTGCCAGACAGTCAGCCAGTGGTGAGTTCCTGGTGAACCCCTAGGGCTGGTTTCCTCTGCTGGCATTTACAGGAGACATTCTGGCTGGCATCACCTGCTCCCATCCTCTTCGTGGAGGTGGAGAGGAACTGTCACTTGCTTCTCCTCTCTAGGTCTAAATATGGAAGAACTGCTCCTTTTATCCTTACTACTATACTCCACACCATGGAGTTAGCCCTTGATGTACACTGACACCATACACAAAGGAACAAAATGCTGATGGTCCTGTGTCATCCCCATAATCTGTTACAGATGGGACCACTGGCTGACTTTCAGTAGGGTATCACCATGCCTTTCTTCATAGCCTATCTTAGTCTTGGAAGCTCTGCTGAAACCTGTTCATAATCACAGCAACATGCAAGCCTCCACCGACAGATGGGTGGTGACCACACAGAAGGCGATTTGGTTGAGACAAAAACCAGGGTCTCAGCATGGAAGGCAAGAATTATTCCACTGAACCCACCAATGCTGTCTCACTTAGTACTGCAGAGCACCCAATGTCTGAAAGAAAGCCAGTAGGAAATGATTGATCTTAATCGTTGGTGGTGTTGTTAGGTGCCATCAAGTCAGTTCCAACTCATCGCAATCCTATGTACAACAGAACAAAACACTGCCTGGTTTTGCATCATGTCCACAACCATTTTTATGCTTAACCCCATCGTTGCAGCTACTGTGTCAATCCATCTTGTTGAGGGTCTTCCTCTTTTTTTGCTGACCCCAACTCTACCAAGCATGATGTCTATCTCCAGGGATTGATCCTTCCTGAGAGCATGTCCAAAGTATGTAAGACTCAGTCAGTCTTGCCACCTTTCCTTCCCAGGAGCACTCTGGTTGTACTTCTTCCAGAACAGATCTGTTTGTTTTTTTTGGCGGTCCATGGTACCTTCAACATTCTTCTCCAACACCACAATTCAAAGACATCAATTCTTCTTCTGTATTCTTTGTTCATTGTCCAGTTTTCACATGCACGTGATGTGATTGAAAATACCATGGCTTGGCCAGGCACACTTCAGTCTTCAAGGTGATATCTTTACTTTCCAATACTTTAAAGAGATCCTTGGCAGCAGATTTTCCCAAAGCAATGAGTCATTTGATTTCTTGACTGCCGCTTCCATGGACACTAATTCTGGACCCAAGTAAAATGAAATCCTGGACAATCTCAATCTTTTTGCCATTTATGACCATGTTACTTACTGGTCCACTTATGAGGATTTTTACTTTCTTGATGTTGAGGTGCAATCCATACCAAAGGCTGTGGTCATTGATCTTTATTAGTGTTTCAAATCTTCTTCACTTCCAGCAACTAAGACGGTGTCGTCTGTGTGATACAGGTTGTTAATGAGTCACCCTCCAATCCTGATACCTCATTCTTCTTCATATACTTCAGCTTCTCATATTACTCCCTTGGCATGCAATTCGAAAAGATGTGGTGAATGGATACAACCCTGACACACATCTTTCCTAACTTTAAACCACGCAGTGCCCCCTTGTTCTGTTCACATGACTGCCTCTTGATCATATACATCTTAAGAACACAATTAAGTGTTCTGAAATTCCCATTCTCTACAATGTCAGCCATAATTTGGTACGTTCGACACAGTTGAATGCCTTTGCATAGTCAATGAAGGCAAGCCAAGGCCAAGTGCCCTTGAGTAAAACATCTTTCTGGTATTCTCTGCTTTCAGCCAAGATCCACCTGACATCTGCAATGATATCCCTGGTTCCATGTCCTCTTCTGAATCCAGCTTGAATTTCTGGCAGTTCCTTGTCAACATACTGTTTCAATTGCATTTGTATGACTTTGAGCAAAATTTTATTTGTGTGGGATATTAACAATGTTGTTCAGTGATTTCCACATTCGATTCGAACACCTTTCTTTGGAATGGGCATTAATATGGATCTCCTCCAGTCAGTTGGCTAGGTAGCTGTCCTTCAAAATTCTTGGCCCAGATGAGTGAGTGCTTCTAGCACTGCATCTGTTTGTTGAAATATCTCAATTGATATACCATCAATTCCTGGAGCCTTCTTTTTCGCCAGTGCCTTCAGTGCAGCTTTGACTTCTTCTCTCAGTGCCTTCCTGATCATATGCTACCTCTTCAAATGGCTGAACATCGACCAGTTCTTTCTGATATAGTGATTGTGTATTCCTTCCATCTTGTTTTGATGCTGCCTGAATCATTTAATATTTTCCCTGTAGAATCTTTCACTATTGCAACTAGAGGCTTGAATTTTTTTCTTCAGTTCTTTCAGCTTGAGGAATACAGAATGTGTTCTTCCGTTCTGGTTTTCCATTTCTAGCTCTTTGTGCATGTCATTATAATACTTTCTTTTGTCTTCTCAAGCTGCTCTTTTGCAATCTTCTGTTTAGGTCTTTTACTTTGCCATTCCTTCCTTTTCTTTAGCTGCTTGACATTCGAATCACCCCAAATCACCCACAGTGACAATCCGGAGAGTGAGCCATGGTATATCTGCCCAGGAGTATAGTTTTGAGAATTGCTTCAAAATTTTGTGTCAGCAAAGCAAAGTGTGAGGGAGACTAACTTATCTACAATGCAGCCCTTGGGAAGTTGACCTGATTAGTCCAACTTGGCCCTCCTTTCCCATAATACCTATTCACTCAATCTATACCCCAAATCTCTAAAACTATTAGTTTACTGTAAAATTTATATATATGTATAGATAAAAATACCTGTATGTTTCTGTGTTTGTGATACATGGGGCTCTTGGCAGGGCTTGTCTTATTGAGTCTAAGGGTAGTATTGCACCATGTACACCTCCTGTTGGAGTATGTGATCAAATGAAGCTGGCCAAGTGTTTAAAATAGTGTGCATTCAAGAAATGTTAGCTACCATTGGCATCATCAGGATTACTGTTTTATATATATATATATACTGGAACCTATTCTGCATGCTCCTTTTGAGCTTGCTTGACTTGTCCAGTTAGGAGAGTTACAAAAGAAAGCTCGAGAATTAGGACATCCTTATATTTTTCCACCTGCTGTCCCTCTCCTCTGTGTCCATCCAGGATGGTACCTTGTACACAGGAGGTCCTCAATAAATACTTGTGGAAAGGTATCTGGGTGAGGGTAATCTGATTATTCTCATCCTTCACCATAAGTGCTGCAAAGTCTGGTAGATAAAAATGTGCTTTAAAAGGAAGAGATGTGATTTAAGCCTTGGCTCTGCCATTTAATAAGGAGCGAAATTGACCATCTTAACGAACATCTTTGAGCCTCAGTTTCCTAATAAGTAAAATGGAGGCCAAAGTGCCTGTCTCATAAGATGAGTGAAACACGGATAGATTCTAGCTGGGTGCCACTGTAATCTTCCAAGCTCCCTCTTGACCTCTAGAGTGGGGACAGAGACTGCTTCACTAGACTTCTCTAAGTATCTACTGAAAGAAGGTGTAAGAAGGCTGAGCACAGAAGAGATGTGTAATAAATATGCATTCCAGCTCCCTTAAATGGAAAGGTTTTTAACCTAAGGTTGTCATCACAAGACAGCTCCCTCGGAGACCCTGGACTCCACCCAGCCCGGCCCACCAACAGCAACACCAGCAGTCTCTTCCAGGCCCCAGAGAAAGGCTTGATGTCCAACAAAGTTCTGAGGCAATTGCAGCACCCACTTTGAAACAGACAAGTGTTTAACAGCAAAGAAAAACGCAGCCCTCTAACAGCATCTCAGCAACAACACCAAAAGTCATAAAAAACAAACAAAAAAACATTTTGCCATCAAGCTGATTCCAAATCACAGCAACCCTATAGGCCAGAGAAAAACTGTCCCACAGTTTCCAAGGAGTGGCTAAAGGATTCAAACTATTGACTTTTTGTTTAGCAGTCACGGGAGAGAGGGAAAAAAAAAAAACAGTATGTTAAATTTACCATAAATTTTGTTAGTACAATCATTTCCAATTTACCTCTTCCTCACTAATTACTGATGACTCCAGGATCACTCGATTTACCTCTCTGAGCCTGAGTTTTCTCATCTCTAGAATGGGCACAGAGAAGGTTTTACTAGACCACTTTAAAACCGAAAGTGTTCTGAAACTGGGGTTTTCACATCTATAGAATTTTGGAGGGTTGCATGAACTTGGATGAGAAAAATACTAATCATCTCTATTTTCACTAACCTTGGAGGAAAACCTAGCATCTTGGATTACAAGTGTAGGCAACAAAACTAGCATGGTTTCAGAATTACCTGTGACTTTGTCATCAGTAGAAATCACAGGTATCTTTATATCACATTACTGTAGAAATCTGAAATACTGTTTAGGTATACCACTGCTTTGAAATTACAGCAACTTTAGGCCTGCTTTCCAAAACCCTGGTGGCAACGTGTTTAAGTTCTATGGCTGCTAACCAAAAGCTTCTCAGTCCAAATCCTGCAGGTGCTTGTTGGGAACTCTATGGAGAAGTTCTACTCTGTCCTAATGGGTCACTGTAAGTCAGAATAGACTTGAGAGCAATGTGTTTGGTTTTTTTAGGCCTGCTTTTAGATCTTGCTATTTCTGTTGAAAAGTCTATGAATTTAATTTTTTTGAAGTTTTTAAAATATTTTGACTAACAGTGTTTCAGTAAATTTAGTGGGCTTTGTAATCCAGTATATTTCATTTTGTGCATTTAAAAAAACAGCCAGAAATTGGGTCCTTGGATTTTTTTTACCAGATTATCAAAGGAATCCATGACTCAAATGGATTAAGAACCCTACAAGGGTCTCCAAAATACCTCCCAGCCACCATTCCACAACAGTTATTTTCAATATACACTACTTCACTGTTACTGTGTTCAGGCTTCAGCATCTTCCTTGTTCAATACAGTGGGTTAAGGGTTTTAGGATCATCTGGGTTCTAACTCACCTTTGCCACTCACTAACTGTGTGATGTTGAGCCATTTGCTTGGCCTCTCTGACCTAATTGAAGCCATTCCCCAACATCTTCACGGTTGCTGTGTGAGAACAGTAAAATGCCTACCAAATGATGAGTACAGCACTCAGTAAATGATTATTGACCTTCTTATTGTTAGTTTGTAACATCTTGGTGTCTACGAATTTTAAATGACATCACAGAAAGTGACAAATTTTTCCAAATCCAAACCTACTATGTTGTTTAGGAGCAGAGGAGAGATTAAAACACACACACACTCACACACGCACACATAATGGAAATAATTAGAAATCACCGAATATCACATCTATTTGCTCTGGACTGTTATAAAAGAAATAACAAAGAATGTGATACTCTTAAAAGACCACTTTGAGTTCAGTTTCCTAGAATTCCCTTTGCTCTGAGAGTATATATGTTTTTCTACTCACTTAATTTTCCCCCTGCAGTTTGTATATAGAAACTGATAGGAAAACCCTAATCTCAAACTAACTGTGTGTGAGATTTTGTGGATATGACCTTAACGTAAATAATCCAATCTTTCCCCAGCAACTGTTTCTGTCATAAGGCTATTTGTGATAGTAACTCAGCAGTCACTTTGAGACTTTTGTTCTCCATTAGAGGGGTGAAAGCTAGCCTAGCAAGAATGATTTTATTGCTTTGCATAAACTTCTGCAGCTTAAAAGGAGCAGTAGTGAAGTTAGTTCAAGGCTCTTTATGACTTCTTTTGTTCTGCAAAGTTGGAGAGGAAAAACAACAGTGAGGTATGAAAAGGCTGTTTGTTTACAATCAGTGCCCAGATCCTTGCTTTTTTCATAAAAGGAAAGAAAACCAGCAGGAGAATTACAATACTCAGCACCTCCCTGGGTCTCTCTGCATTCTCTACACTTCAGTATTAAGCAGCCAGGCAGCTGTTGAACAAGTACTATCAACAAAGCAATCTTCCAGCCCTTTGATTCAGGCTATTCATATCTTCTGCCCCGAAATAAAATGACTTTCACAATTAAAACAGAGAAATCAATGTGGTATCTATTGTCATGTCTGCAGGAGAAAAGCTTTAATTACAGCCATAGTCAGATAACACAATCATTACACCTCCTTATTCTCAAATATAAAACCAGCACCCTCTGAGTACTTTGCTACCCTTTCTTTGATTTTTTTCTTTTCTTTTTTTCTTTCTTTTTTCTCCCCCCCAATGTGAATGGCTTTTTATCTAAGCACTTTAATTTGCATGCCTTTGCTCGGAGGCAGCTCCCCATGATATGTTAATTGCAGATTGCTTTAAGTACTAAAAGATTAACATAAAACCCTTTGCAAACAAGCTAATAGTTTATGATAATTTTTGCATGGCCTTTGTCTGTCTATCACTGGATTGCCTCTAGCTGTAATTTTATAAAGAAGCTGTAAAATATCATTTAAACAAGTTCATTTACACATAATTATTACCAGAATCACATTATTCAATTTAGATACTCCAGCCTATTAACAATCCATGAACTAAAATGTAATTAAACTATTTTCTTTTTATGAACCTATTCATTACATTGTGTAAGAGATGGATCTCTCAGTTTCACTGCAAATTTTAGCACTTTGTTGTTGAAACTGACAAGTCTGGCATTCATTATGTGCTTTTAATTATATTAAAAGTATTGCAAGACAGATCAGATAAAGAATATATTTAGAAAAGAATGCCTGGAAATGCCAAGATGGTGTCATCCCCAAATTCATACTTATTTTCCCCATGCCTTCCCCACCTCCCCTTAACAGTCAAAAATAAAAATAAGTTTCTGGTTGTTTTAACTGAGATTTTCACAGCGAATCTTAGAATTTTTTTTCCTAATTTAAGCCAAAGATAAATATCTCACCTAATTAATTGTGCTTGTTCTTTTTCCCAGATTTTTATCTACTTTTTCAAAACTACAGTTGGCATGACATACAGATAAGTATATTCTCCCAGGATTTGCATGTAAGCACACAGTTACTTCAGAGTTGAAAGACGCTATGTTTAGGAATGGATTCAAAACTGCTGAACAGGTTCAGTTTTGATATAAGCATCAATCTGTGTGCAACTGCATTAATACGAGATATTTAATCTGTTTTGAAAGGGGCAAGCCTCCCTCCCTGCTTTTGCTTGGTGTTGCTTGATTTCAGAGGTAACACAACTCTTTAGGCTACAACAGTCCCAACACAACTGACAAAGAGTAGACACACAAACCAACATTAATGACACAAGGCTTCCCAGCCCTGGTGCTCCAGAGTAGTTATTCAAGAACACCAAAACCAAACAAACAAACTCAATGCTGTCAAGTCAATTCTAACTCATACTAACCCTATAGGACAGAGTAGAACTGTCCCTCACAGAGTTTCCAAGGAGCACCTGCTGGATTTGAACTGCCAACATTTTGGTTAGCAGCTATAGCACTTAACCACTACACCAGAGTTTCTGCTATGTAAGAGCAGCTCCATAAAATCCTGACCTGGCCTGATCTCCCCAAAGTGCCCTACCACGCAGACATACTTGGTACATGATCATCTAAAGCTTTGGTTCCCCTTGCACAATCTTAATCCTGCTTAAATGCTCAACTACTAACCCTCCTACCACTATCAGAATTGCATTTATGCTTCAGGGCTTAAATCATAGCCAATGATTTACATATGGAACTCTTCTTGCTTCCCTGGTTCATACTTACTTAGCTCCTGTAGCAGTAAAAGCATGCACTACACAGTCGGCGCTCAGCACACATGTTCTTACAGGTAGAGCTATGTGTTCTACCACTCACCTGTCAGTTCTCCCGTGGTGGCTTGCTTGTTGCTATGATGCTGGAAGCTGTGCCACTGGTATTTTGAGTAGCAGCAAGGTCATTCCTAGTGGACAGGTTTTAGGGGAGCTTCCAGACAAAGATGGACTATGAAGAAAGGCCTGGTAATCTATTTCTGAAAATTAGTCAATGGAACACAGCAGAATATTGTCTGATATAGCACTGGAAGAGGAGCTCCCAGGTTGAAAGGCACTCAACGTACACAGCTGCTGCAATAATGGACTCAAAGCCCACTGATCATGAAGAAAGTTCAGGTCCCTACAACCTTTTGCTCTGCTGTACATGGAGTCCCATGAGCTGAAGCTAACTTGACGACAACTAACATGTATTCTAGGGATATCTTTCGTCTTCTCCACTGTGCTATGAGTTTCTCCTTGTGTACTTCCATATATGTCTTGTAGCCTAATAGTGTCTTATACTCAGCTCCAGTATTTCACCAAAATATTGCCTATGCTGATTAGACGTTAAAAACAACCATTCTCCCTTTCTCAGCTACTACGAAGCCATACAACAGGAGATTAGAAGACATGCGTTGCAATTCCTTGCCCCATACTGCAATTTAACCGCTCTTCCCCAGAGATAATCTCAAAAAGAAAAAGTCAGTTAGTTATACAGTTAGCTTTGTCACTTGGCCAAGAGCTCCCTGAGAAACAAAAACCACTCTTAAGACTTTCTGGTCACAGGAAATTCACTACTATCCACCTCCTCCGCATTCCACTCTGCTTTCCAAAGACTAAAAGACTACTACAGAAGCAAGATTTTAAAAAAAGAAAGGTATAGCGTGTGTGTTTTAATGTAGCCAGTTGTCAATCACACTGTAAGTATTTGAGAAGCAGGTATTTTATTCAGGAGAAACTGCGTTCTTTATTCTAAGACCTTTGCCTAAGAATATGTCTAGAGTGATTTTAACCAAGTCACTTTGAGGAATAAGGTGTGCCTGACTCAACCTGTGGTCTTTTCAATAGCGTCATATGCATGAGAAAGCTGAACAATGAATAAGGAAGACCAAAGAAGAAGTGATTCATTTGAATTGTGTGTTGGTAAAGAGTACTGAATATACCATGGACTTCCAGAAGGACAAAGCTGTTTTGAAAGAGGCACAGCCAGAATGCTCCTTAGAAGCCTGGATGCTGAGACTTTGTCTTATGTACTTTGGC
This sequence comes from Heterohyrax brucei, assembly GCA_028571685.1. Lineage (NCBI taxonomy): Eukaryota > Metazoa > Chordata > Mammalia > Hyracoidea > Procaviidae > Heterohyrax > Heterohyrax brucei. Next base: position 78,340,699 of record CM053154.1, on the reverse strand, counting down.
CACGTTACCAGTAAGGACTAGTCCCTAGAAAAGGACGTAACGCTTGGTAAAGCACAGGGTCAGTGAAAAAGACAAAGACCTTTGATCAGATGGACTGACACAACTGCTGACAGAACGGGCTCGAACATGGCAATGACTGGGAGGACGGTGCAGGACCGGACAACTCTGCATTCTGCTGTGTATGACGGGATTGCATTGGGACTGACTCAAGGGTACCTAACAACAACAATAACAATATAACCAGTTGTCTTCATACTGATTCTGACCTGTGGTGACATCACATGTAGCAGAGTAGAACTGTGCTCCATAGAGTTTTCAATGGATATTTTTCCGGTAGAAGATCAACAGGACTTTCTTCTAAAGCTCCTTTGGATAAACTTGAATCTCCAACATTTCAGTTAGCAGCCAAGTGCATTAATGGTTAGCACTACCCAAGGATTTAGGGTGATTATGACCCAAACCAAACTGATTACAATTTCAACTCATAGCAATCTTACAGGACATGGTGGAACTGCCTCAACAGGGTTTCCAAGGCTGAAGTCTTTACTGAAGCAGACGACTACATCTGTTTCCCATGGAGGGGTGGTGGGTTCAAACTGTCAACCATTCAGTTAGCAGCCCAGTGCTGAACCGGGGCACCACAAGGGCCCCCAGGATGATTTATAAACACCTTTAATGGCTCAGAATGTCTTACTCCTATCACTGATCCAGTATGTTCTGGGTGCAAGGAAGCACACAGTAAGCAAGGCTGCACCAAGAAGAACAACCCGTTTTTGCCATTTACATCTCACAGGGTGCAATAGAATACAAATAACTCTTGCTAATCTGAACTAACACAAGCAAAGAGATACGGGGAATCCGCACCGTCTTGTGACTCAGATTATCAGGCAGGCTCAATTTGACATGCTTTCTATAATTTTTCTTCATCAGCATATGACTTCTAGTCTCTTGAGTCTAACAACTGTTGTTGTTTTATTCACCAGTGTACATTATGGTATAGCACAAGCACGGTACTCGATAAGCATATTAAAAGTTAAATTAATTAGTGCATATTTAACAATGTTCTGGAGTTCCTGAGTGGTACAAAAATGGATAAGTCTTCAGCCTCCAAACCAAAGACTGGCTGTTCAGACCCACTCAGAGATGCCTTGGCAGAAAGGCCTGGTGATGTGCTTCCAAAAGGTTATAACCTTGAAAGCTCTACAGAGCACAGTTCTACTCTGCACCACCTGAGGTCTCTGTGAGTCATAATCCACTTAACTGCAAATGTTTTCTTTCTCTTTTTTGTAACATGTCTGTTGGAAAAGTGATTTTCACAGTAGAGTCTTATAAGAAACAAGTACACCGAATGCTGGTTGATCTCAAAGAAATGCAAATTCAAATGTTGAGATTATATTGTTAAGAAAAATTACCCCAAACTTGGAAATACAGTGAGAATAGGAGAGGCAAAAAGGGCAGAGTATTCTTCCAACTGCATACTGTGACATTATTTAACAGGTCCTCCCCAACCTCCAAAACACATTGGTATCAAGTCAATTCCAACGCATATGACCCTGATGATTTAGGTTTTATCTATGCTTCAGTTTGCTGCTCTTAACTTCCCAGACTAGTTAAAGTTATATGTTAATTTATAGGCTTTTGTGCAGTACAGAGAAGTGTTCCCAAAGGTGATGGTTTTATTGCTCTGTAGGAATTAATCAGTTTTGTATCTAATATAGAAGTACTATTCTAACAGTTTTTGTACCCAGCCCACTGCCTTCTAGTCAGGTCTGACTCATAGCAATCCTAGAGGTCAGAGTAGAACTGTCCCGTAGGGCTTCCAAGGAGCGCCTTATGGATTTGAACTGCTGACATTCTGGTTAGCAGATGTAGCACTTAACCCACTATGCCACCAGGGTTTCCAGTGGTTTTTGTAAGTGCCTGTAAATACTCAGTTCCCCAGATACTATTAGAACCGGTATTACCATGTTACTAATTCTCACATTAATGAGATAGAGAGAGACATGTGTTCATACATTATTTGTAGGAGAACTGTATTTCTAATTTAAAAAAATTATACTTTGACAGTGTCTTAGGACAGAGCTCAGCAATCTCTGTAATGCTGAGGTACCCTACCTGCAGGGTCCAAGTCTTGTGAACCTGAGTTACGGATATGTAAGGGACAGAATACCCCTATCTAGTGGTTATGAGCTACGGCAGACTACAGCTGCCAACCAAAAGGTCAGCAGTTTGAATCTACCAGCTGTTCTTTGGAAACCATGACTCAGAGTTGACTCAGTGTCAGTGGGTTTTTGGTCAGTTAAAGAAACAGAATGGAGTCCCTGGATAGTACAAATGGCTGAGTGAGTGCTCAGCTACTAACTAAAAGGTCAGTGCCTTGAATTCACCCAGAAGTATCTTGGAAAAAAGTCCTGGCTCTCTATTTCTGAAATGTCACAGCCATCTAAAATCCTATATACAGTTCTAAAACACACAGGGTTGCCACAGATCTAAATCAACTTGACAGCAAGTGGTTTACTTTGTTTTCGTTTTTTAAGGGACAGAATGTTTGACTGGGGATATCGTGATAAATCTTAGATATCTGACAGCCAAAGTATAAGGCCAAGGTGAAGGGAAAAATCAAGAAGTAAGAATATTTCACCAAAGAGAAAATAAAAGAAGAAGGAGGCAGAGTAGAGTGGACAGGTGAATAGAAAAATAAAACAACAGAGAGAAGTGCTCAGCATAGGGTGGAAAGAGCTCTGGGGACTCCACCTTGATATTTATGGCCAATGAGAAAGGAATTCCTCATCCTATTAGGAAAATATTGGACTAAATCATTTCTAGCTCAAACATCCTAAGGACTCCTTGGTTTCATTTAAAAAAAAAATGTAAATATAAACATGTCATACACTTTGCCATTTTAATCATTTTAAGTGAACAATTCAGTGGCTTTAATTACACTCACAGTGTTGTGCAATCATCTCTACCTATTTTCAAAACTTTCCCATAACCCCCAAAAGAAACTCAGTACCCACAACTGTCTGCTATCCCATAACTACCCATAATTATTCTGCTATAACAGTAGTTTTTAATCTACTTTTTGTATCTAGACAGCACTTGGCTGGCTTGGCTTTTGTATCTATCCATGAATGTGCCTATATCAGGTATTGCCTTTAAGTAGAATTATACAATACTTGTCTTTCTGTGTCTGCCTTAATTTCACTTAGTGTTTTAGTCAGTTACGGCTGCTCTAACAGAAATACCACAGAGTGGATGGCTTTAACAAAGAAAGATTTATTCTTACACAGTCCAGTAGGTTGCAAGTCCATATTCAGGGTGTCTGCTCCAGGGAAAGACTTTCCCCTTGTCGGCTCTGGAGGAAAGTCCGGAATTGCATCAGTCTTTGTCCAGGCAGTGTCCTCACGCAAGAACCTCTGGTCTGAAGGACGCGCTCTGCTCCCGGTGCTGCTTGCTTGATGGTAGCGAGGTTCTCAAATTGTCCTTTGTTTCTTTTTCCTTTTATTCCTTGCAAGCTAAAAGCATTAAGGGTGGGGCAAGCCATACTCCAGAGAAACTCCCCCCACAGCAGGAATTCACAGCCCCATCCTAATCCTTTAACATACAGGTTAGCAAAACCACGCAATGGAGGACAGTCCCAAGACACTGGGAACCATATCCCAGCCACGTGGCTGCACACATTTTTGGGGGGACACAATTCCAACCATGACACTTAGCATGATGTTTTCCAAGCTCATCCACCTTGTAATACGTGTTACACTTTAATTCCTTTTCTTACAGCTGAATAATATTCCACTGTATGTTTATATCATGTTTTATTTATTCATCACTGGTGGACATTTGGGTTGTTTCCACCTTTTGATTATTCTGATTAGTGTTATAAACAACATTTGTATACAAGTATCTGAGTTCCTGCTTTTAAATATTTTGAGTATATACCTCAATGTGAAATTACAGGGTCATATATTAATTCTATGTTTAACTTTTTGAGAACCTTAGTTCTATTTTTCAAAGATCTTTTGCTACTTCTTCTTTTGTACTGCCTTCCAATAGTTACAGAGGGCTTTCACACCCCAATTTCTCCCAAAACTGTTGGCATGGCCACTCTGCATCTTGTCCCAGGCACTGCACAGATTCCATCCTCTCCTCTGGCCTGGGGCTACCTGGGGGACAACATGTATACCTCTTCCCCCGTCACATTGGTAGCTGCCGGTGAGGCTGTGCCCAATGCAGACGCTCAAACGAAGAAACTCTCACTCTAGCAGTTTGAAAACAAGAATCTTCTAAGAGTTACAGATAGTACTGTTGCTTTTTTGTAATCAAAATCCACGAAAAATTAAAATGAGGGGAGTGGGGGCTGAGTCCATCAACTGACCATTAGTGCCCAAATACAAGGTCTGGGGCTGAACCCTACTGGGATGACCAGATAGAGTATTTCAATCGTATAGTTCATGTTTCCAACTTCCTGCATACCCACCTAGCTCAAAACACACAGCCTCTTGGATATCTATACCTTGTGGGCAGCTAACTACATTCCCCTCCATGCACAGGGGAAAGTTTCAACCTCAAACAACTTTCTTTAAACAATTTCTTACTTAACATGTTTTTCTCAGTGCTTGAGTTCCAATCACTCCCTGAGTTGCAGGAAAGAGCTGCTACAGGACTAAAAGAACAGCACAACCTGTTTTTATTTTAGTATCTTCCGGGTATCTCTGCGCCGCCGTCATTTGGGCTGTCAGCCCTCCAGTGCCTGGGGTGGCCTCCGCTCTCTGCAGACAGTCGGCCTCCCCACTAATGGCACTGCTCAGACGAGGGGAAATGCAATTTTCCACTCCATTACAAGCACTGTGTAAAAGGACCTCTTTTCCTCACTGCACACAGATAAGGACCTAATGAAATTCCATTCACTAAGTATTACAGTAGCCACCTCCACTACATTCAGGCGTCCTAAGCGCCTGCCGGGCCCTCCAGAAAAAATTGCCACTGAATGTCCCTGGATTGGACTGCATCTGAATGAAAAACTAGGAGTTAAGCAGGGAGGGACTCCAGAAAACAGAAACGCCGCAAAGATGCCAGCAGATCCATGTTTTTGGATATTCCTTCTGCCACTGTGTCTGGATGGTGTTCCTTAAGTACACTGGTAGGAAAGCTCAGAAACTCTTGTATTTGGAAAAAGCAAAGTGGGGAGAGCCACGGTGCTCCCCAAGGTGGTGAAAGAGCACACAGCCTATAGAAACAGGAGACCAAAACGAGAGAAGACAGGTAACCGCACAGCCTGCACTTGAAAACAGGAAGAGAAAACAGACGATGTTCCTGATGAGTATGAATTTCGCACAGCACTTGAGGCAGAAACTGTTGAAAAGGTAAATTACTTCTCTCTACATTTTTACTTTTCCGTCTACATCCTTTTCTGAGTCATGTCCCTTTCTCAATATCTTTTCTCTTAATTCATGGTGAAGTAATACAAAATGGAATTAAAAAAAAAAAAGGAAACAGACTCATTGCTGTCAAGTCAATTCCAACTCACAGCGACCTTATAGGACCCTGTAGGGTAAACCGTATAGATTAAAACTGCCCCATAGCGTTTCCAAGGAGGATTCAAACTGCCAAAGTTTTGGTTAGCAGTCATAGCTCTTAACCACTATGCCACCAGTGTTACCACTAAAAGGAAAAGAAGGTAAAATCCCACTTCTGATCCCTAGTTCACAGTGCCCAGTGGCTTCCCAGCTCTCTGGGGTACGCAGGGCTGTGCTCTGTGTTCTGTCCTCCCTGCCACCAGTGCACTCCATTTGTAAGTAGCTCTGGGTTTGACTTACACTCACCTCTTCACTCTGAGCCCCACGCTCTCTGGGTTCTGTTTTGCTACCAACCAATGTACATGAGGAGAGAAGGCCTATATGTGGTCTAGTCTAGTATCAAATCAAGAGGCTGCTCCTGGAAATATAGTGACTTTGCTTCAAATAATTAATTGTTAATTATGAACTTGGAAACTCTGGTGCCATAGTGGTTGAGTGCTATGTCTGCTAACCGAAAGATTGGCAGCTCAGACCTACTAGGTGCACCTTGGAAACTACAGGGCAGGTTTATTCCATCCTTATAGGGTTGCTAGGAGTTTGAATCAACTTGATGGCAGTCGGTTTTTATTTTATTTTTATTTTTGTATTATTGAACTTGAAGGCGTAGTATTCAAGTTTACAGAATGCAATACTGAGGTACAGAGCCTCTCCATGAAGTCTCTTCAACCATGACACAAAGGCACTCTTGTATCTCAATTGAGCCATATAACTAATCCATAAGGAAGGCAGAAAAGGGATTTGTATGCTATATATACATGTATATTGCCGTCAGATTGATTCCTACGCATAGTGACCCTATGGGACAGAGCAGAACTGCCCCATAAGGTTTCCAAGGTCACAATCTTCATGGGCACAGAGCACCATTTTTCTCCTGCAGAGTGGCTGGTGGGTTCAAACTTCCAACCTTTTGGGTAGCAGCTAAGTGTTTTAAACATTGGGCCAACAAGGGTTTCTTATACATACATCCATGTGTGTGGATACACGCACACACACAAAAGCACAGACATATACAAACACATATACAAATATATTTAAGTATGTATGATCCTATCATGATCATTACATTTCTGTATCAACTTGGTGGGCCATGACTCTCCGTGGTTTGACTGCTATGATGTAGTTTGGTAGTCTGTAATGATGTGATCACTTCCACAAAGAGATTTGATATAATGCGACCACCTCTATGACGGGATCTACTGCGAGAAGCCAATCCATTAAAAGGGAATGTCCTTAGGGGTGTCACCTATATCTGACATAGGTGGATTCTAGCAAGCTTGCACAGGATTCTGCTTATCTGGATCCTGCGGCAGGTTCTTGTTCATCTGACCTCCAGTTCTTGGGGCTTCAGCTAGCAACTTACCTGCCGTCTTGCTTGACTGCCAATCTTGGGATTCATTGGTCTCAGCAGCCAGTAAGTAAGATCTCTGCTGTCTGACCTGCTGATCTTGGGTTCACCAGCCTCATAGCTATGGAACTAGAAGAAGTCTCTACGCAGACCCATGAGCTTGGAATATTCTAGCCTCTACAACCACATGAGCCATTTCCTTGATATAAATCTCTCTATATATTTATGCAATTTACATGTTTGGAACACTTTTTCTGGAATGACCATCAGAGCTTTTGCATTACCCTTGATGTCCTGAATGTCATCAAAATATTTTCCTTTCAATACTTCCTTTTTCTTCAGGTAAAGAAAAAAGTCATTGGGAGCCAGATCAGGTGAGTAGGTAGGGTATTCCAGTACAATTATTTGTTTCCTGGCTAAAAACTCCTTCCTAGACAATTATACAATGAAGTTCATGAACTTGCCACTGTGCCACCATGTAAAGTGGGCATTCCAGAAAGAGTTCCAAAATTGCTTTGGCAGGTGAACTAGGAAATGGCATTGGTGCATAGCTTCCCTAGGAGGGTACTTTGAAGGCGACTATTACGATATTCAGCAGTAAGGTGTGTAGCACTTAGAACAATTTGTTTTCCTTCTCCAGAGAACCCAGCCTAAGACATATAAAGATACACACACATTTATATATACATACATATATATATATATATATATATTCTTTTGTCCTTATTTCTCACTCTCATTGTCTCCTCACAGGCAATGATTTTAATTATTTTTTATATACTTTTTTTGGTTACATGAATTGTGAAGAAGGTGCAGGGCTGGGCAATGTTACTTTCTGTTGTATGTAGGAATACTATGAGCTGGAACTGGCACCTAATAAGAACAACAACAAAATTGTAAGATGCATCCATTTCATTCATGCCACTGCTTTGTTTTAACTGTTATATAGTATTTTAATGAAAGTATATAAAACCCTAGGGTCGCCATGAGTCGGATCCGACTCGACGGCACTTGGCTTGGCATATAAAACCACTTATTTGTCAACTCTCTCACTGGTAAAAGTTTGGGTTGTTTTTGTTACTAAAAATAGTGATTCTAAAGGCTTTCTTTACCTGTCTCCTATTGTACATGTGTCAGAGTGAAACTGCTGAGTTATTGTATATTAATGTTCACCTTAACTACTTCTCAAAGTGTCATGCCAATTCGCATTCCCATCTGCTATATTTAAAAGAGCCTATATGTCCATACCCTCTCCAACACCTGATTTTTTTTACCAGTTATGTGTAAAATGATCTTATTGTATTTTCTTTGCAATTCCCTGATAATAGTGATGAGTATATCTCCTTACATGCTAACTGACCACAAATATTTTCTTCTCTGTGAAATGTCTATATCTTTTATCAATTTTTCTACATATTGGTTTGTAGTTCTTTATATATGCAACATGCTGATCCATTATCAGATATATATATTGAGAATGTGGCTGGCTTGGCATCTTTAGTTCATTACTTGTCTTTTCATTTATTTAAAATGCCTTTTAATTAACAAGGTTCATCATTTTAATAGACTTAAATTTATTAATCTTTTCTTTCACAGTCAACAGTTTAATATTTTTAAAAGAAATCTCATTGCTGTTTTAGGCACTTTTTTTTTAATGTAAGCCATGTTGCTGAATGTATTCCCATTTCTTTTCTCCCTCAATCCTGTTTTTCTGAATTCACTATGCTGTGATATATACAAGGACTGCCAATTAAGTTTGCAAACATGTCCTAGAAAAAGAGCTGCCTACCTCGTTCCTGAATATCACTATGGTCACCTTTGAAATACTCCCCTTGGGAATCTATGCACTGATACCAGCACCTAGTCCAGCCTTCAAAGCAGTTTTAGAACTCTTTTTGGAATGGCCATCAGAGCTATGACCATTGTACCACCCTTGATGTCCTGAATGCCATCCAAATGTCTTCCCTCAATATTTCCTTTATCTTCAGTTAAGAAAAATTTCACTGAGAGCCAGATCAGGTGAGTAGGTAGGGTATTCCAATACAGTTATTTGTTCATTGGCTAAAAACTCTCTCACAGACAACTATACAATTAAGTTTGTGAGCTTGCCACTCCTCCACCATGCACCACAGCCATTCTAGAAAGACTCCCCAAATTGGTCTGATGGGTTAACTGGGCACTGGTATCAGTACATAGCTTCCCAAAGGGAGTACTTTTAAGGTGACTCTAGTGATACTCAGCAGTGAGGTAGGTAGCACTTAGAACAGTTAAGTTCACCTACTTAATTGTCAGACCTCTTACACTTACTCCACTGCTTCTAAGGCTGTGGATGCTCCATGGTAGGCATACACCACACTTCATCAATCTGCTCTCATTTTGCCCATTTTATAAATCTAGTGGCTGAGGACCAATTCACAAAACATTCCTTCCAATTTTCTTTTTCTAAGAAAAAAGTGATTAAACAGAATTGTGATATGGAAAACTTCTGAGGTAGAAAAAAACGATTATCACTGTGCCCTTTCATAAAGTATAAAATCCTCTTGTGAACTTTAAATAGGCTTTGAATGACCCAAAATTGTGACGAATGCATGTTTTTAAAAGAAATAATCCAATGCTTAACCTGAATCTTGACAAATAGATTATACCTACTGTACCAACACTTTTCATTTTGTGATGACTGTATGTACAGCTCTGTTGGAAAGATTCTGAAGGCATCTGAACTCAGTCAGGATGAGGGCTATGGTCAATTCATAATGTCTACTACGGGTATGGGAATGGCAGCACAGATACCCTGTTTTTGCCATTTATGGTAAGCACAAGGTATATACCTTCCAGCCAGACCTTGCTACATACTGTAAGTACAAGAGCCAAATCCATGTGTGCTCAATCCACTCCTACAAAAGGACCTTTTCTCCTGTGTAAATGTGTAAAATAGCAGAGTGACAAGAGAAATAGCTCAGGTCCACTTTGTTTGGCCCAGCTGACTCTCCCAAACCGCCACTTTACTCCATATTTACCCAAGTGCTAATAATTTACCCCAAATGGTAAATCCTGCCTGTGAGGTGGTATTTTAGAATTAGATTTCTGAAAAAGAGGAACAATCCAGTTGTAAGAACAGCTGCAAAGAAATTGGTTTTCTTTCCAAGCTCTTGCTCCATTAGTTATGCAGCAGGTGGTTCTGCTGAATCCAAGCAGAATTTGCTGAACACTCTCTCCACTAGACTTCAAAAGCAGAAAGCAAAGGCTACAGAAGTTACAAAGTACAGCTCCAGACACATTGTGATTACCCAGGCAAGTGCTACCTTCCTCTGTTTTCTCTTTTTCTTGCTTTATTCCAAAAGATTTTAGGTCAGGTACAGAGATGAGATTTGCCCTTAAAGATTCAGCCTCTTGGACTCCATCCCGCTATATAACCTTCCAACTTAATAATTCTTTATAAGTTTAGATTTCATTCACCAGGTGAGACAATAGGCAAGGTATTAAGAAATGATATCCCATATGAACAGCAATGACTCTTGGTTGGCGGAAGTCATGTGGATTAAATGGCTTATGTAAAAAAAACACTTCATAAATATTTGGTTAAGGTGACACCTTTCACTAAAAGCACACAATTTCAGACTTAGAAAGAATCAGGGATATTATTTAAACTAATTCCTTCATTGTAAAGGTGAGAAATTCATGTTCTTTCAAAAAATTATGTGACTTTTGGGAACAGAGATTGATTTTCCTAGACCTAGCACAGTAGCCTTTGTGCTACAGTGTGTGCTATGCTATGGCCACGTTGCAGATCTTAGGAGAGTTATGCATGGGAGCATACCTGTCCCTCTAGCCTTCACAGGACCGTGATGTAAAGTGTAGCCCAGACAGCTGCAATCCAGGCCCCAAACCAGGTAAACAAGCACTGCCCCTAGCTTTGCATGACCTCCAGAGGCAATCTCCCTAGCTATGGTTTTAATTTTTTTAAATTGTTCCTCTTAGAGCATCTCTAAATTTTAAAAGCATTGCCATTAACAGGTTACTCCAAATTGCCTCTGTCAGCTGGAGCTGGGGAGAGCTCCAATGATGTTCCCCCAGTGAATAATAATTTGTTTCAAATTTTAAAGGACAAAACTTATTCTTGGCAACCTCCTGTAGGGAGAAGAACCGTTTCCAACACTCTTTAATACATCTTGAAATAATTTATGAAACTTTGTGAATATATTATTTCAGCAATGTGCATTTGCAGTCAAACAAAGAATAATTATTCACTGTTAGAGGCGTCCTTTGAAGGGACATTATCTTTCCTTTCACAGGTGATGACTAAAAAAAACACTGTTTCAAAGCCACTTTCAGGTTAAAAACCTCTCCTTAGGAAATAAAAGCTAATTTGATTAGAAAAGATGTTTAGTTAACTGCTGAGTCTATAACTTTGCCAGTGAGGAGAAATCTTGATGTCCTGTGTTCAAATCTGGGAAAACTACAACTAAGGGAGATAATTACTTTTCATTTTCAAAGGATAACATGTTCTAATTTTATTAAATGGATACAATAAAGGTCTCTGGCTAAATCACAAACACAGCATCATCAGTCTGCAACATACACAAGTGCGCTCCCTAGTCTCATGCTGCAGTTTGAGTGACTGCTGACAGATGGATGCACGTCCAGCAAGGGATGAGGCTGTGGACGCCTGTGCAAAACAAGTCTGCAAATCAGCTGACCATATTTTCATGTCACCTATTTTGTTTCAAAAGCTGTGGTTGTAGCTAAAAACATCCAAGGGTTGGAAAATTCTTGGGTATTGCTGAGAAACACATATGCTAAGTTTAGGGTGCATTTTAGAGGTAGGATGCTAAACACAGCACGACTCAAAAACTGTTCCATTTTAGCTCATTCATGAAGGTTAGTACAGGCTCACACAATTAGGAGGGAAAGGAAGTCAAACGGCGGCCTTAGAAGAGTCAGCAATGGTCTGCAACTAACAAGGCTAAATTTATGGAGATTCCCCTGGCCCTCGGTGATTCACCTACTCCTAGTAATTACAAATCCTATACCACTGCCTCCTACACTGATCTTGATCTTCTATAGTTTCAACTTCTACTAAGGTTCTGAGCACACTTCTTCATGCAAGATTCGCAGTATGGGTTCTTGTGACAGTTATGTGTCAACTTGGCACATAATCTCAGTGTTTTGGCAGTTGTACAGTGTTACAGTCACTGTCATGATGGAATGTGCTACGGGCTGGCAGGGGTGGGGCCTACTCACTACCCCCTATCTTTCGTCTCTCTGCCTTTTGCTACTTACCTCCTGTCTGCTCACGTTGGCAAGGCTTTGACTTGTGGATCTAGCAGCTGCCTTGCTCTTGTCTTCTGATGTTCAGTTCTTCAGACTTGAGCTAGCAGCTCTTGGGATTCATCAATCTGCACAGCCTGTGTGTAACAGTGCTGTTCCCTGACCTGCCAGTTCTAGGTTCACCAGCCCTTGCAACTACATGAATCAGGAGAAACCTTGCGGTCTTGCCTGCCAGCTTGGGATTCGCTGATCTTCATAGCCTGTGAATAGGAACCTTGTTCTCTGGCCTGCTTACCTTCAGTTGACCAGCTTTCATGGGTATGTGAGGCTTCTATTCTAATCTAGGACTTGGAACATTTCAGCCTATACAATTGCATGAGTTGTTTGCTTTATGTAAATCTCTTTCTCTCTATATATTTATATGCTTTACTGGCTTTTCTTCTCTAGAGAACCCAATCTAAGTTCCAAATCCCAAACAGTCCCTCAAATGTAGTAAGTAAGTTTTCTCATAGCTAATTTCTGTACCTAAATATGACCAACAGATTATCCATTCACTTGCAGTAAGATACGAAGGCCAACATAAAGTTTCTTTGCATCCTGGCTGAAATTATCATTAGTTTAGTGTGGATAGCCTGGTTATCTCTATTTTATTTGGTAGAAGGCCTGTTGGCAAATCAAAACCTCTTACTGGGGTGTGAGTGAATTATTGCCTAATAAATATACTTTGGCTGACACTTTCCCCCCCAAACATGAAGGCCCATCAGTAGGATAAATAATGAAAAGGATCTTTGAGCTTAAGAAAACGGACTCAACAGCTCAGCTCTTTCTAATTCTTAACAGTGATTTCTCCCTGTCTGAATCTCAAGAGTACTTAGGGACCATAGTTAATTAACTCTTGGTCATTTTTTATATCGTTCTATACTGTTTCTGCTTGTTAGTATTTTTTGTGTTTAACTTGTGCACCTCACAGAAGGAAAAGTTCATAGGGCAGACATTTTTCCACGTCACTTCTGTATTCTCCACTCTAACAAACACAAAGTTTTACTTGGAAGAAGAACCCCATTAGCGTTTATTAACAGGCTGAGATCCTAATTCCTTTAGATTCTTTGTGAAGGTCCTGTGGCCTTGAGAGCTAGCGAGGTGTTTCCCTTTAACATTAGACTGGGAACCTGTCGGATCCATACTAAGGAAAGACAGACAGCAATCTAGGCTGGTCATGAAGGCCTACATGCAGAGGCCCAATATCAATCCTATGTATCAGGAACAACCACAATGGTAGTTAGCTATCTCTGAGGCTCTGTCGGTATTTAGCCTATCAAAGGATACTCGGTCAAAAGGGCCAGTCACAGAGCTAGTTCTCAACAATAACAAAACTAAGAACTTGCTTTCTGTAGTAAGCATTGCATTTCTATCTTAGATTTTGTGGATCACCAAGGTTTCCTCTGATTTTGTTAAAAAGACACTCACAACTGATGATTCTGTACCTACATGTTGGCCTATCAAAGCCTAAAAACCTGTCTCATATAAGTCACTCAAATGACATTTTTGTTTCAGCTCAGCATACTATAAAGCCAAAAACCTTGAGTACAGTTATTGATTGTTGTACCTCGGGCAACTGAATTTTCTCTGGCTAGAGGATCATTTGATTTTATGTGGTTAACCCCCCTTGGAATACTCTGAGATATGTCAATCTAAGTAGGACTTAATGAGTAGCCGTCTTGGTGTCTAATCTGAGACACAGTGGAAGAAAGCACACAAGAAAAGGCTGAATAGTTCTGATAATCCAGTCAGGAAGAAAAGAGTCACATATAGCAAAAAAGGGGTGTGGTGGTGAATGTAAACTAGTTCAAACATCAAGAACCATAGGATTTCAGCAAGAAAAGAAATTACCACTGCTGTGTACAGTTGAGACGATTCCCAGAGACAGCAATATGATCCTTAGGTGCTGCTAGATTAAAGAGGGAGGAAGGACATTCAGGCAGGGAGCACAAATGGGCAAAGACTTGGATGATGAGAAGTCAAGTCACATAAAGGTTGGGAAACCATAAGAGTGACAAAGTGGGACATGTCGAGGAAGTGGGACAGAATGGTGGAAGACCCCAATGCCAGACGGGGTCAGAGAATGGGTGGGTCAGAGCTTGCAAGGACCATAGCAAGCCACTTTATAGAAATAAAACCTTAGGTAGATAGCTAATACAGCCTTCGAGTCAGATCTGACTCATGCTAATACAAAATATATAAATAAAAGCAGAGCTGTACTCCCCAACCCCCACTCTCCCAGCCTCCAACACACATACGGAGTATTGTCTCTGGCACACCTTTGAGAAATTCAGGAGAACAGAGTCTAAAAACTATTAGAGTCCAACCTCTTCCTCCTCATTTATCAGAGACAGATGGGAAAAAATAAGCCTAGGGACAGAAAATGAAGTTGAAAGATGCAAAGGGATCCCCTGCACCCCTAGGCATTTCCTCTCTTTAATTGCCTCCTACCCCTATGCCACACACTGTCAGCAAACCGTCATTGCCACCTCAGAATATACTCCAAATATCTGTCAATTCTTTGCATCTCTATATGGACACAATGTCACTGTCCTTGGTTCCCAACTAATCCACTAAATGTTAACCAAGCACTTACTGTGTACATAGCCCCCTAAGAAGGAGGTCGACTTGGGCCCAGCCTCCAGGAACACTGGCAGTCAGTACGAAGGTGAGGAGTGAGAACCAGGTGGGCATACTGCTGCGTTTTGTGACTGCGGCTCATTGCCTGTTTGCATCTCATTCATACTTTTAATCCGGATGCCATCGTTACACAGCAGTCTTGCCAAGAGGACCGCCTCTTCCCCCATGTCACCCCCTGCTTGTTGTAGTAGCAGTGCTTGAAACCACGGTACAATTAACATAATTAAAGTATTAATAAAGATTGAAGGGGTTGGCCACTGTGTGAAATGCTTAATTTTGTGTATCTTTAACTGATTGCATGTTTAGGTTTGCATTTCAGCTGTCACCCAAATTATGTGTAATTAAGCCAAAGCTTGGATCTGCCTGTCTCGTACCCAGTGTGGATGGCAGACGGATTTTATTCTGGGGAGAAGGTGGTAAATCTGCCCACTCACTTGTAGCTGTGCGCTTTCACACTTTTTATGCATCTCTTGCCTTTTGCCAGTGAATTCATTCATCAATCCAATTACCCATTAGCAGGGAATGAAGAATAGATAGCTACAGTGGAAAATAATCAAACGCTTTGAATACATTCCCTAGCTATTGCTCTCTACCCATGCACTGTTAATTTTTCCTCGCTGGAGTTCTTTCTCGTGTCCCATGCTGCACAGGCACTCTCATTCGGAGGAAACCCAAGGTGGTGTTGTCATTTCTAGTTGCTGTTGAATTGGCTCCAAATCACGGCCACTTGACGTGTAACTGAATGAAATGCAGCCCAGTCCTGCGCCCTTTTCTTGACTGTTGGTACACTTGAGCCTACCTCACTGAGAGTCTCCCTTGTCTTTGCTGACCTTCTACTTCACCAAACAAGTAGTGGCCCCAGTAGGTACTCACAAAGCATTGTAGGTGACCATGGTCATACGGAAACACCCCAAGTACAAGGGGCAGGGGTCCATGTCCACAGAGGGACTTGATTTTGAAACTAAATCTGGTTACATACAAGAATCGTTTAAACAAGTCACTTTCAAGACACTTTACAAAGAGATTCATTGTCTTGATAATGAAAGAATCCTCACCCAAATGCAAGAACCCCAGAAAATGAACCACTATCTACAAAAAATTTCAGCAAGTGTTCATATATAGTCATCATGTGATTTTCTCAGGTGAAATAAAATCAGTCAAGGAATCTTTACGGATCACCTAGAATGTGTTCATTCTTGTGGTGGATACAAAAGAGGAAACAAAAATGCATTAGCACGCATACGCATAGTCTGAACATGCTGAGAAGTCTGCTAAAGATCTGGAAAGAAGAGAACACACAGGGAAGAAGCAGCACAATCAGAAGAGGTTGAAGGCTACAGGGTAACACAGAAAAGGAGTCCCCCGAAGACTGAGGTGTTCAAGAAGGCTGAAAAAGGAAGCATGGGTGTAGATCAGCCTTAGAAAAAAAATGGGATTTACTTAGATAGTTGTAAGGCAGAGGACGTGACTGAGGAAACACTCACAGGCCCCACAGTGCAACCTGTTTTCTTCCTTTTTTTTTTCCTGTGGTGAACTATATACGATAAAACATTTGCCATTTTAACCGCTTTTATGTGTATAATTCAGTGACATTAAGAATGTTCTGTATAAGCAAAATCTGTTTTTAGGAGAAAATGCCTCTCCTTCCTTCACTGGGGCTGAGGATCTGTGGGGAAAATCACATTGAGGCAACACCAGTGCAGCGGGCCTCAGGCACCAGGCTGAAGAGTGTGCAATGAGGATCCTAGGAAAAATGGGAGCGATTATCCCGATAAATGCAAATTGAGGTGGTTGTTATATTAGTTTCCTCTTACTGCTATAACAAATTATCACAAACTTAGTGAGTTAAACAAATTTATCATCTTATATTTCTGTATATCAAAAGTTCAGTGCACTTAGCTGGTTTCTCTGCTTTCAGTACCACAAGGGCTAAATCAAGACATCAGGAGGGCTGTGTTCCCTCCTGCAGTCCCGGGTAGAGACTATGTTTCCAGGTTCACTAAGGTTGTTGCCAGAATTCAGTTCTCTTCAACTCTAGGACTTGAGTCCTGTTTCCTTGCTGCTTATTCTCTAATTAGAATTTTGCTTCATCTTTCTTGTCCAAAACTGCTCACAAAATGCCATGTACAATTTCCAGTTTGGGTACCTCTAAAATAGAGTAAGAGTTTAAAGACCCTCGAAAGACAAACTACAAACTTTTAGATTTGTATGATGTTTTAGTATCTTGTTTCTTAGCTGTCATATTCTCATATAATTTGCTACTCCCATACACCCATTTTTCCCCCTAACTTTTCCTGTGTGGAATTTTTCCAGAGCACTTAACTTGGTGTTCATAAAAATAACAACTGTCTTTTTGTCTTGTCCTCACAGTTCACTGGTTTATATAATACTTCATTACATTCTGTTTATGAGGACCATACAAGGAGAGCTAGCATAAACACGTTTGGGAACAAGCACGACTGGGAGAGTGGAGCATTTCAGCGGACCAGGGATCCTGTCTGCCTTGCTGGGGCATGGACACCAGTCCATATATCTTACAGAACCACTGTAGAAGATGGAGAAGGTGAGATAAGAAAGGAAGCTGGGGGAGACTGAAGAGAACCACTGCACATGAAATGATTTACATACTCATGCGACAGAATCATATACAACCTTGGCATTGTTTATGAAACGATCATCTCTACCCCCTCCACCTGAAGTACATACATATAAAGATAAAAATATAGCATCATTCTCAGTTAATAAAGTTAAAGGCAGAGGGGTAGGTCCCCCATCGCCTTCCCCAAAGGCTTCAAAAATGTAGGGTCCCCTGAGTTAGCTGAGTCTGGTGGCAGCAGCCATCAATCTTAAAAATAAAGTACCTTAAAGGCTGGTGTGAGCTTGAGAAAGTTAAAATTGACTGTCTAGAGGAAATCTACTGTGGTCAGTTGTAATTATTCTCTGCCCCCAGTAAAGTCTATCTAAAACCGTACACCATTCAGAGCAAGTGTTTTGATCAATTACTACAATGTTAGCATCTTCCTTGTTTCTCTGGCTGATTCATTATGCCCACTGCGGCACCCAAGCAACATTTCAAAGCACTAATTAGAAGTCACACAGGCTTGACTTTGAATCTCAGCTCTGCCTGATCACTGTCCTGTGGGCACTTTAACCACTTTGAGATGTAGGTTCCTCAATATGGAATAGAAATTATTGAACTCACTTTTCTAGACTTGATACGGGGACAAAATATGGTGGTGTACGTAAAAACTTTGTGTGGCGCATTTGCCACCTAGTAAGTTCTCAAGAAATGGTAGCTGGCCTTGTAAGGGGGTAAGCACATTCTAGAAGGGGTAGAATTTGACTACATGAGAAATTTTCCAGGCCTCAGGGCAGAAGCTAAATGATAGTCTGGGGCAATCAGGGGACATTGAGAAGATTCCTAACATGAGAGAAGAAAGCAGGCACTGAGAAGCTGCATATAGGTGAGCATGTGAATTTATATGGGAATGTACATTTTCATTCAATCATAATAATAATAAAAAAAATGCAGGCACTGAGAGAACCTAGGGTGACCTTGGCCCACTTAACTTTTTGCTCAGTGTTGACCCAGTCTCTAACTAAGGACACACAGCAATCCAGATACTTATTATAAGAGAGTCCAAATGGCTGCTTAGGAGAATGAAAAATTTCAAGAACATCCAAATGGAAAATTACAAGCCAGTTTGTGTGTATTTTCATTTAGTCATTCAACATACAGATTGAACTTTTACTCTATAACAGGAGCTAAGGATGCAGAGATGGTAATAAGTTAAAAAAAAACAGAGAATTACTTGTCCCTGAGTTACTTTCCTTTGGCGGGGAGGTGGAGGAGAAATTGTCAAATTATCAGTATGGTCTAATGAAGATTGTGCAGGTGCTTTATGTTAACGACTTCAGTAGGTGGATGTTATGGATTGAATTGTGTCCCCCCAACATGTGTATCAACTTGGCTAGGCTATGATTTCCAAGGTTGTGTGGCTGTCTACCATCTTGTGATCTCATACGATTATCCTATGTGTTGTGAATCCTACCTCTATGATATTAATGAGGCAGGATTAGAAACAGTTAGGTTAATAATGTTGGATTCAATCTATAAGATTAGGTTGTATTGTGAGTCCATCTCTTTTGAGATATAAAAGAAAAAAAGAGAGCAGAGAAACATGGGGACCTCATAGTAACAAACATGAAGAATAGCCTACAGAAACAAAGGCTGTCACACAGATACATACGTAAATGAATGTTTATTGTAGTGCAGTCCACAAAGCAAAAAGATGGAATCAACCTAGATGCCTATCAACAGATGAATGGATTAAAAAAAATATGGTACACATACTCAGAGCAGAACACTATGCAATGATACAGAGCAATGATGATTTTAGGAAGCATCTCCTCACCTGGTTTCAATTGGAAGATATTACGCTAAGTGAAATCAGTCAGCAGTAGAAGCACAAATATTGTATGAGACCCCTGCTATAAGGACTTAAAAATAGACTTATGTACAGAAGAAAAGATTCTTGATGGTTCCAAGGGTCAGTAAGGTGGGAGAGGGTTGGTCATATAAATTAGATTATTGGTAGAAATTTAGTTAGGTGAAAGTGGTGAGAGCACACAGTAGAAAGTAGATCAACGTAACTTGGACTTCACCATAAACTGAAAGCTCTTCTACTCTCAACCAATATTGCAAGGATAGAGTAGCAAGGGCAAGGTCTGGGGACCATGCTCTCAGGGAATATTGAGGCCAAATGACATAACTAGCCTATTGCTAATAGAGTCTTCTGAAGTCCATATTGGTGAGTGGCATCTGGAGTCTTAAAAGCTAGCAAGCTGCCATCTGAGGTACACCACATTCTCCCAGCTCATCGAGAACAGATGATGACTGGGAACAACAAAGACACAATGATAAAAGAGCTCAGGAGACAGAAGGACCCATGTGAATGGGAGACTGTATCTACATGTGACCAGAAGAACCAAATGGTGCCTGGCCACCACCAAAGACAGCTGTGACAATGGAGCATACAATGTTGATTCCTTGTGGCAACATGAGAAAAAGAGGGGTGTAGCTCAAGAACTCTACTGAAAGACCACAACTGATGGTCAGACAGCTTGGGGGGGGTCCCCTGGGAGCATGGTCCCTACACCTGCTGCTGCCCCTGACAGCAGGGGACACAGTGTAACCATACGGTATGTGTACTTTATGATTCTATGTATTCATAGGGTGCTGTCCTACTGGTCTCTTTCTAAATAGGAGAAAAGAGGATGGAGAGGAGGGAACATGAGCTTCTTAAGAGGATACCTTAAGTATAGAATGAAAAGGATGAGTGTGCTATCACTGGGAAAGGAGAGCAGAAGGATCTGCAGATAGACAGACATGCAAAATTAATTTAGATTGTATACTTTTCCTTAATTACAAAAAAAAGGTGGGGGAGAAGGAAAAAGGTAGGAAGCTGTCCTTTGGGCTCAGAGTCCCTGCACTGAGAATCTCCTAGACCAGAGGAAGACTGATGACAAGGACCTGTCCCCAGAGCCAGTAGAGAGGAAAGGTCTTCCCCTGGAGCTGGTACCCTGAATTTGGACTTCTAGCCTCCTGCATTATGAGAGAATAAATTGCTGTTAAAGCCACCTACTTTTGCTATTTCTGTCATAGCAGCACTAGATAACTAAGATGTTTCAGTCACCCGGTGCTGTGTTAATAGAAATACCATAAAGTGGATAGCTTTAACAAAGGAAAGTTTATTCTTACAGTGTCGTAGCTACACGTCCAAATTTAGGATGTCTGTTCCAGGTGAAGGCTTTTCCCCTTGCGATCTCTGGAAGAAAGTCCTTGTGTTACATCAGTCTTTATACATGGAGCATCTTGGCACAGGAACCTCAGGTCTGAAGGACGTACTCTTCTCTCAGTGCTGCTTTCTTGATGGTGTGAGGTGCCCAATTCTGTGCTTGCTTCCTTTTCCTTTTGTCTCTCATAGGATGAAAGGATAGAGTGGTGCAAGCCTTACTCCAGGGAAACTCCATTTACAGTGGGGCAGGGAGATGATCTTCTGAAGGGATTTACAGTCCCACCCTTATCCTTTAACATACAGCATAGGAAAATCGCAAAACAGAGGACAATCATAAAATATTGGGAATCATGGCCAAGGCTCATTGCTACACATCTTTTGGGGGGGACACAATTCAATCTACGACGTAAGACAAGGACTACACAGCTACAGAGATGCTGGGAGTTCATGGTCTAGAAAAGAAAATGGACACCTACACTTTGCTATTTTATGTTGGTAGGTACTGTGGAGTCTGTTCTAACTCATACCAACCCAATGAAAAACAGAACAAAACACTACCCAAACCTGTGCCATACCCACAATCATTTTTATGCTTAAGCCTATCGTTGCAACTACTGTGTTCATCTATCTTGATGAGAGTTTTCCTCTTTTTAACTGACCCTCTACTTTACCAAGGATGATGTCCTTCTCCAAGGATTGATCCCTTCTAACAACATGCCCAAAGTAAGTAAGTCGTAGTCTTGTCAGCCTTGCTTCCAAGGAGCACTCTGATTGTACTTCTTACAGGATAGATCTGTTTCTTCTTTTGGCAATCCATGGTATATTCAATATTTTTCTCCAACACTGTCATTCAAAGGTGTCAATTCTTCCTCTGTCTTCCTTATTCATTGCCCAGCTTGTGCATGCACATGATGTGACTGAAAATACCATGACTTGAGTCAGTCGCACCTTAGCCTTCAAGGTGACATCCTTACTTCTCAACACTTTCGAAAGGTCTTCTGCAACAAATTTTCTCCAGTGCAATGCATCATTTGATTTTTCGACTATAGCTTCCACAGTTGTTGATTGTGGATCTAAGTAAAATGAAATTCTTGATAACTTCAATCTTTTCTCCACTTATCATCATGGTGCTTACTGGTCCAGCTGTAATAATTTTTGTTTTCTTACTGTTAAGGTGTAATCCATACTAAAGGCTCTGGTCTCTGATCTTCTTCAGTAATTGTTTCAAACTCTAGGGAGCAAAATATCCTGAGGTGCCACTGTTCATGCAGATGGTACAAGACTGGAGAGTGTTTTGTTCTGTTGTACATGGGGTCACAATGTGTCATGGACTGACTCCATGGCAACTAACCACAACAACATTCAACTGTAATTTAAAAGAGAGATAAATAAATAGAACACAGAGTCTCTAATCCTGCTTATGGAAGATGAAGGATACTTCCCATAACAGATGACACATACACAAGGTTGTGAAAGGTACTAGGAGTCTGACAAAAGAAAAAAGAGGAAAAAGGCATTCTGGGCAATGAGCACAGCACACACAAATGCACAAGGCAGTGAAAGGCTTTAACATGTCTAGAAAACAATAAGAAAGTTAGAGTGGCTGGGACATTTAGTACCTGGAACATGAGACTGAATGAGCAGTCTGGCGTATTCCATTGCTGGGTCCAGTTCCTAGAGGTTAAAAGCATTCCCACCTAGTTCACCATCAACCAATCCAAGAAATCCATCCTGATGTGTGTCTTTGAATCAGTTAGAGCATGTGCTTTGCATCATCCCAGTGAATCTGTTCTCTGGACCAATGCTTCTCAAATACAATGTGCAAAACTTGGAGATCTTATTAAAAGATTCTGGGTCAGTAGGTCTGAGATGGAAGACTGTGCATTTCCAGTAAGCAGCCAAGTGACATACCAATGCTATTTGTCAACAGGCTACATTTGGATAGCCAAGATCAGGATGGAGCACTACCAGTCAATTTCTACCGAGAATTACTTTGTGATAATGAGGCTAGCATTTCTATATCTGTGCAATACACCTTCTGGAATCATTAACACAGAGCACACCATCAGATCATACTAACAATTACGCTTTCATGCCCCTCCCCCAAATAAAAGTAATTTAGGGAAAAATAACCCTGCATTTTGTAACTTGTAGATGGCATTATGATTCAGACAATTGTACAATCTTTCCCACCCTTTATCAATTTGGAATGGGAGTGAAGCATCTGACCCAAATTTCTCAATTTCCTGTAGCTCAGCCACAAGGTAAAAGGCTGAGCATTCCTATGGAGCAACTCTTTGGATTTCCAGTTTCAGACAGAAAAACATGATTCTCTTTCATTTTAAGCCATTAAAGTCTGGGAAACTTTACTTCACATCACTGAACTTAGGATCAAACAAAACTGCCTGGGGTGGATGATGGCATTTGTTTAAAGAATTGAATCTGCCTCAAAATCCAAGATAGATCCTTCTTTATCTGGACAAAAACAAGAAAGGCACCCCTTCTGGTCTGCCCCCTTACCCCAAATTTATGGGAAATCAGTTGTGCCTGGTCTAACAACCTCTTCCCTAAGCCCCATGTGGAGGGATAGCACAGCTTTCTAGAGAAATTTCCCTAAGATAAGGTGTTTTTTTCACTTGGGTCTTAGAGTCAAACAGGAGTGAAAGGATGCCAAGATTCTTATGGCGCTGTCTCTCTTTTTGTAAGTCCTATGGCAACCCTAGATGGAGTCCCTGGATGGTATAAATGGTTAATTCCATCAGCTGCTAACTGAAAGACTGAAGGCGCAAGTCCACCCAGAGAAAGAAATCCTTGGCCACCTACTTCCTGTAAATCAGCCACGGACAACCCTGTGGAATATACTTCTACTCAGACACACGGGGTCGCCGTGAGTTGGGGTCAGATCAATTATCTGTTTTTATGGAAGTTGCTGCTTAATACACGGGATCTGCATCTACAATACAACACATATTGGCATAAGCACCTAGAGTGTGTTAGGCTTCTCCCTTACACGAACAGAGTAAACTCTCATAATGTTCACCATGTTTCTAGACACAAAGTGCTAAAAAAAATCTACCATATTGATTTACCTTGGAAGACTGCAGCTCAAGTAAAATTGTTTTCTGGAAAAGAAGGTACTTCATTTTTCCTCTCACTGAACAGTTAAGTCCTACAGATGGCACTGGGTTACCCTGACCTTAGTAAATGACTCCTCCCTACCTGGAAGATTTTCCAAAATTCATTTAACCTCTTTGCCTCAGTTTTCTCATGTGTAAATGGGGATGATCAAATCACATTGCAGGTTGACAGAATACTCAGGTAAGGTCATATAAATGTATATGTTTTAAAACAGATCATAACAAAAATGGCTGATACATATTATTAATATGGAAAGCCTTGTGGCAGAGGTGTGTAAAAGTTGTGGCTGCTAACCAAAAAGTCAGCAGTTGAAATCTGCCAGGTACTCCTTGGAAACTCTACAGCGTAGTTTACTGTCCACAGTGTCACCATGAATCAGAGTTGACTCGATGGCAGTGGGTGGGTTTTAAACATTTGTTCCTCTTGGATTGACAAGAAAACACACATGAAGAGAGAGAAGACTAAAAGTACCTAAATACACAAAGGTGAAGCATAAAATGTCTCCTAAACAGATGATCTGTGATAATTTTACTGTTTTTCCTTGAACTATAACTGGCTAAGTCACCCCTGGTGGCACAGTGGTTAACTGCTGGGTGTCTAACCAAAATGTCAGCAGTTCAAATCAACTAGCTGGTCCTTGGAAACTCTATGGGACAGTTCTACTCTCCCTATAGGTTCATAATGAGTTGGAATTGTCTTGACAACGAAGTTTATTATTATTATTATTACTGGTTAAGGACATGGGTTCCATGTCATACCTCCTGGGCTCCATTCTCAGCTCCACTACCTACAACTTACATGAGTTTGGGTAAATTGTTCAGTTTCCCAGTGGTCAGTTTCATCACCTATAAAATCAGTAGAAAATACTACCTCTCTCATAGTGCTTATGAGTGTTAGACGAAATAATGCCTGCAAAAATACTTACCACTAAATTCTAGAACAAGCGAAGAAAATAAGAAAGTGATGGAGAGATGGCCTTATGGCTACATGAGCAGGCGGGTATCATAGACTGAACTGTGTCTCCCGAAAACGTGTATCAACTTGGCTAAGCTATGGTTGCCAGTATTCTACAGTTGTCCCCCATTTTGTGATCTGATGTGATTTTCCTATGTGTTGTAAATCTGAACCTCTATGATGTTAATGAAGTAGGATTAGAGACAATTATGTTCATGAGGCAGGACAAATCTATAGGATGAGGTTGTATCTTGAGTCAGTCTTGTCTGAGATATAAGAGAGAGACTCAAGTAGAGAGGAGAGGAGACCTTTTATCACCAAGAAAAAAGAACCTGGCAGCAAGTGTGGCCTTTGGACCCTAGGTCCTTGTACTAAGAAGGTACTAGACCAGGGAAAGACTGATGACAAGGGCTTTCACTCAGAGCTGACACAGAGAGAAAGTGTTGCCCTGGAGTTGGTGCCCTGAATTCAGACTTTTAGTCCCAACACTGCAAGAAAATAAATTTCCATTTGTTAAAGCCATCTGCTAGTGGCATTTATATTATAGTAGCCCTAGATGACTAGCACATAGGGTGACACAATCTCTGTCAAAGCAGGGATTTGTTTTGTTTAACAAAGTGTCTCCTGGATACAACTCAATATTTTACACTGCCTTTTCTGAATACCCAATCACCAACTTAAACTAAAAATTGAGTGTCCGTCTTTCCAATTTAAAGGCTTTCCTTACAAGAATAAAAATATAGGGATTATTTGTTCCATTCTTTTCACGTTAACAGATGAAGAAACTGAGGCCAGAGAGAAAAAGAGACTTGTTCAACTTGGTAAGCCCACAGAGGACAGAGAGCTGCTGAAATTCTGCTAATGTGCAATTCCAAACCTACTAATCATTTGCTAACATACCCCAAGAGCTTCCACCAGAAAAATTTTCTACTCTCTGGCAATAAAAAGAATTTTCTTTGCCTTCTGACCAATATTCACAAGCAGGCTGAATTTTTTGAAAAGTAGATCATCAAATACCATCCACCAAAGAGAAGCTCTTTCCCAATGACAGAAAAACAGATGTGTTTCCAATTAGTCAGGGAAAGAACTCAGCCACAATTGCCTTGCCATTTAGTGTTGCTAAGCTGGTGATTTCTCCCCAAAGCAGGGAGCTGGTATAACTGTCATCATCCTTTCTGTTATTTGCATCCAAAAAAGTCACATGTGTCTTTGCGATGTGAAATATTCTCTTTCATCTGCTTGAGAATTATCATCTAGTGTCCGCTCCCTCTTCCAGGCTGCACATCATTAAGCTCTCCTTCCATAAACTGAACTCCTTGACACAAACTCTCATGCAAAGTAACATGTTTTAAAAAGAGACAAATCATTAAAGAAGGGTTTAGCTTTCCTTCATTTTGCTGTCCTTTTTCTAAAGGGGCTCTTGACTGACGGACAGCTTTCTCTAGGCACTAAGATTCCTCATCATTTTTGGTTAACACACCTGATAAGCCTTCATTAAAATTCTTTCCCAAACAAAAAACTCCAGTGTCTGGATTCGGAATAAACATTTGCCTTTCTAAAAGGAAAGCTGACAAAGAGAAGTTAAGTGTGCACCATTAAGAAGTCAGAAAAGCCCTGACTAAGAACAATGTTTCATTAATGCCAAGAAATTCCATGCAAGGGAGACACGGCAGCATCACTGAAAGAAGCCAGGGCTAAGTTTACCAAGCTGACAAAGTTTTAAGGAAATAAAATAAGAAGTGCCTTGAAAGAGAAAGAACTTGCTGGTTTTCAGGGCCTTGCAAAATGACTCAAACAGGAAGGAATGAAAACTCTCAATTTGGTAGTTGTGGTAGGCTGTTGCAGTAACGGCCCCCAAAGTGTTCAAGCCTCCCTGTATCTATGTTCCCGGGTACACCCTTTTCATTTGGCCTCTGGGCTTGGCCAAGTGACTAGCTTTGGCCAATGAGAGATTAGCAAATGAGATGTATGCAGAGAATTAAAAAGTGCCTGTCTACTGGAACTTGCTCTTGGAACTCTATAATCACTATGTGAACTGAACAAGGCTGGGATTAGCCTGTTGAAGGACGAGAGGACAAGCAGAGAGAGGACTCAGTCATACAAGTCACCCCAAATGCCCTAGCTGAGACCAGAGACCAGTCAGAGAGTTTAGGTAAGAACTGAGACAACTCTGGATTCAGAGCACCATCCGAACCAGCCCAGCCCTGGTTGCCAATCTATAAAATTGTGAGCTGAATAAATACCTTGATTTAAGTCACTAATTTCAGGGAATGGTTTCTTATACGACAAAAACCAATTGATAGGGAAGTTCTGGGACTCAACAAAATCAAATTTACCATTTTCACACAGGTTATCAGCAGGTTCTCAAGGGCTTCTGACCTGAAAAGACATTTGACATAAAGTCCACTAGCATCCTCTGCACATCATGGAAAATGCATGCAACAAATACAAAATAGGGATTAGAAATGACAATAGGGCAGCAGTGCTGAGTTCTACTCAAAAAACGCCGGAGACAATTATGGCACTGCGGCTTGCATACAGTCGGCCACACTAGCCATTGTGGATGGAATTGTCTCCCTGCTTCCAGATACGTGTTGAAATCCTAACCCCTGTACCTGCAAACATAAGCATGCATGTTTATCTATTTATTTTATGTTGAGCTCATATCCATAGATGGGTTCTAAACCTAATTACTCTGAGTTACAAAAAAGGCAGAATAGACACAGAAACAGATGAAGGGGGGGGCACCATGAGAAGACCTGTGTATAGCAAAACTTCCAAGGACTCCCTACAGAAACTAGAAGACGGTTCCCACAGAAAGAACTGACACAGCTGAGACCCTGATTTAGACTAGCAGCTTCCAGAACTGTTAGAAAATAAATTTCTGCTCCTTAAATCAAGCCACTTATGATGTCTCTATTATAGCAGCACTAGGTAACTAGAACATCAGCCAGTGAGTTTAGAAGTAGGATGTGGTTTCAGGCCTTGCTTTGGAATTTATAAGTTATGCAATCTCTGGCAAGTCACTTCACCTTTCTGTCTCTCTGTTTCTACCACATGAAAGTCTTGTGAGTAAAAAACAAAAATAAAATATGCATATGAAAGTGATTTATGTATGTGAAGTACTATGCAAGATTAAGTGCAATGTTTATGACACAGTTGGTTAGAAATAATGTTACTTGACTTAAACTCAGGAAATAAGATTTTATGTCACAGTCCCACACACCCACCTAATCCCACCCATCGTCTCTTTTTTTCCCCCCTCAACAGGTGTTGTGTGTGTGCTTTAGGTGAAAGGTTAAAGCTCAAGCTAATTTCTGATTCAAAATTTTGTACCCATTGTTTTGTGACATTAGTTGTAGTCCTCACAGTGTGACATCATGTGTCTCCTTTCCACTCTGGGTACCCTGTGCCCATTCTCCCAGTTCCTGTCCCTTCCTACCTTCTAGGCCTGCTTTTAGAAAGAAGTTGACCATTTGGTAGCATATATTTGACTGAATTAAGAAGCGCATTTCTCATGTATGTTGTTTTTGGTTTGTAGGTCTACCTAATTTCTGTCCGAAAAGTGAGCTTTGGGAATGGTTTCACTTCTGGTTTAGCACAGCATCTGAGTGTCATAGTTTTGGTCATTCCTCTACTCTCTGTAAGGCTGGCCTTTTTTGTGCGAATTTCAATTCTGCTCTGTATTTCTCTCTGGCTGTGTCTAGAACTCTCTGCTGTGGAATCTGTCAGGGTTGTTATTGGTGGTAGCTAGGTGCCATCTAATTCTTCTGGTCTCAGGCTGGTAGAGGCTATGGCTCATGTGATCCTTTAGTCCTTTGGGCTAGTATTTTCCTAGACTTTGATTTTCTTCATTCTCCTTTCTTCAGGTCAGATGGGACCAATAGATGTATCTTACATGGCTGCTCACAGGCTCTTAAGATTCCAGATGCTACTCACCAAAATGATACTAGAACTTTTTTTTTTAATGAACTATGTTATGCCAGTTGCCTGGATGTCCCCCAAGACTATGGTCTCCAGGGCCGAGGCCACCCTCTCCTCAGTTAGTAACAAAAAAATCATCCAATTTAATTAATGAATGATGTTGAATTTTAACACACAGAACATTTATGCTTATAAACTATATTATAAGCTAGAAAAAGAGTAGAAACGGAAGGTACTTGCTGTTTAAGGTGCCTTACTGTGAATCATTTAATAACCAGAATAATTACTCCCTAATGTATCAATCCTTACTTCCATTAAATACATACACACTCACATATACACATACTATGTTTTAAAAAGCATTCTTTCATTACCTTTACAAAAGATTTGCTGTGGACCAATGTACCACGCTGATCTTTTGAAATCAGAAAAAAGTTTGACTGTGTACCACGTCTTAAGAGCTCGAGCTATGTCATAAAAACCAAAAACCAAACTGACTGCTGTCAAGTCCACTCTGACTCATAGTGACCCTACAGAACAGAGTAGAACTTCCCCATAGACTTTCCACGGAGCACCTGGTGGATTTTAGCATGTGAAAAAACAAGTAGAGTAGTGCTAATACATAAACTCTGTCTCAGAAGAAATCCTGTATTTTGCAGGTTTCAAGAATAAAATTGAATAATGGAGGCAGCGTTCCAACTTTCAGAGGAAAAAATATCCATCTTAAAACAACTTTTTTTTTCTTTCAAATTTTATCACTGTCTTTTAGATATTTTCTTATCTGTCTGGTGCCTGTTACTATTGTCTTTGATAACTGACTTTTAGGTACTCATTGCTATCGAATCAATTCCAGTTCATAGTGACCCTATAGGACAGAGTAGAACTCCCCCACAGGGTTTCCAAGGAGCAGCTGGTGGATTTGAACTGCTGACTTTTTGGTCAACAGCCAAGCTCTTCAACCACTGCTCTGCCAGGGCTCTAACTGTACCATAAATAGCACTTCTGATTTGGTAGAAAAAGCCATATTTAGATATTTTAAATTTGGAGCAGTTTTATGAATAGTCTCCATACAGCAAATTCTTGTCATGTGCCTGTTGAGCATCCAATTGTCTGAGGTTCTAATTCTTAAAATAATTCCAAAAGACACATACTCATACTATCCTTACTTTAACTATAAAGAAGGTACGGAGAAGTTACGTAACATGCACAGGGTCACACAGCCATTCCATGGAGAAAGTAGAATTTTCTCTGTGCAACCTGACTCTGTAGTTGTGCTCTTAACTATAGCACCTATGAAATTCATGTTATTTCCTCAAGGAATATCATAATTCCCAAGTATGCAGCTTCCAGACCATCTTTGGGAATCCCTGGATTAATATCTGATGAAATAGGAACAAGATCATGGAACCTTGTACAATGCTAGTCTCTTGGATCTGAAGTCTCCCAACAAGAAATTTAACATTAGAACTATGCTGATGACTTACATATTTCACACACACACATACACACACACACACACACACACACACACACACACACACACACACACAGACCACCACAACCTATATCCTAACCACCTTATTAGATAACCTGCCTAAATTATTTTATTTTGGCTGTGAATGAAGATATTCCTCTTCCAATTCAATAAAAAAAACACACAACAGAGCTATAAATATAGAGGTGAATGTAAGAATTCAACCATTTGATTGCATTAATTCAAAGAACTGATTAAAGAGTCTTGATACAACAGTACAAATCAGTTCGATTTATTAAGCTACATCACCCATGAAATTCGCACAGAGCGGGGAAAAAAATTAAACCTGTCACTTCAAAGAAATACACTCCACAATAAAAGGAATGAGGAACAGAAACACCTAGGATAATTTACAAATCTACACATAATCGGGAGGAAGCTACTCACAACTGGCTATTACATCCCACCCAGCCTGTGACTGGAGGCAGCTCCCTCTAACTCCCAGCCCTGGCTCTCAATTAAGAGAATAATGCTGTTTTGTTGTTATTTTTTCCATACCCAGAACAGGGTACAGAAGGGACTTGTACTAATAAACACTGTGCAGCAATTAAGCAGACTGTTAGCCTTCTGGTACATTATAGAATCACAGTGATCAACTGGCTTTCTTCTGTAATATAGCTAGGACTGAATGTTATGGCCAAAGAGGCCCATCCTCAAACACTTGTACTCTGACTCCAAAGGGGGAGACTCAGTCCTTGTCTAAAGAATGCCAACAGAAATATGCCACGATGTGCTCCGCAAGTTAGTCCATTGACCATCTGCGGTAAAACTACCATGGAGTTTGCTAGACACGCGGACTGTCAGCCTCACCCTGGACCTCCTAAATCATAGCCCATGTTTCAACAAAATCTGTACATGAGTTCTATACATAGGAACATTTGAGAAGCACTATCCTGGGTTTCCAGTGCTAACTCCAGTACTGTTCAGTTCTGGAAACACTATTGTAACTACAAAGTGGTGAATGACCAGGAGACTAAGAAACTAGAAATCTTGGAAGACATAGTTGACATGTCTGGGGAGGTTTCACCAAGAGAACAGCTGTCTTAGTAAGCCCCTGTCCCAGATTTGGGAAACCTCATGTAGCACAGGATTAAGGTCTGTTCCATGGGACCCCAAGGAGAAGGATGAGCTAGTTTATTAGATCAGTTTCTCAACAGCAACACTCTTGACATTTTGAACCAAATTATTCTTTATTGTGAGGGGTATCCTGTGCATTGTGGCTGTTCACCAATATCCCTGGCCTCAACCCACTACATGCCGTAGCATATCCACCTAATACTGAAAATAAAAAATGTATTCAGACATTTCCAAATATTCCTGGATAGCGGGGTGGGGGCATATATCCAAAATTGCCCCTGGTTAAGGAACCATTGGTTCAGACGACCAGTAGCTCAAGTGAATCAGCTCTCTGAGAAGATGACTAAAAGTAAAATAGAATAAAACAACAAACATTGCAGTGTTCAATTATAAAAATAGTGTAAAGAGAATTTCACATCACAAGCCAAAGTTCTGGCTAGGTGTTGTCCTGATCACGGCTTCCTGGAATATTATGCTCATTCTGGGCCCATGTTTATCAAAAAAATTACTGGCTAAATAAACTGTATCACAATAAGGAATAAGGGAGGGACTGCTATGTTAAATGTGAAAACAAGAAACACATACCAAGTATCTTTTAATATTTGATACCAAAGGAGAAATCTGATCAATTCTGTATGACTTTAGAAGGTAAACCAAGGGAAAGTTATAAGCTGAATAGCAAGTCACACTTCATGGTGACAGTTGCCCATAGAGAAACGTATTGCTATATAAGGTAACTACAGCCCCATCACCAGGAACAAATTCAAGCAGCTAGATAATCACATCACAGAGTGAATAGAATACATTCCTGCCCTGAGTTGGAATATGAAGAGATCATTCATTGATCCTGTTATTCATGTATTCAGCAAGTATTTATCATATGTTTGAGGATTTCTAAAAAGAAATAGAATTGGTCTTTGCCTTTCCAGAGTTCATACCTAAGAGGCTGATTGGAGAATCCACAATGACCAGTGCACAGTATGCGGAATGCATGGATAACTGGCAGAGTGCTCTATCTTGCTCTAACTAGTCACTTGATATAACTTATCAAATTATGGTACCAAGCAAAGCAAATGAAAAAGTCATGCATGTTGAGAACACTGAAAAAGGAGCAGAAAATTTGGAATCTTTGTCTTGCCACTTAGTAGCTCTGGAAACTTGGACAAGTCCAGGTTGGTTAGATGTTATCTGATTCAAAATTTAAAACTAACATATTTCATTTATGCTACTGTGGCGTCCCTGCCTTCTTAGGGCTTCTACCTATATACAGGCAGTTTCCATGTTATGAACCAGATCCATTCCTAAGTCTGTCTCTGAGTCAAATTTGTTGTAGGTAAGTTGGAACATGTAATATGCTTCTTATTTAGTGCATCAGTCAAGTGTGTGTCTTAGTATACAGTGTATATTTTATCTTTCTGTGCATATGAAAAAGGGCTGATTGCCAGTGGTTAAATCAACTAACTGCTAACTGAAATGTCAGGAGTTCAAATCCACCAATGGTTTCACAGGAGAAAGATACCGCCACCTGCTGGTAAAGATTTAGAGCCCTGGAAACCCTATGGGGCCACTACAAGTCAGAATCAACTCGACGGCAGCAGGCGGGATAAACATGAGATACGTAAGCAACACTTTCAAACTGCAATGTTTCCATAAGTGTCACAAGTAGTGCTCGTATGCATTACCTCAATTTGAGCATATTAACTCAAATTTTTAACATAATATGCGTTATGGCAGTACATTCTTAAGTGCAAATTTTCAAATCAGATGTTCATAACCAAGGGACTGCCTGTAGTACCCAGTCCAGGTCCTAACCTACAGTAGATACTCAACGTTTACTGAAGAAATGAAACAGCAACTCCCAAGAAGCCAAGAGGACCCACTGTGGAGCTTTCTCTCTGTGGTGGATAGCCATGTCCCAGCTCATGTAGACACTAAATCTTTCACTTCCTGTTAATTCATTTTTCTAGTTGACAAAACAGACAGAGCTGTGCAGTTACTTAAAAGAAAACAGCTACTACCAGTGCAAATTTTTGTAACTCACATCTTGCCTCAGGCCAACAGTGTTGAGGTCCTCTTAGCTAAACACTAATTATCATCACATGGACACGATTAACTATCGTTTTCATGCAAATAATGGATCTAAACCAAATTCAAATGGTGTTTTGTATGTGGCACAATGCTGACAGGGAGACCAAAGTAAATGTCTCCATGTGTCTTTAATAACAGCCTTAAAGGAAGGCATATTTTATCCTAAAAGAAGCAGGTCAGTCATATGCCCCTACCAAGCAAGTATTAAAACAGCTGTTCTATGCATAGAATAACATCCCTTTAATTTACTGCATTTGCTCCTTAGACCCTCTTTTGTTTTTCCGTTTTGAAGAACTGAATGCCCCAGATGAGTCAGTCAACAATACATCGGCTGCTCTCACACTCAGGCTTCTGCTGTTTTATAATAGTGCCCAAATCTTATTTCAAGAAAAGAATGACAAACTTACAGCCACAAATTGTAAATTTATGGGGTTCTTTGTGGCAGGCATTACCGAGAACATGGCTGAGGAAATAGGTAAGATGTACTGGAAAGAAGAAACTTCCATAAATACAAGAGTAGGTCTCGGTTTCACCTGAGTTCTGCAATCTCTCTTTTTTAAGATGTATGGGGCAGCCAAAGGTGCTGAGTGCTAATTAGATGGACAAATGAACGGTCACCCTCAAAAGGCATATTATGTCTAGTGGCAACTCTTCCGAATGCCCTGCTCACTGCATTAATAGCTCCAAGGTCAAGAAGAGTGCATTTTGCTGGAATCTGTCCAGTTGACCCCATGCTGCCCATCAGAGCCTGGAGCTGTGTCTTACAAAAGTCACCAGTTAAAATGGGAGAAACATAATTCTTTGTTTCATCAACAGGATATCAAATAGTTAGTAGGGGGCATATTTTGCTTGTGCTGAAAGAATTGATTTTCATTCCCTCAACATTTGTAGTGTAGGGAATGCGGAGCCTCAACTTTTGATGGGGGCTATTTCAATGAATCCTAAGACTGGCTTTGCCCAAAGAGCATTCCAGGGAATACTAGTTACACAAAATGCTTCGTGAATACAAGATTTTTGTGAACAAATAACTTTGAGAAATGAGGCCACATTCTATCCTTTGAGAGATTTATATTGTATCTGGCATATTAAAGTTTCATGAACCCCAAAGAAAGGAAGCCTGCTTAACTTTGTTTAAACAGAAAGTTTTCAGTCTTTTGCTAAGGAACTCTTTTTTCATGTAACAACACCAGGGATCTAGAATGAAACTTTCTTAGGGATAAAGCACATATTAAACGTCTAACTCAGGTGTCTGGTCCACTGTGGATCTGTAGAAGCAGATTACCACAGCAGCTAGATCATCTCTAATCAATTAAGCATTTAAAAGAAGAAGTCTTAGTGTTTTCCATGGCTCATAAGAAAAGAAGCCAGGTCTGATAGACCAAACATGAGCTCTTGCACCTTTTAGGACTCTCCTCTTTCACATTAAGTATTATCAGACACTTGAAGAAGCATAATAATGCTTCTGGACAAATGAGTCTATGTGAAAGTCAAGCTCATAATCCTATTCCATACTCAGTTTTTCTGTTCTTCATTGTTCCCTCTTTCCATTCTGTCTTACGGATATGCAAACAATGTCAGAGCCCAGGCAGCACTGACTGCTCCATGATGACAAGTTAATGGAACCACATGGCTAGAAAGGAATAGAGTTAGAGAGCAATAGATTTCCACCTCCACTTTCCAAGAGTGTGGGATGAAGTGTCGACATTACTGATTTCAAAGGCTTCTTTCTAAAACAGAAGTCTGATCTTGTCCTTGTTCTACTTAAAATGCCCAGTGGTTCCACACTGCAAAAGGCTGAAATCTAAACTCTTGGATCAGACACAAAATCCTTCATGCCCTGGTTGCTGTGTACCTTTCAGGCCTCTTAGCCCAGTAGTAGCCCCACATTCCTTGTAATCAAAGCATCAGCAGTACTGAATGTCTCTACTTTTCTTACATGCCACACCCTCTTAAGTCTCTGCGTCTCTGAATGCCCATCCACATTTGTCCACCATCAAAATATCAGGTGTAGACTGATGAAAGTTAATGCTCTTAAACTAAACAACAGTTTCATAGATTTTGCATCCTCATTTACAGTCATTACTTCTCTACTGGATGCCCCAGTTAGGATTTATTTCCTTATCCTTCAGGCACTCTGAATTCTTTTGCACACATTGTATCATATGGCACTATAATTGTGTGTTTAGATCTTGCCAATCTCAGGGTAGAATTCTCACCTTTCATATAGGTGACCTGGGTTCAGTTCCTGGTCAATGCATTTCAGGTGCGGCTTTCACTCCTCTGTCAGTGGAAGTTTGTGTGTTGCTATGATGCTGACTAGGTTTCTCTGTGATTCCAGACTAAAGTGGACCAGGAAGAAAGCTCTGGAGGTCTAAGTCCAAAAAATCAGCCAATAAAAACAGAATGGCTCACAACATCCAATCCAAACAATCATGAGGATGGTGTAGGGTCAGGCAGCATCTGGTCCACTGTGCATGGGGTTGCTGTGAGTTGGAGGCTGATTTAACAGAAAGTAATGTAAATAATGGATCTCAATATGTTTTTGTTGAGTGACTACAAAGCTTCCCTCTTCTCTGTAAGTTTCATGGCCATGCGTTCGATTCTTTGCCACTGAAGGTTTGCTGCTACGAGAACTACACACAAAGTACAACACATCCATCTTCACTCTCTCTTTCCAGAGAAGGCATGCAATCACAGCAGCATCTGTATATTCAGGACTGAAATATAATAATAGAATTTTTTAAATACTAAAAATTCTGAACTTTGCATATTCCTAAAGAGTCAAAGAATCCCCAGCTGAATTTCTGGGAAATGTTCATTATCTATATGAAATCAACCAACTGTCAGCCTAGCAAGCACTTCTCTAAACAGAGCACTTTTCCAGGCATGAACTTTCAAAATCACCTTGAAAGAGACAGATTTGAGCAGGGACCCTAATTATTATTTGAAGTGACAACTGAAAACAGTTTCCAATCAAAAACTTGTTTTACTTTGTTAAGAAAAGACCAATATTTTCACACAGCCCTCCGCCTTCCCTTTCAATGGCAAATATGCATTCTATCCGGGCTCGCTGCTTCCTTTATCTTTTGCCATGCTGCTAACAGGTCTGGCTTTGCAGGAACAGCTAAAGAAACTCTGACATATGCAGAACTTCAAGAAACACATTAGTATCTACAGCTAAATATTTATGAAACCTAGCCCTGGTTCAGTGATGGGCATTTTCCAAAACATTTTACAAGACATATGTAGATGCCATAAATGTTTAGAAAGAAGAGAAGGAGTACTTAGAAAAAGAAAAAAAGATTTCATAAAGTCTTTAATTTGCTTTTAAATATACTATAAAGCCTTAAGGGTCACAGAGATCACACATGAAGTGATGGGACACATACATACATTTTCAGGTCATAAATTTAACCCCCCGAAACATCATGTTTGAATTGGTGCAAGTTAGAGACAGCTCTCCCTGATTTACAGATTCATAGACTACAGAGAGTATACCTCACCTCCTGGCAGGAGCGAACACAGACTTATATATAACTTAAGTTTATATAAACTTATATATAACTTAGTCCCAGTCTTTCAAGAAATTACTGAGAAAGTGTTTTTTAAATTTCCCTCCAAAACAGGATGTCTCTTAATTTACGGCAATTTAAATGAATATTGTACCGTTGCTTCAGTTACAGCCAGTCAATGAAACTTTAACTGTCATCAAGAAATAGCAATGTTCGAGACCCTTTCTATTTCAACCACTTCATTTTCTAAGATGCTTAGGGAACATGCATTCAATAGCTGGTATACCTCAGAATGACTGGTATTGAAAAGACCATGTGTTATGGATTGAACTGTGTCCTCTCAAAAATATGTGTAGCCATGTGGCTGAGCCATGATTCCTTAGATTTTATGATTGTCTTCTGTTTTGTGATTTTGCTACACTGTATGTTAGAGGATTACAGTGAGACTGTAAATCTTTTCATAAGATCACCTCCATGCTCCACTGTAAAGGCAGTTTCCCAAGGGTGTGGCTTGCATCACCCTTTATCTTTTCACCCTAAAAGAGATAAAAGGAAAGAGAAGCAGGCAGAGAATTGGGAACCTCACACCATCAAACAAACAGCACCGGGAGAAGAGCATGTCCTTCAGACCTGAGGTTCCTGTGCCAAGATGTGCCTTGATCAAAGATTGATGCAACACAAGGACTTTCCTCCAGCACTGACAAGGGGGAAAGCCTTCCCCTGGAAACGACATCTTGAATTTGGACTTGTTGCCTACCAGACTGTGTAAGAATCAACTTTCCTTTGTTAAATCCATCCACTATGTGGTATTTCTGTTAGTGCCGCGCTATATGAGTAAATCACCACATCATTTCTTAAGATGAGCAAAGTTACTCATTTTAGCCTTCAGTTCCTGACTTGAATATAAATCAGATAAGTAGCTTCTAAGCAATCTCATGCCCTTTCAAAAGTATTCAAGAGTCAACTGGCATTTCCTTAAGCATCCACCGGATTCTCTTCACGAGATTTAAAAGCTCTAACTAGAGAGAGTTCATCACTAAACAGCCGGCTTTCACTGCCTCCCTTAAAGGGACTTACTGGGTTGTTTCCATGGTTCAGAAAACTGGCACTTAGAAGCAGATACCTGCCTTTGCCCAGCCCCCACGTCACCTGCCACATTCCCAGAGTTGCTTAGCCATTAGCTCAAAGTCAGTCTCTCTGAATTCAGTCGATTTAGTCTATGGCAGTCACTGGAATCAGCCCCTTATCAGTGGCAGAGGTGTTTGAGGAAAGGTTAAAAGGAAAGAAGTGACAAAGGATTCAGATAGCCTGCAGTTGGAGTTGAATAAATGACCGCTCATTTCAAAGCTTCAGATTTTGAAAGAAAACAGCTCAGGGCTATAAAGGAAAATGGGAAGAGGACACCTAACATCATCCAGGATATATGTCTTCTGCCTGATTTATTTAAACAGAAAGAGACATAAATGCATTTATAAGAATTGCTTTAGCTTTTGTATTTATCAGTGTCCTCCATCTTACCTCTATGCAGCTCTGACAGAATAATTAATTTCAGTCAATCAATCATTTAACAAAAACTTGCAGGTGACCTCAACATACCATATAAGCTATGGAGAACTAGTCACAACAGCAGTCTTCAAATTCCCTTGGAAAGGGAAATTAAGCTTGCTATGTGTGGCTTGAGGCAACCTAAGCCGTAAATCTCTCTTTTCTGATCTCTTCATATAGATGAAAGAGCAATGCCGCTCTGGGTTACATACAACAATTATGTGTTCACCAAACTCAGGGAGTCAGCTTTCAAACAGCCCTAATCATTACCAATTAACCAAGTCTGCTGACAGTCTGTAAGAGCCGCCCCAGCGCTGCTGAATACACGGCCCTCCATTCAGGCAGCCAATCCCTTACATTACAGCGTATGTGTTTTAGAAGGTCTATGAATGTTTGTTGACAATTCCAAATAGAGGTCACCTGTTGTCATGGTGCAAAATACCCTCTTTCCCCCTCTGAATGCCAGTCAGGGTGAGTAGCTTTGTTAGAAGTACTTCAATGCATTTCTCTATTGCCACCAACATTCAGATCTGATGAAAAGAAATCTAGGGTCTTTCCCTACTGTTCAGCTGCAGTTCCCACCTGCTTCCACACACCCATTTGGGCTCAAAGAAGTTTCTTCCTTGGATAATAAACTTGACAGAATACATTCAGGCCTCAGGCCTCAACAGGAGGATGTCATATCACTGGCAGCCAAATTGCAACATGAAGACCTACGAAAATCTTCAGAAATGTAGATCTGGAAAAAGGAATTGGCCACAGGATCTAAGCTGACTGGATTCAAAGAGCCTCTTTTCCATTTAAACTATTCCCATTTATTCCCTAAACCCCTAGAGCTGAGGACTATATTTAGGCGTTCAGTTGCCAATTTGCATATAAGTCCTTTTCTGTACTGTTCTTCCTTGGCTTGAAAATAATGTCACTTTAGCAAGATCTGAGTGAGATAAAAATGATTTATTTTCCTTTGATTTGTGCCAAGGAAAGAAAAGCATTCCCCTCTACAATGTCACCTTTGGACTGTAAGCACTGGAACCTAGAATCTGTATTTACTTTGAGCATATAAGATTCTCAACAAGGTTATATTCTGCCTGAGGGCAAAACTATGTTATTCAAGGAAAACACTTCCACACTATCTCTGTTAGAGCTGCCTGATGGGGGAGAAGGGTCACAATTCAGGGTTGTGAGTTGTGATGGAAGTCCCTGGGTGGTACAATAATTAGCTCCTCTACTAATCAAAAGACTGGATGTTTAAGCTCATCCAGAGGTAGGCCTAGTGATCTACTTCCAAAAAAGTTAGCCATTAAAAAGGCTATGGCACACAGTTGTAGTCTGACATGTGTAAAATCACCATGAGTTGGAATCAACTCAGTGACAATGGATAAACAAAGTTGTTGATAAGTAGCTCTTCAGAATCATAAAATTCAATTCATCACAACTCTCCTTGTAGAAGAGGAGAAGTTCTTTCATCTTAGCAGTGGTTTCCAGTTAACACTGGAGTTCCCTCCCTTTCAGCTGTGGGTTATCTGAGGACACACCAGGTTCAGGACTTAGGCTCCCAAACTGTGTACTGTGGCATTTCAGGTCACCACAGCAAATGGATACTGTAAATCTAAAAAACATAAAAAAAAAAAAAACAGCGATTGGCACAGTGGTTAAGAGCAATAGCTGCTAACCAAAATTCTAGCCATTCAAATGCATGAGTCACTGCTTGGAAATCCTCTGTCCTATAGGATTCCCTGTGAGTTGTAACCTACTCGATGGCAATGAGATTTTATTCAACATGCATCAGACACCCTTCAAACCACCAGCTGAAGACAGTCTTGGTTTCAACATTAGATTATGCTACATTCCTGCTTGTTATGTCACATATTTGTGAAGCTAGGTTTTCGGTGGTTGCTATGATAACAAGCAAGTGCTGCATGAAAATCAATGTGGAAGGAGAGATAAGGGTGTCTAATAGGGGCCCTAGTGGTGCAGTGGTTAAGCACTCAGCTGCTAACTTGAAGGTCTTGGTTATAACCCACCAGCTGCTCTGGAGGAAAAAACGACTTGGTGATCTGTTCGCATAAAGATTACAGCCTTGGATAATATATGGGGGAGTTGTACTCATCCTGTATAGTTATTACGAACGCGCACTGACTTGATGGCACACCACAACAACCTTTCTCCAAAGTTTGCAGAGCTGTACAGTGCACAGCGGTGACACAGGCAGTGATTGTGGTTACTTAAGAATGAAATAAAGTTATTTTCTTTCAGTTTGTGTATCACATTAGGATATAACTACCTATTCACTTGTGTAGATCTAAACATTTAATAAAAAGTTTGCTTTGTGTGTGTGTGTAAAAATCACTGACACATGAAGGGTGCCATGAACTGAGAAAGTCTGGGGATCTCCAGGCTGGAATCTGCCTTTCTCCTTTTACACCTCCCTGTTTCTTTATGCTTTGTAACAAGCTTTAGTCACAGAATTCTGGCCTTCAGAGCTCCAGGAAGCTCCCTGTGATGCAGATAAAACATCATCCTCCCTCCACTCATCCTCCCTAGAAGAACTTGAAAATGAAAACACAAATCTATACACAAGGTCCAACACTGAGTGCTAAGCCTCCTCCATTTTTCAGTTGCCTGCAGACTTTGGAAATACTATTCCATAAGGTGAGTGTGAGTTGCCAAACTCAGGTGCTTTCCACCATCTGGGATGCACACGGACCCCCAAAGCGGGAACCATGCAACCCCAGCTAAGCTGTTAGGAGAGATCCATCACCTTGTGCACTGTGATACTGCCACAATCACTACAAGAAGGGCCTAATAAAGATCTGTTTCTCTGGGGGATGTTTCTCTCACCAACACCTCATTATCCTTGGATGCTGGCCAGTCCTCAACTGAGTTTCTTTGAGAAGAGAACAGAAACAAATTACCAGGTTTTTCAAGAAACAAAACACATAGTAAATAAATTTTCTTAAACTACAGAGTACTATCATAACCCAAGCCAGGAGAGGAAGCAGTCTAATTTCAATGTGTGATCAGAACCAAACACAAAAATCAATGCATCAGTCCCTTTGCAGCAATGTGAAGTGTTTCCAGCTGACCTCTGAATCTCTGCCCAGGAAATGAAAGCAGGAGACTGGTAGACAACTTGATGGAAAAACCAGTGTGCACAATACAAAGCCAGACAAGTTGCAATGACACCTGGGAGTTACCCAAGATCCCTGGCAGGGTCTTGCTTGCCGGCAAAAACTTTGCTACCTCAATTGCCATTAACCACTCCTAATGCTGCAGTGAATCACCCTTGGTACCTGGAAACTAGGAAAATGACACCCTCATTTTCTTGCAAATGAGGATTGCAATCCCCAAGACAGAAATAAGGAAGATTGAATGTCTTTCTCCTTGCTGCTAAAAATGAAGGGATTTCAAGTCTTCAGTGATGATCCTTTTGAGGACAAAATGGCCCCGTGATGCCACTGCTAGATGACACAGAAGATCTGCTGCCCATAAGATTTCTTGAACACCTCATCCCCCTCTTCCCTTTCCTCCCCCTATCATACCCCAACTAACCAGACTGAAATAACATTTATTGAGTTGAATCACAGGGTACAAGCTAAATTCCCAGAAATGCCTCATTTGAATTTCTCAACAATTCCATGAGGTATAAGGATAAGCGGCATTCTACTGATGAGAAAACTGAAGATCAGAATGGTTATGGGATATGATTGAAGTTATACAGCTGGTTGATTTTCATAGTTAGAACTTAAATCCACTTGACCATAGTACTTTTTCTTCTTTTACCCTAATTAGATGTATTGTCCTGGTACCTGACATGCAGAGAAAAGGAAAAATGGGCCCCAGGCCATCACTAGTTTATAAACTATTTCTGTATGAATCAAAAAAGGTATCCTTTACTCAAGAGCCACTTGATGTGTGGAAAAGCTTACTTTTTTTTCACGTAAATCGTAAATGACTCTATTATTTGCCTGTAAATTCTAATTACAGACAAATAAACCTACATAAGTATCTATGATATGAAACATCCTTTTAGTTGTGACACCATTGTGCAGTACATAACCTGTCCCACCTTTCCTGGTAGTCCTGGCTAGGGTAGGCATATACCTACCCACTGCCATCAAGTTGGGTCCAACTCATAGCCACCCTAGAGCCAGAGTAGAACTGTCCTATAGAGTTTCCAAGGACCACCTGGTGGATTTGAACTGCTGACCTTTTGGTTAGCAGACGTAGCACTTAACCTACTATGACACCACTGTTTCCAGAATAGGCATATAGGAAGGGAATACTTGATGTCCCGTCAGCCTGGAAGAAGCCAAAAGATTAGGAAAAATGCAAAACCCAGTATATGAAAAAAATCAAAGCAAACCTGTTGTTGTCGAGTTGATTTTGACTTATAGCTAGTAAAGAAGTATTGAGCTTAATTGACCCCAAACCCCTGTCTGCAAGAAATTAAAATTTTTAGTATAAAATTAACATATAATCACTAAAGAAGACTGTTGAGTCCAAATACTGGCCAATGGGAATATGCCCAGTCTGGGGAAATGAAACACTATTAATGAGACATTGTGAATAGACCAAGGAATCCATTGACCTTGACTGACTTTTGACTCACAGTGACCCTACAGGACAGAGTAGAATTACCCCATAGGGTTTCCAAGGAGCAGCTAGTGGGTTTGAACTGCCGACTAGCTGTAGATTTCCAAAGCTCTTAAGCCTCTGCACCACCAGGGCTCTGCATCATGAATTGAGTGCAGCTCACAAACCTAGAGGTGGACAGACGGACAGCATCCTTAATGATTGGCCAGACAGTAGCTAGATTATAAGTTCCAAGAATGCAGCAACCAAATCTACCTTG
Organism: Heterohyrax brucei; assembly: GCA_028571685.1. Lineage (NCBI taxonomy): Eukaryota > Metazoa > Chordata > Mammalia > Hyracoidea > Procaviidae > Heterohyrax > Heterohyrax brucei. The sequence goes on along the minus strand of CM053154.1, from coordinate 78,297,406 downwards.
TTCTCTCTCTAGGATTTAGCTTTCTGCCTGCCACACAGTAGGTGCCTAACAAACATGCACTGAGGTAGTGAATAGAAAACCAGTTGCTGTTGAGTTTATTCTGACTCATGGTGACCCTAAATCTGTCATAGTAGAACAGTGCCCCCACAGAATTTTCAATTTTTTCAGAAGATAGCCAAGCCTTTCAAAAGCAAATTCATGGGACTTCCTTGGACACCAACTGCCAACATTTTCATTATCAGCAAAGGGTGTTAGCCATTACACCATCCCAAAGGTTTGAGGAAGTCAATACCCAAAACCAAACCAGTTGCCATGGAATTAGTTCCAACCATTGGTGACCCCATATGTGCAGAGCAGAAGCATTTCACAGAGTTTTCAAGGATGTGACCTTTCACAAGCAGGTTGCTAGACCTTTCTTTCAAGGAATCTTTGGGTGGGTTTAAATTGCCAACTTTTTAGTTAGTAGTCAAGCACTTGACCATTTGTGCCACCAGTGGACTCCGGGGAGTAAATAACCCAAACCAAACCAAACCCACCGTCGTTGAGTTGATTCCAACTCACAATGACTCTATAGGACAGAGTAGACCTGCACCATAGAGTTTCTGAGGAGCATCTGGTGGATCTAAACTGTTGATCTTGTAGTTAGCAGCCATAGCACTTAACTACTATGCCACCAGGGTTCCCAGGAAGTAAATAGTGCCTCTGTATTCCCTGGCTACAGTTCAGTCTGGCAGCTCAAATAAAGTGACTGAGGGCCCACTCTATGCCAGGCATCAGGTGATCCTAAACCACAGAGCTGCAGGGCCCCTCAGCAAAGAAAAGCTACTGCTGCCAGGACGGCCTGGCCCTGTGTGCTCCCAGGCCAGTGTACTTACTAGGCCTTCCTTCTCTCAAGTGAAAGGATGGTGTGTAAGGTTTTACTTGACTCACCAGGCTAATAACGGCCCTTATGGGTATGGGCCAATCAGCCAGCTTCTTGGGGCTGTGAGGCTAAACAGAGGAAGTTTGCCCTCAAGGATCCACATCTGGCACATGGCTGTAAGTGGCACATTCAGGAAATAAATAAAAAATAAACAAACTGTCCAAGATCCCACTATTCACATTCCACACCTCAGGCTAAATGTTAGTGCCATCTTATCAGGCTCAGCTTGGAATGAGTAAATGGACCAAAAAAAAAAAAAAATTTCACCAGCTACCGGCTGTATTAAGCTGTGCCATTTAATCAAATGTATTATCTGGAGTTATTTTTCACAGATATGCTTTGGATTAACAAAAAGTACACAAAACTTGAGATTAAACAAGAGGTTTTACTAAATTGACAGGAAGGCTCACTGTAATATGAAGTCACAGTAAATAGAAGCCTTTGATATTAGCAGAATCCATAGACATCCCAAATTTCTATCAGTTGAACAACAGCAAGCCACACTTTATTGTTTAATTCTTTTCTTTTTTTAAAGACATGCTCTTCAAGCAAATTGCATATTTAGAAAATTAATTGGAAACATAGTTTGGGTTCTTACCAGACCCATTTCAAAACATCTAAGGGATGCCTGCATAAAAATATGTGCTTGCATCTTGTCTATGGCCCTAACAGAAGGACAAGAGGACATGGACATTCCACATGTCTTTGAAATAATTATGCCAAGATTCACCAGGGATTCACTAACAGCTTCTAGAATACAAGGGAGGAGGAGGGGAAATGTTGTCTTGCAGACTAGGAAGAGCTTCTACATTCATAACAGCATTTGTGCAAGTCTTTGCAGACTATAATATACTTTCAAACCACCATTTTTCCTGGTCATTGGAATGTCTCTAATTGACACAGAGTAAGAAGCAAATTTCAATGACTTTGTCAGTATCTCTCAGCTAGTAAATATCTAGAGATCATACAATAACCCAGTTCTTCTGGTTACAAGTCCCACTATGTGGTCTTCTGGGAAAATATCTGTCCCACTTCAACAAAGAAATTTAGCCATCAAGACTTGTGAGCTACAGTAGGAAACCTAAGAGCAAGTTGGAATTTGAATGCATAGAACAAAGTTCAAACTTCCTCTCATACTCACTAATGCATCACTGGCCATGCCTCATTTTGCACATGCTCAAAGAGTCATATTAAAATCACAAGGTTTACTTTTTTTTCATATACAAAGCCAATATCATAAAGATGGCCATTTAATCCATTATCTTACCATGTCTATATTACACTTACACAAAGGTTCCTCTTTAGTCTCCCAAAACAGCATTTAACACATTGCTATTTTTCTGCTGCCAAGCCCTGAAAAGTTTTGATTCAGCATTTGCAACCCATCTCCTATGACAAGTTGCCAATATGTAGATTAGGCCCAAGAATTAACGAGATTGAGACAGTGCACATCATTCAATTTCACCTGATTAAATGGGCATCATCCATCATTAACTCTTCCTTGTTTGAGTCATTAGTACTTATACTTGGAGGCTGAAAAGCGGACAGAGGGGGAGTGTTTAAGGGAGGGAATCAGCTTATATCCTGAGAAGTCCAGTGGACATTCCTGAAGTCTGGTCATTGGGGAAGATTTAGGGCCAGTACAGTGTGAGCTATATATGCATATCCACCTTTCCAGCACCCTTACTTTCTTTTTATACAGCACTTCATGAAGCCCTACTTTTTCTGGCTCATTTTCCCAGGCTTCCAAAATACTCCCGTGGAAGCTACAAGACAAGACCTAAGATGTGACTCTGTTTTAATAGAACAGTTGTTGTGGCTGACACATCTGACCCACCCTCCACTTCTTTTGTTGAGAGGAACAGATTGACTACTTCCTCAATTTGTCTTGAATATACTGGGGAAGCATTAATCCTTAGGTTAATTTAATATTAAAAAGACATTATTTGATTTCCTGTGCAAATGAGAATTTCACAAACGTAGTATTTTCAGATCTCCTTCTATATCCACATGCATCTATGTTTATTTCCTGCCATCATGAACATTTATAGATCTGGTCTATCTCCTCTCTGCCCTGTAGTGGGTAGCCTGTATGTATGGTGATTCCAGCTTTCTGAATTACAGACTGCTTTCTGGATGCAAACAATGATACCTTTTTCTTCGAAATTTAGAGAGGTTTTTTCCTCTCATTAGATGAGTCAAAATGCACTGAGTTAATCTTACCAGTCAACTGGCTTAAATGTCTAAGCCTTTCTACTTCTGATAATCTGCACTGTAAATATCTCATTAGCCACATTGAGATTTATTTGAAATATTATTATTATTGATGAAATGGCTATGAAAGAAAAAATCAACATAATACCAGCTTGCTATGGCCTTTGTTCCTTGTGAATAAATTTCCTTTAACAATAAAAATTGCTATATTTTTAAAGAATTAGTGCTATCCAAGCTGCTGTAAACATAAAGCATGCAACCACGGTGATGGTATCTGCTTTGTGAAGAAAGTTGAGGGGCTATCTACATTGAGGGAGAGCTTCCATAAGAAAAGTGAGAGGGGACCTAATCCATACAGATCGGTAGATTGTCCTTTTCCTGACCCATGCCATCCTCTTGGTCTACCAGAATTTGGACCATGGGTTCTGATATCTGATTGGGAGAGAAGCAGAGCTTTCCTGCCCCAATATATATATTTTGTATACTAGCTTGTCCTCTTCCAGTTCACCTTTGACTCTGTTTGATGCTGGCCCTTGTTCTCTTCTAATTTCCTCTCTTTCAATCTCTCACCTGTACTTCACTCTTGGGAAGGTGTGCAGCAAACTCCATGTTTGGGCACTTCGTAGTAAAGGCCTATCCTTCTGTAGTTCTTCACCACTTTCACCAACACAAGACCCCAAATGGCTCCCATAGAGAAACTTCTCCTTTTCCTTCTTGGTACATCAAGCATTTTTCAAGTACCCTATGTAGAGTGTGCCACTATAAAATCTGACAGAGATAGCCAAAGCCAAGTGCCGTCGAGTCGGATCCAAGAGAACCTGAAGTCAAGATTTTTTGTGGGACAAGATAGACTTGTATTGTAACATGTGCAATACAACTTGTACTATCTCTGTATCAGACACCACTCTTGTCAGTCCAGTTACAACAGCAGCTGTCACTGACTGGTGCCTACTGTGTGACAAGAGTCCCTTGGTGGCACAGTGACAAGGTCTGACAACTAAGTTAGCAAACTTAATTGTCCTAAGTGCTACAGACCTCACTGCTGAATATCACTACAGTCATCTTAGAAATACCACCAACAGAAAGCTACACACTGATGCCAGCACCTACTCTACCTTTCAAAGCAATTTTGGAAATCTTTCCGGGATGGCCATTGTGTATGGTGGCATCGTGGCAAGTTCATGAAATTAATTGTACAGTTGTCTGTGAGGAAGTCTTTAGCAAGTATTGGAACACCTTCCCTACTCACCTGATCTGGCCCCAATGACTTTATTCTTTACTTGAAAATAAAGGAAATATTGCAAGAAGACATTTTGATGATATTCAGGACATCAAGGGTAATATAACAACTCTGATGGCCATTCCAGAAAAAGAGTTCCAAAATTGCTTTGAAGGGTGGACGAGGCACTGTCATCAGTGCATAGCTTCCCAAGAGGAGTACTTTGAAAGTGATCACAGTGACAGTAAGCAATGAGGTATGTAGCATTTTTTCTAGGACAAGTTCGTGAACTTTATTGTCGGACCTCGTGCTCAAGAGTTGGATCTGACTCAATGGCACTTGGCTGGTATGTGCTCAGCTACAAACCAAAAGGTTAGACTTTGAATCCACCCAGAGGCACTTTGGAGGAAAGGCCTGGTATTCTACTTTGTAAAGGTCACAGCCAGTTCTAATTTGAAACACATAGGGGTGACATGAGTCAGAATCAATCTGAGGAGAGGCAAGGCCAAGTTGGTGGGGTGTATGGATGCTTCTCATGACCCCTCTTACAACAAAGACCAAAAAGAACAAATGAATCCAGCACAGATGACATTCTAGGAGTGCTGAACATCAAAAGGAAAGCTGACAAATTGGACTGAGCAATGGAGAAGGGAGAGTAGCACCACAAATACATAGGATTCCACAGATCTGACCTGCTAACAAAAAGATGTAGCCTCTGAGTGGTAGGCTGAACAGCAGAGGCTGGTGGTTGTCCTCCTCAGCAGGAGTGATTGTGTGGAGAATTCACTCATACACCCAGAGCCAGTGAGAGATAGTGCCAGATTGTTGAAAGCTAAGTCTTTGTGTGTAACACACTACATACAGACTTAAATCCCTCCTTCATGATAGGCCTATCTTTCTTTTCCCAGTACTCCCCATCCCTCTTTGTCTTTAGGGAAGCAAAACCAGTAATGCATATAACATGTACAGAAAAAGATTTACATAAAGAAAACAGCTCATGCAATTGTAGATACTGAAATGTTGCAAGTCCTGGATTACACTACAGTTCTCACACGGCCATAGAATCTTGTGAACCCAAGGCTGGCAGATCAGAGATTAGAGTTTCAGCTCACAGCCTATGTAGGTTGGTGCATCACAAGATGGCAGGCAAGACTGCAAGGTCACTACTGATTCATGTAGCTGCAGGGAGTCATGAACCCAGGATTGGCAGGTGAGGGAACAGGACTCTTACTCACAGGCTGTGAGGGTTGATGACTCTCCAGAGCTGCTAGTTCAAGTCCCAAAAACCAAGACAAGGGAGCAGAAGCTGCTGGCAACACGAGCAGATGGAAGCAGGCAGTGGAAGGCAGGGAGATGAAGGCTGAGTGTAGGTGGAACACTGCCACAGGCCCCACCCCTGCCATTTTATACAGCTACCAAAACATTGGTCCAGATAAGTTGACACATGGTGTTAACCATCACACTTCTCTGCACTGCACCTGGTGCCACAGTCTGATGCCATTAACTGAGCCAGAAGTAGGACTCTTCAAGCCTGCCCTAAGCCATTCTCCTCCTCCCTTCTCTGCTCTATGCTTGGATATAGAGTCTAACATCATTAAGTAAGCCAGAAGTAGGACTCCTTAAGCCCACCCTGAACCATTCTCTGAGAATCTCACGGTGAACAATTTAGCAAACTCAGAAAAGGGAGGGGATTCTGCTAACTACTCTAAGTCAGAAAATCAGGGTAGAAACTGTTCCTTAACCTAGATTCAGACATAAGTGAATATGACATCCTCATGGACATTAAGGAACAACTGTTAGCCTCCTGTCTTTCTCTGCAGCTACAGCCAGAAACCTGTGTCCATGCCAATCACCCCTGCCTATTTTAGGACAGTAGGTGAGAGCCTGCATCATACATTTGTTGTCCAACTATCTGGACATCTGAGTTGAATCTATATAAGAAAAGTAAATGGACACTTTGGCTCCCATATCTATTAATAGCTCTAGCTACCTGGTGAAAGGACATTAGAGCTTCAAAGATAACAATAACTAAACTCTCACACATGACCAGCCTATTTGCTCATTTCAAAACAAGAAGCTAGAACACAGTAGGCAAACATAAAACAAGTAAATACAGTTTAATGACAGCTCAGAAACAACAGTCTATATCAAAGCACTCAGAGAAGTAGATCACAATTTCTTCAAAAAGCTCCCAAAACAAAGAAACAAATTTTCCACAGAAAGAGAAAATCCAGGCATAGTCAGAGGTAGAATACAAAAGATTAATGCCCAGAATTCTTCAAGGGATGAGGAAGGAGATGAGGCAAAATGCAGCACAGCATAATAACAAATCGAACAAGCTTCAAGAAAGCATACAGCAGCAAGAATTAAAAGTTCAGAAAATTAATAATAAAATTACAGAATTAGACAACTCAATAGAAAGTCAAAAGAGCAGAATTGAGGCAATCAAAGGTCAAATTACTGAGACTGAAGATAAAACACATGACATTGACATACATAAGGAATATTAGATAAAAGAATTTTTTAAAAAATCAAGAAACACTAAGAATTATGTGGGACTCTATAAGGAGGACTAATCTAAGAATGATTGGAGAACCAGAATGGGGCCAAGAGGGGTAACAGAAAATACACAGAAAATTGTTGAAGATTTGCCAACAGAAAACTTCCTTGATATGATGAAATATGAGAAAATAACTATCCAAGATGTTCAAGCTCCACACAAGGTAGATTCCAAAAGAAAGAGACTAAGGCATATTATAATCAAACTTGCCAAAACTAAAGGTAAAGAAATTCACTGCTGCTGAGTTGACACTGACTCATAGTGACCCTATAGGACAGAGTAGAACTTCCCCACAGAGTTTACAAGGAGCTCCTGGTGAATCTGAACCGCTGACCTTTGGCTCAGCAGCCCTAGCATTTCAGTACTACACCACTAGAATTTCCAAATATAAAGAGACACTTTTAAAAGTGGCTGGGGATAAAAACCAAAAATAATCTACAAAGGACAACATAAAGACTAAGCTCAGACTACTCAGCAGAAACCACACAGGAAAGAAGGCAATGCCATGGCCTATACAGGGCCTTGAATGAAAATGATTGCCAGCCAAGAATTATACATCCAGCAAAACTGTCTTTCAAATACGATGGCAAAATTAGGACATTTTCAGATAAACAGAAATTTAGGGAATTTACAAAAAACAAACCAAAATTACAATAAATATTGAAGAGAATCTTGTTTAGAGGATCCATAACACCCAGGTAACAACCCATGACTAGAACACAGAGCAGAGCAGCTGAATATCAACTTCAATAAGGGAACCACAAAAACAAATCAAAGGCAAGACACTGAGATTAAGGAAGCAGATGTCATTATGTAAACTTTGTAAGAAAAAAATGAGGACTCAAAAGTAAATGCAGTTATAGATCTTTCAAAGCACTACATACAAATCAAAGACTGTTTTAAATCTAAAAATACAGGGGGGCAGAGTCAAGATGGCGGACTAAGCACACGTCTCCTTATATCCCTCTGGAAACCAAGACCTGAACTGACAATCAAACAGAGCCTTCTGATCACCTAATCAGCCTCAGGACACGGCACAGAGCTGTTAATTGGGACTTCATACCATTCAGTGAAAAACCTCCTCTCTTTCGCTGACTCCCGATCCTGGCTAGCCCCGGCTCTAACGGACGGAAGGTAAACGCACCAGTTTGACTTTTTTTTCCCTCTGTCTCAGCTGGCGGGTGGAGCTGGGTCTTGCCTGGCGGCTGGACTCAGACGCGCTGCTGGGGGGATAGGCAGGCGAAATTCCCATATTCTGAGAGCCAGGCTCAGGACTCTGTTAATCTAGACACTTTGAGCCTTTCGTTTTATAGCTGCCTCAGTGGGCTTTGTGCAGAGCTTCGCAGTCAGTATGTGGGACGCCATGTTGGTACTGAGATTTTAGCGGGACCTCGTTCTTAGCCTGGGAGCCAGTGCCTGCAAACGGGATAGCGCTTCTCGGACAGAAAAGTAGTGATTTTGCACAGTGCTGCCTACATTGGTGGCCCTACAACAGAAGCAGAGGAATCACTACCTCTCGGCACCTTCAGCCCCTCTGTCTGCTGCCTGTGTCTAAGACACCATCTTGGATACGGTGGCCGCAGCTGGCCCTAATTCTTAGCTTGGGAGCCAGAGCCTGCCCACAGGAGAGTGCTTTTCTATCACAAAACCAGTACTCGACGCAGTGTTGGATAAGGCTAGGCCCTGTCAGCAGAGGCCAACAGGGCAGTAGCATTGCTGTATTCTGAACTAGTTTGTTATCATCTGGGGTTGGATACAGTGGTGCTTACATTGTCAGATGAGAAAAGGGACTTCTACACCTCAAAACCTAACTAACTTGTGAACTGGTCAGATACCTTTGGCTTTACATTTGAAGACAGCCTAGAGAAACATTGGCAATCCATCCTCACAGTACCTCTTCCAGCCTCTATATACTCACATGGGACCTAAAAAGCAACAGACAACTGTGGCATATAAGCAATCACTCACGGCTTCAGAAGGCTCCCAAACAAAGCAACCAAGGAGTTTTCCAGATGAAGAAACTTTTATGAAAGCATCAGGAAGTGAATACAAATTGATTATATACAGAGACCTTCAAGACCTTATACAAAATGCAGCAGAACAAAATGAAAAATTAAGCAAGTTGTTCGATCTGATGGAACACCAGTACTCTGAAATCCAACAGATCAAGAAGAAAATCAAAGACATAGAAACTTCCATGCAAAGCCAAGAAAACAGAATGGAACAAATGGAAAAAAGAATTTCTGACTTGGAAGACAGAGCTACTGATGCCAGCGTCTATGAGCAGAAATCAGAAAAAAGAAACAAGAAAAATGAAAAATATTAAGAAGCATGTGGGACTCTATTAAGAGGAACAACCTTCAATTAATTGGAGTCCCTGAACAGGGTGAGACATCTGAGAACACAGAGAGTATTGTTGCTGAGCTGCTGAAAGAAAACTTCCCAGAAATCATGAAGGAAGAGAATATAGACATCTCAGATGTATATCGGACACCACCCAATATAGATCTCAAAAGAAAGACTCCAACACATATTATAATCAAGCTTAACAAAATGAAACATAAGCAGCAACTCTTAAAGGCAGGAAGACTCAAGGCAAAGCTAACATTCAGAGGGAAACCCTGCAGGCTCTCGTCAGATTTCTCAGCAGAAACCATAATGGCACGGAGACAGTGGCACGACATAGTCAATGTCTTGAAGGAGAAGAACTTCCAACCAAGAATTATATATCCTGCAACACTATCTTTCAAACACAAAAATGAAATTAAGACATTCCCAGATAAACAGAAACTCAGAGACTTTGTAAAAACCAAACCCAAACTACAAGAAATACTGAAAGAAGTTCTTCACTTTGGCTTAGAAGAAGAAAACCACTAACTTTATATTTTAGAACGACACACTACTCAATACTCATTTAGGGAAGGCTCCAAAGTAAATCACAGCTTTGATATGAAAAGAAGCAATCCAGAGATCATCATGAAAACTATGGTGTCATCATAATAAAAAGAGGGATGTACTACAGTCGTTATACTCCTTCCAGATGGAGAGGAAGATTACCAGACTGGTAGTAATTAAAATTGGGTTTATAAATAGTTTATTAAGGGGGCTCATGGGGCAGCTGTAAAGCACAACAAAGATGTATCATACCATTTCAAGAAATCTAACACACGAGTCTCAACAACTATAAAACCAGTTCTGAAAAAGGTGAAAAATCAACTCACAAAAAAGAGTGTCTCAGAACAGACTAATAAGAACAACAGAGAAAACATCAACATAAAAATAAACATATCACAATGGCAGCAGTGAACACATACCTATCAATAATTACATTGAATGTGAATGGACTGAATGCTCCAGTAAAGAGACACCGAATGTCATCTTGGATCAAAAGACACAACCCATCCATATGTTGTCTACAAGAAACTCACTTGAGACCTAATGACAGGAACAAACTGAAAATTAAAGGATGGAAGAACATATATCAAGCTAACAATGAACAAAGAAGAGCAGGGGTGGCAATTCTAATCTCAGACAAAATCAATTTTAATGTGAAATCCACCATCATGTACAAAGATGGACACTATTTATTGCTGAAAGGTTCAGTACAGAAGCAAGACTTAACTATATTAAATATTTATGCACCTAATGTCAGAGCACCTAAATTTGTCGAAGAAACACTGACTACGCTCAAAAGAGAGTTAGATGACTCCACAATAATAGTGGGAGACTTTAACACTCCACTCTCATTACTAGACAGATCATCTAGAAAAAAACTCGGTAAAGATACAGAAGACCTCATTGACACAATTAACCAACTAAACCTCGTTATATACAGAACTTTCCACCCATCAGCAGACAACTACACCTTCTTCTCCAGTGCACATGGAACATTCTCCAGAATTGACCACGTGATAGGCCATAATGCAATGCTCAACAAAATCCATACCATTGAATTACTGCAAAGCATCTTCTCAGATCATAAAGCCATCAAAGTTGAAATCAATAACAGAAAAAACAGAGATAGAAAGTGGAACCCCTGGAAACTGAACAACATCTTGCTCAAAAAAACATGGGTTATAGAGGAAATCAAGGATGAATTAAAGAAGTTCATGGATTCCAATGAGAACGAAAACACTTCCTACCAGAACCTATGGGATACAGCCAAAGCAGTGCTCAGAGGTCTCTTTATCTCCATAAATGCACACATCTGGAAGGAAGAAAGAAACCAAATCAAGGAACTAACTCTACAGCTTGAACAAGTAGAAAGAGAGCAACAGAGGAACCCCTCAGGCACCGGAAGAAATGAGAACATAAAGATTAGAGCAGAGCTAAATGAATTAGAGAATAGAAAAACAATTGAAAAAATTGTAAAGACCAAAAGCTGGTTTTTTGAAAAGATCAACAAAATTGATAAACCACTGGCCAAACTTACTAAAGAAAAGCAGAAAAGGAAACAAATAATCCAAATTAGAAATGAGAGAGGAGTTGTCACCACAGATGCAACAGAAATCAAAAATATCATAACAGAATACTATGAAAGACTGTACTCTAACAAATTTGAAAACCTAGGGGAAATGGACAAATTCCTTGACTCATATCACCTCCCCAAATTATCACAACGTGAAGCAGAACAACTTAATAAACCCATCACAAAGGAAAAGATTGAAAAGGTCATCAAAACACTGCCAACCAAAAAAGGTCCGGGCCCAGATGGCTTCACAGCAGACTTCTACCAAGCATTTAGAGAAGAGTTATCCCCAATACTACTGAGACTATTTCACAGTATAGAAAGGGATGGAGTACTCCCAAACTCATTCTATGAAGCCAGCATAACCCTGATACCTAAGCCAGGGAAAGATCCAACAAAGACAGAGAACTACAGACCGATATCACTCATGAACCCAGATGCAAAAATCTTTAATAAAATTCTTGCCAACAGAATACAACAACATAACAAGAAAATAATCCATCATGACCAAGTGGGATTCATACGAGGGATGCAAGGCTGGTTCAACATCAGGAAAACAATTAATGTGATTAACCACATAAATAACACAAAAGACAAAGATCACCTGATTTTGTCCATTGATTCCGAAAAGGCATTTGACAAAGTCCAACACCCATTCATGCTAAAAACTCTTAGCAAAATGGGCATAGACGGCAAATTCCTCAACACAATGAGGGCCATTTATACAAAGCCAATTGCTCACATCATCCTGAATGGAGAGAGACTGAAAGACTTTCCCTTGAGATCAGGAACTAGACAAGGATGCCCACTGTCACCTCTCCTATTCAACATTGTGCTAGAAGTTCTAGCCAGAGCAATTAGACAAAAGGAAATTAGGCAAAGAGAAAATTAAAATCTCCCTGATGGCAGATGATGTGATTGTATACGCAGAGAACCCCAAGGACTCTATAAGTAAGCTACTCAAACTGATAGAAGGTTCAGCAAAGTCTCAGGATACAAGATAAACATAAGTAAATCAGTAGGATTCCCTTATACCAACAACGAGACTGTTAAGGAGGAAATTATTAAATCAATACCATTTACGATAACCCCTAAGAAGATAAAGTCCCTAGGAATTAATCTAACCAGAGAAACAACAGACCTTTACAAAGAGAACTACAAGCCCTTACTACAAGAAACTAAGAGAGACTTAGATAAATGGAAAAACCTACCCTGCTCATGGATAGGAAGACTGAACCTTGTGAAAATGTCTATTTTACCCAAAGCAATTTATTTATATAATGTAATCCCAATACAAGTTCCAGCATCATTTTTTAATGAGATGGAGAAAAAAATATCCAATTTTGTTTGGAAAGGGAAGAAGCCCCAGATAAGCAAGGTACTACTAAAGGAGAAGAACACACTGGGAGGTCTCTCATTACCCGACCTTAAAACATACTACACTGCCACAGTGGTCAAAAAAGCCTGGTACTGGTACAAGAACAGACAGATCGATCAATGGAACAGAATTGAGACCTCAGAGATGACATCATCTGCCTATGAACAGTTGATATTCGACAAATGCCCTCAGACATTAAACTGGGGTAAAAACAGTATCTTCAACAAATGGTGCTGGCAAAATTGGTTATCCATCTGCAATAAACTGAAACAAGATCCATATCTTACACCTTATACAAAAACCAACTCCAACTGGATAAAAGACCTAAATATCAAACCTAAAACGATAAAGCTCATCCAAGAAAAGGTAGGAACAACAATGGAAGTTTTAATACACAATGAGGACAGACTCCAAAATCTGTCAAAGAAACCTCAATCAACAGAAGAGAAAATAGATAAATGGGAACTATTAAGAATCAAACACTTTGGCTCATCCAAAGATTTTATTAATAGAATTAAAAGAACACCCACAGAATGGGAAAAAATATTTGGCAACTCTATGTCAGACTGACGCCTGATCTCCATAATCTATAAGATACTACAAAATATCAGTAAGAAGAAGATAAACCATCCAATTAAGCGATGGGCAAAGGAGATGGACAGACACTTCACTAAAGAGGAGATCCAGGCAGCCAAAAACCACATGCGGACATGTTCACAATCTTTAGTTATTAAAGAAATTCAAATCAAGACAACAATGAGATACCATCTCACCCCAACAAGATTGGCCATGATCTAGAAAACACAAAACAACAAATGCTGGAGAGGCTGTGGAGAATGTGGAACCCTCCTACACTGTTGGTGGGGTCGCAAAATGGTCCAGCCTCTTTGGAAGGCAAACTGGCACTTCCTTAAAATAATGGATATCAATATACCATTTGACCCAGTAATTCCACTACTTGGAATATATCCTACAGAATCAAGGCCTTTCACACTAATGGATACATGCACCAGAATGTTTATCGCAGCACAGTCCACGATAGCAAAAAGATGGAATCAACCCAGATGCCCAACAATAGAAGAATGGATAGGTAAACTATGGTACATATACTCAATGGATCACTACACAATGATAAAGAATAGTGATGATTCCAGGAAACATCTCCTAACCTGGTTTCAACTGGAAGACATTAGGTTGAGTGAAAGTAGTCAGCAACAAAAGGACAAACACTGTATGAGACCTCTACGATAAGATCTCAAAAACAGACTTGTGTATAGAAGAAAAGACTCTTTGACAGCTGTCAGGTAGGGGAGGGGGAGAGGGGGAGGGTTTAGTTTAGATAGTTACTAGAAATCTAGTTGGGAGAAAGTGGTGATAGCACATATTAGAAACAAGAACAACATTAAGTAGACTTCAACATAACTTGAGTACTCCTTCCATCTTAACTCAATACTGCAAGGATAGAGTAGCTGTGGCGGGGGGTGGGGGACCATGCTCTTAGGCAAAATCGAGGCCAATTGGCACAACTAGTGTTTTGCTAAGAGAGCTCTCTGCACCCCACATTGGTGAGTGGCGTCTGGGTTCTTAAAAGCTGCCAAGCTGCCATCCGTGGACACAGCAAATGGTCCCAACTCAGCAGGAACGGATGCTCACAGAGGACCAAAATGACATGTGGTAAAGACAGCTGAGAAGACAGAGAGACCCACAAGAGTGGGTGCCTACATCGACTTGGGACTGGAAGAACCTGATGGTGCCTGGCCACCACCAGTGATAGCCACGATGTAGCTCACAGAGAGGAGTCTCACTGGTAACACCAGAATAAAAAGAGGTGCACCCTGAGATCCCCACTAAAAGACCTCAATTGATGGTCCAGCGGTTTTGGGGTTCCTCTGAGAGCATGGCCCCCTGCCCTGATACTGCCCTTTCCCATAAATTATAACAAAGGTCCACTCTTTGGACAGGAATGGGTTGGACTTGGCAATGCAGAGTGACCATATATTGGAAGCACTTTATGGTTCTATACATCTATAGGATATCATCTTGCTGACCTCTGGCTGGAGGAAGTGGAGTGGACGGAGAGGAGGGGAAAGGAGGCTGTTGGGAGGATGAGTCATGCATGGAGCAGAGAGGAATAGTGTGCTGTCACCAGACAGGGAGAGCAGTGGAACTGCATATAGGTGGTCATGTAAATTTATCTGTGAATGTACATTTTCACTCAGTTATGTTAAATAAAAATAAAAATTAAAAAAAAAATCTAAAAATACAAGGATAAATATTAAGGTAACCATAAGGAAACTATGAGGAATATGCAGCAAAATAATAACCAAGAAAAACATGAAGTCTCAGCAAATATGAAACCACCAACATTGAAAAAGATGAAAAGAAAACATACGAAGAAAAAAGACTCAGCATAGAAAATTATAGGGAACAAAGGATTTGTCTACAATACACAAAAAAAGACCTTAAAAGGATAGCACTAAGCTCATACCTATCAATAAGCACGCTGAATGTAATTGGACTAAATGTACCAATAAAGTGTTGGATAGTGGCAGATTGGTTATGAAAATATAACCCAGGTATATGCTGTCTGTAGGAGACATGTATAACACTCAAAGACACAAGCTAAAACTCAAAGGATGGAAAAAAAATATGTCAAGCTAACAACATTCAAAAAAAGCAAAATTAGCAATACTAATCTCTGATAAAATAGACTTTAAAGTAAAATCCATCACAGTAGAGAATAAATGTCACTATATATTGATTAAAGGACCAATACTCCAGGAGAACATAACCATATTAAATATCAACACACTCAAAAACAGAGCTCCAAAATACATGAAACAAATGCACTGAAAACAGAAATGAGACAACTCAACAATAATAGTAGGAGACTTCAACACACCAGTTTCAGTGAAAGACAGAATATTTAGAAAAAAGCTCAGTGAAGACATGAAAGATCTAAATGCCACAATCAACCAACTTGACCTCATAGACATATACAGAACACTACACCCAACAGCAGTCAAGTATACTTTTTCTTCCAATGCACATGGAACATTCTCCTGAATTGACAACATACTACACCACAAAGCAATCTTTAACAAAATTCAAAGTATTGAAATATGACAAAGCATCTTTTCAGATCACAAAGCCATAAAAGCAGAAATCAGTAACAGAGAAAAGAAGGAAAAAGAAAATCAAATGCATGGAAACTGAACATCTTCCTCAAAAATGACTAATAGACAGAATCAAAGATGGAATAAAGAAATTCATAGAGTCAAATGAGAATTAAAACACATTTTAACAGAATCTACGGGACACAGCAAAAGCAATTCTCATAGGTCAGTTTAACTCAGTAAATACAGACATCCAAAAAGAAGAAAGGACCCAAATCATGCCATTAACCCAACAACTAGAACAAGTTGAAAGAGACTAGGAAAAGAACCCCTTGGACACCAGAAGAAAGCAAGTAATAAAAATTAGAGCAGAACTAAATGAATTAGAGAATATAAAAATGATTGAAAGAGTTAACACGACCAAAATCTGATCAACAAAATCAATAAGCCATTGCCCAAAAGGATAAAAGAAAAGGAGAATAGGAAGCAAATAACTCAAAGAAGAAATGAGAAGGGCAATATCACAAGAGACACAACTGAAATGAAAAGAATCATAACAGAAAACTATGAAAAATTGTACTGTAATAAATTTGAAAAACAGGTTATCCTTGAATACTCTGGGGGTGAGTTCTACTGATACCTAGGGTCGCCATGAGTTGGATCCAACTCGACGGCACTTGGCTTTTAGAGGAAATGAACAAATTTCTGGAAACATATAACCTATACTAACAATAGCCCAAATAGAAGTAGGACAGTTAAATAAACCCATCACTAAAGAAGGATTGAAAATGTAATTTAAAAAATCCCAACTTCACCAAATCACCATTTTCTAGAGCCCCCAAGAAGATAAAATACCTAGGAATAAATCTAACCAGAGAAATAACAGACCTTTACAAACAGAACTATAAAATCTTACTACCAGAAACTAAGAGAGACTTACATAAATGGAGAAGCCTACTCTGCTCATGGATAGGAAGACCTAACATTGTAAAACTGTCTGTTTTACCCAAAGCAATCTACATATATAATACAATCCCAATACAAATTCCTGTGACATTTTTTAAGGAGATGGAGAAACACATCACCAACTTTATTTGGAAAGGGAAGAAGCCCCTGATAAGTAAAGTACTACTAAAGAAGAAGAAGAAGAACACACTGGGAGACCTCTCACTATCCAACTTTAGAATCGATTACACTGCTACAGTTGTCAAAACAGCCTGATACTAGTACAAAAAGAGACAAATCAGTGGAACAGAACTGAGACCCCAGAGATGGCACCGTCTTCCTATGAACAGCTGATATTTGACAAAGGCCCTAGGACATTAAACTGGGGTAAAAGCAATCTTTTCAATAAATGGTGCTGGCAAAAATTGGATGTCCATCTGCAAAAAATTGAAACAAGACCCATATCTCAAACTTTATGCAAAAACCAACTCAACCTGGATAAAAGACCTAAATATCAAATCTAAAATGATAAAGCTCATGCAAGAAAAAATGGGATCAACAACGGAAGTTTTAATATACAAAATCTGACAAAGCACAGTCAACAGAAGAGAAAATAGACAAATAGGAATTACTAAGAATCAAACACTTTTGCTGATCCAAAGACTTAATCAAAAGAATTAAAAGACCACCTACAGAATGGGAAAAAATATTTGGCAACTATACGTCTATCAAATCCACCAGGCGCTCCTTGAATACTCTGGGGGTCAGATCTACCATGGCCCCTAGGGTAGCCACGAGTCGGATCCGACTCGACGGCACTTGGCAACTATATGTCAGATCAACATCTTATCACCATATTCTATAAGGGACTACAAAATGTCAATAAGACTAAGATAAATCATCCAGTTCAGCAATGGGCAAAGGAGCTGGACAGACACTTCCCTAAAGAGGATATCCAGGCAGCCAAAAGACACATGCGGATATGCTCTCGATCACTAGCTATTAAAGAAATTCAAATCAAAACGACAATGAAATACCATCTCACCCCAAGTAGTTCAGCCATTATCCAAAAAAATGCAAAACAACAAATGTTCGAGAGGCTGTGGAGAAATTGGAACTCTCCTACACAGTTGGTGGGATTGCAAAATAGTGCAAACTCCTTGGAAAGCAATTTGGTGCTTCCTTAAAAAGATGGAAATAGATATATCATTTCATCCAGTAATCCCACTGCTTGGAATATATCCTACAGATACAAGGACAGTCACACCAACTGATACATGCACATTAATGTTTATTGTAGCACAGTCCACAATAGCAAAACGATGGAATCAACACAGACACCCAACAGCAGAGGAATGGATAGATAAACTCTCCACAGAACACTATGTAATGATAAAGAACAATGATGATTTTAGGAAACATCTCATAACCTGGTTTCAATTGGAGGACATTATGTTAAGTGAAAGTAGTCAGCAACAAAAAGACAAATATTGTGTGAGACCCCTATGATAAGAACTTCAAAACAGACTCATGCATAGAAGACTCTTTGATGGCTGCAAGGGTGGGGAGGGAAGGAGGGTGAGGGTAGGGTATAGACAAGATAGTTGATAGAAATTTGGTTGGGTGAAATCTGTGACAGCACACATTATAAAGAAGGTCAGTTTTAACTGGACTCCAATATAACATGATTACTCCTCCCATCTTAAGCCAATATTGCAAGGACAGAATAGCTTGGGCGGGGGGTGGGGAGCCATGCTCTCAGGGGAAATAGAGGCCAATTGGCACAACTAGCATTTTGCTAAGAGAGTCTTCTGCGTCCCACACTGGTGAGTGGCATCTGGGGTCTTAAAAGCTGCTAAGCTGCCATCTGAGATACAACAAATGGTTCCAACTCAACAGAAACAGATGATCACTGAGGACCAAAATGACATGGGGGAAAGAGAACCCAGAAGACAGAGAGACCCACATGAGTGGGTGCCTAGATTGGCTTGGGACCAAAAGAACTGGATGGTGCCCCGGCACCACCAGTGATAGCCACAATGGAGCTCACAAAGTTGTGTCTCACTGGCAACTCAATAATAAAAAAGGGTACACCCTGAGATCTCCACTAAAAGATCGTAATAGACAGTCTAGGGGCCTCAAGGCTCCCATTGGAGCATGGCCCCTGGCCCTGATGCTTCCCCTGTCCATAATTGACCGTGGAGGTCAACTCTTCGGACAGGAATGGATTGGACTTGGCAACACAGAGTGGCCATATCATGTGTGCACTTTATGGTTCTATGCATTTATAGGATGTTGTCCTGCTGCCCTCTTACTGGAGGTGGGGGAGTGGGTGGAGAGGAGGGGATAAGAGATTGTCAGGAGGGTATGACATGTATAGAATGGAGAGGAAGAGTGTGCTGTCATGTGGCAGGGAGAGCAGTGGGAGCTGCACAGAGGCAAGCACGCAAATTTATATGGCAATGTACATTTTCACTCAATCATAATTTTTTAAAAAAAAAGTCCCAACCAGAAAAGTCCCTGGCCTTGATGGCGTCACTGGAGATTTCTACCAAACTTAGAGGGAGTTAACAAAGCTATTACTGAAGACATTCCAGAGCATAGAAAATGATAGACTATTCCCAAATTCATTCTATGAAGCCAGAAGAACCCTAATACCAAAACCAGATAAAGAAAGCACAAAAAAAGGAAAATTACAGACTAATATCTCTCATTAACTTAGATGTAAAAATCGTCAACCAAATTACAAATAATAGAACTCAACAACATATAAAAAAAATAATTTACCATGAACCAGTGGGATTCATACTTGTGACGTAGGATTGGTTCAACATTCGCCAAGCCAAGTGCCGTCGACATTAGAAGACCAATTAATGTAATCAACCACATAAATAAAACAAAAGACAGGTACCACTTGATTTTGTCAAGCGATGCACAAAAGGCATTTGACAATGCTCAACAGCATTCATGCTAAAAACTCTCAGCAAAGTATGAATAGAAGGGAAATTCCTCAACACAATAAGGGGCACTGGGTTGGGTTTATCCAAAGCCAACAGCCATTGTCATTTCAAATGACCAGGGTCATTTCATTGACCCTGAGAACAAGAACCAGACAAGGATGCCCACTGTCACCACTCGTATTCAACATTTTCCTGATGGTTCTGGCCAGAGCAATTGGGCAAGATAAAGAAATAAAGGGCATCCAAATTGGTAAGGAAGAAGTAAGAGTATCTCTATTTGCAGATGATAAGAGATCATACACAGAACACCTTAAAGAATCCAAAAACAAAACAATAAATAAAACTACAAAAGGACAAATATTGTATGACATCTCTACGATAAGATCTCAAAAACAGACTTGTGTATAGAAGAAAAGACTCTTTGACAGCTGCAAGGGAGGGGAGGGAGGGAGGATGAGAGGCAGAGGGTTTAGTTTAAATAGTTGCTAGAAATCTGGTTGGGAGAAAGCGGTGATAGCACACATTAGAAACAAGAACAACATTAAGTGGACTTCAGCGTAACTTGAGTACTCTTTCCATCTTAACCCAATATTGCAAGGATAGAGTAGCTGGGGCAGGGGGCAGGGGACCATGCTCTTAGGCAAAATCGAGGCCAATTGGCACAACTAGCGTTTTGCTAAGAGAGCTCTCTGCACCCCACATTGGTGAGTGGCGTCTGGGGTCTTAAAAGCTGCCAAGCTGCCATCCGTGGACATAGCAAATGGTCCCAGCTCAGCAGGAATGGATGCTCACCAAGGAGCAAAATGGCACTTGGTAAAGATAACCTAGAAGACAGAGAGACCCGCAAGAGTGGGTGCCTTCATCGACTTGGAACCAGAAGAACCGGATGGTGCCTGGCCACCACCGGCGATAGCCACGATGTAGCTCACAGAGAGGAGTCTCACTGGCAACACCAGAATAAAAAGGGGTGCATCCTGAGATCTCCACTAAAAGACCTCAATTGATGGTCCAGAAGTTTCGGGATTCCCCTGAGAGCATGGCCCCCAGCCCTGATGCTGCCCTTTCCCATAAATTATAATGAAGATCCACTCTTTGGACAGGAATGGATTGGACTTGGCAATGCAGAGGGACCATATATTGGATGCACTTTATGATTCTATACATCTATAGGATATCATCCTGCTGACCTCTGGCTGGAGGAAGGAGAGTGGTTGGAGAGGAGGAGAAAGGAGGCTGTTGGGAGGATGAGACATGTATGGAGCAGAGAGGAATAGTGTGCTGTCACCAGACAGGGAGAGCAGTGGAAGCTGCATATATGTGGGCATGTAAATTTATACAGGAATGTACATTTTCACTCAGTCATATTGAATAAAAAATAAAAAACTACTGGAACTAATAGAGGAGTTCAGCCAAGGATCAGGATACAAGATAAACATACATAAATCAGTTGGATTCCCTTACACCTACAAAGAGAGCATCAAAAACGAAATCACCAAATCAATACCATTTACAATAACTCCCAAAAAGCTACTGTAAAATATCTAGGAATAAATGTAACCAGAGATGTAAAAGACCTATACAAATAGTATTACAAGACTACAGTAAGAAACCAAAAGAGACCTAGGTAAGTGGATACCTACCTTCCTCATGGATAGGAAGACTTAACATCATGAAAATGTCTATTCTGCCCAAAGCAATCTGTATATACAATGCCATCCCAATACAGATCCCAATGGGCATTTTTTAATTTGATGGAGAAACAAATCAAAAACATCATGGAAATGGAAGAAGCCCTGAATAAGTAAAGTGTTACTGAAGAAGAACAAAGTTGAAGGCCTTGCTCTACCCGATTTTAGAACCTATTACACTGCCACAGTAGTGTACTGGTACAAAAATAGATACACAGATCAAAGAAACAGAATTGAGAATCCAGATATAATATCATCTTCCTATGAGCAGCTGATATTTGACAAAGGCCAAAGCCTGTAAACTGGAGAAAAAGTAGTTTCTTTAACAAATAGTGGCAGCATAATTGTCTGTACGAAATGAAACAGGACCCATATCTCAGGCATGCACAAAAACTAACTCAAAATGGATCAAAGACCTACACATAAAAATCTAAAACAATAAAGACCATGAAATTAAAAATAAGAAAAATTCTGGGAGCCTTAATACACAGTATAAACAGACTACAAAATATTGCAAAGAATGCACAAACACCAAAAGAGAAAACAGATCACTAAAAGCTCCTTAAAAAATCAAACAGCTATGCTCATACAAAGACATCATCAGCAGGGTAAAAAGATTAGCTACAGATTGAGAAAAAAAACAGTTGGCTACCACAAATCTAATCAACATCCAATCTTTATAATCTGAAAGTATTGCACAACCTCAAAAAGAAAAAGACAAATAATCCAGTTAAACAATGGTCAAGGGGATATGAACAGGCACTTCCACAAATAAGACATCCAAGACACTAACAGACATATGAGGAAATATTCATGGTCATTAACCATCAGTGAAATCCAAATCCAAATTACAACGAGATACCATTTCACTCAAACAAGGCTGGCATTAGTCCAAAAAGCACAAAATAATAAACACTGGAGAGGTTGTGGAGAGACTGGAACTCTTCTACACTGCTGGTACAACCACTTTGGAAACTGATTTGGTGTTTCCTTAAAAAGCTAGTAATACCATACAATCCAGCAATCCCACTGCTTGGAATATATCCAGGAGGAATAAGGGCTGTCACAGGAACAGATACAAGCACACTAATGTTTACTGCAGCATTGTCCACTGTAGCAAACAGACAGAATTAACCTAGGTCCTCACAAATGGATGAATGGATAAACAAACTACGACATATTCCATAATGGGATCCTACACAATGATAAAGAACAAAACAGTGATCTTAGGAAACCTAATATGGAATCATTTGGAAGACATTAGGCTGAGTTAAATCAGTCAGTTACCAAGGATAAACATTGTATGAGAACACTATTATAAGAACTTAACTAAAGGTTTAAACACAGAAGAAAATAATCTTTGATGATTACAAGGGTGGGTTACAAGAAGGGTGAGAAGGATCTTCACAGATTAAATAGCAGGCAGGAATTGTGTGAAGTGAAGGGAGTAACAGCACACAGCAGAAGGGAGGTTAGCACAACTGAACTACACCAACAGCTAAAAGGTTTTCTAAATACATCCCAACATTTTGAAGGACAGAGTAGTAGCAGGGACAGGGGTCTGGGGACTATAGTTTCAGGGGAAACATCTAGGTAAACTGGAATAACTAAGTTTTGTTGTTTAAAAAAAGGAAATGCTCTGCATCACACTTTGGTGAGTGGCATGTGGGATCTTAAAAGCTAGCAGGTAGCCATCTAAGAAGCATCAGCTGTTCTCAATCCACCTGGAGCTGAGGAAAATGAAGGATGTAAAAGACATGAGAAAAATACTGAGCTCAACGAGACAGAAGGTTCCATGTGATCCAGAGACTGCATGAGCATAAGAGCAGAAAAACTAGATGGTGCTTGGCCACCACCGATGACTACCCTGAAAGGGAACACAACAAGTAGTCCTTGATGTAGCAGGAGAAAATGGGTATGCAAAACTTGATGGTCGTTAGCCCAGAACTGAAATCATTACCAAAGCCAACTCTTCAAAGAATGGACTGGACTATGAGACAGAGTTGTACTAGTGAAGAAAGTGCTTCTTGGCTTAAGTATATACAGATTGGAGCAGCTCTTGTCCAGCAGTGAGACGAGAGGCTAGAGGGAGACAGGAGTTGAATGAATGAATGGGAAATAGAGAGTGAAAAGGAGGAGTGTACTATCACAGGGGTGATGGAGGGAGCAGTTACAGTTGCAAAGCAGTGGGTGTATGGCATTTTATATGGCAAATTGATCTGGGTTGTAAACTTCCACTTAAAGCACTATATACATATATATTAAAGAATTAATTTGACAGCAACTGCTTGGTTTTGGTTTATTGTGTGTCAAGTGCTGTAGACAACACTCTGAGGATACCTAGCAAGGATACCCACCTTGGGCTCACTTTACAAATGAGAATAGAGTCTCAGAGAGGTGGGCAAAGCAGAAAGTGCTGTGTTGAAACGTGAGGTTTCATTTCCACCATCCTAAAATACAGCCTTATCTAACAGAAATGAAAAAATATTGCCAGTCCGCAGTATGTGCCCAACTATGTGATTCTCAATTTCTGGACAACTGGCACCACTACCAGATTTAGTCACAAAAGCTTGCAACAAATGACAAGAAACTAGCGGGTGCATTTTTAATGAAAACTGCTTTGCCTGTTCCTGTAACATCTGACTCTCCTTTTCTCTAAACATGGTAAGCATTCAATAAATTAAAAAAAAAAAAACCGCTTTGCTGTTGATTCCAACTTACAGCAATTCAATAAATAGTTCTGATTTATTGACTTTTTCTACTTGAACCAAAGATTAGAAGGAGCTCCTTATCTTTGGCCTGTAGCCTGATCTCAGGTACTGAATCCTGGAACTTTTGGACTCTCTTCTCACATCTAACATGAACACTCTTAAAGGGTTAATACTATGTAGCTTCCCCGAGTATGTTTATTCTTCCCATTCAGATTTACAAGCCAAGTAACACCCAAGAGAAAAATATGTCACTGTTTTCATAGTCCCAGGAGCAACTCAGACGGAATGTTTGCTGGTTGTGTTAGCAAACATTTTTGGTTCCTTCAGGAGGAAACTGGGAAATGCTGAACATAAGTAAAATATCTCTAAATTCATTTGAGATTCTAGGATAAGATAAATGACAACATAAGTCCCCGTGGGGCATGCACAGTGGTAGTTAATGAGAATGAGCCCAGAGTTTCACCTTGCATATCACCAACTTGGAAGAGGCTCAGTGTGTCCTTGGGAAATGTTTAGAAAATGCAAGGACACCCAAAAAACACAAAACAACAAATGCTGGAGAGGCTGTGGAGAAAGTGGAACCCTCCTACACTGTTGGTGGGGTTGCAAAATGGTCTAGCCTCTTTGGAAGGCAATCTGGCACTTCCTTAAAAAAATGGATATCGATATACCATTTGACCCAGTAATTCCACTACTTGGAATATATCCTACAGAATCAAGGCCTTTCACACCAACAGACACATGCACCAGAATGTTTATCGCAGCACAGCCTACGACAGCAAAAAGATGGAAACAACCCAGATGCCCAACAATAGAAGAATGGATAGGTAAACTATAGTATATATACTCAATGGAGCACTACGCAATGATAAAGAACAACGATGACTTCAGGAAACATCTCATGACCTGGTTTCAACTGGAAGACATTATGTTGAGTGAAAGTAGTCAGCGACAAAAGGGCAAATATTGTATGAGACCTCTACAATAAGATCTCAAAAGCAGACTTGTGTATAGAAGAAAAGACTCTTTGACAGCTGCAAGGGAGGGGAGGGAGGGAGGGAGGGGGGAGGGTTTAGATTAGATAGTTGCTAGAATCTGGTTGGGTGAAATTGGTGACAACACACATTAGAAACAAGAACAATGTTAAGTGGACTTAAAAATAACATGAGTACTCCTTCATTCTTAACCCAATATTGCAAGGACAGAGTAGTTGGGGCAGGGGGCGGGGGACCATGCTCTTAGGCGAAAGCAAGGCCAATTGGCACAACTAGCGTTTTGCTAAGCGGGCTCTCTGCACCCTACATTGGTGAGTGGCGTCTGGGGTCTTAAAAGCTGCCAAGCTGCCATCCGAGGGCACAGCAAATGGTCCCAGCTCAGCAGGAACGGATGCTCACCGAGGAGCAAAATGGCATGGGGGAAAGACAACCCAGAAGACAAAGAGACCCACATCAGTGGGTGCCTACATGGACTTGGGACCAGAAGAACCGGATGGTGCCCTGCTACCACCAGTGATAGCCACGATGGAGCTCACTAAGTTGAGTCTCACTGGCAACACAAGAATAAAAAGGGGTGCACCCTGAGATCCCCACTAAAAGACCTCAATTGATGGTCCAGTGGTTTCGGGTTCCCCTGGGAGCATGGCCCCTTGCCCTGATGTTGCCCTTGACCATAAATCATAACGAAGGTCCACGCATCGGGCAGGAATGGATTGGACTTGGCGATGCAGTGACCATATATTGGATGCACTTTATGGTTCTATATATCTATAGGATGTCATCCTGCTGACCTCTGGCTGGAGGAAGGAGAGTGGGTGGAGAGGAGGGAAAAAAGAGACTGTTGGGAGAATGAGACATGTATGGAGCAGAGAGGAATAGTGTGCTGTCATCGGGCAGGGAGAGCAGTGGAAGCTGCATATAGGTGGGTATGTAAATTTATACGGGAATGTACATTTTCACTCAGTTATATTAAATAAAAAATTTTTTTAAAAAAAGAAAATGCAAGGACAAAAGCTTGGAGACTGTGTTCACCTAACTAAGGAACAGCTTCCTGCAGTGGGCTGGGGATCCGACTCCATCCTAGAAGGCAGCATGACAGGGAACAGAAAGGGATCAAAGGGGAAGATACTTCAAGACGACTAACAATGACATTCCTCTGGCAACTAGAAAAGAGAATTGATACGACTTGACCTAAGCAGTGACACAAGTTGACACGGTTATCATGAGACCTTCAGGTAACTTCTTCAAGATGTATGTGAGAATTCTTATGCGACACTGCCTATTGCCCCACTCCCTTCACACACTTATGGACATACATGTGACCTTGAGAGAACCAATGCTATCACATCTCCTTTTCCAACTCCCAGAAGAGCCCTTTCCTTGATGTGGGAAAATACGACAGCTCATCCCAAGACTGCCACTTAGAATAGAATCTCCTGAGAGGTGCAGGAAGCATGCAGAACTCCAGTCTTCAGGGAGGGTCATATCTGACCTTTCCAAAGCTAGCTTGAGGAAACTGATCTGTCCATCAGCAATTAATATTTGTCAGTTACACAGATCTACAAACCTGGCAAGAGATGTTCTGTGGAAAGATGTGTCACACTGGGAGAAGGGAGTCTGGACTCAATCCTTGAACTGGACATCCTCTCTCATTTTCTATTTCCTAGTCTTCTCTCTTCCTTGTGTTCCCTTCTTCCATTTACCTTCCAACATACTTCCATCTCTCTTTCAACCAATAATCAATCTGTCAATGAGTTGGCAAACTTATTAAAATTGATTGCCATTAATGCACGAACAATATCATTAGTATTCCAGTAAGGCAGTACCATCCTCACCTTCAATGCCTTCAATGGTTCAGTGCCCAGCTGATGAACCTCATGTGTACTTACCAATTGTATTTTTTTTTTTTTTATCGGTGGACACTTGCCCATTGCTATGATGCTAAATAGGTTTCAGTGACACTTCCAGACTAAGATGAACTAGGAAGAAATGTCAGGTGATCTACTTCTGAAAATCAGTCAATGAAAACACTTTGGGTCACAATGTTCTGCAGCTGATCATGGAGATGATATAGAACCAGACAGCATTTCTTTCTGTTGTGCACAGGCTAGTCATAAATCAGAGACCAACTAGATGGTAACTAACAACATTGTTACTGCCACCACTGTCTGAAAATGTTCTTCCAGGAACTGAGAATTAAAGACATTGACTCCGACACGGGAAAGAATAACTAATCTGGTAAAGCAGAAGCAGAACTTTAAGTCAGAGGTACACAAAGGCAGGAAACACCAGAGTGGGTTGATGAAGTCCAGCGACGCTTTCTGGAGATTCCAGCACCAGAGATACCAAATGAGACAAAGAATTAAGAATCTGGGCCTCAAAGGATGGTCATGTGAGTGAGGCTAAGGAGCAGGCAAAGGGCATGCCAGCATGAGAGAAGCTCTTGGTTCTGTTTCTCTGGAAAACCCTGACTGATACACTATTCGCTCTACTTCTCCAACCTTTCCCCCTTGATTGATCCCTGTTTTCTTCCTCTACACTAAGGTTTGGAATTTTTTTTTTAATCAGTCACAAACTCCATTATTAACAGCATTTTTTTTAATTAAATGGAAAAGGAAATCAAAATGATGAGGACATAAAGCCTGTCTTCAGTGAATTTCTTAGGCAACAGATTCTAAAAATTCTAAGAAAACAACCCAAAATTCTTTGTTGCCTCCTAGAGTTGTGTTTGCAAAGTCTGGTCTGGTCTTGGAGGAAACCTGGCTAGGTTCTCCTGTGAAAAGACTCCTGGCAAACACCAACTGTGGGCTCATTATGCCCAGGAACATATTCCTGATGTGTTTGCTGCCTGCGGAAAATACCACGCCAAGCTGGAGTAAGGGATTTTCTGAGAGAGGTGTCACCAGGCATTTCTTGAAGATGAGATAAGCCTCAAGTAACAAGCTGCCACTTGAATAAGCTGCTTTTCTGGATACAACTGTGATGACAGCTGCGATGCCAAGTTGCCACAGAGGGAAGTGTTGCTTTATTCTTCTGGTGGGCCAGACTCTTTGAAGTGAGCAAGCTCATCCCATGAGGTTTACTGAGCAGAGCTGCCCTTAGGCAAAGACTGTCAAGTAAAGGAAGTTTCCTTGCTGTATTCCTGCTTCTCACCCTACCCCAAGATAACAGAAACTCCGTGTCTGTATTCTCTTGCACCCTCTAGAATCCCTTTGACCGCTGAAGGCTCTCTATCCCTTCTCCTCTTAGAATAGGTCTTCCCTGAGCCCATTTTTCCTATAGTCCCTGCTCTATTCTAATGATTCAGTTCAACTCAAGTGCTAATGGGTGAAAACTTATCCCATTAAAGCTAAGTACTGTGTTTACAAAGACACATGGTATCAGGAACTTAAGCCTTACAGCAATTCATCAAAGTGAGATTCTGTACCATGAAGTCTTTCCAACCCCCTTGCATTCCAGCCCACTCAGAAGTGGCCACTCAGTAGTCACCGTGGTAATTTGGGTCAGCTACTTAGCTTTCTGAAAGACTTATTGCTCACTAAGTCCTCTTGAAACTCTTGCAAATACTTGCTTATATTTCCAATATAGAGTCTTCGAGGGAGGAAAGTAGGGATGCACCTTCGCCAAAAGGTATGTTCTTCAAATAATTTGTAATACAGTTCCTCTGGACAACAAACTGATATTTTATTCAGAAATCTCAATCACAGTTGCTAAGAGAACACACTTGCTTCATATCTGTGTATGACAAGACCTGCAGCCTTTAGTTAGAGACAGCCATGCGACAAAATGTCAAAGCAGGTTAAGAAGTGTAGGAGCATGAAAGATGTCAGCCTGGAGACTAGATAAAGTAGGACTCTGATGCCAGCTCTACCACCACCTGATAAACCTTGGCTATGCTACTTTGTTTTGGTTTCCTCATCCGGAAAACGGTTTTATCATTAACATAAATGCTTTTCGTAGAGGATGTTAAATTGACTGCTGATATTCAACACATGCTGCTTTCCTTCCCCATCCTTTCATCTTGATTGATTAAGTTTTCATTACTTATAAAACTGGACAGGCTTTTAATTATCTTTATATACGCAAAAGAGGCAAGAAGTCATTATCAAAAAAAAAAAAACCTGTTGCTGTTGAGAAGATTCTGATTCAGGGGCCATACGGGACAGAATGGAACTGCTCCACAGTGTTTCCAAGATGTACCTGGTGGATTCAAACTGCTGACCTTTTGGTTAGAAGCCATAGCTCTATATGGCTATACACTATACCACCAGTGTTTCTGAGGAGTTACTACTCTACCCAACACTGAAAATATGACAAATAATTAAAATAGTTGAGCATCAATGATGGATGTACTGGTATTCCCCTAAAAGATACATTCAAGTGATATAACAAACCATGGTACCTATGAAGGTGACCTTGTTTAGAAATACAGGTTTGAAAAATGCTACTAGTTAACATGGAACCCTAGTGGCATAGTTAGAAGCTTGGCTGTTAACCACAGGACCAGCAATTTACATCTATCAGCTGCCCATTAGGCCATTAGAAACCCCATAGGACAGTTCTTCTCTGTCTTTTAGGGTTGCTATCAGTTGTAATCGACTTGATGGCAATGGGTCTGGTTTTTTAATCTGTCAACATAAGTGTACACTGGAGAAGGATGTGTCCTAATCCAGTCCGAGTGGTGTTCTCACAAGAGAAGAAAACAGATAGAGACACAGACAAGAACAACAATATGAAGACACATCTGTAAGTCAAAGAATGCCTGAGGATACCCAAAGCTCAGCGAGATAAGAAAGGATATTCCCCTAGAAACTTCAGCAGGAGCATGGCCCAGCCACCATTTTGAATTAGTCTCCACAACTGTTGGATAATAAATTTCTGTTGTTACAAGCTTCCTAATTTGTGGTATTTTGTAACAGCAGCCCTAGGCAAATAATAATGTATCATTAAGAGGTTTAAAAAAAAAATTCACACTGGTTTAGCCACTATTGTTTGCTTTACCTGTAGTATTCCAAAGAAAGTGGTTGGACCTAAAATCTAAAATCTCTGCTACACTGACCTAGGCAAGCCATTTTCCAGGATTAGACATGCTAACTTGTATATACTATATACTTTCAAGATGATAGTAGTTGCCTGAAAATATGCTTATCAGGTAAAGTAATTGTTTTCCAGTTAGAAGACAACTGCCAGAATGGACACACTGTAAGACTGTAAAGGCTCCAATGATATGCAGTCTCCTTCACAGATGTGATCAGGCTGTGCTATTCACTTGGCCTCTAATAGTTCAATAAAAACAACAAGCCTTTGGGTGCCAAGGCCATGTACTCAGAAGATCGTCTCAGAAAATCAGCCACAACATGTGTAAATTGGACTCTCCGAGTTCTAAAATGGTGCCACTAATTGAATGGTGCTGGAAGAAAAATGTATTATCTGGATTATTGGGAAGGAAGTGCTTTAAGACTGCTTTGATACAATTACACACTATTGATAACCCCTATTGTGTTACACTCAACACCAGAGATTTATTGTTTTAAGAGAAGCAGCACCTGTGATTTTATCTGCAGCCATCCCCTACTGTGCACACACTGGGGTGCATCCATTTGGGTACCTCCAAGTACAGCCCAGCTCAAAGTAAGTCCCATACAACTTTTAGAGTTGAAACTGCCCCTGTGTTGTAATCAGTTTTCATTACAGCCCTTTAATCTCTTCATTCCTGGTACACAAAACTTCATCACCTTTATTTTCTGTCATAATTGCATGTGAAAGATTTCCCTTTGGGTAGACCCTGGATGCCAAGCTGGTACAGAAGAGAGTGTTGAAAGGGGTCATGTGACCTGCCTGCTTTAGAAGGAAACCCATACACCTGTGGAAGACAAACAATTTTTCAGAGATACGACATATCTATCATCTGTCCACAGGATATGAAATGTTCTGTCTGCTTAATAGCAAGAGGCTATGAATGGCAAAATACAAAGTGCTGAAAGAAATCTGTAGCATGCAGCTCACTGTCTGGCAGGCCTCCCCAGGCCTGGCTCACTCCTAGCCAGGGAGAAATCTGCACAGTGCTTGTCACTGCGGCAGGCAGAGAGGCTAGCTGTGGTCCTGTTGCTGCTCCCTGTCACACTGTCATTCAGGTGTCATCACCTGCTGACAGGGCCACATGCTTCTCAATTATAGTCCAGGTCCCCATTCACGCTGCATCCTATTGCTACTCATTGAAAATCTGCCACCAGTCAGATGTCCTTAACAAAATATTCCAGTCTCTAAAAAAGATTGCTGTCAGGGCCTGCCCTGTTGCTGGACCCCAAGTTTCACTCTCCCCCAGGTGCAGCTTTCACCTCTTCCTGCTCAGTCAGGGCCAGGCAGGTCTGCTTTCAACAGAGTCAAATAAAACCCTGGAGTCTAAGCAAACACAAGGGCTTGATGGCTCTCTGTTACCTGGTGTCTTCATCTTGATGTTTGAATCTTTCTTGCTAGGATCTTGTAGATTTAGCTGGTCTGTCAACAAGTGGCAATGTCAGCAGCAGAAGAAACAATAGTTTGAATAATAATGCTATTGTTGTTGGTTGATGTCAAGTCAGCATGGACGATGCCATGTACAATAGAATGAAAAATTGCCCAGTCCTGCACCATCTTCCTACTCATTGATATGATGGAGTTGATGTTGCCATCACTGTATATTCTAGGTGCCTTCCAACCAAGGAGCTCATTAACAGCACTATATTGGATCCATAAGGTTTTCACCGGCTAATTTTTGGAAGTAGATCACCATTCCTTTCTTCGTGCTGTGTCTTTGTCTGCAAACTGCTGAAGCCTGCCAACCATGAGCGCCTCTTCTGGTATTTGAAATATTGGTGGCACAGCTTCCAGCATCATAGCAACACACAAGCTACCACAGTACAACAAACTGAAAGACAAGTGGTAGATAATCACTACATGGTCATTTAATATTACATGAAGTCAATATAATATTATTTGCTTACACCATTAGCAAAACTCTGAGAACCTAAGGCATACCCTTGCCCACTCTGGTGAGAGGGAAAGCCCAGTGCTCTAAATACATGAGGAAAAGCTTAGGAAAAATAATATTGTTCCTTTTACCCAAGGGTCTCTGCCTGTGTTTAGAATGTTAAAATAATTTTGCATTCCTAGGATTAATTCTACTGAGTCTTGATGTATTATCCTCTTTATATATTGTTGGATTTGCTAAAAATTTTAAGAAACTTTTGTGTCTTTGTCGATGATGCATATTTGTCTGGAATTTTCTTTTCTTGTAATATCTTGTTCTGGTTTTGATATCAAAATAATGCTGATCTGAGAACATGAATAAAAAAAGTGCTCCCTCCTTTTCAATTTTCTGGAAAAGTCTGTAAATAATTTGTATTCTTTATTAAATATTTGGTAGAATTCATTCTCTTTTCTAAAGATTCTTAAGTATAAATTCACTTGAAAATTTACATAGAGAGGCAGGTCCAAGATGACAGAGTAGACACATGTCTCCTGGATTCCTTCTGAGAACTAACACCTAGAAAAATAATTGAACAGAGTAGGGTGGACATTCCAGGAGACCCAAGGTCTGGTGTAGGGTTGTAAGATTGAACTGGGCAACAGGAAGGGGGAAGCCACCTCTGTCAGAGGTGAGGCAGTGGCAAACTGAGTCCTGCTTCTGCTGGTGCATTGTTTGAGAGGAATCCAGGTATGGATGACTTCATTGCTCACTGGGAGGCTGTGACTGGGACTGCCAAGACTTTGAGCCTGGCATGAACTGGCTACTGCACTGAACAGCAGTGCTTAAGTAAACAATGTATCCTGCAGCAGAGAGACAGTGTTTGGGACAGTCACATCCAGAAAATCCACCTGCAGCTGCTGACTGAGGCTGTCAGTGCCCCTCTCCCTTTGCTTCTCTGAGTTGCACCATAGATACCACTGATTCAGTGCAGGAAAGGCAGCTCAGGCTGGACTCCATCTGGGTCAGCTGACAGGCAGAGTTAACCATGCTTGAGGTCTTACGTGGAGCTAATTCCCATGCTGAGCAACACTCCCTGTCTGGATAGTGCTTCTTTCAGCAGAAAAGCTGTTTTTAAGATGATTGTACCTAGAGATCATAGAGGGGACCAGCAGTAGAGTCTGGCAGCACCCTACTTGATCCCCTCCTTGAGCCATGCCATACCATCTGGTGATGGCCTACAAGGTGCCATCTCTGTCAGTCAAGAGGCAGGGTCTGCCACTCCTGAGGGCCTGGCTGCTTTCTGTTGCTACTGGCCAACACCTCTGTCAGCAGAAAGGCAGTTTTTATGTTAAAGAGTGATTAGAGAATGCAGTGGTGACTGCTGCCTGAGTGCAGTGGTGCCATTTCCACTAGTTTTCACTGAGCCACATCATAGGATCAACTGATGCCCTTCCAGTGACTCCTTAAATAGGGCACCATCTTTGTCAGCCAACAAGTGGGGCCTGCCACACCTGAGGGTCCAGTTACTTTCAGCAGCTGCTTCACAGTGACCTTATCAACAGAAAAGCAGGTTTTAAGACAAACGCATTCAGAGAATGCAATGATCTCTGGCAGCCAAGTGTGGTGGAATCCTGCTCTCTTCCCTTCCCTGAGCTACATCATAGTCTTGATTGGCGTGATGATGGAGGGTTGGCACAAGTAGTTCACCACTTTTAGCAGCCAGGAGGTGGGGCCTACAACCCCTGAGGGCCCAGCTGGGGCTAGCTACAAAGTCAAGCAGCACTGAAGGGGTTGACAAGGTCTGTATTGCCAAAGAAACTAAACATAAGTCAGTTGTATCTAGAGAAGGCAGCAGCAGCTGGCAATCAAATCTACCAGTGCCTTTACTCACTCCCTTCTTAGAATGTGCCATAGCTTCTGTTGGTGTAATAACACAGAAACTGAACAGCTTCTTGATGGCATGAAGACAACAATCAATATCTAACCATTTAATGAAGCAGACCACCACAGCTCTGGAAAACTCCCAAAATAAAGATGAAGGAGCCTTTCTGAAATTATCAGAGGTAAAATACAAAAGAATTACGTAGAGATCCGTTCTAGAGATTAAGCAAAATGTGGTGGAACAAAATGAAAAATTAAATAAGCTGTATGAACTGTGAGAACACCAACAATCTGAAATCCAGCAGATCAATAATAAAGTTACAGAATTATATAATTCAGTGCAAAGCCAAAAGAGTAAGATGGAGAAAATGGAATGCAGAATCAGTAAGGCTGACGATAAAGCAACTGACACCAACATTTATGAGGAGAAAGCTGGTAAAAGAAACAAGAAAATTGAAGAAGCATGTGTACTCTATCAAGAGGAATAATCTACAAATAACTGGAGTTCCTGAACAAGGAGGGATAGCAGAAAATACAGAAAGAATTTTTGAAGAGTTGCTGACAGAAAACATCCCTGAAATCATGAAAGAAGAAAATATAGATATTCAAGATGCTTTTCATACACCACAAAAACTCGATGCCAAAAGAAAGACACCAAGACATATTATAATCAGCTTTAAGAAAATGAAACATAAAGAGAGGCTCTTAAAGGCAATGAGACTTAAAGCAAAACTAATGTACAAAGGGAAGCCCTGTAGGCTTTCGTCAGACTTATTGGGAGAAACCATGTTGGCAAGAAGATAATGGGATGACACATACAAAAACTTGGAGGAGAAAGACTTCCAACTAAGAATTATATGTCCTGCAAAACTGTCTCTCAAATATGAACATGAAATTATGACATTCATAGATAACAGAAGCTTAGAAACTTTGCAAAAACCAAACCAAAACTACAAGAAATTCTGAAGGAAGCTCTATGTTTAGAAAAATAACAACATCAAATGTATACTTAAGGATGCAATGCAGGACACAGCATCCAGAGTCCTACTCAGTTAGAGAAATCACTAATCTTAATAAAAGCTAAAATATTAAAAGTAGGGAACCAGTGATCTTAACATGAGAACAATGATATCATCATACTATAAAGAGGGGTATATTACAACAGATATAACCTTCTCAGATGGAGAGGAAGCTAAGAAGATATGCAGAAGCTGAAGACTGGTTTAAACTTAGGACTTAAGGAGAATCAAAGGGGTAGGCACAAAGCAAACAATGTGACATATCAAAACAAGAAACATAATACAGGAGTCTCAACAAACACAGAATCAACACTGAAAAAGATGAAAAGTAGACCCACAAAGAAAAGTGACCCAGAACACAATATTAAGAAAACATAAATAACACAAAAATAAAGGCATCAGACGACAGCACTAAACATATACCTATCAATAATGACACTGAATGTAAATGAATTGAATTCTCCATTAAAGAGGCAGAGAGTAACAGCTGGGATCAAAAAATATGGTCCATCTATATGTTGCTTATAAAAAACACAACTTAGACTCAAAGATATGCACAAACTGAAAATCAAAGGATGGATAAATATATACCATGCTAACAACATACAAAGAAGAGCAGCAGTGGCAATAGTAATCTCAGATAAAATAGATTTTCATGTAGAATCTACCATCATGGACAAGAATGGTCATTATTTACTTTGGAAAGTTTCAATGCATAAGCAGGATATAAAGGTATTAAATATTTATGCACCCAGTACTACCACATCTAAATTCATCAAACAAATGCTGACAACACTGAAAAGTGAAGATCATTCCATAATAACAGTAGAACACTTCAATAGTCCATTCTCAGAAATGAACAGATCCTCCAGAAAAAAAGCTCAGTAAAGACACAGAAGGTCTAATTGAGACAATCAACTAACTAGACCTCATTGACTTTTATAGAACTTTTAACCCAACAACAGATAAGTACAGCTTCTATTCCAATGCACATGGAACATTCTCCAGAATACACCATGTATTAGGTCATAAAGCAAGTCTCAACAACAAACATTTTGGGGGGGACACAATACAATCCATGACATCCCACCCTTTGGCACCCCCAAAATCACATCTTTGAAACATGTAATATATTCACTTCATCATAGCAAAATACAAAAGTCCTCTATATTTGTGAAAACTAGCATACAAGCTATGTGCTTCCAAAGGCACAAGGGTACAACAGATACAAGTTGGACATTCCAATACAAATGGGAGAAATTGCAGGGAAAGAAGGCATTAACAGGCAACAGCAAGTCAGCAAAACACATTACATTAGCCCTCAAAGCTTTGAAAATACTCTTACATTTTGTGAGACATTCTACACAATGGCCCTGCCCTCCAGACTTTGGCCATACTCTGGATTCCGAGTGGACACCCCCAGCTCTGTGCTACAACTCTGCCTTCAAGGCCCACTTGGACAGAAACTCTGCCCCATTGACTTTAGGTGCACCCTAAGCCCACCCTTACAAATACAGAAAGCCCTGGTTCTACCCTTTCAAACCCCTGAGGTCACAACCATACCTTTTGAGATTGAGGCAGCTCAGCTTCTCACAATGTTTCTCTCTTCAGCTTCTGCCTCCTATGGCTGTATGGTCAGGGCCTCAGGCCTGTATCTGCCCAACAGGGGCAAGTGTTCCAAAGCTCTGTAGCTCCACTCATTCAACTGCCTGGAGGCACCCCACTCAGCTAAAAAGCCTCCTGCACAGAGGCATTCAGCTCTCTCACTCCCTGAGGCAGCTCCACCAATTCAAGTACCCAGAGACAACCCACTCCTCCAGGAAACATCTGTGCACAGTCACTCAGCTCTCTTGCTCCATGGGTCAGTTCCAGCACTGCCTCTGGTTCTTCTTCTTCTGCTGCTGCTGCCACCAGTCCTCTGCTTGGATGGCTTCTCACCACTTATACCATCTTTGGTTCCTTCTGAATCTTCCATCCATTCACAGTTTCAAAATGGCTCCCACATTTTAGATATTTGCTAAAGCAGCACCCCACTCTCACAGTACCAAATTCTGTTTTAGCTAGGGCTGCTCTAACAAATACCACAGAGTGGATGGCTTGAACAAAATAAAGTTTATTCTTATACAGTCCAGTAGGCTACAAGTCCAAATTGAGGAGGTCCGCTTCAGGGGAATGCTTTCCCCCTTGTCAGTCTGGAGGAAAGTCCAGTATTGCATCACTCTTTGTCCAGGGAGCATCTTGGCACAGGAACCTCAGGGCTGAAGGACGTGCTTTTCTCCTGATGTTGCTTTCTTGATGCTTTGATATTCCCAATTCTCTGCTTGCTTCCCTTTCCTTTTATCTCTTGTAGGACATAAGGATTAAGGGTGACACAAGTTCATACTCCAGGGAAATTCCCTTTACAGTGGAGCAGGGAGGTGATCTTATAAAGCGATTTACAGTCCCACCCTAATCCTTTAACATATAGCATAGGAAAATGACAAAATAGAGGATAATCATAGAATACTGGGAATCTGGATCAGGCACATGGCTACACGTATTTCTTAGGGGAACACTATTCAATCCATAACACTAGGAATCAATCTAACCAGAAAAATAAGAGACCAATACAGAGAAAACTAGAAAGCCTTACTGCAAGAACTTATGGAGACCCTAGGGGCCAGGGTAGAACTGACACTCATAGTATTCAAGGAGCACCTGGTGGATTTGAAACTGACTCAATGGCACTTGGCTGGCTACTGCAAGAAACCAAAAGAGACTTACATAAGTGGAGCAACCACCTTGCTCATGGATAGAAGAGTTAACATTGTGAAAATGTCTATTTTACCCTAGCCAAGCCAAGCCAAGTGCCGTCGAGTCGGATCCGACTCATGGCGACCCTAAGTGATCTACATATACAGTGCAATCCCAGTACAAATTCCAATGACATTTTTTAATGAGATGAGGAAACAAATCACCAACTTTGCTTGGACAGGAACAAAACCCCGGATAAGTAAAGCACTCCTGAAGCAGAAGAACACAGTGAGAGGCTTCACACTACCCAACCTTAGAACCTATTACACTGCCACAATAGTGAAAACAGCCTGGTACTGGTACAAAAAGAGACATATAGACCAATGGAACAGAATTAGGACCCCAGAAATATCACCATCCTCTTATGAACAGTTGATATTCAACAGACTCAAAGGTCATAAACTGCGGTAAAAACAGTCCCTTTAACAAATGTTGCTGGCAAAATTGTATATTCATCTGCAGAAAACTGAAACAAGTCCCATATTTCACAGCTTATACAAAAACTAACTTGAAGTGGATCAAAAGTCTAAATATAAAATCTAAAACGATAAAGATAATGCAAGAAAAAATAAGGTCAAAAGAAATAAAGTGCATCTGCATCAGCCAAGAAGAAGGGAAGATCTTCCTATTTGTAGATGATATAATTGTGTATGTAGAGAATCCCAAAGAATCCATAAGTAAACTACTGAAAGTAATAGAAGAGTTCAGAAAACAATCAGGATATAAGATAAACATAAGTAAATCAGTAGGATTCCTTTATACCAACAAAGAGATCATTAAAGAATAAATCAAATCAATACCATTTACTACAACCCCAAAGAAGATAAAACACCTAGGAGTAAATCTAACTAGAGAAATAAGAGACCTACACAAAGAGAACTATAAGACCTTACTGCAAGAAACTAAGAGAGATCTACACAAATGGAAAAACCTATGCTGCTCATGGATAGGAAGATTTAGCATTATGAAAATGTCTATTTTACCCAAAGTGATCTACATATACAATGCAATCCCAATACAAATTCCAGTAATCTTTTTTAATGAGACAGAGAAACAAACCACCAACTTTGTTTAGAAAGGGAAGAAACTCTGGAAAAGCAAAGCACTACTGAAGAAGAAGAACACTGGGAGGCCTCTCACTACCTGACTTCAGAATTGATTACACTGCCACAGTAGTCAAAACAGCCAAGTACTGGTACACAAAGGGACATATAGACCAACGGAACAGAGTTGATACCCCAGAGATGCCACCATCCTCCTATGACGAAGGCCCTAAGATTTTAAACAGGTGTAAAAACAGTCTCTTTAACAAATGGTGCTGACAAAATTGAGTATCCATCTGCAAAAAAATGAAATGAGACCCATCTCACACCTTATACAAATACCAATTCAAATTGGATAAAAGACCTAAAAATCAAACCTAAAATGCTAAAGCTCGTTAAAGAAGTCACCAAATCAATACCATTTACTACAGCCCCAACGAAGATAAAATACCTAGTAGTAAATCTAACTAGGGAAATAGGAGACCTATACAAAGAAAACTATAAGACCTTACTGCAAGAAACTAAGAGAGATATACATAAATGGAGAAACCTACACAAGAAAAAATAAGATCAACAATGGAAGTTTTAATATACAACTTAGACTTTAAAATCTGACAAAGCACTATCAACAGAAGTGAAAATAGATAAATGGGAACTACTAAGAATCAAATACTTTTGCTCATCCAAAAGAATTAAAAGGCCACCTACAGGATGGGAAAATATATGTGACAACTATATGTCAGACTGACATCTGATCTCTATAATCTACAAGGTACTCCAAAATATCAACAAGAAAAGGATAAATAACCCACTAAAGCATTGCACAAGGGAAATAGACACTTCTCTAAAGAGGGTATGCAGGCAGCCAAAAGACACATGTGGAAATGCTCATCATCATTAAAGAAGTCCAAATCAAAACTATGATGAGCTTTGATCTCACTCCAACAAGTTGGCCATGATCCAAAAAACACAAAACAACAAATGCTGGAGAGGCTGTGGAGACATTGGAACTCTCCTACACTGCAAGTGGGATGGCAAAATGGTAGAATCTCTTTGGAAAGCGATCTGGTGCTTCCTTAAAAAGCTGGAAATACATACACCATTTTATCCAGTAATTTCACTTCTTGGAATATATCCTACACAAGCAAGAGCAGTCACACAGATAGACACATGCACAAGAATGTTTATTGCAACACAGTCCACAATAGCAAAAACGAAAATCAACCCAGACACCCAACAACAGATAAATGGGTAAACAAACTATAGTATATATACTCAATGGAGCACTATGCAATGATAAAGAACAGTGATGACTTTAGGAAGTATCTCATCACCTGGTTTCAATTAGAAGACATTATGTTGAGTGAAATCAGTCAGCAGCACAAGGACAAATTTGCATGAGACCTCTACTATAAGGACTTTAAAACAGACTCATGTCCAGAAGAAAAGACTCTTTGATGGCTGCAAGCAAGGGGAGGAAGGTAGGAAGAGGGTTGGTTATAAATTAGATAGCTGGCAGAAATTTGGTTGGGTATAATCAGTGACAGCACCCATTAGAAAGATCAATTTAACTGGACTTCAACATAACCTGAAAACTCTTCCAATCTTAACCCAATACAGTAACAGGGGCAGGGGATTGGGAACCATGTTCTCATGGAACATCGAGGCCAATTGTCATATCTAGCTTATTGCTAAGAGAGTCTTCTGCACCCCATATAGGTGAGTGGCATCTGGGGTCCTAAACGCTAGCAAGCTGCCATCTGAGGAACATCAAATGGTCCCAACTGAGCTGGAACTGATGATCACCAAGAATAGCAACAACATGATAGAAAAAGAGCCCTGATGATAAAAGGCCAGAGAGTTCCCCTGGGAGCGTGGCCCCTAGACCTGATGATGCCCCTGATCATAGATCATTGCTGAGGTCAACTCTTCAGACAGGAATGGAATGGACTCGGGGACACAGAGTGGCCATATCATGTGTGTACTTGATGGTTCTATGCATCTATAGGATGTAGTCCTACTGGCCTCTTACTACAGAGGAGTGGAGGAGGGGACAGAAGATTGTTAAGAGAGAGCTGCAGATAGGTGGGCATGCAAATTTGAATTGTATTGTAAACATTCATTGAATCACAATTAACAAAAAAAAAAGGAAAAATAGGGTCAACAATGGAAGTTCTAATACATGTCTGAAACAGACTACAAAATCTGACAAACAATACAACAAACAACAGAAAACAGATAAATGGAAACTACTAAGAATCAAAGACTTACGCTCATCCAAAACTTTGTCAAGAGAGTTGGAAGACTACCTGCAGAATGGGAAAAATATTTGGCAACTATATGTTGGATCACCATCTGATTTCCATAATCTAAAGGGCACTGCAAAATATAGAGATAAGTGCTATTGTTGTTGTTGTTATTGTTAGGTGCCGTCGAGTCAGTTCGAACTCATAGCAATCCTATGAACAACAGAACGAAACACTGCTCAATTTTGCACCATGTGCACAACTGTTTTTGTGCTTAAGCCCGTTGTTGTGGCCACTCTGTCGATCCACCTCGTCGAGGGTCTTCCTCTTTTTCTCTAACCCTCCACTCTACCAAGCATGATGTCCCTTTCCAGTGACTGATCTTTCCAGACAACCATGTCCAAAGTATGTAAGACATAGTCTTCCCATCTTTGCATCCAAGGAGCACTCTGATTGTACTTCTTCCACAACAGATCCTGTTTATTCCTTTGGCAGTGCATCATACATTCAACATTCTTCTCCAACACCACAATTCAAAGGCATAAATTCTTCTTCTGTCATCTTTGTTCATAGTCCAGCTTTCGCATTCATATGATGCGACTGAAAATACCACAGCTTCGGTCAGGTGTGTTTTATTCTTCACGGCGACATCCTTGCTTTTGAATACTTTGAAGAGGTTTTTGTGGCATATTTTCCCAGTGCAATGCATCTTTTGATTTCTTGACTGCTGCTTCCAAGGGCATTGACTGTGGACCCAAGTAAACAGAAATTTTTGACAATCTCAGTCCTGTCTCCATTTATGACAATGTTGCTTACTGGTCCAGTTGTGAGGATTTTTGTTCTGCTGATGTTCAGGTGCAATCCATACTGAAGGCTGTGATCCTTGATTTTCAACAGTAAATGCCTCAAATCTTCTTCATTTCCAGCAAGTAAGGTGGTATCGTCTGCATAACGCAGGTTGTTAATGAGTCATCCTCCAATCCTGATGCCTCGTACCACTTTGTATAACCCAGCTTCTCAGAATGTTTGCTCAGCATACAGATTAAAAAGGTATAGTGAAAGGATACAACCCTGACGCACACCTTTCCTGACTTTAAAAGATGCAGTGTCCCCTTGCTCTGTTTGCATGACTGCCTCTTGATCCATATACAGATTCCTTAAGAGCACAATTAGGTGTTTTGGAATTCCCACTCTCCACAATGTTAGACATAGTTTAGTACGATCCACACAGTCGAATGCTTTTGTATAGTCAATGAAACACAAGTAAACATCTTGCTTCTATTCTTTGCTTTCAGTCATGATCCATTCGACATCAGAGATGATATCACTCGTTCCACGTCCCCTTCTGAACCCAGCTTGATTTTCTGGCAGTTCCTTGTCAATATATTGTTGCAGTCACTTTAAATGATCTTGAGCAGAAGTTTACTTGCATGTGATATCAGCGATATTGTTCAGTAATTTCCACATTCAGTTGAATCATCTTTCTTTGGAATAGGCATAAATACGGATCTCTTCCAGTCAGCTGGCCAGGTAGCTCTGTTCCAAATTTCTTAGCATAGACAAGTGAGTACTTCCAGCACTGCATTTGTTTGTTGAAATATCTCAATTGATATTCCATCAATTCCAAGAGCCTTGTTTTTTGCCAATGCCTTCAATGCAGCTTCAACTTCTTCTTACAGTATCATTGGTTCCTAATCATATGCTACGTCTTCAAATGGCTGAATATTGACTAGTTCTTTCTGGTATAAAGACTCTGTGTATTCCTTCCATCTTCTTTAGATGCTCTCTGAGTCATTTAATGGTTTCCCTGTAAAATCCTTCACTAGTACAACTCAAGGCTTGAAGATTTTCTTCAGTTCTTTCAGCCTGAGAAATGTAGAATGTGTTCTTCCCTTCTGGTTTTCCATTTCCAGCTCTTTGCACATATCATCATACTACTTTCTTTTGCCTTCTCTAGCTGCTCTCTGAATCTTCTGTTTAGGTCTTTCACTTCACCATTCCTTCCTTTTACTTTAGCTGCTCAACATTCAAGAACAATTTTCAAAGTCTCCTCTGACATCCAATTTGTTTTTTTCTTTCTTTCCCGTCCTTTTAATGACCTCTTGCCCTTTTCATGGGTGATGTCTTTGATGTCATTCCACAATTCGTCTGGTCTTCAATCATTAGTGAGCAATATATCCAATCTGCTCTTGAGATGGTTTTCAAACTCAGGAGGGATATACGCAAGGTCATACTTTGGCTCTTGTGGACTTGTTCTAATTTTCTTCAGTTTCAACTTGAATTTGCATATGAGCAATTGATGATCTATGCCACAGTCAGTACCTGGTCTTGTTCTGACTGCTGATATGGAGTTTTTCAACTGTCTTTTTCCACAGATGTAGTCAATTTGGGTTCTGTATATTCTATCTGGTGAGGTCCGTATGTATAGTTGCCATTTGTGTTGGTTAAAAAAGATATTAGCAATGAAAAGGTCATTAGTCTTACAAAATTCTATCATGCAATCTCTGGCATTATGTCTATCACCAAGGCTATATTTTCCTACTGCCGATCCTTCTTCTTTGTTTCCAACTTCTGCATTCCAGTCACCAGTAATTCACAATGCATCCTGATGGCATATTCGATCAATTTCAGACTATAGAAGCTGGTAAAATCTTCAACCTCTTTATTTTTGGCCTTAGTGGTTGGTGGGAAAATTTGACTAATAGTTGTATTAACTGACCATCCTTGTAGGAGTATGGATATTATCCCATCACTGACAGCATTTTACTTCAGGACAGATCTTGAAATTTTCTTTTTGATGATGAAAAAAACACCATTCCTCTTCCAGTTTTGGTTCCCAGCATAGTAGACCATATGATTGTTGGATTCAAAATGGCCCACACTGGTCCATTTCAGCTCACTAATGCCCAGGATTCCAATGTTTATGTGTTCCATTTCATTTTTGACAATTTCCAGTTTTCCTAGCATCATACTTCGTACTTTCCACGTTACGATTATTAGTGGATGTTTGCAGCTATTTCTTCTCCTTTTGAATCATATCACATCAGTGAATGAAGATCCTGGAGGCCTTACTCAATCCACATCATTAAGATCGACTCCACTTTGAGGAGGCAGCTCTTCCAACCTGGGGGGCTCACTTTCAAGCATGATACGTGACAATGTTTGGCTGCTATTCATAAGGTTATCCCTGGCTTATTCCTTTCAGAAGTAGAATGCTGAGTCCTTCTTCCCAGTCTGTCTTAGTCTGGAGGCTCAGCTGAAATTTATCTACCGTGGTTGACCCTGCTGGTACCTAAATACCAGTGGCATAGCTTCCTGCATCACAGCAACAAGCAACAAGCAAGCCTCTACTAACAGGCAAGATAAATGTAAATAACCAAATTAAGCAATGGGCAAAGGAGATATCTTCCCTAAAGAAGACATCCAGGCAGCCAAAAGACACGTGATGAAATGCTCATGAACATTAGCTATTAGCAATTCCAAATCAAAGCTACAATGAGATATCATTTCACCCCAACAAGGTTGGCCATGATCCAAAAAAACACAAAACAGCAAATGCTGGAGAGGCTCCAGAGAGACTAGAATTCTCCTACACTGCTGGTGGGAATGCAAAATGATATAAACTCTTTGGAAAGCAACTTGGCACTTCCTTAAAATGCTACAAATAGAAATAACATATGATCTAGCAATCCCACTGCTCAGACTTTATCCTGGAGAAATAAAGGTTGTCACATGAACAGATTCTTGCACATGAATGTTTCTTGCAGAACTGTCAGCAATAGCAAAAAGATGGAATCAACCTAGGTGCCCATCAATAGATGAATGAGTAAACAAGCTACGGTCCATACACTCAATGGAACTCTATAC
This sequence comes from Heterohyrax brucei, assembly GCA_028571685.1. Taxonomy (NCBI): domain Eukaryota; kingdom Metazoa; phylum Chordata; class Mammalia; order Hyracoidea; family Procaviidae; genus Heterohyrax; species Heterohyrax brucei. Next base: position 78,252,432 of record CM053154.1, on the reverse strand, counting down.
AGTCATAAAGAATAATGACAATTTTAGGAAGCATCTTATAACCTGATTTCAACTAGAAGACTTCATGCTGAGTGAAATCAGTCAGCAGCAAAAGGATAAGTATTGTATGAGACCTCTGATATAAGGACTTAAAAATAGACTTATGTACAGAAGAAAAGACTCTTTGGTGGCTAACCTGGTTGGAAGAGATGGGGAGTGTTGTTCATAGATTAGATAGTAGATAGGAATTTGGTTAGATTAAAGCTGTGACAGCACATAGTAGAAAGTAGATCAACGTAACTGGACACATCATAAACTGAAACGTTTTCTAAATTCAACCCAATATTTCAAAGGATAGAGTAGCAGGGTTGAGGTCTGGGGACCATGTTTTCAGGAAACAATGAGGCCAATTGGCACAGTTAATCTTTTGCTAAGAGAATCTTCTCCACCCCATGCTGGTGAGCCAGCAAATTCCCATATGAGGTACACCAAATTGTCCCAACTAATCTGAAACAGATGATGATGGACAAGAATAAAAACACCAGGAAAAAAGAGCCCAGGAAGCAGGATCCATACAAATGGGAGACTGGATCAACATGAGAGCAAAAGAACTAGATGGTGCCTGGCCACCACCAGCAAGCCTCCTGCCAAAAAGTGCTCAGCTGTCTCACTCAGTGGTTTGGAGAGCCTAGCTCTGCCAATAGGTACCCAAAGAAACCCCACCCCACTAGCAAGGCTCCTCTACAAAGTGTTCAGCTTTCTTGTCCTGTGAGTTGGCATAAATACTTTAACCATGTTGTTCCATAGTCTGGGCAACCCAGAGCACCATTTCATGCCATTTTCAGTGTTATAGCTATGTCTATCGCCTGAGTCTGGGAGGTTCTTAGAACAGTGACTCTGGATCCAAAGGACATACTTCATTGCAGGCTTTTCTTGATAGCAATGAGGCCCCCTCCAGTTGATTGACTCTTTACACACCAAACCAGATGGCAAAACTGATCAATCTCCTACAAGAATTTCATGTACCTTATTTGCATAGTCTTATCCCTGAAAGGGTTCCACACACATTATTTACATTAGCAAAATCGTCCAATTTCCCACAAGGGTTCCACATACCTTATTTGCAGAGTCCCACCAAATTATTATTTTTGTAGTTACAAAATCATAGCCAGAAAAGCCATACAAAAGTAATTTACCGCACTACAATATCTCATATATACAGCATACCTTTTCTTTACTTTCTTAAGCATATAGAATACTTCTATCATCTATTTCTATTTCTATTGATATCCTTTCCAATGAGTCATATGTCATTGAATACCAAACCTTATAAACTTGATCTTCCTGCTGGCTGAATAGTTTGTGTGTATATGTATATATATATATATATATGTATATGTATATGTATATATAAATCTTCTTGAGCCTTTTTTCTGGGACACAGTTAATCATAAAGAGTTTAGTTTTGAGACATGCATTGTTAGGTCACTATTAATCAGAATTGACTCAGCAGCAGTTATCTTTGGGCTTTTTTTTTTTTTTGGTTCGTTAGGCAGGTCCACAACAGCTTTTGGGTGCTCTTACTGAAGCAATATCCTCTGAACAGTCTTCCGGATGTTCTGTATGTTATGATTTTTCTACTCTAGCCAGTGGAAATAGCACTGTTTCTGGGCATGTCAGAGCCTCACGGGCTCATCTGTATTTTTCTCGCTCGGTTGTTCTCCCTTCGTTCCCAGCAGTCTCACATCACATCAGCACCCAACTGAGGACTTGAAGGGAACCTGCTGCAGAGCTCTCTGGAGCTCTACTTCTGTGCATCTTTCTCCTCTCTCTCAAATCTCTAGTACTCTTCTCAGAATTCTAGCCACTTTTTTTCCCCTCTGTGGTTGTTAGTTGCCTTAGATTTGGCACTTATGTACAACGTCCTTGTGTACAGCTAAACGAGCCTTGCCAGGCCCTGCACCAACTTCATGACCGCTGGTATGCTTGTATCCATTGTTGTGGTGACTCTTTATTTTGATTACTTTCCAAATGAAGGGGCTGATCTGGCCACTCCAGCCTCCTCTATTCTCAACTCTGTCTTCTCTGTTCAGGAGGATTTTGGGTTTGGGTTTCCCTTCCCTGTACTCTGACCCAGACATAGTCTCTAGACAGTAGTCTAGGGCAACTGTAGGGCTAACCCTATTTGTTCTCCTGTGCATTGCCCAACATATACAAACCGTTGTTCTGTATATTTTTTTCAGGTTTTTTAATTGTATAAGGCAGGAGGATAAATCTAGTCCTGTTACTACATCATGAATGGGAGCAAAAAGTTCCCTACTCATTTTTAACGTTACATTAGTGGTCTTTTTACGGGTAGGGAGGCATTAGCCTCGTGCACTGAGGGGGAAGGCTCCTGGAACAGTCACCCACTGCCACCAGGACTCACTGTGGTCATATTCCAAATCCATTCCCTTCAGCTTTTCATTCACTGACCGATTTGGAAGTGAAAGCTCGAGCATGGGCAGTAGAGGAGTATGATCACACCAATGAGCTGACAAACTTTCTCTGAACTCCAATGTGACTACTTTCAGGAAGCAGGAAGAAGGAGGCCTCTTTTCTCTTCCTTTCCAAAGGCCTCAAAGAAGTTCATCTAAAGGGCAACCATAACATAGAGACAAAGGTTATAAAACCTACTTATCTCTTTAGGCATGAATGAAGCTGCAAGGATTAGCTCAGAATTTTTACTTCCTCATAGGAAGTAAAGGTATTTCCATCAATGAGATGAAACTAAATATTAATCTAGTCCAGTACTTTTTACATAGGCTATCAACAGCTAACATTTATTAGGTATCGGGAACTCTTCTCAATATGCTGGATCCACTAACTCAATGGATGTCACCAACACTTTGTGAGGTTGGTAATGATATTATCTCCACTTTACAGATGAGAAACTGAGATTGATCCAGAGAAGCAGAACAACTCGCTCAAGGTCATAAAGGTAGTTAGTGGTGGAACAAGGAACCTAGCAGTCTAACTCTTAACCAGTGAGCCAGTATCTGCTATGAACTAATCCACCTGGCCTCCTAGAGACCAGCATCAAAGACCCAGCATGATAATCTTCAAGAATTTTAAGTAACTGCCTGGTTTACATATAAAGACAGATGAATGGCCACATCTTGTGGATATGGCTATTTGGTCAAGGTATCCTTCCACTGTGTTAGACTAATCAGCTTCAGTTTTCTTCAAATTCAGAGTTGAGTCTAAAATGCATCAAGCTAGCTCGTATGTTCCCAGGATCCCTGGCAAGGGGATTGTTCTTACTGTGCTACCTCTCAATCCCTTGCTAAAATCTACATACCAACAAAATGACCCACAGTTTGTGTGGGGACAGAATCATGCAAATGCATAGTTAAGGAGTGTATAACCCTGATTATTTTACCTTTCAGTTCCCCCTCTTACCATATGAGTACACGGGGTACAGGAAACTTCACTGGAGAAATAATCATCATGCAACTGTTAATATTCTTTGGCAGTGATTTGCAAACAGAGACATATTTCCCGACTAGGTGTTAAATGGAAAATTGTGGAGTTTTGTTGTTGTTGTCCTAATTACTATGGAATACTTCCTACAGTAGGAGCCCTAGTGGTACAGTTGTTAATAATTTGGCTGCTAAACAAAAGGTCAGCAGTTTGAACCCACCAAGCAGCTCCATAGAAGAAAGACCTTGTGATCTGCTGCTGGTAAAGAATTGCCCTTAAAAGTCATATAGGCCAGTCCTACTCTGTCCTATATGGTCACTATTAGTTGGAATTGATTTGATGGCATATGACAATAACACTTCTTACAGTTAAAAAACAAAAACCCTGTTAATTCAGATTCACAGTGACTCTAAAGGACAGAGGAGGACTGACCTATAGGGTTTTCAAGGCTTTAATTTTAACAGAAGCAGAATGCCATGTCTTTCTCTCACAAAGCAGCTGTTAGGTTTGATAAACAGACCTTTAGAAAAGAATGAAAGGCAAGAACTCTTAGTATGCCTTTGGTTAAAGACAGCCTCACACATTGAAGAACTGCCCCACCCTCCAACAATGAAGAAATGTCTCACCCTTATACAATGAAGAACTGTCCCACCCTAGGTGATAATAAAAACTTTTATCGCTCACCATTTGTTAGAGCCTACTAGCACTGCTATCAAACTGGGCTACAATCTTTTCTCACTAACTTCTAAAACCTTGAAAAGTTTAAGATTAACAAATCTTGAACTTGCTTTTTCCAAAGCTCATGATCCACACAGACCTTCTAGCTGTAAGCAGACCCCCATTGACCGCCCATGCAGATTACCCCAACCTCTTTACTGAGTCTTCCCAGATGGCCACTCAGGATAACTACCCTACAGGCACAGCTTTATATTCCCTTCCTCAGGAATGCTAATTAAGACTCAGTTGTGTAAGTGTCAGTACTTGTACCAACTTCCCTTCTGCTCAAGCAGAAGGGCTGCACCAAGAGTGAGAAAGAGAAGAGATCCAGCAGCAGAGGCGGCAGGAAAAGCATTGTAATCTGTGAGGGAAAGAATATTCCAGGCGAAAACCATAGCTTAAAGAGTATTTAAGAATGTTTTCCTCACAGCATAGAGATCAGAATGGATTCAGACATAAATGCCAATATTTACTTGAGTTGAATTATTCTGGGAACTGAAAACAGTGAAGAATGGTTAACTGTAAAACAGAATTTAGTTTTGTACCCAAGAATCATATCAGCAAGAGATTTGATCCAATTACAGTGCCCATACCAAAAATCTTCCTGCCAATAAATTTAGTATCATTATGGGGCAGGCATGAAGGAGCTACTTTCAGGGAAAGGAGACTGGTCATCAATAGTTCTTAACACTCCATAATGTAGTTTCCATAATACGTATCATCTTTTCTCTTCTTGTATCTCCTTCTTTCCTTCCTACCTTGTTATACACAATTCATTATGTAGTTACATCATGAGTGCCCTTTTCATTTCATGGTGCTTTTGTTTTAAATTATTGATTGTTTCAAGAAGAAACATTAGGTTTCATGACATACATGTATGCTTTAGAAACAATAACATACATACATGTTTTAGAACAATAAAGTCAATGATAAAATGAGATCTAATTTTGAAAATGTGAAGCGAACAAAGATGTGGAAGATGTATGTGGAAACAGATTTGGTACACTTAACTGAATTTTTTTTAGTGATACCCAATTACGTAAGGCATTTTTACGCTCCTTAATTCGGATCCGACTCGACGGCACTTGGCTTGGCTAAGGAAACTTACGATGTTTATTTAGATTTTTGGCCCATATTTTTTTTGTTTAATATTTTAGAAAAAAAAGACCAAGTTCCTGTTGAGAAACACTGTTAGAAAGAAAGCATGGCTTCATCCACCTATGATCCTCTGATCCATTTTTCTTTCCTTTTGTTACTATCTTTACCATCACCATAAAATTTCCTAAACTTTATGTATAGTGCCAGATATCATCACCAACCTCCAGAACAATGCTTACATTCAAATAATCTTGTTTAAAACAGCAGTGACAAGCAAGCTGAAGACTGCCATTGCCCAGCTCTGAAAACTGAAGCCATGAGGACTGCAGAGCTTAATCTTACAAGCTGCATTTTCTATACTAACACAGAACACGGCTTCCTGACTAACATGAAACCTAGCATGACTTAGATGGGTTCCTGGCCATGTGGAGGATGAATAAACTCCTTAACCAGACATTCTCAGAGATTAAATTTATTCTGATGTTGTTCAGGTGTGGTTTCGATGACAAATTGTATAATTCAAAATCATCTATCTAAAATGTCAGCAAAAGTTCTGAAGAGTAAGAGGGGGGCAGATTTTCCCAAATTTCAGGTCAGTATTTATAATTTATTTTTATATTTTTTATAATTTATAATTCCATATTTTTTATAATTTCTATAAATTTTCAAATATATATATGTAATATATATTGATATTAAGCATAAATAGTATATGATATATACATAATATATTGCTATTATATATAAATAATATATTATATATAAATGCATAAAAATATATAAATATAAATAAAATTCGTAATTTTTATATAATTAAAATTTTATGATTTATAATAAGAAACTCATCCCTAAAGACGAAGAGCTCTTCTTAAAGTTAACTCCAAACAGCTTCCTTACGGTGACCTAAAGGTACACTTTAAAAGTGTATTCTCCATTTCTCATAATCTAAGATGCTTGTGTTTTTAAATTGTGTTAAATATACATGTACCAAAACATTTGTCATTTCAACATTCTTCACATGTACAATTTAGTGTACTGTGTTTACCATGTTGTACAACCATTACCCATTCCAAATTTTGCTTTACCCTTAACAGAAACTTAGTGTCCTCTAAGCTGTAAGCCCCTTTTATTTCCTCCCTTATTCCTGACCACAGTATCCATTAATAAACTAAATAAACGTTAAGAAGCTTTTTATGAAACTGTAACATAACAAAATGAAATATTAGTGGAACCCACCTGGAAGGTCACAAAGAGTCCTTTTTTAGATACTCAAAACCAAGGATCAGAGAATTTTTTCTATAAAGGGCCACATTGTAAATAGTTTAGACTTTTCAGGCCAAATACAATTGCTTTTATGTTTTCTATATTTTGTTTTTATTTGATTTTATAGTATCTTAAAAATGCAAAAACCATTCTTCAGAGGAAAACCCTGGTGGCATAGTGGGTTAAGTGCTATGTCTGCTAACCAAAAAGTCAGCAGTTCAAATTTGGCAGGTGCTCCTTAGAAACTCTATGGGGCAGTTCTACTCTGACCTCTAGGCACACTATGAGTGGGACATGACTAGACGGCAGCGGGTCTTCATCAGAGAGTAAAATAAATGCCCACTGAACTCTCCCTGCCAGTTCTATAATTTTATGAAATTTGCAAAAATAAATATGTATTAATTCCTTTTTTTGTTTTTAATAAGACCGAATGAAAACATACCTTCCCATATAAATTTGCATGCCCACCTATGTGCAGCTACCACTGCTCGCCCTGCCCGGTGATGGCACACTCTTCCCCTCTGCTCCATACATGCCTTATCCTCCCAACAATCTCCTATCCCCTCCTCTCCACCCAATCCCCCACCACCAGTAAGAGGTCAGCAGAAAAACATCCTACAGATGCACAGAACCATAAAGTACACACACAATATGCTCACTCTGTGTCACCAAGTCGAATCCATTCCTGTCCAAAGAGTTCATCTCCATTATGATTTATGGATAGGGGCAGCATCAGAGCCAGGGACTGTGCTCCCAGGGGAACTCTCAGTCCCCTGGACCATCAATTGTGGTCTTTTAGTGGAGATCTCAGGGTGCACCCCTTTTTATTCTTGTGCTGCCAGTGAGACTCAACTTTGTGAGCTCCATCACAGCTATCACTGGTGGTGGCCAGGCACCATCTGGTTCTTCTGGTCATGAGGTGATGTAGTCACCCACTCATGTGGGTCCCTCTGTCTTCTGGGTTCTCTTTCTCCCATGTCATTTTGGCCCTTGGTGATCATCCATTCCTGCCGAGTTGGGACCATTTGCTGTAGCCATTTGCTGTGAGTTTTTAGCATGAATGGGTATTGGACTTTATCAAACGCCTTTTCTGCATCAATAGACAAAATCAGGTGATTCTTGTCTTTTGTGATATTTATGTGGTTGGTCACATTAACTGTTTTCCTGATGTTGAACCAGCCTTGCATCCCTGGTATGAATCCAACTTGGTCATGAAGGATTATTTTTTGGATATGTTGTTATTGGTAAGAATTTTTTTTAAGATTTTTGCATCTAGATTCATAAGTGATACAGTCTGTAGTTTTCCTTTTTGATTGGGTCTTTCCCTGGCTTTGGTACCAGGGTTATAGTGGCTTCATAGAATAAATTTGGGACATTCCACCCCTTTCTACAACGTGAAGTAGTCTCAGTAGTATTGGAGATAACATTTCTCTAAAAGCTTGGTAGAACTCCGCGGTGAATCCATCCGGGCCCAAACTTTTTTTGATTGGTGGTTTTTTGACGACTTTTTCAATCTCTTCCTTTGTGGTGGTTTTATTAAGTTGTTCTGCTTCAGCTTGTGATAATTTTGATAGATGATATGAATCAAGAAATTTGTCCATTTCCTCTAGGTTTTCAAATCTGTTAGAGTACAGTCTTTCATAGTATTCTCTTAAGATTTTTTTTTATTAGTATGATTGAATGAAAATATACACTCTCATATAAATTTGCATGCCCACCTATATACATCTTCCACTGCTCTCCCTGCCGGGTGACAGCACACCCCTCCTCTCTGCTCCATACATGTCCTATCCTTCCCAAAGTTTGCTGTCCCCTCCTGTCCACCCACTCCCCTGCCTCCATTAAGAGGTCAGCAGGATGACATCCTACAGATGCATAGAACCATTAAATTCCCACAAGATACAGTCACTCTGCATCACCAAGTCCAATCTATTGTTGTCAAAAGAATTGACCTTCATTATGATTTATGGACAGGGGCAGCACCAGGGCCAGGGGCCATGCTCCCAGGGGAACTCCAAAGCCCCTGAACCATCAGGTGCAATCTTTTATTGGAGATTTCAGGGTGAACTCCTATTTATTCTCTTGTTGCCAGTGAGACTCCACTTTGTGAGCTCCATCGTGGCTATCACTGGTGGTGGCCAGGCACCACCTGGTTCTTCTGGTCACAAGTTGACATAGAGACCCACTTGAGTGGGTCTTCTAGGAAGGAGTCTCTCTGTCTTCTGGGTTCTCTTTTGCCCATGTTGTTCCTGTCATCAGTGATCATCCGTTCCTGTTGAGTTGGGAACATTTGCTGTGCCCTCAGATGGCAGCTTGGCAGCTTTTAAGACCCCAGATGCCACTCACCAATGTGGGGTGAAGAGAATCTTCATTAGCAAAACACTAGCTATGTCAATTGGCCTCGATTTCACCCGAGAGCACAGTCCCTGGCTCCCCACCCCAGCTATTCCATTTTTGCAATATTGGGTTAAGATGGGAGGAGTACTCAAATTGTGTTGAAGTTCAGTTATTATTGATCTTCTTTCTAATGTGTGCTGCCACCGATTTCACTCAACTCAATTTCTATTAACTGTCTAATCTAAACCCTCACCACAACCTTCTCTCCCTCCCTCTACACACCTGCAGCAGTTAAAGAGTCTTCTCTTCTATGCAGGAGTCTGTTTTTAAGTTATTATCGTAGGGGTCTGTTTTACTCAGATAGAGCTGCTCTAACAGAGTATCACAGAGTGGATGGCTTTAACAAAGGAAGGTTTATTCTTACATAGTCCGGTATGCTGCCAGTCCATATGCAGGGTGTCCACTCCAGGGCAAGGCCTTTCCCCTTGTCAGCTCTGGAGGAAAGTCCAGTATTGCATCAGTCTTTGTCCAGAGAGCATCTTGGCGCAGGAACCTCAGGTCTGAAGGACGTGCACTTCTCCTGATGCTGCTTTCTTGATGGTATGAGGTTCCCAAATCTCTGCTTGCTTCTCTTTCTTTTTATCTCTTGCAGGCTGAAAGGATTAAGGGTGGGGCAAGCCATACTGCAGGGAAACTCTCTTTACAGTGGAGCAGGGAGGTGATCCTTCTGAAGGGATTTACAGCCCCACCTTAATCCTTTAACATACAACATAGGAAAATCACAAAATGGAGTACAGTCACAAGATACTAGGAATCATGGCCCAGCCACACGGCTACACATACTTTTGGGGGACACAGTTCAATCCATGACAAGGTCTCATACAATATTTGCCCTTTTGTCACTGAATACTTTCACTCAGCATAATGTCCTCCAGTTGAAACCAGGTTAAGAGATGTTTCCTGCAATCATCATTGTTCTTTATCATTGCATAGTGTTCCATTGAGTATACATACCATAGTTTACTTATCCGTTCCTCTGTTGTTGGGCATCTGAGTTGATTTCATCTTTTTGCTATTGTGGACTGTGCTGTGATGAACATTCGTGTGCATGTATCAGTTGGTGTGAATGGCCTTGACTCTGTAGGATGTATTCTAAGCAGTGGAATTACTGGGTCAAATGGTATATCTAGATCCAGATTTCTAAGGAAGTGCCAGATTGCTTTCCAAAGAGGTTGCACCATTTTGAAATCCCACCAACAGTGTAGGAGAGTTCCAATTTCTGCACATCCTCTCCAGCATTTGTTGGTTTGCATTTTTTGGATCATGGCCAACCTTGTTGGAGTAAGATAGCATCTCATTGTCACTTTGATTTGAATTGCTTTAATAGCTAATCACTATGAGCATGTCTGCATGTGTTTTTTGGCTTCCTGGATCTCCTCTTTAGAGAATTGTCTACCCATCTCCTTTGTCCATTGCTTAATTGGAGGATTTATCTTTTTCTTGTTGATATTTTGCAGTACCTTATAGACTATGGAGATCAGGCATCAGTCTGACATAGAGTTTCCAAATATTTTTTCCCGTTCTGTAAGTGGTGTTTTAATTCTATTAATAAAGTCTTTGGATGAGCAAAAGTGATCGATTCTTAGTAGTTCCCATTTATCTATTTTCTCTTCTAATGATTGTGGTTTGTTTGACAGATTTTGAAGTCTGTCTACATTGTGTAGTAAACCTTCCATTGTTGTTTCTACTTTTTCTTGGATGAGCTTTATTGTTTTAGATTTCATATTTAGGTCATTTATCCAATTGGTTTTTGTATAAGGTGTAAGATATGGGTCTCATTTTAATTTAGTGCAGATGGATATACAATTTTGCTAGCACCATTCGTTGAAGAGATTGTTTAATGTCTTAGGGCCTTTGTGGAATATCAGCTGTTCATAGGCAGATGATATCATCTCTGGGGTCTCAATTCTGTTCCATTAATTGATCTGTCTGTTTTTATACCAGTACCAGGCTGTTTTGACTACTGTGGCAGTACAATAGGTTCTAAGATCAGGTAATGAGAGGCCTCCCAGTGTGTTCTTCTTCTTTAGTAATGCTTTACTTATCCCGGGCTTCTTCCCTTTCCAGACAAAGTTTGTAGCTTTTTGTGCCATCTCATTAAAAAATGTCACTGGAATTTGTATTGGGATTGCATCATACAAGTAGATCACTTTGGGTAAAATAGACATTTTCACGATGTTACGTTTTCCTATCCATGAGCAGGGTAGGTTTCTCCATTTATGTAAGTCTCTTAGTTTCTTTTGGTAAGAATTTGTGATTCTCTTTGTAAAGGTCTATTATTTCTCTGGTTAGATTTATTCCTAGCTACTTCATCTTTCTAGGGGCTATGGTAAATGTTATTGACTTGGTGATTTCTTCCTTAATAATCTCATTGATGGTATAAAGGAATCTTACTGATTTACTTATGTTTATCTTGTATCCTGAGAGTTTGCCGAATTCTTCTATCAGCTTGAGTAGTTTCCTTATGGATTCTTTGGGATTCTCTGCATATACAATCACATCATCTGCAAATAGGGACATTTTTACTTCTTCTTTGCCTAGGCAGATGCCCTTTATTTCTTGGTCTTGTCTAACTGCTCTGGCTAGAACTTCTAGTACAATGTTGAATAGGAGAGGTGAGAGTGGGCATCCTTGTCTAGTTTCTGTTCTCAAGGGAAACTGTTTCAGTCTCTCTCCATTCAGGATGATGGAGGCAGTTGGCTTTGTATAAATGGCCCTTATTGCATTGAGGAATTGGCCATCTATTCCTATTTTGCTGAGAGTTTTTAGCATCAGTGGGTGTTGGACTTTATCAAATGCCTTTTCTGCATCAATAGACAAAATCAGGTGATTCTTGTCTTTTGTGATATTTATGTGGTTGATCACATTAACTGTTTTTCTGATGTTGAACCAGCCTTGCATCCCTGGTATGAATCCAACTTGGTCATGATGGATTATTTTTTAGATATATTGTTGTATTCTATCGGCAAGAATTTTTTTGAAGATTTTTGCATCCAGATTCATGAGTGATATTGGCCTATAGTTCTCCTTTTTTGCTTGGTCTTTCCCTGGCTTTGGTACCAGGGTTATGCTGGGTTCTTAGAAGGAATTTGGGAGTATTCCACCCCCTTCTATACGGTGAAATAGTCTTAGTTGTATTGGAGATAACTCTTCTCTAAAAGCTTGGTAGAATTCTGTGGTGAAGCTATCTGGGCTGAGGCTTTTTTTAGTTGGCAGTTTTTTGATGACTTTTTTAATTTCTTCCTTTGTGATGGCTTTATTAAGTTGTTCTGCTTCACCTTGTGATATTTTTGGTAGATGATACGAATCATGGAATTTGTCCATTTCCTCTAAGTTTTCAACTTTATTATAATACAGTCTTTCATAGTATTCAGTGATGATATTATTGATATCTATTGGATTTGTTGTGACAACTCCCCTCTCATTTCTTATTTGGGTTATTTGTCTCCTTTCCTGTTTTTCTTTAGTAATTGTAGCCAGTGGTTTGTCAATTTTGTTGATCTTTTCAAAAAACCAGCTTTTGGTCTTTTTGACTTTTGCAATTGTTCTTTTATTTTATAATTCATTTAGTTCTGCTCTCATCTTTATGATCTGTTTTCATCTGGTGCCTGAGGGGTTCCTCTGTTGTTCTCTCTCTACTTGTTCAAGCTGTAGGGTCAGTTCTTCTATTTAGTTTCTTTCTTCCTTCCAGATGTGTGCATTTATGAAGTAAACTGACCTCTGAAAACTGCTTTGGCTGTATGTTTTCATTCTCATTGGAATCCATAAATTTCTTTATTTCATCCTTGATTTTTTTCTATAACCCATGGCTTTTTGAGCAAGATGTTGTTCAGTTTCCATGAGTTCCACTTTCTATCTATGTTTTTGCCTCTATTGATTTTGACTTTTATGACTTTATGATCTGAGAAAATGCTTGCATTAATTCAATGGTATGGATTTTGTTGAGAACTGCTTTATGTCTTAACACATGGTCTGTTCTGAAGAATGTTCCATGTGCACTAGAGAAGAAGGTGTAGTTGTCCACTGATGGACAGAAAGTTCTGTATATGTCGATGATATCTAGTTGGTTAACTGTGGTAGTAAGATCTTCTGTGTCATTACTGAGCTTTTTTCTAGATGATTTGTCCAATACACGGAGTGCAGTGTTGAAGTCTCCCACTATTATTGTGGTGGGATCTATCTCATGTCTGAGTGTAGTCAGTGTTTCTTCAATGTATTTAGGTGCTCTAATATTGCCAAAGCCAAGTGCCATCGAGTCGGATCCGACTCCTGGGTCGCTATGAGCTCTAATATTAGGTGCATAAATATTTAATATCATAAAGTCCTGTTTGCGTATTGAAACTTTCAGCAATAGTGTCCATCCTTGTCCACAATGGTAGATCTTACATTAAATTCTATTTTATCTGAGATTAGAATTGCCATACCTGCTCTTCTTTGTGTATTGTTAGCTTCATATATACTCTTCCATCCTTTAATTTTCAGTTTGTTCCTATCTTTAAGTCTAAGGTGAGTTTCTTGTAGGCAACATATGGATGTGTGATATCTTTTGATCCAAGATGTCACTCAGCGTCTCCTCTCTTTCCTGGAGTGTTCAGTCCATTCATATTCAATGTAATTATTGATAGGCATGTGTTCAGTGCTGTCACTGTGATATGTTTATTTTTGTGTTGATGTTTTCTCTGTTCTTATTAATCTATTCTGGGACATTCTTTTTTGTAAGTTGGTTTTTCACCTTTTTCAGGGTTGGTTTTGTGGTTGTTGAGACTCCAGTATTACATTTCTTGATTTGATATGTTGCATCTTTATCGTGCTTTACAGCTTCCCCTACAATGCTTCTTAATAAATTATGTATAAACTCAATTTTAATTACTACCAGTCTTATTAACTTCCTCTTCATCTGTAAGGACTGTAACGACTGTAGCACATCCTTCTTTTTAATATGATGACATCATAGTTTTCATGATATGATCACTGGATCATTTCTTACACTACTGTAGCTTTCGTTGAGTTTGGAGCCTTCCCTAACTAAGTAGGATTCTGGGCTATGTGTCCTGTGTTTGTGTCTAAAATTTAAAGTCAGTGGTTTTGTTCTTCTAAACCAAGAGATTCTTCCAGTATGTCTTGTAGCTTTGGTTTGGTTTTTACAAAATCTCTGAGTTTCTGCTTATCTGCGAGTGTCTTAATTTCATGTTAATATCTGAAAGATAGTTTTGTGGGATATATAATTCTTGTTTGGAAGTTCTTCTCCTTCAAGGCTTTGAGTTGTATCACTGTCTCTGCGCCAGCAACATTTCTGCTGAGAAATCCAACAAATGCCTACAGGGTTTCCCCAACAAATGTTAGCTTTGCTTTGAGTCTTGCTGCCTTTAAGAGGTTCTGCTTATGTTTCATTTTGTTCAGCTTGATTATAATATGTCTTGGGGTCTTTCTATTGAGATCTATATTGACTGGTGTTTGATTCATATCTTGAATATCTATATTCTCTTCTTTCATAACCTCTGGGAAGTTTTCTGTCAGCAGCTCAGCCACAATACTCTCTGTGTTCTCAGGTGACTCGCCCTGTTAAGGAACTCCAGCTAATTGTAGACTGTTCCTCTTAATAGAGACCCACATGCTTCTTAATGCTTCTTCATTTTTCTTGTTTCTTTTTTCTGATTTCTCCTCATAGATGCTAGAGTCAGTAGTTCTGTCTTCCAAATCAGACAGTCTATTTTCCATTTGATCCATTCTGTTTTCTTGGGTTTCAACTGAAGTTTCTATGTCTTTGATTTTGTTCTTGATCTGTGGGATTTCATTTTGCTCTTCTGCATTTTGTATAAGGTCTAGGAGAGCTCTACATGTAATCCTTTTGTATTCACCTTCTGGTAGTTTCAGAAACATTTCTTCTTCTGGAAAGTTTTTGATTGTTTCTTTTGGGGGCCTTCTGAAGCCATTGGTGATTATGTTTTTCTCCAGAGTTTGTTGTTTTGGGGGCATCATATGAGTCAATAGAGGCTGGGAGATATGCTATGAGGATGGACCACCACTGTTTCTCTAGGCCGTCTTAAAATGAAAGGTAAAAAGTATCTGACAACGTCCAAAGTCAGTCAGGTTTTAGGTATACAGGTCCCTCTTCCCAGCTGGGAAAGTAAGCACCTCTATACCGAATCCCAGATGTTATAATGTAGCTCAAAATACAAAAAGGCTACTGCCCTTCTGGCCTCTGCTGTTGGGCCCTAGCTGTAGGTGACACTAGAATACTGCTTTACTGCCAGAACAGTGCTCTCCTCCTGGCATGCACTGCCTCCCAGCCTAGGAATTCAGTACCACTGAGGCCTCCGTATGGGTATATCTGCTTCCCAATGGAGCAAGATGGTGTCCCACACAAGCTCCCCACCTGCCCCAACACAGGCCAGTCAATGGTGGAGCTGTAAGGAGAGGGCAAAAGTGCCGAGATGCATAGAGTGCAAAACCAAGCTCTCAATATATGGCAATCTCGCCTGCCAATTCCACCAGCAGTGCATTCCAGACCAGCCACCAGTGAAGTCCCAGCTCTACCCATCAGCTAAGACAGAGGAAAATAACTTAAAATTGTGAGTTACCCTCAGTCCATGAAAGTCAGTGCTCACCAAGAGTAGGGGTCAGCAAAAGAGAGGAAGCTTTCCGCTCAGTGGTATGAAGTCCAAATTCACAGCCCTATGCCATGTCCTAGGGCTCACTAGGTGTCTGAAAGGCTCTGTTAAGTTATCAATTTAGGTCTTGGTTTCCAAAGGGATTTAAGAAGACGTGTGTTTAGTCCACCATTTTGACTCTGCCCCATTGTATTAATTTCCATACAGAATTTCAATCATTGTATCACCAGTGAACATTTCAGCACTTGACAAAAAGGCAGCTCTGTGTTAATAAACATATAAATTCTTTGTGTTCAGTCTACATAAATTCACCTGTATCCTAGAGCAGATTTCTTACCTTAGATTTCTCAGCAGGAAAAAAATAAAAAATAATTAGACATCGACGGCACTTGGCTTGGCCAAAGAAATTTCCACTACTGGTTCTCTGAGATTCCACAAATGCCCTAGAGTGATCTTTACTGTACTAGGAAATACTCAGTGGTATAACTGTCATTCTACCTAGTGGCTTCGAGAAAAGTAAACTGTTACCATTTTACCTTGACTGAATTTGCCCTCCCAGAAGAAAGTGTTCCAGTAGGTTTAGTCAAAGGTAAATTAATGAAACAGAAGATTCAGTGTATTTATATTACGCATTCTCAGAAACAAACAGTATAGAACTTTAGTGTTGTCTCAGAGAGGAGTAAGAAATTATATTTCAGAAATCAAAATCATGAGAATATTATGTAATTCTGGAAACTTTTCAACTCTAACATAGTTTTTATTTTTGTGATCCCCAGAGCTATGAGCAGTAGATTGAATTAAAATGCATCTTTTTTATCTTTAATTTTATACAATCATGGGTCCTCAAAGCAATGATAAATTGGACCAAGCATTATTTTAATATACTACTGGCACAGCAAGGCTTTATGAGTAGCATCATTTTCTTCAGATGAAAAAGGTTTGCTTTCTGTTTCTCTCTGATCAGTAAAACAGAGGCAACAGTAAATGTGTATACTTGCATTGATTTACCAGACACATATTGAGGACTGATCCCAACTTCCTGGAACTCAGTAAGTAAGATTAATAAAATATTTCCCATCCTGCACAGTCAGAAACACTTGGTCCCACTCAGACTTTTCTACTGACTTAAGCTCGCTAAAGATAAATGAGCTTTATATCACAGAAAGGAAACAGGTCATTTATCTGACATCACATTATTTACTGCCATTAAAAATGATAATATCCATCACCAAGCAGCAAAACCCTAAGTGAATCACAGTGAGGACAAAGCTGTAACTGTCTCTCTTTGATTGGTTACAAGGAGATGCTGACTGAGCTGCCATCTATGTCCCAATAGTGTCACTATTGTCACAAGAAGCTCACATTTTAATGGTGTTAACACAATTTCTCAAGCATGTATTTGGGACCAGGGACTCTTGTCTTTCAGCCTTCTCTGAACTTCTTGTAAAACTAAAAATTGGCAGTCTAATGATAGAACTAGGAACATGATTTACCTTGGGAGTGGTAATTCATTATATAAGTGTGTACATCTTTCCCTTTCACTCTCTTATTTAAAAACTAATGACATGATCTATAATTTTCTTGAAAACCAACAAAGTAGATATTATAATCTGCATTTTCTAGATTAATAAGTACCTGGGGGTCACAAGACTTGTCAAATAAATTTCCCAAATTTATAGAACTAATACATGGTCGATCCAGGATTGGAATATAGGCCTTCTTGTCTGACTCTGCCAACAATCTTCTCCTTCTGTTTCTTTCTTTTCTTTCTTCTCTCCCTCTCTCCCCATCTTCCTGTCACTCACCTACCCACCCAACTACCTACCTAGCTTGCAAAACAAACAAAAACTCTAATAAAAGGAAGTTTCTTAATAACACCTTTCCTACAATACTCAATCCTACCTCAAAGTGAACACCACAGTGCTCCCTTAACATATCAAACAAAATAAGGCAACCTAAACAACACTTGTAGGATTGACTAACAATTTGTATTATTCAAGAAAAATCACATGTAATTGGCAAGAATGAACAGTCAGCTGGAGTTATTCAGAAGCAAAGTCAAAAAAATAGTGAACAAAGACTGTAAATTGGAAAATACTGTTTTACACCTTGATATAAGCTAAGAAAAAGGTCAGGAGTTCAAATCTGCCAGGTGCTCCTTGGAAACTTATATGAGGCAGGTCTGCTCTGCTCTGTAGGATCACTATGAGTCAGAATTTACTCAACAGTATTGTTTTGTTTTGCTGAATAAAAATTTAGCTCTGTGAAACTTGAGCTGAAGTTCAACCAGTATTTAAAAACAACACATGCTGGAATCTGATTTTCTTCCTGCTGCATTCACTGAGAAGGGTAAGTAGTAACTTGGCCTTTCTTAGCTCAAATCTTCCAAGGTGTTGGTTCTAGTCTTATTTCATCCCCATTTATCCTCTCCTATCTTGTTAAAAGACAAGGCAAGAAGGCCAGCTGGACACTTAAAGGCCCTTGGCCTAACCAGTGACCCTTTTGTCAATCATCATTTGTTTGATGCATTTGAGTTTGACTAACTCAGACTGTGTTGATGTATTGCCAGAACAATCTGGTAGGAAAAAAAAAAAAGTCACATGTAAAGCTATTTGCCAAGATGAGCCCAAACAATTGATTTCACAAGTATCTTTTTTGTTTGTTTGCTTCTCTGAATTGTCCAAACTGATGACAGTGTAGACATTCCCTATGCAAAGAATGAAGGCTTGCTTCAACACATGACCCGCATTCTCATCCTCATTTCCCAATGGCAAATGAATCTTGGCTCCCCTGCTACATTGTGATCAGGATGAATTACATGTATAATTCAAAATCAGGGAAACTGCTCAAGTACAACATGTAAGGCCTCTGCCAAAGTTGAAAATCATTAGGAGCCATGATTTTGGCAGAGCACAGAGTTATTTTGAATTCTTTTTTTTTTATTATTGCTCATTCACTTAAAGAGAAATACATGAGTCAGAGACAAGATCTTTTTCCTTTGTTATGTTTCTTCAATTTATCTTCCTTGACATAATAAATTCCTTAAGCCAAAGAGTTGAGTGTTTTCTTGTTTTCCTCTGTTTTTGCATTATCTCAGTTATCTCTCATTTATTTTTTGGTCTTTTCTCTTATCTCTACAGTATTTTAGGACATTACAAAGTTGGAACAAGCAAACTCCAGTCCTTCTACAGTTGCTTACCCATGTTCCAAGGGCCCCAAGCTCTCAGTCACACAGCTTTGCTGCTTTGGTATGTTTGGGAGGAAAATGAAAGACTAGTTATACCTCATTTGGAACCTGTGAATCAAGTGTGGACTACTTTCAATTCATGAAAATTATTCTTTGCATGAAACTTTCTCTAGCAGGAAAACATTTCTTGGCAAAGCCTGCTTCTCTATCCTTGTTTACTTTGAACAATGAAGGAAGTCCAAACAACCACAGTCTCACTGGGAATGTGGTACAGGGCAATGCTTTTATATGGGCTTTCTCTTCATGATGTTGTAATTCTCACCCAAATAATTGTGTGCCATTGGATCAGTTCTGAGTCCTAGTGACCCTAGGTACAGCAGAACAAAACACTGTCTGGTCCTGTGCCAACCTCACAATTGTTATTATACTTTAGCTCATTGTTGCAGTCATTGTGTCAATTCATCTCACTGAGGGTCTCCTCTCTTTCACTGACCTTGTACTTTACCAAGCATGATGTCCTTCTTCAGGGTCTGGTTCCTCTAATAATATGATCAAAGTACATGAGATGAAGTTTTACCATCCTTGCTTCTAAGGAGCATTCTGTCTATGCTTCTTCCAGACAGATTTGCTCGTTCCTCTGGTAGTCCATGGTATATTCAATATTCTTCAGCAACACAGTAATTCAAAGGCATCAGTTCTTCAGCAGTCTTCCTTATTCATTTTCCAGCTTTTCAAATGCATATGAGGTGATTAAAGACACCAGGGCTTAGTCAGGCACACCTTATTCCTTACAGTGTCTTCTTTCCTTTTTAACACTTTAAAGAGACTTTTGATAGCAGATTTACTCAACACAATGGATTTTTTGATTTCCTGATTGCTGTTTCCATGGGCACTGATTGTGAATCCAAGTAAAATGAAATCTATGACAACATCATCTTTTCTGTATTTATCATCATGCTGCTCACTGGTCCAGTTGTGAGGATTTTTGTTTTCCTTATATTGAGATGTGTGGAAGATTTAAAATTGTGCTATTCATCAATTTGAAACTTACATTATAAAAACTTTATTTCCTTCCACTATCATCTTTTGGAAGATGAGATCTAGGTATTTATTTCCCGGCATGGAAAATGAATTATCTTCTCATTGGCCTTAAATTTACTTTGATCAAATTTCAAAGAAGAGTCACCCATCATAGTATTTTTTCAAGGTTTAGTGAATAAAACCCTTTTTAACTGAGACAGTACCAAAGAGGATTAAATAAATCTTGATCATAACACCTCAGTCTTCTCCTTTCCAGATCAAAGATTTTCAGATATTTCAGTTTAGTTCAGCCAGCAATAACTGAGCACCAATTATGTGGCAAGCTCTTCATCATGAATCAAAACCCAGGTATGAATGCATTACATTCTCTGCCCCTAAGAGTGCCTAGCCCAGCTGGTATGTAAAATAACAAATCCTCCTCCTCAGGGTATAGAAATTACATGTTGGTGGAAATCTGATATTATTCATTCCCGTATGAGTGTCTCACCATTCTAATAATCACTCCAATTGACTCAACTCAGTCTAATGCTATGCCATCTCAAGATACCATAACCCTTCAAGTTCTCCTCTGGCATTGCATGCCATGCCAATGATATCATAAAAAGCCTACACAGATTGCCCTGATTCCTCTTCTAATATCATAAATCAAGTACACAGCTCAAGGTTCTAGACCTAGGGCTGGTCTCTGAATGCTGGTCAAGGCCACAAGTTTTTCCTCAACTCTTTTGCTTGTCTGTGGCCACCAGAAGGGCATACTACAGAGCTGATCTGGCTGCACAAGGAAGAAGAGTCAGTAGTCAGAGGTATCCCAGCCCATCCTCTTTTATTTATTTTACAATAACTGGTTAGAATGTACTACAGAAAGGCAATGACACCTAACTCAACATCTTCAGTTGGGTCTAATACATAAAGGAAACAGATTGTTTTGACAATAGAAGAGAAATGAAATGCCTAACTACTGAGTTTGCATCAACTGTGAGCTTACTGCAAAAGATCTTCTCCAAAGAGATGTCCTCCATGGTTTCTGACCCCTTGGAAAAGGTGGTAGCTCTTCTTCCAAAGACTTAGTTTAGAAGTCAAAAAGGCCTATTAACCCAGAGACAATAGGACTAACAGTATCAATTAGCCAGAAACTATCAGCCTTGGCTATTTACATTGCATAAATCTTCTCCTCCTGATTGTTGAATTTATTTTCTTCTAGCAGAGATCAAGAAAGTTGTTTTTGTTTTTTCATCTTTTAAAGAAAGTCTTTCCAGATGCACCATATCCAGTGCTAATCACACTTTTGTTTTAAGAACTCAGTTCTATATTAGATTTGGCTTTTGATTGTCCCTCAGTTGCTATAATTCAATCATTTAGCTAGATTATAATGTGCTTGAGAGCAAAGACATTTCCTATGTTTTTAAGCAATTTCAAAACTCCATAATCATGGCACTGTTCACAGCTACATGCTGATAGAAACTAGCTAAATGTAATAGGAAAGGCTAGTTTATGCTGCAATAACACGAAATCCCCAAATCTGAGCAACCCAACATGACAAACATTTGATACCATAAATGATATCATTGGTAGGTATAATTGAGCAAAAGTGACTTGTACAACTTTCAGCAGTACCCTTAAAAGGAGTGATCATATTTTCACCTTCCTTTCTCATTTTGCTGACTGGAATATAGTCGTGGGGTGAGGTGAGACTTCTGTGTCACAGAGATAAAGACGACATTAAAACGAAACAGAACAAAACAAAAAAAACAAACCCGCTGCCATCAAGTTGAGTCTGACTCACAGTGACCCATAGGTCAGATTAGAAGCAGTGTTTCATGGATTTGAACTGAAACCATTTGGTTAACAGATGAAGCACTTAAACCTCTACACTACCAAGGCAACACTAGGTAGGGTAAAACAACAAGTTAGAAGGACCTGAATTCCAGACACAATGGAGCCATATCAGTCTTGATTATATCTGGAATGTAACATAAGGGATAAATGAGGTTCTATCTTGTTGATGTTGAATGAGTATTGTAATTAATTTAGTGTATTAGAATTTATCATGTGCCAGGAACTTTATGGTAGGCAAAATCCTTGACCAGAATAGCATATTCCTAAACTTCCATAAAGGATAGTGTTAGTACCACAGACAATATTTCTAAGAATTTTTCCAGGCAGCCAAAAATGATATCATGTCTATATAGCATGCGAGAGTTTGAGGTGTGAGAAAAATCTCAAGTGACCCTTCGGCTGTATTCCCCACAAAAACCAAACCAAATCCACTGTCATCAAATTGATTCTGACTTATAGCCACCCTATAGGGCAGAGTAGAATTGCCCCATAGAGATTCTAAGGGTCATCTGGTAGACTTGAACTGCCAGTCTTTTGGTTAGCAGCTATAGCTCTTAATCACTATACCACCAGGGTTGCCTCATTCCCCACATGTCATATTAAAGATGATTTTGTCTTCTACTCTTGCAAGTCATTTCCATACATTGCTTATTCTGGAAGATGTGGAGACTGACTCAGATATTGTCTGGTACAGAGACTCTAACTGCTATACTGAATCTTGTATATATTGAGCTTATTTTCCAATGCAAGTGGCAAAGCATTCTGTTGATACATACTCAAGCATAGAGTTCAACAGCAGACTAGAACATCTGGGACCAGAACTGTCCTAGTGCCATAGTGGTTAACTGTTATGGCTGCTAACCAAAAGGTTGGTCATTCAAATCTGCCAGATGCTCCTTGGAAACTCTATGGGGCAGTTCTACTCTGTTTTACAGGGTTGCTATGAGCCAACATCAATTTTACGGCATTGGGTAGTGGGTTAGGACTGTCAAACACATACATTTACTTTAGCAAAGCTTGTCAGTTTGCCCCCTGCTAGATAACTATTAAACAGGATGTAGCAAGCAGAAGACATCAAGACTAGCCATCAAGCAGAACAAGAGAGAAATGGCTAAAAATACAATGACTTAGAAAGAGAAGGCACTATACCCAGGGAGCAATTTAATGCAAAAGGAAGTAGTTATAACAGGTCCGAAAAACAAAACGTTTCTGGGAAATGTATGGCACATATGTAATATGTATGTTGCTTATCTCTTTCCACATGCGTGTCAGATGTTATTAATCAATCATACAGACATCAGAGAAAGCCTAGACTTCTCAATACAATGGCCCATGTAACCATTTTCAAAACATTTGAGATTAGCATACAAGTTAAGGCCTATGTGCTAGCCAAGTCTTAAAACAGTGACACTAATGAATAGGAGTGATGACTATGACTGGTCCAGATACCAGCAATACTGAGTCCATGTTGCCAGGTTTTGGTCCCAGAAGCACAGTCCTGATGGAGAGAATGGCACTGATCCCAGGATGATCTCATGTTTCAGTGAACTCACTGCTATACGATTTAAACTCTTAGATAATCAGAATAGAAAAAGAACTAAGTTTATCTTATTACGGTTCAGTTTACAAACAAAAACAGAGCACACTGTTGTAGGCTGGGTTCTCTAGAGAAGCAAAACCAATAAGGGGTATAAATATGTATATATGAAGACGTATATCAAGGAAATGGCTCACACAGTTGTAGGGGCTAGAACATCCCAAGTCCATGGATCAGGACATAGGATTTTCCTCATTCACATAGCAACAGGGGCTAGTAAACCTAAGATCAGCAGGTCATAGAGCAGGACTCTTGGTCATAGGCTGCAGTCAATGATTCCAAAGATCAGCAGGCAAGACCATAGGAAAGCTGTCACCACAAGTCCCCAAACTATGAGGTCAGACAAATAGAAGCCAGCTGCAGGATCTGGCACGAGCTAAAAACTCCCAAGCCTTGCCAAAATGTCCACTTATATTCAGTGGAGGACACAAGCACAAGGAAATTCCTTTTGGCTAGCTACTCATAGCAGATCCCATTATGGCTGTGATCATATACCACATCTCAATAGATCATAACATTACATGACTGCTAAAACACTGAGAATTGTGATGCAGCCAAGCTGACACACAATCTTAACCATCATACACATGCAATCCTTTTAAAATCAGAAATAAGATAAGAATGTCCACTGTCTAGTCTTGTCAACAAATGTTGCCAGGACAAACAGATACCATATGTAAAAGAATGAATTTTCACCCCTACCTCACATAACACACAAAAATTAGCTCAAAGTAGATCAGAGACCTAAATATTTAATCACAAAAATTATGAAATTACTGAAGGCCACTGTGATAAGTATGGTTGTATGTTATGTTGGCTAGGCCATGATTCTCAGTGGTCTGGCAATTATGACATAGTTTGGCAGCTGTATGATGATGTAATCATATCCCCAAAGAGATCTGATATAATGTGATCACTTCTATAATATAGGATCTGCTGTGAGTAGCCAATTAATTGAAAGGGTATGTCCTTGGAGGTGTGGACTGCATTCAATACATGCATACATTTTGCCAGAGCTCACTGACTTTTGCTGCACTCTAGATCCTGCACTCAACTTACCAGCGTCTGACCTACAGTTCTTCGGACCCAGGACAGCAGCCTGCACTTCTACTTGCTGATTTTAGAATCAGCAGCCTTTACAGTCTTGTACCAGCAGCCTGTTCTGTGACCTGTAGATCTTGAGTTTTCAAGCCTCTGCAGCTGAGTGAACCAGGAGAAGCCTCCAGCCTAATGCCTGATGCTTGACCTATGGACTTGAGACTTGCCAGTCTCTGTAACTAACTATATAAGCCATTTGCTTGAGAATATCTGTCTGTCTCTCTCTTTGTAACATATGTGTCTATATACACCTCTATAATATAAATAATATATAAGTGCACATATGTGTATGTATGTGTAAATGCACATATACCTATGCTCAAAAAAAGTCAATTAAGTTTATGAATACACCCTAGAAAAAGTGCTACATATCTCATTTTTTAATATCACTATAATTACCTTTCACCCCTTGAGAAGCTATGAACCAATGCAAGCACGTAGTCTACCCTTCAAAGAAATTTTGGAACTCCTTTTCTGGAATGGCCATCAGAGCTGTTGTTGGACATGATCTGACAGTTAAGTTCATGAACTTTTCATAGAAAAAGTGCTTTGAAGGGTGAACTAGGTGCTGGCATTGGTGCATAGTTTCCTAATGGGTGTACTTTGAAGGTGACCATAGTGATATTCAGCAATGAGGTATATAGCAAGTTTTCTGGGATGAGTTCACAGACTTAATTGTCAGCCCTTGTCTAACAATAGCTCTGATAGACATTTCAGATAAAAGACTTCCAAAACTGCTTTGAAGTGTGGACTAGGCACTAGGGTCAGTTTACAGCTTCCCAAGGGGAGTATTTCAAAGACGACCATAATGATATTCAGGCAGTGAGGTGTGTAGTACTTCCTCCAGGATGAGTTCATGAACTTACTTGTCAGACCTCATATATTTCACTTCCTTTACTATTCTAAAGAACTCAGCCTAAGATATTTGATAATAAAAGTGGTTCTAGAGAAACAAAATTGTAAGGATGAGTTTTCTAAGTTGGTTCTCAAGTCTGCCTAGTCTTAAATAGGTTGATGACTCTGTTTCCAGTGGTAAAGAGAGCACTGCTAATCTATGGTATGGTTGGCCATAGAAAAATACAAAATATCACCACCAATATATGAGGTATTAGTGAGAGATGAAGCTGTGGATGATCATGTATCTGACATCTTTCTACAATTTTGTTAAATGAGAAGTGTAATAAAACTTGTTGGTCAGTTCTACTTTCATTAAACAAGGTGGTAAAAGAAAGACACCAGCTCAAGGCATCAAAGTCAAGCCTCAAGCACCCCCTAAATGAGCGTGTGCCTTGAAAGAAAGCCTTATTTCTTGTAGTAACAAAGATGATATTGTTAAAAACCAAACCCAGAGACTTATTGTAAGAGTGGCTAAATTACAATGTCAGCTGAATTGCCAAACTTACAGGAACATGGGGACACTGAGCTGCTACATTCCAATGAATCGCTCCTGCCAACAGAACCAGCCATCCCATTCCTATCTGAAGAGATTTCTCCGTTTTCATCTACTAAACCACCCTTCCCAGTAAAACCGTTAATCCTTCTACTCCCACCTGATAGGAATAACCTAGCTTTGCCTGAAGAACCTTTCTGAGTCACTGCCTGAGGCATCACTTGAGATATTACCTTTCAAGACAATGCTGGATGTTTACAAAACACATCCCCACCACCCATTTTGACTTCTAGACCTATAACTAAAGTCTCCAACCAAAACTAAACCCACTGTCCTCAAGTGAGGTCTGACTCATAGCGACCCTAGAGGTTAGAGTAGAACTGCCCCATAGTTCCCAAGGAGGGCCTGGAGGATTTGAACTGACAACCTTTTGGTTAGCAGACATAGCACTTAACCCACTATGCCACCAGGGTTTCCAACTAAAGTCTCAGTGAGCCCCAAAAGGTGAACTATAAAGTGTAACCCAGAAGTAGGTGTGCCACACTTCAAAAGAACTGCTTTACTTTTCTAATATGTATAAATAGTGTCATGGATCGAATTGTGTCCCCCCTGTCCTCCATTTTGTGGCTTTCCTATGCTGTATGTTAAAGGATTAGGGTGGGGCTGTAAATCCTTTCATAGGATCACCTCGCTGCTCCACTGTAAAGGGAGTTTCCCTGGAGTATGGCCTGTCCCACCCTTGATCCTTTCATCCTATGAGAGATAAAAGTCCAGAGAAGCAGGCAGAGAACTGGGACCCTCATATCATCAAGCAAGCAGCACCAGAAGAAGAGCAGGTCCTTCAGACCTGAGGTTCCTGAGCCAAGATGCTTCCTGGACAAAGACTGATGCAATACCAGACTTTCTTCCTGAGCCAACAAGGGGAAAGCCTTCCCCTGGAGCGGACACCCTGAATATGTACTTGCAGCCTACCGGACTATGTAAGAATAAACCTTCCTTTGTTAAAGCCATCCATTCTCTGGTATTTCTGTTAGAGCAGCCCTAGCTGACTGAAACAGATAGAAACCTGGGGAATAAGCATGGGAATGGCTATGAAGACTGTGGGGTAATCGTACAAGGAACATAAGGTTGGATCACTTTGAGCTTATTGATATGAGCCCATTAAGCACAGTTTCTTCATTGAAAGTTTTAACTTGAAGGGTTAGGAAAAGCTCTAACTGTTTATTTGGTTGACTCATTGAAGCATGGATTATATGGTAGACTACACTAAACCGAGATGAAGTACCAGAGTGGCCTTGGTACAGTGTAGAAGAAGATACCTATGATGGTTAAGATTGTGTGTCAACTTGGCTGGAACATGATTGGCAATGTTTATACATGATCACTCCTATGACTGCCTCTGCTGTGAATATGCAACCAGCTGAAAGGGAGTCTCCTTGGAGGCATGGCCTACATCCAAGTACAAGCAGATATTCTGGCTTTTTTGCTCATTCAGGATCCTGCAGCTACCTGCTGTTTGTCTTGTCCCTGGCTTATGTGATTTGAGATGTATCAGATTATCTGCAGATCACAGAATTCAATGATCTTTGCAGCCTGACAGCACAGCCTTGCTCTCTCACCTGTAGATCTCAGGTTCACCAGCCCATTCAGCTATATGAATCGAGAGGACTCATCTACATACTTGTGACATTCCAAGTTGTATGAACCATTTTCTTGATATAAATCTCTATTTATATGTTTATATGTTTTGCTTGCTTGCTTCTCTAGAGAACCCAGCCTAAGACAGTATCCAAAGGCTTATAGAAACTGGCATGTTAGAGTGGATTTATTAGGTTAGGCCCATAGATCCACACATAGAGTGCCAGAGGACACATCTTTTACCACAATGGTAAGGAATAAACTCATGAATGAAGCCCCAGTATCCTTGAAGACTGGTATGGTTGCTATTTTATGTAAGTCATCTGTGACAAAGAGAAATGCCCTAACTCAATTAAGACACTTAACTACAATGGGGCTGACTGGACCCCATGATGTTAGAGGCCAAGTGGCAGCACTTAATCAACAAAGTGTACTTGGTTACTGTAAAGGAAATCTCAGTGAATGCAGTGATCCAAATAGTCTGACAACTACGGACTTACGGCATTGGCTGCTCAGTCATGGTGCCCCAACATTGAAACAGAAAGGAAATCTACTAAATATTTACTTGATTTATACAAAGAGATGAATTCTAGGTCAAGTGAATAGCTATCTAACTTGAATTCTCAGAAAAGAGAGTCACAGCCCCTCAATCAATTCACAGACTGGAGCAAGTTTATAGACTTACAACTCCTTGTATGAAGGGGAGGATGAGTCCCCTTGAAGAAAGATCCCACTAAACTGCCAAAACTTTTACTATTAATCTTTCTCCCAGCTTTCTCTGAAGGAATCTGTGAACTTTTATGACAGTGACTATTCATTAGAGAAAAGGAAATAATCAGTTTGTTAGTGGTTACTGGACACCAGCTCTGAACCAACACTCTAGGAGATTCAAACATCACTGTGGGGGAATATGGAGGTCAGGTTACTAATGGAGTCTTAACTCAAGTCCACCTCACAGTAGGTTCAATGTGTCCCTAAACCCATTCTATAGTGCTTTCTCCATTTCTGGAATGTATAATTGAAACACATATACTCATCAATTGGTAGGACCCCAACACTGGATTCCTGAAAAGTGGAATAAGGGCTATTATGGCAAAAAAAAGGCCATGTAGAAGCTAAGAAATACCATGCCCTACAAAAATAAAACCCCAAAGCAAACCCATTGCCATCAAGCCAGTTCTGACTCAGCAACACTACAGGTCAGGGCAGAATGGCCCCTTGGAGTTTCCAAGTTTTCTTTACAGAAGGAGACTATCACATTTGCCTCCCATGGAGCAGTGGTGGGTTTTAACCCCTGACCTTTCAGTTAGCAGCTGAGCACTTTAACCACGGCACCACCAGGGCACTTAGGAAAATAGTAAAACACAAGTAACACCATATTCCTGAAAAGATTACAGAGATTACTGCTATCATCAAGGACTTGAAGGGAGCATGGGTGGTGATTCCCACCATAACCCTATTCTACTTGCCTATTCAGCCTATGAAAAAAACAAATGGATCTTGGAGAATGACAGTGGATTATCTAAAATTTAATCAGATGGTGTCCAATTACAGCTGTTGTTTTGATGCATTTGAATTGCTTGAGGAAACTATTACATCTTCTGGTATCTGGTATGCAGCTATTGATCTAGCTAGTGCCTTTTTTTCCATGCCTGTTTTGAAGGTCCATCTGAAGCAGTTTGCCATCACCTGGCAAAGTCAACAATACACCTTCAGTGATAACATTGTACTGATGAGATGTAGAGAGATTTGCATTCCAGAGGGTGGGAAATTAATTTGACAAAAATTGAATGGTTTTTAACTCAGTGAAATTTCTAGGGGATAAGTAGTGTGGGGCATGTTGAAATCTTCCTTCTAAGGTAAAAGACAAGTTATTATATCTATTCCGTGCTACAACTAAAAAGGAGGAGTAACATGTATTAGGTTTCTCATTTGAGTCTGCTAATCCAGCCTACTCATCAAGTGACTTGAAAAGCTGCTAGCTTTGAGTGGGGCACAGAACAAGGGAAAATTCTTCCACAGGGTCAGGCTGCCATGCCAGACACTCTGCCAGTTGCATCATATGAGTTAGCTGATGCAATGATGTTAGAAGTGCTAATAGCAAACAAAAGTGCTGTTTGCAGTCTCTGGCAGGACCCTATTGGTAAATCACATCACAGACTTTGAGGATTTTGAGGCAAATCCTTGTATCCTTTATAGAGAACTACTCTCATTTTGAGACACAAATTTTGGCTTGCTCCTGGATCTTAATAGATACTGAATGTTTACCCATGGGCCACCATATCAACATGCAGTCTAACCTTCCCATTATGAACTGGGTATTGTACGAACCATAGATCCATAAAGTTGAAAATGCACAAAAGCATTCTGTTACTAACTGGAAGTGGTATACATAAAACTGAATTCAAGCAGGGCTGAAGGCACAAGTAAATTGCATGTGGAAGTTGCCCAAATGCCCATGGTCTTCACGCCGGTCACACTGCCTTCCATCTGCCAGTTTACACCTATAGCCTCATATGGAGTTCCTTCTGTTTAGTTAACTGAAGAAAACTCATGCCTGGCTTACAAATGGTTCTGTGAGGTATGCAAGCACTGCTAGAAGTGGACAGTGGCAGTACTACAGCCCCTTTCTGGGATCTCCCTGAAGGGCAGTGGCAAAGGGAAATGATCTCTATGAACAGAACTTAGAGAAGTGCACCTGGTTGTCCACTTTGCTTGGAAGACAGAATGCCGTTGCAGAAGATGTATGACCATATGCTGATTCACGGACAGTAGCCAATGGTTTGGCTGGATGCTCAGGGACATGGAAGGGAACAGGACTGGAAAGGAATTATAGTAAGAGGCATGTTGATAGACCCTTCTGAATGGTCCAGAGAAGTGAAGATATTTGTGTCTTGTGTGAATTCTTACCAAACAGTGACCTCCGCAGAGAAATATTTTAACAACCAAGTGGATAAAATGACATGTTATGTGGAAACCAGCTGTCCCCTTTCCCTAGCCACTCTTTTCATTGCCTATTGTCAGGGTGATGGAGCTGAGATTATGCTTGAGGGCAGCAACGCGGACTTCATCACCAAGGCTGACGGCTATCTCCATAGCTGAGTGCCCAATCTGCCGGCAGCGGAGACTAGCACTTAGTCCCCTATATGGTACCATTTCGTGAAGTGATTAGCTGACAACTTGGCAGCAAGTTGATTATGCTGGACAACTTCCATCATGGAGAAGGCAGCATTTTGCTGGTACTGGAATAGACACTTATTCTGGGTACAGATTTGCCTTCCTCACATGCAATGCTTCTACCAAAATTACCACCCCTGGATTTACAGAATGCCTTATCTACCATTATGGTATCTCACACAGCATAATTCAGATCAAGGGACTCACTTTGCAGCAAATGTAGTACAGCAATGGGCGCACGTTCATGGAATTCACTGGTCTTACAATGTTCCCCATCATCCTGAAGCAGCTGGCTTAATAGAACAATGAAATGGCCTTTTAAAGACCCAATTACAATGCCAGCTAGGTGGCAATACTTTGCAGGGTTAGGGCAATGTTCTCCAGGAGGCTGTGTATACTTTAAACCAGCATCTAACACATGGTGCTATTTCTCCCACAGCCAGGATTCACAATTCTAGCAATCAATGGGTAGAAACATCTCTAGTAAGCCTAGTTGCAAAATTTTTGCTTCCTGTCATTACAACCCTATGCTCTGCAGGTCTAGAGATCTTAGTTCCAAAGGGAGGAATACTTCTACCTAAAGATACATCATTGGCTGCACTGAACTGGAAATTAATAATGCCACCTGGTCACTTTGGGTTCCTTATACCTCTGGTTCAGCATGCAAAGAAGGGAGTTATCATATTGGCTAGTGTGGCTGACACTGATTACCAGCAGGAAATCTGACTGATATTATATAATGGAGATAAAGAAGAGTATGTCTGGAATACATGAGATCCATTAGAGCATCTCTTAGTACTACTATACCCTGTGATTAAAGTCAGTGGAAAACTACAGCAAGTCAATTCTGATACGACTATTAATGGCATACATCCTTCATGAATGAAGGTTTGGGTCACCCCACCAGGCAAGGAACCACAATTAGCTGAGATGTTTGCTGAGGGCAAAGAGAATACAGAATGAGTGATGGAAGAAGGTAGTTCTAAATACCAGTTACCATGCAACCAGTTTCAGAAACAAGGAGTGTAATTGTTATGAGCATTTTTTCCTGATACATGTGTATCAAACTTTTTTTCTTCACTTATGAAATACAAAATGAAAACAGGACTAGCACATTTTCAGCTATATATATGTTAGTTGTATCATGTTAAGTACAACTTATAATTGCCTTTATTTAAAGATTATGCATGGTTTAAGGAGATGTGTACAGATGCCAAGTTGACAAATGGTAGACTGTGATGGTTAAGGTTTTGTGTCAACTTGGCTGGGCCATGATTCTCAGTGGCTTTTGTGATGTAGTGGCAATTGTGATGTAGTGTAGTGGTCTTATAATGATGCAATCACCTCTATGGTAAGATCTGATATAATGTGATTACTTCCATAATGGATTTGCTGTGAGTAGCCAGTCAGTTGAAAGGGAGTTTTGTTAAGGGTATGGCTTGCATCCAATAAATGTAAACTTTTTGGCAAAGCTCATAGGCTTCTGCTCTGCTCTGGATCTTGCTTTTGGCTTACTGGCATCTGACTTACAGTTTGAGGGACTTGTACCAGCAGCCTCCCATCTTAGCTGCTGATCTTGAGTTCACCAGCCTTCATAGCCATGAACAGAAAACTGTTGTGCGATCTATGGATCTTGAGTTTGTCGGTCCCTGCAGCTGAGTCACGACAAGCCTCCAGCCTGATGCCTGACCCAAGGATTTGAGACTTGCTAGCATCTACAACTGCATGATCCCTTTCTTTGATATAAATCTCTCTCTCTACCTCTTTCTCTCTATATACATCTGCACAGACCACTGGTTTTGCTTCTCTAGAGAACCCAGGCTAAGACAGACACAAAGGTGTAAATTTCATGATCTTACATTAGCCAACAGGTTCTTAGATACGACCTCCAGAGCACAAGTAATCAAAGAAAAAGTACATTGGATTTCACCAAAATCTTAAATGTTTGTGTTAAGAACACTATAAAGAAAGTGAAAAAATACCCACAAAATGGGACAAAATACTTGATAAAAGTCTAGTGTTTAGAATAAAGAACTTTTATATTCCATTAATATGGAGTGTTCAGAATAGACAAATGCACAGAGACAGAAAATAAGAATCATCTTTACCAGGCACTAGAAAGAGGGAGGAATGGAGAGATAAAGCTAATAGGTACAGTATTGCTGCTATTGTTTTTTGTGGGTGGTAATGAAAATATTTTAAAACAAATAGTGGTGATAGCTTCACAAACCTGTGAAGATACTATTAGGCTCCAAATTGTACACTTTAAATAAACCAATAAGTAGGGACATATACTTTATTTATTGATGGGAAATTTCAATAAAAACATAAATGAGATTTTTAGTGAAATATTGTTGATTCTGAATTTTATAAGAAATACTCAAGTGCCAGGAAAAGTCAACTCATTCCTAAAGAAGAATTAGGTGGAAGATTTCACCCTAATGTATATAAAGACTTATTTTAAAGGTACTATAATTAAGAGTATACAGGGCTGCCAATTAAGGTTGCAAACTCACCCTAGAAAATGTGTAACATACCTCATAGCTGAATAACACTATGGCCACCTTCCAAGTGTTCCTCTTGGGAAGCGATGTACTGATGCCAGTGCCCACTCCACCCTTCAAAGCAATTTTGGATCTCTTTTTCTGGGATGGCTATCAGAGCTGTCATCACATTATCCTTGATGTCCTGAATGTCATCAAAATGTCTTTCTTTCAATATTTACTTTATTTTCAGGTAAATAAAAAAAGTCATTGGGGGCCAGATCAGGTGAGTAGGTATGGTGTTATAATATAGTTATTTGTTTACTGGCTAAAAACTTCCTCACAGACAACTATACAATTAAGTTCATGAACCTGTCACCTTGCCACCGTGCACAACAGTGATTCTAGAAAGAGTTCCAAAATTGCTCTGAAGGGTTGACTAGGTGCTGGCTTCAGTGCATAGTTTCCCAAAGGGAGTATTTCAAAGGCGACCATAGTGATGTTTAGTAATGAGGTATGCAACACTTAGAACAAGTAAGTTCTCAGACTTACTTGTATGAGTTTGGTTCAACAACTGAAAACAGACCAAATAGACAAAAAAAAAAAAAAAAAAAAAAAAGAAGAAGGAGACAGAAACAGATCCATGTATATATGGTAACTATAGACACCACAAAGTAACCACCACAGAACAGTAATGAGAGGAAGAATCATTTAATACATGTCAGAGACAAGTCATTGCTCATGTGGGAAAAAACGGTGTAGGCAAAGGGGAGGTTAGGGCTGGGGGCACGAATACAGCCACTAGTTCTGAGTCATTTTATCTAAAAGTTCAAGTAACAATTCACAGATCCTCTGTGACAGTGACACAGGGTAGACAATGAAGCACAAATCCCAGGAAGATGGGAGATCTTACTGTAATGAGGACATGGTTGATTACAGAGAGGGTTTAAGTTCTGTATCTGCAATTCAGGAAAGGCTTCCTAATTACCTCCATAGGAAAAAAAAAAAAAGTCTTTCCATTCAACTTGAGGCTAACTGGGGAGCTCCTGTCCAGAAGCAAGATGAAAGGGAGGAGAGAGACAGGAGCCGGCTGAGTGGACAAGGGAAATAGGGTAGAAAGGAGGACAGTGTTGTCACAGGGTGGGGAGAGCAGTTAGAGGTACATAGCAGTGAGTGTGCAAGTTTCTGTATGACAAATTGACTTGGATTGTAAATTTCACTTAAAGCATAGTAAAATACATGTATTTTTAAAAGTCTACTCACTGGCTCATTCCCTTATTCACTCATTCACTAATAAACATGATCAATTCTTATTTGGCCCTGATAAGTATCAGAAACTATTCTAGGTACTAAGTGCTAAAGATACAGGGGCTTATATTCTAGTAGTCAAATAGACAATAAATGCATAAACAAATAAAAAATATTTAAAGTAATGACAAACACCATGGAAAAAACAAAACTAGATAATAGAACAGAAGGTGGCTGGGGGTGGCCCTGGGCATAGGGAATTACCTTAGATACAATGGCCAGTGAAGGCCACTCTGAGAAGATGAGAGTGTTAGTAATAGGCCTGGGACATTTTAATAAGCTGAAATTACTTAAAAGTCACCTCCATAATAGACCTATTAGCATAGGAAAACCAGAATGGGAATGGCCAAAAGCCAAGTGCCAGGGAATAACCAGTACAAATACCAGTTGTCATCAAGCAGATTCCAACTAATGGTGAATGAATACGTGTCAGAGTAGACTGTAGTTTTCAACAGCTGATTGTTCAAAAATAGACTGATAGGTCTTTCTGCTAAGGTGACTTTTTGCAGGGGATGGAGGGACTCAGACCCCTAACCTTTCAGCTAGATGACAAGCACATTAATCTTTTCCTTCAGGGAGGGTGCAAAAGTCATCAGAACTAAAAGCAAAGATTTTCAACCACAGGAAGTGCTATAGATTGAATTGTGTCCCCCTCTCCCCAAATATGTGCATGGGGGGGGGCGGGCAGTGTGCTTGTGTGTTGCAATCCTAAACCCTATACTTATGAAGGTAACTGTTTTTAGTCAGCTAGTTCTGCTTTCTTGATAGTATAAATTTTCCAACTCTCTGCTTGCTTCCCTTTCCTTTTATCTCTTGTAAGATAAAAAGTTAAGAGTGGTGCAAGCCACAGCCCAGGGAAATTCCTTTAGCAAGGATGTTGCAGCTCCACCCTAATACTCTTTTAACATAATCATGCTATCTATTACTTGCAGGCAGAGATTAGGATTTATAGCATAGGAAAATCAGAAAGTAGAGGACAATCACAAAATACTGGGAAGGATGGCCTAGCCAAATTGCTTACACACATTTTTGCAGGAACACAGTGCCATCCATGACAGTAAGTCTATTTGGAAATGAGCTTTTCTTTGTTATGTTAATGAGGCCATATCAGTGCAGAGTGTGTCCTAAACCTAACCACTTCCAAGTTATAGAAATAACAGACTAGACACAGAGACAACCACAAGTGGGGGAAGACAGATCCACATGAATATCATAGAAGAACTGAGAAAGACTAGAGCTATAGAAACCAGGACAAGGATTTTGTCTGAGGACTCACAGAGAGGGCTCTGTCTAGAACCAGCACCCTGAAATCAAACTCCTGACCTTCTAAACTGAGAAAACAAATTTGTATTCCTCAAAGCCACCTGCTTATGGTATTTCTGTTACAGTAGCCCGAGGTAACTAAGACAGTAAGTGTAAACTTACAGGCTGCAGAAGCTCACCTGGACCCTGTCTCTGAAGCTGCTCTCCTACTCATACCTAATAAGGTCTGAAGGCTGAGCTGGACTGTCCAGAGGAATGTCCAAGGTGCCTAAATCTCGCCACTTGGCTAACTTCTTAATAGAGCACCTCTATTAATTATCTGGGCACTGACATTACCCCTCTGGCCTCTCAGCTAAATAAAGCCACCCCATTTGCTTAGTCTCAAGCTTTTGAAGGTTAAAACAAAACTGAGCCACAATGGATGTAGCATTTGGCACTTATCTACAAGTTTTAATGTCATTTTGGAGTTAATAATTAGCTCTGCCTTGGTCCTCACAAAGGGTGCCACCAAAACAAAAGCGAGCATTAAGTGTGTTCACTACACTTGCCACCAGTATAAATAGGCAAAGGGATGATTAATGGATGAGTGGGGAATTAAACACAACAGTGAACAAAGACAAAGGCCCATGGCTCGGCTGCCCGTGGACCAAGACAAGCGGTATCCAGAGCCAGCCTTCAGAAAGCGACAAATAAACAAAAAAAATCCCTTAATGGACAGGTTGTGAAGACTTCATTTAACCTTGCATTATGACAGCCATAGTGTTTTATTAACATTCTGACATGTTGAAGGGCCAGGGTCAGCAGAGGCAAAAACCTACATTGTTGGGGGAGTTACTGGGGAGGGGAGGGGTGGCACATTTTTGTGTGGGTAACAGAGGAAAAACAGAAAGCCCAAACATATTTAACGACACCCTTCAGGGCCCCTCTGTGAGGTGGGTTAGTGTCGAGGGTTTTAAAGAGTTGTATGGATGTCACATGAAGCAGATGAGACACCAACACAAATGCCACAGCTGATGCTATTTGACAAGGCCAGTCCATGCCTTAAAATGGCCACATTATGGACTGGGCCGGGAATTAGTGAAGGATGAAAAAGAACTCTGCTCAAAGGCATCTGCCATAAAGAATACAGAGCTGCGGAGGGGGGTTGGCAATCAGGAGTGCTTTGTGAGCTTCTGAGGGACTGTTACTGGTTAGCAGACTTGACACACTTTTTTCTTCCAGTTGGTTTTAAGTAGAAACTCTTCCCCAGGGATAGAGTTGTATCCTGTGTGTTCGGCCAGTTTGGTTTTGAGGGTCTGAATAAGGGTGAACACTGAGAAATAGTAACTGGCTGTCATGGATTGAATTGTGTCCCCTCAAAAATATGTGTAGCCATGTGATTGGGCCATGATTTTCAATATTTTATGATTGTCCTCCATTTTGTGATTTCCCTATGCTGTATGTTAAAGGATTAGGGTGTGACTGTAAATCCCTTCATAGGATCACCTCTCTGCTCCACTGTAAAGGGAGTTCCCCTGGAGTGTGGTTTGCATCACCCTTTATCTTTTCATCTTAAAAGAAATAACAGGAAAGGGAAGCAAGCAAAAAATTGGAAACCACATACAATCAAGAAAGCAGCACCGGGAGTAGAGTCAAGATTCTCCCTCAACAAAGACTGATACAACATAAGGACTTTCCTCCAGAGCTGATAGAAGGAAACCCTCCTCCTGAAGTGGACATCCTGAATTTGGACTTGTAGCCTACTGGACTGTGTAAGAATAAACTTGCCTTTGTTAAAGCCATCCACTTGTGGTATTTCTGTTAGAGCAGCACTAGCTGACTAAAACACTTGCTAAGCCATAGGGAGGCAGGGTGATGTTCTGGGAACATTCCCACTTCTCTCTTTACAACTATTTTTCTCCCTCCTTGGGTATCCCCACATCATGCAGGTGCCCAACTCCACAACCTCCCCTTTCCAACAAGGTGTCTGATGGGAACAGATCCATTAAATTAATTCCTGTGGAAGATTTAATTGACAATAAGCTTAGAGATTCTCCCCACTCCCTCCAGGGATATTTGCATTTTAATGGAGGACTGATAGACCAAAAGGCCTCAAGAACCAAAGCAATGAGAGAGTTTGGAACTTCAAGCAGTAAGACAGGCCAGAAGGCAGATATTTATGGGCTCCCCACAGTCACACTACACAATCTACATGCCATGTTGGCTTTTATTTCGTCATTTCTCTGCCTATGTCACTCAGGTGTTGTAAAGACCACATGAGAAAATGGATAGAAAACACTTTAAAAATAAACACCTCAATCAATGCAAAAGTGAAACCTGAAAGATAAAAACATGGACCAGAACAGACTCTTAGTGAATATCACCTTCAACTAACAGATGAGGAGATGGAAGCTCAGAAAAATGGCCTATCTTTGTGTAAGTCACTCAATCACTCACTGATAGAGCCAGTACCAGGTGTGAAGTATTCAACTTCAAAAAGCCAGTTGCTTCCAAGTTGATAATAACTCACAGTGATTCCACTTGCAGGAGAGTACAGTTGTGCTCTATAAGGTTTCATGGCTGGTATTTGGAAGTAATTGTGAGGCTTTTCTTCTGAGGCACCTCTTAGTGAACTTGAACCTCCAACCATTAGGTTAGCAGCAAAGCTAACCAAATGATAAGTAACATTAAGTGACTCTACCACCCAGGATTTATCTAGTATATCCTAAGATTTTCTCCTGTCCTCTGAGCTCATCGTCATTGCATATTGACTACTAAATTGTAGATATCTGTGAGGTTAACTTGTTGTTTCAATAGCTTTAAAGTGAGTTACTGCTTTAGTTAGCTCAAAGCAAATGTGGAATGCCAGTTCTGGAAAAGTAACCTAAGGAATCAGGGAAATTCAACTCAATACACTATGGGATACCCATCCAGTTGATAATTAATATGATACCAAGTCTATGAATAAAAAGTGTTGGACATGAGGTGTGTATCCATATAATCTCCATTTGTTTTGCTGGTGTGAGTGTAAACTAGAACAGCTGTTTGAAAAATAAATTGTCATTTTCTAGTAAATTTGAAGATATACACATCCAAAGATCTAGCAATTCTATTCCAAGAAGAACTCTACAGAAAATATAGGTAACACAGTTCAAAGTAATCAACAATATTGGAAATACAATGCCATCTTTCAGAGATAAGTCAAAACCAAAATCAATGTCATCAAGTTGATTCCAACTCACAGTGACTCTAAAAGACAGAGTAGAACTGCCACATAGAGTTTCCAAGGAGCTCCTGGTGGATTAGAACTGCCAAGTTTATGGTTAGCAGCCATACAGTTTAACCAATATGTCGCCAGGGTGTCCCTTTTTGAGAGAAGTAAATACATTGTTGTCTTTTAACATAACGGAATACTCTACAGCATTGAAAATGTATGAACTAAAGCTACAAGCACCAACATGGGCATAGCTTAGTAATCTAATGTTAACTGATAAAAGCAAATCCAGTAGAAAATTTCCAGCACGATATCCTTTTTTATAACACTTTTAAATAGCTAAAACGAAACACTATTCAGGTATTATGTATATATGAAGGTGTAGCCCAGTGGCTCAGTGGTTAAGTGTTAGGTTGGCAGTTTGAATCCTGTGCCTTAGACACCCTATGAAGCAGTTCTATTCTGTCTTGTAGGGTTGCTATGAGTTAGAATAGACTCAATAGCAATAGGTTTATGTATATGAGGGAGCTATGGTGACACAATAGTTAAGTGCTCTGCTGCTGTCCAGAAGGTTGGCAGTTCAGACCCACCTGGTGATTTTTCTGGAGAAACACAATCTTCTCCCATAAAGACTAAAGCTTATACATGTCACCAAGGAAGACACTTAGGTGTTTAACAGATACATGAGGAAGTGCTCACAATAGCTGGTCATTAGAGAAATGCCATTCAAAACTACAACCAGATACCACCTAACTCCCAAAAGGCTGGCACCAATCCAAAAAATACAAAATAATAAATGTTGGAGAGGTTACAGAAAACCTGGAACAGTTATACACTGCTAGTGAGAATGTAAAATAATACAACCACTTTAAAAATTGATTTGGCACCTCATTAAAAAGCTAGAAATGGAAATACCATAAAATCCAGTAATCTCACTCCTTGGAATATATCCTAGAGATACAATAGTTGTCACACAAATAGATATACACACACCCATGCTCACCGCATTACTATTCACAATAGCAAAAAGATAGAAGCAACTTAGGTGCCTATCAACAGGTGAATAGCTGAACAAATTATGGTTTATTCACACAATGGAATACTATACAATGATAAAGAATAACAATGAATCTATGAAACAGAACACAGAGGAATTCAGAAGACATTATGCTGAGTGGAATTAGTTACAAAAGGAAAAATACTGTATGAGGCCACAATTATAAGAACTGAAGAAAAGTTTAAGCAATGAGAAAGGCAGAATCAAGATGGTGGCATAGCCACATGACCTCACTAAACCCTCTAAAAACAAAGAACTAAAGAATCCATTAAATCAACCAAATTTAGCATTCCAGGAGGCTTGAAAACCTGGTAGAAAAATATAAGAATGGACTGGGTGACAGGAAGATCACAGTAGCACCGGGCCATGATGAAGTAAACAAGATGGCACCAGACAAAGAGATACTGCACACTACTGCACACTGAAGGTGAGGCAAGCAAAGTAAAACATCCCGACCAAAACAAAGTCAAAATGTGGGACTGAGAGACACCATGAGGGCTGGAGCAACACTGGGTCTGGCAAACATGATTAAAACCAGCCTAAACAAAGCATTCCAGGGCCAAAAGTTTCCATGAAGGTCAGAGGGGCTTGAGATCAGGCTGGCTGGTGCTCAAAGTGCATTAGGACCCAGTGGCTCTGCAGGCCTTAGAGTAGAACACGGTGAGGAGGCTTGGGTCCAGCAGTTCCCAGCGTGGCACCGTGGGACTTTGCAAGTGCTCAGACTGTGGCATGGGTGCACATATGGCCTAGGGCAGTGGAGGCTTGGGTGACGCATGTGACCCTGTAATTATCAGAGACAGAATACAAAAGATTGATGTGCAGAGCAGTGCAAAATGTAAAGAAAGAGATCAGGCAAAATGCAGCAGAGCACAATTAAAAATTAAAAAAGCTGCAAGAAATGCTTGAACAGCAACAATCTGAAATTTGACAGATTAAAAATAAAATTACCAAGCTTGATAACTCAGTAGAAAGTCAAAGGAATAGGATCAAAGGAATGGAATGCAGAATTAGGAAGACTGAAGACAAAGTAAACGACACTAGCATACGCAAGGAAAAATCAGATAAAAGATTCAATACGAATAAAGAATCACTAAGAGTTATGTGGGATTCCATCAAAAGGAATAATGTGCAAATGATTGGAGTACTGGAACAAAGTGGAATAGCTGAAAATATGGAGAGGATTGTTAAAGACCTGCTGACAGAAAACTTCTCTGATGTCATGAAAGATGAGAAGATATTCATTCAAGATGCTCATCGAATCTCACTTAAGATAGACCCCAAAAGAAATAATACATATCATAATCAAACTCAATAAAATGAGATATAAGGAGAGGCTCCTAAGGACAACCAGGCTTAAACAAAAAATGACCCACAAAGTAAATTTATTAAAATTAAGTTTATATTATTCAGCTGAAATCTTGCTGGCAAGAAGACAATGGGATAACATACACAAAAACCTAAAACAAAAACAAAACAAACAAACAAAAAAACCAGCCAACCAAGAATCATATACCCTGAAAAACTGTCTCTCAAATATGAAGATGAAATTAGGATTTTCTAAACCGATGTTTAGAGAATTTGCAAAAACCAAGTCAAAATTACAAAAAAAACTTTAAAGGAAGTTCTTCAATTAGAAAATCAATAACATCAGATACACACTCAAACATATAATTCTTGACAGTGCATTTAGATATCATCAGGATAGGAAATCCCAAAATGAAAGCCAAAGCCAAAGCCAAATTACAAACAATGGAAATTTAGAGACCTCAGGATTTAACTGATAATAACATTATATGGAAAAAGAGTGCCAAAAAAATGTACCCACAGATCTTTCAGAGGAAAGGAAGGAGATACAAATACAATGAAGTTTGGATTACTGTTAGATTAATAAAGAGGCCAAAGGAGTAAGCTCAAAAGAAACCTATAATTCTACATGTCAAAATGATAAACAAACTAAGAAACAAACAAAACGCAAAATCTCAACAATTTCAAAAAGACATTGAAAGACATGAAAACACATAAATAAAAAAGACTCAGCAGAGAAAACTGAATGCAACAGAGGAATTGTCTGCAACACCCAAAAAACAGCATCAAAATGACAGCATGAACGTCATATCTATCAATAATCACACCGAATGTAAACAGACTATACCCACCAATAAAGCAGATTGAATAAAAGAAAAAAAAACCCACGACCCATCTATATGCTGCTTATAGCAGACACACCTCAGAGTCAAAGACACAGTCAAACTACAACTCAAAGGTTGAAAAAAGTATATACCAGGCTAGTAACATTCAAAAAAGAACAGGAGTGGCAATACTAATCTCTGACAAAATAGACTTTAAAGTTAAATCCACCATGTGGGATAAGGAGAGACACTATATAGTAGTTAAAAGCTCAGTACAGCAGGAGGACGTAACTGTATTAAAAATCCATGGTACCCAGTGACAAGGCTCTAAGACACAAAACAAGCACTATTCACACTTAAAACAGAAACAGGCAGCTCTGCAATAATAGTAGGAGATTTCAAAACACCACTTTTAATAAAGGGTGGAACATCTGAAAAAAAGCTCAGTAAAGACACGGAAGATCTAAACACCACAAACAACTTGACTTCACAGACATATTCAAAAAATTTCATCCAAAAGCAACCAAGTATACTTTCTTTTCTAATATACATGGACTGTTCTCCAGAATTGACAACATATCAGGTCACAAAGCAATCCTCAAACAAATTCAACATACTGACATAAAACAAAGCTTCTTTTCAGATCATAAAGCCATAAAACTAGAAATAAATAACAAGAAAAGGATGGCAATAAAATCATGAAAACTGAACAACATTTTGCTCAAGGACTACTGGGTAACTGAAGAAACCAAAGATGCAACAAAGACATTCATAGAATCAAATGAGAATGAAGACACAGCCTACCAAAATCTATAGGACACAGCAGAAGCAGTGCTCAGAGGTCAGTTTACCTCAATAAACACACACATTCAAAAAGAAAAAAAAGGCTCAAATCAAATAAATAACTCTTCAACTTGAACAACTGGAAAGATTGCAGCAAAAGAACCCATTGGGCTCCAGAAGAAAGGAAATTATTACAATTAGAGCAGAAATAAATAGCAAATAGAAAAATGAATGAAAGAATGAACAAGACAAAAAGGTGGTGTTTTGAAAACATCAACAAAACTGGTAAGCCACCAGCAAAACTGACAAAAGAAAAACAGGAGAACAAATAATCTGAATCAGAAATGAGATGGGTAATATCACAACAGACCCTACTAAAGTTAAAAGAATCATAATAGAGTACTATGAAAAATAGTACTCTAACAAATTTGAAAACCTAGAGGAAATGAACAATATTCTAGAAAACCACCAACTACTTGAACTAGCAAAAACAAAAAACAACTAAACACACTCATCACTAAAGAAGAGACTGAAAAGGTAATTTAAAAACTTTCATCCAAAAAAAGCCCTGGCCTGGATGGCTTCACTGGAGAATTCCATCAAATGTTCAGAGAGAAGTTAACACCAATACTTCTAAGGGTATTACAGAGCACAGAAAAGGATGGAATACTCCCAAATTCATTCTATGAAGCTAGTATAACACTGATACCAAAACCAGGTAAAGACAGCACAAAAAATTACAGGAAAATTACAGACCAGTATCTCTCATGATCTTAGACACAAAAATCCTCAACAAAATCCTAGCTAACAGAATTTAACAACACATCAAAAAATAGTTCACCATGACCAAGTAGGATTTACATCAGGGATGCAGGGATGGTTCAACATTAGAAAAACAATTAATGTAATCAACCACATTAACAAAACAAAAGACAAGAACTACCTGATTCTATCAATTGATGCAGGAAAAG
Organism: Heterohyrax brucei; assembly: GCA_028571685.1. NCBI lineage: Eukaryota > Metazoa > Chordata > Mammalia > Hyracoidea > Procaviidae > Heterohyrax > Heterohyrax brucei. The sequence continues at coordinate 78,208,754 of CM053154.1, read as the reverse complement.
CATTTTATAAAGTCCAACACCCATTCATGTTAAAACTCTCAGCAAAATGGGAACAGAAGGCTAATTCCTCAACATAACAAGGGCCATCTACAAAAAAAAACAACAGCTAACATCATGCTTAATGGAGAGAAGCTGAAAACATTCCTCTTAAGAACAGGTACATGACAAGAATGCCCACTGTCATCACTTATATTCAACATTGTTCTGGAGGTCCTAGCCAGAGCAATTAGGCATGACAAAGAAATAAGGGGCATCCAGACTTGTAAAGAAGGAAGTTAAGGTATTGCTGTTTGTAGATAAGATGATCTTATACTCATAAAACCCTAAAGAATCCACCAAAAAACTACTGGATCTAATAGAAGACTTCAGCAAAGTATCAGAATACAAGATATGCATACATAAATAAGTTGGATTCCCTTACACCAACAAAGTTGACAATCAAAGAAAAAATTTTGAAATCATTATCATTTACTATAGCACCCAAGATGATAGAATACCTAAGAATAAATCTAACCAGAGATGTAAAAGACCTATACAAAGAAAACTGCAAGACTCTACTGCAAGAAACTAAAAGTGACTTACATAAGTGGAGAAAGCTACCTTGTTCTTGGACAGGAAGACTTAACCTTGTAAAAATGTCTATAATGCCCAAAGTGATCCATATGCAGTGCAATCCCAACACAAATTCCAACATTTTTTATGAGACAGAGAAACAAATTACTGAACAAAGTGGGAGTCATCATTCTACCTGACCTAAAGACCTGCTACACTGCCACAGTAGTCAAGGCAGCCTGGTATTGGCACAAAAACAGACATATTGACCGACGGTACAGGGCTGAGAATCTAAATACAACATCATCTACCTATGAGCAATTGATACTTGATAAAGGCCACAAAGGCTGTGAACTGGGGAAAGGACAATCTTTTCAATAAATGGTGTTGGCATAGCTGAATACCAATCCACAAAAAATGAAATAAGACTCTTATGTCACACCAAGCACAAAACTAACTGAAAGCAGAGCAAAGACCTAAAACAATAAAAATCTTGGAAGAAAAATTGAGAAGACACTGGAAACCCTCACCATGGCATCAACCATCTTCAAAAAGTCACCAACAACCTTCAGTCATCAGAAATGAAAATAGATAATTGGAAACTCTTAAAAATCAAACATTTATTGCCATCTAAAGCCTTCATCAAAAGAATAAAAAGACTGCCTACAGAGCGGGAACAAATATTTGCTCACCATATTTCCAAATGACACCTAACCTCTCTAATCTACAAGATACTGCAAAACCTCAACAAGAAAAAGACAAACAACCCAACTGAAAAATGGTCAAAAGACATGAACAGACACTTCACCAAAGAAGACATACAGGATGCCAACAGATACATGAGGAAATGCTCACAATCACTAGCCATCAGAGAAATTCAAATCAAAACTACAACAGGATATCTTCTCACCCCAAGAAGGTTGGCAATATTCCAAAAAATAATAATAAAAGCTGGAGACAATTTAGAGAGATTGCAACTCTTCTGCACTGTTGGTGGGGCTGTAGAATGGTATGACCACTAAAGAAATCAATTTGGCACCTTCTTAGAAAACTAGAAATAGAAATATCATATGATCCAGCAATCCCACTCCTTGGAATATTTCCCAAAGAAATATGTCCACCACTCAAACAGATACATGCACACCAATGTTTATTGCAGCTCTTGACACTATAGCAAAAATATGGAAGTAAACTAGATGCTCACCAACAGATAAATGGTTAAAGTATAGTATATTCATACAATGGAATATTACACAAAGATAAGAAATAATGATGGCCTAGAGAAATAGCTATCAATGTGGGACAATCTGGAGGATATAATGCTGAGCACAATTAGCCAGATGCAAAAGGACAAATATTGTATGAGACCATTATTATAAGGATGCAACAAATTATTTAAGCACAGAAGAAATCAATCATTGACATTTACAAGGGTGGGGAGGGAGGGAGAGAGACTTTTACAAATTACATAGTGGTTAGGACTATGGTTGGGTATAGGATGTGACAGCACATACTAGAAGAGAGGTACCCACAACTGCTCAACTTCAAAACTATATTATTCCCTACAAGCAACCCATCTGTTTGGAAGGACAGAGTAATAGAGTCTGGGATCAGAGTACACACTCTCAGGGGACATCCAGACTAACTGGCACACCCAAATGTTTTTTCTCTCTTTCCCTTCAGAAAATGCTCTGCATACCACCCGGGTGAATGGTGTCTGGGGTCTTAAAAGCCAGGAAGCTGCTGTCCAAATAGCATCCAATGGTCTCAGTCCACTTGGATCAGAGTTAAATAGTGGGCATCAAGGACAGGAGGAAAATATGAACCCACCAGATGGAAGAGGCCATATAAGCCAGAGTCAGCTTGAACACAGGACCAGAAGAACCAGATGGTACCTGGCCACCATCAGTGACCGGAAGGGGTACATCATACACAGCAGGAGAAGGATTAGAAGGCAGAACTAGAACTCTACTGAAAGTTCACACTTGATGGTCCTTCTGACTAGAGGGCGCCATAAGAGCATGGCCCCCAGACACTAACTTCAAACCATGTCCAGCACCAGAGTGAGTTCTCCAGACTAACACTGAAGTAGATTACACAAAACACAGAGTGAGACTGGCAACTAATGAAACCTTGGACTTAAACATGTACATAGGGATGTCTTAAAGGCTTGTTGCTGGAGCCGAGATGATTGGGTACGAGGGCCAGATTTCAGTAAAAAACTCACAGAAAGTTCCAGATGAAAGGGTAAGTGTTCTGTCATGGGGAGTGGAAGCAGTGAGAATAGAATAGTAACGAAAGTTTGGGGTGTTAAACAGCAAAATGATGTAAATTATAAAACTGTTCTTAAACCACAACAAAATTTATTTTTTTAAAAAAGCTTAAACACAGGAGAAAACACTCTTTGATTGTTACGAAGGTGGGCAGGGAGGGAGAGTGATATTTAATAACTAGATAGTAGACAAAGATTATTTTAGAGGAAGGGAAGGACAACAGGAGAAATCAGCACAATGGGACTAAATCGAAGGCTAAGAACTTTTCTAAATACAACCCAAAACACTGAAGGAAGATGAGTAGGGTCAGGGGTCTGGGATGACGGTTTCATGGGACATCTAGGTCAATTGGCATAACAAAAGTTTATCAAGGAAATTTTATGCATTCCACTTTGGTGAATGGCATCTGAGGTCTTAAAAGCTAGCAAGTGGCTGTCTAAGACAAATCAACTGGTCCCAACTCATGTGGAGTAAAGTAGAGTGAAGGACACCCAAGTCATAAAGAAAATAAAAAGAGCAAGTGCCACATAAACCAAAGCCTTCATCAGCCTGAAATTGGAAGAACTAGATGGTGCCTACCTACCACCACTGACTGCCCTGACAGGGAACACAATAGAGAGTACCTGATGGAGCAGGAGAAAAGCGGAGTACAGATCTTACATCTTAGTTAAAAGACCAGACGTGATGGTCTGACAGACAGGAAGATTGCCCCAAAACATGGCCCCTGGACTCTCTGTTAGTGCAGAAGTAAAATCTTTCCCAAAGCCAACTCTTCACACAAAGACTGGCCTATAAGACATAAACTGATACCGGTGAAGAATTAAGTAGATAGATGAGGCTAAATAGGCAGCAACTGTTTCAAGGTAAAATGAAAAGGCAGAAGAGGATGGAAGCCAGTTGAATGTACACAGAAAATACAGAGAGGAGAGTGTGTTGTCATATTGTAGAGAGAGCAATTAGGGTTACATATCAATGTGTATATAAGTTTTTGTATGAGAAACTAACTGAAATTGTAAACTTTCACAAAAAGCACAATAAGAAAAAGATTACAGAGTGGCGGAGTCAAAAAGGTGGACTAAACACATGTCTTCCTAAATCCCTCTGGAAAGCAAGACCTGAAATAATAATTAAACAGAGTCTCTGGACACCTAGTGAGCCCTAAGACATGGCATAAGACTGTCAATTTAGACTTCATACCACTGAACGCAAAGCCTCCTCTCTTTCGCTGACCCCACTGTAGGCAAGCACAGGCTTGCAAAGACTAAAGGTAACTCACCATTTTAATTTTTTTTTCTCTATCTTAGCCAGTAGGCAGAGTTGGGACTTGACTAGCTGCTATTCTCAGACACAATGCTGGTGGGACAGCCAAGCTTTGATTTCTGTGCATCTCAGCATCTTTGGCATCTATTTCTGCCCCTGCCATACAACAACTGGTATCAAGGCAGTGGCGAGCTTGTGTGGGACACGATCTTGTTCCACTGCGAGGCAGAGACACCCATACGGAGGCCACATCTGGACTTAGCTTATAGGCTGGGTGGCAGCTCCTGCACAGAGAAAAGCGCTATTCTGGCAGAAAAGCAGTATTTTACAGGGTTGCCTATGGCTGGGGCCTGGGAACAGAGGCTATGGACTCTGTACATCTCGGCATATTTGGCCTCTCTTTCGGTCCCAGTCAGGTGGTGAGCATGCATGGGACACCATCTTGTTCCACTGGGAGGTGTATATAGCCATACAGAAGCCTCAGTTCGATCTAATTCCTGGGCTGGGAGGCAGTGCCTGCCCAGAGGAGAGCGCCTTTCTGGCAGAAAAACAAAGTTCTACACAGTGTCACCTACGGCTGGGGCCTGACAGCAGAGGCCAGCAGGGCCATAGCCTTTCTGTATTTTGAACTAGTTTTTAACATCTGGGGTTCAATATAGAGGTGCTTACTTTGCCAGATGGGAAGAGGGACCTATACACCTGAAAACCTGATGGAATTTGGAAGTTGTCAGATACTTTTTACCTCTCATTTTAAGACAGCATAGAGAAACAACTGGGGTCCACCCTCACAGCATCTCTCCCTGCCTCTACTGACACACATGATGCCCCCAAAGCAACAAACTCTGGAGAAAACTGTAAGCAAGAAATCATCCACGGCTTCAGAAGGCCCCAGAAAGAAAGAACTTCACAACTTTCCAGACAAAGAAGCTTTTCTGAAACTAGTGGAATGTGACTGTAAAAGGATTACATATAGAGCCCTATTGGACCTTATACAGAATGCAGCAGAGCAAAATTAAAAATTAAACAAGCTGTTCAATCTGATGGAACACCAGTACTGTGAAGTCCAATAGATCAAGAAAGAAATCAAAGACATAGAAAATTCAATTCAAAGCCAAGAAAACAAAATGGAACAAATGGAAAATAGACTTTCTAACTTGGAAGACAGAGCTACTGACTCCAATATCTACAAGGAAAAATCAGAAAAAGGAAACAAGAAAAATGAAGAAGCATTAAGAAGCATGTGGGGCTCTATTAAGAGGAACAATCTACAATTCATCAGAGTTCCTCAAAAGGGCAAGACACTTGAGAACACGGAGAGTATTGTGGCTGAGCTGCTGACAGGAAACTTCCCAGAAATTATGAAAGAAGAGAATATAGATATCCAAGGTGCATATCAAATGCTACTCAATACAGATCTCAAAAGAAAGACTCTAAGACATATTATGATCAAGCTTAACAAAATGAAACACAAGCAGAAACTCTTAAAGGCAGCAAGACTGAGAGCAAAGCTAACACTCAGAGGAAAACCATGTAGAATTTGGTCAGATTTCTCAGCAGAAACCATGCTGGCACGGAAACAGTGGCACGATTCATTCAAAGCCTTGAAGGAGAAGAACTTCCAACCAAGAATTATATATCCCACAAAACTATCTCTCAAATATTAACATGAAATTAAGACATTAACAGATAAACAGAAACTCAGAGACTCTGTAAAAACCAAACCAAAGCTACAAGAAATACTGAAAGAATCTCTTGGCTTAGAAGAACAAAAACACTAACTTTATATTTTAGAAGCAAATATGGGACACATCACCCAGAATCCTACTCAGTTAGCAAAGGCTCCAAACTCATTCAAAGCTGTAACAGTGAAAGAAATAATCCAGCGATCATATCATGAAAACTATGATGTCATCATATTAAAAAAGAGGGTTGGACTACAGTCATTATAGTCCTTCCAGATGGAGAGGAAGTTGATAAGAACAGTAGTAATTGAAATTGAATTTATACATAGTTTATTAAGGGGCATCATAGGGGCAGCTGTAAAGCACAACAAAGATGCAACATATCAAATCAAGAAACATAATGCAGGAGTCTCAACAACCACAAAATCAACCCTGAAAAAGGTGAAAACTCAACTCACAAAGAAGAATGTCCCAGAACACATTAAGAAGAACAACAGAGAAAACATCAACAGAAAAATAAACCTATCACAATGGCAGCACTGAACACATACCTATCAATAATTACATTGAATGTGAATGGACTGAATACTCCAGTAAAGAGACATCGAGTCTTATCTTGGATCAAAAGACACGACCCATCCATATGTTGCCTACAAGAAACTCACCTTAGACTTAAAGATAGGAACAAACTGAAAATTAAAGGATGGAAGAATATATATCAAGCTAACAAAACACAAAGAAGAGCAGATGTGGCAATTCTAATCTCGAATAAAACAGATTTTAATGTAAAATCCACCATCGTGGACAAGGATGGACACTGCTGTTGAAAGGGTCATTACACAAACAGGACTTCTAACTATTAAATAGTTAGAATACTAGAGCACCTAAATGCATCAAAGAAACACTATACTAAAAATGTGATACATCACTCCACAATAACAGTGGGAGACTTCAACACTTCACTCTCAATATTGGACAGATTGTCTAGAAAAAAGTTCAGTAAAGACACAGAACATCTTACTGCTGCAATTAACCAACTAGACCTCATTGGCATACACAGAAATTTCCATCCATCGGCAGACAACTACACCTTCTACACCAGTGCACATGGAACATTCTCCATAATAGACCACGTGTTAGGACATAAAGCAATTCTCAACAAAATGCATACCATTGAATTAATGCAAAGGCATCTTCTCAGATCATAAAGCCATAAAAGTCGAAATCAAAGGCAGAAAATACATAGATAGAAAGTGGAATTCATGGAAACTAAACAACATCTTGCTCAAAACACCATGAGTTATAGAAGAAATGAAGGATAAAATAAAGAAATTTACAGATTCTAATGACAATGAAAATACTTCCTATCAGAATCTATGAGATACAGCCAAAGCAGTGCTCAGAGGTCAGTTTATCTCCACAAATGCACATATCTGGAAGGAAGAAAGAACTGAAACCAAAGATCTAACCTTACAGCTTGAACAAGTAGAGAGAGAACAACAGAGAACCCCCTCAGTCACCAGAAGAAAACAGATCATAAAGATTAGAGCAGAAATAAACGAAATAGAGAACAGAAGAGCAAGTGAAAAAACTGAAAAGACCAAAAGCTGGTTTTCTGAAAAGATCAACAAAATTGACAAACCACTGGCTACACTTATGAAAGAAAAACAGGAAAGGAAACAAATAACCCAAATAAGAAAAGAGAGGAGAGTTGTCACAACAGATCCAACAGAAATCCCAAAAATCATAACAGAATACTATGAAAGGCTGTACTCTAACAAATTTGAAAACCTAGAGGAAATGGACAAATTCCTTGATTCATATCACCTACCCAAATTATCACAAGGTGAAGCAGAACAACTTAATAAACCCATCACAATGGAAGAGATTGAAAAGTCATCAAAAAACTAACAACAAAAAAAAGCCCAGGCCCAGATGGCTTCACTGCAAAATTCTACCAAGCTTTTAGAGAAGTGCTATCTCCAGTACTACTGAGACTATTTCACAGTATAGAAAGGGATGGAATACTCCCAAATTCATTCTATGAAACCAGCATAACTCTAGTACCAAAGTCAGGGAAAGACCCAATCATAAAGTAGAACTACAGACCAATATCACCCATGAATCTAGATGCAAAAATCTTCAACAAAATTCTTCCCAAGAGAATACAAAAACATATCCCAAAAATAATCCATCATGACCAAGTTCGATTGATATCAGGATTCAACGCTGGTTCAACATCAGAAAAACAATGTGATCAGCCACATAAATAATACAAAAGACAAGAATTACTTGAGTTTTTCTACTGATGCAGAAACAGCATTTGATGAAGTCTAACCCATTAATGCTAACAACTTTCAACAAATAGGAAGAGACAGCAAATTCCTCAATACAATAAGGGCCATTTATAGAAAGCCAACTGCCTACATCATGCTGAATGGAGAGAGACTGAAACAGTTTCCCTTGAGAATAGAAACTAGACAAGGATGCCCACTCTCAACTCTCCTATTTAACACTGTACTAGAAGTTCTAGCCAGACCAATTAGACAAGACCAGGAGATAAAGAGCTTTTGCATCAGCAAAGAAGAAGTAAAAATCTCCCTATTTGCAGATGATACGATTGTATATGCAGAGAATCCTAAAGAATCCATAAGTAAACTACTCAAACTGATAGAAGAGTTCAGCAAAGTTTCCAGATATAAGATAAACATAAGTAAATCAGTAGGATTCCTTTATACCAACAACGAGATTATTAAGGAATAAATCACCAAAGTAATACCATTTACTATAGCCCCTAAGAAGATAAAGTAGCTAGGAATAAATGTAACCAGAGAAATCACAGAACTTTACAAAGAGAACTACAAGTCTTTACTATAAGAAACTAAGAGAGACTTACAAAAATGGAGAAACGTACCCTGCTCGTTGATAGGAACACTCAACATTGTGAAAACGTCTATTTTGCCCTACTTACACAATGCGATCGCAATACAAATTCCAGTGACCAACTTTATTCAGAAAGGGAAGAGGCCCCGGATAAGTAAAGCACTACTGAAGAAGAAAAACACACTGGGAGGCCTCTCACTGCCTGACTTTAGAACCTATTACACTGCCACAGTAGTCAAAACAGCCTGGTTTCAGTACAAAAAGGGACAGATAGATCAATGGAACAAAATTGAGACCCCAGAGATGACACCATCTTCCTATAAACAGTTGATATTCAACAAAGGCCTTAAGACATTAAACTGGGGAAAAAAACAATCTCTTTAACAAATAGTGCTGGCAAAATTGGATATCCATCTGCAAAATATTGAAATAAGAATCATATCTTACACCTTATACAAAAACTAGCTCAAACTGGATAAAAGACCTAAATATCAAATCTAAAACAATAAAGCTCATCCAAGAAAAAGTAGGAACAACAATGGAAGTTTGAATACACAACACAGACAGACATTAAAATCTGTCAAACAAACCAAGAACAACAGAAGACAAAATAGATAAATGAGAACTATTAAGAATCAAACACTATTGCTCATCCAAAGACTTTATTAATAGAATTAAAAGGCCACCTATAGAATGGAAAAAAATATTTGGCAACTATATGTCAGACCAATACCTGATCTCCATAATCTATAAGGTATTACAAAATATCAATACAACAAAGATAAATCATCCAATTAAGCTTTGGGCAAAGGAGACAGACAGACACTTCTCTAAAGAGGAGATCCAGGCAGCCAAAAAACACATGTGGACATGCTCATGATCACAAGCTATTAAAGAAATTCAAATCAAAATGACAATGAGATACATCTCACCACAACAAATTGTCCATGATCCAAAAAACGCAAAACAACAAATTCTGGAGAGGATGTGGAGAAACTGGAACTCTTCTACACTGTTGGTGAGATTGCAAAATGCTGTAACTTCTTCGGAAAGCAATCTAGTGCTTCCTTAAAAACCTGCATCTAGATATACCAATTGACCCAGTAATTCCCCTACTCGGAATCATGGCCATTCACACCAAATGATGCATGCGCACAAACGTTTATTGCAGCACAGTCCACATAGCCAAAAGATGGAATCAGACCAAATGCCCAACAACAGAGGAGTGGATAGCTTACCTATGGTATATATACTCAATGGAACACTATACAATGATAAAGAACAACGATGATTTTAGGAAACATTTCATAACCTGGTTTCGATTGCTGAGTGAAAGTAGTCAGCGACAAAAGGACAAATACCGTATGAGACCCCTATTTAAGAACTTAAAAACACACTCATGCATAGAAGATCCTTTGATGGCTGCAAGTGCAGGGAGGGTGGGAGGGCGAGGTGGAGAGGGTTTAGATTAGATAGTCGATAGAAATTTGGTTGGGTGAAACCTGTGACAGCACACATTACAAAGAAGATCAACTTTAACTGGACTTCAACATAATGTGATTACTCTTCCCATCTTAATGTAGTATTACAAGGACAGAGTAACTGGGGTGGGGGCCATAGACCATGCTCTCAGGGAAAATCGAGGCCAATTGGCACAACTAGCATTTTGCTAAGAGAGCCTTCTGCACCCCACATTGGTGAGTGGCATCTGGGGTCTTAAAAGCTGCCAAGCTTCCATCTGAGGGTACAGTAAATCATCCCAGCTTAGCAGGAACAGATGATCACGAAGGACCAAAATGACATGGGGGAATGAGAACCCAGAAGACACAGAGACCCAAGTGAGTGGGTAACTACATCGACTTGTGACTGGAAGAATCAGATGGTGCCCAGCCACCACAAGTGATAGATGTGATGGAGCTCAAAAAGTTGAGTCTCACTGGCAACAGAAGAATAAAAAGGGCTGCACCCTGAAATCTCCATTAAAAGACTGTAATTGATGGTCCATGGGCCTCGGGGTTCCCCTGGGAGCATGGCCCCTGGCCCTGATGCTGCCCCTGTCCATAAATCATAACTGAGGTCAACTCTGGACAGGAGTCAATTGGACTTGGAGACACAAAGTGATCATACCATGTGCGCACTTTATGGTTCTATGCATCTATCTATAGGACCTTGTCCTGCTGACCTCTTACTGGAGGAAGGGCAGTGGGTGGAGAGCAGGAGATAGCAGTTTGCTGGGAGGATAAGACATGTATGGAGCAGAGAGGAAGAGTGTGCTGTCATGGGCAAGGAGAGCAGTGGGATCTGCATACAGGTGGGCATGCAAATTTATATGGAAATACACATTTTCATTCAATTATAATAAAAAAAAGAAAAGAAAAAGTAAAAGGTTACAGCCTAGAAAATCCTACTCTGTCATATGGGGTCATTATGAATTAGAATTGATTCAATGGTGTCTGACAACAACAACATGTGTGTGTGTGTATGCATATGTTGAAAACTTTTAAAAATGAAAAAGCATACTAAGTCCCCTTGCTAGATAATCAGGTTCAATATAGATTACCTTGAAGAGAAAAACATATTATCTGTATTCTGTACCTTGGGTTGGTACATTCACTTATTGTGAAAATATGTAAATGCAGACATATACTTAAAGAAAGCCATCAACACTGATGAGTGTGTCATAAACCAAGATTATGTCTAATTCAATTCTATGCATCTGAGAGCCATTGAAAGAATACAAAATATCAACATTAAGTAAACGCCATCTCCTGGAGCAGAAAAGGTTATCTCCAAGTATTGACCTATATGGCATAAATGTCTGCCAGCCCCAGATAGCATCAGGACTGTAGAGAACTCACAGCCAGGTGAGAGAAAAGGTGAAAAGCTGAGGCAATAGTTTCCGCCAAAATTTACCCAACTTAGAAACTGTTAAGAGTTAAGAGCAGAATGCAGGCAAGGGAACAGCATACAAGTGTATTGATCACTAAAACAGGAAATACAGCAGAATTTAGGATCAAGACATAAAATTATCTTCAAGTTAAATGACACAAATTAAAAGTTAAATGATAGAATTATTTTTGGTGATGGGAGAGATAACATACAATACAGAAGTCAGCACAAGTGGACTAAACCAAAAGTTAAAGTGAGACAGAAAAAATTAGGGGGACCATGCAACAAAGCCAAAGCTATGGTCCAAAATGCAAACCAAGGAGTGGGTAAAATACTGCTGATCTGCAAGCCTTCCCTGGAGTCACTCCTTGAAGTGGATGGAAAAAGGGCCCACAAACTGGATATAAACCCAAGTGCAAAGAAACTCATGATAAGATTGTAATCTCCAATCCAGGTCACCATTCTAATTTAATAAGATCTCACTCATTTGAACAAAATTAATTTGGAATGGCTGGAATAAGCAGACTGGAATGAAACAGATCTTTGAACTACGAAAATAGTGCTTACTCAGCAAATTAATAGCATGAGCCACATCAGGTGGGGAATACTTAACCTATTTAGGAGAACAAATTTGGCATACAAATCTACATTAATTTGCTCTTTAACAGTTAGTATGCTAACTACAGATGATCTTTAACTAGTCACAAAAAGAGATCCTCAATTTAGGGTTACTGCATTCATTACTAATTTGTATTACCAGGTATATCATTTTGAAGAAGTACACCTGTGCTTTGAAAATAATCTTTTAGTAATTCATTGCTGGTAAAGGGCGGATTGGCTTGGAACAGATGTTAGAATATAATCTAGAATTCATAAAAAGAGGCCATGTTATCTGGAATATAATACAAACAGAATCAGAATACTGATATCAATTTTCCAATACTGATATCATTTTCCAAATGATATCTGAACCAGAAAAGGCATCCATTTCCCTTCTCAGTACTCACCCTGAACTAAAGCAAACCCAGTGTTGTTGAGTTAATTTCAACTCATGGTGATCCCCTGTGTTATAGAAAAGAATGTCTCCATAGGTTTTTCTTGGATGTAATCTTTATGGAAGTACACTGCCAGGACTTTTTTCACTGGTGCTACTGGGTAGATACCACCTGCTAACCTTTCAGTTAGTGGCCGAGAGCAAAATGCTGGCTCCACTGAGGGACCTCTCACACTTACCCTATGGGGATTTAAAAGTCTCTGTCTATTCTCCGGAACCTGATATGGTCTACAAATCTGGCTTACCTGTGTCTCTGTCGCTATGACTGACGGGAGGGTAATGCCCACACCCTTTCTTCTATGTAGCAGATCTCATTGGGTTCCTGAGTATATGTCTTCCTCAGTGCTAAGAAGAACACTATCCCAATTCAAAAGAAGTTCAAAAGAATCAGAAGAGCCATGTTCTGCATCAAAAACAAGTTTTAGAACTGAGGATATGGATACTGAACCACTCAAGAAGGCTTTTTTTTTTTTTTCCCCCCAAGCAGAAGAGGAAGAGTCAAGGGGCAGGGGTTATACAATGGTTCGTGAGAACTAGACAAACCACAGCTTTAGACATATCAACACAGCTAAATTTGAACACACTGCATTTAGAATGACTGACAAATTTCTTTCAAGAGAAAATATGGTTGCCAAATTAAAGTCAGATCATGCAGAACCCTTGAATTCACCGAATGTGGGTGGCATGTGAGCATGTGTATGGGTGTATATGTACTTATGTATAAATGTATATGAAGAAGAAGGTGGTAAATTAAACAGGGTTCATAAAAAATTATTAAATAGGTTAAGTCCCGTGAGAAGGATATGCAACATTTTTTTACTAAATATGACCAAGTTGAAATATTAATATGATAAATGAGATGGGTCTTACAAGATTATTCATTTTTTAAGAACATCCAGACTTTTCTTTTTAAATTTTCAAATAGCTCTGTTACTGTGGGGATGATCTCCCTCCTCCCCACAAAGTACTTTTTTCTTTACAGTTCTTTTAGTAAATGTATACTACAGCGAGTTTAATTGCTTTGAAGTCTAATATTCTTTTTTTGAAATGGTTCAGAAAAGAAGATACAGAGCTTTTTCTAATTTGGCAGCAAAGGGATACTGCATGTTTATTTCTGCTTGCTTTTTGGAGGTGCAAGTGAATACACCAAATGAAAGGGCACTGGAGAGATAAGGTTCTATGACATTCACAATAACTCTTCTATATTGTCGACTGGCTATTCTATATGTACCATTCAGAGGCAAATATAAAAAAATGATGTAAAGTCAAAATTATTTCCTTGATAACACTTGTTTTAAACACCTTGCCACTAAATAGCTAAAAGTCTCCAAAGTGAATGCATAAACCATATAAAAGCCACAAGCATACTTACATAAATTCTTAAGATTAAAGTAATAACTTCTAGAAAAAGGAGGGAGAAAACACACTACTATAAATCTATTTGTAATGGTATTTGGGCTCTACCAACTACTTTCATTGGTCTCCAGTGGCTTGCATATAAAACAATACATTTGATGTATGATTTCAATTCCTTACGGAAAACTGTTCTATCCACAAGCAGCCTGTCATAGAGAATCCAAAACAAGAAAAGAAACCTCTCTCTGCATCCTGATATGAGGCAAGACTTTAAGATATAACCTAAGGTCACAATTTGTTTTTTCCTGGTCAGGTTTAAGACTATAATTGAAGAATGCCTAACCCGGGAGTAGCAAGGGAAGAGGGGGTAAGTTTATCTATAGTAAAACAGAAACAGGCAAGGTGTCAGAGCCTGAAATTAAATGGCACTGTTTTGCAGGAAGAGTGGCCCTACAAAATTGGAAAAAAGGTGAGAGGTGTTCCTCTCAAGTTGTCTGGAACCTGTCCCCTCACTTTCCAGACCAAACCATATGGCAGCTGTCAGCAACAGAAAACTACCATTGGACCTAAGAATCTACTTTCTTTTATTGAGGGGTACACCTGGGAAGAAAAGTTCCTGCAAAATGAAAACAAATGCCATTCTAACTGGTCTGTAAATTGTAACTCTTCATCATTAGAACAGAGCTTGGTATTTCTATCATCATTCTTTAATCCCAAATTAAAGTTGTCCACATTTAAACAGGGAATTATGAAGTGACAAACGTCGACTGCTGCAAGTGGGCAATACACAATTCCCATGGGCTGTTCTTGAAATTACAGTCTTTTTCAAAGCATTTTCCTAATTTAGTTTTTCTCCCTCCCCAGTTTTTCCTTCTGCTTTTAACTTTAGAATCACTGTCCCCAGGGATGCTGGCCAATCTCTCCCTGATAAGATATCTTAACAAGACACTCAGTCTCATCAATATTCTAACATACCCCTTTTCATAAATTGAATTGTGTTCCCCTAAAAACTTGTGTAGCAATTAGGCAGGACGCGATTCCCAGTACTGTGCATTTGTCTTTCGTTTTGTGATTTTCCTAAACTGTGTAGTAATTTGGCTGGGCCATGGTTCCTAGTGCTGTCCAGTTGTCCTTCATTTTATGATTTTCCTAAACTGGAAATCCTAACCTCTGCTAGTAGTTAATAGGGCAAGTTTGGATTATATTGTAGAGGATAACTGTAGAACTGTAACTAAGGTTACCTCCCCGATGCAACATAAAAGTTTCCTTGAGGTGTAGCTTGTACCACTTTTTATCCTTTTACTCTACAATAAATAAAAGGAAAGAGAAGCAAGCAGAGAGTTGGGGAACCCATACCATCAACAAAGCAGTGTCAGAAGCAGAGCACATCCTTCAGATCTGATGCATCCTTTAGACTGATGCAACACAAGGGCCTTCCTCCAGAGCTGACAGAGACAGAAAGCCCTCTTCTGGAGAAGGAGCTATGGATTTGGACTTTAAGCCTACTGGACTGTGAGAGAATAAACTTCTCTTTTTAAAACCATCCACTTATAGAAGTTCTATTATAGCAGCATTAGATGACCAAGTTACCCCCTTACCAAATCAAAGATCAGTTCTTATTGCCACAGGGACTGGATTTGTGTCTCAAAATAGAGTTCTCAAATGAATGAATTTTGTTGCTGTTGTTACTATTGTGGGCTTTTGTCATTATTAAGCATAACATTATACCATTTGCATGTGGCATAAAGTTCTCCATTCCACAGGGGAAGGGACTAGTTAGGGGGGATCTTTTTTGTTTTTAACCTTCTTCAAGGAAGTAAGTACAAGCACTGCAGGATAATTAGACAAAGTAAGTAACACTCAGCAAATTCCATCTACCTTAAATTTCTCCCTTAGCTCCTTTGCTCCTATTCTAACCTACTTGGATAATGAAAAAGCATTGTTTGCCCCCATCCTAGCAAATAATTGGAAGCTACATTAAGTAACTCCTCATAAAGTAAGAACAGTTATTCAATATTGTTTATGGAGCAGCCAAGAAACTAAGACTTTGTAAAGTATAAAATTATCTTCCTGTCTGAGCTGACTAGAGCTCCAGAGAGGAATGGCTGATATGAAACAATCAAGTATTCCAGTGTATTGTATTAACTCTCAAGGCTTTAAGGAACAGTCAGCATAGGGTGGAAATATCCAAGAAGGCATTACAAAAAGCCTGGGATCTGAAAAGGAACTCGAACAATCAGTGCTATGTAACTCATCACAGCAATACAGGATGAACCCTCCCAAAATGGACAAGAGCGTGAACAAAGGGGTGTAGGCAGGAAAGTTTTGGGGCAAGAAGACACAAGAAAGCCATGCGAAAAGAGATGTGGCTATGCAGGATTGCTATGTGGGAGATGAATTACTGTGTCACTCTTTGGATTTGCCTTCTGGATCTTCTCAAAATTCCACAAACCATTTTTGCTGACAGGTAACAAGGACTGTCTCCGGGTAGAGGCCCAACATGCAGGCATATTAACCACCTGGGTTAATATACAAAATCCTTGAGCTTCGGATGCTTGATTCTTCTCAGCCTGGTATATTATATTGTCTGCCATACGGTTTCAAAAAACAAAAATAAACTGAATTTTCTTAAGTACATACATATAGAATGTTTAAGAATAAAAATGTCCATCTTAAATTTTTCACTAATGAATGTTCTTAGCCTAAAACATTCTACACCTCCACATTTTGAGGGTCAATTTTTTATCAAATGGAGTCAATTTTTGCTGTTTTGTTATATTTATAGAAATATGTAAAATTTTCACCTGTTTTATATAAAAGGTAAATTTCTAAAAAAAAACCCCACAAAAGTTCCCTCCTTACTAAGACAAGAAACAATCATTTTCATGGACTATAGTTAACTCATGATGTTGAGTAGCTCTACTCTATCAGCATTGGAACTGGTAAATCCAGTACTGACTCAGTTTAGCAAATTTGCAATATAAGCTTTTCATGAGGATTTTTCCACCAAGTGATAGTGTTTCAACAGGAACCTAAATACCAGCCCAAGGTACAGACTTCCTTACAAACAGAATTAGCACGGGATTCTTCTCCTCAAGGTGTCAGTTATATTTTCAAAACTTCATGAAAAGATTCCTTACAAATAGGCCAAACTCAGAGCTTTACATGATGAATTTTTGAAAGGTACTTAAGTTTCTGGTGCCTCAAGTTCATTTACTGACGTCACAAACTAGAAATGAGTCTTTTGCTAACACAAATAAAATTTCATACTAAAAGCATTTTATTTTTCCAAGAAAGTTCAGAGTTAAGCTCTCATTCAGCCATTCAGAGAATATTTATTATGGAGCTACTATGTCTACAACATGGAAACCCTGCTGACATAGTGGTTAAGTGCTATGAGTATATATGCTAATCACAAGGTCAGCAGTTTGAATCTGCCAGATAGTTCTTGGAAACTCTATGGAGCAGTTCTACTCTGTCCCATAGCGTCACTATGAGTCAGAATAAACTCGACAGCAATGGGTTTGTTTTTTTTTTGCTTTTTTAATGTGGGCAACCAGAGTTCTCCTTAGAAGCAAGGATGGTGGTGAGACTACATCTTGCATACGTTGAACAGGTTGCCGGGAGAGATCAGCCCTTGGGAAAGGACATTATCCTTGACAGAGTGCAGGATTAGTGAAAAAGGGGAAGACCCTCAACGAGACGGACTGACACAGTGGCTGCAACAACAGGTTCTAGAGTAGCAATGATTAAGGGTATGACACAGGTCTGCACAGTGTTTCCTTCTGTTGTACATAGGGTTGCTCTGAGTTCAGACCAACTCAGCGACACCTAACAGCAACAGTTTGCGTACTCTCAGATGAGGCATGCTGTGGCTTTCCAAGAGATAGAAATCTGAGCCTTATACTAAGGAGATAAAGCTCTGAGGGTAGAATTACTTACAGTTCCAGGGTAATACCTTTCAAAATTCAAGATTAATACCAAGCAGGTGATCATCTATCAAGGTAGAAGCCTTGAAAGATTATCAAAAGTCCAAAAAAAAAGTAAAGCTCCCGCATTGTGTTTAATAAGTTGGTGCCATCTAAATCTAAATTATAACCCACCTCAAAGGGGTCATGGATATGCCTTCATTTGGTCTTCTGGAATTCCTAGGTGTTACAAATAGTTAACATGCTTGCTTGCTAACTGAAAATTTGGGAGTTCAAATATACCCAAACATACTTCAAAATAAAGACCTGGCAATATATTTCCTAAAAATGAGCTATTGCAAACTCTGTGAAGCATAGTTCTACTTTGACACATATAATGTCACCATGAATCAGAAGTGACTCAATGGCCATAGAGTATTGATTTTATGGCTCTTCACTGGTCACTTTTCTCCACTGGCCCAAGAGGGCCCCTCTATATGGGATAATTTGATGTCCAATGATGGTTTCATGAAAAACTTGATGTCCCAATGATTGTTTACCTGTGACTTCAACCTTTTTCACTAACTCTTAGGCATATAGCTACAGATAGCCCCTTTATCCAATGGTACCAAAAAAAATCCATAGAACTGTTCAAAGTATTCCTTTATAACTTTCAAGGCACTAAATTGTTTTCCTAGGTATAGTACGTCCTATGATCTTCTGCTCATTTTATTTTTGGCCTCATTTTTCTATTTCTTGCTTTTAGTGCTCATTCAGTAGGTATGTTCATTTTTCATTCTTATTTATCCTTTAACAACTGATAAGTAAATATATCAAATTTCACTGGAGAGAAATTCTATTGTATTATAAAATTGAAGTTTTCTACCTTAATTCCTCTCTACCCATCAATCAATAATCAAAGAATCTGTTGGAACTACCCCTCAAATTATGTAACTAGGTCACTTGACTTTACATTCGTTAATACCCTCTCTTTCAAAGAAGAAAATCAATAAATGGAATACTTTTAATAGAAGGTGAATTAATAGAGGTAAGCACATTAATAGAATTGCTGTTTTCAGCAGTTACTGCCCAGAAATGATTGTTAGGTTATCACCTGGGTTTGTGGCTATAATAGTACCATTGGAAGAGAGCTGAGACAGACATAGACTGAAAACTCTTTTGTGAGCCAATGCTTCTTATTCACTGATACTTCTTTCCTTGCCAGTACTTCTTGCCCAGGCCCCCGGCAGCCTGGGTGGTGAAAAAGGTTAAACACTCTAGTAGTAACCAAAAGGCTTTATAGCTTGAACCCACTCAGAAGCACCTTGGAAAAAATGCCCTTGAGATTTGCTTCTGAAAGTTCACAGCCTTGAAAACCCTGTGAAGCACAGTTCTACTCTGCACGCATGGGGTCACCATGAGTTGAAATAGACTCCATAGAAACTGGTTCTATTTTTTAGAGCATGACCACTGGTCCCAAGAGGAAGGCCACAAGTTGGCAACAAACAAGAAACCAGCATCATCACTAACTTCAGTCAGGATAATATTGAGGGCTCATTTCAGTTTGGGATCACAGCTTAAACCAATGAAAACAAAAATTTCACTGTTTGGTGTCACCATCATCAGAAATGTCAATTTCCCAAAAGCTGACCCAACAGCCAACTAATTCCTGGACAGCTCCTCCTAACATTCTCTCAGAAGCTGGATCCACCAGGCTGATGATTCATCTCTGTCAAGGATGATTACAAACACTGCCTTAAGACTGCTAGATTGAAACAAAAGGTCAGCTGCAGCCACTGAGCAGTGCTCCTAAGCTCTACGAGACGCTGCTGTAACTAAAACAGCACGCAGCTCACCAAGTGCCAGGCCCTCCCAGGTGAGATAAAGAGTTTTTGGCAAAACTGGGGTCTGTGGCGAGGACAGAGCTGTTGACCAGACACTTGAGAGTCAAGAGCTATGGGCCTTATTACCTCAGCTTGTCCCTGAGGACCCCAACAGTTTCCCTGACTTGCTTCCTCACCCTCTATTCTCATATTCCCCCTTCCAATCCCCAACCTGAGCACGGGGCTGTCCTATCCTTTGTTCTGGCAGAGATAAGATGTATAAATTATGAGTAGTTGACAAAGTGTACTCCAGTGCCGCAGGCAGCTCATCAATCATTTCCTACATGTCGACAGATAATTGATGCACACCCTGCAGGCGAAGCTCCATCAGGTGAGAGGAGGGAAGAACTAAATCTGCTGTCAGAAGCCAAGCAGCTGATCTGTATTTAACATTCTTTTTAATTTAGCACTTGTTTAAGTTAAGTTTTCTGGCCTCTCCTTGCTCTTCACACTTGGGGAGTGGCCTGAGGTGTGCTCACACCACTACTAACCAGATCCCTGACTCATCAGTTTCCTGCCAGTCTCAGTGGAAGGAAGGCAGACAAGACCACCCAGACCCTCCAGGGAGGTGCACTTTTTGCGAAGTGAAGCTTAACATCAAAGGACTGGCTGTCAAGCGATTATCTGCCAACAGGACCGGGTCTGCAGGGTGCTACCTGCACACAAGGAAGAAACCACTTACTGCTTTCTTTGCTTAAGGTGGGGGGCGGGGGAAGCTAATAAAAATAACCCAACCCAGTATGTCCTATGGAGAATGAGACTGAGTGACACTTTTAACATAGAGTTGAAGAGGTTTGGGTTTCCTTACTTCCCTTGCTTCAGTGAAACAATTCCAAAGTTAAGTCAACCTTAGAACCTGCTTATATGCTGCTGAAATTTGAGACTCTGGATGAATGTTCAAAACTATAAATTTTACTCTAAATTTTACTCTACCGGTTGAGTCTAACCCATTGTTTATTGCCAACTTCCGAAGCTCAGACTATGTTCTCTCTCTCTCTCTCTCACACACACACAGAGGCACACATTCACGCAAAGCTTTCCCAGTCAGCAGAAATCTTTGCTTTTAGTGACTCAGGTGTTCTAGGAGAGGGAAAATTATCCTATGTGCCACAACTACCAATTTTCAAAAGAATGATAATATAATGTATAATACCCTTAACTCCAAAGTGACACTGAACATCATCTTACAGTGCCTTGAGGTCATTCGTATGAATACGATGGTATAAAAAATGTTCTGCTTGATAGAATGCCAGATAAACCAGCTTTTATTGAATTTCATTTTCTACAAGGAAATGAGCTGATACCTAAGAAGACTCAATCCTAATAGCCAGGCATCAGTCCCTGAAGCTGTCACCGTGCCTTTGCAGCTGAAATGCAGGCATCTCAAAAGCAGAGGGCTGCTCTGCCTTGCCTTCTGGCTTTCTGGAGTCAGAGTTCACTCTCTCTCTTTTCCTAAGGTCCAGAGGGTGCACAACCCAACACATGTTGTCCCAGCATCAGGAACTGTCCTCAAAGGATCTCTCTACCCTAATTCTTTTTTTTTTTTTTTATGCTTACAAATCTAACATTGGACACTTCTTAACCACCTTCAGTAATGGAGGGCTTTTGAAGCAAGAAGGTACTGCTGCGATCACAGTGAGTGTTGTATTCAAGCTTTGTATCTTGAATTGGTCTACAGGTATAACTAGATTCTAGACAGTGGAAAATGTTAAAGGAATGCTAACAATCATCAGTCCTATACATTCACTTAATCTTTCAACAAATACTGACAATGTGCCTTTTGTGTGCTAGACATAGGGGCTAAGACTGAAAAAAATAGCTGTTTATCATATCCATACTTGGTAACTGAGATCAGACAAGTTCACAAAAATACTAAGCCTTAAAGTATCAAGTACCCTGTCAACAGACGTTCAGAGAGAATACACTTGGCTGATAAACATTTTTTGAAACTTTCAAGATCGTTAGAAAGTAGAGCAATGTAATGGAATAAAATGAAAAGGGATTGTTTATGTTCTTTCATTTATTTGCACGTGTTAGAATAGCAAACCCACTCCTGCTGTGGAGTCACGTCTATCTCATAGCACCCCACAGGGTTTCTAAGTCTATAAACCTTTATGGAAGCAGACTACCACATCTTTCTCCCACAGCGCCACCAGTGTTTTGAAACAGTCAAACTTTCAGTTAGCACTGCACTATCAGAGCTCCTTCAGAACAACAAAGGTGGGAAAAATTAATGAGTAGGTTTTTAGAACAAATGGGGAAATGGTCACCGATATACTGACAATTGGAGAAGAAATGAGTTGATACAGCCTAGAAGGTAATTTCTGCCATTCATCTGCCATTTCATCCTACTATGGTGACTTGCATGCTGCTGCAATGCTGGAAGCTATGCTACCAATGTTTCAAATACCAGCAGGGTTACTCATGATGGGCAGGTTACAGCAGAGTTTCCAGGCTAAGACAGACTAAGAGGAAGAGCCCGGTGATCTATTTCTTAAAAAGCTGGTTACTAAAAACTTTATGGATAACACTAGAATACTTTCTGATATAGTGTCAGAAGAGGAGGCCCCTTAGGTTGGATGACAAGCAAAATATGACTGGGGAGAGCTGCTTCCTCAAAGCAGAATTAACCTTCATGACATGGATGGAGCTAATATTTCGGGATCTTCATGTGCTGTTGTAGTATGACTCAAAATGATAATCAGAGCATGGAATGTATGAGGAATAAATCTATGAACACTGGAAATCATGAAAAATGAAATAGAACATATAGGCATCAATATTTTAGGCATCTAGTGAGCTGAAACGGACTGGTATTGGTCATTCTGAATTAGATGATCATATGATCTACCATGCTGGAAATGACAATTTGAAAAGAAGCGGTGTTCCATTCATCATCGAAAGGAAGATTTCAATATCCATCCTGAAGTACAATGCTGTCAGTGATAGGATAACATCCACATGCCTACAAGGAAGATCAGTTAACACAACTATTACTCATTTATATACAAATCACTAAGGCCAAAGATGAAGAGATTGAAGATTTTTTTTATCAACTTCTGTAGTCTGAAATTGATCAAACATGGAACCAAGATGCATTGATAATTACAGATGATTAGAATACAGAAGTTGGAAACAAAGAAGGATCACTAATTGAAAACCATGGCCTTGGTGATGGAAACAATGCTGGATATCTCATGATAGAATTTACAAAACCAACAATGTGTTCACTACAAATAACTTTTTTTCAACAATGTAAATAGCAGTTATACTAATGGACCTCACAAGATGGTATCAACTGGAATGAGACTCACTATATCTGTGGGAAGAGATAAATAGAGTAGCTCAATACCATCAGTTAGAACAAAGTCAGGGACCATCTGTGGAACAGAACTGCCCCAGTTCCAGTTGAAGCTGAAGACAATTAAAATAAGCCCACCAGAGCCAAAGTATAGCCTTGACTGTATCCCACCTGAACTTAGAGACCTACTCAAGAATAAGATTAAATACACTGAACATTAATGACTGAAGACTAGATGACTTGTGGGGACATCACACATGGAGAAAGCAAAAGGTTATTTAAAAAGATAAGAAAGAAAGAACAGACCAAATGGATATTACAAGAAACTCTGAACCTTGCACATGAATGCAGAATAGCTAAAGTGAATGGAAAAAAATGAATCCAAAGAGAGGAAAACGTTTCAAAGGGCAGCCTGAGAAAACAAAGGTAAGTAATATAATAAAATGTACAAAGATATGAAGTTAGAAAATCAAAAGGAAAGCAAATGTTCAGTACTGCTTGAGCTTAAAGAACAGGCAAAAAAAGAAAATGAAGCCTCAGGTTGCAATACTGAAGGATTCTATGGGTAAAATATTGAACAATGCAGGAAGAAACACAAGAAGACAGAAGAAACACATACAGATTATATACCAAAAAGGATTGATTCATATTCAGCCATTCGAGGAGACAGCATATGACAAAGAACTGATGGTACTGAAGGAAGAAGTCCAAGCTGTATTGAGGTCATTAGTGAAAAGGAAGGCTCTAGAAATTTACGGAATACCAACTGAGACATTTCAACAAATAGATGCAACACTAGAAGTGTTCATCACTCATTTATGCAAAGAAAATTGGAAGACAACCAACTGACTTCAAAAGATCCATTTTTGTACCCTCCAAAGCAAGGTGATCAACAGAATGTGGAAATTATTCAACAATATCATTAATATCACACACAAGTAAAATTTTGCTGAAGTTAATTCATAGGTAGTTGTAACAGTACATTGACAGGGAATTGTCAGAAATTCAAGCCAGATTCAGAGGAAGACATGGAAGGAGATTTATCACTGTGGATGACAGATCTTGGGTGAAAGCAGAAAATATGAGAAAGATGTGTTTTATTGACTATATGAAGGCATTCAACTTTGTGACTCATAGTAAATTATGTATAACATTGCAAAGAAGGAGAATTGCAGAACATTTAACTATGCTCATGATGAACCCATATAGACCAAGAAGTAGTCATTCAAACAGAACCAGGGGATACTACATGGTTTAAAATGTGTTCGCTAGGTGTGTACCTTTTACCATACTTATTAAATTTGTAAGCTGAGCAAATAACCCAAGAAGCCAAACTATATGAAGAAGAACTTAGCATCAGGATTGGAGGAAGACACAATAACAATCTTTGATACGCAGATTAAACAACCTTGCTTGAAGAAGGTGAAGAGGAATTGAAGCACTTATTGAAAAAGATCAAAGACTTCAGCCTTCAGTATGGGTTACACCTCAACATAATGAAAGCAAAAATCTACAGGACCTGACCAATAAGCAATATCATGATAAATGGAGAAAATATTGAAGTTGTCAAGGATTTCACTATGGTTGTATCCACAATCAACAGTAGTTAACAAATCAAACCACTTACTGAACTGGACAAATCTGATGCAAAAGACCTCTTTAAAGTGTTCACTTTGAGGACAAAGATGAGCTTGACCCAAGCCATGATATTTTCAATGGCCTCATATTCATGTGAAATGTGGACAATGACTATGAAAGATAAAAGAACAATCAATGCTTTTGAATTTTAGTGTTGATGAAGAATATACCATGGCCTGCCAAAATAACAAACAAATCTATCCTGGAAGATATACAGCCAGAATGTTCTTAGAAGTGAGGATGGCAAGACTTTTGTTTCAGGAGAGTTCAGTCTCTGGGAAAGGACATCATGTTTGGTAAAGTGGATGGACAGCGAAAGAGAAGAAGCCTTTCAATGAAACAGACAGACTCAGTAGCTGCAATGATGGGCTCAAAGTCTAGCAACCATTGATGGTGCAGGATCAGGCAGTGCTGTACACAGGGCTGCTATAAGTCAGAACTAACTGGATTGCACCCAACAACAACAACAAAGTTGATCAAATGCTTATTCAAAGTTTATATACTCACTTATTCCTTAAACTATGCACTATTATTGTCCTACGTGATCAAAGATAACAACTTTCAGTAGATTGCACCTCAACATCAAGAAAATAAAAATCCTCACAACTGGACCAGTAAGCAATGCCATGATAAATAGAGAAAGGATTGAGGTTGTTAAGGATTTCATTTCATTTGGCTCCACATTCAACACCCACGGCAGCAGCAGTCAAGAAATCAAAACATGCATTGCATTGGGAAAATCTGCCACAAAGGACCTCTTTAAAGTGTTAAAAAGTAAAGATGTTACTTTGAAAACTAAGGTGTGCCCAACTCATGTCATGGTATTTTCAATAGCATCATATGCATGCAAAAGCTGGGCAATGAATAAGGAAGACAGAAGAACTGACACCTTTGAATTGTGTTAGAGAAGGAACTGGAACGTACAATGAACTGCCAAAAGAACAAACAGCTCTGTTCCAGAAGAAGTACAACCAGCGTGCTCCTTGGAAACCAAGATGGTAAGACTGCATCTTACATACTTTGGACATGTTGTCAGGAGGGATAAGTCCCCTGGAGAAGGACATCATGCTTGGTGGAGTGGAGGGTCAGCGAAAAAGAGGAAGATCCTCAACAAGATGAATTTATACAATGGCTACAATGCATAAAAACAACTGTGGGCATGGTGCAAGACTGGGCAGTGCTTCATTCTGTTGTGCAGAGTTGCTATGAGTTGGAACTGACTCAACGACACCCAACAACAACATGTTCTATATGAAGAAACTGAAATCAGAGAAACTGAATAATTAATTTTTCCAGGTAGCAAAGCTAGCCGGTGTCAGAACCAAGAATTGGAAGCAGGTGTTGTCGTGTGTGCTCTCTAGTGAATGTCACGAATCGGTTGCAATTTGGCAGCAACTAACAATAGCCTGTTTCAAGAGCCCTTCCTATTAATTTCCTCTCTATACTGCTAACCACAAGGTCAGCAGTTCAAATCCACCAGGCACTCGTTGGAATACTCTGAGGGTCAGTTCTACCCTGGCCCCTAGGGTTGCCATGAGTCGGATCCGACTCAACGGCACTTGGCATACTACTTCCAACTAGAACAATTCTGAGATCCTTTCTAGGCATGGCAATGGACCCTGTGTGTGTGTGTCCATGTACACATGTGAGTTTTGTGGAGAGTGAGAAACAGACACAGAACAATGAGGAGCAGTACTGGCAGGAAGCCCACCACAAATAAGGAAAATCAACAACATGCCTGGTTTAGCAACAGGACCTGATGGCAGCAGAGATTAGAAGTTCTGCAGAGTTCTCAGAACCCATCCTCACATACACCAGAAAGTGAGGGACTGTGTGTGTGTGTGTGTGTGTGTGTGTGTGTGTGTGTATGTATGTATATGTAACAACTGAGCATCACATGTCCAAGTAGTACTTGTTGAGTCCCTCTAACATAAGGGTCTAGTTTTAGAAGACAAAATTCCAGTTCCCTAACCATTTTGCAGTGAGAGCTACAAATAGTATTCTGCTGCTGGAAATGATGATTTGGGCAATAGCCTGGGTATAAGTAGGAGAATAAAGCTTACTGGTGGGCTGAAAAGAAAAGGGTCCTAACAGGTTATCAGGATGGCCTTCCAGGATGGAGTAGCATTGATGACCAAGGTGGGAGCTGAGCCAAGTGAAGGGAGGTTAGCACAGAGATAGTGGCAGTGCTGTTGAACACGACAGCTCAGACCAACATTCACCTGTGCACTGGGTAGCACTGGAACCACTGATGCTGGCTAAGAAGCAGACTGAAATGATTCCTGAAAATAGAGAGACCCACCCCTGGGGATACTTAGAGGTAGTGAAAAGGGGAAGGAACCGAAGAGGTAAAGCAATGCTGAGAGACATCCACATTTAAAATATTATACTGAAATTACTTTTCTTTCTCTTGTTTGCAATATAGGGTTTGTTTACTAAGGATAAATTAGACCCTTCACAGATTTTAGAACACAAAGTTCCTTGGAATGCATATAGGAGACTATCTAATAAACTAAAGGGCACTGAGCAGACTCCGTCTTGAACAATAGTCAACGCGATTTCACGAGTGTCTTCATGATAGGCTCTGGGCTAGACAGCAATGCAAAGTCCCCATCTTTGTACTCTGGCGTGTGATACTAGAAGACACTGCTACACAAGACCACTCTAAGGGTGTGCTTCTAGCAGGAACTGCTCCAAGGCAACTCTAGAGTCTTTGGGCATTTTCCTGGATGGGAGGACTTCACAATGGATTCCACTGCAAGTTTGTTTGTTTGTTTTTTACCCTCTTTGGTATCCAGGAGCATGAACATCAGTCATCCATATCACTAAAGTCAAGTAAACGAGTTCACTTTGAGCTCACTGGACACCTGGTCTCCCTCACTAAGCTACCTCTTCCACACATTGTCTCGGTCAAAAGCAAAGTTTGCTTTTAATTTCTGCAACTGGGAACCCTCTTTTTTGACAAGAGAGCTGTATGGACTGACATCAGGGGCCAAGCAGATTCCTGAGCAACTTCACAGCCACCTCCAACATTCTTGACCTGGAAAGCTCTGATAGAACCTCAGCCTCTGGCTCTTCATTGTCTTTGCCCACACCAAAATTCAGTGTCCCCCACATCCTGCCTTGGAGGCTGGTGGAATTCTAGTGATGTGCACCTAACAATAGGAACACAGCTAGCAGACATGAGAGCTGGGATTCTGGAAACCCTCACTTTCTTCCATCTGCAACCTCGATGAAAATGCCTGCCTTTCCTGTTACAATCTGGAACTACAGCTCTATGGAAAAAGGAAAAATAAAAAGCTATCAAGTTGGTGGAGAATTAATTAACTTTCTACATCAGTTCTCTCCTTCCTCTTCCCAGCACAAGTATCACACTTCAATTACATGGATGAATATTGGAGAAGAAGCACTTCAATACAATACAATCAGAGTCAGTAGTTGGTTAGCTAGTTAAAAAAAAAAGTTGGTCAAAATGACACATCTGCACTTAAACATTTTATTTTAATTTAAATCATGTGAATCAAATTATTTTGCTGCTCTTCTGATACAGTCTTACGTCTTTTCTGTTGACTGGAGTTTGGCGTGGGGTGTTTTGCAAACTGTTCTCAATTCTACAGCTTCTAAAATTTCCTGTTTTGTTTTCTTTAAAGGGGAAATTGAAATTAAAGACTCTTACAAGGCAACCTAGGATTTTATGATTGTTTTCCCCCAAGATTTTACAGCTGTCTTGTCCACACTTATTTCATTGCATGTTTTGTTGTTGTTTTTAAACTATACCGCATCAAGTTTTTCTAAAGCATTCACCTGAGTTTTCACAGAAAAAACTATCTCTGTACACTTACATCTCATTGGTTTTGTAATATTTAATTAAATTGCCTTATTACAATATGGATCCAACTGGATGGCACTAGGCTTGGCTTGACTACAATATGGAAACCCTAGTGACATAGTGGTTAAGTGCTACTACTGTTAACCAGATGATGGGTAGTTCAGATCTGCCAGGCACTCCTTGGGAATACTATGGGGCAGTTCTACTCTTCTATAGGGTCACTATGAGTGGAAACTGACTTGGTGGCAGCAGGTTTGGTTTTTCTTTTTATTATTACAATATGAATAGAACAAACATAAACTTCAGAAAGAGGCTCAACTGACTCAGTGCCTGGCTGAATTAGGGACGATCTCTTTAGCTGTTGTTTTAGTCAGCGAGTGCTGCTCTAACAACAGAAATACCACAGAGTGGATGGCTTTAAGAAGGAAAGCTTATTCTTACACAGTCCGGCAGGCTACAAGTCCAAATTTAGGATGTCCACTCCAGAGGAACACTCTCCCTCTTGTTAGCTCTGGAGGAAAGTCCAGTATTGCACCTGTCTTTGTCCAGGGAGCATCTTGGCACAGTAACCTCAGGTCTGAAGGACACACTCTTCTTACAGTGCTGCTTTCTTGATGGTACGAGGTTCCCAGTTCTCTGCTTGCTTCCCTTTCCTTTTATCTCTTGTAGGATGAAAGGATTAAGGGTAGTGCAAGCCACACTCCAGGGAAACTCCCTTTACAGTGGAACAGGGAGGTGATTCTATGAAGGGATTTACAGCCCCACTCTAGTCTTTCAAGATACAGTATAGAAAAATCATAAAATGGAAGATAATCATAAAATACTGGGAATCATGGCTACACATATTTTGGGGGGGGGACACAACTCAATCCATGAGAGCTGCATATATTCAGAGTGATATATGCATTAGCTAGTAGATTCCACTAACTAGTGGTGGATGGTGGTGAATATACCAGGTTGGTAAAATTGAGTTTAGTTACAAGTGCTTCTACTATGTTTGCGTGTATATATACATATATAAATTTTGAGATGCTATTTCGGTTTAGAGAGCAAGAAAGTGTATTTATTAAGATTACCTGGCAACAGAAATATGTAAAACATAAAAAACAAAAAAAGTATTTATGCCTACTTGAACATGCCACAGTAATTAAGAAGGAACTATATCTCCTATATTCTGATTGCAGGGAGATACATCACTTTTTGTGTGTGGCCTCGCTAACCATGGTCTCATAACGCTCACCCAAGTAACTGGGCAGGATTGTGTGATAGGCTAATTGTGGCTCACCAGACGGGCTGGTCATTTTGCCATTCTCATGAACCAAATTAGAGGTGGGAAAGAGAAGATTCTACCGCCACCAAAGAAGAACAATCAGGAACTAGTGCTTCCTTTGGACCCCAGGTCCCTGCACTTACAAGCTTCTAGAACCAGGAAAAAGAGAGAGAAATAAAACACTAAAGGCAATAAGACCCAGCAGCAGAGACCTGACAGCAGAACACAGCACAGCGAGGTTCCGTCCTACAGAGAAAGCTAAATGCCTTTGGGCAGATGCCCAGGCCAAAGGGAGGAGTGCTTGTAAGCAGGCTGTCCTGATGGAAGAACTGTATCCTCGAGCATTCCTGAGCCTTTATGTAACCTCTTACCTCCCTAATAAATTCCACAGTAGTTGAGAATGGTCTGTGAGTTCTGGGTGGCCATGATAATGAATTACCTTATCAAACCCAGTAGGGAAGTAGAGCATTCCATAGTAGGGATAGTTGGTACCAGAACTGGTAAAGGTGGTGGATAGAGGGAGCACATCTGATGTCCACCTCATCGGCTTCAGCCTTGAGCTGTTGATCTTGAATCTCCTTCTCCTTTTTGAAGTTACCGGAGGTCAGACACTGCTCCCACGCCATTTTGACACTGACATGCCTTTGACAAATGTCAGTGCTCAAAATGGCTGCATAGGGAGCATTTATTTGGTACCCACATGTCTGTCTTTATTGGTAGGCTGAGAGCTTAGAATTTGCTCCCTAGTCTCAATTACAGGGACATATTCAGCCAAGTAACTGCTCTGAGGAATATCTAACCTTCAGCACAAACTACTTGGGGTGGTTTTTGGTTGGCAATGGCATTAAGAGAGATGAGAGCTTTTTGTCTAAGATCATTTGTTTTTTATCCTATGCAGATAGCCTGCCATGATCACGGGAGTTTTTGACATACAGCTACACAACTGACCACAGCTGACTGGAGCAGGTGCGGACCTGAGCTAAAAGCAATACCTCCGCTAGGTTTATCAGCAGTAGGATGAGACCCCTTGTATATCAGCAAGAAAAAGGGCAAAAGAGACTGCAAGATGTAAAGACAAGTACAGGCAGAAGTGGAGCAGACAAGGAAGACAAGCAGTAGAACCCAGATGTACAAAGAAGGGAGTACGTAACGGACAGCGGTGAACGACTGGCATGTGGGGGGCGAGACGAATGTCCCACATCACGAGCATGGTGCTCTCTGCGCTGCCCCGTACTTCCGTGACTATTCCTGCTGCATCCCCAGAGTCATGCTAGCAGTTCCCGGATCTCAGCAGCTACGAGTTACCTCTCAGAGCACTGACTGAAGAATACTTTTCATTAATAAACAAAGGTCAAGGCATACACAACAGTTGTGGATTATCTGCAACTCTAAGGAAAAACAATAAAGACAAAATTATTGCTTGGGAACTTAAAATGTGGAAGGAAGAGAGAAAGAAGATACTGCTGGCTGAATGGTGAATGGAAAACTCAACCCTTTCAGGAACATCCCCAGTTCCAAGCAAGTCATTAAGCTGGCATCTCAAGTGAAGCTTTATCTCAGGGGCCATCCATGAATCTATCAGTTACAATATTCCTCCTCTTTACCAACATACATGAGAGGGGTTTAAATGTCTAATCCCAGTGATCACATTTATATTCCATAACTAATTGAGAACATGGAAAATGGAGATGCTTCTCCATGTAGGGCCTTTATTACTCTCCCATCTTTCCCCAACCTCTCTAAACCAGAGGCACTAGGAGGAAGTTAGGAAGAGAGACATAGAGCCATGACATTTTATCAGTTCACACAACATTGGCAAGGGAAGGAATTATCTGGAGAAGTAGAGTACATATAACACCCTGGGGTTGTGCCTTGTGAGTGACAGAGGACATCCTGTTCACAGACACTGAGGTCCACACCTCCTACTGCGCTGCTCCGTCCTGGAACGGCTGACTTCCAGCTTGTGTCCCTCTGCTCTGGGGATACTGCGATGACACGCGGCATGGTTACCAGCAACTCTGACTACCGCATCTTCTTCCCTATATGGGAGACTGACATTTGTCGGGATCCCCCACCACTCCTATCTTCACCTAGGTTTCCTATCTTGACAGGTGGTAAGTCATTTTACGCTGGACACTTGCTTGGCCATCAATACATGCTTAACAGTTTTTGTTAAAGGATTTTTTACCAAGTTAGGTGTGATACAGTGAGAAAAAAAAGATATTTTAAAGTCTAATTAGTACATATAACTTACAAATATACATTCTTTAAACATAGCAATCTATCCTCATAAATGCTGTTTTGTCACCTTTCAGCTAAACAGGAGGTAGCCTCATTACACAATGTTATGGGAAGTAAAAAGAGGGGCCTCTGAAGAAATGAAAACTCTCCAAACCCTCCTCGCACAACAACATAACCAAACACTGGAAGCCATTCACCCATCTAAATTTTCCTGCACACATCATCCCTCCCCAGAAAAGTGTTAACAGAAAGAAGTTAGGCGGAAGTGGCTTGCTGCTGCTTGTATTGCATTTAGCTGAGAGGAATAAAATCAATTAAGCATTTACAAAGAAGTAAGAACCCATACCAATCCAATGGCAGCTGAGTCAATTCTGAATCGTAGCAATGTTATAGACAGAGTAGAGTTGTCCTATAAAGTTTCCAAGGAGTGCCTGGAGGATTTGAATTACTGATCTCCTGATTAGTAGTTGTAGCACTTAACCATACACTGCCAGGGTTTCCAGAGAAAGGAGAGAAAAGGGAAATAAATACTATCTTATTTGGCTTCTACGAAACCAAAGATAAATTGAATTAGAAAAATAATCACAATTCTGAAGCCCCTTTCATTTTAACTTCTTCAAATGCTTGACTTAAAAGATACTTCCTAGAAATATCTTCTTAGCTTCGTAGAAATACTACAAGTAATAATGACATGGCACTCATTTTTTCACTGACAGTATGGCCCCAAATTTCTGTTTTTGTGAAGAAAAGGATGAGGGCTAGGCAGTCTCCCTTCCTACCCCAACTCCTGTTCACCGCCTATCTATGGAGTGATTGTCCTCAGATGTTTGGTGAAATTACGTAAGGAGGGGTTGGCAGGCGTGAAAACTTGCGTCTCAAATGTGATACTGAGGCCTCTCAAATGAGTATTTCTCAGGGAAGTGAGGAGTGGTCAGTTTCTAAACTACTCAGCTTTGCCAGCACTGAGAGCATTGAGCACATATTCTGTGCCCAAATGGGTGCTATTCAGGACTCACACAGGAACCTAAGTCCTAGGGGTTTGGTTTGATACCATTACTATTGAGTTTTACCAGCAAGACTAAGATTCTTTTTATCAACAGCGAATAGCTTGCCAGAGGCATTTTGATAAGAACTTACCAAAATATAACATTAGCTGTCTCCATGACACATTACTCCAGTGTTTTGTTCAATAGCAGTGACATTTAAACAGCAGTAGGTATACAACAGAGAGAAGCAGATGGAGGGAAGTTATAAGTTTTATGTGAGCTGATGGTATCAATTTTAGCCATGATACACTTGGCAAAGTTTGTTAGCAAAACAACCTATTTAAGCAAAGGAGGAAAAGCTCATCATCCTTATACCTCAGGAGGTGATCCTGGGTCATCCTAAGGAACAGACAGTAAGGAAGGGCAGGAACTCTCAAACCCTGCTCACTGGGACGAGTACACCATGGACACTCTCAGTTTTGAGCCTTAAAAGGATTTGGGGAGAAAAGGGGAATACTTAATGCCGACATAAAAGTGAAAACAGCAGACATAGGTAGCACAAACGGTTAAGCACTCAACTACTAACAGAAAGCATGGAAGCACAGGCAGGTTAATCAGCAGGCAAGCTATGCACAGGATTTCTTTAAGCCAGGTGCACATGGGCCTACTGTGCTTGCCTAGTAAACTGTCATGCACAGGTGCCCATGGAGTTCACCACATCTTTGAAGGACTGTGCACTACAGATTAGTAAATAAGCATATGTAAGCCCTGTGTACCTTGCTAATTAGGTAATTTATCCCTGATTGGCAGTTCAAACCCACCCAGTGGTGCCTCAGAACACAGGCCTGGTGATCTGCTTCTGAAAGGTCACACATTATGCAGCAGGTCTACTGTGGGTTACCATGCACTGGAATCTACTCAGCGGCAGCCAATAAAAACACAAAGGCACAGAAGGACATGGTTAGGCACAGAAACAATGGCAGAAGTGGCACAGGGAATCTTCTCAATAACTTTTAGCTAGGAATAATTATTGTCTCTGTTTTACAAACAAGGAAACACAGAGACACAAGAAGTTAAATATCTTGCCTAAAGTTGCATAAATATTAAGCAGAAGGGACAGGGTTTGAACACAGATCATCTGATACTAGAACCCACACTCCTATCCAACATGAACCCTGGCTCTACCTGGAAGGGGGAGGCTCTATCAGAAAGATAGAGATATAACTACAAAAGATGTAACTGGCAGAAAGGGCGGTGACAGGTATAGCAAAAGGGCCAGGAAGTTGGAAGACAAGGGCAGGGGGATGCCACAGCACCCAGCATGGGTTTAGACACAAGGAAAAACAAAACAAAGAACTGTTTAACCTGTTAGTAATCAGCTGATAGATAATGATAACAAGTTTATTTAGTGTTTATTGAGCCAGACACTATGCTAGGGCAGTCACATATACCATCTGACTTACAGCTCATACCTCTATGAAGTAAGTAAGGTTGTCTCCATTTTACAAATTAGGGAACTGAGATGCAGAGAGAGTAGAAGGTAAAATAACAGATGTAGCATCTAGAATTTACTTGTTATCTTCCTGTCTTCTGAAGTGGGAGCTCCAGAAGAACTAGGAAAAGGATTCAGCATGGAGTATGTGCCAAACTTTGTTGACTGACTAAAAGACTACACAGACAATCAGAAGGGGAAAGACATTTGAAAGTGCTGATGAATTTACAAGAACTGTTTGAACCAAGTGACCTTCCCCTTAACCCAAGAGGAGGACAATCACCCACAGCAGATGGTAGACAGTCTGATTTTGAGAAACAGAGTGATCAGGTGTCTCTGAGCCCCAGATACTGCTCCTGGGCTCACACACTCCTATGGAGATACCGGAGACTGGGAAAGATCTGTTTACCGCTCCTTCTGCCTGGAATACTCATTCCTCAGCGTAAGTATTTGCATTTTTAGTCCCTTACATCCCTAATAAAAATGCTCAGACATTACTGTCTTAAGTTGGATTCTCTGGAGAAGCAAAGTTAGAGAAGCATGTGTGTGTGCGTGCATGCGTGCACATGAGTGCATGCTACATACATGTAAAGAGAGAGTGAGAGAAAGATTTATCTCAAAAAAATGGCCATGTGGCTATGCAACTAGCAAGTACTAACTCTGTGGGTCAAGATCAGTAGGTCAGATAGTAGGCCACTGTTTCATAGGTTGCAGAGGCTGACAACTCCCAAGGTTAGCAGGCAATACAGTACGCCACTGGCTTGAGTCCCAAGAATTATGTCAAACAATGATGAAAATGTATAGGATCCAGAGCAAGCAAACAAGCTTTGCTGGAAGATTAGCTGCAGGCCACTCACTCAACTGATTGGCTGCTCATATCAAATCACAAACTACGGGATGACTACATCAGATCACAAAACGTAGAATTACTACATCATTACATATAACTGCCAAATTACATCATCACATAACCACCAAACCACTGAGAGTCATAATCTAATCAAGTTGGCGTATAACATTAACCATCACAATCACATTCTTAGAAAGGTCTTCTCTAATCACCCAATTTAAAAATGGTATCATTTTCCAATACACCCAATCCATGTAACCCCGCTTTATTTTTCTTCCCACCTAGTATTTATTTATTTACTTATTATCTGTCTCTCCCGCTATGTCTCAGTTTGTCATATGGTGGTGGCTTGCAGGCTAGATGGTGTTGGAAGCTATGTCATGGCATGTCAATTATTAGCAGGGTTGTCCATGTTGCCTGTTTCAGTGGCACTTCCAGACTAAGGTAGAAAGGCTTGGCAATCTACTTCTAAAAACTAGCCAGTGAAAACCTTATGGATCACAACAGAACACTGTCTGACTCACTTGCTTAGACACGTCATCAGGAGGGATCAATCACCAGGGGAGAAGAACATGTATGGTGAAGCAGAGTGCCAACAAGGGTAAAGGGGGTTCTTGGTATGAAGGACTGGCACAATGGTTACAAGGATGCATTTGAACATGGTGATGACTATAATGATGATGCAGGACCAGGAAGCATTTTATTCTGTTATATATGGTCACCATGTGTTGGAGTCAACTTGATGGCAACTAATAACAACATCTCCTACCCACCAACCCATGCCAGAAAGCCAGCTCTTTGAGCTGTTTGTTCACTGCTGCATCTGCAGTACCTAGAATGGTACCCGGCATATGACAGATTTCAGCAAGTATTTGTGGAACAAAGTAATGCATGATCCTCGGTGGGATCTGTGGTGGGATTCAGAGAAGAAGAGTGGTGTTGGCTGTTCCCTTTAAGAAGCTCCTAAAATATTGTGAGAGATAATAACCCTATCCTTAGGGAGCTCCAAGGATGAAAGAAAGGTGTAGACTCCACCTGGAGAAGAACTAAGTTGAACGGTGGCCATCTTCACAGAGTTTGTCATAATGGCAGAAGCAAGAACAATGACTCTTTACAAGAACCAGGAAGCCAAAGAAGGGCTGGTGGGAGAATATGAAGTAGGAAGAGACAGTGCCTTTTATGTCATGACATTCCATCCAGGAGCAAGGAAATCAAAAATTTGAGGTAAGGACACAGTCCCTGTGGGGAACCAAAAAGGCCATGTCCCCATTTGGCCTACACCAGATTCCAGGTAATTATGTAATGCGTGTTTTCCAAAGCTGATTCTTTGAAAGCCTAAGTATCCCTCCTCCTTAAATATCTGATTCAGCAACTTTTCATAACAGCATCTCAACCCACAAAGGTGGGCTGGAAATACTGAGCAACCACCTCTGCCACCTAACTCCCTTGTTAACTGGAACATCTCATTAATCTTACCAGTAGCCAGGTTAATTATAGGACCCCTTCCTCCTACCCTTTCTTTCCACTCCTCTCTCTTCTCTCTCTATCTTCTCTCCTTCATATCTCCTTCCTCTCCTAGCTTAGTCTCTCCAAGACTAATTCACTTACTTGAGCTGAAAAGTTGAGATCTCATATGTGGGCTGGGTGAGGAACATATACTAAAATCTCCAAACCAATTTATGTCTAAGGTATAGAAAGAACAATAAGAAAAACAATGAATTATGTTTCTATTTGTATATCCAGTAACATAGTTATTTTTTTCTTTTCATGTTCTGTTACTGGACTTGCTTTGAGTCTTTGGTATGTATGACCTCAAATAATCCTGACTGATACTAATTTATGAAGAAGAACATGGACTGCTTTGGTCTTTGTATCTTAGAAGAATATTTCCTCTGTTTTTATTTGTCATTAGTTGCTACTGAGTCAACCCCAACTTGGGTGGATTCCACAAATAAAGGAACCCAAAGCTACCCAAGTACTCTGCCATCACCATGACCAGTTGTGGATCTCACCATTAGAATCCACAGGTTTTCACTGGCTCATTTTCAGACGTAGACTTCCAGGCCTTTCCTCCTAGTCCATCAGTGTGGATGCTCCAGTGAAACCTGTTCGGCATCATAGAAAATGGAAGACTCCACCGACAGGCAAGTGGTGGCTGTGCATGAAGTACACCGGCTAGGCACTGAACTTAGGTCTCCTCTACAGAAGGTGTGAATTCTACCACTGAGCTACCACTGGCCCTATATTTTTTCTGTTACCCTTCCCTTGTTTAATATTTTCACTTGTACGAGTAAGAACCGGTTTTTATTTTACAGTTTGTATTCTTACAAGTCACTTTGGATCATCTGTGGAACAAGGTTGTTGTATTGTTAGGTACTGTCGGGTCAGCTCCGAATTATAGTGACCCTGTATACAACAGAACAAAATAGTGCCTGGTCATGAGTCACGCTCACAATCTGTGTTATGGTTGAGTCCATTGTTGCTGCCACTGTATCAATCCATCCCGTCAAAGGTCTTTCTATTTGCCACCCACCCTTCATCTGACCAATCATGATAGTCTCCTCTAGGGATTAGCTCCTCCTGATAGCATGCCCAAACTACGTGCAGGAGACAAAGTCTTGCCGTCCTCATTTCTAAGGAGCACTCTAGGTGTACTTCATCCAGGAGAAACTTGTTCGTCATTCTGGCAGTCCATGGCATATTCAGTATTCTTTACCAACACTATAATTCCCAAGGCAGTAATTCATTGGTCTTCCTTACTGACTGTCCAGCTTTTGTATCGAAATGAGGTGACTGAAAGTACTGCGACTTCAGTCAGGTGCACCTCAGTCTTCAAGATGATATCTTTGCTTTTCAACCCTTTAAAGAGGTCTTTTGGAGCAGATTTGCAATGCAACCACTGACTTCCCAACTGCTACTTCCACAGACATTGATTATGGATCCAAGTGAAATGAAAGGGAGTCTCTCTTGGATGAAGTACACCTAGAGTGCTCCTTAGAAGTGAGGATGGCAAGACTTTGTCTCCTGCACATAGTTTGGGCATGCTATCAGGAGGAGCTAATCCCTAGAGAAGAATTAACAAGGGAGGGTATAATTTTTTTTCCTTTAAATCAACACACATACAGACACATATACCTACCTGCAAAGGTAAAATAAACAATATATAGTGGAACTGAAGATAGTTCAGAAATGAAATGTGAAGCCATCAATGTCATTGAATGAAAAGGGATAGCCATAATGAGGAGAAGCGGAAAAGATTAGCACCTGGGAGTATAGAAGCTAAAAGAATACAACAGCCTCTGATAAAGAAGCCTATGGAAGAATGGGAGTCTTGTCCATCCAAACCAGAACCAGGAGGCTCCCGTTTAGACATAAATTATGTAACACAGAGATAGAGATGTGACACTTTACTCTCGAGTCAATCAAAAAACCTCATTGCTCTAATAGTTGGCTTGTGATCAAAATGCACCAGTAAGAAACACAGTTTCTGTCAAGTCAGTTCTGGCTCATGATAATACCACGTGGGTCAGAGTAGAATTATGATCCATAGGGTTTTCAAGGGCTGATTTTTTGAAAGTAGATTTCTAGGCCTTTCTTCCGAGGTGTCTCTCAGTAGACTTGAACCACCAACATTTTGGTTAACAACTGATTGTGTTAATCATCTGCACCACCCAGAGACCCTAATTTAAACACAAATGGACTTAAAATACAGTTGGAATGAATATACATATGCCAAAGCCATGAGATGGGTTGTTATAAGAAATTGGATGTACATTTGGGAGAAAACCCAGAACTTCTGATATGGACAAGATGATAAGGTTCCAGAGTGGTGCCCACAGAAGTGTGGGCTTCTGGGAAAATAGCACATTACAGAGAAGTTAAACAGCCCTTGGACTTGTGGTTTTGCTCTCAACGGTAGCACATGGACATACTTCACCCCAAAAGCAAGAACAATGACTTTCTTCCAAGGTTTGCAAACCTCCACTAGTATTTGCAAGGTCAGTTCAGGGAGAAAAATGCACGGTGGCAGGACAGGAAGAAAATCCAGTTTCTGCTTTCCTTCCTTGACCCTGTACCACGAGGAATCTTGGTATTTAGTACAGAACAATAAACATAATAAAAGCCCAAACAGACTCAAGGAGAGACTTCTCTTCATTTTCCAGGATCCATCTTCATTTTTAACTTATTCCATGTGCTTTGCTACCCACAGACCTTGGCCTCCGCAGCAGAAACGATCTATGCCGCCCTGCCATTTAAGTTGAGGCGCCCTGGCTCTATTGAAGCTTGTCATCTTGCCTATTAGCTTGATGTCTTTATTCACAGACCATCTGTACCACTGAGAGATACAGAGGCAGCTAATGTCAATATGAACAAATGCCTCCTCTTTTACAAGAAATGTCAAACACAGGACAGGCTAAGAATGACCCCAGGAATACCAACAGATGTTCACTACAAGCCTCTCAAAAATCAATCCTTTCTACAGGGACTAATTAAGATGAAATAAGGAGCAAAAAGTAAAGAAATTTGTGTCATATTATCAGGAACTTCATCCTCACTTTCCAAGCTCATTATGGGCAGATTGTCCTGTGCCCTTTCAAAAATGCTAAAAGAGAGACTGCAGCTCCTAGGGCACCAGAGAGGGCTTCATTTGCCTGCAGTTCCAAACTGCAAAAACAAAATTGCTCATAAAAAATAAAAGTATTACTAACACAGACTGATTTTTCTGCTCTGGTTTCTTTAAACAACCACACACAGAAAGACAATAGGATGAAAAATACAGGGCATTTTTCAGTCTAAAAGGGAATAAGAGGGTTTGGTGTACAAAGCTTGGGAGTCAGGGTTGAAGGGACCACAGAATGGCCATCCCCTGCAAGACAAGTACAGAGCATATTCTATATTTTTCTTATGTTTTAATTTTTCCTAAAAGACCTGAGTCTTGTATATTTGTGAACCTCAAATGAGCATACATTTTCATTTTCTGGATTTTGAACATAGCTCACCTTTACCTTTAAGTAAAGAAAAACCTACCAATCAGAATGGTTGCTGTTCCTCAGTAAACTGTCACATACTCTGGCTGCATAACAAACAAGACTCACTGCTGTCAAGTTGATTCTGACTCAGAGTGACCTCATGTGTATCAGAGTAAAATTATTCTCCATACAACTTCCAATGACTGATTTTTCCAGATTATCAATTACCAAGCCTTTCTTCTGAGGCACCTCTGCATAGCCTTCAGCGGCTAGCCACTTACTAACTGCTAACTGTACCACCCAGGGACTCTATTCCCTAATAATTTAGCTCTCAAATCTCTCTCTGCCTGAACACTTGGTGGAGGATTTTATCAAGCCCAATCCATTCCTAGGAATTCACATAGGGTGAGATACAATTCTTCTCAAGGTAATTAACTTTCCACCCTTCTCTCAGCTCAAGCAATTACTTCAGTTCTAACAGCAAAGCCTACAGCCATCTCCATAGCACCCTGGCTTTGGTCTCTTCCACAAAGGAGTTCACACAGAGAGAACACTAAACATCCTGGAAAAGAATATGCCTTTTGTGGGTTCTGAAAGACTCAGTTTTTGATATCACAACTTAAATAGCCACAGGAGAAAGGCCACCAACTATATCCATATAGAAGCATATCACCATCACACCACCACGGGGCCACATCAATAACCTCTTACAGTATCCTGTATGCTACAGTAAGGGTTGGGCAACTCTTGTGCTATATTTGTCATAGTTTTTGCAAACGTTTCTCTCTGCTTATACAAGGGTTGTGTCCTGGGTGATTCCATTTAGTTAAAGAAATGACTTAATCTGTTCTGAGCTTTATTCAGTATGATTATTTCAAAGACCACAATACACAGGCTTTAAGGCACCGTTCTGAGAACTCAAGACCATTCTCTATTTTGCCTGGTACTGTTCTGATGTTGTGGTAGAAAATCAAATACCAGAAAGTGAACCTAACGAGCATTTGGTTTTCCCTAGTTGAGCCCTCAAAATACATGCTGTGTGATCACACCCTGAGGAGAAGTCATCTCTTGGGGAGTTTGCACTATAAGTCACCTATTCTGGAATGCTTCCCTGGGACTATGCTAACCCAAGGAAAGGTATAGTTTTCCTCTGTACTTCACCTTCACATGGGGTGGATCTCCTGTAGGAGCCTTCCCTTAACAACGAGAAGAGCTGCTGACAACTTGCATAAAAATCCTCTGTAAGCAACCACTTCTGGGAGACTGAAGCATTAACTTACCTTGGTTGGGACTCTTATCTAACCCACTCCTATGCTGACACAATCAAGTAAAATCCAATACAATTTCCACAATCATGACACTGAGTGTGGCTTTGCTATTAAGTCTATGACTCACTGAAGCATGTCCACTGTCTCTGTCTGTTAAATTTGTAGGAACCAAACCACACAGAAAGATGATCTTTTTTACATCTAGCAAAGATTCCCAATTTGTAAATTCTTGCTTTGAAGATCAAGCAGATACAAGGAGTTGGTTGCTTCCCGGCTCAAAGGACAGCCCAATTATTATTATTAATACTATTTGGATACAAGAGCAAGTGTTAACAGCTAGATGTGTGTAACAGAATGAATCTTGCAGCTCAGAGGCTCCCTGGAAAATGGTGGAGCATGGAAGTTCTATCAGATCTCATTACAGTACTAAAATGACTTTTAATGTGGGTAACGGGCAGACGAGTCATCAAAAGTAGGCAGGAAACCAGAGCTTCCAGATAAACTGCAGCATGATCTTGTTTCTCCTTAACGTAAAAATGGTAACCCTCACCAACCTCTCAATCAAGATGGCTTCCACAAGAACATACTCATCTCTCAGAGATGATATCTGCAAAACTGCTTGTTCACAGGTTCAAAGATTTTCATTTGGGGTTTTCACCCTGACACAGAGGTCAACGTTCTCCTAAGAAGGGAGGGAGGGAACACAATAACAGAAATAAAGACCAAAGCATTATTGGGAAACTCACATCTAATACAAAGGTCTGAGACTTCTTATCCACAGACTCCTCAAAGAAGACTTCTCTGGGCCTTAGTTTTCTCACCTGTAAACTGCTGTCCTTGTTCGTAGGTGCTGTTGGGTCAGTTCCAAAGCCCAGCAACCCTAATCAAACAGAACGAAACACTACCTGGTCTGTGCCATCCTCCCAATCATTGTTATGCTCGAGCCCATGGTTGCAGCCACTGTGTCCAACTATTTCATCAAGGTTCTGCCTCTTTTCCATTGACCATCTACCTTATCAAGCATGATATCTTCTCCAGGGACTGATTCTTCCTGTCAACATATTCCAGGTCTGTGAGATGTAGTCTTGCCATTCTTGCTTCTACATTCTGGTTGTACTTCTTTCAAACACATTTGCTTTTTCTTTTGGCCGTCCCTGGTACAGTCAACATTCTTTGCCAATACCATAATTCAAAGTCATCAATTCTTCTTTGGTCTTCCTTATTTATTGTTTGGCTTTCACATGGGTCTGAAATGGCCCCATCCCATCCCATCTCAGAACATAAACCATGAGTGATAACTCCCCACATCACACTGAGAGTTCCACAAGTCCAGGCCGGCAGACCTTGATGCATGTAACTGATGAGGTAACTGGAAAACAGTATGGCTTGGATCAGGCACACTTTAGTCTTCAAGGTGACATCTTTGCTTTTCAACACTTTAAAGAAGTCTTTTGCAGCAGATTTGCCCAACGAAATGTGTTGTTTGATCTCTTAACTGCTGCTTGCATGGATGCAGATTGAGGATCCAAATAAAATGAAATTCTTGGTGACTTTAATCTTTTCTCCGTTTATTATGATGTTGCTTATTAGTTCAGTTGTGAGGATTTTTGTTTTCTTTATACTGGATTACCTTAATTAGAGATTTAACTCTCCATATTATCTTTCCTCAGCAGAGCACTCAGACAGCTTAGACGGACTGGCACCAGAGAGTGGTGGAAATATCAGTTGTACCAGTTTGATTTGCATGTAAGTGTGCTATCTCCCCTAGCAGAGTGGAGTCTGTCTTCTGCAGGAATGCATGTGTACACAGGCACACTTGTGAGTACCTCCTACTAATATCCTCAGGGTCTGAAATGGCCCCCATCCCATCCCAACTCAGAACATAAACCATGAGTGATAACTCGCCACATCGCACTCAAATTTCCACAAGTCCAAGTTGGCAGTACTTGATGCATCCAGGACCTGGGAAACATCTGCAGTTTTGTGATTCTTCCTCGTTTTCATTCCCATGATGCTCTGTGTGCCTGCTCAGATCAGAGAAAGGTCACTAGCTCCATCTGGACACCCTGCTCCCCTCCATGCTCTCCCCCCCATCCCCATGCCCCCTAAGGAGTTTCTGCCCATTTTGTCACTTCCACCTGTTCTGACAGGTTCCCCTGCCTGACCTCAAGATAGCCCTTGGGGACATTAATCATATAACAGCCGGAGCTGTGAAAGAAACAAGGGTTTGGCTGGATACTGTTACCGTCTCTGTCACCTACTAATCATGTCCTATGACACAGAGGAGCTTAATCAGATGGTC
The DNA here is from genome assembly GCA_028571685.1 of Heterohyrax brucei. Lineage (NCBI taxonomy): Eukaryota > Metazoa > Chordata > Mammalia > Hyracoidea > Procaviidae > Heterohyrax > Heterohyrax brucei. The sequence goes on along the minus strand of CM053154.1, from coordinate 78,164,867 downwards.
TGCTCACTCATTAATCATCCTGGGCTCACTCAAACTTCAGAGAGATTAAAGTTTAGCTCTGCTACCCCCCCGGCACCTCTTACCATCTCACCCTCCTCTGAAGCAGTTTCACTGGGGGCAGGGCTCAGTCGGGGGGTGGCTTGCAGTGTCCGATGCCAACCAACACCACAGTTTTCAGGGACAGGAAGACAACTAGACAACTCCCTGCTTCCTTTCCACACCTCCTTCCTCCCCCATACATACATATTCAGAGACTCAGAGCTTAAACACACACTTAATGGGAAGACTGGGAATTACAGACCTATGGCTGCACTCAAGAATTTAAGATTTATATATGTGAAAAATCTCTCTACCTGCCTTAAAGAGTGGATAAAGAGTATTTTCTTATGCTTAATCAATAAACCAAAAACAACCCAGTGCCATCAAGTCAATTACAACTCATAGTGACCATATATCTATAGCAAGGAAAATTAAATAATGCAATCATAAAAATAAAGGCATTTGTAGCACGAGTGGTTGAAAAGTAGATACACCACAATAGAAGACTACACCACTCCCCACCCCAACACATACACACACACACACACACACACACACACACACACACACACACACACGACACTAGCCCAGGATCATCCTTACTTGCTACTTTTTTGAAATTATAGCTTCCAGCAAGTCAAAAATAGCCTGTATCCTTTAAGAATTCTTTCCAGTTCAAAATAAAAATCACTGAAAGAACCCTCCAAAAATACCCAGAACATGAGGGCCAGAATGAATTTTAGGTCAGCTGATTCATTCTTATCTTCCTTTCTATTTTCTGAGCTTCAAGGGGGAAAAGAAGTTGCAGCAAAGGCCTTCAGCAAAGGGCTTCCCTGTGAGTATTGGTTTTGTACATGCTCTGGGTGCTGTTGACTTTTGCAGCTCTGTATGATTATGGGAAACAAAGATAATATTTGCCCTCAGAGCCAAGAAAGAACAAATATTTTATCAACATCTAAATCATCTTTCATCTGGCAGAAGAGGAGGAGCTGAGTGCTCAGCTGGACCCATGTATGCTAGTGAAGAAAGGGAAGAAAACAGAGACCGGGGACACTCGGGTAGTCGTCTACGTGTACAAACTTGACCAAGCACCACATCCCCTGCAAAGAGATCTCTCTGTGAAGACCCAAATTATGTCTGTCCTTCCAGTGTCCCTGCCACTGTCCCTCACTGCAGAATAACTGCTCAAGTGCCAGGATGTCACCTTTTTCTTTTCCAAAGATGGAAGCCAGGACTTGGAAAGGTGAGCCTTTCTGTGGATATTTTGGGGGTGAGGGCTTGCCCTGTTGTTCTGTTTGTTTCCATGCACTGATCCTCCACCACCAACCCAGAAATGACAGTAGGTGGAAACACTATCTTTCATTACACAAAGTATAAATAGTGTAATCTATCAGCGCCGTCAATCACAATGATTGATTACAGGCTGTCATAGAGAAGAGTGACATATTAGAAAAGTTTTGTTAACAATGCCTATTGCTAGTCAGCCTGCCACAGAGGCTGGTGATTAATGTGTTGTCAGCCTGTAATCCCACACCCTTGGCTAATGAGGCAGGAATTTATCATCTTTACAGAGTGGCAGATGTCAGGGAGAAAGGAATCCAAGTGCTGGAAACAATATACTTTTTCTTACTAGGCCTGACAAGTCTGACAGGCCGAAAAAAACCACAAAGCAGCTTTGTACAAGCACCAACTTAAAACGAGGAACTTTTCATTTGGTGTCTTCGCTTTAAATAGTGCTGCAAACCAGCTTCAAGCCTCTCAAAAGAAAAAAAAAAAGGACACGAAGAGAGGAAGGCACAGTGCTGACTGCCGTGAACTTTGCACCCTGTTCTTGACAACTAGATACCCCAGGAATAGATTGTCATGGTGAGTAGACAGATTTCTTAGGAAGGGAATCCCCCAGTAACTTTATACTTTTACCTGTGAACTTGTGACTGGAAGAAAAACCCAGTGTCCAGTAGGGGCTGGGCCAGTGGCTCCTCCTGCCAGTGCCTTAGGATGGCTTTATCTGGAGACACAGCTTACTCTCTAGAAACTCTGACCTTTCTGTTATGGTTGAGAAAAGGGGGAAAGGACAGAAAGGCAGCTCTTGCTCAGACAGAGGGGAAGAGGGAAGACAGCAGGACGGGAAAGAAGACCCTTGAACGGTGACTTTCACTGTGCTCTTATTTAAATCTACTTTCATTTTAACTTTTTCCTTCCTCTCCATCCATCCTACTCATCTCTTCCATTTTTCTAATGAGGCAGTGATTAAAAGATCTCCAAACTCCAAGCCCAGTGAAGAAGGAGAATTCTCTAGATGCCCTTGGAATCAAAGCCTTGTGCTTCTGCCTCTTACCCTGTGCGTGCTGGCCACGCCTTCACACAGGACAAGTAACAGAGGAGAGCTTGGACACCTGAAAGAAGAACTACAAGAATCTCAGGGCAAATTTGTGTCATCTAAGACACTAACAAGTGCTTTGGAATCTTAGCTGTGTATTTAGGGTTGGCCTGGATAGTCCACTCTATTCCAAATATCTTGTAAGCACTATTCCACACAGGGACACAGTCAATCATTTCCATGGAGTATGGAAGATGTTTCCAAACTAGAAGATTTAATCTCTTCTTTCATCCTGATGCATTCTGCCTATACTTAAGCTAGGAAGAGGAAGCTAGAAGGGGAAAGGTGTGAGTTAAGAAAGTTAAAACGCCTGGTTTAGAAACTTCTTCATACCCTACGAAAGACGTAAAGTGTTGCTTATTCTCTTCTCAGCTTCCAGTGAAGGTAGCAACATTCTGAGGGCTGTAACCCTTTCTCAAACACAGATATCACTGCTGATGTGGACAAAAGAAATGCATAAACATTAAGTGGGAGACTGCTACCAGAGGTGAAAAATGCTCCCTTCTGTCAATAGCACCCTTGGCTAAAACACATAGCAAAGCACAAGTAATTTAATCTCAAAAGGCAGCATTCTGGCACTCATATGGCACAGGGTCTCTGGGGCCAAGACACACCCAAGGCAGTGAGAGATGGGCTTAGCGGGCCAGGAGCCTACACGCCCAGAAGGAAGCGCGGGCAATAATACCCCGGCCTCCTCAGCCTTCCCCAGATCCCAAGTGCTGAAGGCTGCTGACCTGTGGGAGGTTCCTCATGATGGGCCTGAGGTCACAGTCTAGACAGCTGGAGGCTCTGGTGGAAGTGCCAGCTCTTTGGGGGATCAGCGCACAAGAGGTGAGCTGAACCGTGATGCTAATCAGGCGGTCCTGAGTGAAGGGTGACAAGAGCCGGCGCCAGCTCCACTCTTCCCAAGCCACTGCTGCCTTCTTGGCCACAGATTTCACCAAGTGATAAGCAGAGAGCTGTGCAGGCATCCATCTACCTTGTCCTGTATACAGCCCAAGTGCTGAGAGCAAGGTGCTGAGTGAACCTCCCACCCAGAGCCTTCCTGGCCCAGGACAGGGTGCCTTGTAGCTCTCTGCAGACCCTTTCCCCACCACCACAAGGAGACAGAGCCCCCATCCAGCCCTCGCACCCGCTCCTTGAGACTGCCGACCTCCTCCTCCCGCCGTCCCCAGCTTGCTCATGCAGCTTTCATTAACTCTCTCAGCTGGCAATTTCCATCCATTTGACGACAGATTAGAAGTGGAATTCAAAAAGAAAGTCACTTGACCTCCCATAATGTGCTTCTTTTAATTACATTAAAGATTTTCAAATGTAGCCATACTGGGTTTGACAGGTAAGGTTTTAATCAACTTCAGGTGGCCACTTTGAAGTGCCTCCCTGTACTGGTGCCAGGATGTTGGTGTCACCTACACTTCCAATGTGTTTCTAATTTAAATGACTAATTTTGACATGAAGAAAAGATGAGAGCCCACAGAGGCCCCACCACTTTTGTGGGGGTGATTTCTAAATTGGGATTAATGCAGCAAGCTGAAACATGGTTGGAGGTTTATTTTATGGAAGTTGGAGCAAGTAAATAACATTTATCTTTTGTATATGTCTGCATATAATTACAGTAACGTGTTCTTGTGTGTTAAATTATACAAATTCTTCAAAAGTGGGTGCTTAATGTCTTTTTCTAAAGCTATGTTATTATTTTGGTCAAAAGTTGTTTACATTACACAAAATTCAATTTACTAAACTTTGACATGTTTGCACAACTGCATATAATTTATAGTGGAATCCTGAAACATGACTTTGAAATGAACTTTCTCAGTTCTAACTTGGCGGATTAGGGTTTGAATGTTTAGGTATGGCGGTTTGCTTTACCAAGTATTTTGTTTTTGTTTTGTTTTGCTTTTGTCTAATTCCACTGATTTCATTTTCTTTCCCAGAGTCTTTTCATCACTCAGTAATACGTATTGGGTACCTGCTGTGGTCTAAGCACTGTGCTGGGTGTTCAGGATATAATGATGAGCCAAAAAAAAAGCTACACTCTTTGTCCCGAGGAGCTTCCAGATCATATAAGGAAACAGACAAGCAAAGTAACACATGAAGTCACGCTAAATTGCAAAGGTGTCAAGGGCTAGGAAGGAGAGAGAGGCATGGTGATTTCAAGACCCACAGAATAGCAGGGTGTGCTCTTGTCTTTTAGGAGGGTTCCTGGGTGGTACAAATGGTTAACACACCTGGAGGCTAACCTGAAGGTTAGTATTCAAGTCCACCTAAGGGTGCCTCACAAGAAAGGTCTGGTAATCTACTTCCCTCCAAAAAACCAGCCATCAAAACCCTATGGAGCTCTGCTCTGTTCTGACACACATCGGGTCACCTTGAGTAAGGATCAACTTGATGGCAACTGATGGCCGGCTCTTGTCTTGGAGGTCAAGGAAGGCTTTCCTGGGGAGTGATAACATGATAGAACGAATGAGGAGAAGGGAAATAATAAGTAGGGTATAAAGAGATAAGTTCTGAGTGTTGCAGGTAGAGAGAACATTATAGGTAAAAGCCCATGACGGCATCCAGAATAGCACCTAGGTGAAAAGGACGAGTGTGTTGTCATAGTGTGAGGAAAGCAGAAAGATCTGCAGAGGCGGGCATGCGAAATTGAATTGTATACTTTCACTTAATCATAATAAAAAAAATGGAGAAGCAAGAATAGCACCTAATAGTAACTGAAAGAAGATGAGTGTATGGGGACAGTGATGGTGTGATATGGACCTAGAGAGGTAGATAGTAGAGCCACGCTCTTCAGGGTGACATAGGCCATGTTAGGGAGCTTCATTTTTATCCTAATAGCAGGACTATGCTAGTGAAAAGTTTTAAGCAAGAGGATAACCTGATTGCCTGCCTTTAGAAAAGATGACTCTGTATGAAGAGAACAGAGTAGACTGCAAAGTTTAGAAGCCATTACAACCGTCCAAAGTCTAAAACACAAAAAACCATAAACATAATGTGGTTCAAACTAGGATGATAGTAATAAAGAATGAAAGTGGATAGGCTTGAGAAACAGTGAGGAAGTAAAACTAGCTGAACTTTGGAATGCATAGATAAATTCTGAAGGTTTGAACATGCACTCCTGCTATAACGATGATGCCATTCACTGAGATCTCAGAGGTCCCTGAAGCAGGACCAGCTGGGGACATGAGGAGTTTGAAGATGTGTCCAGAGGATGGGTGCAGGCAGGTGTTATCAGAAACTATGCATGTGGATGAGATTGCCAAGAAAGAAAGGACAGGACTGAGCCTTGGCATGTTTCAGCATTCACTGGCTGGATAAATCCAAATAAGCCTGTAAAGAGTGGCTGGGAGGCAGCAGAAAATTCACGTGGGTCGCAATATCGGAAGAAAAGCAATGTGTGAAAAAGAAGGAGTGAACAATGGTTTACAGAAAGCCAAATTAGATACATACAAAAATGTCTGGGGAACTAAGCTGACGCTGGAATGCTGGAGCCCAAACCACACTGATCCAGATTGGAGTAAGCTATTTAGGAGTAAGGATGGCATGATTTTAATGTTATAACTTTGGCCATGTCATAAAGAAGGACGAGTCTCTAGAAAAGAGCACCGCGTTTGGTAAAGCAGAGCACCAATGAAAATCAAGGAAATCCTCAGTGAGGTGTATTGACACAATAGCCAGGGCAATGGATTCACAGACCCATGAACAATTACGAAAATGGTGCAAGACCAGACGACGTTCTGTTCTGTTATACATACGAGTGGCAACAGTTGGAGGTGACTTGGAAGCAACTAAGAATAGCATAACAACAAAAGAAATGGAGAAAATGAGAATAGGCAAATCTTTCGAATTGTTTATACTAAGGAGAAGCTGAAAAAGAATGCAGTTAGAGTGGTTGGTTGGTTCGCTGTTTCAAGGGGAGAACTGAGTTCTCAACAGTGAATGGAAAGACTGGGCAGTAAAGGAAAGGTCACTTATACAGGACAAAGGAGGATAAAACAACTGTTACCACTAGAAAAGGAGAGAACTGATGGTATCCATCACACAGGTAGAGTCGTTCACTTAAGACAGCAGGAAGGTAAGAATATTATTTAAGTCTTTAAGTTTAGAGGACTTGATTGATTTTGCTGTACACTCCTGGAAGAGAAGATTTCTCCAGGGGATGGAATGAACATTCCTTTTATCAGTAGATTAAAAGGCTCCCCAAAAGGATGAAAGCCTTGTCTCTGACACCATTAAGGTCATCAAATGCATTCCTGGGATTTCATGCAATCTAGGAGGAGGGAAAGACAGCTCTAGCTCAGTCCACTGCAACTTCAGGAAGCGAGCTGTGAGGCCCCACAGCCCTGACTTTAAGCTGGAGCCACGTGACCTTCTGCTGCGGAAGCCTATAACCAAGGATAGTGAAGGTCGTAAGTTGTCTAGAAGAAGAGATAGAGTTTTGGTCTGTTTTTCACATTTCATATTCTATTCTTTCAGGAACACGCTTCCCAGAACCAACAAGCATCTACAATTTGTTCTACTGCACTTAGCCTCATGGGAAACAAAGACAGAGTAAAAGCATAATTCTTACCTTTTCACAGTTCACAGTGCAAATGGAGAAATAAGACAAAAATACTTGAAATAAGGATGAAAATTCAGCAATGGTGCTATTAAGATTTAGAAACAAGGATTTAGCCAAGGAAGGCTTTTTGGAGGTGGTAGAACCTGAGTTGTGACAGGTTAGGCAGGATTTGACCAGATGCTGAATAGAGGGCACAGCACTGGTAGAGCATCTCCTATACCACACTTGACATTTTTCCTAACAACTAAAATACTTCACAGAAGAAAAATTAGAAGACATAGACACATACAAATACAACATTACAGTACCCAGAAATAAGCATGATTAACACCGCGGTATTTTTCCTTCATTTCTTAATAGAGGTATATTGGTGAGAGGGAGTTACTCGCACACGTATAGACATACTTACATATGCACATCCAAATCTGTCACGTATTTTTTCCACCTGGGGTGGTGAAAATGGCTGACACACTTAGCTGCTAATCAAAAGGCTGGAAGTTCAAATATACCAAGGGATACCTGTGAAGAAAGGTCTAGTGATCTACCTTTGAAAAATCAACCACTGAGAACCCTATTGATCACAACCCTACTTTGACATACATAGAGTCACTATGACTCTGTACCAATTCCATGCCAGTTGGTTTATTCATTTTCTTCCTGGTTTTCTGATTGGAAGATGAATGGTTGCTTTACATTACAGACATGCATATTATAGGAAAAAAATTCTCCCACAATTGCATCTCCAAAGATGATAACATCTAGTCCCATCACAGAAGCAGTGCACCAGGGTTGGGCCCAGGGTACGTAACTAGTGACTCTCTGACAACAGATTTTTTGATTGATCAGTTAGATCAGATATCTCTCCAGGTTGCAAACAAGGCCTCTACTGCTCCAGTGTCCACTGATGAGACAATTAGAGGAGGCTGGTATTTTCCCAAGCTGGAAATAAGCAAGGATAAAGCTGCCATATTTCCATTTGCTATAAATTGCTTACTTCTCCAGTTCCTTTTTGGCGCATCAGTAATTCCACCTTATACTGTGGATGACAGAATGCTCTCAGGATAAAGGCTGAATGACTGTGGCTTAGTCTCTGTCTAGCAAAGATACTTTTCCCCTGAGGAGAGAAATATCCTAGGATGCAGTTCCAGCAGGGGCCAAAATTCAGCACAAATAGTTCAAATGGATAAACTTTAAAGAAAAGACTACTTAAAACCCAGGGTCAAATGAACCAGCCCAACATGCTAAGACACTCAGAGACGAGCAAGAAGGGAAAGCTGTTACAACCCCTAGGACTGAAAGGTCAAGGGAAGGCAACTATAATAACAGAGGCTATTAAGAGCCAGAACCATGGAGAAAGGCTTTCTTCTGTGAAGGTGACGGAGCTAACGAAGAAAGATGGGTTGCAGAGAATCAGAAGTCCTTTCACTATATTCTAGAAACAAGGAGAGAACCAGGCCCTAGGCTTACCCAAGGAGGCTCAATGCTTGACTCATTAGACCACGGTCTTGTCTGCGTGGGTCTGCAGATACAAGAATATCATCTCTCTCCAAGTTTGGTCCCTGGACCAGCAGCATTAATATCACTGGTAAACTGATTAGAAACACAAATTCTCAGGCTCACTCCAGACCTATTGAATCAGAAGTTTGGGGGGTAGGATCCAGAAAACTTATCTCTTCACCAGAGTTTGAGAACCATTGCTCTAACTTAACAGGCTTCCTTTTAAAAGGTGTCTAATGAACAAGCCCCGGTAGAGCTACCCCAGCCTAAACCAAGGGTACTGATTTGTTACCTACTGGCACCTTCCCCAAGCCCCTTGCCAGAGAAGGCATGGAATTGGCAGGCAGTGAGATTCCTATGAAAGATCAATGCTTAAAATAAGCTCTCTGGAGCTCTCACTGCGTCTGGGCAGAAACAGCTGCTCTGGGACTCTGAGAGTATGCTTTATAATGATGGAGTCTCTGTTACCAGCAGCCTACGCCTCTGAGGACTCCCTCGTCACTCTGGCAAAAGAATGGACATGACCAGGACTCTGCTATTGCTAACATCACTGGGAGATGATGTATTTCTGTTAATGGTACCTTCTGTCGCTACCAAGATACTGCTCCAGCTTCCTCTTGTCCCGCTGAGAATCTGGCAGCCTCCAGAAGATGTAATAGAGACCTGAGGACATTTGGAAGATGCACTACACAGGAAGGGTGCTTTCAATTTGATTTACCTTCTGTCTCCTACAAGGAACTGATGGTTAGCACCACACTGCATCACTAGCCCAACACGGACCAAGAGTGGGCTTGGGGGAGACTAAATAACCCTTGTCAGGCATATGAAGGGTGTTTACATAGATGCTTGTGACTGGCTCGACCAAAGACAGGATAACAGAGAATCAGCTTAAGCACAGCAGGAGGGTCTCAGGCTGGAAGTGAGACCAACAGGGGCTCACATGCAATGCTTAAAAAGCAAATAGTTTGTGAATTGGCTCTTGGTGAGCTACTGAAGGTGTTATAGTGAAAGCAATTATTTGGGAGTTAAGGAAGAACTTCAACTTTTAAGTAGAGTGGAGGAAAATATTCAGGAAGCTTAGCTTTCTACAGCAAAATATACTGTACACAAAATTCAAATAACTCTTAATTGTCGGATCTGACTCGACGGCACTTGGCTTGGCTTGGCTTAATTGTCAGATTTATTCACATGAACTCACAGGCACTGGTGAATACTAAAAGCAGACTTATTTCAAATGGAAGTTGTATCAGTGTCAACAAGACTTGCATTCATTCACTTATTCACACATTTATTTAACCAGTGCTTATTAGGCATTGTAGTAGTTGCCTATGGCTATTATAACAAATTACCAGAGGCACTAGCTTACAACAACAGGACTTTATTCTCTCATATCTAGAGACCAGAAATCTGAAATTGAGGTGTCAGTAGAGCCATATTCCCTTCAAGGTTTCTAGGGAAAAATGCTCCCTTGCCTCTCCTGGCTTCTACTTGCTCTCCTGGCAGCTAATGGCATGCTTTGGATTATGGCAGCATAACTCAATCTTTTCAAGGCTGTTTCAGTCAGCTAGCACTGCTCTAACAGAAATACCACAAGTGGATGGCTTTAGCAAAGGAAAGTTTATTCTTACACAGTCTGGTAGGCTACAAGTCTGAATTCAGTATGTCTGCTCCAGGGGAAGGCTTTCCCTCTGTTGGCTCTGGAAGAGAGTCCTTGTATTTGGCTAGGGAGTTTCTTGGCACAGGAACCACAGATCTGAAGGATGTGCTCTTCTCCTGGTGCTGCTTACTTGATGGTGTGAGGTTCCCAGTTCTCTGCTTGCTTCCCTTTCCTTTTATATCTTGTAGGATAAAAGGATAAAAGGTGGTACAAGCCATACTCCAGGGAAACTCCCTTTACAGAGGAGCAGAGAGGTGACCTTATGAAGGGGTTTACAGCCCCACCCTAATCCTTTCCAGCATAATCTACTCTGTTACCACAGGAAAAGACTAGGATTTATAGCATGAGAAAAATCATAAAATAGAGGGCAGTCACAGAATACAGGTAATCCTGGTCCAGCCAAGTTACTACACATATTTTTGGGGGGACACAATTTAATCCATGACAATTGCTTTCTTGCCATTCTCTTCTATGGACTTTTCACACGATTTAGGAATGATCCTAATCCAGAATGATTTCACCATGAGATTCTCATCTTAATTGTAAGCTGTAAAAATCCATTTTCATCAAAATATGGTCATAATGACAGATTTCAAGTGGACATAGTTCTAGAAGTCTGGCTATCAGTGAAAAAAGAATGAAAAAAAAAAATCCTTGACTTTGTGGAGCTTATATTCCATGAGGGGTGGTAGATGATAAATAATAAGCTTAAAAAGTGAGTTAAATGTAGTCTATTAAAAAGTGATAAGTGCTACTGTAAGAAACCAAAAGAGACTTACATAAGTGGAGAAACCTACCTTGATCATGGATAGGAAGACTTAACATTGTGAAAATGTCTGTTGTACCCAAAGTGATCTACATATATAACGGAATCCCAATACAAATTCCAATGTCATTTTTTAATGAGATGGAGAAACAAATCACCGACTTTGGAAAGGGAAGAAACTCTGAATAAGCAAAGCACTACTGAAGAAGAGGAACGCAGTGGGAGGCCTCACACTACCTGACCTTAGAACCTATTACACTGCCACAGTAGTCGAAACTGGCTGGTACTGGCACAAAACAGGACATACAGATCAATAGAACAGAGTCGAGACCCCAGAGATGCCATCATCCTCTTATGAATAGTTGGTGTTCGACAAAGATGCTAAGATTATAAACTGGGTAAAAACAGTCTCTTTAACAAACGGTGCTGGCAAAATTGGATATCCATCTGCAAAAAAACTCAAGAAAACTAACTTGAAATGGATCAAAGACCTAAGTATCAAACTTAAAATGATAAAGATCATGCAAGAAAAACTGGGTCAACAATAGAACTTCTAATAAATAGGTTAGACAGACTTCCAAATCTGACAAAGCACAATCAACAGAGAGAAAATAGATAAATGGGAACTACTAAGAATTAAATACTTCTGCTGATCCAAAGACTTTATCAAGAGAATTAAAAGACCAGCTACAGAATGGGAAAAAAACATCTGGCAACTATATGTTGGACTGACATCTGATCTCCATAATCTACAAGGTACAGCAAAATATCAACAAGAAAAGGGTAAATAACACAACTAAGCAATGGGCAAAGGAGACAGACACTTCACCAAAGATGACATCCAGGCAGCCAAAGGATACAGGAGGAAATGCTTACGATCATTAGCTATCAGCAAAATCCAATGAGATGCCATTTCATCCAAACAAGGTTGGCCATATTCCCAAAAACACAAAACAACAAATGATGGAGAGGTTGTGGAGAGATCAGAACTCTCCTATACTGCTACTGGGATTGCAAAATGGTACATCCTCTTTGGAAAGCAATCTGGTACTTCCTTAAAAAGCTGGAAATAGATGTACCATTTGATCCAGTAATCCCACTGATTGGAATATATCCTACAGAAACAAAGGCTGTCACACGAACATGCATGCACATGAATGTTTATTGCAGCACAGCCCACAACAGCTAAAAGATGGAATCAACCCAGGTGCTCATCAGCAGATGACTGGATAAACAAAACTATGGTACAAACTCATGGGAACAGTATGCAATGATTAAGAACAATAATGATTTTAGGAAGTATCTCATAACCTGGTTTCAATTTAAAGACATCATGTTGAGTGAAATCAGTCAGCAGCAAAAGGATAACTATTGTATGAGACCCCTACTATAAGGACTTAAAGTAGACATATATACAGAAGAAAAGACTCTTTAATGGCTGCCATGGTAGGAAGGGAGGGAGAGGGCTAGTCATAGATGAGACAGTTGATAGAAATTTCTTTGGGTGAAAGCAGTGACAGCACAGGAGAAAGGAGATCAACTTAACTAGATTTCACCTGAAAGCTCTTCTAGTCTCACCCCAGTATTGCAAGGACAGAGTAACAGGGGCGGGGGCCAGGGGACCATGGTATCAGGGGACACTGAAGTCAATTGGCATAATTAGCCTATTGCTAAGAGTCTTCTGCACCCCATATTGGTTAGTGTCATCTGGAGTCTTAAAAGCTAGCAAGCTGTCATCTGAGGTATACCAAATGGTTCCAACTCATCCAGAACAGATGATCACCAAGAACAATAAAGACACAAGGAAAAAAGAGCTCAGGAGACAGAAAAACCCATGTGAATGGGGACAATATCAGCATGTGACCAGAAGAACCAGGTGGTGCCCAGTCACCACCTAAGACAGCCATGATGGGGCACACAATGTTGAGTACCTTTGGCAACACAAGAAAAAGAGGGGTGCAGTTCAAGAATTCCACTAAAAGACCAGAACTGATGGTCCAATGCCCTGGATGATCCCCTGGGAGCGTGGCCCTTATATCTGCTGCTGGTCCTAACCAGAAAACACTACTGAGGGCAACTCTTTGGACAAATACGGACTGGACCCAAAGACACAGTGTGACCATATGCTATGTACTTTACAGTTCTATGCATTTATAGGAGGCTGTCACTTTCTGGATGGGAAAGAAGAGGTGGAGAGGAGGGGACAGGAAATTGTTAAGAGGATACCACAAGTACAGAATGAAAAGGAGGGCTGTGCTATCACCAGGCAAGGAAGGAAGGAGCTGCAGATAGGTGGGCATGCAAAATTGACTTGGGTTGTACGCTTTCACTTAATCAAACAAAACAAAACAGAAACAGTGGTGTTATGAAAAAAGAAAAAGTTGAGCAGAGTAAAGGGGAACTTGACTTCTAGGGTGCCACTGGTAGACAGTAGTTCATAGAGTCATTCAAAAGACCTGTACAGGGTAAGAAATTCAGTCGAATGGGCATGTAAGAGACGACACTTCCAGTCATAGAAAATGGCCCTAGGGCAGGAGTTTACTCAATGTATTCTAGAAAAGGAAAGAATGTCACTGTGTTCAAACAGATTGAGAATGGGGGTACAGTAGAAAAGGAGTCAGAAAGGCAAGAATGGCTAAGGCTTTCTACTGAAATGAGAAGCCAGTGCAAGATGTTATAGAGGAATGACCTAGAAACAGAGTCATTCTTATTTCTATCCATCCCTTCATTTATTCGGTAATTCAGTCCACACCTGTGACCCTGCGTGGGGCCTGGCAGGAAAGAGAAGGCACACTCATCTAGGTTTTTAACAAGAAGAAACTGCTTACAGGTTATGGCAAAATAAAGGGAACTAATAATAATGCTGAAGCATCAGGGTTACAATAGCAGAAACTTGTTGCTAAGGATGTATAGTGAGATACGGACCTGTGGAAGGTGGGGAGGGATTGCTTGCCTTGAACTGGAGTTCAAGATGGACACATCAAGAACCACAAATGTACAGAGAGAAATGGAGGAAGAAATAGCCTTACTTCTCTCTCCTCTAACCTTCTTGATCAGCAGTTTGTTTGAAAAAAAAAGTGCTAAGTGTTGTATAAAAAGACAAAGTTGAGCAGGATAAAGGGGACTTTCACTGCTGGGGTAACTCCACAGCAGGGTGGTTTATAGAGTGATTCAGGTAAGCTGCATTGAAAAACTAAGGTTTTAGCAAAGACCTACAAATGTTAAGAGACTTCCGTCAAATGGGTATGTGAGAGAAGAGTCTTCTCAACATAGGAAATGGCTAGAGCAAATTATCCAAAATTATCTCATTATCCAAATCCAATCAGAGGCAAAAGTGGAACACCGCCATGACACAGATCAAGATAAAGAAGGAAAAAAAAAAAAACCTGAGGTAACATATAGGAGACAGGCAACACACAGCCAAGTCTAGTGCCATTCCCTGGGAATTCCATGGACAGTACAAGAGACATTGTCCTATTATCACAGAGCTTGCAATCTGGTGATGAGACAGGCATAAACAAATACACTTTAAAGGGAAAGAAAGAGAGGGCAGAGTCAAGATGGTGGACTAAACACATATCTGCCTAAATTCCTCTGGAAACCAAGGCCTGAACTGATAATTAAATGGAGCCTTCTGGACACCTAGTGAGCCCTAGGACATGGCATAGGAGTGTCTATTTGGTCTACATACCAGGGAGCGGGAAACTTCTTTTCTTTCACTGACCCCTGCCCTTGTTGAATCCCGGCTCATGCAGACTGAAGGTAAATCACCCTTTTAACTTTTTTTTTTCTCTGTTTTAGCTGGGGGAAAAGGCTGAAGTTTGACTGGCAGCAAGGCTCAGGCTCACTGCTGATGACAGCGGCAAGCAGAATTGCCACATTTTGAGAGCCTGGCCTTGGGATCTGTGCAGCTGAGCACCTCTGACCTCTCTCTCTCACACAGAATCTCTCAATCTCTGTCACTGAATAGCCTTTTCTGAGGTGGGCAGGGGAGTTTGTGCAGGATGCCATCTTGATTCACTGGGAGGTGGTGTTTCCTATACAGAGGCCTCAGCTGGACCTAATTTACAGGCTGGGCAGCAGTGCCTGTGCAGAGAGCACTTTACGGGTAATAAGCACTCTTCGATACAGAGTTGCTTACTTTGTCAGCTGGGGAGAGTCATTTGTGCACACTTGAAACCCTGGCCAATTTTGGAAGCTCAGGTTCGAAGCCAAGAAACCTTTTACCTTTAAACAGAGAAATGACTGTTGTCTATCTGGATGGCATCTCTTCCAGCCTATACTGTCTCACATCATAGGGTAAGCTGATGGCTCCCCAGTAACTCTATAACTGAGGCTGTCTTTGCAAATCAGGAGGTGGAGTCTGCTCTCCCAGAGAGTCCACTAAGCCAGGTTACTGGAGTACATAGAGGTGTATGGTGAACAACTTTTTTCTCAGACTGAGCTTTAGTTCCTGTGAAGGTAACACTGGAGAAACAAAACAACCTCCAGATGCCCCAAAAGCAACACATGTTGGATTGGAACACTAGGAAGAATTCACCTATGGCTTCAGCAGGCCCACAAAAGAAAGATCCAAAGAACTTCCCAGATGAAGAAGCCTTTCTAAAACTATCAGAGGGTAAGTCCAAAAGGATTACATAAAGAGCTCTCCTAAACCTTATATAAAATGGAGCAGAGCAAAATGAAAAACTAAGCAAGCTGTTTGATCTGATAGAACACTAGTACTCTGAAATCCAACAGATCAATAACAAAATCAAAGACATAGAAAATTCAGCTCAAAGCCAAGAAAACATAATGGTACAAATGGAAAAGAGACTTTCTGACTTGGAAGACAGAGCTACTAACACCAGCATCTATGAGGAGAAATCAGAGAAAAAAAAACAAAACAATAAAAATGAAGAAGCGTTAACAAGCACATGGGACTCTATTAAAAGGAAATATCTATGATTAATTGCAGTTCCTGAACAGGGCAAGACACCTGAGAATCCAGAGAGTATTGTGGCCAACCTCCTGATAGAAGACTTCCCAGAAATTACGAAAGAAGAGAATATAGATATCCAAAATGCATATCGAATGCCACGCAATAGAGATCTCAAAAAAAAGACTCCGAGACATATTACGATCAAGCTTAACAAAATGAAACACAAGCAGAAACTCTTAAAGGCAATTAGCTTAAAAGCTAATATTCAGAGGGAAACCCTATAGGCTTTCATCAGATTTCTCAGCAGAAACCATGCTGGCACGGAGACAATGAGATGACAAGCCTTGAAGGAGAAGAACTTCCAACCAAGAATTATATATCCTGCAAAACTATCTTTCAAATATGAAAATGAAATGAAGACATTCCCAGATAAACAGAAACTCAGAGACTTTGTAAAAACCAAACCAAAGCTACAAGAAATACTGAAAGAATCTCTTGGCTTTGGCTTAGAATAACAAAACCACTAGCTTTATACTTTAGAAGCAAATACAGGACACATCACCCAGAATCCTACTCAGTTAGGGAAGGCTCCAAACTCAATCAAAGCTATAATAGTGAAAGAAAACATCCAGTAATCTTATCATGAAAACTATGATGTCCTCATATTAAAAAGAGGGATGGACTACAGTGGTTATAGTCCTTCCAGATGGAGAGGAAGTTGATAAGAATAGTAGTAATTGAAATTAAGTTTATATATTTGGTTTATACACAGGGGGAGCAACATATCAAATGAAAAAACATGATACAGAAGTCTCAACAGCCATAAAATCAACCCTGGAAAAGGTGAAAACTCAACTCACAAAGAAGAGTGTCCCAGAACAGATTAATAAGAACAACAGAGAACACATCAACACAAAAATAAACCTATCACAATGGCAGCACTGAACACATACCTATCAATAATCACATTGAATGTGAATGGACTGAATGCTCTGGTAAAGAGACATTGAATGATATCTTGGATCAAAAGACATGACCCATCCATATGTTGCCTACAAGAAACTCACCTTGGACTTAAAGATAGGAACTAACTTCAAATTAAAGGATGGAAGAATATCTATCTATCAAGCTAACAATACACAAAGAAGAGCAAGTGTGACAATTCTAATCTCAGATAAAATAGATTTTAATGAAAAATCCACCATCATGGACAAGGATGGACATTATTTATTGCTGAAAGCTTCAATACACAAACAGAACTTCACGATATTAAGTATTTATGCACCTCATGTTAGAGTACTTAAATACATCGAAGAAACACTGACTACACTCAAAAATGAGATAGATCGTGCCACAATAACAGTGGGAGACTTCAGCACTCCACTGTCCATACTGGACAGATTGTCTAGAAAAAGGCTGAATAAAGACACAGAAGACCTTACTGCCACAATCAACCAGCTAGACCTCATCGACATATACAGAACTTTCTATCCATCAGTGGACAACTACACCTTCTTCTCCAGTGCATGTGGAACATTCTCCAGAATAGACCATGTGTTATGACATAAAGCAATTCTCAACAAAATCCATACCACTGAATTAATGGAAAGCACTTTCTCGGGTCATAAGCCATAGAAGTCTAAATCAATAGCAGAAAAAGCATAGATAAAACGATAAAGCACATCGGATCTGACTCGACGGCACTTGGCTTGGCTGGCCAAGATAAAATAGTGTCAACAATGGAAGTTTTAATATGCAATATAGACAGACTTCAAAATCTGACAAAGCACTTGCATCAGAAGAGAAAATAAATAAACGGAAATTAATAAGAACCAAACACTTCTGCTCATCCAAAGACTTCATCAAAAGAATTAAAAGACCACCTATAGAATGGGAAAAAATATTTGGCAACTCTATATCAGACTGACATCTGATCTCCATAATCTATCAGGTATTACAAAATATCAACAAGAAAAGAATAATCCAATTAAGTGATGAGTGAAGGAGATGGACAGAGATTTCTCTAAACAGGGTATTCTGACAGCCGAATGACACATGCAGAATTGCTCATAATCATTAGCTAGTAAAGAAATTCAAATCAAAACTACAATGAGATATCATCTCACCCCAATCAGTCTGGTCATGATACAAAAACACAAAACAACAAATGCTGGAGAGGCTGTGGAGAAATTGGAACTCTCCTACACTGCTGGTGGGATTGTAAAATGGTATAACCTCTTGAGAAAACAGTCTGGTGCTTCCTTAAAAAGCTGGAGATACATATACCACTTGATTCCGTAATTCCACTGCTTAGAATTTATCCTTCAGAAACAAAGGTGATCACACAGACACACTGACATGAATGTTTGTTGCAGCACAGTACACAACAGCAAAAAGTTGGAATCAACCCCGATGTCCATCGACGAATGGATGAGCAAACTATGGTACATATACTCAATGGAACACTATGCTATCATAAAAAACAATGACAATTTTAGAAAATGTCTCACAACATGGTCTCATTTGGAAGAGATCATGCTGAATGAAATCAATCAGTGTCAAAAGGACAAATTTTGTATGAGACCACTGTTATAAAGACTTACAAAGAGAATTATCCATAGGAGAAAATGACTGTGTTGGCTACATGGGTGGGTAGGAGCTGAGGGTTTATCATAGATGAGTTAATTGATAGATATTAGAAATTTTATTCTTTTATTGTAATTAATATAAAAATAATAATAATAAAGAGAAAAAATGAAAAATAAAAAAAGAAAGAAAGTGGAACTCATGGAAACTGAACAGCATCTTGCTCAAAAATCCATGGGTTACAGAAGAAATCAAGGATGAAATAAAGAAACTTATGGATTGCAATGAGAATGAAAACACTTCCTAGCAGAACCTATGGGACACAGCCAAAGCAGTGCTCAGAGGTCAGTTTATCTCCATAAATGCGCACATCTGAAAGGAAGAAAGAAACCAAATCAAAGAACTAAACCTACAGCTTGAACACATAGAGCAAGAAAAACAGAGGAACCCCTCAGGCACCAGAAGTAAACAGACCATAAAGATTAGAGCAGAACTAAATGAATCAGGGAATAGAAGAACAACTGAAAAAATTGAAAAGACACAAAAGTTGGTTTTTTGAAAAGATCAACCAAATTGACCAACTATTGATACACATACTAAAGAAAAACAGGAAACAAACAAATAATCCAAATAAGAAAGGCGAGGGGAATTGTAATAACAGAAAAACAGGAAAGAAACAAGCAACCCAAATAAGAAAAAAGAGGGGAGTTGTCATAACAGATCCAACAGAAATCCAAAATATCATAATAGAATACTATGAAAGACTGTACTCTTAACAAATTTGAAAACCTAGAGAAAATGGAAAAATTCCTTGATTCATTTCACCTACCAAAGTTATCACAAGCTGAAGCAGAAGAACTTGATAAACCCATCACAAAGGAAGAGACTGAAAAAGTCATCAAAAAACTGCAACAATTGACAACATTGAAAAATGAGATTGATCATTTCACAATAATAGTTGGGGACTTCAACACTCCGCTTTAAGTTAAGGATAGATCATCCAGAAAAAAGCTCAATAAAGATACAGAAGATCTTATTACAACAATCAACCAACTTGGCATTATCGACAGATCTTTTCATCCATCCGCAGATAAATACACCTTCTTCTCCAAAGCACATGGAACATTCTCCGGAATCGACCATATGTTAGGTCAAAAAACAATTCTCCATAGAATCCAAACCACTGATTTATTGCAAAATACCTTCTCAGACCACAGAGCTATAAACGTTGAAATCACTAACAGAAAACTCATAGGTAAAAATTCAAACTTGTGGAAACTAAACAATACTTTACTCATAAAGCCTAGGGATATAGAAGAAATTAAAGATACAGTAAAGAAATTTATGGATTCAAATGAGAATGAAAACACATCCTACCAGAATTTATGGGATACAGCAAAAACAGTGCTCAGAGGTCAGTTTATCTCTTATAAATGCACACTTCCAGAAAGAAGAAAGAGCACAAATTAAAGAATTAATCTCACAACTTGAACAAGTAGAAAGAGAGCAACAAAGAAACCTCTCAGACTCCAGAAGAAAACAGATTATAAAGATGAGAGCAGAACTAAATGAATTAGAGAATAGAAAAACAATTGATAAAATTAATAAAACCAAAAGCTGGTTCTTCAAAAAGATCAACAAAATTGATGAACCACTGACTAAACTTACAAAAGAAAAACAACTGAAGGTACAAATAACCTGATTAAGAAATAAGTTGGAAGATGTTACAACAGACCCAACTGAAACAAAATATATCATAACAGAATACTATGAAAAGCTAAACTTTAACAGGTTTGAAAACCTAGGGTAAATGGACAAATTTCTAGATTTACAGGACTCACCAAGACTATTACAAGGAGAAATAGATCAACTTAATAAATCTATCACAAAGGAAGAGATTGAAAAAGTTATTAAAAATCTACCAACCAAAAAAAGTCCTGGCCCAGACGGCTTCACCAGAGAATTCTACCAAAATTTTAGAGAAGAATTAACTCCAATACTAACGAGGCTATTTCACACCATAGAAAGAGATGAAATACTTCCAAGTTCACTCTATGAAGCCCACATAACCCTGATACCAAAACCAGGGAAAGATCCCACAAAAAAAGAAAATTACAGACCAATATCACTCATGAATCTAGATGTAAAAATCTTCAACAAAATTCTAGCCAATAGAATTCAACAGCATATAAAAAAAATAATTCATCATGATCAAGTTGGTTTCATTCCAGAGATGCAAGGCTGGCTCAACATCAGAAAAACAGTTAATGTAATCAACCATATTAATAACACCAAAGATAAAAATCACTTGATTTTGTCAATTGATGCAGAAAAGGCATTTGACAAAGTTCAAATCCATTCGTGCTTAAAACTCTCAGAAAAATAGGAAGAAAGGGGAAATTCCTCAATATAATCAGTAGCATTTATGCAAAGCCAACTGCTTTCATCATCCTGAGTGGTAAAAGACTGAAAGAATTCCCTTCGAGACCCAGAACTAGACAAGGATGCCCACTCTCACCACTTCTATTCAACATTGTGCTAGAAGTTCTAGCCAGAGCAATTAGACAACTCAAAGAAATAAAAGGCATTTGTATTGGCAATGAAGAAGTAAAGATTTCCCTCTTTGCAGATGATATGATTGTTTATACAGAGAATCCAAAGAAATCCATAAGTAAACTATTAGAGCTAATAGAAGGATTCATCAAAGTATCGAGATACAAGATAAACATAACTAAATCAATAGGATTTCTTTATACCAACAGTTATGAAAGAAGAAATCACCAAATCAATTTTATTTACTATAGCCCCCAAGAAGATAAAATACCTAGGAATAAATCTAACTAGAGAAATAAGAGAAAACTGCAAGACCCTATTACAAAAAACTAGTAGAGACTTACATTAAGTGGAGTAATCTGCCCTGCTCATAGACAGGAAGACTCAATATTGTGAAAATGTCTATTTTGCCCAAAGCAATCTATTTATATAATGTAATCCCAATACAAATTCCAGTGACATTTTTTAATGAGATGGAAAAACAAATTATAAGCTTTATTTGGAAAGGGAAGAAGTCTCGGATGAGTAAAGCACTACTAAAAAGGAAGAATATACTGGGAGGCCTCTCACTACCTGACTTTAAAACCTGTTACACTGCCACAGTAGTCAAAACAGCCTGGTATTGGTATAAAAGGAGACATATAGACCAATGGAACAAAGTAGAGACCCCAGAGATGCCACCATCCTCCTATGAACAGCTGATATTTGACAAAGGTCCTAAGATTTTAAACTGGGGTAAGAACAATCTCTTTAACAAATGGTGCTGGCATAATTGGATATCCATCTGCAAAAACTGAAACAAGACCCATATCTCACACCTTATACAAAAATCAACTCAAATTGCAAAAAAGATCTAAATATAAAAGCTAAAACGATAAAGCTCATCCAAGATAAAATAGGGTCAACAATGGAAGTTTTGATACACAATATAGACAGACTTCAAAATCTGACAAACAAAACACATTCATCAGAAGAGAAAATAGGTAAATGAGAATTAATAACAATCAAACACTTCTGCTCATCCAAAGACTTAATCAAAAGAATTAAAAGACCACCTACAGAACAGGAAAAATATTTAGCAACTCTATGTCAGACTGACGCCTGATGTCCATAATCTATAAGGTTCTACAAAATATCAATAACAAAAAGACAAATCATCCAATTCAGCAATGGGCAAAGGAGATGCACAGACACTTCTCTAAAGAGGAGATCCAGGCAGCCCAAAAACACACGTGGACATGCTCACGATCATTAGTTATTAAAGAAATTCAAATCAAAATGACAATGAGATACCACCTCACCACAACAAGATTGGCCATGATCCCAAAAACCCAAAACAATAAATGTTGGAGAGGCTGTGGAGAGATTGGAACTCTCCTTCACTGTTGGTAGGATTGCAGAATGGTACAACTTCTTTGGAAAACAATTTGGCATTACCTTAAAATAATGGATATAGACACATCATTTGACCCAGTAATTCCTTTGCTCAGAATATATCCTATAGAATCAAGGTCATTCACACCAACTGATACATGCACATGAATGTTCATTGCAGCACAGTCTACAGTAGCAAAAAGATGGAATCAACCCAGATGCCCAATAACAGAAGAATGGATAAGTAAACTTTGGTATATGTACCCAATGGAGTACTATACACTGATAGAGAACAACGATGATAGCAGGAAACATCTCTCAATTTGGTCTCAACTGGAGGACACTATGTTGAGTGAAACTAGTCAGCGACAGGACAATTATTATATGAGACCCCTATGATAAACACTTAAAAGCATATTCATACATAACAGAAAAGACTCTTTGACGGCTACAAGTGTGGGGAGGGTGGGAGAGTGGGAAGGTGAAGGTGAGGGTTTAGATTAGATAGTTGTTAGAAATTTGGTTGGGTGAAATTGGTGACAATACACATTAGTAAGAAGATCAACATTAATGGGACTTCGACACAACTTGTGTACTCTTCCTATCTTAACCCATTATCGTACAGCACAGAGTATGTACACTTTCATTTTTTTATTTAATAAAAAAGAGAAAGAAAATCAAAGAAATAAAACATTCAATTCGAAGCCAAGAAGACAGAATTGAACAAATAGAAAATACACCTTCTGACTTGGAAGACAGAGCTACAGACTCCAGCATCTATGAGGAGAAATCAGAGAAAAGAAACAAGAAAAATGAAGCAGCATTAAGAAGCACGTGGGATTCCATCCCACAATAGGAACAATCTACCATTAATTAGAGTTCCTGAACAGGGAAGAACACCTGGAAACACAGAGAGTATTGTAGTTGAGCTGCTGACAGGAAACTTCCCTGAAATTATGCAAGAAGAAAATATAAATATCCAAGATGCATATTGAACATCACTAAATGTTGATCCAAAAAGAAAGACTCCAAGACATACTATAATTAGGTGTAACAAAATGAAACATAAGCAGAAACTCTTAAAGGCAGTAAGACTCAAAGCAAGGTTAACATTCAGAGGGAAACCATGTAGGCTTTCGTCTGACTTCTCAGCAGAAACAATGTTGGCACGGAGACAATGGGATGACACATTCAAAGCCTTGAAGGAGAAAAACTTCCAACCAAGAATTATATATCCTGCAAAACTCTCTCTGAAATACAAAAATAAAATTAAGACATTTGCAGATACACAGAAACTTAGAGATTTTGTAAAAACAAAACTAAAGCTACAAGAAATACTTAAAGAAGCTTTGGGATTAAAAGAACAAAACCATTAACTCTGTATTTTAGTAGGCAATACAGGACATATCACCCAGAAACCTACTCAGTTAGGGAAGGCCCAAAACTCAATCAAAGCTAGAATATTAAAAGAAGTGATCCAGTGATCATATCATGAAAACTATGATATCATCATATTAAAAAAAGGGATGCACTACAGTAGTTATAGTCCTTCCAGATGAAGAGGAAATTGATACGATAAGTAGAAGTTAAAATTGGGTGTAAAAATAGATCATTAAGGAAGATCACAGGGGTAGCTGCAAAGCACAATAAAGATGCAATATATCAAATCAAGATACATAATATAGGAGTCTCAACAAACACAAACCCAACACTGAAAAGGTAGAAAAATTAACACATAAAGAAGAATGCCCCAGAACAGAATAGTAAGAGCAACAGAGAAAACATCAACACAAAAACAAACATGTCACAATAACAGCACTAAACACATACCTATTGATATTTATATTGAATGCAAATGGACTGAATGCTCAACTAAAGAGACAATGAGTGACATCTTGGATCAAAAGACACAACCTGTCTGCATGTTGCTTACAAGAAACTCACCTTAGACTTAAAGATATGAACAAACTGAAAATTAAAGGATGGAAGAATATATACTAAGCTTACAATATACAAAGAAGCTCAGGTAGGGCAATACTAACCTCAGATAAAATAGATTTTAATGTAAAATCCACCATCATCAACAAAGACAGACACTATTTATTGCTGAAAAGTTCAATACACGAGCAGGACTTAACAATATTAAATACTTATGCACCCAATATGGGAGTATGTAAACACATTGAAAAACATCAACTATATTAAAAAATGAGACAGATCACTCCACAGTCATAGTGGGAGACCTCAACACTCCACTCTCAGTATTGGAAAGATCTTCTAGAAAAAAGCTCAGTAAAGACACAGACAACATTATTGTCACAATTAACCAACTAGACGTCATCAACATATACAGAACTTTTTATCCATCAGCAGATAACTACACCTTCTTCTCCAGTGCACATGGAACATTTTCCAGAATTATGGCAAATCATCTTCTCAGACCATAAAGCCATAAAAGTTAAAATCAATAGCAGAAAAAACATAGATAGAAATTGGAACTCATGAAAACCAAACAAACATCTTGGTCAAAAACCCATGGTTTTCAGAAGAAATCAAGGATGGAATAAAGAAACTTACGGATTCCAATGAGAATGAAAACACTTCCTAGCAGAACCTATGGGATACAGCCAAAGCAATGCTCAGGAGTCGGTTTATCTCTAGAAAAGCACACATTCAGAATGAAGAAAGAACCCAAACCAAAGAACTAACCCTTTAGAAAGAGAGCAACATAGGAACCCCTCAGGCACCAGAAGAAAACAGATCATAAAGATTAGAACAGAACTAAACGAATTAGAGAAGAACAATTGAAAAAACTGAAAATACCAAAAGATCAACAAAATTAATGAACCATTAGCTACACTTACTAAAGAAAAACAGGAACCAAATTGCCCAAACAAGAAATGAGAGTGATGATGTCACAACAGAGCCAACAGAAATCCAAAATATCAGAACAGAATACTGTGAAAGACTGTACTCCAACAAATTTGAAAAGATAGAAGAAATGGACAAATTCCTTGATTCATATCACCTACCAAAATTATCACAAGCTGAAGCACATGTGGAAAGAGAGACCAAAGGTGCCAAGATGCACAGAGTCCACAGCCTCTGTTGCCAGGCCTCAGCCGTATGTGACATCGTGCAAAATACTGCTTTTCTGCTGGAAGAATGCTCTTTCTTGGGCAACCATTGCCTCCCAGCCTAGGAACTAAGTCTAGCTGGGGCCCCCATATGGGTGCCTCTGCCTCCCAATGGATCAAGATGGTGTCTCACAAAAGCTTGCCACTGCCTCAGTACCTGCTAGTATATGGTGGAACCAGAAAGGCCAAACATGCTGAGATGCACACAGTCCAAAGCCAGGCTCTCAAAATATGACAATTTTGCTGCTGATCCCACCAGCACTGCATTTGAGATTATCAGCTAGTCAAGTCCCAGCTCCGCTTGCCAGCTAAGACAGAGAAAAAAAAATTAAAATGGTGAGTTACCTTCGGTCTGTGTCAGCCCGCACTCGCTGAGAGCAGGGTCAGCGAAAGAGAGGCGGTTTTGCATTCAGTGATATGAAGTCCACATTAACAGCCCTATGCTGCGTTCTAGGGCTCACTAGCTGTCCAGAGGCTCTGTTTAATTGTCATTTCAGGTCTTGGTTTCCAGAGGGATTTAGAGAGATGTGTGTTTAGTCTGCCATCTTGACTCTGCCCCCCACTTCCCCACTTTCACCCTTGAAATTCAACTTTGTACTAGAAGTTCTGGCCAGGGCAATTAGACAAGACAAAGAAATAAAAGGCATCCACATTGGCAAAGAAGAAGCAAAAATCTCCCTATTGGTAGATGATATGATTGTATGTGCACAGAATCCTAAAGAATCCACAAGTAAACTACTCAAACTAAAGAAAGAGTTCAGGAAAATGTCAGGATACAAGATAAATGCAAGTAAATCTGTGGGATTACTTTATACTAACAAAGCAATCATCAAAGAAGAAATCACCAAATCAATACTGTTTACTATAGCCCCAAGAATATAAAATATCCAGGAATAAATCTAACTAGAAAAATAAGAGACCTATAAAAAGATAACTACAAGACCTAACTGCAAGAAACAAAGAGAGACTCACTAACTTGAGAAACCTCCCCTGCTCATGGATAGGAAGACTTAATGTTGTGAAAATATCTATTTTACCTAAAGCAAACTACATATACAGTGGAATCCCAATACAAATTCCAGTGACTTTTTTTTAAAGAGATGGAAAAACAACAAAATCACCAATTTTGTTTGGAAATGGAAGAAACCCCAGGTAAACAATGCACTACTGAAGAAGAGGAACACACTGGGAAGCCTCATAGTATGCAACCTTAGAACCTATTATACTGCCACAGTGGTCAAAATAGCCTGGCACAAGTACAAAAAGAGACATATAGAACAATGGAATAGAGTTGTGACCCCAGAGATGCCACCATCTGATATTTGACAAAGGCTCTAAGACCGTAAATTGGGTAAAAACAGTCTCTTTAACAAATAGTGTTGATAAAATTGGATATCCATCTGCAAAAATTGAAACAAGACCCATATCTCACACCTTACACAAAAACCAACTTGAAGTGGATAAAAGATCTAAATATCAAATCTAAACAATAACAATCATGCAAGAAAAAAAAAAAAGGCCAACAATGGAACTTCTAATACACAGCTTAAACAGAAATTGAAATCTGAAAAATAAAGCATGATCCACAGAAGATAAAAATAGATAAATGGGAACTACTATGAATCAAGCACTTTTGCTTATCCAAAGATTTTATCAAAAGAAATAGAAGAGGGGGGCGGAGTCAAGATGGCGGACTAAGCCCACGTCTCGTTTTATCCCTCTGGAAACCAAGACCTGAATTGACAATCAAACAGAGCCTTCTGATCACCTAATCAGCCTCAGGACACGGCACAGAGGTGTTAATTGGGACTTTATACCATTCAGCGAAAAATCTCCTCTCTTTCGCTGACTCCCGCTCCTGGCTAGCCCCGGCTCTCACGGACGGAAGGTAAACGCACCGTTTTGACTTTTTTTTCCTCGGTCTCGGCTGGAGGGCGGAGCTGGGCCTTGCCCGGTCGCTGGACTCAGACGCGCTGCTGGGGGGATAGGCAGGCGAAATTCCCATGTTCTGAGAGCCAGGCTCGGGACTCTGTTAATCTAGACACTTTGAGCCTTTCGTTTTGTAGCCGCCTCAGTGGGGTTTGTGCGGAACTCTGTGGTCAGGGTGCGGGACGCCATGTTGGTACCGAGATTTTAGCGGGACCTCGTTCTTAGCCTGGGAGCGAGCGCCTGCAAATGGGACAGCGCTTCTCCGTCAGAAAAGTAGTGATTTTGCATAGTGTTGCCTACATTGGGGGCCCTGCAACAGAAGCAGAGGAATCGCTGCCTCTGGGCACCTTTAGCCCCCCTGTCTGCTGCCTGTGTGGAGGACGCCATCTTGGGTACGGTGGCCGCAGCTGGACCTAATTCTTAGCTTGGGAGCCAGAGCCTGCCCACAAGAGAGCGCTTTTCTATCACAAAACCAGTACTCGACGCAGTGTTGGATAAGGCTAGGCCCTGTCAGCAGAGGCCACCAGGGCACTAGCAGTGCTGTATTCTGAACTAGTTTGTTATCATCTGGGGTTGGATACAGCGGCGCTTACTTGGTCAGACGGGAAGAGGGACCTCTACACCTGAAAACCTAACTGATTTGTGAACTGGTCAGATACCTTTTGCTTTACATTTGAAGACAGCCTAGAGAAACATTTGCAATCCATCCTCACAGTACCTCTTCCAGCCTCTATATACTCACATGGGACCCAAAAAGCAACAAACAATTGTGGCATACAAGCAATCACTCATGGCTTCAGAAGGCTCCCAAACAAAGCAACCAAGGAGTTTTCCAGATGAAGAAACTTTTATGAAAGCATCAGGAAGTGAATACAAATTAATTATATACAGAGCCCTTCTAGACCTTATACAAAATGCAGCAGAACAAAATGAAAAATTAAGCAAGTTGTTCGATCTGATGGAACACCAGTACTCTGAAATCCAACAGATCAAGAAGAAAATCAAAGACATAAAAACTTCCATGCAAAGCCAAGAAAACAGAATGGAACAAATGGAAAAAAGAATTTCTGACTTGGAAGACAGAGCTACTGATGCCAGTGTCTATGAGCAGAAATCAGAAAAAAGAAACAAGAAAAATGAAGAAACATTAAGAAGCATGTGGGACTCTGTTAAGAGGAACAACCTTCGATTAATTGGAGTCCCTGAACAGGGTGAGACATCTGAGAACACAGAGAGTATTGTTGCTGAGCTGCTGAAAGAAAACTTCCCAGAAATCATGAAGGAAGAGAATATAGACATCTCAGATGCATATCGTACACCACCTCAAAAGAAAGACTCCAAGACATATTATAATCAAGCTTAACAAAATGAAACATAAGTAGCAACTCTTAAAGGCAGCAAGACTCAAGGCAAAGCTAACATTCAGAGGGAAACCCTGTAGGCTCTCGTCAGATTTCTCAGCAGAAACCATGCTGGGACGGAGACAGTGGCAAGACACATTCAAAGTCTTGAAGGAGAAGAACTTCCAACCAAGAATTATATATCCTGCAAAACTGTCTTTCAAACATGAAAATGAAATTAAGACATTTCCAGATAAACAGAAACTCACACACTTTGTAAAAACCAAACCCAAACTACAAGAAATACTGAAAGAAGTTCTTGGCTTTGGCTTAGAAGAACGAAACCACTAACTTTATATTTTAGAACGACACACTGCTCAATACTCATTTAGGGAAGGCTCCAAAGTAAATCACAGTTTGATTGGGAAAGAAGCCATCCAGTGATCATCATGAAAACTATGGTGTCATCATAATAAAAGAGGGATGTACTACAGTCGTTATAGTCCTTCCAGACGGAGAGGAAGATGACCAGACTGGTAGTAATTAAAATTGGGTTTATAAATAGTTTATTAAGGGGGTTCATAGGGGCAGCTGTAAAGCACAACAAAGATGTATCATACCATTTCAAGAAATCTAACACACGAGTCTCAACAACTATAAAACCAGTTCTGAAAAAGGTGAAAAATCAACTCACAAAAAAGAGTGTCTCAGAACAGACTAATAAGAACAACAGAGAAAACATCAACATAAAAATAAACATATCACAATGGCAGCAGTGAATACATACCTATCAATAATTACATTGAATGTGAATGGACTGAATGCTCCAGTAAAGAGACACCAAGTGTCATCTTGGATTAAAAGACATGACCCATCCATATGTTGTCTACAAGAAACTCACTTGAGACCTAAAGACAGGAACAAACGGAAAATTAAAGGATGGAAGAATATATATCAAGCTAACCATGAACAAAGAAGAACAGGGGTGGCAATTCTAATCTCAGACAAAATCAACTTTAATGTCAAATCCACCATCGTGGACAAAGATGGACACTATTTATTGCTGAAAGGTTCAGTACAGAAGTAAGAAATAACTATATTAAACATTTATGCACCTAATGTCAGAGCACCTAAATTTGTCGAAGAAACACTGACTATGCTCAAAAGAGAGTTAGATGACTCCACAATAATAGTGGGAGACTTTAACACTCCACTCTCATTACTAGACAGATCATCTAGAAAAAAGCTCAGTAAAGATACAGAAGACCTCATTGACACAATTAACCAACTAAACCTCATTGATATATACAGAACTTTCCACCCCTCAGCAGACAACTACACCTTCTTCTCCAGTGCACATGGAACATTCTCCAGAATTGATCACGTGATAGGCCATAATGCAATGCTCAACAAAATCCATACCACTGAATTATTGCAAAGCATCTTCTCAGATCATAAAGCCATCAAAGTTGAAATCAATAGCAGAAAAAACAGAGATAGAAAGTGGAACTCTTGGAAACTGAACAACATCTTGCTCAAAAAAACATGGGTTATAGAGGAAATCAGGGATCAATTAAAGAAATTCATGGATTCCAATGAGAACGAAAACACTTCCTACCAGAACCTATGGGATACAGCCAAAGCAGTGCTCAGAGGTCTGTTTATCTCCATAAATGCACACATCGGGAAGGAAGAAAGAAACCAAATCAAGGAACTAACTCTACAGCTTGAACAAGTAGAAAGAGAACAACAGAGTAACCCCTCGGGCACCGAAAGAAAGGAGATCATAAAGATTAGAGCAGAGCTAAATGAATTAGAGAATAGAAAAACAATTGAAAAAATTGAAAAGACCAAAAGCTGGTTTTTTGAAAAGATCAACAAAATTGATAAACCACTGGCTAAACTTACTAAAGAAAAGCAGGAAACAAATAACCCAAATTAGAAATGAGAAGGGAGTTGTCACCACAGATGCAACAGAAATCAAAAACATCATAACAGAATACTATGAAAGACTGTACTCTAACAAATTTGAAAACCTAGGGGAAATGGACAAATTCCTTGACTCATACCACCTACCCAAATTATCACAACGTGAAGCAGAACAACTTAATAAACCCATCACAAAGGAAAAGATTGAAAAGATCATCAAAACACTGCCAACCCAAAAAAGTCCGGGCCCAGATGGCTTCACGGCAGAATTCTACCAAGCATTTAGAGAAGAATTATCCCCAATACTATTGAAACTATTTCACACTATAGAAAGGGATGAAGTACTTCCAAACTCATTCTATGAAGCCAGCATAACCCTGATACCTAAGCCCGGGAAAGATCCAACAAAGACAGAGAACTACAGACCGATATTACTCATGAACTTAGATGCTAAAATCTTCAACAAAATTCTTGCCAACAGAATACAACAACATATCAAGAAAATAATCCATCATGACCAAGTGGGATTCATACCAGGGATGCAAGGCTGGTTCAACATCAGGAAAACAATTAATGTGATTAACCACATAAATAACACAAAAGACAAAGATCACCTGATTTTGTCCATTGATGCCAAAAAGGCATTTGATAAAGTCCAACACCCATTCATGCTAAAAACTCTTAGCAAAGTGGGCATAGACGGCAAATTCCTCAACACAATAAGGGCCATTTATACAAAGCCAATTGCCCACATCATCCTGAATGGAGAGAGACTGAAAGACTTTCCCCTGAGATCAGGAACTAGACAAGGATGCTCACTGTCACCTCTCCTATTCAACATTGTGCTGGAAGTTCTAGCCAGAGCAATTAGACCAGAGGAACAAATAAAGGGCATCTGCATCAGCAAAGAGGAAGTTAAAATCTCCCTGTTCACAGATGATATGATTGTATATGCAGAGAACCCCAAGGAATCAATAAGTAAGTTACTCAAACTGATAGAAGAGTTCAGCAAAGTCTCAGGATACAAGATAAACATAGTAAATCAGTAGGATTCCTTTATACCAACAACGAGACTGTTAAGGAGGAAATTATCAAATCTATACTGTTTGTGATAGCCCCTAAGAAGATAAAGTACCTAGAAATTAATCTAACCAGAGAAACAACAGACCTTTACAAGGAGAACTACAAGCCCTTACTACAAGAAACTAAGAGAGACTTAGATAAATGGAAAAACCTACCCTGCTCATGGATAGGAAGACTTAACACTGTGAAAATGTCTATTTTACCCAAAGCAATTTATTTATATAATGCAATCCCAATACAAGTTCCAGCATCATTTTTTAATGAGATGGAGAAACAAATCACCAATTTTGTTTGGAAAGGGAAGAAGCCCCGGATAAGTAAGGTGCTACTAAAGAAGAAGAACACACTGGGAGGGCTCTCATTACCCGACCTTAGAACATACTACACTGCCACAGTAGTCAAAACAGCCTGGTACTGGTACAAGAACAGACAGACTGATCAATGGAACAGAATTGAGACCCCAGAGATGACACCATCTGCCTATGAACAGTTGATATTCAACAAAGGCCCTAAGACATTAAACTGGGGTAAAAACAGTATCTTCAACAAATGATGCTGGCAAAATTGGTTATCCATCTGCAATAAACTGAATCAAGATCCATATCTTACACCTTATACAAAAACCAACTCCAACTGGATAAAAGACCTAAATATCAAACCTAAAATGATAAAGCTCATCCAAGAAAAGGTAGGAACAACAATGGAAGTTTTAATACACAATGAGGACAGACTCCAAAATCTGTCAAAGAAACCTCAATCAACAGAAGAGAAAGTAGATAAATGGGAACTATTAAGAATCAAACACTTTTGCTCATCCAAAGACTTTATTAATAGAATTAAAAGAACACCCACAGAGTGGGAAAAAATATTTGGCAACTCTATGTCAGATCGACGCCTGATCTCCATAATCTATAAGATACTACAAAATATCAATAACAAGAAGATAAACCATCCAATTAAGCGATGGGCAAAGGAGATGGACAGATATTTCACTATAGAGGAGATCCAGGCAGCCAAAAAACACATGCGAACATGTTCACGATCTTTAGCTATTAAGGAAATTCAAATCAAGACAACAATGAGATACCATCTCACCCCAACAAGATTGGCCATGATCCAGAAAACACAAAACAACAAATGCTGGAGAGGCTGTGGAGAAAGTGGAACCCTCCTACACTGTTGGTGGGGTTGCAAAATGGTCCAGCCTCTTTGGAAGGCAATCTGGCGCTTCCTTAAAAAAATAGATATCGATATACCATTTGACCCAGTAATTCCACTACTTGGAATATATCCTACAGATTCAAGGCCTTTGACACCGACGGACACATGCACCAGAATGTTTATTGCGGCACAGTCCACAATAGCAAAAAGTGGAATCAACCCAGATGCCCAACAGTAGAAGAATGGATAGGTAAACTGTGGTACATATACTCAATGGAGCACTATGCAATGATAAAGAATAACGATGATTCCAGGAAACATCTCCTAATCTTGTTTCAACTGGAAGACATTATGTTGAGTGAGAGTAGTCAGCGACAAAAGGACAAATACTGTATGAGACCTCTACGATAAGATCTCAAAAACAGACTCGTGTATAGAAGAAAAGACTCTTTGACAGCGGCAAGGGAGGGGAGGGAGGGAGGAAGGGCGAGGAGGGGAGGGTTAAGTTTAGGTAGTTACTAGAAATCTAGTTGGGAGAAAGCGGTGACAGCACACATTAGGAACAAGAACAACATTAAGTGGACTTCAGCATAACTTGAGTACTCCTTCCATCTTGACTCAATACTGCAAGGATAGAGTAGCTGGGGCGGGGGGTGGGGAACCATGCTCTTAGGCGAATTCCAGGCCAATTGGCACAACTAGCGTTTTGCTAAGAGAGCTCTCTGCACCCCACATTGGTGAGTGGCGTCTGGGGTCTTAAAAGCTGCCAAGCTGCCATCCGAGGAGACAGCAAATGGTCCCAACTCAGCAGGAACGGATGCTCACCGAGGGCCAAAATGGCATGCGGTAAAGACAACCGAGAAGACAGAGAGACCCACAAGAGTGGGTACCTACATCGACCTGGGACCGGAAGAACCGGATGGTGCCCGGCCACCACCAGTGATAGCCATGACGGAGCTCACAGAGAGGAACCTCACTGGCAACATAAGAATAAAAAGAGGTGCATCATGAGATCTCCACTAAAAGACCTCAATTGATGGTCCAGCAGTTCTGGGGTTCCTCTGAGAGCATGGCCCCCGGCCCTGATGCTCCCCATTCCCATAAATTATAACAAAGGTCCACTCTTTGGACAGGAATGGAATGGACATGGCAATGCAGAGTAACCATATGTTGGAAGCACTTTATGGTTCTATACATCTATGGGATATCATCTTGCTGACCTCTGGCTGGAGGAAGGGGAGTGGAAGGAGAGGAGGGGAAAGGAGATTGTTGGGAGGATGAGACATGTATGGAGCAGAGAGGAATAGTGTGCGGTCACCAGACAGGGAGAGCAGCGGAAGCTGCATATAGGGGGGCATGTAAATTTACATGTGAATGTACATTTTCACTCAGTTATGTTAAATAAAAAAAAAAAAAAAAGAAATAGAAGACCACCTACAGAATGGGAAAAGATATTTGGCAACTACATATCAGACTGATGTCTGATCTCCATAATCTACAACGTACAGCAAAATATCAACAAAAAGAGGTAAATAACCAAATTAAGCAATGGGCAAAGGAGATGGACAGACCCTTCTCCAAAGGGGAAATTCAGGCTGCCAAAAGACACATGAGGAAAGGCTCACAATCACTGGCTAGTAGAGAAATCCAAATTAAAACTACAATGAGATTCCATCTCATGCCAACAAGGTTAGCCATATTTGAAATAACACAAAACAGCAAATGTTGGAGAGGCTGTGGAGAAATAGGAATTCTCCTACACTGGTAGGATTGCAAAATGGTACAACCTCTTTGGAAAGCAATTGGGTACTTCCTTAAAAAGCTGGAAATAGATCCAGTAATTCCACTGCTCAGAATATATCCTACAGAATCAAGGGCAGTCACATCAACAAATAGATGCACAGAAATGTTTATTGCAGCTCAGTCCACAATAGCTAAAGGATGGTATCAATCCAGATGCCCAACAACAAATGAATGGATAAGCAAACTATGGTACATATACTCAAGGGAACACTATGCAATGAGAAAGAACAATAATGATTTTAGGAAGCATCTCATAACCTGGTTTCAGTGGGAAGACATTACGCTGAGTGAAATCAGTCAGTGGCACAGTATAAATATTGTATGAGACCCCTACTATAAGGACTTAAAAATAGACTCATACGTAGAAGAAAAGACTCTCTGATGGCTGCAAGTGAGGGGAGGGAAGAAAAGGGCTGGTCATAGATTAGAAAGTTGATAGAAATTTGTTTGGGTGAAAGCAGGGACAGCACACAGTAGAAAGATCAACTTAAGTGGACTGCAGCATAAACTGAAAACTCTTCTAACCTTAAACCAACATTGCAAGGATAGAGTAGCTGGGACAGAGCCTAGGGACCATACTGTCAAGGGACATCGAGGCCAACTGGCATAACTCGCCTTTTGCTAAGAGAGTCTTTCTCATTCCATATTGGTGAGTGGCATCTGAGGTCTCAAAAGCTAGCAAGCTGCTCTCTGAGGTACATCAAATGGTCCTGACTTAGCCAGAACAGACAATCACCAAGAACAGCAAAGACATGAGGGAAGAAGGGCTCAGGAGACAGAAGGACCCATGTGAATGGGTCACTGTATCAACATGTAACCAGAAGAACCAGATGGTGCCCGGCTACCACCAAAGACAGCATGATGGGGTTCACAGTGTGGATTCCCAGTGGCAACATGAGAAAAAGAGTGGTGCACCTCAAGAACTCCACTAAAAGACCACAATTGATGGTCCAGCAGCCTGGCAGCTCCCCTGGGAGCATGGCTCCTAGATCTGCTGCAGCTCCTGACCAGAAAACATTACTGAGTTCAATTCTTCAGATAGGAAAGGACTGGACTCAGGGACATAATATGACCATATGGTGTCTGTATTCTATGGCTCTATGCATCTATAGGATGCTGTCCTCCTGGTCTCTTACTAGACGGTAGAAGGGAGGGTGGAGAAGAAGGGATGAGAGATTGTTAAGAGGACATTAACATATACAGAACAAAAAGGAAGAGTGTACTGTCACCAGGCAAGGAGAGCAGAAGGAGCTGCAGATAGGCAGGTATGAAAATTTAATTTGCATTGTGTACTTACATTTAATCACAACAGAAAGTAACAAAAGCTTTGTTCTTCAAAAGACACTGTTAACAAATTCGGGCAAGCTGAAAACTAGAATAAAATATTTGTAAAACACCTATTTAATATAAAGCTTGCAATCAGATTAGATAAAGAACTCCCAAAACCCAAATAAAAGAAATCAAACAGCCAATTAAAAATGGGCTAAAGAACATTTCAAAGACCCATAGCAAGTGAAGAGACTGAATCAGTGATCAAATCTTTCCAACAAAAACAAAAACGTTCTGGACCAGATAGCTTCTACAAAACATTTAGAGAAAAACTGACACCAATCCTGTTTAAACTTTCCAAAAGTTAAAGAAGAAAGGAACACTGCTTAATTTATTTGTTGAGGCAAACATAACCCTAATACCAAAACAAAACAAAGAGGAGACTACAAGAAAACTACAGGCCAATATCCTTCATGAATATAGATGCAAAAATCCTCAACAAAATACCATCAAACAATCTAACAGCATACTGAAAGAGTCATACACCATGACCAAGAGGGATCTACTTGTAGAATACGGGGATGGTTCAACATCAGAAAATCAATCAACATAATACACCACATCAATAGAACAAAGGAAAAGAACCACAGAATCATCTCTATGGATGTATGCGGTGCAATGAGCTCCTCTTTACATATGGTTCTTCTGGTCCTGCGCTTGTAGTTTTGCCAAGATGATTTGCAAGGCCACAATTTTGCAAAGGGATTAGATAATCATGCAAATAAAGTAAGTGAAACTGTTGCAGAGACTCCACAATTTGCTACACAAATTAAGCAACTGTAGTTATATAGGGGATTGGTCAGATTTTGGTCATTGTGGGAAGAGTGGGCTTATAAAAGAGTCAACTCAACAGAAGGACTGACCCAGGGCAAAGCATACTTTGGATCTGAGGTGTCTGTACTAAGAACCTTCTAGACCAATGTGCTTGCTAATGATATGTGCCAACCTGGCTGGGCCATGAGTCTCAGTGGTTTGGTAGTTATGATGTAATTTGGCAGTCTATGATGATGTGATAACTTTCATCACAAGATATGCTCTAATGCAATCAACCAAAATGCTCCTTGGAGGCAAGGACAGCAAGACGACATCTCACATAGTTTGGACATGTTGTCAGGAGGGATCAGTCCCTGGAGAAGGACATCATGCTTGGCAAAGGAGAAGGTTAGTGAAAAAGAGGAAGACTCTCAACAAGATGGATTGAAACAGTGGCTGCAACAACGGGCTTAAGCACAAAAATGATCATGGGCATGGCGCAGGACCAGGCAGTGTTGTGTTTTGTTGTGCATGGGGTTGCTATGTGTCAAAACTGACTTGACAGCAATTAACAACCACAGTAACTTTGGAGAGAGCGGTGTGAATACAGCAGTGGAGGAAGACACCAGGCAAGGATTTAGGAGAGTGTTTTAGTCAGCTAGTGCTGCTCTAACAGAAATACCATGAAACGGATGGCTGTAACAAAGGAAGGTTTATTCTTACACAGTCCAGTACACTACAAGTCCAAATTCAGGGTGTCTGCTCCAGGAGAAGACTTCCCCCGCATCGGCTCTGGAGGAAAGTTTGGTGTTTCATCAGTCTTTGTCCAGGGAGCATCTTGGCACAGGAACCTCAGATCTGAAGGACACAGTCCTCTCGTGGTGCTGCTTGCTTGATGGTGGGAGGTTCCCAATTCTCTGCTTGCTTCCCTTTTCTTTTATCTCTTGCAGGATGAAAGGATTAAGAGTGGGGCAAGCCACACTCCAGGGAAACTCCCTTTACAGTGGAGCAGGGAGGTGATCTTATGGAGGGATTTACAGTTCCACCTTAATGTCTTTAACATCCAGCATAGGAAAACCACAAAACGGAGGACAATCACAGAATACAGGGAATCAAGTCCCAGGCACACAGCTACAAATATTTTTGGGGAGACACAATTCAATCCATGACAGAGAGAAATTATGATGTTGGTGGTAAAGGGGCTCGGATGACACTGTTTTTAAGTAAGGCATTGAAAGAAAGAGAAAAACAAAGGAGAAAGAGAAGGGAGCTTGGAGAAGAGGTTGCAGAAGGTAGTAATAAAGTTAGGCAAGGCCTTCTCTACTTCTCTTTCTTTTTTAAAAAAATATTCAATGAAATCTTGGCTTTCAAGAGGGAGC
The DNA here is from genome assembly GCA_028571685.1 of Heterohyrax brucei. Lineage (NCBI taxonomy): Eukaryota > Metazoa > Chordata > Mammalia > Hyracoidea > Procaviidae > Heterohyrax > Heterohyrax brucei. The sequence goes on along the minus strand of CM053154.1, from coordinate 78,126,693 downwards.
AGGAGCTAGTGTAAAGGAAGATGGGTATTAGCACTGGACTGAACTCATGCACGAGTAAGAGCTGTCATGGGGAGGAGGGGAGGGCATCACATCTTCCTCTGCAGCAGAAGTTATCAAGCTCTCTGTTCGTGCTATCTAAATCATTCTTTTACAAAGCCCATAGGCCCCCTCCCCCCACCAAAAAAAAAGAAAGAAAGAAAAACTAAAAACTAGCAGTTCAGTTTTATGGAAAAACATGGTCAGTGTTGATGCCTTCACAGCTTCACAGCCATTTGACAACAATAACACACATAATTGAAAGTGAATACTTTTATGGGGTTCTTCCATGTTCACAATTAATTACAAAGGGGTTGTGCACACTTATTGGCCCTAAACAACTGCCCAGAGCTTGGCCTCATTCATATGAGGCACCCACCCTCATTTCCTGTTTCACATTGATTTTCACATGGTACTTACTTTCTGTCACAGTAACTGTCAAAAACCACAAGTTTGCAAAGATATGATATGGAAAGAAATGTAGCATGATCTAATGCAGAGACTGTGGCCTACCTGAACTGGTCATTCACACAGCGTCTGATGGATGTCAGTACTGTTTTGCTTCCTTCAAACATTTCCAATCTCCCAGAGCCCTGGCAGTGCGGTGGTTTAGAGCTTGGCTGCTAACCAAAAAGTAAGCAGTTCAAATCTATCAACCCCTCCTTGGAAACCCTATCAGGCAATTCTACTATCCTATAGGGTTGCCATGAGCTGGAACAGACTCAAAGGCAATGGGTCTGATTTCATTTTTGCAGCACCCTTGTGAGTTTGCTGCAGGTCTCTTTGGGTACCGGGGGCTCAGCACACAATCTGGGATGACACAGGGCCTGCTAAGGCAGGGAAAAGAATGTTGAGAAGGCTGACACCAGATGGCCTAGTCTCAGAGAAGCAACCCTCCAGGTTGTCATCAGTGTGGTGTTCACATAGTCCTTATTCCACTGATTTACTTTGTGACTTAGGATCTAAGAGCCAGGAGGGTGTGCTAAACATATCCCCCGCTGTACTGCCTTTATAACTCAACACAATTTCAGGATGACCAATTCTTACCACCCCAGCTTACCTCCAGGGTGTGAAAATTCTCAAGTAATTTGCCACATGACGCATTAACTAGGGGAAATCATTTAAGAAAACACTAGCTAAACATTTCCAAGGTTGTCATTTAACCTTCAGGAGAAAATGACCCTTGACGGCCTGTACACTACTAAATTGTGCCACAGGCCCTGGAAATGCCAGTACCCGACTCTTGAAACGTGTTCTAGCATTACTGGCTCAGGGCCCAGATAGGCCAAGAAAGGTCAGGAAACAGTGACTGTGTATGTGTGGGAGGGTCCTGGCGGGTATTCCACGGAGGGACCACCAGTTGGCAAGGCTTCCGCTAAACTGAGCACCCAAGTTCAGTATAAGTCAGTTTGTGAGGGCCATCAAGAAGGGACAACCAGGAGTCAGGTACATGAGTGTCCTGATGTCAGCCTTCCACATGACTCTGACCTCATCTCATCCAGGTCATTCCAGCTAGTTTTCATTCCTTAATCAAAGATACAGGGGAACTTACTAAAAGTATATGGTGGTGCAGTGGTTGAAGTGATCAGCTGCTAATGGTAAGGTTGGTGGTTGGAACCCACCAGCCGCTCCACTGAAGAAAGATACGGTCGTCTGCTTCTGTAAAGATTTACAGCATTGGAAACTACGTGGCAGTTCTATTCTGTCCTCTAGGGTTACTGTGAGTTGGGATCAACTCAGTGGCAATGGGTTCTGGTTTAGTGGAACTTGTAGAAATTCACTTCCTGTGCGGGAGACGGCTTGATTCCTGGCAAGGACAGCTCATGTGTAGTCACCACCTTTCTGTTAATGGAGGCTCGTATATTGCTATGATGCTGAGGACATTTCACTGTAACTTTCAGCATAAGGTGGACTAGGAATAAAGGCCTAGAGATTTATTTCCAAAAAAAAAAAAAAAAAAAAATCAATCAATGAAAGCCTCATGGCTCACAAAGATCTGATCTGCAACTGACTGTTGGGAATGCCGCAGGACCAGGTAATGTATCATTTGGTCGTGCGCGGGGTCACCACGAATTAGAGACTGACCTGAAGACAGTTAACAGAAACAAGAACTGAACAAAGTCCAGAGAAGAGGTCAAAGGGAAGAGAATCAGTGTTTGTGAAAAAAATTAATACATCTTATCTTTAAGCAATAAAGAAGACTCATGGGTAATTTACTATATATTAAAAGATTTTAAAAACACACCATACACATACACACCAGGTTTCTTTCAAGGGATACACTTAGTGAATGACACTACCATTTATTAAGTACTTGCTACGTACCAGAGATCTCATAATCTTTAACCAGTATCTAGTTGCCATTGAGTCAATTCTGACTCATGGCAACCCCATGTGCATCAGAGTTAGAAATGTGTACCATAGGGTTCTCAGTGGCCAATTTTTCAGAAGTACGCTCATCCCTTGGTATCTGTAGGGGATTTGTTTTAGGACACCTAAAATGCTCAGACGCTCAAGTCTCATATATAAAATGACATGGTATTTGCATGTAACCTATGCAATCCTTCCATATACCTTTTTTGTTGTTGTTGTGCTTTAGGTGAAAGTTTATGGAAGAAATTAGCTTCTCATTAAACAACATACATACTATTTTGAGACACTGCTTCCCAACTCTATGATGTGCAAATACTCTCATCTTCTCAACCTCAGCTTCCCCATTTCCATCCTTCCAAGTTTCCTGTCCCTTCCTGTCTTCTCATCTTTTTTGGGGGGGTTGGTGTGCCCATTTAGCTTTGAATACATGTTTGAACTGTATGTGTTATTGTTTGCTTTATAGGTCTGTCTAAACTTTGGCTGAAAGGTGAATCTCAGAGTGACTTCGGTACTGAGTTAAAAACGATCCCAGGAGCCATACTCTCAGGGTTTCTCCTGTTTCTGTCAAACTAGCAAGTTTGGTCTTCTTTTGAGAGTTTGAATTGTGTTCTTCATTTTTCTCCTGCATTTCTTCATGTGTATCTGTTAGCCACTTAAATGTCTTCTTTGGTGAAGCGCCTGTTCATAGCCTTTGCCCATTTTTAAAGGTGTATTTGTATTTTTGTTGTGGAGGTGTTGGGTTTTCCTGCAGATTTGAGAGATTACACCTTTGTTGGATATGTCACAGAAAAATTTTTTTTCCCAATCTGTAGTTTTCTTTTTCACTCTTTTGTTAAAGTGTTTTGATGAGCATAAGAGTTTAATTTTTAGAAGATCCTAATTCTCTAGTTTATCTTCTGGTATTTGAATATTTTTGTTACAGTTTGTATCCTCCTTCAGTTACATATTAGGGTCACTAGAACTGGCACTATTTTTTCTTCCATGATCTTTATAGCTTCTTGTTTTATATTTAGGTCTTTGATCCATTTTGAATTAGTTTTTGAGTATGACATAAGGTATGCATCTTGTTTTACATTTTTACAGATGGACACCTAGCTTTTTAGCATCATTTGTTAAGAAGACTGTGTTTTCCCCATTTAATGGACTTTGAGTCTTTGTCAAAGATCAAGTGACTGTCAGTGGATGAATTTGTATCTGAGTTCTCAATTCTGTTACGCTGGTCAATGTGTCTGTAGTTATACCAGTACCAGGCTGTTTTGACCACTGTAGCTGTATAATAGGTTTGAAATCAAGTAGTGCAAGGACTCCTACTTTGTTCTTCTTCTTCAATAGTATTTTATTTATCCAGAGTCTCTTTCCTTTGTACATAAGTTATGATTAGTTTTTCCATCTCATTAAAGATTACTGTTGGTATTTGGATTGGAATTGCATTGTATTCGTAGATTGCTTTGGGGAGAACTGACATTTCCAGAATGTTGCATCTACCCACTTCTATTAAATACATATTAATATTTTGCCTGATTTGTTTAAAATACTCTCTGTAAAATATTTCCAATACATTTAAAATTCAGTAACCTATTCCATCTACCTCTCTTCTTCAGAGATATCAATTATTCTGGGGCTAGTACATCATTGGTATGCTTCTAGAAATAATAACAAAAAACCAAACTGTTGTCATCAAGTTGATTTGGAGCAGACCTGTGCTCCACAGTGTTTTCAGCAGCTGAAAATTCGGAAGTAGATCACCAGATCTTTCTTGCAAGGCACCTCTGGGTTAAATACAACCTCCAATATTTTGGTTAGTAGCTAAGATGTTTGTGGAACTCAGGGACTCTCTCAAAACAATACACACTATTAGATGTGTTTATATAAATAGTATATACTAGAAGTATATTTTTGCAACTAGTTTCAACTTGATATTGTATTCTGAGATTTAAAACTTGTTCATTTAACTGTTGTATTCTATTAATGAATCATTTTAATTTCCTTTGTCCTTATTGGGGATGGCTGAGAATATCTTTTTTTGGCTATGATTCATACACATTCAAACAGCCATACACAAATCTTCTTAGGTGCAGCATGGGTACCTTTCTAGGGCTGGCTCTACAGTGAAATTGCTGGAATGCAGGCCTTACTTATACTAAGTATTGCCAAATGGCAAACAAATTACCAAGTCACAATCCTACCCGTAATGTACAAGTGTTCCTCTCTCTGCACATTTTGCCCAAAAGTCAGTGTTAATTACTTTTTAAGTTTTTATAGGTCAGAGGGTATGAAGTTGTATTTCACTATTGTTTTATTTTGGTTTTCCCCAAATAATGGCAAGATTGAATATCTTTAGGGAAAAAAAAGCACATATCCATCACTTACTTGATGGAGATGATAAGGTTGGATAGGACAATGTGGTCAGATTTCCTACCCAGGTCTCTCTGGCACTAGAATTCTTCTGACCAATATGCATAATTTAGTGTTTCACTGTTGGGCTGCGTAACTCAAGAAAGTAAGTATTATTGAGTTTTTTTTTTTCACATCTGAGGTCAGCTTAGGCTATGCAGTGGATAAAAAATAAACAAGACAAAGTTTTTACCTTCAAAGAACTTACAGTACTGTGGTTCAAAAAAATGTGTATCACACACACTCCTAATAAAGCATGAGTGCTAACAAAACAGACAACAACTTAGCTATAACTTGCTTAAGAGCAAAAACTGGATTTTGTTCCCACTGTGTTTCCAATGTTCTGGCTCTTAATAGGCCTTTGGTAAAGGCTTGTTATGGGTTCCTGGGTAATTTCAATACTTAAGCACTCAGCCACTAACTGAAAAGTCAGGGGTTCAAACCTACCCAGAGGTGCCTCAGAAGAAAGGCCCAGTGATTTACTCAGAAAAGGTCATAGCCATTGAAAATCCTGTAGAGGAAAGTTCTAGTCGGACATACATGGAGGTGATGTGCGTCAGAACTGACTCAAGAGCACCTGGATTTTTCTTTTTTCAAAGGATTGTTAAATGAACAAATAACAGTTGTAGTTGTTTCTGTCACTGGATGAACTTGGATTGAAGCAATGACAACAGGTTTCATAACTGTGGTGGGGCACGAGGTTAGGCACTGCTGAGGGGATGGGATGTAGATGGACAGAGTCAGGGTAAGAAAAGCAGAAGTTCAGATCATCTGGAAAAGATACCAACAAGTTGCACTTCCACAGAAGATGTAGAAGAGTGACAGCAGTATTAGTAACCCCAAAGAAAACATGCACTGCTGTCGAGTTGATTCTGACTCACAGCAACCCTGTAGGACAGGGTAGAACTGCACCACAGAGTTTCCAAGGAGCGCCTGGCAGATCTGAACTGCTGACCTTTTGGTTAACAGCTGTAGTACTTAGCCACTATGCCATGAGGGTATCCGTTGTATTAGTGGTAACAGTTAACACCTATGATAGATTTTTTCTATATACTAGGATATAATGTGGTCCCTAAGTAATACAGATGGTTAAGCACTTGACCACAATCCAAAACAAAACTGTAGTTTGAACCCATGAAGAGGTGTATCAGACAAGTCTGATGGTCTGTTACTGAAAGATCATAGCCTTGAAAACATTACAGTGTAGTTCTATCCTGCATGCATGGGGACACTGAGTCAGAATCAACTCAATAGCAACAACAAAGGACATAATGAATGTTTGACAAACATTATTTCATTTAAACCTCACAACAACCCGAAGAAGTAAGCATTATTATCATTATCATCGTTCAGAAAGAAGTTTAAGTGCGTTGGCCCAAGGACCCCAGTTTGAAAGCAGCAGAGCCAGGACTGAAGTGTAGATCACTCTTGTTTCAAAGACCATGTTCCTAACCTCTCTTTTACATTGCCACTCACAAGCAATCTCTCAATGAAATGGCTGCTAAATAAACTATATGTCCCCAAATACAGCAAAAATGAGACTGGCTTCCTTTTAGCTTCTGGTCACTGGTCCACAGCAAGACAGAGGTATTGCTTAAGAAAACAAGCCCATTCTCTAAGCCAGGGAGGCAAGCCAGGCAACCATTCCTGCTCCCCACTGCTTGGAGGGACTGTTCTAAGCCCAGAGATGACCCCAGTGTGTGGATTGCTTAGCAGGAACCTGTGCTCAGCTGTCCCCAGCTATCTCCTGACCTTCCTCCTCCCTCAATATTCAGTTTATTTTCCACTGCCAATGTTGTCAGTGTCTATACCAAAAAGCTTTGTCAGTCACTTCTTTGTCTGAGGGAAGGACATTTATCATTTGCTGTTCTAAATCTGAAAACATCATAACCAACCCGTAGATGTTGGCTTACATTACACTCTGTAATTTCAGTTAGTGAGTTAATGGGAAAGATGCATTAACATTCTGTTTGTGGTTTAAAATACATATTTAGACAGTTTGACTTTTCATATCCCCAAACTTATAATTTACCCATCATTATGTTTCCTATTCTCTACTCTTAAACATTGACTGCCCTCGTTTAGGTGATAAAAGATGGGGAGGCAAGCTGTGGTTGTTTAACGCTCATGGAAAGCCAATCATTGCAGAGCAGAGTGGTGCACTCTCACCCAGTGGTCATGGAAGGAAAAGACTCTGGCCCAAGCCTCCGAGTTAATGGGTTCACACAGAGCTGTTGCCTCCAAACACAACAGGCAGGAACACTATTTTTATGTTTGACCCCACAAAGAGCCATGGCTCTGGCTATGCATACCAAATGCTCTGATTCCCACCAAAGTGACTGCTGAAGATCCCAGGACACCAGTAAACTCTCTTCTACCTAATATTTCTATTTGTTTTACTGTAAAATGTCTTTTCATTTTCTACCAGTGCATTTAACTTTTCCAACTCATTTTTAAGTCACAGGATGTTTCTCTGTATTTCCATCACTGACAACCAGGAAAAGAGGAGGAGAATGTTACACAGTGGACAGGATGTAGGCTTTAGAGTCAGGCAGACCTGAGTTCAACTCTCAACTCTGCCCCTTACCAGCTGTAGGGACTTTAGTAAATAACTGAAATTCTCAGAGTGTTAGTGATTTTATCTGCACTCACAAGAGGAGGTAGAAGCTCTCATGAGCAATGGGTTATATTTGTGATGCACATTTTTTGTGCCAGGGCACATTACTCTACATATTGTATCGCATTTAGTTCCACTACAATCTTGTATAGAGAATGGCAACAAAAGTGTCTTTTTCATCTCTAGCCTCAGTGTCTTGCCCACTGAACAGGAACATAATACAGGTTCTGTGCAGTCTGAATTAATCACAGGGACAGGGGAATTGTCATACCTAGAGTAATGAGAACAATTAGGAGGACTCTTACCTAGAAAGAAAGTCAGACTGATAAAGGATCCCAACAGAATCAATACAAACACAAAAAGGATGAGCAAAGAGAAAAGAATCTGTTCACCATATCCTAGAATATAGAAAGGAGGAAGAGAAATTTGAAACTTAAGGTATAGTTTCTAAGATAATGCAAAAACTACTTTATTGATCTTGTAAATTCATTGCTCCCACAGTTGGACAAGTTAAAATGACAAATCTATCCCCAAAAAAGCTTAAATAAATTCACCAATGACAGACCTACAAAGAATTAATTAGCCATTTACAAAATAAATAATTGGGAAATAAGGTGGATACCCGGTGTCTTTCCCCTAGAGGGTCTACATCACCCCTGGTCCATCTACGCATTCAGATGGTGTATGCCCCGGATTCGTACTCCACTCTCTTTAGGCCTTCCTGATTTTTTGGCAACCAACTATATCTCCACTTTCATAATTTCCAGATATAAGCCCACTGAAGAATAGACAAATTTTAATAGAACCCTCCTAGAGTGAAATGGGAGTCCCTGGGCAGTGCAAATGGCTAACATGCTCTGTTGTTAACCTAAAGGTTGGCAGTTCAACTCCACCTAGAAGTACCTTGAAAGAAAGCCCAGTGATGTACTTTTGAAAAGCCAGCCATTGAAAGCCCTATGCAGCACAATTATACTCTGACATTCAAGTTTGCCATGAGTCAGAATCAACTTGGCAGCAACTGCTTAGAGAAACTGGTTAGACCTTCCTGAATCAGCGGAATAAAGCTTTGCAGGGAAGAAGGAAATACTTACAGAAGGGAGCATCTTCTCACTCTGGTCATACCCCACATCAAACCACACTCACTGTTGATTTTGACTCATAGTGACCCTATAGGACAGGATAGAACTACTCCATAAAGTCTCCTACAGATTTGAACTGTCAACTTTTTGGTTAGCAGATGCAGTACTTAACCACTATGCCACCAAGGTTTCTGCTGGTCATATAGTCACCCCTATTCCATAGACAGACAGTGGTCAGAAGAGGAACTGAATGGAGTGTTCTCACTGTCATGACCCTGTCACTCACATTCAGTTTGTCACTCCCTTCTCTGTCAGACTTAGGTACCACTGTTGGACAGTTCTGGTGATTAGAGCGTTCTTTCCATATTTTCAAACACTGGGGAAAGCAAACCCTGTGTCACTGAGCAACAATATAATGATTGCTTGCTCACCTTTTTTTTCTACAGAGCTTAGGTCTGAAACCCTGCATCTTTGTTTCATTCATTGGTCTGTTTCTAGCCTCAAAAGCAGGACTATAGGCACTGACATCTTCCTCCTCCTGAAGTCCTTCACATACCTGAACATCAAAACCACAGCCACTGAGTCAATTCTGACTCCTAGTGACCCTATAGGATAGAGTAGAACTGCCCAATAGAGTTTCTGAGGAGTACTGGCAGATTGTTGATCTTTTGGTTAGCAGATGTAACACTTAACCACTAGCCGCCAGGGTTTCCCTCTCATATTCCCCTGTATTCTTTCTTCTCTGGCTAAGGGTCCCCAGCTCTTTCTAGAGTTGCTCTTGTCTGTGACTTTGAGAGCTCCCAATCATCCTTTCAAAATGATCATATGTGGCTGACTTTGCAGGCAGATGGGAATTTCTGTCTCCCTTAATCACCAGGATGGGAGGTGGGAGGCAAAATGGTATCCTACAAATTTTCAAAGAAGCTAAGGCCTTAAAACTAGTGTTGGAGCATCTAGGAAGCTTGAAGAAAATCCAGTTCCCACTCTGCTTCATAGGAGGGAGTGTTACGACACAAGGGTCACAGAGTGAGTTAAGTGGAGAGACTGTTTACAAGCCAGGCTCTACAATTTCTAGGTCACCGCAAACAGTTCTGTACGACATTGCTATACTGGGTGAAGACTGTCGGGACTTCATCCCTACGTCTTCTCCTGACACTGGGGCATGCTGGCACCACCTCCCCACCCCCAGCCCTCAGCAGATGTGGACACCTGCCCACACTGGGAATGATTTACAGGGTCTGGGAGAAGAGTTTCCAAGAGAACACTCCATGTAATTGGCCTCTGGTGTATCAGTGGTGATTTATTTGTCCATGACAAGCCAAAGGACATTTCTCCCCACCTCTGCAAAGCCTCCAGTCCCTGGACCTCAAAGTTCAGCAAATTTCTGGCCAGAGAATGTTCTTCCTCTCCACCCACTCAGCCTTTTTCTCTGTGGTTTGCAATCTCATTTGCTAAAAATACTAAGATGCCCTGTACACAGCAGTCTGTTGTTCCAGAGTGTGCCTGACTTCCTTTGGCTGTGAGCATCACCCATAAATCACTGAGCTGGCAGCTGCCATCCATTTATATCTATGACCCACCTGGAATGAAGACTCAAGTTCTTCCACAGTGATGTCTTCTTCATTCAGGACTTCCATGAAAGTAGAAACCTCTTCTACTCACCTTCCCTAAACTCTCCATGTAAGTACTTAACCCTGTGCTAGGCACAGAGAGAAGACTCAGAAAACACTTGCTACCAGGAATGCTTAAAAATATGTGAGTCCCTGGTGGTGAGACTGGTTAAATGCTGGACTGCTAACTGGAAGACTGATGGTTCAAACTTAATCAAAGGTACCCCAGAAGGCCTGGTAAGTTGCTTCTGAAAGGTCACAGCCTTGACAACCCAGTGGAGCAGCTCTACTCTACATACTTGGGATTTCCATCAGTCAGAACTGACACAATAGCAACCAACAAACTTTAAAACTGAGCATTTATTTACGAGTGTTCAGTGACAGTAGTAGGCCTAGATTAAATTACTCGGAATGCAAACCCAGGAAAATGAGAGTGATGGAGCACACTGAGGGTGCAGGACTTGAGGGGAAGTTGAAGAAACAGGCAATGGAAAGTTCCCCAGCTTTTCAATTAGCTCCAAATGTTCACCAGCCTATAGCTGAGTTTTACAAACCCTGTTGACATGACTGCTCCCAAGCAGTTCCAGATAGATTTCCTGAAAGTTGAGGAAAAGTGGAAAGTATGGTTGGTTGAAGCAGGACTCCTTCACAAAAGTTTGGAGTTGTGGGGCTTAGTTAGTTAAACTTCTGCTTAGCAGGCCTCACCTACAAAAAAGTACTCTGAACTTAGTAGTTGCCAAACAGTTGTTTTCTTTAGCCAATGGAGTAGGTAGAGGTGGGGTTAGAACAAAACTGGAATATTGTATTCATTGGACCCCAGTAAGGAAATCCGGCTTAATACATGTTAAGGGCAGTGTGAGGAACACGAAAAAGGGTAGGGACAATGTGAACCATGCAAAGGAGAAAGAGGGGGTGGAAGGGACAGAAAGTGGAAGCAGGTGGAAAGAATCCCTGACCTCACCCCCAGGGGTCAGAACAGCTGTGGAGGGCAGATGCTTGTGTTTCATCAAACATTGCTGTCTGCAGACTACCTCAAGGTAAAATCATTCACAGGGAAAAGTGTTTTTGAGGGGTCAAAGAGGTGACCTGGGGTAACTAGGGAAGATGGCAAAAGTTTGGGTTATCCAAGAATGAAAACCTGGAGTAAGTCTTCTGCAGAAAGATTTTCCATGGGGGACTGTCCTCCCTTACTAGTCCCAGGAGGCCCAGCATCTGGTGGGTAACAGACAGACAGCAGTCTCTAAGGACACAGGGAGCTCTAAAATAAAAGGAACACTGGACAGTCCCCACTGGGTGGGGGCCAAGAGGCAGCAAAGTCGCCCCTGCCTTGGCCCCAGCCCGGTCATTCTTCAGGAGTGAGTGGGGCAAGCAGCTTTGATCTTGACAAGCAAGAGAGGTTTTCTCATCCCAGCTGCTCCAGGGGACTGTTGGAAAACACAGCACAAGATTGCATTACCAATTTCTGTTGGCCTAACACAATGAGAACCCATATCTAATTTGCTGTCCACTCTCCCCCAGGTCCCCTTCAGCATTTTACTGCTTTCCAAATATCTTCCTCCCATTGAATATCTGTGTTTCTGATTATTTGTCCCCAGATGTATTAGGATGCATTTACTGAGGCTGAATCTCATCTAGTGATTTCCTGTCCATATGCCTGACAGCTCTAGGTCCCTTTATATCACAGCTCTGTCATTGGTGGGTTTGTAATTCCTCTCCATTTAGGGCAATATGCTGATTAAATTAGCATATTCTTTACAACCTTTTCTAGGTTATTAACAGCAATGCAGAACCTCACTGATGCAGCAATCCCTGTGGCACGCTTGGCCTGTAAGTCATGTTACATGTCTCTTTCCAATGCTGCTATGGCCCATTCAGCACACTGAAAACACTTGTGCTGAGTTCCTTTAATCACAAAACATACAAAAGGATTCTTGGTCCAGTGTAATGAAACTGACATTGTGACAGGACCTAAGAGAAGTGGATTCCAGTCCCAGCTCTGCCATTAATGAGCGGTTTGACTTTGAGTAAGCCTCTTCTCCTTGACTCAGCTAGTTGGTAATGAATACTCTAGTTTTTAGTACTTATAAAAGATTTAAGATATTAATAATAACAAAAGCTAATTTTTACTGAGCTACCAGTATGTGTCAGATACTTATTTCTAACTTTCAACACAAATCTATTTAAGTTTTACATCTGGCATTTTGCAGACGAGAAAATAGAACCGAGTGTAAAGAACTTCCCAAAGGTCCCAGAGCTTTAAAAGAGTGATCCAAACCTATATAACTCTTATATGAAAAGCATAATCTCCTTGTTGAGCCCTCTGAATACTAAGAAACAGGTGGGACCCAAGTCAAGGAGGATTTCTCTTCTACAAAGCTTTTACTTGCTTAAGTGCCATGTCCACACGTGCCTCTTCACTCAGTTCGTGAATTTTACCTGGGCATCTAACACATGCCAAGCCGTCTGCAAGACAGAAACCCTTAGGCAACGAGTAACTCCTCTGACAAGCATGGTGGTGCAGTGGTTAAGAGCTCAGCTGCTAAGCAGAAGACCAGCCGTTGGAATCCACCAGCCCGTCCTGAGAAACTCTATGGGGCATTTCTCCTCTGTCTTATCAAGGCTCTAATGAGTCAGAATTGACTTAATGATGCTGGTTTTACCAAGGCTGATATCCTTTTCCAGAGATTGGTCCCTCCTGGTCTTAGTCTTCTAAGTGTGGAAAGTTTGCTACTATTTCTTCTCATTTTGAGTCATACTGTCTTAGCAAATGAAGGTCCCCAAAACTTTATTCCACCCACATTATTCAGGTCAACTCCACTCTGAGGACGCAGTTCTTACCAAGTCGTATTTAGAGTGCCTTCCAACCTGAGGGGCTCATTTCACAGCACTATATCATACAATGTTTTGCCACTATCTATAGGCGTCCATTGGCTAGGTGTTTTTGGCAGTAGTTCACCAAGTCCTTTTTCCTAATCTGTCTTAGCCTGGAAGCTCCAAGGAATTTTGTGTGTGTGCGTGTGCGTGTGTGTATGTGTGTGTGTAATTGCTGGGTCAAAGATATATATATATTAATTCATTAGGGCTAGCCTACACTCCAGAACTGCTGCATTCCCACCAGAAATATGTGAAGTTTCCTGTAACCCCATCCTGCCAATACTTGCCATTATCACCTTTTTTAACTCCTCTAACAGAATAGGCCCAAAGTTATAACTTATTCTTTTACCAATCTGTGTTTCTCTGATCTCTAACGTGTTTGATCTAACTCACCTTTGTTCCCGAACTACTCAATATGTGCTTGCTGGGCAAATTCTATGTGAGCAATAAACTTTTGGAGAACAGTGAACAGATATTCTTGGTGTCACAGATGTAAGGACTGCCTAGCTCTAGTTCATTCCACCAGAAATCCTTGCAAAATGCAAAGCTACTAACAAATTACACAAATATACAAAAGATATAAATAAACCTTTCTTTCTGGGTTTCATGGTGGAGACCAGTGACTGATGCAAACATTTAGGAGACAAATACCATCGTGGACAACATGTCCCAAAGAGACAAGCAGGGGGCCCAAGCTGGAGAGAAGGTATGGTGGTCAAGATTGTGTTGACCCAGCAACTCCAGGTTTGGCTGCTGTATCAAGTGGCAGGGGTAGGGCCTGTGGTGGCTTCCCTCCCTTCAGCTTTTATCTCTCTACCTTCCACCACCTACTTACTGTCTGCTCACATTGTCAGCAGCTCCTCTTCTCTTTTGTGTCTGGTTCCTAGACCTGAACTAGCAGCTATTGGACTAATCAACCTTTACAGCTGGTAAGTGAGAGTCCTGTTCCCTGACCTGCCAATCTAGAGTTCACCAGCCTCTGCAGCTTCATGGGTCAGTAGCAACCTCACAGTCTCACCCCTAGCCTGGGATTCACCACCCTATACAGCCAGTGATCTAGAACTCTGGTCTCTGATCTGCTGACCTTGGGTTCACCAACTCCTGTGGCTATTTGAGGCTTGTGCCAGGACTTGGGATGTTCAGCTTCTGCAATTGCGTGAGCTGTTTCCTTTATATAAATCTTCCTTGTATGTATACATATTACTGGTTTTGCTTCCCTAAAAAACCCAGCCTAAGACAATTTGGTAGCGAGAGACTGGGGTGCTACTCTGACAGATACCTAAGATGTGGATGTCATTTTGAAACTGTGAAATGATGGAAGACTCGGAAGGAACCAAACAGAAGCGAAGGCAAAGATGGTGAGATATGCACAGCAGAGAACTGGCAGCAGCCGCAAAGGCAGCAGCAGAACCAGACCAGCATGAGACAGTGCTGGAGCCAACCCTCAGAGCAAGAGAGCTGAGCATCTGCATGCAGAGGTTTCCTGACAGAGTGGGGTGCCTCCAGGCACTTGAATCAGTAGAGCTAGCTTGCTGACCCACAGAGTGAGAAAGCTGAGTGCCTGTGTATAGATGGCTCAGTCTCAAAAGGTATGGCCATGACCTCAGGGACTTGAATGGGTGGATCCAGAACTTTCCCTGTTTATAAGAGTGGAATTTCCACTCACTTGGGCTTACAGTGCACCTAAATTAAGGGAGCAGAGCTTCTTTCCAAGTGGGCCTTTCCTGGGAGAGCTGTAGCACAGGGCTGGGGGTCTCCACTCAGAATCCAGAAATTGTCGCCAATACCTACAGTCTGGAGGGCAAGGCTAAAGTGTAAACTGTCTCAGAAGGTAGAGGATTATATTCAAAACTTTTAGGGTTAATGTAGTATGTTTTGTTGACTTGTTTTTGACTATTTTGCCTTCCTTCTCTATTTGTAATGGAATGCCTAACTTTTCCCTGTTCCGCTGTTGTACCTTTGGAAGCAGACAGTTTGTACTCCAGGTTTCACAGATGTAGAAGAATGTTTGTATTTTGGACTTGGAACTGATTTAAGACTTCTATCATAAATGGTCCCAACTCAGCAGGAACGGATGCTCACCGAGGGCCAAAATGGCATGCGGTAAAGACAACCGAGAAGACAGAGAGACCCACAAGAGTGGGTGCCTACATCGACCTGGGACCGGAAGAACCAGATGGTGCCTGGCCACCACCAGTGATAGCCATGACGGAGCTCACAGAGAGGAGCCTCACTGGCAACACAAGAATAAAAAGAGGTGCATCATGAGATCTCCACTAAAAGACCTCAATTGATGGTCCAGCGGTTTTGGGGTTCCTCTGAGAGCATGGCCCCCGGCCCTGATGCTGCCCATTCCCATAAATTATAACAAAGGTCCACTCTTTGGACAGGAATGGAATGGACTTGGCAATGCAGAGTAACCATATGTTGGAAGCACTTTATGGTTCTATACATCTATAGGATATCATCTTGCTGACCTCTGGCTGGAGGAAGGGGAGTGGATGGAGAGGAGGGGAAAGGAGACTGTTGGGAGGATGAGACATGTATGGAGCAGAGAGGAATAGTGTGCAGTCACCGGACAGGGAGAGCAGTGGATGCTGCATATGGGGGGCATGTAAATTTACATGTGAATGTACATTTTCACTCAGTTATGTTAAATAAAAATTAAAAAAAAAAAAAGACTTCTATCACATGGGATGGGTGTGTTTTTGCTATGACTTGCTGTGATGAGTGTTTCAAAAATGTGACTTTGCGGTGTCCAACGGATGGGGTGTCATGGATTGAACTATGTCCCCCCCA
Organism: Heterohyrax brucei; assembly: GCA_028571685.1. Lineage (NCBI taxonomy): Eukaryota > Metazoa > Chordata > Mammalia > Hyracoidea > Procaviidae > Heterohyrax > Heterohyrax brucei. The sequence goes on along the minus strand of CM053154.1, from coordinate 78,110,911 downwards.
AAATATGTAGCTGGGCCATGATTCCCAATATTTTATGATGGCCCTCCATTTTGTGATTTTCCTATGCCATATGTTAGAAGGTTAGGGTGGGACAGTAAATCCCTTCATGAGATCACGTCTCTGCTCCACTGTAAAGGGAGTTTCCCTGGAGTATGCTTTGCACCACCCTTAATCCTTTCATCCTACAAGAGATAAAAGGAAAGGGAAACAAGCAGAGAATTGGGAACCTCACACCATTAAAAAAGCAGCTCCGGGAGAAGAGAACGTCCTTCAGACATGAGGTTCCTGTGCCAAGATGCTTCCTGAACAAAGACTGATACAATACAAGGACTTTCTTCCAGACCTGACAGAGGGAAAACATTCCTCTAGAGCAGAAACCTTGAATGTGGACTTGTAGCTTACTGGACTGTGTAAGAACAAACTTTCCCTTGTTAGAGACATCCACTAGTGGTATTTCTGTTAGAGCAGTACGAGATGACTAAAACAGAAAGTATAGTGTAAATCTAAGGCAAGTTGGAGGCTAAAAAACTGGAATGTGGAAGGACATGGAGCTGTCTTATCCCCATGGTCCTGAGTTCTACAGTATAAATTCAATAAAATGGTTAAATAAGAGAAGATATAGCCTATTAAATCTGAGCCAGAGCATAAACTTATATAATAACGTGAGATATAACACACAATACCTACAAAACATGAATACTTAGCTATATGTATATAAATATGCAGAAAAATAAGTGTGTGTGTTAGGATAAGCATTTTTGTGTCCATGCATGTATGCCCATATATGTTTCTATGAATATTTTTTCCTCCTTCCAAATAAATCACAAACCTAATTTCTAAACTGCACCCAGTTTCAGTCATTGCTCTAGATCCAAGACAGAAGAATATCACATATACTGGCAGAATTCCTTTGATTCCGTCTTAGGCAATTAGTAGGTGTAAAAAGAAAAGGACAGTATCACACATTAATAAAAAATATATATGTATATAGAAAGAATATATTCTCCTATACATAATTTAGGCTATGTCAAATTTTGTACACACAGGCACCACAAATAAGCTGATCAATATATTTATAGGAGGCTATCCTGCTGGTTTCTTTCTAGAAGGCAGAGGAGAGAGTGGAGAAGAGGGGACAGGCATTTGTTAAGAGGATACTGAAAGTAAAAAGTGAATAGGCGGAGTGTGCTGTCACAGGATAAGCAGAACAGAGTTGCAGAGAGGCTGTCATGAAAAATGGACTTGGACTGTGTTCTTTCACTTAATTATAATAACAAAAAATTTTAAAAAAGAAAAGACGATCCTAATCAGTGATGCTTTTACACCAAAAAAGGACAGGTGCTAAATGCTAATACTACCAACTGGAAGCCAATATAAAATATGAGGCTGAATGCGCACTGGAAAGCATAAAAGTTTCACCAGCTCCATTTTGGGTATCTCGCTCTCAATTTTCTTCCCTACTATCAACGAGAAAGTCATTAGCGGAACTGCTACAAGTAAACTCACTGCTGTCACCATGCCTCCCATCAAGTGTTCCAGGGTGGCGGTCTCATAGCTTGAAAGACATAGACCACCCTGAGAGGAGTGACCACTAACCCACTAATATAAATTGTAACCAAACCCTGACACCCCACAGTACTTTGGAAGAAGTATTGCTTCTGTATGTACAATGCACAGTCTATTGCATTCTCTGACTTAGGCGGATGGAACAAATGTTGCTCTGGGCACACTCATCCACACATCAGCCTGAATCAGCTAGTAAATCACAACTGCAGTAGCTAGTAACAGTCATAAAGCCTTTTGAGTTTTACAAGATGCTTGTAATGGGCAACTCACTACAATTTATACGAAAACATGAGTCAGCTCTTAAGACAAAGCTGATATATGGACACTGGCCTTGTGGTGTGACCTATAACAGTCATCCAAATAAGCTGCAGAATTTATTTCTGGTCTAAGGCTGGCCAGTGTCTCTGAATGTATTTGCAGAATACCAATTGATGGTAGAACTAACTGGTGGCACACATTAGACCTTCCCTGGTCTTTGAACATGAGGAAGATTTTCCTTTCATTGTAGCTCAGTGTAGTAGAAGACAATAAATGGGTATGAAAGGTAGCTTGAGATCATATCTAAGCTTCACTCCAGGAGACATAAGAAATATGTATTAGATACATTCTATGATCTTCTGGTTGAGAAAGAAATATGGACACATATAAGCACTGGAAAACATAAGATTGTTCGCAAGTAGTAGTTACAGCATAGCTCTAAGACATCTGAAATTGCTGAAGCCCTGATTTTGTGGGAGTTTCCCTGCTGTCATGGATTGAATTGAGTCCTCCCCAAAATAGGTGTAGCCATGTGACCATGATTCCCTCTATTCTATGATTGTCCTCCTTTTTGTGATTTTGTGGTGCTGTATGGTCAAGGATTAGGGTGGGACTGTAAATCCCTTTATAAGATCACCTGCCTGCTCCATTGTAAAGGGAGTTTCCCTGGTGTATGGCTTGTTCCACCCTTAATCCTTTCATTCTGCACGAGATAAAAGGAAAGAGAAACAGGCTGAGAACTGTCAGCTCACACAATCAAGCAAGCAGCACTGGGAAAAGAGCGCGTCCTTCTCAGACCTGAGGTTCCTGCGCCAATACGCTCCTTGGACAAAGGCTGATGCAACACAAGGACTATCCTCCAGAGCTGACAAGGGGGAAAGCCGTCCCCTGGAGCAGACATCCTGAGTTTGAATTCATAGCCTACCAGACTGTGTAAGAACAAACCTTCCTGTGTTAAAGCCATCCACTCTGTGGTATTTCTGTTAGAGCATCCCTAGCTGACTAAAACAATATACCATAGTTTATTTATCCATTCATCGGTTGCTGTGCATCTGGGTTGATTCCATCTTTTGGCTATTGTGAACTATGCTGCAATAAGCATTCACGTGCATAGATCTGTTTGTGTGACTGCCCTTGCATCTGTAGGATATATTCCAAGCAGTGGGATTACTGGATCAAATGGTATATATATTTCCAGCTTTTTAAGGAAGCATCAGACTGCTTTCCAAAGAGATTGTACTATTCTGCAATCCTGCCAGCAGTGTAAGAGAGTTCCAGTCTCTCCACAGCCTCTCCAGCATTTGTTGTGTTGTGTTTTTTGGATCATGGCCAACTTTGTTGGGGTGAAATGATATCTGATGGTAGTTTTGATTTGAATTTCTTTAATAGCTAATGATTGTGAGCATTTCTGTATGTGTCTTTTGGCTGCCTGGATGTCCTCTTTAGAGAAGTGTCCATCTCCTTTGCCCATCACTTAACTGGATTATTTATCCTTTACTTGTTGATATTTTGTAGTACCTTGTAGATTATGGAGAACAGACATCGGTCTGACATACAGTTGTCAAATATTTTTTCCCAGTCTGTAGGTGGTCTTTTAATTCTTCTGATAAAGTCTTTGGATGAGCAAAAGTGATTCTTAGTAGTCCCCAATTATCTATTCTTTTTTCTGATGTTCGTGCTTTGTCAGTTTTAAAGTCTGTCTATGTTGTGTATTAAAATTTCCATTGTTGATCCTATTTTTTCCTCAATGAGCTTTATTGTTTTAGGTTTGATAGTTAGGTCTTTTATCCAATTTGAGTTGGTTTTTGTATAAGGTGTAACATATGGGTCTTGTTTCAATTTTTTGCAGATGGATATTTGGCTTGGCATATAATTTTGTCAGCACCATTTATTGAAGAGACTGTTTATAACCCAGTTTAAAATGTTGGGGCCTTTGTCAAATATCAACTGTTCACAAGTGGGTGGTGGCACCTCTGGGGTCTCAATTTGTTCCATTGGTCTATATGTCTCTTTTTGTACCACTACCAGGCTGTTTAGACTACTGTGGCAGTGTAATAGGTTCTAAAGTTGGACACTGAGAGTCCTCTCAGTGTGTTCTTCTTCTTCAGTAGTGCTTTACTTATCTGGGGCTTCTTCCCTTTCCAAACAAAGTTGGTGATTTGTTTCTCTATCTCATTAAAAAATGTCACTGGTATTTGTATTGGGATTGCATTATATAGATAGATTGCTTTGGGTAAAATAGACATTTTCACAATGTTAAGTCTTCCTATCCATGAGCAGGGTAGGTTTCTCCATCATGTAAGTTGATTTGTAGTTGTCTTTGTAAAGGTCTGTTATTTCTCAGGTTAGATTTATTCCTAGGTATTTTATCTTCTCAGGAGCTATAGAAAATGGTATTGATTTGGTAATTTCTTTTTTTTTAATTATGGTTGAATGAAAATGTACATTCCTATATAAATTTGCATGCCCACCTATCTGTAGCTCCCACTGCTCTCCCTGCCCAATGACAGCACACTCTTCCTCTCTGCTCCATACATGTCTTATCCTCCCAACAATCTCCTATCCCCTTCTCTCCACCCACTCCCCTTTTTCCAGTAAGAGGTCAGCAGGACGACATCCTATAGATGCTTAGAACCATAAAGTGCACACATAATATGGTCACTCTGTGTCACCAAGTCCAATCCATTCCTGTCTGAGAGCTGACCTCCATTATGATTTACGGACAGGGGCAGCATCAGAGCCAGGGGCCATGCTCCCAGGGGAACTACGAGGCCCATAGACCATCAGTTGTGGTCTTTTAACGGAGATCTCAGGGTGCACTGCTGCTTTTTATTCTTGTGTTGCCAGTGAGACTCAACTTTGTGAGCTCCATCACTGCTGTTGCTGGTGGTAGGATTTCTTCCTTAATAATCTCATTGTTGGCATAAAAGAAGCCTACTGATTTACTTACATTTATCTTGTATCCTGATATTTTGCTAAACTCTTTTATCAGTTTGAGTAGTTTACTTATGGATTCTTTAGGATTCTCTGTATATACAATCATGTTATCTGCAAATAGGGAGATATTTATTTCTTTTTTGTCGATGTGGATGGCCTTTATTTCTTTGTCTTGTCTAATTGCTCTGGCCAACTTGTATTCTTGATTTCACAGATGTAGAAAATTTTTGTATTTTGAACTTGGAAGTGATTTAAGACTTTTAACATACAGGATGGACCTGATTTTGCTATGATGGGATGAATGTGTTAAATGTTTCAAAGATGTGATGGTGGAGGCAAAGTATAGGATGTCATGGATTGAACTGTGTCCCTCCAAAAATGTCTAGTAATTTGGCTGGGCCAGGATTCCCTGTATTCAGTGATTGTTCTCCATTTGATGATTTTCTGATGCTGTAAATACTAATCTCTGCCTGTGGCTAATAGATAGGATAACTATGTTAAAAGAGGATTAGGGTGGGACTGTAAATCCGTCCCTGCTTCACTATAAAGGGAGTTTCCCCAGGGTATGGCTTTCACCATCCTTTATGCTTTCATCCTACAACACATAAAAGGAAAGAGAAGCAAGCAGAGAATTGGGAACCTCACACCACCAAGAAAGCAGTACCAGGTGTGTCCTTCAGACCGGAGGTTCCTGTATGAAGATGCTCCCTGACCAATGACTGATGCAACACAAGGACTATCCTCCAGAGCCAACAAGGGGAGAAAGCCTTCCCTTGGAGCAGACATCCTGAATTTGGACTTGTAGCCTACAGCACAGTGTAAGAATAAACTTTCCTTGATTAAAACCATCCACTTTGCAGTATTTCTGCTAGAGCAGCACTAGCTGACTAAAACATTATTTTCTTAAAAAAAAGACTCCAGAAGAATTCTTCCTAATTCTAACTCAAATGGTAAGACCACAAATTCAGAGTGAGCTCTCAGCAAAGACTGAGAAACTATGATTTTGGGAAGCCTACTTCTCCCCTTGAGTCCATGAGTCGGATGAGTCAGATCCAACTCGACAGCACTTCAGTGGCTGACTTCCCCCCTTCTAGTATGATCATGTCCCTGATTGAGGAAAGATCTGTCTCAGTACATTTCTAAAATAAGAATATTTTTTCCTTCCTGGTGGTCATGGGTAGCATAAATTGCCATTAGCCATGACAAAGACATATAACCTGTCCTATGCGAAAGAGGCAGCAAAAAAGTGGAATACACTGCGTTTCTTGCCTTGTGGCTTGACGATTTCCAGCTGAGAATAATGCATCTGAAAATTTCTTAGTACTAGAAAGTTTGTTTTGAATAAAAATGAAATGAAACATAATTTTCATCTTAAAAAATCTTCCAGTTGCCATAAGTTATGTCTACTGCTGGGTGTATAACTGTTTGAAAAACAGATTACAAAGCTCCACCAACTGGCCCTTGCAAGACAGAAGACCATTCTGGGAGGCATGTGCAGGCCTGAGTTCTGTGGTGGCACCTGTGGAGGAAATGCCATTGCCATTCCCCCACCCCTACCCCCACCACCAAGACAATACCTTGTATAGTGGTAGAGTATCCTGCTGATAGCCGAGGGTCTCCTTTCCTGAATCATGTCTCCTCATTCAAAGCCTGCAATCCTCAGAAGGGTCAAGTTTACAAATTAAGAACAGCCAAACCACTGGGCCAAGAAGGTACCTGAGCACTGGAATCCTAAATGAATCTTACTACCTCTTCATCTTTGTATTTTTATTATAAAATTAGGTATCTACTATTCTCTCTTTTCTCTTAGCTATAGTGCAAGGGTCAAATAAGATCGTGTGTCAAAATGCCTTCCAAAGTTAAGAATCCTCTGTCATTATTGGCAAGACTCTTAAAAGAGAATAATTAAAAAGAAAATAATAATGGAAAAGAAAAAGAATAAAAGAGAGGGAAGGAAAATTAAAAAAACTACAACTCATATTGAGTCCTTATTATGTATTAGGCCCTGAGACATGAGGTGGGTGTTTTATAATTCATTATTTCCCTTCATTTTTCAATCGAATAGTTCTTTCAGGCAGTTATCTTATTAACTTTATTTTATAGATGAGGTAACTAAGGCATTAAGCTACTAAAAGCCATATAACAAGTATAAGGCTCAGGATTGGAATCCAGGCTGTTGAACCCTAACATCTGGGTCCTTCACCAATTTACCACGGTACCTCTCTGGGAATCTCAGAGTTCAGCAAATTCAGGTTCCATGCTGAAGTCACATCTGACCTAGTTGTCTGACTAAAGTTCTGTGCACATGCCCAGAGCACAAAGAAATAAGAGACTGTTATGGATTAAACTATTCCACCCAAACATGTGTCACTGTGGCCTGGCTGTGATTCCCAGTATTGAGTGATTGCCTACCCTAGCTATACTGCAAGGGTCAAATAACATCATGTGTTAAGACACCTTCCAAAGTTAAAAATCTTCCATCATCACTGTTAAGATTCTTAAAAGAGAATAATTTTGTCATTTGATATGATATTTCTATGTATTGTAAGTCCTACCTCTATGATGTTAATGAGGTGGGCTTATCAACAGTTAAAACTACAAGATTAGGTTGTGTTTTGAGTCAACCTCTTTTGAGACACAAAAGAGAGAAACAAGCAGAGACAGATGGACCTCATACCACCATGAAAGCAGCACCAGTAGAGTGAGTCCTTTGGACCCAGGGTTCCTGATTCGAGAAGCTGTTAGACCAACAGAAGAATGATGATGGGGACTAACAGACCTGCAATACTAACAGACACAGAAAGCCTTCCCCTGGGGCAAGCACCCTGAAATTGGACTTCTAGCCTACTAGACTGTGAGAAACTGTGAGAGAATGATTTCTATTTGCTAAGGCCATCCACTTGCGGTGTTTCTATTATAGCAGCACTAGATAACTACGAGAGATTATCTGGCTCTCTTTACCTATTTTACAGATGAGAACTCTGAGTCCTGGAGAGAAAATGAGACTCAGCCAAGAGTTTAGAGCAAGCTGGTTATTGAAGTGGAACTAAACGACAAATGTCCACTGTGATAGAGGTCACCAAATCCATTTATTTATTTTTGGCGTGTCAGGAGGGGACACTCAGCTGAGCTGCATTTCACAGACTCTTGAAGTTATGAGTGTTCATGTGACTGGGGGTCTAGCCGACACAATGTAGGTAAAATGATGTGTGCCACTTCAAAACCAGACCCGTAAGTTACCCTGAATCATCTTCTCTGGTCTCATTCTTTCTCCATGCATTGCCTAATCTGGTTGACGGACTCCTACTACCCAGGAAAATGTAGATTCACTTGATGGAAGTAGCCTACAGCCACGAATAATTGAACAGAATTGAACACTCCTCACTCTTCATCCAGGAACCATCAGTTGACTTGATTTATTAACTCTTTGGTGACCCAATTATATTCTGCTTTGAATTTTTTTTTTGTTGATAGTCTGTTTTTATTAATGAAGCATGCTGCATCTTTGAGTGTTTCTGCATTTTTGGTACATAGTATGTATTTTCTCTCTTGCCTGCTCCTACAAGCCTTCTCTAAGTGTTTAGGGTACACATGAAGTATTATTATTTATACCCCAGAGCCTCACTAGAGTCACTGGCACATATATATAACAAATAAAAATTTTAAAAATTTTGATTTTTCCTACCCAAAATTCAGATGCCTCATATAATACCCTGTAAAAACTAATTCGTAGCACAGAGCCGTTTCTTCAGACAGTCATAAATGCTGCTGCAGTGCTGTCAGTGGTACAGCGGCTTCCCAATAAACCCCCAAAGGCTGAAAAATTTCACCTTTGCTGTATGTACTACAAGCACAAAAGTGTTTTATGCCACTGTGTTTGGGGGCTACTTATTATACCAGCTAGGCTCTTTTAACCAGTGCACACAGTTGTTTTCATCACTTCTCAAGGATCAATTAGTTTTACCCAAAAGGAGGTAGAAAATGATAGGCTCACACCAGCTGCAAAGTCACTGAGCAGTCCAAGCAGGCTGCAACACAATGAGGGAAGAACGCATTATCCATTATTGGGGTACCAGGCGTCTTGGCAAACACAGCCCCCTAGAATCTCCTCTAACTTACAAACTCTCATGGGGTCTCTGTGTCCCCCCCCCCTCTGTATACAGGTTAATAACTGGGAGAGGGAGTAAGGGTGCAGATGATAATGATCCCTTTCTTATTTAAACAGGCCATTTTCCTTCCCAATAAATGCATTTTTGTCAGCTCTAATATTCCCCTTTGATAGAAACCTGAAAATAATTAGCCTTAATAGCTCTGCTGTGAATAATGCTGCACAAGAAGGAGGTAGATGTTAATAGGAACCTGCCTCTCCAAAACTAAGTCACCCTCTCAGTTCCCTTCCCCCCAAAAAGAAACATAACAAGAAAAAGATTATAGGTTTAGCACTGCTTGGGAAGAAATGTATATTTGAAATAAATGCATGAAATCCTTTAAAAAACAGCACATGCTAAAACTTCCTATTTAGTTTGATTTGCTTTCCAAATCACACAGACTGCACAGTTGCATACAATCTTTAAACAAGTACAACCCCTGAGTAGTGTGGATAGATTCAAAAGAAATAAAAGCGAGATCAGCCAGTTAGCAATCTTCCTTTCTCTTTTTTCCTCCCCAAAGCTGCATTAAATTGCCTATTGAGAACAATAACATATTTGTGCTTTTATAGGTAGGATGATTGGTATTATGCAAAGATTTGGCTAACAATCTAAAGGCACATTCACACTCATCAGCACTGTGTGCTGTTAATAATTTTCAGGATGCTCTAGGGAACCCGTCATTCCCTAGGACTACAACTTAGCAGGTCAATACATGCTTTGTGTGAGCTCCTACAGTTTTAAGCCTTTCACCCAGAGCCATATACATCAATGAGACTTACAGATGCCCACTCCCAAAGAGGGGCTTGGAAACATGAAATGTCTCTTCTGACTTGCATTCACTCTGACCTACATTCTTCCTCTGGTCAGGGTAAGTGTGATGACTCATCCAGGATTGATGACAGCTTGAAAAATAGCACCTCGTCATCATTATACACAGCTTAGAACTGAGCATCTGCCCACACCCTGTGATCCAGTAAGCCAATCCCTGGAAAATTATCCTAAGAAAATAATGTAAAGCAAACACACACACACACACACACACACACACATACATCATTAGCAGATTTTACACATGAAGTTAGAATCTAGAAACAATGGGAAAATGGTTTGGTAATTGATAGTACTTACAGCAATTTGATGGAGAATTGTACAGTGCATAAAAAGAATAAATCTGAGGACTACAAAGTAACATCATAACAAATAGTAAAAGAGTGAAGCAGTAAAACTCTATAAGACACATTGAGAAAAGCACAGGGCTTAGAAGGGAACAGAGTAAAATGAAAAGGTAGTGTGTAAGGAAGAGAGTTGAAAGATTTTCTTTGTTCACTTCCCTTACTGGTATCATACGACTGTTTTAAGAATGTAAAAATAACATATGAAAAAATGGACCCCGGTCCTTTAGTTTTTACTTACTATGCATTTGTCTGAGCCCTGAGATACAAAGGTCAGCCCCAAATATCTTACAATTCCCAAATTAGGAAATGCAGAAACTGTTGCCTAAGGAAGTTTGTGTAGGATGGTCACACATGAACACACACAATCACCTGCCATGTGCATGCATACACACTCAAACACTGAAAGACTTTCTGCTGTGATGCAGTGCATGCAGCTTAGAAGAATAACTCACATTTGCTCTGAGCTACAAAGCTGAAAGCACCTCTCATCGGTCAGTGTATGATACTGTGGTGGCCTGCATATGGCTGAGATGCTGGAAGCTATGCCACCAGTATTTCAAATACCAGCATGATCACTGATCATGCATGAACAGTTTCTCAGCAGAGTTCCCGACTATGACAGGCTAGGAAAAAAGACCTGGCAATCTACATCTGAATATTAGTAAGTGAAAACGCTATGGATCACAACACAATGTTGTCTGGCACAGTACTGAATGAGCATCCTCCTAAGTTGAAACTAAAAGAACTAAACTCATTGCCATCAAGTCGATTCTGACTCATAGCACATCTATAGGATGGAGCAGAACTGCCCAGAGGGTTTCCAAGGAGTGGCTGGTGGATATGCACAGTCAACTTTTTGGTTAGCAACCAAATGCTTTACTGCAGCACCAGGGCTCCCCCGAAGTGGAAAGTCACTCAAAACACACAGTGGCTGCAACAATGGACTCAAGCTTAGCAAGCACTGTGAAATGGAGCAAGACAGGGCAACATTTTGTCCTCTATAGGGTCTCCATGTGTCAGACCTGATTTGACAGCCACTAACCACCACCACAACAAACTTATCAGGATAAGGTCACATTGCACACTTTACTCTCATCTCTAGGAATTAGGTGACAGGCTCTACCCCTCTGCCCCAAATATGTCTGTCATTTCTGACACACCTGTGCCCTTGAGAGATGAGGGAGGCAACGAGCTTTCTGTTCATTCTCTTTAAGGCTTACACCAATCTCTGGTTAAGTGGCTTAACTTTTCTAAGGGTTGTCTAGAATCAAGGGGACCTGAAGAGCTATTCCTAAACCCCACCCCTTTTTGTAAAATGATTGCTCCTCTCTACTGAGTGTCTAGTACATGCCAAGCACTGTGTCCAGTTCTAGCATATATTTTCTTCTTAACATCACAGCAAACCTGCATGGCAAGTATGTACAGGCTGAAGAAATTGGAAGAACAGAGTAACTCGCCCATGGTCACACATGGGTAAGTGGTGGAGAGGAATCAGAACCCAAATCTCTGGATTCCTCATCCAGGGCTCTCAACACACTAGGCTGCCTCTCCACCATACTCAGGGGGACGTAGTAGGAACAGTTTCTATGCAGGGGTTATAATTAGTTGTCTGGTCCCAGTTGCCTACAGGGTAAACAATGTCTGATAAACCCACACTGCTGTAAGTATTTATTACATTGCAATCCAGCTGCCAACTGTCTAACCATTTTAATAAAAAGCTATTTTCTAAGGTTTATGTTTTATTGCGTGTATGACTCCCTTATTGGTTAGCATTTTGGAGTTGTGGAAAAGGTTATGAATTTAGAAACTGGCTGCATTCATATCATATTTAAAACTTAATGCTATTTTATTAAAGACATATGGGCCTCCAAAGTACACATATTAAATGTCATGTAAGAAAAGTAGCAGTTTAAATCATGGTCAAATTCATTTTTGACGTGACTCCTGAGGCTTCCCAAGATCTGAACTATTTCTTTGTAAATCTGGCAGTTTAACCACACTCATAAATCACTTTCAAAGCATATTATTTCTTAATTTTACTGCATTAGAAAGCACTTGGCCTACATAGTGAACTGTTTGTAGCAGTTAGGTGAACAAAGTTGCATATTTAGTCACATAATGTACAAAGGAGCAGGAGAGAGAAAGCAAAGGAGAAGCTTTTTATTCTTGGGTCTGTTCACTTACCCTATTTATTTTCACCTAAGAAAACACAATTCATAGTGTTCAGATTAAAAGCAAACATACCAAACCCATTACCACTGAGTCAATTCTGACTGATAGCGACCCTATAAGCAGAGTAGAACTGTTCCATGGAGTTTCTAAGGAGCACCTGCTGGATTTGAACTGCCAACCTTCTGGTTAGCAGCTGTAGCACTTAACCACTATGCCAGGGTTTCCAGACTAAGCCTTTGTAATCTAAAGTGTAGATGTCACAAAGTTGGTATTGAGCCTTTTTCCTGAACATAAACAAAAAATTTGTATATTAATCTTTCCCAAAACATCTCATGACTAAAAAGTAGAATGCGTGCAGATATTAAACTCTTCCTCCACTCACTCACTTTATTATTATTACATTTTTTAACACTACATTGAACTGAAACAGAGTTTCAAAAAACTATTGCTTCAAGTAACATAGCTCTTGGTTGTTTTCTAATTATCCAGAGATACACCCTTAAGTTTCAAAACCCTTCTAATGATGAGATAATATTTTTTGAGCTTGTGTAACAAACCCCTGGATTTCACTCCCCAATTTTCTCCATTTTACTACTGAGCAGAAGAAGACTGATTCGAACGACAGATTCCAGGGTCTAAACGTCGGCCTTGACTTGCAGCTTCACCAAGGGAACAGGAGGACGATTAAAAGGGGTTGAATCCAAGGTCACTCAAATGAGAGAGCTTAAGGGTTTATTTCTACACCAGGCACTCTTTCCCAAACTGGGCTCTGGGAAGAGACGCCTCCGCTCCACTGCTCCCTGCTTGGGGCTGCTGCAGAGTCTGCCTCAGCTGTGGACGAGTCTCCTCCGTAGCCCACCGTATGTTCTCGTTATCACTTGTTGAGCTGGCCCCCACGCATAACAGTCCTGTGTCATCCCCAGGATCAGTTACATATTGGGCTGTTGTGATCCACAGGGTTTTTATTGGCTGATGTTTGGAAGATAACCAGGCCTTTCTTTCTACTCTGTCTTAACCTGGAAGGTTTCAGTATCGTAGCAGCATGTCAGCCTCTGCTGACAGAGGGCTGGGGTTTCTGCATGAGGAGCCTCAGTTGGAAGGTGTGAATTCCACCACTGAACGGCCACTGCTATGCTGAGCTCCTTTTTCTCTTTTGCTGTTGGCTCCCTCCCTCCCCCAAACCCACAGGAACAAAAAGACCTGTGTATCCTGTCTGGAGAGATGTTGAGACTCAGGGGCCCTGGATCACACCAGGATGAATGCAGGCCATCATTCTCTTCTATTCCTTTCTTTTAGGTGTTTTACTCCCATCAGGAAGCAAATTCTTAGTAAAAGTCTTAGAAATAATTTGCTTAAATATAAATCACGGGGAAGTCCCGCATGCAGAACACAGGACCACTGCATACCCCTCCCCACTCCCACACCAAAATCACTTACCCTACGCAAACTGATGAAGGCATAAAGCTTCTCTGAAATCACACAAAGTAATACCATTACCTGCACAGTTTTATGTACCAGGGATGGTATTAGCTCCTAATGCATATTATCTCCTTTCATCCTCACAACAAACGTAGAAGAAGACATAGCACTCTCAGTTTTAATCACAAAGATATTGATGGTAGAAGGTAGAAGGTTAGGCTTTAACCTAAACCCAAACGAAATCCTCAAACTTGGAAAAGTCCTGGCCCCCAAATGGAACAGCCCGTGCACAAATTAAGAGCCAGAGGTTCTCTGAGGAATACAATAGCCACAATAAATTCAGATTTTAAACCTTCCCAGAAGAACAGCTGGAGGCAACTTGAATCATGTCAAGAACAAAAGTAGAGGTTGGGCTGTGGGAAAGAAAGAATAAAAATGGGCCAAATAAAACATGGAAGAGCTTACTGAGCCAAACAGCTTCCGTGACAATTCAAAATGCCAACAAAAAACGAAAGGTGACTCACTTGTGAATTCTGTTCACTAGTTCAAAGCTTCATGACATAGAAGCCTCACTGAAAATTCCCTACTTCAAAAAACACAGGGGGGGGAAATACAGCTTTGGAGCCTACACGGAGAGCATTAGTTCTCTGCTGAAAAGAAATAATGAGTTCTAATTCAGGTAATGTAGCTCAAAATTTTCTGCCATATTTTATAATGCATGTGAAAAATAAAATTACCCTAAAATGTCCTTGGCGAAAAGGCTGAGCGTAATTGCTATCACTGAACAATGGCACTGAACTTAGCTAAATTAACATCAAAGGAAGCTCCAATTACAGAGCATCTGTGCACTACTGACGGTGCCCCGTCTATTAGTCTAAGACACTCCACTATCAGGCGCAGAAAAGCAAATAACAGAACTAATTGTACCACCAGCCCCAGGGGACCCAAGGGCAGGCCTGGCGACAATGATAGGACAAAAGCAAGTCCTGGTGACCACAGGTGGCCGGAACGATGAGGAGACACACAAACTCGCTTTCTACAGAGTTATGACTAACTCTCAGGCTGAATCCAATTAGCTATCTGGTAACATGAATACTCTTGGAGGCCTTAGCAGGGAGAAATAGTAAGAGAGCAGAAGGAATGCGTCAGAGAGCTGTTCTTGTCAACAAGAAACAACTTGTATTTGCTCTTCAAAAAGAACCAGTTCAGGAGAGACCTCTTAGAGACAATTTAAGAAATAGGAAGAAGCTCACCTCTGGCCCCTGCCCTTTAGGAGGCTACTGTGTGGAGGAAGAAACTGCCATTAGCTGACCTCCGAGTATACACTGGTACTTACTGTACCCACCTGCTTGACAGTCACCTGGATGATGTCCTGACTGTAGCCATATTCAAACAAATAGATACAAGTTTTATTTTAATGCAACTTTGTATAGACTTTTGACTCCATTCAGTTTGGATAGCCTAAGATGAGCTGTATACTGCTTTGCTTCTTAGGATTTTTCAGACACACACACAAAAAAGAGCAAGTAAAAGTTAAATATCACAGAGACATCTCTTCTATCACCAAGTTTGCAGGAGTTTTCTATCTTACTCTTGAAGTCCACTCTTTCTTGCTATTAATTACAGGCTGTTAATAGCAGGCAGTTTGAAATAACCAGAACTCAAATGCAAAAATTTAGACCGTGCCATCTCCCATGTTTTCCTTCTTCTTTAGCCGTGGAAATACAAATACTGTTAATGCATAATCAACAGTAGCTTCAAAACAACCTTCATGATTGATCTCTCGTCGAATCTGTGCGGCTGTCCACTGCCACATCCGTCCTGCAGGCTCCTCTGCCTCATGGGATGTCTACCCTCAGTCCCTACAATCTGATGGAAGCTCAGTCCCTACAATCTGATGTTTCCATGGACCCAGAGGGGACTTTCCAATCAAGGCAGAGCTTCATTAAGTTGCAGGATTCAAAAGAATAGAGAGCGGAGCCCTGGCCTGACCGAGAGGTGGGGGACACTGACACTATCACGGCCCTCCCGTCACTCACTCATCAGTCACTGACCCTGGTTCTCTGCTCCCAGATAAATTGTGCCTGTATTTCCAACCAACTCTTCCTCATCACTTTCCAAGCTACAAAGGAGAGGGGAGGGGAGAAAAAAACACGATGAGAAAAAGGTGTCATTCAAGATCACAAATGTACCTGCTGCGGAATAGCCACTTCTCTGTGAAGCCCTGAAGCTGCACACAGAATCTGGGGCAATGTTAGACTTAAACATGGGGAATTTAGGCACTCCAACTTTATTCGTTAAGACCTCGCTTCCTTATGGATGTATGCTTATGTTTCTCTCCTTTTTCTCTTTGTCTTCAGATCAATTGTTAAAAATAATATAACAGACACCTAAATTTTAACAGCAAAATGACATAAAGGCCTTTTCTAAAGTGGATCAAGAAAAATTCAGCTAATAATATACAAATTACAGACGCTGGCAGCCATCAAGGTTTCATCTCAAGGATTACCAGAGATCACATGAAGAAGGACTTCTCCTGGTCCAGCTAAGAAGCCTTAAAACTAAAAACTGATACCACAGGGGACACAGACTAGGTAAGAATATATCAAAGAACTTCTGGAAGAACCAGGACCCTGTAAGAACAACTTACCACAATTAGTACTAGGCTGGTTCCTGTGAAGTGGAAGTCAAATATACCCCCGTTCTTCACCCTCACCCTTTTCTGACAGCAGCCCTTCATTCCCCCCACAGCACTTTTTCTCTACTGTGTTTGATACTTCATTGAATGGTGACAGAGAACTCATGGAAATAACGTAACTGCAATGACAACTTTAAGAACACAGAAGGGTATAAACAAAAACGAAGAGATGCAAAATGTAGGGTTGCAGGTGGTTCCAGCATGAGGCCCCAGTATCTAAAATGAGACCTGCTTGTATCTCAAAGGTGACTGCTTATCCTTCCTGAAAACCAACAATCATTCCTACTCATGAAGAAACTTTCAAACAGGAAACTCCATAATGTCACGTGGTGGACTTGGCTGCTGGTCGCTCCTCTCATCTCCAAGCTTTTCACATTCTGCTGCCACCCAGTCCACTTGTGGTCTCTGCAGTGCAGCTGCTGCCTCCACTGTTTCACAGGCTGACTCACCCAACTTGGCACTCTCTGTGGGCTTACCCACTGTGGCTGTCTCTCTTGGTCTTCAGTGTTACAGTCCTTGGGCCACACGATGACTCCTTTATTTGGGCCTAGGAGATTCTTAGCACAGAGATCTCGATTGAAAGGATATATTCCTCTCCAGACTCTTGTTGGTGAGGAAGTCTCAGGAGCATGTGTGAGACTGGCTGCTTAGATAGGGATACTCCTTGTCAATTTTAGGGTATGTTTTTCATAAACTGACCAACAATCCTACTGGGAGGATTCGAAGTCTCTCACGCAGAGATAAAATACATCTATCACTTATGAGCCACCTAAGTGTATAGCAAACTGACCCATCATTTGTGAGATTATAGCCTGAGCAATCATTTTGGGAAGACTACCACTCTAGAAGTCCATTGCACCATAACCTATTGCCAGGGGAGTCAGCACTGTGTTTCTGCTAATGTCCATTGACTGACTGTCTCTTCATTCCAGCGTATGAGCTGCTCACTGCCACCCAGATCCTTCTCTGTGGCCCCAGGGAGAGGCTTTCAGACCCACCTCTCTGACCTTCGTGGCCATCTTAGCACCAGCACTGGCCGGGGAGCTCCGAATGTGGAAGCAGCCTCAAACTAGCAGCAGCACAGCTTCCAAAGCTCCTGGTGGGCACAAAGCACTTTTGCTCCCTTTCTCTCACGGACACCTACACATTCAAACACAGACCTGCCCATACTGTTTTCCTAATTCAAACCCTGTCAAGGTTGCTCGTCATATAAGGACCTTCACAGCCTAGTTCCCGCAATTTTCTGCACAATCTAAATGTTTGACCAAACAGAATGGGGCAAGAACCCACAAGGTCAAAACTGGAAATGAAAAAGCTACCATGGGCTCTCTTCCACCTCTCTAGACTTCCTCCTGTTACCCTCGCTTTCCATCACGTATCCATGCCTGGCTACCGAAACTGTAGGCATACACCCGCAACAGCACGAGTTCTGAGTCCTAGGCAGACCTAAGGAAGAACATGATTCCCCCTTGTTCTGCAGTTTCAGGTAATGTATGTAACTTCTCTGCATTCATTTTCTCATTTGTAGACAGCACCGTTAATTGGCTGGTACAATACTGAGAACACAGTAGACACCTAATACATTCTAGGTATTCTTTTTACTCACTTAACAAGAAAGTTTCTGAGCCACCTGGTAGCACCTACTAGGCAGCCTTAGACTGTCAGAATGGCCTTGCTATCTTAATTAAAGATCTCGAAAGCCTGCAGAAGTTTAAGCCGTGATGCTAACAACTGTCATTACACATAGAGTCAATTCCAACCCATAACAACCCTGTAGGACAGATGAGAACTGTCCTACAGGCTTTCAGGACTGTGATTTTTACAGAGACAGACTGCCACATCTTTCTCCCAAGTAGGAGCTCTGGGCTAGCAGTCAGGCACTTAGCCACTGTGACGCCAGGGCTCCTTCACATTAGAGTCACTCAGCTGGGCCCACATTAAGAGCCCTGGTGTAAGTAGCCCGGGAACTACAGAGGGCAGGGTATGTGGAAGGAGTGCCATCCATATTTATTAGCCAAGTTTCTGCAAAATTACTACTGTTTAACAAAAAAAAACCTCAAAACTTTGGTAGCTTACAACAACCACCTATTTCTTGCCCAGAGGCTTTGGGTAGCTAGGAACCACCCCAGCTTCAGATTTCAGGACAGGTTCAGGTATTACCAATTTATCTCTCATTTCTTTTCATAGCAAATGGCAGAAGCATAGGAGAGCGAGTGGAAACATGCAATGCCTCTTAAGGCCTTGGCTCAAAATCAGCACACTGTCACTTCCACTCACATCCCAATGGTCAAAGTATCTCATGGCCAAGATCAAAGTCAACCAGATGCGGAGCTCTGCTCCTTTCTTACAGTAGAAGCCACTGACAAGGGTAGAGAGAAAGGAAAACTTTTAGACAAGCATTCGATCTACCACACTTCTCCCAGTTCTCAGGTTCAGGAGGTTGTACAAAGCATTCTAGGGATTTCTTATTATACTTCTCATACTTAGTAAGAGACACTTACTTCCATGAGCCTCTAGACATGGCTCCAAATATCTTTGGACAGAAGTAGGCATTTTGGAGGCCATAAAGATAAAGAGTGCGGAGATGGGAACACTGGGATACAGTGACAGCTGATGGCTTCACCAGAGACCCGACAATATATCACCAGATACAGGGCTCAGCAGAGTGGAGTCTCTAGTATGTGCTCCATGCCCCAGGAACTTTGGGCAGTGGTTCTGAGAGGCTACCACCAGCAATGACAGTTTTGTTTCACTTCTCTTTCTATTGTGGATTTCAATTCTCTTTCCACTGAGCTTTGCCAGGCCACTGTAAACCTGAGGACACAATTGCAATAGTTCATCCCTGATTTCAGAGGGCATCCACCTGAACACAATACAGTGAAAAGTTTTACACACTGCCCCCAAAAAGCAATATTTGAAAGCATTTACTTAAGACATGAGCTGCCATGGTAATAAAATTGGAGCCATACAAAATTCTTAAGTTATTCCTCCTTCAACTAATGTAGTAAACTGTGAAATCAGGAATGAAGATGAAAAACAAACAAATTACAAAATTTTGGCTTTTGGAGTTGTTTCTAAGAACATTGCCTAAGCATTTTCCAAAAGAGAAATTAATTAAAACTTTTCTTCCCTTCAAAATTCACTATAAAGTAATTGAAAATAGAAATCTAAATGTGTCTCCAGACAAGAAACATCTGTGTGAAAACAGAAAAGAGCTATACAACACTAACATATTCAGGTAGCTAGAAATACCGAGAAAATCAAACGACATTTTTAGTTTTCTTCTGAATGTTTGGCACTCTGGAGAACTTTCCACATATACTGGCTTATCACCTATTTAACTGCATCCATTTGTGGCTTATAATGTGTATTTACAGGATATCTTGCCTTTATGTAACATACATATTCTTCAAAACACTGAGTGTAGAACAAGTTTTAGTAACATAATCAGTCTAGAAGTAGTTTCTGACAACTCCTTATGGATTAGATACTACACAGATTCTACACCATAGGGACACAAAAGATAACACAGACATATACACTGTAGTTTAGAACACAGTGGCACTTAGTAAAGTGATACACTTGCTAGCCATAAAAATATGTTCCATAGATTTTTCTTTTTCTATTGTACTTCAGATGAAGATCTACGGAACGAACTAGTTTCTCATTAGAAGGTTAGTATACACATTGTTTTGTGACATTGATTAACAACGCCATAATAGGTCAATACTCTGCCTTCTTAACCCTGGGTTGCCTATTATGAGCTTTCCTCCCCCTCTTGCTTTCTAGTCCTTGTCCCTGGGCTGCTGTGCCCCTTTAGTTTCATTTTGTTTTATGGGCCTGTCCAATCTTTGGTCAAGGTGAACTTCAGAAGTGGCTTCATTACTGAGCTGAAAGGATGTTCAGGGCCACACTCTCAGGGTTTCTCCAGGCTCTGTCAGGCCAACCAGTCTGGTGCTGTTTTTGAGTAAGAATTCTGCTCTGCATTTTCTCCAGCTCTGTCGAAGACCCTTTCTTGTGATCCCTGTCACAACAGTCAGTGGTGGTAGCCAAGCATCATCTAGTTATGCTGATTCCGGCCGGGCAGAGGCCGTTACAGATGCGGTCCATCACTCCTCCGGACTAATCGTTCCCTTCTGCCTTTAGTTATCTCCATTGTTCCTTGCTCCCAAAGCGGTGAAACCAGAGCATCACAAGTTTTTTAGTGGCTGACTTTTGGAAGTAGACTACCAGGCTTTTCTTCTGGGGTACCTCTGGGTAGACTGAAATCATCAACCTTTTGTTTAGCAGTCTAACACGTTAACTGGTCATGAGGTCAAAACAAGTCAGAACTAACCCAGGAGCAGATAAAAGTTGTGGTGGTAGCCACAGAAACAACTGGTAAATCCAGAAGGCTTCTAGAACGTGCTCTTTTACATTACGGACAAAAAGAACGGGCAAAAAGTACTATAACAGCTAACACAGGAAGACTGTATTTTGACTCTATGTGGGTTTGAGGAGCACCTCAACATGGTCCCTGAGGGCAGGTATTTTTTAATTTCGTAAAAGCTATAAGATAAGCAAAGATTCTCAGAGAAAAAAAAAAACTTAAGGGAGTAATGAAGAGCATGTAGCTTCAGATCATACATTTTCCTCTGCCAGATATACTACTTAAAGAAAAGCCAAGAGGATACGTGGTCATGGGCATCCTGGCAGTAAGAGGTTCTGCTGTCATAAACAATCCCAGGGTAAATCCATTGGGAAAACAAATATGTCCCCCAGAATCAGTCTTTTTCCCAGTGTACAGGCTACCACATTGCCATGAGGCAAAGGCTTCTTTCCTGCTTTCTAATACCCACATTGAGGCAATCAGAAGAAAAAAAAACCCACAGGCAATCTTTCATGACAGATTTTCCAATAAGTTCTACTGTACACAGTTCATTCTTTTGTCAAGTACTCACTGAGGCCTTGCTAAAGACCAGGCACTGTTACAGGTGCAGGAGATACAGTAGCTAACAAAACAGGCAAAGTTGCTGCCCTCCTAATAGCTAAAGCTGACATCCATTGGATAAGCTGGTTATTCTTACACCCAAATAACTTCCAGTTAAGGTATGAGAACAGAAAATATTTCTAGAAGGTACACGTATTCAGTAAGTTTATTCTTTTAAAACCTGACATCTGTTTCTGTCTTCTCTCTTGCTCTCATTTTTCCCTTGTTTAATGTATGAAATCTCACATACACACACTCTGTGTTTTTCTTCGTTGTCTTTGAGCCAGTTCTGATTCATGGTGACCCCATATGTGCAGAGAAGAATTGCTCCATAGGTTTTCAAAGCTGTGACCTTTTAGAAGCAGATCTCTGGGGCTGTCTTCTGAAATACCGTTGAGTAGGTTTGAACCGCCAACCTTTCAGATGGTAGTTGAGTACTTAATCATTTGAACTACCCAGGGACTACATTATACACCCCATCACTGGGAAAAACAACAACAAAGACACCCACACATAAATATATGAACTGTGCAACTATACAAATACACAAACCAGTCATGATAGGAAACTAAGGCATGCCTACATATTTTCAAGGGCACAACAATACTCATAAACCTATCTATTACCATGTCCACATCTATAATCAAAAATGCACACGCCAAAACACTTTCTAATATAAGCTGAGGTTCTCTGCCCAGCTGTCACCTATAGTTCCTCTTCTCATCACTCTGTAAGATCCTGAAGATGAAACAGTTGTAGCCAACTTGGTACACATGCCTGTAAACATGAAAGCTCAGCTTAAATAACTGTCAAAGAAATGACAACTGCACTTTTTGCCAGAACAGGGATGAATAATTGCAAAGCCAGGACATAATTAAGCAATTCTGACTGCTGGATGCAGGAACTGTCCTTCCTACGAAAAGGCTGATGTGCCCAAGTACATGCCCTCTGGACAGGCCTCCAGACCATGCTGCTTTGAGTTCCACCTCCCCGTGCCCTTGGGAGATGGGGGATCACAATCTGATCATTGTGGAAGCTTTTCTTTGGGGCCTCCACTTTCTATATGCCGGCTTGGTGTTCTCTGCATTGATAGTGGCAGGAATCAATGACTGATATTCGACAAAGATAAGTATTTTCTTTAAAATTCTGTGAAATGAGCAAAATCTGGTTGTCGTAGATCCATTAACTAACCACACACACACACACACACACACAGCCTGAGAGAGTCCATTCTAACATTAGCTATTCACCTCCTAATGAATGACAGCATCTTTTGGTGAAACAATCCAAGCTGAGACAGAAGGCAGCTTTAAATAACAAAAGCCAAAAGGCAGCAATGAAGGAGAAAACTGTCATTGTAGGGAACGCAAGAAAGAACTCATACACAAGCATTGGGACCTGATGAGTGCACAATTAGACCTTTGTGACATGGAGAGTTTATTAGCTCTGCCATGATTTTGCATCTGCGTTGGTCAAGAACATCCAGACTGCCATTTCCTACTTCCAAGGCAAGGGTTGTGATTGGAGAGGCATTTTCCTTTCTCCCAAATACTTTATGTCAGGAATAAAATGAAAACAGGTCCCCAAATCATGGCCCCCTTGATCATCCATCAGAGCACTCTGCTGAATAAGCACAACAGAACCCTGCTGCCTCAGAGAGGACAGAAGCCAGCTTGAGTTTCTGATTCCGTTAAGAAAAATAGTTCAGCCCAGTGCCAGGAATTCAAGGGGAGGAAATTGCTCGCCACTTAGAAGCTGACTCTGGGTGTATACATGCCTCCCTGAACATACATACGCATACATGTACAGAGATGGAAAGTACATACACACACCTGCATACGAACAAATATAGGTCTGTACACGCTATAAACAGGGGAGAGTCAGACAGCCTTTTAATGCCTTTTAGTGGCAGCATATTAATTCAGCAACGAGCTCATTTGGCCTCTTTCTATCTGCAAAAAAATTAACAGTACCCATCTTTGAAGATAACAGACAAAAGAGAAGCACTTGCCCTTCAAGAGAGGCATGTGATTTGATATGAAACAAGGAACATGGAGAAAGGCTCTTGTGGACCTGAAGCACCATGGCATAAATGGAACACTTCCCTGGAAGACTTACACTCCATTGTGGTCTCAGTTCTCCCTGGATGGGACTGTTGGGCCTTCATATATCCCTTCTCAGTTTCCTCATCTGTAAAATCAGAGTGCAGAGCCTTTTTGATGTCCTCTTCAGTTTGGAAACCATGTGACTTAAAATAGTTAAGCTTTGTGAGAGTGTTTTTATTTCTTCCTCAAATAATTAATGAGGATTTTTAAGCTTAATACAGTGAGAAAGGATGTTGGAGTCAATCACACAAACACAAGCTAATTCTATAATTGATTAGAAACTAATTCGTAACTCTGAAGAGCATTTCTGCTGATGTTGCTAATGACTCAGAGAAACAGCTACTACTGGATTTTAAGGAGCCATTCTCAGTTGTTTTCAAAAACAAGGGAGGATGTCACTTCCCCTCAATGTCTACTTCAACAGAATAGGCCTGTTTCATCTATTTTCTCTATTTAGAACTTCCTAAAAGGCTTTGTTTGAACAAAAATATCCATAGGGAAGACATCTAGCTCACTGCTTTTTATGGATTGAATTGTGTCCGCTCCCCAAACACATTTTGAAACCCTAATTCCTGTACTTACAAATATCATCTTGTTTGGATAGAAGGGTTTTTGTTATATTAATGACAGTGTAGGGTAAGTTCTAAGCCTAAGCACTCCTCAGTGACAAAAAAACAGAAGAGACACAGAGAAAATACACACAGGGAAAAAGAGACAACATGAGAGGGTCAGCTACAAGCAAAGGAATCCCAAAGGTTGCCATCAGAACCCCGAAACCAGGAGGGAGGCTCCAAGAAGTAAGTGACAAAGCCAACATTCTGCTTTGCACTTTCAGCCTTCAGAACCGTGAGATGATAAATTTCTGTTCCTTAAGGCCACTCACTTGTGACATTTCAGTTTCAGCAGTCCTTGATAACTAAGGGAATGCCTGGTGGTATAGTGGGTAAGTACTGTAGCTCCTAACCAAAAGGCCAGCAGTTCAAGTCTACCAGGTGTCCCTTGGAAACTCTATGGGGCAGTTCCACTCTGTCCTATAGGGTCCCTATGCGTCAAAATCAACTCAACGGCACTGGGTTTCGCTTGGTTTAGACAACTAAGACACTGTGCCAGAGGTAACAAAGTATAGTGGGAAGAACATAGGCTCTGGATAGACACACAGATGCAGTCCCCGCTCTGTAATTCCTGGCCCTGAGACGTAGGGCACCCCAGTTACTTTCTCTGTGCCTGAGTTGCCTCCTCTTAAAGTGAACCAATGGCTCCTTTTTTCAGCTTATAGGGTTTTAAGAGGATTCACAACTCTGTATGCAAAAACCTTAGAATAGTAGTAGGCAATTACTGAGTATTCTACCCCAACATAGTGAGTATTACATTTATTACCCTTTTAGATTTCCATCGACAACATAGAACTTCCTGCGTGAAAGCGATGACAGCAGGAGAAATACTGATCTAATCTGTAAAGCGTACGCATAAAAGTAAGAAATATAGGTGGGCAAGAACCCAAGATATTATAAAGACTTCATTTTTGTTGTACTTTGTTGAATTTGGTGACACGAGCTGCCTCTAGAATATTTTCACACACAAAAAAAGGCAAGATATAAATTGTTTCATTTGGACAAAATTACAAAAGCTGCCATAACTAAAGGCACTCATGAGTAATACATCAAACCTATGCTTCAATAAAGAGAACTGTTAACACTTTAATAGCTACAGAATGAACTACTCAATTAATTTCCCACATGCTGAAACAGGTAACAATACATTTATCTGCCAGTATTATACCTTCCATATCATATATTTCCACAACTGTTAGCAATTTTATTCAGCATAACGGGAAATAAGTTGCACCTCATGGATTCAGGGAAAGAAAGTGGCCTGAGGTAGGCTGCCAGCCGAGCAACTTGCTGAAAGAGGTTTCACTTTTCTGTTTTGCTTTTGTTTTTCTTCTTCCTCCTTCATCATTTCCCATGCAAGTGTAGATGCCATAAGTCAATAGTCAAAGTCAAATTAGACCTCTCAAGTTTCTGTGCCAACATTTTCAAGACATGAGCTACAGGCTCACAGGAGTGGGACTGAACTCCATAGAATTTCAGGGCCAAAACGGACCTCCAAAGGGGTCACCTAGTCCATTTTGCAACACTGGCTTTGCTGAAAGACTCCAACTCCTCCCAAAGAGACAGTTGTCCACATCCTTAAAAATCTCCCTGTGTCTGAATTCAAGACCCTGAGCCAAATCTCAAATGACAGCCACATCAATTCTGTCATTAAGAGGACACCACATTAAATTATATGCCATGATGCAGCCTTAGCTAGTAAAACAGAGGTCAATAAACACCATCCCGATGAGCTCTGGATAGCCACATGTGGGGAGCACACGCCAGCCTGGGGACACATTATCAGAAGAAACTGCCTTTCCTGCTAACAATATTTTGGAGAACTGTTGAGCTCTTGCCTGTGGATAGCAGAAAATTGCTCTACCCTAGCTCTTCACAGGTCACAAGAAAGAAGGGCCCCATATAAGTTAGTACTGAAATCCTAGCCACCCTAGAAATACTAAATTTCCCATTTACTGTTTCTCCCTTTTCAGCTTACTCCTCTTACTCCTCTCTCAGCTCCAACACCATAGCAGCCTCATTGCGGAAAGGCAGCATCTTCCAGAGGAAGGTCAGAACTTCACCAATGGGCTGTGAAAGGTGCTGCTTTACTAGTAAAACCTGAGTGAGCTTACCTTAAAATACTTTTTAGTTATCAAGTCCTCTTAGATTGGGTCTCAGATAGACTCAATGTATTTCCAGTCCCACTTACGTTTGGCTGACAGTGCAGTCATGGACAAAAGTCTGTTTGTAATTCTGCCTGCATTCTAAACAAAGGAAGACATACTCCAATGACACAAAGGGGCACAGCACGTGTTCACACCATGCTGGTGAAGACCAGGGAGGAGGGACCTACCTTGGGTTTCACCACTTTCATAAATGCTCCTCTGACCAACGCCTCCTCTCGTTCCTGTTTGGTTACTTTCTGAGCATCTAGAAACTTCAAGTTGGGTAGCTTGTGCAGAACAAAGCATCTGGAAGACAGAGACAACTTGGTGATGTTGAGTTGAGAGCCTCTGAGGCTCATTTATCACATCCCCAGGAATCCACACCATTAATTTCCCAGAAGTGTAGACTTCTGCTGTGGTTACTTCTCTGTCCCCTCACAAAGAGTTGCAGCTATGAACAATCACTCTTTGAGGAAATCTGAATGGCTATAATTCGCATAAGCACAGAACTAAACTTTATAAACACACCTTAGTGGCACCACTGCAATCAAAGAAACACATACTTATACATTCCTGAATTGGCCCGTGGGGTATTATGGATGTGTTCTCCTCCTTCCACTTTGGAAAACAGGCCCAGCTTGTCTCACACAGAAAATTCTCAGCAAAATTAATCTACAATCTGACAATACCTTTTTTAATGGGTCAGCTGAATCACTGTCAACTCTGAGGTAAAACAGATCTAATAGTTGATGCTGAAACAAGAGACCCTGGCTTAGCATTCATGCCAATATAACTATAAACTCTAGTATCAACCAGGAAGACATCAGGATAAAAGGAACACATGTAGCTGACAAGTGCTTCCTTCATGAGTAAAACAAGGGTCTTAAAAACTTTCCTTTTGTTAGCATTGAATTATT
The DNA here is from genome assembly GCA_028571685.1 of Heterohyrax brucei. NCBI lineage: Eukaryota > Metazoa > Chordata > Mammalia > Hyracoidea > Procaviidae > Heterohyrax > Heterohyrax brucei. Next base: position 78,083,786 of record CM053154.1, on the reverse strand, counting down.
TCCATGATGGTACTATGAAAACTGTCATTTTTAATTAAAAAAACAAGGGGAGTTGGCTTATAGGGGATATTAACAGCTTTTCAAATGCTATTTGGTCTCTATTCTTCTGGAAAGACTGTTTGGCATCCATTGTGAACTGCAAGATAAGACAATGACTACTTGTGACCGACTGTATTCAAGCCCGTACATATAAAGTACACAAGAAGAGTCACTCAGCCTGGGTACAGGCAGGTGTCTAGTCCTATAATTCTCTTCCTTCAGTGACAGAGAATAACCCAGATACTCCTCACCATGTCCCTATACTTGTATCAATCTCATGAACAACTATCTTACCCCTATTCTGCTTACAAGAGACGAGTATCCAATGTCAAGGCAATATGCTATTTCCAAAGGAATCTTTCTTGCGCCTAGGTTGCTCAGTGTTTACTCATATTTCAAACCTACTTACATTAAGTTGTTTTTTTTTCTGCACCTGCATATAACCTAAGTTTCTCCCTTTCTAGTACTTCTAGAACACATTATCAGTGTCATGCAGTGTGACATTTCATGTGGTTGTTAGGTAATTATCTAGTATCCTTACCTAAACCGTAAGCTTGAAGGCAAGGACAAATTTCTTTGCTCATCTTCACTTCATCTAGGACACTAGCACTAGAATGGACACAATGAAAGGCCAGCTCAAATCAGTTGCACAAATATTTCATGAGTGCCAACTATATGCTAGGCCTTGTGCTGAGGTGATTATGGCACGGTGTCTGCTCTAAAGACATTCAGAGTGTAATAGGAAGATACAGAACATTGAGATAATTAGATGTCAATATGGTAAAGTGCCAAGACTGTGCTTCCATGTAGGGCAGTGATGCAAGCACAGAGAAAGGGATCTACATTACTCACTGAATACCTGATAACTAAAGGTAAAAGGAGGAATAGGACATCTCAAGCAGGTTTCAGAGAACCAAACCCTAAAGCAATCCTAAGGACTCAGTCTTTTCTCCATGCAGACATTACTTGGGGAATGAAGTTATCTCCCTCTTTGCTGGAACTTTGGCTTCCCAGAGCCATCTTCCATCACACAAGGTGCCTTAACATCACCAAGTGGCCTTCATCTGCTTGTCAGAGTACAGACTTAGCTGGTCACAGAAAAGACAGAGGCAGCAACTTAGTAACTTCTGATAATAACCTTCATACTCATTTTGCAGTGAAATACTTTGAAATTATTTGAAGTATATTTTTCTTCCCCCAAAATGTTCACCCTAACCCTTGAAGACCTAGAAATTTGACTCTTTGCCTATCTCCTGATTCCTTTCCGACCATTTTTACCTCCTTTCCTATTTTTCCCAGCACCTCTCTCTCTCTTCCCTTTCCAAACAGTCCCTTAGCCTTATTCAAAATCACGGAAGTTTCACAAAGGATCCAAATGTCTTTCCCATCCTCTGCAGAATTCCCATCAGCCTCAGTCAATGCTAGGGAAAACTCCATCTTCTGCTTGTAGCAGCAGTGTCTTGATGACAACAGATTCTTTCAAATAAAGACATGTAGAGACAGAAACAGTATGTCAGGAGTGACGCTCAACCGAGTAAAGACACCCACTAAGTGTAGGGTGGGAAAAGATGAATATTCAGGTGAAGAAAACATCAGTACTAGAAAACCAGCCAATGTTTAATGATGGAATGAAAGATGCCTTCACAGGGCTGGCAGGAACCAGGATGACAACAGACAGCATATTGTCATCTCACCCCACTTTGGATCACAGCCCTGAAATCAAAGTAGAGAGAGAGAGGTGCTGGCTTTTAAGCTAGTTAAAAATTTTAGATGACAGAGAGCTGCTGTTTTCAGAGCACTCCTTTTACACAAAGAAAGAGCCCACGAAAAATAGGCTGCCAAGGTGTCCCTGGGACTAGGGGTGACTTAACTCCCACCGTCAGTGCAGCCTGGGGTTTCCAGGTAGGTGGCAGCCTGGCGAGGTGTGAGGAACACTCAGAAGTCTTATCCTCACTAGTTCTGATTCTCGGCGCTGGGTCCAACGGTCCTGCCTCAGAGACGCCTTCCTCTGTTTACGTACTCAGCCGTCCATTCACTCCTGCAGCCACTCAACAGCAACAGCACAAGATTAGTAAGCAGCGAAAGCCTGTCAGGACCTGGGCGAGGTGCTAAGGATGAAGAGATGGACCAAACAGACAAGATCTCTGTTTTCAAAGAGACTATGTTCTAACACTGCAGTTTTTCAGACTTGAAGAGCATATGCATTGCCTGAACTTGCTGCACATAGTTCACTGAGCCCCTGGAGATTCTGATTCAGTAGTTCTGAGGTAGGGCATGAACATTTGTTTCTTACAAGTTCTCAGGTAATGCTGATAGTCTTGTGACTCCAATTTGAGAACAACCTGCCCTGGTGGGAGTAGTGGTTAAGAGCTCAGCGGCTAACCAAACTGTTGGCAGTTCGAATCTACCAGCTGCTCCTTAGAAACCCTGGGGCCGTACTACTCTATCCCATACGGTCTCTGGAAGTCGGAGCTGACTCAGTGGCAGCATGTACGGTTTTGCGTTCTCTTTGTAGGGATAGTAACACCTAGAGATGTAACAGTCTGGAGATTAGCCTTAGGGGATGTGATGAAGGTGCCACATCTACCAGATCTTCTTGCCCCTTGGCGGTTTGGAACCAGCTCTAAACACTACGGCCAAGTTTTAAAGCCAGTAGGCTTCTGGCCTGTCTGCCCCTTCCTGGTCTTGGAGATCTATTCTCTTTCCTTGCAGGTCATGTCAGGGTGTCAAAAGCCACAGCTTCAATCCTGAGTGTAATACTAGTTTGCCATAAAAATACAAGAAAGGATTCCCGAAGCCACAGGAAGAAGGCTTTTACAATATCAATTCGACCCTTGTAAATTTAATCCTGGGTTATTTGTTGCACCAAAATCTCTTTACTGTGATGTATTACTTAGTTACTGGGGTTATCACAGCCGCATCCTAAAGTTGCATAGTACATAAAACATTTCAGTTAACAATGTGGGAAGGTTAACTCCCCCAGATAACCTGCAATCACAAGAGCTAGTCCAGATGACAAGCCGCTGTCAGCTTCCTCAAGCTATTGATGGTTCAATCAGTTTGTTTTGAAGGTAAAGTACAACAAAAGGGCAGTAAACTTATTCAGACTGTCAACAGGGGCTGTCGGGAATGGGGCTTGCAGGTAAGTAATTCTGGGTGTTTTAAGGCTATTATCAAACAGCAGTGGTTGAAGGAAGAGACAGCTACTAATAACACAGAAGGCAGCCATCATAAACCACTTTATGGCAGAAACCCCCACCTATAAATCCTGCGACACCCAGAGACAGCTTCAGATTTATAAAACTGCTTGTTAAGCTGGGGAGCTGCTTAATGAAAAGAGATCCATCTAAATTTCAAGTTTTACATCCCTAACTCCAAAGGGCAACTCCAATTCTCCTGAACTTCTCAAGGTAGCCGGGGAAAGCCCAAAGGCTTCGTGTGGTGGAGTCAGAGGCACTCTTGGCTATGATGGGGAAGGTGAGGTTATCCAGAGGAGAGCAAGGATCCTGGGAGAATGTTTTAAGACCATTTGTCTGTCTAGAAACTTAGTGTCTCTGAAAGTAAGAGATGAGTACACATAGCTTGTCAAGCTCTCTCTTTTCACACAGAATGTTCTTTTCTTAAAGCACTCTAAGGAGAGAACTAAATCCAGTGGTGTAGGAAAAAAAAACAGGAGACAGGTTTTTGTGCTCCAAAATAAATTTTCTCTGCCCAAATCCTAGTGCTCTGGCATTTTTCATTTAAATTTCAAAAAGAGAGGAGGCTGCTCTGGCCCCCTGATCACAACTTATACCTTAGGAGAGCTGGATGCTCTCCAGTAACATGCCACGTGCCACGTCTATGGAAAAGACAAGCTGGGTCTTCCTTGTCTGTGCCTGTCATGGGCATCTATGTTTCCTTCTCTGAGGAGATTCTATGTAACAAATACGAAGTTTCCAAATCCTGAGAGGACTAGGCATGCAGTCACTGGCATTTTTGCCTACGTCCTTCCACATACGCATTTTCACATTACTTCCTTCTGCCCTCTTCCTCCCATGGGGTGCAGAAGACGGAACAAGCCACTGATGTCCTACCTAGGGCTGCTGAAGGCTGCAAACGCTGATCCATAAACTGTTATTTTCAATATTTCACAAAGCCTAGCAGAGTAGGAAAAGCACAGCAACAAAGCATCATGCTTCTTTGCTTTCTAATGAATTACATCAATTCAGTTAGGTAACACTGTTTACCTCACGCTAATCAAAAGCCATGATAACAAGCTAAGTGTGTCTGATTAATAAAATGTTAACAGTGGCTCAAATGCAGCTTATTTGAGAGACCAAAACTTTTAAAGTGCAGCAGAAAACATTAAAAAGACTTCATAATAAAAAGCTTAGGAACTAACAGGCAGAGGAAGGCATCCAGATCCTGAATGCATCTCATATGTGATCTTGGTTCAGTCTCTATTTCCCTTCTGAGCCTCAGTTTCTCCATCTGTGCAATGAAGAGGTTGGAGTAAACGGTGCCTAAGCGTCGTTTGAGTTTTAGCTTGCTTAAACCCTATTATCTGAAAGTTAACTGACAACCAAAGCATCCACATCCTCCTTCCTTATTGCTCTAGTTTCCTTACATAACCAGCCCCTGCACCTCCAGGTAAAGGAGGACTGTGAGAAAAAGTCAGTAAGGACCAAGGAGGAATCAACAAGCAGCGCGAGTGGAGTAACTCCAGACGCTCTGAGAGACGACAATGACCCACTCGAACGAGCCGAGGTGCGCTGCCCTGCAGCATTAACGAAGGCCTGACAGCCAGCAGAGGCTGGCTGACTTTCCTCACAGTTCACCAGCACCCTGTTTGAAGTCCCTGTGCAAACAATACACCCACAGCACCGAACAGGGACCTCTGCAGAGGGTAACCGGCAATTACTCTGTGGGCTTCTGTCACTTTGATCTTTAGGTCATGACCTTTGCTTTCTTGTGATCTTCAAAGCCCAGATTGTAGATTAGCTGGAGAATGCTAGCTGGGTTATGTAAACCACAAGTTTTACAGCTCCTATTCAGCTGGAAAATGACGGTGGCTCAGGACAGCCAACAGACAGTGGCATGGCAGGTCCCTCCCTCTTTTCCCCTGGGCTGACTGCTACAGACACAGGGCAGGCCCTAGGGCTCCTCCCTAGAAGTAAACAAAGAAAGAGTGTTACACTGAAATAATTTAGAGCTGTGAGGAATACAGAGGGGCAAGGGAAGATCAACTGGAAACTGGGGGACTGGAGAGCAGGGACAGCAAAGCGGTTGGTGACAGACCGTAAGACCAACTCCCTTATTTGACAGGTGAGGTCCAGCCCTCGTGGACCACCGATCTCTTAGTCTAACTTGTTTCTCCAGTCAGAAGACAAAAGAAATTTAAGGAAGACAAGAAATATAATCTTCTGGGTATTCAAGCTTCCCGTGCCTGGTTCATTATTTTGGCCAATGCTGGAGACCATGAGAAGCCCCACGTGGTTTCTGAATACCATGGTGGTCACTCATGCCAAGCAGCCTCACCTCAGTGCCGTCTTCCTGCCCAAACCCTGAAGGCTTCCCTTATCACATTCACCTCCATTCAACATTCATCCCAAAATAGCAGTGCACTATGTACATGCAGCAAGATGTGAGCGAGCTTAAGCTCCTATGTTAACATGGCAAGGAGCACTTCTCAGCCATGAGCTATGATGAATGGCAACAGGAAACTCCAGGCACAGCTCTGCTCCTTCCCAGCAGGGCCAGCACACTACTCAACAACTCAGTAGTATGCTCATGTTCACACACAGATTTAATGAGCCTGTTTTACGAGGGGGATCTGTGCCAAGAAAATCCAACTGGGTGCACAGGGGCTAAGTGAGGAAGTAAAAGGGGGTGGGCATACGGAAAGAGGAGGAAGACTGGGCAGAAATCAAAGCATCCATGCAGCCATTTCCAGTAACTCCACAAATCTAGTCACTTCCCATTTCTGGTCCAGTGGTTGGCCACAATGTGACCTAAAATAGGGCTGACCTCTCTAAAATCAACGTCTCCCATGGAAATGAAACAACAGACATACTTGTTTTGATGTATGGCTGGGTGACATATTATAAATATTACATCACATAAGCACAGAGGATGCCAATCAATAAGAAATTTTTTTAGACAGCACTAAATAAACCATGGGTTCTTGCTTCTGAATACACTCCTTTAAGGCTCCCACTATTGCTTAAATGATTAATAGAAGACATATTGTCAGAAAATGTACTTAAAGTGAAAAACAGTAAACTGTAGAAATATCATTCACTTTTTAAGCAATTTTCTAGTGAAAATGTCACACAAATTTACATAGAAGCTGTACTATTAGGCTCTGGGTAACCACTAGATGGAAGGCAGACCTCACTCTTTGGGGGCAAAAGGGCCAGGAAAATATTTAACTCAAAGTAAAAAGGCAGCTATTTTGCTTTGTATAAACCCACATGCCAGAGGAACTCTGCATCCAAAAGTCAAGTCATGGAACCCTAAAAGTTCTCAGAGGCAAATGATGTGGGACGCTATGAAGACACAACCGAGCAGAGCGCAGCCACAGACTGCCAGACAGTAACATACAGGAGCGCAAGTTTAAACTCAATGAAGCAGAGTTACTCACAGGCTCCAAGGTATGAATTGCATCATACACACATTTATGACATCCAAATACAAGTGTGAGTGCTTGTTAGACAAAAAAGCAAAGTAAAATCAATATTTCTTTTTTAAGTTCTGGAAAACTGGCCTACCATTCCCCTCAAGGATCAGTGTAAGTGAAACTCGGTGGACACGCGCTCAACATTCCCTCTTCCATTCTTAGTTCCTAATTGTTTCAAAGGGTGAACGTTTTTCTTGACTTTTTTTAATTCTAAATCAATAACAATTTTACAGTCTGTGTTGTGTTACCATATAATACCCAGAAATTTCACCTCTATTCTATTCTAGCTTCCCTGTTCCCTATTCCCCCGCGTGACAGTATGCTTCTGCTTTCAACTGGATCTTCCTATGACCTTTGACCAAGGTCTGGTCCTCCTCACCCGATCGACTTGGCTCCAGCAAACTGTCCCTCAGACAACCCCGTGTACATTATTGAGGGTTTGTTCGCCTCCAGTATCACTCGGTGCTGTGTATGGTCAGGTCAGTCTTTGTCGGAGGAGCTAGCTCCGGTGCTGGATGCAGTTTACGGTTAGAGAGTCTGGAAGCCACGCTCCCAGGGGTCCTCCATTCAGAAGGACCATCAGGTATGGTGTTTTAGTCAAGTTCTAGCTCTGCCCTCTGCTCCATCACCCACTGTGTCTACTGTGTCCGCGTACCACATACAGGCTGAGTCTTGTACCATCGTGGGCGACTTAATGATTTTCTAAGGTAAATCTGAAGGGAACTGATTTTGCCTGAGTGTCAGGCCCTCATGGCAACTTTGCCACAGGGCTTCCCAAGAGATCACGTGGGTTCAAACTCTCTCTGAGAATTTGCATTTCTTACAAGTCCCCAAGGGTGCTAATACGACTGATTAAGGACCAGTTCTGAGAACCACTAAAACCAAAACCAAATCCACTGCTGAGGAGTCAATTCTGACTTATAACAACCACATAGGATGGAGTAGATCTGGCCCATAGGGTTTCCAAGGAGTGCCTGGTATATCTGAACTAGCGACCTTTTGAGGAAAACCACTAGAAGAGCCAAAAACAAAACCAAACCTGTTGGCATCAAGTTGATTCCAACTCATGGTGGCCCTGTAGGTCACAGTACAACTGCCCCATAGCGTATCCAAGGATTGACTGATGGATTTGAACCACTAACCTTTAAGTTACCAACTGAGCCGTTAACCACTGTACCATGAGGTTTCCACTAGTATTGCAGTGATTCTTGCAATTTATCACATATAAAATCACCTGGGGATCTTGATAAAATATAGGTTGTGATTCAGTATATCTAGGGTGGAACAAAGTAGTCTGAAGACTTGCTTTGTCAAATGTTCACTAGCAGCCTTTCCAGGCCATCCTCTTCCAAAAGAATGGACATATGGTGGGAAGGACACGCTTGAAAGAGACCTTCAAGCTCATGACATGGATGGCTCTTCTAGAATCAGGTCCTCACTAAAGACCAGGATTTGGATTGAGAGACTCTGAATAACAGTCCCTTGTTAACAGCCTTTGTTGACATCCAAATAGATCTGATTCCAAGTAGGCAGTGAATTACTTGGGCTGCTGACAGGGCCTTGCATTTATCTGTAAGTACTCAGGTCCTAAGAGGTAGGAGTAATCGTACGTCACCTCCAATGAACCGTTATCACATGCTTATTACATGTCCAAAACTTTAGGCGCTGATGAGGCTGCAAAAGACCAGAAAAGCCACCAACCCTTACTCATCTCAAGACTATTCTTTTGATGTTGAATTATGTAGTAAAAGAACTACACAAGACAAAATGTGCTAAAATGGCATGAGATGGTGGTGATGGATAAAATGTACCTACCTGAGAGCACACTATCTCCAAATGATAGAGTCAACAGGGAGATTAATTACCACTACATACAGTAGTCTTAACTGAACATCAAGATCACCTATTGACTATTTTGTCTTCTTTTCCACCAAATGAATGAGAATATCTTGGATTGCTCAGAGGTATATCCCTGGTTAAGGACCACTGAACTAGACTGTCTTCACAATTAAAATGCTCTACTGGCAAAGTTGAACTCCACGTCAGAGCTTTTGATCTGACCTCTAACACCAGAGATCTTAGTGTTTATGCCTCCATAACCAGTTATAATTTAAAAAATATATTACTAGCTTATCTTGTCCTTTTACGACCTCCCATGCTTTATTTTTGCTAATACTTCTATCATTATGAAAAAAAAAAAAAAAATCTGCTTACCAGAGCATTCATATATAGCTTTCTGGCTCCATAAATTGAATGAATGAATGATTCTGTGTGTATGTGTGTGTGTGTGTGTGTGTGTGTGTGTGTGTGTGTGTGTGTACATGTATAAAAGTTTCAGTTGTATTTCTGGTGTGGCATCTGTCTTACTGCTTTGCCTTTATACTACATGAATGTTTCAACTACAGTCTTTCATGAGTCACCATAGATTTTGTATTAATCTCAATAGAATAAGTTTTCTCAAATCATTATCTTCCTTTCCTCTAACCTGTATAAGTCTAATTTCAGTGGTCCTACCTGACTGTATTTCCTCTCTTTCCTTTCTGCTTCTGTCTTTCTGTCCCTACCTCCTTTCTGCATTAATTAGGGGTAGGGAATTCATGAGAGATTACATCATAATGAAAGAGAAGTTATACATATGAAAAGATCAGTAAAACATTTGCAAGACATTAAAAATGAAGGTACACAGAATTTAAAATGAAGAAAAACAAAATGACTTCAGTCTGATATAGGTAAAAATTATCCTAAGAGATGCAATTTTGGACCAGAGGCTTCAAAGTAGCTAGTCTAGGAACAGAGAGAAGCAGAGAAAAAAAAAAAAAAAAAAAAACATTTGAACCTTCCTGGTACACCAAGCACATGGTTAGTGGACACCCGTGAAACAGTTTTATGTTGGAGAGATATGGCCTGAGACTTGTGGGACTTCCTAAACTTTGGTGGGTCATTTTTTGTGACTTTAAGGCAAGCCACAGAAAGATCTTATGACACAGGGGAGGGGTCAGCAAACTAAAGACCATAGATAAAATCTGTTTTGTTAAATAAAGTATTACTGAATCATATGTCGATCCTTTGTGAATTGTTCACGGCAACTTCAGCACTACAACAACAGAACTGAATAGCTGCAACAGAGACCATATCATCCACAAAGCCTACAATATTTACTATCTGGTCCTTTGGAGAAAATATTTGTTAGACTCTGACCTAGACCACCCAATTGATTTTCATCTTTCTTGGCTCCCACGGCCTTAGCAAAGAGAAACAATGGTTCCAGGTTACCAAGTGGTAAAGAAAATCACACACTGTTATGGGAACTCCTCTGATATTTACCAAGCATCTACTACATAAACAAACTGACAAAAAACTCACTGCCATTGAGTTAACTTCTGACTTACAGCAACCCTATAGGACACAGTGGAACTTCCCCATAGAGTTTCCAATGACAGTCTGGTGTATTCAAACTGCTGACCTTTTGGTTAGCAGCTGTAGCAGTTAACCACTATGCCACCAGGGTTTCCATCTACTGCATAACCTACAGTAAAACAGCAACCCCCAAAGATGTATTTTTTTCCCTTTTCCCACCAATGCTCAAGTCCCTAGATACTCACCTGTATCTCTTGTAGTCTTCCTCATCCTTTTCCAAGCTGACCAGTTCATTGGGGCATGCCATATTACCAAGCAGGCTGAGGTACTCCAGAGCTGGTGTCACTTCTGCCAAGTTATCAAGCAGACACTCTAAGTCGGTGATGTGACAAAGGTTAAGGATCTTGATCCAGGGAGACAAAAGGCTTAGCAGAGAGCGTGGACCACAACTGACAGGCACAGCCCAGTAGCTGACAAGACTGATGTGCTCTCCTGAGATGACATGACTGAGGGTTGGAAGCAACTTAGCTACACGTTGGAACGTTGCTAGTTTTCCACTCCCACTGTTAGGGCCACAGCCCAGCTTTTCTCTGGGAATGTATGGTTAGCCCAGAGCACCTGAGGGAAAATGAATGTTATTCTGTTTTTTATCATTTTGTTTTTAATGATGAAAGGGTAGGTTTCATGTAGTAAAATATTTTGCAATATATAAATCCATAAAACTTATTTTTCTAACAAAAAAAGAATTATTTTTCAGGCTTTACAGGGAATTTACCATTAAAACATATGAGAATGGCATGGATTCAAACAGAGTTGGGCACCGCCCCTTAATTGAAGAGACTGTGATGGAGCTCAGCATTGTTCAGCAGCCTTAACCCACTGCCATCGAGTCGGGTCCAACTCACAGTGACCCTAGAGGTCAGGGTAGAACTGCCCCATTGAGTTTCCAAGGGGCACCTGGTGGATTTGTACTGCTGACCTTTCGGTTAGCAGATGTAGCACTTAACCCACCACACCATCAGAGTTCCCTTATCCAGTATCGTTGGTGGTGTCAATAAGGCATTGTGTTAGGGGAAAGGAGAAAAACTAGGAGGAAGAGAGAAAGAGAGCAAGGTAGACAGGTTTAGGCAAATGCAAGTAAAAAATGCAGTCCCTGAGAATCTTTTGTGAATCTAATGTTTTGTGAAAGGAAAAATGAAAGAGAAAGGAATGAGGACACATCATTGGGTAAGATTATTCCACAAGTTATCCTTTTCAAACTCCAGTTCAAACAAGGCAAACACTGAAACCTCACAAACCAAAAATGGCAAGAGTCATAGAATCAGGGAATCGAATCACAGGTTTTGAGAACAACTTAATAATAACCTAGTCTGTATATCAACTCCTGGCTTGAGCTAAACACAGAAGAGCTGAGCCCTAGACAAGATGATGATCGGGATCCGTGAACAAAGTACCAGACTATCACATGGCAGTGGCAAACAGCCTATGGAAGAGGGGAGTTAGCCGGTGCCAGTGGACAGAATGGTAACCTTGCTGGGAATGACAGCAGCACAGAGTGCCAGAAGGTACAGTAGGAACACAGGAAGAGTTAGCGTACAGTCTCCAGGAATGGAGTGTACTTGGACCTGGGAAAGGAAGGTAAAATCAAAGGAAAAGGCTGCCCTTGTTGTGTCAGGCTGTTACCTAACTTTGGATTGTACTTAGGTTTTTCTTATACTTCAAGTTACTACAGTGGAATGAACTCCAAATCCAACCATTGTTTGAGTCCAGTACTTAAGATATTTGCCAAAAGGTCACCGTAAGACAGCATACTCCACTTTTTAAATCACAATAAAGAAGTCTCCTTCCCACCAGGGTTGAGTCTTCCTCTAACTTCCAACCACTGATGTAGTTCAACCTCCTGGAGACACAGTTAATACTGCATTCTCCTCTTGCACCTAATGACTCTTTGGTATTTGAAGCACTTATCTTCCTTAAACCTTATATTCTGCAAGCTAATACCTTCAAGAATTCTTCATAAACATACTTGACCACTGCCTTAGGTAAGAATAAGTGTTATACTTTGGGAGGGAGCAACAGAGATAATGAGAGCAAATGCACCAGCAAGAGAAAAACCAGTCAACAAGTGGCATGAGCACGTTCATCTACTGTTTGCTTCAGTGTGCCAACATCATCCCATTTACTACACAATAACAGGAAAATTGATATGGAAGTTATTCCTCTTTCAAATCTTTCAAAACTCACGTCCATGAATGATCACAAGAGACCACTAGAAGGAAGATGATAGGGATGGAAGCATGTCTGGAAGATGAAAGGAAAGGTCCCATTAGGAGGTAAGTTTGAAAATAATAATGGGTAAGAGGCCAAGAGTCAAAATATTAACAGACATCACCACCAAAGACAAAATGTGCCTATTACCTTTTAAAATGAAATTTAACTATGACACTCCTCAAGAAAAAATCTTCTAAATATAATGAATTCAACTGACAGTAAACTATTTCAGAGAAAACTTTTGGTTTTTCCAACAGATTTTATCTTTGCATGTTTCACATTCATTGTTGGGAGGGAGGGAAAGAGACAAGGAGAGAGGCAGGGAGGGAGGGACAGTTCATTGCTCACTTGGGCAAATGCAGTATTTGTAGGATCACAGGAGAGTGTTGTTGTTAGGTACTATTCAGTCAGTTCAACTCATAGCAACCGTAAATACAACAGAAGAAAATACTGCTCCATTCTATGCCATCCTCACAACCATCATTAGCCTATTATTGTAGCCACTGTATCAGTCAATCTCAATCTCATTGAGAGTTTTTTTGTGTACGTATGCTGAGCCTCTACTTGACCAAACATGATGTTCTTCTCCAGGGACTGATCCCTTCTGATAATGTGTCCAAAGAACGAGAGACATAGTCTTGTCATCCTTGCTTTTAAGAAACATTCTGATCATACTTTTTAAAAATTGTTATTAAATGAAAGTTCACAATCCAAACCAGCTTTGCATGCCTGCCTATCTGCAGCTCCATCTTTTCTCCTCACCCGGTCACAGCATGTTCCTCCTTTTTTTAAAACTGTGATTAAGTGAAAGTATATAATCCAAATTAAATTTGCATGTCTGCCTATCTACAGCTCCTTCTGTTCTCCTTGCCCAGTGACAGCACACTCTTCCTTTTCATTCTATATATGTTGTATCCTCTTAACAATCTCCGGTCCCCTCCTCTCCATGCTCTCCTCAACCTTCTAGCAAAAGGCCAGCAGGACAGCATTCTACAGATGCACAGCCCCATAAGGTACACACACCATATGGTCACCTTGTGTCCCTGAGTCCAGTCCACTCAGGTTTCAAAAGCTGACTTCAGTAATGTTTTCTGGTCAGGAGCAGCAGCAGGTCTAAGGGCCATGCTCTCAGGGCTCCCCAACAAGGCTGTTGGACTATCCATTGCAGTCTTTCAGTGGAGTTATTGAGGTACACCCCTCTTTTTCTCATGTTGCCACTGGAACTCGACATTGTGTGCCCCATCACAGCTGTCTTTGGTGGTGGCCACTATCTGTTTCCTCTGATCACATGTTGATACAGTCACACATTCACATGGGTCCTTCCGTCTCCTGTGCCCTTTTTTCCTCATATCCTTGTTTTTCTTGATGATCATCTGTTCTAGATGACTCGGGACTATTTGCTGTACCTCAGATCGCAGTTTGCTAGCTTTTAAGACCCTAGGTGCCACTCACTAATATAGGGTGCAGAAGACTCTCTTAGCAATAGGCTAGTTATGCCAATTGGCCTCAACGTCCTCTGTGAGTGTGGTCCTTAGACCCTCCACCCCTGCTACTCTATCACTGCAATATTAGTTAAGATTAGAAGAGTTCAGTTTATGTTGAAGTCTAGTTAAGTTGATCTTCTTTCTACTTGTGTGCTGTCACTGCTTTCACCCAAACAAATTTCTGTCAGCTATCTAATCTATGACCAACCCTCTCCCTCCCTCCCCACCCTGGCAGCCGTTAGAGTCTTTTCTTCTGTACATAAGTCTATTTTTAAGTCCTTATAGTAGAAGCCTCAGACAATATGTGTCCTTGTGTCACTAACTGATTTCACTCACCATGTCTTCCAGCTGAAATCAGGTTATGAGATACTTCTTAAACTCATCGTTGCTCTTTATCATCACACACTGTTCCCTTGAATATATGTACCTTAGATTGTTTATCCATTCTTCCATTGTTGGGCATCTGGGTTGCTTCCATCTTTTTGCTGTTGTAGATTGTGCTGCAATAAACATTCATATGCATGTATCTATTCATGTGACTTTCTTGGTTCTGTAGGATATATTCTGAATGGTGGAATTACTGGATCAAATGATCTATCTATTTCCAGCTTTTTAAGGAAGCATCAAATTGCTTTCTATAGAAGTTGTACCAATTTGCAATCCCACTAGCTGTGTAGGAGAGTTCCAATCTCTCCACAACCTCTCCAGCATTTCCTGTTTTGTGTTTTTTGGATCATGGTGGGGTGAGATGATATCTCATTGTAGTTTGGATTTAGATTTCTCTAACAGCTCATGAACATAGTGAGTCTTTCCTCATGTGCCTTTTGGCTGCCTGTATGTCTTCTTTGGTGAAGTGCCTGTCCATCTCCTTGCCCATTGTTTAAGTGAGTTATTTAGCTTTTCTTGCTGATAGTTTACAGGAAATTGTAGATTATGGAGATCAGATGTCAGTTCAACATGTAGTTGCCAAATATTTTTTTCCTATTCTGTATGTGGTCTTTTAACTCTTTTGATAAAGTCTTTAGATAAGCAGAAGTGTTTGATCCTTAGTAGTTCTCATTTATCTATTTTTTCTTCTGTTTATTGGGCTTTATTTGTCAGATTTGGAAGTCTGTCTGAGTTGTGTATTAAAATCTCCATTGTTGACTCTGTTTTTTCTTGCATGATCTTTATTGTTTTAGGCTTCATATTTAGTTCTTTTATCCAATTTGAGTTAGTTTTTGTGTAAGGTATAAGATATGGGTCTTGTTTCAGTTTTTTGCAAATGGATATCCAATTTTGCCAGCACCATTTGTTGAAGAGACGTTTTTAACCCAGTTTACAATCTCACAGCCTCTGCTGAATATCAACTGTTCATAGACGATGGTGGCATCTCCGGGGTCTCGATTCTGTTCCATTGCTCCATATGCGTCTTTTTGTACCAGTAACTGACTGTTTTGACTACTGTGGCAGTGTAATAAGTAGTAAGGTCACATAGTATGAGGCATCCCACTGTGTTCTTCTTCTTCAGTAGTGCTTGGCTTATCCAGGGTTTTGTCCCTCTTCAAACAAATTTGGTGATTTGCTTCTCCATCTCATTAAAAAATGTCACTGGCACTTGTACTGGGATTGCATTGTATACGTAGATCACTTTGGGTAAAACAGACATTTTCACAATGTTAAAGTCTTCCTATCCATGAGCATGGTACGTTTCTCCTTGATGTAAGTCTCTCTTGGTTTCTTGCAGTAAGGTCTTGTAGTTCTCCTTGTATAGGTCTCTTATTTCTGTAGTTAGATTTATTCCTAGGCATTTTATCTTCTTGGGGGCTACAGTAAATGGTATTGATTTGGTGATTTCTTTTTTCATGATATCTTCGTTGGTATAAAGGAATCCTATTGATTTACTTATGTTTATCTCATATCCTGATACTTTGCTGAACTCTTCTATTAGTTTGAGTCGCTTACTTATGGATTCACTAGGATTCTCTGTGTATACAATCATATCATCTGCAAAAAGAGAGATCCTCACTTCTTCTTTGCCACTGTGAGTGCCCTTAATTTCTTTGTCTTGTCTAATTGCTCTGGCTAGAACTTCTAATACAATGTTGAATAGAAGTGATGAGAGTGGGCAGCCTTGTCTAGTTCCTGTTCTCAAGGGGAATTTTTGAGTTTCTCTCCATTCAGGATGATGTATGCAGTTGGCTTTGGATACATGCCCTTTATCATGTTGAGCAATTTCCCTTCTATTCCTATTTTACAGAGAGCTTTTAGCATGAACAGGTGTTGGACTTTGTCAAACGTCTTTTCTGCATCAATTGACAAAATCAGGTGTTTCTTATCTTTTGTGTTATTTATATGGTTGATTGCATTCATTGTTTTTCTGATGTTGAACCAGCCTTGCAACCCTGATATGAATCAAACTTGGTGGTCACGATGAATTGTTTTTTGATATGTTGTTGAATTCTATTGGCTAGGATGTTCCTGAAAAATATTGCATCTAGGTTAATGAGGATACTGGTCTGTAATTTTCTTTTTTTATGGGATATTTCCCTGGCTTTGGTATCACAGTTATGCTGGCTTCATAGAACAAATTTGGGAGTATTCCATCCCTTTATATGCTGTGAAAGAGTCTCAGTAGTTTTGGAATTAACTCTTCTCCAAAAGTTTTGTAGAAACTTTGAACATTGAAGCCATCTGGGCCAAGACTTTTTTTGGTTGGTAGTTTTTAAATGTCATTTTCAATCTCTTCCTTTGTGATGGGTTTATTAAGTTGTTCTAGTTCTTGTGATAATTTTGGTAGGTGATATGAATCTAGAAATTTGTCTATTTCTTCTAGATTTTCAAATCTGCTAGAGTACACCAGCCAAGTGCCATCAAGTCGGATCTGACTCATGGCGACCCTAGGGGCCAGCGTAGAACTGACCCTCAGAGTATTCAAGGTGGATTTGAACTGCCGACCTTGTGGTTAGCACAGTCTTTCATAATATTCTGTTATGATACTTTTGACACCAGTTGGTTCTGTTGTGACATCTCTCATCTTGTTTGTTATTTGGGTTGTTTCCTCTCCTGTTTTTGTTTTGTAAGTTTAGCCACTGGTTTGTCAATTTTTTTGATAGTTTCAAAACACCAACTTTTTGTTTTGTTAATTTTTCAATTCTTCTTCTATTCTCTAATTCATTTAGTTCTACTCTAATCTTTATTATTTGTTTTCTTCTAGTGTCTGAGGGGTTCTTCCATTGTTCTCTTTCTACTTGATCAAGCTATAGGGTTAATTCTTTGATTTGGGTCCTTTCTCCCTTCCAGATGTTGCATTTATAGAGATAAACTGACCTCTGAGCACTGCTTTGGCTGTATTCTGTATACTCTGGTAGGAAGTGTCTTCTGTCTCGTCTGATTTCATAAGTTTCTTGATATTGCCCTTGATTTCTTCTATAAACCATAGCTTTTTGAGCAAAGTGTTGTTCAGTTTCCGTGAGTTCCAATTTCTATCTGTTTTTCCTGCTATTGATTTCGACTTTTATGACTTTATGCTCTGAGAAGATGCTTTGCAATAAGCCAATGATTTGGATTTTGTTGAGACTTGCTTTATGTCCTAACACATAGTCTATTCTGGAAAATGTTCCATATGCATTGGAGAAGAAGGTGCACTTATCTGTTCATAGGTAAGAAGTTCCGTATATGTTGATGTTTCTAGTTAGCTAATTGTCTCAATGAGATCTTCTGCATCTTTACTGAGCATTTTTCTGGATGATCTGTCCATTATTGAAAGTGGAGTATTGAAGTTTCCAACTATTATGGTGGAGTGATCCATCTCATTTTTTCAATGTAGTCAGTATTTGTTTGAAATATTGGTGCATAAATATTTGTTAAGTCTTGCTTGTGCATTGAAACTTTCAGCAATGTATACTGACCATTCTTGTCCATGATGGTGGATTTTACATTAAACTCTATTTTATCCGAGATTATTACTGACAAACCTACACTTTCTTGTATGTTGTTAGCTTGGTATATATTTTTCCATCACTTGATTTTCAGTTTGTCCATATCTTTGAGTCTAAGGTGTGTTTCTTGTAAATAACATAGAGACAGATCATGTCTTTTGATCCAGGATATTACTCATTGTCTCTTTATTGAAGCATTCAGTCCATTCACATTTAGTGTGATTATTGATAGGCATGTATTTAGTGCTCCCATTTTGATGTATTTATTTTTGTGTTGGTGTTTTCTATGTTGCTCTTAATGTTCTGTTCTGGATCATTCATCTTTATGGGTTGACTTTTGATCTTTTTCAGTGTTGGTTTTGTGTTTGTTGAGACTCCTGTCTTGCATTTCTTGTGTTGATAAATTGCATCATTATTGTGCTCTGTGGCTACCCCTGTCATCCCCGTTAATAGTCTAATTTTAAACCCAATTTTAACTTCTGCATATCTCTTTAACTTCCTCTCCATCTGAAAGGACTGAAACTACTGTAGTATATCCCTGTTTTTAGTGTTATGGTGTCATAGTTCTCATGATATGATCACTGGTTCCCTTTTTTAATATTGTAGCTTTGATTGAGTTTTGTGACTTCCCTAACTGAGTAGGTTTCTGGACGTTGAGTCCTGCATTGTCTCCTTAAATGTACACTTAATCCTTTTGTTTTTCCAAACAAAGAAAGAGTTTCAGTATTTCTTGTAGTTCTGGGTTTTTTTCCAAAGTCTCTAAGCTTCTGTTTATCAGCGAATGCTTTAATTTCATCTCCATATTTGAGAGACAGTTTTGCAGGATATGTAATTGTTGGTTGGAAGTTTTTCTCCTTCAAGGCTTTGAATGTGTCATCCCATTGCCTCCTTGCCAACATTGTTTATGCTGAGAAGTCAGATGAAAGCATACAGGGCTTCTGTCTGAATGTTAGCTTTGCTTTGAGCCTCACTGTCTTTAAGAGCTTCTGTTTATATTTCATTTTGTTAAGCCTGATTATGTCTTGGTGTCTTTCTTTTGGGGTCTAGTTTTTGTAGTGCTCAGTACACATCTTGGGTATCTATGTTCTCTTCTTTCATAATTTCAGGGAAGTTTTCTTTCAGCAACTCTACAGCAATACTCTGTTTTCAGCTATCCCTCCCTGTTCAGGAACTCCAATTAACTGTAGATTATTCTTCTTAATAGAGTCCCACATATTTCTGAATGCTTCTTCTGTTTCTTACCTCTTTTCTCTGATTTCTCCTCATAAATGCTGGTGTCAGTTGCTCTATCCTCAAGGTCACTAACTCTGACTTCTATCTTGTCAATTCTACTCTTTTGGCTTTGGATTGAATTGTCCAATTCTGTCATTTTTGTTGATCTGCTGGATTTCAGATCATTGATATTCCATCAGTTCAAGTAGCTTGCATAATTTTTCATTTTCCTCTGCTTCGTTTTGTTTAGTCTCTAGGAGGGCTCTATAAATAATTCTTTTGTACTTGACCTCTGATAGTTTCAGAAAGACTTCTTCATCTTGGAAGTTTTATGATTCTTTATTTTGGAAGTTGTCTACGGCCATAGTGGACTGTTTCTTTAAATAGTTCACAATCATTTATTGCCTTCAGGCCATCTAGAGGCTTTTCAGTTTCTTGTGCTACCTCAACAGGAGCTGAGGCATAGTTCTGAGAAGGGAGATGGTCACCAGCTGTCTCTGTGTACTCTAGAGATTGGTCTCAGTGGACTCTCTGGGGTGGCAGGCTCTGCCTCCTGGCTGGCAAAGATGGTGCCCTACTTATGGAGTCACTAGGGGACCATCAACTGACCCCATGACGGGGGTCAGTAAAGGCTGGAAGCCATACCATCAGGCTGCTCAGCAGTTATTTCTCCAGGTAATCTTATTTTAAAAAGCTGAAAGCTGTCTGACAGCTGCTGAAATCATTCAGGCTTTCAGGTTCAGCAGTCTCTGCCTCCTGGCTGACAACAGAAGCACCTCTTTGGCTGTTCCAGACTCTATGCTGTAGTTCAAAGTAGGAAAGGGTTATGGCCTTGCTTCCATCGTCAGGTGGGCACCACCCATAAGGTAACGCTGTCCTAAACACAGCCTTTCTGCTGAAAAAGTGCTTTCTGGCCTGGCACTGCTTCTCAGCTTGGGAATTGGCCCCTGCTGAGTCCTCCCATTAGGAGACTTCACCTTCCAGCTGATAAAGATGATGCCCCCACCAAGCTGCCCTTACAGTCATGAAACAGCAAAATCTATGGCATAGTTCAGAAAACAGGATGGAGGGGCAGTGGTGCTCTCAGCCAGTAGCCAGGCTGTCAAAATGTGACTATCTCATGTACTGTCTCTGCTGCACTACACACTGTTTACTTTAGCACTGCAGTTCAGCAGTTGCCAGCTCATGCCCATCCCCTGCTTCCTGCATAACAAAAAAGGCATCAGTACCTGCAGTCTGCCCACATGGTGAGTCAGCAGGAGTGGTGCTCAGCATGTGCTGTCTCATGTTAAAGAGAGGTAGTTTTCCATTTAGTGGCATGTACTCCAATCTGATGACCCTATGCCATATCCTAGGGCTCCCTGGGTGTCCAGAGTGCTCCATTCAATTATCAACCCAGCCCTTAGTTCTCAGAGGGAATTAAGGAGATGTGTGTCTAGTCTGCCATCTTGGCCCCACCCCCATATTCCTCCTTTTCACTCTATACTTCCAGTATCCTCTTAACCAGAACCTATCTTCTCCTCTCCATCCTCTTCTCTCCCATCTAGAAAGAAACCAGTAGGACAGCCTACCATAAATGTGTAGAACCATAAAGTACACACACATATGATCACACTGTGTCCCTGAGTCCAGTCCATTGTTCTCTGAAGAGTTGATCTCAGTACTGGTTTCCAGTCAGGGCCAGCAGCACACCTGGGGGTCATGTTCCCAGGGGACCCTCCAGGCTGTCAGACTATCAGTTTTGGTCTTTAGTAGAGTTCTGGAATGGCACTCGTCTTTTTCTCATGTTGCCTCAGGAACTCTACATTGTATCCCCCTTACAGCTGGCTTTGATGGTGGCCAGGCACCATCTGGTTCTTCTGGTCTCTTGGTTGTAATACAGTCTTCCATTCACATGGGTCTTTCTGTCTCCTGGTCTCTTTTTCCCACATGTCTTTGTCTTTGTCAGTCATTATCTGTTCCAGATGAGCTGGGACCATTTGGTATACCTCAAATGGTAGCTCGCTTTTTAAGATGCCAGATGCCACTCACCAATATGGGTGCAGAAGACTCTCTTAGCGAAAGACTAGTTATACCAATTTAGCCTCAATATCCTCTGAAAACAAGGTCTCAGAATCCCCCGTCTCTGTTACTGAAATATTGAGTTGAGCTTAGAAAACTTTTCAGTTTATGGTATAGTCCAGTTATGTTGATCTGTTCTGTACTGCATGCTGTCACTGCTTTCACCCAACCAAATTCCTATCTACTATTTATTTATGACCAACCTTCTCCCTGCCTCCCACCCTTGTAGCTGTCAAGGAGTCTTTTCTTCTGTACATAAGTCTATTTTTCAGTCCTTACAGCATAGGTCTCAGAATACTTACTCTTTTGCCACTGACTGATTTCACTCAGCAAAATCTCTTCTAATTGAAACCAGGTTATGAGATGCTTCCTAAAATCATCACTGTTCTTTATCACTGCATATGCTCCTTTGAGTATATGGACCATTGCTTATCTATTCCTCTGCTGATGGGCACCTTTGTTGATTCTATCTTTTTGCCATTGTGAACAGTGCTGCAATAAACATTCATGTGCTTGTATCTGTTCATGTGACCACCTTTATTTCTGTAAGATATATTCCAAGCAGTGGGATTGCCAGATCATACGGTATTTCTATTTCTAGTTTTTTAAGGAAGTGCCAAGTTGTTTTCCAAAGAGATTGTACCATTTTGCATTTCCACCAACAGTGTAGGTGAGTTCCAGTCTCTTTGCCACCTCTCCAGCATCTCTTGTTTTGTGTTTTTTGAATCATGGTCAACCTTGTTGGGGTGAGATGGTATCTCCTTGTAGTTTTGATTTAGATTTCTCTAATAGCTAATGATTATGAGCATTTCCTCCTGTGTCTTTTGGCTGCCTAGATGTCTTCTTTGTTGAAGTGTCTATCCATTTCCTTTGCCCATTGCTTAATTGGGTTATTTACCTTTTTCTTGTTGATGTTTTGTCATACCTTGCAGATAATGGACATCAGACATCAGTTTAACATGTAGCTGCCAAGTATTTTTTCCCATTCTGTAGGCAGTCTTTTAACTCTCTTGGTAAAGTCTTTGGATGAGCATAAGTATTTGATTCTTAGCAGTTTCCATTTATCTATTTTCTGTTCAGATATTCATGCATGGTTTGCTGATTTTGTAGTCTATCTAAGCTGTGCATTAGAACTTCCATTGTTGATCCTATTTTTTTCTTTCATAATCTTTAACTTTTAGGTTTGATATGTAGGTCTTGGGGCCATTTTGAGTGAGTTTTTGTGTAAGGTGTGATATGGGTATTGTTTCAATATTCTGCATGTGGATATCCAATTTTGCCAACACCATTTGCTAAAGAGACTGTTTTTACCCCAGTTTATGACCTTTGGGCCTTTGTCAAACATCAACTTTTCATAAGAGGATAGTGATATTTCTGTGGTCTCAATGGTCTATATGTCTCTTTTTGTATCAGCACCAGGCTGTTTTGACTACTGTGGCAGTGTAATAGGTTCTAAGCTCAGGTAGTGTGAGGCTTCCTACTGTGATCCTCTTCTTCAGTAGTGCTTTGCTTATCTGGTGTTACTTTCCTTTCCAGACAAAGTTGATGATTTGTTTTTCCATTTCTTTAAAAAATGACACTGGAATTTTTCTTAGGATTACACTGTTTGTGTAGATTGCTTTGTGTAAAAT
This sequence comes from Heterohyrax brucei, assembly GCA_028571685.1. NCBI lineage: Eukaryota > Metazoa > Chordata > Mammalia > Hyracoidea > Procaviidae > Heterohyrax > Heterohyrax brucei. The sequence goes on along the minus strand of CM053154.1, from coordinate 78,061,153 downwards.
AGACATTTTCACAATGTTAAGTCTTCCTATCCAGGGTAGATTTCTCCATTTATGTAAGTCTCTCTTGATTTCTTGTAGTAAAGTTGTCTAATTTTCTCCAAATAGGTCTCTTATTTCTGTAGTTAGATTTATTCCTAGGTATTTTATATTCTTGGAGACCATAGTAAATGGTATTGATTTGGCGATTTCCTTTTTGATGATCTCTTTGTTGGTGTAAAAAAATTCTACTGATTTATTTGTGTTTATTTTATATCCTGACACTTTGCTGAGCTCTTATTAGTTCCAGTAGTTTGTTTATGGATTCTTTAGGGTTCTCTGTGTATACGATCATATCTTCTGCAAATAGGAAGATTTTTACTTCTTCTTTGCTGATACGGATGCCTTTTATTTCTTTGTCTTGTCTAATTGATCTGGCTAGAACCCCTAGTACAACATTGAATAGAAGTGGTGACAGTGGGCATACTTTTCTAGTTCCTGTTCTCAGAGAGAATTCTTTCATTTTTTTCTCCATTTAGGATGATCCAGACAGCTGGTTTTAAGTAGATATCCCTTATTATACTGAGGAATCTCCCTTATATTCCTACTTTGTTTAGAGCTTTCAACGTTAATATGCGTTGGACTTTGTCAAATTCCTTTTCTGCATCAGTTAACAGGTGATTCTTATCCTTTGTGTTATGTATGTGGTTGATCATATCATTTTTTTTCTGATGTTGAACCAGCCTTGCATCCTTGGTATGAATCTAACTTGGTCACAGTGAATTGTTTTTTGATATGTTGTTGAATTCTATCAGCAAGGATTTTGTTGAAGATTTGTGCATCTAGGTTCATGAGTGATAGTGGCCTCTAGTTTTCTTTTTTAGTGGGCTCTTTTTCTGGCTTTGGTAGCAGACTTATGCTGGCTTCATAGAGCGAATATAGGAGTATTCTGTCCTTTTCAATGATACAAAATAGTCTCAGTAGTATTGGAATTAACTCTTCTATAAATGTTTGTTAGAATTCTCCAGTGAAGCCATCTGGGCTGGGACATTTTTTGGTTGGTAGGTTTTTGATTACTTTTTCAATCTCTTCTTTTGTGATGGGTTTATTCAGTTGTTCTCCTTGTGATAATTTTGGTAGGTAATGTGAATCTAAAAATTTGTCCATTTCCTCTAGGTTTTCAAGTCTGTCAGAGTACAGCCTTTGGTAGTATTCGGTTTTGATACTTTTGATTTCATTTGAGTCTGGTTATGACATCTCTTGTTTCATTTCTTATTCAGCTTATTTTGTTTCCTGTTTTTCTTTTGTAAGTTTAGCCAATAGTTTGTCAATTTCGTTGATCTTTTCAAAAAAATAGCTTTTGGTTTTGCTAATTCTTTCTATTGTTTTCTGTTCTCTAATTCTTTTAGTTCTGCTCTAATCTTTATTATCTGTTTTCTTCTGGGGTCTGAGGGGTTCTTTTGTTACTCTCTTTCTCCTCGTTCAAGTTGTAGGGTTAATTCCTTAGTTTGGTCCCTTTCTTCTTTTTGGATGTGTGCATTTATAGAGATAAATTGACCCGGGAGCACCATTTTGTTGTATCCCATAGGTTCTGGTAGGATGTGTTTTCAATCTCATTTGATTCCATAAATTTCTTTATTGCATCTTTAATTTCTTCCATAACCCCTGGATTTTTTAGCAAGGTACTGTTCAGTTTCCAAGGTTTCAGACTTCTACCTGTTTTTTTCTGCTCTTGATTTTAACTTTTGCAGCTTTATGGTCTGAGAAGATGCTTTGCAATAAGTTAATGGTTTGGATTTTATTGAGATTTGCTTTATGACCTAATACATGGTCTATTCTGCAGAATGTTCCATGTGCACTAGAAAAGAAGGTGCACTTATCTGTCACTGGGTAAATGTTCTATATATGTCAACAAGGTCTAGTTGGTTGATTACTGCACTATGTTATTCTGTATCTTCAGTGAGTTGTGTTTTTTTTTTTTTGTTTTCTTTTCTGGATGATATGTCCATTACCACAAGTGGAGTGTTGAAGTCTCTATTATTGTGGAGTGATCCATCTCATTTTTCAATGTTGTCATCATTTGTTCAATGTATTTAGCTGCTTTAACATTGGTTGTATAACTATTTAATGTTATTAAATCCTTTCACCAATAAATAGTGATCATGCTTGTCCATAACGGGAATTTTACACTAAAATCTATTTTATCTGAGATTAATATTGCCACTCCTGCTCTTCTTTGTATGTTGCTAGCTTGGTATATATCTGTCCATCCTCTGATTTTCAGTTTGTGGATATCTTTCAGTCTAAGATGTGTTTCTTGTAAGCAACATAGAGACGGATTGTATTTTTTGATCCAAGCTGTTACTCTCTCCCTCTTTAGTGGAGTGTTCAATCCATTTACATACAATCCATTTACATTTGGCCAACCTTGTTGGGGTGACATGGTATCTTTTTGTAGTTTTGATATGAATTTCCTTAATAGCTAATGATCGTGAGCAAGTCTGCATGTGTTTTTCAGCTGCCTGGATCTCCTCTTTAGTGAACTGTCTGTCCATCTCCTTTGCCCATTACTGAACTGGATGATTTATCTTTTTCTTGTTGATATTTTGTAATATCTTATAGATTATAGAGATCAGGCATCGCTCTGACATACAGTTGCCAAGTATTTTTTTCCCATTCTGTAGGTGGCCTTTTAATTCTATTAATAAAGTCCTTGGATGAGCAAAAGGGTTTGATTCCTAATAGTTACCATTTGTCTATTTTCTCTTCAGTTGTTTGTGGTTTGTTTGACAGATTTTGAAGTCTAAGTTGTGTATTAGAACTTCCATTGTCATTCCTACTTTTTCTTGGATAAGCTTTATTGTTTTAGATTGGAATATTTACATCTTTTAATCCAGTTTGAGTTGTATAAGGTGTAAGATATGGGTTTTGTCTCAATTTTTTGCACACAGATATCCAATTTTGCCAGCATCACTTGTTGAAGAGATTGTTTTTCCCCAGTTTAATGTCTTAGGGCCTTTGTCGAATATCAGCTGTTCATAGGAAGAAGGTGTCATCCCTGGGGTTTCGATTCTGTTCCATTGATCTATCTGTCTGTTTTTGTACCAGTACCAGGCTGTTTTGACTACTGTGGCAGTACAATTGGTTCTAAGGTCAGGTAATGAGAGGCCTCCCAGTGTGTTCTTCTTTAGTAATGCTTTACTTATCCAGGGCTTCTTCCCTTTCCAGACAAAGTTGGTGGTTTGTTCCTCCATCTCATTAAAAAATGTCACTGGAACTTGTACAGAGATTGCATTATATAAGTATATTGCTTTGGGTAAAATAGACATTTTCAAGATATTAAGTCATCCTATCCATGAGCAGGGTAGGTTTCTCCATTTATGTAAGTCTTTCTTAGTTTCTGGTAGTAAGGATTTGTAGTTCTCTTTGTAAAAGTCTGTTGTTTCTCTGGTTAGATTTATTCCTAGGTACTTTATCTGCTTATGGGCTATATAAATGGTATTGATTTGGTGATTTCTTCCTTAATAATCTCATTGTTGGTATAAAGGAATCCTAACAATTTACTTATGTTTATCTTGTATCCTGAGACTTTGCTGAACTCTTCTATCAATTTGAGTAGTTTACCTATGGATTTTTCAGGATTCTCTGTATATATAATCATATCATCTGCAAACAGGGACATTTTTACTTCTTCTTTGCTGATGCAGATGCCCTTTATTTCTTGGTCCTGTCTAATTGTTCTGGCTAGAACTTCTGATACAATGTTGAATAGGAGAAGTGAGAGGGGGCATCCCTGTCTAGTTCCTGTTCTCAAGGGAAACTGTTTCAGTCTACCTCCAGTCAGGATGATGTAGGTAGTTGGCTTTGTATAAATAGCCCCTTTTGCATTGAGGAATTTGCTGTTTATTCCTATTTTGCTGAGAGTTTTTAGCACAAATGGGTGTTGAACTTTATCAAGTGCCTTTTCTGCATCAATAGACAAGATCAGGTGATTCTTGTCTTTTGGGTTATTTATGTGGTTGATCACATTGTTTTCCTGATGTTGAACCAGCCTTGCATCCCTGGTATGAATCCCACTTTGTCATGATGGATTATTTTTTGGATATGTTGTATTCTATTGGCAAGAATTTTGTTGAAGATTTTTGCATCTAGATTCATGAGTGATATTGGTCTGTAGTTTTCCTTTTTTGTTGGGTCTTTCCCTGGCTTTAGTACCAGGGTAATGCTAGCTTCACAGAATGAATTTGGGAGTATTCCACCCCTTCTATCCTGTGAAATAGTCTCAGTAGTATTGGAGATAACTCTTCTCTAAAAGCTTGCTATAATTCTGCAGTGAAGCCATCTGGGCCTGGACTTTTTTTGTTGGTAGTTTTTGATGACTTTTTCAATCTCTTCTTTTGTGATGGTTTATTAAGTTGTTTTGCTTTACCTTGTGATAATTTTGGTAGGTAATATGAATGAAGGAATTTGTCCATTTCCTCCAGGTTTTCAAATTTTTTAGAGTACAGTTTTTCATAGTATTCTGTTATGATAGTTTTGATTTCTGTTGGATCTGTTGTGACAACTCCCCTCTCATTTCTTATTTGGGTTATTTGTCTCCTTTCCTGTTTGTTTGTTTAGTAAGTTTAGCCAATGGTTTGTCAATTTTGTTGATCTTCTCAGAAAACCAGCTTTTGGTCTTTTCAATTTTTTCACTTGCTCTTCTATTCTCTAATTCGTTTAGTTCTGCTCTAATCTTTATGATCTGTTTTCTTCTGGTGCCTGAGGGGTTCCTCTGTTGATCTGTCTCTGCTTGTTCAAACAGTAGGGTTAGTTCCTTAACTTGGTTTCTTTCCTCCTTCCAGATATGTGCATTTATGGAGATAAACTGACCTCTGAGGACTGCTTTGGCTGTATCCTATAGGTTCTAGTAGCATTGGAATCCATAAATTTCTTGATTTCATCCTTGACTTCTTCTTTAACCAATGAGTTTTTGAACAAGATGTTGTTCAGTTTCCATAAGTTCCACTTTCTATCTATGTTTTTCCTGTTATTGATTTAGACTTTTATGGCTGTATGATCTGAGAAGATGCTTTGCATTAATTCAGTGGTATGGATTTTGTTGAGAATTGCTTTATGTACTAACACATGGTCTATTCTGGAGAATGTTCCATGTGCACTGGAGAAGAAGATGTAGTTGTCTGCTGATGGACGGAAAGTTTTCATTAAAAAAAAAAAAAAAGTTCTGTATATGTCAATGAGGTCTGGTTGGTTAATTGTGGCAATAAGGTCTCCTGTGTCATTGCTGAGCTTTTTTCTAGACAATCTGTCCAATATTGAGAGTGGAGTGTTGAAGTCTACCACTATTATTGTGGTGTGATCGATCTCATTTTTGAGTATAGTCAGAGTTTCTTCCATGAATTTAGGTGCTCTAATATTAGGTGCACAAATATTTAATACTGTTAAGTCCTGCTTGTGTATTGAACCTTTCAGCAAGTGTCCATCCTTGTCCATGATAGTGGGTTTTACACTGAAAGTGATTTTGTCTGAGTTAGAATTGCCACATCTGCTCTTCTTTATTCATTGTTAGCTTGATATATATTCTTCCATTCTTTAATTTTCAGTTTGTGCCTATCTTTAAGTCTAAAGTGAGTTTCTTTCAGGCAACATGTGGATGGATCATTCATTTGATCCAAGACGTCACCCTGTGTCACTTTACTGGAGCGTTCAGTCCATTCACATTCTATGTAATTATTGATAGGTATGTGTTCAGTGCTGCCATTGTGATATGTTTATTTTTGTGTTCATGTTTTCTCTGTTGTTCTTATTAATCTGTTCTGGGATATTCTTCTTTGTGAGTTGATTTCTTCTTTAAATGGTTAGATATTTATTGCTGTCTTTGCACTATCAAGAAGCTGTTCAGTTTCTCTGGTGTTACACCAATAGGAACTGTAGCATAGTTCTAAGTTGGGAGTCAGTAAGGGCACTGGTAGATTTGGCTGCCAGCTGCCACTGTATTCTCTAGGTGTAGCTGGCTATGTGTAGCTTCTCTGGCAATATGGACTGTGTCAAGCCCCATGATGCTACTCAGCTTAGTGGATGGCCCTAGCTGAGCCCTCAGGGGTAGCAATCCTTGCCTCCTAGCTGCTAAAGGTGGTGAGCTACTTGGGCTGACTCTCCATCATCATGCCAGTCGAAACTATGGTGTACCTCAGGGAAGGCAGGAGAGAAGGATGCCACCATACTTAGCTGTCAGGGACCACTGCACTCTCTAGATGTGTTTGTCTTAAAAACTGCTTTTCTGCTGAGAGAGGCACTGTCTATCAGTCACTGAAGCAGTTGAGCCCTCAGGGGTGGCAGGCCCCAACCCCTGGCTAAGACGGCATCCTCCTTATGGAGTCTGGGGGGGGGTAGTTTCAGCCAATGGTATAAAGTGGCTCAGTGAAAGGCGGTGGAAATTGCACCTCCACACTTAGGCACCAGTCACCGTTGTGTTCTCTAGCTGTTCTTACTATAAAAGCTACTTTATGCTGAGTGAGGCATTGACCAGCCGCAGCTGAAAGTAACAGGAACCTCAGGGCTAGCAGGCCCCATCTCCTGGCTGACAAAGGTGGTACCTTGTAGGCTGCCCCAGACAGTATGACATGGCTCAAGGAGGGGAGGAGTTAGGGCACTGTCACACTCGCCTGCCAGCCGCCACTATGTTGTCTAGGTATGATCATCTTAAAAGTAGGTTTTCTGCTTGAGGAAGCACTATCCAGGGAGGCCTGTTGCTCAGTGAGGGAATTAGCCCAAGGTGAGACTCCAGGCATGGGTAACTTCACCTCTAAGCTGACCAAGATGGTGTCCTGCCTGAGCTGACTCTCCTACAGTGAGTCAGCACTATCTATGGGGTAGCTCAGAGAAAAGAGTGGGGAAGGGCACTGGCACCCTCAGTCACCAGCTGCAGTTGGGTTCTCTAGATGTGGCTGTCCCAAGCACAGTCTCTCTGCTGTGGGATATGCTGTTTACTTAAGCACTGCAGTTCAGAATACTAGCCAGCTTGTGCCAGGCTCACAGGCCCAGCAGTCCAGTCCCAGTATCCTGTTCGACAAAGAAGGTGTCCATACCTGTAATTCTCTCAAATGATGCACCAGCAGAATCAGGACTCACTGCATCATCGCTTTGACTCCAACAGAGCTAGTTTCTCCCCTCCTGTCACCCAGTACAGTCTTACATTCCTACACCAGATCTTGAGTCTCCCATAATGTCCACAGTGCTCCATTCAATTCTTTTTCTAGGCCTTAGTTCTCAGAGGGAATTGAGAAGACATGTGTCTAGTCTGCCACCTTGGTCCTGCCCCCCTTTGGTCATACTTCTTCCAAGACAGATCTATTTGTTCTTTTGGCAGTCCACAGTATATTCAATATTCTTTCTCCAATATCACAATTCAAAGGCATTAATTTTTCTCCCATATTCCAGCTTTCACATGCATAGGGAGTGACTGAAACACCATGGCTTGGGTCAGCTGCACCTTAGCCCTCAAAGTGATATTTTTGCTTTTGAACCCTTTGAAGAGGTCTTTTGTAGCAGATCTGCCCAATACAAGGCATCTTTTGATTTCTTGACTGCTGCTTCCACAGGTGTCCTAAATTGTGTGGATGTGCTGATTCTTAATGATTCATATAGACAAGGGATCCAGAGGCTCGGAGGGAAGTCATGGTCTCTACTTTGGATGAAAAAATTTGCTTGGGACAACTTATTATCTCTTTGGAACAAACTCATTAAGCCTGGGGTATTTTTTATCAGGGAGTCCCTGGGTGGTGTTACAATTATGCACTTGACTGCTAACCAAAACAATGGATGTTTTAGACCAACTAGAGGTACCTTGAAAGAAAAGTCTGGTCATCTACTTAAAAAACATCAGTGATTAAAAGCACTATGGAACACAGTTCTACTCTGAAACACATGGGGGCATCATGAGTCTGCAAATGATACCTGGGTTTTTCAGCTACTGTGTGATGATGGGAAGATGACAGAATGTAACTCAAAGCTGGTAAGACATTTAAGTTCAGGAAAAATTGGTCAACTCAATCAGACTGAAATCTCAGTGATTTCTCAACATTAAAGGATTAGTGATGGGAAGCCTACCACAATACCATATGGGGAAATGGGCTCTTGTGAGTGTCAGTAAATATTCATATTTCTTCTTAAATCTCTCACTGTACTAGGAACAGACATAGATTTATCATCAAGTTAGTAAAGCTTATGTATGAGCATTCCTTCTTTGCACGGATGCCTTCCAAGGCCCTGGGAAAGGCCTTAACAATACAGTTACATGGTCACGTATTTTTGTAAAAATTTTTATTTAAATTTATTTTTACTTATATAAATCACAGTTGATTAAAATCACTATCTCTCTCTCTTCTGAATTCTCCTACCACACACCCCTTACGGTGGTTGACATTGGAGTGGTTATGGGAATTCTGGGACCCGGCTAAGGGTAAAATTGTATAGTGATGACATTTAATTCAGATCCACTAGGGGCATATTTGTATGGTTAGCAGTCCTGCCTGTTAAGTTATAATAATAGAAATAGTTTCTAGTAATATTCCTACCACCTGACATAAACATCAGAAACCAACATAAAACTGATGATACAATAAGTGATGAGTTAATTGATTCAAAGAACATTTGAAGTGAAGTCTTGCACATGCATGTACACACACAAATAACTAACATGAAATTCACTGAAATCTTATAAACAATCATTGTATACCTAATTTGGCCTTCCTAATTGTATAGTTTTTGTCTTTAAAAGGACCCCCCTGAGATTTTAAAAGGTGTTGACCCCATAAAATCTAGATTTGCCCCTGAACAGAAGGCTGTGGAGAAATGGCCTTGTTCAAATGCCTGGGTCATGGGTATTTCCTGGGCAGAGAATAGGCAGGCTTCAAGAAACTTCAGCCATCCTGTGCCTGTGAATCCAACCAATTTCCTAGAGCCTGCTTCATTTAGTGCATTTTATGTGGTAGAAGCTCCTCCATCTTCCTAAGCCCTTCAACCATAACTAGATGATGAATTGGGATTGGGTCACATAGTCTCCCCTAAATCCAAACCAGAAGTCAATTACCCCTACTATCTGGAAGCTCTCCATTAAACCTCATCTTCATGTTGATGCCACCGTCACTGGATGTGTTGATGTGAAATGCAAGAATGAGTCTAAATGGTTTCCTCATCTCTGGGGTCAGCAAGGACAAACACAGACAGTCATGCTCTGAGGCAGAACTTGTCACATTCCTTTTCATCAAGTCATATAAATTAACTAATTAGAGGCAATAGTGGGACAGAACTTGGTGTGCTGGTTAACCAACACAACTGCAATGGAGACAGTTTCAGGGATCCTCGTAAGACAGTCTTTCTCTCTCCTCCCTCCCCACTTCCCCACCCCCACACTTGAAGCGACCTGGCACAGTATCAACTCTCTCCACCTGGGTTCTTGGCATACACCTGGTTTCCCTCATCAAACCTTCTTCAGAGTACTTGGTATTTACATATTTTCAGTGTTGTCTTTAGAAAGTTACCCTTATGAAGCCCAGCTGTCATCAGGAGGCTTGCCAAGGGAGATCTTCTACAAAGGACCCAAGATCAAAGCAACATCTCACCTTGAGAGTTTGAAACTCAAGGGAGGAGGGGAGCATGCTGGCATTCCAGCCCAGTGGCACGGGCCCATGGCTGCCTCCCAAGTGGGAATGACACTCACCCTCCCCCTGTGCTTGCTCCACATCCAAGAGTAGGCTCTACCACTTCGGGGAGGATTTTAGCGAGAGCCAATCCTAGTAACAGGATTTTTTAACTATGAAATATACAATTTACGTGACATGTTATTTCATTTTGACACACACACACACACACACACACACACACATACACACACACACACACACGCCATATCAGGAGTATCATCACATGCAAATAGCAGTAACCAAAACTGGAGACGAGTAATATACTCAAGGTCACATAGCCAGTAAATGGCAGAGTCTAGATTCAAACCTATGTCCTAAAGAAATGGGATTTCTGAGAGACAAATGACTGTATAATTCCCTAACATGAAAGGAGAACTGCTTTTGTGCGCAGCAAAAAGGTAATATCATGTGAGCTTTGCTCTGTACTTCTGCTATTTCCAATTCAGTGATCTTTCTTTTACAGTACTAAGACTTTGGCTAACAATAAAATATACCAAAAATCTGTAAAGGCTTTGGCTGTTAACCAAGTGATTTCCCATATATTATACTATTCAAATCTCTCAACCACAGTGTGAAGTACATATTGTTTTACCTGTTTTATAGATAGACAAACCAAGACCCCTGATGAAGTACAGAAACTTCCCCAAAATAACAGAGTAAATTGCTGACAGAACTCTAGCCCAGCTGTCTGACTCAGCCCTGTGGTCTCCTTGCCACAGCACAGCTAAATAGTGTAACAAGATACTCTGTCTTCCTGTTGGTACTATTTATCAAATTCATTATTTCTTCAGTTACATGTACTGAGGGAAACAGGGAGAGAGAAAACCAAATGTGATTGTAAATGAATCCCTCCACTGTTCTCCCAAAGATAGAGTGAGGAAAGAATTGTTAGACTGTGCAAACATTAAATATCCACATTTTTTTGAACTCCCAGTTGGTCTCTTACTTGGAGTGGACTATTCAGACATGTTATGGCTGAGACCATTATGCAATATCCCATTCCGATTGGGGAAGAGCCAGAGATAGCACGTGCATGCTCACAGATAAGATTGAGTGACACAGAAACAGAGACAAAATGAATGTTCATGCTGGGGGTCGGAGATCAAGTCCATGGCCAATGATTACCTTGCCAGTCTCAATGAGCCAAAGGAAGACAAGCGAGATAAGCTATGAGCCAGAACATAAGCAGGTAAACTAGGACCAGCCTTTCAGATACACCAGTGCAGGACACCAAAGTGGAAGGCTGAAGAGAAGTGGGACAAAAAGCTGGTAGAACAAAGATCAGAGGTCAAGCAGGAGGTCTGCAGATGTGGAACAGGGCACTGATGATTCAGAAGAGATTTGCCAGATGCTGGGTTTTGGCTCCGGAATCCCTTTCAAGACCAGACTTTCTGCAGCCCCAGCTGGGGAGCAGGACCTTGTTGGGGGTAGGCAGGAGGACAGGCATAGGCAGCAATTTAGTCCCTCTTTTTGTCAAATGATCACTCTGCTATTGGGTTTCAGAGTCTGAGGCTGGGAGGAAGCATACCTGGGTTCTAGACTGAACCTCACCACTGAAACCCACAAGATTTCAAAAAGTGCATGTTTTCCCAGTTTTTTCATAAAAACGAAAAGAATTATCCACCAAGATACCTAACTGACAGGATATTATGGTAATAACTGAATTTTAAAATTCAAAGGAAAAAAAAATCAACTTGTTGCCAAATTGATTCTGTCTCATAGTGACCCTATAGGAGGGCAGCACAGAACTGCCCCAGAACATTTTCAAGGTGCAGCTAGTGTATTCATGCCTTTTAGTTAGTAGGCGAGCTCTTAACCACTGTGCCAGCAGGGTTCCAAAAGCCAAAGCAGCACTCAAAATCTTCTTATACCTTTGCCTTAGTTTTAATGTGGGTCAAGTCAGATAAGCTAGGTTCACATAATTATCAAGATAACAATAATATGGATAGCAATGGTAACCTTTACACAGTACGAATTGTGTTACTAGAACTTAGTATTTGTGAGATACTTGGAATAATCCTGATGAGAAACTATGAAAGGAGTACTATTACTGCCCCCATATTGCAGAGAAAATCAAAGCATCTGTATGTTAGGTAACTTACTCAAGAGCATACACTAAGTAGTAGATGAACCATGCAAGCCCAGAAAGCCTACTTTCGAAGCCTGTGTTCTTAGCCACTATGTGATCGTGCCTCTTGCTGACGGATGAAAACCACCAATAATCCAAGTCTCACTCCTGCTCTCAGGGTCCTAGTAACACAGAGCTTTGTTGTAACCATATTCAGTTGAGATCAAGACTAACGTGGAAAAATCCAGACCTATAAAACAGGTGAATTAGGAGAATAATCATTCTACGCTTGCCAAAAAAGTAAAAACAAAAACTTCACAAATGAATTTGAGACAAAAGCCCATTTGATAATCAACTCCCTAAAGAGTTTACAATAAGATTCAATTTATAAGAAGGAGTTAATACTCAACTTTTTAGGACGTCAGTAGCTGCTATCTTTGTCATCTTGTGCTGCTGTAACAAAAATACCACAAGTGGAAGGCTTTAACAAAGAGAAATTGATTCCCTCACAGTCCAGGAGGCTAGAAGTCTGAATTCAGGGTGCTAGCTTCAGGGGAAGGCTTTCTCTGTCAGCTCTGGAGGAGGGTCTTTATCATCAGTTTCTCCTTGGCCTGGGAGCATCACTGCACAGGAAGCTCAGGTCCAAAGAACATGCTCTGCTCTCAACACTGCTTTCTTGATTGTATGAGGTTCCCCACTGTCTCCTCACTTCCCTTTCCTCCTTTTATTTCTTGTGAGATAAAAGGAAGTTTGGAGCACACCCCAGGCACACTCCCTCTATATTGGATAAGGGTAGTAGACAGTGTTACAATCCCACCCTAATCCTTTTTTACATAATCTAGTATTGCCCCATTAACTACAGGCAGAGATTAGGATTTACAACATATAGGGAAATCTCATTAAATGACAAAATGTGGACAATCACACAGTACTAGAAATTAAGGCTCAGTCATACTGCTACACATATTTTTGGTGGGACAGAATTCAGTCCACAACCATTGCTGTATTCTAGGTCTCCCTTTATTACAAACATGAAGTAATATTCTTGACAAGCTGCCAAAACCTGTATCATAGATTGTTACAGAAATGCCCCGTAGTAGGTCACATGTCTTTGTATCCACACCTTGTAGACTATCCTCCCACATTTATTCTGTATGAGTTGTTTTGTCTATGGGATATGATGTAAATAGGGCTTGAAAAGTAATTATATATTGGAGTTCATGCTCTTTGGAGTGCTCTTGCCCAGCAAACAGGAGACACGTACCTCATCCAACAACCAGTAGCATTTTCAAACCTGTGAGGCCATCTTAGACCACCAAGCCCCAATCAAGGCTCCAGACAACTATGGTTGCATGAGTGATACCATGTAAGACCAGAAGAACTGCTCAGCTGAGCCCTGCCAAACTGCTAACCCACAGAATTGTAAACAAATATCTGTTTTAGCCACTAAGTTTTAGGGTGGTTTATTATGTCGCCATGAGTTGGATCTGACTCGACAGCACTTGGCTAGCTTTGACTTTTATGCATGAAACACTGATTAATAGAGTCTAAGTCCAAGGTATTTCACAGAGTAGTAATAGTAACCTAGCAATTGTTGAAGAACCTAGGGCATTTTCACAAGTAAGTAGGAGAATCATTTGGCTGAGAAAGTGGAGTCAGAAATATTGGATGGAAAGGATGACATGTGGTGTCACTGCTTGTTTTCACCTGCCTTTGATTCTACAACCTCTGAAACAAGTAGTTGGGGAACACTAAGCCAATCTTCATGATCACACAAATAGACCAGAAAGAAAAGGGCCACACTGTACCCTGAGAAAGGTAACTATTGGCTTTTATATCTACTGACACTGTAATCGGCCAACATCGCAGCCACACACTATCCTCTGCTTCATTCCCTCCCAGAGCACTATCATTACTGCATCAGCATTACTGCTACAGTTGGGAGAATCTAGGCACAGACCAGGGAAAGACCTTAACCAAAGACAATCTCTCAGAACTTTCAAAAGAATAAAATCATCAAACAATCTAATTTATTCCTTTAAAAGTGAGACATATAGCCTCATAAAGGATGATCAGTCCAAAAGCACATGAGGTAGATATCATTAATCTGAGCCAGGAACTGAAGTGCTTGGACTTCACTATCTAAAGCAACTTGGTGTTGTGACATGAGCATTGGGTCCCAAGTGAAGAACTGTATCATTCAAACTCTAGTCTGTCTTTTGATTTGAGAACACTGTCCAATTGATGACCTACAACAGCCAAAGAATCCATAAGACACACTGATTCCAATAATTGTTCAAATAGTGACTAGGAAACTTGTGAGACTACAGGTTACGAAAGATTAAAAAAAGAAGAAAAAGCCACTAAAATTTCATGATGGTAAATGCCGTGGACTGAACTGTGTCTCCCCAAAAATGTGTGTGGTCATTTGGCTGGACCATCATTCTCAATATTTTGTGACTTTCCTATGCTATACATCCTAATCTCTGCCTGTGGCTAAAAGATCAGATGATTATGTTAAAAGAGGATTAGGATGGGACTGAAACACCCTTGCTAAGGGAGTTTCCCTGGAGTGTGGTTTGCACACCTTTTATCCTTTCATCCTATGGGAGATAAAAGGAGAGGTAAGCAAGCAGAGAATTTGGAATTTCACACCATCAAGAAAGCAGCACCAGAAAAGCGTATCCTTCAGACCTGAGGTTCTCACGCCAAGATATTCTCTGACTATGCAACTGACTGATGTAACACAAGGACCTTCCTCCAGAGCTGATGGAAGGAAAGCCTTCTCCTGGAGAAGACACCCTGAACTGGGACTTGTAGTCTACTGGACTGTGTAAGAATAAACCTTCCATTGTTAAAGCCATTCACTTTGAGATATTTCTGTTAGAGCAATTCCAGAAGACTAAAACAGTAAACATGGTAATACTTATAGGCCTTTCCTTTTGACTTCAGTTAAGCTGTGATTTAATAATAGCCATAATAAGTAGCATTATTTTACAGAGTAAATAATTATCTTTGTGACTTGAAGTACAGTTGGTAATGATTTTGAAAATCACTCTTAAATCCTGACATATGCAAAAATATTAAATCTGACATGTATATTTGATTTCATTTTATAGGAGAGCAAAAAACGCTGGTCCCTTTTCTTTTTATAACTTACTGTGTAAACCTGAGCAAGTGATCTAACTACTCTAGGTCTCAGATATTTCATCAACAACAAAGAGACAGGACTTAAGTCTGGAAACACATAATAGCATGGAAAGAACCACGAATACAACCACAACTTAGATTGAGTCCAGGATCCAGCATCTTGTTTACTGTCTGGCTCTGGGCCTATACCTCATCTCTTTCCTCCTCTAGGTAAAGAGAGAAGCCACGCCCATCTTACACATTTGGTAAGTTTACAAAATAATATGTATAAAGGGTCTAGCACAGTAGCTGGCCCACAGGAGTGCTCAATAAAGAAAATTAGAGGATTTATTCATTCCACAAGTATTTGCTGAACCTTAGCTATATGTCAAGCATTATTCTAGGTACTAAAAAAAAACACACTTGACAAAAAGAGACACAAATCCCTGCCTTGTCTAGCTTGATTCTAAAGCAGAGTGGTCTGTAACTCTAACACTCAAAGAGCTATTTGCCTTATGCATCAGGAAAGTCTCTGAATCCATCCTCAGCTTCACTACAGAATTCAGAGCAATTTGCCTCTGTGGGTCTTACGCCAGGCTGGGTGGGTTCTTACTTGCTTACGGGGAGGCCATACCCTCTCACTCAGAATGATTCTCTTACGCTTCTCTCAGATTCCCTGGGTGGTGCAAAGTTAACATGCTGGGCTGCTAACCAAAAAGTTGAAGGTTCAAGTCCCCTCAGAGGCACCTCAGAAAGCGTGGTGATGTACTTTCCAAAGTTAGTCATTAAAAACCCTATGGAGCATAGTTTTTCTGTGACAAACATAGGGTTGCCATAAGTCAGAATCGACTTGATGGTAACCAGTTAGGTCTCTCACCACCAGCCTAGAATAGTACCCACTATGGAGGGGTAAGCACAAGCCTGGGCTTCCTGTCTCTTTTCCGCCCTAGCTCCTTCTTTCATCTCCCACGCTAGAACTGTCCTCAGAGGCTGCACCAGACAGAGCCTTCAGAACGCTGGGCCAAGGATGTTTACTTAGAGGCATTACGCCTTGCATCCACCAGAGGTCGCCGTCCCACACAAGCCCAAGCAAACAGACCCCCGCTTGCCTCTTGGCAGCATTGACATTATTTTCTTTCTCTATTTTTATCTATTAAAAAGATTTCTTCACAGCCATAACTTAGATCTCTACACTAAAATGGAGCAACAGGAAGATATAATGGTGCATTTCATTTATGAATGACCTATAATAAATTACTCTGAAGTGTCCCGAGTGCCAGAAGACAGAACGCTTTGTCTGCCCACGGACTGTATTTCACATACTTTAATTTAGCTGACACATAAAACTCATCTGACATTTTGCAGGTATTTGTGGAGGAGTGGGAGGGTTCGTTCGGGAGGGGATGACTGTGGGGCTGGGCGGGGAGCGGGGGCAGCGCACGGAGGAAAGGATATTTGGTTCTTGTTGAGGGTTAAGGTATGGAGCCTGGGTAACCTTGGCAACACGAGGTCGTCCCCAAGCAGATTGTTGTCCACGATGAGCTCCTCCAGGCTGTGGAACGCATTCAGTCCTTCCAGTGACCTGCAATGACAAAGGCAACAGGAAAAATGATCCTGCACTAAATCAGGGAGGCCATTATGAGCCGAAATAAATATTTTAACCTTCCCTTTCAGGACTGGGAATAGTTTGGGCTTGGTGCCTGTCAGCAAAGTGAATGACAAGAATTAGTAGCGGGAGTTGGGGCGGGGCGGTGGGGGAGAAGGGGCCGCTGGCACTCACCGCATCCTTCACGCATTGCCAACATGAAGGATGAGGGTCACTTAGTGAGTAGCCAGGATCCAAAACAAAGGGCTTCAGATACGGCCTGCAGGATAAATTTGTCAATGTCTTGTGCCTTGAGGCACCCAGCCTCAGCTGACCCTAACCTCCATTCCCAAGATAAATAACTCTGTCACAGTTCACCTTCATTCCCTGGACACAAATTTAAGTTGTCATCCATCATTCCTGCCCAGAAATATCATACCCCTCTTACAATAATAAATATAACTTCAAGTATCATTTCTTAGCGGTTCTGCTCTGTACAGTGCTAGGAAATGGCAGGGAAGGCTCTCTTTCTCTCCGTTGGCCATCTCTGACTTTTTCTCTCTGCTCCTGCCTTTACTAATCACTTCCTTTGCATCTGCCCGGTGTCTCCACCACCGTGGCTCGGCCTGAAGGCGTCTGCAGATTTGCGTAATCACTCCGGTCTGAGATGGCTTTTTACCTTCTCTTTCATTCTTTTTATTCCTTTATTTTTGCTGTTTGTTGTTTTGAGAGTAGAGGCTGTAGCGGGGAATTTCTCCCTCAAAACCCCTGGCTTAAAAGTCAGTGTTTTAATTCATAAAAAGTGGATTTCTCACTTTAGCTTTGAGATAAGCACAGAGTGTGGATGGTGTGGTAGTAAATAAACAGGCATCTGAAAGAATTAAGTACCTCTCTGGGGGGTGAGGGGAGTGCATACATATACATAAACATATCTACAACAAAACTCATGGCCCCAGAGTCAAGTTCAACTCACAGTGACTCTTTCTCTATAAAGATAGATATCAGAAAGGGAAGGGAAGGGACAGCATTGCTTATACCCTTAGCTGAAAGTTAACTCTCAATTTCATAGGCTCTCACGAGTGCAAGGGGTTGAGGAGCTGAGGGCAGTCACGTGCACACATGCTTGCACGGGCACATGCAGATACTAATTAAAGCAAGCCACCACCGGTGGAGGGACTTATACAGAGACACACACCCCCAGCTGGTTCACCTGGCGGATGGACCTGGGAGATGTGCTGAGCTTGCACAGGCTGACAGCTGAGCTACAATGTGAACCAGAGAGGGCTCTTTTGGGATTGCCTGGCTATTTTATAAAATGTGAGGACTCAGGGGCATGTAATTGCACACTATTTATTCGTTTACCAATAACGCTTACATGAAAGGTCTGCATACTTGCGTGTGCAACATCTGCACATCTGTTGTAAGTGTGAACTTTAGGGCTTTCCCAAGGCATCAATATCTCCTTTGTGGGACCACTGCCAAAAGGACTCCAAAACAGGGAGTCAGTTCTTGAGAGGTGTAAAATACGTTGTAAATATGTAATTAAATCTACAGATTTCACTGGGCCTGCAGCCCTGCCTGCAAGCCCCATTCATACTAGTGCTTGGGCACCTAGCACCCCAAAAGGCCTGCTCCTACAGCCCCGACTATCTGTCGAAAGCCAGAGCACAGTACTGCATACATTTTGGGTAAAGGGGTGAGGGCTGCTCCTGTTTTAATTTCCTTCTGCTTCTTTCTCTTTTCCTCAGGGCTCAGAAAAGCAAAATAAAACTTGCACATATCTAGCAGGAAAGGTGGGCTTTTATCTCAGCTCCACAATTTACTTTCCTTGTCAAT
The DNA here is from genome assembly GCA_028571685.1 of Heterohyrax brucei. Taxonomy (NCBI): domain Eukaryota; kingdom Metazoa; phylum Chordata; class Mammalia; order Hyracoidea; family Procaviidae; genus Heterohyrax; species Heterohyrax brucei. The sequence continues at coordinate 78,042,855 of CM053154.1, read as the reverse complement.
GTGGGCATATCCATAACTTACCTGAGCTCCCTTGCTCTGTGTCCTTTCGTCTTATAAAGCTAGAAAGTTACCAGCAGCATGTCTTACCCACGACAGGATTTTAGTAAAATGCTGGTTCCCTTCTTGTCCTTCCTCTTTCATTCACTGTTTTTCCCAGAAGCTCGAGGCACTGTACCCCAGGAGCAGCAGATGAATGAATTCACAGAGGTGTGCAGTGTGTCTGCATTCTGCAGGGAACAGTCTGCCTGTTCTCGAAATCCCTCCCTCTGTCAGAGGTTAATTAGTGATGATCCAAAGTCCTTTTCAGGACTAGGTTCAGGTTCACCACTGGGGGAGCTGAGGCCACCTTCCCTCAGGGAGCCTTCTGGGCGGCTAATAAGTCCTTTGTGCTGCAACATCAGTTGGGCTCTGCTCAAAGACAGCATCCAAATACGCATTGTCTCCGAGTTGTGTTATGCAAATACTATACTCTTATCATGAGAATCAGCAAATGGTTGGCAACTGGCAAGCAGAAGAAAGCTTCCTTCCAAAAAGTGCTCCAGGGGAGGCATAAAACACAGCAGGAAGAGGGACAAAGCCTGGGAACACTAGAGGGAGTGCCCACCAAGACAGCGTTTCTCTCTGAGCTGGTTACTGGCTCTGGGGCAGAGCTCAGCACTGGAGTGCGACTTCAGACAGGAGTGAGTAGTTCAGGCTCAAACTCCATCATCTGTCTGGTGTGGTTTTTTTTTTTTTTTTTTTGGCCATGTGATATTATTATTAGCTGTTCCGTTAAAAGGGACTCATGTTACAAAGGGGGTTACTAATTAGTCAGTTTCTGTTTTCACATCATCACGGTGATAGTACTTGCTACTGTGATCACTAAACTCAGAGCTGAGAATCAGAGCAGGAGGCACAGAGAGCACAGCTGAGGCCTGGCGCTCAGCTGGGGGCCGTCACATTTCAAGATTTTTTTTTTTTTATTATTGTTGTTCTTGTTGTCTAGGAAGGAGTAGGGGAAAGAAATTACATGTGTCAATCTTTGAATGCATACCTCTAAATACAAGATGCCTGCAGACAGTTATATGCTATTAGATAAAATGATGAGGCAAAAAAAAGGCTTTAAGGATCCACACAGATACCTGCCATTTAATGGGGTACCTCCAGTAGAGGGAGAAGACATTGCAACTGAAATTTCTCTGCTGTAATCTTGTATGTGGATGACAAATGAATCGCAGACTCTGTGGGCCCTGGTGGGGCTGGCTGCCAGTCCTCTAGGGTCACTCACCTGCTTCCTCGGCAGTGGCTGCCAGCGTCTGAAGTGTGGGCTGGGAGATGAGACAGGCATCTCTGCCACTCCACAAATGGGCCTGGAGGGGGATGGCAAGGCTTCCCCCACTACCTCAGCACAGCCAGCTGGAAACTGATCTCCCAGTTTGGTCAAGAGAAGCCAAGGGCAGGCAGGCAGACAGGCCGTTTGGTCCAGCCACAGCAGGTGGCTTGCTCTGAAAACCTCATCAGCACCTCAGAAGCACATTGCCGGCTGCGTGCCTCCCACTCCACAGGCAGGAAAGCTGCCCATTATCTCACCCACAGGTACCATCTCAGTTACCTTGTACACAGGGCTCCAGCTGGGCTCCCCCAGGAGCCATGGCGGCTGCCAGGAGAGTCCCAGTGCCATTTCCAAAGTCATCAAAATGAGAAAACATCACAACGCATTCAGCTCCAGCAGATTCAGACAGAGAGAACTTTTAAGTTTCCACTGTAATTAACCCTATCCTCGTTAAGATAATTATGATCAAGCTTCCTGTCACAGCTAATATCCCAGCATCATTGCCTGTGGCTCACACTCTGCCCTCATTAGCTTATAAAAACAACGGCACCAAACAGAAGGCTGCTTCCCCTGCCTGTGCTAGGCCAGTGGCTGGGAGCCCTGATAGAGGGACCCCAGGAAGGGCAAGGGACCCACAAAAGGGGCTGTCCCTTGAGCCCCAATCCATTCTTCTGCTGGGTAGGTGCACACTCATCCACCGTCACCTCTTTTCCTATATCGCAGCCCCTCTTCAGCAGAAGAAGGACCAGGATCAAGGTATAGCTGGTGGGCTTAGGGGTACAGAAGCTGCTAATCCACAGCTACCCATCCCTGCTCCTTACCCAGCAAAAAGAGAGCCAGAGCATTTTACCAGAAAAATCACCACAGAATATTTCCAAAACCCCTGCTTCAAGAACTGCCACTCTTGTCTGCTGGATACTGGCTGTGGTAAGAATTGGACCCCTTCCCTCAGCTCCCAACCTGTACCAGAGGTGACCCTTATGTCTGGCATAAGACGGGTAGGCAGGGGGCAATTAATCAGAGACCCCAAGGGAGTAGCATGCCTGTCTTTGGAACCATATAAATGCAGGACCAAAGGTTGGGATGTCTGGAAAACAGTCAAGAAAGTGATATCTCCACTAAAATCTTTACTTGTTCCCCCAATTTTCTCTATGTGAATATACCCACACATAGCATTAGCTCAGAAAAACAAGGAGGCCATGAAAATTTTGGCCAACCCACCCCACACATCTGACATTTGCCCCACCAGCTAACTCTGGGCTCCAACAGGAAGGGACCTGACTGCATGTGTGTCTTCTGCAGCCTCTGTGACAACCAGAAAGCTATCAGATGCACAGTGAGGGCTCAGTACCTTCTCACCAACTGACCACTGCTCAACCAAGAGCCTGAGGGAAGAGGTTCCAACAGAAGCCCAGAGGCAGGGCAGAGAGCTGGGATGGGGACTACTGGCCAGTGGTGAAGTGGGCCAGTCCTTAAACTTGCTTTCTTTCAGAGGTCAGGTTACCTCCCCGTTTTTACCCTGGGGCTGTCTGAGAACAGGTAGGAGGGACATTAATAGGTCTACGTTGGTATTAGTTTAGATATGCCCTTGCTGGTGTTAGCAGACATCATGATGGCCCCTGACTCATGACCCCATGAACACTGGGGTGTGGCCCACTGCCTCATTCCCATCATCAGTTGTGGATCAGATTATTGTGATCCACAGGGTTTTCACTGGCTGATTTTTGGAAGCAGGTTGTCAGGTCTTTCTTTCTAGTCTGTCTTACTCTAAAATGTCACTGAAATCCGTTCAGCATCATAGCAACATGCAAGTCTCTCCTTACAGACAGGTGGCGTCTGTGACGAGGTACACTGGCCAGAAATTGCATCCTCGTCTCCAACATGGAAGTAGAGCCTTCTGCCACTGACCCACCACTGCCTCAGATAAGCCCTTAGCAGTTGCTAAGTAAGTACAGTTCTGAGTTTCCTAAGTGTACGGACCCTGGTACTATGGCCTCTCCCTAAACTCCAGCAGACGTCTGCACAATCTAAGTGATCGAGGCACACCCAAACACAGGGCCTCCAAGGAGTTTGCTCTAGTGGGTGCCCATTCTGACTGGTCAGCGTAGTTTTTAAATAATTTAAACATCATCCCTGCAAGCAAGAATAGTGACTTGTGCCTCTTTCATCCCCGCCACCATGCCAAGGGCAACACTTGTCCTTAAGAAATGTCTGCAAGTTAACTTCTCACAGAGGCCATGACCAAAGCTGCAAGGACAGGAAGGGCACAACAAAGCCATCTGGTGGGGAATCATGGAGGAAGAGAACTGGAGAGTCGTGGTGTGTCTGCTCATATCCCAACAAAAGGCCCAGTGACAACACACACATTTGATATACTGTTTATCAAGCCCCATGAGAGGTGTTCTTTCTTTCTGTCACAAAACTCTTTGTATCCTACTTGTGGTTAAATACATGGTTAGATTTGTACAGTTTTCTGCCAATCAGCTTACATAACCATCAATATTTATAGTAACAACCTAAATGACCATTGATAGGAGAATAATTAAATAAAGCTTGATATATGTATAATGAACTATCACATTACAATTAAAAATGATATTATAGACTGTTAGCTAATGATACAGAAAAACATATATTTAAGTACCTAAAATGCAGTTATGGTTGCAGTATGGTGCACACACAAAGACCACACGCATGGAAATTAAAAATTATCTGTGTGCTCCCCTCCTTTCTCCACACAAATTTTAATTTGTGCCTTGTTTTTCTAGATATTTCCTCCTATGATGATAGTTAAGAGTCTGTTAGTTTTTTCCCTAGTTTATAAATTTTATTCAATACATAATCTTGCACACAGAGATTTTATGACAATTCCATACACACAAATACACACACACACACACACGTATACTTACATCCCAGATATATCCTATTAACCATTAATGGTTTCTGCCTTCCTTTTTTTTTTAACAGTTTTCATTCCATCATAAATAAATAGCCATTTGATAATCAGGGAAAGCTAATAAATACTAAACAAAACCAGACAACCTCCCACACACAAGATGGGGGAGACATGCATAAAGAGCAGTGTGTATGAAGAAGGCTTTGTATAAACGGCCAGAGTGGAGCTACCACCACCAGACCTAGTCTATGATCTAGTCTACCCTACCCACCCCTACCTATGTCTGGGGCTTTGTTTCAATTCTGGATGCCAGACTTAGAGGGAACACATGGGAACTCCACCAAAACAAAACAACCAAGAGCTGAAGGGTGTAACAAACAGTGACTGAGATGGTCAAGTTGTTTAACTAAGATCCAAGAAGGCGTAATTGTTCGAGTACTAAGTCCAAAGGTTCCCAGAAAGCAGAATCAAAAACAAATGGGAAAAAATTGTATAAAGTGTGAGGAGAGGTCTTGAATCTTTTTTTTTTTTAATGTTATAAAAATAGAGGAGCCATTCACCAAAGGATTGAATTGCTTTGTGACTGTGTATTTAATCGAGACTAATCATGGAGAACATTTACAGAGAACTTCTGCATAAAGTGAAGATTAGACTCACTGACCTCTAACATTCTTCTGGCTCTTCTTGCTGATGATGCTGTAGCTAAACTGACTGCACCTCCTTCCTCTATAACCACGGGGGCTGCCAGGACTATGTCAGCCCTACCAAAGGGTTCCCTATCTTTCAGCCTAGTAGAAAGAGAGAGGCCACGAGTTCAAGCTCTGCCCCCACACAAACTCTCTACCTTATTATTGGCTTCCAGATGGGACTCTGCAAGGCATCTTTAGTGCTTCAGACCCAAACCCTTGCTACAGGGGCATGCCCATAATAAATAAAGAAGCACATTTCAACGTGTTTGCCTCTTTCAGTCTGTAAACTACATATTAGAGGCATAGCTGTACTTTAGTGAAATGTACCTTGTCGTGGCCTTCTTCATGAATCTACAGACTTGAGTCCTAGAAAGAATTTCACAGTGTTTCATCTCCTCACTTCATAGAAGACGACTAATACCAGAGAGGTAATGTGCCGTACTTGAAACCAGGCACATCAACCAAGTCAAGTTCAGAACCTTCAAACAAACAGCACAATTCTTCCTCAACTATGCTAAATGGCATTATTTTTAGTTATGGTTCAGAACTGAAAACCTATCATTGCCATATCCTCTATCCAAACAGGTTTGTAACATAGTCAATGAATATTCTTGTGTCTTAGCTATGTAGCTATTACAATAGAAGCACCACGAAATAGGTGATTTTAGCAAACAAATTTACTTTCTCATAGTTTAGGAGGCTAGAAATCCAAATTCATGGTGCTAACTCAAAGGAAAGGCTTTTTCTTTCAGTTGGCTCAGGAGCAAGGAACGTGGGCTTCTGCACCTGGGTAGCCATCATCTTTTGGCACCTCTCTTCCCCATCTCTGTCTCTCACATGCTAGTTTAATCTCTTTTATATCTCAAAAGAGACTGACTCAAGATATATCAAATATTGCCTCATTAAAGTAACAAAGACTACCCATTTCCAAATGGGATTATAACCACAGGAATAGAGACTAAGAGTCAGAACACATATTTTGAGGAGACACAATTCAGTTTGTAGCATTCTGTTCTTTGGCTCCTTAAAATATATGCCTTGACACACGCAAAACACATTTACCCCACCATCATATCATCCCCAAAGTCTTAATACTAAGTCCAAAACTCTTATCTCCTAAATTATCTGTATCAAATATGGGTAAGACTTAAGGCATTTTCTGGCCTTGGTCAAAAATTCTCTTCTGTGAATATGAAATGTAGACCACAAAGTATCTGTTTCCAAAGTACAGTGGTGACACACACATAAGGTAGGCGTTTCCTTTATAGATGGGAGAAACTAGAGGGAAAGAAAGGGTATCAGGCACTCAGTAAGTCCGTAATACAGCAGAACAATTTTCTCCAGCTCTTAAGACTTGAAAATAATCCTTTGTTCTTTGGAACCACCTAGGCTCTGCCCTACAGTGTCTGAGTACTACCAGGCATGCCCTCTGGATTTCTGGGCGCAGGCCCCTCTGTCCTGGACTGCAGCTTTACCTTTCAGGCCTACTGGATGGCAGCTCTGCTACCTGCATTTTGGGTGACTTTGATCTAGTCTACGTGAGTGGTGACCCTTTGCCTCAGCCCTGTAGGCCCCATTTTTTCCTGCCCCTTGGATATGGTCCCACCCTCTCAGCTCTGGATGGCAACTCCTTTCTGTTGGCATACCTTCATGGGGGCCCCATGCTCTGGAACTGAGCTGGCAAAGATCTGACTCTTTGAAACCTAGGAGGCTGTGGTCCAACCCTTTGAGATCCAGGACAGAATGGCCCCATCCTTTGAAACTGAGAAGACTCCGCTTCACAGCTCTCCTTCCAGCAGTTCAGCTGACCTCTGAGCTGCTTCAGTGACGGTCCTTTTCTTTTCTTAGAGGACAGTAGATGGAGCTCTTTTGGCCTATCTCCCGCTGGTAGAATTCTAAGAGGCAGACAGTGTTCTTAACTTTAGTTCATTCTGAGCACTTACTAGAGCTGCCTTTGACACCCATAATTCTATCAGCAGTCTCTTCAAGGCAATGTAGGATTTTACAATTAAACCTAAATAAATTAATAAACACTGCTGTTGAGTGATTCCTACTCACAGCGACCCTATAAGACAGAATAGAATTACCATATAGAGTTTCCAAGGAACACCTGGTGGATTCCAACTGCCAGTCTTTTGGTAAGCAGCCGTAGCACCTAACCACTGTGCAACCAGGCTTCCATTTTACTATGGAGCACCTTAGAACTCCTCAGGCCCTCACCTAGTACCCAACTCCAAAACCACCACCACTGCTGCATTGTAGGCATTTCTTACGGCAGCATCCTCACTTCTGGGTGCCCAATTCTGCCTAATATTGCTATAAGAGAAATACCATAAATATGGCTTTAACTTATACACACACACACATACGTATGTGTGTACACATATATATACATACACACACACACACACACACACACACACACATATATATATATATTCCATCATAGTTTAGGAGTCTAGAAGTCCAAATTCAGGGCACTGGTTCTAGAGGAAGCCTTTCTAATTCTGTCACCTCTGGAGCAAGGGCCTTGTCTCTTTTGAGCTTTTCCTCATTGATGATCTGTATATGGCTTGGCATCTCTTCTTCCCAATCTCTGCTCTGCTCAGTTGTTTAAATCTCTTTTATATCTCAAAACAGATTATCTCAAGTGATACACATTATAGTAATCCTGCACCATTAAGATAACAAAGACAAACCATTCCCAAATGTGCTTATAACCACGAGAATAGAGGATTTACAACATATATTTGGGGGGTATATAAGTCAATCCATAACAGTCCTCAACTATAATGATAACCCTAAGTGTGTTTTCTAATTCTTCTGCCTTCCCACCTATACTCCCCTGTGTTAAGTGGTCCATATAGACAGGAAAGTGGTTACCACATAGTGGCAGGTAACAAGTAAGACTGGAATAACAAAATTACCTTGAGGAAGGGGAGTGATAAAGAAGGCTTCAAAGAGGAGATGGACTTGAGCTACATTTCAATTTAATTGAATTTTAATTTTTGCAGCATCTACTTACACTTTATGGCACATTTGGTACTGAGGGCAGTAAACGTTTGAGATACAAATCTATCCAGAGGTACCTCAGAAGAAAGATCTGAAAATATAGTTCTGAAAAATCAGTGAATGAAAACCTGTGGAGCACATGTCTACTCTGACACATACGTGGCACTCAGGAGTCAGAATCAACTTGAAGGCAAATGGTTTACTGATGGTAGTGAGGAACATTTTAAAAAAAAAGATAACTTGATTCTTGCACTCAAGTAATTTACATTCCATCTTATTTAGCAACCAGAACCATGCATTTGATACCTGCTTCCAGCATATCAGGTTCTCAGTGAACACCTACATCTGAGAGACGAAAGACAGATAAGTCATAGAATTTTTTCACAGTAAGTCTATAATCTATGGGAAGAGAATGCTAAGTTAGACTTAAAATAAAGAGAAACCATACAGGACAGTATATTATTAAGCTGTGTGAGTGATACGGCTTCTAGAAGTTGAGAGGAAAGAAATAAGGGCCACAGCAGCCATTTTTGTAGACCCATCCTCCAACGATTGTCATGAAGCTTCTACACCTAAGTAGTCCCTAATAACAGAGACAAGGATCAAGGAACCTTCCAAGGACCATGCCTGGTAAATTACAGCCTCTATGACTTGCTCCCACCATTCTCCCAGCTAGACCTGTCGTCCTCACCCTCAGCCAATCTTTTCTGCATCTCTCTACTTTAGTGACAAGGTTTGGGCCTGGGCCTTGACCATGACTCTAAAATTGTTTTGATTCACAGCTTGAGACTTTACAAAACCACACATGTATGTACAGAGCCTGTGGTCTCAGGATCTTGTTTGTTTTTTAAGAGTCTAAAGAGTGAGTTTGTTTGGTGGGACCTATAAATGGAGGTTTTCTTTGCTAGGGAGATGTAAGGAAGCGGACACGGCGTGCGGCAGCTGCGGTATGCATTCCCGTCGCCATGGGGCAGGATTCAGGGCCTGGTGGGGGAGGCTGCCAAAGTCAATGGGCAAACATATGTCAGGCCAAGAACACTGCTCTTCAGCCTCATGAACTATTTGCTTGAAAGATAACAGTGTCTCTTCCACACAAGCCTTTCACCACTTTCCATAAAGGGAATTTTCAATCCAACAGATGGTGTCTACTCATTGCAAACCAACCAGAAAAGGAGACATTTAAATGGCTAGGCCTCAAAGCCCTGGAGACCCAGAGGGGCCCTAATCAAATACTTGCCCAAAGACCAGCTCCCCATGAACAGAGCTTCCTGGAATGGAAAGAGTCCAGGAAAGCCAGCAAAAATGTGCCAATTTCTGATTCTATAAGGTCCCAGTTAGCCCCAAATGGTGAAAACATGTTTTCTGTCCCAGACTACAAGATCGCTTTATATCTCCTACAGAAAAGAAGGCCTGGGAGATACAACAATCTCCCAAAGAGGCTTGCTATGGGAGCTACTATCTTTCTTCCAAAACAGCCCTACCTCTATGCTTCGCAAAATCTTTCAAAGAACAACTTTGTCAGCTTTGCTCTTCTTTAATATAATGGCACCTTCTGGGCCTGAGTCCCAACTCTTAACAGAAGTAACAATGCTGGAGACAAAGAGGAAAGAGCAAATGTTTGCAGACAGTCAGTGTGATGAATGCATTAAGACCACTAAATTTGGATACATACGCTGTTTTCAAATTCTGGATATGCTACAAGATCTTGGAAAAATAACACTAAAAGTCTAATTTGCCAATTTCTGATTGGCAATGTACTAGAATGTACTAAATTGGCAATGTACTAGAATGGCAGAAAAGACCCTGACCTGTAAATTTTGCAGATGTTGGTATGGATATTGCATGAAAACACATCTAGATAAATACAGGAATTTTTTGGATGTTTGAAAGATTATTTTTGAAAACAATGAGGTAAATATTTTCTTTCCAAAGAAGGACTTTAGCTACCTCAGAAAATGAAGCAAGTGGATAACCCTTCAAAAGAGGTAACCATATATACAAGGTCTGACAATTAAGTTTGCAAACTTAATTGTTCTGAGTGCTACATATCTCATTGCTGAATGTCACTATGGTCACCTTTGAAGGACTTCCCTTGGAACTCTTTATAGAATGGCCATCGCATATAGTGCCATAGCTGCAAGTTTGCAAACTTCATAATAAAGTTGTCTGTTAGGGAGCTTTTAACTTGTAAACAAGTAACTGTATTGGAATACCCTCCCTACTCACCGGATCTGGCTCCAGTGACTTTTTCTTTGCCCAAAGATAAAGGAAATATTGAAAGGAAGAAATTTTGATGACATTCAGAACATCAAGGGTAATCCGACAACAGTTCTGATGGCCATTCTGGAAAAAGAGTTCCAAAATTGCTCGGAAGGGTGGGCTAGGCACCGGCATCAGTGCATAGCTTCTCAAGGGGGTTACTTCAAAGGTGACCACAGTGACACTCTGTAACGAGGTACGTAGCACTTTTTCTAAGAGGAGCTCATGCACTTAACTGACAGTATTGACAATCACCTGACAACACAAAGAAACGGAGGCTTAGGAGAACACGTGTCTTATGACCTGTGGACACAATTCTCAACTGGCTTTGGTGTTTTCTTTGCTGTAATATTTTAGTCAAATTGTTGCTGCTCTCTGAGCCTCACTTTACTCTTTTGTACATTGGGAAGATTGTACTAGATTAGTGGATGTCTCCTTTCTAGCATTCTATTTTCTAAGGTGGTTTCAGGAGAGAAACTCCCAAACCCAAGTTTTATCCTTGTCTTAATCCTTCCACCACAATGGCAGTGATGGTTCATTGCTAGAACTCTCACCTTCCATGCTAAAGACCTGGGTTTGATTTCTGGCCAGAGCACCTCATGTGCAGCCAACAGCTGTCTGTCAGTGGAGACTCACTTGTTGCTATGAAGCTGAACATGTTTCAGCAGAGCTTCCAGACTAAGACAGAGTAGGAAGAAAAGCCTGCTGATCTACTTTCAAAAATTACCTTACCTTACCCATTGCCATGGAGTCAGTTCCAACTCATAGCAACCTGATAGGTCAGAGTAGAACTGCCTCATACTTTCCAAGGAGCACCTGGTGGATCTGAACTGCTTAGCAGATGTAGCACTTAACCACTATCCCAAATCAGCCAGTGAAAACTCTATGGATTACAATAGTGCGATCATACCTGATCACAAGGATGGTGTAGGACCAGACAATGTTTCATCAATTGTGCATGTGGTCACCAGGAATCGGGGACTGAGTTGATGCCAATTAACAATCATAATCATTATGCCACTAACCACAATCATTCTGCCACTCAGTAAAAAGTTCAACATAAGTGTGGCAGTCCATCCCCAACCTTCATATGGACAAAAAAAATAGGGAGGGAGTAGAAGAAAGGAGTTGTTTCAGGCTTCAAGTATGAAATCTGATTAATAAAAAAGATGTTTGAGGAAAGAAAAAAGTTCTCCTTCTACCTTTTCTTTTCCCCCTCTCATCTTTCATAGCAACCAGACTACAGAGTGACAAGCAAAGTGACACATTGCTCAGAGGGCAAAAGATAAATGTTTGATGAATTGGCCATTGGTAGAAAAGTGATGGGCTTTGTATGTGCATAACAGCTGAGCTGCCTTTCCATGCCGATGGCTTGCCAAGATAAGAGCCATAATGAATGGACCTCGAGATGTCCTGGACAGAACAGCTTTAATTTGACTAGTTTTAATAAACTTAATTTTAAAAAGGGGAAGAAGAAGAAGAAAGAAATTTAGAGAGACCAGAGTGACTGAGAATTATATATACCCTGAGTGGATGTTAACCACTGGCTTTTCCATTCACTGTGCTAGCTCAGCAAGAGAAAAAGACAGTTCAATTTCATCACGACTAGAAGTTATCATCAGTCTCTGGGATGTAAAAGATAAATTGCTGAGCTGTTAACCAAAAGGTAAGCAGTTCAAGTCCACGCAAAGTTATCTCAGAAGAAAGGCCCAGTGATCTACTTCCAAAAATAAATTACTGAAAAGACTATGGATTCCAGCTCTACTCTGACATACATGTGGCTGCCATGTATTGAAATGAACTCAATAGTAACTTTTTTTTTTAAGTCATCCAAATCTTATATGTGCCCAACATTGTGGTAAGACATTTGGAATACAGACATTAAATGACGTGAGTAAACTGAAAGGCATTTTAATAATCAAAGACCAGATCATTCCTTCATCAACTCATTTCTCCTTCAGCAAATATTTACTGAGCATCCATTACCCTGGTCTAAGGCCAAAGATTCATGTCAGCTCCCAGTCCCACAGAGCCTGTGCAGCAGTGAGACCAGAGGGGCTAGGCATTCTGAGCGCAGTGAAGACTACTCTCCTGGTCCAAGGACTCCTGTAAACCTGTACACACATCCGTCCACTGTCTCCCATGGCTAATTTACCACATCCATATTTACTTCCAGAGTTTTGTCCCCTGGCCCTATGTTTGTGTCTAACTTTGCTGAGTTGACAAGACATTCTTCGTCAGAACAACAAAATCCATTTGAAAACACCCAAATGGTGCTGTGTTGCCAAGAGCTGTCATATAGTCAGAGAAGCAGACAGTGAGGGCCAAGCCTTAACTTAGCCCCAGGAATAACTCTAGCTGTGTACATAGATAAAGAACTTTGCAGGCTTCTGCTTTTTCATATGAAAACTAGGTACTGCAGTAGACTGCTTTATCACTTGACTAACTTTAATTTGAAGTCTTCTATGGCTTAGACTTTCTGGTAGGCACAGAGAGTACAGAGATGATTGAGATACCATCCCGTCCTCAAACGGCCCCAAATGCATAAAACAGGGACATAAACATATAGCCACTGTCATTCAATGAGATTTAAGTGGTTGCTCTGCCTCCAAGTGACCTTAAAAGATTTCTCAAGGTCTTGTTTTAACAGTCAATTATCCCAAGATCAGTGTCCACAATTCTATTTGTCTTTGAGTTTTAAGACAAAGTATAGAAATTACAAAAAACTAATCATCCAATCATTGAAATGGTCACTTTCCATATCACAATATATTGTCCCAATTTTAGGAGAAAGTGTTCTGTACAAAATGCAACATTCAAAATAATTTTTCATCCCTCCCTTGCCCCTGCAAGTATATATTTTACCATGGCTGCAAAGGAAAAGGCACTCATTACAAAACAGCTCAGCAAGGCTCACACTACTGGAGAATATAAAGTTTTATGAGCAGGTTTCTCCTTTCTCTCTGGATGTAAGTGAGAAAGTGAGTGAGAGAATGCTGGAAAGGTCTGGCTCAGGAGTCCAGGGTGAATTATAGACTGCCGCTCAAGATTCACAGCTCTTTGTGGTAGGAGGTTAATATTCTCACATGTCATTAGGTCTGCTAGCTCTCCTGATGGTTCATTGAAGCAGGCAGCAAATTATTTCCTCATGCTGCAGAGGACAGCACACTTCAAAGCCAGGGAACTCAGGTCACGACAGGCCTCTGGATGGATTAATGACTTGGGATCACCAGGGGTTGTCTGTAGGTAAGACTGGGCCTGAAGCTTTTGACAAAGCTAACTTTTTGATCAGTCTTGACCCTGCTTTCAATCCAGACCTCCAGGTTTTATTCCTATCACCTTCCAAGGACCTGCTAAGACCTGCAGGGAGACCAAGCAACCTGTCTGGTCATTTTATCTTTACTTCAAAAGTCTCGGCCTTGCTCTCTGATGATGTACTTCTCCTCTACAGTTTAAGATGGAACTTAAACCCCATTTGCTTGAAAGAGCCTTCCCAGACTGAATCAAATCCCACTGACCATTCCTGGGCTGAATTCCCAAAGAGCTTTTCTTTTTCATGTTTCATTCACCACTGGTCACAGACTATGTGTTCTCCTATTATCTCAGGGTGTCTGCCTGTTGCTTCCTTGACAATGAATTAAGCTACCTGAGCCATGGGCATCATGGATTATACATCTTTACACTTCTCTTTAAGAAACAAAACGAGAAAAAAAAAACCTGATGCTCTCAAGATGAGTCTGACTGAGAGGGACCCTACAGAACTGAGTAGAACTGCCCCATAGGATTTGCAAGGAGCAGCTGGTAGATTCAAACTGTCGACCTGTCAGTTAGCAGCTGAATGCTTAACCACTTCCCTTAGTGATGGCTAAAGTAAAGGAGGGGAGAATTTACCTGCCCTGGATACAGGCCTAAAAGCCAATCCTATTTTCTTTCAGAAGAAATGACCAAGAAGAGATCCACCAAGGTTTATAATACAGTCTCACTAAAAAATTTGTTTAAAGATAAAATAAAAACAAAACAAAGAAACTTACCTCTTTTAAAAGCAACACTAAGAGTAGATCCAGGCAGTCAAAAAACACATGCAGACATGTTCACGATCATTAATTATTAAAGAAATTCAAATAAAAACGACAATGAGATACCACCTCACCCCAACAAGATTGGCCATGATCCAAAAAATGCAAAACACTAAATGTTGGAGAGGCTGTGGAGAGATTGGAACTCTCCTTCACTGTTGGTGGTATTGCAGAACGGTACAACCTCTTTGGAAAGCAATTTGGTGTTACCTTAAAATAATGGATATAGATATACCATTTGACCCAGTTATTCCTCTGCTCGGAATATATCCTACAGAATCAAGGCCATTCACACCGACTTCTACATGCACGTGAATGTTCACTGCAGCACAGTCCACAATAGCAAAAAGTTGGAATCAACCCAGATGCCCAACAACAGAAGAATGGATAGGTAAACTTTGGTATGTGTACTCCATGGAGTACTACACACTGATAAAGAACAACGATGATAGCAGGAAACATCTCTCAAGTTGGTCTCAACTGGAGGACATTATATTGAGTGAAACTAGTCAGTGACAGAAGGACAGCTATTATATGAGACCCCTATGATAAAAACTTAAAAGCATACTCATACATAATAGAAAAGACTCAACGGCTACAAGAGTAGGGAAGGTGGGAGGGCAGGAAGGCAAGCGGCGAGGGTTTAGATTAGATAATTGTTAGAAATTCGGTAGGGTGAAATTGGTGACAATTCACATTATTAAGAAGATCAATATTAATGGGACTTCGACACAACTTGTGTACTCCTCCTCTCTTAACCCAATATTGTAAGCACAGAGTATGTATACTTTCATCTTTTTATTTAATAAAAAAAAGCAACACTAACTGAGGGAAAAATAAGGGAAGAAGAGAGAAAAGCACAGACACTCACAAGAAGTCACCTGAAAGCACAAGGCTGTCCTTCCTAGGGCCCAACTTGCTAACAAATATGTTTGATAAAAATACTTACTATAGTCCATATTCTTTGTGTTTTTAGTTCTAGGTTTTCTGAACAGAAGGAAGGCTCTCACCAGGGAGGATGAGATGTTAGGAGGACACTTGTGTACAAGGACTGCCTGCTCTTCAACACCATCTAGGAATTTGGCCCTGTTAAGACACCCGGAAGAGACTCCTGAGAGGCAGTCTCCACACACAACACGCAGGTTCTGTGAGTGGGCAGCTCAGCCTAGCAGCCAAGGAAGAAATTCTGTGTCCCGTGATCAGGGTTGAGTCTCACTAGAGTTTTAAATTGAGGGTCCTACCCTAGATGGATGAAATAAACAAACAGTAATATATTAGCACTATATAAGGCCCAGCTTCAAACCTGAAGGATCAAATCAAAGTTTAGAAATACACTTGAGATACCTGAAAACACTCTAGTAATGTAAAAGGTAATCACTGTTGCTCCAATCCAGTCATCTCCCCCTACCCTACTTGTCTTCAAATTTTCTCACTCTTTTTCTGTATTACTTTTCTTAAAACCCCAATCCCTTTCTTTTAAAAATACATTTAGCTTCCATTACATAACAAGTTTTTTGTAATATGTGCTGGGAAAGCAAATAAAAGCAAACGCACACGCTGTCATGGATTGAACTGCGTACCCCCCAAAATGTGTGTAGCTATGTGGCCAGGCCATGATTCCCAATATTTTATGACTGTCCTCCATTTTGTGATTTTCCTATGCTGTATGTTAGAGGGGGACTGTAAATCCCTTCATAAGATCAGTTCTCTGCTCCATTTTAAAGGAAGTTTCCCTGGAGTGTGGCTTGTACTACCCTGTATCCTTTTATCTCTTGTAAGAGAAAAGAAAAGGGAAGCAAGCAGAGAGTTAGGAACCTCATACCATCAAAAAAGCAGCACCAGGAGAGGAGTGCATCCTTTAGACCTAAAGTTTCTGCACCAAGATGCTCCCTGAACAAAGACTGATGCAACACAAGGACTTTCCTCTTTTCTTCCAGAGTCAACAGAGAAAACCTTCCCCTGGAATGGACATCCTGAATTTGGACTTGTAGCCTACCAGACTGCATAAGAATAAACTTTTCTTTGCTAAAGCCACCCACTTGTCATATTCGTGTTAGAGCAGCACTCACTGACGAAAACACACACCATGTACATACACCTGAACTATGTTCCTTTTTTATGTCTTTTTGTCATGTGTGCACTTTATGGTTCTATGCATTATAAGATGTCGTCCTGCTGACCTCTTACTGGAGGAAACAGAGTGGATGGAGAGGAGGGGATAGGAGATTGTTGGAAGAGTGTGCTGTCACTAGGTAGGGAGCACAGTGGAAGCTGCATATAGGTGGGCATGCAAATTTATATGGGAATGTACATTTTCACTTAATCATAATTAAACATGAATCAAGACCATTATTCTAACAACAGGTATTTGCTTTATAAGATCAAGTTTATCAAAACTACAATGAGATACCATCTCACCCCAACAAGGTTGGCCATGAGCCAAAAAATGCAAAACAACAAATGCTGGAGAGGATGTGGAGAAATTGGAACTCTACTACACTCTTGGTGAGATTGCAAAATGGTGCAGCCTCTTTGGAAAGCAATCTGGCGCTTCCTTAAAAAGCTGGATGTAGATGTACCATTTGACCCAGTAATTCCACTGCTCAGAATCTATCCTACAGAATCAAGGCCATTCACACCAACTGTGCACATACACACAAATGTTTATCGCAGCACAGTCCACAATAGTAAAAAGATGGAACCAACCCAGATGCCCAACAACAGAGGAATGGATAGGTAAACTATGGTACATATACTCAATGGCACACAATGGAATGATAAAGAACAATGATGATTTTAGGAAACATCTCATAACCTGGTTTCAATTGGAGGACATTATGCTGAGTGCAAGTAGTCAGTGACAAAAGGACAAATATTGTATGAGACCCCTACGATAAGAACTTAAAAACAGACTTGATTAGATAGTTGACAGAAATACAGTTGGGTGAAATCTGTGACAGCACACATTAGAAGGAAGATCAGTATTAACTGGATTCAACGTAACATGATTACTCCTCCCATCTGAACCCAATATTGCAAGGACAGAGTAGCTGGGGCGGGGGGCTGTGGACCATGCTCTCAGGGGAAATTGAGGCCAGTTGGCATTCGTATTTTGCTAAGAGAGCCCTCTGCACCCCACATTGGTGAGTGGCATCTGGGGTCTTAAAAGCTGCCAAGCTCCCATCTGAGGGTACAGCAAATGGTCCCAACTCAACAGGAATGGATGATCACCAAGGACCAAAATGACATGGGGGAAAGAGAACCCAGAAGACAGAGAGACCCACATGAGTGGGTGACTACATTGACTTGTGACTGGAAGAACTTGATGGTGCCTGGCCACCAGGAGTGATAGCAGTGATGGAGCTCACAAAGTTCAGTCTCACTGGCAACACAAGAATAAAAAGGGGTACACCCTGAGACCTCCACTAAAAGACTGCTATTGATGGTCTAGGGGCCTCAGAGTTCCCCTGGGATCATGGCTCTTGGCCCTGATGCTGCCCCTGTCCATAAATCTTAATGGAGGTCAACTCTTTGGACAGCAATGGATTGGACTTGGCAACACAAAGTGACCATATCATGTGTGCACTTTACGGTTCTATGCATTTATAGGATGTTGTCCTGCTGACCTCTTATTGGAGGAAAGGGAGTGGATGGAGAGGAGGGGATAGGAGATTGCTGGAAGAGTATGCTGTCACTGGGTAGGGAGCACAGTGGAAGCTGCATATAGGTGGGCATGAAAATTTATATGGGAATGTACATTTTCACTCAATCATAATTAAAAAAAAATTGGAAAAAAAAAAGATCAAGTTTAGGCCCTTTCAGTATACTTAGTAATATTGTCTTTCAATGATGAATCACAGTATATTGTTAAATGGCACAGAAAGTACCCAAAAGACATACAAGTCTACTGGAATCAAGACAGTAAGAAAAATTATGGCCAAGTTCAAGCGTGTACTGGCAGTAGCAGGTTCATCACAACCACCTCCTTGTCGATGACAATTTTAAAATGGTATCAATTCTGAGATGTATTCATGGATGGTCAACCACGGAAAAACATGCATCTTAGAAAGGTGAAATACAGAAAATGCATGTAAGACATAGGGAGTGGTAAAGACTGAGGGTCAATGAGAATACACAGTGCCAGATTACCCACAAAACAAGTACCAATAGCCCAATTATGCCTTCCTACCAACCTGTAGCAAACAACTCCACCTGTCCTCCACCATTTCAAAGAAGTGGTGAAACCGACGTGACACTGTGCAACACAGATTAGCAAGTGAACACAATGAAGCCCACAGGTACCCTGATCAACGCAAGCTGGTGGGTACCATACTTCCTGATTAATCTGCACGTGAGTACGTACTAACAATATCCAAATCAGTATTTCTAATGCCCACAAACACAGTGGTGGACAGCACCTGGCCCATGAGTAGGTCAAACATACAATCTGTTGTCTAAACAGAAAAACTTTGAGAGTAAAAGAGGTACTATTACTGATTATGCCAAGAAGACAGGCATTAACTGGAATTGTTCTAGGAAAACTAGGATGTAAGTCATACTACTCATGAACTACCAAATGGTAACTGACCATAGGGTAACATGATCACCAGAGCCATGCTAGTATGTGGATCTTGTTATATCACTCAACAACTAAAAGTGCTTTTCACTCTCTGTCTTTAAAATTTCCTCAAGGCCTAACATCTCTATGCTTTGCATAGCTCCTGAAATGTCCTAGCATTTCCCTACCAGGCCATGTCCCCTCTTCTCCACATGCTCTAGCCCGCCCCCAGCTGCCCAACATTTACCTTCAACTTGCTGTTATTGCTAGGTGCCGTATAGTTGATCCCAACTCATAGAGACCACACATACAGCAGAACAAACCACTGCCAGGTCCTGTGACATCCTCACAATCACTGCCATACTTGAACCCGTTGTTGCCATTCCTATGTCAGTTCATCACATTGAGGCTCTTTCTCTTTTTCACAGTCCTTTTAGTTTATAAAGCCTGATGTCCTTTTCCAGGTACTGATCCCACCTGATAATACATTCAAAGTACTTAAGACAAAGTCTCACCACCCTTGCTTCTCAGGAGCATCCTGGCTGTACTTCTAACTCAGATTTGTGTATTCTTTTGGCTGCTCGTGGTATAATCAACATCCTTTGCCAACACTATAATTCAAAGTAATTGTTTCTTCTCTGATCTTCCTTATCCTCAACTTCCCCTTTCTAAATAGAGTTCTGGTGGTGCAGTAGTGAAGGGTTCCACTGCTAACCAAACAGTTGGTGGTTTGAACCTGCCAGCTACCCCACATAAAAACGATGTGATACCCTGTTTCCATGAAGATTTACAACTTCTAAAATCCTAAAGGCAGGCCTATTCTGTCCTATGGGGTCACCATGAGCCAGAACCAACTCAGTGGCACTAGGTTTGGTTTTTTTGACTTTTTCCTAAGGTAAGTATCATATTTCTTCCTGAGGAAACTCTGTAACCCGCCACAGAGTTCCCTGTGGTTGCTGAAAGAAATTACAACAGTGAATCTCAACTAAGGGATGATTTTGCCCCCAGGGGCTATTTGAAAATGTATGAAGATAGTTTTGGTTGTCACAACTGGGTAGTGTTACCAGCATGTAGTGGGTAGAGACCAAGGATGCTGCTAACCATCCCACAACGCACAGGCTTGCTGCCCCCAACTCCACAAAAGGAAAGCACTATCTGGACCAAAATGGCAATTGTGTCAAGGTTGAGAAATACTAGATTAGATGAAGAAGATGCTGCTGCTCCCTCTCTTGTGGAACTGCTCCTCTCCTTCCTTCTTGATCTTATCATCATTCTGGCAAGCTCTCCGTCACAGCTGCTGAGGCTTACAGCTGAATCCTGCTGGCCCAAGTCGTGATCTAGAATGGAGCCTCCACAGTGACAGAAGAGACAGCACAGCTGTCAGTCTCCATGAGAAAATGAATAGAACTTTCCCAGTTTCCATGAGAGCGGATGAGATTGACAGCCTGCATGACTTTTCCCTTCCCTAGCATCACTAAGAAAGAAAGTGACAGCAAATATATCACGCAGATTGGAAGCTGCCACTCTTGTTAGTGCTCTGAGGCCCTGAACTTCTACAGATGTGTGCGCCCTAGATGCTGGAGCAGCCCAAGAAGACAAGACCTCACCCAGAGGGCCTGTCCCAGGTCTGAGACAGGTGTCTTGAGACATTTCCGATCTGCTACAACACAGCCACTTGAGTGAGTGCAGAAAAGTCACATTCCTCACTTGTGATGGGAATCAGCAACTAGCCAGAAGTACAGCAGGAAGACACCTGCTTTAGAGAATGGGAACTACTGAAGGTAATGGCAACCCAAGGCAGAGCACGGAGACAGCAAACAAGGACACAGATTCCGGACCAAGCGTGGAACATTCACTGCAGAAGTCTGAAACATGGGCAGGAATCAAGCAGTCAGAAATACTTTCTAAGTGATTGCTATTCCCATAACTCAACTGCTGTTGATTCTAACTCATGACAACCCTACAGGACAGAGTAGAACTGACCCATAGAATTTCCAAGGGATGCCTGGTGGATTCAAACCAGCCATAGCACTGAACTACTATGTCACCAGAGTTTCTGCCACTCTCCAAAATAGTGTCAATGTTGTTATCATTGCCCCAAAAAAGTGAAACCATAAAGAAGGGACACAAGGAGCAGCTTTCTGAGACAGATACTGAGAACTCCAAAACATAAGCATAGATGCCCCAATCTCCCTAAAACATTTCCACACTCTTTCCTTTCTCAAGACCTGACTTCCTAGTCCTGGTTTAACACAATCATCATTCAGAATATAAAAATGTATCACATTATTTGTTTGAAGTTCAAATTTGCAGCCATCTTCATTCTTTGAAACATGGCCCTGAAGCTAGAGTTACCTGGTATGAAAGCAACACTCAATGAATGTTCCCTCAGATCCCACGATGTCCCAGGATACTACACACATAAGAAGCAGATACTGAGCATTCATTCAGAAAAATGTGGCTTTCAGTTCAGACGGAATTTAAGAAATTCTAGTTTTCCAAGCCCTGGTCAAAATGGGAGAGGTGAGAAGGCCATGTTTACTGGATTGACACCACAGCAAACAAACAACACACTGAAAAAGAAAAGGTCAAAGCTGGAATTATCAGAGGAGACTGGGGCCACTCAGCGTGGGGACAATCTGCTCCATGCCCTTCCGTAACCATCATGAGTCAGAATCAACAAACCAAAGGAAAAGAGACAACATACATTATTAAAAAAACTTCCACTGAAGTTGTTTTCATCTGAAGTATTAGACAGTTGTTGCATTCAAATTGCTTATAATTCTTACGGAGAGACAAGATGTCGATGTGTGGAAACTAAACACTATGAGACGTAAGAATCAGTTCAAGCTAACAATGGAACTGTCACAAAGCAGCGCATGAGTATGTGCCAAATAAACAATACAGAAAATGAGTGCTACAAGAACTCAGAAGGAACCATCACTTAAGGTGGAAGTCCAGGAGTGACATTTTTCAAAGATGTTGCTTTCGAGCTGAGACCTGAAAATTTTAAAATATACTCTTTAAGAAAACAGAGGAGTGGATGATAAAAGTTTAGGAGTATTTCCCTCTAAAGTAGTTAGCATTATTTAGTGATTAAAGACAACCAATAAAATGTGCTTAGGCTGGATACCTCATTCTCAAATAATGACACAATAATGGGATGTTAGGACTGACAGCCAACAGTGTGGTAGGTAGCTTTTAAGATGACTCCCAGTGATCCCTGCCTCCTGGTATTCACATCCTTGCGTGATCCACTCCACTTGCCTGCAGGCTGAACCTAACGTCAAAAGTAATGGAGCGTCACTTCCAAGATAAGGTTACAAAGAGACTGTGGCTTCTACCTTGCTGAATCTCTCATGGCCTCTCACTTGCTCACCTTGTTGAAAGTTGCCCTATGGAAAGACCTATGTGGCAGGGAACTGAGGGAGGCCTCTGATCAAAAGACAACAGGGAAATGAGGCCTTACTCCAACAGCAACCACAGGAATAAACTTGAAAACAGGTCCTCCTCCAATGGAGCCCGAGAAGACCACAGCCTGTCCAAGACCTTGACTGCCAGCTATGAGAGACCCCAAGGTAAGCCAAAACTGGATTTCTGCTCCTCAAAAACTATGACATAACAAATGTTTGTTGTCTTAAACTGCTACATTTTGGAGTAATTTGTTATGCATTAATATCCACGAGTCGGATCCAACTCGACAGCACTTGGCAATATATAACTAAACCAAATGGCAAGGTTGATGATGGTTGATGCATCTCTTTCTCCAGCCTCCCAACAAACACCCTGTCCATCTCCCCAATAAATGAATATCAGCTTTAAATAACTTAGATCAGGAGGTAGAGAAGAACTAAGAGACCCAAAATTTATACACAAGTAGAATATTTGCATTAAACTTTGGGTACTGGCCACTTTATATTTACATATTTGACTCTGAAGAGAAATACGCCAAACATCAGAAGATCTGGGCCAAAAACTTGTCTTGCAACTTTCCTAGAGGAAATGAATATTTAGATACTAGTAACCTAGTAATTTAGATATCTAGTAATCTGGTCTCTTTAAAAAGGGTTGGATCACTCTAGAATTTGTAAAAAAATAAAAATAAAAAAAAATATTTGTCATTTAGTTGACTCTGACTCACAGTGACTTTACAGGACAGGGTAGAACTTCCCAGAGAATTTCCAAGGAGAACCTGGTAAAGGTGATCTGCCAACCCTTTGGATGGCAGCCATAGAACTTAACCACTATTGCCACCAGGGTTTCTATTCTGGGACAAGTCTTCCATGATTCCAAAAGGCAGGTGAGGTAAGCCCCCAAGGGCGGAGCGAGTATAGCTCCAAAACCAATAGTATCAACTACATCATGCAAGATTCCTTCTAGGATTTTCCTGGGGTCTATTTCCCTAAAGGTTTAGGAATCAGCCTAAGTTGATAAGCAAAGAGGTTCAAAGAGTTAAGAGTTCAGATCCCTCAGTCAATGTGTTAAGCACTTTCAGAGTTCTCCAAACTGTGATGCTGTTCTGATTCTTTACATTTCAGAGGATGTAAACCTTGCCCAGAGTCCCTGGGTGGTACAAAGTGTTACAGAATTCTGACTGCAGAGGTGCAGAGGTGCCTAAGAAGAAAGGCCTGTTGATCTACTTCCAAAGACATCAGCCATTGAAATTCACATGGAGCACAGTTCTACTATGACACACACACTTGAGGTCTTCGGGAGTCAGAATCAAGTTGAATGTAACGGATAAACTTCGGCTATCCAAAGCCTCTAGAAGAGATCAAGACAAATGAGCACAGTGTGTAGGGATTTTACCCTTTCTCTCTCTGTGTGTGTGTGTGTGTGTGTGTGTACACACGTGCATACGCACACATGGTGTTGGGGTGCAGTCCCCCCAAACAGACCTTGAGATGAGGATGTGAGAGCAAGTCATTCACATAAAAGGAGATTACACAAAGCATCAGATAATGGAGAAAAATGTCAACAGAGGATACATTGTCGGGTAGGTTATTACTGCTGGCAAATGAGCTTCAGTCCCTCTAGGGCAGAGGTCAGCAAACATTTTGTGGAAGAGACAGATAATAAATATTTTAAGAGTTGTAGGCTCTGTGGCTTCTGTTACAACTACTCAATTCTGGATAAAATTTGCCATAGATGATATGTAAATAAGTGTGTGTAACTGTGTTCCATTAACAGTTTATTTAACAGGCCACATTTGGTGCACAAGCTGTATTTTGCTGACCCTTGTTCTAGAGTACCTTGGATACCTATGGATCACTTCTCAGAGAGACCTCAAATGAGGGAAAAGAGGGCTGAGGTATCATCTACTTCTTCCCATCAGTCATCAGTTGAGCACTGAGCAGAGTCTGGTGGCCAGAGAAACAGTGGTAGATGCAATTGGAAGCTGTCAGGCTGGTGTGCAAGGCAAGCGCTAAGGGAACGTGACACAGCACTTACAGCTCTGCTATCCACAGCTCTGCACCCCCAAGCTAATTGTCATGGAATGCATTGTGTCTCCCCAAAAATGTATGTATTGATTTGACTTGGCTATAAGCCCCAGTATGGTGCCATTCCTCCATGTGTTGTGAATCCTGCCTCTGTGACGCTGATGATGGAGAACGGACAGCAGTTGTGCTGGTGAGGGAGGACTCAAGTTACCAGCTGTGGGATATGAGGGAGAGAAGTGAGCAGAGTACGTTGGGAACCTCGTATCATCGAGAAGGCAGCACTGAGAGCAGAGCACGTCCTTTGGACCTGAGGTTCCTGTACCGGGATGCTCTCCTTGAATTTGGACTCAGCCTACTGAACTATGATAAATTCTCTTACTGAATGGACTTATAATTCAAAAATGGATTTGTGGCTTACCAGACTATGTCAATACAATTTCTCTTCAAGAAACCATCCACTTATGGTATTTTATGTTGCAGCAGTACCAGGTGACTAAATCACTAATCAGTTCTTAAAGAAAGAAAGAGAGGAACAGGAAACAGGCCTTCTGTGACAGAGTTGTGCTTCTCCCGAGATCTCTGCTGATCAGCAGTCAAAGATGCGTTTGTCAAAGTTGTTCTCCTTTCTTCCTTCCTTCCTTGCCCTCCTGGACTTCTAAGTAACTGTCACAGTGACTAATCCAGCTGCCTGAGTTTTCCAGTAACAGTTTAGGGGTTGCCCCAGGTAAGTCCCAACCACATCAAAGGCCCTCACCTTCTTTTTACATCCCAAAACTCTTTCATCCTTGAAGAACTCTTTCCACTATATGGGTTTTTAAGTTTTGAATTTGAACTTAAAATATCACTTTGCTGACTGGGAAAGTCCATACAGGGGACTGTATAGCCACTGAGTCCATCATCCCCAGCCTAGCTCACAGTCCCCAAAGGGGAGCAAATGACCCTTCATCTCCTACCAGTTAAAGTCCAAGAAAAAAAAATTAAATTAAATCATTTTATTATGTAATCGGGGCTAGGCTTCAGGCTGCAGCAGTAAAGAAGGGATTAAGGGCAGAGCCACCTGGGTAGCCATCCTCCCAGGCCCCATTACCACCCGCCTCATTCCTTTTTATTGCCAACAGATTAAAATGCGAGCCTAGCAATCTTTGATCTTTCACTTGCTGACACAAATCCTTTCAAGCTTCCAACATTTTCTGCTGAGGTAATTAGTACTAATTAAAAGGTTTCCAACAGTCTTTGCTCCTTTTTTTTTTCAGTCTTGCCTCACTTCCCCCACCCCCTAATGAAATTTGTTTGACAAGTACCTTCCATCTCCGAAATCCGGGCATCCCTCACTTTCTTCTTTATCTGACTTGGCCAGATCAAGTAGATTAGTGATGCCATTATTTCAAATACAAAACCAGACAACAGGTTTCTACTATCATTCCTGACCTGTTGAGAGAAACCAGCATCTTGCCTTGTGTGAAAAAAAGAGTCCAGTTATGCAGAAAAAGACACTAAGCAGTTTTCTCTTGCCCCAGGTAGGACACCATTTTACAATGAAGTACTATGCTCCAGTGTCACACACATACATACACCACACCGTCTCACACACACCCACTTATATATACACCATATACACCACACCAGGCACTGCTTCACTACTCAAAACGACAAGTCACAAAATTTCCCTCTTCTGCCCCAACCCATGTGCTCGGTAACAATGTTTCTTTTGGTTTGGAAGAGTCACAGGATGGGTTAATTCCAAACAGATTACTATTAAAGTTTTAAAACACATGCACACCTGTGTATTCAAATTTAAAATCAAATCAATAATTCCTGGGCTCTTTAGTTGGCTGCATGCCACACAGGTGGGGGTCAGAAGCTCTTCTGTTGGACATGAATTGTGAGGTCCACCTGAAGAGTATAGACCTGTCCTCAGTTTCTGGGAGAACCACGGCCCATAGCCATACCATCAGAATGCTGCAGCCACAAGAAGAGCAGGACACTGCTCCAGCAGGAGCGAGAACCTGTGGTAGGTCAGGGGAGAAGGCAACCTACGGAGGGTAGCTCAAAGTTGACAGAGGTTGCTGGCCAAACTGCCCTCTAGCAACCAGCTTTGGAGAAGAGCAGGAAAAGAGAAAGCATCTAGATGCTTCTCTCTAAACCATTTCCACGATTTGGCAAATTTGAAGTAAACTCAGACCCTGGTTCTAAGCCTACAGTTTCTTCCACACAAGTCCTATATCTCCTTTGTCAACCCCACTCTATCTCGTTTGCACCATCGGCTTCAGAATGTGAGTGGAAGGACACTACCCAGCATGCCTTTCCCTTGCCCAGCTGGTGCTGCACTCCTCCTCCCCTACTCCACCCAATCAGGAGACATCTGGGAAGACAGGGACACTTCTGTGTATTTCTCTTCAGAGTAAAAATCTTCATCACATTTCCTTGCCCTCTGACTACTCCACACTTGCCCTAAGCTGGTCCCTAGAGGACAGAAATATTAACCACAGCTGCCTGGAACTCTGGTCACTTTCTATTTAGCAAAGTAACTATGGAAAGGGGAGATGGCTTTAAATCTCATGTAATCCCACAGAATTCTTTCTTCACAGAGGTGAAAACTGAGACCTGAAGGCATCAACTTTAATGAAAAGGCAATGCTCCTTGTACAGGGCACTCTGTGACATGCACACAGCACTCATGTACCTCATCACCCTGATCCCAACAACTACCTAGAAGGCAAGTATAAGACAGCTCCTCTTATCACATAAAGGAGCTAAGGGTCCGAAAGGGGACCCACTGAGTCACAGTCACACTCTGGCTCACGTCTATGACCCCAAGGGTCCCCATACAAATCTGAGATGGGAGGAACATGAGAAGGCCACATTTTTGTCACGTTCCTCATTCTGGCATTCCAAGTTTTCAGGAGGGAAGAAGTGAATTTTTCTTCTGTAGTTTCTCCTAAGCAGGTGCTGCAGCTGGCAGAACCCATTTGGGGCCTTTTGTGTTAAATGTGTAAATTCTCCTTCAGAACCCCTAGTGACTTCAGATCCAAAATAGTCTCCAGTGAGAACCCCATGATTACTGTGGGTTATCACTAAAAAAGTATATCCACTTCTTATCCTCCCCCTGCCCTTGACAAAAAGCCAACCCTGAAAAGTAATGGATTTAATGATCTAGAAAATCTAGATGCTGGAAACTCCAAGGGAGATCATGTTAAATTAGACCACTACAAACAAGCCAAACTAGATTTATCCTCGTGTGGTTACAGATTTTATCTACTAAACCAGGTTTTCAAGGTTAGTGTCTGTTTTCAATGAATAGAATTTTTGAATGTCAAGACCAAGGATTTCTCCTGCAAAATAATTCACCTCCAGGATCTTGGTTCAGCTGGTGCAGGCAGTGCCTGGCCTCTGTGGAAACACACACACACACACACACACACACACACACACACACACGCTCCTGTGGCTTGGCCACCTACTGAGCACCAGTTACATCAAAGATTCAGAGGTCTGTGGAGGCAAAGACCAAGGTTCAGGGAGAAAAGAAACAATTCCTCCTTTGCCTCCTTCCCTCAGCGGCTGGGAAGACGTGAGAGGGCAGAGTAGGAGAACGAAAAACTAGAGAATGTTCTGAAATGGATGCCACCTACTCTTAAAAATATGGCATGATTAAGCGACATTGGTGTTTCAGTGGTAGAATACTTTCTGCCATGGTGGGAGACGTGGGTTCATTTGCTGGCCAATATGCTTCCTGTGTGCCCCTGGCAGTTTATGTGTGCTGTGATGCCAACCAGGTTTCAGCAGAGCTTCCAGGCTATGACAGACTATAAAGAAAGGCCTATTGAGCTGATTCCAAAAATCAGCCATTGAAAACCCTGTGGAAGAGAACACTGTAAGCCATAACGATCATGGAAATGGCACAGGATCAGGCAGCATTTTGCTGTGTTGTGCTTGAGCTCACCATGAGTCAGAGGCCAACTTGATGGCAGCTAACGACAGTAGCAGCAGCAGCAAGCGTGCCCTAAATGCCATCACGGACCTGGCATGTAGAGAAATTCCTCAGGGTCCTTCCCTAGACCAAAGGTGACAGGAAGATATTGTACCTGTCCTTCTTCATAGGAAAGTAACTCCACCAGCCTCTCTTTCAACCTAGCAGTGAAGAAGCCTTCGGGTGTCCAGCCTTTCTTACTATAGACCCCTACCCACAGGCCTAGATGAGCCACACAGAAAAAAGGCTCCTGCGTGCTTGGGAGGGGACTTAACTGCTGCACTGATTTGGGTAGCTGCTAATACATAATTATAATGGAGAGAAGGCAGGTGGGGGTGGAGGGAAGGAAATTACCTTCGAAAATTATGAAAAATACCTTGACGGCATCTCTTTGAGGCTCACATTTAGCTCTCAGAGAAGATTTCTCCCAAAGGGTGAGTTCTGACAGGGGGATGATGAAATGAGGGGCTGAGGGAGGAGGGAGGATGGGTGTGTGGCAGAGAAGGAGCCGTCTGTCAGAACTGATGACTCGGCAGCTGAGGTGAGACTGGAATATTTACCCACCCATTTCGGGGAGCAGCTCAAGAAGAGAAACCTGGACAGCAACCAGTCTGGCCAAAATGACCACAGAGAAACACACACAGAAATCCATCGGTCAGGCCCTAATACCACCAAGAGGTTCCCTGTCGGCTCAAAATACCTGGGAGAGAATGTGGTTTAGAAGGTTATTCAGAGAGCTTTCAATTCTGTTGACTCTAACCAGACTGAGGGCTAACAGCTCCCGACCCAGCATCAGAGAGAGCAAGACTGAGCACCCCGCCGCTACACACCTAATGAGTCCTCCTGCATTTGAACGTTAGGACACTGCACCTTTTCTGCACTGCTCTGTAATAAGTTGGCTTGTCTTATTTAAATTCTCAGGATACGTGGAGTACTTCTAAAGCAATGTAGATTTGTTGTTGTTGCTTGCTCGCATCTTACAAACCTGGGAGTCAAGAGCAAAGGCAGCGTACTAAAGAGGCCAGTGGGGCACGG
This sequence comes from Heterohyrax brucei, assembly GCA_028571685.1. NCBI lineage: Eukaryota > Metazoa > Chordata > Mammalia > Hyracoidea > Procaviidae > Heterohyrax > Heterohyrax brucei. The sequence continues at coordinate 78,013,605 of CM053154.1, read as the reverse complement.
TGCATTCTGGTGGGATGGGGGGTTTTACCACTAACATTGTTTGGAACTGTTAGCTCACAGTGGTGATTAAAAGCAGAGCAAGGGGTGTTACAACTGTTTATGAATTCTCTACAGGCAATGCAGCCCTTAGTGCCTGCAACCTGGAGCTACCTGTTCTTGTTCCCACCCCCAGGTTAACTCTTGCTCAGGAAATCTAGGTGCTAGGCTTGCTTCTGCTCGTGACTGTCTCTGTGATCTTAGACAAGTATCTGTACATGTCTGGGCCATTCATGAAAATAAGAGGATTAGTGAAATGATTACTAAAATTTCTTCCACTTAAAAATCTTCTAAAATTCTGTATTTTTTCCCCTAAGCATTTCAACTTCAAAATTTAGCAGAACACATTTCACATGACTGCGCCTAAGGGGGGGACAAGGCTTAGATGCTCCACGGTGAGGGAATTTCTCACAGTTTCTGTCCTTACCATGGGCCTCTCAAGGCTCAGAGACAGACCCTTCTGGGACTAGTTAACATTGGTCCCATTTGCAAAGGCAGGGAAGGACCCCAAGCCCTGCTGGCCAGATCACCCAGTGTGGCTGAAGGTTGTAGCAGGCAGAGCCACAGGAGAATCCAAGTCACTCGCCCAGCCAGGGGACGGACACTGCTGACCACACCAGGCCTCTGGGTTCCACAGTCAGGGATGCCAGGCAAAGCCAACTACTTATGGAACACCTTGAGACAGAAGCCAGCCTCAAATGTGAAGGCAAAGGGTGTTGTCTTTTTGTTTTTCTTTCTTCCCCAAAGATGAGTTAATATGTTTCAAGGTCAACTGGAGAAAGGGTGCAGTTGGCAAAAAGGAAAAAAAAAAGTGTCTAAACTGCTGCAGCTTTAAAAGCTTAACCAGTACAGCGCCTCCAGCCTTCAGTCAATGGGAATCAAAACAATGATTTCAAGTTATTTTATTCAGGCTATGGGCAGGATTACTAGATGAAGACTTGCTCCTTTCTTTTCTTTTCCCTCCATTTCCAAACTGCAATCCATTCCCCACTCCTAAAGAACCATTTTGACAGAGTCTACTGTGCAGCTTTTTCAGGACATTAGCCACCCCAACACAGTCTACAGCAATAGAAGTTTTCCGGGGGTTCTTCTCCCCACTGCCATCCTCCCTGCTTCTACAAATCCTAAAGGCAATGCTGCAGAAACCTATAAACAGAGAGGATTTTTAATGCCTGCCACTTGCTTAAAATTGATTTTCACATGGGAGCTGGAGAGGGCCAAGTATCCCCACAGTTTAGAGCATTCATCCTGTTTCTGAAGATGAAGTCATTTGCTGCCATAAGCAGAACAAGGGTTAATGAGCCAAAATCAAATAAATTACTACATTCAGATCCATCATTACCATTGGTTTTAAAAATAATCTGAAGTGAGTACATGTGGACTCCGAGTCATCACAAAGACAGACGCAGCTACCCTTCCCCTCTTTTGCTTATAGCGATAAATCCTTTTGAAGAGCATCTCAGACTCACACACCAATTAACATTTCTCATACCAGTGCACAAGGGGCTGTGCAAAGTGATTCCCTAGTAAATTAGTCTGGAAATTGCCTTAATTGTGACGCCAGGAAATGTCTTCTGTGTTTGGGATGGGGGTAGGTGGGAGAACTTTCTTCCCTAAGTGGCACTCCATCGTCTCACCCTGGCAGAGGTGGTGGGGACGCCAGGGCAGGCAGCTTTCAGCACCACAGTAAATCTTCAAACAATTTACCCAAACAAAGGCCAGTGCAGGGAGAGGGAAATACACAGGAAGCAGATGAATAAGCAAGATCAATTATGGTGTGGGGGGGTGGGGTGGCCCTGCAGCCCCACTCCATGACACAGATTTCAGAGCAAATTGTGCCAAAGTGCAGTTGACATGCCCAGACTGAAAACAGTGCTCTCCTGAAGGATATCTGCTTCCCTCCCATTTGGCAAAGAGAGAGCCAAAGGAGAGAAAATGGGGGTGGGAAGTGGGTAGTGAGGGGCCAAGAGAAGGGAGACAAGGAGGCGAGTGAATGAGAAACCACGCATAATGGCCTGGGGTTTATTTTACAGAGAACAAAATGGCTCAATTTGAGCACTTTAGACTGTCGAAATTGGCTGGTGTGAGATACAAGGGGTAGGTCCAAGAGGATTGTTAAATCAGCTGCAGGAGACTACAGGCCCATGGGGCAGAGAGAGAGGGGAAATAGATACATAAATACACACACACACACATACACACAAATGCCTCATATGTCTGCAAACTTGAGCTGGACCAGGGAGAGAACCAGAGGTAATTCGGCGAGGAAAAGCTTAGCAAAGCATCTGAACACCCTTTAACTCTTTTCAAATTGCATCTCTAATATGTGAGGCTCCTCTTGCTCTGCCCTCATGCTTTGTGTTGAAAAACTGCCACCTGTTTTTATAAACAAGCCTAGTTTATTATTTAGTAGGAACAGCAGGTTCCTCTTTCTTTTTTAAGAACTGCTAATAATTCAGATGCCCCTTTCAAAAACTATCCGCTCACACGAAGAAAAAGTCAGAGTGACTGACTACTGGAAGTAATTCAAAGTACCTCAATTAAAATTCAGATTTTGGCCTTTTGAGCCATCTATTTAGAGATTTTTTTTTCCCCCTAGATTGGTTGCAGACAGATGATTATTAAATATTTATGTGTCTGTGAAAGGGGCTCTACGAGCTTGGCTTAGCTGAGGGCTGAGCTTTTTGTTGCTGTAGTTACCCTTCTTTGAGAGCCCAGAGAAATACTTTATTTGGCTGCTGTGATGGTTAAGGTTGTGTGTCAGCTTGGCTAAGCCATGACTCTCAGTGGTTTGGCAGTTATACAATGATGTAGCTTCACAGATATGCAATGATGTAGTCATCCTCCATGATGTGATCCAGTCAATCACTTGTATGGGGAGTTTCCTCTGGAGTGTGGTCTGCATCCAGTATACGAGGTCTGACAATAAAGTCCATAAGCTTAATTGGTCTTAGTGCTACCTTCACAGTACTCCCTTTGGGAAGCTATATACCAATGCCTGCACCTAGTCCAGCCTTTAAAGCATTTTTGGAACTCATTGTGGAATGGTCATTGTGCATGGTGGCAAGGTGGCAAGTTTGTGAACTTAATTGCATAGTTGTCTGTGAGGGAGTTTTTGGCCAGTAAACAAATAATTGTATTGCAGCACCCTCCCTTTTTTCTTAACTTGAAGATAAATAAATATTGAAAGGAAGACATTTTGATGACATTCAGGACATCAAGGGTAATACAGTGACAGCTCTGATGGCCATTCCAGAAAAAAGAGCTCCAAAATTGCTTTGAAGGATAGACTAGGTGCTGGTGTTGGTGCACAACTTCCCAAGGGGAGTACTTCGAGGGTGACCATAGTGATATTCAGCAATGAGTAGGATGAGTTCATGAACTTGATTGTCAGTTCTAGTACATAGGGACATTCTGTCAAAGTTCGTTTGCTCTAGATCCTGCATCTAACTCATAATGCTTTGAGCTCTGGTTCTTGGAACTTTAGCCAGGGGCCTGCTGTTGTATTGGCTGTCAATCTTGGGATTCATTCAGCAACTTTGTGAGTCAGAAGAAGCCTCCAGCCTGATGCCTAACCCATGGACTTGGGACTTGCTAGCCTCTACAACCACATGGACTATATATCTTGAGACAAATCTCAACGTCTCTCTCTCTCTCTCTCCATACATACATACACATAGATTTACATGTGTGTATATGTGTATGTGTATGTGTGTGTATGCTTCACTGGTTTGCTTCTCTAGAAGCCTAGGACAGTTTCTTAACCACCTTGCTTCCAAGAGTTCCACACACCAGCCAGCCAGACTTAATGTGTTGGAACAGTGGCAGAACCACTCTTTCCATTTGTACCACTGAGTAACTGAGGGCCTTCTCTCTACTGAGCTAATTCAGACTCCACTTTTGGGTTCAATTGAAACCCTAACTCCTCTGAACAGCTTCACTCAGCCCAAATGGGACTCTAGGGCTTTATGATCTTCTATGGTACTTACTGTATAAAACCAACACCAAACCAGTTGTCATCAAGTTAATTCCAACTCATGATAATACTAGGAGTGTCAATAGAAATGTATACTCTTGAGGGTTTTCAACGTCTGTAATCTTTATAGAAATAGATTACCAGATCTTCCTTCCAAGCACTGCGGGTGGTACCATAAGCCACACAGATGATGAAGGACACACAGGCATGGGCATTCCTCATCCCCATAAACTCTATGTCTTAGATCTTTTAACCTTCAGAAGTCCCTGGTGGTATAAACAGTTAACGAGCTAGGTTGCTACCCAAAAGGTTGACAGTTCAAGTCCACCCAAAGGCATTTTGGAAGAAAGACCTGGTAACCTACTTTCAAAAAATCAGTCACTAAAAACCAAAATTCCACTCTAACAAACACGGGGTCTCCATGAGTCAAAGTGACTTGACGGAACTGGTTTTTATTCTTCTTCAATCATCTAAGCCAACTTTTTCAAGAAGTACTTACTTCTCTCACCTTCCCAAAGTAGCCAGCCTATTCAGTACTGCAACCTGCTCTGCTACCTCCATCCAAGATTGCTTCTTTTATTACCTGCTCTCTTTTTCTTTTTTTCCCATAGAATTTATCCCCTGTCAGCATCCCATGTAATTTACTCATGTATCATGTTTATTGTTTACTGTCTAAACAGAAGGGCTAGGAGGATCTTTGTCAGTTTTGCCTGATGTAATACAAGCACCCTGACCCAGCTGGCACTCAAGTTGCCGAATGAATAGGCAAAGGAATGGGAGTATAAGAGATAAGGAGCCAGAAAAGTGTATCTGCTGCTGCAGCCATGATTCAAGAGGAAGGATTATCAATTGCCAGAGAACTTTCTACATGCCCTCCTCACATGCAGGATGCCGGGGAATGACTGCTGTCGTATCATTACCTATCTAACCTAACGGTCAAGGCCAGCACTACTGTTTTCATTGTTCTTTAAATGCTGGACCTTGGTGCCTCCTTCACATACTGGCAAAGACAAAGGTAATTTCAGTTTGTGCTTCCTATTCTGGAAATGCCAAAAACAGCGCTCTATGAGGTAATGCTGCAGATCTCATACTGCTGAAAAACCCAACTTAGTCTTCCCAGCCTGTGGGTCCTGTAGGCCTAAATCCTGTGCTCTCTCCAGGCCCAGAATCATGAAGAGACTTCTCAGTGCACTCTTTGTTATTAGAACAGCTAAGAAGTTTCTACAAACCTGAGATTTTCCAGAAATGTGGAAATAAGCTCCTCTTATAGGACCCCAGTTGTTTTAGTTATCTAGTGCTGCCACAACAGAAATACTACAAATAGGTATTGTCTCAAAGTATAGGAGGCCAGAAGTCAAAATTCATGCTGCCAGCTTCAAGTGAAAGCTTTCTCTTTCTGTTGGCTCTGCTGGGGAAGTTGTCTGTCTCTTTTCAGCTTCAATTCCTTGGTTTTTAGGCAGTCTTCATGTGGCTTGGCATTATCTTGCCTCAAGTTTACTTGCCTTTCTGTGCCTAATCTGCTCTTTAATATCTCAGAAGGGGTTGCTTTAAGACACACTATACACTGCCAAAAAGCCAAGCAAAGTGCCCTCCAGTCGGCACTAATACTACCTAATTATCATAACAAAAAAAAAACCCATTCCAAAATGGAATTGTAACCACAGATACAGCCATTAGAATTTACAACACATAATTTTGGGAAACACAGTTCAACTCCAAAGACTTTACCTGCTTCCTACCTGCCGCTAAGCCCTGGCCTCTGTCCCATGTTCTCAGTCTGTTTCCATGTACCACATACACAGGTGAGTGTTCTTCAGAAATTGGCTGCTGTCTTCACTTAACTAAATATATGCCTAGGTGACTGGGGCTAGTTTAATGAGAAGGGCTACTTACTAGGTGTTAGGCGCCTCACAACTCGTCCAACTAATGCACGTAACAACCCTGATAAACGGATCAGTACCCTTATTTTACAGAAGAAGAAGCTGAGGCACAGAGAACATAACCAACTTGTCCTAAGTCACTGGGACTGGGATCTGAATGCCACAGCCATAGACTCTGAGGCCCATGTTTTTCTGTGACATCATAAATCAGAAAAAAAATCAAGTTCAGATAGCCCAGAGGGTCCCCTGAGAACACGGCCCCTAGACTTGCTGCTAACTCAGACCTGAAACCGGTACTGACGCCAACACTTCAGACAAAGAATAGACCGGATTCAGGGGGCACAGGGTAATTCATGTGGTGTGTATACTTTATAGTTTTCTTATATATGAGGCTGTCTTACTGGTGTTTTTTTTCTTTTTAGAGGAGAGAAGAAAGGGTAGAGAGGAGAGGACAGGCGTTGGTTGAGGGGACACTTGAAGTAAAGAGTGAAAAAGCAGCATGTGCTGTCACAGGGTAAGGAGAGCAGATAGCTGCAGAGAGGCAGGCATGCAAAATCGACTTGATTGTAAACTTTCAGTTAATCATATGTGCGTGCACACACACAAACACACAAATTAAAAAGAGAAAGAAAAGATAATCCAGTGCTGTCTACTCAATTCCTACCCACAGTGACCCTATAGGACAGAGTAGAACTGCCTCAAAGAGGTTCTAAGGAGCATCCAGCAAATTCAAAACACTGACCTTCTGGTTAGCAGACACAGAGAGGTATCCTTGAGTCCTTGGGTCACTGCATGATACCTACGCCAGTCCCTGTGGTGTTTACAGGCTGTTTGCCCAGAGGCACAGCAAACTCTGGCTCCAAAATTTAGTTTTGGGTACGTGCAGGGAGGTATCCTCAGAGCTTTCACCCATGAGGTGCTATAGACATAGTGCCAAGAACTTTCCTTCACATATTTTAACAGTCAATGAAATGTGTGAGGAGCTCTGGTGACGCAGTGGTTAAGCGTTCAGGCAGCTAACCAAAAGCTCAGTAATTCAAATCCACCAGCTGCTCCTTAGAAATCCTAGGGGGCAGTTCTGCTCTGTCCTAGGTGTTAGGCTCCTCACAACCAGTACCACTAACGCACATAACAATCCTGACAAATGGCTCATTACCTTCATTTTACAGAAGAGACTGAGGCACAGAGAATGTAACCAGTATCCACATCACTGTAAGTTAGAACTGAAGCAACAACTTGAGATCTGAAAAAATAAAAAGGCTGCAAAATGCAAAATAAAAATTGCAAAATCAAGACTAAAATATAGTTCATTAAATTTCAGGAAAAGGAAATAGTGTTAATTAAATAAAATGTCCAATGGTCAGTCAAGTGCTCAATTCAATCTAAATATAGGAAAGTTTGAAATAAGAAAATGAATTGATGCTTAAATCTCAAAACTATAAAAATAATTCACTTTTACACTGAAAATATCATAAATCATATATAATATGAGATGGGGGAATCACCCATTTTAATTTGTTTGATATGTTGTGTTATGAGACTTCCAAAATAAAGAGCTTAGCACTTAGCATGGTCACAGGTTTAGAAATGGCCCTGCTGGCTGGTGGGAAGTCCAGCGGCAACAGCACATCTGAGGCCCATAACGCATTGTTGCTTGTTTTTGTTTACTGTGCTTTGCTAGGGTAACTTGGCACAAAATAGCTAGCCCAGATTCCCAGAAAGGGGAAGACTGTGTCCACCAGGGGGACAGCAAACAATAAGAGAAAAAGTCATGTAATGGGACAGAATTTCAGACCCCGGTTACCTACAGTGCACCGGTATCCAGGGAAACATGACATATGCTGGAAAAGCACCAGATCAGGAATCAAGAAATCCAGGTTCTAACCCCAGCTTTACTCACTGGCAAGGTGTAGGATTTGGAATATGTTCCAAGTGCCTAGAACTGCACTTGGCACATAGTTGGCACGCAGTCAAACTTGTTGCATGCACCCATGTGAGGAAACATAGTGAGACCATTAATGTTTCCTAATGGCATACTGGAGGCCTGATAGTGCAGTGGTTAGCTTGACTGCTAACCAGAAGTTCAGCAGTTCAAATCCATCAGGTGCTTCTTGGAAACCCTACAGGGCAACTCTACTTTGTCCTACAAGGTCCCTGTAATTTGCAACTGACTCAACAGCAATGGGCTTGGTTATTTTTGCAATGGTGCACTTGAAGACCCTATGGGGTAGGAGAGGGCAGGGAGGCAAGCACGATGGCTTTGAATACTAAGCATCCTTCCCCATCCTGCTCGCTTCACAGGTTGTCCACTTTCATTGACTTTATATAATCAGATCTCCCAAGAAGGCTCTAATGCAAGCCTGGGAAAGGCTCATGGAGAAGCAGTTAAGAGTGCATCAGAGTTGCTTGAGAGTACCAGCAGCACAGTTGCCACTGAATCCAGCTCAAAACAATCCTAGGTGTGTCACAGTGGTCCATAAAGTTTTCACTAGCTGATTTTCTGGAAGTAGATCTCCAAGTCTTTCTTCCAAGGTTCCTCTGGATAGACTCAACCATCCACCCTTTAGGTTTACAGCCAAGTGTGTTCATTGCAGCACACAGAGACTCCACACAATAGATCTCCCAAATGACCCCTTGTGGATGGCCACCTATATCATGAATGCAGGGTCCCTTGAGTGCTCCAAGCCTACTTTTGCCTCCTGAAGCTCTAGGTTGACCTCTAGGCTGCATTCTCACCAAAGCCCGATCAAACCAAAAAAGAAACCAAACCCATTCCCACTGAGTCTGGTCCAACTCACAGCGACCCTATAGGTCAGAGCAGAACTACCCCATAGAGTTTCCAAGGAGCACCTGGCAGATTTGAACTGCTGACCTTTTGGTTAGCAGATGTGGCACTTAAATCCACTATGCCACCAAGGTTTCCTGATCAAAGTGTCTCCAAAATCTCCAGACAAAAGAGGCTATAAAGCAGCCACAGAGTGACGCACGCACAGCATCTTCCTCAGCCCATCTTCCCAAATGGGGACAGGGTGAATAGGGCGGGTAGACTGAGGTACGGCTGTGCCTATGCCACAGGTACACACCCAAGCCCAGCCACCGATGCAGGGAGGAAGGCTGACAGCCTCTCACCACAGGTACAGAGACGTCTTCATTTGCAAGGTTTCACACGTTCCGTAATTATTTCAAGAGGATTTTCAGAATGTGGTAATAAGCTCCCTTCATCATCTGCCACACATATAATGTCGAGGCTCATGCATTCATCAGCTGCACCCTCCCAAACCCCCCACAACCAAAAACTCAAATAATTTAAAAAACATTTTTATCCTAAAATGTTCCCCTGAATTTAAAAAGAAAAAAAGTCTTCAAGAGAAGAGATTTCTTTCCATTTCAATCCCACAACAAGGAGAATGTCAGCCCAGCTTTTTTTTGACAGATAAATTATTGAATCAAAGAGAAAATGCCATTAAGCTCACAGGTTAGCAAGTGTCAGGAATGGTTTAAAGAGATATCCCCATTTATCTTCCAAACATGCACGAAATGTCACTAATGTGTGTTTATCATGTATAATCAGACAAAGAAAATATCGAAATAAAGTACTCCCATATACAATAGAAATCTCCTTCCATCCTTCAAGATATCAGTGCTATTCAAATAGAATAATAATGATGAAGCCTCTCTCTTGAAAATGGAAATCAAGTGAAATGTAGATAGAAATGATTTTTTTTTTTTTTTTTGGTAGTTGATGTACATTTCTAAAGTGCATTAACACGAAATCCAGAACTTTTTAGGTCAATTATATTGTCAGTATTGTCAATGCCACTGAAATGAATACTGAGGCAGTGCCTGTTCTTGTTGGAATCAAGCTACAGAAGAAATTCCTAGGTCGGGGGGCAGGGGGGAGACACTGAGGAACTAGCGGTACCCATGCACATACATGTATATATATTTTTTCATTCAAGTAAATCCAAGAACTAGGCATTTAGGCTTACTATAAATCTCAATACAGAAAGAAAAAAATACACAACATAAAACCTGGCTTTTTTTCTCTCTATTATAATGAAGTTTATTTTTGTAAGCCAGGTGCTATAACACAAATAAAAACGCAAGAGCTCTCTTTACTGAATTCTGGGCTTCCAAGACCCAGGAGCATGAGCTATCCACTGAAGAAAAGACAGCCTTTGCCAAAAGCAACAGGCTCCTACAGCGTTGGAGACTGACCAACCAGTTGCCATCAAATCTATTCTGACACACAGCAAACCTGTGGGACAGAGTAGAGCTTTCCTGCAGGGTTTCTAAGGAGTGGCTGGTGGATTCAAACTGCCAACCTTTTAGTTAGCAGCCACATGCCTAACCACTTGTGCCACCAGGGCCCCAGATATAAGGCTAGAGAGGATTAGGCATTTTGACCTGGCAATATTTTCATCATTACTGCTTTCTCTCCCAACAGTCCCACCAGCTGTGTGACATGATATTTCCTAGTTTTCTGGGTCATGACTCTCCTAAAAGCACAGATCATGTCTGTTTTTGGTTACCACTGCAAGCCCAGCACGTAATACCATGATCTTCAAATAGCTGATGCTCAAGAATGTGGTGAATGAACAAGCAAAAGGATGGCTGACAAGGAGCTTTTCCTCTCAGGACTCTTCCGGTCCACAGTTCTCTAGTTCTCTGATGTCTTACAGTCCAGTAGGAAGAATGGCCATGGTCCTGGATATCTGTGTGCCTGGAAGGCAACCAGCTATCAACAAAATTGAGTTTCTGCTCTCTCTAATATGGAAGTGAATCACAGGTTCTATCCCACGCCAAGTACAATGTAAGAAAAGGGAGTGAATGCAGAAGAAGAGGCTTTATCAAAGTGACCTAAATCCAAGATAATTTCCAGGTCAGTTAACACTGCAGAATCACAGAAGAAAAAGAGTCCTAAAAGGTGGAGCACAGGATAAGACCACAAGCTCTAGGGTCTGAGGAGTATCAGTATCACAAGCCATATTTAAGGAAGGTTTGTAAAGTGAGCTCCTGATTACTGTCTTCTAATAGGGCTCACCTTCGCAGACACCGTTGTTCTTATCTCTCATACCATATGAGCTGTCAGCAAGGCAGCTGTCAACATAAGGGACCCCAGGTTCCTCCACTGACCTGCCGGGTGCCTTTAGGTGAGTCAGCTCAAGTCTCTCCTCTTCAGTTTTCTCACCTATAACATGAGAGGAAAATGCCTGCCTTCCAATTTGACATCTTGAATAATGAGCCTCAAAAGGTAAACAGAAGCACCCTCATCATTCCATTTCTAACAGTTTACCTTAGAGATATAGTTGGAGGTAAATTAAAAAACAATGGCGTATGCACTGGGATATACTTCACAGTGCTGAGTAGAAGAGGAAACAACTGGAAAACCTAGCTAATAAAAAATCTTCTGATACATTCTTGACAATAACAACAAAAAAGTGCTCATCCATTCAACTGCGGGTTTTGAAGGGTTATTTATAACACTGGTAAATGTTTATAAGTAAAATAGTACATTTATAGAATGTTTCCAACTTTAAAAGTAAATATAATGTACATATACTACACACACATATACACAACACAGAAGGAATGTGTAGGAGCTTGGGTACATACCTGGATGCTTTTCAGTGGTCATTTATGGGAAGTGAGGAACTACAGATAATCTTAAATTTCTCCTTTATGATTTCCCCCAAATTTCTAATAAACATGTACTTCTTTCATAATCAGAAGAAATTCTTGAAAACATAACTTTAGAATCCTGAGCCCTTTCTACTTCACAGTGCTGCTACTCTGACATCAGTTATGGTAACAGATACAAAAGCATTTTGGACAGTATGAAGTGATAAACCATTCGAGTGACTGAATTACTGCTGGTATCTAAACAGTCATGATACACCCTGTCAAACTGTCCTCTCCTGGGCCAGGCTCTTTCAAGCACGGAACTCTAATAGTCCACCACCTTCACAAGGCAGACTTTACAAGATGTCAGAACTCTCCACTTAGAAGTAAATAAACACTGAGTCAGTAAGATCACCAACTTGCAGTAACAGATCTCATCAAAGCTCTAAAAAATAAGGGTAAGTCAACTCTTATTTCTCCCCATCAAAGCAACCAGTCAGACAGTGGTCAAGGGTTAGACAGCTCCTGCAAGCTTGAATTTAGACATTCTTTAATTACCTTGGGCCAGGAGCTTACCCCAGATTTGTCAAAAGTGAGTCCCAGGACTGCCAAAGAGGAGTTAATTCTCCTGCTAGCAATAAATTCAAAAGGGCTCAAGAAGAAAATTATGTCAGGGAGATTTTAGGGCCCAGTGCTGGTAAAATGTTTACCACTCTTATGGCTTTGAAAGTGTAAACAGACTAACTACAAACAGTAGTTCTTTTTACACAGACATTCAGGCTTTTAAATTTTGCTGGGCTTCAAGGGCTTCAAAGCAAGTTGGTGAATTTGGAGAGTCAAGGTCTTCATAGGCAAAGCACACTCATCAGGTCTGTCAGTCAGGCACTGATCTAAGACGCAATTATTTTGTCTAACGATTTTTAAGCCCTGAGATGTCCTGAGGGTGCCTAAGATTCAAAAATTCACCCCTTGAACATACTACTAAAAGCCACTAAATAAACTGTTCATAGCAGGAGGCATTACACTGATTCTCCTTATGCCAGCAAATGACCCACACATCACAATAAGCCACTCAATTACTCTAGGCAGAAAATGTAGATCAGGGATGCAAATTGGCAGCGGATTAAAGGAAAAACCCACAATGATGTCTATTATGTGATAGTACAGCTCTTAATAATTCAATGCACATTTGCTTCAATTGTTTCATCTTAACATAGCTACAAGGCTGTAAAAGCAAGTAAGACAAGGGGTAGTAACACCGTTTTAGAAATAAAGAGAAAGTGCAAGTTACTGACTTGGCCAAAGTTGTAACTAATCAATGACAGCCAGGTTCACAACTCAGTTTCTGATGTAAGGATGTTAACTTGCCAACTAAAATGACCAGCAGAATAGGAAACAACTGAAAAATCTAGTTACTCAAAAACATTAAGATAACATGAACGAAAACCAGCAGCTACAACAAAAATGTTAGCTGCGTCGCAGGGTTTTTTCTTTCCAAGAATCATCCTTAAGACTTGAGGGACAAGAAAGCAGTTAAGAAGTGGAAACATCTACCTTCCACAGGAAGCAAGAAAGACTCAAATGACTCCATACTATTAACAATTCCTTCTCGCTTTACTCCATGGAAAAACGCAAACAGAGTGGCTGCCTTTTGAAGCTTGGCAGATATTTCCCATTCTTATTCCCAACTAAATAGATTTAGACACAGGAAGTTGAACAACATTCCACTCAAAAAAAGTTTACACACACATGAGCATTACATAAAACATAAGTAATAAACTGGAAGAGCAGGCAAGCAAATAAAGGCATGATCAAAAGAGAGGTATGAGGCAGCCACATTCAAATCTATGCTCTTGAAAATTTAAATGAACACTCCTTGAGAGCAAACTACAAAATGCTAACCTTGAAATATTGAGTGGCAGGAAGAATTATGGGTTATTGTACTGTCAAAATGCCAGACAGCTGTATGTTGAGTTGCCGCGTTATTTAGACAATCAGAAACTTGAAAGCTAATGTGACATATTTTTTTTTCAGTGTGAAAGCTCTTGACATGCGTCATGATAATTTCTAAAGGGACACAGTGTTATATAAAAATCATGGTGCCGTTAGGAGATAGCCTCATGGTAGACTTGCCCAAATACAGGAGGCAGTCGAGGGCCATAGGAAGGCAGGACTGTCTCAGTCACCGGGTACTGCTCTAACAGAAAATACCCCAAGTGGAAGGTTTCCTGAAGAGAAGCTTTTATTGTCACAGTCCAGTAAACCTCAAATCCATTAACAAGTTCTAAGTCCATTCAATAAGAGAAGTTATCCCAGTCTGGTAGGATAAGTCCAAATCCAGTGAAAGCATCTCCACACAGGAACCTCAGGTCCAAAAGATGTGCTCTGCTCTCAGTGCTTCTCTCTTGGCGGTATGAGGTTCCCAACTTCCTCTGCTCACTTCTCTTGCTCACATTCCACAAGCTTGTAGCTTGAGTCCTACCTTACCAATACAATTCTTGCCCTTTCTCTGTCATCAATTATCAGAGAGGCAGGATTCACAACACATAGCAGGAATGATGTCATATTGGGACTCACAGCCAGGTCAAATCAACACGTACATTTCTGAGGGGACACAATTCAATCCATGAGAAGGACTTGAACAACTCCATTTCTCTAGGAGGTGATCACCATTGTCCTCCTGACTTAGTCCAAGGGGATGACAGCTTCAGACAATATAGAGCACTCAGCCACTTTCTTCCTGTTCTTAGCATATAAGCAGTGTCCTCCCTGAGTCAGCTGCTTGACTACATCCTGAGTGGTGCCCTATGAAGTCCCATGAATTACAGGATTGTCTACCATTGTGACAAGCAATATGGTGATCATGTTCACAGAATGCTACTCAAGACACTGCAAACCCAGGGTAGAGATGGGGCTATAATTCTTTCTCTGTTCTTAGCAAGTTAGTTTACTTTTCACGCATATTCTGGATTGGCTTGCAGAGGAGTACAGGCTGAAGGGATATCAGTTTAAGGGAATTCTTAGTTAGGGATTTCAAGTTGGCCCTAGATACATAAAGGTCAGAGAAGCAGACCCTGACTGGCTATGCATGAAACACCACCTTCACAATGTATATTTCAGTACTGTTGACATTAGCAAAAAGATGGAATCAACCTAGATACTCGCCAACAGATGAATGGATAAACAAACTACAGCATATTCATACAACAGAATACTATGCAGTGATAAAGAACAGTGATGATCATGGGAAACATAACATGGAGTAATCTGGAAGACAGTATGCTGAGTGAAATTAGTCAGTTGCAAAAGAACCTACTGTATGAGACTACTATTACAAGGACACAAGGAAAGGTTTAAGCACAGAATAAGACAGTCTTCGATTGTTACAAGGGTGGGGACGGAGGAAGAGGGGTATTCGTTGATTAGATAAGAGGTCCAACAATTAAATCCTCAAACATAATTGTTCTAAGTGCTACAGACCTCATTGCTGAATATCACTATAGTTACCTTTGAAATTGCCACCTTGGCAAGCTATGGCACTGACACCAGTGCCTAGTCCACCCTTCAGAGCAATTTTGGAGCTCTTTCTGGAATGGCCATTGTGCATGAAGGCACAGTGGCAAGTTCATGAACTTAACTGCATAGTTGTCTGTGAGGCAGTTTTTAGGCAGTGAACAAATAACTGTATTAGAACACCTGCCCTACTCACCTGATCTGGCCCCCAGTGACTTTATTCTTCACCTGAAGATAAATGTGAAATGGAACACATTTTGATGAAATTCAGGACATCAAAGATGTGACAGCAGCTCTGATGGTCATTCCAGAAAGAGTTCCAAAATTGCTGCGCAGAGTGGACTAGGTGCTGGTGCTGATGCATGGCTTCCCAAGGGGAGTACTTTGAAGGTGACCGTAGTGATATTCAGCAACGAGGTACAAGCACATTTTCTAGGATGAGTTTGTGAACTTAATTGTCAGACCTCACAGTAGATGGGAATTGGGTTAGGTGAAGGGAGTAACAGCATGCATTAGAAAAGAGGTTAGCACAGCTGGACTGTAACAAAAGCTAAGAGGTTTCCTAAATATAACCCCAAACTTCAAAGGACAGAGTAGCAGGGACAAGGGTCTGGAGACCATGGTTTTAGGGGACATCTAGATCAACTGGCATAACTTTTTTTAAAAGAAAATGTTCTACATCCCACTTTGGTGAACAGCATCCAGGGTTTTAAAAGCTCGGAAGCAGACATCTAGGCATCATCATTTCATTTCAATGGAGCCAGAGCAGAGGAGAATGAAGGACATCAAAGACATGAGAAATATGTGAGTCCAAGAGATAGAAGGTGCCATATAATCTAGAGACTACATCAGTGTGAGACCAGAAGACCTAGATAGTGATGTGCCACCAACAATGACTGCCCTGTCAGGGATCACAACATACAGTCCCTAATGTAGTGGGAGAACAATGGGTATACAGAGCTAGACTCTATTAAAAGACCAGATTTAATGGTGCAACAGACCGAAGGGTCTTCTGAAGACATGGACCCCAGACTCACTGTTAGCCTAAAGCTCAAACTAGTCCAAAGCCAATTCTCCAGACAGAGACTGGACTCGACGGTAAGACATAAAATGATACTGGTGAGGAGTGTGTTTCTTGGCTTTAGTACACAAAGTCTGATAATTAAGTCCACGAACCTAATTGTTCTCAAATGGCACACACCTCATTGCAGAACAGCACACTACGGTCACCTTCAAAGTATTCTCCCTGGGAAGCTGTGCACTGATGCCAGAGCCTACTTTACCCTTCAGAGCAATTTTGAAACTCTTTTGGGAATGGCCATTGCAGACAGCGGCACAGTGGCAAATTAACAAACTTATCTATTGACCTTATCTGGCCTCCAATGACTTTTCTCTTTACCCAAAGATAAAGGCAATATTGAAAGGAAGACATTTCAATGACATTCAGAACATCAAGAGTAATAAAACAACACCTCCAGTGGCCATTCCAGAAAAAGTTCCCAAATTGCTTTGAAGGGTGGACTAGGCGTGGCATCTGTGCATAGCTTCCCAAGGGGAGTACTTGAAAGGTGACCATAGCGATATTTGGCAATGAGTTGCACAGCACTTTTTCTAGGATGTGTTCATGAACTTAATTGTCACTGTTCATATACATGAAGCTAGCTGAGCAGCTCCTGCCTTGAGGCAAGTAAGACAGTGGAAGGATACAGGAGCTGACTGAAAGGACACAGGAAACACAGGGTGGAAAAGGAGGAGGTACTGTCACAGGGTGGGGAGAGCAGCTAGAGTTGCAGAGTGGTGTATGGAGTGGTGCTGTATGATGAATTCACTTGGATTGTAAACTTTCATTTAAAGCACAATAAAATATTAAACACACACACACACACACACACCCTAAAAAGAAAAATAAGAAATGCCACCTTTGACACACTGACTACAATAATACAAATATTGTTGGGAGGACTAACATATTAAGTATCCATCAATCATCTATAACTTAGGGTGAATGGAGGTTTAGGAAACTGGTTTTGACAGAAAGTAGGACAGGTGGCTGCTGGGATCCTGGAGCAGGAGGTACCCGTTAGGCAAGCCGGTAGGTCAAGCCAGAGAAAAAACTGTGGAAGAGTTCAATAGAGAAGCCTGGTAAAACGAACCTGTAGAGACACTCTGCACGTATTATCCCTCTCTTCTACAGATTTTTCACCAAAAGGGAAGGAAAACAACCTTGGAAAGAAAAGAGACAGTGCTGAGGGCTCATGGGGCAAGTTTTAAAGTCACAGAGGAAACACGCAATAGAATTAGTGGGTAGGAGTGTGGGCCCTGGGGCCAACTTCATTACTTTACCATGAGCAAATTAGTTAACCACTCTTTCCTTACTGAAAAACAGAGACAATAATAATAGCAACCTCAAACTGCTGTTAAAGGATTATAGGGGTTAACACAAGCTAAGTGTTTAGAGTAGCACCTGCCAAGTGATGATCATACTCCCAAATGTTAGCATCCTTCCCGTTCTAGCCCACCCTCCACCCCTCTACTTCCCCTCTCTTTCTTTTTCCTCTACCTCCTTCTCCTCCTCCAGGCCAACAGTTCGTACTTAATCCTGAAATTGCCCTTAGGGAGAAAAGTGAGAGTCCCCTGATGCCTTTCCCAGGATGACAAAACAGCTGTGGATTTCAAAGCTTCCTGATGTCTCAGACAAAGCTGTACTCCACACTCACCCAGAACGAAGGTAGCACTTAGCACAGCACACCACGTAAAACTACACGCCCAGTGCCTACAGCAGAGCCACTCCAACTGAGATTTAGCCTTTCTACAAGCTTCAGGAAGAGTTTTAAGAAACTCTCTTCCTTTTCTTCCACCTTATTAATTTTTATTTTTATTTGACAGTTAATGTAAATGTTAAGATAATACCCTGTAACATGAATACTTAAAGGCTGATATGTAGCCAGAGGATAATGCTAGTAAATGAATGAACTTGAAGCTGACTCCAAGGGCTATACTATTTGCTCATAGTTAGTTAGGTGAAATCAGGACTATAACAGCTGAGGCCTTTTGCCTTTGCCACATAGCAAAAAGGCTCAATGCTACCCGGGGGCACCAGGAATAGGCACCCAGACCTGAGGCAGAAGTGTGACTACTCATGCTCTCCCCAAACTTAGAAAAGACAGAGTGAAAGTTTTTTAGATTATTAAGTAGTCCTTCTCTCTGGTATTATTTCTTTCTGAAGTCAGGATACAGCAAATCAGCACAGCAGGTGAGCTCACCAGGAATTGTGTTTTTATGAATCATTATGGCATTAATCCAAAATGCATTAAGGAAAACCCAGGCAGTGATCTACTCAACTCCATCCAACTCTTGCCAGAGAAGAATCACTGGAATACATATAAAACTAAATACAAAGATGGCCTGCACTGGATGGAAGGGACATTTTCCTACCATCTAGATGGTACACATCACGGGCACTGAACCCTCACTTTCATAAACTTCTGTCGCTGCTTTAAATGCAAGTCTTTATTCATGATAGAGGATGCATCTATGCTACCCTGTGGACAACACCATTCTCAAGCCCTTTAAAAAAAAAAAACAACAAAACAGTACCACTGAGTCCATTTCAACTCATAGCAGCCCCATAGCACACAGTAGAACTGCCCCAGAGTTTCTAAGGATCACCTAGTGGATTTGAGCTGCTGACCTTTTGGTTAGCAGACATAGCACTTAACCACTCCACCACAAGGGTTTCCCTAAAGCCCATAAAACTGAAAACCAAATCCACTGTTATGGAGTCAGATCGACTCATAGCGGCTGTAGAGGTCAGAGTAGAACTGCCCTATAGAGTTTACAAGGAGTGCCTGGAGGCAATGTGTTTATACATGTTGAGTAATCTTTCCAAGGAGTGCCTGGAGGCAACGTATTTATACATGTTGAGTAGTCAAAAACTTTTGGAATCTGGGAAATTTGGAAAAGAATCTCACCTTTGATACTTGTCAACTTATGACTGGCAGAAATTTCTTAATCTCTCTAGGACCCATCCCTGCTAGCTTAAAAGAGATACTGTCACTTACTGATGACAATGACATTATAATTAAATGAGATAATACACATCAAGTTCACGGTGCAGAGCCCAGGACACAGAAAAATCCTTAAATAAATGAGTTGTTATCATCATCAATCCAGTTTCTTGACTGTCTGTGCAGGCCATAGGAAATAGCAAGGAGGATGTCAAACACTGTCCACTTGAATCTCTACTCCTGTAACTCAGATAGCTGACAGTTATATTTCTAGATGACCTACGGGGATGCAGAGGTGGCATAAGCAAACCAAAGGTAGTATCGTGTGATATAGCGGTGCTTGAATAGGAAGCTAGAGATCTGACTTCTAGTCAGGGCTCTCCTCTAACTCACCAGATAAGCTTGGCCAGTTGACTTGACCTCGGTGGGTTTTGTTTCCCCTATTTTCTCAAAAAAAAAAGGGGGGAGGGGAGGGGATGAACTACAAAATTACTACTCATCAACACTAATAGTTGTAGCTTATCAATCGTGAAAGTCTTTCCCACTGACTAAGAAGTATTTTCTATACAATGGTTCTGGAAGTCCCTACAGTATTGTCCTCATTTGCAATAAAACCTGTTTTTGATCCCTAAACTAGAAGATCCCTGAGATTACATTATGTTATTACATGTTATGACTTTTTAACCCTTAATTAGATGCTTGGAGATGTAAAGATTCAACCAAGTCCTTTAACTTATATCAGGAAGACATCAGGGAGATGCTCAAGTTGGATAGGAAAAAACTCTGAGAGCATTAACTCAGTAAAAGACTCTGAGAACAGAAGAGCCAGCATTAATTCAGTAACAGAGTCCATGAGAAGAGCCAGCATTAATTCAGTAACAGACTCCGTGAGCAGAAGAGCCAGCATTAATTCAGTGACAGATTCTGTGAGCAGAGGAACCAGCATTAATTCAGTGACAGACTCCATAAGCAGATGAGCCATGACAGGTAAGAGATATTCAGTGACTGACCTCTAACAACTTTAATTTTTATAAATAGTATAATTTCATCTATGTAAAATAATGTTATCTGTATTTTTATTAATGCTTCTAAATAGGCCTGGCAATGCACTCAGTGTTCTAATAGTAACTATATCTAGAAAGGAAAGCAGGTATGGAAGAGTGAATGATTGTGCACCTGACTATTTCCCTCTGTACCCCTGATACTGGACTTTTTTCATAGCACTATCATATTTATATTTAGTTTTGTCTTGGCTGGCTATTATAGTTTAGTTTTTTATACTTAGATAAAAATGTTTAAATAAATTACACCCTCTAGGTGGGTCCTAAGAAGAGTTAAATACATATACATTGCCCTTAACTATTCCTGACTTGTATTCAACAAACATGTATTCATCTACTCTCCAACAATTAAGCTCATGAACTTAATTGTTTTAAGTGATACATACCTCAGTGCTGAATATCATTATAGTCACCTTCAAAGTATGTTGCTTGGGAAGCTATGCACCAATGCCAGTGCCTAGTCTACCCCTCAAAGCAATTTTCAAACTCTTTCTGGAATGGCCATGTGCACTACGGCACAGTGTCAAGTGTGTCAACATAATTGTATAATTGTCTGCGATAATACAGTAAACAAATAACTGTATTAGAACACCTTCCCTACTCACCTGATCTAGCCCCCAGTGACCCTTTTCTTTACCGAAAGATAAGGGAAGTATTAAAAGTAAGACATTTGGATGACATTCAGGACATCAAGGATAACACACTGACAGTTCTGATGACCATTCCAAAAAAAGGAGTTCCAAAATTTCTTTGAAGGGTTGACTAGGCCCTGGCATCAGTGCATAGCTTCCCAAGAGGAGTACTTCGAAAGTCACCCTAGTGATATTCAGCAAAGGGGTATGTAAAACTTTTTATAGGATGAGTTCATGAACCTAATTGTCAACCTAGTATTTTAGCTTTGAGCTAGATAAAAAGTTTTAAAGTTTCTGTCTAAATTTGCAAAAGGGCTATGGTAGAAGATGTGAAGCTGGAAGAGATACAGAAAGGATAAATTAGAAGCTTTTGGATCAACTCCATCTTTGCTGAACTTGACCACTGCATCTCATTTTTATAAGGATCCAGATTACTATTCAGGTTGCTTGCTTCCGGTCTAAAGAATTTCCTTCTGTTTCCTTGTAAGTTCAGTCTGCTAGCAACAAACTCTCTTGGTTTTTGTTTATCTGGGAAGCTCTTTATTTTTCCTTCATTCTTCCAAGATAGCTTTTCTAGATACAGGATTCTTGGCTGATAGTTCATTTTCTTTCTTTCTTTTTCCCTTTGAGCACCCTGTGTTGCCACACTGCCTTTTGACTTCCATCGTTTCTGCTATTAAGTCAGTTGTCAATCTTATTAGCCTTCACTTGAAAATGACAAGCCATTTTTACTCCTGATGCTTTCTACATTTTCTCCTGGTGTATGACTTTCAACATTTTAGGGAAGTCTAGTCTACTTCCACCTGCCTAGCCAGCAGTGTTAAGTCTCTAAAGTTTCTACTTGACGAGGTGAAGCTTTGAGTATGTCCACAGTCACCCTGGAATGACAATGCCATAGGTAGGGCTCTTGTCCTCACTTTCCCTGGCCAAACTTAGCTGCTAAACTCCACTGATTTCTGAATGACTGCTGTATTCAATAGTACTCTGGGACATAAACTACTCTACAAAGTAATCTAATCAAATTGTGGCCCCTGTGAAGACCTTTTTTGAAGTCCATGTTTGATATTTGTTCTGACCTCTGACCTCCTAGCTATCTTGCTCCTTGTTTCTCTCCTGTAAATTAATCAGCTTATATTCTAGGCTCTACATTTACTCAATCTACAAATTTCCTCCCAACTGCCTTTCACTACAATCTTCACTGTTCTTGACAGCATCCTTCAGTATGATCTTCTCCATGCTTTGTTGTGAATGAAGTCAGCTCCTTTCAGAAGAAATTAGAGAATATGGCCAAATCTCTAATCCAGAACTCTGGAGCTGGGGTTGGAGGACAATGGAAAGCTTCTCCACTCTTGGAACTGAGTACTTAGCAGTCTGATGTCCTTCTGGCTTGTTTCTCCTGACATGAAGCCACAACTTCATGATCCAGGGCAAGAACAAGGGTCCCATATATCTTCAGCAACTGTATACAAGGTACAGCCTCTGTTCCATGAGTGGGAGCTGAGACGAAGACAAGATTCCCCACCTTTTTTATTTCACTTGCCAGGGACTTAGTCTTAGCAACAGGCAGCTTGGAGAAAGATGAGAAATACTGAAGTCCTATTCCTTCCAGAAGAAATCCTCCTGACTTAAAGGTAGGGGCAGAAAGAGTCCTTTGTTCTTAATTCTTTGTTCTTAGAGCAGTCTCCACCTCGCTGAGCTGGGAGGGATGTGTGAAGACACAGTCTTCGTTCCAGTCATATCAGAGTCTTACCTTTCTTACTGAATTTTTACAGATTTTCTTGAACAGATTTTTCTTCATTTGCTGTTTGCCCTTAGGGCTATTTCCAGAGGCTTTAAATGGTTACAATTTATATATTTCTTTCATCCATTTCACTAAAGACTGGATCACTAGCATGCCTTATTTCTACCACTGTTTATTTTTCATATACATACATATAAAAACATACACACCCTTATATGTATGTGCATGTGCACATATGTATGTTTTTTCCACCTCCACAACCACACTCTTGCCCTAATCAGCTTATTTCTTTAGACCCAATATACACAGGTATGAATAGTACTTTAGACAATGTATACAGGTATGAATAATACTTCAGGCAATTCTAAGCCTGTACTGTGTATCCTGATGACAACCTTGTGATTTATTAACTCTGTTTTGAATACTCTGGGGGTCAGTTCTACCCTGGCCCCTAGGGTCGCCGTGAGTCGGATCTGACTCAACGGCACTTGGCTTGGCTTACAAATACGGAGTCTTGGGTCCAGAAAAATTCAATGACTGTCACCAAAGAGCTGTACTACATTAAGGTAGAGTTGGAACCTGAACCAGTTCATCTAATTGCCAAACCTAAACCCCTCTGTGCCCAGCCACGTACATCTTACCACAGCCTCACAGTGCTCCTTACAGAGCTTCCTCCAGAAGCCCTACACACCCACAGTCTTCCAGGTTAATATTTCTCACACCTCTCACAGCTCCCAGCAGCCTCTGGCATTTCTCAAGCACACAGTTCACCAAACTGGACCATTTCCTCTTTATTATCTACACAAATATTCTTAATTATTACTCCTTCAATCTCAAGTACTTATTTCTTATTTATGGGTATAAATATAAAGCCAGCAGGCTCATATTTCACAAGGAACCATTCCAATGTCATCTAAAGCCTTCCAAATTTAAGCAGCAAAAGAGCTGATTCTCTGCCCATTTCATTATAAAGGGGTTTACCATAAATATTAGAATTTGAATTCTACCCAAGTAATGCATTAATAGATACTAAACCATTAATAATTTCTGTACTTTTTTCATAAATGGGCAAAATCTAATAAATAAACTATATCTCTTTCACAGCAGATCAGGGTTAACAAGTACCAAGGAGATTTCAAAGACAAACTGCTAGTAGGGGCTGCCAGGAGGTAAGATTCATAATGAAACTACAAATTCTGGGGACCCATCTTTTACTGTCCTCCATGGCAAGTATCTAAAATTAAATGCTACGCAGAAATTCATGCTGGAAGCTAACATATAGCAGTTTAGGTAAACAATCTCTGAATTAAAAACAGATTCCAGATAATAAATCAGTCTGTGTATGGATCTCTCTGATAACAGACACCTCTCCCCAAGAAATCAAAGGCTTTAGCCCTACAAAGCCTTTCTAAATTAGGCCAATGATTCACCTAAAATATTTCATCTTGTGTCAGCTGTCTTAACGAATGGCTGTACTGGATGGCGTCTTACCAGTTACTGCATCAGGGACAAAGGCTGCCAGGCTAATTATGCTGACAGCCTAGAGAAGCTGATAGGCCTGGGAAGAGCTGGTGGGCAAGGTGTGGGGTCTTATGAGCACGGAGGGTTGTGCCATAATGCTCATTTACCTGTGACTTGTGGCTTAAATCTGCTGGTTTCTCCCAAGACACATCCCCAACTCACCTGCAACTGCCCCAGAATGCTAGCAGCCTGAATCTGAGATGTCAGACAGCAAAGGTGAATATCACAGGAGGCAGAAAAGTGACTCTAAGCATCATCGTTCTTAGCTATGAGAATTTGGACAGATTCCAGAGTATCTTTGTGCCTCTCTTCCCTTGTCTGTAAAGTAGGGATAATAACACCTGCCTAGCTTACCTCAAGGGGCTGTGGTGAAGAATAAAGGGAAATTGCACACAGATGCACTCCGTAACCTACAACACAGTATTCTGTTGCTATTGTTAATATTAATTTCTTCAAAAAATTTAGGTCCTTTAAGTGTCAGGTATTGGGCGGGCGTACATTAGGGTCTAGAACAGTCAAGACCCTGCCCCTGTGGCATTGTGAAGGGCAGCAGAGAACCTCTGTAAGAACCATTGACTGTACAGTGCCTTCGGTGAGGGCAGGTGTGAGAAACAAAGCAGAGCAGAGAGTAGGGCTGCAATTTTAAACTGGGAGGTCAGGGAAGACCACAAGAAGGAAGCAACTTTTAAGACATGATGTGCAAGAGGAAGGAGAGTGAGCCACACAAGATGCTGGGATGAAAGGAGGAGGACGATCCAAGGAAAAGACTGCCAAGCAGTGGGATGAAAGGATGAGGAATATCCAAGGAAAGGACCTCCAAGCAGTGGGATGAAAGGATGAGGGATATCCAAGGAAAAGACCCCCAAGCAGTGCCTGAGGGGCTGCCAGGAAAGAGTAGAGGGAGCAACAGGAAGGAGGACTGAGGAGGAGGTAGGAGGATGTCTTGCTGGACTTCATGAGGACTTCAGCCTTTGGAAGGTTTTAAGCAGAGAAGTACCATGGTTTAACCAATATTTTAAGAGGAACTCTCTGGCTGCCATGCAGAAATAATCATAAAAACTAACATCATAGTGTTAAAAAATCGAAGCCAATTGTGTTGAGTCGATTTCGACCCATAGCGATCTTAGAGGCCAGAGTGAAACTGTCCCATAGTTTCCAAAGAGCACCTGGCAGATTTGAACTGTTGACCTTTACGGATAGCAGCTGTAGCACTTAACCACTATACCACCAGGGTTTCCTATTATAGTGTTATTATACTAATATTAATATTAGTGTTGTTGTTCCAATATTCTACTTTGATTCAGTGTGAATCTTAGTCTGACAGGGAAGAAGATAAAGCGGGTGAAGTGGGAGGGTCTTACCTTTTCTTCTTTCTTAAGTGATCAAAACAGCTAAGCCTAGAGAAGATACCAAAGCAGCGACGGACAGACATAAACGCTGAAGTGGGGGACAAGAGAGCCCCAGCTAAGAGACTAGGGAGGGCCTCAGATGCCCAGGCCTGCCTCTGTGTCTCCTTCTCAGATTCATAGGCAATGAAGCTGTGTAGAGCTTTAGGGGATGAAGAAGGGCTGGAAAAAATAAAACCATCTTCTCCCAAATTCCACGCTTTTGCTGCTATCAGTGAAGCAACACACAACCCTATGCTTTTTAAGCCTGGGGCCTGTCTCTAATAAAAATGAAAACAAAATTTGCTTTTAAAAAGACAGAGCTGAGTTGCTGGCCAGAGACCATATTTTATCAGAGTTTGGTGTCAGCACAAGTGGCAAACACAACATAATAAGAAAAGCCATTTCGCCTCTTTGCTTCAGAACAGAAAACGGCGCCAAGGTCATTCCATTAGTGATCACAGCTGCCTTTAAATGAAACACATGTAACCTTAATCCAATTAATGAAAGTATCCTGCAATTCTCACTGAGGCTAATGCTAAATGAATGTTTAAACCTTGCTCATTCACCAGTTCCTTGAGCTGTATCTCAAAATCTCAAAAGCACATGCTAATTCCTGAATGAAGGAATTACAATTCATCAGTCTTTTTTTGATTTCTGGTGACTTGGCACTTGTCATGGATTGAATTTTGTACCCACCAAAAATATGTATAGAAATTTGGTTGGGTTGTGATTACCAGTATTGTGTGATTGCCCTCCATTACGTGATTTTCCTATGCTCTATATTAAAAGGAAACCCTGGGCACAATGTGGTTAAGTGTTGTATCTGCTACACTATATGGGCAGTTCTAATCTAAACTATGGGGTCACTGTGAGCCAGAATCAACTTGACAGCCCAGGGTTTGGTTTGGTTTCGTAATAGACTAGAGTGGGACTCTTCCGAAGGTCACCTCCCTGCTCCACTGTAAAGAGAGTTTCCCCAGAGTGGGGTTTGTACCACCTTTTATCCTTTTATCCCACAAGAGATAAAAGGAGAGGGAAGCAAGCTGAGAATTGGGAACCTCACACCTTTAAGAAAAAAGAACCAGGAGCAGAGTAAGTCCTTCAGACCTGAAGTTCCTTTGCCAAGATGCTCCCTGACCAAAGACTGACACAACACACGGACTTTCCTCTAGACCCAACAAGGGGGAAAGCCTTCCCCTGGAGTGACATCCTGAATTTGGACTTGTAGCCTACTGGACCATGTAAGAATAAACTTTTCTTTGCTAAAGCCATCCACCTTATAGTATTTCTGTTAGAGCACCACTAGATAACCAAAACAGAATTTGTGTTGGAGGGGTGCTCCCTTCCTGGACTTCTGCTATACCTGAAAAGTGCCACACAACTTGAGCAAAGCTCATTGATACCACCCACCCACAGAGAACAGGCTGATGATGAAATGAACTCATTTACATTCTGCTGATGGTACCCAAGATGATTTGTGGAAGTACATGGGTAAATATGTAATCACATAAAGAAGAGAGACTCCTTTTTCAATACTTTTGAATTTTGAATACTACACAGAGAACACCTCAGTTTGGAGCTAATAGGACTGTAACACTTCTGTAAAATAAGATTTTTCTTTTTAAGTAAACAGAGCAGCCCGCAGGCTCAAATGTTGCTATCTAAAACCTGCTGCCATCAAGTCAGTTCTGACTCAAGGCAAGTTCTGACAGGACAGAGGAGAATAGCCCCGCAGTGTTTCCAAGGATGCAGTCTTCACAGAAATAGACTGCCACCTCTTTCTCCTGCAGAGAAGTTGGTGGGTTTGAACTGCTGACTATTCAGTTAGCAGCCAAGCACTTTAACCACTGCATTGCCGAGGCTCTTTAAAGACTACTATCCAAACCAAAAAGCCAAACCCAGTGCCAGCGAGTCGAAGCCAACTCATATGGACCCTATAGCCAGAGTAGAACCGCCCCATAGAGTTTCCAAGGAGTGCCTGGCAGACTCGAACTGCTAAGCTTTTGGTTAGCAGCTGTAGCACTTAACCACTATGCCACCAGTGTTTCCAAAGGCTACTGCTATATCTATCTAAAACTGAACATTAGTTTTGTTTTCACTGGATGTATTTCTCTGGACACTTTCTATTTATGACAGAGGAATCTGGTCTTCCCTGTATGATAATTACACAGAATTTTCTTTGAAAACAAATATAAGAGAAAACAAGTCAACTTAGAGTAGGATTTCTCCTTCTTAGCACTAATGATGTCTGAACCAGATCATCCCTTATTGTGGGCTGCCTTATGCATTAAGGCAGTATGCAGCAGTATCCTCTGCCTCTGCAGCTAGAACCCCCAGTGGCATCCCCCACCTAAGGTGCAATAATCAAAAAGTGTCTCCAGACATTGCTGAACGTCCCCAAGCGGAGAAAGGGGCGTGACTACCGCAGGCAGCGAAAACCACTGATTTAGGACATAAAGAAGTAAATAATAATAGCAGTGGCACACAAGCATAGCAAACGTCAAAAGGGAGGTATGAATGACTAGATTGGAGCCATGTGTTAGTGTTAGTGGACTGGAGTGCCATTAACTGGCACAAGAACAGGGTACCTTTGCTCCTTCCAGCACCCTCTCCACTTCAGAAACTTTCTACATGGCAAGATATGTGCAAACCAATGAAACACTGGCACTGCTTGATGAACATATTCAACTCTACACTACTGTCATGAGAAAAGTATTCTATGGTCACATAAGCCAGGTGGAATACCTAGTAGAGTGATAGCAAAAGATTTTTTATTGCCAAACTTTTAATACGATAATGAACACGACAAATGCCCCATCACTCCCCCTACCTTGGGAAAGGAAATGCAACATTTCCCAGACTCATTCAGGTACACTTTTTTTTTTTTTGGTCAAATATAACCCCTCTGGCTGCTAACCAAAAGGTCAGCAGTTTGAATCCATCAGGCACTCCTTGGAAATGCTGTACAGCAGTTGTACTCTGTCCTGCAGGTTCCCTATGAGTCAGAAATCAGTGCATTTTTTTTTTTAAGTTACTCTGTGGTATTCTATGGAACAGAGCTTGAGAAACAGCCCCAGAGAAAGGAAATATTCTTTTTCATCAGAGAATATGAGCATTTCAATAGATTGCAGTTATAACTACCTATACCTCACTCAGAACACAGAAACTCTACTTATTAATTTTTTTAATCACTGGCGTCTGCTGAGTAGTAGGTGCTCAAAAAAGGTTCATTCTCACTCATGGCCTTCTTTTCCTCTAATTCTGAGGCCCTCCAGAGTAATAGACTTCTAAGATCTATATGTTTAAGCAATCATATTCCTTAACTGCACATATAGCCTAGCAAAAAAGAATGCTCTGAATTGAAAATGTTGTCTAGAAAATGTCCTGACTAACTCCCCTTTAATACAAAAGCTCTTATGCCGTGTCCACTCACCATACAGGCTTTGCACACTGTAGCAGTAGAGAGGCTTCCTTTTCCAGCTTCACGACAGCACCATCTCAATAAAATGTCTCTGGACTCCTTCCAGCTTTACCACATCTTTCTTTAGTAGGGTATTTGGCCCAGCATCTGCTCACCTTTCTTCTGACAAGAGCTAATGTTCCTGGGGACCCCCTTTACCTACCATCTCAGTCCCTGAGTTTTGTGGACCTGATGCCATCCCAGACTCCAGGTGGGCATATAAACTGTTCTGGTCAACCAGTGCATCATCTCTCACACATTGCTGAGACTGTGATCCAATCAGAGCCCGTCA
Source organism: Heterohyrax brucei (assembly GCA_028571685.1). Lineage (NCBI taxonomy): Eukaryota > Metazoa > Chordata > Mammalia > Hyracoidea > Procaviidae > Heterohyrax > Heterohyrax brucei. The sequence continues at coordinate 77,984,476 of CM053154.1, read as the reverse complement.
GATCCAATTTGGGTCTATGGTATGGGTGGTAAAAGTAAATTTTCCTTTCCCACAGTGGTTACTGTGAAGATACCTTGACAGCCAACTTGCCTCTTTGTGGGGAAAACTTAGGTCTGAGACTCAACCAATTGGATCGCTCTCTGAGGTGAGGGGAGAAATCCTATGATCATCTAACAGTTTGAGCTCTGGATTTAGCCATGCCTAAAACCATGTTCCACTCTCCTTCTGTCAGCTCGCCACGCTACAGCAGCTTGCATATTGCTATGATGACAGAAACTATGTCACCAGTATGTCAAATACCATCAGGGTCACCCATGGTGGATGGGTTTCAGCAGAAGTTCCAGACCAAGAAGAAAGGTCTGGTGATCTACTTCTAAAAGTTACCCAACTAAAACCTATGATCTTAACAGACTACTGTCTGTTATAGTGCTGGAAGATGAGCCTCTATGTTAAATGACTGGACTTGAGCCGTCAAAAAATACAGTGGACGTAAAAATAATTTCTAGCACACCAAGCATTGTGAAGATGACCCAGGATGGATGATGCCGCATTCTGTGTATATGGAGTCACCATGAGCTGGAGTAGCTGAGCAACCAACAACAACCAAAGTCATGCTTATATCTTGAGTTTTCAGATGAGTCAACTAGTAAGTGTCCTTTTTGCTTTAGAGAGCTGAATAACAAAACATACAATATGCTTGGTGCCTTATCTCGCATCTCTAACACTTCCTCTTGTTAACTTTCTCTCCTTCACATTTTAAAATTCTCTTTACTCTTCCTCCTCATTAGTTTTTCCATTCTTCCTTACAGTCAGAAATGAAAGTACAAGTTGCTAACACCTCATATCTTGCCTCCTCCAACTTCTCATTCCTTCTCAAAAGATCACTATCAAATCACTTCTGCACCCTGGGGGACAAGTCATTCATCCAGATAACAGTTTACACTAAGCCTGTACATTCCAGCTATTGTTATATTCATCCAAATAACCAGGCACATGAGAGACTTTATCCTCACTATTATAATGCATCTAGATCTTCAGATCTTGGCCTTGAAGATTTAATTTTATGAACTGAAGATTATTGAGAATGACTACCGGGTGCGGCAGAGCCTACTACCATATGTTCTAGAGGCCCACTATTCCCAAACTCAGGGCCTGGAAAGGAAAAGTGTTACAGCCACTGTTTCAAAATGTAAAATGCATCCCAAGAATGCATAAATCATTCTTCACCTTTGGCGCTGCCCATGAGGAAGTTTGGTTAGAACGCTACATGAGCCCTTCCCATGGATGTGAAGAAGCACGCACTTCACCTCCTCTAAGGTCAGCATATTCCCTTGATATCCCAAACAAAAGAGGGCAAAACAGACATGCACAGAGGGCTCCTGCTCAGACTACGTGAAGGAGGCATCCGCTCCATTCCAGTTGCGGCATGTCACCATATTTCCTAAAACTATGGCCAGTCATGTAGCTGCTCTTTTCAGCAGGATTTGCAGGCCACCTCTGTCCCTGCTTGGGAACATGCAAATGAGAAGATGATGGCTCCATGGCCTTGCCCATCTCTTACCACTCCTCAGATGATGATCACTACCTGAGAAGCTAGATCCAGGCCTACACCTCTGTCCCTTTCTCCCCAGCTGCTGGCTTAGATTTCATCCCTGCAGGGCACTGACTCCAGGAAATACAGGTAGCCTCCTCCCCAGTGACCAGGGTAGCATTCTCCCAGCAGTGAGCACTGTTCCCAGCCACACTACCAGCACTTACAATCCTCTTGCCACACTGGAATGAGAATTCGGCAACATTGTGAGGTTGCTGGAGGAAAGACTTTCCATTTAACATTCCAGACGGTGACACTGTTGCAAGACCTCTTGTCCGTTAAGTTACCCTCCAGCTCCCTTCTGCCCTGAACTGCCTAGCCTACTCCCTGCATAATGAGCAACACTGCGGAGATGAGAGTAAACTTAGAAAAGTAAAAATGAATGTATATGTATGTATCACCCAAAACAAACACAGGCACATATACATACATTTAAAATAAAATGCCACCATATCAACTCCAACTAACAAGGACCCTATGTCTGTCAAAGCAGAAATGTACTCCGTAGAGTTTTCAGTGGCTGGTTTTTAGAAGCAGATCACCAGGCCTTTCTTCTGAGGGGCCTCTGGGTGGACTGGAACTTCTAATCTTCCACTTTTTAGCTAAGCACATTACCAGTTGCACCACTCAGGAATTCTGCATACATATACACATAATATTTTAAAATATGTAACTTCTAAAAATAAATGAGAAATAAATTAGGAAAAATGAAGATGCTTTTTTCAATCCTACACAGACATAAACACTGTGCTTCAATAAATAAAACAAACCATTGTAAATCATTTCTTTTAAATCCAGCAATGCGAGACCGCTAAGTCCACTTAAGCATTCTTCATCATTTCTGGACATCTAAGAGATCACCTGCACGGGACTATACAATTTCAGAAGCTAACCCAGTGTTATTCTGTGAAGGGACTGATTGTAAGACTAGTTTGGTGGCTTTTCCTGTGACCACAAAAGAGCATAAAGGTTTTGCTGGAGGGGAGGTGACTTACTCCCAAATTCTAATACAGACCAATGACAGAAAGTATCATCTCTTGAGAAGATCCCTAGATTTCAATGAAGAGAAGCAGCAGAGACTTTTTTGTAGGACAGTCGGGTGCTGAATGGGTGAGAGGAAAACAGGCACTGGAGTTGGAAGATGGAAGAGGGTAGAAAATGATGAAGGACTGGATTCCTTCCTCAGCTCCTGTAACCCCGTTTGAAATAGCCAGGAAGGATTCATTCTGCTCCACTCTTCCCTGAGCAGGGACTGGAAGACCTCTCTTCCTACTTGGACCACCTCTCACCCTTTCCTTACCCAAATTGGGTCCTGGGGCCAGACCCCAAAATTATCCTCTGTCTGTGACTCAGTGCTGGAATCTGTCTACTCACAATAGTCTACTATGAGTGTTGACTGGAATGCTGCGTTGTCAGGGTATACAAGCAAATAAAGTGTGAACAGGAGAATAATTAATTCTTGTTAAACAAATGTGTTTAGTTTCTTGCTGCTGAAATTAGATGGTAGACCACAGGAAGAAGTTGAGAGAGTCACGAGCGGTTGCATGGTTCCTGTTCTCTCCTACAAGACAGAGGTTAGTGTGATAGCTACCCCCATCTTGGTTCTCTTTGTAGGTAAGTCCCATAGTGCATGAGCGCTTTCACATCTGTCCCTACTGCCCATGTCCACATTCTTACTGAGGCCCTTTCTTCAGCCTAACTCAAAGAATGAGAAGAGAATTCGTACGCATTAGATGGCAAGCATGTCCTTCAGGCTTCCAATATTTCATTCTACCATGCAGGGTCCTACCAACTCTAGGGCATCTTCACCTAATACTCTGCTCTCATAACTATCCGTGAAAAATTCAGAATTGAAACACTCAGTGACTTTTTTAAGCTACATTTTATTTACCATTGGCCATGAATCAGAATCTGCACTAAGGATCTCATATGCATTAATTATCTCAAAGGACTCTCAAAATCACAACCTATAAAGCAGGTAATATTTTAGACCCTTTTTACAGTACAGGAAACTGAGGCTCAGCTCAGAAAGGTTAAATAACATGCCACAGGGTACCCACTAAGCCAGCAGCAGACCTCCTGTCCATACGATAGACTTCTCCCAGGATGTGAAAAAACTTGAAGTGGACTGAAGACAGAACAATATCTGACTACTTTTCTATGAAGCGTATGACAGAAAGGAGCCCAGCTCCTGATAGCACTTTCTCCTTTAACCGTTAGGAAGTGAGAGCTATCTGCAACAGCAGTGGGCACAAATCAGAAATGGCTGCATAAGAGGAGAAAAGCAATGAACTGCTCCAATTTTTCCTGGTACTTCTCAAGTGCTTGATCTTGACACAAACCACCAGAAGTTTAGCTCAGGGCTCCTACCCTCTAGGTGCTTATAATTTAACAGAGCAGAAAGAAATTAACAGCCCAAAAAGAAAAACCAGCCCACAGGGAAATCCATGTTCCAGTGTACAGTGCAAACTCTGTTTCAGGAGCCCCCGAAAATGAAAAGAGTGAGATGGTGAAGAATGGCTATGAAAGCTGGAAAATCTAGGGTTCAAATTCAGCTACGCTACTTTTCAGCTGTGTGACCTCAGATACGTGTATTTAGCTCTCTAAGCCTGTCTTCTCAACTAAAAATCAGCATAACGCCACCTATTTTACAGGGTTGTCAGGAGAAGAAAGATAATATTTACAGAATATTTAGCTAGTGTCAAGCCTATACAAAACACTCGGCTCTTATCATCGTCATAAACACCACTAATTCACAGAATTCTAGTCGTACCCAACTACTTAAAATTGAATTGAGATCATCATTTCATGTCTAGATAAGAAGAGAGAAATATGTATAAGGAAGTAAACGAGAGCCTGAGAAAGACCTTCCCAGTTAGTGAGTCTGAAATTTTCATTTATTCCCTGTATTCTCTCAGTTATTCGTATATAGCTCTAGCTGATCAGTGATACAGACTTTAAAAACCTGTGGCCACTGAGTCTATTACAACCTGTATCAACTCTATAGGACATACTAGAACTGCCCTATAAATCTTCCAAGAAGTGGCTGGGGCATTTGAACTGCCAACCTTTTGTTTAGTAGCCAGGCTCTTAACCACTGCATTGCCAGGGTTCCTGATACAGACTTGACAAGGTAAATGTTTCAACACAGTAAAAACTGGCCACAGATGTCAGTTGGCTAATTTCTTACTCCTCACATAGGGAATTGTTCACACGACCCAAACTCTCTCTTGCCTTCCAGGGGAAAGAGGCTTGCAAAGGAGATCATGTACTCCAGCAGAAAAAGCCTAGGATGTAGAGTCAGCATTTAAATCCCTGCCTTGTCCTTGTATCAGCTGTATGAACCTGAGTCCCAATTTTCTCATCTGCAAACAGGGAGAATAATCCCTGCCTCTGTGAGGTTGCCAGAAAGACTGAAAGCCAACATATGACAGCAACTTAGCTCAAACAACATCTGTCACAGAGAAGGTGCTCAACAAATGGAAGCTACTATCATTATTTTCACACTCAGTTCTCTGTATGTTCCTTTTCTCTTTCCTGTGCTGAGTGAAGCAAAGCAAGAATCCAAGTCCCATATGGGAATATCTCAGGGACCTCCAGTGTTCCTTACGCGTGTCAGAGGAGCGGTGGTGGCCCTGTGGTTAAGATGTTGGCTGTTAACCAAAAGGTTAGAAGTTAAAATCCACCAATTGCTCCTTGGAAATTCTATGGGGCAGGTCTACTCTGTCCTATAGGGTCACTATGAATCGGAAATCAGCTCAATGGCAACACATTTGGTTTTTTGGTTTATGTATGTCAGAGAAAAATGGGTCAATATTTGTCCTTCTGCTGCCCCTATTTCTCACTTCCATTCGTACTAAGACACCTAAGGATGACATCACCTAATCACAAGCCAAAGAAGCCACTCCAGTAGCAGAGTGACTACAACACCTGAAAATCCAACACCGTTATGTGCTATTTCAATAGGTGAAGCTAAGAGAGACCATTCAGCTTCCACAAATGAAAAAGGGAAAAAGACTCTGCAGATTAAAAGATTGATAAAGGAACCATGATTACTCACAGTGACACTCCACTATGTCTTGCCTGGCACCTGGCACCTGGCACCTGGTAGAGCTCAATAAATATTAGATAAACAACCGAGTGATACAATCCAGAAGGTGCATTTTCTGCTTATGAGATGAACGAACTCAAAGGGCTAAGAAACCAACCCGCACGCACATACACAAGACACAGGCTCGCGTCAGAAGCAATGCTGTTCAGAACGTAAAATGATAGCAGCAAATTTCTAAATTAAGAATATAAAAGTAAACCACTTTAATAAGGACAAGATCTACAACTTGCCACACTGGAACTTGATAATATGCTTGCTACTATATTTGCTGTCTGTGATTAGAAACTTAAGTTGGGCTGCCAACTTGGGTGAACTCATAAGCTTAACAGGGGAGAGTTACATAATACATGTATTGGGTTGCTTACTTTTTACCAAAGTGTTAATATTAGAAACATTATTGACTAGTTTCATACTGGCTGCTAAGCAACATTGCTTCCTTGCTTAATGGTCTGGGAGAGACGATTAAAAAAAGGTCAGAAAATGAGAAATGTTGGAAAAATAGGAAAGTGAAATTCAATGGATCATAGGATACAATTTGAAGGAAGAGCAAAAGGGGAAATAATTCTTTCAGGATGTACTAAGACATCAGTTGCTTTATGACATCACAAGAATAACACATTGAGCCTCCAGCTCAAAGACAGAGAAGAGAGTAGAAGATGAATGTCCCCAGATCCCAGTATCACACTGCTCATGTTCAATTCACACTTGAGCCAGAAATGCACAGGGCACATGGATGACAGCTGCACAGGCTGACTTGCATGACAGACCATTATAACCCACATTAAAAAAAAAATCTATCAGGTCCAGGAGGCCCAACTAAACTTCAACTATCACAATTCACTGTCCCATTCTTTAAAGGGCCCTTTGTCCCCTTCACTTTTGAAAGGACTCTGGGTAGTGATTCATATACTCAGCAATATTGACCGAGTGCTCTCCACACGCCAGGCACCTGGCTGGATGCTCATGGGGGCAGTGACAGAGTCTCTGAGAGATCACATGCCACCGTGACTGGCTCCCTGCAATCACTATCTCAGTATTCCATTTTGGTCAAGACCATAGAAAAGAGCAGTTAATACCTCACAGGAAGACAAGACACATTCTAGGTCAGGACCATCCCTCTCACCCAGCTGCAGCACGGACCTACAAGCCTGCTTTTTGTTGCTTGAAGTCTCCTTCACTAACTATTCCTTTGACTAAAAGCCTCAAGTTCACAAGGCCTGTTCTAAAATGATTCACCCTGAGAGAGGTTACGTATTTGTCTGTTAATGTCCATTTTCATAGATTAGTTCATTAGACTAGAAACTGTCATCTGTTGCACCCTATATGAACATGGATACAGGACAGACGAGTTTTGATGGTGGCAGGAGGCTCAAGGGAATGGCCAGACATAGGTACTGGTTAGCCACTGAGGCATGGGAACAGGAATGGGAATGAAGTAGAATCCAAGGGTCCTTGGACAAGGGAAGAATGGATGATAAGTAGCCCTGGGAATTAAAATTGGGATGAGAGAGCAGGTAAGAAAGGGCAGATGACAATGAGCTTTGTATCAGCTCAGGAGGCCTCTGAACTTGGAACAATTAACATATTATGGGCTAAGTTTCTCCATCTGAAGAATAGTAAGAACACTTACCTTAAGGAGTTGGGAGAATTAAAGAGGATTTATTTAAAGCAGACCTCATTACACCCACCAAGCAGTAAACACTCAGTAAACTGTAATCAGTGTTATCATCATACATAGAACCACATTTAAACTATAAAGCCAGCCAAGCCAAGTGCCGTCGAGTCGGCTAGTTTTAAATATCAGTGAAACTGTAATGTATGGCACTGACTATGACTGCTCTTGGTTAACTGCCAACCTCATTCCTCTGAGTCAATATTTCCCTAATTTCAGTCATGTGTGTCAAACCAAATCAAACCAAAGCAAACTCATTGCTATCTTATCCAATTCTGACTCATAACAACCCTACAGGGCAGAGTAGAACTAGCTGTTTAATCTTTATGGAAGCAGAATGCTACAGGTTACTCCTGCATGGTGGCTAAGTGAGTTCAAACCACCAATCTTTAGGATAGCAGCCGAATGCCTAACAACTGCACTACCAGGGCTCCTCATCATATGTGTACTACTCTCACAATTTCTACTCTATCCAAGTGTCATCACTGGTATTCAATAAAAGGAGAAGGAGAAGGAGAAGTATTCATAGTACTGGGAAAAGTAAAACCAAACCAAACCAAATCCATTGCCATCAAGTCAATTCTGACTCATAAAACAACCATAATAGCAGCAACAATGACAATTACATTCACGGAGCACTTATGTGCACAGCTCTGTTTCAACAGCTTTACAAATATCAACTCATTTGATTCTTACCTCAACTCTATGAAGTATCAAAACAAAACAAAAAACAAACCCACTGTCATCAAGTTGATTCCAACTCATAGCAACCCTATGAGTTCTACAGAGTAGAACTGCCCCATGGAGTTTCCAAGGAGTGCTGGGCAGATTTGAACTGCCAAACTTTTGGTTAGCAGGTGTAGCAGTTAACCACTACACCACCAGGATTTCCATCCTATGAGGTAGGTACCATTATTAACATCATTTTATATATGATAGAATGGAGAAAAGGTCAAGATTATTTGGCAATAAGCACCAGATCTCATATTCAAACTCAGACAGTCAGGCCACAGAACCCACAATGCATCACTACACATACTGTCTCACTCATCTCCATATACTCATACTTACCTCTTTCTTTTAATTGACTCACTTAAAGTTAATTTTGTTAAAGAAAGAAAATATTATGTTACTATATGATATCTGTGAAATCTTAGGTTTGGTAGACTATATATAGTTTTTGTTACACAGAAAAATAATTACAAGATTATTCAAATAAAGGTTTTTCAGGTACCCCTTAAAATTATCAATGAAGCAAACTTTTGAGGAAGCACTTATTCTATGCACCAGGAAATTTTCCCTGCTCAAAGTCACAAAAACTATGGGACAATGTGGAAACTGATCGTTAGTTGTCTTCTTCTTCCATACTCATTCTCTGCTTCTTCTGCTGTAACAAAATCTGGGTTTTATCCAGGTGGCATGTGGCCACCAAGCCAAAAGATCACATTTTCCTTCCAGGTAGCTGTGGTCCTGTAATTAAGTTCTAGCCAATGAGATACAAAGGTGTGTATTATACAGGACTTGCTAGAAGTTTCATTAAAAAGAAAAGTCTGTTCTTCATTGTTTCCTCCTTCTTACTTTACAGAATGAGCTCATGATGGCTATAGCACAAGCAGCCACCTTGGATACTGAGAAAATGTGCTAAGAATGACAAGGGGTGTGGAGTCAAGATGGCGGACTAAACACACATCTCCCTAAATCCCTCTGGAAACCAAGACCTGAAATGATAATTAAATGGAGCCTTCTGGACACATAGTGAGCCCTGGGATCCGGCATAGGGCTGTTAATTTGGACTTCATATCACTGAATGCAAAACCTCCTCTCTTTCACTGACCTCACTCTTGGCGAGCAGAGGCTTGCATAGACGGAAGGTAACTCAACATTTTGATTTTTTTTTCCTCCGGCTGGCTGGCTTGGCTGGTGGGCAGAGCTGCAACTTAACTGGCTGCTGGTCTCAGATGCACTGCTGGTGGACCGTCAAGCATAATTGCCAGGTTCTGAGAGCCTGGCATCAGACTCTGTACATCTCGGCTTCTCTGGTATATCTTTCTGCCTCTGCCTTGTGGTGGCTGTACAGATGCACTCGTGCAGGACACCATCTTGATCCACTGGGAAACGGAAAGGCCCAGGCAGAGGCCCAGCTGGACTTTGTTCCTAGGCTAGGAGGTGGTGCCTGCCAGGGGGAGAGTGCTTTTCCACCAGGGATATAGTATTTCACAGAGTGTCACCTATGGCTGGGGCCCAGCGGCGGAGGCTGTGGACTCTGGGCATTTCAGTACTCTTGCGTTCTCCTTCTGCCTGGAGCCTGGTCCCGGCCAGCTGGCAAGCTCGTGCGGGATGCCATCTTGTTTCGCTGGGAGGCGAAGTCATTCATACGGAAGCCTCAGCTGGATCTAATTCCTGGACTGGGTGGCGGTGCCTAGCCGCTACTCCAGCAGAAAAGCAGAACTGTACACAGTATCACCTACAGCTGGGGTCTGACAGCAGAGGCCAGTAGGCCAGTAGCCTTTCTGTATTTTGAGCTAGTTATATCATCTGGGGTTCAACATAGAGGTGCTTACTTTGCCAGCTTGGAAGAGGGACACATTCACCTAAAAACCTGACTGACTTTGGAAGTTGTCAAATACTTTTTACTTCTCATTTTAAGACAGCCTAGAGAAACAACTGTGGTCCATCTTCACAGCATCTCTTCCAGCCTCTATTGACCCACATGAAGCCCAAAGAGCAACAAATGTTGGAGAAGACAGTAACCCAGCAATCATGCATGGCATCAGAAGGCTCCCCAGAAGAAAACACTTCAGAACTTCCCAGACAAAGAAGCTTTTCTGAAACTATCAGAAGGTGAATACAAAAGGATTATACAGAGAGCCCTCCTAGACCTTACACAAAATGCAGCAGAGCAAAATGAAAAATTAGGCAAGCTGTTCAATCTGATGGAACATCAGTACTCGGAAATCCAACAGATCAAGAACAAAATCAAAGACATAGAGATTTCAATCCAAAATCAAGAAAACAGAATGGAGCAAATGGAAAAGAGAATTTTGGATTTGGAAGACAGAGCTACTAACTCCAGCATCTAGGAGGAGAAATCAGAAAAAAGAAACAAGAAAAATGAAGAAGCATGTGGGACTCTATTAAGAAGAACAATTTACGATTAATTGGAGTTCCTGAACATGGTGAGACACCTGAGAACACAGGCTGAGCTGCTGACAGAAAACTTCCAAGAAATTATGAAAAAGAGAATATAGATATCCAAGATATGAATCAAACACCACTCAATATAGATCTCAATAGAAAGACACCAAGATATATTATAATCAAGCTAAACAAAATGAAACATAAGCAGAAACTCTTAAAGGCAGTAGGACTCAAAGCAAAGCTAACATTCAGAGGGAAACCCTGTAGGCTCTCGTCAGATTTCTCAGCAGAAACCGTGCTGGCACGGAGACAGTGGCATGACACATTCAAATCCTTGAAGGAGAACTTCCAACCAAGAATTATATATCCTGCAAAATGATCTTTCAAATACGAAAATGAAATTAAGACATTTGCAGATAAACAGATACTCAGAGAATTTGTAAAAACAAACCAAAGCTACAAGAAATATTGAAAGAATTTGTTGCTTGGAAGAACAAAACTGTTAACTTCATATTTTAGAAGGACATATTATCCAGAGTCCTGCTCAGTTAGGGGAGGCTCCAAACACAATCAAAGCTATAACAGTGAAAGAAATGATCTAGTGATCATATCATGTAAACTATGATATCATCATATTAAAAAGAGGGATGTACTACAGTCATTATAGTCCTTCCAGATGGAGAGGAAGTTGACAAGACTGGTAGTAACCCCAAATGCATTTATATATACCATATTAAGCGGGATCATAGGGGCAGCCGTAAAGTATAGTAAAAAAGCAACATACTGTATCAAGAAATGTGATACAGGAGTCTCAACAACCACAAAGCCAATGCAGAAAAAAGTGAAAAATCAACTCACAAAGAAGGTCACGGAACAGATTAATAAGAACAACAAGAAAATATTAACACAAAAATAAATGTATCACAATGGCAGCACTGAACACATACCTATCAATAACACATTGAATGTGAATGGACTGAACGCTCTAGTAAAGAAACATCGAGTGACATCCTGGATCAAAAGACACGACCCGTCTATATGCTGCCTACAAGAAACTCACCTTAAAGACAGGAACAAACTGAAAATGAAAGGATGGAAGACTATATATCAAGCTAACAGTGAACACAGAAGAGCAGGTGTGGCAATTCTAATCTCAGACAAAATCACTTACAATGTAAAATCCACCATCGTGGACAAGGATGGACATTATTTATTGCAAAAGGTTCAATACACAAGGAGGATTTAACAATATTAAATATCTATGCACCTAATATTAGAGTACCTAATACATTGAAGAAACACTGACTACACTCAAAAATGTGACAGATCACTCCACAATAACAGTGGGAGACTTCAACACTCTCAATATTGGACAGGTCATCTAAAAGCTCAATAAAGACACAGAAGACCTTATTGACACAGTTAACCAACTAGACCTCATCGAAGTGTACAGAACTTTCCATCAGCAGACAACTACACCTTCTTCTCTAGTGCACATGGAACATTCTCCAGAATAGACCATGTGTTGGGACACAAAAAAATTCTCAACAAAATCCATACCATTGAATCAATGCAAAACATCCTCTCAGATCATAAAGCCATAAAAGTCGAAATCAATAGCAGAAAAAGCATAGATAGAAAGTGGAACTCATGAAAACTGAAAAACACGTTGCTCAAAAAACCATGGGTTATAGAAGAAATTGAGGATGAAATAAAGAAATTTATGGATTCCAACGAGAACGAAAACACTTCCTACCAGACCTTTACAAAGAGAACTACAAACCCTTACTAAAAGAAACTAAGAAAGACTTACACAAATGGGGAAATCTACCCTGCTCATGGATAGGAAGACTTAACATTGTAAAAATGTCTATTTTACCCAAAGCAATCTACTTACATAATGCAACTCCAATACAAGTTCCAGTGACATTTTTTAATGAGATGGAGGAACAAATTACGAACTTTATCTGGAAAGGGGAGAAGCCCCAGATAAGCAAAGCAATACTAAAGAAGAACACACTGGGAGACCTCTCGCTACCCAACCTTAGAACTTATTACAGTGCCACAGTTGTCAAAACAGCCTGGTACTGGTACAAAACAGACAAATAGATCAGTGGAACAGAATCAAGACCCCAGAGACAACACCGTCTGCCTATGAGCAGTTGATGTTCGACAAAGGCCCTAAGACATTAAACTGGGGTAAAAACAATCTCTTCAACAAATGGTGCTTAGGTAAACTGGATGCCCAACAACAGGAATGGATTGCGTAACTATGGTATATATACTCAATGGAACACTATGCAATGATAAAGAGTAACGATGGCAGCAGGAAACAACTCTTAACCTGGTTTCAACTGGAGGACATTATGCTGAGTGAAAGTAGTCAGCGACAAAAGGACAAATATTGTATGAGACCCCTACGATAAGAATGTAAAAACAGACTCATGCATAGATGAAAAACTCTTTGATGGCTGCAAGGATGGGGAGGGAGAGAGGGTGAGTGGGGAAGGTTTAGATTAGATAATAGAAATTTGGTTGGGTGAAATCGGTGACAGCACACATTAGAAACAAGATTAATAATAACTGGACTTCAACACAATTTGAGTACTCCTCCCATCTTGATCCGACTCATGGGGATCCAACTCGACAGCACTTGGCTGGCTCCCATCTTAATCCAGTATTGCAAGGACAGAGTAGCTGGGGAGGGGGGCTGGGGACCATGCTCTTAGGCAAAATGGACGCCAATTGGCACAACTAGCATTTTACTAAGAGAGCTCTCTGCACCCCACCTTGGTGAGTGGCATCTGGGGTCTTAAAAGCTGCCAAGCTGCCATCTGAGGGTACAGCAAATGGTCCGAACTCAACAGGAACAGATGAGCACCGAGGACAAGAACAACATGGGGAAAAGAGAACCCAGAAGACAGAGAGATCCACGTGAGTGGGTCTCTACACTGACTGGTGACCAGAAGAACCAGATGTTGCCTGGCCACCACCAGTGATGGCCACAATGTAGCTCACAAAGTTGGGTCTCACTGGAAACAAGAGAAGAAACAGGGGTGCACCCTGAGTTCTCCAATAAAAGACCACAATTGATGGTCCAGTGGCCTCATGGTTCCCTGGGAGCATGGCTCCTGGCCCTGATGCTGACCCTGTCCATAAATCATGATGAAGGTCAACTTTTCAGACAGCAATGGATTGGACTCGGTGATGCAGAGTGGCCGTATCTTGTGGGAATTTTATGGTTCTGTGCATCTATAGGATGTCATCCTGCTGACCTCTTGCTGGAGGAAGGGGATTGGGTGGAGAGGAGGCAACAGGAGACTTTTGAGAGGATAGGACACGCACAGAGCAGAGAAGAGAGGTGTGCTGTCACCAGGCAGGGAGAGCAGTGGTAGCTGCATATACGTGAACATGTGAATTTATATGGGAATGTACATTTTCATTCAATCATAAAAAAAAAAAAAAATGACAAAGGGACTGTGGTCCTGATGACATTACAGAACTATCACACCAACCCAGCCCTGCCTACTGATACACTTCTTTTATGAGACAGAGAAATAGATCTCTACATTGTTGAGCAACTGCAATTTTGTGTTTTTCTGTTACATGTGGCTGGACTTAATTCTAAGAAGAATACACTGCCCATCCTTTACCCTAATACTATCTAGCAGTATCCTCCACCAAGACAGAGCCAGAAAAACCCCATCAAGAGAAATTTTCCCCTAAACACTCAATGAACTATACAAGTCCTGGCACAGTAACTGTACCCACTTATGTGCTCATTTATGAATCACTTTTTCCCAAGTGTTTTATACACAGTATTCTATTTGATCCTACCAACAAATCTTTTAATTCACCATTCCTTCCTTCTGCTTTAGCTGCTCAACATTCAAGAGCAAGTTTTAGAGTCTCTTCTGACATATAGTTTGATCTTTTTTTTCTTTCCTGTCTTTTCAATGACCTCTTGCTCTCTTCATGGAAGATGTCTTTGATGTCATTCCACAATGTATCTGGTCTTCGATCATCAGCAGTCAACACATCAAAGCTGTTCTTGAGATGGTCTTTAAACTCAGGGGGGATACACTCAAAGTCATACTTTGGCTCTTGTGGACTTGTTCTAATTTTCTTCAGTTTCAGTTTGAATTTGCATATGAGCAACTAATGATCTCTGCCACAGTCAGCACCTGGTCTTGTTCTGACTGCTGATGTGGAGCTTTTCCACCGTCTTTTTCCACAGATGTAGCCAACTTGGTTCCTGTGCATCCCATCCAGTGAGGTCCATATGTATAGTCGCTGTTTGTGTTGGTTAAAAAAGATATTTGCAATGAAAAAGTCATTAATCTTGCAAAAATACTATCAGGCAATCTCCAGCATTATTTCTGTCACCAACGCCATATTTTCCAACCACTGATCCTTCTTTGTTTCCAACTTTTGCATTCCAGTCACCAGTAATTACCAATGCATCCTGACTGCATGTCCGATCAATTTCAGAATGCAGAAGCTGGTAAAAATCATTAACTCCCTCATCTTTGGTCTTAGTGGTTGGTGTGTAAATTTGAACAATAGTCATATTAACCACCCTTCCTTGTAGGCATGTGGATATTGTCCTGTCACTGAAAGCACTGTATTCAGTATAGATCTTGAAATGCTCTTTTTGATGATGAATACAACACTGTTCCTCTTCAAGTTTTGGTTCCCAGCACAGTAGATTATATAATTGTCGGATTCAAAATGGTCCATTTCAGCTAATGCCTAGGATGTCAAAATTTATGTGTTCCATTTCACTTTTGACAATTCCATGTCCCGATTACCAGTGGATGTTTGCAACTGTTTCTTCTCATTTTGACTCATGCCACATCAGTGAACGAAGATCCCTGAGGACTTACTCCATGCACATCGCTAAGGTCGCTCTACTTTGAGGAGGCAGCTCCTCCCTGGTCTTCTTCCGAGTGCCTTCCAACCTGGGGGGCTCACTTTCTGGCACCATATCCGACAGTGTTTGTCTGCTACTCACAAGGCTTTCCCTGGCTAACTCCTTTCAGACGTGGACTGCTGGGTCCTTCTTCCCAGTCTGTCTTAGTCTGGAAGCTCAACTGAAACTTGTTTAGTGCTGCAGGCTGGGAGCTACTGTGTCCCAGCCCCCTTGCCCCTCCTCCCTCTCCCCACATTTTGTACCTCTCTGCTTGGTGCCTTGAAATTATTTGCTGAATAATAAGAATCATCTCCTTGAAACTGTTTGTAGGATACTAGCCTGGACTAAACTACTCGCAAGTTAAAACTATTTCCTTGAAACTATTTGCAGTTTCATTGACTCAAGGCAAACTCTTTGTAAAATAGTAAGTCCTTAGCTATTTCCTTGAAATTGTTTACAGGATTTTGGCTCAGGTTAAAACTATTTGCATGTTCCTGTCCTTTGTTCTGTAACAAAGATCATGACCATTTTTGGCAATGTCCCACCCTGTTGACATCCTACCTGTTAAGCCTATAAATAAAGCTCATGTAAGTGGACCAGTATCCATGGTTCTCCATCAGAGGCCATGGTCCCACCTGGCCCCAACTTTATCTTGTGTGTGTGACATGTTCCATGTGTGAGTGACGTGTTTCACATGTGAGTGACGTGTTTCACGTGTGAGTGATGTGTTTCACGTATTAGCGGGTTTTTCCCCATCCCCTTCCTTCCCATTTTGGCCTCAGACCCTATCCAGTGCTGGCCACTGGGGTGCTGGCCACTGGGGTGCCAGATGCCGCAGCTTACCATGGTTGACCCTGCTGGTATTTACATACCAGTGGCATAGCTTCCCGCATCACAACAACAAGCAAGTCTCCACTGACAGATAAGTGGGGTCTGTTCACTCTGTCTTTACCCTCCTTACCTGATGCTGTTACCCTGCTTACCTGATGGTATTACCCTACTTAACTGATATTATTACCCTGTTTACCTAATGCTGCTACCTTGTTTACCTAGTGCTGTTATCTGCCTTACCTGATGCTGTTATCCTTCTTGCCTGATGCTATTACCCTTCTCACCTGATAGAGTTACTATCCTTACCTGATGCTACTGCCCTTCTTGCCTAGTGCTACTATTCTCCTTACCTAATGCTATTACCCTCCTTACCTGATGGTGTTACCTGCATTACCCGATACTGTTATCCCCCTTGCCTGGATTTCAAAGAGCAGCTCCAGTAGACAGAAGAAAGTACTAGAATGACATGTGCAAAGAGCTAGAAATGGAAAACCAGAAGGGAAGAACACTTTCTACGTTTCTCAAGCTATAAGAACTGAAGAAAAAATTCAAGCCTGGAGTTGCAGTAGTGAAAGATTCTACAGGGAAACTATTAAACAACTGAGGGAACATCAAAATAAGATGGAAGGAATACACAGCATCATTATACCAGAAACAACTGGTCGATGTTCAGCCATTTGAAGAGGCAGCATATGATCAGGAACCAATGGTACTGAAGGAAGGAGTCAAAGCTGCATTGAAGGCATTGGTAATAAACAAGGCTCCAGGAACTGATGGAATATCAATTGAGATATTTCAACAACGAGACGTAGTGTGGAAGTGCTGACTCGTCTATGCCAAGAAATTTGGAGGACAGCTACCTGGCCAAATGACTGGAAGAGGTCCATTTATTTAAGCTCATTCCAAAGAAAGGTGATCCAACAGAATGTGGAAATTACCAAACAATATCATTGATATCACATCCAAGTCAAATTTTGCTCAAGATTATTCAAAAGTGACTACAACAGTATATTGACAAGGGACTGCCAGAAATTCAAACTGGATTCAGAAGAGGATGTAGAACCAGGGATATCAGATAGATCTTTGCTGAAAGCAAAGAATACCATAAAAATGTTTACTTGTGTTTCATTGACTACACAAAAGCATTCAACTGTGTGGATCATACTAAATTATGGCTAATGTTGTGGAAAATGAGAATTCCAGAACATCTAATTGTACTCTTAGGGAACCTGCTTATGGATCAAGAGGCAGTTGTGCGAACAGAACAATGGGACACTGCATGGTTTAAAGTCAGGAAAAATGTGCATCAGGGATAACTATATCCTTTCACCATACCTTTTTAATCTGTATGCTGAGCAAATAATCCAAGAAACTATATTATACAAAGAAGAATGAGGCATCAGAATTACAGGACGACTCATTAACAACCTCTGTTACACAGACGACACCATCTTACCTGCCGGAAGTAAATAAGATTTGAGACACCTACTGATGAAGATTAAGGACCACAGCCTTCAGTATGGATTACACTTCAACATCAGGAAAACAAAAATCCTCACAACTGGACCAGAAAGCAACATCATCCTAAATGGAGAAAAGATTGAGGTTGTCAAGGATTTCACTTTACTTGAGTTCACAATCAATGTGTGTGGAAGCAGCAGTCAAGAAATCAAAAGACACATTGTATTGGGAAAATCTGCTGCAAAGCACCTCTTTAAAGTATTCAAAAGTAAAGATGTGACCTTGAAGACTAAAATGTGCCTGACCCAAGTTAACGGTATTTTCAATCACATCACACGCATGTGAAAGCTGGACAATGAACAAAGAAGACAGAAGAAGAACTGATGGCTTTGAATTGTGGTGCTAGAGAAGAATGTTAAATGTACCATGGACAGCCAAAAGAACAAACAGATCTTTTCTGGAACAAGTACAACCAGAAGGCTCCTTTGAAGCAAAGATGGCAAGACTGCATCTTATACGTTTTGGACATGTTGTCAGGAAGGATCAATCCCTGGAGAAGGACATCATGCTTGGTAGAGTGCAGGGTCAGTGAAAAAG
Source organism: Heterohyrax brucei (assembly GCA_028571685.1). NCBI lineage: Eukaryota > Metazoa > Chordata > Mammalia > Hyracoidea > Procaviidae > Heterohyrax > Heterohyrax brucei. Next base: position 77,966,163 of record CM053154.1, on the reverse strand, counting down.
AGGAAGACTCTCGAGATGGATTGACACAGTGGCCACAACAGTGGGCTTAAGCATAAAAATGACTGGGGACATGGCACAGGACTGGGCAGTGTTTCATTCTGTTGTTCACAGGATTGCTATGAGTCGGAACTGACTCAATGGCACCTAACAACAACAAACCTGTCTGACAGGGACCATTCTAATCTCATTTTTACAGATGAGTGAACTGAGTCACAGAGAGGTTAAGTACATGTCCCTAGGCTGCAAAGCTAATAAGCAATGGAGCCAAAACTCGAATCCAACAATATGAGCCCAATGGGTGAGCTCTTAGCCCTAATACTCTCTTCCTGGTATCAAACACCATTAGTCACTAGAGTTAGAGGAGCTGGCTTCTTAGTGGCTCAGACAGCTTGCCCATCGCTGACCCCTGGCCTACTCCCTTGGAGGCTAAAATGATTTTGGTCTCTCCAAAGATCATGAGGGTGGGGATATGGACTCTTTTTATCACAGTAAGATGACAATCTTAAATAACCAAATTCAAGGCTGATGTCTAGGTATAAATATCTTGCCATATGGGTGAAAAAACACATATTAAAAAAAAAATCTGAAAGGAAAATCCAGGAATTTGTTGCCTCTTACCTCTGTAAAGTTGTGTTTAGCTCCCCAGATACCCTGGACAGTCCAAAATGCTACCCTCCATCCTTAGCCCTGTGGCCACCATGGAGTTAATCTTTGTTTCTCAGGCCTGGCACATGTTCAGTCAAAAACCTGGCCGAGTGCCTGCTGTTTACTGAAGCTGGGGAAGAAGCATCTGTAACATTACAAAAAGCATATTGTAAAAGGCAACACATGCAAATTAAACCTCTTGAGCTATAAGTAAATTGCTGGGAAAATTTATAACTCATTTAATAAAACTTGAAGTAAATACATAGCCTGACTCCCAGTGAAAACAAAGTATTTCCCACAATTCTCTCCTCTTAACCAAAAAAAAAGCAAAGGACCATCGAGCCAGACGGCTCTGATATCAAGTATAAACTATAAATAGCAGCTGCAGTGGTAAGCAAAACTCATTTTAGATTGTGGGGCATTGAATACCCACATGATAGCACCAGACCCTCTTCTCTGGTAGGCATTTGACAATGTCCAGGCCTGAGACATTTCTATAATAATCCATCTGTTTTCAACCATCAGGTTCTAGTGGGAATCTTCTAATAATTAATTCACTCAACAAGTATTTATTGGGTGTCGACCAGAGAGGCAATGTGATGTAGTGATTGAGAACACCTACTACTGATTCAGGCTCTGTCCCTTACTGGTTGTATGACATCAGGCTACTTTGTACAAACCCCTATGCTTCAGTTTCCTTATAAGTAAAACAGGAATACTACTAAAATCGACAATGTAAGGTTACCATGAAAATTCAACAGCTTTACACATATGTATGAAGTGCTTAGAATGAGGCCTGGAAAGCTGTAACCCTTTAAAAAACAATATTGTTGTTGTCAGTTGCTGTTGAGTCATCTGTGACTCACAGTGACTCCATGTACAATAGACAAAATGCCTCCTGGTCTGGTGACATCTTCCTGATCACCTGCAAACTCGAGTCCGTTGCTGTCTTCCAACCTTCCAACCAAAGGGGCTTGTTCTCCAGCACTTTGTCAGTCTTCTGTTGTGATCCATAGGGTTTTTATTGGCAATATTTCAGAAGTAGATCAGCAGGCCTTTTATCCTAGTTTTTCAGAATCTGGAAGCCCTGCTGAAATTTGTGCACCATGGGTGACTCTGCTGATATCTGAAATACTGGTGGATCAGCTTCTAGCAAGATAACAACACAAAAGCTACCAAGTATGACACACTGGCATAATACTAACTTCTTTTTTTAAAAAAAGACTTTTGTTATGATTAAGTGAAAGCATACAATCCAAGTCATTTTGCATACCTGCCTCTCTATCATCACCTAACCAAATTCCTATCGACTATCTGAATAACCTTCTCCCTCCCTCCCCACCCTTGCAGCCATCAAAAAGTCTATTCTTCTGTCCTTAAGTCCTTAAAAGAGTGGTCTCATACAATGTTTGCGCTTTGGCAGCTGACTGATTTTCCTCAATGTAATGTCTTCTAGTTGATATCAGGTTATGAGATGCTTCCTAAAATCCTCATTGTTCTTTATCATTGCATAGCGCTCACAACAGAGCACTACCATAGTTTGTTTACCCATTCATCTGTTAATGGGCACCAAGATGGATTTCATCTTTTTTCTGTCATGGATTGTGCTGCAATAAAAATTTGTGTGCATGTATCTGTTCATGTGACAGCCCTTATTTCTGTTGAATACATTCTAAGCAGTGGGGTTGCTGGATCACATGGTGTCATGGATTGACTTGTGTCCCCCCAAAAACAGGTGTAGCCATGTGGCTGGGCCATGATTCCCTGTATTCTATGATGGCCCTCCATTTTGTGATTTTACTGTGTTGTATGTTAAAGGATTAGGGTGGGGCTGTAAATCCTTTCACAGGATCACCTCCCTGTTCCACCGTAAAGGGAGTTTCCCTGGAGTACGGCTTGCCCCACCCTTAATCCTTTCATCTCGCAAGAGATAAAAGGAAAGGAAAGCAGGCTGAGAATTGGGAACCTTGTGCCATCAAGCAAGCAGCACTGGGAGAAGAGCACAACCTTCAGACCTGAGATTCCTGCACTAAAATGCTCCCTGGACAAAGACTGATACAATACTGGACCTTCCTCCAGAGCCAGCAAGGGGGAAAGCCTTCCCCTGGAGCAGACACCCTGAATATGGACTTGCAGCCTACCGGACTGGGTAAGAATAAATCTTCCTTTGTTAAAGGCACTTGGCTTGGCTGGCTTGTTAAAGCCACCCACTCTGTGGCATTTCTGTTAGAGCAGCCCTAGCTTGACTAAAACACATGGTATTTCTATTTCTAGTTTTCTAAGAAAGAGGTTATATCATTTTGTATTTCTACCAAAAGTGTAGGAGAGTTCCAACCTCCCCACAGCCTCTTCAGCATTTGTTGTTTTGTGGTTTGGGGATTACTTCCAACCTTCTTGGGGTCAGATGATATTTCATTGTAGTTTTGATTTGGACTTCTCTAACAGTTAATGATTGTGAGCATTTCCTCATGTATCCTTTGGCTGCCTGGGTATCTTCTTTGATGAAGTGTCTGTCCATGTCTTTTGTCCATTGTTAAAATGAGTTATTTGTCTTTTTTGATTGATTTTTGCAGTACCTTATAGATTTGGAAATTAGACATTGATCTGATACAAAGATGACAAATATTTTTTTCCCCATTCTGTAGGAAGTCCTTTAATGCTTTTGATAATGTATTAGGAAGAGCATCTAAGTGTTTGATTTTTAGTAGTTCCCATTTATTTTCTCCTGTTGTTTGTGCATTGTTTGTGAGATTTTGTAGTCTGTCTAACCCATATATTAGAACTTCCATTGTCCCTATTTTTTTCTTCCATAATATTTATCATTTTAGTTTTGATATTTAGGTCTTTGATCCATTTTGGGATAGTTTTTTTTATAAAGTGTGAGATATGGGTCTGTTTCAGGTTTTTGTAGATAAATATTCAGTTTTGCAAACACCATTTGTTAAAAAGACTATGTCATGGATTGAGTCGTGTCCCCCCAAAAATATATGTAGCCATGTGGCTGGGCAGTGATTCCCAGTATTTTGTAATTGTCCTCCATTTTGTGATTTTCCTGTGCTGTATGTTAAAGGATTAGGTTGGGACTGTAAATCCCTTCATAGGATTACCTCCCTGCTCCACTGTAAAGGGAGGTTCCCAGGAGTATGGCTTGCCCCGCCCTTAATCCTTTCATCCTACAAGAGATAAAAGGAAAGAGAAGCAGGCAGAGATTTGGGAGCCTCACACCATCAAGAAAGCAGCACCACTTCAGACAGCAATGGAGTGGACTTGGTGACACAGAGTGACCATACCTTGTGGGCACTTTATGGTTCTATGCATCTATAGGATATCATACTGCTGAACTCTTCCTGATGGAAGGGGAGTGGGTCGAGAGGAGGGGACAGAACACTATTGGGAGGTTAGGTCATGTACGGAGCAGAGGGGAAGAGTGTGCTGTCACCACACAGGGAAAGCAGGGAGAGCTGCATATAGGTGAGCATGCAAATTTATATGGGAGTGTATATTTGCAATCATAATTAAAAAAAAAATTGTAAAAAGAGAAAAAGCAGAAAGCAGTACCAGGAGAAGAGCGTGTTCTTCAGACCGGAGGTTCCTGCACCAAGACGCTCCCTGAACAAAGACGGATGCAATACTGGACTTTCCTCCAGAGCCGACAAGGGGGAAAGACTTCCCCTGGAGTGGACACCCTGAATATAGACTTGCAGCCTACCGGACTGTGTAAGAATAAACATTCCTTTGTTAAAGCCATCCACTGTGTGGTACTTCTGTTACTCTGTGGTAATTCTGTTAGTAGCACTAGCTGACTAAAACAGACTACTTTTACCCCAATTTACAACCTTTGGGCCTCTGTCAAACACCAACTGTTCAATGGTGGATAGTGATATTTCTGGATTCTTTATTCTGTTTCACTGGTCTAATACCTGTTTTCATACTCTTACCTGGCTGTTTTGACTGCTATGGCAGTGTAGTAGGTTTTAAGCTCAGGTAGCGTCAAGCCTCCCATTGTGTGCTTCTTCTTTAGTATTGTTTTACTTATACAGGGTTTCTTCCCTTTCCAAACAATGTTGTTAGTTTGTTTCTCCATCTCATTAAAAAATGACATGGGAATTTGTATTGGGACTGCACTGTACATGTAGATCGGTTTTAGTAGAGTAGATATTTTCACAATGGTAAGTTTTTGTATCCATGTGCAATGTAGGTTTTTCGACTTATATAAGTCTCTTTTGGTTTCTTGCAGTAGGGTCTTGTAAATCCTCTCTGCATAGGTCTCTTTCATCCCTGGTTAGATTTATTCTAGGTATTTTATCCTCTTTGGGGCTATTTTAAATAGTATTGATTTAGTGATTTCCTCTTTGTTTTTTCTTATTCAAAAAAACTAAACCAAACCCACTGTCATCAAGTTGATTCCAACTCACGGAGACCTTATAGGACAGAGTAGAACTTCCCCTTGGAGTTTCCAAGGAGCACTTCATAAATTCAAACTGCTGACTTTTTGTTTAGCAGCCATAGCTCTTAACCTCTACACCATCAGGGTTTCCTCTTCTTGATTAGCTGGCATTATAATTAGCACTATTCTGCTAGGCTTGTAGCATTCAGATTGACTGAGGTGGATGAAGGCTGTGTGTCATGGAGCTTGTGTAGTCAGATAATATATACATAAGCAAATGAACAACAAATTTCCAGGTAGTAAGGAATCTCTAAAGAAAATAAAACAGAGTAATAGAATGTGACTGCTGTGTGGGATGGGGCTATTTCAGTTACAGTTATCAAAGAAAGTCTCTCTGAGGAGGTGACATTTGAGCTGAGACATGAATGATAAAAAGGAACTTAACTAAACCACGAATGATCTAGCCAAAAGGAATAGCTTATTAAAGATTCTAAGACCAAAAATGAGTTTGTTCTCTTTGAGCAACAGCACACGGCCAGTGCAGCTCGGGTGTAAGAAATGGCGAAGGCCCACAAGATGAGGGGACAGTGGTGAGGGATCAGGCCATTCTGGGCCTTGCTGATCCTAGAAAGACTTTACATTTCACACAAAGTGAAACAGGAAACCACTGCAAGGCTTTAAGCAAGAGAGTGGTATGATTTGATTGATAATTTAAATCCCAGTTTGGCTGTCACATGGCAAAAGGACTATGGGGAGATAAGATGGGAAGTAGGACAGGGATTAGGAAGCTGTTACAGTGGCCCTGAAAACATGTGACGGTGACTTGGCCCAGAGTGGTTCTGCAGGAGATTCAGGAAACATTTCAGAAAGAGAGTTGATAGGACTTTGTGATGGACTGGATGTGGGATGAAAGGCAGAAAGGAATTGTTTTAGTCATCTAGTGTTGCTCTAACAGAAATACTACAAAGTAGATGGCTTTAAAAGAGAAATGTTTATTCTTACACAGTCCCGTGGGCTACAAGCCCAAATTTGGGTGTTTGCTCCAGAGGAAGGGTTCCCCTCTGTTGGTGTTCTGGAGGAAAGTGCTTGTGTTGCATCAGTCTTTGGCCAGGGGACATCTTGGTGCAGGAATGTCAGGTCTGAAGGACTTGCTCTACTCCTGGTGCTGCTTTCTTGATGGTTTGAGGTTATCAACTCTCTGCTTGCTTGCTTCCCTTTCCTTTTGTCTCTTGTAGGTTGAAAGGATAAAGGGTGGTATAAGCCACACTCCAGGGAAACTCCCTTTATAGTGGAGCAGCAAGTGACATTATGAAGGGATTTACAGTCCCACCGTAAGCCTCTAACATACAGCACAGGGAAGTCACAAAACAGGAGACAATCATAAAATACTGGGAATCATGGCCCAGCCACAAAACTACACACATATTGGGGTGGAGGGGATACAGTTCAATCCATGGCAGGAAGCAAGGATGGCTCCTAGTTTCAGAAGATCTGGTATGTTTATCAGCCTGTCATGGACTTCATAGAAAACTGTGCGAAGATGGCTATTTCTAAAACAGCTTTAAAGACAGTTGATAAGATCAGTCTCACACACACTGAACAGAACCAACAGAAGACATGAGGGACATGCTTTTATTGTTCAGAGTCCAAGGGTCAATGAAAGGAGAGAACACTGTAGGCATGACTTTTTATGGACAGCCACAGAAAATAACACCCAATTTCACCAGAATGACACAGTCATTGGCATTCCACGTGTAACAGGTCACACAGACACACGTGTAGAAGAAACCCCAACAAGTTTCACTGCAAGAAATAAAGCAAATCCTGGACAGAAATGATGGCTCTGATCCAACTCATTACCAATTTATTGAACATTTTCATCAAGGCCTGGTTCTGAAGGGAAAGGAAAAGAAACAATGACCTCACTCTTTTGTAGTTGCCCTGTTTTCCATATTTCAAGAAGGAACCATCAAGTCCTTGGAGACAACTTTCAATGTCAAGGCATGTAGAGACATTCAGAGGCATGTAGAGACATTCAGAGGCATGTGGAGACATTCAGAGGCATGTAGAGACATTCAGAGGCATGTAGAGAAACAGCTTGCAGATGAAGGCCTTTAGTCAGGCAGGCCCAGATTCAAATCACAGTATGAACCCTCATTGACTGTGTAGCCCTTGGACAAGTTACTTGCCTTCTTCAGCTGTCAGTTTCTTCTTCTGTAAGATAGAGTAGCAGTGATGCCTGCCTTGTAGCATTACATGTAATAACGCCCCTAAAGGGATTACCACAGTGTCTGGCATAGTATAAAAGCTCTGAGTACTTTTTATTTGAAGAAATGATGATTCCTTCCGCAGCACTCTGCAGGTCTTCTATCATAGCTTTATATACTTGATGGTTATTGCCCATTTAAGCATCTGTCTTTCTTACTAGTTTGTAAAATACAAAAATGAACTAGCTTTTAGGCTGTTTTTTTTGGGGGGGGGGTTGTTCTTTGTATCCAAGCAGCTATCATGTGTCTAGCACTAATAATATACTTATTAATTGCACTCAATATTTACAGAACTCTCACTATGTGTCAGGCATGACAGTAGGTATTTTGTAGGTGTTAAATCATGGAGAAGACATAGGACTGTAGTTAGGATCACAGAACGCTTCATTTTGAATACCTGCTCCATTGCCTACCCGCCAGACCACTGGCAAATTGCTTAACCTCACTAAGACTCAGTTTCCTCATCTGCAAAACAGAGTAAAAGCAGTACTTATTAAGTTGTAAGGCTTAAATAGGTTGATACATATAAAGCTCTTAGATGAGGCCTGGCCCTTAGAAAAATGCTGCAAAAGTGTTAGCTATACTTATAATATTCACTATGAGTTGAAACCAACTTGACTGCAGTGGGTTTTTATTTCGTGTTTTGGGGGCAGGGAGGGGTTGATTATTAATCAGAATAATTCTAAGAATTAGGTGCTATCATCATTCCATTTTACAGAGAAACAACAGCATAGAAAGGCTGAACAACCTCCCAGAGGCCACACATTTGCTAACAGTCAGGTGAAGATTTGCACCCCAGTACTCTGTTACAGGGTTCAACTCTTAGGACATATGTAACAAATACATCTGAAGGAATAACTATTGAGCACTCCACTCCAATGGTAGTTCATCATCTGAGAGCTTGGGGCCTAAGCATCCATGAGTTACAGGCAGGGCCACACTCAGCAGATGTGTCGTCAGTCTCTAACCCACAGGTCAGCCCCTGAGAGCAGCTCAGTGGAACACAGCTCAGTGGAACACAGGACAGCACTCACAGATGAGAAAGATACTTCATCTTTAGAGGAAATTACAGAAGACAGAAGAAGAAAACTGAGGATAGTGTTATATCATACATAAGAGAAGATGCAAGACTGACCCTTTTGAAAATGAAAAATGTGTTGTTCACAGTTCTGCCAGCATCTACAAAGCAACTAAGAGAACTGCTCAAACCATACGCCAAGCTCAGGATTACAGCTTAGATCCAGTAGGTAAGTGAGACTTCCTGTCAACACCTAAATCAGTACACATGACCAGGCATTTTAGGGTTTCCTTTGTGAACAGGGTTTCCTTTGTAGGTTCCTCTAAATCCACATTGCTTTCAACCAGAGAAACTTTCCTTTTGGGTGGCCGTTACCCACTCATTGGGACACAGGTTAACCCAGGTGTCTTAATACTTCAAAGGATAAGGGCTTCAGCCTCCTTTGGTTAGATCATTATGATTTTCAAGATTCACTGCACGATGGAGAAAAGACAACTGTGGCATATGAGAACCGCATATTGCTTAAAGCCTCGGGGTAACAACGAAACACAGACTCGAGTCTGAATCTCAGCTCTCATATTCACTTGCACAGCCTTAGGTATATTACTTAAGTTATTTCACGCATCTAAGCTTCAGATGCCTTTTCTTTAAAATGATATGAAATGCAGTACCCTACCACAGAGCTATTAAAAAATTAATGAGATAAAAAAAAAACCCAGTGTCGTTGAGTTGGGTCGGACTCACAGTGACCCTAAAGGTCAGAGTAGAACTGCCCCATGGAGTTTCCAAGGAGTGCCTGGCAGATTCGGACTGCCAGCTTTTTTGGTTAGCAGACTTTAACATCTAACCCACTATACCACCAGGGTTTCCTAAATGGGCCAGTGGATATAAAAATTAAAACAAACATGTACTTGGCATAGTGTTTAAAATAGACCTTAAAAAAAAAAGCCCAACTCATTGACATCAAGTCAGTTCTGACTCATACTGTTTGTATAAGGACAGAGTCAAACTGCCTGACAGAATTTCCAAAGCTATGTCTTTCTACAGGTAGAATGCTACATCTTTCTCCTGCAGAGCAGCTGATGGGTTCAAACTGCCAACCGTCCAGTTAGTAGCTGAGTGCACTGAGCCACCGAACCACCAGTCCTTATAAATGTTAGATGCTGCTATTGTTACATAATAAAGAACATCATTGGGTAAGGTGGTTTCATCCTAAAAAGACCTATGCCCCACAGTTTCAGTTGTAAACACACAGGCCAAAAGTACTCGAGACAACCTTGTACTGTGATTTCTAGAATATATGCTCAAGGAAGCCACACCCCACCCCCCTGCAAGCCTGTTTGCATCAGCTGCAATGGCAGCAGTAGAGACTGAAGGGGATTGTGGTGCAGGGAACTTCTTAAACTCCTGACAGTCCCTCTAAGAATAAAGGCAGAAGATGACTGTTTCTGACGCACTGCTCCAGGCCTCTCTCCAATCTCCCATCTATTTGGACATCACTCAGGCCCATCAGAATCTCGAGACTGCTGTCTACTGACTGACAACAGAAAGAGAAATTTAGAGGTGTGAGTGAAATGACAGAGCTGTCACGGCTGCCTCTGAAACAGCTCTTTTCTTAAAGAAAGAAAAGATAACATTTAAAAAAAAAAAACCTCAGACAGCTGCGATACCCTGTCACAGTTGCTGGGAGAGGCTTTTTCAATAAAAGCTTTGGATGAATTGGAAAAACAAGAAAAGGAAAATAGTTACCCCAAATTTAAACCTCTTTATCATATATGAGTGGATAGAATTTGAGGACAAATTCATTTGTTTGGATCCCATATAGGAAAATATCAGCTAAATTGTTTTACCTGGTAGAAGAGAGAGCTTTTTAAAAAAAAAAAAAAAAAATTTTATTTAACAAAACTGAGTGAAAATGTACATTCACGTATAAATTTACATGCCCACCTATATGCAGCTTCCACCGCTCTCCCTGTCCGGTGACAGCACAAGATGATATCCTATAGATGTATAGAGCCATAAAGTACTTCCAACATATGGTCACTCTGCATTGCCAAGTCCAATCCATTCCTGTCCAAAGAGTGGACCTTTGTTATAATTTATGGGAAAGGGCAGCATCAGGGCCGGGGGCCATGCTCTCAGAGGAACCCCAAAACCACTGGACCGTCAATTGAGGTCTTTTAGTGGAGATCTCAGGATGCACCTCTTTTTATTCTTGTGTTGCCAGTGAGATTCCTTTCCGTGAGCTCCATCGTGGCTATCGCTGGTGGTGGCTGGGCACCATCCAGTTCTTACGGTCCCAAGTCGATGTAGGCACCCACTCTTGTGGGTCTCTTTGTCTTCTCGGTTGTCTTTACCGCATGTCATTTTGGTCCTCGGTAAGCATCCGTTCCTGCTGAGTTGGGACCATTTGCTGTGTCCTCGGATGGCAGCTTGGCAGCTTTTAAGACCCCAGACGCCACTCACCAATGTGGGGTGCAGAGAGCTCTCTTAGCAAAATGCTAGTTGTGCCAATTGGCCTGGAATTCGCCTAAGAGCATGGTCCCCTGCCCCCTGCCCCAGCTACTCTATCCTTGCAATATTGGGTTAAGATGGAAGGAGTACTCAAGTTATGCTGAAGTCCACTTAATGTTGTTCTTGTTTCTAATGTGTGCTATCACTGCTTTCTCCCAACTAGATTTCTAGTTACTATCTAAACTAAACCTTCCCCCCCACCCTCCCTCCCTCCCATCCCTTGCAGCTGTCAAAGAGTCTTTTCTTCTATACGCAAGTTTGTTTTTGAGATCTTATCGTAGAGGTCTCATACAGTATTTGTCCTTTTGAGAGACAGTTTTTTCACATTTCAAAAAACATTTGCTAACAAAACCCCAAACTCCAAAACCCAGATTCCTAAGTCTCCTTTTTATTGCAACCAGCTCCCACCCTCAAACCCTAATTTTTAAAGTGGACTTTTGGCAGCTAAAACTGTGTTAGTCATAACGGCCTACACCATGGGCTTCTGTGATTCCAGCACATCAAAGTCTCCTGTCTGCCAAACATTCAGAAGACAGCCTGGGCAATATGTCCAAGCCCCAGCTCCCACTTCCCTCTTTTGCCATCTAGTATTTCTTCCAGTGTTACCAGTTTAACATGGCATGTTTCTCTCTTTGACGTCCAAAACATGACAAACTGACTTTTGGGGGGCTGCTCTTAAAAACGAACCATTCTCCAGACTACAATTCACTGGCTGACTCTACATCCACATCCCTTTAATGACAGAGGAGGTGCTGGCCAAGGGATTCATGTTTCAAAGGCTCCCATTTTACTCAGTTTTCTGAAAGCTCAAATCGTACAATAACCATGAGAAGAAACAGATCCCCAATCTCACCCACAGGTCAAGCACAACCCAGCAAGAAATGCCTTTATTAAGATAATGCCTTAGAAAAACCAGTAATTCTAATAGCAACTAAAAGAACAGGTCATGATAGATGGGAGGAAATTACAGTTTGAGCATTTTTCCAAAAGTCCAGAGCTGAGTGGGCCAGAGTAAGAAATCTCATCCCTGCTTGTAAAACACTCCAGGCAAACCACAAACATACACTGAATTGCTGATTGATGTAACACTTGGATTAGAAATACACTGCATGAAATACAATTTCCAGAGAGGAAAAGGAAGTTCTTGATGAGCTTGGTGAAAGAGTGATAAAAGCTTCACTCAAGGCTTCACTTTAGTATCAGATTGTGGGAAACGTCATTGAAACAACCCAACTGAGTCTATTAGTCATCCATCGCCAAGCACAATATAAACCCTTAACACCTCAGTTCAGAGAAGACCACATAATCACCCTGCTTTCCTGCCGGAAGAGAGAAGGGAAAGCCACAGATGAAGAGGCTGCCTAATGCTTCTTCTGTGATAGGGAAAGAAAAGGAAGAAGAAAATATCCAAAGAAGGAAGGCAATAGACCACTGTGAATTTCTTGTCCTTTTCTCCAGCACTATTGTTACAGCAGTGCTGACTTAGGGACCACTGAGAAGCAATTGCTGTTGAGGGAAAAACGAAAATCATATTAGACCTGGAATGAAAAGACTAGGCTTCCAGTTCCAGCACTTACTTGTCCGTGTGGTTTTGGGCACATTAGTCACGCTTCTGGACCTTCATGTCCTCAGCTCTAGAACCAGGATAACAACTACTGCCTTTCCTACCTTTTACGGTCATTTAGGATGTCCGGATGTCTGGTAAAACAATGATTACAAAAGCATTTTTAAGATTTTTAAAACACTAAACAAATATAGGTCTCATTACTTTTTTAGAAAGGAACACTGGTAGTTCATTAGTTAAATGCTTGGCTGCCAACAAAAATATCTGTGGTTGGAACCCACCCAGTGACTCCCAGGGACAAAGAGACCTGATGACCTAGTCTGACAAAGATTACAGCCTAGGAAATCCTACGGGGGCAGCTCTATTCTGCCACATAGGGTCACTAGGAATCAGAATTGATGCTGTGGCACACGACAGCTTTCCTGGATACTGTGTAAATTGTTACACTTATGCTTTACAGCTCATCCAGAGCTGTGATCAGGACTGATATGGATAAGGTATGTCCTTCTATATCATCCTTCTGAAATCGTCTCCCTTTCTTAGCCCTTCATCGAAGTCTCTAGCCTCATCCTAACTTCTGGTCTCCAGGAGTACATAAGAGAAGAGGTGAACAACTAGAACAGAATGTGTGAGTGCTAGAAAGTGCCATGGATGCATATGCGGACACAAAGAATAAAAAGCTCTAGCTAGAAAGAAGGTAATTTGGGGACAGTTTTCAAAAATTTTGAGCAGAAGTACTTTTTTACCCAAATGAAATCCTTCATAGAACTTTAATATTAAAAAGTAGAAATAAGCAAGAGCACTGGGAGGAACTGGACATGAAGGGCAAGAAATCCACACCCCAGCCTCCTATTTCTTCAGAGGAAGCACCAAGGAAAGTTTTAGAAATCCATCAGGATTTAATCTCATTCTTTTATAGATGAGAGACTGAGGCCTATACAGGAAAAGAAACTTGCCCAAGTCTCTTGCCAAGTCTCCCACTGGTCAAGTAAGTTCTTGACAAGGCCAGAAGCTTGATCTTCTACTCAGCTATTCTATGCTTTTCCCACAGATCATATTACACACTGAAGTGGCACAGAACGATCTGCATTTGATTGGAGAGCTGAGAAACAGAAGTAGCTAGAGGAAGACCCAGCAGCAATCTCAAGAAAAAACTGTCTTTTAGGGTTACTAAATGGCAGAGATCAAGCTGGTCTTATGATTACAGCTGATTTTATCATTCAACCGGAATATCAACATAACACTCATTGCCACTACAGTCTATCTCA